>OY728157.1:1318838670-1323638670 GCA_963277665.1 Viscum album
GCAGGTGAGACCTGGTACTGGAGAGAAAGCGAGGGCTGGCGGCGCGAGGTTGTGGAAGTCGGAGATTGGTGGAGGCTTGGGGATGAGGGAGCGTGAGGGTGGAACAGAACTGGAAAACTAGGGGTGAAGGGTGACGAGCACTGAGAAAGGGCTGCAGCGCAGCTGCACAAAAATCAAGGAGGATGGGGGAACCGCACCGTGAAAACGAGGGAGCTAGGGTTTGGCCGGGTTTTTTTATATTTAATAATAACACCATAATTATAATAACAATATTATTATAAAAAAACATATTATTGTTGTTATAATTATTAAATGCTTTATAAAAATTTGTTTAATTTAATTTTACATACTATATTTTATATATATATATACCCATTTACCATTTAAATCAATTCATTTATTTACTTCGTATATCAGGGCAGTTGCACTGCTCGCCTGCAGTCCGACGCACTGCTGAGCAAACTACGCCCAAACCGTGCCACACAGTACAACCTGCTTGCATGGTCAGGTCACATGATCTCCATGTGGTTCTATGAATTGCACGCGGGATGATCGTGCAATAGAGGAAAATTGTCGAAACCCCAAAGTAATAATTTAAGTAATTAAAAATAACAAATCTGTGAGGCCGGGGTGTGACAAACATTAATGATAATCTATAAAATAGTATATGTAAATATATTTTGTTGGTTCATCCCCATGACTCAATTGTTTCCACGTGAATAATTAATACCAATGCAACCATATATGAAATAAATAAATTCTTATTATTATTTAACCACCAAATACATGTATTCAAGAATACAAACACATTCATTTAAAATCACATATTAATTTTACATAGTATTTTCCTATCAGAAGTCCCATTCATTATCATTACATAACCTTGAATGTAACTAAACTACCACAAATATACATCATAGAATTAAATTGTTGTCCAATTATTGGGACCTCACTATATCATACTCATCTAGTTCTCATCCCATTAGGACCATACTAAATATTACTATCAACTAAAAGATATCCACCTATTGGGGAATCATTGAAATATTTTACTCTACCGAGTTGTTATCCACACATAAAGATCTATTTAACTTAATATATCCATTGTTTAGGTTGTTTTCCACTCATATGAACCCTCACTGGTTTTTAGAGTGCCTACCCATAGGGACTCTCCTCATATCAACATACATTAGTTGGGAAACTCTATAACCTTAGTAGATCCCACTTTATTATAAGGAGTCCTCCCTTATAGACTATCCCTTCGATAAGACACATCATCAAAAACATACATATCATATCCACTATAACTGGACATATCACCCACACTATCATCCTAATTATCATTATCATTAAATACCACTACCATATAATTGTACACGACATCCATATCACTATCATATATCACAAATATATTCAAACCCCTTATGATCCATTTATTCTCACACTGATGAAATCATATATAAAGAGGTCCTAGGTATTGAAATAATTTCTTAAAAATTTACCACATTCCTACCTAATTATAAATAAATTAGATCATAGGGAGTTTTATCACCCCACTTCAGTAAGATTACTCATATCTCAAGAATACACAGGTACCACAACTTCATCATACAAACAACTCATATCAAACTACCCTTTTAGATTTATCTACATTATTCACTATACAAATTCACATCAAAACATATCTTTATCTAAAAAATAGGTTATATAAAATTTTAAACAAGATTCAACTGCCACCGCTATAATCACCTCATCCAAAATATCAACAAATCTCATAATCATAAGACTCCATAGACCCGATAAAATATAGAACAACCTCATTCCATTGGGGCATGGTTTTGTAGAACTTACACCTCTCTATTTAACTCATTATTATAAAGGTCTTACGACTCTATAATGTAGAACATACTCATAACTATATTGAATGAACCCATGTAACTAACTACCAAACTATCCCCTATCCTACACTATCACATCAATGCACTTTCTATATAAGTGCATTGACCATAATACTATATTGGCATGACCTATTCCAAACTTTTTAATTCAAGAACACTCTTCTATAATGTATTTTCCTTTGAACATTCATATTCTAGTCATCAATATTAATTTATGGGAATTTCAAAATATTTAATAAATATAAATTAGGAATTATAAAAATAGAATTTCCCCAGAAAAATCCATATAACAATTCACACATGAATTATATTCAATATTCAACAGCAATTGAACAATTTCATGCTTATAAAGATCATTATTCATATTATATTTTTCATCTGTTTCCATATATACCAAATTTTTATTTTATTATCATAAAAATAAATTTTCATAAATATTAAAATTTCATATTCACTATCATTTATATCAATAATAATAAAATAACTCATAACTTCTGTCATTTAAATTATTTAACTAGAGTAAAAATCCAATAAATTTAAAAATTAGTATCCCAATATTATTTTAATGTATACATATTCATTATTTTGAATAGTAATTATTTTTTACCATAACATTATGTAAAAACCAAATATTTTGGATCCTTTAAATTAACCCCATCTTTTAAAACATATGTTGCACGCCACAAAAAACACACAGAACACTGATAAAAAATGAGTCGAGACATATTAGATGATTATTATTATGAAACATATATGTACAATAAAAGCTATAGTAAATAAAATTATTAATCAATATCAATTAATTATAATTATAATACAATAGATAAATATTTAAAGAAATTTTTTTTCTTCAAATAACTAATTTTTAAATTATTGTGTAATTCACCCAAATAAAATAATTTCACCAATTTTCAATGATTTTTAAAATAATAAAAGTTATTTAAAATTAATAATTTATATTTTTTAAATTCCTTATATTATAAATTGGGTTGAGAAAATATTAAAAAACAATTATTGTTCAAAATGGACTTATTCATCAAGAGTGTCTTTTTATATTTTGAATTTCCATTAAAAATGAAATATATAAATTTTAAATTTTAAATTTGATTAATATTAATTTTTTATTTAATTTCTAATATAAAAAATAAATTAGGATTAATTTATGTTTTTTCTAAAATATTTGAATTTTAGGTGAACAGTGAAAAAATACCAATTTTTCTAAAACCGTATATTTTATAATATTATAATAATAAAAGAATTTATTAAACATTTTTAAAACCATTTTCTATAATATGTACATATATATATTAATATAATAAAAATTAAAATATATAATCTAAAATAAATATCATTCATGTATAAAACCCACGTTTATAATTTTGGAAATTAATGAAATATTTTACTTTAAAATCTAATATGATCTCTTAAACTAAAAATAATTATTCATCATTTTTAAAAATTAAATCAAAAAAATAGAATTAATATTTTTTATCTGAATTATCATATTATGTTACAAGTCCAATTGTATATTTGTTCATAAAATTATGATTAATAATATTAATGTTAATAATCTTGATAAAGGTTAAACTATTATTTCCAATGAACTATTTAATTAATATAACATAATATTTACCTAGTAAAATAAATTAATATAATCTGAAAAAAAACATTTAAATATAAATTTTAAATTAATATTTAAATATATTACAACTCATTCAATTGGTATTCAAGACTATATAATATTTACATTATTTAATGGGAAAACCTATATATTTCTACAATATAGTTTTTTAAATTAAATATTAAAAAAAAATATTTACAATTATATATTAATTGAATTAGACTATATGGATCATAAACTATGATTTAGAAGTTAAATTTCTGGTTATAATTGTTTTAATATATTTTTAAAAAAATATAAACAACTAGGGTAAAAACTAGTTACCATGGAAAAAACTAAAACAATAAATAGTGAAAATCATGGGGTAAAGGGACTGAAACATGTTTAATGAATGTGAGAAAATATATGGTGGATGATTTATCAACCTTATTTCACCCAAAAAATCTTTATTTATAACTTTTTTAACCATTGGCCATTGAATAATGTTATTCAATTATTGAAAAATAATTGGTGTTCACAAAAGTGACATTTTACTTCAATTATTAAAGGGGAACAATTACACCCTCTCAAAGTTAAACATACCCATTGAAATTTACATTAAAATATAAAGAATAATACTATAATGAAATTAAATTTCATGAATTAACCCCATTATCACTAATAGTTAGTCTAAGCCCTCTATTTTCAAGGAGACTTTCAATAAAACATTAAAGGTACCAAAGTAAGTATTTCTTTATCCTTACCCTTTTCTTATAAATATTTATATTACAAAACCAATCTATAAATTTAATCATAATGAAATCAGTATAATTAGTATACTTAATTTTTATTATAATAATGTAACAACCAATATTTATTCTTTATCATCTACCTAGAAAACAAAATGAATGATGATCATACATTTGTGCAGAATAACACCTTAAAAATGTCATGATTTATTTTCCATAACCTCCTTACATTGTTGAAAAAAAAATTATTCAAGGTTGAAAAATTATTTTTATGACAGTATTGATATTTTATAAATATAATATTTCTCATTTTATAAGTCATATTAACAAAAAATGGACAAAGTAAACTCAACCACCTAAAATGAACATATAGGAGTACCTTTCATAATATAACTTTTTTTCATAAAAAAAATAGAAATAAATAAATTTTATTCCAATATAATAATAAATTACATAAATTTCTGCAATTTAGTAAATTATGAAGTTATTATGCACCACCCTTATCCATCGTTTACATAGAAATATATTTACATAGAAATTGGTCAATCTACCTTGAGTAACCAACATAAGAAACAACTATAAAATAAATAAGTTGAATAAGATTCTAAATACTCATTAGTAATTAAAATATGAATGATTAATTTTTATAATAAGTTATAAAATAAATATAATTATATTATTCATTATGATAAGAGCATTCATATAACGAATCAAGAACATGGTATGGGTTCCATGTTTTAATTTTCACCACATGAGACATATTTCTCATTACACTTCATGTTTTAATTAGAATAGTATTGTTACATCCCGGTTAAAAAATTTTATGATTATTATATTGTATTTCATGATGTTCAATGTTTAATTCTATGTTTGATCTCACATGGGGTATTAACATAAATTTTTTAAAAGTTACCATGAGACATTTTTGATATCACACACCAGAATTTATTTTATATGTTGTTTTTATTAAATTATTTCCTAAATAAATAATTAATATATTTAATCTCATGAAATTTTAATGTATATTTAATTGTAACTCTGTCATGTTATTTTGATTTTTATTTTATAACTACTGTAATAGTTTCTGTTTACTCAACTCCCTTCATTGAGTTAAAATACTTCATAAAATTATTTCATCCCTGATTGGTTTATTACAACATAATTTTCATTATATTTAATGATAATTTCATATCCTTTTACATATTATTGTTCCTTATAATGTTCTCATTTATATTTGAAAACATCATTTTGGTTTATCACGTGTTATCTTATCATATCTGCTTTTCCCTTTTATACAAATTTTTTTATCTCTTTTCTTGATGTGGGTTTTTATATAGGGAATTTCGAAATATATAAACAAAATTCCATGTTTTCTAAGTAAAATATTTTTTCTTCTACTCTACATATATTTTTGATATTATTTATGTCTAATTTAATGGCTTCATTACTGAGGATTATTTTATTTACTAAATTTTTTCAAAAAAATTCTCATCACTTTAAAAAAACATTTAAAACTAAACTACCATATTTTATTTAATTACAAAGTTAGAAAAATTTTCCAAAAAATATTATATAGTTTTTTCCCTCTATATTCCAAAATATATTTACTTAATTGGAAATTTTAATTAATTAATTAGCATATAAATAATCTTATTTAATTTGGGGGATTAAACACGTAGAAATTAAATACTCACTTTGTCTTTCTAATACATTTAATGATGATTATTTTTCGTCCAATGTATTTATTCTATGAACACTCTACATTTACACACCCTGATTAAATTTAGTTCAAATATATTCCATACATTGATTGATTAGATTAGTTATTGACATAACTAAATTACCTTTATATATATGTTTTGAATACCATATGATCATTATTAATGTAATTATAAATTTTTTCCTTATATAATTACATTTTAAAAGGATACATAACCCATTATATTTCCATGGTTTATTTATGATATGATAGTGATTAATTTTTTGTGACAAAAATATATGTAGATGATGACAAGTGGGATATTATTTCCCCCATCGTTGCACTAGTTTATCATTTTATCTTATAAGATATTTTTTTGTCGTAATAATTAGTTTGTTCATTATGTATTGGAATAACTGGTTTCCTCACATTTTCCGGTATAGACATAATGAGTTTGTTGACATGGGCATTGGAAAAATTAGTTTTCTCATAAGTTTTTCTAATGCAATGATTATGTTATATTTCTAAGAAGAAATTTAATTTATATTTTTATTTAATGGAAAAATTACATTCTTATTCTTATTCATATGTTACTCATAGATTGCGATTATTGTTTTATTTTTTCAGTCTTTTGATTCAGTTGTTATATTATTCCAATAATTAATCCATGACAAATGAATTTTGATCGATAATTTTTTTGGTGTTTAATTATTTTGTAATTTAATTATACTTTTTCTCTGATATTATGAACACTTATAACCGTCGACAATTATCACTTATTATTACCCTTGCTGAGTTTTTTAAATCATCCATTTCTTATATTTCTATTTCTCTAGGTTATAAATAATATTCATAATATAGCTCATATAAAAGAATATATTGAATGGATAATTTTTTAGATATGTTGAATACTTCTCATGGATTAATCAGTTTATAATACAGTAGAAAAATATGAATGAAAAAAACCTAGGTTTTGATAGTTAATTTTTTTCCAAATTATAAAACACACTAAACCTAAATGTACATAGATATGTATTGTAATGAAATATTTTATTTTATTTGTTAAATTTGGAATTGTATGGTATGCAAACTCCTTTTTTATCATGCATAGGTTTAGATGAATTTAGAGATTAGGCCGTTATCAGTTGAAGATAATTTATGAGTTATAAATTTCATCAATGTTTTATGAATTAACTTATACCATATTGTATATGGAATAAAAAACCATTTATGTTAGTTTAAGTAATATTGAATATTTTAGGGATAATTATAAGATAATATTAGTGAAAACTATAGGATAAGGTTAGGGGATATGTCTAGATACTGGATAACATCAATTTGTTTAGGTAAAGTATAGATAGTGTGTTTCTCCAAGAAATAACATTTCAATATATATACTAAAATTGTATATTAGATAAATAATATATTTACATAATGGTAATAACGAAAAAAAAGAGAATTGGGTATTAACTCATTTTTTATCAGGTGTATGAAAAATTGGCCTAACTACATATCTGGTTTTACACTCTTAGTGGATATTATTTGGTAAATTCAAATTATATTGATGAATTATTATGAAGAATTTGAAAATATTTTTGTTAGGAAACCTAATAAAGAATGAGTAAGGGTAACCTGAATTAAAAAATATATAATCATTAGTTAAGGAAAATATTAATTGATATGTGATTTTATGGATAAATGGTATGTAAAACACTTAGTTCCTACGTTTTAATGATTTTAGGGCTTCAAATATCATAATCAAGGTCATGGTATTTTTTGGATTTTTTTGGGGAATATGATAAATAGCATAAGATAAACTAACTTCATGAAAGGTAAAATTTACTCAAATTATTAAATAAATGTTTTATTAGAGAATACATATTATGAGGGATTTTTAATATTCATATGTTTAGTTAATCTAATTTTATTTATTATTATTTTAGTATTTTTTTGATACAAGATCACAAAACAAATTTTAATAAATTTGTGTATCTAAAAACAACTATGTATTATAACCAAATAATAGAGAATACTCAAATAGTTTATAATTTTAATATATACTTATTATAATGAAATGGTGATTTTTCTTGTTTTACATTATGTAATTATGTTAACAACATAAGAGAAATTAAATCTTGGTAATCTTAGCTATTCTCATTAATGAGTGTTATTTATCAATCATATTATGATATATTTTTAAATTTATGAGTACTATGAGACACTTTTAACAATTAATAATTTTAATTTATGATTTAAGGGGTATAAAATATATTTTTTTTATTAATAACATTGAAAAGTTATTTTATGCAAAGGGAATATTTTTTGGGATAACTATTATAGAACACATGATTGATTTTTGGACAACTCATAGGGATAATATATGATTTATGTAAATATAATAAAGGGTTGATTGATTTTGGAAAAAGTGATTTAGATAGATTTGAAAGCATTGGAATTGATATTTGATTCATGATATTTTTTGGGATGTTATTCGCATTTTTTATATTTTGGTATATACTATCTAGGGTGTGATTTTATAACATAACTATTAAAAATATTTTAGCGATAAATATAGTGTAAGTTTCTAGATGAATGTATGATTTCCGTGTGGCTAAATTTCATAGAGATTAAAAAGTTTTGGGTGAAGTTATATTTCAGAGAATGTGTGATTAGGGTATATACATATTTGAGTATATGATTCTATACAATATTAATGTTATATGGAATGATAGGTAACATGAAGAATCCTATGAGAGTATTGTAGATGTCATATTAGAAGTTATATCCCAATTTATGAATATGATAACAGTACACTCACCTTATTTCATCAGTAAGTAATAATTTAAAATTATAAGAGCACAATTTATTTAAGGGGGTAAAATGTAAGAATATGATATTTATATCCATTAATCTAATGATATCGTCGATAACATATGCCACACAAAAAACACACACCCAAAAATACTCAATGAAGAGTCATATCCTATTAATGATAATTATTAAAAAATACCAAATTAAAAAAACCATTAGTTAATAAAAGGATATTAATCAATTTAAAATTATTATAATTAGAGGATATATAAATAATAATAAAAATGAAATTTTTTTTCAAATAACTATCATTTAATGGTTTGGGTAATTTTCCCTAATAATTTAAATTCTCCACTTTTAAAAATTATTTTAACAATATATGTTAATTTAATATATGAAATAATATATTTAAATTATTCAAATTGTATATTTTAATTTAAAAATAATTATTAAAGTCTTATGATTTTTTTATTTAATGTTGTTTTTATTTATATTTTTTATTTCATATAAAAAGTAATTATTTAAAATTCATAAAATTAATTTTATAAAATTGTATTTATCTTATAATTTATAATGTTAAAGTAACTTTAAGGGTTACCTTTTCAGTTTTATCAAAAATAAATTATTTTATGAAAATAGAGAATTTTTTTTTCTAAAACAAATACTTTTATGAAATTCTCATAATAAAGAATGAATTAATTTTTTTGACTTTTTATATAAAATAAATATTTTTATAAGAGAACTAATCATTTAAATTTATATTTTTGTTCTTATACAACACATGTTTATCATTTTGAAAACAAAAGAAATATTTTGTTCTTAAAAATGACTTATTTGGATATATTTAAAATTAGTTTTCATCACTTATTGAAAGTAAATCAGAAAAATTGATTTCAAATTAAATATAACCATGATAATATTATTTAGTTAGTTTAATTTCATATTTGTTCATAAAACCATGATTACTAAGACTAAAGTTATCGATCAAGAGAATGGTAAAATAATTATTTTCAAAAAATTATTTCACTAATATTGTTCTATTTATATATAATATAATAAATTCTTAACATCAATAAAATGAATTTAATTTAATTTTTAAACATATATATAAATATATTATCAATCATTCTCGTAGTAATCAATATTTTATTTTATTAAGAATCTATATGTGTGAAATCAATGTTCAAAAAAACAGCTTTCCTATAAAGTTAATGCTTTAATTTAAAAGATATTTTTCTCTTAAATATAAATTTAATTACAACATATGAAACCTATATTTAGGATTATAACATAAAAATATTTTTATAAGGGTTTCTTTATTTTTTTAGTAAAATATAATGTATTGGGTTAAAATGTATTTATTATGGTAAAAAATTTGTAATCTCTAAAAATCAAGTGTTAAATTGATTAAAACAAGTTAAAAAAATTTAAAAAAAGTGTTTGTAGAGAGTTTATTAAATTTATATCATCCAAAATCAGATTTTTATTACTTTTTGAACCATTGACACCTGAATAATGGCATTCCCTTATGCAAAAATAATGGTTGTTCACAAAAGATATCTTTTCTTCACATATAAAAGTGAACCAATTCCACCCTCTCAATGTTATACATAAGCTTATTGTTGAGGAAAATTATCTCATTGTTTCATATCATTGTCTTTTTGGTGCGATTGTGTTTATTGACAAAGCCAGATGATCGCAAATGAGAATCATTCGTGTTTTCCGAAGATAGGTATCTAAGGTGGTGCAGTTTCATTTGCAAAATTTTAGGCCCTTTAAATAAGGAATTTGGGTTTGGTAATTTAAGGATTTTTTTGTGGGACAGATCAATGTAAAGAAAGGTGAACAAAATTGGAGAAGGAAGAGAAACATAAAAATCCAGACATGGATCACGTACCATTTCTGGGATGGTTATGTAGCAACATGAAAGGCCGTTGGAAAGGTACATGGGAGTAGTTCACGAAACCGAAAATGTTTCATGGTGGAAGGTTATGTGCTAGGTGGATGACTTGATGCCAGTGGAAGACATCAATTGTATAGGAGAAAATGCAGTGTCAGGACTACATATGAAAAATGGTTCATATGAAGGCTTGTAGTTCACAGCGGTAGGAGGATCAGTATGCGGTGGATCAAAGATTAGGTAAATTTTGGATTATCAGATATAAAAGATATATTTTCCTATATAATAATCATTCATCCTAAAAATTATGAGTGAGATATAATATCAATAGTGCACATCTTTTTTATCCCAGAATTCAGCAAAGTTAGAGGGATGTTCTCAAGGGAGAATCCTGCTAATGCTGAAGCAGAATGTGAGGAAGAAATTAATATAAAGGTTTTTGCAGAGAGATATAACCCGCATAAGACATGGTTCATAAAGGAAAAAGGTATGGTATGTGGCCGATTAGCAAAGGAAGTTCAAGAAAAAAGAATAGTTCAAAGACATAGGGTGTCTCGTAGAGGAAGTCTACAAACAAAGAATAATTTTCAGATATGAGGGGTTTGGAAGAGGAGGTTCATAGGATTGATTTTCAGAAGTGATACATGATAGAGAAGGTGGAGGAGGTCTGTGGATGAAGGGAGGTTTGTAGGAAGAAAAAGTGGTACGCAAAAGAGGGGTTCTGCATACCAAACCTGGTACTCAGTATGGAGGAGAGGAAGGTGGTTATCTATTTTTACAAGGAAGATTCAAAAAGCATCAAATCTATTTGTGACACTATAATATGTTAATTATCAGTTCTCAGGAAGGTTGAAGTCATTTATAAGAGAAAAGGAACCTCAACGCTGAATCTACCGATATTTGAGGATGTATGAATTTTGAAAATGAAGGGACCTACATGTCTATAAATTTTGTTTGACCTACAAGTCTATAAACTGTGTGTGGTTTCCTTTCCTAGAGTAGTGACCACATAAAGAATAAGACAATGACCCTTTCCATTGTAAGTGAGCTAGAGAAGGAGGCATAGGGTGTATCCCTTGGGGAGGGAGTGAGCAGACACTAATCCTTCAATTGGTAGTGAGTTTAGGAATATATAATCTAGCCTAAACATTTTACTCATTATTGGTAGTGAGCCTTAGTGAATTTTGTACATCGGTACATTGTAGTTGTATGATTCGTGGACGTAGCCCAGTTAGTTTTAACAAAGTAAAAATCACAATTTCCAGTGCATTGTTTCATATCTGCTGATATATTTCTATGAGAGGTAGACATTATTGTGTTCTGATTAATTAGGAAACAAGATCCAATGGGGCCGAAGTTTTAATCGTTCATACCTTGATTCACACGCTCATGGTATTCAAAATTTTGGACCTAACACTAATATATTTACTTGGAACTATACAATATATTACTCTTTAAGATGACTATTTCATGAAATAAATCCCTTGTTCACTATATGTTGGACTAAGGCCCATCATTTTCAAGGCGTCTTTCAAGAGAAAATTTGAGGAACAAAAGTGAGTACTATATAATCCTTATAATATTATTATTAGTATTTCTCTAACAAAAATACCCTATACATAGTAATATAATGAATTGTTTTCTCAATATTATACTAAAGTGTTTTTATATTAATTTAAAAACCATTATTTATTCCTTCACATCCACTTTGAGAAACAAATTAATGTTGATCATGTGTTTGTGTAGAGTACCACCTTCATGAAGAGGCATTCTTTATTTCCCATCCACATGTAACATATATGGCCTAAATAATTAATTAATGTATAAATATTTTGTTTATGAATATATTAATATTATATAAATTTAAAAATGGAAATTATATAAGTGATATTAATAATAAAAATTCATAATAAACGCAACAACCTAAAATGAACATATTTGTGTACCTCTCTGAATCTGATTTCATTTCATGAAAACCTATATAAATATATAAATTTTATTCTATTGTAATTATAAATGAAATAAATCCCAAAAAATATTGATGTTATGAAGTTATTATATAACACACTTAACCATGGTCAACATACAAAAATAGTTACGTATAAATTAACAGAACCATGTAAAAGAATAAGCATACGAAAAAACAATATAACAAATAACTATCATATTATTCTAAATGGTCCTTATTAATTTAAATATAGATGAATCAGTTTCCAAATAAGGTATATAATCAAATTAATTTTATTATTTATAAATTAGTCATATTCACATAATGAATTAGGAAATGATTAAGTGGTTGTCATCTCAATTTTCTCCCCTTGACGCATTTTTATCATTGTACACCATGATTTATTTGTTATACCATAGATACATCCAATTTATTATTTTTATCACTATTCAATTATATTTCATGATATTCAATTTTTTATTCTATGTTATTTATCTTATATGGTTTTAACTTGAAAACTACAAAAGTTGTTCATATTTCTTTATCTCCTTTTCTAATTCATGTGACATGTTTGATATTGTACACCATAATTTATTTTATGTTATTTATTAATTTCACTATTTACTTCAATTATAATTAATATATTTATTCCCAAGGTATTTAAATTTCTATTTAACGGTAACTCTTTAATGTTATTTTGATTCATCTATTACGATTTCAATAAATGTTTTTGTAAATTAAACTTCCATCATTGAGATTAATGTTTATTCTTGTACTTCTTTATTTTATGATTGGTTTCGTCCACCATAAGATTTTATTTAATTCTAATTTATCATCATATATTGTGGAAAGAAACCATTATGATTAAACTCACCAACCTTTATAAAATTTCATTATCAAATGTATATCATTGTTGAAAATAATTCGCATCTTCTTTAATGAAGGGTTCCCCTCCCTTCTCACACATTCCATCACACTAATGTTCACATTTATATTTGGAATCGAAATTTTATTTTATTTCACGTTACCTTCACATTTAGAATTTCCCATTTTTAAATGAATTATTTTTATTTCATTTTAAAATATGGACTTTCAATATGAGTATTCCAAAATATAAAAAATTATTTTCCATTCTTCCAAAATGAAATGTTTTTTCTTCCAATTCACATTTTTTTGAAATCAATTATTTATTATTTAATTGTTCAATTATATAAGATTATTTTAATAATTAAACTTTTCAACATATTCAAATCATAATTTCAAAATAAAATTATTTTTAATGTGAGCGTTAGAAGATTATTTAATGAAAATATATAAAAAATTTCCAGATACACTTTTATGGTATTATTTTCCCCTTTATCTAAAAAATTATTCACTTTCTAGTAAATTTACATCCATCAATTACCCTCAAAATTACCGTTGGTTATTTGGGAGATAAGACATATTAAAATACATTAATTAATTTTTATTTTCATTCAATTTTAAAGATTTTTATTTCTGTTTGTTTCATTTATAAACACTCTATATTTCATTAAAAATATTTATGGGTGTCCTCCATGATTCCATACATTTATTGATTTAGTAAATTATTTAATTGTCTATATATCCTTTATCTATATAGATTCAATTCCATATTCTATATCATCATTAGGGAATGATATTTACATAAAATTTTATTAAATGTATTTGGATATTTGATTATATTACATAGGTATATCTTGTTACAATTATTTATGGAATTATGAATATTTTCTTTATGTGATTCCATTTAAAAAATATGAAAACCCTGTTCATTCTAGGGTTTCTTTATGATATGATGATGATTTATTTTTTGTGGAATATATACATGATGAAAGGAGGGGTCTTATATAACCACCTAATGCATTGGTTTAAGTTCGTATCTCAAGAGATATTCTGGAATTGACATAATGAGTTCTTTTACACAGGCATGGGAAAAATGAGTTTGATCCCATTTTCAGGCATCGACATAATGAGTTTTCTCACATTTTGAGGGTGGAAATAATGAGTTTGTTCACATAGTCATGGAAAAAATGAGTTATATAACAATGTTTTACTTTTTTATTCCCTATTTATAATAATTTATTTATGCTACATTTCCATATTACATCATAATTTTATACATATTCTAATTCATATGTTACTCTCTCATGGATTATCATTAATGTAATTTGTTTTCACACACTTTAGGTTTATGTATTATATTATTCAAATATTTATTCCATGAATCATGACTTTTAATATATTTTTTATTTGTTATGATATTCTTATGTACATCAATTTTACCTATTTTCTCATGTTATGCCCACTTATGTTCATTGTCAATTATTTCTTATATTAACACATAACAATATTTTGATATCACCCCTTTCTCAAGATTCTATTTCCCAAAGTTACGAATACTAGAAATATGTATGATGTGTCTAAAAGAGTATATTGTAGGTATAATTTGTGGGATACGATGAAGAATGTTCATGGAAAAATAAGATTTTTTATCTAGTGGAAAAATTCAATACGTTAAAAAGGAATGGGGTTTTTAGCTAATGTTTTTTCTTAATTCTCAATATCTATAAACATAAAATAGAATTGGAATATATTGAAATGTAATATTTTCATTATGTCAGGTAATTGGGATTCTCATGTTTATAGTTTTTTATACATAAAAAAAATAAGTATATTGATAATTATTTTAAGACAAAATAATTTCAAGTCAGCTACCAGGATTCCATAATAAAAGAAATTCTCAATCTGATAATGATTATGAAAAATAATTATTCAAAACTCATTCTATAGTATCCTATATATTAACATGCCACTACACTTTATTTTACCCTTGAGTTAATATATCTGAATGAAAAATCTATATGTTATGTCATTGGTGAAAAATTAATATCCACTTTCAATATCTTTAACTCCCTCCCATAAATTCCAATAATAACCATTGATAAATTTCATGATTCATTCCCCTTCAATCGTTCCATTAAATTCCCCTTCAAAAATAACTAACTAAAAATCTAACCAAATAAAATATCTAACTCAAAAATATTTTTTGTTATATCCACATCATTAACACCACATAATATACCTTTTCTGTATCATTATTTATTTTATAAAAGTAATCCATAGAATTTGAATTATTTATGTAAATTAATAAATAAATAATTTTATCATCACATTCTATCTATTTGATAGACAAACTACCTCAAAAAATTACCAATTAACTAGAACATTATAAATTTCATTTCATAAGTCCATCTATAATCTCAATAATTCTTTATGATATCTAATTTTTTTAATTTTATCAGTTTTCTCTTAAATATCATAAAATATTACAAACACCAAAATGATTAAAATTTCAAGACACTATACTTCTAAAATTCGCAATAGTTAGGATAAAATAGTTGTTATTTAAAAAAATATATTAATATCAATAGACACTACCATCCTCTTGATTGAAAACAAGTTAATAATATATAATGTAAACTCTTGGTGGGGTAACTGGGTGAATTTGGTGGAGTATCCATTACAAATGTAATTTTTGGACGTTTTTTTAAATCAGTTCTGCACTAAATAAAATATTATTTCTCATAGGCCATTCAATATTTATTTATTTAATATTATCCCCTAGCTT
Source organism: Viscum album (assembly GCA_963277665.1). Lineage (NCBI taxonomy): Eukaryota > Viridiplantae > Streptophyta > Magnoliopsida > Santalales > Viscaceae > Viscum > Viscum album. The sequence continues at coordinate 1,318,854,925 of OY728157.1, forward strand.
CATTTTTAGTGGTGTAATAGTTTATCAAATTCCATTCCATAGTATGAGGGTGGTTACTGATGGGCCCCTGGGGAATTGTTATTTCCCTATAGTTATAATAAAAATATATATAAAAACCCAAAATATGATACCTAGTTAATTAAAATATAGTATTAGCTTGATTGAGGTAGAACCCACATATATGTTGATTTAGTTTGATTGGTTTGTTAAAAATAATTGAATTTATTAAATTGAATAAATAGGCGCACTACCACAAAACAGTTTTTCCAAGCGCCAACCTTTATCAGTGCTAATGAATAAGCGCTGATAAAGTGGGGTCCCTTTATCAGCACTCAAAAAAGCGCTGATAAAGGTACCCCCTTTATCAGTGTTTTTTTGAGTAGTGCTGATAAGGGGGGGGGGGGGGGGGGTTTATGATTACTTTTTTTAAAAGTGCTGATAAAGGGTCGACTTCAAAAAAATTAAAAATAATATAATAATATAATAATATATAAATATATTTATATTTATATAAATATAATATATAATTTTTAAATATATTTTATATAATTATAAACATACATTTACACTTAATATACATAATATATAAGATATTTAGTGAAAATGACATATAAAATATTCAAAAAATATTTTTATTTAATAATTTGCTAATTGTTATTGATTAAAAATCATTTAGTAACAATTTGAAGACACAAAAAATCAAAACAACTAATAAAATATCTAAAATAAGTTGAAAATGCAACTCGAACTTCAAACGGCCATATATTTTGATCTGGGTATCCGTTTGAGCTCTACAACATATCAAATGGAAGCCTACGATGTGATCTAGGCACTGTTGACCCTAGCGAAGCATTTGTCACATTTTTCAAGCAAAAAATGGCCCAGAAAATCTCTAAACCTGCGTTTTTAATCAGGGTACCCCAGTTTATTTAACATTTTGTGGATTTTTAGCCTCGTTTAAGGAGGTATTATTGGATTTTTTTGATGGGGACTGAATTTATTCGGAGGTATTACATTCATATTGATATTGTGTCTTTAAAATTTTATCGTTTTTTATAATGAACTGCTATTTATAATGAAATATATAACAATATATACATATTTTTTATATATTCACACATAAAAATTTAATTATAAATATAAATAATAAAATATATTTACATATAAAATATATTAGCTTTATCTAAATAATAACTAATATCCATTTTATTAGAAATACAAATATATGAATATTTATATACCCATATATTAATCTAACAATATATGTACCGGTATAATGTGTGTGTGTCTTTATTATAACAAACTGATATATATATATATATATATTCTAACATATGTATATGCATATATATATATATGTATAATTATAATTATAGAAACACACACACACACACAGATAAATATATCTCTATGTGTGTGTCTGTTGTATATATGTATTTATTTAGACAAACACAAAACAAAACATATTTTGTAATTGTATTGAAAACTAATCTTATAAACATATATTAATATACGAATAAATATATAGATAAAAAAATATAACTAAATATATATAAATAAATAGATATAACTTAATATTAATATATGAATAAATATATAAATATATACATATATAAATATATCTAACTATATATATATTAATATAAAAATAAATATATAAATATATAGATATAACTATATATGTATATATATATATATTAATACAACTATATAAATTTATATTAATACATGAATAAATATAACTAAATATATATATATATATATATATCACTAGTTGGAGAACAAATCATTTTTTAGGAGTGGTAAAGGCTTAGCGCGCATGGGGGGGAGGTCTTGAGTTCGAAACCTAGTGGAGGTAGGCCTAGGCACGGACATGGGTGAATTTCGAGAGGGGGATAACACGGTTAAAGGGTCCAATGTTCTGATAAATGGTGGGGCGTCGTAGCTGGGGCTTGCAGGGGCACTGATAAATGGGGGGCAAGCGCTGTTAAAATCCCCCTCCAATTTACAGACCTTTTTTATGTTTTGTTTTAATTTTTTTAATTTTTTTAATTTTTTTAACTTTTATCAGCGATTTAAAACAAACTCTGATAAAAGGGTTCTTTTATCAGCGCTAAAAATAAATCTCTGATAAAGGACCCTTTTATCAGTGTTGTTTTTAGCATTGATAAAAGACCCCTTTTATCATCGATATTTTTAGTACTGATAAAAGGGGTCTTTATCAACACTTTTTGGAGCGTTGATAAAGGGGACCCCCGCTTTATATTCACCAGATTTAATACTAATTTTCTAGCAATGTTAAAATCATTTTTTAGCACTGATAAAAGACGTATTTGTAATAGTGGTGAAGGAAGTATGGGATTTATTGATATGAAAAAAAACAACATGAAAATAAAGCAGATTGGTTGACTTGTGTGAAAAAAAATTTGCAAAGCATTCTTGGGATATATTTGTTCCGATTTCAGGTGTTATTTTACTTATGAATTTTTTTATTTCTTCATCATTGGTATTTGAGTTAAGATATCATAGATATAATTTATATGGTATCATATCCTTGATGCGACAATCCCATATTTCCCTTGGTCTAGTGATTTTGGGTTTTTCTGAATATTGTTTAACATCCCATGTAAATAAAGAATAAGATATATTTCATATTTATTAATATTTTTGAATTAAATATTATTTTTCCTTTAATGGGGTTTCTATGTTCGATAGCATACCCGATACACAACAACGAGTTTCTTTGAAATCTTACGTTGCACACTAATAATATAATATTATTATTATAAATGATAGTTAAATCCTATCAATTGTATTGGAATGAATGAATAAAACTAACTAAAATATGATTATACATGTTTGTTAAATAAATTTACTTTTATCCTATAAAAATTTAGAGGCTTAAAATGTGAATGAATCTAATTTTAAGCACAATTCACATTAAAAGGTCGATTTAGCGCCTTTTAATGGAGAACCCTATTTAAATCTAGTTTTGGTCACTTTAATACATTCTGTTTGACCAAATAAAACCTTTCTTTAGAATGGTGACATTAAAATTTACTTTGTGTAAATTTTCGGAATTTTTCCGATAAAGTTCATTTTTTTATGAATAGTGAAAAATATTGTATTTTAATTCAAAACTGTGTTTTAATATAATTTATTTATATGGCTAGATTATCTTTTTAATAGTTTTTAAAGTGTAATTATAATTTATTTTTACCATTTTATCCAATGTTGGTCATTGGAATTAATTTCACTTTGAAATTGGATATAAACAACTGTCGATCTTTTGATAGTTATTATTTCTTAAAAACACGCTATTTGTTTTAACAATGGGAATTAATTTTAAAATTAATTAATGAAAATATTATGTTTTGAATTTGGAAAAATAAACATCATTTTTTAATTCGGAGTATCAAATAAATCTTAGGCTGAATTTTTGATATCTTTCTGAAAAAGTTCACTTTTCGATGAATAGTGAAACCACATAGTTGTAGTCAAAAAACTGACTTTTTGATTTAAATGAAAATTTTCCACTTCTGTGAATTGAATTTCTAAAATTTGACATACATGGTTGTTATCAAGAACTAAAATTTGTTTTAATAAAATGAAAATAATTTTTGGTGAATAGTAACTTTGGACTTTTATTTACAGGACTTAAAAGTAAATTAGATAATTCAAGGTAAAAAGAATATTATAATAATTCAAAATTATCTTAAAACTTGTCCAAACCTTATTGTTTCAGTCATTAACGACCATTAAAATCTTTGGGTTGATTTTGGGACCCCTTTGAGCCACATGAGAGTGATAATGACAATTTAGATTAATTAATTAAAAGTAAAGGGCAAATTGACATAAACAAATATATTTTAGTAATTAATATTTATAGAGTGTTATATTAATAATATTTTTAACTATAAATATTCATTATAAATCAAAAAGATTTCCTAGTTCATGTTATTTTTTTATAATTTTAATACATCAAATAAATTAAATTATGTATGACACAATAATGATGTAGTATTTTCCTTATTAATAAATGATTTAAATAAAAAATATTATAATTATTAAAATATTATCCAAAACAAGTCTAGTTATAATTGTGTGATTTTATTTCGAATATGAGTCACCTTATCTTTGACGTAAATTATTTTTGGACCTTTTGAAACCGAATATCATTTTATAATAAAATAATATTTTCACACTTTCCAAAAAGCCCCCCTCTCTGTTATAAAAGGACACCAATTCTAACCAATTACTCACACCTCTCAAGCCTTTTGGATCATCCAACCTCTACCAAATTATGCTTTCTATATCCCTCTCCTCCTCCTAGAATCCTTACCTTATGCAGAAGGTACTTCAAAAGTCCTTCCGATTCAAACCAAAAGAAGTTATCCAAATTAAAGGTAACAATTTCTCTTAACTTATTTTCTTTTATTTTACATCTCCAACCCCTAAAATCTTTTATTTCATTATTTTTTAACAACACCAGTATCCTAAATATACTATTATGTTGTTATAATAACTATTCAAACTACTCTTACACACACCTCTATCTACTGGATGAAGAACATAATGTTTCTGTGAATGGTAAACTAACACCTCACGAAACGATGACTATTCAATTATCTCCTACCGCCTCTCATGGTGGACATTATGATGGAACTGTATTTATATATGATATATATTATGCCTATGTTTTCTTTATACTTCTATAATTTCTATTTATAGCATTCAATTATAGTTTCCATTATGGGAAAAGGCGATAATCTCATTAGAGAAAGTGTGGACTACCGCCCCCTCAAAGTGATATGACTCATTCATACCATATGTGGTAGAAATAAATGATATATTTAATGATATTATATATGATTAAATACTGGAATTATAATGATACTATGTAGCATTATGATTGAATTCCATTAAACATAAAATAGTAATGGATACAGCGTTCATACGTACGTACGACTTACCGTCTCCATGAATGGTGCATCTCATTTCTAACCTCTAAATGTTTGGTAATATTAAAAATACAAGTATATGATGGGTATATATGATATATATGATACCCAAATCATGAATATAATTCTGGATATAATTAAACTTTGACAACATGAACCACATGTAATTATAAGTAGTCCATTTTTGACTCAAGTACCAAATATCGACAAAACAAACATTACTAACATAAATGATTAAAAAATGTTTATAACATAGTAATAAGTGAATAAAAAGTAATAATAAACTTTAAAAAGATTCTTAATCAAGTATAAATTAACTTTAGTTTATTATTCAGATAATTAATGAATGATCAAGTCATGTCAGACACGAGGTAAGGGACTTCGTCTCAATCTTCTTTCATTGAGGAATATTTTCTATAATACACAACATTCTTTTATAAAGTGTATAATTCCCTTTGAATATTACTTTTATTCAAATGGAATCTTTTTCTACAAAGAATTTTACTAACCAACAAAAATAATGTTCCTTTTAACGTAAGTGGTGACAATAACCTTTTCCGCCACCGCGATTATTATTTGATATTTGGCTACCTCAACAAGCCTTAATGATTTTAAAAGAAAATAAATACCTTATAATCTTTTATATATTTTTGGTATTGAAAATGGTATTGAAAATGGATTTGTTATCTCAATATATTTAAGTGATATATTTTGATTTAAATGTGGAAATGTTTTCGTTCCTTTATATTTGCTGTATGTGTAATGATTTTATATTGGTACCTGGACATTTGACGGGTGGTTATGTGATAAACCAAATGACGGGAGGTTCCGTGAATAACTGGATGGGTGGTTACGTTATAACCTCCAATGCATTGGGTATGGAAGTCGACCATATGGCTATTCCACTTACTAATATGTGTGGAAGTCGATCGTATGGTTTTTCCATTTAAGTATGTTTATGTCCCAAGTTACCTTTATATGTTATGTATTATTTATATGGGTTTTATGGTAATATTTTGGTTACAAAATTGTATGTAATGATATTTAATTCAGTAAAGAGTCATTACTACTTCAAAAATGTGAAAAGTATTAATTATGATAAAGTATTCATGGTTTACCTTCTGTTTTGAAAAACTAACCATTTTCCTTCTTTGTGTATCCCTTACTGAGCTTTTTATGCTAATACCAAGTTTTTGAAATGTTTTTCACATGAGAAAATGTGTAATATGGTGAAGGATGAGATCAACGAAAAGTCATGCAATCTTAAACATGGAACTAGACGTGAATCTTTTTTTCAAGAGTTTTTATTTTTTGAAAAAATGGAAATTGGGTAGAAGTTCCTACATTGTATTCAAAATGAAATGTAATAGTTATGTCCTAATTCTCTAAATCTCTAAACCTGAAAAGATTCCCAATTTGAATTATTCATTTAATTCAAGATTATGTAATGTTTTAAGGCCAGGTCTTTTAGTTGGTATTAGAGGTCAGTTTAGACAAATTTTGGAATTATGGTATTGTTAAATTAATATACATAAAGTAAGTTATGTTAATATTGAAATCATATAGCATTTACAGATTGCCACATTACTTCGCCTAATATATTTCTGTGTTCATAATGGTTTTCCACAGAGGAAATAAGGCAGCTATGTTGGGACGACATCCGGAGGAAGACAACCTTCCAAATCAGCAACCTGAGATGGTCGGAATTAGAACTGAATAGTTTGTTGCAGTGATGGAAAATTTGACTTACGCTATAAATGGTTGTGTTATCCATGCATGAGATTATCTAGATAAATCATAGAGGAACATGTCAGTAGTGGAACATTTCATGAGGCAACATCCCCCATCAATCAGTGGATCATATGACTTTGTTCTAGATAAAGGGTGGATTAAATCACATGATAAGATTTTTGATGTAATGGGGAGTTCAGAACATCAAAAGGTTAGTCTTTCTATTTACTGTTTTGAAGGTGAAGCTGATCAGTGGTGGTCGATGGTGAAAAATATCAGGGATAGTGAGGAGATTGATTCTCTTCTTTGGGATGAATTCAAAGGTATATTTTTTGAGAAATATTTTCCTAATGTGGGTTGTCTTAGGATGGAAAAAAATTCTGATAATTGAGGCAGGAGGATGACTCAGTGGCCACTTATGAAGAAACGTTCACTCGACTGGCAAGGTATGCACCAAATTTCATCTGATATCTTGATTGTAAGATAAATTGATTTTACTCAAGATTAAATCCACGATATCGAAGAGCATTAGCCTCTCATGAGTTCAAAAGTTATTAAAAATTTGGTCGATGTTCGGAGAAGGTAGAAATGGAGTTTTCCAATGATCAGGTGTTCATTGACAAACAATAGAATAAGAGGTCTAGTTGGCAATCAAAGGGAAAGAATTCATCAAATAATTACAGTGGTAAGAAAATTAAATATCCAACTTGTGATAAGTGTGGTAAAAAGAATCCTGGATAATGTTTATCGACGTCTGGAAAGTGCTTCCGATGTGGTAAGTCTGGTCATATTTCTCGTAACTATATGGAAGATGATCATGTAGGCAATGAAAAGTCATTGTTAAAATGTTTTAAGTGTAATTAAATGGGTCATTATGAAAATGAGTGTCCATAGAAGAACTCAACTAATGGAAAGAAGTCCGAATACAAGAAAAAAGGGGTGGTGAAATAATTTTAACTTCTTCATTAGATGTTGGGCCATCAACTGAATTAGTATCAGGTACACTTTTTGTGTGTTCAGATTATTCCAATGTGTTGTTTGATTCAGGGTCTACAAACTCTTACATTTCTGAGAAGCTTCATAATAAATTGGGAATTCCATCTCAAGATATGAAGACAGAACTTGTGGTAAAAACACCTGGAGGAAATTTTGAGACAAAAAATAAAACATAATAACCTTCATGTCCTTGCGTGTGGAAAGAATCTACCTGAAAACCTTATTGTTTATCCTCTAGTAGAGTTTGATATTATTTTGGGAATGGATTGGATATCTATTTATCATTCTATGATTGACTGCAAAGCTAAAGCGGTTTCATTTTAGAAAGATTTACAGTTTTTGTACAAGAATGAACCCTTGCTTTTGATAATATATCAGGAAGTTGAGAAACTATCAAACGAAGGAAATGAATGTTACCTTGACAATAATGTTGAAAATAAATAAAGTGTTGAGATTAATTATGTGCTAGTGGTAAATGAGTACCTTGATGTTTTTCCTGATGAGTTTCTTGGTATTATACATGATCAGGAAGTTGAATTTACTGTTGACTTAGTTCCTGATGCTAATCCAATTTCAAAACCCCCTTATCGAATATATCATACTGAACTTATAGAGTTAAAGAAGCAATTGCAGGAGTTATTAGATAAAGGATTCATTTGACCTAGCACATCACCTTGGGGTTCTCCTGTATTATTTGTTAAAAAGAAAGATGGTGCAATGAGACTTTTCATTGATTATAGAGCATTGAATAACATCACTGTTAAGAATAAGTATCCTTTACCTCATATCAATGATTTATTTGATCAGCTCTAGGGAGCACAGTATTTCTCAAAGATTTACTTGAGATTAGGGTACCATCAGTTGAAAGTGAAAGAAGCAGATATTACGAACACTAAATTTCGTAGTAGATATATCCATTATGAATTTGTATTTATGCCTTTTGGTTTAACCAATGCACCTGGTATATTCATGGATCTTATGAATATTATTTTCCATGAGTTCTTGGATATGTTTGTGGTTGTGTTCATTGATTATATTTTGGTTTATTCAAAAAGTAAATAGGAACATGAAATTCATTTAAGGGTTATCTTGAAAAACATAAAAGAAAAGGTATTGTTTGGGAAATTCACCATGTGAGAGTTTTGGTAACAAAAAATATCTTTCCTTGGCCACATTGTTTCCAAAAATTGTATAATTGTTCATCCTACTAAAATGAAAGTTGTTAAAGAATGGCCAAGAAACACAAATATAATCGAGATTTGTAGTTTTCTTGGTTTGGCTGGTTATTACCAGAGGTTTGTTGAAAAAGTTTCACGTTATCTAGTCCAATGACTAAGTTAACTTGAAAAGGTGTTACGTTCATTTGGACAAAAGAATGTGACGATTGTTTTCAAGAATTGAAAAGAATATTGGTGAATGATCTAGTTTTGGCACTGCCATCCAGAAATGGTGTGTTTGTTATCTATAGTGATGCTTTGTTGAAAGGATTGGGTTGTGTCCTAATGAAGAATGATTAGGTAATTCCTTATGCATCAAATCAGTTGAAACCTCATGAGTTAATTTAACCTACACATGATTTGGAATTTGCTTCTATTGTTTTTTACTTTAAAAATTTAGAGGCATCATTTGTATGGAGTGAAGTGTGAAATATATACTGATAAGAAAAGTTTGAAGAATATATTCACTCAAAAAGAATTGAACATGAGACTGAGGATATGTTTGGAATTAATCAAGGATTATGATTGCATGATCCTTTACCATCCGGTAAATGCATATAAAGTGTCTGATGCTTTGAGTCGAAAACGTAATGTGTCATTAACCATACTACATTTGGAACAAGATCCTTAGGTTTTTTATTATATTAATTATGGAATAGAAGTTGTTAGTGCAGAAAATTCTTCTATTTTGTATCAGGTGTCAGTGAGTTCATCTCTATCAGGCAGAATAAAGCAAGAGAAAAATGAATATAGTTAGTTGTAGAAAAAGGTAGATTTGGTTTATAAGGGTAACTTTCCTGATTGAAACATTGATAATGATTGTGTATTGAGGTTTGGGAAAAGATTATGTGTGCCTTGTGATTCACAGTTGAAGAAGGAGTTGTTATGTTAGGCTCATAGATATTCGTACTCAGTTCATCTCGGCAGTACTAAGATGTACATAGATCTTCGAGAGTATTACTGGTGGGATGGAATGAAAAGAGATATTGTTGATTTTACTATGATGTTTTTGACTTGTCAGCAGGTTAAAGCAGAGCGACAGTTACCGAATGGGATGATTCAGCCTTTACCGGTGCCAGAGTGGAAATGGGAAAATATATTCATGGACTTTATTGTGGGATTACTGAAGACATCTTGAGGTAATAATGCAATCTGGGTTATAGTTGATCGATTGAAAAAATATGCTCATTTCTTTCATATTCAAGATACTTTATCTCCAGATCAACATTCTCAGTTGTATGTTAAAGTGGTAGTCAAGTTGAATTTAGTTCCTCTCTCCGTTGTATCTGATCATGATCACAGGTTTACTTCTAACTTTTCGAATGTAATTCAGAATTCATAGGGTACTGAATTAAATTTTAGTATAGATTTCCCCCCTCAATCAGATGGGAAATCAGAACAAACAATTCATACATTAGAGGATACGCTACGTGCTTGCTCGATGAAATATTGGGGATGTTGGGACCAACATCTTTCTTTGGTTGAATTTTCTTATAATATCAATTTACATTCCAGTATATAGATGGCTCCATTTGAGGCATTATATGGAAAAAAATTGTCTAACTCCATATTTGTAGGATGAAGTAGGTGAATGGAAGCTGATGGGACCAAAATTCGAAGTAGAGATGGTAGAGAAAGTTCAGTTGATTCAGAAGCACGATAGAAAAGTTCAGAGCAGATAGAAAAGTTATGCGGATAACCGGAGAAAGGATCTTTTTTTAGGTAGGTGATCATGCCTTTCTCAATGTTTATACATGGAAAATTGTGATGCCTTTTGGTATGAAGGGAAAGTTGAGTCCGAGGTTCATTGGACCTTATGAAATTCTAGAGAAAGATTGATAAGTTGCGTACAGCGTGGCTTTACTACCATGTTTATCTCAGTTACACAATGTTTTTCATGTTTTGATGTTATGAAAGTATATGTCAGATCCATATCATGTTTTGAGTCCAAAGGTTGTTCAGTTCGAAGAGAATCTCTCTAATATAGAAAACCATTCAAGATTCATCACTATAGAGAGAAAGTGTTGCGGAATAAGGTAATTCACCTTGTAAAGGTTTTTTGGAAAAACCACATGGTTGAATAGGCAACATGGGATTCTGAAAATGCTATGAGGGGTAAAACCCCCCACTTATTTTGTTATGTGAATAAAAATTATAAGGATGCAATTCATAAATGGGGGGAAGGATGTAACTTCTCAAGTAAATAATGAATAAGACATATTTCATATTTATTAATATTTTTGAACTAAATATTAATTTTACATTAAAGGTGTTGCTATGTTCGATAGTGTACACGATACGCAACAATGGGTTTCTTTGAAATTAGAAGTTGCACACTTATAATATAATGTTATTAATTTAAATGGATGTTAACTCCTAGCCATTGAATTGGAATGAATGAAAAAAACTAACTGAAATATGATTATACGTTTTTTTAAATATATTTACTTTTATCCAATAAAAATTTAGAGGCTTACAATGTGAATGAATCTAATTTTAAGTATAATTTACATTAAAAGGGAAATTTACCGCCTTTTAATGGAGAAAAATCTTTAAATATAGTTTTTGTCACATTAATATATTCTATTTGACCAAAAAAATCCTTCTTTAGAATGGTGACATTAAAATTTACTTTCTTAAAATATTTGGAATTTTTCTGTTAAAGTTCATTTTTTCATAAATAGTGAAAAATATTGTATTTTAATTCAAAAATTTGTTTTAATATAATTTATTTATAGGGTTATATTATATTGTTAATTGGTTTTAAATTTTAATTAGAATATATTTTTACCATTTAATCCAGTTGTGGTCATTGGAAGTAATTTTACTTTGAAATTGGACATAATCAAGTGTTGATCTTTTGATAGTTATTTTTTCTTAAAAACACGCAAGTTGTTTTTAAAATGGAAATTAAATTTAATATTAATTAATGAAAATTTTATGTTTTTAATTTGTAAAAACAAACATCTTCTTTTAATTCGGAATATCAAATAAATCTTTGTCTGATGTTTTGGTATTTTTCTAAAAAACATCAATTTTTGATGAATTGTGAAACCACTTAGTAGTAGTTAAAAAACTTACTATTTGATTTAAATGAAAATTTTCCACTTCAATGAATTTAATTTCTAAATTCTCAAATACATGGTTGTTATCAAGATATAAAATTTGGTTCAATAAGATGAAAAGAATTTATGGTGAATAGTAATTTTGGACTTTTATTTACCGCGGTTAAAGGTAAATAGGTTAATTCAAGGTAAAAAGAATATTATAATAATTCATAATTACCTTAAAACTTGTCAAAAAAATATTTTTTGAGTCATTAACGACCATGGGAATATTTGTGTCGATTTTGGGACCCCTTTGAGCCACATGGGAGTGATAATGAAAATTTAATTTAATTAATTTAAAGTAAAGGCCAAAATGACATAAACAAAAATCTTTTTGTAATTACTTTTTATATAGTGTTACATAAAGAATATTTTTAACTATAAATATTCATTATAAACATGAAATGATTTCCTATATAAATGTATTTTTTATGATTTTGAGACATCAAATAAATTAAATTATGTATCACATAATAATGATGTTGTATTTAACTCATTAATAAATGATTTAAATAAATAAAATTATAATTATTAAAATATTATCCAAAACATGTCCAATTATAATTGTATGGATATATTTAGTATATTAGTCACTTTATCATAGACCATAATTATTTTTGGAGCTTTTTAAACAGAATATCTTTATATAATAAAACAATATTTTCACACTTTCCTTAAGAGCCTCTCCTCTCCCTTATAAAAGGGGACCACTTTTAACCAAGTCCTCATACTTCTAAAGCCTTTTGTCTCGCCCAAAATCTACCCAATTAAGCTCCTTAAATCCCTCTACTCCTCCTAGAATCCTTAACTTAGGCAGAAGGCTCTTCAAGAAGTCTGTTTGGTTCAAACCAATAGAAGTTACCCAAATTAAAGGTAACAGTTTCTCTTAACTTCTTTTCTTTTTTTTACTTCTACAACCCCTAAACTATTTTTATTCCTTTATTTTGTAAGACAAACAGTATTATAAATATACTAGTATGTTTTTATAATAAGTATTCGAACTACACTTATAGACACCTCCATCTAATGGACGAAAAACATACTGTTTCTATGGATGGAAAACTGACGCCTCACGAAATGATGATTGTTCGATTATATTCTACCGCCTCTCATGGTGGCCATTATGATGGTACTGTATTTATATTTGATATATATTAGGTTTATTTTTTCTTTATACTTCTTTAATTTCTATTTATATCATTCGTTTATGGTTTCCATTATGGGTAAACACGATAATCTCATTAGAGGAAGTGCGGACTACCGCCACTCAAAGTGAAATGACTCATTTATACCATATGTGGTACGTATAAAGGATAGATTTAATGATATTATAAATGATAAAATACTATTATTATAATAATAATATGTATAATTATGTTTTAATTCCATTAAATATGAAATAGAAATGGAAGTAGTGTTAATACGTACGTACGACTTACCGGCTCCATGAACGGTGCATTTCATTGCTTACCGCTAAATGTTACGTACTATTATAAATACATGTATATTATTTATATATATGATATATATGATACCCAATTCATGAATATAATTATGGATATAAATAACCTTTGACCACATGAACAACATGTAATTATAAGATGTCCATTTTTTACTCAAGTAACAAATATCGACAAAATGAACATTATCAACTTAAATGATTATAAAATGTTTATAACATGGTAATAAGTGATATAAAAGGAATAATAAACTTGAAAAGGGTTCTTAAGAAAGTAGAAATTAACTTTATTTTTTTATTCAGGAGATTAAGGAATGATCGATTAAAGGAAGACACGAGGTAAGGGTCTTCGTCTCAATATCTTTTCATTGAGGCATATTTTCATTAATACACAACATTATTTTATATGGTGTATAAACCCCTATGACTTTTAATTTTATTCAAAAGGAATCCTTTTCTAAAAATTGTTTTACTAAACGACAAAATTAATGTTCCTTTTAACAAAAGTGGTGACAACAACTTTTTCCGCCACCTCGAGTATTATTTGATCTTTGGATTCTTTAACAAGACATAATGTTTTTAAAATGAAATATATACCTTATTCTATTTTACGTATATTTGGTATTGAAAATGGTATTGAAAATTGATTTGTAATTTTAATATTTTTATGTTATATATTTTGATTAAAATGTAGAAATGTTTTCTTTCCTTTATATTTGTTGTATGTGTTTTGATTTTATATTGGTACTTGGACATTTGACGGGTGGTTACGTGATAAACCAAATGATGGGTGGTGCCATGAATACCATGATGGTTGGTTTCGTAATAACCTCCAATTCATGGGGTATGGAAGTCAATCGTATGGCTATTCCTTTTATTGATATGTGTGGAAATCGATTGTATGGTTATTCCATTTAAGTATGTTTATGTCCCAAGTTACCTTTATATGTTATGTATTCTTTATGTGGGTTTTATGGTAGTATTTTGGTTAAAAAATGGTAACTAATGATCTTTTATTCAGTAAAGAGTATTTACTACTTCATAAAGGTGGAAAGTATTACTTATGATAATGTATTCTTGGTTTACCTGCTATTTTGAAAAACTAACAGTTTTCATTCTTTGTGTATCCCTTACTGAGCTTTTTATGCTCATTCCATGTTTTTTAAATTTTTATACAGGACAAAATATTGAATAGGGTCAAGGATGGGATCAAGGAAAAGTCATGTTGTCTTAAACATGGAACAAGACATGACTCTTTTTTTCAATAGTTTTTATTTTATGAAAAAAATGGGAATTGTGTAGATGTGTATACTTTATATTTTAAATGAAATGTAATAGTTATGTTCTAATTCTCTAAAACTTTAAACCTTAAAAGATCCTCAATGTGAATTATTTGTTTAATTAAATATTATGTAATGTTTTAAGGCCGGGTATTTAAATCTTGTTTTTTCAATATCATATTATAACTTTCTTGTACTAAATTTGAAAATTTTCAAGCCTCCTTTAGGGTTGTTAGTTGTCATATTTTATGGTTACTTAGAACATAAAATGAAATTGGACATGATAAAAGATAAAATAAGGGGGTTGATAATTGATTGATCAATTTCATAAACCCATGTAAATGAATAAAGAAAAATAATTCAATAAAATGTGACCTTGATCCTTATATTGCATAACCCTAGAAAAAGGTATGTTTTCCCCTTATCTTAGTGATGATAGATTAATTGGGAAGGAAAAATAAAAAATATTGCATAATGAAAATCTAGATGAAATTGTGGAGGACCCTACACAACACAACTTCTCACTCCATGCGTTTTTCATTGGGATATCCTTCATAATATCATCTTGGACATTTATTCGTATTATTTATATTAGTTCATGAAATTATTATTTTCATTAAGTAATGCTCAAAATGTTGTCATGGGTGGGTCCCAATTGTTTAAACATGTCAAAAACATAAGATATATCAAATCATGCCTTTTAAATACTATCACGTATTTTTTACATGTAATGAAATGATTACACAACATGAAAATATATCACCACATGTACTAAATTCATAAAATGTATCTCTATGGGACTTCATATTATTGTTCATTTTGGGACATACTTGTGTCCCATTCTGACACATTTATTGATATTTTTTTTTGATTTCCTCTGCTTAACAAAATATCTCACATTAATTACTTACAATGGTTCATGATTGTGATGATTACATGATGAATAATGTCATTTTTCTCTTCTAGGTGGCTCTTTTTTCATTGGTTAGTTATGTTCCATGGAATTTTTCCATGATCATCTATGTTTGTGAAGACCTTATTATTATGGAATTAATTTTCACTTTATCCCTATTTTCTCATCACCCCTGAATAATTTTATCACGAAAAATGTGAAGAAAACCTAATGCGAAAAAGAATAGATAAATAATTAAATCATTGAAGTCAATTCATTTTTATATTAAATGTATATATAATAAATATAATTATCAATTACCCATGAAATAGTATCCATAGTTATTTGAAAATAGGGTACCATATTCAAACATGAACATGTGACAAGAATACCACCCATAAGATGTTAAGAATTCATGAGATATGGTAATATAAATTCCCCTCTATATACTATAAATTCATGTATATATATATATATAATATTATAAATATATATTTCATTTCATTTTATCTCTATATAACCTTACATGAGATTTTTTTAAAATTGTTAATACTAGACGGGATTAAAAAATTACATTTTTTATAATTTATTTCACAATTAATGTAGGATTTATAAGTATCTTGGTATATACTATTTATTAGTCAGTTATAAAGTAATATCTTAGTATACTGCACTAAAATTTACTGATTATATTGGATGAATATCTGTCAAAGTATTTCTAATTGTGATTCTGTAAATGGTGATATTGCATTTAACATTAGGATATTTTTATATGACTTTTAAAGTAATTTTACCATTATAGTAGTTATTTAGAAGGACCTTTACTACCATGGGAGAGGTTTGAGATATTTAGAGAGACTAAGTCTAGTGTGATTAATTTTTTACATCTTTTTTATGAAATATATGGACCATAATATTGGAAACAAATTTTTAAAAAATGTTATACTTATTTATTGGATGAAAATTTTCTTATATTAATATAATATAAATTTATGGACATATTTTAAATATTTTATGTAGTTTACATAGACAAAACTATGAGAGCACAACTTTATTTAGTGATTTTCAATGCTACTATAATTCTATACATGGGTACCAAGTATGAGTGGAAATAAAAAAATGATTTAAATATTGTAGATATATTGTGGTCAATAGAAAAAATTGATGAATTAAATCATTTAGTGGTTCTAGATTTTAAAAATAATGTTTTGATATAATTTATTAATATTTTTATAAATTTTTATTGAAAAAAATTTCCTTCTCCATGCATTATTGATTAACTAAATATAATTTTATTTTCATATAAATGTTTTCAATTTCGGATTCTTTGATTTTATATATTTTTTTTAAAACTTTTACAAATATAAGTTTAGGATTGAATATCCCTTCATTGGAATTCAATTTTTTGAAGAAATTTATAATAATTTTTTTGATGAATCTTATAATCGAGTTTAATGGGAGAAACTACTGGCAAAAAAGTCATGGGTTCTACATTGAATGGATGATGAATTTTTTAGGAAATCATTATGTGGGACACATAATAGTTTGGTTATTTCAATTTTCATGGACAATCATTGATGTAAATTTTCTATAGAAATGTTTCTATATGATTCTCATTCATTATTGGATATTAAGAATTTTCTGTGAAGTAGTGATTAGGACATCCTCAATGATGTGATAATGGTGTTACTAAATCTATTTAAAAAGAAAAATAAAATCAATAAAACTCGTGAACGTAAAACTTTTGTGTCATATTTTTCAATTTTTTAAATTAAAATGCTTATAATTAAATATAAAAATTATTATTTTATATTAATAAATTTTAAAATGTGATATTTTATATAATTTTACAAAAATTATTGATAATAATTTATATTTTTTATACACTATGCCGATTCATTTGGAATTTGAAAATAAAAAAATTCTTCTATAACTCCCCTCTTTTGATAAATAGTTTGGAAAAAAATAAATGGTGCTAGTTTCATTTATGGAAAAGCACAAAAATTCCATTTTCATCTTTTTTAATTTCTTTTCTGTTCTGTACTTAATTTTTGTGTATTATATTTTATACAGAAATTTTATTATTTTAAATTTTTATAAATTTTTTTTAAAATGTACTCATGTATTTTTCTTTTTATAGCTTATATTTATTTTTTTAACGTATATAAGTGGTCTTGGATTTCTATGTACTTATAAAATAATTTTTAAAAATAATTTATATAAATAAATCATTTATTATTGTTTTTTATCTTTATATTTTGTTTGAATCTATATATATTTATTTGAAGAATTTTTTTTATAAATTGGTAATAAATGTTTTGTTTTTGAAACTATTAAAAAAATCTTATAGAAAATAAATATTTTTATAACAATTTTTTCTGTGAAATTATTCTATTTTTATTCATTCTGTGTTTTTATTTTTCTCAGTTTTACTATGAAAAATATCTTTCATTAAAGGGATATTTTTTTATAGATTTTAATGAATTATTTGTTTATAAAATGAATATATAGTGTTTATTTTTTCAAATTAATTATAATAAGATTTTTTATGATTAATAATTCTTAAAAATGTTCAATGAAATTGACCATTATATCATTCACTTAAGAAAATTTGT
Source organism: Viscum album (assembly GCA_963277665.1). Classification (NCBI taxonomy): domain Eukaryota; kingdom Viridiplantae; phylum Streptophyta; class Magnoliopsida; order Santalales; family Viscaceae; genus Viscum; species Viscum album. The sequence continues at coordinate 1,318,873,183 of OY728157.1, forward strand.
TATTTAAATTTTTTATAGAAATAATTAAACATAAGTTGTTGAAAAAATTATATAGTTAATACTTCAATAAAAAATATGAAATTTTAATTCGTGGTAATTATTTCTTGTTGTTTTTATTCAGGTTTCATCAGTTACAGATTTCCATTATGGTCCCTTTTAGTATACTCTTCAACAAGGTAGTTGGATAAGGTATTTGTGGCACAAAATCTTACTAATCATATTTGTAAGTCACCACATTGTTTTTACTTAGTGTACCATTACATGGGTGTCATTAGGTGTTATTTTTTAATGTTATCATCATTTAGACAATTCATAATTTTTAATTTGACTATTCTAAATGTTTCAATATAATGTAAAATATTTTTTTAATTTCATTTGAGAATTCCCATTATTTGGATTTTCTAATTGCATTGTAATCCGTGTATCCATTTACCATAATTGAGTGGTTTTTAATAAATTATATCCATCAATAAAAAATATTTAATATGTAAATTTTTGTTTATATGTTATTATTAATTTAGAAAACCATGTATTTAAAAAATATTGTTTTTATACATATTTTTTATTTATTAGTTATGTTTTAAATATGTTATATTTTTATATTAGTTTCATTTATAAATGTGTATAAAATATTTACCCATGTTTTTAAGAAAACATGGGTAAATGTCATATCTGTAAGTTATATATGTTTTTAAACATCACTAATTAGCTATATATATTAAAAAATTCTAGTTAACCATATTTCTTCAATACATTTGTCATTATCCTTGTTAAAAAACCACAAAAATAAGCCACATATTAACATTTGACCCTCCCTTTATTTTTTCACACTTTGACATACCCCCTCCTGGAAGGGTTATCAAGAAAGGGTGTATAGTGAATGTATTATCTAATTGGGATGTGGTTGAAGAGAATGAATGTTTATGAAAATATTCTATTATTGTTAGAGTTGTTTCCCTATAGTGGGAATGAACATCAATGTTTAACGATCTTACTTAAAGAATCAGAGTACTATGAGGATTTGATGATTATAGAATGATGACTATAGGGAATGGCCTGGGTAAGCCCTCGTGAAATCCCATATATCCCATGTTCTTGGGAAATGAAACCGGTAGGGGAAACATATCACCACCACTCAACCCTACCCTCTGCATCAAACAGTCCTAACCTCTCATCCACGACATGATGCTTATATACAAACCACCATCATTATGAGTCTATCATTTGCAAATTCACTCACCCTAAGACTCTCCTTATGTACTAGCCTACCCCTCCCCCCACTACCCTCTCCTCCTCCCTCATTCATAAGTCACCCATCACATTACTAATCCTACTGGTCAAATGAGTCCTTTTTATAAACATCACCACCTATTTTGGAGATCCACACACCTCCATTACCCAATTATCAGTGTGTCCCCCCTCCCCCATCACCGCCTTACTACTATAATACAGCCCCAAGGTAATTTGCCAGATTTATTTTATAATAATTTTTTAATTTTCATTTCTATATTTTATTTTTAAATTTTATCACTAATTTTTTTGAAAAATATGTAAATTACTTATTTATCATTTCCTTATTATACATCAAATATTTGGTTTTCAATTTTTATATAGGTAATTAATTTCGCATTTATATGATTATATTTGTTGATTAAATTATTATTTTTCGGAATAATAAAATCTGATTTACAAAATATTTATTCTTAGAAATGATCCATATTATATTCAATTTATTTCATCTATCTATTTATTTAATAAATAAAAAATTAATAATAGTTTTTTAATAGATGGATTATTATTAAATTATTTATATTTAGATTATTTTTAGACAATATTTATTACATTAATTTTTTAAATAGTGTTTTAAATTTACATTATCATACATTTTAGTTTATTTTTTCATATGCTATTTTAAGAATCATTTGTTTGTGCAAATTTTGAATACATTGAGATTCGGTTTTCATTTCACTTATGGATATTTTTTATTTTTTATATAAATGTCTAAATACATCAAGCCTTATAATATAATGTTTACTTGAGTTTAGTGGAATTTTCAAAATAGCTATTATCTTATTATTTATTAAACTGAAAATTAATAATGTTTTTATAATGGTTTACTATTATTCAAAAAATAATAAATTTCATTTAGTTTTTAATACATTAATTTTATTTGAATGTTTTTAATTTAAATTTTTATACATTCTATTTAATTTCTTCATATACTATTTTAAAAATCATGTATTTGAGGCTAATTTTGAATTTACTTAGTTTCAATGTTTTTTGAACATTTTTCATATTATTTTTAATTTAGAATATAAATGTATTAAGGTATTGAGTAATAAAATTTGAGTTTAACCAATTTTGAGGGGATTCTCTAAGGTGTTAATATATTTTACTAATCTTATTTATTACAATTGAAAAGTCATAATGTTTTTGTAAAAATGTGGATGTTTATTGAAAAAATTATAGATTAAATTTAGTTTTAGAAAATATTACTTCCATAAATTTAATAATGTGTGTTGTTAATTTTCCATAGTATACATGCTAGTTAATTTTTCCTTTTTCTATTTTAAATATCATTTCTGTGATGCTAATTTTGACATTATTGAGTATCAAATTTTGTTAAACTTAAACGATATTCTTTTTTATTTGGTATATACTTGTATAATGTCATTAGGGATATAATTTGAGGTTAATTTTGACATTATTGAGTTTCAATATTTGTTAAAATTGAACTATATTATTTTTTACTTGGTATATAAATTTATAGTCATTAGGGCTATAATATGAGGTTTACTTTAGATAAGTGGATTCTATAAGGGGTTAAAATTATTTTTTTAAAATATTATCATTTATTTTGGGTTTTATTTAAAATTAGATTAATGAATTATGGTTATATATATGTTTTTATTTTATTAAAAATTTTATTATATTACTTTGGTTTAATTTTTGAATTGGTACAATGTAGTTTCTATGAATTATTTCTATATGTTTTATGCATTAGTATTTCTATATTTTATGTTGTTTTTCATGGGTATAATGATTGACTCTTTTATTTTTAATAGAAGAAATTGTTTCTTCATTTTTAGAACATAATTTTCCCAAATCAAATAGATATAATTTTAATTGTTTAAATCATTTATTAACATAGACTTCAGTTGAACTTGTATATTTAATGATGATATGATTTTAGAAGATTTAGTTCTATGGATAGACCTCTTTCAATGTTGTTTTCAAAATCTTTAATTATCTAGTTTTTATATACATAAATAGATTTTAAGATTAGGGTTAAATTAGTTTAAAATGATAAAATGAGTATAGTTTTTTTCTTTTAGAAAAAAGGGTTGTTTAAGATGAATTTATATATATAATAATTCAATTATTATATGATTTAATGGTTTTTGACATTATTTTAAGTTTTTTTTTCAAGTGATACATGTTTGGTTTTAATCATATGTATTTTATTTTATTTTATGTTTTTTAAAACTATGTGGGATAGCTCACAGGTTTAAATGTATTTAGAATTTCATAGCCATGAAATTCAGGCTCTGATCTTGTCCTTTTCAATCCAAACCTACTTGAATCACTACATAAAGTGAAATTGTGTTATAATTTTTATTGTGATACTAGATCCCTCAAGATAGTCTTGGGAAAGGGTATTAACATATGTGGTTCCCATATTATGATTTCAAGATAAGATTTAAGTGAAATTGGTAAATATCTCTAAAGCCTCGATTCCTAATAATTCCAAAGTGAGAAAAAATTGATCTTGATAATATCAAGAACACGCTTAATCATGTACGGATTCATATATTTTGACTTAATTTAATTTAATGGAATTCAAGGGTCCATTAGGATATCACATTATATCTTGAATATCCCGTAAGGATGGACAATCAAACCAATAAACCAATGCTTGGGTATTATGTCATGATCTTGGTGGAGGTTGATATGTCAAACACCTTAGTGTAGGAGTTTGTTCTAACCACACGATATGAAAGAATTATTATTGAGATTCAATATGAGATGAAGCTAAATGTTTTCATGAATTTAATTTTTATTATCCATATAAATTTCAAGTGAAAAAGTGTTATTGAATATAGATTTGTAAATTAAAAATAAGCATTGTTAATGTTTGTAGAAAGAGAAAAGTGAATTATATCATGCCTCATGAATATTAGTACAAAAAGGAAGGCCCTTAAATTAAGGTGAGAGGACAGAGAACACCTATGCGGGTAAAACATGTGCTACCATCCACACTATTTCACATTCTATGAATTTGGAACATGAGATATGTAATCCCAAGACACTACAAGAAGTACATACAAAAGTTAAGGTGGATGTGGCAGTCCATCAGGATCATGTCTTCCTCACAAGTGATTCTCGCAAAGACCAAAGCAGGGAAAATATCAGCACACGTGATAGGGAAATGGGCAAGGAAAGGAGTATGCAGAAAAGGTAAGAACATAGCCCAGAATGATTTGTTGATGCTATATACATGAAAATGGATAATGTGATAGGGGATGTCTCTACATCGATTTTTTTACATTGTCTAAAAAATAAGTGTATTTTCATTCAAACTAATGAATCCATGGCAATAGATGGATCCAAAGATCATAGGGACCCATTTACAACACTACTAAAACTCAGGCCTTTAACAATACTTGTAAAAGGGATTTATCAAAGCTATATAATCACATATAATGTATGAGATGTTAAAGAGTTGTCTTTAGTTGTTCTTGTAAAAGGAGATGATAAAGTCACTATTTAACAGTGCTATAAAAATCACTGCTAAAGGGGGCCTCTATCAAAGATTTTTTTGAACTGAAAAATGGGGCCTTTAGTAGAACTTTTTCAGTGCTGATAAACGAATAATTAATCAGTTTTTTTGTAATATTAATGGCGGAATTTATCAGGGATTTTTATTAGTGTTAAGGGAACCCTTTAATAATACTAACAAATGTTATAATAAATCCCCTGCTGATAATGGGGATAATTTTTTTTTGTTCACACCCTCTATCAATACTCCCCAATTTATTAGTGCTTTTTTAGAAGTGCTGGTGAAGGCCCCCTGTTTTGAGAGTTTTTTTAGATGTTCAAACAAATGACCCTTTTTATCATCCCTTTTTTACTATCATTTGATAAAGGGGTATTTATCATTGATTTTTTTACGAGCACTGATAAAGGGCCCCCATTAATAGTTTATTTTTTAGTGCATTTAGGGACCCCATTTAGAAGAACAGAAAAATAACTTGTAAATACCCCTTTTATGAGTTATTTTTCTAGAACATAAAAAGGGGGTTTTTAAAAGTGATTTTAGCTAGAATTTTTAAAACATTAGAACTAGATAAACCTTGTTTTTTAGTATTGAAACTGGGATAACAACCCATGTCAGGACTGTACAAGAGTACCCATTGAAAATTGATACAGCCAATTTAGGATCCTCCCCTAACCATGCTAAAGAGATATATAAAGAATAATGGATTCCATAGATACCCACTAGAATGGATATAAAACATTATGGTGAAGTACATGCACAAAATATAGAACCATATTTGAATGTGTCGCCAAATAATGTTGGAAATTTACCCTAATACAAAACATTTATTGAAAAGGAAGATGAATAAAGATCATAATGTCCTGAAAACAGTGATTTGTAAGGGGATTTCCAATAGTTTTCTTCCTCTAAGGATTCTACAATGAAAATATCCATCGAAATAAATAATGAGTTTGGATAGTTAACAATTAAATTCACCCCATTGAGTGGTTTGTTTGGGTTTGATGAATGTGAAGAAAGGAACATATTATTTTGACTACGGCTATGTTAGTTAAATACGATAATGAAAAATTCCTATCAGCTGAAGTTACAAAATTTCTATAAATAGATTACAACATAAAGGAAGGAAAGAAAAAATAAGAGGGAAAATATGTAAATGATAGATGAATGTGGTACCACAAGGAGGGCCTCAAACAAGGGTAAAGGCCCTTAAATTTTATTTTTCATTATTGTAAACTTCAAGGGATTTGGAATTACCAAATGAATAAATCCATTAGATACTTCATTGTTGCCAAAAAACCCACGATGCATGGTATTGATAAACAAAATGTTCTCTTTGATAACTGGAAATTCTATAAAATGTACTATCATGGATATAAATTTGTCTCGTAATATTTTTTTGACGCCAATATGGATAATATGTGGGCACGGAGGCATTAAATTATCAATATTATTGCATGTATCAAAAAAACATGGTGTATTAATCTCAAGAAGCATTGTATGATGTGATCTATCAATCTCAATTTTTTTATGATTTTACATCCTATATATGGACAAGATAATTATGGAAGGACATTAAGATACTTTTTGAAAACATAGATCATAAATGGGTAATTTTTAGGGACTTTAACATTATCCTGAAGCCTGAAGGGAAAACTCATTATAATTTTTACCAGATTCCCTCCCATAAATTATCTTTTTTCATTAACTAGTGTAATATTTTTGAGCTACCAATTACAGCAGATGACATCACATGGGGATGATACACATTAATTGGAATACATGAAAGTAATAATGACATAAGATTTGTTCTAATGGATGATAGAAGTGAAGTAAATGGGGTTTTAGGCATCACCCTCCTAAATAAACTCTCAAACCGTAATACCATTCTTGGTGAAATTTCCAAAAAAGATGAAAGGTCAACCCTTATCACATTTTCATTTAATAATGGATGTATTTTGACTCCTAGATGTAGTGAATGTTTTTTGGATTATTGGATGATTGAACCCATTTGAGGTCCTTTTCATAGGTTGGGAGTGAAATTAAAGCATTTTAAGAAGTGACATATTGAATGTAGTCTGAATTCATTCTCCAAACATGATATACAAATTAAAAAGGGTTAAGATTATCTTTCTTGCATCCAACTTTGGAATCAACATCAGAATAACCCATCGAGAGAATAAATACAAATTCACCATTATAGGGATTATCTTTTAATGCTAAAGGAATGTCTTGAAAAAAATCATTTTTATTTCAAATGGTTAAATGATGTAGATAGGAATTATAAATTATTTCATATAATACACAATGAAAATTGAGCAATATCAAGAAATATAGACATAAGTGTAAATGGATTCCTTTATACTACTGAAGTTGGGATATCTCTAGTAGTTTTTGATCATTTCAAGGATCTGTATTCAGATAATGGACTGAAAAAAACATAGAATATTTTTTTAAACATAGCTTTCTTTATTGAGGAACATAAAAAATAAACTCTTTTTATGGTCGTACTCAATGAGGAAATAAAAGAAGATATTTTCACTTTCATTATGGAGTGTGCTACTGGTCTAGGTGGATTTACTAATAAATTTTTATGTTTTATTGGGACATTTTTCTGGAGGATATAACTAATGCAATCAAGGAATTTTTTTCCATTCCGCAATTATATATGAGATAAACAAATATTTATTTCCTTAATATACAAGAAGAATAATTCACTTGGTATCAATGCCTTCAGGCTACATTAAATTGGGAATATGATTCCAAAACTCATTAGAAAGACCATAATGAAATGAATAAGATAATTAGTTAATAATTATATCACATAAAGTCAATTTGGTTGTGTACCCATGAAGAACAATCATCACTGTGTATTCATTGCCTCAAAATGTGTAAATTTAACGATGATGAAAACAAAAAAAGTCAATTTCTCTCTCAAAAGTTTCATCTTAAAGGACTTTGATACAATGAAGTGGAGATTTCATTATGATATAATCTGGATATATTGATTCTCAAGTGGATTCATCAAGATTATTCATACCATTATCTATTATTAAATGTTTTCATTCTTCATTAACTATTCTCACATATGATTATTTCAACGCACATGCAGTGTGATACAAGGTTATTTTCTTTCATGACTTCATTTTTCATTTTTAAATAATAATTGAGTAAATGTATCAATGAACTTTATCCAATTTACTTTTATTAAAATAAAATAAAATATGGATAGAATGAATAAGATCCATGACATTTTTTTGTTGATGAAAATTTTCAACTTGGTCAATCCTCAAGAAAGAACATCTACTCTATTAAATCTATCCTTGAACATTATGAATAGGTGGCTAGAAAATTCATAATTTGGTAAAATCCTCCACTATTTTTTGTGATGGAATATTGGAAGGATGAAATATAATATCTAAAATTCATAGATTTGAAAGGGGTTATATTCTTTTCAAATACCTTGGTGATCACTTATTTTTTAGAAACGTGAAAATACATTATCTTGAAAGAATATGCTAGAGAATTATCAATCAAATGGCCAGGTGGAAAGGCAAGGCAGTGTATCTCACTGGAAGGGTGTTCTTGTTAAATTATGTGATTGCATTAATCATTGTATACTCGTTTTCACTTTACATGTGGTTTAGATGTATCATTATGTACATTAAATTAATATTCAAAAATTACATATGTACTAGATCAGTTTATAAAATATGTTAATCATTATTGCTTTGAATGATAGCATTAAAATCATTGAAACGGGAGGCCTTGGAATCAAATGCATTTGGATTTTAAATGATTGTCTTATTGATAAATTCAAATTGAATCTGATATATAATGATGATAATTGTGATTTTTTATCCATAAAATTTAATTTGATATTTATTAATCAATATAGCCTTACCTAGTAGACCATTGTTCAGTTGGACAACCCACTTCCAAAAATAGTGAATGTTCCGCATGAATTATTACACATGTCCATTGATAATTTAGTAAAAAAACTATATAATATCTAATATGATTCCTAATGAAACTGGATTAACTATTCATAATTACACTTTTATAGATACCAAAAAACTTTTTGGAGGCCCAATAAGAATGAGAATTTCAAAATCAATGAATTTTACCATATGGAATGTATGGGATTTATCAGACCACCAACAGGGATGATGAATTTAAAGGTAAAATTCATTCAACCTTATTGATTTCTAATGATTTAGAGAATATGAAAAAATAGGTTTCCCACTCATGACCAACTTCAAATAAAGGATGATATATTTTAACATACTATCACATATGTTTGATGGAAGAAGAGAACAAAAAAACAAGTTTTGTATACATGTGATTTTTCCGAAAATATGTGGCTTTATTCTGGTTACCTGTTTTAGTGATAATTTAATCAACTGCATAGGTTCATGATTTTATAGAGGGAATTACCTATATGATATTTAGTGAAAACTTCTAAAATATCATTTAGGTAGAACCTTCAGTGTTTTTAGCAATCCGGAACACTTGAAATGCCATGTTGTTTGAGGAACAATATCCCCCCCCCCCACATGTTCATTCTTGAGCTATGTAATGAAGGTTGCACTACATCTCTGGTAAAAATAGGGAGTATGTTTAAAAACATAAATGATCTGACAACTCTATGGATATTGGGTGTGATGGGAAGGATGAGGAAACCAATGATGCTCATGTATATATGATGGATCCCTAGAATCAACCCATGGAATACAGTTAATTTTGATGGTGTTGCAACTACCATTCCAAGATCCCATGGGTGTGGTGGTGTCTTTCAAAGACACCATTGATTCAATAAAGGGTTATTTTATCAATATTCTATAATTGGAGTGGCCTATGAAGCAGAATTATAGGTTATTGTCTATGCAGACCGAAATTTTATCCAATATAAATGTAACCCCTTATGGATTGAATTTGATCTAGAAATTTTGGTCAACTCCTTGAATGAATGAAAAGGGAATATGCATTTGAAAATGATACCTCATTTTATCGATTTATTTAAAAAATTATTCATCTTAATATGTTTACCTCATATTCATATAGAGAGGAAAATTAGGTGGATGGTATTCATTCAATGAAGGTGGTCATGGAGATGAACATGATGTTGTCCTTTGGGATGCATGATTACTCTATTCCATTGGTGGATGTGGTTTTGAGTGGTGAAACTCATAAAAATATTTGTAACAACCCTTGTAATACATGACTATATTTTTTTATTTCTAATATTATATTGTGGTCATCTTTCTCTGGATCCTTGAATTTTTTTATAAAAAAAACTTTTGTAATTAAATATTGTTATAAACCGACTAAAAAGTAACTTTTTATTATTTAAAACAAACAATTATTAGAAGCATAGAAAGACCACACCATTAAAAAGGGCCATAAATGATGAATAATAGTGTTTTAAAACTTATTTAGTTTTTTAATAATGTTAAACATAAAAAAAATTACTTAAATATTTTTTATTTGTAGTCAAAGAGAGGTTTTAGGGAAGCATAGGGTGAACCACCAAGTTTTTCCATCTCTTGGACTACTTATTCCAAAGTTATTTGTTTAAAAAAATGGTTATTGGATTTTTATGTTATTCAATATCTCTCTTCGAATGAATATTCCTTGAATTTGTGTTGTGAAATCTTTATGTTCATTGTCAATGAGGGAGAATAATGGAATGGTAGAAATACATGAAGACATATTCTTGAAAACTAATAAATGTGGGATAATTTAGAATATACTATAGGGGGATGAAATCATAACGATTAGTATAGTTAATAGATAGGAGACATTTATTATTTTATGGGGAATGAAATAACACAAAAATTGCTTTACATAGCACCGCCCCAAAAACGCTAAAAAAGAACTGATAAAGGGCTTAAAATTATCGATGCTAAAAAAATCCATGATAAAAGGTTCATTTCACAGTGCTATGAAACATTGTCAAAATAACCCCTTGATTAGTACTTTTTTAGTTTTGATAAAGGTAACCCTTTATTAATGTTTTTAGCGCAGTTAAAAGTATCCACTTTATGAGTGATTTTACAGTAGCACTGATAAAAGAGAATGTTTATTAGTGATTATTTACTAGCACTGATAAATGATAAATTTTACAAAAAAATTAAGTCATTAAAAATAATATATTCAAATAAAAATATATTTATATTAGTATATATATATTATATTCAATTGAATTAATTTTATATAAGAATAAAAATGCATGTACACATAACACAAGTGATATTTAATGATAAATATGTTTTAGAATAAATAAAATAATAATATTAATTTTCAATTTTCTAATAATTATTAAGAAATTTTAATATAATAACAATTTTTAAGATAGATAAAAAAAATTTAAATAATTTGAAAACAAATCTTGATCTTTAAAAAAACATAATTTTTTATCTGGGTGTCCATTTGAGGTCTACCACATATCAAATTGAATCATATGATGACCTCTACACAATAATGACTTGAAGGAACTCTAGTCACAATTTTCAAGTCCAAAAATGCCCACAAGGAATCAAAAACCGAGATTCAATTCAGGTTACCCCATTTTTTTAACATTCAATAGAATTTCATTCCCGTTTAATGTTGAATTTTTTTTGTTCTTATTGGGAACTAAATTTATTCCCATTTCATACATTCATATTAACTTTATGGTTTTTAAATATTATAATTTTTTATAATTTAGTTTTATTTTTAATTAAATGTATATATCATTGTATATATTCACACATAAAACATTAATTTTACAATTAAATATGTAAACTTATTTATATATAAAATACCTTTCTATATATATAAACAATATCTAAATACTAATAATATCTATTTTTTTAAAAATATTTTTTTTTAATATTTATATACTTATACAATTAATAATATATATATATATATATTTGTGTGTGTATTGAAAAACAAATAGATATTTTTCTATATATTATAATATATATATATTAATATAAATATATAATATATATAAATGAATATAAATATTTATTAATATATTTATATCCACACACAAATTCAGAAATTTATATATGTGTTTCTGTATGTATTTAATAACATGCACAAAAAAAATATTTTATATACAAATTTACAAAAAAAATTATATAACTATTTATATAACTATAAATATATATATGTGTTTGAGAAAATGTAACAAAATAAATAAATATTTAAAATATCATAAAATAAAAAACAAAACAATATATAGGAGTGGTGAAGTTGTAGATCCATGAAGGGGCAGTCTTAGAATCGAAACTCGGTAGGGGCACACACATGGGTGAGTGATAAATGTGGTCCTAGAACTATTAATAGAGGTGGATCATTAAGAATTGATAAATTGGGGGGATATAACTATTAATTAATGGGGCTGAAATACCCCTTTTATCAAGGCCTTTTCTTGTGCCGAAAATTGTTCCTTTTTAGTTCTAATAAGATTCACCATTATTATAACTTCTTTTATCACTAATAAAGGGGATCCACACCCCCTTTAAGAGTTATGAGTACAACAATGATTTTTTAGTGTTGTTAAAACACTTTTTTCTCGATGTTAAATGGTCAATCTGTAGTAGTGATGTGAAAATAATTTCGGGCTTGATATAGTATAATTATTTGTTTTAAAATAATGGTATTAAAAAATTTCCAAAAAATGTTATTAAATTTTTAAAATATGTAAAATAGTGTTCCATATAATTTTATAGCTAATATGGAGAATAAGATACATGTTTATAAACAACTATATGAAATTTTTAGTATTTAATTTAAAACACTTAATTTTATACTTTTATCACAATATGTATATCTTAGTTGGCCATAGATTGAGTAAATGTTTTTTTATAGAAATTAAAATAAAATATTTACTCATATGGTAATTTGTTGATGTTTAAGTTTGATAGGGAGTTTCCAACATAACCAAAGCATGATATTATTTAAACCAAAATATAATTTTGTATTTAGGTTATATTTGTTAGAAAATTTGAAGAATAAAACAATGAAATTATTGGTAAATAATTATTTTAGAAGTTTCATGGAGTTTCATATCTATAGAAAATGTTTATGGGTTGATATCCAAAATCATGGTTTTGGTGTCTAATACTGCACTGTGGAGTGATCCATAGTTATTTTGAAAATGACTATATCTTATGAATGTGCTTTTATATAGAAATGGTGAATCAATTTTTTGCTATATTCTTGTAAATCACATTAATATTAGTATTACAGACAACATGGAATAGTGTGACCCATTTCTTAAAATGAAGAGATCAAAATATCACGTCATTGAAAAGGTAATTTTGAAGGAATTATTTTGGTTGATTCAATGATAAAATAGCTTAGGTGAAATCATTCCATTTGTTGAGGAATATATTTAATGAGTCACTTTCAATATAGGTATATTTAAAGGCCAATCTATGGCTTAATTTTGTTTTTCATGTGTTTTTTTGTTAACAAATAGAATGAAATGAGTTTAATTGACACACAACATTGTAGTGAATTCGTGGTTCATTTAATATTTTAATATAAAATTTGATGAATTAATTTAATTATCCATTTACATGGAGAATTAAAATTTGATAAAATTGAATGAATGAATTTCTTTTATAATGATGTACATGTATTTCATTATACAATTCCAAACTTTTTCTGCTGTAATGGAGTCTGAGAAACATCAAACTCGGTTTCTTGGCGTGTGAGGGTTCAGAGGATTTGGAGGCACCTACTTCCTTGATTTTTAGAAATTTATTTCTATTTATGTTAAAAAAAATTATTTTGTTTTATGTTTCTATCCCTATGAATAGGGTATGTTCTATTCATTGTATTTTAATCCATGAAAATAAATAAAACATATATGTTTTCTTGTTGCTGCCATTTTTGTTCCGGAAATCACCTATAGTGATCTAAATCTTCTTCCACTATTTTGTTAGTCATTTCCTAAATCCAAATTCAGCGGTATTACAATATTTTAATGGTGATCTATGTTTATATAGATCTGTGAGATCAACAAACATCATCTATATTGGAAAAATGAAGAAGAAGATTAATAGTTTTTCAGATATGAAATTTGGTGTGATATTTCATTATTTTCCCCCACCTATTATTTTTCATTATCCATATTTCAACAAAAAAGGTTATTTTAATTTTTCATAAGTTATTCGTCTTTTTACAACATCTATGCCCCTTTTTATATAATTTATAATTTGGGTTTTCATCCCATCATCAAATCTTACGAAACTTTTGTGAGCCTACCACATCATGACCATCCTCAAAATATCCTCTGAAAAAAAAAATTCATACATTAGTCTCTCCATAACTCGTTGTAATCCCATACAAAATAAATTCCATTAATTTGTTGAAAAATAAAAATTTTGGTAGTGTGTGATTCCAAAAAATGTATGGACACTATTTCCAATAAAAGAAAAAATGACCTCTAATATTTAGGGAAAAAACATTCAGTATTTAGTAAAGAAAAAATATGTTTTTAAATCTTTACAAAAATTATTACTATATACACCATCCAAAGAAATGGATCTCATGGAGAACAAATAGTCTCTTCGATGGTCTCATGGACTTCTATCTAGACATCGATGAAGACAATGGACACCACCCAACCTTTATATTTCTCCAAAATCTCACTTCATCTGAGGATGAATAAATCATATTCACTATGAGATTAACAATTAAAAGAATCATTATCAAATAGAGACATCATAATGAAATTGTTGCCCTTCATTGATGTTCTATCTTGCTGACCATCCACCGGTTCATGATTTCTAAAGCATAAGAGCACTGTGTAGATTCTCTCTATATAAAATAGTGGTGGCTCCTTTCAATGCATCAATCTTCCAATTAAGGCCTATTAAATGTGATATAATTTCTGATAACCTTTTCCATTTGATTATGTGAATAATAATATGATCCCAAAAGAGCAGTACAAGGTGAAATAATTCTAAATCATTTCAAAAAAATCTATTTTCATTCATGTTGCTACTTTTTTTCATTCAATCACCTTTAGTGATGTACATATTTTCTTACACATGAATTTCTTAATTTATTTTTTCTAAGGACTATGGTAAAGTCATTATACATATTGTTCATCTACCTAGATATAATGATAATTCTTTGGTCACATGGAAAACTACATTAAGGGGAATATTGGAAAGATAAAATTTTATTTCCTTGGATGGACAAACCTTCTACTGAAGGAATGGAGGCTTCAAGACTTCATACATGGATTTATGATGGTAGTGGATTAGGATTATTAGGAGGAACCTACTGCACTGAATTTTTGGACTTTTACTTTTATTTGGTTTTAATTTTTTTTATTTCATTGTATACTTCTGTCCCAATAAAGAGGTTATGTTGTGTGTGTTGTAATTAAATCCAAGATGAGAAATAAAACTAACTTGGTTTCTTTCTACTTACACTTTTTTTCATGTGAACACCACCAATGATTTACATCTTCTTCCGCTCTTGTGTTATATAATTCATGAATCTTCTATAAATTTCAAATAGAGATCTTTCAAAGGCCACTAGTTTTCTGAAGTGGAATTTATGTCGATAGGGGTTGGATTAGTGATGTATTGTGAGAATGGACTCTTTCTCCTATTTTTGGTCCTTATATGAGATATATGGGTGTAAAATACCTTAAATTATTATTGTCTTTAGGATTATAGGAATAAATCATCATTTTTTTAATCCATCTATTTTGGAGGGCATTGATTTTTTTTGATTTTTTATGTGTAGATGAGGCACCCAAGATGATGTGTAGCATGATGGCGACAAAAATTTTCATTGAGATGGATATTCCTTATCATTTTATAGGAATGTATTATATAAATAAACCCTTTTAATCTATCACTTTTAGGAATTTCATTTCGTCAATAAAATGTTCTTCAACTCACATATCATCAATAAGGAAACTCTTCCTCAATTTATAATAAATACACACACTTTTTGTTTATATCTGATGTGGGGAGGCTATGATCTGATATAGGGAAGGTTATTTTAGGTTATAATTCTATATATTATTCTTATGGTCTTTCCCTATTTGATTCCATCACCCCCTTTAGAGAAATAGCTTTTGTCTCCTAGAGTCCTATATAAAATTCATCCTTTGAGAGTAGGTCATTCAATTCATTTTCAAGGTTATTCCATTTCTAATCATGTGTCACCTATATGTTTCGGTCTAGGATTTTTTGAAATAGTGTGATGACCTAATAATTCCTCCACCTCTTCAGGTCCCCCATCTACCTCTATATTTTTTTATGTTCACATGTCCTACACATTTTTTCTTTCTATCATGGGAAAAGTTTGTCGAGTATCCTCTATTTTCTAGAGCCCCTTATTTTCATGATTCTACATATGATATTCAAATATATTCTCTTTTTCTGTAGGATGGTCTATCACCCTCTAATGTTTATATTGAATAGGATATACGTATTTATCATTGTGCTTCATATATCCATTCACTGCATTAGATTTATGGAATTTTTATCCAATACATTATTGGAGGTGGAGTATTGGTGTTAAAAAAATGGAGTCCTTTTTAAATGATTCATTGAGATTTATTCCTTTTAATGCTACATATTTATATCATTTTATTATTGTTACTAACCAATATCTAAATCCATATGTATAAATATCTCAAGTTAGTGAGTAAATACAACTATATTTTCCCCATGTGAACATCATAAAGGGAAGAAGTCCTATTTTATATATGGAGGAATGACCAATAGATATTAATCCCCATACCATTATATTAATATATCAGCACTACTTTTAGGAAAATATTACTATGTTATTAATATATTTATGGGACCCTCCTTCTATTATGCATGTCATCCATGTTAATCTAGACTTCTAGAGGCCTTGGATCTCTAGAAAAGTGACAATTATTATCAAGAGAACACAAGTTGATGAATGTCTCTCTTATTGATGTACTGAAACAACATAATAATATATATTTTATTAAGTTATTTTATTCTAAAATCCATGTAAGAAACAACATGAATTGGTGTTTGATTAATAAAAATATAAGATGTTTTTTGAAAAAAACTATCTACAAGTGAATATTGATAACTCTTTATCCCATCATATGATATTGGATGATAGTTGTTCCTAGTTCTATATATAAATTTTTATTGTTTAAATGAAATGAAATTTTTTTTAATGGAGTAATCTATCTAAATTTATCTCTATATTTAACAAAGGATCAAAAAACTAGATAATTAGAAGAGACTTTAGCATATTCTGACAAAAATCATTGTATAGTTATTTGATGGAATACCAAAGATCATCCCATTAATCACATTAAAAATGGGATTTAACAGTTTAAAAAGAATTTTTTAATCAATGATGTTAATGGGGGGGGGGGTGTTTCCCATTATCATCACAAAAATCACTAATAAAGGTACCTTTTATTAAAGATAGAAATAAAGAGATGATAAAAGTCAAAACAATAATTTGTAGAAATGATTTTCCTTTATGTTCTATGGTTGGCCAACCACTCCCTCCTTTACCAGTGCTGGAATCCCCCTCCCCCAGACATAATAATGATATCCCCTCCCTTTATCAGCTATTGACCCCACAATAATAGTACTTACCCCTCCAACTTCACTCTCCCAAGTTTGTACCACTGTTGAGTTTTGAACATGAGAGTTAATCTTCATGGATATTCACCTTTACCTATACTCAATATTATGTTGATATTTATATTATGATATTTCTATTCTTTATATTTCATTATATTATTTTATCCATATATTTTTATAATTGTTTTTAAATACATATATAAAATATGTTTTGTGTGGGTGTGTTTATAAATACACACACATACGCACACACACATACATATATGTGTGTGGCTCTATAAATATAATAAAAAATATTTATTTTTATTTAAATATATTATATATTAATATTCATATACACATAATGGAATATAAAGATCAATATCTATTTAATTTTCAATATAGGAACACAAATATATTTACATATATATATAAACAATATATATACATTAATTATATATGTATATAAATATTCAAAAAATTTAAATTTAAATACAATGGATATTTATATTATTTAGATATAGTTTATATATACAGACTGATTTTTTATATGTAATTAAATTTATATATTTATTTGTTAAATTATATTTTTCTGTGTGAATATATAAAAATATGTATACATCTGTATATATTGAATTATAAAAAACATAAATGTTGAAAAATTATTTTATTTAAAAAACATAATATCAATATGAATATAATAATTGGGAATAAATTCATTACCTTCTGGAAACTTCTAAAATTACTCATTACATGGGGATGAATTTCTATCGAATGTTATAAAATCGAGATACCACGACTAAAAACTCAGTTTTAAGGATTTATGAATCTTTTTGGGCCACAAAAAATGTGAATAGGGGTTTTTACTAATCACTATTGTGTAGATATCATCACAGGCTTCAATTTGATGTGTGGTAAAGCCCACATGGACACTAGGATCAAATGTTATGGTTTTTTTTTGAATTTTATGTTATGTTTTAAACATATTTTAGAACTTTTATTCATTTTTTGATTTATTTCTATATTCAAATTGTTCTCAAATGACTATTAGATGATAATAATTAGAAAATTATTAACTAAAATTAATTTTTTAATTATTTTGATATATATTTTCCAATAAATATCTCATATATTTAGTTTGAATATATATTTAGCCCTATATTAATCATATATGAAAAATTTATATTACACACACATATATAAATACAAATTAACTTTTCTGTTAATATATTAATTTTTTTATTTATAATTTTTTTATGAAATTTATCCTCTATCAGCGCTAGAAAAAAATTGTTGATAAATACCCCTCTTTATCAATGATACTAATAAAGTACTGATAAGGGGGTATTTTCAACATTTCTAATGAAGAATTATTAAATGGTGTACCTTTATCAACACTAAAATGCATTGATAAAGGGGAACATTAAATAATGATATTTTTAAAATAGATAAATTAAAATTTTAATAAAACTTTTTAAAACATATTATCTTACCCCATTATCAACGCTTTTTTAGCATAATTTAATGGCATCACTACATGAATATATTATTGTGGTTGTGAGGAAATTGATGAGTGACTTTAAATATTTTATTTTAGATAATAGCATTTTGAATCACAAGTTCCCAAGTGAGAACTATACATATTGTTATAAAAATCATTTTAGTAGAAATTGGTTTCATTTGGATAAATTTCTTAATATCCTATATAGGATTTACCACGTTCAAAATATAACAGTTATGATTATGTCTTGTTAAAATTATTTTCATTCTTTACTTCTAATATATCATCGTAACTCAATTGATGGATATTTTTGTTTCTCTTCTTTAAATTATTGACTGATGATCTTGAGTTCAAGAATGTTGTACAATATTCTTGGAGTGGTCATATATAATGTCATCCTCATACATTGAAGAAACAAATCTTAGGATATTGAATTTAAATCCTCTCATTTGGTTTATGGGTGACCCAATAATCATTATATTTTGGAAAATGTGGAAAATGGAATTAAATAAATTAATGTTGGCCTTCAGTATTGATGGTATGAGGAATCTTTTGTTACCCTAATATAAAATAATAATCTATTGGTTAATATCTTTATATATGAAGAGAAACATGATTTCTAAAAATAAAGAGTGTTACGGCTCAAGAATGGATACATAAATACTTTCTGTAATTATGCATGTATTTCAATGAGGAATTATGTGGGGAAACATCATTTTTATCTCAATGATGTCTAGTTCAGTAACTATGTTGAGATGATATGTCCAATGGAAGAATTTAATTTTACATATTGATATGAATGTGTCAAGAAACTAGGGGGAGTTGTTCTTTGTTCATGGAAGGTTCATGCACTCCTCAATAATATTACATATATTGTTTAGGGTTCATTATAATGATTTTAAATAGAACATCCCTCCAAATGAGGAGATTAGGAAGGCCATCTCCAATATGACCATTAGAAAGACATCAAGTCTTGATGTATTTAATATAACTTTCTACATTGCTACATGGACGATCATTAAAGATAACATCACTGCATCCATAAAGGATTCATTCAGTAGGGGAATTCTTCTAAGAGATTATTGAAAGACTATGTTCATTTTGTTCCCCAAAATTATTCACCTGATATATTTCGAACTATATCATCTTATAAAATTATAAAAATATTCCTATAACTATGAGAGTAATTCCTAATGACAGACTTGAAATCTACATCCCAAATTTGGATTAAAAAAACAACAAATCTTTTTTAATGTAATAAGTATTCAAGGTGCTATTAGTGTGTTAAAAGAGATGATATTTGACCTTTATAGGATATTTAATGGTTACAACATCATGTAGAAGATACATACAGATAAATAATATGAAATATTAGGGTATAAAATTATCTTGAAGGATTATTTTTCAAACTACCCCCATTGTATTTAATATCTCTTATGTGTAAAAACATTGGATTATATAAATCAACATGAAACCTTTATTATGGTGATCATGTCTCTTCAAGTCTATTCTAATTTGAACTTGATTGACTTAGTAGGAATCTAAAAAACTCTATTTCTAATGGATAAGTTATATTTTTCATTGGAATATATGTTTTTTACATGTGTTTCTCATATTTTTTAATATGGAATTCTTGTTTTCTTAAATGGAAGGCATATCTTTATAAAAACACTCAAAATTCAATTACTTAATTATTTCTGCTATATTTGGAAACATATCAACAACTCCAAAATAACAAGGCTTCATATCTTAGATATTTATGACAAAGACATCTCAAATAATTTCTATAAGGACTAAGTATACCAAAAATATCTTTCATATAAAATAATTTGTAGATGCACTTTAAATGTGAATAATTTAAACAAATTATTTTGATGATATGTTTGGGAGAATACATTTTTTCATCTACAACCGAAAGTATTGCGTTATTTCATTTTGAAAAGGATTTCTATTTTCACTAGTATCCTAACCTCGATGTTAATACATGTTCTCTTCATCATAAGGGACCCAAATTTTATCATTAAGACAATTGATATCATAATAAATAATTTTCTATTGTATTCACAACCCAATAGAAAATATCACGATGGTTCCTAGAATCAATATATAAAACCAATTTCTTAATATGGAATCATCATTTAGAGTACTGAGGAAAGCATACATACCAAACATGAATGGGGTTAAATTATTGGTAACGTTCATTTCTCTATTTTTCTTCTCGGAATATGTGATCATTCATGAGGTCGGATGCAAAAGGAAATCTAATAGTTTGATGATTTGGAATCACTTTTGAGAAATTTTCTCCATTCTTCTTAGGCATACACATTGGGTTGTTATGAATGTCAAAATTTCATTTTATGAAGATAACACCTCTGTTCATGCTATTTTTTATGATTTTCTATATCTCAGGATGAGATTTCATGATGATTTGAAACATTTTACTAATACCATATATGTAACTAAGTAAGATAGACATGTTTTGGTGTTCAATATCATGTTGGTTTAAGATCCAGATAGATGTGTTTTTATAACCATAAGCTTAGGATCATTTAGTACTATATCTTATCACTTCCTTACTCATGTTCAATAGAATATAGATCAAAGGGATCATATATTCTGGAATAGATATATCTATATTAAATATAGAATTTTGGTCTGGATAGTTACATATATTTTCATTCCCACTGATAATAATTTTCAATGCAAAGGATTTTGATGACTTATAAATTTCATTACTACACATCATATAAAACAATGTCAGATGATCGTCTGTTTTCCAGAATAAAACAAGGATATAATGTTCTCAAAAATTGTATGGATATTTACTTCTTCAATAGAAACCTTAATCTGCTCATAAATTAATAGTTATAGAATATTGATATTTCATCGGCTGAAGTATAATACCATAGTGTTTCTTTTATCAAAAGATGTTGTGTTATTTGGGAGGATTTTAATGACGCCAAACATAAGGAAAAGAGTAATAACTCTACTCATCTCAAAATTAATTTTTTGTCCATGTTTTATGATATGGGTTTTTTGTACTAATCTAATAGCCAATACATTAAAATGATCATATTACATTAAATGATAATCCTACTAGTTAGAGTTGGGGAAACACTAGGGTTGGGATGATGGGCGCACTAGAATGCTCCAGAAGCAGTTTAAACACTGAATACAGAGGGTGAATGTACTGAGAGTATTTTTTTAGAGATTTTGGTATTATCTATTATGAGTGGGGATCAAATACATTGAAATTTAGTTCCTAATATGGTGTGTATAATACCCTCATAAAAGGATCCATGGAAATGCTTAATTAGTGGTTTTCTCAAATGTAAACTCTATTATATCCCTCTCTCTTATGTGGAATTAGAAAAATATATCCTTGTTAAATATTTGAATAACACTTCTCTTATCCACTGGTCCATTACATACCAAGTTTTTTAAGGAATGAAGATTATTATTAAGGATGTGGATACTGTATTTTGCTTGAAGGAAATAAGAAGATATACTTTATAGCCACTATAATAATCCCCTTACAAAATATTAATCTATTTACTTGTCAAGTATCTTTTTCTATATAATGTAATGATATAGTTCATGGGGATTACTTTAGGTTATGCCACTTTTTTCCCAATCATCTTTAAATATTATGTTTCACTATTTTATAAAATAAATAAATCTACTTCTAAATAAAAAAACATGCCATGGTATAGAGGACCTTCCATGTGGTCAGTAGATAAGGAAAAATTCCAAGGTTTTGTAAATGGTCAAAATAAATGGGATTTGAAAATGAATTACATGATTTGAGTGAAGATAAAAATAAAATTAATATTTATACATTATTATTTTATTATGAAATTGGTTATTTATGGTATCAATCCTCTAAGTATTTTATATCATGTATAAAATATATTTTACCATATTTTTTTTATTTTAATAGAGAAAATAAATATTGAAGATAATTACAATGGTTGGGGGTAAAAAACAGAAAAATAAAAAAAAAAGTGAGTGGGGAAATTCTTTAAAAGGAGAAATCTGTTGTTGTGACTCTCAAATCTAGAAAAAAAATTTTTATAGAGATGTTAATCCATTATCCAATCTAAAAGTACAAAAAAAGGAGGATATCATTGAACCAAAAAGGGTGTTATTATTTTCATTGAAATTAGTGATTCATTATAATGGCTAAGAGATAAACGTTGGTTAGATAATAAAATATTGAAGAACGTTAATTTGGAACAAAACCTTTGTAATTGAGTGATGATGAACTGAATTCGAATGATATGACACTTATTCATTCTTACTCTCTTGGGAATAGTCTTTATATTGTGGGTAAACCAATTAAAATTTTCGTTATTAATTATTTTAATTTGAAAGGTGATATTAATATAAAAAACTTATTCAAGTCCTTGTAAAATGTGTATGGATAAATTAAAGAATAATATTGAAATTTCCATTTTAATGCCATTATATTCTAAAAATTAAAACTCTTATTACATATTAAATTTAATCCAACAATTTTAGAGCATGATAAATAAGATTAAAAGTAAAATTTTAAACTACTTTCACCTTTTCAGTACCATCGACTCCCTTATTGTGTCTCATAAACTTAGATCACACCCCCAAATCCAATGATAAGGTGAACATAGATAGTTAAATAATATAGGGTAAAATTAATCTATTTCAAATAACTATATAATTTATGATTGAAGCAGACTCCTGTTAATAATATTGACAGAGGGTTATTGAAGAAACATATAAAATGTAATGGGATAGAGGGGTTTTACTCTATTATCACTAGAATACATGAAAAAAGATAAAGAAATATTATATTTTATATTTTCAACACTTGTGATCCAAAAGAAGGAAACAAATAATAAATTGGTATAATATATAGGTTTATTTAGAGAATAAAGAGAAGAAAGAAAATAAGTAAACAAGGTAGAGATAAATGATTTCCCATGAATGTGAGGGGGAGTGGATAAAATAACACTATTTTAAAAAATGGTTGTTAAGGGTACCACTATATATTTAGTGTCACAACATTAAATGTATTGTGGTAGAATGTAATGCTAAGGCCACTTTCTAACCCACATGAACATTCAAAGGTTGTTGGCGAAACTCCAGTGGTGCCTATTATTTTTAATTTAATATAGTTTATCACATTTTCTATAAACCCCCTAATCACATTTAAACCATTTTTAATTAATAAATGTCATTAATAATTTAAAAAAAACATCTCAAATTTAATTTATTTATTAAAATATACCATTTAATATATAGTGTTTTTTAAATATCGATAAATAATCTTGATCGAAATATTTCATGATAGAAAATTAAAAAAAATTCTATGGAAATAAATTAAATTAATAATGGGTGATAACCATATGATCTTATTTATTAAATAACTTTTTATTATATATTATTCTATTATTCAAAGTGTATACCTTTCTTGAATATCCTAAAGAATAAAAGACGAAAACCAATGATTTTTTAGAGCTTCCATTTTCTTAAATTGAAAAAACCCCATTCATAGCTTTCCAAAATTGTTCAAACTACAATATAAATCACTTTAAAACCCATGGTATATTATGTTTCTTTCTAAAATATCAAGGGGTAGTCCATAATTCATGTATTTTCAAATGAATTAATCTGTCATGTAATATTAAGAAATAAGAATCAACATCATACTTAAAAATATTTAAAAGAATAATCTCATTGTAAATAGAATAATATTTGAAAAATATATATGATTATTGTGTTCATTAATGATATATCACCTATCATTACCAATTTTATTAATTTATATTAATTATTCCCATTTCTAAATAAAATTACCTACAAAAAAGTTTCATTTATCAAAATAAAATAATTTAACGATAATCAATCTTCAAATAATGTTTAATGATTTGAAATAATTGGCGGGAAGGTTCCATGATAATTGTAGTTATAAAAAGAAAAAATTGTTATAAAATATTGGGTAATATATAATTTACAACAGAAAATCTGAATTCGTGTGAACCATTATTGGTTGTCCAACTCTATTCTTCATAACCACTACCACTGATCTAGGTTAGGGATGAATCTAGTTTTATCAGGGTTTAGGAGAAAGTGAAGATAAAATTATCACCTTATGAGAGCTATTTAAAAGGGATGATAAAAGACTTTGAGAAAAACATTATAAATATATATATATATATATTTATTATATTTATATTCAAAAATAATGTTTACTTATATTCATTTATTAAAAACTATATTTATAATTACTATAAATATAATATAGTTATATATCTTTTTTAGTAATTAAAATATATATATACATATAATTTTTTAGAAAAATTATTTATAAGATTATACATAAATATAAATATATTTAAATAATTATAAAATTATAATAAATTTTATAAAATTATATTTATATTTATTGGATTTTAATTATACAGTTATAATTATATATATAAATACTTTTTAAAAATATTATTTTATATTTATCATTATACTAATATATTTAAATAAATATTTCTGTATAATTAATTGAGTAAATAAAAAATATATATTTATATACCACGATATAATGATGATATTCATGGAGAGGTTTATGTTCAAATATTGACATGCATGAATATAATTGACACTAGCTATAATCATAAGTCTATTTGTGGAAATGATTGGGTTTCTATATAAGTTCTAAACGTTAGATTACCTATTTTTATAATGATATGTGCATATGATATGTATTCAAGACTCATGACATGTTCATTTATACATTGACACCCTTAACATTCCTCCTTCTATGTATGTGATGACTCCTTTTCTATGATTTATACTTTTCATTCATGTAAATCCCATGAACTTATTTATGTTCTCATAAATCATTCAAAAATTATAGTAAATATATTTAAATAATAAATACATTTATTATATTTTTAATTAAATATTTCTAATTATATATTAAACATTTTAAAAATATTTATTTACAATTAAAATTATATATATATATAAATATAAATAATTATAAATATACAATAATTACATTTATTATAATTTTATGAATACAAATATTTCTATTTAAATAAATATATATATATATATATATTAATAATGGGGTCTACGAATGACGATGTGGATGGAGGGCCTTGTGCAGGCCGATAATGGAAAGGAGGTGGTGCGCGAGGTGAAGAATGGTAGGCTCTCCAGATCGATCTTGTGGGTTGGGCCATTATTATGATGTGGGTCTATGGACCATAAAAATAGTAAATTAGAAAGGACTGAAGAGTGGGGTAGCCAATGGGTGGTATGAAAAATAAGAGGAACCATTTCAAATTCCCAAACATCAAAAGGATAAAACAACTCACCATGGATGCATTCTTACAGAAATATCCTCTACTATAATTACATCCTATGATCTACTATTTTTGATTAAATATATCCCCAATTAGAATTTATAATGTGAAGTAAATAGATGGGGGTGCATATGTTGAATATGAATAAAAATAAAGAAGTTTGTAGTATTAAATGGTAGGTCTTTAAAGAAATATTATTCCCTAAATACTTTACCCCAACAAATGAAAATAAAATAGAGATATATTTCTTTAAAATATAAATTATTCTATAAATTATATATAATTTTATGCTTCTATATACATCTATAATTTTATATAATAATATAAATATTTATACATTTTTGATTTATAATTTTTTACATGTAGAGATTATTCAATTTATAAATATTTTAATACATTTATACATTTATAAATTCTATGTCAATGTTGAAAATATTTTAAAAAATATTATAATTGATTATTATTTTTTAAACCAAAATTATTTTAAATAACCATATATTCAATTATGAAAAGGGTTTTCAAATAATTTTTTTCCAATTTTTTTATATTTCAATTAATTCATTCAATATCCATATTTAATTGTTGTTTATAATGTAAATGTGATTTTTTTCATTATTCATTCTAACAAAAAAGGGTTTTCATTAAATAAAATCATGGGATTTATCTTCAGTTGAACATATTTTTTGTATTTATTTTGTTAAATATTAGTGTTACAAAATTTAATAGGATGGATATGTATAGAGAATGGATGGATGTCAATCGTATAACTAATGAGAATGAATATGGGGAGAAGAATATCACCAGGTTAGTAAAATATCATGCGTATGACCCCTCAAAAATCATTTGTTCTTGTTTACACTATTGTTATTCAAGACTAATTAGTCCATATGATTCAAAGAACACTTGGACTATAACAGAATTGATCAAAGATATAAATGTTAGAATAGACATGGGGAAATTGTAAATATATCTAGTGATTAAGATATCACTGCATTTGATCGACCATATGATATGATTATAAGTACGTAAAATGAGGTATACTTTATCCAGTATGGGATTAGAGACGTGAATAATGATGAAGATCATATTCACTAAATAAAAATTATTGTTTATGATGAAATTTTGGTTTTTCCAAAATTGATTTCAAAGTTAAGGAGTTATGAAAAGACATCATTATATGTTGGTTGCACTTAATAAACATCATTTTCATCTATACTAAATATAGATAATTTAAAAGATGGTAATAGATGGAGTGACACTAGTTTTAATAAACTACTTACTTTCTTGAATGATTTGATCCCTGAAGATAATGTGATATCTCTCCAAATATATGATGCTAAACAAATTCTATGTTTGTCAGTTATAGTCTCTAAGAGAATACACACATTTCTAAATGATATTATACTATTTCACAAGGACCCAAAATAACATAAACAATTCCCAATGTGTTGATCTTCTTGATGAAAGATTGATAATCAGGTCTTGAAATAATTATGTGGTTCTTTTTTATCATTCTTAGGATTAGGAACTTATATGGAAGTGAGGAAACTACAAGGAAATTAAATTTTCATGAAAATAAATGAAATAAATATGAGAATATTTAAACCCTAGAAGAATCTCCTCAGTGGAAGAGAATTAGTCATGAGTATCTTAAATTTATAAATGATTTTAGAAACTTTCGTCATGTATTGTCTACAGATGGAGTGAATGATTTTGTATTTAAATGTAGCACTCAAATTACATGGTGAGTTTTGTTGGTAAATTATAACTTATCAATGTGGTTAAGCATGAAACGATATTAAATTATGTTATATATTATAATTTTAGGACCAAAACAACCTAGTAATGATATTGATGTTTTTCCGGATAAATTTATAAAAGGTTTTTAATTATTATGGGATTCATGTGTAACGTTATATAATGTTTACAGAAATGAATATTTCACGTTGGGATAAATGTTTTATTTAATGATAAATGGATTTACTATTACAAAAATTTGTTAAGATATAACATGAATGGAACTCATGGGTGACCCATTTTTGAACAAGATTCACAATCAATTTGGTTGAAAAATTCTTTGAATATTGTGTTCCTAGGACATCACATGTTTCTACCTCAATGACATAAGTACAAAATTTGGATGATGGCATTAGAAGGATGTTCATAAGAATGTACAACACCATCTCCACTAAAAAATGATCAACTAATTTTGAATGAAAAATATTTGGACATTTCTCTTGGTAAACCATTTACAAAATACCTTATAAAAAAGATGAAAAAAGAGATCATTTTTTCTTGAATTACCATAATGTAATTTTCTATAGGTTAGATATTTTCATTATGTTATGTATGTTGATTTATTTTGTGATAATGTAATTTCCATGTCGATAAATTCACCTAGTGAAACAAATGATGGAATTAAGGATAGGATGGACATGGTTTACATGGGAATATTGGGAGAGTTTTCTCTAGTGAAGGGTGAAAAATGAATCATTTTTCTTAAAGATTCTTATACTCTTTCAAGGCAGGAGAGATCTCATTTTTACTACATCAGGAATGATGTAATGGTTTCTTATGAGTATTCATTGAATATCAATAATATCATTTCAAGGAATAATTTAATGGTAAAGTGTTTGAAATAAAATGACTATCATTTTTTGATGTAATATCTAATTCATGTAACTTTACATTGAATTTTAACCATGAATTTCCATCACACAATAACAAAGCTCTGTTCACTTTTCACAGTGATATAAAGAAACGTTATAGGCCTAGTGAAATTTCCAACTATCAAAATGAAATTTCCATCATATATGTGAAGTGGAAATATTATTCTTCCTGGATTCATTGATCCAATGGTTCACTTGATGGTTCATTTGGTGAGAGAGATTCGAATATGCAGTCTTATACATTATAGAAGGAAGTACCCCAATGAATTGTATAGGAATATTTTGAAAGGGTATGTCTAAACTTGAAGTCAGTGAGAGGGTTGTATTGTGGAGTGATATATTGTTGAGGAACCATTGACTTAAGTACTGACTACCTATCCAGTGTAGAAATTCGTGGTCTATCAGAATATCACCACACTGGACAGCTTATGGGTGAGTTAATTTCTTGAAGAGTTGTTTTCACAATCAATATTATAGATCCGTAGTAGTCCCACCACAATATCATTCAAAAAGGTTTAGAGGATTAACTATATATTGAAACCCGGAAATAAATTTTTAGGAATTATAATCCATAAATGGATGAATGATGGACATCCAATATATATAATAATCTTTTTATATAATGGTTTGAAGAACCTAAATTTAAGGATTCATATTAAAATCTAGATTCAATTTCATAATGTCCATAGTGGATAGATATAGGACCAAGTGTATATAAATTATCTTATAATTATAATGTAATTAATAGTTATATATTATATGAAAATTAACATCATGAAGTAAGTACCATGAAAAATAGTGGACCTACAGTTGTGGCTGAAGTATTGTGTGTTTATTGTAATAAGTTCAAAATTCCAATTTATAAATATATGTTGACTTTGGAATCATTAAACAAATATGGTAGTTGGATTATACAACATTCCAAGGGATAATATTTCAATGAAGGTGGTTTGAATAAATAAATTATATTAAAATAGATGAATTGTAAATCACGGAAGTTGATTATAGTTAGGATGGTCACAAATACAAACTGTTTATAATGGAATCATAGGTAGTATATGTCTTTTATGTTCTAGATATAGCAAACTAAAAGCGGTCAATTGTTCTATTATAGATCAAAACCACAGAAGGGTTATATGAAAATTCAGTCGAGGATGATCCATTCATTATGAAGTTTCTTTTATTTCATAGTGTTCCCAATGTAAATTGGGTTTTTATGTCAATGGAGACCATATTGATGGGATTTTCATACATAATAGAGGGGTAAAATCTCTCCATCCTTTAAAAATGGAATTACAATAATCAATTTATTTTTTGTAATATTTATTTTGTCACCTCATGTTATTATCTATTTTATACTTCATTCATGATATCTAAATTGAATGTAAACCATGTTATTAAGATAATGACTTATACATATGTTGGTGCTTCCAATCCCATGAAGAAACCCATTTCTCAACTAGAATCTTCTTATATTGATGAGGGAAAATGCCCTTTTACACACTATAGTGCTCTCAATGATGAGGTACAATAGGTTTCTCAACATGCTAATACTCCCATTTCTTACGTACAATTGACTTCTACACATATCAGTGCTACTAATCTATAGGAACAACATATTGACGATGTTGAATCTAAGGAAATTGTAGGCAACAAAGAACTGATTATGCATAAAAAATAAGAGTTTCATAGCGTGATAGTTTTACTAAATATTATTAAGGTGAAATGAAATGACATAAAATTATTGGTCACATGGAATGTACGAGGCTAGGATGTTAACTATAGAAAATACATTATCAGTAGTTACATTGGGCTCATCACTTCGCAGTGTGTGCCAATTTATGTATCTTTATGGGGCTATATTGTTCCCACACTTAATAAATTTCATTTTTCATGATATTAAAGTAACATTATGATATCCTTTCATTAATTTACAAAAAAATAAAATAATAAAACATTTTCTAACTCTTCATTATACATTACAGAGTGAATTTATTGTAGATTAATCCCATATTAAATTTTTATTAATTCTTGCATGAAAAATTCAAAGAGGCTTTCACACAATTCAAAAAAGATTTCAGCTTAAATATGACGATGGTAAAATAAACATTCACCCACTAGTAATGTATGCACAACTAATAACTCAGGAAGTATGGGAAGAGTTTACTAGCAATCGTACAGAAATGTCTTTTCAAGTACATTTTTGATGGTAATAAATTATTGGAAAATATGTGTATTCATCACAATGATTGTGAATTTTTTATTTAAAAAATATTAACTGTGTTTTGAAAATAAGTAACATGGAGGAAAAACAATAGACCCATACAATAAAGAAAGGTTGGTGTACACTTAAATTGAAAAATATTGGCTTGCATTTTAGATATACAATAATAATTTTATGTGACATAAAATAACTAAAGAATTATGTTTTTATCTTTAGATGTAGATTGATGATTCCAAAACCAAAACCATTTCTATCCCACATATTATAATATTGAAGATGGAACATTTAAATAAATATAATATTCTAATAGAGAAAAACACCAAAAAGGGTGGAAACATGTGTATGTTTGACGTAATAAAAATATAATTTTCTTTAAATCACTATTACAAAACAATGATTACTTATTTTCTTATATTTTATATTCATTTTAGACACATGAATCATCAACACCGACTATCAGTGGCCTTCATGTGTCCAGAATAGTATTGTCTCATTATAGGTTCATATTTTTGGGTAGCACCCCAATTGTATTTTGAGGGAAAAACAAAAGGAGGATAAAGATAATGAAATGGTAGAGACGAAAGAAATATTAGAATCCCCTAAAGTATTATTTCATTTGATTATTGAGTTTCTAGATAATGTTATTGTGTAAAAGAAATGAGATGTAACAACTCCTGAACAACCAGTGAGTGAAGATCCCACCCCACCCCACCAGCATTGGGGTATGCCATTTCTTTAAAAGATCCATATTAGTTGAGGAAATCAATATTAAAATACTTTTTTATGTGAAATATGAGTCTAATAGATATAGACACCTTTCTTATAATGATATTCTATATGGTTAAAATTATTTTGATTTATATGTATCAATATCAAATCATTTAATTGTAGTGATGGTTATGATGTTAAATATCAAATAATACACTCTTCAAAACATACCACTTCCAAAAGATAATTTTAGTGTGGAGATTAGTATATCACAGGAGAATAGTACCGAGTTTCATATTCCACTTGATGATAAAGATATTCATATGATCAAACAATCTATTGGAATGTCCATCACATGGCCATCTGATCTTGTAAAATCATAATCAAACAATGATTTATTCATTACGAGTTTATTTTTCATGCTAAAACATTAACAATTAATGAAAAATGGTATGAACTAAAAAATGATTTTATAAATGGACAAAGGGAATGGTCTGAAATGATATTTCAACTCAAACCATCTAAAGGTTCAACCAAATGATTTGAAAGATCTCCTGAAATGACCTTTATCTCATCTGTTCAATATCCTCATTTACAAACATTGAAGGTTTATGTAGATCTAAAACTAAAAAATGGTAGAAGTTATATAGTTTATTTTGAATTAAAAATTTAGGGATATAAAGTCACATAAAACATTTCTATTGAGATTGTAAATGAAATAATCAATAATGAACGACTATGAGGCATAATTGTAAATGTATGCATGAGTTATGTTTTAAGTATTTGTTTTTTAAAAAAATGATGTACTATGTTAATTATAAATTAATAAATTTCATATTTTTTAGGTGTATATGTCAATAAAAATAGAATGAATTTCCGCATGAAAATAAATTTTGACTCATTATTCCTCACTCCACTTCGACATAAAACAAATAAATATATTCAAAAAATAAATGAAATAGTAAAAAATCACGACGAATTGATGGAATGAAAACAACTAGATGGTAGAATAATATTAATACCAATTATGCAGGGGTAATAGTATATAATTTAATCATATCAAATATATTTTAATTTATTTTATTCTATATTCTTATTTTCAAAGAAACCATAGGTTCTCATTGTGGTCAATTTTGGATTATATACGGATATACTTCCAAGATTCACTGCTTGGATACCCAATAAACTAACCACACATGATTTTATTTTTCAATACATAAGACACTACTTACAATGATTTAGCACTAAACATCATTTTATATATTTTATATTATGTTATATTGAAAATTCTGTTATGATGGGGTAGTTTATAAATATTGTGAAAATTATGGCATTAAGACAACCAATAGGAATTAGGAGTCAAATAAATATCTACAACTCGTTATGTATAGGGGTATATATATAAATATTTAACCATCCAATCACATATCACACGAAATTTATTATTCTTCTCAATGATTTCATTATTTCAGAAATAATCAAATTGAAAATATTATGTTTATTATATTTGTAAATTTATGAGAGATATCATATTCCATAAAAAAACTAAAATCTATGAAGAGGTATTTTTGAATATAATTACTATTTAATTTAAAATGTTCATTAATCTTTTGTATATTTATATTTTTCTTGTACTACTTTGATTGCTGAAAAATTCATATTCACAAGATGATATATATTTGTATAGAAATGAATGCACAATATAGTTGATCGGAGAATGTACACAAATAGAACGAAGACGTAACTTTCATATATGTAATGGATTGTTTCTTATTTATGTTTAATTTAGATATTTTTTATATTACTCCAATAATAATTGTTTTACAATATTGGTGGAGTGAATTGTTCAATTTTGGGTGGTTTATTAGAAGATTCTCATGCTCATGAGATATTGGACTTCAAGGATAAAATTGAGATAAAGAAAATTATGGAATGTGTCAAAAATTTATAAAAACATCATGAAAATATCAATTCATTCAACTTATTTAATTTATTTTGTCAACCTTTTATCTACTAATTTTTAGTTAATATACTTGTCATTTTTATCTAATACATTTTTCTAACTTATATTTTGGGAAGTCGTATTTTGATTTCAACTATATAAAACAAACCACAACAAAGAATACATGTTCCTTTATTCCACTTTCACCACGCTTTCCATTTTATTTCATTGTCGAGCTACCAAGAATTCATATTGATTAAATGTTCATATCCCAAATGGAATCTGTTATTTTTGAATTCTATAAGTATATAGGAATGGTGTTTGGTTAATAACATTGAAAAAATATGCAGTGTGGATAGTCCTACAATGAAATTCAATGGGACAGTGTGGGTAATATAACTCTAGGTGCATCTTTTAATTTAAAATTGTTATATATTTTATTAAAAAAGAACATGTGACATAATAAAAACTAAGAAAAAAAAATTCATATTATTTTGATACTCTATAAAAATGATCAATAAGTCATTTGTGACATGAAGAAATCCTCTACACTTTAATATTACATAGAGTGTAACTTCTCTAGTTTTAGATGTGTCTATTTATTAATAATTGACATTAATTTAAGTAAAGATACCTTGTGACATACTAGAAATTGAGAAACTGCATTCATATTATTTTGATACTTTAGTAAAATTAATCATGACTCATTTGTGACATCTACAAATCAATAAAACCCAAATCTGATGCATGTGGTGACTGATATAACTCGATGTGTGTGCTTTATAATCATGATTGAAATGAATTTTAGTAAAAAGAACAAGTGAAAAAAGGATAAATGTGAAAACAAATTCAAATTTTTTGATACTTTAGGAAAATTATTTATATATCATTTTTGATGTGTCAGAATAAGATGCATCTTAGTTTGACAAATGATGTGATCGATATAATTCTAACTCTCTATTGATTTAAACTAGATATTATTATTTTTTTAAAAATTACAATTGATATAATGAAAACCATGAAAACCCATTCATATTGTTTCGATACATTATAAAAAATGAATTATGATTCATTTTTGATGTGGGGGAATCAACAAAACCCCAATAAAATGCATGGTATGACTAGTATATCTCTTACTATATCCTTTTATAAAAATTTAACATTAATTTTATTAATTAAGAAAAATTAAAATACTAAAATCTTTTAAAACACATTCATATTGTTTTTATTCTTGAAAAAAAATTCATCCAAAAGTCATTTTTGAAGTATAGTAATCAACCACTCCTCAATCTGACATGCAATGTGATTGGTAAAACTCAATGAGTTTCTTTTTATTTAAATTTTACATTAACTTTTGTAAAAAGAACAAGTGACTTAATGTAAACCAATAAAACACATTCATATTCTTTTGATACCTTAATAAAATGATTTATATGTCATTTGTGACATGTAGAACTCGTCCGCACCACAACATGATGCTTGGTATGACATGTATTATTCAATGTGTGTCTATTTATTTAAAATTAACATTAATTTTAGTAAAATAAACAATTTATATACTCAATACTATGAAAACAAATTTTTCTTATTTTGATACATTATTAAAATGACCAATGAGTCATTTATAATGTATAGGAATAAAAAACCTTAATCTAATGGATGGTGTGACTCGTATAACTCTATGGGTGTCTTTTTATTTTAAATTGAAATTAATTTTATAAAAAAACATGGCATACTAAAACGAAAGAAAATGAATTCAGATTGTTTTTATACTTAAGTAAAATGACCCAAATGTCATCTTTTATGTTTAAGAATCATCCCCCAACAAAATATGACACATTGTGTGACTATTATGTTTAAACGTGTGTCTATTTATTTATAATTAACATTAATTTTATTAAAAATAACATTATTTTCTTAAAAAAACATGTTACATATTGAAAACTAATCAAATTAATTCAGATTGTTTTTATACTTTATAAAAATTATTCAAGAGTAATTTTTTATGTGTAGGAATCATATGTACATCAATATAACACGCGGTGTGACCAGTATAACTTGAAGAATATATTTTCAATTAAAATTGTTGTTATTTTTAATAAATAGAAGAAGTGACATAATGAAAACTGAGAAAATACATTTCATTACATATTGATACATTAGGAAAATTATCCATAAGTCATGTTTAATGTGTTGTGGTCACCAGAACCACAATACAATGTGTGGTATCACTGATATGAAATCAAATGTTTCTTTTTTGTTTAAAATTGAAATTAATTTTATTAGTAAAAACATTTGACATATTGAAAATCATGAAAATTAATTCAGATTTGTTTTATACTTTAGTAAAATGACCCATGAGTCATTTGTGACATGTATTAATCACCCACACCTCAATCTGATGCACGGTGTGACCGGTATGACCCAAAGTGTATGTTATCAATTTAAAATTGTTATTTTAGTTTAAAAACATTTTCACTCATTGGAAACCTAGTATAAAAAATCCACTTACCTTGATAATTTATACCAATGATTTAAATTTCATTTGTGACATGTTAATAGTAGCCTTATGTAAAACAAAATAAATATATGATTAGTATGACTCAAAATGTGTGTTCTCATTTTGAAATTACATTTTAGTAAAAAAACAAATGAAATATTTAAAAAAGAGAAAACAAATTCATACTATTTTTATACTTTCAGAAATTGATCCATTAGTAATTTTTGACATTTATTAATAATCCACGTGTTATCCTGATTCATGGTGTGACTTGTACAACTTCCAGTGATTTTCTATTTAAAATTGACCTTAATTTTTTTAAACAACAAAATTGACCTACTAAAAACTGGGAAAATGCATTATAAGTGTCTTGATAATTATGTAAAACGATCCATATCACATTTGGGATGTGTGAGAATCAACCCCACCTTAATATGATTCATTTTATATGTGATATAACTTCAATATTGTATTTTTATTTATAATTGAAAATTTCATAATATATTATTTCAAAAAAATGTAATATTTATTTATTTATGGTATTATTAACATATGATTTTTTATTATATAGGTGTATTATTTAACTATGGTTGTGGTGATTTATTTTGAAACTAAAACTACTGACATAATTTTTTGATAGGGGATGACATGAACAAAAAGATAAAACGTTAATGTTTTAAATGTTTGTGGATAATTGTAAATGTGATTATCAAAAAAATTGTATGAAATTTATATGTAAGTGTTTTTTTATTCATGAGGTCAAATTTATTTCAATTAAATTACATAGTTTTTATACAATGGTTTTAGGTATTTTCTAGGTGTGCTTTTACACAAACAGCACACTATAGCATGATGGGCCTTTATCAGCACAATTTATAGATCTGTCAAATTCCCCCCTTTATTTGTGTTATTGAAATCATTGATAAGGTGTGTCCTTTATCATATCTAATGACTGTTTTGATAAAGGGTACCCCCCTTAAATAGTTATAAGGAGAATAATTGTTTTTGGCACTGTTAAAGGCCTTCTGTGTGCTCTAAAAGGGCATATCTATAGCAATGTACCATTTTAAAACATTTCAAAGCTAATACCATAACTAAAATAACTATGTTTATTTATAATTTATTATGAAGTTTTTTGATTTATCATATATCAAATACCCCTCTTTATTTTCTATGATCTTTGGGTCGAGTTATGTTTATGTCATGAAGTCTATTTGGTTTTCATCTTCTTTAATAAAAAGGGGGATTTATTATTATAATAAAGAAATATACAGCCTTCAGGCCATTGTATGGATGGATGGATTGGATCAAATATTATTATTTCGAGACCTTGTTGGGAATTATAATGATATTCCCTTTAGTTTAGAGGAGATTAATGGGATTATAAAATAAACACTTAAACATCACATGCATTATGTTTTGTTTACAATTTATTAGCCTTATTAACCATTTTATTATTGATTTACCTATTCTCAACAACATGCTTCACGTGGCTTTAGATATTTTGATTTTTTATACCATTAGTATCCCCCTATAGGGAATCATAGGACTTGATAGTTGAATACCATCTAAAGGTTGCTAAGGTGGATGATGGCTCCCCTAGGATATATGGGGAGCCTTTGAATTCATTTATGTTAGTGCTTACGAGGGAGTCCAATTCTCCTATGTATCTCCACTATCATAGAGATAATGATTTATTTGATGCCCCCCAAATTTACTAATGTTTCCTTATATTCTCCCCCCCCCCATATGCATATTTTTTGTGTTAGTAAATGAATATCCCAAATGGACCTGGGTGGCCATGTCTCGTGATGAATGAATGGACCTTATATTTTTTGAACACTTATTTAAATTGTGTAATCATAATAATATGAGGATGATTTTTAATCTTAATCATAACTCTTTTTTAATTCATTTCTTTTTAAAAAGATAAATTCTTTAATGCCCAATTGAGGAAGTTATTGTTTTGTAAGAGTTTCGACTTACTCCTTTATAGATGGTTCATATATCTTCATTAGGGACTAAAACCTAAGAGAATTGTAAAACTATAATTCCAACCCCACCACCACAAACCCTCTATACCAAGATGGATCAAAGAAACATTTAGTAATTTTATATATGTGGAAGCTATTACATTAACATTGAAAACATAATGGAGGTGAGGTTCTATGTAGAGGTGGATGAGACTATTCCTTTTTCTAGATTCATTTTTCATTATTTGGGTTCTTCCCCCAATTTTGGGAAAAAATCTTTTATTTTAAAAGGATTTATTTTTTGGGAATTATTATTGAATGATGCCCCTTCTTATAGAATACATCAACTAGATCCCAATCCTCTGACCCCCGTGTCCTAATGGACATGTTTTCTATTCATAGTGGTTAGATGTGGGGACCTCAGATGGTTTGAGCACCTTTAATTAGAAAAATGAGTTTTACATATTGTCTTATCACTCATTATGATCTATCTATATTACTGCTATGGTGTTGGTGCTCTTTTCTAGCAAGGAAACCATCCCAGTTTTGGATGATGGTTTTCCATCAACATATAATAATGTGTTTGGTTATCCCTATTTAATTAATTTATGAGAGGATAATGATATTATTATAGATTTTTTTACCTGGATACAGCTAATCCTTGGGATACTCATATGGATACCCTAACACATATAGTTTTTATTGGTGTCTCTAAGGATAGATAGACACAAGCATATCTCTTTAATGTTGTTTAAGTATGTCAAATTTATAATTCTACTTCTAGTTAGCATTCATCAAACTAGTTTAGAACCCATTAGGACTATATTTCATTGCATCTTGATAAGGACAAGGATGATATTACTCCCACACTACTACATATTGGCTCCATAACAATACATAGAAAGGGTTTTAAAATCGCTAAAAAAGTGATGTTTTCCTAAATGTGTTTAAAGGGGGTCCACATTATCAGAACTAAAAAGATCACTGATAAAGGTAACTTTTATCAGTGACAAAAAATTGATAAAAGGGTTAAGTAATCAATTATAAACAAATTTTGGTAAAAGGGGATTTTTATTATTGTATTTTTTAGTGGTGAAAAAGGGGTCTTTTAGTAGTGTTAAGAAAAAAGAACTAAAAAGGTCAAAAAAATGAAAAACAATTCCCTGCTCAGAGGTCACCCACTCAACTCCCCATATCAGAGTTAAAATCCCCACCCCATTTTAAAAGTGATAGACCCTCCCTTTATTAGAGCTTGAATCTCCCCTTTTAACAGTGCTAAGACCTCATTATTCACTCACCCACACACGTGCCTTTGTCGTGTTTCAAACATGATATCATCCCTTCATGTACATGAACCTTTACCACTAATTTATAATGTTTTGTTATTTATTTTATATTATATCTATCTTTTCATATATTTTTTGTTAAATTTTTATCCATATATATATTAATATATATTTTAAAATACATATATAAAATATTTTCTATGTGTATATAGATACACAAACACACCCATATATAACTATATATGTGTATATGTCTATAAAAAAATATAAATATTTATATTTATTTTCAAATATTATTTTTTAGTATTCATATTCATAAATTATAATATTTATAAACATATAAATTTTATTGTCAATTCATTCACATAAATAAATATATATATATATATATATATAAATTATATATACACTAATCATGTAATTATATAAATATTGATACATTTTTATTTTAAATAATATGGATATTATTATTTTTTAGAAATTATATATATATATAATGATATCTTATATGTAAATATATTTACAAAGATATTTAAATAATTAAATTATTGTGTGTGAATACATACAAATATGTATACATGTGTATATATTTACCTATATATAAAACGACATTGAGAAAATGATAAAATTTCAATAACATGATATTGATATGAATATAATCCCAATGAATAAATTCAATACACAATTAAAATGGTAAAAAATACCACGTTAAATGAGGGTGATGTTCAATTGAATTTTGAAAAAGTCAGATACCATGACCAAAAACTCAGTTTTGGAGGCCGTTTGATCATTATTTTTGCTTAAAAAATGTTATCGGGGTTCTCCTGGTCACCAATTCATATATCTTATCATAATATTTGATTAAATATGTTTTAGAGCCCAAAAAGACACCCAAATCAAAAATTCTATCAATTTTAGATTCAAGTTACATCTATAACGTTTTTTAGATAATTTATCCATCATTTTAATTTTTTATATCATTAAATTCTCATCATGTGCCTATTACCCAATGATAACTACAAAATTATTAATTAATATTATTTCTTAATTAATTTATAATCCATTTGTTCAAAAAATAATTCATATACTACGTGTAAATGAATATATTTCCTAATATAAATCATATTTTTTAAATTAAAATATATATATATATCAATATGAATATATTTTTATGTCAGTATATAATTTCTAATGATTTATATTTTTTTATGAAATTTATCTGCGGTCAGAACTAGGAAAAAATCAATGATAAAGATGTCGCTTCATCAGTGCTATTAAAAAAGAACTAATAATGTAGGTACATTTAACAATGCTAAAATAGTTCCGAAAAAGGGGTACCTTTATCAGTGATAAAAAATTTCTAAAAAAGGGGTCCTTTTAACAATGAAATTTATCAATTTTAAAAGAACTTTTTATCATTTCTATTTTAAGAATTGATAAAGGTACCCAATTTATCATAATTTTTTGTAGTGCTATTAATGGGTGCAGCTACTGAAATTTGTTTCAGTAGAAGATCTAAGTCTTTTGATAATATAAGTTGAGAATCTTTCCAATTTTTTTCCTAACACATGTGATTAATTTTATGTCCTCCTCCCTACAGGGTTTGGGGTAAATGGATAATGGATTCCCCTGAGAAGATCTAACGGGAGAGTCACTACGAAATATTAGTCCATCAGCCAAGTTAATAGAAACATTGTTCCTCCATAATAACTTCATACTAAGGCATATATGGCCCAAAATGTGGACTATGTATAATATAAATTCTCATACTGAATGATAGGATTCAGGGATATATAGATAATTTTTTAACTATAATATATAATCATCTAGTGTGTCTCTTTTTCCAATTCTTGAACCTAATAAATGGTATCATTAATCAGTTAGTTCGTTTCTATGCTTTTGATGAATCACATATTTCCTAATAGTCCATAAAATAAATATTTTTTTCCTCTATAAAGAAAACATTCATATAGATTTGATGAAATCATCATCACAGTACATAACAATTATGGTGGGATGAATAGTTCAAACTTGTTATATCACCTCTTTATAAGAAAAGTAGGATGTGAATGAGAGAGAGAAACTATGGAGTGACTTAAAATCTTTTTATTCATAGATAATTCATTGGATTATTAGACATTCCAGCACTATCCTAGTACATTCTGAGAAAAAAAGTGTGTGCACCATCTCCCAAATATCTATGCATGATTTCCGGAAGTTCTTATGAACGATGTAGTTAATAAATGTCACGTACTCGGGTGACCACTTCTCCAGGTGCAACAAAAAATGAGGTTTCATGTGGACCTGGAATATATTTTAAAGATGTCATCAAAACAATCAAGTTAACTCAAACATCGGAAGTGTTTTATTCTCATATTTTACCCCCAATCATTTGGACCATTTGCTCATCCTCTTTAGACTTGGAAGGACCCATACTGGGAGATCCTTCTTATATATTTTAGAGGAATTACCAAAGAAACATGAATCTTTATAAATAACGAAATATTCTTATAATATTCTCATGTTGTGTCATCCTTGGGACATATTGACAATTAATATTTTAAGTTTTAAAAATAAACTACTTGAATGGATAACAAGGATGAAAAAGTATTCCCCAAACATTATTAAACTTAAGAGTGAGATTCAACTTCTTGATAATAGCCTTTATAAGATTTGGGATGATGAGTTATTTGTGTAACTGAAATCCAAGAAAAAAATAGTATAAAATGTGATATTTAAATAAGAGAGGATTATCAAGGAAATCTCTCAATTCTAGTGGATCAATGGGGGTGCAAAAAACACATCATACTTTGATGATTAAATTACATAATATAACCACATGGGTAGCCTTAATATCTATATTAAAGATGGAATTTTTAATAATAATTTTAACATCACTTGTACTTGAGAAGTGGGAGAA
This sequence comes from Viscum album, assembly GCA_963277665.1. Taxonomy (NCBI): domain Eukaryota; kingdom Viridiplantae; phylum Streptophyta; class Magnoliopsida; order Santalales; family Viscaceae; genus Viscum; species Viscum album. Next base: position 1,318,915,616 of record OY728157.1, read on the forward strand.
ATCATAGTTATTCTTATTAGAAGGCTTCAAGGGAATTATAGGGTTACCCTATAGGAAATATTTACAATGTGATCATAAACACATTTCATTGAGACATGTTTTATAATATAAATAATATCCTATCAATCATTCATAAAGAGAATAAAATTATTTTAGTTATTATGAGTCTTAATCTGGATAGTTACCCAGTTTCTAATAGGATCCTTTGATCCTTTTATACACTATATTTCTAGTTTATTGATCATTATTCTATAATGGACGTTGTGGATTATTATAGGGCTGGAGGATTTCCAAGGGCGACATGTGAAATCTCACATGTGCTCATCCCAATGGCTAGGAATCCTCAGTATTTATTAGACTAAATACCTAATAGTATGTGTAACTATTGGAACACAATTATTGTAAAAAAAATTAATAAATATTATCTAGTCTATACATTAACCATGTTTCAGAAAAACATCATAGCTTCATTATAAAGGTGAACATTAAATAAGAATTTGTGATTATTCAAATGATTTTGGCTGACATGGATAGGATGTTCTTCTTCTCAAAAATCCTTTTAAAAATTATTATGTAATTGGATTATGATAAATTGGAATGGAGAAAAATATTTTGTTTTCTAAGGAATAGAGGCTTCAGTGCGTGGTGTTATTAATTATTCTTTCAGTGCATTACCTCGTTATGGTTTTCAGTAACCCACATCTAGAAAATATTTGGTTTCCTCAGAGGTAACCATGGATTAAGATAGTGAGACGCTTTTATACATAGTACATTTTTCCTTTCCATGTATTCTATCAAAAAAAAAATTCATAATAAAATGGTCCATTTTTGGCTTGTTTGTCCCTTGAGTGGATGTTACGGGACATTAAAAATAACACCATTATCTTTTTCAGATGATACTTTGTTTTTTCGTAATATAAAGATATTTTAATCAACTGTATTAAGGAAATGATTAGTAACTATCAATTTTGCTGTGTGTATAGGTTACCCAGATCATAATCAATGTATATGTGTTGAAAAATTACTTATATAGAATGTAACAAAAAAAATTAAAATGGACGCGTCTATTCAAAAATATCTCCCATGGAATTATCATAGTTATTCACTCTTTAGTGGGATGATTCATATTCAATTATTTGATGGGTAGGTAAATATAAATTCTTGTTTCATCTTTAACTAGAAAATTTGGTATCTTTTTTTTGAGGTAGAATTGCAATTTTCACATGTGTTCCTACACCCATCTCTATGCACAAGCATTTGGTTATCAAAGTGAATAAAGAGGTCCTAAGGAACATGAAAAAAAACTCTATCAAAATATTTATGGGATTCAAATAGGGTGTTATTTTTTCCTTGGAAATTTTGTAAGAGAATTTTGAGATGCATCATTAAAAGAGGGATTAACTTAGAGAGGAATGATATTTTTATAAAATATATTGAAGTGATGTTACCCTAAGATGTTATAGTAGTTTAGTATCATTAGGTGAATGTATACTTATAAGTATATATAGAATGGGTACAAGTGACCCATCGATGAAAATTTTTGTTATGTCAACCCAGTTGTGTACCCATCATGACCCACTAAACACACTGATCGATTCAAAATGGATGATTTAAATGTGTATTTTTCCTTCTTGAAGGAAAACATAGTAGGTGAACAATTATTATTCCCAGGATACCTCACCCTAATTTTTTTTAAATATAATATGGTAGTATCCAAACATAACAACATCAATTATTGAAGTGAATCAATGGGATGTCTACAAATCTATTTAACTGATCGAGGAGGGTCAATAAATTTTTTATCTAGTGTGGATGATATTTTCAATTAAAATGAGAATTAAAGGATTATTCATTTTGATCTTGAGATTGATCTCTATATGAAGTCACTTTAGGGGGACACATCACTCCAAATATATGTTTACTCCTCTTGTATACAGTACATAGAATTGTTGAGTGGTAATTAAATCTAAAATGGATATATCTGACTTGAATATATGTTCTTATATTATAGGGAGGCAAATAGGGAAAGCATACATCACTGTTTCTTGAGAGGCGATTGGTCCCATTATGTATGGATCCTTCCTGACTATTTTTACGAAAATACCTTGAATTTTCCATGATAAATCCTTTATTGATGGACCAATTCCGTGTTATGGAATCATTATCCTTAGTAAAATGGATTAATTGTTTTAATTTTGTGGATGGATAATGAGATATCTAGGAATATCACAACTTTTCTTGGAACCACTATGTAAAAATCATTTCAAACCTATTATGGGGAAGGACAATAGTCATGATCTTGTGTATTGTCTTAGGGTTCTAGGTAGAATACACCACCTTATAGATTCTCGGAGTCTCCCAACTAATCCCTCAAAAAGTGGGTCTCACTAGTCGTGGGCAATGTATTTTCAAGGAACTGTAATCCAGTAGTTTCAATTTTAATGTTAAAAGTTCATGAAATGTTAGTATCATGAGATTTAGTCTTTTTTTCTGTATGTGGCTAGATTTTGGGGGAATTCAACTCTTTCAAATGATTTCAAAATTATCTCATCTCATAAGATCCAGTGCTCTAGATGTGGATTTTCCCTTATAATTAGTGAAATCCACTTTTTTCTAACATCAAATATAAATCAAAATTGATGGTCATCTTTATGGTAAAACATAACAATATCACTAGGTAGTCATTGATAATCTGATATCATACAATTGGTTGATGTAACCATGCAATTATGTCCAAACCATTTTGTTTGAAGGAAATGTGGAACTTAATCCCCTCAATGATAGTGGAGACCCAAAACACCATATGAGACTCCATTTTCTATGGGCTCCCCCATTGACTGTAAAAATGAGTTATGTAATGATTCTTATAGCCTACACTATTTTAGGTCACCTTTTATTTACCATTCATTAATGGGTAACTATTTTATATTTAATAAAAATTTATAATTGAATATATAATATACATGATATTCACTGAAATAATATTTTTAATGATTGATAACATGACATGGAAATCAATAGTGGTGCTTGTATTGAGTAGAATATTTAAATTTAGGTTAAACAAGTGATAAACAATAAAAAAAATAAACAATTAACAGTTTTATATGTGTAAAAGTTTCATTGGACTAGATATATAATGGTCAGTTTAGTTTTGTAAGGGAAAAATATAAAAAAATTATTGTATGAGAGTTTTATTAATTTATGTAAGTGTAAAAATGAAATTCAAAAGTTTGAATAATTGTTTATTTGAACCAAATAATGGAGACATAAAGAAATCAAATTTATATTAATAGTGGATAAGAGTTATATAATAGTCTATTAAAAGAACCAAAGCCTTCATAACTATAAGATGAGAGTTCCATAATGGTTGTTCAATGTAAATGTTTTTTTGTAAGAGTGAAATTATATTTAATCATGTTTTATATGATTAAATTAATGTATTCAATGGTATTTTAGAAATAATCCAAATATTTCATAATAGTGAGTAATATTTTGTGTTCCTTGTGTAAGGTAGAATTGTTAATAAAGAATAGGATTTCTGTTATCTCTGATTTAAGATAGAAATTATAAATTCCTATACCAAAATAATTCACCAAGATTATTGGGGATTTATTTTTCAATTAAAATGACCCTATTAATATTGGGACTATGAGGAGTAAAAGGTGGAGATGTTATTAATCATTTTTAGATTATTTATGAATATTATAGTTAATAAAATTAAATATTATTTCTGAAATCATGAATATATAGGTAAAGATTAAAACAAGAATAAGAAGAGAGTGATTTTATAGTGTCTGAATGATTTATTTAATTGAGAGGAAAAAAGATAAGAATAATGAGAGTAATAAATCATGTTAAGGAGGTAATTATAAATTCTCGAGAATTTCATTTGTGATTATCCTATATTGAAGAAAAAAAATATATAGTTGATTTATGTGACTAATTCATCCCAATATAAAAAAATAGTTGAATAAGAATACTAATTGCTTATCTATTAATATATCTAATATTTTAATAATAATTATTCTAAAAATTTCTATTAGAGCTTCATTTTTGTTTTATGAACACATAAATGAGTCTTGTAAACTTTTGGGAGAGGTTATAAGAGGTAAATTTCTAATCATTTTCCCTCATCAATGATCTTGATAAAAATAATAAAATTATGTTAATTAGGATTCAATACACACAAAAATATGGACTAGATAATCACATAATGTGATAAAACTTATAATAAAATTATTTCTGTATCTATGTATACTTTCATTCTCCATCCATGAGTAAATTTAGAAAGATTATTTTTTACTAATAAATAATTGGATAAAATCAATTTTCATGATTCAGTGTTATTGATTTATTCCCCTTCAAATTATTTTTAACCTTATTAAGGGGATCGAACAATTAATATAAGATCCTTAGCTCACTCCCAATTATGAAGAAGATCAATAATGGGGCATAATTTTTTTGAAATAGAATAAATTCTAATACTTAATGTGAAAAAATTAAACGAATGTAGTTAGTTTTTTGTTCCTTATATGTTCTTCTTTTATCTTTGATGTTTTATATGATATTTACAATGGTTTTACATTAAAATATTATTATATAAAATTAAGACATATTTATAAGGAAAATATTAAAAACTATGTCCATAGTAGAACTACATTTCTTATATTTTTCATGGAAAAATTAATCATCAAAAATAATGGGAACAAAACTACCAATAAATGATAAAATAAAATTCATAGAATAGTTAAAAGATAAAATCATATAAATTATGCTAAAATTAATCCATTTAAAATATGTTTTATATACGTATATATGAGAAAAAATATTAATTCATTAATGAGTTCTTTATTAGGGTGAATATGATTATGAGTACTCTTTGAGTGTATAATGAAAATATTAAAAATACAACTACTTAAAAAATTATTGAATATCCTCCAATATAAATTTGATGATATGGTATTTTGTATATAATAAAAGGACAAGAAATAAATCACCACTGATAAAATTTATAGAATTTTTATAACAAACATAAATTTAGTAACCCAAAGCCAGTAGTCTATTATTATAATGGTAACAACATACACAAGATCCAAATGTATAACATTATCTAAAGACTAGATACATAGTTGTTCATTATTTTAAATTGTACACATAAAGAATATGATATCAATACATTAATGATTATTATTCCTCCATTTCCTATCCTCAAATCATATTTAAAATTTTTTATAGTTTATTGGGGAAATGTGAAAACAATAGAAATAGTGATCTCATGAGCTTAATATGGGATAATTTACAATGAAAGATAATAAGAAATAAATAATTTATAAGAATTAAATAGTCTAATGATTCAATATAAAAGATAAATTGAGGATAAAATATCCATGGATAAGAGGAAATGGAAGTAAAATATTCAAATGTATAAAAATAATAAATTATCTCATAAAGATAAATGTATATTTCAAAACATTATAACCATATCGTTAATGTCTCGTGCTAATACATCCTACATAAAAGGGACTTGATACTCCAAACACCCAACATATTTATCCCCTATGATTTAACAGTGCACCAAGGAATTATTTAGGGTCCACCCATCGCATAATCTTATATGATGAATCCATCACATGGAAAGAATGGATAAATAATACATATCATTATACCCTCAAACGAACCTATAAAAATATTCATCTAATACAATTAATGGTATTACAATATATGTGAATACCCCTGAATAAAAATAATTAAGTATAGTTTATTCATACAATATAAAATAAAATTATATACAACCAATATATTTCCTTGATTAATTGAATAGTTTGGTTATCTAGGCAAACTATCATCCATCATAACAATTATTTTTAGGGGATTAACACTATATAAAAGGAAATAATATAATGTAAAAATATTTTCATTTAATTGAATAATATAGATAACTATATTAATAATCATTAATTAAAAGTGGGAAGAATAATTTATTGACAATAGAGAAGTAATGGTAATTTTTATGCATTGTTGAGGATATTGCACTATAAAAGAATTGATAGATCAGCAAAAATTAATACTATGAGAAATAATTATAAATGCCAAGAAAATTAGAGGATATAAAATGTGTGATATTGAAAGGGAATAATATATGAATTTTAGAATAATTATGAAATATTATAACTCAATTAAATGACATTGACATAATAAATCCATGATGACTTTGTTAATGTATGTATCAAGAACCATTAAAATTGATAAAATGATTTGGAATAATAAATCTGATGAATAAAAAGTAAATTATGATAAAATATTAAAAGGGCTAGTATACACAACATATAATGTATAATGGGAGGATAATAGTGAAAATATCTCAGTGAATTTAATTTATGGAATAAATCCATTGCAAATTAAAAAGTTAAACTAAAAATCAATAAAGAGAGAAAAGAGGAAATTAAAATATGAATAAAATGTAAATAAATATTATGGTATATGTTCAATAATTTTTATGTGAGATATAAGAGGTAATATTTACAAAAGAGAAACAATAATTGTAAATAATATTGATTTATATGGGGAACAATTACATTGATATAGTAACATATTATGAAAAGAATTTGATGATAGAGAATAAATAATATCTCATAGATAGTAGATAAAATAGGATTTTAATTAAGTGTACTTATATTCATGGAAATATATCAAGACGAAATTTTAAAAACTCGTAAAAATTATTTTAAAATAAATCGGTATGATTAATAATTATGTGAAAATGGTTAAATATTAAAAAAAATTCACTATATTCTCATTTTTAAGAGGCTAAAATGATCATAATTATTTATATATTATTTCATTAATACAATGATTATTTTATAATAATATAATAATAAACATAAATTAATATTATTATTAACATTATATCTTTTTATGGAAATATTTTTAAGTATCACTAAGGGGAATAAGAGAAAATTAAACATTGTCATTTAATTTGGTAGTATAAACCTATTACGGATGAGAAATGTTTTTATAACGGTTTTAAATAATACAAAAAACAATAATGATTTCATTTTCATAAATACAATATTGAATAATTATAAATCTATTTTATTTTCATTTTATTTATTTATTATTTTATGGATTAGCTAAGAAGAGAATGAAACAAATCCCTAGGTTTTGAAATACACACCCTGGCCGTTGAGACAACTCCATTATAATAAGACCTAGGCCTTGAAAGGAGGACATTTTTGGTAAAAAATAATCTTGTTAAGTTGGATAGATATGTTTAAAGTGTCATTTTGGAATATATTTTAGAGAGGTATAATTTTTCAGAGTTAAGAGAAATAGGTGGATAATGATTTTATATATAACCAAATAGGGGTATATTTGAATATAAGAATGATTAATTTATTACCGAAGCACACGAATTCGAATAGGATTTAATATTTTTCTATTAATAGTATTTTATAAATAGATATATATTTTTTCATTTAAATACACCTACAATTTAATGGAAACATTTAAATATTTTACCAAATGAAAATAATCCAAAAATAGATTTTAATTAAAATAAAATATTAATTTATTTTTAAGAATTGATTATTAGATTTTTAAAATATGTTTTACAATTGGGAATATATTAATTTTCTCATTAAATAAATTAAAAGTCATGATTAGTTTTTTATAAATTATTGAGTCATTTTTAAACCACAAGGATGTAATTATACTTACAATAAACATAAAACTGTTTTTCTCTATTCCTTTAATATTTATCATTTCCCTAAATATATAATATTCACACTTAAATACAATAAATGTGGTAATTCAATAATTTAGTTCTATGTTTTTCAAAATAATATTCTAAATTAGGAAATTATAATAATTAAATTTTTACTAAAAAATTTATATTTTAAAAATTAAGTAAAAGAACAAAATATTAAAAATTTACACCTATAATATTTTTCTGTACCATGAATTTAATAATTATATTTTAAAATTAGAATATTTATATATAATTTTATCATTCATGTTGAATATTATTTATTATATATTTTTTAATTCCAACATCCAGGTTAAAATTTCAACATCCAGTTATTATTCCAATGAACAGTTACTATTTTCTAGACCATGTACTATTCGAATAATCATATAACCATTATTATTCCTATAAAAACAGATTATTTTGTTCATTATTAATTTACACAATTCTCATTTTACATCTTTAAAATTCAATTAATAAATTATAATTTGGATTTTTTTCTTTCTTTTCATATTGATATTTGTGTGTATGATATTTCTAGGAAAACTTATGGATTTATATGTTCTATTTTTTCTATTTAATTGTTCTTATATTCTAATTTTATTATTTTAAAATTTATAGAAATCATTTTTCATTCATGTGTAGTTTTTTTAAATAAAATAATGATGATATTTTTATATGTTTTTTTTCAAATATTTATGGTATTCCATAATAATTGAATTAATATTTTATATAAAAACATGAATTTAATAAATAGAACAAATTATAACCTCGAAGGCCTTAAATACAAAAAAATTAATTTAGAGATCAATTCTTTTATAAATTCTAGGTTATTATTAATTTGAAAAAGTTAAGATATTCATTTAATATTGAAATATATTATTTGTGGGAATACTTTTGTTAAAATATTCATTGATAATCCATGATGTTACATCCCATCCAAATATATTTTATCCTCATAATATTTAAATCATGGAAATATAAGTAAAAACATGTTAATCTATACATTGAAACATGTAAATTAAAAAATTTCAAAATTCAATCACTCATATGTATTAATTAATGAAACATATTCCTATGACTAGGATGTATCACAATTCTTGAATTTTTATAAAAAAAATTACCTTTTTTCTAGTATTTCTTTTACATTCACACATCTTAAAAATGGAGATCTAATTATTATTTTTAAATTTGAAATATAACAAAATTTAATTTTAATGTGAATGTTAAAAGTAAGATAAATATATATTTAGAAATTAATTGACTTAATAAAGTTGATAATTCTTAGAATAATTTTAAAAATTATTTATATATATATAGGTTGATTGATGAATACCCTTTTATATAACATTTTAATTATTATAATGAAAAAAATATAAATTCCACATTATGAAAAATTGAATGATCCTTTTATTATATCTTAAATATATATATTTAAATATATATTTATCTTCTTTTTAAAATTCACATTAAAATTAAAGTAGGTTATATTTCAACATTTTATATATTTATCTTCTTTTTAAATATATTATGTTATCAAATTTAAAACGTGATATATCCTTTTATGGTATCTTAAAATATTGTATCGATTAAATTTTTTAAAATATAGAAATAATTCATTATGTATTATTATAATATCAATGTAATAATTAAATGATATATATTGTGGGTTTCTGAGGATTGTAAAACACTTTTTGAAGGTAACAGATGTTAATAGAATTCACATTTCCAATATCACCATGATATGAAATACTGAAATCATGTAAATATAAAATAAATAATAGTAACCTTTCACTAAATATAAGCACTGGTCATATTTTTCAATCACAAATTCTTGATGAATATCACTGAATAAAAATGTAAAGATATTACATATGGGGTGTATCCATGAATAAAATAAATCACCCAATTCATGGGTAAGATTATTCATTACACCAATGGTATGATAATAAATCTCAGTGGTAATGGGATAAGAAAAATAGAGCATTTAGTGAGAGATACAATGGGTGAGAAACTATCTCATATATTTCAACCACCCATAACAATGGTTTCTAACACCATATATAAAACCTGAGATAATCTCAAATCTTATATAACATTTACTCATATGTTATGAAATGTATGATTAAATTTCATTGGTTAAAAATCATTATCACATCACGAAATACATCTCTCACTCACACCATTATACGAAAATTTTATAATTAATGATATGTTATATGAAATATGGATCTAAACATTAACACTTATCATTGAAATACCAATATAATTTATTGTTTTTAATATAAACCATAAAATAATATTCATCATTCCCTATGGAATAGGAAATTTATGCACTATAGTTGACTTGGAAGATAGAGTACACTGCCACTATATCTTATAGAATAATATTTCCATAAATAATAAAATATTTCTTTTTTCGGTAAAGATGTGGTACCATAAAACATCCTCATATCTTCTTTTATGGTAAAAGACAAACAAATGTCACATATATATAAATATTTTACATTAAGGAATAATTCAACTTTCACAAAATCATTATAAACATTTTTCCATTTCACATTATATTATATAACATTGTATGACATTTAAAACTCCATTGAAGACTCATTTTGGATATATTTAAAAATACTTATGGAAAATTATCATTAATTTCACCATGTTCCAATTTAAATGTATTACATTCTAAATATCCATTCAAACCAAATTTTAGATAAATCTAAAACACATTTAGAGATGTTATTTGAGTTTAATAAAACTATATCCTCATCCAGTGAACCAAAAAATTTTGAACCCATAGGACTTTCAAGTGATGAAGAAATATAAATTCCTGAATTAAAAAAATTAATAAAAGATACGTTTCTATCAAATCATCAATGCTACTGATGATAAAAATAGTGTTGGTGTGAAATTAATAAAACATATGTATCATTATACATGTGTCCACTAGCTATATCCTATACATGCATGAATTTGAATAAAATACACTTTTCTATGAAAAAGAGTAGTCACATGAAATAGAGTATGTAAACCATGTATAAATACTCATATTTTTTCAATTTTTTGAGTATAAACTATCCTTATTGTTGAATGCATTGAATATAATCCTCCTTTATGGCTAATCACATCAAATTCCCCCCATCCAATAGACAAGGACTATAATTTTTTTTCTATGTATGATCCTCCACTCCTTAAATCTATCTCAATCTAGTACTCATATGCTACAGTGATCATATTAGTGAACATAACTCATTTTGGTTAAGATACAATCAATAACATGATTAAAAAATACCCAATCACAACTCTATTAGATAATCCTCCATCCTTACATAAGAAAGGTATCAGACTATGAAGGTTCTCAAATGAGGTATCTCACTATCCTTACGTATAAGGGATCAGAAAATATAAAAACAAAACCACTATTATACCAAAGATATTTTTTGACACTCCATGTGGTATACATAATTGGTTACCCTATGCACAAAACTTGTTTTGTAATTGATGATTATATTTTGTATATTAATATTAAATAGTACTCACACCAACAATAAAATTTCATTAAAACATACAATAATACAAGATGAAAATTGATTAGGAATAACTCATTTTCATACTTTGAGATGAAAATTATCATTTCATTCTATGTAATATATATAGCCAATGTGAAATAATGATAAAAACGTTATTGGATTTTGTATAAAAAGATACATTTTATATTCCCTATCTATTTTAATAATACTATTAAAACCATAAAAAAGTTCTCATCCTATCATATTGGATGGTGTAGTGTGTTAACCTATATTTTCAACCATGTGTATGTTTTTCACAATGTTTATATGGAATAATATTCCATAATTTATTAGTTTTTTATTCAACTATTAATTTCATTATATATATATGAATACATTAAAAGTTGAAATTCAATGTTTTTTATATCTATTTGATATAATATTAGTTAGGTAATATTTTCATTATATAAACTACACTAATACAAATTGAAATTTTAATTTTTTTTGGATTTCGTGGTTATTGATATTTATTTCATTAAACTCTACCTAGATCCAAATATGACTATATGAGGTCGATATAAAGCCTAGAAATTGTAGATGTTGTGGGAAAAAAATATTGACCAACCATTAAAAAATGGGTATCCTCTCAAAATACATGACTTATAATAGGAAGATTCAAGTTGTAAATTAAATATTACATGATAGATTATATATTCATATTGTATGTGGGAAATAATAATTCATTAAGTTTATTTGTTGGCATTTCAAAATTGAGGATAACAAAAAATCTACTAAGATATAAAAATTTAATTTTGTAATTCAAATCATACATTTCAAAACGTGTCTAATGTACCACCCATATTGTGCGATGAAAACCAATAAATACCCAAAAACATCATAGTTGATCACCATTTGAGATTTAGTGGTTTAGTTTATTAAATAAACATTAAACATCAAATAACACAATTGTAGGGAAAATATTCCACACCTCATACTTATAAATATGTTCCAATACTTTTTTTAAGGGGATAAATATCCATTTTTTAGAATCAATAGTGGGGTTTGAAAAATATAATAGATGAATTAAAATATGTTAGTGTTTTATTTTGTAATACATTTAGTATTTATAATAATATTTTTCTCTTTCTATGTCTCAATTTTTATTTTTTTGTTTGTTTCCTTCTTCGCAATCCTCTAATATTCTAATCTATAGAGAACTAACACTTGTTTTTCATGTGGGTAGGCATTAATGCATTGATTGTATCAATGATTTAGAGATTTCTCTCTATTTTATTCTATGAATTAAATAATATTTATACTAATAGAATTGTATGGTCACAAAACAACCTATGTTATCCATTTTCTTTTACATTTCCGATCTATTTTACATACCCATAATATTGAACACATTCATATGATGGATTTTGGATTTAATATTGATGTGTAATAGATTATTATATAATAAGAGGTCTCCATGTATGATAATCACAATTTGAGTAGGTGGGCGTGGAGTGATAGGTATTTATATCTACATTGAGTAGATTATAGAGATTTACTTTATTTAAGAACAATGATAGTGCCAATATGAACTCATGAGGACACCATCATCTTACTTATTACCAACATCATTTTTTTCATATCTTTCATTTTCATTCATATATATATAAATTGAATTTTTATAAAAGTCTACTATATTAGTTTTTATTTGTACTACTATATTTTAGTAATATATATTAAAAATAAATAAATAGTGTGTATGATGGGCCTCAAAGAGATGTCGATCCTAGGCTATGAAACTATATTTCTTGCATAGGTAATATAAGAATTTATTCTTGGGAATTGATAACAAATTTCTCTTATTTATTTGGAATCATTGTTGGGGTTACACTCAACATGAACACACTATTTTTTACTTAAAAACAAATATAACATTTTAAAGAAAAAACTCGGTCCAAAATTGATGTCCATAGTGATTATTATTATTATTGTAATTTTAACAAAATTTGTTTGTCTAAAAAGGAATAATATTTAATGAAAAAATTAAACATAATTTCAAAATTCTTGAATTAGTTAATAAATTAATTGAAAATATTAACTCTTACTTAAAAGATCTAAAAAAAGCATTAGAAAAGGAAAACCTTATCTCACCAAAATTTTATATGTACTAACCTTGTAAAAATTGGTTGAGGGATGAAATATATTTTTTCTTCTAAATCATGGTTAATGTTGGACATTACCCTTGACATTAAAACTAATTTAATTATCACAGATTATAGATATTTAGACAGATTTTTGGATGATTTGGTAAAAACTAAAATTTTATTTGATCTCCATGACTTTGAAATTGGGAAATCAATACCTTTAGCAACATTTTAGATAAAGATGGAATTTATTTTAATGTAAAATTGTTTTGATAATGAATATAGTGTTCAACAACCTCTTTCAAAAAGGAAATACTTATGGATTTTCTTGAGGATAAATATTGTTGAGTTGAATTTGAAAATTGTTATATATTTTTTTAAAATTATTTTTATTTATTTTTCAATAATGTAAAATTTTAAACTAACGGCCCTTATACTAAGATTATAGATTCCAATAAAATATTTTTAATATGAGTGACTGATCATTCAAATAAATTGACCATACTAAAAAGAATATAGTGGCATATTTCAAGGAAATAGATGACCTTAGAGATCCCATAGTGATGAAACTACCATATCTTTACCATCATACATATCACATAGGGGAGGAAACCATGAAATTAATATAGGTGTACCTCTATTTTTCTTCTGTAATCAATTTTACTTCCATTTCTATATTTCTTTTTTATTCATGATTTGACTATTTCTTATTATTTTCATTGGAGATTACCACTCATGGAATCAACTAATGGATATTCGTAGAAATAATATGAGTTGGTTTCTAATAATGAAACAGAATCCTTCATCCGAATATAAATAAAGGGATGAAACAAACTATGTAGAGTTGGTAAAAACCTATCATATATTTTTGGATTTTAGATAATATCTATCCTCTATCCTCTATTCCTTTTTTATCATTTGTTCTCATACAATCAATTTCACATTTCTATTTTTTAATTGTATTATAGAATGGTGAAAGAATTAAAATATCAACACAAGAAATTTATTAGTGAAAAAAATAATATTTTATCACTTCATATCAATAGCTTATCTTCATTATTTTCTTAATTTTATGAGAGTTGAAGTTAAGGGTATCTAAATTTATGTGTTGTAAATTTTCATCCTACATTAGAGTTTTTGTGTTTTGTTTTTTTTCATATTTTATAAGAACATTAAGATTCAATGAATATTCCGTATGATTTTTATTATTGAATTAAATATTAAATATTTGACGTGAATTTTGAATAATTGTATTTTAAAAATATTTTTTCATATGGAAGTTTCTTTATTTACCTTATTTTTTAAAAAAAATATGGTTTTCACAAATTTTTGAAATCCATGCTCATGAAAAAAGGGAAAAATTATTTTTCATGACCTGTGTGGTATTATAATCTTATTTTTACATATATATACAAGTATATTTCATGTTTTATTATGTAATAGGTCCTTTTGTGAGAGTTATTTAGAAATTAACTCATTATTGGTCTTGTGAGGTGTATGTCGCTATTTTTGGAAACATAAAGATAATTATCATTTGCTATTTCAATTTTTCATCTGATTCTCAATGAAAAAAAGTGAGAAAAGATTGGGAATTATGATGAAATCATTCATTGCATTTATTATTTAACTCATTTAACATGTCTCAAAATTGACATCTGATGTATATACTATAATTGGACTTGATTGAGTCCCTTCATTTGATTTCACATGAATATTCATTCATTTTATTTAAGAGTTCAAACTCCTCTTTTTAGCATTAGAATTTTAAATGATATTACCCAACAACGCTTCTCCACTAAATGACCCAGAAAAGAACCTAATTATTAAATATAATTTTATATATAATGTCATGGATACATGAGTTTTTTATAATCCAATAGATAATAAAGTATTTTAAAATAATGAGCATTAATATATATTAAATTTACTTTGAGTGAAGTGTGACATGAATTTACAGGTGAGGTATGTTTTGATTGGGTCATGAATGGATTTTTTGTTTGGAAAAATCTAAATTGTAGTGAAATAAAAGAATGGAAAATTTATTTTCAAACATTATATATGATATATTGTATTTTTGAAAATATTTTGAAAATTATTTCATTATTGATTTCTATAGGAATTTGATACAAATGTTAAATGATTAGGTGTAAGAGTGTGATTGTGCAACAAAATATCTTATATTTTCAATCATAAACATGTTATCAACATTTTTACATGTTTTAATGAACCAAAATTTAATTTTTTTTTCATTTGAACTTTATTTTACAGTATTTTATATAAACACATTAAAACGGGTAAAATTCATTATTTAAGAGTATTCTATCGAATAATATCACTATGGTATTATAAATATTGCTTCTTCTACACTAATCAAATTAAAAATTCCCTTATTTATAATTATTTGTGTTTAGGATCAACTTCATTCAACTGGTTCCCATGATGAATCCAACCATTTGGATCCCAAATGAATCATTATAATTACAAAACCTTTATGTGGAAAAAATATATTAACCTTCAATAAATGGGTTATATCTCAAAATAAATGACCTCTAGAGGTATGATTGGAGTTGTAAATTAAATAATATTCTATATTAAATAAATTAATAAAATACCCTGAAAAAATTTGGTCCTTGATGTTATATGTTGATACTTGAAAATGGTTGCAACTAAATAGTGTATTATGACATAACTTCTTCATTATTAATAAAAATATATCTTTTGATAAAAATTTCCAATATAGATCAATATTTTTGTTCCAAAATATAATATATTTATATGAAAAACATAATAGTTTGTCACCATTCTAAATTAATTGGTCTAGGGTATTAAAAATTCTTTAAATGTTAAAGGATATAATTGGAGGGAAACATTTTCACACCTATTTCTTATAAAAAAATATTTTCTCTTAATTCAAGGGATTAGATTTATATTTTTCATTAAAAATGAGTGATTTGGAACATATAATGGGGATTTATAATATATTACATTTTTGTCATAATTTTTGTATTTATAATCATATTTCTCACACTCTTTATCTCTTATCATTATCTCTTTGTGTTCTAACCACTATAATCCTTTAATTTACAAGGATATGTAGATTGAACCATTAATATTATGAGGGTGAGTTATAATGTTTTGAGTTTTTCAATTTTTAATATTTTTTCATAATTTTATTCTAATAATTCATTAATACATAGCTTCAAATGTAATTTATATTACATCACTACTTGATTTATCTTATTTTATTCTTCCTTATTTACCAATTTTCATTTCTTTAAATTTTTAATTACTTATCATAATGGAGTGTAAGATAGGTATTTATGTAGAATATATTATCTATAATTTAGAAGTCTTTGTGTTGGATAATCACAATTCAATACACAGGGTGTAAATTGATATGGTTTGATCCCCATAATGATTATAATAATGAGGATTAATTCATTTAATACTGTGATAACATCACTGTGAACTTCCAAGGACAATAAATTCTTCCTTGTTAATAGCTTTTTATCACTGTATATGATTTCATATGGGGAAGATACACCATTAATGGTCAGAAGTCTAGTAAGGTAGATAGATATCTGATGTAGTTTGATGATGGAGGTTCTACCTTAAGGGTTTATGACATATGCCTCCCAAAATATTATTTTTACTATAACCCCATAATAATTGAGATTTCCATTTAACTAAGATGGAAAATCCCTTCAATATACATAATCAATAACAATTGTATGGTTATCCAAGGATGTAGGGAAAATGTTATGGAGGCTAAAAGAATGGGATCTACTAGAATCCACTTGCATGTGCTCATCAATAGGCTAAAAACACCAAATTATTTTTAAGGGGGTTTATAAAAAAAATAAATTTTTGGAATTAAAATGATATTAATGATATTAAAAATCATCATGAATGTTACCAGATTATAAATTATTTCCAGGATTACCCTTATAGGGATGAACTATAATCCCTATAAAATCTTAAAGAGATCCTAGAAATTAAATAAGTACTAAAAAGAAATAAATAAGAGGTAAGATGGATACATGACATTAGTAAGAAATTTAAACTCTCCCACTATATCCAATATGGAAAGAGAGCCAAGGGAGGATTATGTTCTCTAAATATAAATCGATTATTTTTCACATATAAAAATTAAATATCTAACATAGTGGTGGATTAATTTAAAAGGATATAATTTGATGATAAAATATAAATCACACAAATAATGTATGATAATATAAAACCATGTAATTAGGTGCACAAGAATCCCAGCCTTATCTTGGATACATCTAAAGAAGATGTAAAAAATCACATATCCTCACTCAACAATGATCATACAATTGGTCTTGATGGGTTTACAAATAAATTAATCATGTTAAATTGGAACATAATTAAAAATTAAGTGATGAATGTGGTAAATTAATAGTTCAACCATTCTTACATTCCATATATACTAAACTAAAACTGCATTACCCATGTACCAAAAAAATACGGTTCTATAGGTATCAGGGATTTTAAGATGGTTTCTATTGGGAACATCATTCCTAAAATAATTAGTTAAATATTTATGGCCAGATTGGGGAGCTTGGTTATAGAAACCATCACACAAAATCTGTTTGGTTTTTTCTCTTATAGGATATTATATAATTTCTTCTTTACTACCACATAAAGAATCAAACTAATGAGGAGGAAAAAATTGGTAATTTTTCCCTCAAATTTGATATATCTATAGCTTTTCACACCCTAAAATGAATATTCTTTATATATATCATATAGAAATATGAATTATCTAATTCCTTTATCAAAATCATTAATATTAGTCTTAGATATGTAAGTCTTTCCATTATCATTAATTGTTCTCCTATATGATACATTCAATAGTAAAGGGGTGTTAGGAAAGGTGACCCTCTATCGGGACTCCTTTTTCCTCGGTAAATGATTTTTTGAGAATATTCATTAACAAAATTTACAATATTGGTTTGTACAAAAATATCAATATGGGTAGAGGTATGTTTACAAAATATCACCAAATTTATGTTTATGATATCTTACTCTTCGCAAATACTTCTAAGAAAAAATTATCTTCCATCGAAGATATTTTTATCCCTTATGAAGAAATGGCTAAGAAATCCATTAGATGAAAAAAATATTTCATCAACATTAGAAGTGGTATCCTAGTGATAAAGAAAATGGATTTACTAGGGACCTTTTAGTAAATATAGGGACCTCCCCTTCAGCAAAATCAAGGTATTTATTTTATGGGGTAAATCCATATGTTTATAACTTGAGACCATCTCTTTAGGAATTGTTAACTAGTTGTCTAGGTGGAATGTCAAGAATGACTCTCAATACAGGAGGGCGTTCTTAGAAAACTTAATTATTCCCTCTATATTAAACTATTACATCTCTATATACATAAGGACTCGAGGTCTCATTAATAGAATACACATGATGATTAGGAATTCTATCTTGACTGGATCCATCCATGTTATGAAGATTGCCATTGTTTCATGGATGTATTGCATCAAACCCACAGATGTGGCAGGACTTATCATGCAAGACCAAATTATTTTCAATTATTACCTTATTAAAAAAAACTCACATGGAACCTATTATGATTTAATGATAATAATATTGTGTTTCTATCACATAGGCTTACCCTAAACCTATTGTTTGGTTATTGTAATTATCTTTCCTCGTCAGTCTGGCCTACCATTAGACACTCTTTCAATGATCTAATTTCCATTTCTATATATCAAGTACTCATATATTCAGAACACAATTGCTGGAGAACCACATGGATTGATAATACAGTGGGAGATAGCATAAATATTTCACTGAATAGGAGGGACCTTTCCATTTTTGTGTTTGTCTCTATCAGACTAGTCCATGATGTGGTGGTCCCTACTCATGTCTTCCTCAAGATAAAAAGGATTATATATATTGATAGGGACACCCTTATTTAGACTCCAAACACTAATGGTCAATTAAAACCCATATAACTATATAAAATTCAATGTGAATTCATTTATAGATCCCATTCATGATGGTACAAATTCAATTTTTTTTTCATATAGTCCCCATGAATGATGCCCTTACGCAAAATCTGGAGAGGCAAGTACTCACACATGATTAGATATAATGGACTGAAATGAAATTGGATTTGGAATTTCATTAATGAATGAGTCTGTGGAAACATTGATAATTTGTTTTTTGAATTTTATGTATACTGCTAGGCTATAGAAATACATTAATGAACTCTTCTTCACATTTATCAATATAGATTGTTGGCTTGACGGCTTGCTCATTCCCATTATAGAGGCATCCAACATTGTACCTGTATGGAAATTTTTTATTTCAAATTATTTTTATGTGGTTTCATGGACCTAGATAGTTAGAAATGTTTCCATATTTGAGAATCAAGTCCTCTCTATTCACATAGTGATCATTTTTATTCATTCAGACGCGTTCACTACCTACTGTGTTCAAGGATCTTAAATGAAAAAAATGATGATCTGACCTTAATATTCTGTGGATTCATGGTGTGCATTGAATAAGAAAAAGAACAATTGTTATAAAATATATCATTTGGATTCCCCCTATTAGTTTTTGGATTAATTTTAATTATGTTGTTGTGACTTCGATCAATAATAGTTTCCTCATGGTGTGGTTATGTCTTCGGTATCTAGTGTGGCATTTCAGGAGATTATTCTCACAATAAATTGGTAGTGGAAATACAATTGAAGTTGAACATTGGGATATTATTTAAGACTTCAATCATATAACTCATCATCAGTGGATAATTTTATTGATATAATATCACTCAAATCTAGATGTGGAATCTATAAGGGGGAGAACTAAACATGTTACAATGATATTGATAACTCATTGGATCAAATGAATTTATATTACTAATAAATCCAACGTGATGGTGTCACATGTATACATGGAGTCTAATAATGTTGAAAATGAGTTTTCAAAGAATAAAAATATAGATATTATCTCAATGTGGTCATCCTCAATCCAGGATTTATGTTTATCCTCATTTTATGAGGAATGGAGGGGTTTGAACCACTCCAATTTTAATAAAACATTTTATAACTCCTCACATATTTCATTAATATTTATTTATATATTTTATGGATGGATTTTTATGGATTCCAAAACATTTTAGTAGAATATTTTTTTAATAAATAGTGGCCATTTAGAGGTCAATCAAATTTAGTATGCTCTAACAAATAATAAAGTGGAAGAAAATAGTTTTTCACTAACTTTGAAATTTTGAATGATATTTTTTAGTCTTTCTATTTTTTATAAAAGTTAAAAAATAATTATAACTTTTTCATAGATATTAATTTTATTTTTATGTTCATTATCTTTTTGTGCACTAGGGATAAATTTTGTTAAAAAGGGATAAATATTTTGTGTGAGTGGACTGCTTGAGGGATAGAAACTAGGCCAAGACACTATAGAGAATTATTATGTAAAAAATAAATTAATTGATGGGGATTTTTTAAAATATATACCATATATGTCACATTTAATAGACTTCCTAATTAGAAATATATTTACCACACTTTTAGGATTTTTAATATTGTTACATATCAATGTAATTCCTACCACATCTTTATGTGACCATCTGATAAATCCCTCTCATGAAACACTTTAGTTAGTCTGATATATAAAGATAGGTTGTTTGAATAATGGCGAGACTTAGGAATCATACTCCCAATGTTCTACTTTTTGAACACTTTATTAAAACATTTTAAGATCAAAACGTCCAATGTTTCAATGTTAATAACTTATTTTAGGTACCTAATACTCATTCTATATTAATCATTTTTATCATTCTTGGAAATTTTCCATCAAATTATTTTCATGAGACCATTTTAGTGATAAATATTACACATTACATTAATATTTACCATCAAATCCTAAAATATTAATGAAAATAATATATTTTCACTTTGTAACTATAATTAAATGTAATTCATTGCATTTATATTTATCAGTATAACCTAAAATCTTTTAGGATATTAAGATACATTCAATTAGATTTTTGAATTGAATAATCTTTTATTTTTTGAAACTTGAACTTCATAATGTCAAAATATAGCCCTACTAGCCTCTTAGAAACGTATTCTTTATATAATATATCGAAAGGATATAAAAACTATATTGTAATAAAAAATAACTCTTATTTACTTTAGTGGTAATACCTGAAAAATAAACTTTTAACCCACATATCATATACGGTTTTATTTGAATTTGGATAAGTATTCAAAAAAAAAATACATTATTCTTTAAAATATTCCACTAATATGTGGTGAAATAATGGGACCCATTTTTTAACAAAAAACTAGATAAACTTCTATATCAATTATAAATTTTTATCATTATATATTTCTCATGTATATTATATAATTTGAAAAATCATAGAACATGTGTATAAAATTAATCATCTCATATAGTTTTTAAAAACTATTTTTTTAGAAATAATATCTCTTGTAATATTTGGGAAATTAATATAAGAAAACAACTTTTTTATTTCTATCCATTTGAGAAATCTATTTTCCTTTTATTTTAACTCCAAAATTTTGAAACTATTTTATTTATGATAATTCAACATCCATTTAATCATAATTTGAATGAAAACTAAAATCGTGATCAATTAATTACATTATTTTGAAATCATGTATATTATAAACATTTTTAAAATATATATTTGGTATCATATACCCAAAAAAATTAAATATTTTATTCTATAACAAAAATAAATGACATAGAATTTACAAGGTGTTTATAAAACCACTTATAGTACTGTAGATAATTCAATTATATGGAAATAATTTGCATCCTTCCTAAATTTACCATTTTTATTGAATTTCATTGATTGTATATCTTACAGAGGACTGGTTTTACTTTGTAAAAATATTTTATTCCTATTGTTTTAACTTTAATAATTCTTTATTGTCAATATAATACTAGAACCTAGAAATTTCATTTCATAGTTTATTTATTATTATAAAATATTTAAAATAGGGTAAACATTTCTTTAACTTGTTTACATTGTTGGAACATTTCCAATGATGATTTATAATATGAATTCAAAGATCAAAAAAATTTTAGAGGAAACTTTTAACATATCCATGCTATTACCACACTCAATCACAATGAGTATTTTAGTAAAGATTATTTTTTCATAGATGATATGTGATTTAATGACTTTTAAACCTTATGTGAATAATTATATACTTACCATAATAATCTAGATAAATGTGTTAATAAAATTCAACATAAGGTTAATAAAGATGGGATTTCCTTTACACGTAAAATTATCTCTATTACCTATGAACTATTCTTTATTTTTATATCTTTCTTCAAATATTCCTACAATAGGCTTCTTATTTCTATTAGATTGATCTCAATGTAATGGTCAATGACTATGAAAACATATATATACAATAGAAAATTTTATCATATTTGTATCGTGTATTAAATTCATTTACTATTGACTTCTATTTAATATGATCCCACAAAAATGATGAACCCTTTATCATATCCAGTAGTGGGAAAATATCCATATTTTAATATAATTTATATTGGTTACAAAAATAAAAAATAAATTACTGTGTCTAGAAGATAATAAATTCAATTATATCACATTTTAATTATGGATAGTTAAGTGGGTAAATATTTATCCAAATCCATCACATGGTTTCACATACCATTATTCCTCCAGTATCAAACAGATAAGGGTTTTGTTCCAATTGTAACCAAAATAAAATGTAAAAATTGGGGAACCTAATTATAAAGGCCACCTCATTACTTTATTACCTGACATCATATTATTATTCATCACATAATATTTAGTGTTACCCATACTGAATGATTGAGGTCTTGAGAAGTGTTGACATTGGAAGGAATTTTACACTTAGTAATTTAAAGGGGATTCAAACACATTAAATTATCTAATGTCAGTACACTAACATGTATAAATAATTATAAATATTTAATTTGGAATCATATTCCTTCAACAAAATCTATATTTTCAAACCACACTGATGTGTAACTCTTTACATAACTCTTATCTTATGTTACAAACCCAAATTTAAATCGAACTATATTTATACATATCCCAATGCATCTCATTAATAATGTATATGAAAACCTTTAATTTAAAATATCATCACCATATAAAATAAATAGTACCCATAAGAGTATTCTTAAAGTGATATATATTCAGCCCCTACATTTTTAGAAAAGGTATAATCCTTCAGACTAATGAGTAGTAAATCGAGAAATATTTCTACAAAAGGATACATTACTCAAGAGAGACCAAAATTTCCATCACAATTATAACACTTAATATATATATATATATATAATATAATAAAATTTAAAATTCAAGCACATAACCCAATAAAATATGAAGATAAGGAGAAATAAAAGTAAATTAATGATAATACCTTACATGTAACTCCTTAAATCCATGTATGGAAATTTTTAGATGTAGCATAACTTTTTTAATTAAATCCCACACATATTCATAATAAAAAAATTCTATATATGAATTAAACAAAGGATTAAATAAAGTAATGAATAATTGAAATATTTTAACATGAGATAAACAATTTTTGATCATTATGTAAAAAAAATTATAAACACCTTATAATTTAGAAATTTATTACGGAACATCCATAATTCAATTAATATAAATAAGTTATATTTATTTACAATATGAACTCTTTTGTATTAACCATTTTATTTGATTATACTTAGTTATATGATAGTAAATGAAATATTAATAGTATCTATTCTAATTATAAAAAATAGAAATATACACAATTAAAATTAAATGAATTTAATATTATTTAAACTGTGATCATATTAATTATCAAAAATGATTTTGATATTTTCTAAACAATTTATCAAAAAAAAGATTAAATTTGAATAGTTCTAATCAAATAATTATAAGTAGTTTGTATTTTTTAAATAAAAACCATTTTATAATTTTAATTATTTCTATAATTTATAAACCCATTATAAAATATAATTTTTATCTTTAAGAAATCACTTATATCCAAATTATAATCCATTATATAATTCTCGAAGGAATTTAAAATTAATATTTATTATTATGAATATTTTTTATTAAAGTTTTCACAAAAATATGAAAACTAATTATAAATATTTTTAATTAATTAATTTATAAACACTATAAATTAAATAAAAATCCAAAATTTCATTTTTATTTAATTTAAAAAAAAATTAAATATTATATAATTAAATTCATAGTTAATATTTATGAATTAATTGTTTTTCTATATTTTATTTAATGATATATCATTATGTGATATGCGAATATTTTCTTATAATGAAAAAATTATAACCTTTTAACTATAGATGTTGTGTTATAAAAAATATATATATATATATATATTGTATCTTATGATATTGCCCACAAAATTCGTTTATATATATAGATTTAAAGAATAATTATGTCAATATAGTACGTAAAATAAATTTTTATTTGTTCTTAATATAAAAGTACATATAAAAATCATCATTGACAATACAATTTAATTTATTTGAAATAAAATAAAAGTAGCATTTTTATTCATCTTGGAAAACACCCAATAATTATCATCTATTTCAAAATATTAATTATATATGACTATAATACATTTAGTATTCAGATATAATAATCTCATGAATATGTTATTAAATGTTGGATTCATCATAAAAATAAATAATAAAATTTATCATCAATCCATACCTTTTTAAAACATGTAATTTACTAAAAATCATTAACATAATAATATAAATAATAATAAATAGAATTTAATTTTGTCTTCTAATAGTATTTGTTCATACATTATTATTTTAACATGTTCTAGAGAACAAACAGATACTTATTAAGGTTTTGAATTATATGAACTTGGTATCTTATCTGCAAAAAATTATAAAAATACAATATAAATATCATTATTTCGTTTTTAGGACATTCCTTATCATCACTATACTTTTTATATACATTCTCATTCCATAAAGCATACACCATTATACAAAAAATATAATTAAAAAACCATTCATTGAATTTCATTATTAATCCTAAAGTGTTTCATGAATTTCTATAAAGTTATCATAAATGAATATCACATTTTTTATGGAACATTGAAGAATTAAAAAAGACTAGGAATTCATCATAATTTTTTTATATAACTATATTATTAGAAATTTAATTTCTAAGGTATCATTTAATATTAAACTAAAATAATCTACTAAAATCCAAACTCCAATAACCCAATATTGTTGTTCATATAATAAAATAGAAATATAATTCATATATCACAATACATAAGATACAAAAATTTGGTAGTCGTAAATGACTATATATATAATTCATCATTATATTACATTGGATAATTAAAGTACATTATATTAATAGAAAATATTAATTATACCTCTATTAGTTTTCCATAAATCATACATATAATTATTCATGGTTTCTAGTGGAAATAGTTAGAAAACATAAATTTTGATCCCCAAATCCTAAGAAGGGGTAGTGTGTAATAGAAACTAACATGAAATAAATAATTTAAAAAAAATAAATAGTCAAAAAAAAAGAAATATAAATGATAAAGTGAGAATAAAATATCCTTGGATGGGAGAAAACTAGAAATAAAAAAGTCACATGAATAACAATAACATATGATCTTATACTGATGGAATCTATAACACCGAACATCATAATCGTACCTTCAAATTCTTATACAAATAAATTAGAGATAAAAGGGTAAGCATACATCATGTAAACTAGAGAGTTATCTCATGAGACCTTTCAGTAAACTATGGTGTCATTTTGGGGTCTTATTATCACATAATCTAATCCAATGCATTCATAACATGAGAATAATAGATAAACAATACATATCATAATATTACAAAATTAACTTATAATCAAAAAAAGGATAGATAATGAATAATTTTCCATAAATAAAATATGTGTATGTAGATAACCAATATTTAATTAATCAAATTAATGTGATGGATATTTTTGTTATATTCATTTTCTATGATAAAAGAGTGAATTTTCGTTTATAAAAATTTTTGGTAAAAAATAATTGGATTGTGCATAGTAACCTTCTATCCACCTTACATTCGTGCTTGGTCTCTTCCACATTCTTAGGTAACTTCTTAGTGTCCATGTCCTTTCCAAAACATCTTTTGATCAAATCTAAGACCCTTACAGGAACCTTACATCCATTCTCATTCCCCCTTCAGTGGGGTGTGTAACACTCTTAGATTATATCCCCAAATCGTGTCACACAAGATGCTGACTATACTAGGGTGTGCGATGAGGTTAAGGGAAGTTATCTCCTAATATCCATTTCAAACCATAATTTTTACAACAATTAAACCTCTGGATTCTAATTTGGTAGGGGAATAAAAACTATATCCAAATGATCCAGACATCTTTTTCTCATTCCAAAGCCATACCTTTTTCTTCTGGTGTCTCCTAATGTTATAATTTAAGGAAACAATTTGTAATTTTGGTTAAATATGCCATCTGATGATTTTCTCACAAAAAATAACAAAATACTAATTCTCTTATACTCACCTTTGAAAAATGATAAGGAACTCCATCTTGGTGATCCAAACCAGGGATCTATTCACCTAATATATCTGGAAGACCTATAATAGAGTGCTACATCACCCTTTTCTCCATTAAGGGTGTAATGTTTCAATGTTACCCAATTAGGGTTACATTTACCATGACTAACCATATGATAGAAACCCTCTCCTTGGACACTTATACTTTTTTGAAACATTCTCAAAACACATATAATGGTGTTCCACTCAACCATTACACGTTTACTAGGGAGATACTTCATGAAGGATCTCTAATAGTATGAAATTTTACTAGTACCTTATACATGTTCATTGAACACACTATAAAGAAATATAAAAATAATTGGGATTTTGATGATTAAATAAAGTATTGGTAAGGTCATAGGTCATTTTTCAATGTGTTTCTATGGTTTTAGAGTTTAAATTCTCATTAATTTTTATAAAACAAACCAATATAGTAGTTATAAAAAAATAGAAATTAACAAACAAAAAATATAACTTATGATTTTTTTATAAAGATAAGTAATTTTTTAAATATGGAAGAGAATTTTAATAAATCATGTTTACAAAAAAAATTCATTTTAATTTCACTTATAATTTAATTTATGTGTGAAGAAATTATTTTGTTGATGTTGATTGAAATCCTCATTTTCCTCAGGTCTCTTTTAAATGAATCACTTTTATGTGAACTGTGGAATAACAATTATATAGACATGGTCAAAAACATATATGAGATATAGGGACATACAACTACATTAATATAATATATTAATGATAAAATAATGTTTTTTTATCTTTTATAATAAACATTAAACAATTTTCAACACCTAAAAGAAAAACCCATTAGTTAAAGAGGATGGGTACATTTAATTCAAAGTATCAAAAAATAATGCATCATATTCAAATTAAATTAGGATAAAAACATGGAATGTTTATAAACTAAATTTATTACAAAACTAGTATCCAATTATTTTTTAAAATCCCACACTAAGAGAATATATTCCTTGAAATGATAATATATATTTTTTCTCTCCAACCAGAGGAGGAGCAGGATTGAATAGATTTATATCTTCATCATTGATCTCCCAATGAGTATAGGGTTGTATAGAACATATATGATGATGATATGAATATATAACTCCTTGAATAATAAAAAATTTCTCCCCTAATACAAACATACCAATGGGGTTCTGAGATTCAAATTTATTTGAAAATTAGAAGGTTGTTTGGGAACACTATTTTATAAATACCACATAAACGCCATATTTGGGAATGGATATAATCTTATATCATTTATCAAATAACAGAAAAGTATTTTACAAAAATCATTAATATATTAAAAAATATTGATGAAATTAGATGTTTATAAATCTTGATAGGAACAAATTATTAAAGTTACTACATGACTGGGAAACGTGAAGAGAATCTCCATTGCTGGCAAAATTCAGTCCTCTTCATGGATTAATTGAGATTAATGATCATATAAATAACTTTATCTCACATGGTTAATGAAATAATAACTAATTTTTAACCTAATATATAGGATATATTCTGAAAAATATAAATTTTATTCGACATGTTTTCATCGGATTAAATGTAATTTTGGCCCACTTTTTTTCCACTTCATCTTGGACCCTGAAAATAACCTCTAAGAAAAACCTAAACATCAAAACTTTGGGAAAGTGAATATTTTAATTCTTTTTAACATTATGTAAATAAATAAAATTACAAAATTCAATTTATTATTTAATTTTTAATTTATAATATAAAATTAGTTTAATATAGTTGTATATGAGTAGAATAGAATAGTGAATATTGGTGTGATCAGACCCCCACACCCGAGCATTTTAACTCCCTGTAAAAGAAACATTTCTAAAAATAATACATTAATTAATTCCCTTGTTCATAAATTTATAGCATTTAAAAAATTCAATTCATGATAGTAATGTGGGAAAGATCATGAACCACACTACGTAGTCAATCGTAGTTATCATGGTAATGACTGTCACATAAATTGTATCATAAACATTAAAGAAGATACATGATACTAATCATTGAATGGAATTAACAAGTCTAAATTTACACTAAATTCTCATGTGTGTGTGTGAAAACCATTTTTTGACAATTTTTAACTATATATCTAGTATGTACTAGTAATTTTTAAAAAAACTTACTTATATAATTCTTTCCACAAAACCTACCATATACCCTTTGTAATAATATTTCAAAACCCACTCATTTATGTATTCATAGAAGTAAAAACCCAATACCTATACCCAGTTATCCCATTTTTTACACTTCTTCCATAATTGAAACATAGGTATATTTTATAATAGATTTCTCCTTAAATAAATTTGATTTATTTGATATCTTTCTTTATATACTACACTGAGTTTCAATAAACTGTGATATAAATATTATTATTTAAGCATAATCATTGTAACTTAACAGTTATAATTGTTGTTATTAATAAGAATAAAAAAATTATGAAAACATTATATAAATGTTTTATATAATGTAAATGCACAGATAAATAAGTACCCAATTTCAATAAAACAATTTTATGCTTGAAAAGTACAATTTATTGAAAAATGTTATTTATTTATTTTTGTGTGAAAATTGTATAATTTATTTCAAAAAAAATTTAAAAAATATTTAATAAAAAGGAATTAAATTTTTAATTCCACTTATCAAAATCATAAAATTGTTTATTTTGAAATGAATAATGAAGAAATATTTATTTTTTTGTAAATTTCTAATTTGTTTTCATTGAAAAAGTGTCATAATGATTTGAATTTTCTATTAAATTAATACTAGTATAATTTATATAAAAATAATTTAATAAATTACATATTAATTAAAAATATACTTGATTTATGTATAATTTCATGTTTGGGCTCATAAACACATCTGTATAAAAACAATTTTTTAAAAAAGGTTATTTATATTAAATTCCTAATATATCACTATTTATTAACTTCTTTAATGAAATTTATAGATTATATATATATATATTAAATATATTATAGGAATTTTATAATTTTTATAAGGAATTTGATAATTATAATTATTATAAAACCACTTTTATGCATAAAAATTCATTTTTCCAAAAACAGGTTTCGTTGCGTGTTGTGAATTAATTTTTAAAGGAAATTATGCCACTAATATAAATTTAATCTTTTAAAATGGATTAATTATTTATAATAATATTAGTTAATATAATTTAATATGGTTAATTTTTTTTTATTATGAATAGTACCCATATTAAATATTTTTCACCTCGCTAAGGGTAAAACTGCTAAAATAAGGTTAAAACATAGTAGATGACTTTAAAGTAACCATAAATGTTTAATTTAACCTATTAAATGAGTGTTTGAATAAAAAAATATTTTTAAGGAGTTAAATAATTTATTTTAAAACATTATTTTTCAATTGGGAACCCAATCATTACTGTTGTGAATATATGTTAAATATTATTTAAATTAGAAACTATTTTTGGGGTTTTCCTCTAATGGAATAGTTTAAAGGTTATATTAATTTTATAATAACAAAAAATTTATAATAAAATACTCTTTTATTTATAAAATAAATTTATGGTAAATAAACATATTAATTTATTTCAATTTAAATACCTTTTTACTCTTAAATAAGTTATTTTCTTAAAAAATATTTTTCATGTGTTTCGTGTACTTATATTAAAACTAATTTATACCACCTATTGAAATTAAATCTGATAAAATTGATTCAAATATTTTAATCATCATTTAAATTTTCTTAGAGGTCTGATTTTAATTTCTATCATATAATTAAGTCAACATAGAAGAAAAGTTAAATTACCCCGGTTAAGGTTAAAATTTATTTAAAGTGGTCTAACGAAATTATAAGGTTTAAAATATATACAAAAATTTCTAAAATGTGATTTTTTGAGTTTATTTTTACCCTAACACATCTTATTTTCAATTTTGGTTTCCTTTGTTCTACTTTATCTGATTATGATATATAAATTATTTATTCTTATAAGTAATTCCAGGTATGTCCATTCACTCCATTATAATGTTATACAACCTCTCCTATATTATAATCACTTTGTGGGCCTTCTATATTATAATATAATTGCTATAATAACATCATAGGTTCAATATTTACATCCTATATATTCTTGTATTTTGAAAAGACTGAAATTTAAATTCTGAAGGTGTATGCCAAAGGAGATCTCTGAAAAGGAGAGGTAATCCTATTTAGTGACTCTTTTAAGTATATTTCATCTTCCATATACTATAAATTTATTTTATCCATTATAAAATAATTAAATCCATATATTAAATAAACTTTATATTTATTATGATGATGTAAAACCCATATTCCTCCTCATTTCCATCATATAGAAAGCAAAAAACATCACTTTTGCATACATTTGATTTAGTGTTTTCACATAGTGGGGTAATTTGATTTTCATCTCCATTTTACATTTATACTAATAAATATAGAAATAATAAATAAATATGATATTTATAACAGAATTATAATTATGTAAATTTAATATATTATTTACCCTCTCTCCATTCCACCTGTTTAAAAAATTATATCGTCGCCCAGACATATGTGGGGACTACCACTTCCACAAAGTGATATAATTTATTTATTAGGTCTACCATTCCCTAGTGATTATAAATATATATATATATGATTAGTATATTCGATATTTAAATAATGATTAAAATTATGTAAATGATTGAACTATGATAAATATACAAAGACCAAAAATACTAACCCAAAACATATATAAAAAAATAGACATTTAACACATAAAAATAGAAATTTTAATCAATAATTATTCATAAATAGGCATTGAAATGTTTTATGTCTATAATGTATTATATTATAAGTTTTTATATGATTATGGTATACAAATATAATAAATTTTAATTTATTATACAATAAGATAAAATAACTTATTAATAAATTTAGACATGACTTAATGGTTCTTCAACTCAATATTTTTTTGAGACAACATTAATTTTATACCCCTATTTATGTTTATGAGGTTTATATAGTACCCCTTTGATATTTCATATCATATATAGTTCATAATTCATGGTATTTAACGTTAAAAATAAAATAATTTCATCCAAAATATTTTTATTAGAAAGTTACCAAACTTTATTTCACCATAATTTGATCATTAAATGAGATTATATATCTTTTACTATCTCTTAATGAAATTATATGATATTTATATTTGAAACCCCATAAATTATTTATAACATAGTTCTTTATAATTTTTTATTCTATGTAAATATATTCAATAAATGTTTTTCATGAATGTATTTAAAATTCATAAATGATATATTATTGTTCTTTTTTCCACTTTTTTGTTTTTTATATGGATTTTTAAAAGTAAATTTCAAAATTTATTGTAAACGATGAAAATTTTACCAATTTATTAAATGATTTTTTTAAACATGAACCACATGGATGAAATTTCCAATAATCGTTAAAACTCTTTAATTTTAATATTACCTTAAAATTTTCATGTAATATCCAAAAAATATCTTTCCCTATTAAATTGGAAATATTGATATTCTAAAATAAATGATTTCAAAATTAAAAGAGTATTTTCTTCAAGAAATATAATGGTGATATTTTTAAAATATTTTCATATATACTAATATACATTAATGAATATTATTTTTATATGAGAATATACACTACTGATACCATCGTAAATGTGTCATTGGATGGCATATAATTTGTTTGGTTGGGGGATAATATTGACTTTTTGTATGCATTTTATTCCAATACACATTGTTATTGATTATTAAGAAATGTTGATTTAGTTTCTTTGTTTATTCATTTGATGAATTAAATATAATTTTTAAGTGATTGGTGGGGCATGTAATTACATAGAACCTTGATGCATTAATAGCTCTATTGAGATAAAACATGTTGGGTAATTGGTTAAGGTTGTACCCATTTATATAAGTTGTCTTTTCATAAGGACCCAATGATAAGTTTGGGATTTTTGAATTATAAACTCTTTCATAATTATATTAGTTATTGATATTCATGTGATTATCAGAATAGTTGTGTTATCCATGGATAACAATTAAGATCATGTGTTTATTTATATACAACTATTTAAAATCCCTTAAATTTTGAATATAGGTA
This sequence comes from Viscum album, assembly GCA_963277665.1. Classification (NCBI taxonomy): domain Eukaryota; kingdom Viridiplantae; phylum Streptophyta; class Magnoliopsida; order Santalales; family Viscaceae; genus Viscum; species Viscum album. The sequence goes on from OY728157.1 coordinate 1,318,948,810, forward strand.
CTCTGATCATAAAATCATTGATTATTTGATTCTAGATCTACAAACTATTTTTTTCAGGGATATCAGTCACCCATTTACACTCTTAAGAAATAATTATCAATCATGACACCTAGTAAGAATCTAGTAAACATGTGGTTTTTATTAAGATGAATAGTAACCCTTTGTTGAAAACATTGTTTTCATACATATGTTTAAATTTTAAATAATAATAAACCTTCGGGTTTATTTATATTTAAGAGTTTAGACACTAATTAATGATTTATAAAATAAAATCATTATAGTATTTTGAAATAAAAATGGCATTCTTTTACATCATTTTGTATATAATTATTGATATTTTAACCACTCACTTATTTATGGTTTTTTGGTATTTAAGTTTAAATTTACCACATCATTTTCACCCTTAATTAATCATTAGAATTTATTTTCTCCTCCATATTACAATATTAAATTCATAAATGTGAAAAAATCATTTTAAAAAATGCACACAAAATGAAAAGAATTCCGTTTTTAGGAAAATTCATTTCATGCGAATATTTTAAGATGTTCTTTTTTACTTTTATAAATTTAATATTGTAAAATTGATTAAAAAATTATAATAATAATAACTAATATAATTTAATTACTTTAACTTAATTTTTTTTCATTATGAATAGTAACCATAGTAAATATTGGTCACCTCAGTAAGGTTAAAATGTTTTAAAAAGGTTGATACTATGGGATTAGACATCATACTGCCTCAAATACATTAATTTAACCAATTAGATGATTGTTGATCATATAAAGGTATAATTAATAAGTTAAATAGTATATTTTAAAATAATATTTTTAAATTAAGAACCTATTCATGACTTTTTTGAAGATAAGTTATATTTTTTTCAAATTAATAACTATTTTGGGTATCTGAATTTAATAGAATTCCTAGATGATTCTATTCATTTATGATATCCTCGAAAATTCAATAAAAACTTTATTTTTTTAATTTAACTAATAAAATTATTTACCACCAATTTATTACTTTATTTCAGGGTAAAATTATTTCTACTCTAAAATAGATTATTTTACATTAATAGTTTTTCTTGTGTTTCTTGTTCTTATATTAAAAGTAATTTCTACCACCTTGAGAAATTACATATTATAAAATATATTCAAAAATTATAATAAATTTTTCCAAATTTTTTTATAATGATAATTTTATTTTGGTCATATAAATAAATTATCATGTTAAGAAGTTAAGTTATCATGGTTAAGGATAAATTGAGTTTAATGTGGTTTAAAAAGATTTAAATTTTTAAAATGAATCAAAAACGTGAAAAAAAGTTATTGGTTGTGTTTATTTAGACCATATGTCATAATATGTGTGAATATTAGGTGAATTTGTTACACCTGAAATGATTATTATATAAATATATATATTATTTAAACATTTATATAAATCAAATTTCATATTTTACATCCCATATAAAAAGTTACCACATCTTCTATATTATACACACTTTATGAGATATATATATCAGCAATTAAATACCACACAAAATTCTTAGGATCCTTATAAATTTTATAAAGCTTATTTTATTTCCAAAATACCATTATTTCAAGGCTTAAGTTGTATACCGAAATAGATCTTTCAAAGAATATGTAATCATATTTTACAAATCTGTCAAGATTATTTCTTCTCACACAAAATATAATATATTGTAACAATTATAAAATAAATAATTAAGTATAAAAAATACACTTAATTATTATTATGATGATGGAACATCAATTTTTATCCTCTTTTCCATCCCAGGGAATTCAAAATTCATTACACGTGCATACGTACCATTAATTGTCTCCATATAGTGGGGTAATTCATTTTTCATCACCATTTTTCTTAGATTCCTATAAATATGGTACTAATGAATATATATGATATTTATGGAATAATTATGGTTATGTAAATATAATATATCATTGACCTTCATATCTTTTCACCTGTTAAAAAATGATAATTCACTCATCTATATGTGTGGAATACCACCTCTATAAAGTGTTGTGACTAATTTTTTATGTCTACCATTCAAGGATTTATATAAAAATGTATATAATGATTTCAGACAATATTAATATCATTAAAATAATATTTATAATATTGAACCATGAAAAATATGTAATGATCAAAAATACTGAACTAAAATTGACATGAAAAACCAAACAATTAACACGCATAAATTATAATTTTAATAAATAATTATTAATATAAGGGTGTTAAAATGTCATAAAATGATCATAAATATTATTATAAGTATTTTTATTATTATTTTATAAATTTTTAATAAATTTAAATTCATTATAAAAGAGGATGTACGCACTATCGAAGAGAACTAGACATGAAGTAAGGGTTCTTCACCCCAATTTTATTTCATTCAGACATGTTTGATATTATGGATTTTTTTTCATTAATACGTGTAAATAATTCCCATTTAATATTTTATATTGTGTTAATTCTTAATTAATGATATTTAATGTTAATATTCAAATTATTTCATCCAAAGGGTTTTGATTTGAAAGTTACCAAAGTGGTTAATTTCATAATATCATCATTATTCATGATTGTTTATTTTCATGTTTCGGTTTGGGAAATTATATGATATTTATATCTTAAACGAAATAAATTGTATCCTCCTCTGGTTATTTATAGAGTTTATTATTATTATTTCCATTTTTACCTTCTTTGGACACAAAAAATAAATAAATGAAAACCATCTTTATTTTCTATTTATTTAGGAAATATTTGCTTCCTTGCCCATATTTTCATTAACAATATTTCATTAATGATATTATAAATATAGAATGATTTATTAAAAACATTTTTACCAGTGTCTTACTTTTATTAAAAGTTTTAAAAAGAATCATCTTATCATTTTCTGAATGAGGAACTTTTTACTAATGATTTTGAACAAAATATAAATTTTAACATACCCCGCACGAACTACATGTCTTATAATTATATATATTATTTAAATAAAGAAATGATTCAAATATTCCATGATTATTGATGAACGCATATTTTTCTAAAATTCTGTAACTTTTTATATTTTAAAATAATTGATTACAAAAATAAAATATTATTTTCCTTAAGAAATCATCTAGTGATATTTTCAAAGTGTCTTCATACATTTTAAAATCCTTTGAAGAATATTATGTTTTAATGAGTATGTAATATAATTAAGAAAACCAAGATATTTATCCAGATTCCTTATGATTAGTTTTATTGTGGAAAAAGGTTGAAATTTCATATTCCAATTCATTCAAAACATGCAGTTGTTGATTATTAAGGCATGTTGACCCACTAATATTATTTATTCTTATAATGTATACATTTAACTTATTATGTGATATGTTGGCACAAAAATTAAATATCCCCTCAATTAATCCTAATGTATCATTAGACAAAACATGTTGGGTATTTGACCGAGGCCTTACCCATTTATCTAACATATCTTTGTATGATTCCTCGTTTGTAAGTTTTATATATTTGGAATTATGTAATCCATCATTATGAAAATATTTATTAATATCCATATGTATATTAAAGTATTTTTTATACACATGGATGTGTTTCAATATAAAGTGGTTATTTGTATGAAATTATTTTATAATCATTTATTCATACCATGTTTTTAATGCCTTATTCATTCAATAATAGATTTTTTTGTATATATTACCTTACTAATCATCTAATATCACCCATTTCTTATGTTTAAATTCCCCAAGATTCCAAAATAATAATATCAATGATATTCAATGATGTTATAAAGAAAATAATGATGTTCTCAAGGAAAATATTATGTTATTTGTTATGTTTTTAATTTTAATGTGAAATTCACGCTTCTATCTAGTTTACTGAGATTACTAAACTATTTGGTCCCTTAGGATGCTATCACGTGTTTTTAATACTAATTTAATAAATTAAAAAATGCCACTAAACTAATTAAGACATGGTATTTACAATTGATATCCGGGGAAATTTAGTTCAAACCTTTGGATCTATATTGAGAAAAGCAAATATTAAAAGACATTAACCAAGGAAATAATCCAAGGATTTATCTAATTGATAGATAATATCATAAAATGTTTTAGTAAGGTAGATATTATGTAATTTTTATATAAATAAATACTTATATGGATATATAAAGTATACATGGTTTTGGAATAGATTTATCGAGGAGTAATAACCTATAAAATGGTTGGTCGATTATATCTCCAACATCATTCAAGTGGACAATGAATTATCCCTTACAGTGCACCTAGTTTGTCACTGTTTCGGGATATTCTTTGATAAAATCACATTTCATTTATAAACCATTTTGAAATATTTGAAAATATTTTTATTATTCGAAATTCATATCAATAATACTATGAATATTATTGTATGATTTCTTATGCATAAATGTTCAGTTTATATTATGTGTTTTACCGATTTAAGAATTATACATTACGAATCTTAATGTTATTTTATAATATATTATATTCCATTATATATAAATTGATTCCATTTAATGGAATGGAAAACTTTTCAACAACCTTCATAAATGTAGGTATTTATCTTGTAGACAAGTTAATGTGAATAGTGTTTGATCCAAGCAGATTATTACAATATTTTGATAGGTTACTCTAGTTATAATCAATACCCATGAACATATGGAACACATTGTTTCTTCCCATCATTATTCATTTATTGGACCAATTCTTGTGTAAGAAACCACAATCCATTAATGTAACTACAATTCAATTCATATTTGAACAATGAATCAAATATCTGGAAAACATATTTGTATTCAAGTGAATCAATGAAGAGGGAATGTTATTCTGGTAGTTTATTTTTTAAAGGAATGTTTTTGAAAAACTACATTCATTTATTTAAAATATAAAGGAGGATGAAGAGAAATAGAAAATGTAATGGAATATTTTTATGTAAATATTCATCAAAAAGGTAATTTCCTTGTGAGAAATGACATGATATGGAAATAAAGTTTCTCAATCGATGATATAAGGAAATAGAATGTGTTAATGAGTTTTAAGAAAACATTACAAGTCTAAAAAAACATGTTTCAGACTACATAAATAATTGATAAATTAATATTATGTTTTTTTTGGTGGGCGTATCATAATCTTAAGAAGGGCTGTGGTCTCTCAATTTATATCATCATATGATGATATGATATCAACTATAATCAGTATTGAGAAATAATTATCCACATTACATTTATTAAAAGAAATAAATACATGAATAAAATTATATAACACCAATAAAAAGTAAATAAGGTGGATTAAAATATTAAAATTATTTAACTTCCCACATGTGATAATTGAGTAATGAAACACTCTAGTAATTTCTTGAAGGCAAAGGGTGTTTTGTTCAAGTGTAGAGTGAAATTATATCAAGAACATGAGTATAAGAGAAAAAAAATCTAAAAATATACAATGTTTTTTATAAGTTTACTAGATAGTACGCAAATGAATTATGAATGTGTTAGTAAAATATACCTAAAAAATTTATAAGGGGTCAAGGTCAATCTTATATAATTACTATACCTAAATTTGAAATCCTAAAAGTTGTGATTGAAGGTACATTTATCATAAATTCATTCTTCATATGATTCTATATCTAAAACATATTTTGTATTAATCATTCATATCAAATCATCATTTCATGCTATGAGGAGATAATTATCAATCAAGACATCTAATAAGAATCTAGTTATCAAGATGTTTCTGTTAAGATGAATATTTAATCCCCTGTTTCAAACATGGTTGTTATAATTAAGATTCGATTTGAAATAATACTTATCAATAGGGTTTATTTAGATTTAAGATTTTTTAATTATTATATGATTCATAAAATAATATTTTAAAATGATCTTCAAGTAAAAATATTATTATTTTACCTTACATTTAAGAAATTGATTGTCTTTTAACCCCTCAATGATTAATGATTTTATGGTCATTAACAGCTTTATGACCATGTTCTCTATTATATTATATTAGTCAATGGCTAGTTTTTTTCTCTTATATATCTATATTATAACAACTCACTAATATTATCCTTATATGGGATCCCAATTATGTGTTATTTCTTTTAACCTTTATTTTTCCCACTTCTCTTTTCAAAGAATGTTTTATTATATTTTTATATGATGAATGTTCTCAAAAACTGTATTTAAAAAATTTAACCTATTATGATAGATATGAAATTAAAAGGTATTAATTTAATTATGTTTTATATAATGTTACACCCCATGATTTTAATATAAATTTCACTTTAAATAAATTTTATTCTTTTAGTAGTTTACTTTTCACACAACACTGAGTTTAAAAGAATCGTGATATGAATATTATAATTTAAATGTAACTATTATAACATACCCTATAAATTTGAATGTTTTAAAAGGAATAACCAAATTATGAAAAATATGTTTAATGTTTTTATATAATGTAAATTAATTGATAAATAATAACACAAATTTTAATATAATCTTATTATGCTTAAAAAATAAACTCTCATTAAATATAGTATTTCTATGTTTTTGTTAAAAAATATTATAAAATATTTATAACACATTAATAAATTTCATTTAACAGAAATTATTTTATTTTTTAAAACCGTATAAAAAAATTTCTATAGGTGAATGTTTTGGATTTTTTTTGAAAATATTGATTTTACAGTCAATATTGAAAAATACTGATTTCTATAAAAATATAATTTCTTTTCATTCATAAATATAACAATTCATTTAATCTTTTCTTAAATTAATTTAATTATCATTTTTTAATAAATAATATAATTAATTACATATTAATTATCAATATAATTTATTTAGGTATAAGTTAATTCTTGGGCCTAAAAATAAATTTTTCTAAAACTATTTTTTGTGTAAAATGTGTTTTACCTTAAGTAATTTTAAAAATAAAAATTCATTAATTATATTAAATAAAATTTTATAATATATATTCAATTAATGTATTTTAACTTCATTTTATGGTTTTTACTAGGCTAGTATTAATAATAAATCCAATTTTATGCGTTAAATGTATTTTCTAAAAAATGCTTTACTTGTCATTTCATGTTCTTATTTCAAAATTTATTTCATCCACTTATAGAAATTTAATCATGTAAAATGGGTTAAATATTTTTAATAATAATAATTCATGTATTTTAATAAGGTTAACTTAATTTTTTATGGATAGTAACCATAGTTATTATCTGTCACATTAGTAAAGGTAAAAAAGGGTAAAAAAGGGTTTAAATATGAGAAAGGACATTAATATGACCCTTACACTTTTATTTATCCTATTTTATGGGTTCTATTACCAAATAAATTCATAAAAAGTTAAATAATTTATTTTAAGACATTATTTTTAAATTTTAATCCCAAGATTCACTTTTGTGATGATTAGATATATTTTATTCAAATTTAAAAAATATTTTTGGGTAATTTCATTTAATTACATGGTTAAAGGATTCCAATTGGTTTTGTATTTCTCCAAAAGAAAAAAAAAATATTTACTTTTTTTATTTGACCCAAAAAAATTATACCAATTTATTACATTATTTCATGGTAATATTATTTTAACAGAAAAATATGTTATTTTCGTAATAACTATTTTCTATGAATTTTTTGTACTTTTATTAAAAGTAATTTCTACCACATAAAAAATTAAATATAATTTTTTTTTCAAAATATTGAGTCATCACTTTCAAATTTGGTTATAATTTCGCTTTTATTTTTTTCATATTATTAATTTATTATGGAAAATTTTAAATTATCAAATTTAAGGTTAAAATTGTTTTAAGGTGGTTTAACTCAAAGATAATTCTTAAAAATACCCCAAAAATTTCCAAAATGTGCTTTTTTAGTTTATTTAAACTCAGCCACATATTATATTTTAGTTTTGGGTGCATTTATTCTATGGTAGATGATGATATATATATATATATATTAGTTAATATTTAATGTGATTACAAATGTTCCCATTACATTGTTTATATAAGGATACCACTGATGCAGTCTTCTCCACATTTCATCATCATTATATATTGGAAAATACCTACCATAATACCTTCCTATATTCTTGACCCATGTCATATAGATTCTATTCATTCAAAATACCATCATTTGAAGGCTTATGGTGTAATCCAAAGGAGGTCAATCGAAGAATACGTAATCATCTTTACCGATTCTTTCATGATTATTTCTTTCTACATCTTATAAATATATTATACCCATTATAAAATAATTAAATCAGTATATTAAATTTAATAGTTTGTTTTTAGTATCATGTTACAACCATTTTCACATCTTTTCCACCCTATAGAATGTGAAAAACATCGTTCGTCTATACAAATGACTTACGATTTCCACATAAAAGTGTAATTTATTTTTCATAACCTTTTACTTGGATGGTTATAAATTTAATAATAATGAATATATATTATATTAATTACATAATAATGGTACCTTATCAATAATATATCACTAACCTTTTTATCTTTACACCCATTAAATGAATGTTGATGTCGCTCTTCTATACGTGTTGACTCCCCCCTCCATAATGTGATGTGATTCATTATTTATGTATGAATTTCAAAGGTTATTATAAATATAAATATAATGAATATATATTATATTTATGTCCTGATAAATATTTATTATATCATTGAATCATGATCAATACCTATGGACTAAAACTACTGAAACAAAACATACATGAAAATGAGATATATAACAAATTTTCAAGTATGATGATTTCAATAAGAAAATTAATAACAGGGTATTGAAATTATATAAGTGGGTCATATATGATATTGTATGTATATATATAATTATGGTTTTAAATTATAATAAATTTAAATTTATTATACAATTTGTTAAAATAATATATAATGAAATTTAGACTTGAGGAAAGGGTTCTTCATCGCAATATTATTTTGCTGAGACATGTTTGATGTTATGCACATATATAAGTTTCTAAGGTTTATATAATAAACATTCTGAAGATTATATCTTGTATCCTTGTTAGTTCATGGTATTTATATTTACATTTCATATTATTTTATCCATATGGTTTTTTTTCGAAAGTAACCAAGGCGGATTATTTCACAAAATCATCATTATTTAAGAATGTTTAGGTTTAAGTTTATATTGGGAACATTACATCATATTTACATCTTAAGGTAGAAATTTTTTCACCTAAACTATTTATTTATATACCTTTTAAGTATTACACCTATTTTTACCTTCTTTGGAACTCAAACATTCCTAACGAATATTTTAAATGAAAAATTAATTTGTATTTTATTAGGATGGGATTATTTTTCTTCCAAGTGAATATATTTATTTAAATGGTTTCTAGAATCATTTAAATTTTATAAAACTATTTATTAAATTAATTTTAATTTTTTTTACTTTTATAAAAAGGCTTAAAATTAATATACATCTCGTTGTTCGAATGAGAATTTTTAACCCATGTTTTTTAATAACAAATTTTTTTAATGTAAACCACATTAAAAAAAGCTTTCATCATTCCTAATAATTATATTTAAGCCTTCTAAAATGAATTTATTGATATTTATTATGATAATATTTTTCTGAATATTTTGGAAATTTATGACTTTTAAAATTTGTGATTTCAATATGAAATGTGCATTTTAATCAAGAAATATTCCACTAATATTTTAAAATAATTTTCATCTATGTCAAAATCCATTGATGAAAATTATGTTTTAATGAGAATATTCTATAATGATACCATGAAAAATATTTCTATGGTTGGATTATGATCATTTTGACTTGGGGTATATTTTGAAAATGATTATTCTTGTTCTTTTTATACGAATAACTATTGATTATTAACACAAGTTCTTTAAAAAGAACTTTTTATTTATCTGATGAATGATTTGGATTAATTATGTGATGGATGGGGCCCAGAATTAAATATCCCATAAATGCAATGGAAATTTTATTAAGACAAAATAGGATGGGTTTTTGGCTAAGAATTCACCCATTTTTAAGAATTATTTGAATGTAGCCTCGACAGTATGTTTTAGATTTCTGAAATTATGTATTCCATCAATATTAAATTAGTTACTTTTGTCCATATGATTATTTGGATAGTTCTGATATACATGGATATATATCAATCTAATGTGGTTATTTATATGAAATTATTTGATCATTAATTATTCATAATATATTTTTTATTCCTTATTCATTATATGATTGCCTCCATTATACATAATCAATTAATAAGAATCTAATCTAACCCTTTTTGTAACTAACTGACTTGGGATTACCCAACCCATCACCCCAGCCATCCCACTACATAGCCTAATGTGCATTCCTTATTTCCGTGGTTTGGTGACAAGCACCAAGTGTAACCAACATACTCTTGGGAATGGTTTTTTAAATGGAAAAATTGAATAAATCATCCATTAAATGTGACAACCACACCAATAACACTATATTCAATGTCATAGAAACACATCTAGAGAAACTTAACTTATGGAAAGTAGATACCATAAAAAAACTAAACAACATACATAATCCATGGCATTAAAGTTCATAAAAATGGTATCATAACTTCCAAGAAAAAAATACTTAGTGCATTGACAATAAAGGCCAATACATACATCCCAATTGATAAAAAACTACACAAAACTAATTCATATTATCCAACCATATGAGACCACGTCTCCACATCATAAAAATGTGCAGCAAAAATTTATAAGATCGACTTAGTTATATGGTTCCTTTTCCATTACATGTGTCCATAAAAACAAAACACAGATACAACCAAACAAATTGTAGTTTGCGAGGTACATATCATAGAAGGATACGACCATGAATCTATTTATTTATTTATTGAAAAGAATAAACTTTTAAAACATAACTTTTTAAAATAATACATTCAAATCCATTTGGTTTTCAATTTCAAAAAAATAAAGTGTTGTAAAATTAATTTCAATATTGCTCAAATAATCATGTAAGGAATAACATGGTCAATAAAACCAACAAAACATTGGTAAGAAAAACATCATCATCAAATTACCATGAAAATGGAAATTATTATGACATATCTCATCACATCTAATATGGAACTAATAAATTTCATAATGAATATAAAATAATAAGGAATGAGTAATGTGCACCCTAACCTCCAAACTCAAGGTTCTAATGTGACTCAGTCTAAAAAAAGTATTCTACCAGGTTATTTAATAATGGAGGGTCTAATGGTTCTACCCAACCCAAATACCATGAGATTTCATAGACTCTCAAAAAATAATCATGGATTCTATCATGATATACTTTCCCAAAGGCCCCCAAAACCCCCCTGAGAAAAATGGATTCGCATATGGTCTTCCATCTAAAGGCTAACACGGTCCCTCAAAAAGGTCCTTCCTCACACTATGGTTAACCCAAGTGTTACTCCATGAAAACATAATCAAAAAAAAGTTTTCATCCAATGGAATCCAATTATCAAGATAATTTTATAAATAAACATACCCACTTTCAACAAAACAACATTATAAATTTATTTTAATTTCTAAAATCATTTCAAAAATTCATTTACAAAAAAAAAATTATATTTGAACCATTTTTACTAGAAAATTGTGTGAAAAAAACCACAACCATCAAAAACCCCCATTAAATATTAAAATCTCAAACTATGTCATATAATGTATCAAACATGGGATATAAATCAACTATAAATTATTTATTTGGAATCTAAATGAACTAAAACCAAAGGAAATTCAAAATTTAAATGAAATACTTGTAAACCATGCTTAAATAGATACACCTACCTAAAAGTTTCTTCCAAATTCATATCCTTTGATGATATCAACCTATAAAAGGAACATACATGCCTCAAAATCCTAAGAAAAATAAAAACAACAAAAAAACCCATCATATACACTAGATTCATTCAAACCTTCTTATAGGGTTATATATCTCTTTGAAAATGGATGAACAAGAAATAGGAGGGGAAAGGAATAAGAACCATGAAGATTTGAACTACATCATTCCAAAACACCATGTTCTCAAAGAGAATTCACCACCATGAGAGAAAGGGAATATTTATGGATAAGTAGGAGGGTATGTATATCATGGTGGAAGGAAAAATGAGGTCTGAATCCTTTAAAATCTATAGTAGAAAATGGTAAAATAAAAATTATTATGTGACATAGATAGGCCACATGGTATAGCTAAATAGTTATAAAACCATGTGGCAACCATGTGGGGATAATATCTTCCCTAAAATTAATCTACATAGATTCCATATATTTCCCATGGTTTGAAAATTTGAGCTCCAGCCAGGAAAAACATCACCATCATTAACTACAACAACCACGCGTGGTTAGTCATACTATTATAAAAAATATTCACTTATCATGCACCAGGGTATGTCTTCCCAAAACTCTGATTTCCAACCCTTAGAACCTAGGAACTCTAGGAATGAACCAAGTGGTAAATAAAACTCAAAATTAGATGTACTGATGGCATGGTGGGTGTCACAAACTCCGCATCATTCCACTTTATGCCCCTAGAAATTTGTCAAACATCTGATGAATTTAACTTGGGAGGACATAACTCCCTCACCAATGATTCCCAATCCTATATATTATGGATAACTCTAACTGAATACTAGACCACACAAACCAACTAGAATGATTTCCCATATATAACAATGTCCTGTTAATCCATGATATGAATAGGATACTCCACCATGGTGGTATCACTATCTTACTACAAATCTCCCCAATTTAGAACATAGGGTGGGGCACATTTGGTATCTATTCAAGTTAGAGATGTTGAATAAATCATGGATCCATGTTATACATGATGGAAAATCCAACCGACATGATACCTTTCCTAGATTCTCCACAACATTAAATGACCCAACAAAATACAGTTTTAACTTCCCCTATTTCTCCAAGAGATGATGTCATAGTAGAAATTATACCCCTGGGAAAACTAATCATCAACCTGAAACTCCAACAGAAGATGATCATGGTTAGAATAAAACTTATGGACACATTGACCTATCTGTAATAATTTATGAATTATCCAAATTATTTCTGTAGTTTCTTGGGTGATATTCTTTCTAGAAAAGGAATACCCAACCACCTTAACAAAATAAAGGGGGGATTGACATGACCATCCATACAACACCTAAAATAGGACCATCAAAACAGAGGCCTGTAAAAAAATTAAAAGTATTACTCATCCAATGGTAGGTGTCTCTTCCAATAACCTCCAAAATCAATCACAAACACTCACAACATATCCTTGAGATTCTACAAGGCCCGACCAAACTAACCATCCATTGGTGGGTGATACATGGTGTTAAATATTAGATTGTTTCCCAATGCTTCTAAGAGGTTGTTGAAAACTTGGGATGTGAAATAGGAATCCTATATAAAAATACCTCTTATGTAACTCCATAAAGCCATATAACAACTCAAACAAACAGAGGTCAGAGGTTCTCTACCTTTTTTGCCTAAATAATGGTATGAAAAAAGGATAATTTCATTATATGATCGAAAATACCCAATAAGGAAACATTACTGCTCGTAATATAAGATATCTTAATCCCTAAATCAAGATAGGTTTCATCCTACTTCCACAAAATATTTAGATGTGGATGAAACAACCAAAGTGGAATTTGATGCTCATCCTTGATCCTCTGGAAAGCATGCACATGGAAACATAGTCTTCAAGTATATGTCTCATCCTGATCCACCAATACCATCTTCTAAATGTATAAAAAATATTACTAACCTTGGGGTGAATGAGAAAACTGGAATAATGAAGTTCATGCACCACCTTCTACCTCAGGCTTAAAAGAACAACTAATCACTTCTTAAAGAGGATAGAATCATAGAGATACCTAGAAAAATCACCCAATATTTCCCCACCATTTAAATAATTTCTAATCTTATGGCACTCCAGTTCAGATATCTTCCACTCCTAACCCAATAAAATAGGGAGGTTTTAACAAACACGCTGGATAAGAACACATGCCCTCTATCATCCTGTACCTCCTATCTGAAATTAGTAAAAAAACTCATTAGGCCCAAAGCATCTACTAAATCTTGTACAACCTATACTATAATCTTCCTGCTCAACATATTGGTGTCCGCATTCTTATACTTTAGTATGTAAAAAATCCAGAAATCAAAATTTTGAAGATAATATACCCAATTTGTCGGACTTTGGATCAGTCCCCTTTTAGTAAAAATACATTTCAGAATCTTATGAAACAAATACACTAAAAAATTATCCCCTTATAGGTAATATCCCCACATATTTAGTGCATTCATCCCATCTTCCAATTCTAGGTTGTGGGTGGGATAATTATGTTCATATAGCCATATCTTACCCAAGACATATGCCATTACATGATCATGTTGCATCATCACAAATCCAAAATTAACTAAAAAAAGAATCACAAAACAAGGTGTATGAGCTACCTAGATCAGGAAGAATAAAAAGTAGTTTTGATGTTAAATGGGGTTTAAATTGGTTAAATTCACTTTGGAACTTATCATGCTACTCATGTTTCTCCTCTTTCCTATTAAAATCTTCCCAGAGAGAAGCTTGACTGGAGAAGTAACTAAAAAACATTTATTGTACCTAGATACGCCCAAAAATTTATTGATATTGAACACCTTTTGTTGGCTTCTTCCAAGACATCACTATTCTAAATAAATCTAGATCCACTAAAAATCGTTCCTTAAAAATTACATTCCCTAGAAAAATCACTTGCTGAATCTATAAATGAGACTTGGATAACTTGTAATATACACATTGTTCCCTCAAAACACCCAAAAAACAATAAAATGTATAGTATGAATCTTCTTTCATTGGGGAATACCCCAATATTTCATCCATAAACATGACCATGAATGATTTACAAAAAACATTGAATATCTATTTCATAATTCCTATGAAGACTATATAATCATTGTTAAGCCCAAATAGAATAAAGACATACTCAAAATTCCAATATTATCTTCAAAAGATAGTTTATGGAAAATCCTAACCCCAAAACCTCAATTGGTGGTACCCTAACCTTATATTGGTCTTTGAAAATAAACTAGCACCCATAATCTGATAAAAAAGGTCATCGATTCTAGAAAATGGGTATTTATTATTCATGGTAACTTGGTTAATCATACAATATTATATGAAATCTCATATGCTCTAATATACCATCTTGGAAAATAGTACAATAAAATACCATGTTTTCATATTGGTATGGATAAATCCTTTTACCGTAATATCTTTTTACTGGACCATCAACTCTTTATGCTTGGATGGAGAAATCTAGTAATCTGATAATTAATCGGGCTCAATCTATGGAATAGTTAGATAGTAAACACGATATCTCATTGCGTAGGTAATCCAAAGAAATTAATTCAGATACAAATATGTGTACCCATACATGACTACTATAAGTTGATCCAATAAAATATGCTCAATGATATTGACAATATTTTAGAAAAATTGAATGATATCTACCCCAAATCTAAATAGAATATCTTTTCCCTCACTAATTATGAACCCCATTCACTCTGAAATATGTGAGTGCACTAATTAGGAGTATGGAATCAGAACAACCAGTGATATAATTGAACTAAAATCTTGAAACTAATCAACCAATGCATTACGTTAATAAGGTAAAAACATCCAGCTCCAAAATCAATATGCCCTAGATGCATTCTATGCAAGCTACCAAAAATCAACACTTGGGGAACATGAAACCTTGGTCCATATTCCTTCCCAGAGGGATTAGAAAATATATAACATATTAAATTTATGAGTCCCTCATAACCAGAAAATAAATAAATTTTAGATATAAGAATAAATGAGAAGCACTATTTTTAAATAAAATATCTTCAATGGAATAATAAATGGATATCATACATCTCATGGTGACTAGACAGGAATCTAAGCCCCCAAGCATCACCCCTACTGCAAGGAGACACCCCATTTCAGACCAATTTTATGTATTTTTCCCTTGGTGATAATCACCCTTACCACATGAATAATATTATTTACCCTTGGAAGCCTCTGACTAAACCTAAGAGCTCTTTGAAAAAGTGATTCCCACACCACTTCCCTTTGATACCAACATAGAGAAGTAATTGAAATTCCCTGAATTTCCACACAAAGTTTAAAAAGTCAATGTCCCTAAAAAGTGGGATGGTGTTTCTATCCTAACCACACTGATAGAAAAATTGGTATTATGGTTGAAATAATTCATGGGAGTTGACCCTAATCACTGTTGAACACTCTTTCCACAGCCCTGCTGACACTCATCTGACTTCCTCATTAGTCCAAATTAACAACTCTAGTTTCATTCCACTACAAGAAAACCAATGAGACATTAATTATGATTCAAATAAATCACTTTTAAAAATACACTATTAAAGTCCTTTGAATATCATAGTATATAGAGAATAATGAGCATGGATCTGTTCTTTAGGATGTATCCCACATCCAAACAGTAAGCCTTGAGGTAATCATCTGCAAGGAGATCCAGATAAGCATGCACCAACTCAATAAATTGAGAAGAATATCCCATAATAGAATGATCCCCCAACCTAGAATCAATAACTCATGGGCCTTCACTGAAATCATGGTATTTTGGTAAAACTACAGATAAAAAGATTCCATGAAAGTGGTCCATGAGAGATCTTCATGCCTCCTTGAAAGCACCATGGACTCCCTCTGCTTTCTATCCAGTCCTTCCAAAATATATTTGGAGAATCCCACATTAAAGATCTCATGGGTCTTTAATAATTTAAATTTTTTCCTAATTGGATCCAAAAAATCCTTGATCTCATTATAACCCTTTTTCAATATAACAGCAATTCATTTTGACTCATAAACTCCAGATCAAGGTTCACCATCTATTCCTTCTCACAAACATGAACTTGACCCAATATTGGATAATAAGAATAAATGAATCTAGAAAATATAGATGAGTGGATGGTTCAACTATATAGTGTTCTCCCTGGATTCATATGTATTCATAGATGAGTTCTTCATGAGAGGATTTGTCTACAAGACACCAAAAACAAGCTCTATTAAGAATAATTCATTCCCAAGCCAAAAAAGTGAACAAAAAGAAACCATCATAATGAATATAAAAAAAAATACTATCATCAAAATAAACTACAAATTAGAAAGGATGAAAAACATCAAAATTCCATTCATTTCCCAGTGTGTATGTTTTAACAAATGGATTAGGAAAACCATGTGCTAACTGTGTCGGTATCACTAGAGTTTTTAAATAAAATTCCACATGGAATGAACATGATTACTACTAAACATGAACCCTAAAATGTGCAACATCAATCACCCCTATTTTACCCCCAAAACTAAACAAAACCCCCAAAAATTCCCAGAAAATCAATATTAACTGAGAAATAATTCATAATCTCATATAAAAAATCCATAAACATGCTCAATATATAACCCTAATTTGAGAAAACCCATGGAAACTCGAGGATTGAAATGAATAACTGTTATCAATGTACTCCCTTATTCACACCTCTTGATCCCTGATGGTCCTATATCTAGTATACCACTGACACTGTAAATTACAACACATATCTGATACTATTCGATAATGAACCCAATTGGGTCAACCCAACCTGTCTCCTAATTTATCCTATGACATGACCTGATGTGGATTCTTGAGTTCTATTGGCTCTAAAAAACACTAGGAATTACCAAAACAATCATAGTAGGGTTTCTGTCACAAATAATAAAATGATACACTGAGAATCTATTTAATTTCTTTACCCATGAAATTAGACAATATGTTTTGAAAAGACTTTCTAAAAAACAAGACACTTTGAAAGCATCCCATTTCAAAAAAATCCTATGAAATCCATTTTTATTTCCATTTTAAATAATACATGTTTAAAATAAAATTATCAATGTGGATGAATAGGAAAACTTGACACAACATGCTCAAGACACCCAAAAAAATAATGGTATGCATAATTTCATCATCAAATTTCTATGAAAATAGAAATAGGAATGACATATCTCATCACATCAAATAATGTACTAATAAAATGAATATATAATATAAACCAATATGGCATGTGAAACCTAGGATCTAAAATCAAGGTTTTTATATGATTTATTCTAAACAAACTATGAGAACCAACTAAGAAATAATGGAAGTAGTTATGGTCTTCCCTGAGCCCAACACCTAGAGGTATCCGTGTCTCTCAGAAAACAATCATAGAAGCCCCCAGTGTATTCCCCTCCAAAAGATGTCATGGTCCCTTGGAAACAAGAACTAGATCCCCACATTGTCTTTCCTATAATGGATCACATGGTCCCTCAAATATCTCCATTTTCAAACTCTAGTTAACCCATGTTTTACTTGATGCAATCAAAAACGAAAATAAGTTTCCATTAATCTGAATACAATTATCACAATAATTTAATAAATAAACATTCACACATTTATTAAACACATTTCAAAAGATAAAAAATTTCTAATATCATTTTTTAAATCCATTTAAAATAAAAAACCTCAATGTGGTATTTTTACAATCACACTGTTTTAAAATAAGCCACAACCATTTGTAAAACCCTCTTTAAAGAACCAATTTCCAAACAAAGTTATAGAACAAATCAAAAATGGGATTTAAACCAACCATAATTAAACCTTTAGTCAATTAAAAAATCAAAAAGAAAAGTTGATTCATAATTTAATAGAAACCCAAGGAAAACACCCTCAAATAGATAATCCTACCTCAGATTCTCTTCCAACCTCATCACCTCCGACAATAACAATACAAAATAAGAAGACCAAGGACACACACACCTAATCCATAAGAAAAACAAAAAAAACTCTATCAAATTCCATATATTTTTTCTAATACTTTTATAGTGTTACACATATCCATGAAAAAATAGGAAAACTAAGTGTAGGGGGAAAGGATAAAGAAACAAAATGGATTAGACTTACTTCAATACAAGAAATGAATACCCTAAGGAGTATCCACCACCATAGGAGAAGGGAAAATAAACTCCATGGAGTATGTGATTCATGTTGTTGGGAAGAAAAAATGAGGTCAAAATCAATTAAAATAAATTGGGTAAAAATGGTAAAATACCAATTCTTATGATACCTAGATAGGCCTCATAGTTCATGTACACGGTTAGACAAACCATGCACCAAACATGTGGGGGTACTGTATCCCAAAAAATCATGCTGCAGGTTTCCCCTTGGTGTCACATGATTTTAAAATGTATGATAAATTTTCATAAGACCCTACTGTCACAAACTACAAAAAACATCACATGGTTATCTAGACGGTTAAAAAAATTGTTCACTAACCATGAACCTTGTTATATCTTCCCAAAAAATCACATTTTTGACCCTTGAAAACTCAAAACACCAAGAATAACCTAAAAGATAAAAACACATAATTAGATAAAATAGTGACCCATTGGGTGTCACAAATTTCATATATTTACAATATTTTGGATTTTAAGAAGTGTACTATGAGTGATATATAAGGATATTCTTGAGAGAATAATGATTTTATTAGAGAAATTATTTTATTTTAGTTTTGTGATTTAAAATTTAATTTTAAATTCCAGAATGTGTCTAATTTAAATAGATAATTAAACTATATAGTCATTTAGGATGTGATAACTAGTTTCTAGTGATTATTTTAATAATGTAACCACTGACTCTGGTCTTCTGGGGTGAGTAAATTTACACTCCCAACATTATATGTATAAAAATTTATTGTGTTTTTATTGTTTTTAAGTGTGTAAAATTGTTGGATATTTGGTATAAACTAATATATTAGTCCAACATAGTAGTTAAAATGATCAGATAAGGAATTAATTTATGGAAAATCATTTTATAAAGATTAAAAATGTAAATCTAACTTATCCATACCATAATTAAGTAATAAATATTTACATTTTCTAATCGTTTGTAATGAGCTATCGATAAATTAAATAACATAATTTTAAAATAAAAAAACCCATAGAAACTAAAAAATATCTCAATGTTTTATTAAAAATACAACTAATCATATCACTGAAAAAGAAATAATTATAATAACATTATCCATTAATGTGAAATTCACTTCAAACTCATATTACATTGGTGAAATAAATATTATTTAATTGTTAATAAAACATGAAATAGATAAATTTTACATGAATTTTTAATAAGATCCATGATGAGAGGGGAATTTAATATAAGTATTTTAATTTAAAAATAAATATGAATATAAACATAAAAATTTCATACAATAAGAAAAATAATGATAAAGATAAATTATTCCTTAATGTATCAGGAATGTTTTCACTCCCCTCACACCTTGAATTATTCACATCCTCATTGTAATTAAAGAGAAAGTTGGAATGAAGGATATAACATGGTGTCTTTCCTTGATAGATGGATGCTTTAGGGTGTAATTCCTCTACATGGGACTCTATAGTGGTTTTGGGGAATATCTTTAACTAATTCCCATTGTCGATTAATGAATGTTGGGTTTCATTATTTAAAACATTAACAAACACAAAAGGATAGACATTATTAATATTGTATGGGAAGAAAAAAAATTAAAAAATATCACATGGGTAAAAATTAATTCCATAATTATTAATGATGACCTTATACCCATTTATGATCTGACAATAAAAGATGAGGTGTTTTTGTGAAGCCTTGTTTCTTTCCCTATAGATATATAAGTTCTTATATAAGTCAATTTATTTTTTATTTAGCTCATGAATCTAAAATTTTATTTGAGAACCTAAAACATAAATTTTTGAATTTAATTTTTCAATATACTAATATACCTAGTTTCTTGTTTTAATATAGAGGTGATAGCTCTTTCAAATTATAAGATAATAAGGTCAAATGTTAATGGGATTTCTCAAAAAAAAATGTATGGTAAGCCCACAATACATTATCAATTCTAGGATTCAAATATCTTCTATTAGGTTATACCATATTTTCGAAAAATTATATTACAAACTTATTATACACATTATAAAAACCATTGTTTTTGGGGTGATAAGGTTTGGAAACTCGATACCCATTCCAATATCGACATATAAGTGCTCCCATTGAGCAGTTGTAAAAATGAGGACCCTAGAAACCAATAATTAACCTAGGCAATCCTAAAAATTATAGTATATATGTTCTAAAAAAATTACAAAACTACCATTGAATCAGTGGTCCTTATAGATAATTCTTATACACATTTAGACACATAATCCATGTCTAGAACAATGTACAAATTTCAAAATGAATTAAGACAAGACCCCATGATGTAAATGGCCCAAATATAAAATTTCATTTAAAATAAAGATTTTTTGTATAATTTATGTTTTTTATATAAATATCACATACATTGAAACATATACATGATTTACAAAATTGATGGCCATCCTAAAAAATAATATCCAAAAAACCCCAAGATCAAGTAATTTATTTGTGTAGTTCTCTGGGGACTGAAGTGAGCACAACATGTAAGGGTGTGGAAAAATGTGAGGGTTTATTGAAACTCATGGAATAGAAAAAATCATCATATGAATTTATTATTAAATATTTTATATAAATAAGGGTAATCAATAATTTTTTACCTTGACTTTTTATCATTCTAATATTTTAGTATATATATTTTCTATTAAAAAATATTGAGTTGGATAAAATTATTGAGTTTAACTAAAATGATGGTATATATGAATTATTATATTACTATAACAATTTATAAAATATAATAATGATAACATATAATATATCTACATGTGATATAAAATATTTAAATTTTTTATCCTATAAAATTGGTATGAAATAATATTAGAACCACATAATGTTTAATAATTCTATTTTTAAATTAAATAATTTCATCATTATATTATTTATTTTATTTTAAAAGATAAAAATAAAATTTTAAGAAATATAATTAGATAAAAGTATGTTTATTTTTTAATTTTGAACATCAAAATTTACATAGTATTAATTTTTGTTCATTTTTAAAAAATATAAATTTTTAGTCAAAATTATGTCTTTATGAAAATTAAAATTACCATGACTTTATCAGAATATAAGAATGAACTAGAGGGTAAAAAAATAATCAAACTGATCAAATATGAAATAATTTAGTAAAATTATTCATTTTAAAATGTTATATGAACATTGATAACCAGGGACCAACATTTTTAGTGCTAATGTAGAATGTTACTTTAATAAATAAAAGTGTTTTATGTATTTTCTTTGAATTAAATAATATTTTGGTTATATTCTGTTATAGGTTGATTTTAATGTCACATAAAAATTAATGTATTTTTAATAATAAAATTTGTTCCTAACATTTAATGAGATTACTATTTTCAACTCACACATATGTTTTAACCCCACAAACATAATTATCTCCAAAACCCTTTTTATGCATTAAGAAAAATTATTTTAAGATTGATTTTTTTAATCATTGAAATTTTATTTAATAAAATTAATATCATATATATGATTAGGAAAATCAAATAATGTTCTTTGAGCAATATTAGTAGATAAAATTATAATTAATTAACATGGGTGAGAAAAACACTACCTAGGTAAATGCATACTTTAGTAATGTGAAAAGTAAAGGAAATACCCTAAATAAATCATGTATTCCTAAAACGTGAGTGTTTGAGAATATTTTCAACCTTAAAATGTCCAACTATTCATATTTTTTAAATATTAGTGTCTTTGACATTGAATAGTGTATTGAAATAATTTAATATGTTAGGGTAATTCCAAAAACTACCCCCCCTTCATTAATAATAGAATAAACTACCACAACTTCTTGAAACACACATTCATTAAAAATACATGGTGAAACTATGTAACGTTTTTACATAATAAATACATCCCATTAACATCATACTTTTTCCATTTTATTCATCTTATTCCCATTACTACAAGGCTAATTCCATGAAAAATTAAAATTCCAGACTTGAGTATTACTCATACGTTAGATTTTTTTAAAATGTTCACTGCATATTATTCTATAAATATGGTAATATATTTAATTTATTATCATATATACAGTTAAATTCCATTATATTAATTAAACATCAATTATTTGTTTATTCTCCATCATCTATTAAGAAAAAAACAAACATATCGATCAAGTGTGTGTGCAGACATTCACATCCACATCATGATGCTGTTTGATTTTCATCACAGCATCTTATGGTGGGTATAAATGAAAGTTGTTATGAATTATTATGTTTTTTCAGTCACAGTTATAATTTTTACATGATCACGATGGTCATTTAACTTTATTCGGTGCATTCATTAAGGAATGAGATCATTAATCATGCGTATAGGAGAACTACTGCCTCCATGAACCATGTATCATATTTATCTTAAACACCTAACATGTACGAAGCTAAAATTGTAAATATTTGATTTATATTATAATATAAAACATTAATTTAATTTCTAAATTTTAAATTTCAACACAACATCAATCGATCCCTTAATTTGGAAATTGTGTTTTCAATTAGGCATATGTGCGGACTACCACCTCCACTAATGTCATATTTCATTTTTCAACACCACCCATAATTAATGGTTAAAAAAATAAATTTTCTATATTTATATGATATATATTACATTTAAAATATTCTTTAAATTTTATATTGACTCTATGTAATGACAAATTATAACTCATTCGTTTATTTGGACACATTTTTTATTTTGGTTAGCTTTCCATCTACTTGAGGGATGTTGTAATGCTTATATAGTGAATGATTAAGGAATTTTATATACTAATAAAGAAATTTAAGAAGAAGTTATTAAAAAAGTCATAGTGGTTATGTATTTATAATATTAGTGTTTAAACATGTTAATAATATATCAACCTTGTTCATTAAAAACAGTCGAGGTAAGTTTGACTGTAATATCATTTTCAATAGTCGTAATTAAAAATATCATGGGATGACAGTGGAAAATTATAAAAAAATAATAGGGTATATATTAAATATAAATAGGTAATCCTTGAATTATGAACTTTTTTTCAAAGTTAAATGGTAAAAATTAGCATTAAAAATCATGTGCCAGACATTTAAAACTGTTAACAGCTGATGTTATAAATAAGATAAAATGAACCACTGTAATCATAGTAAATAAATATAAATGTTGAATATAAATGTGTTATATATATTTATATAGTTAATAAATATATTATAAATGTAGTTAAAGTATTTTTACAGGAATTTATAGTGTGATCAACTATGTGGGTAAATAATGTAAAGGGTTTTAGTCCGAAAATCCCTTCGTTGATGTACGTTTTACATTATGTACCAATTTTCTTTTGTATGGTGTATATTCTGCCCAATTTGTATTTTATCATGAACTATATTTTATTCATGGTATTAGTGGATCATTTTCAACATCATACATCTTCAATATATTTTATTAAAATGTTACTCAATTTGAAACTATTTTCTTGAATCAAGTCCTTTTTCCCATGAGACATAAAATAAGTTATTGATTTTGATATTCCTAATCATTTTTCCAACAATTGTCATTTTAAAATGGTATATTTCCCAATTATATAGTTATATTATTTCCCTTCATAAATATCCTCCCATTTAATGAATCATTTCATTAAATTAAATCATGATGTTGATAATAACAACTTATATACGTTCCAATAGATATTGTTTACAATATCTATATTTTAACAACCATATTTATTTTAAATAATATTAAAATCTAACTTCATATATATCTTAAAATCATATCAATCAAACGTATTCTTATCCTTTTTATTATGTGGGTTTTACCAAATGTTGTTAGTAAAAATTAAATGTTCAATACATGATAAATTATCCGAACTATTTTCTTCTAAAGTAATGAATTAAAATTTTCCAAAAATTTATGCTTTCCAAATTATTTTAAAACTGAAATTTTTAACTAACATTCATTTTTTGAAGAAAAATTTAAAAAGAAATATTTTAAATGTTTCCACATTGTTCTTTTTAAATCAAACATAATCTATTTTATACATTTCCATATAAATGTATCTTTCAATTAAATAATCTATTTTCGAAGAGACTTTCTCCCCACACTAGGAAGTTAAAAAAAGTAAATGATTATTTTCATGGTTAAATAAAATATTATATGCAAAAAAATTAA
Organism: Viscum album; assembly: GCA_963277665.1. Taxonomy (NCBI): domain Eukaryota; kingdom Viridiplantae; phylum Streptophyta; class Magnoliopsida; order Santalales; family Viscaceae; genus Viscum; species Viscum album. The sequence continues at coordinate 1,318,974,049 of OY728157.1, forward strand.
ATGAGAATAGAAATTCTTATTTTCGATAAAAATTTTATAATTCGTCTGATAGTGTTCTTCAAATAAGTCATTTTCTTGATCAATGGTATTCTTAAAAGGATACCATACACCATCTTTTTCTTAATGGATTATGAAATTCTTGTTTATATATATTGTATGATCAATCACTTCTTTTATTATTCATAATAATCCACTTTTATAGTAATGATTTTTTCTATTGCCTTCCCACTATGAATACTATTTGTTCCATTACTTGATTGAAGGGTGTTCACTTAGATTCCCAAAATATTTATTGATAGAGTAAATAATATCTAAACCATATATAATTTTCCTATATGATGTAAATACTATATGTTTAATCATCCTTTTTTGTGTGGTATTTACCTATAATGATGATTAGATATAATGTATACCGATTTTTCCATGGTATTATCTTGTCATTATTATTAAAAAAAATTATGAATCCTTCTTTATAAGAACCACTAGTGAAGGATATAAAACTCAATTTATTTCCATAGGTTTTTATGATATGATGACTAAAAGCGTACGAAACGCCTAAATTTTTTTATCATTATGTTATGGGTGTACCTAAAATTATATATCCCTCTAACGCATTGGGTAAAGTTTTCTTATCATGAGATATCACGGTTTTTGGGTAGTGAGCCTAGCCAAATTTAGTGCATTAGTAGCTATACTGGATAAATATTTTATATTGTTGAGGTAGGGAGCCATGATTTATTCTTATTATGACCTTCTTATGTTGTCTCCATATTTCATATACAGTCATTACCTTAATTTATGATCAATTTTAATCTATGTACATATGATATCATCTCTCTATTATATGATTCCATAATTACGATCATATTTAAAATGATATTATGTCATGCATCAAGTCTCTCATGTTATTCATTATCTTTTTCTTTAACCTTACTAAGCATTTGAGCTCACTTCTTATTATGTTTCTATTTCCATAGGTTATAAAATAATGTATTAAGTATGCATAGTCTAAAAGTGTATCTTTTGTGGAATTTTTTGGGAAACACTAATGAATAATTATGGATTTATTAATTTTTATATAGTGGTAAAAGTTTTTATTTGATGAACAATACCTAGGTTATTTTGTTAGTTATTTTCCCTAATATTATTAAAGTATAAACTAAACGGTACATGGATGGTAAACATGAGAATTATATTATAATATTAAATGTGAATCAAGTACAATGTTTTATGTTATGTGTTTTCAGCAAAAAATTCTAGAGCATGGGTATAGGTGTTCTTCAGTTGGAATTAGAGATGTGACCATATAAATTTATAGGTTATGGTTTTATTTGCTGGGAATGATTTAAGATTTTGGAGTAAAATAAATGTTTAATTAGTTAATGATGGTCGTTGATTAGAAAATATAGATAAACCCTTAGGTTTTTATTTTTGAATATTTTATGTTTCTAGGGATTAGGATAAGAAATAATTAGTGGAATCCCTAGGTGTATGTTTATGTATATGAGAACCACTAAATTTTATGGTAATATAGAAATTTTGTGGTTGTCCTAGAAATTATATATCTATATGGATACTATAATTTGTATTCAATTTAGAAATATATATATATAGAGGAAAAAACCATAAAAATGGTAGGTTTGCTATATCTCATTCCTTATTCTGTTTCTTGGTGAATGGGCCCAAACTGTGCACCTGACGAAACACTCATAGGATACATTATTTTTTTAATTCACAATATTTTTACAGACAATTATGAAGGATTTAAATATAGGATTATATATAAGTTGATTGGATTAGATAACCTAATATTTAAATGACCATGGATTAACTATGTTGATGTTAATGGCTCTTAAGTTAGGGTATTCACATCATTTAATAATTATTTCTTCTATACTCAGTGTTTTCCCTTTTTTATTTTGTTAATTTTAGAATAGATATCCCTAATAATTCTTTTAAAGTAATAGTTTGTGTAAGAAGAAACCATGATAATAACTGATGCTATGGAAAATGAAGTTATTATCCCAACCTATAATAATATGGGACATTAACTAGGATTATTAATATTTTTATTATTCCAAATAAACTATCATGAATTATGATTAACAAGGTGAACATATTAGAATTCCCCATCATATAAAATAAGATAAGGATAGAGTCTCAGGAATATTTTGTTGATAAATATGATGAAGGAAAAAAGATACAATTTCCATCATGTAAAAATGAGGGAATAAACACACTAAGGAATGTCTCAAAGAAACCGGAAATTTTTTTCGGTGTGTAATAGGAGGACATAAAGCATCTAGATTCCCAGGGAACACAACACATTCTGTTAACTCAATAGATCAATAAGTTTTTTCTTCTAGATATACAAAAGATATTAATGTAATAATTTTATATTAAACATTATCTTAATTCATTTATATATTAGTAAGATCATTAATTGATGTATTTTTAAAAAATAATGAGGGTGTAATTTAATTATGCAGGGGAAATGTAATATCATGAGATTTCAGAATTTGTGTTTTTCATTAAGTAATATCGAGTTCGATATCTTTCTTCATAGGCACTAAAACAAAGGTTACAATATATTAGAATATTAAATTAATCATAATTAAAATATATCTATGATAACATATAACATATCTATATATTATATAAAATAATAAAATTATTTAAATTATAGCATTAGTAAGAAATAATATTAGAAATACTTATTATTTAAAAAGGTTATTTTTAAATAAAATAAGTCTATTATTTTATTTTTTATTTTTTATTAAAATTAAAATATAAAATTTTTAGAATTATAATTATATATAAATATATTTTTAAACATTTTATTATAATTTTGTTTGCTTAGTATGAATTTTAGTTCATTTAGGAAGCTGATGTTTTGTAGTAAAAATGTGGTTTTATCAAATTTATAAACTTCATGACTTTACCAATATATAAAGAGCATATAGAAGTTCATAAAACCATTTAATTAATAAAAATTTAAATTCATAAAAAATTATCTATTTTATAATGTTTATTGATCTTTTAAAACCGATGAACAATATTTTTAGAACTAAAGTAAAGTGACATATTAATTATGAAAATAATATTTTATTTATTTCAATTAGTCAATATTTCGGTTAAATTAGGTTATATATTGATTTTTAATTCACTTAAACATAATTTTATAGAAATTAATTTAGGTCATAATAATTTTTAAAATTAATAATTTTTTATCAAATAGTTGTTTTAAGATTACAAAATTAATGAGCTCACGAATTATTTTTAACTCTTAATTTTATTTATTTTAAAAGAAACTTTTTCAATCAGAGTAATATTATTTGATAACTTTAATTTCATATCTAGGATTATAATACATAAATTATTTGTTATGAAAAATATTAATACATAATATTTTAATTAATTTAAGTGGGTGAAAAGAAAATTTGCCTAGGTAAAAGTATAATTTGGTAAAGAGAAAATTTAAAGGAAAATTCTATAAGTCAATCATGGTTGTCACAAGGATGAGTGTATGGGTGAATTTTAGACCTTAACATGTCCCAAACTCAATATTTTTCAAATATGGGAGTCTTCGACCTTGAATAATGTAAAAAAGTAATGTAATAATTTAATGTCATTCCAAAACTACCCCTCCCTTAACCTATAAATAGACACACATGAACACCATATTTTCATCCCATCCATTAGAATTATTTAGTAAAATTTTTAATATTTGTCAATAATTGAATATTATATCATGATCCATATTCCTAGTCCATATGAATTTTTCTTAAGCCCATAATATCTTTCGATAATTCAAAGAGAAATCATAATTCTCAATGTTAGTATTATTCGGTTCACAATCATTATTTTTAATTTTACTCTTCTTAACTTTCCCAACATTTTTTAATAGAATGAATCAATTATCAAATAAATAGTTTAATTTTTTTATATTAATTTAAAATCCATTTTTAATTAATTCTTTAGTATCCTATATGAAAATTCAAATTCATTGATAGTACATTTGTGTGTACCATCACCTCCACAACACGATGTGGTTCAATTTTCATCCCTGACTGTTCTGTTTGGTACCAAGGTTTGTTTTGAAGGATAATTATGTTGTTTATTTCAATTATAAAATTTTTACTGATCAACATTGTCATTTACCTTTACTCTATCCATTCAATAGGGAATTAGATCATTAATCATGTGTATGTGTAGCATACCGCATCTTTGAATGATGTGTATTAATTATCTTAACCACCTTATATAGATGGAAAAAAACTGTAATTAATGAACTAATTTGATTTTAATAAAATTATTACAATTATTAAATGACTATGTTTCATATACCATCGTTCCTTCTATCCTTTAAGAAATGGTATTGTTAACTTTGTGTGTGTGTGGACTACCACCTCCATGGATGATGAATTTCATTTTTCGACACCACCCATCATTAATGGTTCTAAGAATGGATTTGATGAATATATATAATGTATATTATATTTATAATATTTCTGTAAATATTATATCAAAATTATATTATATAACGCTCTTATATATTCAATCAACATGAAACAATTATGTTCTGTTCTATTTGTTGCCTACATGAGCAATGGAGTAATTTTTATATAATATATGATTATGAAATGTTACATACTACTAATGACATGTAATAATAAAAATAATGGATTGAAGAATGAGTTATAATATTAACTCATGCTACCAAAAAATCTCTTAAATAAAATATGACATAAAATGATTCCATGGGGTGTATTAATCTTTCACAAACAAACAATTCAATTAATAAAAATACAAGAGAGATGAAAAAACTTTTTTGGATTGAAACTTTTAAATCTACCAAACCCAAAAATCATCCATTATAGCCTAACAAATATAAAAATCCTCTAATATAAAAAATCCATAATTATAATAATAATATAAGGATTCATATAATTATTTCTATAAACATACAATACATATTATTATCTATGTAACATTCATTATAGACTTCACATTAAATACTTTGGTCCACTGATTCTTCAAATAAAATCCAAGAAGATCAACTCTCTATTATTTTTCTCAAAAAAAATTGTTGATCATCCCTAAAAATAGGGATCATACTAAAATAAATTGAAAACATTTATACTAATTTATTACTTATGTTATTAATGTACTATATTTATCACATTAATATACATAATTGTTAATAGTATCTCATATATATTTAATAAAAACTTCGACAAAATATTTTTCACTAACATTATCCTCATGATCCATAAGTAAAACTCTCAGTGGATGAATGTGTAATATTATAAATAATAAAAGGATGTGTATTATATACACAAATGAGATTTTTAATTATTAACTTGTTATAAAATATTATGGATCAACATTGACATTACAAATCTTGTCGAGATAATTAAATGTGCTAACACCAACTATAAAAATAATCTAAAATGAACCACTATATTCATAGAATATATTTATAAATATACAATATAAAATGCTTATAGATATGAATATGATGTTGAAATATATTATTATGACTGTTATGTTTGTTTTACTAGAAGATACAGTGTGATAAACTAAATAAAAAAATAAGCTAGGTTATTTTTTTCTCAAACTCCCTTGGTTGAGACACATTTGGCATTATCCACAAATTCACTTTTATATGGTGTATATATATCCCAATTGTCATGTTGTAATGAATTATATTTTATTCATTGTTTTTTATGTTCATTTTCAATATCATATTCCTTCATGGTTTTTGATTAATGTTTTTCTCAAGTCATAACTATTTTCTCGACTTATGTCTGTTTTCCTAAGAGTCATGAAATCGGTTGTTGATTTTGATCTTACAATTATATTTTCATGACATTATCTTTTAAAATGGTAGATTTAATTTTTATTTGGGGATATAAAATATATTCATTAATATCCTCCCATCTGATGCAATTATTCCTAAAATAATAATATTTTGTTGATTAGAATAACTCATACACTTTCCAATATAAATTTTTCTAATATATCCATGTTTTACATATTGAATGTTTTTTTTATAATGTTGTTTATGAACATAAAATTTATACTAAAATTTTATAAATGTATGGTTTTATAACCATTTATAAGATGTGGGTTTCACTAAATAGTTTAAGGGACTTAAAATGTTTTCTACAGGATTGTATTTCAAAAAAATCAAATAAAGTAATTTTTTAAAATGTTCCCAAAATTAATTATTTTTAAATTTTTCATAAAAAGTGAATTTTTATCTACTTTAATTTCATTATTTTTAAATTTTATTTTTTGAATTATTCAATATGGGTTTTTAGGACAAAAAGGAATCTATTTTACATGTTTTCATGTGATCATCACTTTCATGTACCATTATTATATTATAAGATACTACCTCTGTATGCATTAATGCTATCAATAAAAAACTGTTATTCTCATGGTTTAATAAAATAATCATTTTAAATATTTACAATGGACATGGGAAATTTTTCATTGGAAAAAAAATTCCTAATGATTTAATGACTATATTCAATATATGCTACGTGCTTCATCAAGGGAATTTCTCAAATGATACCGTCCACCTTATTTAACTGGATGGCTTATAAAATTCTATTTTACATTCATTGGATAATAAATCACTTCTTTTTTTTCTTACCTAATAATATACTTGTATAGGAATGGTTATTTTTCAATGCCTATTCTATTTGAATACTCTGATTTATTTTAATTGATGGGTATCCCTCTAGATATCCAATATATTTATTGATTGAGGGATTTTTTTTCTAGAACATATATATTTTTTGAATACTGTTTAAATATCAAGTACAGAATAAAATTTATTTATTGGTATTTACCTACAATGTTTCTTAATGTTTATGTATATAATTTTATTTTCCACATGTATATCATTTCATGATTACTGATTAAATCCTAAATGCTACCTTATAGGAACCACTTGAAAAAAGATAAAAACCATTTTATTTCAATTGGTTTTTATGATATGTTGATTAAAACCATGAGACACCTATTTGTATGATTTTATATATGTGATGGGTGTGCCCAAAATTATATATCCCTTCAATTGTGTATACAATATCATGTTTATGTTGTATCCATATATTCTATGATGTCATGATCTTATGTAATGATCATTGTTCAATCATTTTATATTCAATATCAACTATTTATTCCATGCTTCCTTTCTTATTATCATCCTCGTTTTTATATCATGTTATGCATCATGTCTCTCATGTTATGCCTTATTGTTATGATTACCCATACAGATTTTTTTTTATCATACCTGTATATGTTTCCATTTCCCCATGTTAAGAAATAAATTATTAATTATTCTTAACCTAGAAGATTATTTTATGTTGATAGTTTATGGGTGATTTTGAAGACTCATTATTTATTTATTAGATTATTATATAGTCAAAATGTATCAATTTTTTGTTAAATACATGGTTTATATTAGGTATGTATTTATTTTAATTTTCTAAAACTATTGGATAAAATTTCATGAGATTATAAATTTAAAAAATATATTATAATAATGTATTTTTTTATTATAATGTTTTTAGTAAAGTGTTTTCAAAACTAGGTTCAGAAGCACGGGTCTATGTGTGATACAAACTCACTCTGAAGCTTATAAAATTAGTGTGTATTATATCAAAGAGGTGATTATAAGGAAACTATAATGTCTAAAAATTAAGAAAACGGTGGGTTGGAATCATGAAAAATGTATAAATTTTCATTGAAAATTGTTTCCATAGTTGAGTATTTATGGGATATTCATATTTCATGGTCAACATGGGGAATAGAAAATATGGTGGACACTAAAATTTCCACTCCTCATTTTTCCCAAATTTTGATTCAAAACACTCAATGTATGTATCCATAAAATAAAGAATGATTTGGCCTCATAATTGTCCAAAAATATTTAATGGAAATATCATCAGAATTCACCACCACTTTATACTCAAGGAGATATAAATAAAAAAAATTCAAAGGGAACAGTATTAAAAATAATAGTTTTTTAGTTATAGTTGTAACACCGCAGGTAAATAAGGAATATGAAATTTTCATATTTATCCATATTTGTGAATAAAATATTAATATGACTTTAATGGGGATGATATGCTCGATGGCGTACCCGACACGCAACAACGAGTTATTTTTGGGAATCTTACGTTACACTCTAATAATAACATAATATTATTTTAAATCGTAGTTAACATGTAGCCGTTGTATTGGCGGGAATGGATAGAAATAACTAAAATATGATTATATATGTTTTTAAATGTTTTTACATTTATCGAATAAAGGATAAAGGGATAAAACACGGAAATAATTCAATTTTAGGCGTATATGCCCTAGTTTTCACTAAAGGTTCACTTATCGCCTTTTGATGGAGAACCATCATTAAATATGGTTTTGTTCACTCTTATACATCCTTTTGGACCAAATAAAACTCTTTTTAAGAATTGGGACATCAAAATTTACTTTGTGTAAATTTTTTGTATCTTTTTGATAAAGTTCATTTTTTTAATGAATACGGTGAAATGTTGTATTTTAATTCGAAACCTCTTTTTAATCTAATTTATTTATATGATTGGATTATCTTTTGAATTGGTTTTAAAGTGAAATTAGAATATATATTTACCATGAAATCCAATTGTGGTCGTTGGAATTAATTTCACTTTGAAATCAGACTTAAAATAGTGCCAATCTTTTGATACTTATTGTTTCATAAAAACACGCTATTTGCTATTACAGCGGGATTTAATTATTAAATAAATTAATGTGACTTATATGATTTTAATTTTGTAAAATAGACTTTATTTTTGAATTCGGAATATCAAATATAGCTTAGGATGAATTTTTGGGATTTTTCTGAAAAACTTCAATTTTTGATGAATAGTGAAACCACTAAGTGGTACTTATAAAAACTGATTTTTCCGTTTAAATGAAATTTTGCCATCTTTGTGTTTTTGAATTTCAAAAATCCGACATACATGGTTGTCATTAAGAAGTATAATGTGGTTCAATGGGATAAAAATAATTTTTTTGGTGAATAGTAACTTATTAAGTTCTTAATCGCGATTAGAGGTAATTAGTGTAGTTTAAGGTAAAAATAATGTTTTAATAATATGAAATGAACTTGAAGCATGTCCTAACCTCATTGTATGTGTCATGGACGACCAAGAAAACCCATGGGTCAACTTGGTGACCCCATGAAGCCACTTTGGTTGGAAAATGACATTAATATCGTTTTATTTAATGTTAAAGTAAAAATAAGACAAACATGAAATGTTTTACTAAAATAATTTTTACATGGGGTTATACAAATCCGATTTTTGACTATAAATATTCATTGGAAATCTAAAATGATTTCCTACATCATTGTATTTGTTTTATAATTTTTAGACATTAAATAAATTAAATTATTGATGACATCATGATGATGCAGCGATGACCTCATTATTTAACGATTTAAATAAAATAGAAAGATAATGTAATATCTAAGACCTCAACATGTCCAAAACCAATTGGATGAGTGGATTTAAAACCCTTATAACCTTATCCTCGAAACACATCAATGTGGGACCTCTTAAATCCGAATACCATTTTAAAATAAAGTAAAATTTGTTTACTTTCCAAGAGTGCCCCTCCTCTCCTTTTATAAAAGGTCCCCACCTCTACCTCCTTACCCACACTTCCAAAGCCTCTGGATCGGCCAACCCCTGCCCAATTTGTCTCTAAAGTTCCCTCTCTAACTCCTTGAGGCCTCACTTTGGGCAGAAGGCTTTCCATGGAAGCCTTTTAGCTCAATCCAAAGGGAGTTAACCGATTTTAAGGTAATGTCTTCACTTGAGTCCTTTTGTACTATTTTGCCTCTCCAACACCCTAAAATCTTTTTATTCATTTATTTTGTAACAAATACATTATCTTAAATATACTAGTATGTTGTTATAAGACGTATTCGAGCTACACTTACACACACCTACATCTAATGGTTAAAGAACGTACTGTTTCTGTGGATGGCGAATTTATGCCTCTCGAAACGATGATTGTTCAACATTCTTTTAACACCTTCAAAGGTGTCCATTAAGATGTAACTATATTTATATATGATATATAATATGTTTATGTTTATGTTTTACTTAAGCTTCTGTATTTTTCATTTTGGGCATACCTTTATGGTTTCCATTATGGGTAAACGCGATATCTTCATTTAAGAAAGTGCGGACTACCGCCCCCTCAAAGTGATGTGATTCGTTAATGCCATATGTGGGACGTATAAAGGATGGATTTAAATTTATTATATATGATGTTATACTAGAATTATAACATACCTCTATATCATTATTATTCCATTCCATAAAAATATGAAATAGAATTGAAAGTAGCGTTCATGCGTACGTACGGCTTACCGTCTCCATGAATGGTGCATTTCATTTCTTACCTCTAAATGATTATGTAATATTATAAAAACATGTATATTATGGATATATATGATATATATGATATCCAAATCATGAATATAATTATGTATATAATGAAAATTTGACCACACAAACAACATGTAATTGTAAGAAGTCCACTTTCGACTTAAGAACCAAATATCGAAAAAACAATCATTATTAACTTAAATGATTAAATAATGTTTATAAAATTGCAATAAGTGATCTAAAAGGAATAATGAACTAGAAAAAGGTTCTTATGAAGGTGTAAATTAACTCAAGTTTATTATTCAGGACGTTAAAGAACGATCGAGTCAAGTCGGACCCGAGGTAAGGGATCCTACTCCACTCTTTCTTTTTAAGTACACTCTTTTATGTCATTCCTTTTAAAGCTCATATCTCTTGTTATTGGGATGTTATTTTATACTAATCTTACTTTAATTTTTATTTTCATGTGATGAGAGACACTATTCTATCTCATCAATCCATTTTCGAAGTTTTAAGTGGCGCCGTTAGGCTTCCGAATTTTCATAAGTGATCTAACCTCTCTCTTTCTTTTTAAGTACTCTCCTTTTTGTCACTTCTTTTAAGCTCCGGTTTGTTATGATGGGGGATGTTCTTTTGTATTCCTCTTTCTATAAACTTTATGTTAATATGATGATATACCCTATTTGATCTCCTCAACCCATTTTTGTATGTTTTATGTGGCGACGTTAGGCTGCCGAGTTTTCGTAAGGGATTTTTCATCTCACTTTTATTCCCGTGAGATTTATGCTACATTTGCCAGAATTTCCTTTGAGTGGTGTGTGTACTGCCCATTATTTTACCCATTGTGTAATATGATTTCTTTTATGAGTATTTACATCAATGTTGTATTGTCCTTCTTTCACGAGGTGTATGTTTCGAAAGATTCCCATGTCGGTAAGGGAACCTTTCACCCTCCTCTTTTTAAAAGAATTCTTTTTTTGGGCCTTTTAATTTCCATATAGTTATGTTGGAATATGTTTTCATATATCCTTATAGAGGTAAATTTTATGTCCAAGTGATTGAGATACCCTTTTTTTATCTCTCATCAACTCATTTTGATGTGACGCCGTTAGGCTGTCAAGGGAACTTCTTAACCCAATTTTGATTTCTTTGGGTTCAACATGTAGTTATTGAATATGTCATCCTTTGAATATGTGTGAATGATCTTTGATTATTTTAAACTTAATATCCACTTATATTTGGTGTATTCTTTTGTCACACATAATTATGTAATTGATTTATCCTTGAACCAAGGATACCGTCTTTGTATGGGACTTCGTCTCAATCTCCTTTCATTGAGGCATATTTTGTTTTATACACAACCTTCTTTTATACAGTGTATAAACCACTTTGACTTTTACGTTTATTCAAAAGGAATATTTTTTATACATAGCGTTTCTTAGATGACAAAAGGGAATGTTTTTGTTGTACGTATGCGGCGACAACGACTTCTCCGCCGCCGTGACCATTATTTGAGTTTCAGCTTCCTCTACAATCCATACCATTTTTTAAAAGAAAAATAAATACCATGTTTTACTTTTATTTTATTTTGGTATTGGAAATGGTTTTCATAATGTTTTTATATCAATATGTTGTATTGATATCTTGTGATTGAAAGGTGGAAATGTTATGTTTCCTTTATGCATGTTTTATGTGATACGATTATGTTGAGATTCTTGGGCATTATTATGAAGACGGGTGGTTCCATGATAGACTAAGGGCGGGTCAGCTCGATATAGATCTCCAATGCATTAGGTAACGTGATGGAGTGAAATGTTAAGGTTGCTTCGAAGAGATTTAGGGAATATACTGTGATGGGTATTCCAAACGTAACCAAGAGGGTTACTCCCTACGTAAGAATGTTATGAATGCCTCAAGTTACCCTTATATCTTATGATTTCTATGATTTATTCATGGTTTGATGAGTTATGTTAAAGTGCCTATGTTTTATGGGTAAAGTATGATTTCATTCTTATGTATATATGAACTCGTGTTTCCTTTCCATATTTTTATATCCCTTACTGAGCTTTTTCATGCTCATCCCATGTTTTTAAAATGTTTTTCACAAGTCAAGGGAAAGGTACGTGATGTGATGATAGTGTCAAGGATGTGTCAAGAAAGAATCCAAGTTTTATTTTAAATATGTTTCTGTTGATGGGAAGAATGAATCATGTCTTTTATGTAACCACTTTGTTTAAATGTGGAATGTAATGCATGTTTTATGATCTAATTCTCTAAAACTCTAAACCTAAAAATATCCTTAATGTGTAATCTTGTATTAACTCAAGATTATGTAAGGTTTAAGGCTGGGGCCTTATAGTTGGTATCAGAGGTCGTTTTAGATAACTTTAGAGTTTAGGGTATTCTTTAAGCATAAGTGGCATTACTATAATGGTTAGGATTTCAGAAAGAGTCCTAGTTTTAGATAAAGTTATTGAGTAAGTATATCATAGTGTTTATCTTCCTCATTAGTGCATGATGTTTTTTTTTATATACTCACACTGACCTTTTTGGTTTTAGTAAATGGCTGGATCTAGCAGGCACCAAAGTAACAGTGGATGTGAAGGAAACTGTGACAATTTTTTGAGCAAGCAACTGAATGATATGGGAGCTGCAATGAGAACTCTTGTGATTATCATCAACCAACTATATAGAGTCATTATTGACCACCTAAACCTTGGTGATTTCTCTAAGGCATCATATATGCGAGAAACAAATCCCTACGGAAGTACAGGTAATAATCAAAAAGGTAAGTGTGTTCAAAAACCTATGTGTCAAAGATATGGAAAGAAACACCTAGGAAAATATTTCATAGGGACAGAAATATGCTATAGATGTGGAAATGAAGGTCATAATGCCAAAACCTACCATGGAAAAAGGAAGCATCCTGTTGACTCGAGGAAATAGAAAGAATTTATTTCTGAGGGATCAATTGAATGTTTTAAATGTCGTGTGCATAGTCATTTTGCAAACACATGTCTTATGAAGATGTTTCGTGAATGGGGTCACCAAGAGCATACAAATTTTTGTTTACCAATACCTAATTCCATTCCGATTGAGGATGAAGAAACTGACAATGACCAATCAAAGGTATGTATTATTTCATGACTATTGTTTTCCTATTTTTTAATCTTAGGATATGATTCATGATTTTGTTTTAAGGAAAGAGGTATTTAGGAATAAGTTGGAATGGAATGGTTAATGGATCATGAATAATGTTGAATGAGTAAGATGTCAATATATAAGGTCTTCAAGAGTTATGGTGAAATTCTTAAGAGTATTAAGTCCCTTTTGAAGATGGGGTTACATTAGAAGACTTTTTATATTATGTGTAACCCTGATGTTTAATATAGGCAAATTTTATTCAAGGAATAGCTATCATTTCATTTGTGGACGTAGTTATAAAGAACCATTTGGGTTTATATGATCCTTACTTTTGAGGTAATTATGGGTTACTATATGTTATGATTGAAGTGAAAGGCATGAGATAAAATTGAGGTTAAATTATGTTATGGTTATTTTTGATGATTTTATCCCTTTTTAGGAATGATTTGAGAATTATATAGTTTTGGAAAAAGGACAAAACGCAGACCGTGTGACAACCCATCACGTCAGACAAAGATTTGGGAATCGAACCCACAACCAAAGTGCAACTGGTATTTATCGCCTACCACTAGACTATGTGAAGTCCCTGGTTAGTTTGACTATTTCTTTTTTTATCTAGATGATTTTATTAATTAAGAGTAAGTTGATTTTGGGTTATCAATGGAAATTTATTAACCTATCATGGAGGATAAGTGATTAGGATTAGTTACTTTTCAATACGAGACATTAAGAGCAACTGATGTTGTTTGGAGATAAATGATACGATTTAACTTGGTAGACTATGTAACTAAATCCTTCAAAATATTTGGGTTTCAATATTAGTTTGGTTTACATTGAATAATTTTATGGACAAATTGTTTATCCAATGGTCTTTGTTGAACTTTGGGTTTTGTTGGACAAATTTTGGAGATTAAGAATAGATTTTCTTTTTATAAAGGGTTATCCTTTTCTGGATTATCTGATCATGTACTAACCTTTTTGGTTTTTGCTTTGGTTAGATTCTAAAGACATAGGAAGTATATAGTTCTCTATTATGGATTAGTTGATACTCTAGAAGTTGATTATAGTACTCTTAATGCGAACAAGTCTCCCTAAATACTCATCTTTTAGAAAAAAAATATGAGTTTGATTAAGGAATCTAGTAAAAGTTGAAAGTCAAAATGATAAGTGATTATGTTTCCTTATGAATAAATTCCTCAATAAAAAGTAACTTAAAACAAAAATGTTGTCTATTAACTTTTCCTACCGGGGAATCTAATACTGTTTAACCCATCACAAGTTTGTGATTTTCTTATGGTTAACTTTCTCCTAGACATGTTTACTATCACTCTCCATCAGAACATGACCCTTTGTTTTCTCCTCCATATCCATATTTTCATTATTGGAATCCTAGTATGGGTTAACTCGGGTGACATTTGTACTTCTCTCCCATTCTTTTAAAGTGATTTTTTTACCGACTCATGTTCCGATGTGGGACTTTCAAGGATGTTTCCATGCTCAATTTTAAAAATTGCGAGGACGCAATTCCCAAAAGGGGGGAAGGATGTAACACCCCAGGTAAATAAAGAATATGAAATTTTCATATTTATCCATATTTATGAATTAAATATTAATATTACTTTAAAGGGGATGATATGCTCGATGGCGTACCCAACATGAAACAACGAGTTTCTTGGGAATCTTACGTTGCACTCTAATAATAAAATAATATTATTTTAAATAGTAGTTAACATTTAGTCGTTGTATTGGCGGGAATGGATAGAAATAACTAAAATATGATTATATATTTTTTAAATGTTTTTACATTTATCCAATAAAGGATAAAGGGATAGAATTCAGAAATAATTCAATTTTAGGCGTATATGCCCTAGTTTTCACTAAAGGTTCACTTATCGCCTTTTGATGGAGAACCATCATTAAATATAGTTTTGTTCACACTTATACATCCTTTTGGACCAAATAAAACTCTTCTTAAGAATTGGGACATCAAAATTTTCTTTGTGTAAATTTTTTGTATCTTTCTGATAAAGTTCATTTTTTAATGAATACTGTAAAATGTTGTATTTTAATTCGATACCTCTTTTTAATCTAATTTATTAATATGATTAGATTATCTTTTGAATTGTTTTTAAAGTGAAATTATAATATTTTTTTACCATGAAATTCAATAGTGGTCGTTGGAATTAATTTCACATTGAAATTAGACTTAAACTAGTGTCAATCTTTTGATACTTATTGTTTCATAAAAACACGCTATTTGCTATGACAGCGGAAATTAATTATTAAATAAATTAATGTGACTTATATGATTTTAATTTTTTAAAATAGACTTCATTTTTGTATTCGGAATATCAAATATATCTTAGGGTGATTTTTTGGGATCTTTCTGAAAAACGTCAATTTTTGATGAATAGTGAAACCACTAAGTGGTACTTATAAAAACTGATTTTTCCGTTTAAATAAAATTTTTCCATCTTTGTGTTTTTAATTTCAAAAATACTACATACATGGTTGTCATTATGAAGTAAAATGTGGTTCAATGGGATAAAAATAATTTTTTTGGTGAATAGTAACTTATTATGTTTTTAATCGCGATTAGAGGTAATTAGTGTAGTTTAAGGTAAAAATAATGTTTTAATAATATGAAATGAACTTGACACATGTCCTAAACTCATTTTATGTGTCATGGCCGACCAATAAAACCCATGGGTCAACTTGGGGACCCCATGAAGCCACTTTGGTTGTAAAATGACATTAATATATTTTTATTTAAAGTTAAAGTAAAAATGAGACAAACATGAAATGTTTTACTAAAACAATTTTTACATGGGGTTATACAAATAAGATTTTTGACAATAAATTTTAATTGGAAATCTAAAAAGATTTACTACATCATAGTATTTTTTTTATAATTTTTAGACATTAAATAAATTAAATTATTTATGACATCATGATGATGCAGCGATGACCTCATTATCTAACGATTTAAATAAAATAGAAGGATAATGTAATATCTAAGACCTAAACATGTCCAAAACCTATTGTATGAGTTGATTTCGAACCCTTATCACCTTATCATCGAAAAAAATCAATGTGGGACCTCTTAAATCCGAATACCATTTTCAAATAAAGTAAAATTTGCTTACTTTCCAAGAGTGCCCCTCCTCTCCTCTTATAAAAGGCCCCCGCCTCTACCTCCTTACCCACACTCCCAAAGCCTTTGGCTCGGACAAACCCTTCCCATTTTGTCTCTAAATTTCCCTATATAACTCCTTGAGGCCTCACTTTGGGCAGAAGTCTTCCCAAGGAAGCTTTTTAGCTCAAACCAAAGGGAGTTACCCGATTTTAAGGTAATGTCTTCACTTGAGTCCTTTTGTTTTATTTTTCCTCTCCAACCCCCTAAACTCTTTTTATTCATTTCTTTTGTAACAAATAGAGTATATTAAATATACTAGGATGTTGTTATAAGAATATTTCGAGCTACACTTACACACACCTACATCTAATGGTTAAAGAACATACTGTTTCCGTGGATGGCGAATTTATGCCTCCCGAAACGATGATTGTTCAACATTCTTTTAACACCTTCAATGGTGTCCATTAATATGTCACTATATTTATATATGATATATAATATGTTTATGTTTTACTTAATCTTCTGTATTTTTCTTTTTGGGCATAGATTTATGGATTCCATTATGGGTAAACGTGATATCTTCATTTAAGGAAGTGTGGACTATCGCCCCCTCAATGTGATGTGATTCGTTAATGCCATATGTGGTACGTATAAAGAATGGATATAAATTTATTATATACTATGTTATACTAGAATTATAACATACCTATATATCATTATTATTCCATTCCATAAAAATATGTAATAGAAATGAAAGTAGCATTCATGCGTACGTACAGCTTACCGTCTCCATGAACGGTGCATTTCATTTCTTACCTCTAAATGATTATGTAATATTATAAATACATGTATATTATGGATATATATGATATATATGATATCCAAATCATGAATATAATTCTGGATATAATGAACATTTGACGACACGAACAACATGTAATTGTAAGAAGTCCACTTTCGACTTAAGAACCAAATATCGACAAAACAAACATTATTAACTTAAATGATTAAATAATGTTTATAACATTGCAATAAGTGATATAAAAGGAATTCTGAACTAGAAAAAGGTTCTTAATAAAGTGGAAATTAACTCAAGTTTATTTTTCAGGATGTTAAAGAACGATCGAGTCAAGTCGGACCCGAGGTAAGGGATCCTACTCCACTCTTTCTTTTTAAGTACACTCTTTTATGTCTTTCTATTTAAAGCTCATATCTCTTGTTATTGGGATGTTATTTTATATTAATCATACTGCAATATTTATGTTCATATGATGAGAGACCATATTCTCTCTCATCAATCCATTTTGGATGTTTTAAGGGGTGTCGTTAGGCTGCCGAATTTTCGTAAGAGATCTAACCTCTATCTTTCTTTTTAAGTACTCTCCTTTATGTCACTTCTTTTAAGCTCTCTTTGTTATGTTGGGTGATGTTATTTTATATTACTCTTTCTATAAACTTTATGTTAATATGATGATATACCCTATTTAATCTCATCAACACATTTTTGTATGTTTTATGTGGCGACGTTAGGCTGCGGAGTTTTCGTAAGGGATTTTTCATCACACTTTTATTCCCGTAAGATTTATGCTACATTTGCCATAATTTCCTTTGAGTGGTGTATGTACTTCCCATTATTTTACTCATCGTGTAATATTATTTATTTTATGAGTATTTAAATCAATGTTGTATTGTCCTTCTTTCACGAGGTTTATGTTTCGAAAGATATCCATGTCGGTAAGGGAACCTTTCACCCTCCTCTTTTTAAAAGACTTCTTTTGTTGGGTCTTTTAATTTACATATTGTTATGTTGGAATATATTTTCATATATCCTTATAGAGGTAAATTTTATTTCCAAGTGATTGAGATACCCTTTTTTTTATTTCTCATCAACTCATTTTGATGTGATGCCGTTAGGCTGTCAAGGGAACTTCTTAACCCAATTTCGATTTCTTTGGGTTCAACATGTAGTTATTGAATATGTAATTCTTTGAATATGCGTGAATGACCTTTGATTATTTTACACTTAATATCCACTTATATTTGGTGTATTCGTTTGTCACACATAATTAGGTAATTGATTTATCCTTGAACCAAGGATATCGTCTTTGTATGGGACTTCGTCTCAATATCCTTTCATTGAGGCATATTTTGTTTTATACACAACCTTCTATAATATGGTGTATAAACTACTTTGACTTTTACGTTTAATCAAAAGGAATCTTTTTTATACAAAGCGTTTACTAAACGAAAAAATGGAATGTTTTTTTCGTACGTATGCGGCGACAATGACTTCTCTGCCGCCGTGACCATTATTTGAGTTTCAGCTTCCTCTACAATCCATACCTTTTTTTAATAGAAAAATAAATACAATGTTTTACTTTTATTTTATTTTCGTATTGGAAATGGTTTTCATAATGTTTTTATATCAATGTGTTGTATTGATATCTTGTGATTGAAAGGTGGAAATGTTATGTTTCCTTTATGCATGTTTTATGTGATACAATTATGTTGATATTCATGGGCATTATTATGAAGACGGGTGGTTCCATGATAGACTAAGAGAGGGTGAGCCCGATATAGCTCTCCAATGCATTGGGTAACGCGAAGGAGTGAAACATTAAGGTTTCTCCAAAGAGATTTAGGGAATATATTGTGATGGGTATTCCAAACATAACCAAGAGGGTTACTCCCTACATAAGAATGTTATGAATGCCTCAAGTTACCTTTATGTCTTATGATTTCTATGATTTATTCATGGTTTGATGAGGTATGTTAAACTGCCTATATTTTATGGGTAAAGTATGATTTCATTCTTATGTATATATGAGCTCATGTTTCCTTTCCATATTTTTATATCCCTTAATGAGCTTTTTCATGCTCATCCCAAGTTTTTAAAATGTTTTTCACAGGTCAAGGGAAAGGTACATGATGTGATGATACTGTCAAGGATGTGTCAAGAAAGAATCCAAGTTTTATTTTAAATATGTTTCCGTTGATGGGAAGAATGAATCATGTCTCTTATTTAACCCCTTTTTTTAAATGTGGAATGTAATGCAATTTCTATGATCTAATTCAATAAAACTCTAAACCTAAAAAGATCCTCAATGTGTAATCTTGTATTAGCTCAAGATTAAGTAAGGTTTAAGGCTGGGGCCTTATAATAGTTTTGTTTTCATGTGTTGGGTATAGAGTGTGAGATGCATAGTTCAAGAAAATCACACATTATTTTAGTGGTTAGATCCCTCCTTTGTGGTTTAATGATTTGGGGTGAAGTGATATAGTATTTTAATCCATCAAATTCAATTTAATAATTTTCATAAAAAATAAATTATACATGAACTTTAGGACAATATGAGTCATAGTTTACTAAAATATTAAATAAACCAGTGGTAAAAATAGAATTTCCAAAAAATTAACACAAACAAAAAACAAAATTTTAGTAATATGTTTCATAAATAGACCCAATTTATTACTTATCCACATTGATACCATCCCTAAAAACTATATGAAAAATATAATGACAAATTACATCATAAAATTACATTTTTTATAACATAAAAAAGATTATTTTCAATGAATTTATGAATTAAAAAAACAAATATTATAAAATATTGTTTAAAAAACCATAAATGTTGAAATAGTTTTTGAAAAATTCCATGAAATTCTGTAGGTAATCTGAAAAATACTAATCATGCATCACTAAAAAGTACATAGAGTGTTGAAAAAACCAAAAAAAATAATTCTATAAGAAAATTCACTAAATGGGAATGTAAATGTTTAATTTTCCTAATATTCATGGGTTATACATATCCATAGGTATCCAATGAATAAATCAATAAAAAATTAATTAGAATTACACACTATCCCTTACAAAAATTTTCAATAAATAGAAATGGAAAATGGTTCTTCTGATTGAACTGTTTCTTTTCATAGTGTATGAAAACTCACTAAATATTATTAACTTTATTGGGAACCAATTCATTATTTTAAAAATAAATAACCATAATACTTTTATTTTCACTCACAATTTGTACTGTAATTACCCATTCATTAACTTTTTTATGATATATTACCCCACCTATTGATAGTTTTCTTACCATATATTTGAAAATTTAATGGATGGTGGGATTTAGTAGATATTTTTATTTCACTACTAGTTTATCTTCATATACATAGATAATTATATAAAATCATATGGATTGGATAATACTAGGTATATCAAAAAATTTCCATCTAATTTTTTTTATACTCACTCAAAAGTTTAATCAATTTTATTTCTCCTTTTGAGAGATGTTATTAAAAATAATGATTGTAAATTTGTTGAATCCATTAAAAAATATATATTCTCTGTTATATGGATGTGATTTTAATTAGGAAGAAGGAAAATATAAAATTGTAGGAAATTATTTATTGGGAATAATTTCATTTAAATAATCTATATACCAACTATTTATGTTTTCAATGGGAAAAAATATCAACAGTTATTACAGAAAAATAAAAGGATTCAAAACCCCTAAGATGTAAGAAATTGTCAATATATGTTCTCGTTTCGAATTGTTATTGAACAATATAAAAATAATCACCTCAATTATAACCTAACATGCCTGTAAATAATGAAAACATTGAATGAGGATTATGTGATTGAAAATAAGTTTTTATAAGGAAATGGTGTTTATCAATTGAATTCATTGAATGAGGGGAATACTCTTCCAAGGGCTAGTTTATGGAATCAGGGAAGTTTAAGTGGTAGATGTCACCAACAATATACATAGATGATGTCGTATTATTTAAATTAATTTGGTTTTGGGTGTTTTTACAAAAGGCATTCCATATATGAAAAGGTAATTTCCATTCATCCGCTTATTCCCATTTTTGGCACATAAAAATTAGTAGGAAATTTTATGTTTTTAACCCCAATAAGAATATCTTATATAACAACAGTGATGTGTTCAATAATCTTATTTGAGTATTGAAAGAAAATTCTACAATAATTTATCTACCCAACCACAAATTAAGTGAAAATAGAAAATAGAATATAATTTATAAAGGCACCAAAATCAAGAATTTCATAAAAAAAAGAAAATCACCCATATTACGCATAGAATTGATAAATTTCTTTGATAATTGAATATTGTATGATGTGATGGTTGAATAATTTCTAAAAAATTCCTCCAAAATCTCACCTTTTTGTAATATAATGGCATAGACCCTCTCGGTCGATTACTTTTCCAATTTCTGGTGTTTGGGACACCCTGGAACCCATCAGTAAGTCTGAATATGAATGGTATTGTATCAGTGTTAGGATGTCACTGTGGTTTTACCAATCGGTGACACTAATCGGGGTGACATTTATCGGTGATTCATTGATAGGGTAGTCACCGATCAGTGTGCCACCAACCAGGGAGTCACTGGTCGGTGTGTCACCGATCAGTGAGTCGCCGATCGGTGAGTCATCGATCGGTGTGTCACCGATCGTTGTGTTGTCTATATTGTGTAATAGTCTAACCGTATAGTGAATCTATGATCTGCCTTTAAATCTGTTCATGATTTTCATAACCCGTAACTCTAGGATCTCACTTTTTTATCACATAAGAGTTCTTCTTTTTCAGGGTTGGCCCGTTTTCTTCTTCTCCTTGGTGCGTTTGGATTCCCCCCCATCCCGAGCCATGTCTCTTTAGTCTAAATATAAAATCCACCAATATTAATATTTTTAGAGAATCTAGTTCAGTTTTATTCCTAATCTGAAGCTAATATTTATCCTCTGAAAAAACTCATTCAATGAGAACGATCATCGTCAATGATGACAGAAAATTATAATCAATAGACTAATTTATGTCATCAAAAACCATTCTATTTTACATTGGTGACCATGGAATATCAATAGTTCTCTTATATAGGGAAAAAATTGTTTATTACAAGAAAACTACCCCATAATTACTCGAGAAGGTTACTGTAGGAACATGTAAGCCAACTATGACATGTTCCCCTCCCTACCTCCACTTGAGAATAATCAAAGGATATTGAACCAATATAACTCCTTTAACCATTTGATTCCCTTACACTAAAATTAACTACATGAATGGAAAATTTGTACTAGTGCAGCTGGAGAGGAAACCATATCCTAATTGGGTAGACATGCTCCTCCTTGACCAATCATTAGAAATCAAACATTCTCAAAATATTATGGTATTGAAGATATTAGTAAATACCTCATACACTTCATTTATTTATGAGTCCCTATGATGGTAATACTATATTAGTATGAAGTAGAAAATCTTAGGCACTTAGTAACAAATATAAAATTATCCAAAAATTTCAAGTGAATTAATTAACCAACCAAGTCTATCATCAATTGAGAGGTTATTTTATGATCATTATTTTAATATTTTAGCACAAAAATAATGATGAAAAAGGTCCACATACTATTTAATAGAAACAATGTGAAAATTAAAAGATTTAAAACTTCATTTTTATGTTGAATGAGTGAACTTATTCTAAAAATATGTTTCTTAGTCAACAAAATATAAATAAAATATTTATAGAAAATATCCTTGATGAATATATAATACTATTCATTAAATTGAAATATAATTGTAGTTTATGGGATTTTGAAACCATAAATCAACACCGAGAATATTCTTTTAAATTTCCAAAATATAATTATAATTAAATTCTTTTATCAAATGGGAATAATTATATTAAATTGATGATTGTGACTATTACACATAAAATATAATTCAAACCGAATACAGCCACAAAATGTACTCAATATCAAATGGTGCCTCTCATGGATAATGAAAATAATAATTGTTCCCAGTTTAATATGAAAAAATAACATTTCCTAAAAAATTTGGATCAAAAAAGAATAATGTTTATTCTTTATGAAAATTATCGGCTCTTAGATTTTTCATTACTACCCTAGTGAATAACGTGATCAAATTCCTAGAAACTATGAGATCCAAAAAAAGATTTTTGAATGGTCCCCTATACTACATCCCTTTGCACCAAATTTTGGGGAATAATATTCATAAATGGTTCATTTTTTACGATATGATTTAAATGATTATTAACATTATTAGTGTAATGTTGGGTAATCCTAGGATGTGGGTGGTCTATTTATATACCACTCTACTATAATAATAAAAGGAGTGAAAATATGTCTCAAACATATTGGAACAATATTATAATGACTGGTTGACCAGGAAATTAGTCATACCATCACATACAATTCTTTGGGAACAACCAAATCATCCTATTGTGACTCTAACGTCCATTGTCTCAATGAAGTAAGCATCCTAATCATCATGATATTTTTAAAATTAGTGTGATCATAATTGATAGATATAGGAACAAGAAGAATATGTTTTGGGGGTACCAAATATGGTAAAAATTCTTCTGGACTTCTTACCCCAATCAGTAGGTGTAATAAGATTTCCCCTTTTATGTAGAAACTTCATTTGAGAATTCATAACATGGATACCTCATATTTATCTACTCAAAAAACCACTTCTCTGGTGAAGAGGACTCATATGAACCCAATCTTATAACAAATAATCGATGAAATTGATCTTCAAGTTACGGAAGATTAAATCATATTGGACCATGATGGTTATAAATTGTTCTGACTTGTGTTATTTATGGAATTAAAACCCTAATATAAGTGATCATATGATCTCACTAGGATCATTAACTTTATCAAAAATCCTTGATGATTATTACAAACCAATTATACTAGAAGAAAAACTTAAAGAGAGGCACTTATATAGAACATATTGAATTATAGGAAATCCATTGTAGGACACCCAATAGATGGTACATAAGAACATTATATTTTTTCATGGATTCATCATCATAGTTATAACCCCAAATAATCATACTAGGGAACAATAAAATGAAATGAATCATTCGACCTTAGTCTAGAAATTGAACATTGAAAAGAATCTAGATGTTGTAAATATTATCTCTCTCTATTAAATAACCATTACCTATAAAAGAACATTGAGAATACATTATTGAAGATTTTTAAAGCCCTGTGAGTTTGATACTAGAGTTTCTACAGCCGAGACATAGTTTGTATAAATTGGATTCACTAAATTCCACATGGTTATTTCATTCATAGAAAAAGTTCAAGAAGCTTCCACACAAGAGAAAATCATGATATCTAATATAAATGGTAAGATTTATAAGATCAGTATCTAAAAAAACCTAGTTAAAATGGTATTAATTTCAATTTCTTCCTGATCCAGACTCATCAATATTTGGGAGATGTTGAGGCAGACCTGTCTCCCACTAACCTTTCAATTTAAAAGTATAACAATAGTGAATAAATGAACCATGTGGGGATAAAGATCAAAACCCAATTCAAAAAATATCATGTCTAACTCTACATAAATGGTATTCACTACTATAATAAGTCTATTTTACAATATTTTTTTAAGAATTAATATATTTTAGAAAGAAACGTAATTGATTCATAAGTTTAATTTAGAATTTCTATGCCATTTATCAAAAATTAAAAATTTATTATTATTTTAGTGACATTTTTAATTATAACTGGTAGGTAAGGTATGAAAAAATTATCCCATATGATATTTTTTACATTATTTTTAGTATAACTTACTGTGAAACAAGATTTTAACATCAATTATAATAAATACTCGCATCAAATTACATTGTCCACATTGCTTTCCATTATACATGGAATGGAAATTTTCAAAATAAAATCCCAAAAAAATATTTTTAACATGAAATTTATTAAGGGGATAATGATTAAAATATATTTAAATAATGGTTTTTATAAAAAACATCATGGAAAAAGGATTTCGACATCAATTTATGTAATAACTACCATCAAAACTAAATTATTTTTTAAAACATTATTATAAAAATATAAAACACATCATTGTTAATAGAATCAATTAGTGAAAAAAATTAGCATGGAGCCAAAACATGGTGTATTAGTAAAGAAAAAATAAAAACATAATGAAACATTTAAGAAAATATCAAAATAAAAAAATTAAACTTTTATATACACATCTAAAAATTAATGAAACGAACAAAATAGTTTTAAAAAAACAATGAAATTTGGTTTATTTATTTTATTGAATGACATTAACCATTACAAAAAACATAAAAAAATTAAAAATTTTAAAATTTTAAATACAACATATTTTTTAAACCATAAGAGATATATTGTAATAGAAATTATCAAATATTTTTATCATTTATCTCATGATATTCCCCAAAATTATTTATAAAACAAATTATAAATATTCAATATGTTCTTTTGTTAATGAATCTTCAATCATGAAATAAAAATTTAAAAACAAAAAAAAAAGAAATTTTGTAAGACAACAATATATTAATAAAACCATTAAAGATATCTATATACACCTACATATAATTAATTTTAGTTTTTGTTATTTATCCAAAAATTATTTCTTTTAAATGCTTCCTATGACTAATAGTGTGCTCATGTATTAATTACAAAAAAATTCGTGACATGAAAAAATTTACATTAAAAGAATAATAAAATAGTATGTACCTTATAAATTCAATAATTATCTTAAATTTCCCGAAATATCACCTAGTGAAGTGCATAAATAATATGATGTACATTTATATGAGACGAAGATAAATTACATCTAATTTACACTAAAACACAAAAGTCATAGAGTAAATGATATTATGAGGAATATTAGTTCCTCATTATATAATATTTCAAACCCTTCAATGAATTGAAAAAAACAACGCTTAATATTTATGTTTTCTTAATTTTCATCCATATATTTCACACTAAAATTCATTCACTTTTATGAAACCACAATTGAAATAAATTTTTTATCCTTAAATAAAGAAACCTAATTTCTCTCATTCTATATTAAAATAGTGTGCATATGTAAAATTAGAAAATTAATAAATTAAACAACTATAATTTCTATTTATTTAATGAAATGAAAATGTAAATTGAAATTTCATTACATGGAAAAAATTACACTGTTAATATGGTGATATCATCTCTAATAAAAAATATTCAATATATATATTTAATTATTTTTCATTGATATTCTCTCCAACGTTTCTCTTTGGTGGGTATAAACTCATAATAACTCTCCAACAAAAAATAATTTATTGCAAATTTGGTAAAAAATATTAGATATATGAGAATTATATTAAGGTGTGGGATTTTAAAACTTTTGTTTCTTTTAATATAAATCATGAAAATGTTAAATTATCATATATAAGATAAATGAAATAATATATAAAATCAATTTATAAATAAAAAAAATTAACAAATTAACAAATTCCTGAAATTTCATATGAAGAAAAAGATGAGATGGATAGAGTAAAAAATAACCCATGATCTATCAAACTATGTCCATCTACTTGGTAGGAAATGGAATTAGAGTTCTTGGATCAATAACATCATATTTTCTACACTTACATGATCTTACTAAATAATTTAGTTATGTATGTAATCACTTATATTATAAATGATATTATGAACTAAAATATGTGTATGGGTATCCTCATCATGAAAATCACATTACACCATTGGATATGAATGGGTATGTGTTTGATCTTTATATGAAGGAAGGAAAAAATGGGGAGGCTGGGAGGCTATATATATTTCATTATATCAATAAACATAACTTTTAATGATGATTTAATTTGATATTCTATCAACTAATTCATATCTCACAACTCAAAATTCAAGGAATTTATTTCTACCATGTATTCTATCTCCATCAATGTCATATTAGGATTTTCAAAAGAAATTAATACCAACACCGACCTCGTATCTGCTTATGCTGCCTAAGTGTTCTTTCTTTCCAAAATTAGTATCTGCAATGTTCATATTACCTTTATAGATAAACTCCCCCTAAAAATGTTTTTGAATAGATATTCTACCATAATAAAAAAAACTTTATATTAGTGATATGAATTTACAAAACCATAATTTTAAGAAAATTCATAATTTTTTTCTTAGAATCTTCTCAGATACTACTTTTTTGGGATCTACAAGATGTTTCACCTTTTTACCCTCTCCATTTAATATTTTTCATTGTGAGTGGGGAAAGATAGATGGACAAACTGAAAATATTCTGAGTTGTTTCTAAATTTAGCTATTAATTCCTAAGACATTTCACCAATCACTTGATCTTATAAGAATTGATTTAATATACATGATAGTTTATGAGAGAATACATTTTATAGTTGGATCTCTCGATGAGAACACTTGAAGTTATGTTTTTATAAAAATAAATGAATACGTTTTCTAGTAATTAACAAATAATTTTTAAAATTCATTTATTAATTACTAATTTTTAAACCCGAAGTTATTTCATCCACAAACTAGTGATACTGTTTTCCCTAGGTTTATGCATATATAATCCCAAATTTGAGGAATGATTTTTAATTTGATCATTTAAAAAATTTAAAAATTAATTTTTTTTAAATCCATCCATCTAATAATAATAACGCATCATGTATGTAATTCTATAACATATTCCAATATATAGTGTCAAACCATTTAACATTTACTTAGACCAAGGTGTAAGTGACTATTTATGTAAATTCATATAAAAGGGTCACAAAATTCACTTCTATTTAATTAAATTATGTCATTGCAGTTTAATTATCAACACAACCCGACTTAGAGGGTGGGATGGATACATAATCAATTACAAGGTCATGTGAATATCAAAAGAACACCTTAAGGGGTGGAACATGTCAAAAGGAAACATACATTGACAACAATATGAGTGTAAATGGAATTTATTATTTGAATACCCTTTTAGATTAATGTAATTACATGGTTTTAAGAAATATATGAAATCTCCATCATTTCTACATCATATGAAATAGAATATAGAAGTAAGAAATTAGGGATAAATACTAGACCATATACCATTCTCTAATAGATGACTCCTCATCTAGTATCATATTCATATTCAATCTAGAATAGAAGGAATTAGAAAAATAAAGACATTCATTAGAATAAGGAATTTTATCAACTATTGAAATAGTATTTATGATGTTGAGATAAATGAAGATATTATTCAATAAGATTAAATACATTACATTTAACTATCCAACACAACCAATGGAAAGTGATTCTGAGTTAGGATGAAGAACCTAGAATAAATCCTTACGTTGATGGGTGATGGATCTCCTGTTGTGAGGGAAGTGGCTACTGTATAATTTTTTGGTGAAAAATAAGGTTAGAGCCTTAATATAAGGATCATAAAAATTAATATTTCACCCATTTTAAAGGTTACATGGTTTGGACATATGGTTTTTCCATAACATGTTCCAAGCTTGTGGGATCACTGCCAAAGTTTCACTATCCGTGTTAGATACACCCACAATTTTGAAAAACCATACCTTTCTCATGAATCCCATCTACATCACACTTGCACTAATTGTAATTGTAAATCTTACCTGATTTTTCAAACTATGCTTCTCTATATGTGGTCTCCATAGTTGATTTGTATGGTCACTAATAACCATGTGCTGACTGTGTACCTCATGTTGTTTCTATGGAAACCAAAGAGATGAGCTCTAATAATGCCTTCAATTATCTAAAACCTTTACTTAAATAATTAAACTCTTACATTTGAGAAAATAAAAGGAAATTTATAATAATATTTAAATAGTTATTCACATTATCTAAAAATTTGTTACGTTGTATATATTCAATAGATTTAAATAAGGGCTCATACTAGACACCTCCATCACCAACATCTGGTGTCCATGGATGCTTAGAATAAACTGTGGAATGAAAATCAATGATATGAACCTTTGTTTTCCAAGATTAGGAACCCAGGAGGAGAAAACAACATGGTTAGCTGGCTACTAAACATTAGGATAAAAATTATATTATTGATCCTATTAACACCGAGAATTTCCATTGAAATATTTTAATAGAAATCTAGGAGCTGTAAGTGAGTAATCCAATTCAAAATAGTTATTTATTTCACTGGATGTCCAGAATTATAATTTAGATTCTAACCCCATTCTGCCAAACAATAAAATTTAGAGTGATGAATCTCAATGGTCAATTTATAATTTTGGAGATTTACTCTACCCTTGGGGAAACTAATATAATTGAGGCTCATTAAAATATTATGAAAAGTATCTCATGGATCCTTGATCTATTTTTCCAAAAAAAGCATCCCTAGCCAGAATTATTCCCCCATATATCCAAAATCAATATATTTTTAGGTTTACCTTAGAGTACCAATCATATAGGTCCCCCCCATGACACTCAACACAAAATCTATGAAATTCCACCTTATGGTAGAAGTTAGAAGACCATCAACCAAAAACTTACTCACTATGATAAAATGATACAATAAGGATTTGAAGGTAATCCACAATGCATCCACTATGAAGGTACTTTTCATAGAAAAGTGAATTTCCATCAAAAAGGTCCTCCTCATGATGGTAGTTTTGGAGTTCTTCCTCATATCATGATGATTACTCATCAAGGTTGTCCACCTGATTCCAAATCATTAATTTTTGTTAAATATTGTTTCCATAACTATGAATTATAGGCTAATTACTCTGAAGTTTATCCCTAGAGTGGGTGTTTTAATTTTCTTTTTTTCACAATGAAAATATCAATTGTTGAGGCTCTCCGTATAATGGCCTCCAATAAATCAATTAATGTGGATCCATCCCAATAATAATTGACACAATAAATCTATAGGTACACCTCTTAGAGAATATAATGTAGATGTTATTTATATGAAAAAATTAACATCTAATATTATAGTTTAATACCTGAATCCATGCAATAAATTAGTAATATTATATTCTAACATCATGGAAACCAAGATAATTAGTATATATGTCCTCCCTAGTTAATTACATATGTTCTTTCCCCAAAAAGTAAAACAACCAATATAATGTTTCTCCCTTTAAGGAACGAAAAAAATTGTTAACAATGGGGTACCTCTATATAGAATTCAATATAATAAAACTGAAAGTCCACTCCAAGTCATATGTTTTAGTGGTCCTCCCAATAATAAATAATTCAACGAGAATGAAGTTCTTATAGTTTTTAATCATGATTAAAAAATGGTGATTATCCATATTCTTATTATTGTGAAGATCTTTATTTCAACAATATATCTTCTCGACATGATGGTCCTCTCCATTACAATGTTGCTATAATTTTTCCTTCATATCTAGAATAAATTTAGAAGAAAATGATAACTACATCAAATAACTATTCACCCAAAAAAGGCCTCTCATCCAAGTGAAGTTGAAATATGAGGTGACAATCAATATTCATTCCACCCATTGACCATGATCTATTGGAGGTGACTAGGGATGTTCTAAATGATCCAAATCCACTGAAAAAATTATCATAGAAAAAATCGGTATGGTATGATTTGTTCAATGTACCCCTCATCGAGGAAAAGGAAAACTCTATGATCATATAGAGGGATTTGGTTGATCATAT
Source organism: Viscum album (assembly GCA_963277665.1). Classification (NCBI taxonomy): domain Eukaryota; kingdom Viridiplantae; phylum Streptophyta; class Magnoliopsida; order Santalales; family Viscaceae; genus Viscum; species Viscum album. The sequence goes on from OY728157.1 coordinate 1,319,005,262, forward strand.
ATTACCTATCATATTATAGCTTATGTAAACTCCTCAGTATGATATCCTTAAGAAACTAAAAGAGGAATGGATACATAATTTCCATCACCATATAAGGGAGACTCCCCATCATCTCTAGATATGATACCTTCGTTATGAGGAGTATGTTAACTATCATACATCACTAGATGGGATTTTCATCAAATTTTATTTTGATTAATTTCCAATGGAAGAAAACTCCATGTTTATGAAATAGGGTCATCACCTCCAATATTACTTCCTCAATAAAATTAAACCGCTACTTAATATATTCATAGAAACCCCACCTAAATTGTGTATCATATGGTGTGGTTAATACAACTCACAGTATTTTACTTCAGTCACTGGATAAAAATGTTCCATTGAGGAATGAATATTTTAATGTCATCTATTTAGGAAAAGTATCATACCTTGGGTCTTTATATACTAGTTTCTCTATCCAATAATGTCTCTCCATTCCTGAATACTAGAAGTTAAATACTTTTTAGTAACAGTTCATTGAAAAATTTTGTATCTCACTTCCAAGAATGTCAACTAAGACTCCTCTTTGAGTTGAAAGAAACTTTTAATCATGAATAAACTCATTATAGTGATCATATATCACCCAAAAAATGTTTTTCATCTTTATTATGCAGGGATAAATGGTTAAGATAAAATCAAGTCCATGAAATTATTCTAATTGGTGATATAGAAGCAGCACTATCTCATAGTGTTGGGGAAATTTTTACCACCACCATCACCCCTAGAACTGTCAAATCTATTGCGAGTAATTGTTTTGGAAAAGAAAAACAATCTCAAAACCATACTGTTGATAGAATTAATACATCCCTTTACTCTAAAATATTTAGTCATTTCTAGGATTTTTGGTTCTCTATAAGAAGGGCCCCCATTATTTCATTCACATTCTAATTCATCTAATTGATCGTGAGAATGTTTATTGAAAGCTATTAAAGACTCCCTCTGAATTAAATTCTAGAAAAAGTTACTAGGGTTCAATGAGTGGATACATAGAATCCTCTTAAGAAGCATAAGACAAAATATTCTTATAATAAGCTTTGTATCACTATAAATTTTAACCCATCACTAAATGGGTATTCAGAGGATGATGATTTCCCTTACTACATTGACATTAATGATTATTTGATTCCCACTAAATGATTAAAATTACTAAATATTATTATCATCAACCCCACTAATAACATAGATAATGACACCTATATAGAATAGCATGATTTATATACAACATTTTATAATATTTTTCGTAATGAAATATATTATAACAGAATGCACACTTGTCATTAATAGAAAAATCATGATCTCATATGTCCTTTAAAATCCATCTACTGCCAACTGATTGATCTTGGTATAACTGAAAAGGGTGAGGTATTACTAAATCCATAACCCACCCAACATTTAATGTAATTAAGATACTTTTCACTATTGAAAATGTAACCAAATATGAAATTGATTTAGATAATCTAAGGCTGCTTTACTCCCAATATGAAAATAATATATCTCCTCTGAAACCCCCTTATAAAATGTACATATATACTTATGATAGTATAATCTCTTCATTTTGAAAACTCAATGAATATAAAATAGTCTATTTATCCCTGGTGACCATGGAATTTTAATATTTCAATCCAATAAAGAAACAACAACCATTACTAAAAGAGATTCATATAAAGATGACCTGAGACAATTATCTTGTGTAGAAACACATAGGAAATCTATGATAATTTCAAATAACAACATCTAATTTATCATCAACCAATGAAATTATACTACTAAAACTCTTCTAAACCATTCAGTCCCATTCACTCAAATGGATTCCATGAAGGGTATATGTTCACCAATGCAGTTGGAGAGGAAACAATATCCTTAGTGGGTCGACATGACTCATAATACTCTAAAATTATGAAATAATTCTTTCTCAATATTCAATGGTATAATAGATATTAATAAATAAATCACACACACATTTTTCCTTGATTATTCCCCATGATGGGAACATCGAAGCAGTTGGAAGTTGAAAATTACAGTTTCCTGGATAAAAAATATAGAAGAACGAACATTTTTATACTATTATAATCATCCATACAGGTCTATTATGAACCAACACCATTTTTATTATATTAAATTTGAGATTTTATTTTTAAACTAAGGATGAAAAGAGTCATCATCCTCTTCAAATGAAAAAAATGTGAAAATGAGATATTTCAGACCTCATTTCCAAGTGGAATGGTTTAACCATTTCAATAGGTATGTTGCTAAAAATGAAAATTATAGGTATTATTCATAAAAACTATCCATGATGAGTTTAAAATACTTCCCATTCATTATAAATACTCTATTAGTTTCTTGGAGTTTAAAACTATAACTCAACAACTAGAATATTCAATTCCATATCCAAAATACAAATATAATATCATACCCATATCAAAGGGGAATAAATTTAGTAATGTTATGATTGTGAATTTATAATAGAACTGTAATTGATTCAATCTACAACCTATAAATGGTGTCAATATCATATTGTTCCACCCTAAGACAATGATAAAAATAAAAATCCCCTATTTAATAAAAAAGAAGAAAAATGTCCCAAACTTAAAGGGTCAAAATAATAATGATTATTAATTCTGAAAAGTTTAGGCTGTAGGATTTTTCATCACAACCCAATTTATAAAATTTGATAAATTCCTAAAATTAGTTGAACAAATAATGTTTTTTGAATGGTATCCCAAACTAATGCACCTTCCACAAAATATTAGGGCATTGTTTTTTGAAGGGTTCATTCTTGAGGAAAGGATTTTGAAGATGATAAACTCTATGAGTGTAATTTTGGGTAAAACCATGGTTTGGGTGGCCTATATATCTACCACTATACTATATAATAATAATAGTTGAAATAAGTCTCAAACTCATGCATACAATAGAAAGATGACTGCATGACTACGAAATTGGTCATTCTATCAAATATAATACTCTGAGAATAACTGAATCATAATTTTATGTCCCTATATTCCTTTGTTTCTCTAGAGGTAGAATGTTAATCATTAAAATATTCCTAAAATTGGTGGAATAATAATCAATGGAATATGGGAAGAGAAGGGGATCCTTTGTAGGTACTAAATCCGGTCCAAACTCGTTTGGACTTCTTACCTCCATCACTAGGAGGATTAGGATTGCCTCTATAAATAGAAAATTACTTTAGATAGGAGTCCCAATATGGATCTCTCAATTTCAACCACTCATCAAACCACTTATCTAATGAATATGAATTATTAGAACCCGATTTTCAATCAATAATCTATGAAGGGGCTTTACATGTTAGGGAAGTTGAAATCTTGGTGGCTTTGATAGACATTAATTGTTAGCACTAGTATTATTTATGAAGTTGAAACCCTAAATATGAGTGATACTATGAGCTCAACTGGATCACCAATCTGATCTTCAGCCCATTGTGTCTTGGTAAAACCTAATTATAGTGGAAGAAAAAATAAAAGATAAGAAATTATAAAAAAAATATATTGAAATTCAATAAATCCTTATTAGCACAGCCCATATATGGTAAAAGATCCATTTAGTTATACTCATGGAGTCATCATCAGAGTTGGAACCTCAAATACTTAATCACGTGGAAAATATCATCATAGGATGCATTGGACCTTAGTTTATAAATAATTTTTTAAGAATTGTAATCGTGTACATACCTATCTATCTCTTTTATATAACCTTTATCTAACAAAGGAACTCTAAAAATACTTTAATTAAGCTTTGTTATGTCCCCAATAGTTTGAGACTATAGTTTTTTCACTTGATACATATCTTGTAGAGACTGGCTCCCCTAAATTCTACATGGTCATTTATTTCATGATACATGTCGATGAATCATCTATACCAGGGCACATCGGGCCCCTATATATATATATCTATGATGATCAATATGATCAACATATACCAAACCGTAATTTAAAATGGTTCTAAGTTCAATTTCCTCCCAATCTAGATCCATCGACGTCTTTAAGATAGTGAGTCTAACCTATCTACCTCCAACCTTATAATTAAGATGTATAATAAGACAGAATAAAGGACCCATAGAGGGATACCTCTTATATCCTTATTCAAATATCTCACTTCTAACTTTAAGGGTGTCACCTACTGGTAAAATACCATTGAACATTAGTTATTTTTATGAATCAATATATGATTGAAATTGACATAATTAAATATGATGTAGAAATTAATGTTTCTATGTCATTTATAAAAAATTCACATTGAATAATTATTTCAATGTCACTTTCTTTATATCAAAGAAGGAATGTTTTAAAATTTTGTCCCATAAGATCTTTTCAAAATAGTGTTTTAGTATAAAAAACATTAAAATAAGATTTCAACATCGATTATACTAGTAATCGATGCCAGAATACCAATTCAATATCACATTCCATTAAAAATGATATTTAATTATTGAAAAAAATCACAAAAAATATTTTTAACATTGATTGTATAAAATAAATAATGTTGAAATCCGCTTTCTACATTGGTTTTTTAATAACCAACATAAAAAAAGGATCTCAGCAATGGTTTTTATAATAAGTAACATCAAAACATAATTATTTCTTAATGAAATTAATAGAAAAATATAATAACCAATCCATGTAAATAAAATATATTTGTGCAATAATAACTATCATGAATAAAAAACAAGAAGTAGTAGAAAGAAACAAATTAAAAAAATTAAAACCATTATAAAACATTTTTTCTTACCAATAAAAATAAATAATACTTTTACATATGCATCAATAAATTAATGAATATAACAAAATAGTTTAAAAATAATTATAAAATATGGTTTTATTCTTCTATTGAATAAGTGTAACAATTATAAACTATATAAAGTAATAAAATTTATAAAATTTATAATTGAATATATATTTTAAAACCATAAAAGATATAATGAAACTAACCATGTCCCAATTTTTAAATATTTTAGTCATGATAGACTAAAATTTTTATTTTAAAACCAAATATTCATATTCAACATGTCTTTTTTGGAGAAAAACAATGTTTCAAAATAATAAATTTAGAATAAAATAAATATTGTATGTAAGATAAAAACATATTACTAATACTATAAACTATATCTACATACACATTGACATTACAGATTTAATTTCGGTTCATTATCAAAAATTTATTACTATTAAATGATTCACATGAAAAGAAGTGTGTTAATATACTAACTAAAAAATATAAAACATAAATTCTTTTAGATTAAATGACTTATAAAACAATATGAATCATAAAAATTCAATTATTATCTAAATCTTTCATGAACATCACAATAAATAGCATAGAAAATATGAAGTTCATTCCTATGATAAGAATATACATAACATAAAATTGCTACTAAAATATAATATGCACAACACGAATGATATTATAATAAATATTAGTTACTAATTATATAAAATTATGTACACTAAAATGAATTGAATGAACTAACACTTAATATTTATAATTTCAAAATATTCATCCATATATTTCACTCTAACATTCTTGCTCATGTATGTCATAATAAATTAAATGAATTTTGGATCTATAAATATATAAATGGAACTAATCCCTTATTGTATGAAAAATGGTGTAGATGCCTAATTATAAAATTTATAAATTAAATCACTAAAATTTATATTTATTTAAAAAAATTGAAACTGAAATTAAAAATGACTTACAAGAAAAAAAAATTACACAGTGAGTAAAAGTATCTCATCACCGATAAACAACATCAATGAAGAATATTTTAATATTTTTATTCCCTATTATTAGTCATATATCACAGTTGTTAGTAGAAATTCATAAAAACATTCCAATAAAAAATCTTCCAAATTTTGATAATTTTCGAGAAATATGAGAAGTATCTAAAGGTTTCGGATCTCAAAAAAATTATTTCTTTTGTAATAATTTATTAATTCTCAGATACTCCTATATAGAATAAATGTAAGAGAAAAATATAAGTAATTTAAAATTAAATAAAAAATGAAAAAAACACACACCACACTTGTCATCTGAAAAAAAGATGAGATTACTAGAGTAAACAATAACCCACGATCTATCCAATTATAGAAATCCCTTTGGTATGAATGGTCATTAGGGTAGTTGGATCAATAACATCATAATTTTTATTCTTACTTAATCTAAATGCATAAGTTGGTGATTTATTTAATCACCCAGATTGTATATGATATTATACACAACAATGCGTGTATCGGTATCCTCATTATAAAACTCATAGTACGCCACTGAATATGAATGGGGAGGTGGATTATATTGATAGTAAGGATGGAATGTCCAGTGATGCTAAATATATTTCAATATATCTACAAACATAAACTGAACATATGGTTTAATTCAAACTTCTATCAACTAATTCAAGTCTCACAGCTCAGATTTCATTGAATTTATTTCTCCTATTTATTCAATATCCCTTGACCTCATACTAGGATGGCCAAAAATATTTTAAATCTGGAACCAACCTCATATCCTGCTATGCATTCTGAGTGTTCTTGGTTTCCTAAAATATTATCTAGAATATCCATCTTACCATTATGGATAAAGGCTACCTACATCAATTTATATAAAAGGGAATCCAAGAACAATATATTAAATATTTATATTAATTTGATGAACTTAGAAAACACTAATACTTATCATAATTAGAAAAATTTTCTTAGAATCATCCCAGCCACTACTTTTGATGGATCTGTACAATTTTTCCCTTTTTTATTATCTTATCCCTTTAACATTTTTCATGGTGATTAGTAAGAGATAAAGGGCCAAACTAATCCTTTTTTGAGTTTCTAATGTATTTAACTATTAATTACTAAAAAATATCCACAATCATTTTATCTTCCAATAATTGATACCCTCTTAGTGATAATGTGTGAGGGAATACATTCTACAACTGGATCTCTTACTTTGATCTCATAGAGGCCTTTAATATAAGAATAAATGAATTAATTTTTAGGTAATTACATATAATTTTATAAATTAATTTTATAATCACTAATTTTCGTTCTATATATGATTTATCCCACCAACTAGTGAAATTTGTTTCCTGAGGTCTCTTCATATATGAACCCATATCTAAGGCATGAGTTTTCATTTTTTCGTTTTCTATATAAATGAAGTAAATTAACTATTTCTTTAATCTTTCCATAAAAAAATAAAATATAATTATTAATTGAATATTTAAAATAATACAAGATATGGTTTCAAACCATTTACATTTTACTTATCCAAGGGTGTAAGACGCTATTTATTTAAAGTCACATAACATGGTCATTCCATTCATTTAAATTTAATTCAATTAAATAATTTTAGTTTAATTATAATGATAACCCAACATAGAGGGTGGGTGGGTTACATAATCAATTCCATGGTCAAATAAATCTGATAACAACACCTCAAACATTGGAACAAGTTGAAATAAAACATCTTTCAACAACAATAAGTGTGTAAAGGTAATTTCTTGTATGACTATCCATTTAGAATAAGGAAATTTATGGTTTTATGGAACACATGGAAGTAAAAACATTTTTGCATTTTAGGGAATGGTATATATCAACAGGAATATAGGTTTAAATACTAGACCACCTACATTACAGTAGTAGATGACTCCTCATCTGGTATTATATTATTAATTGAGATAAAATAGAAAGAATTGGAACAATAGAAAAAATCACCAAAAATTATGGCATATTATCTAATCTATAAATAGTATTTATGATGGATATAAAAATTATAAATTTTTCAATATTATTAAATACTGTATCATTAAATGTACAACACAATCGACGAAATGTGATTTTGAGTTCAGATGAAGAACCTAGAATAAAGACATACTTTGAAAGATGAAGGACCTCCCAATGTGAGGGAGGTAGATGTTATGAGACTTAGATAAGTAAAATAGGGAGGTAGTATTAATTAAAGGAAAGAAATACATAACATCTCACAACTTTTATAAGCGGCACGGTTTGGATGAATTGTTTTTTTCAAAACATGCACCAACTATGCGAGCTCACTCACTATGTGTCACTAACCATGTTGGCTAAGAACACAATTTCAAAAAACCATGTGTAGCACATGTGGCCCCTCTGTGTAACACCTTTACTAACTCACATGATTATTAATATTCCCTTAAATGGGTTTTAGAATCATGATCCTCTATATATGAGATTTATGGTTGACCTGCATGGTTACTATTATTCATGCTCTAATTGTGAACCTCATTATATTTCTCCAAAAACCAGACCTATAGGATCTGAATAATCCTGAGATTCTATTGAACTAATATGTGTACCATTAAACACTTAAATTTTAGAGAAAACAAGAGATCTATAATAATATTTAATGAATGTGGAGCTTCTATAAAATGTCTATACATTACAACTATTCAATAACTTTATTGGAGGGCTCCTAGTAGCCACCTCTGTCTCCAAAATTGTGCATCAAAGACTCCACAGAATATACTAAGGAATTAAATTCAAAGTTCTTAACCTTATTTTTCCTAGAAAGGGAACCCATGTAGATACAATACTAGGGGTAGCTAGATAATAAAGATTATGATAAAGATCATATCATTTTTCCCATTAACACTGAGGAAGTTAATTGAAAAAATTTAATAGAAAACAAGTAGTTGTAATGGAGGGATCCCACTCATAATGGTCATTTTTTGGAACGTAGGGACACTAATTATAATTTAGTTTATATCCCTAGTACCCTAACAAAAAAATATAGAAGGATGGATTTTCAGGGTTAATCTACAATATTGGAGTAGTAATCTATACTTGGGTGTATTAATAAAATTTAGTCTCATCCACATATTTTGAAATATATCTCATGGATAATTGATATCTTTATCAACAAAAGAGGTGGCCATGGTTGTCAAGGTTCCCCCATATATCCATGATAAAAAAACTATTGAGGTTCCCCTTAGAGTTCCAATCATAGAGGTCCTCCACATGACACTCAACATATCATCCATCAAGGTCCTCCTTGTGGTAGAAGGTAAAATACAGCCAACCGTAAAGGTCCTCCCTATAAGAAAATAAAATCAGGATGCTTTGAAGGTAATCCCCACGACACCCTCTATGAAGTTACTCCTTGTATAAATTTTATGTTCAATCATGAAGGTCCTCATCAGGATTTTATTTGTAGAGGTATTCCACATAGCTTGACAATTGATCGTCAAGGAGGTACTCCCCATTCAAACTCATCAGTTGTAGTAAAATATTGTGTCCCTCCCCATGAAAGAAGATCTAATTACTCTAGAGTTTATCCCAAGATTATTCTTTGTAGATATTATATCTATCAAAAATAAAATTTTCATGGTGGATTTCCTCCCCATGGAGACCCCCAATAAATCAATAAACATGGATCCCTCCCTATATAAATTGAGGTAATAACTCTATAGGTCCTCCCCATAGAATATATTTTAGATTTTTTTATACAATAAAGTAAAAATATTATTTTAATATCTTACACATGAATCCAACAAAAAATTAGTAAAAATAGATTCTCAAATGCTGAAAATCAAGCTAATTATGATATGTGTTATCCCTAGTCAATGTGTTACATATATCCTTTCCACATTAAATAAAACAACCAATGTGAAGGTCCTCCACATGAATTCAACCAAAAAATTGGTAACAATGGGGCAACTATAAAATAAATTCAAGATAATAAGCCTAATGTTCCTCCCCATTGAATATGTTGTATTCATCCTCCATAAAATAAAGCATTCATCTAGAATGAAGTTCCTCCCTATAATTCTGATTCAATAATTAACAATGGTGATCATCCCTGTGATGCTTGTTTCAAAAATACTATATGCAGTGATATATCATCTTGACATGGTGGTCCTCTCAATTTCTAAGTTACTATAATGTTACCCTCATATATTAAATTATTCAATGAACCATTCATAAATACATCAAACACATATTCGCCAACCAATTTCCTCTCATCATAGTGTAGGTGAAAAATTAAGTGACATTAATTATCTATGCCTCCCCTAGACCAAGCACCAATAAAGGCGATTTTGTATGTTCTAAATAATCCTAATACTCATGAAAAATTAGTTGAGAATAAATTTTTGTTTTTATATTAATTCCTAAAACCCCTCACTAAGGAAGAAGAGAACTCTATTATCATGTGGAAAGTGATGGTTGAGGATATAATACTTATCATGTTATATCCAATGGACACATCCCAGTATGAAATCATTAATAGAATAAAATAAGAATGTATTCATCCTTTGGATCACACATATGGTCCACTATACATCATATAAAAATTAGATATCATTATTATTGGCAGTACGTTAACCATCTTAAGACACTAGATGATATTTTCTACCAATTTGACTTGGATTTTTTTAGTGGAAAAAAACTAATTCATAGAAATAGAGTGAGCACCTCGAACATTCCTTTATCAATAACAATAAATAACTTTTCAAAGATAGTATTTTAAACTCCACCTAAATATTGTATCAAAGGTGTTTTTAATACAAATATTTGTATTTTACACCACTCAATAGATAACAAGTTTCATTGAGGAAATAATTATATATTTTCATCTCTTTATAAAAATTACCATCACTTGGGTCTTTATATAATAGTTAATCTATAAAATAATTTCTCTCCATTCCAAAATCCTATAAATGACATACTCAATACGAACAATTCATTGACAAGTTCCTACAACTGACTACCACTAATGTAAACCAGACCATCTATTTTAGGGAATAAAAACATTAAATCTTGAAGCAACCATTGAAAGTTATCATGTATCTCCAAAAATTTGTTTTCCAAATTTCTTATTGTATAATAAATGTCCAAAATACAAACAAGGCCATAAAATTATTCCCTTTTTTGATATATAAGAATCATTGGATCATATTGTTCGGGAATTTTTACCACCACCATCGCACCTAGAACCATATAATCTATAGTGAGTAAATTTTGTTATAGTGGCATAGAAAAATCAAACCCATACCATATGGATGATGAAATAATTACCTACCTCTCATTGAATAAATTAAATTTTTATTAGACTAGGTGGTTCTCTATAAGGAGGTCCCTATTGTTTATTCCACTACATGATTCATCTTCCACATCGATAGTATTTTTAGTGAAATATATTAAATACACCATCTATATTACATTCCAAAAAAATTCCATATGGATCAATGAGGAGATAAATAGGAACCTCTCAAGGAAAATAGGTTAAACAATTCTAATACGAACATTAATATCATTGAGAATTATAACCCAAACCTTAATGAAGATTTAGAGGATGATGTTTTCAATTAAAACATTGAAATGAGTGATAATTTCATTCTCACTACATTATTCCAGTAACGACCCGAATCCAGAGCCCCTCCACTGGTGCCCCGTACCCACTTCGCCACATGACCTCAAGCGTGTTTCCCCAAATTCCAGAGGCCGCCAACTAGAAGTGAGGGCCTTGTTATGTCGGTGTGGAAACTATACCCTCATTCGGTAAAGTATACAGCGGAAGATCAACCAAACACAATAGCGGAATCATTAAACAGCATACACAACTGAAATGAACAGTGAAAGCAATGGATAAAATAATAATGATGCAACATGGTAAATATGTCTATGGAACGTAGAAAACAAATCAATGTACTCAATTACAACTGAAAAACAAAGTCCAAATGAAAACAACATAAACTCCTCAGCACTGCGAGCCTCGGCTAAGTCCCATGCTCTCCAGCTCCAGTACAATCAAGATCCAGAAGTAGAAGGGCGCTTTCCCTTATCTATACCTGCAGCAACATAGTCTGCATGTGCCCAAAATCATAGCCCAAACCGGGTGTGAGATACAATCCCAGTAGGCAATCACACAAATATTTGTGCCTAACAGTCAATGAATATATGGAAGTAATAAAACAAGAAGCAGAAAATAGGAAAACACAAGCAGCTACAATCCACAGTTCTAACAAGCAGAGTACAGAAGTAAACAGCTAGAAACAAGAAGAAAACAGGAAAGCCTCTGATTAGATCTATTAGCCTAACCCTTATGGATCAACCCATGTACTAGAAACCCTCTAGGAGGCACACATAGTCTCACCCCTCTGGTTCAGCTATGAAATTAATAGACTCTATGAGGAAGCACTCACCGTCATTTCCACCTATAGTCTTGTATCGTACTAAAGGCTCTCTATGAAAGCACTCAACGTCTCATTCCCCATGTGGCCTGCATCGATTTACTACAGACTCTCTAGGGAAGCACACATCATCAATTCCCCCTATGGTCTCATATCGTATTAAAAGACACTCTGGAAAAGCCCTTACGTCAATTCTCCCTTTGTTCTGCTACACTAGGTACTCACAGTCCTATGTGAAAATAAACATGCTCAGCACGCGTAAATCATCCATGTAAACCTCCATATCTACTTGGCTATCATTCTAATGCTCAACTGCAATAAATAAGAAACAGTTCCACTATTCTACAACTAGGCATGTAAACTGGCAAATGCCAAAAATTAAAACAAGCATGGCAAGGAAACCTGATCACAAAACAAATTACTCTACTCAAAAGCATAAACCTCTACTACAACAATCAAGAAAAGTAGGTAAACAATAGGGCAAAATAGGAAACCCACAATTCCCCGCCCAAGGGAATTTATGAAATTGGCACAAAATACTCATCTACTTTCAACAGAAAGGAAAAAACCACCTACCACGATCCTAGAAGATTGATATACGTGAACCATGATGATTGATTCCCCTTAGAATGTCGTAGATCTGAGAAAACGCACAAAACGCTCAACCCACAAAAACCCGAAAATGAAGAGGAAACAGAAGACGAAAAACAAACATAAGGAATGATCTTACCACTACAATTCCAACACAATCTACCGTGCTCGAATAAGAGAATGGATGAAGAGATGGGGGCTTGTCGAAGATCTGATGTTACGAGTCGCTCTCTGACGAACGAGACCTGGATGGAGGTGTTTCTGTGCGTCAGGCGCGACCCCGGTTCATTATTGAAAAAAAAGTACATAGCGTGTAATTTTAGAGTACATGGCATGTACTGGGTCTTTTCTGTACTCCGTAAAAATCAGCCTCCACATCACCTCTACACACCGAGTTTGTGGCCTGGGCACAACCAGCACATGAATTCGAGCTGGAGAAGAATACATGGTGTGTACTTAGAAAGTACATGACATGTACATTGAATATTTCCAAAATGTTAATTTTTCTTAAAAAATCTATATAAAGGAAAAAAATACCGGAAACAAAGATTCGGGTTCTTAAAAATGTCCCCCCTTAATGAAATGTGTCCTCGAATTTCCTTATCATGGCGTAGAAGATGAAACCCCGAACAGCTCCGGCCACTGCAATCGTATATCAGCCACACTTTCCCAAGTCTCGTCATGTACTCGCCTGTGCTGCCACAGCACCAGCACCAGAGGAACAGACTGCCCATGGAGAACTTTCGTACTACGATCGACAATCCTGATAGAATATTCCTCGAACGACGCATCTGCTTCAAGCTCGACTTCCTCAGGTTGAAAGACATGAGACAGGATTTAAAAATAATGTCGGAGATGAGTTATGTGGAAGATGTAGTGCATGGACCTGTACCTCTAATGTAGTTTCAAAAAATAGGCAACCAGAACCACTCTCTCCAAGACCTCAAATGGGCCGACGTACCATGGTGAAAGCTTGTCCTGTCTTTGATTCCTCTTGTATCCCAACCTCGGTGCGACACACATGAAAACCTGATCTATAACCTCAAACTCCAGAGGTCGTCTCCACTGATCAGCATAAGACTTCTTTTGATACTGTGTTGTATCCATCCTCTTCCAAATCATCTCTATCTGCTCTGATTTCTTCTGAATGAGACGAGGTCCCAACAAAGCTTCCTTTCCTACCTCCAGCCAGCACAAGGGTGATCGACATAGACTACCATACAAAGCCTCACATAGTTCCCTCAAAATGGGCACCTGGAATCTATTGTTGTAGGCGAAATCCACCAGATGAATATGCTTCTCCCAAGAACCACCAAAGCCTAGGATGCAAGCTCGGAGCATATAGTCAACCACCTGGATCATGCGCTCGAACTGGCCATCAGTATGGGGATGGTATGTTGTACTTAAAAGTACGTGTGTACCCAAGGCCTTCTGAATCCCTAGCCAGAACTGAGAAGTAAAGCGCGCATGCCTGTCTAAAACAATGGAGTGTGGAAATCTATGCAGACGAACGATCTATCAAATGTAAAGTCATCCCGGATCATCGACACTGAAGGTCTCCTTGATCAGCAAGAAGTGGGAAACCTTCGTGAGCCTGTCGACGATAGCCCAAATAGCATCGTCTCCTCGAGGTGACCTCGGTATCTTGGTCACGAATTCCATATCAACATCGTTCCACTTCCACTCTGGAATGGGTAACTGCTGTAAAAGGCCCGCTGGTCGCTGGTGCTCTTCTTTCACCTGCTAAAAAGTATAAAATCTCATGACAAAACTAGCTACATCCTTCTTCATACCTGGCCACTAGTACTGGCGATGAAGATCCTGATATATCTTGGTGACGCAAGGATGAACTGCCCAAATTGGAGAATGAAAATCCCGCATCATCTCCTCGCGTATGTCTAATGGCACCCATACACGTCCATGTAAATGCAAGATCTCATCCTCCCCCACTATCCATCCATGTAGAGGGTCCTCTCCTTACAAACTCTCTCGTAGAACTAAGCCTTATGAGTCTGATAGCTGCCTCATCCGTACTCGATCAAGAAATGTAGAGGTAATAGCTATAGAAGAAAGGAATGTCTATCCCTATCTATCATGCACCTCTAATTGCATCTCAGGGAACATAGCCATTGTTTGTCACTCACTGCTGGCCTCCTGAATAGTCTGAACCTGAGTTCTCCTACTCAACGCATCTACCACTGCATTGCCCTTTCTTGGCGTATAGGCTAGCTCGAAGTCAAAAGACTGAAGATACTCATCCCACCTACGCTGTCTCAGATTCAGATCTTGCTGAGTGAATATATACTTGAGACTCTTGTGGTCAGTGAAAACCACAAAGTGCTCTCCCAGCAGGTTGTGTCTCCAACAGTGTAGGGCATGGATAACAGTTTCCAACTCCAGATCGTGCGTTAGGTAGTTCCTCTCATGTGGCCTCAACTACCGAGACCCATACACAATGACTCCATCTCCATGCATAAGCACAGCTCCCAGCCCGATACCAGAAGAATCACAGTAAACAGTTTAGCTCTTTCATGGCTCAGGAAATACTAGTATCAGTGCTAACATCAACCTCCCTTTCGGCTCCTAAAAGGCTGACTCATAAGAATCTTTCCAAAAGAACATCGACCCCTTCTTGGTCAGACCTGTCAAGGATGCTGCTATACGTGAAAAGTCCTGAATGAAGTGTCTGTAGTATCCATCCTACGCTGGGAATCTTTGTACCTCAAAGACGTTCTTCAGCTAATCCAAAGAAACTACAACTCTCACTTTCTCTGGGTCCACAGATACTTCTGCCTCTGAGTTGACGCGACCCATGAAGTGAATCTGATCCATCCAGAAGTGGCACTTCGAGAGTTTAGCATAAATTTGATGTTCTCTCAGTGTACTCAGAACAATCTCAAGATGTTTGGCATGGTCGTGTCGAGTGTGGGAGTACACCAAGATATCATCCACGAAGACCACGACGAAGGAGTCCAAATACGGATGGAACACCTGGTTCATGAATTCCAGGAAAACTACTGGTGCGTTCATGAGAACGAACAACATGACTGTATACTCATATAGACCATACCTACTCTTGAAGGTTGTCAGAGGTATATCTGATGGTCTAACGCGCAACTGATGATAACTAGACCTCAAATCGATCATTGAGAACACCAGGGATCCTCGAAGATGATCAAAGAGGTCATCTATCCTCGGCAAGGGATATAGGTTCTTGACCATCAACTGGTTCAACTTTGATAGTTCACACAAAGAAGAAGGGTACCGTCTGCCTTCTTCACAAACAGGACAGGCGAACCCCAAGGAGAAGTATTGGGTCGGATAAAACCCTTTTCCTGATACTCCTCCAACTGCTTATTGAGCTCCTGTAACTCAGGTGTGGCCATTATAGAGGGAGGAATAGACACCGGTGCCGCTCCTGGAATGATCTTAATAAAGAAGTCTACCTCACGCTCCGGAGGATAACCTGAAAAGTCCTCTGGAAATGCATCCCTGAATCGATCCACCACAAGTGGAAAGTCCAACTGTGGATTCCATTGATCATCTAGATAAAGACTACCAATCTGGGTTGTCACTTTTCCAAGCCCATGATGCTCGAGTCCCGCTTGACTCGCCCGAACCTCTTATTCGCCTCTATGAAGAAAATACTCACCCTTTGGTGAAACGAAACTAACTACGTGGTGATAAAAGTCGACAACGGCCTGGAAGGGAACCAACAAGTCCATCACGAGGATGACATCATAGCCTGTCATCTCTAGGACATCAAGGTCCCATAAGAAACGGTACCTTGCAACCTCAAGAGGGAACTATCTACACTGGGGTACAATAGATGTCCTCGTCCCCAATGGTGTGTCTTGTGTCAACGAATCGGTAGAAGAAAATATGCAGAGCCCAAGGCTCTCCACGACAGCAATAGAGATAAAGATATGTGTAGCACCTGTATTGAAAAGGGATGAAGATAAAACTGAGGCTACTAAAATTTTACCTCGAACTGTAGAAAGGTCGGGATCCTGCTCCTGATAAATCTGCTCCATGGCGAAAGACTGACATGCACTGCGGCCCTAGGCCCCTGGCTGACCACTCTGAG
Source organism: Viscum album (assembly GCA_963277665.1). Classification (NCBI taxonomy): domain Eukaryota; kingdom Viridiplantae; phylum Streptophyta; class Magnoliopsida; order Santalales; family Viscaceae; genus Viscum; species Viscum album. The sequence continues at coordinate 1,319,022,157 of OY728157.1, forward strand.
CTGTTCCACCTTGATGATGCTGAGGGACTGGTGGCTGACCGCCACGACCTCGACCACCACATCGGCCTAAACGGCCGGAATAACTCTAGTTCCCCGACTAGTGAGAAACTGATGGTGTTGCTCCTGAACGACGAGTCATTGAAGAACCTCGGTCACCAGCTACTGGTGAGAAAACCTGGTAGAAACACTGAAGGTGACACAACTTGCTGCATGATCGGCACTCCACGGGGTCCCTCTAGCACTACGACCTCGTGTGCCCTGACCGGCCACACTGGTAGCATGTCACCTGGCTGCCTTACGATGCATCTCGCTTCCTCGAATCACCACACATAGACTCCCTTTGGTGCTTCTTGCTGTCATCGGGAGGAAAAATAGATCTGGAAGCAGAACCGCCCTGGCTTATAGATTCAGAGTCTCTTAGATTGTGTTCTGCAATCAGTGCCTGGTTGACGATGGAAGTGATGGAAGTCAGCTGGAAGATGTTCACCTGCGATTAGATCTCTCTCCTGAGACCATACTCAATCTTCCTTGCTAAGAACACCCCACTTCCTTCCCAGAGGGGTTTGAAATGTTGCATCTCGGTGAAGCGAGAGTAATATTGCATTACAGAAAGAGTACTCTGCTCCATGCTCATGAACTCCCCGGCTCGGCCATCCCTTTGGGTCTCTGGATAAAAATAGTCATAGAACACGCACTGTAACTCCTCCCAAGCCATAGCCTATTGCTGAACCGCCTGTGAGATCACGTCCCACCACCTCTTGGCGGAGTCTCGTAGCATGTAGGTGGCGATCTTGACCCGCCTCTCTGGGGGCAACTCCAGATGCTCGATGATAGTCAGCATGGCTTCCAACCATGATTCTACAGCCTGTGGTCCCCCTTACCCTAAGAACGTGGGAGGATGCTACTGCTGAAAAACCCACGTCAGGTCATCCATAGTTTTGGAAGGAGGAGGCGCTCCCTGGAAGGTCTACATCATCCACATTAATCCTTCCCTGAACTGCGCATCAGCGCCTGCAACTGGTATAACAGCCGGTGCCAAGGCTGGCCCGACTGGAGGATTGGCAGGAAGTCCTTGATCAGACATGTTTGGCGTCTGATCACTGCCTAACTACAGACATATGACTGGAGGACATCTCGGAGGCATAGCTATGAAAGATCAATGTACGCCTTAGGTTAGGAAAACAAGGAAAATAACTCAATAGTACAAAATGGAAACATGGGAAGGAAAATACACAATTTTACAAAACTCGACTACACGAAGTGTATAAAAACTACATGGTGTGTTTTCTTAAGCCACTGACATGGGCGTGTACTCCTTCCCTACAAGTAGTGTACACATCAAACTACATGGCGTGTTGACCCCACAAACGGCGTTTACTTGAAATTGTTCCCATGCCCGAGTCCCTTACACGGCTAACCCACATGGTTTTTCTTAAACTGAGATTACATAGCATGTTCCCTACAGACATAGCGTGTAGTGGATAGGGCTTCGGCGGCCCATGTTATTAAACACATGGTCGTCTACATGGCTAAACCTTACATGAAATTCTCCGAACAAACACAACATGTATAGGCAAGGTGACACCGCCCCGTGTTGTTCGTGACATGGCCAGGTACCTGGAAAGACTACACGGCGTGCTCCAAAAGAAATACGGTGTGTCTGAGAGAAGGTCACGCCAACCTGTGTTGTTCATGACACGGGCGGGTACCAAGTAGGGACAACACGGCATGTTCCGTTACAACACGGCCTGTGATACTCGAGCTTCCCTGACACGTGTTATTAGTGACACTGCCGAGTACACTGCTCATTACTACACAGCTCGTACCTAAAGTTACTTTCACGACACTAGGTTCTTCTCACACAGTCAGTGACATGGCCTGAAAACTACACGGAATGTATCCCAAAAGTACACGCCAAGTATTCTGGGTTTTCTTGTTAGTAGATCAGAAACTACACAGAACCCCAGAAATACTAAAAAAGACAAAGAGGTTCCAAATTCCAATTCATGAGGGCCCATACGTCCCATGAATCAATGCTTGGAATATATTAAAGTCCCATTATAAGGGAAAGACAAACAGATCTCAAACATAACAGTATGGATTCTATCAAGCATCTATCACAATTGCATGCATAATCTACACAAAGTCTATCACAACAGCATGCAATCGCTAATGCACCCAAGATGGAATGGCAAGAATGCATGGCATGTGATTTCTACGAGTTCCTATATGATTAATGATATGGAATACCCTCATCACGTTGGGTTGCGACATAAATAGAATTGAAATCTCAAAACAATAATAGCACATGTCATGTGAATCACTCTAGGTGAAATCAGATCAACCATAAAATCTCAAAACCAGAACTGCAATTAATGAGGTAGTATGGATTTTCCCTGTACATGGGTTAGCTACTCCCAAGAACAGCTTAACACCATGTACCAAGTCTGTCCTTTCCCTAGATAAAATCTCCAAAAAGTAAAGCAAGGGAAACGAACTCCTTTGATACCACTTTGTAAAAACCCGATTCTGGAGCCCCTCTACTGGTGCCCCATACCCGGTTCACCACATGACCTCAAGCAGGTTTCCCCAAATGCCAGAGGCTGCTGACTAGAAATGACAAACATGGTGAATCGGTGGGCAAACTATGCCCTCATTCAGTAAAGTATACATTAGAAGAACAACCAAACACAATAGCAGAAACAATAAACAACATACACAACTAAACTGAACAGCAAAAGCAATGGATAAAATAATAATGATTCAACATGGAACATATGTCTATGGAAAGTGGCAAACAAACCAATGTGCTAATTTAAAACTAAAAAAATGTGCAAAGGAAAAACAAGTACACTCCTCAGCACTGCGAGACCCAGCTCGTTCCCATGCTCTCTAGCTCTAGTGCAATCAAGAACCTGAAGTAGAAGGGTTCTTTCCCTTATCTATACCTGCAGGAACATAGTCTGCCTGGGCCCAAAAAGCATGGCCCAAATAGTGTGTGAGATACAATCCCAGTAGTAAATCACCCAAATATTTGTGCCTAACAGTCAATGAATACATGGCCGTAATAAAACAAGAAGCTGTAAATAGGAAAACACAAGCAGCTACAATCCACTGTTCTAACAAACAATGTACACAAGTAAACTTCCAGCAATAAGAAGAAAATATGTAACCCTCTATTTAGAACTCTCAGCCTAACCCTTATGGTTCAACCCAAGTACTAGAAACCCTCTAGGAGGCAAACAAATTCTCACCCCTATGGTTCAGCTATGAAATTAATAGACTCTATAAGGAAGCACTCACCGTCAATCCCCCATATAGTCTCATATCATATTAATGGCTCTCTGGGGAAGAAATCAACATCTCATTCCCCATGTGGCCCGCATCGAGGAACTACAGACTCTCTGGGGAATCATTCATTGTCAAATCCCATTGTGGTCTCACATCGTATTAAAAGACACTCTGGAGAATCCCTTACGTCAATTCTTAATATGGTCTGCTACACAGGGTACTCACAGTCTTGTGTGAAAATAAACATGCTCAGCGCGTGTACATCATCCAAGTAAACCTCCAGAACAACTTTTCTATCATTCAAAGGCTCAACATCAATAAATAAGAAACAGTTCCACTATCCTACAACTAGGCATGGAAACTGGAAAATGCCAAAAAGTAAAACAATCATGGCAAGGAAACCTGAGCACAAAACAAATTACTCTACTCAAAAGAATAAACCACTACTACAGAAATCAAGAAAAGCAGGTATACATCAGGGAAAAACAGGAAACCCACAATTCCCCACCAAAGGGAATTTGTGGAATTTGCACAAAATACTCATTGACTTTAAACAAAAAGGAACAAACCACCTACCTCGATCCTAGGAGATAGATATATGTGAACCACGACGATTGATTCCCGTTAGAACATCATAGATCTGAGAAAACACACAAAATGATCAACCCACGATAACCCAAAAATGAGGAGGAAACAGAAGATTAAGCTCAAGCAGATGTAAGATCTTACCGCTGCGATTCCAATGCAATAAAACGTGCTTGAATTGGAGAACGGATGAGGAGACGGGGGCTCATCGATGATCCGGTCGTACGGGTCTCTCTTGGATGAACGAGACCTAGAAGGAGGTGTTTCTGGGCATCAAGCACGACCCCGGTTCATTTCGTGAAAAAAAGAAAGTACACGGTGTGTACTTTTAGAATACATGGCATGTACTGGGTCTTTTTCGTACTCTGCCAAAATGGGCCTCCATATCACCCCTACACACCCAGTGTGTGGCCCGGGCATGACCAACACACGGCTTTGAGCCCGAGAAGTGTACACGGTGTATACGTCAAAAAATTTCAGATTGTTTATTTTTCTTAAAAACTCCACAAAAAGGATAAACATACCTGAAACAAAGATCCGGGTTCTTACAATTCCAAATAGTTAATATTTTTATCATCAACCTTGCTGATAACATGTATTATAAAAACCATATAGAATATCATTATGGGGATAAAATAGTTTATAATATGGTTCATAATAAAATATAGTATAATAGAATCCATACCGGACATTAAAGGTAAACACTTGATATTGGTTCTCCTCTAAACATCTAGATAATTTCTACTCAATGAGCTTGGTATAAGGAAAAAGTAGATGATATAACTACATCCATATCCCATATAACATTCAGTTAAATTATGGATAATTACTCTTTGGAAAAAATCAATCAATATGGATTTGATTTAGACAATATAAGGAATTTTAACTCCCAATATGAAGAGAATATATCTCCTCTAACCCCCCCCCCCTTAATAATAAGTAAATTCTTCACTAATGATAGTAGATTCTAATCATTTGGACGACTCATGGAATAGAAAACCAGTCTATTTGACCATGGTGACCATGGAATGTCAATAGTTTTTTCTTATAGGGTAATTAACACTCTTATTACAAGAAAAAAACCCTAGAATGACTCAAGACAGTTATCAAATATAGGTACAGGTAATCCAAATATTCTAGGTACTAATCACTACATCCAAATGAGCATAAACTAAGGAGATTATTCCACTATAACTCCTTGAATATATTGACTCCATTTCACTCAAATGAAGTCCATGAAGTGTTGAGTCAATAAGTTTTTCCTTATGACTTTTCCATTCCTTCTTGTTTTGAAAATCACAAACACCTTATCTTTAAGGAAAATTGCTTTTATAAGGAAAATTTCTTTTATAAGGAAAATTTATTTTATAAGGAAAATTGCTTTTATAAGGAAAATTGATTTTATAAGGAAAATTGCTTTTATAAGAAAAATTGATTTTATAAGGAAAATCAATTTTGTAAGAAAAATTATTCTTATCATATTTTTATCCATATTTTTCTTAAGTATAAGATTCTGATTCATTTCTATATTCTCGGAATTGTTTGAAACATTCATATGAGGTATTCTGTTTTTAGTATCTGAATTATGGACAAGAACTGTAATAAATATTCACTCTGAAATCCAGATGAGAATTGTAGTAAAGTTTCATTCTGAACGCCGGATACGAACTCTAATTAAGTTCTACATCAGATTCAGGATGCAAATCCTTATGAAGTTTGACAACGAATTCTCATTACGAATTCTTGTGATGAGTTCTCATTACGAATTCTGATAATGAATTCTCATTACGAATTCTGATAATGAATTCTCATTACAAATTCTGATGACAAATTCTCATTACGAATTCTGATGAAGAATACTCATTACGAATTCTGATGAAGAATTATCATTACGAATTCTGATGATGAATTCTCATAACGAATTCTGATGAAGAATACTCATTACGAATTCTGATGAAGAATTCTCATTACGAATTCTGATGATGATTTCTCCTAACGAATACTAATGATGAATTCTCATTCTGAATTCTCATTCCGAATTCACCTATTAAACAGAATCTGATCATCTTTGTTTTATACACTCAAAATTTATTTAGACTCCAAAAATTATCTTTGGTTAGACTCCGAACTTTCATCTTGCTTACGTTGTTATAATCTGTCTACTCTTTATTATTTTCCTTACACTCCAAACCTTCACTCCGAATTTTTCATTCCGAAATTTTGAGTTAGATTTTAAAACGATGTAGTACATTCTGTTACACTTGTTTTGTTATAAAACGATGTCATCTATTTTGTTATAAACTAACCATTGTCTAAGTGACACTTGTACATGTCCCTCTGATCTTTAAGGAAAATATGACCGTTGGGAAGGAGGCCAACCTTACCTATAAATAGGAGCTCATTTTAGAGATCTCACAACTAATGGATGGATGAAGAACTTGGTTATTGTGCATGCATGATGTTGAAGTGATTTCTAGAGAGAGAGGCTCTTATTAACTCTCAAAGCTTCGTGCGACTCCGAATGTTGGTGATTACATTCGAGGACTTCCGGGTATAGGAAGACAGAGGTTGCCGATTACCTTGAAGTTCGAGGGCTTCCTTGCTGAGGAAGACAGAGGTTTCCAACTACCTTGAAGTTGAGGGCTTGCGGGGATAGCAAGATAGAGACTCTGATCTTTGTATCGAGGGCTTACCCTGGTGTGGGTAAGGCAGACTTGCTTGAATGTATTAATCAAGGGACCTTTATCCATGGTTGTTGGATACCCTTCTCTTTGGGTTAAAAGATTATATCTTGTTACTTGTAGTTTTACTACGTGTTTATATTCCGCTGCATTTTGTATTATAAGGAATGTATAACTTTATTATACTTCCTTAATTATACTCTTTTTCATGTAGATTCTATATGCTTTAAGGTATAATCTCATATTGTAATCTATTGTTATGTTTCAATTTCCGGAACCATTTTTCCAGAACCTACTTTCAGAATCTCTTTCCATGTTTGCATTCGGTGTTAGAGGTGTTGTGAATTTGCTTAGTTTAACTTTGTTAAACATAGCCCTTTCCTTTGCTTAAGGAAAACATAGTTATTTGTAACTAACATTAAAGGTTCCAAAGGAATTTTTAAAGTATACAATTCACCCCCTCTTGTATATTGAGCATCTACATCACTATTTCGATCCTACAATTTGTATCAGAGAAGGTCTCTGAAATACTTGTACTCATGTATAAAATTTTCTTGCTCACTTTTCCATTCCAAACATTTCCATTCCGAACTTTGTTATTAAGAATTTTTTCTACTAACAAGTTTGTGTGTCGATGGTTATTTTTCGTATGGCAGGAATTAATGTTGGTTCAATTGATAATCTAAATCCTACAAGACCACCAATCTTTGATGGTAATGATTATCAGTACTGGAGAGATCGAATGAAGAATTTTGTTATCAATACTGGAGTGGACAATTTTGTTATGCTTACTGGTGATTATAAAATTCCCGACAAGGAAGTTAGAACTTTTACTAACCAGGAAAAGCAAGAATATCAACTCAACTATAAGGTACGCAATACTTTACATTGTTCAATGACTAGAAATATTTATAGCCAAATTTCATCTTGTGAAGCAGCTAACTGTATTTGGAAGAAGTTAGAGGTTACACACTTTGGAACTTCTAAAGTGATTGAGACTAGGAGAGCTATTCTCAGAGCTGAATATCATGGCTTCAACTTTCCTTATAGAGAGTCAATCTGTAAAGTTCAACAAAGATTTATGACTATCATAAAAAACCTACAATCTATGGGAGATAAAGGTTTAGATTATGAAGCTCTTGTGGATAAGATAATTGATATCATTCCTAATGAGTGGGAATCAAAAAGAACTACTATAGATGAGAATAGGAAAGTCACTCAAATTTCTCTTGATGAGTTATTTGGAACTCTTCTCCAACATGAAACCAGAACGAAGAGAGATGCTGACAACATCAAAAAGAGAAATGGAAATGGTACTGTTGCTTTCACAACAACATCAAATCATATGAAAGCTAAGACTCCTGAGAGAGTAACGAGATCCAATTCTAAGAAAGTCATTTTTCAATCATATTCTAGTGAGAGTGAAATATCAGAAAATGAATTAGCAAATCTTTCTCGAAGGATGAACAAGATAGCTGGCCAGAAAATTTCCAATCCAAGTATAAGAAAAAGGAAAGGGAAGATAAGAATGATGGAGAAGTTACTTGTTATGAATGCAAGAGAGCAGGACATATAAGACCAGATTTCCCTATGCTCAAAAAGAAAGAAATGAAGGAAAGACATTCAGACAGGAATAGAAAGAAGTATTATAAAGAAAAAGCTAAGAAAGTTCTGAAAGCTAATGACACCGGGAGTGCCAGTGGTGGTGACTCTTCAGATGAATCTTCTGATTATGAATCATCAGGACAGAAGAATCGTGGTCTTATAGCCAGATTACCTATTGATAATCATTGTTTTATGGCTAAGGTACGAAATGATGAATCACTGACCAATGTTTCTTTAAATTCAAATGATAGTAAGTATTATGACTCTTCTGATGAAGAATCTTCTTCTGATGAAGAATATCCTTTACCTACATTTGAATAAGTCTCTAGGTTTGCTGAAATTCTTGAGATTGAAAATTCTAAACTCAATAAAAAAACATGATAAGGCAAACTCTAGGAATTTTATTCTTACAAAAGAGATATCAGATCTTTCTAAAGATCTTGATAAGAAAAATGCTAATTTTGAAAGTATTTCAAAAAATCTTGAGGAAGTAAGTTCTGAGAAGAACAAACTTTCTAAAGAATTTGAAAAAGTAATTTATAATAAAAATGTTTTCGAGCCTAGCTCTAGTTCTAAAACTAATGTTTTTGAGGATAAAAACATGGTTATAAAACTCAAGTCTAAAATTTTTTCCTTAAAAAAGTGTTTATCAAACATTACCCATGGTAATGAAAATTTTGATAAAATGTATTCCCAAATACGACCTTTAAGAAATAAATCTGGATTTGGTTATACCCATGAAAAACCAATTTTTAGTAACAAGTATTTTGTTCCTCAAAGTGCCCCATTTTGTACCAAGTGTCAATGTGGTGGTCACTGGGCAATGAATTGTTCCTTAATCAAAACTCAATCTCTTGGATTTCATAAAACTTACTTCTCTAAGAAGACGTGGATACCTAAAATTTTATTATCTGGAAATCTCAGATCCAAACAAATTTGGATTCTGAAAGTCTAATTTTCTTCTTGATTTCAGGAAAATAAAGAGAGTACCAGCAACAATACATGGTATATGGATAGTGGATGTTCTTGGAACATGACTGGTAACAAAAGCCATTTTGAAAAGATTATCAAAACAAAAGGATATATTATTCTTCAGTTTATCGGAATGCAAGATCAACTTGATTATATTTTCCAAAAATCCTTGCCTTCTGATAGATTTGAATATATTAAATAGATGTTAGGAATGATAACCATAAGGTAATATTTCATAATTAATTTTCTATTGAAATAGTCTCCTTACATAAATAAACTCCTTTTCATAGGGGGAGTACATTTGATTGTTAATTTAACAATGTTTTTCAACAAATGTTTTCAAACTTTTAGGAATTAAAATTCCAGATTTGAATTTCTGGAACTAAAACCTTCCATAATGGATATTTTCATATAGAAAACTTCTGGAATGGAAATATCCGGAATGGAAATTTTCGTACTGGTATTTTCATAACGAGATTTTCATACCGAATCTTTCATAATAAGTTTTTTCATTTTCAAATTTTGTAATGAAATTTTGGTACTGGTATTTTCATAATGGGATTTTCATACCGAATCTTTCATAATAATTTTTTTCATTTTCAAATTTTGTAATGAAATTTTCATACTGAGTTTTTCTTACTGAGTTTGTTTTTCGTAGTCAGTTTTCCAAATTTTGTCTTTTCGTAATAAAGTTTTTTTTTTCGTAAGAATATTACCCATTATGAAAAATCATCCTAAGCCAATCCGAAAGGTATGATTTCCATACCCATGTTTTCATAGTCATATTTTACTTGCTGGCATTTTTTTATATTTTGTTTTCGGATTATAATTTTCTTAATTTTTTGTTTTAATAAAAACCTCAAAAGATCGGATTCAAGATAATGGGTTTTCGACCGTCAGATCTGATCTCAGCTTATCACAACCGTTCGACCAACCGTGGAAGTCGAACCATTTTATCGTTGCCTTTATAAAGGGGACCCCAAATGGTTGTCCCACATCGGTTTTCAAGCTCCAGGGTCTCGATGTTCTGCCTCTCTGTTTTAAGACCGTTCCGAACCTCATCTTTTTCAGTTACGAACTTCTCAGAGGTCTTCAGATCAAAATGTCTGTGGAAGCATCTTCTCAAGACATGTCTTCTTCTAAGCTGATTTCAAAGTGGTTATTATATAGAGAGAGACTGGTTCATCTGGATTTCTTCAACAAGTACGATTCTCTTATTTCTAAGAATATCAAGCTAAATGGTTGGGAAGATGTTGCGGTGTCAAAACCCGGGAATCAAGATGAAGTGTATTCAGACTTACTTGTTGAATTATATGAAACAATTTCTTTTCTTAATGAAGATGGAAAGGAGAAATTTTCTTTTAAGTCTTATGGTAAGACTTATAAGCTTTCATATGCCAAGGCAGCCAACTTGGTAGGGCTAAATAATGAAGGTGAAGCTGAGTTTATTTCTCATGTGTTGCCGTATTCTAAGGGTATCTTCAACAAGGAAAAAGCCTTAGAAGCTCTCGGACTGGCTGATGACAAGGCTCTAAAGATTGCTAGTTTATCTACAAATTTCTGGATTCTAGAGTTATGGGTTCCGGGTCTTATTGTACCCAGAAAGGGTGAAAAAGATAGACTGAAGAAGAGTGATATCTACATTTTAGATTTTCTGATAAATCTAAGGAAGTTTAATTTGATGAAGCACATTCTTATCACTCTTGAGAATTTGAAGAAAGGAAATCTGAGAGCTCAGATTATAATGTATCCAGTAATCCTCTCCAAGCTAATAGTTCAGTGCCTTGAGTCTTTCAAGGAGGCTTGCAAATCTAAGCCGAGAGTTTGCAAGATTATGCTGGTGAGTGATGGTACACTCAAAAGAATGGATGTAGCCTTTGACAAGGAGTCTAGACAGTTTATTGATCTACCTGCTCTAAAAAATCAGTTCTGAAAGCTGCTGATCCAGAATCCTCTAAGCCGGTAAGGAAGAGAAAGCTGAAGGAAGTGGAAGTAGAAGCCAAGGATCCCATGTTTAAGGAAGTTCATTCCGCACCTCCAAAACCAAAGAAGAAGAAATATTACCCAGATGAGTTTGTTGCTAAATGGAGGGAGATGAAAGAAAAGAGAGTGCAAGGGGAGCCTCAGTTTTGCTTCGACCCTGGGAGGCTAAAGCCTTGAAGGAAAGAACTATCGATGAGCTAGAAAAACTAGCAAAAGAAAAGAAGCCCAAGAAGAAGATGTCTGAGGCTGAGGTAGCTCGGGCTTTGTTAAAATTCAATGAGATGGTTTCTGCAAATATTCCTATTCCGAGATCTTTTTCATTGGAATCTCTTCCTGAGACTCCAAGAAGAAATTTCGTTGCTCCGGAAGAAGCAGTTGCCAAGACTGCTGAGGAAGTAGAGCAAGTTGAGCAAGTGGAAGAAGAAGAAGATGTTGCTGAAGGATGTGGTGAAACCGGAGATGTGTTAAAGAAAGTAGATGATTATAAGGGGAAACCTTCGGAACACTTATTTCTTGGAACTTCAAAAGCTGAATCTTCGAAGCTAGTTACCCCAGCAATGGAAGAAGAGAAAGGAGAAGAAGAAGTACCATATCATGGAGAGGAAGAAAAACTTCTACAAGATATTGCTCAAATAGAGAATATAGAGGTTGGTGCTCAGAAAGTTGCTGATGAGGAAGACAATGTTGTCCAAGTTTCTGATAGTGAAAAGAGAACTCCGGAGCAGGATTCTATTCCAAAAAAAGATAAGGGAAAGCAAATTCTTGCTGATACTCCGAGCTCAGAACTGATGAAGAGAAAGGAAGTTGGTAGTTCTTCAAAGAGAAAGCTTGACCTTATTGAAGAAGAAAATTCTCCAAGCAGAGTCTCGGATTCAGAGTCATCTTCGGCGGGGCATGAATTTGTTGTTCAGTCTTTAAAGAAGTTGGTGGGAACCATTCTGACCTTCTCAAGTATTGACTCAAGATGTCAGATGCTCCAACATGCTTTAAATCAGAAATCAGACTCCGTGTCTATGGTTATGGACAAGTGTGTTGATATTGAAGCTCAATTCAAAACATTTTTTGTTGGCTACGAATCCCATAGAAAATCTTTCAAGAGGATGACAAACTGGTCGAGGAAGACTGTAGAAGAGATGAGGTTATTTGCTGAATTTTAAGACAATGATAAAGATGCTTTTGAGACTGAGGACAGGAAGATAAATGAGCTGACTTCTTCCTTTGAAGAGAATCTGACAGATGAAAAGAACATTCGGATTCAAGAAGTCAGAGTTCTGAATGGGAAGCTAAATTCTGTCTCTCAAAACTGGAAGTTTGAAAGGAATCATCAGATTGAGTTTCAAGAGAAATTGAAGGCTCAGGAAGAAAAGATCAAAGCTCAGGAAGAAAAGCTTCATGCCTAGGAAGAAAATATTGAAGCTCAATCTGCAAGAATAGTGGTCTTAGAGAAGCAATCTGAAGAAGATCATAAAGACTTAAAGAAGATCAAGACTATTCTTAAGAGTCTCATGGTGAAGGAAAAATATCCAAAATAGACAGATCCGATCTTTTGTTGTATTTTCTTTTGTTTTCGACATTTCAAACTTAATGAAATCTTTGCTTGTCGTTTCTTTTTTTGTTGTAACTAATGTTTCAGTTACTTTGTTATTTTTTCCATTCCCTCGAATTCTTTTTGAAAATCACAAAGGGGAGAATGAAAAGATACTTATGAAAAAGAATTCTAATAAGAGTTTATCTAAGGGGGAGTTTCTCATTAAAGAAGACCTTCTTATTCGTAATAAAATGTAACTCCAGAAATCTAGAATACGATCCTTAGAGTTTCAAATCCTAAGTGGGAGTTAGTCGTATTTATCAATATCCTTAAAGAAAAGGGAGATAAGCCTTAATGTTTTTCTTTATTCTTAGAATTTCTTTTTCGTAAGGATGTATGTGCTTTCCAAAAAGGGGGAGATTGTTGAGTTAATAAGGTTTTCCTTATGACTTTTCCATTCCTTCTTGTTTTGAAAATCACAAACACCTTATCTTTAAGGAAAATCGCTTTTATAAGGAAAATTACTTTTGTAAGGAAAATTGCTTTTATAAGGAAAATTGCTTTTATAAGGAAAATTGCTTTTATAAGGAAAATTGCTTTTATAAGAAAAATTGCTTTTATAAGGAAAATCACTTTTGTAAGAAAAATTATTCTTATCATATTCTCATCCATATTTTTCTTAAGTATAAGATTTGGATTCATTTCTATATTCTCGGAATTGTGTGAATCTTTGATATGAGGTATTCTTTTTTAGGATCTCAATTCTGGACAAGAACTCTAATAAATTTTCACTCCGAAATCCAGATGAGAACTGTAATAAAGTTTCATTCCGAACGCCGGATACGAACTCTAATTAAGTTCTACATTAGATTCAGGATGGGAATCCTTATGATGTTAGACAACGAATTCTCATTAAAAATTCTTATGATGAGTTCTCATTACGAATTCTGATAATGAATTCTCATTCCGAATTCTGATAATGAATTCTCATTACGAATTCTGATGACGAATTCTCATTACGAATTCTTATGAAGAATACTCATTACGAATTCTAATGGAGAATTCTATTTACGAATTCTGATGATGAATTCTCATAACGAATTCTGATGAAGAATACTCATTATGAATTCTGATGAAGAATTCTCATTACGAATTCTGATGATGAATTCTCATAACGAATCCTGATGATGAATTCTCATTCCGAATTCTCATTCTGAATTCACATATTAAATAGAATCTGATCATCATTGTTTTATACACTCCAAATTTATTTAGACTCTGAAAATCATCTTTGGTTAGACTCCGAACTTTCATCTTTCTTACGTTGTTATAATCTGTCTACTCTTTATTATTTTCCTTACACTACGAACCTTCACTCCAAAGTTTTCATTCCGAAATTTTGAGTTAGATTTTAAAACGATGTCGTACATTCTGTTACACTTGTTTTGTTATAAAACGATGTCGTATATTTTGTTATAAACTAATCGTTGTCTAAGTGACACGTGTACATGTCCCTACGATCTTTAAGGAAAATATGACCATTGGGAAGGAGGCCAACCATACCTATAAATAGGAGCTCGTTTGAACGAACGCACAACTAATGGATGGATGAACAACTTGGTTATTGTGCATACATGCTGTTGAAGTGATTTCTAGAGATAGAGGCTCTTATTAACTCTCAACGCTTCGTGCGACTCCGAATATTGGTGATTACATTCGAGGACTTACGAGGATAGGAAGAAAGAGGTTGCCGACTACCTTGAAGTTCGAGGGCTTCCTTGCTGAGGAAGACAGAGGTTGCCAACTACCTTGAAGTTGAGGGCTTGCGGGGATAGCAAGACAGAGACTCTGATCTTTGTATCGAGGTCTTACCCTGGTGTGGGTAAGACAGACTTTCTTGAAAGTATAAATCAAGGGACCTTTATCTAAGGTTGTTGGATACCCTTCTCTTTGGGTTAAAAGACTTATATCTTTTTACTTGTAGTTTTACTATGTGTTTATATTCCGCTGCATTTTGTATTATAAGGAAAATATAACTTTCTTATACTTCCTTACTTGTACTCTGTTTCATTTAGATTCTATACTCTTTAAGGTATAATCTCATGTTGTAATCTTTTATTAAGTTTCAATTTCCGGAATCATTTTTCCGGAACCAACTTTCGGAATCTCTTTCAAAGTTTTCATTCAGTGTTAGAGGTGTTATGAATTTCTTAGTTTAACTTTGTTAAACTTATCCACTTCCTTTGCTTAAGGAAAACGTAGTAATTTGTAACTAACTTTAAAGGTTCTAAAGGAATTTTTGAAGTATACAATTCACCCCCCGCCCCCTCTTGTATATTGAGCATCTACATCACTATTTCGATCCTACATGAAGGGTTGATGTTCACCAATGCATATTGAGAGGAAACTCTCTCCTGAGTGGGGGAAAATGAGTCATCATCCATTGGACTATCGAAATATCACTTTCTCAGTATTCAATAAAATGTGAGATATTAATAAACACCTCACACACTTCATGTATCGATGAGTCCTCGTAAGGGGAATACCATATCTTTAAAAAGTTTCAATACTTAGGAACGTGGTAAAAATATAGATTTTCCCACATTTTTTTAGTTTAATAATAAACCACAAAAGTATATCATGAATCAAGAACTTATTTTATAATGGTTATTTTACAATTTTACCTCTAAAATAAAGACAAAAAGGGCTTCATCTTCTTGAATTTTAAAAAATGTGAGAAAGATAATATTTTAGACATCTTTTCAAAGTGTAATGTTCTAGAAAATTAAGTAAATATATTTTTTACTCCAGAAAATATATTTGAAATATTCATTTAAAATATCCTTTTTGAGTTGAAGAAACTTATAATTCATTATAAATACACTAGTAGTTTTTGTGAGTTTTCAAATATAAATCAACAACTAGAAGATTCTATTCCATATCATGAAAAAAATGTCCTATTATTCCATTATCAAAGGGGAATAAATGGAGTAAAGTAATTATTGTGTCTATTATACTCAAACCAGAATTGATTCCGGTGCCATCCCCAAAAATTTCCTAATATCATATGATTCCTCACCTAAACAACGATATAGATAACAATTCCCCGTTTTAGATGAAAATAGAAAAAAATTCAAAACTATGGGGATTAAAATAATAATGTTTATTCATTAGGAAAAGAGTAAGCTCTGAAGTTTTTCATTAATAACCTATTTAAGAACATGGTCAAATTCCTAGATATTAGGTGACTCAATATTGTTTGATTGAATGGTCTCCACAACTACTACGATATACACCTAATAATGGGGAATAAAATTATTTAATGGTTCATCATTAAAGAATTTATTTAGAATATGATTAACTCTATGAGTACAGATTTTGGTAAACTCTTGATGTCGGTGGCATATATATCTACCACACAACTATAACTAGAAAAGTATTGGATATATATATATATCAGAATTATGATCAAAATAGCATGATGACTAGATGATCAATAAACATATCAATCCAGCACATAAAATACTTGGGGAGAAACTAAATCTGCCATATGTGACTCAAATTTGCTTTGAGGGACTGGAAGAAGTAACATAATTATCAAAATATTTTTAAAATTCGTGCAATCATAATTTATGGAATAGGTAAAAAGAATATGATTATTTGTGGGTTTCATATCTGGTCAAAACTCTTGCATACTTCTTACCTATATTACTAAAAGGATGTTTATTTCCCCACATAATAGCACCTTAATATAATGAGGATTCACAATATGGAACAATAAATTTCATCCACTCCAAAAACCACTTCACTGATTAATAAGACTCATATGAACCTAATTTTCCCATCAATAATATATTAATGGACTATACAGGTTATGGAAGAAGAAATAATTTTTCACCTTTATTTTCATGCATCGTTCCCACTATTATTATTTGTCAAGTTGAAAACTAAAGATAACTAATCCTATTATATCAACATGATGATCAATCTGATTCCGAATGCACTTGGTCTTGTTCCAGCCTAATTATATTGTATGAAAAACAAAAAGATACACACTTATATATAAAATATTTAAATATAGGGGTTCTATTTTAGGATTATCCATAGTAGGTAATGTCTGACCATTGTATTATTCAAGGAATCATCATCATAGTAAGCAACCCAAAGACTCAATCTAGAGAAAAAACTCTCGATAAAAAACATTTGAACTTAGTCTATAAATACATCATTTTGAATAATCCTTATGGTCTAGATAACAATATATAACTCTTATATAAACATTACATTTCAATGGAACTCAACAAATCCCTTATTGAAGATTTCTCAATCCCCTAATAGTTTGAGATTGTAATTTATACACCGAAAACATTTCTTATAGAGACAAGATCCCCGAAATTCCACATGGTTATTTCTTTCCCAAAATATTTCAAAGATGTTTTCATATAAGGTAATATTGGGCCATTTTATATATCTTTTAAGATTTATAAGATCAATGTCAAACAATCCCTAGTTAAAAATTTTTCTATGTTCAATTTCATCTCAATCCAGACCCATTAATATCTGGCATATGGTAAGGCTGACTTGCCTTCCTCTAATCATACAATTCATAATTATAAAAAGATTCAATCAAGGAACTATATAGGGATAAATCTTATAACCCAATACCAATATATCAATTCTGAATCTAAATAAATTTTTCACTACTGGTAAAAGACCATTTAACTTTATTTATTTATAAGCATCAATCTATGTTTAAATGTGATGTAATTGTATCTGAAGATAAAATTAATCTTTCTAAATCATTTATTAAAAATTTTCATTGAATAATTAGCTCAATTTTTATTTTATTTATAACGATCGTTGAATGTTTGAAATAAGTTACCCATAAGAGTTTTTTAACATTGTTTTTCAGTATGAATGTCATTAAAAAACAATTTAAACATCTATTATACTAAATACCGTTGTCAAAATATATTATCCACAACACATTCCATTATAAAATATATGGAATTGTTGAAACAAAATCCTCAATAATATTTTTAACATCTATAGTGTGAAATAATTGACATTGAAAACACTTATCTACATCGTTTCTCCTAATATCTGACCTAAAGGAAGGCCCTCAATGTCGTTTTCAATAATAACTAACATTAAAATACTATTATCTATTAAAAAAATATATTTGAGAAATATAATAACTTACCCATGTTAATTTAATTTAATAGTGAAATAAAAAACGTACATGAAACAAAAAAATTAGCAACTGAAAAAACAAATAAAAACATAATATAAAATTTTATAATACATTTTTTCAAAATAATATAAATAAATTAAACTTTTGCATAAATATTTATAAATTTATGAAACAAACAAAATAGATTGAAAATAAATATCAAATTTGGTTTAATTAATAAATTTAATAAGATTAACTGTTAAAAACATATAAAAATAAATAAAATTTTTAATTTTTTAATAAAACATTTTTTTGAAATTATATGAGATATAATGGAACTAAAATCATCAAAAATTGTTACCATTTCATTCATGATAGTCTCAAATGTTATTTTTAAATTATAATATACATATTCAAAATTTTGTTTTGCTGATTAAGCTACATTTATTAAATATTATTTTTAAAAAAACTTATGATATATCTATGATAAAACAGTATTAATAAAACTATAAACGATATCTACCTACACATACACATAATTAATTTTATTTAGGTTCCTTATCAATAAATTATTTTAATTAAATTATTCCCATGACCGGTAGTGTTCTCATATATTAATCACCAAAAAATATGGAAAATGAAAAATTTTAGATTAATGTACTAATAGAATCATTTGAAACTTTCAAATTCATTAATTATCAAAAATCGTCACAAACATCACCATTTAATGAGAATAAAAAATATGATGTTCATTAATATGATAAAAATATGCATAACATCCAATTTCCACTAAAACCTAAAATTCCAAATAATATTTATATAATTTTGAATATTAGTTCATAATCATATAATATTTCATAACCTTTAAAGAATTAAAGAATGAAAAACTTAATCTCAATTTTATCAACAATTTAATCTATATATTTCACTCTAACATTCGTCCTCGTGTATGTCACAACCATTGAAATAAATCTTGGATCCAAAAAAATATAAATTCACCTACTCCCATTTGGTATGAAAAGGGCATGAATATGTCTATGTAGAAAATTAATAAATTAAATCACTATAAAGTATATTTATTTAATTCAATGAAAACTAAAATGAAAATTGACATTCATGAAAAAAAATTCACTCTACGTACGAAGATCTCATAACTGATAAACAACATGAAATATTTATTTTTAAATATTTCACGTCCATATTCTCTCATAAAAACATTGTTGGTCTGTAGAAAAACATAATTTCCATCCAACAGAAAAAAATATTAATAATTTTTAAAAAACAATTATGAAATATCAAAAGTATCTAAAGGTGTGGGATCTAAAACATTATTTTATTTTGAAATAAATCAATAAATTTTAGATTCTTTTGTATATAATAAATATAAGAAATAGTATAAGTAATTAAAAATTATTATTAAATAAAAATTTAAAAACCAATACATACCTTGTGTGTTATCTAAATAAAAAAATTGGATGGATTGATTAAAATATAACCCATGATTTATACAATTGTATCCATCTCTGTGGTATGATATTACATTAAAGTAGTTTGATCAATAAATTATATTTTTTACTCTTACTTGATATGATTTCATAAGTTAGTGATTTATGTAATCACATTGATTTAATATAATACCATACACTATAATATAATTATGTGTATCCTCATCATAATACAAATTTTACACCATTGTATATGAATGGGTAGGTGGAGGATGTTGATAATAAAGATAGAAAGTATGGGAGGGTTTAGGAGGAAACATCTATTTCATTGTATTTACAAACATAAAATGTACATATGATTTTATTCAATCATTAATCAACTAATTCATATGTCGTAGCTCTGACTTAAAATAAATTATTTATCCCATTTATTTTATCATCCTAGATTTTATACTATGATGGACAAAAACATTTTTAATAACATCACCCACATCATATCCTCTTATGTATCCTCAGTTTTCTGGAATTCCTAAAATAGTCACAATAATGTCCATCATACCAATAGGGATAAAGGTCCCCGACATCGATTTCCTAAAAATAGAATTCTAAAATAATAAATGAAAATTTTATATAAGTGTGATGGACTTAAAAAACACTATTATTTATTAAAATTAATCGTTTTCATATTAAAATATTCTCAACTACTACTTTTGATAGATCAAAAAGATATTTACCATTTTTTTACCCTCTCCCTTTACAATTTTTCATGTTGAGTGGGGAGAGATATATGGCCAAGGTAATCATCTATTTTTATTATACTAGATTAAAATATTAATTTATAAAAAATTCCACTAATCATTTGATCTTCCAATAACTGATACCCATTATTTTATAAAGTATAAGTGATTACATTATCTAAGTGGGTATCTTGGTGAGATCTTCTGAAGGAATATTATATAATAATTAATTAATAATTTTTCAAATAATTAACTTTTGATTTTACAAATTAATTTTATGATCACTAATATTCATCCCAGAAATTCTTTCACCCACCGACTAGTGTTAATTTTCACGAAGTCTCTAAATCTATAAACCCATATTTGTGGTAGGAGTTTTCATTTTATCATCTCCCTAAAATATAATGTAAAACGAATATTGTGTTAAAATATCTCTATATAATATAACCAAAACCCACTTATTTTTAATACATTTCATTTCATGAATTTAAAATGTCATCTATAATTGAATAAATTAAATATTAGTCATAAAATATATAATATTTAAAAACATGGAAAATATTATATGATAAATGCAATGAAATATTCATAGAAAATTAATTAATTCAGGATTATTAAACCATAATACGTGTAACTAATATTGGTGAATATAAAATATAATTCAATCACATCACACATGGATATAATAGCTTATATCTATTTTAATATTTTATTATAAAATTCAAAGATATCTTCAACTATTTTATCATATTCATCACTAGTTCTTGATGAATTTCTCTAAATATAATCCATTATATAAAATAAAAAAAGAATAAATAAATATATAAAAAAAATATAAAAGATTAATCATATACATAAACAGGTAAATTTATACATAATAAAAATAAATATATAAAATTATTAAATATAAAGCATATTGATTAAATTTATAAATTCTATTATACAAAACATACTATCAAATAAAATAATAAATTAACCACTTATTCATACACATTTATTGAAAAAAAGTTTTAAAAAATAAAAATCAATATAATTATTTAATTAAATAAATATAATAAATAAACTAATCATTAATTCATATACATTTAATCAAAACCCTTTATTCAGAATCATTAAAGAAAAAGAAACCATAATAAAATATAAACATTTCTTTTATAAATTGAGAACAAAATATAATAAATGGTAATAAAATTTATTATAATAACACATAAAGAATAAAATTTAAAATCACTAACATTTCAAAAATCATCTAAACAATGAAATTAAAAAATCCACAAATAGAAAATACGTATTCAAATCGTATACCTATGACAAAAAAAAGACAAAACAATAATAAAAAACATCATATTACATGAAAATACTTTAGAGTGTGATCAAGAATAAATAAATGATTTAAATTTAAATTACAAACTTATATTAAATATTTAAGGACATAAAATATAAAATTGACAAAAAATTGTACATTTATTTAATATATCATTGATGGATATAGATAAAATAACATTAGACATAACACATATGGATGTCAAATTTGTAGGATCAGTGTTGAAGAAAATTTATGACAAGGATCATTGAACTTGAGGTGAATCCATGGAAGACCTATGAGATCTCTAACCATGAAAAAAGAAATTTTAATTTGAATGATATAATTGGAAAAACATATAATCAAAGGTTATAATAAAAAAATATAATCTAGATGAATGGAATAGAGGGAGTTAATATCTTAGTCATGTAGGTTAGTTTTTAAGAGTTTGGGGTTATATATAATGAAATGTAAGGGGCGAAAGGAACATGACTAATTTCTTAAAAAAATATTTATCATCAGTTATTATAATAAATGATGAGGAAACTTCATCTATGTGGGTTTTCTTATCAGTTATTATAATAACCTACAAGTAAAATCATATGGGTAATCCTTTTATATAGGTTCATATAATAACCAATGTGAAAAACATGCAATGTTATTTTCATAAAGGTTATTATAATAACTGATGTGAGAACCCTATCTGTTAGGATTTTTATTTCAATTACTAATAATCAGTGTAAAATCCTTCATCTAAAATACTCTTATTATACTAGTGAGTATAAGTGGAAAATACAGTAAATGGATTTTTGGGAAGTCCAAAGATCCCTATGTATACAACATTTCTCTTTTCATGTTACCATAACTTGAAATACTCTATTGATAGGAATGATGGGGTATTATATGGTGATATCATCCTATTTCAATCTATATAATCTCTATACATAGATCTTAGATACTATAATAGGGAGGATAAATATTCCATTTTGAATAAATTTATATGTATTCTTACTTATAATGTCATAAAAATTAGTACTCTTAATCAATGGAGAAAACATTATAAATAATTCATATTTCTCATCAATTAATTTGAGGTTACATATCCATATCTAGAAAATGAATTGGAAATTTTTTTATTTATATGGAACCTCCAATAAATTTTCACTCATTTGATTTTAAATTATATGAATCGACTAATAATTATAGATTGATAATGGAAAATCCCAATGTATAATCAATATATATCAATCATAACCCTACAAACCATTAATCAAATACAGGTATGACTAATATTTTGATGACATTGATAAGTCTCTTTAATCAATTATATATGATCCCTAAAAGGAGAGAATATGGGTGAGTACATTAAAATTCATTATCATGGTGTAAACTATACAATAAAAAAACAACCATTATAAAGAATGATTTGATCTTAATGGATTTAATAATTCGCCCACACTCTCCCTCATATCTCAGGGTTACTATCCATCATCTTATCTTGATAATAGTGAATAAAATGAGGAACAAATTAAAAAATATCTTACATAATGTGTGTAAGGTGTATCTATAACCATTGACACACTCATACAACTAAAACATGGTGTGAAGGAAGATGTGCAACATAAATTTATTAGTGCCACTATAAATCCTAAATAATAGGAGAAATATATATTATTATTTAATGAGAATAAATATTTTTTATTATATAATTATATAAATAATTTAGAGTTCGATTACTATGATCTTACCTATAATTAGAGTCTTTAAGATGACCATTGTGACTATAAATAACTACTGAAGAGAAGGCATCTAAGTTATGCTACAAAATTTATCGCAAATGTTGATATTCTTGTCAAGGAAAATCTCATCTGATAAGATGAGTGATCAAAATAGATAAAAAAATTTATTATTTTCAATAAAATGAGTGGAAAAATAAATGTTCTTTGTTGGATTTACAAACCTCAACCAATATTTTATAAAGGATGATTTCCCAAACCTAATCATAGAACTTCTGATAAATGGGACAATGGTATTTTAAACAAACTTTTATTGTTAACAATTATTCTGGTTATAACCCAATTCATATGGCCCTTAAAAATGAGGTGAACATTGTCTTTAGGTCACCACAAGGGGTATTATTTTACCATGTAATTTAATCTATATTGAAGAATGATAAATCTATATATCAATGTTCCATGTACCATATTCTAATGTCCTTTTTAGGGAATACAGTAAAGTGCCACAGGGATGATTTGGTGGGAAAAACTCAAAAATAATGGGATCCCCGTTATAATCTTAAATTATCATTCAATATATTCCTTCAATGTCACATGAATATGATTCCATGAAAATTTGTTTCTGGATGTCATTGTAATAATTACATAATGTTGTGTTTTTCTATTATATCAATGATATCAACCAAAAATAGAAATTGTTGATTTAAATCATTTTTAAAACCCAATGGAATTATGAGGGGTCAAAATCATCTCACCTAAATCTAATTCTTCATTGAAAATTTCATCAATAAGTACTTTCCCATCACAAGGTTGTTAAGGTGAGGGTTCAATTATCAATGGGATGGATAGATTCCAAAATCCATCAATGGTATTATGTAGTATCTTTTATACCCACCAATATTGATTCAAAATATATAATTAAATACTCTAATAATCTTTTTTATGAACCCTAGAATGGTCTCTTAGAATATACGTTTCTCAAAATAATGATGTAATCAAGGAAGCTAGTACCTATTAACTCAGATGGATAGAGTTAAATATTGAAATCCAATATTCTATTATCCTCAATAATGACATGGAAATAGTTTTCTCTAGGATAAAATATGAGAAACAAATAATTTCACTATGTTGTACACATGGTCTCTCAATTCAAACCTCTCAAATAAATCCTCAATTGTTTGATGTTAACTAGGTTCTTATTGTGATTGGTAGTCAATCAATAATAATTTGATATCCATTTTGTTTCCTAAAAGGAAATAAAGATGAAACTGATAGAATATTTCCAAATTATAGATCCTATCCTATCGAATTCATTATTGGACATAGTACTCCCTATAAAATAATTTTTCATAGTCCATGAAACATACCATGTAATGGAGGTATAAATTGAAGGGGCCTCCAAAAGCCGGAATTAATAAGGATAGAAAAAATTCAACTTATTACAGAAATAGTAATGATCATATTCAATTCTATTATGAATGAAGTACTTCTCTACTCTTTTATACCATCATAAGGATATAATAACAGTGAAAAAATATATATCCCTTATTGTATTCTTGGAACTAGCCGCACAAATATGGGTTCGAAATTAATTTTCAAGGGATAATAACAGGTGGTTATCAGATGAATCAATTGGGATTAGATTATCATGATGGAAGAATTGATTTCTTTACATGATTATGTTTGAGATTTTATAGTTAAATTACCCTAAAATACAACACTATCTCACATTCCCCATTTTTAAAATGCCCAAGTGGATGCACTGAATAATGAATCTATTAATTTTGTAGATCATGATCTGAGAGATATGATTATTTACATCACACATCATAGTGTGGTCTCACCATTTATAAATAATTCTATGAATGAAATCAATTAAATAAATTGAATCAATTCCACTTTTGATTAATAAGATCCTTTACACACCCCCCATTTGTTGATTTAAAAATATTATGGATTTCACCCATAATAGAATACCTCATAAGTATAATTATATTATTGGATTTATCCAATTAGGAACATATCCATTATTAGATAGAAAATTTCAATCTTCCCAGTGGCCTAAATTCCAAAAAATTTTGATTATAAATGAGGCTTTGATGAGACCTCCTCAAGTTTAAAAACAAGGAAAGACTCTCATTATTTTATTTATATTCCATGTTAGAACCTATAGTTCCCATTATTAAAGAACCAAAATTGATTCATCAAATCATGTGACTTGGATACTTCTATGAAATGATGATTCCTGACTATCATTTCACCCATTAACCCCCCCCCCCCCAATATATTTCAAACTTCCAATATTATTTTACCCTTTATATATGGGAGATATATATCATGGGTCCGTACACTCTATCCATAGTTGGAAAATTAAAATCCATTATTTCTTCAATAATCTTATTCTAAATGTAGGTTAAATATATAATCCTTAAGGTAGTGGGAAAAAATATATTATAAATTTTATTAAATCTACAATTATTACTAGATTTGAAGTCCCTCACATAATAATGATGGATAATAGAATATATTTATATGATTTTGAATTAAGGCTTCCATACTAAGGAAACAATATATATTCAACCCTTTCATACCACTATCAGGTATTAGAAAATGAATAGATACATGCCTTTAACAAGACTCTATCTAACATTCATTAAGAGATAGTAAGTAAATATAGGAAATCATGGCCAGATAAGATCCTATATACACTATGGGGTTGTCACACCATAACACATTCTACCAAAATGAATCCTAAAAATCGCGTGTAAATGGGATTGAGGTAGTCTTTCTTATTGATCATCAGTTTCCCTCACTTTTCAGATCCATTTGTTATCAAATATCCGATTAAGAACAATCTCATATATGGATACATAAAATTTAGTGAATAAATTAGAAGATCTTATAAACACTATATTACATTGAGATACATCAAAATCATGTAACATAATCATTTTGTAAGGATTTTTCCTTCACATATTAATCTATGGATAATTATTGGTGGATTTAAAAACTCATATGGTACTAAGTTAGAAACATCTAAATATAAAAAAAATGGAAAAACTATACTCTATACATATGGTATACATAAATTAAGCTTACTTCTAGATAAAAATTTGTGGAGAGCATATGAAAACTAATTACACTGTAATATTTCTTTAAAATTGTATTACATATCATCATATTAAGATCGTGAAATTCTATTCTGTATAACATTAAATTCTTTCAAAATGTTCCATGTCATGTGATATTAAAATTTAGGAAAAATGTTCTAGTTAAATGACAAAAAACAAACAGACCCAATTTTTTAACCTACAAGATGTTAAACTTCCTAAACTGGAATGTTCTATATGACCTAATTCCATTATGTACAAGACATATCTATATAATATTTCCAATTGTGTGTGTTTACCTATTCACATAAGGTTTTCTCCAATAACCATACACTAAAATGAAACCATATTATATTAAATTTAAATGAGATAGATAAATGAATACGCTACTTTTAATCACTATATATATATATATTAATTCATATCATTACAAAATATATAGTAATCCCCAGAATTCATACAATAGGTCGATATTCTAATCCCATTTGATTTAATCCCATTGTTCTATGGTTTACCATAAAAACCTAACACTATAATAAAGGCACCTCACATTCCCCTACACATGAACCAAACCACTATTAAGAGACCCTTTCCTTAAAGTACAAGTTTCTTGATTATTGTTATTATAGGATATAGGGTGAAATTCAGATTACTTATCTTCGAAGTAGTTATATGTTTCATTCCAATCAAGCAATTGTTTAATTTTTGTTTTCGAGACTTCTTAAATTCATGTATAGTTTTATATATTGATTAAAAAATATTATGTAATAATTTCATTTTCCCCATGATCTAGATCTATAGAATCTCTATACATAATGCTCTTTCTTGTGTAACATTAAACTACCTGACATCCAAGTCCTTATTACATGAAAGTTAATTGTATGGTAAATGGTCCACCCAATATGATCTATAAACTACATTGTTTGGTTTATGGAAAATAATCTAATTTAATTTCATGGGATTGGACATGTGAAAGAGTTCATTGGTGTATATATACTTATAAGTTAACCTAAAATATGATAAAATTACCCAATACTCAAGAACCACACCATGGAGTTTGTGTGTTCATAATTTATATCAAGATTTCTTATACCATATCTCGATCTTAGGATTATATTATTATTCTTATCCCATTAATATGAGTCAGATATTTATAGATACACATTATTAATAAATATTCATGGCCCGATCATTGTTTTTATAAGATACATATTGACACTTACTTCTCTCATCCTAAGCACAACACTAAATTCCATGGATGAATCATCCCCAGTGGAGAGAAATTGTCAAATTAACATTATGTTTTATACTCTCATATATCACCAAGGTTACTATACATAAATCCATTTATTTCTTCAATATGATCCATATCAATGTTAAGACTATTTACATAAAACTACATGTGGCTTGATGCCAATTGTTTCTGGATACATAGTGACATCCAAATTACATATCTTTGGTCTATCTATAGATTATGTAAAATTTAAACTCTTATCCTCATATAGTATTCTCATTCATTCCAGGTATTTCTATATTACACTCTCCATTGGTAAGAAATATCTTAGATAATAACTATGTGTGGAATTTGATTTATTTTCTGGTACATAGTGTTTTTTGAAAAATATATCCTAGACCTGGTCACTGATCATTATCCAACACTAATGTCCTTAAATATACCATAATATACCAACCATATATAATTTTTATAATGTATTATTCCAATAACCTTCTGAATATCCACTTCTCATAGGATATAATTCATATTTAAGTGTTCAAATTATCAAAAAACATTCATTATTATTGGTCAAGAGTCCATTTGATTCCAAAATGGATAACTCTTCTGGGTAATGATTTTTGTGATTATTATTCATATTTATAGTAAGGGAATGCATTTCCTAATGATAAGGCCTAATAATCATATATTAACCAGATTATATGGTTGTTGTACCCATTATTTGAATTTGGTTTTGGGTTTTCCGTAGTGTGTTTGTCCCATTTTAAAAACATCTAATTAAAATAACACAAATTTTGATTTACATCATTATCATTCTTTATTAAAATATATTGATGAACTCATCGATATTGATATCAATTTGGTTTCTCATAACCCTCCATTTATCTGTCCAGGAATTATGACCATAAACTATATAAACCCCTACCTGATTTCTTCTATATCGATATGGTTCATTAATCATTCACTTTTGTTTTTCACCTAGACCTTATATCTAGATGGATTGCCTCACCTTTTTTTTCTAAGAACAATAAACTCTAACTATATATACCAATCCCTAATATTTCCTATATTATAATTGGTCTCTCAATTAACCTCAGTCTTAAATTTCCTCTTACTATATCGACCACCTCATTCTTTTTCCAAAATTTTCTGACCTCATATATTATCTTTCATTGTTCTATGAATAATGTCAATAAAATAAATGTTCTTGCTTTTGATTTTGTCTATTCTAGTGCTAGAATCTCTTTCTATATCATGTTTACTATACCTTTATTACAATTTCCATTACATCATTATTGATAGAGTTTTATGACCTTAAACCCAAGAAACATTTTTAAACATTGTATAACCTTAAAAACTAGATTTTTTAGTTTAAAATTATATAGTTTAAGCTCCTAATAAAAAAATTCATTGAAATCAGTATGTTAAAATATATGAAGAGAATATCTTTGAAACATTTGACCCTTTTCTCTCTAGACCTGATATTTTAATAGACCAGTAATAATTTTGATTAATTGAAAAAAATGATAGGCACAAGACTTGTTTAGTAGAAAAACCTAAAAATGGTTTCCTAAGAAAAAGTTGATTTTCTACTCACTGACACACTCTATTTTTATAGATTAGAAAAAAAATTAGGTCTAAAATGAAATGAAAATATATAAATATTATATGGAAGAAAATTCGACCTGAGGAAAATCATGATACGATTGATAGGTCCACTGACCTAGGTAAAATTCATAAAAACATTATATTATTCACAAATATTGGTTTATATAAATCTTGAAAAATATAAAAAGCTGTAATTTTAGGCTATATGGCTATTTTCAGAATATAAACTCTCATGTAAAACCCCCTTCATGTTTTTTATTTTGATGATTCATTCACCTCTGACATGTTTTAATGGAATGACCTTGGATTATTGGGATGTAAAATTTTAGGCATATTTTGGTCACCTATATACATCTAAGAGTTCATGGTTAGGTGGAAGTCAACCAAATATACTAACATTGTCTTACAATTATGGTAAATATTTCCTATGTTAGAATAACTTATATCCAACTAATAGTACAAGTTTAAGAGGAAATAAAATTCTTTAGTATTTTTTCTAATAAATTTCATTGACATATAGTGATATTATATTCAAATAATATCTTGGTCCTATTATCAATCAGAATGTACATGTTTAGATTATAAGGGATTATTTCAAATAATTCATCATTAAATCAAGTGTTTTGAATTTATCATCTAAATTATCCTTTCCCATGGAATTTTTAAGTGGATTCAATTTTTATGATACTATTATTTATGAGTTTCTCAGATCATCATGGAATGATATTGAAAGTAATACATTCTATTTTATATTTGAAAATAAGTTTGAAACTAGATTTCCATTCATAAAATTTGAGATGGGGAACATCAAAAAAATAAATTTCTCTATTTTTTTTAAAGGGAGATATATGTAGTGGTGTGTTTAGATTATGTTCTAAAAATTCAAAGATCTTATATTTAGAGTTCTTGGATTCAAAAATGTTAAAATATAGTTCATAGAACTCTATAGTGTAAGATTCTGTGGTAGGGTGTAATCCCATTACCCTATATATAGAATCCTCTTCCACACTCTTGGCCTTTTTAAGAAATGTATTCTGTTTTCCAGAATTCCTTCAACTATTGTCAATTATAGATGAAGAAAACATACTAGGGTTTCTTATTCTATAAATAAATGTTGTTTCTCTAACTTCTCCTATACAAAATAATATCATTGTTAAAGAACTATAGATATAAAACTCACAAATCAAGAAATTGATTTCTATATTATTATATTCAATTATCAAACTTTTTCCTAATCTGAAAAAGGGGGATTTATTGAGGATCAAATATTAGATAATTATTATTCTTCAAATACTATAACATAGTGAATCAACCTAGGGTCGATCACGTCGAGGCTGTTGACAGCACACTATATTCCTATTGTAACTATTTTATTTTAACTAATATAAAAATAAATTAACTAATATAAATGGGGGGGTCTAAAATTCATTAAATATAAATAATCTATATACATATATGAAATGAAATGAACTTGAGTTAGAAATAAATATTGAAGAAAGTTTTTCTTGGGAAGTCATGGTGATTGAAATCAATGTTAAAAAGGAATCTCAATATTAAACTCAATGAGGTGATTAAGAACTATCCCACCTCACCTTATCGTTTTAAATGTCATCAACCCACACCAAGAACTCTACATAAGGGGAAGTTCTCTTCCAAATATCATCTAGCAGACTACTTTTTTTACCATCATAATCATTTCCTTGCTCCACCATATGCATGACACAAATAGTTTAGGGAATTTAAAATGTTAAATGATAAGAAGAATCATATAGTAGTGAAAAAGGGGTGACCCCTCACCATAATAATTTAAACCACCAAAAATTTCCCAGAATTGAATAAAGTGTAATAAATTTAAATCACTTCAAACTCAATGATACCAAAATTTCATCCACCAAACAAGTGTGAAGGTTAGTTCTTTATTTTGTTTTATTTGATAAGGAACACGGTGGGAGATAAACATAAGAATAAAAATGGATAATTGGATAAATTGATAAATGGGATAATATATTAAATGAAAAATAATATTACATAATTCAAAATACTACAAAGGATCTAAAATGTTTAACAATTTTTACCCCCAAGTTTACAACTACTTGAAATGAAGAAGTATATTTTTATAAAGAGAGGGTTTGAAATTTTCAATCCAAAAATATCTTATCAATATTTGAACATTTTTATACAATAAATATAATATTTTGTGAATAGTGTTTATTTCATGACCCCTCAAATTTATGTCATTATTGGACACCATATGAATGAGTTAATAGATTTTTACTCTAGAAATTTAATCTGGACATGAAGACTCTTCATATTCAGATACTCTAAATTCACATGCCATTATAATCATAAAACATGAATATTTTCACATAAAATTATTTAAAACGTTTTTTATTAATTATATATCTATATACATGTTTAATTTCATCTTATTTGGGATTTTATTTTGGGAGCTATAGACCCATAATGTTAATTTTTTATATTTGTGCACATTTTTTAGGCTTGACATGTGAGCTGATTTAGGGACTCCAAATAATGGAGCTGGAATTTGGCCCAATTGAATGAAATGAAACATATAATGTAGGGATTACTAATAAAAAAATTTAACAATATGATTTTTTTTAAAATATTTATATCTGAAATATGGAAATAAATTAAAATTGTCAAATTCCAAAATTATTCTATTTTTTGAATTTATGATCAAAATACGAATAAAACTTAAATATGTTAATAATTATAAAAAAATAAAAATATTTTGGGATTTAAAACATTTATTTATAGTATAATATATATGAAAATGTTTTCTTCATCACTCCCAAACACATAACCATTACACTATCAAATAATCATGATATATTAAAATTAGAATCCACATGGTAATAAAAAATGAGAAACCATCCATAAACATGTCCAAAATATTATTACATAATGTATCTTCTATAAAAAAAATTACAAATAATTTTAATTACTAATATTTAAATTCATTCAACCATAAAAATCCATCCAGGGACCAATCACAACATACCTAACATTGAAATACAATTTTGTACCATTTTTACAAAATGATTGTATCACCCAAGGCTTATAACAACTATCATCTCTTCATAGTGTGAAATATGAAAATATTTTTAATCATGAGATCATTTCCATTTTCATCCATGTTCTCCATCTTTTTATCTTTTTTCTTTGATTTAATGCTTTAGGAAAGAATAACTTTGTTTTTTTTCTATTTTTTCATAGAGGGTGAGCTATAAATTTATTAAAATAAATAAATGGTAATTTATGAACTTGATTTTAAAGAGGTACAAGAGTCAAAAAATAAAATTTAATGATAAATTAAATCTCATATCTATTTTTTCATTCCATTTTTTCAATTTT
This sequence comes from Viscum album, assembly GCA_963277665.1. NCBI lineage: Eukaryota > Viridiplantae > Streptophyta > Magnoliopsida > Santalales > Viscaceae > Viscum > Viscum album. Next base: position 1,319,054,523 of record OY728157.1, read on the forward strand.
TTTAATGATAAATAGTTGAAATAAATAAATCATAATGAAATGATGAAGCCTCCCAAATTCTAACATTATACACTTTTTAAAACATTAAAATGAACCTAAAAACTTCTAAAAATTAAAATAATCCCAAATACAAACAAAAAAGGCCCTTTCCACATGCTCAAACTTGAAATATCCATTCAAACATTCCAATAGTGCGGGTAGGTAAGTAAAAATCAAATAATGTTGTTGCTTAACCCTCTATAACTATTCTTGAAATCTAAGGGATATTGAAGTATAGAAATAAAGGAGGGTATCAAATTATAATGTCGATATCTAGTGAATCTCCTCAAACATTCAAAAATATTCCATAAATTCCAAATCATTGAAATAAAAAAACAAACAATTCTAGTTTTCATATAAAATCCATGTTTCACTCCAGAAATATGGAGTATTTCAAAGAATAACTCAATGTGATTTAGAATACCTCAACAAACTAAAAAAATGATTCAGGTTGTCATGGTAATGGATTTCATAAATATTCCAAAGTCATAACAGTTCTTGAAAATTCAATTTAGGGAAAAAAATCCCACATCAACATTCAATTTAATTCCATTAATTCAAAACTATTTTTAACTTTCTGAAAATTCAATTGATGTGTCAAAATGATATTAATATTATTTTAAGCTCAGGGTTCTTAAAAAAATTAAAAACTAAAATAAATATCAAAAAAAAATAAAATGGTTGATGCTCCCCCATACATAAATTTTACTACGCTTTATTTCACTTCAATAAATAATAAAAATAATGAAAGAAAAACTAAAGGGAATGAAATATACAAACTAACATTATTTTTAGTGTCTGATTTAAGTTATGATTTTAGAAACTACTACTGGACCTATAAATCAATAAATATATAAAAAAAAATAAAATTAAAGAAAAATATTGGGAAAAGGAAAATAGTATAGATCATGTTTTCAACCCCCATGTGGGTGATAGGTTTTTACAGACCCTAGACATGAAGTTGTAGTTGTTTAACCCTAATACAATGTTTTATTGGGTTTATTGCTTATAAACCTCCATAAATTATTTATAAAAACAACTATCAGTTTATTCTCAGAATTATTACCTATAAATAAAACAGCCCCGCCCCCCATATGAAAAAGACAATTTGATGTGCAAATTAAGAGGGATAAGATTAAAGGGTTGATCCCTTTTTTGATCATTTGTAGGAGTGATTTCCATTAGTGGTGAAGTTATTAGAATAAAAATAATATTATCTTATGGTTTTGGTTTAAAAAATAATTCCTCGTTTATTTCTTATTTGGTCTCATCATCTTCATATGAATTATTGTACAGCTCGAAAGGCTCCTCCACTATCTCCTCAACATAAGTAACATCTTCATCTTCTACATTTAGGACATCTAGTATTGTTTATGTGTATAAAAAAATCATAAAATGGTAATTTATTTTAAAATTAATAATTAATAATATTTTAAATAAAATAATTCTCATAAAATAAATCTTCATCGAGTTGTTCACCTTCAAACTTTTTCCCTTTTTTATAAGGTAGGTACATTTGTTTGAGAGGGAAGTGTATCATAATGTTTTTCTTCAACCTCACCAATGTATTGAAAAAAATTAGGTTTATTTTAAATTTTTTTCTCCTCATATTTTATTTGTTTCCATTCCATCAATATAACATTAAATTCATCAACTTTGGTATCAAGTGATGCTTCCATCATTCTTCCTTTTTTGTCAACATTGAAATTCTCTTCAAGAATTCAGGTAATTTGTTTTATTTTACTCTTTAATGTCTCTTACATACTATACAATTCATTATCGGTCTATGAATATGAAAAATAATTAAATATTTTCATGATCTAATTAATAAATATATTCCATGAAACTCATTGTTTAGTTTTTATTATTTTTAAGTCTGTTGGGTTTTTTTATATAAAACAGTGTGAAATCACTTGTCCTCTGCCACAGTAGTTCTAAATTGATAAATTTCTATTTTTTATGGATCCTCCATAAATGAAATAATTATTATTTAAATACTATACCATAATGGAACAACTTTGGTTCAATCATGTGGAGGCCCTTGACAACACACTAGATTTCTATTGTCAATGTAATATTCTAACTAATATAAAACTAAATTAACTTATATAAATGGTGGGTTCTGAAAGGAATGAAATATAAATATTATATTTACATATGTGTGAAATTTAAAAAAAAAATTAGCTTATGATAAATAAGGAAGAATATTTTTTTGTGAGGTCATGGTGATTGAAATCATTTTTCAATGAAATATCAAAATTGTACTAAATGAGGTGATCATGACCTATTACTCCTCATATTCTCATTTCAAATATCACAACTTCATACTGAGACCTCTTCAAAATGTTTAATTCCCTATTGAACTTCACTTTGGATACATCAGCAATTTCAATGACAATAAAATCCATGCTCCACTATATACATGACATAAATTGTGAAGGGAAGATAAAATAATAAATGTGAAGAAGATAATGATGGTAGAGAACACGGGGAGATCAATCTCCATAATCATTTTAACCTAAAAAAATACCCAATAATGAATAATTCTATGTAAAATTAATTAACATAAAACACAATCAATCCACTACACCCCCCCAAACATATGTCTAGTAGAGTTCTCCTTTTTTATTGGATTTGAGAAGGAACATTGTGGGAGAAAAACCTAAAGATAAAAATGAATGAATATACATATGAATAAGAGGGATAATAAATTATATTAAAATTAATAATATATAATGTAAAATAATAAAAATATACTAAATATTTCCAAAAAAGGTTACCCCCAAGTTGTCAACTCCATGAAATAAATAAAAAATCCATTTTTAGGGTTAGGAGGTGAAAAAATATATCTAAAATATATATATATAATTTTTGATAACTTTTTACACAATAATATGAATTATTTAAAAATTCATTCTTCTTAATATATATTCATATTTTCTTATTTTTCACCAAAACATTTACAAGTTTATTAGACAACATATGAAGGAGTTATGAAGGTTTTATTTGGAAATTTAATCTAGTGAGAAAGACTCTTCATATTCCAATAATCAAAATTTCTATGAAATTATGACCTTAAAAATATTAAATGATTGTATTTATTCTGTTATAAAAAAAATTCATTTATTATTTATTCATCTACATGATTAATTTAAGATTTTGGAGTATTTTTGTTTATGTGATATGGTCCTATTATTAAAAATGTCCAAATCTATGTACTGTTTTTGATGCCCGACTTGTGTGCTGATCTTGGGCCATAATATGCTGGATATAGCTTTGGACATAGTTGGATAAAATGAATCGCGACATTTTTGGATGCCTAAAAAATGAATTTAACAATTCCAATTATTTTATTTAATGTTATGGCTAAATCATATATATAAATTAAAATAGTTAACTTTCATAATTTTGATATTTTTTAAAATAAGTTCAAAATTGTAATAAAACCTAAAAATGTAAAAAATTACCTTAAAATAATAGTATTATGGGATTTAAAATTTTTAATTATAGTAGAAAATATATGAAAATATTATTTCAATCACTCCAACACATATATCCATCACACTCCATGGAAATAATTTTATATTAAAATCAAAATCTTTATAACAATTGAAAATGAGAAAGATTCAATGAAATTTTTCAAAATAGAATTCCATCATGTATCTTATATGAAAAAAATTCCCTATGTTTTTCATTACTCACAATTAAATTAATTAAACCTAATAAATCCATCTATGGACCGATAAAAACATGCCTCATAATAAAAAACAATTCCCTGTCATTTTTTGAAAATGCATGTATCACCACAGGTTTGTGAAAATTTTTCCCTCTCTATATCATGAAGCGTGAAAATTATATTCAATCGTGAGATTTTTTTTCAAGGTAAATTTAGTTTCCTAGGGTTGGTGTGTATAATTATTTGAAAATTTAATCTTATAAATTTTATTTTAGACTCTTAAGTATAATAGCATGATTATTCAAGTGAATACTGAGGATGAACCACACTTAACCCCCATGAAAATGTGAAACACAACACCAAAAAAATTTTATTACATGAAACATGATATAATAAATGAATAAAATGGTATAATGCATTCATTTTCTCTCTATTTGTATATTCTTTATTTTTTAATGATTCCAAAAGGAAAAAAATTAATTTTTCCTTTTTTTTATTTTTTATAGAGGATGAGATTACAATTGAATAAAATAAATGAATGAAAATACATTACATTTATTTTAGAGATGAAAAAGTGTCACAATATAAATTTAATTTATAAATCTAATAACATAACCCATTTTTATTTTCATTTTTTCAATTTCTTAAAGGATAAATAGAATAAATAATAAAGAATAATTAAATGAGTAATAATTCCCAATTCCCTCGTCCCCCACTACAAAATTAGTTGACACACACCTCACATCACCCAAAACTAAGAAAAATCTCATATAACATGCCTTAAAATCCCTTCCCCCTCATTGAAACATCAAATATCAACACAAAATTAACTTGAGGGAAGGAATTTAAAGAAAACATTCCTTGAAATATGGATTAAACTTTTAATTAAATTCATGTAATCTAAGGTATATCATAGGATATTTGTAAAGGAGGGTATAGAGATAAATTTTTTATAGCCAAATAAGTTCCTTAATCATGTCAAAAAAAATTCATGAATTCCAAAGAAATGAAATGGAAAATTTTTGAATTATGGTTTTCAAATAAAATACACCATTATATTAAGCATGTGTGGGTATTTTTAAGAATATTTCAAATTCATTGAAAATACCATACCGGGCTGTAAAAAGTATTTTTAGTCAGTATTACATGTGTACGGATTTTAAAAAAATTCAAAATTCATAAAACATCACGAAAATAAAATTCATTGAAAACATTTTCACAACAACATTCATTCAAAATACAATCTCTCAAAAATATTTTCAAATTTATCAAATTTAATTGTTGTGTTAAAAATGATAGGAATATTATTTTAAGCTCAAGGTTCTTAAAAATGAAAAAAAAAACTCATACAAGAAAATCTAGGTAGGTTGATTATCCCCCATACATTAATGTTAATATCAATCCTTTCAGCTAAAAAATTAAAATAAGGTATGAAAAACTGAATAGAATGAAAAAAACAAAATCTGGCATTATTTTTAGTGTAATATTTGAGTTAAGATCTACAAAACGACCTATAGACCATGAAAGTACGAAATAATGAAAAAAATAATAAAGGCAATCAAAATTAATGAGAAAGAGAATATAGGATAGATTATGGTTTGGACCCCATATGCATTTTAGGTTTTTACTACACTATGTTAGGAAGTTTTGGTTTAACCCAATCTGAATGTGGTTAGATTTTCTTTCTTATAAAAAACCATAAATTATATCTCCCAAAATAAATAATTTTTTTCCAAGAGTTATTAACCCTAAATAAAATAAAAATACCCCCACCCTAAATAAATTGAAAAGGATAATTTGATGTGAAAATTGGGGGGAGATTAAAGGGGTGAACCCTATTGTTTTAATCTAGAAGAGTGGTGTCCAATGGTGGATAATTTAATAGAATAATAAGTATATCCTCATAGTTTTTTGGTTCAAAATATAATTCATTAGTGATTCTTTATTTTGTGCCATCATCCTCATTTTAATTAGAGTATATATCGACTGGATCCCCAACTTTGTCCTCAACACAATAAACATCTTCATATTCTTCAACTAGGGCCTGTAGTAGAGTTTTAGAATATAAAATATATGAATAATGGGTATTATTTTTTAATTCAAAATTAATAATATTCTAATTAAAATAATGCTCAAAAATTAAATCTCCCTCAAAATAATCACCTTTAAACTCTTTTTCCTTACATTGGGTAGCTAGGAATTCATTTATTAGAGAGGGATGTGGATCTCTAAGTTTTTCTTCATACTCACAAATTTATTCTACAAATTTATGTGGAATAGTATTGTTATTATCCTAATATTTTATTTTTTTAATAAATCCATATAACATAACATTACTCATCTTTGGCAGACATTGATGATAAACTTTTATTGCTTCTTTGAGATCTTTGAAATTCTCTTAAAGCATTAAGGATTTTTTTTCAATTTTGATCATTAATGTCACTTAACTTATAGAAAATTCATTACTAGTACATGAATTGTAAAAATAAGTAAAAAAATATAATACCTAAATAAATAATGATATAAAATGAATGAATTTTTATGTTTTTTAATTTTTTATTTATTTTTCATCTTTTTATAAAAAAATGTTATATGAAAGAACATGGTCTCCAAGATAATGTTGTCAAATCGATTCTTGAGTATTTTTTTTAAATCTTATATAATTTAAATTATTCCTCTACACATATTGTATCATATTTCCACATCATAGGTTTGATCATATGGAGTTTACTAACAACAAACTGGATTCATATCGTTACTACTATATTCTAACTAATATATATCAAAATTAAATAATATAATTAGGTGGTATTAATATAAATGAAATATAAATAATATATATATATATGAAGTTCAAAAAATGGTTATTATGAAATAAAAAATTCAATTATTCTTAGGTGGTCGGGGTGATTGAAATCATTCTTAAAAAAGAATAACAATATACAACTCAATGAAGTGATCAAGACATGTCATGCATCAAAATTTCATATGAAATTTCATAACTTCTTACCAAGACCTATGAATACAGTGAAATTATATTAAAATTTTCATCTAGGAGACCTCTTCTCTTACCATCATAATCTATTCCATGCTCTACCATATGCACAACACAAATTGTTAAGGGAAGGAAAAATGATAAATGAGAATAATTATCAGATGGTAGAGAAAATGGGATAACCACTCAACATAAAAAATTTAAACAAAAAAAATATTACCATAATTTAAAAAATATATATTAAATTAAATCACATGTAACTAAATAAAACCACTATTCTCTCCACTGAACAAGCATTGAGATTAGTCTTCCATTTTTATTAGAGTTGAGAAAGGAGCATGATGATAGAAAAACATAAAAATAAAATTTGAAAAATTAAGATATCAAGAATATGAATAATATATGAAGACAAAACTAATATTTTAGAATTTAATGTAATACAAAAATAATTTTAATGGTCAAAAAATGTTATCCCCATGTTTCCATCCCCTTGAAATGAGGAAGAAACACATTTTTATATGGATATGGGGTGAAAAAAAAGATCTAAAACAATCTTCTGAAATTTTGAGAATTATTTACATAATAAATGGATGAATTTTGGAATGTTGTCATTGTAATAGTTTTTAAAATTTATATTTCACATTTACCCAAAAATATATAGATTTTTTGCCTACTAGATGAATGAGTTATGACATTTCTACTATTGAAATTGAATTCGGATACGCATTCTCTTTGAATTATATTACTAAAACATACCATTCAATTATGACCATGACACCATCCTATTAACATGTTAACTCAGTTACTAATTTTATCAATAATTACTTAATAAGATCCATTTTTAATTTAAGATATTTTTTTGTTTTATTTTGGGGCTATAGACCCACAATTAACATTTTTAAAATATGTTCATATTTTTTAGGACTAACTTGTGAGATGATTTTTGGCCTCCAAATGATGGATTGAGATTTGGTAAAAGTATCTTAAAAGTAATCATGATATATATAAAATACTAAAAAAATAAATTTTAAAATTTCAATTAGTGTAGAAAATGTTTTAGCAGATATACAAAAATAAATTTAAATAGTTAAATACCAAAATTAAGCTATTTATTCAATTACATTCAAAATACCACTAAAAAAATAAAAATGTGATAATTTATAACTAAATAACAATGTTAAGGTATTTAATTTTTTTTATTAAATAAGAAAATATTTGAAAATGTTAGATTCATCACTCCCCCACACATAAATATTTTCTTCCAAGAAAATAATCATATTTGTAAATCTAAATCTGCACAATAATAAAATTTGAGAAAACATAAATGGATTTCCGAAAATAGAATTCAATCAAATATATTTTATTAAAAATTTCCTTATCATTTTTATTCCATGTATTTATATTTATTTAACATAATAAATCCATTTGTGGCCTAATCCTAACCTACCTCACATTGAAAATTAGTTCCTTATCATTTTCAAAAAATAAATTCATCTCCATAGGCCTCTGATAATTAACATCACTACACTATTTGAAAAAAGAAAATATTTTAAACAATCAGTTATTTTATAAGTAAAATTCTATGTCTTCGTTTTTTTGGGTAATGTTATTTAGAAATTTAAGCCTTGAAAAAGGTTGTAAGAATCTTAATTACACTCTCATAAATAATCATGATAAACCCCTAGAGAAACATCACTAAATTACTGTTTAAAATGTGAAACAAAACATGAAAAACATATTTTTACATGGTAAATGATCCAATAATTGACTTAAATGAATGATTTCATCCATTTTATCTAGCTTTTTTCTTTTTTCTTTTTTTAATACCTTAAAATTGAACAACATAATTCTTTGTTCATTTTTTTCATAGATTATGAGATTCCAATTGAATAAAATGTATATATGAGAATTAATTAATTTCATTTTAGAGATGAAAATGAGTCACAAAATAAATTAAATTCAAAATTTCTAGCTCATTTCAACTTTTATGTTTTTCATTTTCATTTTTCTTATTTTTAATAGGAGAAATTGATGAAAAAATAAAGCACAAAAAGATGATAATCATTCCAAATTATCTCATTATACAGTATCGAAAATGATTACACACACATCAAACCACGTATAAATTTAAAAAACCAAAAATAACACAGAAAAATTCCCATCCCCACACTCATACTTGAAATATCCATGAAAAAATTCCAAGCGTTCGGGTTTGTAAGAAAATATAGTCTTGTATGATGGAGTAAACCGATAGAGAAATTAATAAAATCTAAGGGATATCAAAGGATATATGTAAATTAGGGTCTCTATAATAGATTTGGATTTCTAAATAAGTTCCTCAAACATTTAAAAAATATTCTATGATGTCTAAATATTTGAAAAATAATAAATAAAAATTATTTTTCTCATAAAAACTATATGTTTCTCCCAAGAAAAAGTAGTATTTAGAAAAACATCTCAAAGTGGGTAAACATAACTCACAAGACTTGAAAAAAAATATTTTCATTCAGTGTTTTAGGGGAATTAATTTCAAAAAATCTCCAAACTCAAAAAATTTCAGGAAAGTCTATTTCAAGATAAAATTTTCACATAAACATTCATTTGAATTCCTTTTCTTCAAAAATATTTTCCACATTCTCAAAATAAATTTATGTTTGAAAAATGATATGAATATTATTTTAAGATCATGGTTCTTAAAAAATTTAATAAAATAGAAAATAACCCAAGAAAGAATGGGTAGTTTGACACTCCCCCTCACACATAAATTTTACTATAGTTTCTTTCAACTCATTAAAAAATAAAAACAACGACTAAAACAATAGAGAAGGAAAATAAAACCTGGAATTATTTTCTGGTGTATTTTTTGAGCTAATATCATAGAAATATATTATACATCTATAAATAAAAAATATATTAAAAATAATGATAAATAATGAAAATGGTGAAAGAGGATAGATAATTGTTTCTACCACCACGATTTTGTTATGTTTTTTCTACCCCTAGTTTGGAAGTAGTAGTTTTTAAACCCAATTATAATTTCTATGGGGTTTCATTCATAGAAGCCACCATAAATTATTTCTACAAATATCCATCAATTTATTATAGTACTGAGAACCCCCATGTAAATTTAAAATATCCCCCACCCCAAAAAGAAATGAAAAAGAGATCTTGATGTGAAATAGTGATGGAAAATATTGAATGGGTGCTCCCTTTTTTGTTAATTTGAATGAGTAATGTATAGTGGTGATGAAGTTAATAGAATAATATCATTATTATATTATATTTTTGTTTCAAAAACTAATTCCAAAGTGATTTATTTTTTTGTTCCATCTTCCTCAAATACAATAGGGTACAACCTAACAGGCACCTTCACTATCTCCTCAACACAAGTAGCTTCTTCGTCTTCTAAAACTAGGGCTTGAAGTAGGGGTGATGATTATAAAAATTAATGATATTAGAGATTATTTTTCAATTTATAAATAATAATATTTTAATGAATGTAATATTCATAAATTAAATACCCCTCCAACTTTTTAGCTTCAAACTCATTTTACTAATGTAGGGAAACTAAGAATTCATTTGTTATAGCGGGAAGTGGATATTCAAGTTTTTATTCAACCACACCAATTTATTGTTGAACGTTAGGTGTAATATTCATTTAGTTCTTCTTATCTTTTCTTTTTTACGTAATATCCATAGAAATATTTCTTATTTAACTATAGTAGCCAGCGATGTTACCCACTTTTATGCTCTTTTGATTACTTTGAAATTATCTTGAGGTAGCATAATTTTTTTTCTATTTGGATCGTCAATGTATCTTCCCATATTTAAAATTAATTACAAGTAGATTAATATGATAAATCACAAAGTTATTCCATGAACTCATTAAATAATGATATGAATTGAATCTTCTTTTTAAGTTTTTGAAAATATATTTTTTTGTTTTTTATAAAAAATGTTGTGTAAAGAACTTATCTTTCCTGAAAATGGTGCTAAATAGATATATAGAGAACTTAATTTGGATCCTAATACAATTAATTTCTTATTATAATAATAATTTACCCTATTGGCACAACCTAGGGTCAATTACATGGAGGTATCTAACAATACACTTTATTATTATTGTGGCTAATATATTTCACCTAATATGAAACTAAATTAACTAAAATAAATAGAGGGTTTTAAAATGAATGAAATATTAAAATTATATATATAAATTAAATAAAAAATTTTATATAGAAAAAAATAACAATGACATTTTTTCCTGGTGGTCATTGTGATTTGATTAATTATTTAAAAAGAATCTCAATATTCAACTCAATGAGCTGACCAGGACCTATCACACCTCACATTATCATTTGAAATTTCATCACCTCATAAAAATAACTCTACATACATGTAAATTATCTTTCGAAATTCAGATATGATACCACATCACTGAGTATAAAAATCAATGCCATTCTCCACCATATGTACAACACACATAATGAATGGAAGGAAAATGTTCAATGAGAAGAATAATATGCTTGTAGAAAAAATGGGGAATCCAATCAGTATAATCATTTTAACAACCAAAAAATTAAAAAATTGGAATAAATATATATAAAAATAAAACACATCCAAATCAATCAAACCACTATTCCCTGCCTAAAATAAGTATTTAGGATGGTTCACAATTTTTATTGGAGTTCAGAAGGGGAAACAATGGGAAAAAAACTTAAAAACAAAAATAGAATAATGGAGATATGAAAAATAGATAATATATTAAAATAAAAAATATATTACTGAATATAAAATACTAAAAAGATATTTAAAATGGTAAATAATATTCCCCCAACATTCCAAAACCCTTGAAATAAATAAGAAAAACATTTCTTTAGGGAGAGGGGTAAACTTTTGACTCCCAAAATATCCTTTGGATTATTGAGAATTTTTTACACAATGAATGGATTATATTTATAATTTTTAAATATTTAAAATTTCCCCTAAATTTATTTTTTGTACATCAACAAATTTATATCTTCACTAGCCACCAGATAATACTCATTTTTATGACTAGTGCCCACAACTACAGGATTCATCTGAGTCTTCTGCTGCAGTGTTCCCTTGGCGTCCATTCCAACAAGCACCACCGTTCAAGCAAGAACCATTTATGCCAAATCCAAACCCCGGGTGGCAAGAACAAACACAATACTGACAATGAGGAAACTCATTCTACTCCAAGAAAAACTGGTATCAACAAGACCAAGGTATGAAACCTTCTTATCCTTCAACATCTCCAAATAATCCTCCTCTTCCCAAGTCTGAACCAAGCCCTGATAACATAGTGAAGAAAATTGCAGCCCAGATCATCCAGTTCCAACAAACCACACAATCAGATATTCAAGACCTGCGAACTCATGTGGGGCAATTGGAAAACACTATCGGTGAGCTTAAGATGCACGGTTCTTGAAAACTACCATCCCAACCCATTTCCAATCTAAAGGAAAAAGTTAATATATGTGTAGTTGCACATCGTAGTGGTAATTAAGTTTCGCCTTCTACAGATTCTGCATAGCATGAATGTCCTCCTCCTGAAAACTCTCTTTCCCAACCCTTCAATATTTCATGTAAAGAAAAACAAGACATAAATGGTAATTGAATTTTCATTGATGATTCAAATGAACAATCCATTCCTCTTCCTTCCCCTCAAATACTCTCTAAATCTAAGAAGAATTTTGATAATGATCTTGATAAAGAAATATTAGATACATTTAGAATGGTTCAAGTTAAAATTCATTTATTGGATGCAGTTAATCAAATGCTTCGATATTCCAAATTTCATAAAGAGGTCTGCACCCATTGAAGGAGGATGAAGGGGAATGAGAGAGTCAACCTGGGATGGAATGTCACAACCATGATTCAACCAGCAATGCCAACCAAGTTCAAGGATCTGGGCACATTCACAATACCTTGTACCATAGGGTGGACCTTTTTTCTGATGCTATGCTAGATTTAGGTGCTTCTATTAATTTTATTCCTCACTCTATGTATACTTATTTGCAGGCTGGAGAGCTTTAACCAATAGACATTGTCATGCAACATGCCAGCCAAAGTACAACACACCCATCATCAGTGGTTGAGGATGTCCTCGTAAAAGTTAAGAATCTCATCTTCCCTGCAGAATTTTACATTCTTGAGATGGAAGATACCTAAACCCAAGGACATTCCCCTATCATAATTGGTAGACCATTCCACAAAATAGAAAATACGATCATCAACATTCACAATGGTACGTTTTCCATGGAATTTGGTGGAGAAAAGGTAAGATTTAACATCCTTGAGGCTATGAAAAACCCTTTTGAAGAGCACTCCACTCTTCCTATCTATTCGATGGAAGTTCTCTCTAACGACAAAAACATACAAAATTCTATCCTTGACCCATCCTCTGATTTATTTTCCTCTTGTTCCCCCATGAATGATTTGAGTATTGGTTCTTCTTTTTAATTTTTCTTGAGTTTAGAAAAATGTAAATTTTGTGCTTTAATTGATGTGTGTGTTTATTATGAGATACCCATGACTATCAATGATTCTCCAAATCTCATTTCAATATATTCTCTTTCCTTTGATAATAAACACGAGCAGATAGATAGTTTCATCGACCTCACTCCCCCTAAATCCACTCCCCCAATCCAAAAACCCCCAGTGTTAGAATTATAAACAATTCCATCAAATTTAAAATATGCCTCTCTTGAGGGTATTGAACAATTTGCTGTCATTATTGCCAATAACCTCTCTCAACAACAGGAATCAATATAGCTCGATCTTTTAAGAGAGTTTAAAAATGAAATAGGATGGACATTGGATGATATTCGTAGGATTATCCCATCTATTTGTATGCACCATATACATTTGGATGATGAGGCTAATCCCATATGGTATGATCAACGCAAGTTGAATCCCACTCTCCTTGAAGTGGTAAAATTCATATTCAGTAAATTACCTAATGGTGGGATCATATATCCTATATCTAATAGTAAATGGGTTAGCCCATTGCAAATTGTGCCTAAAAACAGGAATAACAGTTGTGTCAAATGAAAGGAATGAATTGGTTCTAATGCGTGTGCAAAATAGCTTGCAAGTCTGTATTTACTTCCGTCGACTGAATCAAGCCACATAGAATGACCAATTTCCTTTACCTTTCATTGACCAAATGTTAGAACGATTGGATGGTAAGTTTCATTATTGTTTCCTTGATGTCTATTTGGGTTATTTACAAATCCATATAGCCCCTGAGGATCAAGAAAAGACCACATTTACCTGTCTATTCGGCACCTTTGCTTACAGAAGAATGCCTTTTCCCTATGAAATTCTCTTGGTACTTTTCAGTGATATATATTGACTATTTTTCTGAGTACCTTGAGAGTAGTATGGAAGTCTTTATAGATTATTTTATGGTTTATGTTTCTTCTTTTCATGATTTTTTGGAAAACCTAGGTTCTGTCCTCCATCATTGTATTGACAAAATCTTGATTTAAATTATGAAAAATGTCATTTCATGGTTGAGCAGGAGATAGTTCTTGGGAATATAATTTAAAATAAGGTAATTCAAGTTGATAAATCTAAAATTAAATTAATTTCATCCCATCCATTTCCAAAATGTATTCGTGAGGTGCGGTCTTTCTTGGGTCATGTTGGTTTTACCGCCAATTTCGTAAAGACTTTAGTAAGATCTCACTTCCCTTATCTCAATTATTACAAAAGGATTCTGATTTTTTTTTATAAAAATTGTGAGGATTCTTTCAATTCACTAAAAAAGAGTTTCAAATCACATCCCATAATCCAACCACCAAGGTGGGATCTTCCTTTTAAACATATGTGTAATGCCTCTAACTTTATAGATGGGTCAGTTTTATCAGAAAGAGTTGAGAAGTCCTCTCATGTCATTGCGTATGACTCACGTACCCTTGACCATGCCTAGGAGAACAACACAAACACTGAAATAGAACTTCATTCTATTGTGTTTTCCTTGGAAAAGTTTTGTTCCTATCTCATTGGGTCAAATATCATTATCTTTTCTGATCATGCTACCCTTCAGTTTCTCCTTAAGAAACTTAATGATAAGCCTTGCCTCATTCGGTGGATGCTCCTCCTCCAAGAGTTTGACCTTGAGATTAGAGATAAGATAGGAGTGGAAAATTTGGTTGCTAACCACATTAGTCAGATTTCCACACCACTAGAACATCATGTTGACTCACCTCTCCCCATTGGAGAATTATTCCCTCCTGAGAACCATTGTGATGTTGTGGACCATACCCCCTGGTATGTGGACATTGTAAATTTTCTTGAAACATCTAGAGTCCCCACTGATTTTAGCACTTCACAATCCTAGAGACTTAAACATGATTCTTGATTGTACATTTGAGATGACCCATATTGGTGTAGGATCTTTAGTTACCAGGTTGTTCGTAGGTGTGTCCCTGACGATGAGTTAACCTCAGTTTTGAGCTTCTGCCACACGTTGGCTTGTGGGGACCACATTGGCTCTCAACGTACTGCTCGAAATGTCCTCGACTCTAGATTATAATGGACAACACTGTATAGAGATTCCCATAGTTTTTTTAAATCATGTACTTGATGTCAATTCAGAGGGAATATCTACAAGAGGAATTAAATTCCCTAACAGCCCATGTTATTCTGTGAAATCTTCGATGCATAGGGCATTGACTTCATGGTGCCTTTTCCAAATTCATTTGGCTTTGTGTACATATTACTAGCTGTTGACTATGTTTCTAAATGCGTGGATGAAAATTCTACTAGGACCGATGACTCTTGAGTTTTTGTTGATTTTATGAGGTCCTAGATTTTTAATAGGTTTGGTCTCCCATGATTCATCACTAGTGATCAGGGTTCACATTTTTGAAATTGTAACATGGAAAAATTACTTCGTATGTATGGGATTGTTTATAAAGACTCCAATGCATATTTTCCACAAAATAATGGACAAGAGGAAATTTCAAATTGGGATGTTAAGTGAATCTTGGAGAAAATGGTACAACCCAATAGGAAGGATGGGAGTTTTCAATTGGATTATGCACCTTGGGCATACTGTACTGCTTTTAAAACCCAAATCGAAATGTCACCATATAGGATTGTGTTTGGAAAGGATTTTCACCTCCCAGTGGGGGTAGAACACAATGCATATTAGGCCATTAAGCAATGTAATATGAATCTCTCAGACGTAGGTGAGCATAGAATGTTGCAGATTCAGGAGTTAGAAGAAATTTGTCATGATGCATATGAGAACTCTCGAATCTACAAAGAGAAGAAAAATTCAATCCAGGATGGGATGATTCATCAGAGAAGTTTCATATTGGTGAGAAGGTACTCATGCATAATTCCAGGAAAAAGCTCCACCCAGGTAAGCATTGCTCCCAATGGCTCCGTCCTTATACTATTTCTGATGTTTACCGTTTTGGTGATATACAGGTTTTTCATGAGAAGAGTGGATAGAGGTTTTATGTTAATGGCCAGAGGCTCACACAGTACTATGAGGATTTACCATAGCATCATGTAGTGGAAATCCAACTGATGGATTCCATGTGTAACACCACTTATAAGGATTCCCTTCTCCCTAACATTATTTACATGTCTATTTATTTAAAAACATTCATTTAGGAAGATGTAATTTTTAGGTGCGGGGGAGGGTGACATGTCACGGTTAAGATTAAAAAAACGAAAAAAATACACACACAAAAACACGCAAAAAATCATTTTCATTTCTTTTTCTATATTTTGTGTCTTTAGATAAACATTGTTCTTAAAATAATATCCAAATCTTTTTTTACATTTTTGAGTCATTTGTGTGAAAAATATTATATTATTTTTGGAAAAATGATTTTCAAATAGATTTTTGATATGAAATATTTTTCTAGAATTTGTATTTTCAAATAATTCTTAGGTTTTTAATGGATTTTTTAAACCTGTTCCTCATTAGCACTGAAAAATATTTAAATCCCTTACACGAGAGATATTCTAATACCTTTATTGCATATTCATACTTTTAATCACATTCATGAGAGTCTCGGGTCATGTAGAGAAACTAGAACTTGCCTTAATTCTGTTTAAAACCATATGATTCAAGTGTGCTACATTCATGATAGAGGCCATCATGCATTGAAATTCCCTTTGTACAACAAACCTCTATTTTGGCAACCTTCACATTTTACCCTTCCTAAGCCTTAGAGACCATGAAATTCCTATTAGTTAGCCACATTACAAGCTAATTTATCCCTACCTACCCATCTCTTGTGTACATTCTTGTTTGAATTTCAGCAAGCGTGGGGGAGAGAGTGTTTCCATGGGAATTTTTGGGAATGATCATTTTTATGGGTTGATAGAAAGGGTGCCTACATTTTACATGGGAAGTGGGTTCACATTCCCTATTATATCATTGTATTACACATGTTTCCCTATATATCTCCGATGAAAATTGTAAAAAAAATTAGTTCTTTACATTTAAAAAAATAACAAAAGAAAAAAATGGAGAAAAGTGGAATATTATTCATTATTATTCACTCATCAGCTGTGACCCACCCAAACAGACAATGGGGATAGTGAGTTGGAAGTGATTCATTTTTGAGGGGATGAGTGTGTACATTCATTATGAACACTTGCTGAATTTTTACATGTTTTGTACTTTCGAGATTAAACATTCCTCTTCTACCTCAGAATTTTTTTATACATTAAATCCTACCAACACATGAACCTCATAACAACCTGTTGGAAGTCCTCTTGATTAGCACACTATTTTCTGCCGGTAGAGAACTTAGAATCTTGGAAAGAATATAGTAAGATCCCATGAACTCTGGGAAATGAGAATAACTCCAATTTCATATGTTCATTAAGTGAATAGGTAAATTTTCTATGTGAGGTTGGTTGCGAAATGATTCATGGGTGAACAAATGAAGTTGACCAAATTCAAATGTGAGAAAAGAAAAATGATAGAAAAATTGATTTCATAAACGAGACATGATGAATTGTATTTCATAAAAATCTAGTATATTTTCCCACCTTTGATTTTGGAATGATATTTGATTAGGATATTTGACTTTTCCTAGGAGTGAAAACGTTTAGGTGTGGGGGTGTGATCGTACCATGATTCACAGCTTTATTTCACCCTTACACCACTGTTTTAAACTAATTTTGTAATGAATATTACAAATATAATAATAAACTTCACTTACAGTTTGATTTAATGAATTAATTTTTATTACTATTTAATTGGTCAATTTTACTTGTTTAAGTGTTTACATTGTAGGAGGAGGTGAATCGGAGGGCCCACGATGGAAATCAAGCAAAACGGGCCAAACTGCGTAAGGGACCAAGCATTTAAGTGTACATAAATATATACTATGGATAATCTGTGAATTAAATTAGGCTAAAAATTGGTGTTTGAATTTAAAATGGTTTGGGATACATTTCTCTAGAAGACCATGGAGCCCAATTCTCCTATATAAAGTACCATAATAGGCCCACAATGTGAAACAAATCTTGGCGAGCCAGATTAGACAACCCTTTTGTATTTGGGTCATAACTCGGGCCTCAAAGATCCAATTGGGCTAATTCCACCTCCCATGGACATCTAACCTGAATTCCCATCTCTCCACAGAATTTCATGGCATTTTCACGCGTTTTATTCTGTCAACCATTTGGATAAAAATGGAGTAAAAAGTCCTCCATAATAGTGACCTAGCCTCTTAGGCACTTGACATATTTTATGGAATGTGTGGTGTTTATATCCATAATAACTCCTCTCACCCCCATTCTCACAAGTTTCACTACCAGGGGTGAAGGTGGGTCGAATTGGAGAGCATCTTCAACCCATTTTTGTTCTCTTCTCCCTCATGTACGTCTAAGTTTCTAAGTGATCAACTTGGGGGTGTCCATTGTTATAATCCTGAGCTCCACAATTGTAATCTTCATAAGGAATTTTAATTTTCAGGTTTGTTGTCTATTGTTCCTAATTTTTACCTTCTGAATGTTTGTATATTCTTTTTTGATCAAATACAAATAAAATGAACATGAATCCTCGTGCTTCCATGAATAACCCGGATCTTGTAATGATTTGAGTGAATTTGCCTCTTTTCTCACCTCTTCTTTTTCATGTGTTTGCTTTTGGATTGATTTGTTTGATGACATACAGAAGTTATAACCCATGAATATGCATGATTTTTTATAGAGATTAATTTTGATAATGACCCAAATCTGTACATCTCATCACGTTGTTTACATGATACCTTGATTGAGTTCAGTTCTTACATCGACATAGTTTTATTGATTAGGAGCAGTCACCAATAATCAATATCATTGATCGATCAAATACTAGGTGGTAACCTAGAAATAACTCACATAATACTAGTTTTAATGGGTATAGAATCATGAAATCAATGATCCTTCCCATTCCCTTGAGAGTGATGATGGATTGAGCCTCATGGGACACTTACCCGGGTTGATCATGATTTCTCCAACCTGTTTCTCTCACTTGGTAGTACAATTTCAATTGCTATTTTAAAATCATAAAACCCCAAAAAACATAATTTAATTTAATTTTTTTTAACATAATCAGAACATTCTTTTTAAATTAGTGATCTAGGGCTTCATCAAGAGACGACCTAGGGTTCCTACTATACTGCAGAAATTCTAGAAAAAACATAACCTCTAATTTGATGTGATCGACAACACGATCACCCAACATGAATTATTTTTAAATATTTTAGGATTAAATTTTTTTAATTTTTAGATTAATCATGTCCATGTGCTTGGATTTTTTTCTTGAGGTGGTTCTGGGGGTGTTTCGGGAACCCTTCGGGGGTGGTTCGTCGAGGTTCTGATAACCCAACAGTGCTTGGTGAGTGGTTCATCAACTATACCACTTGGGTTTAAATTAAATAATTAATCATAATTATTTTATATTAAATACTTATTGTGTGTGACGTTATATATGATCTTGGGTGGGGATATGATCTTGGTTGAGGCACATACAGGTTTAGTTGTTATGTTGTGAATCATGACATGGAAAAAAATCCTTAAAAAGGTGCGAAGTCTCTTTAAATACAGTACAATGTACTAATTTTATATTATTTTCCTACTGTATGCATGTTACATTTGTTTTGTTATGGTATATAGGTATTTAGAGTCAACGAAAGGGATAAATATCATTTCATTCGACTTTCTATGCTCAGAATGAGTGCTATTTAGCACCATGAGTTCGTTTGATGTCTTGATGATGATATCTTCAAGTGGAGAGTGTATTGATTTTCTTGTTGAGATACCTTATGTGATTTGGGATGTGATATGATATGTATCTATCCAATGATGGATTTATTGGGGCTATTCTGATTGGTAAGAGAGGATAAGGTCTAATGAACATGGGTGAGATAACGGTTTGTCTCCCGCCTAATGTGGAAGACACTCTATAGGGTGGTTTGAGGGGTTTAAAAGGAATGTGGACTATGAAATGAAGTTTGTGTCTAGGTGAGCCTTCAGTTAATGATTTTACCAAATGTTACAAGTTTAAGGTGGTTTCAATGATTAGAGACTATTATGGGTCTAAATTAACAAATAGAGGCCCTAGAAAGTGGTTAGATATATTTCGAGGATGTGATAAATATTGAGAAACTAGCAGCCTAGGATCAACCGGAGAGATATGTCATGGGTTGAAACCCTACATGTATTCATGTTGTTAATGGCCTCCCTAGATATTTTGGGGATGAACCATTATTCATGATGGGATCTATAGAGTTTTTAGGGATGGTTTAGTGTTCTTGGACCACCCCGATATATGTCAGGACAGGTTGGTGTGATGACTATTCTTCGATAGGGGTATTGGGTATAGAAAATTTCTAGATATGGCTTTCGTTTAAGGAATGTTTTTTTATGTTTTTTTGTATCAAACTAATACCTTGGTATATGTTTCTTATGTTGTTGTTTATGAATAATACGTCAACATTAATAGGATTAGGTCAAGGATAACCATGTGGGTTGGGTCATGGGGTGATATGAGATCAATGGACCTCCCTTGAGTGAAAAAGGATTGGTCAAGGAATTTTGACTTATGACTATTCCCAGCATCTTTAGGTGTTGGGTCAAGGTACTGGATGGATCTCTACCATGAGTCCTAAGTTATGGGATAATAATAGGTTCTATGGAATTATATAGATGATTATGAGGATTCCAAAATGTTATTAAATGCAGAATTCTTAGGTGTTGGGGAGGCCAAGTTAGCAAATAGTAACTTTAGGCATAGTTAGTCATGGGGACATGGTTAGCACATGACATACAAGGAGCTTGTATCATATGTTTATTTTATTCCACATGCATACATATATATGATGGTGTATACTAAGGGAACATAGTGATACCAAACTAACATTTATTACTCAAACCATGTGTGGAAACCCTAGTTCTCATGCAATCCTTATATATGTATTTAGGTTTAATATGGTACATGTAGTGGATATTGATGGTAAATAATTGGATATTTTGAAGAGAGGGTGTGTGAGTATTGGAGATATTAGTATGGTCAATGTGTGTGAATTTTATTTTTGTTTTATTTTTGATATGGGACCATCCCATTGAGTTGTCATAGATGTATTATTTTATTCTTCTTCATGATACATTTTATTAAAGCACTTTGTTTATTTTATATTGTGTACTCTGATGTTTGTGATGAATGATATTTTGCTTATTTCCAGTCTTTTTATGTGACTTTAATTATAAGGAATATTATACTCACACATATATATTATGACTTCATCTTTAGTTAAAGTCCTATAGTATATGGGGAGGTGTTCATGTGTCTCTATGGAAACATCAGCTCAAGAACTATTGAGCCACCCTGGTTCAGAACATTAAAAAATGGTATCAGATAATTATTATTTTTATGATTTTTTGGATTTAGTTGATAGGTGATCCAGGAATGTTTTAGAGCATATGATGGACCTCATACTGTTTTGTCCTGAACACATTTCTTGTGGGAAGTCTATGTTACCAACGGTACTTAATTTCTATTCTTTTATTTTGCAATTATGGATTTTATTTTTATATAATTTGACATGTTTTATAGATTTTGTATTTTTGGTTGTTTGATGATATCTTATTAGAAATATTACTATGTAAATGAATCATATTGGGAACATAGGACACCCATATTATGTTAATGATTGCGTGTGATTGGTTTTTCTAATGGTATTTTAGTTGTTAAATCTTTCCAAAAATGGCATATATGGTGTTTTATCTATACAAAATATTGGTGTAATTATACATATTAAAACCATTATAATTTCTCTACAGTCATGTCGTATAGATCCTTGTGTAGGATGTTCTTCGATGAGGATAAAATGGATTCTGTTAATTAAGGGACCCATTGGTACCCTTTGTTGGTTTATGTATACATTGGATGACTCATTATTGGATCCCTGATGGGTTATTTATATGAATGTGATTCATGAGGAATTATCTAAGGAGGGGAAATGATTTCTCTACGGATGTGGAACCATGGTGGGTTTGAACTGGGTTTGGTTATGAAATGTGTCAACCACATCTCATATATTATTTTCACATATAACTTCTTGGTGTCACTCTACTTAACCAAACTAGTTGGTTATACGGAAATCCTAAGGGGTCATAGAGAAATTAATTGGAAATGTTTAGCTATTTTGGATGTAAAACACATGGAGGATTTCTAGTTCAAGGTTTATGTTTGATTAAGGGGTCATTTAGATTCCTAGAACTGAGTTCTTAGGGTTCACTATTTTGTAGTGTTGTGGGAGAATGATTATATTCTCATGGTTCTAGTAATGATTTTCTTGCAGTGAGTGATCGTGTAGTTATCCTTGCAATGGGTGGGATTCCTTGGTCTATTGGGAGAGAGTGACATCTAGTGTATCTTGGTCTATGGGTTTGAGGAGTGAGCATAGTTAGACGGGACATGACTCAAGAGATAATGGGTTGGGTATTTGAATGGGATATAAGGGAGAGTGTATTTTTTAGGACTAGTGAGAGATGTGTATAGAGTTGTTGAAGACCTATGGGAGGGTTTTTATTGGAATAATCTTCACAAGGGGTAGAAAAAAATTGGTGAAAATTTTGTAAAAATGAACTGGTATGTGAGTGTTGGTGCACATTAGTTAAATGTTTCATCAGTTGAGTTGTAAATTGATGAATGTACAATGTGTGGGTTTATTGGGAATGGTTCTATTTGTGACTGAACATGCATTCTCTTTTGGTGGGTTAAGTGTTGTGCCATCCTCAGAGTGAGGTGACCAGCGTGTTCGGTGAGACGGTAACATTGCTGGAAATATGGAGTTTGGTGCATGGGATATATCGCTATTTAGTGAGAGGTAACATCATAAAATGATACATTCATCCATCAACCGTTGATATGATATTTTTTATCCATTTAGGGGATTCAATGTATGGGTGAACATGAATCACGAGGAGAAACAAAAGGGTAACCAGCAAATATTTTGGATTACCACTCGAGTATAAATTTATTGAAATTAAAGCATTGTGTAGATCATAATTGGATTTTGGTTCTTCATTTTATCACTACGGTAAGAGTGGAACAATCATGTCTGATCATTATTTGTCTGAATGGATGGAAGGTGCGTTGTAGAGAATGGTTGTTTGGGTAATTTTGAGTGATGATAATGATACTCCTATGGTGAGGATCATTGTATCAGTCACTGGTAATATAACCTTTTTGAATAAGGGTCTTGGTTATGATTATTCCTATCATGGGATCATCAAGGAAACATTTGGGTACTAGCGTGTGATAAAATCTACTGATATCGCGTTCCTTGTTTATTACCTGATTGAAGTTCACATCGAGTGTTAAGTGGATTCGAGGAATTTTCCTTTGGCATAGAAATGTTATAGTGTGATTCAAAATATTTTAATGGGGTTAATCATGATTTCTCATGTGGTTTCAGGGTGAATCATATATTTATGACATGGTTCTAACAGTAAAAAAATTTCATCATGTTGTTCAAGTGGTTAACCCATTTCATCACAAGTATCAGTGGGTTAATAATGATACATACATAGGGTAGAGTCTTTCTAGGATTTTAATTCATGTAAATAAATAGTATTTTGTACCATGTATCATGGTATGAGAATGAACCTACATGTAGTGGAAGTTAGTCGAAATGTTGGGATGAAGCCAACCATTCTTTTGATTTTGTGTCAGTGGGTGTGATCGATCATTTTGAGAAACTCTTACTCAAGTAGGTCTAATTAGTGAATTTGGTGTGTGTCGTATGTAGTGATATGGAATCCTAATTTGGATTATTTTTTGGAATGTGGTTGGTGGGTCATTGGAGCATTAGAATATAATTTTCAGTAAGTGATTACTATGGCGGTGAGAACCAAAACTAGGAATTGGCTCCCATGAGTGAATCATTATAGTGGGTAGGACCATAATATTTGTGTTGAGTATATTAAACACATCATGGAATAATGATAGATATGAGTTTGGGTTTGTGTCATGTTGGAGTTTCTTAGGATGTTGAGCTGGTGGCATGACTCCTGGTGAATAGTATATCTGGTGTTTGGGGTTGTGTGGTGGAAGAATCTTAGAAATTATGATCCAAAATATTGTGAGTTATTAATGAATTGATAATGTATTATGGTTGGGAGATATGGTTTTATGTTTTACATATATTTTCAAGGAGTATAATCATTATGGTTGGGATTTTTTAACACCCTATGGATTTTTTGTTGTTATGTCTTGAGGACTTTAAAAATTCTTTTTGATGATGGGTTTGTTTGCGGAACTAATTAAATGTATGGGTTTATAATCTTTTAAATATCTCTAAAAGGTTTTTATACATTTATTGTTGTTTAGATAAGTTGTTTTTTATTCTATGGGATGGTGGGATGATTTTAGAGTAGCAGGGCTTCAGAAAACAGTAGTTTCATATCCTTCAAAGTGTGAATGGGATCTTCATGTCATGAATGAAATTCACAGGGTGTCTTAGGATATAAATTGGGAAATTTGGTATAAGGAAAGTAATATACAAAAAAATCATGGTAAGACCACTTAGGTCAGACGTATAAACCAGTTTTCTTTGTTTTTTTAAAATAAAAGTGGGGGAACAACATCCTTTTTTTCTTTGGTTGAGGAGCTTGTCCATAGGAGGCCAATGACTAGGCTCCCTATATAATGTTTATAGTTGGTTCCCTAAACCCAACTTTTATTGTACTTTGATTACTATTACATGTATTAATTTTTTTTATACATGTGTTTATCTAGCCATGATAGTGTAGATACTTCTGCATCTACTTTGTTTATGGAAATGTCCTTAGATTACCTGTTGCATCAAATGGTTATAGCAGGTCCCAAGCTATAATGAAAACCCTGAGATTCCATTACAGTAATCTTAAAGTGACATCCTATGGTCCAGTTAAATCATTCTAAAAGGACACAGATGATGTATGACCATTAGGTGATGGAATCTCATAAGCATTGAGACTTCTTCTCATAATGTTCGAACATGATGATCTCTAGTAATTGAGATCATGAGCACAGACCCACTTATTAATAACACCGAATTTTTCTGGTGTCATTGGTCGTTCTTATCTATGGACATGTGAAATGGTCTCTTGACCTGAGATCATTATCAATGAATGTCATTTAATTATGTACATTTTATACAAGGTAAAATTCATGGAGACAAAGTCATGGAGAGGTTGTTTATATCGGATACTTCATTAATGGCATGGCATTGATTGAATGATTGAGAAAGGATTTGTCACTTCTGAGTTTCAGAAGATATATCTCAGGCCTGGTTGAATAGGATGGTTACACATTAAATAAATCCATGGCCATTGTAGTCAAATGTAAGACCATACAGACAAATCAACAAACAAATAAAGCAAATAAAGAATGTTGACAATAGTGTGCATTCTGCTTTATTGAGATATTGATGATGAAGAGATTTTATTACACGGACCGTGTTTGTAGGAAGGCAGTCATTTCTTTGACATTTCCTTATCTCTACAGGGGCCTTGATGAGTTGCTAAACCCCTCTCTAGGTCGGTGGTATTATTCACTACTATTGATATAAGGGCCTAGAGGGTTACACATAATAGCACCTTGAGAATCATCACTATTCTGGGAATAAGAAGATAGAATATGGTGGGCCCTGCCAAAGGGTCTAAGCACCATCTGAGTTCTATGGATCACCAAAGAATAAATAAATTAATAAATTATTCAAGTTTAGAATAATTCGTTGAATTTATTTATAACATGTATTTACAAGTTATATAGTAAATACATGTATTAATATTATTCTAATAGATTTAAATATCCTAGGTTCGTTTAATATTAGCAGGAGGAATGAGTCGAGTTAAAGACTCAAATTTATCACGTAATATATTTATATATTACCAGTAAGTGATAAATTGTAAATATTATTTATGGCATAATTTTATTTTCCATAAATAATTATTTATATCACTTATATAGAATACGTCTATTACACGGGGGGCCAGGAACCTATACCTCGTTCTTTAAACACCCTCTATATAAGTGAGAGAGAGCCTCTCTCGTGATTACTATTCATGTGTCAAGATTGAGAACATCTCTATCCTCACGGAATCTAGAGAGAGTCTCTCATGCAAAGAAGGATCTTCAAGATCATTCATCTCATATTGAAGCTTCTTTGTTTTTGGTGATCATTGCTGCGATGAAGTGAGCATCAATGATCTGCACTAGCACCCTTATCATGAAAAATGGCAGCGAGAATATTCTCAAGGCGTGTGTGGATGATCTAGAGGGCATCGATGTCGGAGTCTTTGAGCAACGATCGTCGGCGTCCTGTGTCAGACTTGCACGTGTCAATTATGAACAATGCAAATGTTTAGTTTAATATTTTGTGCTCTATTTAAACCAATAAATATCCTCAAACCAAGATAAGACAAGATCACCGGAGTTGACAGGGTTATGTCACTCCGGTGAAGTAGAAAATTTTAAATTCCCAGCCCACCGGCTTCCGCTGCACAGTCCCGGTACCCAACAGTGGTATCAGAGGGATCAAAAGGTTTTTCTGAGTCAAGAAAATTAAAATGCATTAAATTTAATTGTGGGGTGTAAAAACGGTTCATTCGGATTTAACCACGCGTCGTTTTTTTTCAAATGATCAAGTTACGATCATTTTAAATTTTTAATTGGATGGACGTTGTGTTTTTTCGTTCATTTAATGTTTATCTCAATTTGAGAATCAACATGAAATATATATTTTATTATTATAAAATATAATAAAATATTAATTATAAAATATTTTATTATAAAATATAATACTACAAAGATGTGTGGATTTTTTTTAATAATAAAATAATTGGGAAAAATACCAAGACCCCAATTTGGGGTCTTCTTTCTTTTACATAAAAATTGGGAAGAGAAAGACCCCAAAATGGGTTCTTCTCCCATTATTTATTTTTTTAAAAGGGGGTGGCCTTATTTTCCTAAAGGGCAAATGAAATAAAAAAATAGAAGACCCATTTTGGGGTCCCCTCCTTCACACATCACAATGGGGTGAGGCACCCCTTGAGGGTGAAACCCTCGCCGTACCCAGCATGCCTCCCCATCCCGTCAGCTCTTCTCCCACTGGACCTGCCTGACGTGCCACCTCGGACCCCACCTGGCGCCGCTCCTGCTCGGACCACTGCCCCAAGCTCGCGCCGGCTTACCCACCCACCAGACCGCCTCCACTCGGCTGCCCCAAGCCTGTGTCGGCATCCTCCTCCTTGGCGGACCCCCTCCGTCCGGCCACCTCTAGCCCACGCCGGCCTCCTCCTCCGCACTGAACCCCCTCTATCCGGTCGCTGAGCTTGCGTCGGCCTCCTCCTCCGCGTCGGACCGGGCAGCTGCCTCACCGGCTTGACGGGGCAGCGGGTTGTCGGCCATGGGGCTGGCCTGCTTCTTTCTCACCCTCCTCCCGCTCCCCACGGACCATTTCAGAAGATGCAGCCGCCGCAGAAGTCGTTGGACACTACAGACATGTCGCGTTCACACCGCGGTCACGCCGCGATCACGCTGATGTCATGTCGTGGTCACGCCACAGTCACGCCACGGTTACACCACTGTCTTGTCGTGGTCAAGCCGTGATACCCTATTGAAGGGAAACATCCCACGATGGTACGCAGTCCTACCAGACTCTTCTCCAGCTAGTGGTAACCCAGTATTAAATTAATTTTAAATAATTTAGTTTAGTTTTTAAATTTAATTAATTGGAATTAATTTTGGGGTTTAAATTAATTTTATCCGAAATATTAATTTAATATGAGTTTAGAATTAAATTGATGGTTTAATTTCAATTTTGGAATTAAAATTAAATTAATCTAATGGAACTGATAGAATAAATTATTTTAATTTAATGAAATTCATTTAATTTATTTCAACACCCTCGCATTATTTAAATTTATTACAATTTAATTTAATTACGCATTTACCCTAACTGGTCTTGAGAAAGTTATTGACTTGTGTATGTCTGACATTTATTTATTTAGTTAGTTATTTATTCAATGCATGCGATGATTGTAATATTTAATTTGGTAAATGAATGTTTGTGAATTTTCTTTTAATTCAAATATGTATAAGGTCATGTGAGACCATTGAACTAGTTGTATTTGGTACCCAAGACCCCCTCGCATGCGTGCGAGTATATTTGTAATTATACGGCGACGATATGAGATGAAGACCCTTCCATGTAGAGGGGGTATTCCAGACATGAGTTGGGCACATTGCACTGGGGCCAGCAGTGACACGAGTCATGTATTGGCTTAGGTATGGATGCCCCTAGGTGATGATTGATCAGTTATCGATTGATCCTTATAGAATTCTCAAGACCACTTGGAATGCATGATTTAATTTATGCATAGTTTATTATTTTATGCGTCTGCATGATTATTGTGTGATCACATAGAATAGTAAACAGGATAAAATTCATAAAGTTGTGATGAATAATATTCTATTGAATGTTCAATTGTGAGTGCGACCACCCAGTTTGAAGATAATAAATAGAAAAGGATTATATTCATCAATATAATATTAAAAATTCCCTCAGAGATATATTAAGTCTAAATGCCTTCCATTTCTCACATCTAAACAAAACTAGCAAGGTGGGTGCTCTTCAGCCATAGTTGAGAGTGCCTCATACTAGCAGGGCATTTTCATGAGATAAATGGGTCGACTTAACTTCAGTGAGTAGTCAAGGATTAGCCTTAGCTAACATGCAATAACTTTAGAGGCAAGAGGTTGAGGAAATCATGATCAGATTCCAAAATCTCGGACTTTACTCAACAACACAAGGAACCACAAGAAAAAGTGGTTGCCCAGCATAGTTCATACCTTGAAACCCTCAAAGTAGTGGCGTAGCCCTAGCTTGTAGACTACAAGGGAGGTTTCATGGATCCTTTCCACTAGAATGCTCAAGAGATGGAGTATTCTGAATCTAATAGTGAGGGATATTAAGGATCGTTAAAATAGTGGGAGACATTAAATGATATAATAAATTATTAATCATAAAATTTCAAAAGGTAATCAAGACAATGTACTAACTGCTAAATGTTTATCTGATGTAGATTCAAAATGGAAATCACCAACACCACATGTATTTTATCACTGCGATCTATCTTTGATAAAGAAAATATTCTGACTGGAAATAACTTCCAGGAGTAGTACAGGCACTTGTGCATGTTACTATGCCAAGAAAGGAAGTTATATGTTCTAGAATCCACAATTCCTACTGAGCCTCCTCAGGGAGCAGGCAAGACTAAAAAAGATAAGTGGAGAAATCATGTAGACGATGCACTTGATGTATAGTGAATCATGTTGTCATCCATGTCCAGCCAATTGTAAAAAATGCATGAGGAAGAGGATTCCAACAATATTCTTTCACATCTCCAAGAACTATATGAGGTGAGGGCTAGGCAAGAAAGGTATAAGATCTCAAGTGTGATTTATAAGTGGAGGATAGCATAAAGACACCAAGATGATCCTCATGTACTCAAGATGATTGGGTATATTGAGAGGCTTGAAGCCCTTGGGTTCAAACTGAACCAAGAACTAGCAGTGGATCTAATTCTTTCCACTTTACCATGAAGTTTCTCGACTTTCATTGTCAATTATAACATTAATGATATGACAAAGTTACTCACAGATCTCTTAGATTTAGTTCTCCAAGCTGATAAGGACATGAAAAACACCAATTCAACTGTCCTTATGGTGAACAAGAAAAACAAGGGAAAGTCAAAGGGGTCTAAGGACAAGTAAAGTCCAAAGACACCAATGAATTGTCCTACAATGAAGCCAAAGATTTAGAGGCAATGTAACGAGCAGGAAGCTGTCTGCTTTGAATGTATCAAGAAAGGCGACTGGAAGAATAATTGCAGAGCAGGGAAGAAGAAGCATGTTCAAACTTATACTTTAGGTATTTATGTCATTGAATGCAATATTTCATTATCTACATGTTGGGTATTGGATATGGCATGTGGCTCAAACATTTGTATTCATATACAGGAACCATGTAGGTTTAAGAAGATTGAAAAATTTCTATTGGATCTCCGAGCTGATAATTGTGCAAGTCTGGTGGCCTTGGCAGTGGGAGACTATCACTTGACATAACCAACTAGTTTGGTTCTTGTTTTAAACAATTTCTATTATGTACCATCTATTACGAGGAACATTATCTCTGTGTCAAGTTTAGACACTATGGGTTTTTATTTCAAGTTTGGGAATAAAAGTTGTCTCTTTTAGGATAACATATGTTATGGTATGGCACATCTTAACAATGGTTTATATATGCTAGAACTAGAAAACTCAGTAATGGAAATCAATGAAATAAAAACATCCAACATGACTCAAATAACACCCACCTATGGCACTTCATACATGGTCATGTAAAAGAGATGCGATTACGAATATTACATTAAGAAGGGTATCTAGGCTTGGTATAGTTAGAACCCTTAGATGTATCTACTTAATACGGTATAAGTCATATTTTTGTATTTTATTTAAGGAATACCAAAATGAAGTAGAAACCCAACTTGGAAAGAAGATAAAAGCACTTCGCTTAGACCGAGGTGGAGAATATCTTAACCAAGTTTTCATTGATCACTTGAAAGAGTGTGGGATAGTATCCCAACTCACACCTCCTTTTACACCAAAATGGAATGGTTTTAGTGAAAGAAGGAATATGACCTTTCATGACTTGGTCAGATCAATGATGAGTCATACAACTCTTCCATTATCCATATGGGGATATGCCTTTCAGACAGCAGCATATACCCTTAACCGAGTACCAACTAAAGCTACAGATGGGATTCCATATCAGTTATGGTATGGAAAGAAACCTAATCTGACACACATGTGTGTGTGGGGGTGAGAGGCATTTGTCAAGACTTTACCAAGTGACAAATTATCATCCAGAAGCACTAATTTCATCATTATATGTTATCCTAAAGAAACTAGAGGATACTACCTGTATAAACATTTAGATAGAAAAGATATTGTGGCAAGATATTCCACATTTCTAGAAAGGGATCACATTTATATTAGAAATAGTGGGAGAATGATTGACTTCGATGAAGTTAAATCTCCAGATGCACAACAGTTGGTAGAGTAATAATATCCATAAGAGAAAGTGGAAGGAGAAATTTTTCTTGAGACATGGATACTATGTAGGTCTATGTGAGAGGTTTGAGAACCAGAGAATTATGGTTTTCTTTTCACTGAGTCAGGTGACACAACAGTCCTTGAGGATGATGAACCTCTAACTTACAAGGAAGAATTATAAGGTAAATAAGATGTTAAATGGAAAGGAGCCATGAATTCTGAGATGGAGTCCATGTACCAAAATCTTGTTTGGATTTTGGTAGACCCTCCAGCTGATGTAATTCCCATTAGATGAAAATGGGTATTCTTGAAGAAGTTGGACTTGGATGTTAAGGTTAATACCTTCAAAGCAAGAATGGTTGCAAAATGTTTTAGACAATTTCAAGGCATTGAATATGATGTAACCTTCTCAGCAGTGGAAATGCTTAAATTCATCACAATATTGCTTGCAATAGCAGCCTTACATGATTATGAAATTTGGAAAATGGAAGTCAAAATTGCTTTTCTAAATTGGATTTTGGTTGAAGATGTATATATGACTCAACCCAAAGGGTTTTTTATGTCAATGAATGCCAATAATGTATGCAAGTTGGAGAGCTAAATATATGAATTGAAGAATGCATCAAGATCATGGAATGATCACTTTGATGAGGCCATAAGAGATTTTTGTTTTGTTAAAAATGAAAGTGAGCCTTCTGTCTATAAAAATGTTGAAGGGAATGCTATTTTTTCCTAGTTTTATATGTTGGAGACATATTAATCATGGGAAATGAGGTGCAAGTCTTACAATAAGTTAATACTTGGTTAAATTAATGCTTCTCCATGAAAGACTTAGGTGAAGAATCCTACATTCTATATATCAAGATCTATCGAGATAGATCTCAATGGCTACTTGTCCTAAGTCAAAGTACATATATTGACAAGGTACTCAAATGGTGCAATAAAGAAAAATCCAAGAAAGGATTGTAAACTATGTCACATAGTGTAAATCTTTCTAAGAAAGTGTTTCCACAAAAATACGAAAAGATTGATAGAATGAGTAGAGTCCCTTATGCTTCGACAGTGGGTTGTATCATGTATGCCATGCTATGTACCAGGTTTGAAGTTGCCTTGGATTTAAGCATGGTGGGTAGATATCAGGGCAATCCAGGAGAGATGCACTCGACAACTGTTAAAACTATCCTAAAGTACTTAAGGTGAACTAAGGATAGGTTCCTGGTGTATGGAGGATATGAGGAACTAGTTTTGAGGGGATACATTGATGCTAGTTTCCAGATAGATCATGATGATATGAAATTGCAGTCAAGATACATCTTTTTCCAAAATGGTGGTGTAGTGTGCTAGAGAAGCTCAAAGAAAGTTGTGTTTGCTGATTCTACAGTAGAGTCTGAATATATTTCTACTTCTGATGCATCAAAGCAAGTAGGTTGGATACATAGATTTATCTCAGACATTGTTGTTGTACCTAGTAGTAAAGAACTTGATTTAGTATATTGTGATAATACTGCTCTAGTGGTGCTTTCCAAGGATCACAGGTCTCACCAGAGGACAAAGCATATTCTTCCGAAGTTTCATCTCTGGAGGGATTTTACTCAAAGAGGTGAAGTGATAGTTAGCAGATTATCCACAGAGGAAAATGTGGCAGACCCCATGACTAAAGAGAGTTCTCAGCAGAAGCCTGATATACATATGAGAGCTAGAGGAATGAATCATGTTAGCAGTTGGCACTAGTGCAAGTGGGAGTGTTGAAAGTGGGTGCCCTAGACCCAACTTGTGTTGTACATTGATTACTGTTACATGTATTAAGTTTGTTTTTATAGATGTATTTATCTTACCATGATATTGTAGATACTTCTGCATTCACTTTGTTTATGAAAATTTCCTTAGAATACCTGTCGTATAAAATGGTTATAGCAGGTCTCAGGCTATAATGAGAACCCTGAGATTCCATGATAGTAATCTTTATGTGATGTCCTGTGATCTAGTTTAATCATTCTGAAAGGACACAGATGATGTATGACCATCAGGTGCTGGGAGATCCTTAGCATTGAGACTCCTTCTCATGAAGATCACACTTGATGATCTCTAGTAATTGAGATAATGAGGATAGACCCACTTAATAGAAAAACCACATGTTTCTGGTGTAATTGGTTGTTCCTATCTATGGAAATGTGTAATGGTCTCCTGAATCTAGATCTTTATCAATGAATGTCATTTAATTACATACATTTGATATAAGGTGAAAACCACGGTGAAAAAGTCATGGTGAGGTAGTTTGTGTCATGTACGTCATTAATGGCATGGCATTGATTGAATGATCGAGAAAGGATTTGTCACTTCCGAGTTCAAGAAGAGATATCTTGGGCCTGGTTAATTAGGATGGTCCCACCTTCAATAAATCCATGGACATGGTAGTCTAAGGTAAGACCTTCCAGATAAATCAACAAAAAAATAATGCGAATACAGAATGATGACACTAGTGTACATTCTGGTTTATTGAGATATCGATGATGAAGAGACTATATTACATGGACCATGTTCGTAAGAAGGCAGTCATTTCTTTGAATTTTCCTTATCTCTATAGGGGCCTCGATGGGTTGGTAGACCCCACTCTAGGTTGGTGGTATTATTCACTATTATTGAGATAAGGTCCTAGAGGGTCACACACAATAGCGCCTTGAGAATATTCCCTAGTATGGGAATAAAAATTTAGAACTTGGTGGGCCCCGCAAAAGGGTCCGAGAACTATCCATGTGCTATGGATCACCAAAGAATAAATAAATTCACTAATTATTCGAGTTTAGAATAATTCATTGAATTTATTTATAACAAGTATTTACAAGGTATATAGTATATACAATTATTAATATTATTCAAATTGATTTAAATATCATAGGATCGTTTAATATTAGCAGGAGGAATGAGTCGAGTTAATGACTCAAATTTATCATGTAATATATTTATATATTACAAGTAAGTGATTAATTGTATATATTATTAATGGAATAATTTTATTTTCTGTACATATTTATGTATATCACTTATATAGCGGATGTCTATTACATGGGGGGCTGGGAACCTATATCGTGTGTTTTAAACACTCCCTATATAAGTGATAGAGAGGCTCTCCCATGATTACTATTCATGTTTTAAGATTGAGATCTTCTCTCTCCACATGTAATCTAGAGAGAGTCTCTCAAGCAAAGAAGGATCTTCAAGATCATCCATCTTAGATTGATGCTTCTTCCTTTGCGGTGATCATTGTTGTGCTGAAGTGAGCGTTGAAGATCCTCTCCAGCACCCGAGTATTGACAAACAACACATGGGAAGATTCACAAGGCGTGTGTTGATGATCTAGAGGGCTTCGACGTCGAAGTCTTTGAGCAAAGATCACCAGAGTCTGACGACAGACTTTCACATGTCAATTATGAAAAAGGTAAATGTTCAGTTTAATTTTTTGTGCTTTTTTTAAACCTTGTGAGATCCTCGAACCAATTCGGGACAAGATCACCAGAGTTAACAGGGTTATGTCACTCTTATGAAGCATAAAATTTTAAATTCCCAGCCCACCGGCTTCCGCTGCACAATCTTGTTACCCAATAGTGGTATTAGAGGGATCACAAGGTTTTTTTATGTCAAAAAAATTAAAATACATTAAATTTAATTGCGGGGTGTTATAACAGTTCATTCGGATTCGACCGCATGCCATTTTGTTTTCAAATGATCATGTTACGATCATTCAAATTTTAATCGGATCAACGTAGTTTTTTTTCATTCATTTGATGTTTATCTCAAATTGAGAATCAACATCAAATATATATTTTATTTTTATAAAAAATTATAAAATATTTATTATAAAATATTTCATTATAAAATATTCTTCCACAATGGTGTGTGATTTTTTTAATAATAAAATAAGTGGGAAGAAGATCAAGACCCCAATTCGGGGTGTTCATGCTTTTAAATAAAAATTGGGATGACAAAGACCCCAAAATGGGGTCTCTCCCTATATTTATTTTTTAAAAAAAATGGGGTAGCCTTATTTGTCTAAAGGACAAATAAAATTGAAAAATAGAAGAACCCTTTTTGGGGTATTCTCCTTCACATGGCGCAAGGGGGTGCGAAACCCCTTGAGGGTGAAACCCTAGCCGCACCTAGCTGGCCTCTCCTTCCCGCCAACTCCTCTCCCGTCAGACCTGCCTATTGTGCTTCCTTGGACCCCACCCGATGACACTCTTGCTCGGACCGCCTCCCTGAGCCCGCGTCGGCCTACCCTCCAGTCCGACCACCTCTACCCGGCTGTCCCGAGCCCGCGCTGGCCTCCTCCTCCACACCGGACCCCTTCCTTCCGGCCACCCTGAGCCAGCGCCGACCTCTTCCTCCATGTCGGACCCCCTCCATTGGGTCGTCCGAGCCTGTTCCGGCCTCCTCCTCCATGCCGGACCGGGAAGCCGCCTCACTGGCTTGCCAGAGCAGTGGGTTGCTGGCCATATGGATAGCCGGATTCTTTCCTGGCCTCCTCCCTCTCCCCTCGGACCATGTAGGATGATTCAGTCTCCTTGGGAGTCGTTTGACACTGCGGTCACGTTGCGGTCACGCCGCAGTCAAGTCGTGGTACCCTGTTCCAGGACGACATCTCATGGTGGTACACAGTCCTGCCAGACTCCTCTCCATCTAGATGTAACCCTGTATTAAATTAATTTTTATTAATTTAGTTTTTTTAAATTAAAATAATTGGAATTAATCTAGGGGTATAAATTGTTTTGATCCGAAATATAAATTTAATTTATGTTTAGAATTAAATTAATTGTTTAATTTAATATTTGGAATTAAAATTAAATTAAACAAATGGAATTGATAAAATAAATTATTTTAATTTAATCAAATTCTTTTAATTTATTAGAACACCCTCACATAATTTAAAAAAATTCAGTTTAATTTTATTGTGCATTTACACCAACTGGTCTTGAGCAAGTGACTGACATGTGTACGTCTTGAATTTATTTATTTATTTATTCAATTCATGCAATAATTTTAATATTTAATTAGATAAATAAACGTCTGTGAATCATATTTTAATTCAAAAATGTATAACGGCATGAGTGTCCATTGCACTAGTTGTATTTTGTACCCCATACCCCTCACCTGCATGCGAGTATATTTGTATTATAAGGTGATGATCCGAGATGCAGACCCCACCATGTAGAGGCGGTAGTCCAGACACGAGTTGGGCAATTTGCACTAGGGCCAGAAATGACAGGAGTCATGAATTGACTCAGGTATTGATGCCCCTAGGTGATGATTGATCAGTTATTGATCGATCATTATAGAATGCTCAAGACCAGTCAGAATTCATGATTTACATTTTTCATAGTTTATTATTTTATGTGTCTGCATGATTATTACATGATCACATATAATAGTAAGCAAGATAAAATTTATAATGTTGTGACGAATAATATTCTATTGAATGTTCATTTTTGAGCGTGACAACCCAGTTTGATCATAATAAATAGGAAAGGATTATATTCATCAATAAAATATTAAAAAATACCTCAAATATATATGAATTCTAAATGGCATCCATTTCTCACATATTAACAAAATCGGCTGTTTGGGTGCCCATCAGCCTTAGTTGAGAGTGCCTCTTACTAACGGGGTGTTTTCATGAGAGAAATGGGTCGACTTAACTTAATTGAGTAGTCAATGATTAGCCTTAGTTAACTTTATATCACATTAGAGGCAATAGGTTGAGGGAATCATGTTTAGATTCCAAAAGATGGGACTTTACTCAACAACACAAGGAAGAACAAGAACAAGTGGTTGGCCAGCATTGTTCCTACCTTGAAACCCTCTAATTAGTGGCGTAGCCTTAACTTGTATACAACGATGGAGGTTTCTAAGGATCCTTGACACTAGAATTCCCATGCGATAGAGTATTCTGAATCTAATAGTGAGGGTTATTAATGTTTGTTAAAATAGTGGGAGACATTAAATGATATAATAATTTTTTAATCATAAAATGTCAATAGATAATCAAGACAAAGTACTAACTGCTATATTTTTATCTGATGTATATTCAAAATGGGAATCACCAACATCAATAGTACTTTATTACTAAGATCGATCTTGGATAAAGAAAATATCCTGACCGACAATAACTTTCCGGAGTGGTACAGGCGCTTGCGCATAGTATTATGCCAAAAAAGTAAGATATAAGTGCTAGAATCCCCAATTCATGCAGAGCCTCCTCTGTGAGCAAGAAAGATGGAAAAAGATAAGTGGAGAAAGCATTTAGACGATGCGCTTGATATACAATGCATCATGTTGTCATCCATGTCCAGCCAATTGCAAAAAATGCATGAGGAAGAGGACGGCTACAAGATGCTTTCACATCTCCATGAACTATATGGGGAGAGGGATAAGCTAGAAAGGTTGGAGATCTCAAGTGCGTTTTATAAGTGAAAGCTAGCATAAGGTCACTAATCCAGTCCTCACATACTCAAGATTATTGGGTTTATTGAGAGGCTTGAAGCCCTTGGGTTCAAACTGAACCAAGAACTAGTATTGGATGTCATTCTTGCCTCTTTACCATCAAGCTTATCGACTTTAATTGTCAATTATAATATGAATGATATGACAAAGTTGCTCCCAGATCTCTTGGTTTAGTTCACCATGATGATAAGGAAATGAAAAACACCAATTCAACTGTCCTTATGGTGAAAATGAAAAACAAGGGCAAGGAAAACAGGTCTAAGTCCAACTCAATGCCAGAGACACCAATGCATCATCCTACAAAGAAGCCAATGATTCAAAGGCAATGTAATGAGTAGGAATCTCTCTAATTTGGATATGGCAAGAAAGGCCGTTGGAAGAAGAATTGCAGAGTTGGGAAGAAGAAGCAGGTTGACGCTTATACTTCAGTTATTTATGTCATTGAATGAAATCTATCTTTATCAACAAGTTGGGTATTGGATACGACATGTGGATCACTAATTTTTTATTCATACACAGGAACCAAGTAGGTTCAAGAAGATTGAAAAATCTCAAGTGGATATACGAGCTACAAATGGTGCAAGTCTAGTGGCCTTGGCAATGGGAGACTATCACTTGACATTACCAACTGGTTGTGTTCTTGTTTTAAACAATTACTATTATGTATCATCTGTTACCAGGAACATTATATCTGTGTCATGTTTTGACACTTTGGGTTTTCATTTAATGTTTGGAAATAAAAGTTGTCTCTTTTATAGGGATAACATATGTTATGGTATGTCATATATTAACAATGGTTTATATATTCTAGAACTAGAATACTCAGTAATGGGAATCAATGAAAAAAATAGCTAATATGAAACAAATAACACCCGCCCGTGGAACTTCAAAATTGGTAATGTAAACGAGATGTGATTTCGATGATTACCTCAAGAAGGGTATCTAGACTCGGTATGGTTAGAACCCTTCAATGTATTTCAAGCATGTTTACAATGAAATATGACCAAAGAACCTTTCTCAAGAAAGGGTGAAGGACCAATGTAGTGCTGGAATTAATACAGACCGATGTATGTGGTCCATTTCCAGTAGAGGTGGGGGTGGTTTTCTATACTTCATTACTTTTACCAATGATTATAGAATGTATGGATATATCTACTTAATGTGGTATAAGTCATATTCCTTTCATTTCTTAAAGGAATTACAAAATTAAGTAGGAAACCACCTTGGTAAGAAGATAAAATCACTTCGCTCAGACCGAGGCAGAGAATATCTTAACCATGTTTTCATTGATCACTTAAAGAAGAATGGGATAGTATCCCAACTCACTCATACATATACACTACAATAGAATGGTGTTAGTGAAAGGAGGAATATTAACTTTCTTGACATAGTTAGATCCATGATGAGTCATATAACTCTTCCATTATACTTTTAGGGATATGCCTTGCAGACAGCAGCATATACCCTTAACAGAGTACCAAGTAAAGCTGCAGATGGGATTCCATATCTGTTATGGTATGGAAAGAAACCTAATCTGACACACATGCGTGTGTGGTGGTGCGAGGAATTTGTCAAAACTTTACCAAGTGACAAATTAGCATCTAGAAGCACTAATTGCATCTTTATATGTTATCCTAAGGAAACTAGAGGATACTACAGATATAACCCATTAGATAGAAAACTCATTGTAGAATGATATGCCACCTTTCTAGAAAGGGATCACATTTCTATTATTAATAGTGGGAGAAAGATTTACTTTGATGAAGTTAATGCACCAGATGCAGAAGAGTTGGTATATGAATAATCTACACAAGAGAAAGTGGACGAAAAAATTGTTTCTGAGACATAGATACTGCATAGGTCTATGTGAGAGGTTAGAGAACCAGATCATTATGGTTTTCTGGTAACCGAGTCATGTGAAAAAATAGTCCTTGAGGATGGTAAACCACTAACCTACAAGGAAGTAGTAGAAGTAAAAGAAGCTACTAAAAGGCAAGAATCCTTGAATTCTGAGATAGAGTCCATGTACCAAAATCGAGTTTGGATTTTGGTACACCCTCAACTGATGAAAAGCCCATTGAATGAAAATGGGTATTCAAGAAGAAGCTGGACATGAATGGTAAGGTTAATAGCTTTAAAGTAAGACTGGTTGCAAAGGGATTCAGACAACATCAAGGCATTGGCTATGATGGAACCTTCTCACCAGTGTAAATGATTTAATCCATCAGAATATTTCTTGAAATAACAGCCTTTCATGATTATGAAATTTGGAAAATGGATGTCAAAACTGCATTTCTAAATGGGAAGTTGGTTGAAGACGTCTATATAACTCAACTCGAAGTGTTTATTAAGTCATAGAATTTCAATAAAGTATGCAAGTTGCAGAGATCCATTTATGGATTTTAGCAGGCATCAAGATCATGGAATGTTCACTTTAATGAGGCCATAAGAGATTTTGGTTTTTTTAAAAAAAGAAACTGAGCCTTATGTCTATAAAAAGGTTGAAGGGAATGATATTGTTTTCCTAGTTTTATATTTTGACGACATATTAATCATTGGAAACGAGGTGAAAATCTTATAGTCAGTTAAGACTTGGATAAATGAATGATTCTCCATGAAAGAATTAGGTGAAGCAGCCAACATTCTAGGGATCAAGATCTATCGAGATAGATCTCAAAGGCTGATTGGCCTAAGTCAAAGTACATATATTGACAGGTACTCAAAAGGTACAATATGGAACAATCCAAGAGAGTATTGTTACCTATGTCACGCGGTGTAAATCTCTCCTTGAAAATGTGTCCACAAACACATGAACAGATTGACAGAATGAGTAGAGCCCCTTATGCTTTGGAATTGGGTTCTATCATGTATTCCATGCTATGTACTAGGTTTGATGTCTCCTTTTCTTTAATCATGTTGGGTAGGTTTCAAGCCAATCCAGGAGAGCTGCATTGGACATCTGTTAAAACTATTTTAAATTACTTAAGGAATACTA
Source organism: Viscum album (assembly GCA_963277665.1). NCBI lineage: Eukaryota > Viridiplantae > Streptophyta > Magnoliopsida > Santalales > Viscaceae > Viscum > Viscum album. The sequence goes on from OY728157.1 coordinate 1,319,095,381, forward strand.
AGGATATGATCCTGGTGTATGGAGGAGATAAGGAACTAGTTGTGAGGGGATACACTGGTGCTAGTTTCTAGACAGATCATGATGATGTGAAATCGCAGTCAGGCCACATCATCTTCCAGAATGGTGGTGCAGTGAGTTAGAGAAGCTCAAAGCAAGTTGTGGTTGCTAATTCTACAACAGAGTCCGAATATATTGCAGCTTCTGATGCAGCAAAGGGAGCAATGTGGATATGTAGCTTTATCTTAGACATTGGTGTTGTACCTATCAGTGCATACTCTGTTCAAGTATATTGTGATAATACTGCTGCAGTACTGCTTGCCACGGATCCTAGGTCTCACCAGAGGACAAATCATATTCTTCAGATGTTCCATCTCTTGAGTGATTTTACTCAAAGAGGTGATGTGACAGTTAGAAAAGTATCCAAAGAGGACTACATGGTAGACCCCGTGACTAAATCCATTTCTCAGTAGAAGCATGATTCATATGTGAGAGCTAGCGGATTGAAACCGTTTAGAAGTTGGCTCTAGTGCAAGTGAGAGTCTTGAAAGTGGGTTCCCTAGACCCTACTTGTATTGTACTTTGATTATTGTTACATGTATTCATTTTGTTTTTATACATTTTTTTATCTTTCCATGATAGTGTAGATACTTATGCATCCACTTTTTTTATGTAAATGCCCTTAGATTACCTGTCGAATCAAATGGTTATCGCAGGTCCCAGGCTATAATGAGAACCCTGAGATGCCATGAAAGTAATCTTAAAGTGATGTCCTATGGTCCAGTTTCATCATTCTAAAAGGACACAGATGATGTTTGACCATCTAGTGCTGGGGTCTCATAAGCATTGAGACTTTATCTCATGAAGTTATCACTTGATGTTCTCTAGTAATTGAGATCATGAGGACATACCTGCTTAATAAGAACACCACATGTTTTCGGTGTCATTGGTCATTCCTAACTAAAGAAATGTGTAATGGTCTCCTGACATGAGATCATTATCAATTAATTTCATTTAATTACGTACATTTGATATAAGGAAAACCCATGGAGAAAAATTCAAGGTGATGTAGTTTGTATCAGGTACGTCATTAATGGAAAGGCATTGATTGAATGATCGAGAAAGGATTTGTCAATTCCATGTTCAGGAAGAGATATCTCGGGCATGGTTGATTAGGGTGGTTACACCTTCAATAAATCCATGACCATGGTAGATGATGGAAAGACCATATGGACAAATCACTATACAAATAAATCAAATAATGAATGATGACAGTAGTGTGCATTCTGCTTTATTGAGATATCGATGTCAATGAGATAATATTACACGTAACGTGTTCGTAGGAAGGAAGTCATTTCTTTGACTTGACCTTATCTCTATAGGGTTCTCGATGGGTTTCTATACCTCACTATTGGTAAGTTGAATTATTCACTACTACTAAGATAAGGGCCTAGAGGGTCACACACAATAGCGCCTTGAGAATCTACCCAATTCCATGAATAGTAATTTAGAACACGGTGGGCCCTGCCAAAGTGTCCAAGAACAATCCACATTCTATGGATCACCATAGAATAAATAAATTCATTAATTATTTGAGTTTTGAATAATTCGTTGAATTTATTTATAACATGTATTTATAAGTTATATTGTAAATACAAGTTTTAATATTATACGAATGGATTTAAATATCCTAGTTTTGTTTAATATTAGCAGGAGGAATGAGTGGAGATAAAGACTCAAATTTATCACGTAATATATTTATATATTACAAGTAGGTGATAAATTGTAAATATTATGTATGGAATAATTTTATTTTCCATAAATAATTATTTATATCACTTATATTGCAGACGTCTATTATACGGGGGGCGGGAACATATATCGTGTGTTTTAAACACTCCCTATATAAGTGAGAGAGAGGCTCTCCCATGATTACTATTCATGTGTCAAGATTGATAACTTCTCTCTCCTCCAAGATTATAGAGAGAGTGTCTCTCAGGCAAAGAAGGATCTTCATGATGATCCATCTCGGATTAAATCTTCTTTCATTGTGGTGATCTTCATTGCGCTGAAGTGAGAATCGAAGATCCGTGCTAGCACCTGGATCTTGACGAACGACACACAATAAGATTCTCAAGGTTTGTGTAGAGGATCTAGAGGACTTCGACGCCAGAGCCTTCGAGCAACGATCGCTGGTGTCTTGCAGCATACTTGCACATGTCAATTCTCAATAAGGTAAATGTTCAGTTTAATTTTTCGTGATCTGTTTAAACCTTGAGAGATCCTCAGACCAAGTTGGGATAAGATAACCGGAGTTGACAGGGTTATGTCACTCCGGTGAGGTAGAAAATTTTAATTTTCTAGCCCACCGGCTTCCGCTATGCAGTCCTAGTACCCAACATCTAATACCTCCACATATTTTGAGTTGATTTTGGTATTTATTATTTGGTTCTTCAAATTAGTATCATCCAATACCCTTACTATTTTATTTCTTCCATGGATATTCTATATTTTCTTCCATTTACATTTAGGTTCCTGATTCTAGTTTTATTAGAGCATGTTTTGAATTTTCCTATTCGTATGGGTCTCTCGTATAGCCTAGCTAGAGGGTGTCCAAAATTTCATCTTCATGACTCAATTTTATATTATGATGATGTACCCCACTATGGTGTATTTTATAATATTTTTAGAATAAATTAATTTAATTCAGTGATTAATTTGATGCAAGTGATTATTAATTTTTTATTGGGTTGATGTCAGGGGTGTTTTCTGGACTCATCAGGATTGGTTGACTGAGGTTCTAACAACGAGATGTTTATTGGTGATTGGATAAATGATTATTATAATTTATTCTAAAGTATGTAACTAATTATATTTATTTTTAAGTATGTAACTAATTATATTTATTTTAATGTATGTAACTTATTATATTTATTTTAAAGTATGTAACTAATTATATTTATTTATAATTATTTATCTATGGTTTTTGATGTGAATCAAGAGTTGGGTGGTAGTACGAGCTTAGTTGAGGCACATACAACATTGGTCAGGGTGTGCATATAGTGAATTGGGATGTTGATAATAGATGGAGTTAAGTGCTCCCTTTAGATGTAGGATCATGTTCCGGTTTTATTTTAGTTTCGTATTTGTTGAATTTTTTATGGGCTTGGGTAGAGAAAATAGGGATCAAGAGTGTCCAATATGTGGAAATAGGGGGTGTTAGATCTCTGATGCTTAAGATGAGTTCTATTTAGCTCTTTGAGTTATTTCGATAGTCTGATGATGATGTGTACGTGGGGTGAGGGTGTCTTCTACATTGAAAAGAGAACATCAGTTGTATCAGTATGTGATATGTGATGGGGGTATCCTATGATGGTTTTCCTAGGGTTTGTTGGATGGGAATGAGAGTCTTAGTCAATGTGAATATAGGTGAGATTTCCATTTATATCACCCCTAACATGGGACACCCACAAGATGGTCTTATAAGATTATTTATAGGGATTTCGACCCAAACCTATATTCATGGTCTAATTAAGACTTTGGGAAATGATATCATTAATGACGACTCATTCATGGTTGTGTCGACAATCAGAGGTTGTTGTTGGTTTGGGGGACCCATTGAAACCCTTGAGGGGAATGTTGTGTTCTGATGTGATGAAAGGGTTGTTATTGATAATATGTCACTAGGATCATCTGTTAATCTCTTAAAATACCTAAATTACTGCTTGTATGCATGTTTTGATGGACTCTTGAGAGACTAAAACTATGAGCAGTTGTGCTTGATCTCCTCCCCAAATATTATGTGGATGGGATGATGTGCTAGGGCATCCCCAATATTTGTGAGGATGGGTCAATGTGATGATAATGTCCTAATGAGTGTATTAGGTCTAGGAACATTCCATATGGTGTGTTGATCATTTTTATGTTCTTTTCATGATCCTTTAGGTGTCATCATAGGACCTTTCTATGCATGTCTCGTGTTAGTAGGAATGAGTAGGACCATACCTTTTGTTTGATTGGGGTGAGGAATTCCTTGGGGTTTGTTTTTGGGATGATATGAAACTAATGGAACTACATTGAGTAATATGGGATGGGTTTTGGATTTTGGATTTATGATGTTTCCTAGAGTCTCTGGGTTTTAGTTATTGGTATTGGAAGCTACCCTACTTTGAGTCCTTAGGTATGAGCTGGGAATCTGTACTATGGAACAAGATGGATGACAATTTGAGATGGTGGATTCTAGAATGGATTTAAAGAATGTACAATAAGCTGTTTTGGTGGCCTATTTAGTACCCAATTACCCAATGCTTAGTGAGTCATGGTGGTCAGGTTAACACATAACATGAAAGTCACTCATGCCACATCTTTATTTTATTACTTATGAATGCATTCATGTGATTGAATATACTAGGATAAAATGGTGATACCCTAATGATATGTATTTCTCAAACCCATAATGCATGACCTACTTCATGTGTTGAACATATATATACTTCTAGGTTTATATCCGGATGTACGGTGGGTCAATATGGAATAGATTATAGGGTTTTAGATATAGGGTGTGTGATTCCTGGGCATAAAAGTATTTATAGTGTGTATGCATATTGTATTTTTTGTTTATTTTATATTTGGGATTGAAAAACTGGTCTTTCACTGATGTATGATTGTATGCTTCCACATGGCACATTTTATTATAGGATAGTGATTATTTGATATTGTTTACCCTGATATTTATAATGGATAATTTTTTGGTAATTTAAATTGTGTTTGTATAAATCTAATTTGAAAGAACAGACTCCCCACTTATAGATTATTCCTTATCTATATGTTGAAAATATATGGCATATATAGAGTCATGAAAGAGGTCATGTGGTGACCTCTACTCGAGCGCTATCGAGTGGCCCTGGGTCAGGGAATTACGTCTTTATCTAGACATGTAGTCTTAGGTCCTCACATCATACTCAATAGTGAAGATTGATTCAGTGATGACATTTCTTTTTAAATTTAATTACCCTTAGTTATATATATTCCACACCCCCATAAACATTCTTAAATCTATACAAAGATGAAATTTCTAGAAAAACCAAAAAATATATTCATTACATAAAAGTTTGGATGTTATTCTACACATAGACTTATCCCCTATACTAATCCTAGGGTTTTCACTAAAGTTAACTCATCCTATTCCCTAAAATATTCAATAATATATCAATTATCCTAATGAGTTATCTTTACCATTGAAATCACGATCAACCTAAATTTATCAAACATCGACGTCATTTTTAAATCCAAAATTATCCTTAACTAGTAACATCCTAATATCTCTGGTTATAAAAAAAAAAATTTGATATCAACTATGAAACCCCATACCTATAACTATTTTATGAATACCCACATTAAGGAAATATTTCATTACAAAAATTTTACATGATGTTTCAGGTTCAGAGTTCTATACAATTAGATAAATACATTAACTAACAAAACACACGTCTATTTCAACCAACTATAATTTTCTCACTATATATGAAACTAATTAATACATAAAAATTTTTCAATGTAACATCTGAATGAATTGTTTTATATTTTTAAATAAACAATGTTATGAAAAAAATACAATTTAAATTAAGTGTTTTGATTTATTTTATTATAAGATAATTTAAATATTTAAAATTATATAATACTTATGACTAATTATATTTCAAATTTATTATTTTAAATTTAATTTAATTAATATTTATAAAATAAATTATATTTTATAGTATAATATTTATTATTTTTTTCGATGAATTTGAATAAAAAAATTATTTTTATCAAAATATTATTAAATAAAGTATTTTAAATAAATAAATTTATAAATTTTAAAGACAATATAATAAATAGTGACTATTGTAAATATATTTATATATATTAAAATACTAAATTATTCTATCTATAAATCATGATTATATTAGTCATAAATATTCAACTTTTAAGATTCAATTTAATAAGTGAATATAATTAATATACTAAATATGATATTAAATTTAATAATTCCAAAATCAAAAATAATAAATAATTATATTAATATAAACATAAAATTAATTGGTTTTTGTAAATTTTGATTTTTGAATCTATTATTATATATAAATATGAGATTATAACTATTTTAATGTTAAAATTACACATATTTAAAAATTATGATAATTTTATTATTAAAATATAATTTTATTTGTGAAGATAAATGAAAAATATTAAGATAAAATTAAAATGGATAATAATGATAAAACAAAATAATTGGGGATAAAAAACACAGAAGTATTCTGGGGACCTTTTGAGGAATATGGGTTACAATGTAGGGATTCCAAGAGGAACCAGCACCGATGAAAATCTGAGCGTCATTAAAGGGTCTCGGTCTGAGTTACGTTTTTGGTTTTCAAAAAGGTAGGAAATTTTTCATAATCTTATGACCTTCAATGTATAGGTGTTTAGTTTATTTGATATGTGTCTGAATCTATTACATTGTGAGGTTTATTGTTTTTTTGTTCTCCATAAATATTGTTCTGCATATGTCATTTGGTATATCCATGTAATAGTATTAAATAGTTATAGTAAATATTATATTATTGTTTCTAAATAAATCGATTATAGTTTATGAATGTATTTTCCTTGTTTGATCTTATAAGTTGAGATAGCATCACAAGCTTGAATTTTTCAATGTTTTCTTATTCAAATGAATCTATTTTAGTGATTGATTGAATATAATATTTATATTTTTTGTTTTTTTATTTTCTTCAACACTTATCTTCCCTAGAAAGCTTGATTCTATATATCTCTTCCATTGTCAACTGGTTTACCCAAATTTATAATATTACATCACTCTACAATAGAGAAAGTTTGCAATAAAAATCCATAAATAAACAAGTTTAAATTAGAAACAACCAGCTGTTATTCCATATACAGTGACAATGATTGCAAATATGTAGGGGCAGACAAGGGACTTCAATATGTGTTTGTAGAATATAGGGAATTATATTTTTTCTAAATTTTTTTAATCCATTATGTTGTAAGGTACATCATAAATTTTATTTTTATATTCAGATTTTAATATTGGGAAATTTTATTTTTATTCTAAGGATTTATTTTAAAGATTATTTTTTTAGAATTATAATTCATGAATAGATATTAATTTCATAGTTATTTAATCATTATTTATTTTGAAAATATAATTTATTCTGAAATAAATTTATTTTCATCTTTCAAATTTTTATTCTAATATTTTTTCTTTTATAATTTTTTATTTCATTAGAAGTATAATAATTATATTTGATTAATTATTTATCCACATTATGTTATTACATGTGATTATATTTACATTATGTAAAGACTTCTATTATTTAACAATAGTTATAGTATCATGTACATATATATATATATATTATATAGATATTATTATATGAAATTATTTTCAAGTTATCCATACTTTTAAATAATGTTTTTTATTTATTCAATTGTTTTTATAATTGATAATATAGTATAAAAATAATAATAATTTATTTCTTGTTATTTTTAAGTGTATTTGATTTTATCCAAATATATTTTTATATAAAAAATAAGATTATTTATTATTATAATCCCCTACAATAAATAAAAGTTATTATAATTTAATTGTATTATTTATAGTAAGATTTAATTAATTGAAACAACTTTTCATATGTGCAATTTGTATATAAAATCATGAATTTCAGTTATAATATATGATATGGCCAACATCTTAACTCATGAAATACCATGCATGAACTAGTTTTATTATTCATTTATATGTATGTGTTTTTAATGAATCATCCCTTAAAAGGAATTCCTTTCAAATAATGTTTTGATTATATATTTTATAATCAAACATATGGATGAAAAATATACTACCATACCATAAAGTCAAATAATCATGATATTTAGTTATTATAAATTTAGAAGAAGTGTTCTTGTGAAAGTGTATATATATGAATATAGAAATTTATTATATAATTTTTCCATGTTTAAAAAAATCTCATGTGAAAGTATATATATATAAGTAAATAAACCATAAATGGTTTTAAAAAATTTGGAACTCGAACGTTGTAAATATGGGAGGGAATTTGGGATCAAAATCATCTGTTGGTATGTGGGTATGACCATGATAGCCTTTAATGTTTCATGATTCCCCAATGTTTTTGTTTTCATAAGATTACATATAGTTTTCAGAAAAATCAATGGAATATGTTTAATGAATTTTTTTAGCATAATTAATTTTTAAAGAAATGATTTATTTTTAAGTTTTATGTAATTTCAATAATGTTTTCAAATGGTATTTATAAATTCACATTCCAAATAATTTTCAAAAGAATATTTTAAAATTATTTTTAATTATTTTAAGACCCCATACTAGGAAAAATAATTTCTCACCCTATGTTTCTAATTTATTTTTTGCATGTTTAGTGTAATAACATTTTCATGTGTTTTTAATTGAAGACATAGCATGTTAAAAGACATTAATTTATATTATTTTAATTTATACAATTTTTTAGGTCAAAATGAATGTATTTAATTCCCTGGATTTTTGACAGGTAAAAGTTACTGGTATGTAATAAATATTATGTATTTTTTCACATTCTTATAAAAAATATACACAACATTTAAATGTACAGATTCCTGAAGTGAGGGCATGAAAATTTACACTAGGTATCAGAAAAATGGTCTAGAAAACATTCGAGATTAGTTGATTTCATCTAAGATGTTGAGTGTATAAGTTTAGCAGTCCTGTTTTTCGTAATTCTAAAGATGGAAATTCATAATATTCTTTAGTCCAACAAATGAATTGTGAGGGTTCAACTCTTTTATGGGGGAAGAATGTAACATCCCAATGAATTGTTTTATATTTCTAAATAAACTATTTTATAAAATATAATAATTTAAATTTAACATTTTTTTATTTTTTTATAAGTTAATTTATATATTTTAAAATATATAATACTTATACATGATTATATTCCAAATTTATTTTTTTCAATTTAATTTATTTAATATTATAAAAATAAATATTACTTTATAGTATTTTATTAAATTTTTTTTGAAAATTGAATAAAAAATTAATTATATAAATAAATTATTTATGAAAATATTTTAAATGAATAAATTTCATAATTTTAAAGACAATATACTTCATTATGACTACTGTAATTATTTTTATAAATATATTCAAATAATAAATTATGCTAGTTATAAATAATTTTTATATGCATTATAAATATTAATATTTTTGTATCAAATTTATTTAACGTATCTAATTATTATAAATACTATGATATTAATTTTTTGAATTCCAAAATCTGAAATAAAAAATAATTTTATTAATATAAGAATAAATAATTTTTTTATAAATTTGATTTTTAAAAATATGATTATATAAAAATATGAAATTACTGCAATTTTATTTTGAAATTATACACATTTCATAATTATTATAAATTTTTAAATAAATTTGAAATTTTTTTGGATAAGAAAATATAAAATAATAAAAAGATAAAATGAAAATGGATAAAAATGATTAAACAACATAAAATGGGATAAATAAGTAGAAGTGTTTTGGGGGCCTTTTTAGGCCTAGGGTTGTGAAATAGGGATTCCACTATGGTCTAAGGGTCATCATCATCACACCAAGCAAGGATGTGGAGTTTGAGTAGTGTTCGACTATAGATCGAGCATTGATTTTGACCGAGCAAGGACCAACCATTGGTGGCGAGTCATATGTGAGTCCTCAACTATGGACAAGAAAGAGAACCAAGAACTTATTAAGATCCAAGTGACATTGAAATATCTCGATATCGGATAGGGTTTTTCTGTCCAAAAGGTAAGAAATCTATTCATAGTCTTCATATCTGTGTTTTATAGGTTTTTATTTTATTTTATAGGTGTCTGAATATTTTAAAATGTGATATTCATCATTTTTTTTGTTTTCAACATCGATCTTGGTCCACATATGTCATTTTGTTTTTCCCAATAATAGTATAATTTTTTTAAATCAATATTTATTTTCTTATTTCCATATAAATAAATCTGTTAATGTATATGAATGTATTTTTGTTGTCTGCACCTATACATTGATCTTGCTCTAGGATCATGAATCTGTCAATTTTTTGTTGTTCAGATGAATATATTTTAGCAATGGAATGAATATAATATTTATATATTTTATTTTATTTCCAACTTCAACACTCAACTTTTCTAGAAAATATGACCCTTTCTATATATAATTGTATCTACTAGTTTAGCAAATTTCATACTTTTTACATCACTAAAAATCATATAATTTTTGAAATAAAAAGACATAAACAAAAAAGTGTAATTTGGAAAAAATAAAATTAGTATGGACAGAGTGGGAGTGTGTGCAAATCTATAGTGGATGAAGGATTCAATATTTGTTTGCAGTAAGTAAGGGGTTATCTTTTTTTTTTTGTAAATTTTGTTTTAATCTATTTTTCGATAAGGGAGATCATCCACTATATTTTTTATTCATCATTTAAATGTAATGTAATTTCTATTATATTCTAAAGATTTATTTTGAAGATTATTTTTTCCTATTACAAGTTATTGAAAGAGATTAATTGTTTATTTATTTTATCATGATTTATTTTGACGGTCAAATTTATTGAGAAAGGAATTTATTTTCATATGTTAAATTTTTATTATACATATTTCTATTATAAAAATTTATATTTAAGTTGAAATATAATAATTATATTTTATTAACTATTTATTCAGATTATATTATTTCGTATGATTTTTATTCATTATATAAAGACTTATATTTATCAATTATGATTATAATTTCCTATAGATATAAGTATATTATGTATATATATGTATATGGAACTATTTTAAAGTTATAAAATTTTTAATTCATGTTTAATATATTTTTATATATTTTTATTTATAAAAATATATTATAAATCAATAACAAGGTGTTTCTTCCACTATTAAGTGGATTTTATTTTATCAAAATATATTATTATACTGAAAATAAGAAAAAAAATTATTTTAAACCTCTACAATAAATAAAACTTATTATTATATGTTGTTAATTTTTTATAGTAATATTTAAATAATTAATACTATCTTTTTATGTGTTCAAAGTGCATATAAAATCATTAATTTAATTTATAATATAAGTTATAGACATCATTCTCTATTATGAAATAGCATGCATTCACTAGCTTCATTATTCATGTATATGTCTGTGTTTTGAATGAATCATCCATTCATTAAAATTTCATTCAAAAAATATTTTCTTTATATGTTTTATAATGAAAAATCAGGATGAAAAATATTCTTTCATACCATAAAAATACAAATTTTTAGGAGATTTTTTTGTTCTAAATTTAGTAGAAATGTTCACGTGAAAGTGTATAAATATGAATATATAGTTGTATTAAATATGATTTGAAGATTTTAAAGTAAAAAACTCCAGTGAATATATATATATAACTAATGAAATCATAAACAATTTTTGAAATATTTTGAACTCAAACATTAGGAATGTGGTAATGAACTGCTGTGTGAACTCATTCCTCAGTTAGTGGGAATTCCCAAGACGATCTTCAATGTTTGAAGTCGCTTCAATGTTTTCTTCAATGGATTTCATATAGTTTTCCGAAAAATCACTGTAATATGTTTAAATAAACATTTGAGTTTAATAAATTTTCAAATAAATGATGTATTTTTAAGGTGAAATTAATTTCAATAATGTTTTAAAAAGGTATTGAAAAATATATTTTAAAAATTATTTTCAAAAGTATTTTTTAAAAGTATTTTTCAAATATTTTAAAACACCTTATGAGGAAAAGTAATTTCTCACCCTATTTTTTTATTTCATTTTCACAAGTTTAGTTGAATTCCTTTCTGAAGAGTTTTTCATTGAGGAAACAACATGCTCAAAGAAGTTGTTTTTTTGTACATTTTTTGTTGTTGTAAGGAATGTATCTAATATTCCAGAACCTAGACTGGTAAAAGTTCATGGTACATAATAAATGTTGTGTATTTGTTCAGGTTCCTTTAGAAAGATACACATAATTTATATGTGATGATTTTGGAAGTGTAGGATCGGTGTTTTATATTCAACATCTATGAAATTTTAAAAATAATTGATACAATTCAAGACACATCATATGTATTTATTTCCTTAATAATTAGTGGAAATGGAAACATAAGAAAGGGTGTGCTCATATTCTAAAATTAGTTAAATATAATTTATGGAATTAAAGATCATAAGTGAGTATAATATGAGAAAATGGGTATAATAAAATTACATAATGAATGTTATACCCAATATAACATAGATCATAAATCATGGAATACAGTGTAAAATAACATAAAAGTGTGGAACATTTTAAGAAAGAGGCATAAACATGGAATATAACATAGCCAAAAAATCATAATAAAATTATAAAGTGGATTTATATGAAAATAACATGGTGATATGGATTAAATATATGAATAATAAAATATTTCGAGAAAACCCAATATACCCATGCATATGTGAAAAATATCATTATGTTCACGCCTAAAAATGTGAGTAAACTCTTTATTACAATGATTACATAATTGAACTCGTCATGTATATGTCTGAATATCTCATTAGATAAGACATACAACAACAAATTTGACAAAAATATAGTATCCAACTTATCATCATCCTTACATACATGTTCTACTTAAAATAAATATTCATCATAACATAAAGAAACCATGGAAATAGAATGAGTTTCTTAAAACATTCATAAACATCACATAACATGAGCTTAAGAAATCATATTATATTAAAAACTATCCTTTTAAAAAATTAATCAAATCATTTTAAAAATATATATTGTGATTAAAACATCTCTTCATGATAGATAAACCTTCGGGGAAAAATATAACTGAAAATAAAAAATATTCCACAAAACATTTTAAACATTGTATTAAAATATGAATTGAAATATACATAATTTTTTTTTATTTAAAATGGAAAGATAAATATATTCAAAAAATTATTAGAAAAAATAAAAAATAACAGATAATTGAAATGAAAAAAAAATAATATAGCTAATATGTATGGAGTCGTGAATAATGAAAAATTGACAATATTTTTCATTTTTTTATTTTAGAAAAAAATTGACATGATAGAAATATTGAATAAATTTGCATTCCTAAAATATGTAAATGAAAATATAAGGAATATATAATAGATATTATATTTTTATTTCACTAAAGAAAACATTTTCTATAGGAAGAACAAGGACATAGAATAGAATGATTCATTTGTAAGAATAAAAGATATTCATACCACTACTATACTTTTATTTTTGAAAAAAAACATTATTGAAGAAGAACTTATTAATGAAGAGAATTAATTTCTTCATATAATAAGATTAAATACCACATAAATATCAAAACTTTAGGATACAAATCTGTAAAATTTTATTTAAGTAAAAAGGATATAGCCCAATTAATAAGAAATGAAGACTATGAAACCCTTGTGGGATTTTTAGTATAGTAATCAAAGGATCATTATAGGATGATCATTAAATAGATATTAAAATATCATAAAATATAATTTATTTTATATATTAAATTAAAAGGGTAGTGAATACGCTATTAGAAAATTAATGGTGAAAATATAAAACTTTATCATGAAATTAAAATTGAGACAAAAAACAAATTGCAACATTTGATACTTTCAAGTAACCCCACAAGAAGAACAAGATTCAAGATAAAAAATTAAATTCCTTGAGTAATTAGAGTATCATGAAAAAAAATCATTGATGTATAAGTAGATATAGTATTCCAAATAAAATAATATTTATAATAATAAATATGTTTTAATGAGTGAAAATTAGAGACCATATACCCTTACCTTGTTACCCCTCTTAATAAAATAAACTCTAAGGTCCTACCTAAAAACATAAATATATCAATCATATATTTTATAATTTTTTAATTAAAAATAATATTTTATAAACATAATTTATAATTATTATGTAAATGTATATTAGTTTGATATTATCTATTTTCAATATCGGGTGTTTGTAATATTGATCATTTTAAACATGTTTTATATTAGAGATGTTGTTCTTCATTATTTTATCAGTATTAATCATTACAATATCATACATGATACTATAACTGATATTTCATAATTATTTATAATGTTATAATTTCATTATTTTGGAGTTTTTTTATGATTCTTAAAGATGAAATTGTTGATGATCTTATTTCAGTGATTTTTAAATAAAGAACAATAGTATCTTAATTAATGAGTTTAATATTAATTTTATTTTTAAAAACCAATATGAAATATTTGTTTACTTATATATATAATATATTATAAATAAATATGTTTTCATAGTCATTCATGATATTATTTTATAGAATTTTTCTAGAATGTGGTTAGAATTACCCAAACATGATCATACCATAATTAATTAATGATTATGATTATGAAGGTGGTTTATTTTGGAATAATATATTTAATAATAATAATAATCATATTATTTAAATAATTTTAATCTATCACATCATAATTTATTATATTTTAAAAAATAATAAATAAAAACTATGAAAAATAAGAAATGATAATTTGTGAAGGTGTTAGTCTCCACAACACACAATTAAACTTTTTTTTTATTGGTGAATGAGAAGAAAATAAGGTGGATTATAATTTTTACCTTCATAATAATAAATATAATACAAATTTCACAGTTAATCTTAAATTTTATCCTTATCACTTGTGATGTTTTGTGGTTGAGGAAAAATGAAACATGTCAGTTCGTAGAGGTTGTAGTCTTCAAAACACATGAATAATTGTTTCCATTATATTTATGGAAAAGGTAATTGTGGTGATTATTTATTCCCTCAGAATAATAATATTCATTAAAAAAATTAATTTAATTATAAAAAAATTTAAAATTATTTTTTGGAATCTAATGCAGTAAAGAAATGATGTTCAGAAAAAGTACATACATTGGGGAAGTGAGATTTACCATGTTGGACTCCTTGGAAATGGAGGTATTAAGACAATATCTAATGACCAGATACTCAATAAAAGTGAAACATATTCTTAGGAAAGAAAAATTTTCATATTTTGAAGAGGAAAACAAATTTTTTATTGTTGTTTTGATAGGCATGGTGAGAGGCCCATTTTATGTTAGGTGATAATGAAAATTTTTGTTAAAATTTCAACTTAATACAAATAGATAACATATTTTACATGTCAATAATACTCTAAAATGAATAATAATGTATTTTTGGATTTGATAATGTCAAAAATACATAAAAATTTTATTTTCACACATATTTTTAAAAAAAATTCTTCCCTTTACACATAGAATTTCCATTTTTACTATTTTTGGTTTTTCATTAGAAATTATTTTTTTCTAAGTAATTTAATTTTAATGCCAAAAAGTAAAAAGGATCATAATAAATAATCTTTACTTAATTATTAAAAATATTAAATCCATTTAATAAGATAAAATATCTATGTGACATAAAAAATTATTTTAACATTAGCATAAATAACGTGTAAAAACGTGTTTCTAGAAAAAAAAAATATTTATAATCTTCATATTTATGTATAGGATAAAATTATCAGTGTATTTCATCATTCATAAAATAAAAAATTTTCATTATAAAAATTTAAATTTATTTGGATTTCAAATCAATTAAAAAGCTAATTTTATCAAAATAAAAATTAATTAAATTAAAAGACTAAAAATATTTTTTATTGAAAAATATTAGTTAAGTTGATATAAATAGTATTTCTAAATTCCTATTTTTATTTTTAAAAATAAGTTTCTAATATCAGAAAACATATTTTATCATTAATTTTTTATATGATTTATATGTTATACATCATTCTTCATATATTCATTAATTATATGATTTTATTAAAAAAAATTCTAAATCTTCACCTAAAAATTAATTTTACAGAAAAATATCAAAAAATTACTTTAACGTAATATTGGAACTCATAATTAAAATATTATGTTCAATTAAAAAAATTATAATTTATAAATTTATAAATTTAAATTTAAAATATAAACTATAAAGAAAAACTATTATTATTAAAATATAATTTTTCATTTCTTCTATAATTGTTAAAATAATAAATGAGTATAATAAATACTATAAATAACATATTAAATTAATAAATAAATTATTATATCATATAAATTTATAGTTACATATCCCATTAATATTTATGTTTAATATTGAGAAATAAATTACACTTTGGTAGTAATCAATGAATATTGTCCCGCTAGCATAAATCTAATTGAAATTTTCACAATATTCAATTTCTCTCACATATGATTTCGCACACACCATAATTATTTATGCTTGTATTAGAATTTTTATAGATAAAACCATATAAAATATAACTCTATCTCATGTTAAGATAAATGATCTTCATAAAGGATACTTCTACTCGATTCTATTTCATCCCTTTTCTTTTTCATATATTTCATAATATGTTAGCTTCCTTTAATACATACTAATTTAATAGATATATTAGAATAGTTAATTTTTATGATATTTCATTTTTTGGTGTTGTGTTTAAAAAAACTATTAACTTAATATATATTTATAGGGAATACATATTGAAATCGTGGGTCATTACAATCCCCTTTATTCATCTTCTAGGCTCAACCCATAAGGAGTTCTCTAATAAAAAACCTTTCTATGACCAAAGTAGTATGATATCAATATCTAGATCAAAAGATATGGGTTAGGCTCTAATAAATACTTATTTCACTTGTAATAATTTATTTTTCCAATATTTTACTGTTCAATCATTGCTTGATCAATTTCATTTTGCATTTGAATCCTCCTCTGGCTGAGTTAGTCCCAAAACTCGTCCACCTCAAATATTATTCTATGTCTTGGAGACATCTTCTCATCCAAAAGAGTGTATAATCGTACAAAACATATCCATGTAGTTCCACTGATAGTTTTCTCACGATTTCTTATGAATTCATGCACCTTCTCTACCCTCAGTAAATAAGAAAAAAATTTTATATAAAAATTAGATTAGATTTTATGATATTGTCTCATCAAAATTAGTATTGTATATCTTTAGTTTCATGTAGATGATCCCACTCCTCATCGATCGATATATTGATTATGCCTTCAAATGAACCATGGTTCATCATGAATTATACCCACCCCATTATAAGAATATAATTATTTGTTTCATTTACAAGTGTCTCAATCTACATTGGATACTTACTCGATTAACAAGAGTAAGTTTTAAAGTAGAAATTATAATTGCCCCTAACCTGCAATCCTGGGTCCAATGCTAAAAAAATATACACTACTGTTTTTTTCATCGATATCTATTAAGGTTGCCCAATTTTTCTCCATCCAATCCTTACAATATCAAATTTAAATATTGGATCAGTTACATTATCAAGGACCTTTTAGGTTTAAATTTTTATAGAATTTGTAGAAAAACATACATAAATAATACCAATGTTTTTAAATGATTATTTATCCAAATTAACTTATCTTTTCTTATTTCACATGACGTCATCATCAACATCTATATGAAACCCTAATAAACATAAATCATTAAACATCATTCTTTATAACCTATGGAAAATGAAACATAAGAAGTGTGATATCAAATTCTAAGAAAGGGTAAGCATATGTATTAAAAATTAAATTTCATGAGTGAGTATAATAAGAGAATAATGGTATGATTATATAATCAGAGTTATTGAGAATTACATAATAATATTCATACCTATCAATACATGAATCCTAAAATATGAAAACATGTAATTTAACAAAGGAATGAATCATTAGAATCAATAATCTTGAGCCATGTGATATAAATCTTGATTAAAGGAAATATTTATAACCCATAGAAATCATAATCAAAATGTGTTGGTATCTTGGGACATCATATTCCTAGAATACTTACATAACTACTGTATAAAACTAACAAATGTAATAACTATATGGTGAACTTCAAATATAATTCTTTGGAGAACATAATCATTTCCCAATTAAATAAAGTGAAATTTGGGTATACCCATCATATAAGCTATATCAGTATCACCTTGTTCTATCTTGGCATACACATCATATAACGATATCCATTATCCACAAATAATGTTCATAGAACATACCGTTCATCATATTACTCTTAAAAACAATCACTATTATTTTAATCACATGATTAACCCATGGAAAAGAAAAAAGGCTTCATAGTAGTCTCTTTGAACAGTAATTGACCAATATAAAATAACTAGGTTCCATAAAAATACCTTTGAGACATGATTAACCCTTTGAAAATAAACATTTTCTATAATGAACTCTCTAAAACATTATTAATGTTTGGACTGGAAATAGGTTCCATATAATTCTATTTGAAACAATCATAATCCGTCCAATGAATGAATAAGAATAGTAACATATTAAAATATCTTCATTTTAGAAGAAGTAAAAAAGATAGATTTTTTTTTGATTTTGCTGAATGTAAATACCATTATAATAATATTAAAAACATGTTTGTGTAAAATAACAATTTCATTTTGAAAAAAACATTATAAAACTAAATATTCACAAAATATTGTGAAAATAATTTTCTTTGAAAACATACTTGGAAACACATAAATGCAACTTCATGGAAAATAATGTACATGTTAATAGAAAAATTTATTCATTTCATTTGTTTTATAAATAAACATTCTACTGAATACATTTCAAAACTAGGATTTAAAAGTGACCCATTTGAAAAATGATAAGAAATTTAATTTTAATGACTTTTAGAAGAAGGTAAAAGATCATGTAAAATGGTATTATCAATTCATGTATTTTAAAAATTATCATTTTTTAAAATAAAATAGCAATCATTGATATGGAATATAAAGGTACCCAATCTAATATAAAATTCAATATTGATATCAATTAGAAGCAAGTTTCATAATATTTATTTAACAAATAAGGGAGGAAATTTATATAAAACTTGTTAAAAAAATTAATAATCGGGGTATAATAAAGTTATATGTTTCAATAAAATTATATCATTTTATTTCCCCCAAATTACCTGTGAACATAAAACATCTTCAAATAAAGCTGATTGTAACATAAACCATTTCCCACTTTGAAAACTCTTCAACTATAAGCCTAATAAGAGAATAACATCAAATGGAACTTGAAATATCATGAAAATAAATAGACACATTATATAACACTGGAGAGGTTTACTATATACACCTCATACATAAAATATGTGCATATCATAAACATATTACTCAAAGAAAGTAATTTGGGATGATTAACCCTTGAAATGAACATATCATTGGATTGAGAGTTAATAAATGGAGATAATGGGTGTAATAAATTCAAATCCATGAAAAAAAATTAAATACAAAATAAAATTATTTATAGATCAATTTACACATGTTAATATCATAATGAAGTAAATGAATAAGTTTTACAACCCATCTAATGGAAATTTTGTTAAGAAACTCTTTACAATTTGGTAACCTTCAAATCAATCCCCTTGAATAAATTAATTCAAATAGAAACAAAAAATACCATGACTTACGAAGGGCTCGGTATATTTGTTTCATCTCCCTTAGATCGTGTGTTCTGTTTTTGAATCACTACTACTAGACGGTTTTAATTAGATATATTTATAAAGTAGGAAACATCTAATGATTCTCTATCAAAAGGAACTTTCTTTACAAAGGAAGTTATTCATTAGGTTTGGATATATGATGATTAAGAACATACATTGGTCGAGAGGGTGGATGTTTGGACTAATCACACCCTTTTTGAATGGAATTATTTCCATCTCCAGGACTCTCTTGTAATTTTAATATAGTTTTGTTCATCTTTATTAATTTATCGAGTATAACATTGGTTTCCGTGGAAATTTGAAATCAATTATTAGAATTTTTAAATTATAATCATTTGTATTTATTCAAGGTTCTTTATTAATAGATACATCTAAGTGCAATCAAAGTTATCAATCAATTGTAACATCTCATATACTATTTAGATATTATTTAAACCATTGTTATGATAATACTAGTTTTTTATTCCACGCACTGGGGCACTCTAGAATTTATTTTCATCCAAGGAGAATAATTTTTGTTTTAATTTTGATATAATACCCATAAAAGGGATACTTGTGTATCCTTGTGAAAGGAATCAGAACCCTCATATTTTAGTGCCTATTAATGGGACACATCATAAATTTTAATTTTGTTGGATAAGCACATATCCATACAATTTAATGTCATGTTGTAAGGATGTATAAGCAAAAAGATCATAGTTAATTCTTGGTATGGGACTTATGCATAAGCACCCCAAGGAACCTAGAATAGATATGAATTTCAATGATGGATTAGACCCTGTTTGGAATATAGCCTAGGAAGAAAATGGTTTTTTGAGTTGCTGGGTTTGGACCTCAGGAAGCATTCCTATGTATCC
The DNA here is from genome assembly GCA_963277665.1 of Viscum album. Taxonomy (NCBI): domain Eukaryota; kingdom Viridiplantae; phylum Streptophyta; class Magnoliopsida; order Santalales; family Viscaceae; genus Viscum; species Viscum album. Next base: position 1,319,115,871 of record OY728157.1, read on the forward strand.
AATTCGAATGGGAATCAATTCCGGCATAGTTCTGTGTGTCTCATAGGGATTTATGACCCTTTGAGAAAAATATATTATGGATTAATATCAAGTAGGATTCCTAAATTAAGGTAATTAGGTTTTGATTCCTGAATATGATATCTTATGAGCTTGATCCCTAGTGAAGGCTTCTTACGTATCCTAGTTATGGTGGGAATCAGGTTTCTCTTAGTTCATTCTATGGGGTGTTTGTGAAAAAAAATTGATCATAAGGAATCTCTAATCCTTCTTGGGTCATTCTTGGTGAGAGAAAAAAGAGTATTTGAAACATTCAACAAAGGAACACACACTTTTCCTACTCTACTTGTGGTAGAGGATGAGCCTAAAGAGGTGATGGTGGACGAGGTCGAGGTAAAGAACCTTCCCTCTCATCATTTTATATTATACAACGGTCTAATTTAAGGAAGGAGTGAAGGTTATGGAAATAGATAGGAGAGGGAAATCAACCTCATAGATGAAATATCCAGGGCTTACACCAGGAAGTTTGCCCAAAAATTGGTCCTGATAGGGGTGAGAGACTTCTCTTCTGTTCAAAGGGAAATGTAAGTGTGAACCGTACATTTCTTACCAGGGACCCGAGGCTCTGGGTATTATAGATGATAAGGGACATGCATGGCCCAAATCCTAATCCTTATAACTAGGAACTCCCCAACACTGTTCCTAGGAGAAAGTTCCATGTTACTGCACCGATAAAAACCCACAAACACTCCATAAATCCTAACCCCATTTAAAAATAAATGTGGGAATCCTCTGAATGTGGATATACAAACCTGAATAAGAGAAATGTTGATGAGTCCTTCCCAAAGGATTGATAATCCTTGTGGGTTTCCAAGAGGTTTCAACATAATCCATTTTAGACAAGGGAGCCAATGAAGAGGAAGCCTTTCTATGAATGACTTTTAAGAAGGCTTGATAGAAGGATTATATAAGCTGATGGGATAATGTGAATCAAAATAGGGCTCCCCATTAGGTATTCGAGGTACAAGTATGGGTGTACATATAGGCTTCGGAGACCTGATGTTCACTTATATGATGAACAATCTAGAAGCTAACAATTGTGAGAGGCTCGACTCAAGCCTTCAAGAGTATTCACAGGTCTTCCCGGAAGTGGGGTCTCAAGTTCCATTGAGGGGAATGGGTGGCGTGTAAGTGTTTCAGATTTATAGAGGATGGGAACTTTAGGTGCTCAATATTTATGGATTTAAACAATGAAGGGACTTATTTAATATGATCCTCCTACAATTCCTCTACCCTATATGTTAAAAAACAACATTTAAGGATTTAGAAGACTTGAGAAAAGAATTAGGGTGACCAGAGCAGCAATTGGGCTTTATGGAAATTTGTCCGTTCAAATTAAATACACAAGGGTTTATTTATTGTCAAATAAGTGACCCTTGGCGAATGGTGATTATGTGTGCATGTGGATTGCACACCATAAATGTGGCGCACAACTACCTTACATTCCAACAGAGCCTCATCTACACTAGGGTGATCCAAATTTCCATCCATTGCAAATCATCATTTTCTTCATGTATGTTCTCTTCATTTTTCTAAGCCATTTTCCTTTTCACTTTTTTATATATGTGATGGAACAGAGTGTCAAAAAAATATCCCCCCCCCTTAGAATTGGTTCCAAAATAAAGAGAGGGTCTTATACTGGGGTAAAAATACAAAAAAGGTCAAAGAGTTCTATGTTGTATTCAAACTGATAGCATACAAGATACGAGGACACAAGGTGGCGAAACACATGGTAACATGCATCACTTATATATAGTGGTAAGGAAATGCTCCAATATTTTTTAAATACATTCATGGGTAATCTTGATTCATAATTTTTAATAGTCACAAAATCATATAAATGATGTATAAAATTAGATATCTGTTCCCATAATGAATTTACGATTTCATGGAAAACCCATTATGGGGGCTGTATTGTGTAGGGACAACTCAGTAATATGGTTCATAGACAAACAAGGGAATATTTTGAGAGAAATTTGTGTTATGTAGGTGAATTTAATGCAAGTCCACCTAAGGGAATGTACTACATAGTTTGGAAAAAGGTCTCTCAAAACAATTTACATTTTATTGTTGATAGACAAGATAAACTAATATTTGGGTGACTCAAGACCACAGTGGGTGGGTTTTCCAAGGAAATAGATTTTAAGATTAATGGTCTATCAATTTTGACATAGGTAATCAATGGGGAAATCACTCCAACACAAATTTGGTGTGTGAATAATGGTTAAAATTATTCAAAAGTGGGATTTCTGACATTGTGTTGTGTACTTTTAAGTCATGCGGTAATGACATTATGCTGTGTAGTTTTATTTCATGCAGTAAGGACATTATGTTGAGAATTTTTAAGGCATGAAGTAAGGACATTATGCTGTGTAGTTTAAAGACATGCAGTAAGTACATTCGGGGGGATTTAATTTAATATCTTTATATTTGACCAATAGTTTATGATTCTGAAGTTTCGTGAAAATTTGTCTAGATGCATACTTCCATGTTAATGTATAGAAATGAATATCTTTAATATGTGATTTGGGAATTTTTTGATTTGGATAATGATATGGGAAAAGGTATAAATGCATTAGAGGAATTTTTTTCCAAGAACAAAGTTTCCATTATTGGACGAACCTATTGTGGTGGTTGTATTATGTAGGTTAAACTCAGGAATATGATGCACAATCAAACCATGGAATCTTTTAACTGATAGACCTATTATGTTGGAAACATAGGTAAGGCCACCTAGGAGAATGTACTGCATAGTCAAGCAAAAGATCCCTAGGGTATCAAACAGTCTATTACTAGAAGGCGAATAATGTTTATGGAGATTCTGATTTTAAAAAGAACATAATTAGGTTTATGGAAAAAGATCCATGTATACAGAAATATTATTTCCAATAATTATTTTTAATAAAAATATGAGGAATTAGTTCTCTACAAAGGTCTTACCCAAACATAAAATGTATGGTGTCTGTAGTTTTGGGTCATCCAACTAGGATCAGAATATTATGTAAACAAGGGATGATATGTGGTCCAATGATCCAGTGTTATTTCAAATTCTTTGTGTATATGGAGGGTGAAAATTTGTAAACCACGGTCTTGGTGAATTTTAGATCATGAGAATGGTAATGGGACAAATAAATGGATGACCTCTTTAAGAAACGGATTCTTATATATTGTCATCAATGTTTAAAGGGAACAGAAGATTATTTTACCAAGAACCAAGTCACCATTTTTTGAAAAAACTAGTTATGGGTGTTGTATTATGTAGGGACAACTAGTTCATTTAGTACATATCGAAATATTGGTATCTTTTGAATGAAATTACTATTTATTTGGGGAATTTTATTAAAGGCCACCTAAGGGAACATACTTCATATTCAAGAAAAAGTTCTCTCAGATATTAGAAACTCTACCACCAAAAAACATAATAAATATTATAAAGATCTGAAAGTATTCATGATTAAGAGTGAAATAAAAACGGCGAAATTCTCAATGCATAGGAGAAATATTTGAATCAATATTGGGAATAATTTTATATTCTCTTAAATATATCCGACTCATATATAAAATGGGGCATTTTTTATGTTTCCTTGGATGGTTGTCTAAGGAGAGGACCAAAATGAAGACTCATGCCAAGATAGTTAATTATATGGTGAAGAGAGATACAAATTTATCTATTGTCTAGGACTATAAACTAAGGTCTATTTTTCATTACATATCTCAATGGTATGTTAATCCATCAATAAATAGTTATTGGGTAATTTTTAGTTCAATGTCATGCATAAAGGATGTTATCCTAAGCAGTTAGAGTCATGAAGTGATGACATGAAATGATTCTGATGTGAAAATAAATATTGTGGCTAGACCATAGAATTGAACACAGGTGTCACTAAGTATCTCATATGGATGATAATAAATCCAAGCATTGTTCTTGATAAAATCATTCCCTAACCCAATTAAGTTTGATTTGAGAAATGGGTACTTTTAACACATTCTAGAAAATGGTTAAACATAAGACACAAGATGGTACGATGATCAAACCTTGTATATTGGAAGATTACACTTCATTGATTTGGCTCATATATAGGAATAAAAATGGAAATAAATTTCATTATTGTTGTACCTGAGCCCATGATTTTAGACCCATCCATCTCTATGTATCCCCTTGAAATGATAATCAAGACACACATAGTTCATGAAAGATTCCCTATGTAGGTTTGATTAATACACATAGGGAATAAATATGGAATTTTTTTCTCCATGGATCGTACCATGATTTGAGATCTAGGCATCACTAAATATCTCATTAAAATGAGAATAAATCCATTCATAGTTCTTGAAATGAGGTCTCTATGATGATCTGATTGAAACACGAGGATAAAAGGAACTCATGTGCCACTAAATATTAGAAATTATGTGATTAATGCTTTTGTATGGAAGATACTCATTTTTAAAAAAAAATAATAAGTAATATAAATTTTGGATATGTTATTGGATTTCATAACATCAAATGAAGAAAACATTAACTATATAGTTTAATGTAATGTAGCGAGGATAAATGATGTCATTCAATTTAACATCATGAGACAAGGAAAATGATTATATGCATTTTAACGTCATGTATCATGTAAACATATTGTTTGTATGATGTTTAATGTCTTGAAACTAGGACTTTGTGTTGTGTAGTTTAGAGTCATGCAGTGAGGACATTATAATGCACAGTTTCAAGTCAATTTCAATTCATGTAGTGGGGACATTATGTTGTGCGGTATCAATTCATGTTGAGATAATATTATTCTATACACTTTCAATTCCTGCATAGAGGAGATTATGATGTTCATTTTTACGTCATGCAGCGAGGAAATATAATGTTGTGTGATTATACAAAGCACTTCTTTAAGAATCATGCATTTCTTGGAGTCGTAATAACTTCTAAATACATTGATATTATTGAATAATCTCCATTAGAGTATACCATTTGTACAGATTAAGGTCATTCCCACTTTGGCCCAAGAATTGGAGGATTATTTCCTAGTATCATCAGAGTCATGAAGAGTAATACCAATTCTCCTTGAAGTAATGAGCAGGGCCGAACATTATTGTTAAAATATCATTCTATTTTGTTCTGATAGACTTCTAAATGATGAAAAGTATGAAATCACGTTTTGTCTAATAGTTCCAACTCATAAAATCACATCTGAGACTATTCTTATGCAGATAACAGATCATATATTGCAACTCGGAGTAAAAAAAACTGAATTTCAAAAGTCAAAACTACTTCTGTTACATACACCAATGACTATGAGGTTTCTAGAGTGGCAGTATTAGTAGTAGGATGGTAATCCCACAAATCATGAAAATTCTTAGTAGGACAATATTTATTATCTCTATTGACCATTTTCATGAGTGTATTTGATAGGTTCTTATTGAATGCCTCTATCTATCAATTGACCGCTTCATAATAGTAAGATGAATGGTGGAATTTGATATTGTTCCCCAAATATAACATCTTTACCTCAATAGAACAAAAAATAGTGTGGTTTTCCATTAATATTGTATAAGGGACAATAAATATGATAATGATATTAGCTTTTACAATGCTAAAAAAATTGGCCCTAACTTCTAGGGGAGGTATTTACTCAACCCATTTGGTGTAGAAATTAGTAGCAATAAGAATATACTGGGAATTCATAGTTGTTGTAGGAGGATAAGGTCATACAACATCGATTCCCCATCTAGCAAATGGACAAGAATACTTAGTTGTATGTAGAAACTCTGGGGGTTGATGAATGAAGTTTCCATGCCCTTAGCAGGGATGTAATTTCTTGGTGAAATCTATTCAATCCTGTATCGTTGATGGTCAGAAGTATCCAAGCCTTCATATTTGATCTAAAACCTACTCCCATACTAGTGATAACCACATTCTTCTGCATGTATGTTTTTCATGACAGATGTAGTTGTTTCTCCATCAATACACCTAAAGAGGACACCATCAACGCCTCATTTTTAGAGCATATTCTCGAGATCTAGGGTACCATAAAGTGTGAAATTGGCCCCTCTTCCCTGGATTTTCTCATTCCAAGCTCTATCAATTGGATGTTCTCCATTGTGAAGGTATACCATGATAGGTGTCATCCATCCCGTAGTATGTCAAAACATTTCAGAAATAGGGATAATTTCTATAATTTCCTCCATTCTAGTTTGAAAAAAATGTGAAACCATGTGATGATGGTAAATACTGATGATTGTCTTATTCCGATTTAGATCTTCCAGGGTGGTGGCTACATTATCCAATTCATCACATTGGGAATTTTTTAATCATGAGACATAAGACAATTTTGGATCATAGGGAAATTAATCCATTAATCCTCTGAAATAATCACATGGAGGGATTCAATCTTCTTTTCAGATATAATAATCCCCATTTTCCTATTTCATTTCCAATTATGAATCACTTTTTACTTTCATGTTGTTCACTAGTAACAAGAGTTCCAAATCCAGACCAGCAATGAGAGCTTGATATTCTATCTCATTGTTTGTAGAACCTTCTGATAACCAAAAGAAATATGGAAACACTTCCTTTTCTAGGGAGACAAGCGCAATTCTCAACCCATCATTTTTGAGATTAGGTTTTTCCAATCACTTCCCTACAGGACTTATGGACTGACCATAAAAGTACAGTTCCCATGTTTGGTGATTATCTTGAATAGAAATGTTTTCTCCTCATGATGATTATTATTCAATGATGTATTTTCTATATATGGTTTATCATCAAGGAATTATACCATGTCATGACCATTTATTTCTCTCTATGGAACAAACTAGATATAGTACTTTTAAAAAATAACTACCCACCGTGCCAAATATCTTATAGTCATATGATGACTAAGGAGAAATTTGAGCAGGTTATTATGAGATACTAAGTGGACCCTGTGATGTTGCAAGAAGCACCTCACCTTCTAAAATATAATGATTATTTCTTGGCATCACATATCAATACTTGAATACCGAGACTCTATATTAGGCATAGTTATACTGAGATAGTAAAGGATATTTTCATTCCCATTACCATTATTTTGTGAAAATAAGGCTCCCATTGTTCTCTCTAAAGTTGTCAAATATAGAATAAGAGGCTTTCCTTCAACAGGTGGCATCGATATCGGTGGAATCAATAGAGTTTTCTTGAGGGTATCAAATTCCACTTGGAAGTCTTCAGTCCACTGATAAGTAACTCCATTCTTCATAAATCTGGTGAAAGGTAAAAACTTTTCTACCAAATTGGTGATAAAGCACCAAATATTGGAGAAGTGTCCTTTATGTCCTCTTAATTCCTTTAAATTTCAAGGAGGTGGCATTCTAAGGATTTATTTTTTATTCTCATGATCAATATTAATGCCACTCTACATTAAAATAATTCCAATGAATTTTTTTTAGGTAACCCCAAAAGCACAATTAAAATGGTTCATTTTCAGATTATGTTTCTAAAGATTTCTGAATATGGTCCCCAAATAAATAAAGTGATCAAAACATTTTCAAGATTTAACCACTAAATCATCCATATAACATTCGACAAATTTTCTCAAGAATGGTTTGAAGATATGTTGTGTGGGACGTTGATATGTTGCACCATCATTCATTAAGACAAACAGAATTACATGATATAAAAACACACCTTGAGGGGCTTTGAAATCCATAGACTCCTTGTCCTGTAGGGTCATTAGTTTTTGATATTACATAGAGGATCCATCTATGATGTAGGAAGATTCATATCTAGTTATTGCATCAATCAAATGTTATGTGATTAGAACAGAAAGTCATATTTGGGTAAATTTTGGGTAAGATCTCCAAGATGAATGTAAAATATAATTTCCTCATCCTTATTTTTTACTGGGATGATGTTGGCCATCCATTTGGGATATTACACCTCGTGACAAAGTTATCTTTGATAATCTTTTCAACTTCATCTTCAATTTTAGAGGTAGGAGTTGGGTGCATTATTCTTACTGCCTTCTTAAATACTCAATGTTCTTTTGGAAAACCCAAATGATGAGTTTACACATTGGTATTATCCCTTTCACATTCCATATAGTTCCAAGAAAATATATCTCTATGTTTATTTATAAATGAAGGTTACATGTCTTTCACTTCAGATGTTATGGCCACACTAATTAGAGTAGGGTGTGTATCTTTTTCTGTACCCAGATTTATTTCTATGAGCTCATCTATAGTGGTGGAGAAGCCTTCCTCAAATGTTGTAGGGGCATCATTAAGATCTTATCCTTATTCTCCACATGTCACTTATTATTTTTATGATTTTAGAGTGGGTGATGATACAAAACTTTCAGATCTAGCGGTAGAGGAGTCATTTGAACATCCTAAAGACAAAGAAACCATTTATGATCCTATTAATGATGAAGGGTATTTTTATTGAATTTAAGTGAGACCGATGGGTTTGGAATCAACATACATGCCTTCATTTACTAATGTTACAACATCTTCTTGGGTAATTGATGAATCAAATACTTGATGTGTTTTGTGGATGAAATGAATACATCTCTATTTAATCTTTCATTGTCAAAAATATCTATTATGTTTTCTAGCATGATTTCCACAACTAACATTATGGATGTCACTGGAAAAGGCATTGGATCGGGGTCTATCTTTTGAATATGATTGAGAGGAAACATGTAATCTATACATTGATGTTTTAATGGGTTAGTTGGGATATTTTCTAGACCATTCAAAGTATTTATTCTTGTTACATATTTTTCTACAAACTTCATTCCATTTGGGTGACTGAATTCTACATAAGTATACTTAGATTTAGATGTTTTGAACAGATCCTTGTCACCATAAAATGTCCCAAATTGACCACTAAAGAAATACTTGATACATTGGTGATATTATAAGGTAATGGACACATGTTGATGTAGGCAGTGCCTTCCAAGAATAATATTCAAGGTTGTGTCTTATTAGACAACCATGAAATATGAATTAGACACAAGATCCCCAAACTATGTTCTGAGTATAATCTCACCTAGAGGTTCTAGTTCATTCTTTTCATAACCTTGAAACATAAAATTGGAAGGATATAAGTTAGACTCTGTGAGATCTAATCGACAAAGTGTATGGATGGGAACGAGGTTTACTCCTAAGCCTTTATCAATGAAGGCTCGTCGAATGACTGAATCATTAACTCTACTGGGTAGATACAAGGTCATGTTGTGTCCATATAAAACATCATTTTCATATAAATCCTTGAAGGATGTAACTACATAACGCTCTGTAGAATCATTATATATACGGTCAACCTTAGCAACATCAACCATCATTTCAAACTATTGAGGACTTGAGAAAGCCTTAATAAGTTCTTCTCAAAGATCTTTTAATAGATTCTCGTTATCCAGGATTGATAACTTGGCTAGTACATGGGATCTATATTTCAAAACATCATACTTTTAGTCCAAAAGTTCTACATTTTCTAGCATGGAGATGAAGTTTTTCAAGCATCTTGGAAGATGATTTTCCTTATGTAGATATATCATGTGTCAGGGTTATAGTTGGAAATACTTATACTTTTGGTATATTAGAATAACTATGTATATTTATTTGCTGAGTGAGTGATTGTGTAACCCTTAACAGGTCATCCGAGATGATCATGTAAGGGCTGATATTATCATGTGTTGGAGAATTTCCATGTTCTTTTTGAGCCCACCGAAGAATTCTACCATGATATTCTACTGGATAAACGATTTGAGTTGGGGTATACTTAAAATAGTTTTTTAGCAAATCCACATATTCCCATGTATCCTCATCCTTGAATTTTCCCCCAGTTCCCAAATCATTTGTAGGGAATTTAGGTTCATAACCAAAATCATCACTTGTATAGGGGTCCGTTAAGTGGATAATGTTAATAGAACTGAACATAAATTCTTTATCTGATGTAGATTCTTCTAGACGTGTTGGTTCTTATTTTGCCATTTGGAATGGTGGTTCCCATGCTTTTGAAACTGATGGCATGAAATATTCCAATGTCAAGGACAACTTTGGACATGACACGTGCTCATCCCCTTATGAAAACTATTTATCTTTATGATCATGTTTCTTCTTTGAGAATTTATATTTGGAGAACATATCATGTAATGATGTTGAATATTCTGTAGCGGAAGTGGTAGGAGGCGCAGTTGGTTAATTCAACTGTTTTCATAGAATGGCATGAGTTTGGATAATCGTTTTCCTGACCATCCAATCATCATACTACTGTGCATTTTTTATTTTTTATTTCAATCATCCACCTTGTTCTTCTAGATTGGTAACAATAGCACATGCTACTTGGGCAGATGAAATTTTTAGTTTCACATGTCTAGAGTCTACCATTTTTTCAATGGGTCTCTGTAAACAAAACACTCCTAAATGGGATTCTCCAACATTTGATGAAAGGGGCAATAATTTGGGAGAGATTTGTCTCCATGTTTATTCAGTTTCATCGGCCTTTGTAACTAAACTATATTTCTTCCATAGATGAAAGGAAGTAATCTAGAATCTATTCATTCAGAAAAGAAAAAATATTATTCTCTAATTCCTCAAACTATCTATTCCTTTGATATTTTTGATCGTCATGACATGACGACCACTAATACAGACACATGGGAGGTAAGTCCATTCAGTATAATGATGTTTTTGAAGTAGAAGTAGGTACATGCGAATTCTTGAGTGTTATTGTAGTAGCCTCTAACTTCTCTGCTCTCATTCCCAGAGTTGATGGGATTACATGAAATTTATCTTTTGTTTCTAAAATGGAAACTTTCACTTGTTGGGATATTGAAGTAAGGTCTCAAATCCTTTTTTTTATTTCATAGGTGTTAGTGGTGTGTGTAACTCAACATGAATATTTTCCAAAAAAATTGGTAGAAACACTTATTGAGGTAGTGGTAGATTTAAGAAATATGTTAATCCTTTCTATGAAGAAATGAAATTTGATACTCTTTCAACATCCCTTTGTTTGTAGTTTTTATGATAAAAAACTATTGTCTTTCGATGTGTTGATCTGAATTGTAAAAGGAGATTCTGACGAATGTCATACCATCCAGTAATTGATAGAGATTGAAAACATATATACCAAATAGAGGCTGGCCTCTACTATGAATTCAAAAATCTGGTGATCATTACTTATTCTTTTTCTTGAGGGGTCCCCATCATAGGATAACCAGAAGAAACAAAATGTGTTAACTTTTTCTCTGGATATCCTAGACCATTAAAGATTGAAAATGTGGTATTCCCAATGTTAGGTGGGGGAGGGACCAGATCTACCCATTTAGGGTGACATTTAATATATTTTTGTACTGGTGCATGCCATTCTTAAAAAGAATCCAATCAAGTTTTAAATTCCTCATTCTTATTCGTAATCAATTTGGAATATCTTGATAATGATGGACCTATACAGGTACAGCAGTTAGAGCATGAACTAGAAAGATTACTTGGATAACCAATGGTGGTGGTGTTGCTAGTATTTGTCTTGAATAACCCATGGGAAAAGGCCTATAAGTATGTGTTTGATCCTGTACTGTCTATGTACCCAATAGAGGGAATTCTTTATCCGCATCTGTAGTTGCAACAAACCCTATTTGATGAGGGGTTCATGCCAGATGTGGAAGTTGAGGATATGTTTGTAGAGAATTTATGGAATAAATAATGCTTCCATGTAACTCTGTATTGAGTCTATTAAACTCCTCCATATCCTCATCTTATTGGGAAGATATTTCTTCAAGTGAAATAGATTTATCTCTTTTATTGTAAATGTGATACATGATCTGACCCTTACCTTTACCCATGTTAGATTCCTTTCTTTGATGCGAGACTTTCTTTCATGATGTAATGCCAAGATTCTGGGTCTGTCTATTATTTTTTGTACACACACATCCTTTATTTTTTTAGTGTGTACAAAATTATGAATAAGATCTTCATCCAATAGCTCCCCTAAATTGGACTCATTTTTTAGAGGATCTTTCGTAATTGTATTAATGACATTCACTAACACGTAATGAATTGATAGAATTATATCAGTATATATGTATGACCATTTCCTTTTGTGTCCTCCATGAGTCTTGTTTCTCCTATATCTTGAATTACTTGGAACTCTTTTATGTACAGCAACCTAAATGGAATCCATGGATAGTTATATGGAGAGGTCTGAATGCCCAAGCACCAGAGATGACCACCGAACTCAATAGCGCAAGGAGAATCCTTAATATATATTTGTACCAACCTACTACACCGGAACGCGCCATAGGGAAAACCCCGGAGGTCGGGTTTGATTACCAACACCATCTATCCCCAATTCCAATACCAATACCAAAGGGGCAGGTAGGCCATATGTTTATTATTTTCTAATAGCCACTATTAAAAGAGTACTTAATTCTGGAAGTCACAGATTGTGAAAAATACCCCATATCTATATCCTGGGTTTATTCTTTTTCTTCTTCTTCAAACCTTCAATCATTGTTTATTAAATTCTAATATTGAGTTAAACAAGCCCCTAGCCTTTTAGGTTTGGATGACTCCTCAACTTCTTTGGATTATTATAGCCCAGCTTCTATTTTGATTTTAATAATTCTATTCTTAATTATGGTTGGGTTCATTATCTGAAAAACACTTAAATCACATGTTTTAGAATCTCGATGTTCTATTTAATAAAATTGTGCAATCATATGGCTGACATATTTTAATTGAGAGTCCCGCTTAATATTCTCAGATGCTTTATGTAAAAGTATCTCGATATCTTTCTCTCTTTGAGTTAGACTTTGATGAGATCTAGTTGAGGCCTATTTTTTAGAATATCATTGATTTCACAGAAATTTTATTGACTATAGTTGGCCATGAGAAATAAAAATTAATGGGACAAATTTTGGTGGGATTTTTTGATTTTGGATCATAGTGAAATGTAATTCCCCGTGTGCACCCCATTCTCTGATACGAACACTAGATGGGGTGTCAAAAATTAACTTGAAAAACCCCTTTAGTGCATCAAGTAATTCACTTTCTAGGGTTCCCTTCTATGTCTCAACTTTTTGGTGTTAGGAAACAAAGATAGATTCCAAGTCAATTTGGTGTTGCACCTCTTCCATTACCTTAACCTTATTTTTATATACATCAAATGGTAATACTTTTTATTTCAAGTGATGAAGAGTTATCCATAAGCTTATGTGGATGTCATGAATGCAATCTTCTTCCAATTGTTTTCTCATATTCAACATATCCTATTCAACTTTTTCTAGAGGTTTCTTAACATGGTCTTACCAGAGTGTAATATTTTCTATTGTTTTAATAAAAATAATAGAGTTAGTTTTTTTCCTCTTCTATATTATATGAAAAATTACCCAATATAGGTTTTGAAAATCATTGTCTCCTTCCGATGGATTTTGGTTGATAAAGTATTTCACCTGTTAGTAACACGACATCAGACATGACTGACCATATGTTTGAAAGTCCATTAAGGTAAGAGGGATTTCTCATCAATAAATTGTAAATTAGAGAATTATATTGACAATGAGAAACCGTACTATAGAGAGAACTTTTGTCACGAATACCATCATGGGGAGGACCACCATGGTCAATTACAACAAGAGATAAATCCTCTTTCTCCTTGGTAATCTGGCCACATGGAGGGTTTTCGTGGATCTCATCTGGAGATAGGTTCTCTAGATTGACTAAATATTCATGAATCAAGACATGATGATGACGTTTCTGATAGGTAGATTCATAATTAATGCTACTAATACATTACTTTGGTAATCAGGTAGTAGGATCTTGAGTTTCAATAGATAAATGTCTAAGGGACTCATGAACTCCAACACTAAGTGGATCCAGATCGCAGATTAACTTCTGATTTTCCAACTATTCTCAAAGATACTTATTCTTAGATTCACTTTTACATTTATTGGGGGAAATTTTCTTAGAGAAGTGGTTATCATGGGTAGTATTATGTTCTTTCCTTGGGGCGTTCATTAGAATAGGCCGGTTGTCTCTAATTGGAAGGGATGTATGTTTCTAATCTTGTTTTCGGTATGATATGTATGAGTATGCCCCAATAAGCTTCCTAGAGTTGAACAGAGGTGTGTATATGTTCTGGGATGGAATGTAGATGTGTCATACACGGGGTGGGGATAGAATTATGTGTATGATCTCTGGTACTCTTGAAGTTGTTGTAATGATATTCTGGTGGGATTCAAGAATACAAAGGGGAATTTGTGCCTACCCTTTCACCATTGATAGAATGTGTCTGGTGACTTTAGCGATCGGAACATGAATATATGTCCATTATGTATCTGGAGCAAGTGTATGTTCCTAATTTAATCCTCCCTTTCCTATCAGTGGATACATACAGTACTCATGTATGGGGACAGAGAGCTGATTCTAGCCAGGTTTTCCATCAGATCATTCCGACAAACTTCTCTGAGTGCTGTGAAACGAGACTGTTGGGATGCTTGATGGATGTCAACGGGTGTATGTGTCTACAAGTTATTATCATCCAATCGTGTTTGATAGTCATTTTTCAATGTTGACAGATGATACTGATGATGGTATTGGTGAGTGTAGGCAGGTATATGTTCCTACTTACAAGCTACCACCATATTTTATTGGCGGACTTCCATTAATGCAGCCAGACAAGTCTACTGAATATATGATAGTTTGTATCTAGGTTTATGTCCCTTATCATGGTACTCAATGGGATTTAAATGGAGGGGTAAGTTGGGAAACAGTATATGAGTATGTTGTCTAGAAAAATTATATCGGACAAGAGTATGTGCCAATACGATGTTTTCCTCCAAGTTAGGTTGATGGACTTCATGAAAGTGGTGAAGGTTAGAACACGCTCTCTATAGAACTGATGATGCCCCCCCTAGTTTGACTTGCATGCTGGGGACTAATAAATATAGGTTGAACAATCGAAGGCAACACCCTCATCATGTTGGGGGGTTTATATCCACACAATTCTATTGGCGGTGATTGTTTGTGGGAGCCCTCAGGAACGACCCATGTGTCCTTCAGTTGAGCCCATGAGTGACCTCTTGATCCACCTACCTATAGTATGGTAGAGACTATTTATTGTGTTCTAGGGATAAGGACCCTAAAAAATTGAAGATGGTGGTTGGAACCATCGGATTCTTGACCACCGATTGTTGTAGACTGGATGATCGAGGGTTATTATTAACTTGGAGTGCCAGTCGGGTAGCCTCTAGGGTTGGGATAGTACCGTGTTAACGGTATTCCCATACCAATACATTGGAGACCCAGTGTTGAAGATGCTGAGTTGGTGATGACATCGTTCTAGTGGATGAGAATCTAGCTTGAGTAGTGGATGGGGTATTCACAGGTACATACTTTACGGATTCCATTTGGAGTGAAAGATGTTCTAAGAAAACTTGACAAATACAAACAATGGACTCCATTAAGAAACATCTTTTAGATGGACACATGAATGACTGATTACATTGTATGGCCTTACTTTATCAATTGATATGGTCCTGATAGATGGGTAATATGATCATCTTGGATAAGGATTCACATTGGGTTTACCATTTTTGTTTCTCGTCTCCCACAAAACGTGTTTTCTGGTTATGAATCACTACTTCCCGGTTGTTTCTTTAATATTTATTTATGGAACCAAAAAGATCCAAAAGTTATTTATCCAAAGGGATATTCATTCCATAGGCATGTGTGTGTTAGGTTTGGACCTAAGATGCTTAAGAACAAACATTGGTCGAGAGGATGCGAGGCTGGACTCATCACACCCTTTTTTGGGGGAATTATTGCGTACTCCAGGACTCAATTATAGATTTATTATATTATCAAAAATACATATTAATTTACCAAGTATAAAATAGGTTTAACATGAAAATTGAAATCAATTACCCTCATATATGAATTTTAGAATCATCTGTATGTATTTGGGGTTCTTCCTTAATAGAGACATCTATGGGTATTTTTGGTTCTCCATCAATGGTATCCTCACATATACTATTTAGAGATTATTTTAATTGATGTTATGATAATACTGGGTTTTTAACCCACTCAGTGAGGAAGTCTAAAATTTATTATCGTCTAGGGAGATGAAAGTTTGTTTTGATGTTGGGATCAGGCCTATAATTGTGCAACCTATGTATCCTTGTGAGATGAATCTGAACCCATGTAGTTTAGTGCCTCTAAATGGGAGACATCATACCTTTTATGGTTGTGTTATAAGGACCTAACCATATAGTTTAATGTAATTTGGTAAGGAAATCTAAGAGAAAGGTTCTTTGTCAAAGCATGGTATGGGAATTATGTATAAGTATCACAAGTAACCTGGAAGAGATATGAGTTCCCAAGTTGGATTAGACCCTATTGAGAATATGGACAAGGATGAATAGGGTTGTTTTGAGGTGTTGGGTTAGAACCTCAGGAAGGCTTCCTACGTATCCCATTCGAATAGAAATCCAATCCCGTGTAGTTTAGTGTGCCACACTGGGATGTGTGCCCAATTGTGAGAAATAGGTTAGGGATTAAATTTATGGAGGATACTAGAATTAATTTAATTAGTGTTGGATTCCTGAATAGGATATCCAATGATATCAGGCCCAATGGAAGGCTTCCTACGTATCCCAATTATAGTGGGAATAAAAGTTCTCAAAGTTCATTATATGAGGTGCTTGTTCCAATGTTGTTATCATAAAAAATATCTAATACCACATGAGTCATTATCAATGTGATAAACATGATGATTTGAACGATTAAAAAAAGGCACACACACATTTCCTACTCTATTGGAAGAAGGGGACGGGCCTGCGGAAGCGACGGTGGATGAAGCTGAGGCAATGAACCTTCCATCTCTTCAATTTACATTAGAAAAGGGTCCAATTTAATTAAGGAGTTAGGGTTATGGATGTTTAGAGGAGGGATACTACAACCTCCTACATGAATGGTTAGAGGCTTAAACCATGATGGTTTCCCAAAAATTGGTCCTAGTAGGGAAGGGAGACTTCACTTTTATTCAAAAGGAAGAATAGAAGTGAACCATACATTTTCTACTAGGGACCCGAGGCTCTAGGTTTTAAAGATGATAAGGTATGGGCATGGCCCAAAACCTAATCCTCAAAACTGGGAACTCCCCATCACTATTCCTTGGAGAAAGGTTAATGTGACTATAGATATTAAAACCCATAGAAACACTAGGGATCATAACCCTATTTCAAAACAAATGGGGGAACTACGGACTACAGATATACAAACCCCAATTAGAGATACATTGATGCATAATTCCCAAATTATTGATATTTCAGGAGGTTTGGGTGGTGGTTTAAACATAATATATTTCAAACAATGGATCCAATGAAAAGGAATCCTTTCCATAAATGAAATTGGAGAAGGATTGAGGAAATTCTTGTATAGGCTGAAGCGATAAGGTTAATCAAAGAAGGGTTCCCCAGAAGGTATCTGACATACAGGTATGGGTACACAGATAGGCTTGGGTTACCTGATGTTCACTTGTGTGATGACCATCCAAGAAGTTTAAACATGGGTGACACTTTACTCAATCCTTTAATAGTATTCACAGGCATTCCCAATAGTGGGGTGCTCAAGTTCCTTTGAGAGGAATGGGTTGCGTGCAAGTTTTTCCGTTTTAAAGAGTTTGGGCTCATTAAGCGCATAGGTATTATGGATTTAAAAAACTCATGGGACATAAGTCTTATAATTCTCCTTCATTTCCTCTGCTCTAGGTGTTAATGAACTACCTTTTAGGTTTATAAAGACTTGGGAGAAGCACTTGAGTGATCGGAGTAGCAATTGGGATTGAAGAATGTTTTCCCATAACAATGATGGCCCCAATGGTCTATTATTATGGAAATAAGTGACCACTGGAAAATGGTGATTGGGTGCACAAGTGTCCTATGTACCGACAAATCTGTGGCTTGACTCAGGTGATCCAAATTTCAAGACATTGCAAATCTTGTTTTTCTTCAAGTATTTTATATTACTTTTTCTAAAGCATTTCCCTTTGTCATTTTTTATCAATGTGATGGAATAGAGTTTCAACAATATTACGTGTAGAATGGGAATTATTCCCATCACATAAAAGAAGCGGTGAATTAGCATATGTCTCATAGAAATAAAATGTGAGATGAGAAAAACCCTTACCTTGAGTCTATACTTTCCTCATTTGCCCTTTAACTTCTATATAATCAGTTTAAATCAACTATATTATTTATTAATAGTATTTTAAATTTTTATTACCTTATAATTAAATCATTTATATTATTTATTTTTAATGACATATAAAAAAATATAATTGATTATGTCCACATAAGGAGTTTTGAGGATTTTCGATTCATTGTTTCAACATAACATTGGTGTTTTAATCGTGGTTAAAGATGTCATTGTTACAACATATAAAGAATAATAATAATGAAATAATTAACATTTTAATTAATCAATTATATGTTTTAAACCAATCCTGAATGATTGATATGAATAATTAACTATGTTACAATCATGGAGATTGTTGGTCATACATACTCATGAGTAACGTTTCCATTTTCAATGATTTTTATAAAAATAAGAAAAGTAATATTTTGTCATTATATAATGGTAATAATATCATAAATAAAATAGTATTTATGTAAATATTAATATAAACATCATCATTGTTTTTTTGGTAAAAAAATATTCACATATCTTTATAGAGGTAGTAGTCCACACATACACCAGAACAAAGTTATCATTTTCAGTGTAAGAAAAAAAAAAGATCTAATATATTTTCACAATGATAAATATGTAATTAATATAATAATATATTTATTTGTATTAAATTTATTTATATATTATTCCATTATTACCTTCTATATAATGTTTTAGTGAAAAATGTATCACATCTCTTTGCGAGGTTGTACTCAACCATACACACGAGCGATGTTACTATATACGATTTGATGGAAGAGGAGATATATTAAGGTTAAATAATTGACCTAATGAAATATATGTATATTGGAGATAATATTTTTATTATATAATAATAATTTAATGAAATTTTATAGAGGTGGGATAGGAAATAAAATAATAACGCTTGATTAAGAACAATACCTCTTTTTTAGACTACCTCCTTAGGTAAGCAACAAAATCATTATTAAGAAGAAATTAAAATACAAATAATGGAATTATTATGTGGGGAGGTAAGTAAGGAAGAAATTATGGTAGTTATATTTTTATTCAAATGGATATTATGGTGTGGAGTAGAGTGGAGAGGGGTTATCCATTTAAAAGTCAGGTGGGTAACCCACTTCTAATTTTTGATAAGAAAAAGGTATACCATGTTTTGCATTGTCCATAAGGATAAAAATCGATAATTGTTGATAATAATATATTATAAGGTCTAATTATTTCCATCAAATAGATTTTAGATAAGTTTTTAGTCCATTTTTTCCCTTATCATTTTAGTATAACACATGGTAAACCCAATTTCACCTTAACTATGGTAATTAATTTTTACAATTTCCACTATTTATTATGATCAAAAATTTAGTTAACCATATTAGAGAATTTAAATTATTCTGACTCAAAATATATAATACATATTACCAAATTAAATTTATATAATTATAAAAATTAAATATAAAATAAATTTAGAATTAAATCAGCATACGTGATGAAAAAGAAGGTTTTCAAGAAGTCTATTTTTCAAGAAAATTATGATCATATATTAAATCTATGACTAATAAAAATGATTATATTAATATAAATTAATATTTATTTATATAATATATATATATATATTATTTACAAAATTACTCATTAGATATTATCTTAATTTATTAAAATGGATAAAGTTTATTCACTTTAAAATAGTTTCTATGAAGACTCATTTTTTAGCAAAAAATAAACTACTACTAAAATTCAATTTAAAATCGATTAAAAATTAATAAATTAAAATTAATATAATTAAAAAATAATTAATTTCCATTGAATTATATTAAAAACATAATTTCACTTTTAATGATACTAAATATATTAAATATAAATGAATTTTATACAAAAATTAATATTTTTCAATATTCACTGAAATATAAACATTTTCCAAAACATACAAAATTTAACCCAAAGTTAATTTATATATATAAATTAAAAAAGAAAATTTCATTTTACATAATAAATTTTCAAAAAGTTCCAAACATTATTTGTAATATTTTTTGAGGAAAAGAAATAAAACCCATTTTCGAAGAAAATGTATTTTTAATTAATAATATTACATTACTGAAAAATGATTGATAATTTTCTAAAAATTCATTGATAACTTTTTTTAGTAGTAAATATATATATATATATATCATTAATTAGTTAATACTATTGATAACCACAAACTTAATTTCTTGGTTACAATTATTATATATTTCGTAGGTTGTTTAAGCATGGTGTTGTGTGTCGTATACGCTATCTAACATAGGAATACAATGGTTCTATTTACCATAAGCTATTAAAAGTATATATTTATTTAATAATAAAAACATCATAATGTATCATGGTATAATACTCTCATCTTATCTTGTTTTTTCATTGTGTATACGTTATTCAACATAAATTTCTTCTTTTAAAATATCGAGTTATTACATCCTGCCCTTTTAATAAATTCTGTTCTTATAACTTGTTCATGAACTCAGTAATAAAAAATATGAAAACTAAAAAAAATATATATAGAAAATCAATATCATAATGAGCTTTAATAAAAAATCCTTTTGATATGAGAGAAAATAATGTATGATGGTCATCTAAAATAACACATTCAATGTTTTTAAATAGAAGATCATTGGTGGGAAGTGACGATTTAGGCAGGTATGAAAAGTGTGAAGTAATAATAATTATTGAAAGTGATAGAGATCATTGATCATAATAAATTTATTGATGAAGAGAATTTTGACAACCATGAAACCATAAACCAGAGTTGTGTGAAAAAGGACATTGATATCATCGAAAATTATGGTAATATGGATAGATTTTGTTTTAAGTTGTTTTTATAAGGGATGAGGAATTCCTTACCATATAGACTAAGGTAATAAGTGATTATACTTACTTGATAAGTTTAAATTAATTCCTTTAATCAATTTCTAACCCAATTTAATCTTTTTCTATACATGATGAGTATTCATGACTATTTTTTAATGATATATAACAAAAATAAACTTTTATAGGAGTACAGAATTGTAAAATGGAAAATAAAGATATTATAAATATCTTTAGACATTAACCAAAAACAAAATTGGTATCATTTGGTATGATAATTACAAAAAATAATAGAATATTGTAAGACAAAATGGTATTTTAATCTCTAAAATTCAATAACAATACCCAAATTTATGACTAAATCATTCCATAAATAAATAACCATATATCCCATATAACCATATTAAACTCATCATTAAAAAAAATTTAACCTAAATATTTATATCATACCTTTTATCTTATAAGCCTAGAAATACAGTGAGATTCTTCTAAAATAACATTAATCATTTAATCACAAAATGATTTTCAATCACATAGTCATCTATTTGAAAAAACATTTGTTCCAAAAATTATTATAATATCACATATTATATAACCTTGAATGGATATCAATACCTTAAAACTAATTTCTTAAAATTTTAAATGAATGAAAAATATTAAACCAAATATTTACATATAGTTCAACCCCAAAAAACTTCATATAACGTATCATTAATCATTTTAATATCTCATCACTTAAAACCTAAAAAGGGGTGTCCAGGACATCAAACTTATGGTCTAACCAATCCTTATATGCATATAATGGTATCCAAAAACATTATCATATCATTATCTGAAAACATAATAATATCCATATTTACCTAAACCATTCCATTGATACTAACCATAACATCCACATACCTACACTCCCAAATCTAGGGCTAAAAACATAAGAATACATTTCTAGATCTAATACTGATGAAGGTGACCCAATATTTACCATCCAAAACATACAACATCAAAATGAAATATTATATTACCAACATTTTAAAGAACATTTTATTTTTATATTTTTACATAATTCAGATAAAATCTTATAAAAATAACACCCCTACCTTTAAATTATAATTTCTCCCGCATAACCTACATGTTTTTATTTAACATTATGTCATCTTAATCATCTATATAAAACACTTCTAGATATAAACCAATCAAAGTAATTGTTGATAACCTATCGAAAAGAAAATCTAATAAGGATGAGATCAAATTATCAGTAAGGTTAAAAATAAGAAATAACAATTAAATGTCATTAGTGAGTATAAGAAGAGCATAAGGGTATGATGACATAATCAATGTCAATGAAAATAATATAAAAATATTTATACCCATCAATACATATGTTATCAAATATGAAAATAAGGAATAAGGATTTAAAAAGTAAAGATTAGTAAGAATAAATAATCACGAGCTTTGTGATTTCAATCTTAATCAAAGGAATCATTTGTAACCCATAGAAATAATAATAAAAATATGTTTGTGTCATGGGAAATCATCTTCATAGAACACTTACAAAACCATTACATAACCCTTTCAAAATGAATAACCAAACAGTTGAAGTGATATATAATTATTTTGAATATATAATCATCACCTAATGAATTGGGGTTCTGTTTGGCAACACCCATGATATAATATATATTGCGCTCAACCAGTGCTATATAGGATAACCCATTTCATAATAATGTGAATGAACCACAAATAGAGTACATAGAGCTTACACTTAATCGTAAAAATACTAATAAAAATCATTATTTCTTTCATAATATGATAATACCATAGAAAAGAAATGGGATTCATGAAAATCTATTTGAAACATGATTAACCTATTGGAAAATAAATGGGTTTCATAAAAATCTCTATGATACATGATTAACCCATGAAAAAGAAACGAGTTTCATAATAATCCCTTGGAAACATGATAAAACCATGTAAAAAAATAAGTTCCATAAAAATATATTTGAAATATTAATAATTCCTATAGAGAAATAATGACGATGGTATCGTTACCAAATGTCCCCATTGTAGAAAAACTAAAAACAAGGGTTATAGATGTTGATGAATGGAAATACCATCGAAGGATCATTAAAATTATTATTTTTGGATTATAAGCATTTCATTATAAAAATCACTATTAAAAACTATAAAATGATTGAATATTATGAAAACCATTTTCACTGAAAAAACCTTAAAAAAATATGTGTAAAAAATCATGGAAAAAAATGGACATGGTGGAAATAAAATCAGTTGATGTTAGAAGTGTTAAAAATAATCAACCCTCTGATGTATTTTGAAAATGGGATTCAAAAGTGACCCATTTAGAAAACGATAAAAATATACTTTTTAAACCATTTAATAAAATTAAATGATTATATAAAATGGATTTAAGAAATTATTTATTTTTAGAAAATCATAATTTTGAAAACAGTTTAGAATGAGAGGATATGAAAGATAAAGATACGTGATCTAAAAGAAAGTACAATATTTGTATCAGTTTGAACTGAATGTATTTAGATTTATTTAATAAGTATAGGGAAAATGGAAATATTTTTTTTTTAAATTATAACTACAAGAGATGAAATATATTTGGTTCAATAAAGTAATATCATATGATTTCTGCCAAATTACCCTTGAACATAAACAATATAGAAAGAATGGTTTTTATAATATACACCATTTTCTACTTTAGTAACTCTTCAGTCATAGGACCAATGAATGAATAAATTAATATAAAATTTTAAATATAATGAACACAAGGAGATAAAATATATAACATATCATAAGGAAGGTATATACACCTTATAAATTTTATAAGTTCGTATCATAATCATATGTCCCAAATAAAGGAATTTAGGATGATCAACCCTTATAAAGATCTAATTATTGAATTTATTGTTAATAAATGGATATATTAGGAGTAAAAAATATAAATACATACCAAAAAAATTTATATTCATAATATAAAAATTTATAGACAAATTCACACATAATAATATCATAATGTGGTCAATGAAAAGGTTTTATATCCCAGTGAAAGGAAATTCGGTTAAGAAACTCTTTACCTCTTGGTAACATTCAAGTCAATAACCTTGGAATAATTAATTAATATTTAAACATAAAATACCATGATATATTAAGGATTAATTATATTACATGTAAAACAAGAAGTATTTAAACCACATAATAAAACCAATTGGTGATAATCAAATATGTCTCACTGAAATAAAATGTGGGATGAGAAAACCCTTAACTCAAGTTTAGACTTTCCTTGTATTTCCTTTAACTTCTGTATAACATCATTATATAGATTATTTTATTTTTAATGATCCATTTAATTGTTAATACCTTATAATTAAATAATTTATATTATTTATTTATATTGACATATTAAAAAATGTAATTATTTAATTCTATATTGGGTGTTGTAAGGACATTCGGTTCATTGTTTCAAAACATCTCTGGTGTATTGACCACAGTCAAAGAGGTCACTATTTCAAAATATAAAAAATAATCACCATGAAATAATTTTTAAATTTATTCTTTAATTATACATTTATACCCATTCATTAGTGATTTTTATATGAAATTAACATCGTTATGATTGTGTAGATGGTAGGTCATATGTACACCTGAGTAACATTTCCATTTTTTCAACGATCATTATGAAAATAAGGAATATAATATTTTATATCTATATAATTATCATAAAATCATAAATTACATATTATTTATTTAAATATACATAAATATATGTTCATGTGTTGTGCTGATGAAAAAAGAGTCACATTGCTTCGTGGAGACGGTAGTCCACACATACACATGAACAACATTATAATTTTTTAGTGTAAGAAATAAAATGATATGATATATTTTGATAATGATAAATATGGATAAGTGAAATAATTTTTTAATTTATATCCCATACATTCATAAAATTTATCATTATTAACTGTTGTGTAAAGTGTTAGTGCAAAAGGAATCACATTGGTTTGTGAGGAAGTAGTCCCATGAACACATGAGAAATATTATCTTATCCCTAAAAAAATATAAAGAATGTAAATATAAAAAAATCATATATATAATTTGAATACATAATTATAACAACTCATTATAGGTGATGATAGAAAACAAATGACATCATCTTGCAAGGTGGTAGTTTGCCAAACACAAGAATGATGATTTTGTATCCCATTGAGTGGATGAAGAGATGGATTTTTGTTATTAAATTAGTATAATTACATATTTTTATATATAAGATACTATTTATATTATATAATGAAAATTTATTTATATTTTATTGGTGGTGGAAGAATAAATAATATATAAAAACTCGATTATTAATCATACCTCTTATTCATACAGACTTATTAGGTTAGCACCAGAACCCGTTATAAGATAGATTTTTGATTAAATAAGAGATCTAGGATATGAGGAGGTAATTAAGGAATATATATGGGTTTATATTTTTTGATTCATATGTATGTTAAGGTGTTAATAGAATATAACAGGGGATTAAATTTTATTTGTGAGGGGAGGGGCACACTTGAAAATTTTGAGAAAAAAGATTTAACCATGTTTTGAACTTAAGAAAAGGGAAAAAACCATTATAGAGAATTAGATTCAATAAGCTCTAAATATGTGAAAAAAATGTTTTTTAGATATTTTTAAAGATCTTCTATATCCTTATATTTTTAGAATAACCCTCGGTAATCCTTTTGACACCTTAAACACGACAATTATTTTTCATTGTTTTTACTATTTATTTTGGTAAAAAAATAATTATACATTATAGATAATATAAATTATTATGATTTAAAATATTTAATCCATTTTACCAAATTAAATTAAAATAAGTGTAAAAATTATCTTTTAAATTAAATCCACAGACACGACAAAAAGGTATTTTCCCATGAAGTTTATTTTTAAGAAAGATATGATTTTATATTAACTATATTACAAATAATAATAACACTGTAAATATTAATTAATATTTATTGATATATAATTTATATATTAAATTAAAATCATTCCCCATTAGGTATTATTTTAATTAACTTAAAAGCAGAAACATTATGCATGTTAAAATAATATTCAGAAAACGAACTTTTTGAACCAAAAAATTAAGTTATACTAAAATCCAATATAATGTTGATTAAAAAGTAATTATATAGACTAAGTATATTTACATAATACATATTTTACATTAAATAATACTCATAATTTAAGGGGAATTTTATATTTAATTGATTTATTCTGAAATGAAATGACATTTTTACGCAAATCAATATTTTCACTATTCACTGAAAAATCTATATTTTTAAAAAAATACCAAAATTTCACCCAAAGTAAGATTTTATACGATGTTTTAAAAAATTTAATTTAATTTTATCAAATACCGAACCAAAATGTTCTCATAATTAATTGTAATATTTTTTCCTGAAAATCAAAATAAACCATTTAAAAAACATATTTTGAAGAATAAAATTATCCTAATAAAAATTTATTGATTATTTACTAAAAAATTATCAACAATATATATAGAGTATGAAATATTTATATATATTTAAATATGTATGTATTTCATAATGTAGTTAATACTATTCATACCCTCCAATTAAATGTCTAGGTTTTAACTGTTATATATTTCGTGGGTCCTTTAATCTTGGTGTTTCATGTCATATACTATATTGGACACCCAAATACCAAGGTTTCCCATAACACAAACTATCAATAAAATTAAATTAATTTAATAATAAATATATCATAATGTATTGGAGTGTTCCATTCTCATATAATCTTGTTGTTTCATGTTGTATATGCTCTCAAAATTTTTTTACTTATTTAAAACTAACACAATGTTATAGAAATTCTAGGGTGCCTCAAAGTTTTTGAGTTAATTAAATCTGATTCCACATTAAATGTTCATCTATAAACCAAAAATATCATCATAAAATGGTTTCTTCAAAAAAAAATTGTACTGTAGTGTAAATAATCCAAAGTGTTATCATCAAAATCCCCTTCAGGTATTAAAGAGGTCTTGGGACCCATTAATTTTAACTACTTTTATATATTTACATCTTTATCTAAGGAATTAATCCACTATCATTTGTTATATCATATAATCTATGGACGATGATGTAATGTCTCATTAACATTTTTTTGTGAGGTAGGCGATTGGGGTTAAATCAATTTCATGTGTTCCTCACAGGTCATGCCCTTCTTGTGATGCTTACCAGTAGAATGGTTTTTTACTAGTACACTGCTTCCCTTTCTCTAGGGATAATGATGTTGTAAAATTAGGAATTCTATTGTCAATAATCCCATAAATAAATGATCAAATTCATATATTATTATACCCAAATGTCAAGATAATAAATGTATATTGATATGTAAATCTATTCTTCTCTTGAGTATTTTCTTCACCCATCATCATCCATAGTTTCCACACAACCCTTGAATGTTTTCTTTATTTTGGAATTTTTTATATTCTTTAACAATAGAATAAATATAAAAATATATATAGAACATAGGCCTTGTAGATGACATAAAAATAAATCTACACTGATATTTGGTAGTATCTAAGAACTATTTTATATGATCAGGCTTCATAGTTGTAATAGAAATAATCTATAATTGTCCTGATGAATGTTATCTATATAGAAGAAAATTAATCTCTGAATGCAGCACCAACTGATTCAGGTCCTTTTCACCCTTAAATGAATGTTAACAAATAATAGAAACTACTAGGATTAATATTATTAAACCATATATTTGGATATGAAATCCACTATAGATCTTAAACTTATTGAAAAGTGATTTTATTCACCCCCGTAACACTTAAAAATTTTCATAAGATAAAATATAGAGACGTATCATTATATATGAATCGATGAAACTGGTATCTTTTGGTCAAAACTAGTATTCCCAAGCCAACAAGTCTCCCCTATTAAATTTTAGTTTCTATAAATAATGTACTCAAACATACACATGTTTTGAGTCAAAAATTAAAAGCAAGTATTTTCTAATCCATATGGTGAGAAAAATACCTCGAATAATTTGATGGGTGTATCTGGATTGATGTTATAGTCTCATTCCTCATTGATTAACTTTTCAAGTTTTGGAAAATAATTGTGTAACAATTCATGATGTTAGCATATATTTCTCTTTAAAAAAAATTCCCAGCAATACATCACATAGACATTAGGTATAACCCTAGGTGTCAAGGCATAGTCCTGAATCTATAGGGTTACAGTACCCTCTTGGTTGATATATTTCCCTAATGATGCCCAATCATATAATATAGATATATGAGAAGTATGGTATTTTATGATAGGGGGATTTAGTTACTCCTTTGTTCTAAGATCATATTCCCTAATTTGGTGGGGGCCCCATTTTAGTTGTTGAATGATGGCTTGTAGAAATGAAGGTTATATATCTTAGGTGATTATGGAACCATGGTATTTCAAGTTTGTTCGATTTCCTCCAATATACTATATATCGTTGAAATATTGAATTTGGTCCTATAATTATTTTTCAATATGGTGTCTAGTGAAATATTAGTTATGATCCTTTGTGGATATTATTTGAGGCATTGAGGTATTCTCTATGTCCTTGGGTTTTCTATATGTAAATCATATCTAGGTTCTATTTTATGGTTTCACTATTTCTTCCTCAATCATGGGTTATGAGATAGAATATGGATTATGTTTAACCTTTAATATTTTCATAATGGGCTTCTTTATATACATCCCTACATGGATCATAATCCCATGCATATTATATTTATGTGATGACACCAGTTTGAATATTATTTTAGTGAATTTATTGCTAGAAGAGTTAGTTATTATAGAGATTGATGGTATTTGATGGTGGAGTGTCCATAGAAAATATTTTAAAAAGATTAATTGCGTCTCGTGTTTTTCTCTCATTATAGGTCTTGTGTACTTTCCATTGGGATCTTGTATATTCCTTTTTCATTAGAGCCGACCATTGTTATATGATTCATGATAATTAGAATCTCATGCATGTATATTATCCTTCAGTATATTTATTTATAACATTAAGGATTATTAGTTTTTCTATATTCTATTTGATATTTTTATTAGTATTTATTATAGAATGAACTCCTACGTGAGTTTATGTATTCTTGGTGTTTTTCACCATATCTTGTGATATTAGAAGCAGGAATAGTGAAACATACTTGACCTAAAATAATATAGATGGAGATTCGGTGGGTTCAATTATGTTAGAATGAATAACATTTCATTACTAATATACCAAATCAATGACAATGTAAAAGAAAAATACAAATGAAACAATAACAAGCGGAACATTAAAAAATTATAACAAAATAATTTCAAAAGAAAATGGGGTGATTCAGAACTCTTACACTATCTTATAAATCAATTTTTAATCATAATATTATTATTATTATTCATTAATTCTTAACATAATAGTTTTAGGTTGTTTATTTTAATAATTTAGTGATGTTTAACCCATAGATCAGAAATTGATTTATCATATTGGTAGTGATACAAGGTCCATACCAGTGGCTCTATAATGTAATGAACCAATTAATCATAGAATAATACCTTTTCATATATATTAATATTTTGGAATTAGATATTATTTTTTGATTAAAGGAGATTCTTTTTCCGATAGCGTACTCTATACGATATGATGCGTTTCTTGGAAATCTTATGTTAGTTGTCAATGTTGAGTTATACCGGAAAGTAATACAATAATAAAATTATTATTTTAAATTATAGTTAATGCTTATCTGTTATATTAGAATGAATTAACAGAACAAAATTTAATATGATGACACATGTTTGTTAAATATTTTTACATTTATCTAATAAATTTCATAGGCTTAAAATAATAATGATCTTGATTTTAAAAATGAAATAGTCTAATATTTTTAAAAGGATTGTTTACTACCTTTTGATGGAAAACCATTATTAAACAAATTGTCACTTATATATGTTCTATATGAAAAAATTGAATTCTTTTATAGGATTGAGATATCAATATTTACTTTGGATAATTTTTTGGTAATTTTCAGATAAAGTTCAATTTTTA
Organism: Viscum album; assembly: GCA_963277665.1. Lineage (NCBI taxonomy): Eukaryota > Viridiplantae > Streptophyta > Magnoliopsida > Santalales > Viscaceae > Viscum > Viscum album. The sequence continues at coordinate 1,319,146,066 of OY728157.1, forward strand.
ATGAATAGCGAAAAATACGACATTTTATGTCAAAATAGCCATTTCATCTAATTTACTTATATAATTATATTTTCCACTTATATGGTATTAAGGTGTAATTGGATTATCTTTTTATAATTTAATCCAATATTGGTCATTTAATGTAATTTGACCTTGAAATTGTACATAAACACATGTCAATCTTTTGGCATTTTTTAATTCTTAAAAATACGTTTTTGGTTTTGACAACGGGAATTAATTTTAAATTAATTTATGAAAATTAATTGTTTTAAAATTAAAAAAATGGAGTCTATATTTTTAATCATAATGTTAAAATTGTGTAAATTTGTATCATTTATTTTATTTTGGGCCTTATGAATAGTAACTTCGATAATTATCTTATTTACCATGGTTAAAGGGTAAATCTGGTATATAAGGGTTAAAATAATGTTATAATAATATAAGACTACCATAACACATGCCATAATATTATTTGATGAGATATTTACGACAAAGGGAATCAATGGGTTGATTTTGGGATACCATTGATCCTCTTAGGAGTGATAATGACATGTTATATTAATTAATATAATGTAAAGGGAAATATAACATAAACATGTATCTTTTTGTAAAATAATTTTTTATGGGGTTGTATATTTGATCTATTTGAAAATAAATAGTAATTATAATGTTAAAAATATTTAATCAATCATGTTATTTTATTTATAATTTCTAGACATCATATAAAATAATTTATTTATGACATAATGATGATGTAGTGATTACCTTATTAATAAATGATTTAAATAAACGAGATTATAAATAATAAAAAATATATATTTGGAAATTTTTTATTCCATACAAGAATTTTAGGGATGGTTATTACTTTTTATATTTTAATTATTTATGTTTTTTCGAAAGAATCATGTTTTTATGGATTTTTAAAAACACCATGTTACGAATAGTATAAAAATTGACATAAATTAGATTTTAAAACAAATACTATTTTTTTAAATGATATAATAGTCCTAATAATATAATATTTGGCCAAATGACTTAGATAATGATTAAAATTTCATTAATGAACCACTTTTGGTTTTATTGTTATTTTATTGTAAATTTAGTAACTATAAATTATAAAAATGAAAGAAGACATCATAAATGTTAATGTTTTTACTAAGGGTTAAAGGAAAAAAGATATGAATAATTTTGTGCCCTTAACTTGTCTAAAACCAATTGGTTGAGAGTTTTCCACCAAAAATCATATTATATTTTAAATAAATGAGTTTGCAACCACTTGAATTTGAAAATTATTTTATAATAAAATAACATTTCAATGCCTTCCTAAAGTGCCCCTCCTCCTTCTTATAAAAGGACATCACCACTACACATTTAATCACATGTCTCAAGATCCTTATATCATCCAAATTATGCACAATTATGCTCCCAATATCCCTCCCTTCCTCTTATAATAATTAACTTTGGCAGAAGGAAATTTAAGAAATCATATTTCCTCAAATTAATGGTAGTTACATGTTTTAGAGGTAACATCTTCTCTAAAGTTCCTTTCCATTTTTCTAATTCTTCACCCTCTATTATATTCTTATTCTTTTATTTCATAACAAAACTAGTATGATAACCATAATAGGATTTTTTATGAGAAATATTATAACTACAAGTACAAACACCTCTATCTAATGGATACAAACATATTGTTTCTATGTATGACGAACTACTACCCCACGAAATGACGATAGTTCAATTTTCTCCTACCACCTTTCATGGTGGAAATTATGACGGAACTTCATTTACATGTAATATATATTATATTTATACTTTCACTATTATTTAGAATTTTTAATTTAGAGAATACCATTAGGCTTTCCATAATAGGTAAATACGATAATTGTTTTTAGGAAGTGCTGACTACAGCTCCCTCAAAATGGTATGACTCGTTCATGCCATACATAGAACACATAAAATATGGAGTTAATGAAATTATGTAACATATATAAAATTGATATTATTCAGTAATTATAATATAACTATATATCATTTATCTTTCATTTCTTTAATATGAAAAAGATAATAATGTAGTGTTCACGCGTACGTATGACCTACCGTCTCCATGAATGGTGCATTTCATTTCTTATATCCAGATGTTATGGACTATTATAAATACCTATATACTGGATTTATATATATATATGATATTTAAAACATGAATAATATTCTGAATATAGTGTACTTTTGACCACATGGAAATTTTTTAATTATACCTTGTTCATTTTCAACTGAAGTACCGAATAACGATAAAAAGACCGACAGAAAATTAGATAATTAAATAACTTTTATAACATGATGATAAGTTATATAAAATGAATACTAATAATTAAAATTATCTGAATTAATTATAAATTAACCTATGTTTATTATTATGTAATATATAAAATGAATGAGACAAGTAATACTCAAGGTAAGGAAACTTTTTGACCCAATTTCCATTCTTTGGGTTGATTTTCTACTAATTGAAAATATAGTTCTATGAATAAATGAGAAATAAATTTTTATATCTTATCTTTTATATATAATTGATTTATGATCATTTATATTGATTACAAATATTCCATCAATTTGATTAACAAAATGATCTTTGTAAGGATACATTTCACTCTCCTCATTTAGTCAAGGACTTATTTTATGTTTTGTATTTTAATTTCCATTTATTATGTTGAAATATGTAATTATATATCCTCACTTCTGTAAATATTATTTCCATGTTAGGAGTAACCCTTTTATCTCTAATCAACTCATATTTATGAATTTTTAGGGGACACTGTTGGGCTACCAATTTTTTGTAAGGGAACATCTAAACCCAATTTCCATTCTTTGGGTTAATCTTATAAATCCTGATTTTTTCATGATATGATTATGTGAGAAATAACATTCTATATATTAAATTGTATTTATACATGATTTATGTGTACATATAGTTAATACACATAATCTATATATTTTATTTACAAAATGAACTTTATAAGGGAACCTTTCACCCTCCACTTTTATTCAAAGACTTCATTTATGTTATGTCTTTTACATTACAGTTTCCTATGTTGGGATATGTTATTTTATATCCTTATTATGGTAAATTTTATGTACAAGTGATTAGTGACCCTTTTTCACTCATTATATTGTATTCTGAAATTTTAAGTGACGTCATTAGGCTGCCGAATTTTCATAAGGGAATTTCTTAACTCAATTTCCACTCATTGGGTCTTACGCATACTTCATTGATTATATTATTCCTATTTTTTGTACGGAATCAATATTTATTTATTTATGTTTAATTTCTACTTATTTTGTGTGGATATAATATTGATACAAATATTTACTGCATTAATAAATTCAAACGTCATATATATGAACTCTGTAAGGTGAATCTTAACTCAATCTCCATTCATTAAGTTAAATATCCATGTCACTAGTTTTTCTTGTTCCATGAATATGTGTGAATGAACTCAGATTGTTTTACACTTAATACCGACTTATATCCAGTGAATTTATATTTTTCATACATAATTATAGTATTTATTAATCCTTAATATAAGTATATGATCTTTGTAATGGATTTCATCTCAATTTACATTCTATTGAGACTTATTTTCTCTTGTGCACCAATTCACTTGTATATGGTGTGTATACTTAACTTTGAAATATTATATCATAAATATTTTTATTTTTATGATATTATATGTTTTGATTAATTTTAATCTTTAATTATTTTTATTCAAGAATTTTCGTAGGCAGTAAGGGACTCTTTAACTAAAACACTGCTTAAAATGTTTTATGGATTTATTCATGTAAAACCTTTTATTTAATGTCCTTGTTTTCATAATGGTTTTCAATTATTTATTTATATGGATGTGAATATTTTAAAATGATAATTTATTTTAACATTTTCAATGTATAATGGAAAAATTTTATTAAAAAATATCATTATGAAATGTTTCTAAGGGTTTATCAAATGGATTGAATTATGTCAAAATCGTGAATAGATATCTTGTGATTGAAATGTGTACATTTAACATTCCATTATAATTGTTTTATGTGATATGATTATGTAATGATACTTGGACATTTTATGGGTGGTTACTTGATAAACATAATATGGGTGGTTATGTGATAAAGCAATGGTGGGTGTGCCTGAGATAGCTCTCTAATGCATTAGGTAATGTGATGGAGGTAAACAATAATATGTATCCTAAGAGATTTATGTAATATACTATGATAAGTATTCGAAGGTAAATCCATATATAGATGTGGAAGCTACAATGTAATTATGATTTGTATTATACAAGTTACCTTTATTATTTATGATTTCGATGTGTTATTCATAAATCTTATGATTTCATGAGGTATGATAAAGAGCTTATGTTTTATTAATAAAATTATAATTTCATTTATCAGTATGTATTTATCTACTAATGTTTTCTGTCCTTATTTTATATCCCTTAATGATATTTTTATGCTAATCCAATGTTTTTGAAATGCTTTTCACAGGGCATAAGGCGGGGTAAGAGAAAGGAATAATTCGAGGAATATTTTTATCCTGAAAAGAATTATTATCTTATTTAAAGAGTTTTATTATTGTGAAAAATCTTGATAGATTAAAAGTGTCTAATTTGTAATATTAAAGATGCAATGTAATAGTTATGGCATAATTTTTTAAAAATCTAAACTTAAAAATATTCTCAATGTGAAATAAATTTAAATTATTGACATAACTCAATATTAAGTAATGGTTAAGGCATGGGCCTTATAGTTGGATTTAGAGGAAAGGTTTAGGAAACTTTGGAGATTAGGTTGATTTAGTAAGGGTTAGGGATATCACCATGTGATTATAATTTTAAGATAGATCATATGGTCAATGTCTTAGAAACACCATTTTGAGTCATTGTGATCTCAAATACTGAGGTGACTAATGGTGTTTTTAGATACTATCACCTTTGAGGAAATTAGGGGTTATTAATTTTTTGGACACAAAATATGAAGTATGATATAACTTTTGAGGTTAAAATATGTTGAGGTTATTTTTGAACATTTTAACTCATTTTTTTTAATTTTATTGGAATTATAAATTTTTTGAAAAAGGACAACATGCAGACTATGTGAAAACATGTCACATTAGAAAAATCTGTGAGAATCGAACCCACAACCAAAGAGAAAATGGGATTTATCACCTATCACTGGCCTACATGAAGTCTCTTGTTATTATGAGTTATTCTTTATAGTTAAATGATTTTATGGATTGAAGAATTAGTTTATTTTTTGAAGTTTTGTTTTTTCAAAAGGATATCTTTAGTATAATAAATTTATTTTTTGATTTTGTGATAACTATTATTTTGGAATATGTTCTCTCTTTTGAGAACACTATCTGCTTAAAGAAAAATAGAATAGTATGGTATTTCAATTGAGGAGTAATGGTTGAATTTGTTTTGAAAGAATCTATTTTTGTGTGGAAATAGGGCGATTTGGGTTATTTATTTAAATTATTAACCTATCAAAGAGTATATGTGATTAGGTTAATTACTTTTTATTATGATACTTTAAGAGTAGTCGATGTTATTTAAGGATAAATGTTAAGATTTATCATGGGAGAATATGTGATCAAATACTTCTGAATATTAGGTTTCAATCATAATTTGGATTATATTAAAGAATTTTAAGGACATATATTTATTAAATGGTCTTTTCTAAACATTGGGAATTTTTTCGTGAATTTAGGAGAGTAAAGGACTATTATTTTCAAGGGATTGTCTGATCTTGTACTAAACATTTTGGTTTTGGTTAGTGTTTAAAGACATGGGAAATATATAGTTTATCTTTTGTGGATTATGTGATTTTCTAGATGTTCATTGCATCTCTTCAGGTGTGACCATGTCATCTTGAGGACTCATCCCTTGGAGAAAAGATGATTTTGTGGTGGAAATTTAATAAATAATGAAACTATACATAAAAAAGAAATTATATTTCATTAATTTATTAATCAATATCATAAAAATGTACTCATGATTATGAAAAGGATATTAAAAAAAAAAAAATTTCCATTTATTTTTCATACTAGGAAATCAAAGAATGATTAACCAATCACAATTTTTTGGTTTTCTGGTAGTTGACATTCTTCTGATCTTGTTTTATATCACTGTCCATTAGAAGTCGACAATTAATTTATCTTATATATCCATGTTTTCATACATGTAATCCTAGTATGTGTTATCTCAGGTGACTTTTGTACACCACATTATTTATAATGTGATAGTTTTATTGAATCTTTTTTTATGTGTGACATTCAATGAAGTTTCTGATCCCAATTTTAAAATTTTGAGGACACAATTTCCAAAAGTGGGGAAGGATGTAACGAACCAAGTATTTATTGATTAATATTTTTTAATTTCAATTAATATTTATGAATAATATATTATTTTTACATTAAATTAGATTCTTTTTTCACTTGTGTACTAAACATGCAACAATGAGTTTCTTTGAAATGTTATGTTGCACAAAATGTAGAGTTATACCGAAAAATAATACAATAATATTACTATTATTTTAAATGGTAGTTAAAGCCTATCCATTATATTGGAGTGAATGAACATAATTAACTAAAATATTGTTACACATTTTTATTAAATGTTTATACATTTTTCTAATAAATTTTAGTTGCTTAATATAATATTGAATTCTATTTTAAGCATGAAATACTCTAATATTTTTAAAAGGATAGTTTACATCATTGTGATAGAGAAACCATTTAAAATTTAGTATTTATAACTTTTATATATTTATTTAAAAAAATAAACATCATCTCTAGAAGTTGTCCATCAAAATTTACATTGGATAAATTTTCTGTAATTTTCTGATAATTCTCAATTTTTTTGGAATAGGGAAAAATACAGCATTTTAAGTCAAAAAATTATTTTCATATAATTTATTTGTATAGTTATATTTACCTTTTATTTAGTTTTAATGTTTAATTGGAATAGATTTTTCAATTTTCTCCAATTTTGGTAATTGTATGTAAATTCACATTGAAATTGGACATGAACACAAGTCAATATTTTGGAATTTTTTACTTCTTAAAACGTGGTTTTTATTTTTGACAATTGGAATTAATTTTAAATTAATTACTGAGAATTTTATGTATTAAATTTGGAGAAATTTATTCCATATTTGGAATCATAATGTTCAAATTGTGTAAATAGGTACCTTTTATTGTTCGACATTATAAACATTAACTTTAATAATTTTTTTATTTAACATGGTTAAATGGTAAATCTGGTAAATAAGGGTACAAAATTATATTATAATAATATAAAACTACACTAACATATGTAATAATTCTATTGTATGAGATATTTACTACCAATGGAATCCTTGGGTCGATTTTTGGACCCCATTGATCCACTTCAGAGTGATAATGACATGTTATATTAGTTAATTTAATGTAATGAGAAATATAACATAAACATGAATCCTTCAGTAAAAAATATATGGGTTTATATATGTTATATATTTGACTATAAATTTTCATTATAAATAAAAAAATTATTTCCTAAAACATGGTATTGAATTTATAATTTATAGACATTAAATAAATAAATTTATTTATGACATAATGATAATGTAGTGATTACCTTATAAATGAATGATTTAAATAAATGAGATTATAAATATTAAAATAAATTTAATTTGGAATATCTTATGCCATCCACTAATTTTAGGGAGGATTATGAATTTTTATAATTTAATTAATGATGTTTTTTATAAATAATAATGTTTTTGTGGATTTATAAATAATTCATGATATGAATAGTATAAAAATCGATATAAATTAGTTTTAAAAAAAGATTTTATGAAATGATATAATAGATAAAAAGTATAATATTTATAAAAATGACTTATATAATATTTAATTTTTCCTTAATTAACCAATTTTTTTTCCTACTATAATTTTATAGTTATTATAGTAACCATAAATTGTAAAAATGCAAAACGACATGGTAAGAGTTATTGTTTTTAACTAAGGGTTAAATAAAACATATATGGTTAGTTTTGTGACATAAACATGTATAAAACCTATTGTTTGAGAGTTTTTAGACCCAACATAATATTATGTTTTAAATAAATTAGTTTGGGACCATTTGAAACCGAAAATAATTTTCTAATAAAATAATATTTCCATATATTCCTAAACAACCCCTCTTCCCTCCTATAAAAGGCCATCACATCTACCCATTTAATCACACCTCTAAAGAACCTTGGATCAACCAAATTCTTGTGAAATAATCTCTCAATATCATTACCTTCCTTCTAGAATCATTACCTTGGGCCAAATCCAATTCCAGAAAGCCTTTTTGCCCAAATAAATGGGAGTTACAAGTTTTAGAGGTAGTGTCTTCCCTAAATTTCCTTTCCAATATTTTAATTCATATCCCTATGTTCTATTTTTATTATTAGATTAAATAAAAACACAAATATATTAAATATAATAGGATGTTGTTATGATAATTATTAAATATACACTTACACACACGTCCATCTAATTGATACGAACATATTGTTTCTGTGTACGGTGAACTACTACCTCACAAAACAATGTTTGTTCAATTTTAACCTACCGTCTATAATAGTGGCCATTATGGTGAAACATTATTTATATGTGATATACATTATTTTTATATAGTCTTTATTATTCTATTTTTTTCATTTACTGTATACCATAATGCTTTCAATAATGGGTAAATACGATATTTTCATTTGAGTAAGTGCATACTACTACCCCTCAAAGTGATATGACTCATTCATTCCAGACATGGAACGCATAAATGATGGAGTTATAGAAGTTATGTAACATATATATATATATAATATATTTTACTATAATTATAAAATAACTATGTATAATTTAGTTTTTCATTCATTTTATATGATAAAAAATGAAAGTTTTGTTCTTTCGTATCTACGGCCTAATATCTCCATGAACAGTGTATTTTATTTATTATCTTCAGATATTATGGAATATTATAAACACATATATACTGGATATATGTATATTATATATAAATGATGAACACTATTTTGGAGATAAATGATTTTTTACAACATGTATAATTTTTAATTATATTTGGTTCATTTTCGACACCAAGTACCAAATATTGACAAAAGGACCGATATAAAAATAATTAATTATTTAATATTTATAACATGATTATAAGTAATATAAAATGAATAAAAAACATTAAAAAGTTTTTTTAAAGTATAAATTAATGAATTTTTGTTATTCATGAATATAAATAACAAACTACACAAGTCAGACTCAAGGTAAGGGATCTGCTTAAATAAATTTCCATTATTTGGGTTGATTTTCTACTTCTTCACTGTGTCGTGATACGACTACATGAGAAATTATTTTTGATATCTTATCTTGTATTTATACTTGATTTATCATTATTTATATTGAATGCACATAATTGGTCTATTTGATTGCCAAATTTATCATTATCAGGGAACCTTTCATCATCCTCATTTAGTCAAAGACTTAATTTATGTTATGTATTTTAATTTCCATTTTAGTATATTGGGATTTGTACATTTATAACCTAATTGTTGTAAATTTTATTTCTAAATTAGGAGATACTATTTTCTCTCTCATCAACTCATTTTCTAAATTGTTATGTGACATCGTTAGGCTGCCAAATTTTCGTAAGGGAACTTCTTAACCCAATTTACATTCATCAGGATAATCTTATAATTATTGATTATTACATGCTATGATTATGTGAGAAAAAAACATATGTCATGTATTATATTTATACATGATTTATTTGTAAATATAGTGAATAAACATAATCTATCTATTTTATTTAAGAAATGATCTTTGTAAGGGAACCTTTCACCCTCCTCTTTTAGTCAAAGACTTTTTTATGTTATGCATTTTAATTGCCATTTTATTATGTGGGTATATGTTATTTTATATCCTCATTATCTTAAATTTTATTTCCAAGTGATGATATTCCATTTCATCTCATCAACTAATTTTATGAATTTTTATGAGATGCAGTTAGGCTTCCGAATTTTCCTAACAGAATTTTTAAACTCAATTTCCACTCATTGGGTTTTACGCACAAATAATATATTATATTATGAAAAGATTATGTTTGGAATAACTATTTATTTATTTAATTTGTAATTTCCACTTACGTTTTTTTGGATATAACATTGATTTAGATAATCACTACATTAATGAATTCTTACATCACTAATATGATCATTGTATGAGGAATCTTAACTTAATCTCCATTTAATGATTTAAATATCCATGTCCTTGGTTTTTCTTATTCCAAAAATATGTGTGGATGACCTATGATTGTTTTAAACTACATACCAACTTATATTATCTGTGTTTATATTTTTCACACATAACTATGTCATTGATTTATCCATAATATAAGGATATGATCTTTGTAATTAATTTTGTATTAATTTACATTATATTGAGACTTATTTTTTGTTATGAACCAATTCACGTTAATATGGCGTCTAAACTTACCTTTGAAAAATTATATAATTAATCTATTTATTATAATAATATTACATGTTTTTCTTAATGTTGTTCTTTAATTATTTTTATTCAAGTATTTTCTCAGGTTGTAATGGAATCTTTATCTATAATATCATTTTAAATGATTTAAAGATTTATTCATTTAAAACCTTCTTTTTCATGTCCATTTTTTAAAATTTGTTTTTAAGAGTTTATTTATATGGATGTGAATTTTTTAAAAATGATAATTTCTTTTAACAGTTTAAGAGTGGTATGGGACACTTTGATTCAAAAATCTCTTTGTTAATTGTTTAAAATGGTTTTGTAATGCATTGAATTATGTAAAAATCTTGAAATGATATATTGTGATTGAAATGAAGAAATTATATCTTTACTTTATGGTTATTTGTGTGGTATTATTATGTAATAATACTTGGACATTTTTTAGGTGGTTACGTGATAAACCAAATACAAGTGCTTTCATGATAAATCAATGTTGGGTGATCCTGAGATAGATCTCCAATGCATTGGGTATAGTGATGGAGGTAAATGTTAATGTTTATACTATGAGATTTAGGTAATATATTGTGATGGTTATTCAAAAGATAACTCCCTATGTAGTTGTGAAAGCTATAATGTAAGTATGTTATTGATTGCAGAAGTTAACTTTATGATTTATGATTTCTATGAGTTATTCTTAAATCATGTGATTTAATGACTTATATTAAAGAGCTTATGTTTTATGAGTAATAATGTATGATTTAATTTATTTTTTTGTATTCATGTAATAATGATTTTGTTCCTTATTTTATATCCATTTCTGAGCTTTTTTATGCTCATCCAATGTTTCTGAAATGTTTTTCACAGGGTAAGAGCAAATAATAATTAATGAAGTTTGTTATTATGAAAAATACTTATTGTTTTATTTAAGGAGTTTTATTATTGTGAAAAATTTGTATAGAGTAGAAGTGTCTACTTTTTAATATTAGAGATGTAATGTAATATTTATTTTCTAATTCTCTAAAACTCTAAACCTAAAATCATCCTCAATGTGAAATAATGTCCAATTATTTAATTAACTCAATATTAAGTAATTTTTAAGGATGGGGACTTATAAATAATCTCCAAAAGTGTCAATATATTTTTTCCAATCAATACAGTAGTATAAAAGTTCCATGTTAAATTTATAGTCCAAAATTGTTAAATATTAAGGAATATGTATCAGTATGTTAATTTTGTGTGGTTAACATGGTCAGGATTGGTTATATCTAGTATCAATAACCCTATGATAATTTTTTAATTCTATAATATTAAATTTTTAATAATTTTATTATTATTATTATATTTATATAGGATTATTATTTTAAATTTAGTCAAAAAAATAATTAAATCAAAATAAAACATCAGTGTTCCCTTTAGTATTATAAATGTACTATGTTCTAATGATGAATTTATCATATTATTAAGGAATAGTAAGATTGTTAAAAAAATATTTTCATAAAGATATTATATTAAAATTATTATATTTTTTTAATGTTATTTTATGTATTACATTCATTTGGAAGAGGTAATAAGATAATGAAGAAAAAAAGGCATGGTTTTCAAAATACTTTCCATTTTCTTTGAGACTCCTCCTTTGTAATGATAATTAAACCTTCAAAGGATGGTATTTTTAGTAAACCTTGTTCTTAAGGGTCTTTCTAGATGATGTTAAAGAGTAATTTTGTATGTATTTGGTAATAGAATAGGTTTTGGGTGTGAAAAGAAATGGGTGGGGATGGGATGAATTTATAGAGATGGTGGATGGGTACCAATGAATAAAATATAGATTAATTCATTATTTAGGATACCGAATTTGAATAATAATTTATTTTCAGATATTTATTTTGATTAAGTAAGATATATATTTTTTTAATATTTAAATACCCTGAATACTAAATTTCATCTTTGAAATATTTTTTTCAATTTAAAGAATGAAATATAATTTTAATTACGATAAAAAAATTTCTTTAAAAATTGATATATAGTATTATAAATTAACTTTATTATATTTAAATACATTATTTTTCTTATTAAATTAATTTTAATTCATATAAAATTTATTATAAATAATTGATTCATTTTTCCATCATAATGATATTATTAAACTTACTGTCTATGTAGAAACTATATTTTCAATATTATCATAAAATTCAGCTTAAAAAACATATAAAAAATTTGATTTTGTAATTAAAAATTGTGGTATATTTTTAAAATAAATTTCTAAAATATGAAATTATAATTTTTAAATATTAAAATAAAATTAATATTTTAAAAAGTTAAAACAAGTTGCTAGACTTTTGATAAAGGAAAGAAAGATATAGCACCCTATTTAATTTAATAAAGGGAAACAACTTTTAAAGACGTGAAAATTTCAAGGAAATTTTTTTCTTACATTCTTTGGAATTTTATGAGTCTGTAGTTTCTGACAGCACAGAATTCCGAGGCCCGGTGTGCCTAGAATCATTTTCTAATGTTTAATTCGGGTACGTTCAGTAAAAGTACATGCAAGTATTTTATCTTTTGAACCAGTGCTCGGAATTTAAAACCGAGGACACCAATGAACTTGCAGAATCGGTATTCGCCTAAGGGGACCATTACTGTAGTTTCATTTGGTCGAGAGGAGAAGTTAATTTTTGGGATTTCTTATTAAAATAAATAAAAATTATGTGTTACATACTTTTTGTTAAGGTAGTGGTTATTTTCTCCAAAGAGGAGTTGGAGGTGGGGCCCACAACCAACATAACCTCCTATGAGAGGATAATATGTGGGGGGGACCACACAAGCACCTAACCCCTCAACTCCCCCTTTAACTCCCATGAACCCCCTTTAACTATTAAACCTTTCACCTCCTACCATTAAAGATGCCAACACTCACTTAATTATTTAGCAATTAATTAAATGGCTCACCAAATTTGAATTGTTTTTAAATTCACATAAAGAATAAAAGTACTTTCCAAGCTATTATTTATAGGTTGGTGCATTTTGTGTTGGTGGAGCTTTGGAGAATAGAGAGGGCCTTTTTTCAACGAAGTAAAATTTCCTCTCTTGATGAAGAACGACGATGCCCATGAAGAACAGTCGTCTTCTTTATTCTTCCTCTGCGCCAAGGGAGAAGTCGTCGCCCGCAAAGAACATCACCAATGTCTTTCCCTCCAACATTGACGAAATGACGTCCATCTTCCACGACGCCCGACTTCTGTGATGCCATATTCCGCGACATTGACAACGTACCATGAATCGGGGTAGGGGTTTATTGTCGTATTGATATTATACCCATTTTCCATACCTTCTTCCATGGTTTAAAGGGTTTGATACGGAAGTCTAAATTGATCATATTCTACTTTTTTTGAGCCATTTGTTATCACTATAAATGCGGAGAGTTCGGGCCAATTACACAGAGGTCGACACTATGTTGATTTCTTTATGGTGTAATTTGAAGCGGCAAAGAGGCATCAGTGAAGAATATGGAAAACAAAGGCTACGCTACCCGCGGCCTCAGAAAACCACATCATTGGCCAAGCGGCTCCCAAGCCGCACCACATGCACTGCCTGCGCCTCGCTGGCGTGCTGCATGACCTGCCTGCGCCCCATGGTGCGCTGCCCGGCCTGCTGTTCACACCTTGGTGCCCCCCCGCGGCGTCGTGCCCACGCTTCCGGTGCGCCACGGCTCCGTACCCATGCTGTCGGCGCCCTATGGAGCCATGCCCACGCTGCCTAGCGCACCCCAGTGCACCCCGCGGTGCCCTTCCGCCCTGCCCAGCATCCCTTAGCGCCCTACCGTGCTTCCCGGCACACTGCAGGTGTGCCCCCGCGCGCTCCCCAGCGCCCAGCACCCACGCTCCTAGCCCAGTGCACCTGCGCCTTTCTGAGTGCACCTACGGCCTGTTGCTGACCAGCACGCCCGCCCGCGCCCCTCACTGCCTACCCGCTCACCTCCCAGATACCAGCCTGCTGAACCGTCCCACGTCACCCCCATGGTATCGCTAGTCATACCGGCCCAGTCTCTTGGTCCGAGTTACTGGGCCGCCTATGTGGCAACTATCGAGCCGAACCGCCCTTGAGACCTAATGGGCTGGACCCAGCGGGCCGATTCAAAAAAAAAGCGGACTGACCCACCGAATGGGTTGGGTCAGAACCAGTGAGTCTGACTAAGTTGACCCAGACCGGTTCGGCCTAGACTGGGTTGGGCCGAGTAAGTCCGATCGGGTCAGACTAGCCCCGGGCCCATTACTGACCCATTACCTTCTTGGGCCATATCATTGGTACTGGAGGTCCATTTGACGAACCATCAGTAGCGCCGATATTCTTGGAGCGCAACCATCCATTTTAGTATACCCAACTAGATTTTAGGGTATAGTTGAGTCACGATCAGGTTGGTTTGTACATGAATCCAACCGGGGCCTAGGGATGAAAATGCTAATAACTCAATGACCGGGCATCTGATTGACGCGTCGTCTATTGCGTTGAGACCCCTATGATGTGATGGTCCTTTGAGATACTTCCATATGAGACTTCATGACACATGGAGTATCGACCAGTAGATCATGGAGAAGATCATCCCGGTGATGAGCAGATGGAGCGAGGAGACCTAGTAGCTGTAGACCTGACGACTACTTAATCGATTCAACTCGGAGTGATTCGACTATCCCAGTGGATGAAGCGCCCAGTTTGGTGGCTGACCCACAGTAGACAGAGTGTCTGGTTTGGCAGCAGACCCATGGTACTCGACAGGAGGAGTACCTTTGACGGCTATTAGGGGGAGTGCCCATCTAAGCGGCAGACCCACAGCAGACGGAGCGCCCGGTTTGGCAGCAGACCCGCGGTACTCGACAAGATAAGTACCTCAACAGTTTAAGGTTAGTGATTAGCACCTCGGAGTCGCGAAAGGGAATATGTACTCGAAAGAGGAAGAGTTCTCCAATAGTCACGGTTTCAATAATGAAACATACTGGTTTGAGAAGTGTCAATGATCATTGTATTTTTTTCATGATTGAGATGTGTTACTTGATAACTTAGGTATATGTATAGGCATATACCTATGTAGTGGTTGTCTGTTGAAATCTTACTTTTTGGTTTATCTTTGTTCGATTTTGTGAGACCTTGAGGGTCTCAGGGTCTGTACTGATTATATTTACAGTCACCCCTGCATGGGCTATGCATGCACCTCATTGTATTGGATGCAGACGACGGACAGCACTGACGGAGGCCGATAGCACCAGGACTAGAAGGTACCCGGAGGAGGACCATACAACCTATCGGTACACGATGGAGTCTGATGGATGTGGAGTGCTGTGGAGGCCATTTGTACCTACCCTTCAGGTAGGAACCCCAGAGGATGATCTAGAAGCTCCAAGTCACCTTCCAGTTGTTTTTCTTTTTAGTTGTACATGTTTTTCCATTCCTTGTATTTTACAGTTGGTCTTGTATTCTGGCACCCTTTACTTTCTGTACACATGTTATACAACTTTTACTTAGTGTTTTCTTCCACTTGTACTATGTTTGTGTGTGTTTACGATTTATAAAGGTAATGCCTACCCAGTTTTAGGGAGTACACCTTTGGTGCTTGTCGCCAGCCCCTAGCCTATGAAAGGCGGGCTTCGGGTAGTCACAGAACGGGGCCTGGGGGACGGGTCATGACAAATTGGTATCAAAGGACATCGGTTCTACCACAGAACTTAAGAATATGATATTTCTTTTTTGTGAAGTAATTGTGTTAATGGTAATATGTTTGGTTTTCTGTTCAGTGAGTCCAGTGTTGGTGTGGGCGGCCGACGTATCCATACTCCAGGACCCTGACATCTGATTTTTGACTCAGTGCATGAAAACACTTATTGCATGTGTGTTTTCAAAAGTTTTCATTAAGTCATCTCATACAAGGTCATCTCACCCAGTATAGTATTTTGACCGTGTCACATCTATTTATTTTAGGATTCCTCCACGCGGATGACCATCTAGTGCCCCGAGAGTTGTACATACTAACTGACCGCCAAGCGGTGAGGCCTCAGTACAGGGCCCTCTACTAGTTGAGGCACCTTTATAGGAACCAACGGTACTACTTCCCATTGGGCCACCAGTGCCACCAGCCCCTGCAATAGACAATGCACGCCTCTTGAGTGTGTTGCATGAGTTCATTCACTAGAGGCCACCCAGGGTCTGGGGAGAGATGGACCCACAGGCAACTGTGGATTGGCATGAGGCTATGGTGAGAGTCTTCAGACTGGTAGGGACACCAGCCAACTTCATGGTGATCCTTTCTGCCATCCTTTTTCAGGCAACAACAGAGATATGGTAGAGCCCGATGCTCTAGATGCAGGAATAGGTGACACTTCTTTTGGTAGACTTTGAGAGCCTGTTATGGGAAGAGTTTGTTCTAGCCACCCTTTGAGCAGTGTGGATACAGGAGCTACTGTATCTATAATAGGGTAGCATGACGGTGGCGCAGTACTCAGTGCGGTTCACCGACCTCTTGAGATACTCCATTGATATGGTATGGGAACCATTCATCAGGGCCCAGACCTCTTAGCAGGGACTCGGGTGACAGATCAGAGCTTCATTTATCTCTCATAGCATCTCGACACAGATGGGGGTGTTGGAGCGAGGCCTCCTATTGGAGTGTTTCCTTTCTGATCAGTCTCCAGCAGCGAGACCCACCACTAGCTGACATGAAGCGGGGTCTTCTGCAGCAGGTAGTAGAGAGATGATGTAGAGGACCAAAAAGACCAGACACACAGGTGGACAACTCCATGACTCAGGATTGGTTGTATGGGGCACCCAGGGTGGAAACAGAGCGAGTCAAACCATATGCGTACAATTTTACTCCTGCGACAGGCTTGGTCACAAGGCATGTGACTGTCCGATGCACAATATAGATGATTAGCATTTTGATAAAAGACAGCCCAGGTAGAGGCAGAGGTTTGATCATGGAAGATCACAAGGATCAGGCGACCGTGGCAGAGGAGATGGTCGTTCAGCTGTTGGTGGACGACGCTTTGAGGTGTTTCCACCACCACAACCATGAGGTCCACCCTGACCGTAGGGAATGGGTGGACAAGGGACATCACAACTTCAGGTAGCTAAAGAATACGACCATTGAGCTCCAAAAGTAGGTAGACATGAGCTGAACTAGTTCTAGGCATAGAGGATTTTGTTCCTAATGCTTCTAGCTTCGTTGATGTTGTTGATTGTGGTTTTTTGGTGTCTTTATACTTTGAAATGCAGTAATATAAGACATGTGTCCTTGTGACATTTTAATTCCTTCCTTTTTTGTGGTTATTACTAAGAGGTTCCAGTTAAATCTATTGACTTGAACCTTAATTTTGAGATTTCTTCTTAAGGAGACCCAGTGACCACACACTGATTCCAACAGTGTGACTCAACCCTTGGAGGCGAGAGTAATGGTTGGATCACTTGGCAGTAGCGTCAAGTCCTTACAACGTCTTCCATGGAATGAATTAGTACCATTAATGTCAGGATTGACTGTATATGGAAAAGGACATGGTTCATCTAGGGTATGAGACCAGATTACTCCTTTCGGCAATGGATAAATCTCAGCAGCTTGTGTAGAATGTAGGCGAAGAAGGGTGTAGTTGAGTTCTGTATAATTGGCTAGTCTCACCCATAGTTCGTTGAGAGAATGGTTTATGGTTTACTCTAATTTTAATAGTCTATGTTGTGTCTTATTTTAGATGGACTGAACCAGAGACAGTGGTGATGGCTTGAGTTCTTCTGGGACTATGACTTCGAGATAGTCTATACTCATGGGAAGGGGAACGTTGTTGCAGATGCGCTCAGTAGGAGGACTGGTATTCAGCTACTAGGAGTGGCGACAGAGCAGCTTCCTACCTTACATATATCCTTTGTGGATAGAGATGGTGCAAACTATCAACTATCTCTTATAGTCACTCCTCCACTTCTTCAGCAAAGTAGATGAGGTGGCTTACCAATTGGCCCTTCCACCTCAGTTGCACCTAGTGCACGACGTCTTTCACGTATCACATTTGTGAAGATACATGCATGACCCATCCCACATCATCTACCATGGAGAGCTAGATATCGATGATGGGGAGACATTAACAGAGGTCCCAGTGGAGATCGTGGATCAACAGGAGTGGGTTCTATGTGCATGGTCAATTCTTCTAGTGAGAATTCGCTGGCAGCACAGAAACCTCCAGGATAGCACATGGGAGCGGGATGCTCAAATGTGTGCTCAATACCCTCATTTTTTCTATATTGTGTGTGATAGGTTTATGAGGATGTAAATCCCTGATGTGGGGTTAATGTATAGACACAAAAATTTCAAGGAATTATTTTTCTTATATTCTTTGGAATTTTACGAGTCCTCAGTTTCTGACAGAACCTGATTCCGAGGCCCGGTGTGCCTGGAATCATTTTCTGATGTTTAGTTCGGGTGCTTTAACTAAACATACATGGGGGTTTTTCTATCTTTTGAAAAGGTGCATGGAATTGAAAACTGAGGACAACAATGAACTCACATCATCGGTATTTGCCTAAGGGGACCTTTACCGCAGTTGTGTTTGGTCGGGATGAGAAGTTAATTTTTGGGATTTCTTATTAAAATAAATAAATATTATGTGTCACATAATTTTTGTTAAGGGGGAGGTTATCTTATCCAAAGAGGATTTGGAGGTGGGGACCACACCCCATATAAACTCCTATTAGAGGATAATGTGTGGTGGGGTCCACATGAGCACCTAACCCCTCAACTCCCCATTTAACTACCATGAACGCCCTTTAACTATTAAACCATTCACCTCCTACTATTAAACATGATAACACTCACATTACTAATTAGAAATTAATTAAACGGCCCACCAAATTTGAATTATTTTGAAATTCATATCAAGAATAAAAATAATTTCAATGCTATTATTTTTGGGTTGGCACATTTTGTGTATGTGGAGATTTGGATAATAAAGAGGGCCTTCTTCAAATGAAGAACAATTTCCTCTCTCGACGATGAGCGGCGACGCCCACGAAAAATGCCCATCTTCTTTCTTCTTCCTCCACTCCAAGGGAGAAGATGCCGCCTGTGAAAAACATCGCCAACATATTTCCCTCCAATGTTGATGGAACGATGTCCGTCTTCCGCGATGCCCGACTTCCGTGATGCCATCTTCCGCGACTTCAACAACATACCTTGAATATAGGTAGAGGGTTTATTTTCATATTGCTATTGTACCCCTTTTTCTTACCTTCTTCCAAGGTTATAAAGGGTTTGGTGCGTACGTCTATATTGATCATCTTCTACTTTTGCTCATCCATTTGTTATCAATATAAATGCGGAGATTTCGGGCCAACCACACATAGATCGACACTCTCTGTTGATTTCTTTGTGGTGTAATTCGACGTGGAAATGGGGCATCAACAACAAGGAAAGAAAAAAAGGTTGCGCTATCCGCGGCCTCTACGAACTGCACTGTCGGCCATGTGGCGCCCGACCCACGCCCCACGCACTGCACGCACCTCACTGGCACGCTTCCTAGCCTGCTTGTGCCTCCCCGGCGTGCTGCTCTTCCTGCCCGCGCCCCATGGCGCACAACTCGGCTTGCCCGGCACGCCCAAGAGCCCCCTGCGGAGACCTGCCCGTTCTGCCGGCGCCCAGCGGCGCCCTGCTCGCGCTGCCCAGTGCACCCCGGTGCACCCTGTGTCACCCTGCCGCCCTACCCGATACCCCATGGCTCCATACCGCACTGCCCCGTGTGCCCCTGTGCGCTGCTTAGCAACCATCCCCCACACGCTCTGTCCAGCACACTCGCGCCCTGCCGGGTGCACCCACGGCCTGTCGGTGACCAGCCGGCCCACCTGTGCCCCGTGCGGCCTGCCAGCTGGCTTCCTAGCCACCGGCATGTTGGACTGGCCTGTCGTGCCCTTGTGGTAGCGCTAGTCGAACTGGCCCGGTCTACTGGGCTGAGTTACTGAGCCGCCTATGTGGCGACTATCGGCCCGAACCATCGTCGCGGTCCACTGGGCCGGGCCCAGTTGATAAGGTCAAAACATAGAAGATTGATCTGCCCATTGGGCTGGGTCAGACCTAGCGAGTCAAACCGGGTAGACCTAGAGCGGGTCGGCTCAGACTGGGTTGGGCCGAGTCAGTCCGACAAGGTCGGACTGAACCCCTTCCCATTACTGAACCATTACCTTCTTGGGCCATATCTTTGGCACCTGACATCCTTTTGACAAACCGCCAGTGACGCCGATATTATTGGAGGATATCCGTCCCTTTGAATATACCCCAATGGATTTCGGGGTATAGTTGAGTCATGGTCAGGTTGGTTCATACACGAATCCAACAGGGCCCCGGGACTAAAATGGTAATAACTCACAGACTGGGCGTCTTATTGATGTACTGTCTATTACATTGAGACCCATGTGACGTGGAGGTACTTTGTGATAATTTTCCATGAGACTTTCTGACACTTGGAGTATCAACCAGCAGCTCGTAGAATAGATCCTCCCAGTGATGAGTAGATGGAGTGTAGAGACCAAGTAGTTTTAGACCTGATGACTACTTGACCGATTCGACTCGGGGTGATTCGACAAGCCCAGTGGATGGAGCGCTCGATTTGGCAGTAGTCCCACGGCGGATGGAGCACCTAGTTTGGCAGCAGACCCATGGTCCTCAATTGGAGGAGTACCTATGACGGCTATTAGGGGGACCGCTCGACTGGGCAGTAGACCCATAGCGGACGAAGTGGCTAGTTTGGCAGCAGACCCACGGGACTTGACAAGAGTAGTACCTTAGCAGTATAATTTTGTGAGTAGCGCCCTGGAGTCACGATAGGGCCACTGTACTTGATAGAAGAAGAGTTATCCAGTATCCAAGGATTTGATAATGAAAAATCATGGATTGAGCTGAGTCATTGAGATTTGTGTTTTCCTCATGATTGAGATGGGCTATATGGTAACTTAGGTATATGTATGGGCATATACCTAAATAATGGTTATCTGTTGAAATCTTACTTTTTGGATTATCCTTGTTGGACTTTGTGAGACCTTGAGGGTATCAGGGCCCCTACTGAGTATCGTAATACTCACACCTCCATAGGCTATGCATGCACCTCATTGTGTTGGATGCAGATGACGGACAGTGCTGACAGAGGCCGAGAGCGCCAGGACTTGATGGTACCTGGAGGAGGACCTTATGACATATCGGTACACAGTGGAGTCTAATGAATGTGGAGTGCTCTGGAGGCCATCTGTACCTACCCTTCAGGTAGGAAGGAGATTCTATACATCTTCCAGCTATATGTCTTTTTAGTTGTACATGTTTGTCCATTCCTTTTACTTTATAGTTGGGGTTGTATTCTGACCCCCATTACTTTCAGAACACTTGTTATATAGCTTTTACTTAGTTTTTACTTCCACATGTACTCTGGTTGTGTGTGTTTAAGGTTTATAAAGGCAATGCCTTCTCATTTCTAGGGAATTTTTCCTTTGGTTCTAGTCACCAGCCCATGGCCTATGGAAGGCGGGCTTGGGGTAGTCACTATACCGGCCCAGGGGGACAGGTTGTGACCCAACTCCCCAATTAATTTTCCACATTTAATTTTTTTTACTAAGGGAGAGGACAATGGTTGAGTAATCTCTACAAAATTTGTCCCCCTTCTATGTAAATTATATTCTTCTCATATATGGTTTTTAATTTTGAGTAGGATATGTGAGGTGTTTCTCTATTTATTCAAGAGAACAAATTTTTTATCATTTTCTCTTTATAATATTTAGACTATGTATTCAAATTTTTTATACAGTGATATCCTTATATTTTTCCATGGTTTTTTTTACCCCTATCATTTGTGGATTTATTTCATGTTATACCTGGGGTCTATTTACTTGCAAAATTTTCCCATCATTTTTTATTTCAATTATCACTTCCTTGAAGGGAAAATCAATTTTCTATCTCAACAAGTGGTACTAAATCTTGGTTATATCTCAATGAGGATCAAGACCAATGGATTTTCTAGATGATGATGTAGAATGATAATTTTATATAAGTGATTGGGGAATAACAATCAGTTTGATTAAGTATAAATGGAATGATATAGTTGAAAATTATATTTTTAAAATCTATTTATAATTAGAATATGAGTACCTAAGATGCATTGTAGATAAAAACATGGTGAAGGAAAATTGGGACACTTTGATGCAGCTAAATAAGGATAATTCACTGCATGAAATTTTTTATTAGAGGTGAAATTATACAATCTTAAAATGTTTGATTCATCAGCAGTAATGTACCATAACAGTACCATCAATTCCATGTTCACCCATCTTATACTATTGAGATACAAAAATTTTTATACTGATTATTCAGAGATTTGTTATCAGAGTTTACCCAATTTATATGAACAAATCATAATAAACCACAACAACAATATCCCAATATAAATATTTATATTTAATGATGTTATAGTTATAGTTATTGGAGAATAAATTTCAAAAAATAATAATTAATAATGATATACAACATCACACTAAAACATGGAATTTTCAATAAAATGTGGAATAATGATAGATCATGGTTCTGGTGGAAGATAGATTCAAAGAATGTCCGAATAAAGATTAAAAAAGAAAAATATCACATCCTATAATTATGGAAATAAGGGGAACCTCAAGAATGATTTTTGGTACAAGATGATTTTTTGAATGAACTCTTAAGGAAATTTGGTGAGTACTTCTTGAAATGGAGGCATACTAGTCAGTGAATCAATTAGAATACTAAGGTAGACAACATCTCTATAATTCATGGATAATGGAGTTTGGGGAAACATGGAACATGATGTCATAATATTAATGGTTTTAGGAGTATGAACATATCCTATAAGAACTTTTGGAAATTTTATGAATCCATGATTTTCAATGGAGTCAGTATCATAAAATTAAAGCTTTGTGATGGTATAGTCCAACCAATCGAAGGGTTATTCCGTGTTAAATGCTTAAAGAAGAACATATTTTCTTTATGAAAATATTATAATATTATATGAAAGAGTAATATAGTGACCCAAGACATTTTTAAATGTTATTAAAATAATTTTAACATAAACATACAATAATTACAACAAAAATATTGTGAGGCCCTATGTATTTGGACAACATGGATTAAAATACATTAAAGTAGGGATGAAATAAAACTTTTTTTTACTCCATGATGAGTTCCAAAATCCTGTCAAACTTCTTAACAACATGGGATAACCTATAGAATACATTGAAAAAAGGGATGATTAAAAAAATTGATTTAAATTAAATAAGGAAACAAATCTTTTATTTCAAATGTATAACATGATATCATAAAAGGGAAGGCTCAAGAGTAATCACATTGGATAATAACATAATGAATATGGGATCATAATATCATGGAATAATATGAAATGTGGTAAAAATATATAACATTACATAATATTGACTCATGTATAACTTTATTTAAAATATCACATGGTGGGGAAAGTCCCATAATGGATTAGGTTTACTACTTAATCCCATACATGACACCTCATGAGACTAAATATTTATCTAATGATTTGGAGAGCTATCTGGGAACACCCTTCATAACATGTTAATGATTTATCTTTTCCACATAAATGAAATCCCTCATATATCAAAACATGAAAATTACCCATGGAATGAAAAAGGATTGCATATTCTTGTCTCATATCATAGTTAAAGGAATTTCCATAATGAATTAATTTGAGTGATGAATGTGAGGCATGTATTTCCCTATTAAAATAAGTTATAATAATCTATTTATATATGTGAGAGACATATATACATAATTAATAAGAAATCTATAACATCAACTTTGTCATCATTAATTAAAATATATTTAAAATATAAAATTATATTTCTTAAAAAGTATCCCCTTCCCACTTTGTAATCATTTCTTCAAAATTTAAAAAATTCAAAAATATTATTGAATTTTTTTTCTTTAAAACAGTCCTTGGATTATTATAAGGTAGGATTCAAATAATTTAGAGATTATTGCGGTGATAAATGTCATACATTTCATATATGTTAAAAAACATTATTTCAAACTGTTGTAAAAAGGTTCAAAAGTGACTCATTTGTAAAATTACAATAGGATTCCCTTCAAAAAAAATGTGAAAATTAAAAAATTGGCTGAAAGTTTATTTAATAAATATTTTGAGTAATGTAAAAAATATTCTTTAAAATATATTTATAAAACATGGATATCAAATAAAAATTATTTTTCCACCAAATAGAGAAATT
Source organism: Viscum album (assembly GCA_963277665.1). Taxonomy (NCBI): domain Eukaryota; kingdom Viridiplantae; phylum Streptophyta; class Magnoliopsida; order Santalales; family Viscaceae; genus Viscum; species Viscum album. The sequence goes on from OY728157.1 coordinate 1,319,170,928, forward strand.
AATTCATTTTTTCGTTAAAAAAGTATCTAGGATTTTATGTAAAAATAGAGTAAAATTGTAATATATCTTGAAAAAAGAAATAATAAGTAAATTAAATAAAATTAAAGGGTTTTATTAGACTATTATAACAAAATTTAGTATAAAAAATATTTAAGATTAAAAAAACTGATTAAAATGAGATTTAAACATAAACCCTTACCTCTATAGTTACTTTTGAATCATAAATCCTCTGAATTATGTAAATTAATTATAACATAAAATATCATAAATTAATATGGATTGATGAATTATTATTTAAAAGAGATTATATACATAATTTTCAAGAAATAATTTGAATAAAAGAACATGTGTCTTAGAGAAATGATTTATGTGACACAACCAATACCACAAGTCCAAAATTTGTCATGTATGTATTTTATATACATCATTTTAATGAAATATTTAATTACTTAATCAGTTCTGTCCACATCAGGTGTTTTGAGAATGCTCATTTAATAATTTCACAAGGGAACCGATGTGTTGACTATGGTCAAAGGGGTCATTATTCCACAATATTCATAAGAATAATCATAAATTATTAAAAAAACTTATAAATTAATTTTACATTTAAAAGAGACCCTAAAATACATTTATAAAAATTATGTACGTTACAATCATAGAGACGTTAGGTCATACGTACGCATGATTACCATTTCCATTTTTAAACATCCTTTATTGAAAAAAGGTATGAATTATTTTACCTTTGAATTATGATTGTTATATTCTAAATGTAATATTATTTATTTAAATACACATATATACATATTACGTGTGATTTGAAAATCAAAAATGTATCACATAGTTTAGCGATGTGGTAGTTCATCATAATTTTGAATGTTGTTATCATTTTGTAATGGATTATAGGGTAATAAGGTATATTATTTGTTAGTTTAAAATAATGTTAAGTATTTCAGGATTATATAATATAAAAATTGATTTCATCGTCATTAATAGCCATTGTAGGTGATGATAAAAAATGAATTACATAGGTTTTTCAGATGGTATTCCACTGTAAACACAGATGAGGGTTTAATTTTCCATTTGATAGTAAAAAATATGGATAAATATTATTACAAAAACATAATAATATATTATTATATATGATACACTATTTATATTATATTTTTATTTTTATGATATAATTGAAGTTAAAAAAAGAATAAGTTAAAATAAAGTGCTTGGTGAAAACAATTACCTTCTCTTAGAATAACTTTCTCTAAATATCTTATTAAGGACACTAAGAGTGATCACATGGGAAGGCCATAAGCTTTAAAATGTATCTAATAATGTTGGTGTGATATTTTTCCATGGGTTTTTTGAGACCATTTTCTTTGTAAGTGTGTAAATGAGATGAGAGGGTTTTCATTTTATAAACAAAGAGTGCCATTTTTTGTAAATACCCAAAACTATTCAGTAATTACAATTCAATCACATACAAAGTGCCTAAAATTTGAAAAAATATGATTTTATGAGATATAAGGACAATACAAACATATACCTTTCAAAAACAAAATTTTATTCCATTTACCTCTTTTGTTAACCCCTTGGTAAACTAGTTTAAACATTAACAATTGTATCATGTTTTTACTACTATTATTAACCATTATGACAAAACATTGTGTTGAAATTTATAAATAATATTAATTATTATAATTTCAAATATATAATTCATTTTATCAAATTAAATTTCCATAATTAGAATAATTTAAATTTAAATTAAACACATAGACATGTTGAAAAATGGGTTTTAAAGAAATTCATTTTTCAAGAATTAGATTATATTATAATAACTATATGATTTATAATAAAATTATATGAATTTAAATTAATATATATATATATATATATATTCCACAATATTTTTTAATTAACTCGTCATTTGGGGTTATTTTAATTAGCAAAAATGTAGAAATATTATGCCCTTAAAAATAGGTTTAAGAAAAAAGTGTTTTATATTCTAAATATATATATATGTATTAAAATATATAAAAATGATTATAAATAATTAATTGGATGAGTTATAACTGGATAATACATACATTATTTTTAATTAAAATTAAAATAATAATCGTAATTTTAAATTACTTAATTTGTTAAAAATAATTTACAAATTTACAAAAATTAATTTTTTCACTATTCAAAGAAAAATAAATATTTCTTATAAAATAACCTACATGGTCGGCTATTAAGGTATAGGTGGGATGGGATTCCATGAATAATCATGGGGTTTAGTCACTGAACTAGTGGTTTATTTTCAATATAGTTTTTATTCAGTGGGACACACTTGTGGTTATACCAAAACATTGAATATTTTCTAAAAAATCACAAATTTTCACCCTAAGTTAATATTGATAAGCTAAATCCAAAATTTATGTTCATTTTATAAACAATTATTTCTAAAAGATCGATATTTTAGTTAAAATATTTCTATATAAAGTAAGTAAAAATCATTTTTGAGGAAAAAATATTTTTTGTAGAAGAAACTATATTTATTATAGTTGAGTGCTTATTTATTAATAATTTATAAATAAATTTATATTTATTATAAAATTTATATATATTTAATATATTAGTTAATACTATTCATTACCTCCATTTTAATGGATATGTTATATTGGTTAGGTTTAAATAATAATGTTTTAATATTATATCGTGGTTGTTTTAAGCTCAGTGTTGCGTGTAACATAAGATATCAATTAAATCAAATTTTTTTAAAATGTAAAAATATTATATATTTATGGGGTGTTATATCCCCCCATTAAATAAATTATTTCCGCACAATTTGAACATGAACTCGATAATCAATTCTTTGTTATAAGAAATTACACTTTTGAAATCCCACATTGTAAAAAGGGTTAATAAAACATCCTCTTATGAAAGGGAAGGGTAATTGAAAATTTCATCTAAAAAACATTTAATTTTCCACATAATAATAACATTGAATGGAAGATAAAACATGCATTTGAAAAAAAAAGCATTTTAGATATAAAATTATACCCTTTTATGAGATATAATATCCCATCGATTTATCAATAATGAAAAACATTCAAATTTGAATACCCTTTTTCAAAATTTGAGTGATACGTTTATCATCTAGATTAACAAAATAATTATATATAATTTCATGAAAATTATAATTTCATACTTTAATTAAATTTCACCACAATTTCATTTATTTCTCTAAATAATTAGAATTTATGATGATTCATTCATGTATGTGGATCTAAATTTTACATTAAATTTATAAAATGATTCCAAAAAATTATATCAAGATATTCCTCCTATATTTTGACTTTAAAAAAACAATAAATTTTTTTCACAAGGTAATATAATTCCTAAATTAATACACCTTCATATTAGTCTTCAAATCTAATGTTTAATATAAATAATTCCATAATTAAATAACCCTATATACTAAATAACTGCAAATTTAAGGATTTAATTGTGTTATTCCCAAATAATATATCAGTTAAATCTCATGTTATACCTAATGGTTATATATACCTAAAACTAATGAAATATTTCCAAAAACATATTATTAATCACCTCAAAATCCTAAAAAATCAAAACTAAATATCTTAAAACATGTTCCCCCATATAAATATAATATTTATTTACTAAATTATTTAAATAAAAAATAATTTCATACTAACCAATACATATTACAGGATAGTGATAAGAATATATCCCTAGTCTCCCTTCAGTTGTGGGTTCAAGCCCCACATCTGTGATGGATATGTTGAGTCATCTGATATGTGGTTTTTCCTCTTTCTAAAACAATATTTATATAATTATTATAATATTACCAAAAATATGATGAACATCTGAAAAATTACATTAATCATAACATTATATTTTAACCACTAAAGTGTTCTGTATAATATATTTTTTCCCACAAAATCAAATAATCATAATAGTCTATAATTATATCAAAATCACCAACATGTCAATGATTTTTTTCCTCAATCATGTTTTTCCATAAAATATCAACATACGATCTAATAATTTTTTAGATCATTAACATCATTTAAAATATACCTTAAATCCTTAAATGAAAACTACCCCATAAAAATATATAGAAGTTTCATGATTATCAAAACAAAAATACCATTAAGATAAATACTTAAACAACATGAATCCAAAATACAAACACCAAAACACTTTTATAATTACACATAATGAATATTTATAACATATTACCTTATGAATTAATCCATGGATTAGGGAATTGAAAATGAAAATGATAAATTTCCCCACATCTACAACATTAAACTATTGTTGGTGTATTATATCGAACTTTTCCATGTGTCTTATTAATCGTACTCTTCAATTTTCTTTACCGATTAGCTGCTTTTTGCTCTCTTTTTCAACACATAATGCACATTATATTTCCATCAAATAATTATCCATGGTGTCTTTTCCAACAATTTTTTTCATGTATAAAATTGAATCTTATTTTATTTATCATCATTAAAACTTAAACATCCCAAAAACACTATCTATCTTTTCTTTGATGTGTATTAAAATTCAACTACATTCCGGTTTTTAATCATAATTTTACATGGATGATTTATGTAAAGACCCAGAATTTTCACGGAAAATTGTTTTCTTACTTTTATTTGAGATTTTACGAGAACGCAGTTTCTGACGGCGCCTGATTCTGAGGCTCGGTGTGCCTGGAATCATTTTCCAAAGTTTATCTCGGTACATTCAGTGAACAAACAAGCATGTTTACCTAACTTTTGAACCTGTGCTTAGAATCGAATTCTGAGGACACCGATGGAATCGCTGCGCCGGAAATTGCATAGAAACACCCTTCCCTAAGTTGCATTTTCTCGGATGTGGTTATTAAATTTTTGGGTTAAGTAAAGGAATAAAATAAAAAAGATGCGACCAATTTTTATTTTATTTAAGGTTGTTTAACCTAAGATAAGTGGTTGAAGTGGAACCCACTATATCCTACTCCACTAGGTAGGATATTTGTGGGGTGGGGCCCACACGATCCCCACCTTTTCAACATCCACCAAACCCCCCAACATTAATTAGGTAATGCCCCTGCACCCCCCTTTAATTGAGAGTCAACTCTTACGTTTAACTTAATTTTTAAATGCCTCATTAATTTTGGCGGTTTAAACATCTCAATTAATTCAATTAATTGATTAATTCCATTTTTATTTTCAAAACGTTTGGCTTGGGTGTTAATAAAATAAGACAAGTCTTATTTTATTAAAGGGGTACGTTGTGCGAAAGGGCTGGGGAGAAATCACTCAAAGCCTGGAAGCACTCCTTCCCCGACGAAGAACGCGAAGAACGCGAAAAATGAAGACCTACGATGAAGGTCTACAAGAACGCTGGATCCTCGGAGATCGACGACGCGAAACCGATGAATCATTTCTCCGCGACGTGACGATCCTCCTTCTAAGATACCTTCTTCCGCGACATGAAATTCCGCGACGAACCTTCGTTCAACTTTTTCTTCGAGGTAGGGGATTATTTCTTTTTGTTCCTGAATACTTTCTTCACTATTTATCATCCTTTTTGAGCTGTCTGATATCACAATAACGGGAGGAGGTCGGACCGCACAAACAAGGCCGACCCTCCTCCCCCCTTGATTGTTGAATTTTTTTGTGGCACAAACATGGAAGCGCAGTTCCGGTGCACCGCTCGGAAAATAATAAAGATTGGGCGAAGAAGCGCGGCGTCGTCGCGCCGCACCATTGAAGTAGAACAAGGCGCAGCGCCGTCGCGCCGTGCTGGAGAACCCTAAAGAGACCTTGGTCGGAGCAGGGCCATGGCAGAGGGACGCGGCGCTGTCGCGCAGCGCTGGACGGACCTAGTGCGTTGCCTTTGGCCGTGGCGGAGCAGAGAGGGGTGGCCGGCTTCTGGCCGCCGGCGCCAGAGAAGGAGGGCGGGACTGCGGGGTCTCGTGGCAACATCACGGCCGGCCAGCCGGGCCGGCCGGTCACCGAGAAAGCTAGGGGTCGTAACTCGTGGCTGGCCGACAAGAGTGGCCCCCCACATGGGGGTCCCAGTTACATGAACAGGTGGGGGGCAGCGCTCTCCCCCACACCCCTTCCGTTCGACCGTTACGGCCGAGCCACCTAGCCACGCCGGCAAGGCTGAGTGCGCCAGGCAGGGCCAGGCTGCACCCAGGCTGTGCGGGGCCGTGCAGGCCGGGCTGGGCCGACCCTCTTGGGCGCGGCCTGGACCCGGCCCCGGGTCGGGTCTTCCCGGTTCGGGCCGACCCAGGGGGTATCGGGCAGGGTCAGACCGGGCCCGAACACCCTATTCGCGGGCCTCTTACGGTCTTTTGATCATTTCATGGGCTACATACCTCCGATCGACGCACCATCAACTGCGATGCAATCCTTGGATCTAGACGGTCGTTTCAGAGGACTTTTAGTATGGCCGTGTTGGTTCGGATACAAAACCAACCGGGCCCTCGAAGCGGAATCGCTTATATCTTGAGCTCCGGATGTCTGATTGATATGTCTTTGACTTTTTTGGATTCCTCTTTATGAGAAGACAATTTTGGAATGCTTCGCCTGAGTTTTGAATACAGTTGGATAGTGTTAGGGTTGGATTGTACCTGAAATCCAACCGGGGCCCTAGAATAGATAAGACAATGAATTTCAGACCGGACGTCCATTTGACGAACCATCAGCAGCATTGGGGATCACGTTGAGAAATGTTCCCTATGAGAATACCCTATGTGATTTCGGGGTACAGTTGAGATACATCTGTGTTGGTTCGCACACGAAACCAACAGGGCCCCTTGGACGAAAATGCTAATAACTTACAGACCGGGCGTCCGATTGACGCGCCGTCTGTTGCTTTGAGACCCCTATGATGAGGCGGTCCTTTGAGATACTTATTCATGGGACTTTGAGATACTTGGATTATCGACCTGTATCTCATGGAGTGGACCCTCCCGGAGAGAAGTGTACGGAGTACCGAGACTGTGTAGCCGGCTGAGACCTGACGACTTCTTGACCGACTCGACTTGGAGTGAGTCGACTAGCCCAGTGAATAGAGCACTACTTTGTTTGGGTGCAGAACTATGGCAGATGGAGCACTACTGAGTTTGGATGAAGACCCGTGGTACTCGTCCAGAGAGTACCTATGCAGGCTATTAGGGGGGATGCACTACTGTGATTGGGTGGAAGACCCTGGCAGGAAGCACTACTGTGTTTGGGTGGCTGACCTGCGGTACTCGATAGGAGGAGTACCTCAATAGTCTTAGGTTAGTGAGCAGTACCTCGGAGTTGTGACCGGATCATTGTACTCTCCAGAGATGGGGCTCTTCAGCACTTATAGTTTCGATAATGAAAATCCTGGTTTGAGTTGAGTCCATGACCATTTTGTTTACCTCATGATTGAGATGGTTCACTTGATCACTTAGGTATATGTATGGGAATATACCTAGGCAGTGGTTATCCGTTGATTTCATAACCTTTGTGTTTCCTCACGATTGAGATGGGTTACTTGATAACTTAGGTATAAGTATGGGATTATACCTTAGTAAGGGTTATCTGTTGAGATCCTTCTTGGTTGTTATCCTTGTTGGATTTAGTGAGACCTTGAGGGTCTCAGGGTCCCTACTGAGTATCGTATACTCACCCCTGCATGGGCTATGCCGGCACTTCATTGTGTTTGTTGCAGACGTCGGGCAGCGCTGACAGAGGCCGAGTGTTCGAGGACTGGATGGTACCCGGAGGTGGACCTCATAACGAGTCAGTATCCGAAGGTGTACTTCATGAAGAGAAAATAGTAAGAGGAGGTTTACAGGTGAGAGAATTGTGGAGGATATATGTACCTACCCTTCAGGTATGATCCGTGGTGGACGATCCATGAGTTGCGCTATCTGTACCTACCCTTCAGGTAGGATCCAAGGAGGACGACCCAAGAGCTGATTCCATTCTCCTAGATGTTTCTCTTTTTCTGTTGTTCTTTGTTTCAGTTGTAGCTGTACTTTCGATTGGGTTTGTATTCTGGCCCATTTACTTTCCAGCACTTCCTTTTGTACTTAGTGTATTACTTCTGCTTGTACTCTGTGTTGTTTTGTTTACTTTTATATGGCAATACCATCCCAATTATCGGGAATTACGCCTTTGGTTCTAGTCACCAGCCCCTGGCCTATGGAAGGCGGGCTTGGGGTAGTCACGGCACGGGCCCCGAGGATTGGTCGTGACAAATTGGTATCAAAGGGGTCGGTTCTGCCGCAAAACATAAAACTCTGATATTTTTCGTCTGTGAAGAAATAGTGTTAAGGGTACCGAGTGTGGTTTTCAGTTCAGGGAGTCCAGTGTTGGTGCGGGAAGCCGACAAATCCATACTCCAGGACCCTGACAACTAATTTCCGACTTCGTGCATGAAAACACTGATTGTGTGTGAGTTTTCAAAAGTTTTTCCCCTTAAAATAGCTCAATCCAGGTCAGCTCATGAGGTATAATCGTTTGACTATGCCACGTATGTTTCTTTCAGGATGCCTTTCCACGAACGACCCACTAGATCCCCGAGAGTTGTGTGTACTGATAGCATGCCGAGTGAAGAGGCTTCGGTACATGTCCCTCTTACAGTAGAGGCACCAGCAGAGGCACCCGCGGTACTACCATATGTTGGGCCACCAATGCCACCAGCCCCAGCAGTAGACGATGCACGCCGCTTGAGGGCACTGCACGTGTTCCAGCGCCAGACACCACCCAGGTTCTGGGGATAGATGGACCCACAGGCGGATGAGGATTGTCTGGAGGCTGTGGTGAGATTCTTCATGCTAGTGGGGATGCCAACAGACTTCCTGGGGATCTTTGATGCCAGCCTTTTTCAAGCAGCAGCAGGCAGGTGGTGGATCCACTTGTTCCATTTTTTGCGACAGGATGACCTTCACATGGGAAGACTTCAAGGGGGTGGAGTTTGTGCTTGTAGCTCAACACACCGAGCCTGTACAGGAGTTGCTGCCATTGCTGCGGGATTTTCGATCAGTATCCGTGTCATCTGTGGGCAGCAGACAGATGATGCAGAGGTCCAAGAGGACCAGAGGCTACTGTACGAGGAGCAGGAAGTGTTATGAATGTGGCAGGAAGGGTCACCTGGAATGTGACTGTCCGACCCCCCGCAAAGTTGATCCGCAGGCTTTAGAGGAGCCACCGAGGAAGAAGTAGTGGCAGGTGCTTAAGAAACAGCCGAGCAGTGGACAAGGTAGTAGAGCTCCGGGAGCAGGTGGACAGGAGCAGAACTAGTGGATACGTCCCTTGTATTTCTAGTTCCATGTTACTGTTGTATTCGTGTCTTTGTACTATGAGCTGCAATAATAAAAAGACACTTATCTTTGTGATGTTTCCTTTTCTGGCCTTTTGTTTGGTTGATACTAAGAGGTCCCAGTTAAAACTATTGACATGACCCTCACTTTCGAGATTTTTACTAGAGGAGACCCAGTGACCTCACACTGATGCCGACAGTGTGACTCGACCCTTGGAGGTGAGAGTGACAGTTGGATCTCTTGGTAGTAACGTTGAGGCCTTACGATGTCATCCATGGAATTAATACATTATTCATGTCAGGATTGACTGTATTCAGCAATGGGCGTGGTTCATCCAGAGGATGAGACCGAGTATCTCTTTTTGGAAAAAGAGAAATCTTAGCAGCTCTTACAGATAGTAGGCAAAGAAGGTGCAGATCATCCATGAGTGGATGAAGACTGCACAGTGCAGTAAGAAATAGTAAACTGGCACCAGTCTTAGAGACTCGGGTGTGTTAAATGTTTCAAGAAGAGGAAGCATTAAGGAGAGATGAGTCTGCGAAGCAGCAGACATGGAGGCAGAGCTAGGAGAGTAGCTTGAGGTGGTGTACATTTTAACATGCTACAACCACCCACCATAGTTGTCCCCACTAGGCTCAGGGATCTGGAGAGCAGGGGAAGAGTACAACTGCATGCGGTCAAGGAGTGTGACCCAATGGCTCTAAAAATGATTCAAGGGATAGTCTGTGCCCACTACTAGTTTTCGTAGTAACAGAGGTCGATATGAACCATTCCTTCCTTTAAAAAATATTGTCCCAGACCTAGAGTTTCCAGTAAGCCATCGACTTGACCCTCACGTCTGGAGATACTTTGGGAGAAGACTCGATAATCACACTTACGCCGATAGTGTGGTCAGACCCTCGAGGCGAGAGTTTCGGTTGGAATCTCTTGGTGGCATCGTCGAGGCCTTACGACATTGGTTTGAGTATGGACTGGGCAATCACAGTTCATACAAAAATTGACGGGATTAAGCAAAAAGGATGTGGTTTAACTACGACGTCGGAATGGGTTTTCCTTGGTCGGCAAAAAGGAAACCCCACGAAGAACATGATAAACTCATGCATATGAGGGTGCGGTCGATTACTCTTGATTCAGTCAAACTTACCCTCGTGGCAGCAGGAGTTTTGAGTTTTAGTACTAATCAGGAATGGGAGGCCTCTAGAGTTCGACGATGATGATCACGACCTTATACAGGTCTCACCTCGATGATAATTACGGAGATTTGGCTGAGGCAGAAAGTTATCTCTACGCTACATCAGACCCTTCAAGGTCCTCAGTAGTATAGGCAAGGTGTTTTACCGCTTGACCTTTCCACCTCAGTTTCACCAGGTGCATGAAATCATCCACGTACCTCGGCTGAGGGGATATGTGCATGATCCTTCACACATCATCGACTTTAGGGAGTTAGACGTCGATGATAGGGCGACATGCGCGGAGATTCTAGTGGAGATCGAGGATCGACAAGAGCGGGTCCTATGAAGATGGTCAATTCCTCTTGTGCGCTTTCATTGGTAGTATGGAAACTTCCAGGTGAGCACATGGGAGCGAAATGCTCAGATGCATGCTCAATACCGCTTTTGTCTCCTTAGTTTGTGTTATTGATTTACTTGGATGTAATGCCCTGTGGTGGGAGTAATGTAAAGACCCGGAAATTTCAAGGAAAATTTTTTCTTAATTTTCTTTGGGATTTTACGAGAACACAGTTTCTGACGGAGCCTGATTCCGAGGCCCGGTGTGCCCGAAATCATTTTCCGAAGTTTAGCCCGGGTACGTTTAGTGAATAAACGATCAGGTTTTCCTAATTTTTGAACCGGTGCTCGGAATCGAATTCCGAGGACACTGATGGATTTGCAGCACCGATAATATCTTAGAAACACCTTTTTCGTAGTTGTGTTTTCTCGGGTGTGGTTATTAGATTTTTGGGTTATGTAAAGGAATAAAATAAAAATGGTACGACCAATTTTTATTTTATTTATGGTTGTTTAACCTAAGCTAAGTGGTTGAAATGGAACCCACTATATCCTACTCCAGTAGGTAGGATATTTGTGGGGTGGGGCCCACACGAGCCCCACCTTTTCAACTTCCTCAGAACCCCCCACCTATAATTAGGTAACACACCTGCACCCCCTTTTAATTGAGAGTCAACTCTTACGTTTAACTTAATGTTTAAACACCTCATTAATTTGGGTGGTTTAAACTTCTCAATAAATTCAATTAATTGATTAATTCAATTTTTATTTTCAAAATGTTTGGCTTGTGTGTTAATAAAATAAGGCAAGTCTTATTTTATTAAAGGGGTACATTGTGCAAGAGGGTTGGGGAGAAATCACTCAAAGCCTGGAAGCACTCCTTCCTCAATGAAGAACACGAAGAACGCGAAGAATGCCGACCTCCGACGAAGGACAACAAGAATGCCGGATCCTCAGAGATCGACGACGCGACGCCGAAGAATCTTTTCTCCGCGACGCGATGATCTTACTTCCGCGACACCTTATTCCGCGATGAGAAATTCCGCGACGAACCTTCGTTCATCTTTTTCTTCGAGGTAGGGGATTATTTATTTTTGTTCCTGAATACTGTCTTCGTTGTTTATCATCCTTGATGAGCTTCTTGATATCGCAATTACGGGAGGAGGTCGAACCGCACGAACACGACCGACCCTCCACCCCCCTTTATTGTTGAATTATTTGCGGAACGAACAAGGTAACGTGGTGCTGGTGCACCGTGCGGAAAATAATACATATTGGGCGAAAAAGTGCGGCGCCGTCGCGCCACACCAGAGAACCTAGAAGAGACCGCGGTCAGAGCAGAGTTGTGGCCTTTGGCGGCGGTAGAGCTGGGAGCTGCAGCTGGCTTCCAGCCACCGGTGCTGGAGCAGGAGGGCGGGACCACGGGGTCCCGCGGTAGTAGCAGGACCGGCCAGCTGGGCCGGCCGGTCACCGAGAAAGCCGGGGGTCGTAACCCCCGGCTGTCCGACAGGAGCGGCCCCCCACATGGGGGCCGCATTTACACGAACAGGCGGGGGGCAGCGCGCTCCCCCGCACCCCTTCCACTCGGCCGTTACGGCCGAGCCGCCTAGCCAGGCCGCGCCAGCTGGGCCGGGCCGGTCCCGGTCCCGTGTCGGGTCGCCCGGTTCGGGCCGACACAGGGGGTATCGGGTCGGGTCGGACCGGGCCCGAACCCCCAATTCGCGGACCTCTTACGGTCTTTTGACCATATCATGGGCAATGAACCTCCGATCGACGCACCGTCACCTTCCATGCGATCCTTGGATCGAGATGGTCGTTTTAGTATATTACACTCAAGGTTTTGGAGGACTTTGAGTACATCCGAGTTGGTTCGGATACGAAACCAACCGGGCCCTCGGAGCGGAAACGCTTATATCTTGAGCTCCGGATGTCCGATTGATGCGTCGTCGACTTTTTTGGATTCCTCTTGATGAGACGAAACTTTTGGCATGCTTAGCCTCAGTTTTGGATGTAGTTGGATAGTGGCCAGTTTGGATTGTACCTGATATCCAACCGGGCCCCTAGAACAGAAAAGCCGATTACTTTCAGACCGGACGCTCGTTCGACGAACTGTCAGTGGTGTTGGTGATCACATGGAGAAACGGTCCCTATGAAAATAACCTATGTGAGTTCGGGGTACATTTGAGATACGTCCTGGTTGGTTCGCACACGAAACCAACTAGACCCCTGGGATGAAAAGGCTAAAAAATCATAGACCAGGTGTCTGATTGACGCGCCGTCTGTTGCGTTGAGATCACTCTGACGAGGCGGTCCTTTGAGATACTTCTTCATAGGACTTTGAGAAAATTGGAGTATCGACCTGTAGCTCATGGAGTGGACCCTCCCGGAGACGAGCGTACAGATTACAAAGACCGTGTAGATGGCTGAGACCTGATGACTGCTTGACCGACTCGACTTGGAGTGAGTCGACTAGCCCAGTGGACGGAGCACTACTTTGTTTGGGTGCAGACCCATGGCGGACGAAGCACTACTGAGTTTGGGTGAAGACCCGCGGTACTCGTCTGGAGAGTACCTCTACAGGCTATCAGGGGGGATGCACTACTGTGTTTGGGTGGCAGACCCCGGCTGGAAGCACTACTGTGTTTGGGTGGCTGACCCATGGTACTCGATAGGAGGAGTACCTCAGCAGTCTTAGGTTAGTGATCAGTACCTCAGAGTCATGACAGGATCACTGTACTCTCCAGAGATGGGGCTCTTCAGCAGTTACGGTTTTGATAATGAAAATCCTAGTTTGAGCTCAGTCTATGCCCTTTGTGTTTACCTCATGATTGAGATGGGTCACTTGTTCACTTAGGTATATGTATGGGCATATACCTAGGTAGTGGTTATCTGTTGATTTCATAACCAACGTGTTTCCTCACTATTGATATGGTTTACTTGATAACATAGGTATAAGTATGGGCTTACACCTAAGTAAGGGTTATCTGTTGAGATCCTTCTTTGTGGTTATCCTTGTTGGATTTAGTGAGACCGTGAGGGTGTCGGGGTCCCTACCGAGTATCATATACTCACCCCTGCATGGGCTATGTCCACACATCGTTGTGTTGGTTACAGATGTCAGGAAACATTGACAGAGGCCGAGTGTTCGAGGACAGGACATTACCCAGAGGTGGACCTCACGACGAGTCAGTATTCGAATGTGGACTTCATGACGAGACCACACTCGGAGGAGGTTGATGGGCGAGAGCATTGTGGAGGCGATCTGTACCTACCCTTCAGGTAGGATCTGTGGTGGACGATCCCGGAGCTGCGCTATCTATACCTACCCCTTACGTAGGATTCGAGGAGGAAGACCCAAGAGCTGCTTCCATTCTTCCAGCTGTTTGCCTTTTTCTATTGTACTTTTGTTCAGTTATAGTTGTACTTTCGATTGGGTTTGTATTTTGGCCCATTTACTTTCTAGCACTTCATTTTGTACTTAGTGTATTGCTTCCTATTGTACTCTTTGGTGTTTTATTTACTTTTATAAAGGCAATTCATTCCTAGTTGTCGGGAATTATGCCTTTGGTGCTAGTCACCAGCCCCTGGCCTATGGAAGGCGGCCTTGGGTAGTCACGGCACGTGAACCGAGGATGGGTCATGACAATTTAGCAAGATCACATTCTGTCTAACATCCTTTTACATTTTTTACGCATCCAGTTTGTGAAATAATTATATTTCCCATGAAATTGGTCGTTGTCATGATTTCTCATATTTCCCTCCATTACCTAAAATAATAAAAACATGATTGGAATGCATTATCTAATAAGCATACAAAATGTAAACTTGTAAAATTAGGATGAATAAATTATAAATGATAAGTGTATCATGAATTTTTTTTCTAATTGTTTAAATCTAGGTTATCAAAGGTAAAATTTCTTATTGTGTTTTCTAACATGGAATTATTTTAAATTCCTTTATAATAGTTCATAAATAGATTGTGAATTCCTAGAGTATATCCCCTAAGAGTGTAAATCTAGGTGTATAACACGTCCCATTTTCATGCACCATGAGATGTTATATTTCATCTCAATGAACCATTTTCATATTTATTACCCCTTATTATAATTCTGCTAGATCCACATAAACTTGTTGTATCCATACACAGATGAAATATCATGGAAACCACTTTATTTATCCATAATAAAAATTCCAAGATATTTTCCTATACATAGAATTATCCTTTTACATGTCACTAGGGTTCTCACTAATGTTTTATAATCAATTTTTTAAATTGTTAACAAAAAAATTCCTCGAACACCAACTATAGATACGAACACCTTTTACATATATTAATGCATTATTGTTAACAAAAATGTCCATTAATTATAACCCAAGGATGGTGAGTCTTATTATCTGTGTAATACATGGTTCATAATACATAAAAGTGAGACTAAAAAAATATTTTATTCTTCATCATTAGATCCTAAATCCATTCAATCTCCTAAACTTCATGGGATAAAAAGAAAAATACACAGACCAAAGGGGTGAGATAAAAACCCTATAAGGGAATAAACATGATAAGGAATAATAACCTGTGAATAAAATATATAACATGATAGAATAAAATATATGTATGAATAGTAATCACATTAGATCATAACATAAAGAAAATTGTATCCTAAGATCATGGAATCATGGGAAATGTGCCAAAAATCTATAACCTGGAATAAACAGAAGTCAAGGCTATCTATCCAGACAATATCACGTGGTGGAAAAAGTTCCATAACAGATTAGTGTTACTCGCTAATCCCATACATGATTCCTAATGAAACTAAATATTTACCCAATTAATTGGATTGAAATTTGGGTCCACCCTTCAAAACATGTTCATTTTTTATATCATCTAAATAAATTAAATCAATCATAAGGAATAAGTTAATAATTAACCATGTAAATAAAATGGGTAACAAAATCATTTCAATATCACAATCAACAAATATATCATAATGAAACAATTTGAGAGATGAACATAAGAAATGTATTACACCATTAATGTATTGTATAATAATTAAGGTATATAAATGAGAGAAATATAAAAATATATAATAATTAATCTATAACATAAAATATTGTCATTATTGGTGAAAATTAACTAAATGATTAAATGTAATATTTTAGGAAAAAATACCCTTCTGACATAGAAATCAATTAATCAAAATATAAAATTTTTCAAAACATTATAAAAACTTTTTTCATTAAAATAAAACATGGAATCTTCTATGGGATGTTTCAAGTAATTGACTGTTCATGACATTGATTAATTTTATACAATATATATAGGTTATAAAAATAATTCACACTATTTTTAAAATTTTAAAAAGTTCCTCATTCAGAAAATGATAAGAAGATTACTTTCAAAATCATTTGTAACAAATTTATAATTTTTTTAAAAAAAAACCATTAACAATAAAATTGATTAATTTTAAAAATATTCTTGAAAATTCTATTAGAAAACATAGATATAGAAGAAAAAAAATATTATTTCAACCAAAAGGAGAAATGAATTTATCTTCTACCTAAAAAATTATTTTAATCATTTTATGTAAAAAAGAGTGGAAAATTTCACTATTGACTGAAAATTAATTGAATGTGAAGGGGAGAATAACATTAATTTTTTTTACGATAAAATGATGAAATAACATTCTATAATGTAAATTATATCATAAACACTCCTGATTAAAATGAGATTGAAATATAAACCCTTACACCTTTGATTACTTTTGAATCATAACTCCCGTTAATGAAGTAATTGAATTATAACACACAATATCAGAAATTGTGAAGGTTTGATTGTGTAATATGTAAGGGAACATTATATACTATATTTAGAATAAATTATGTGCATAAAATAAGATTTTTCTCAAGGAATAAATTTTTAAGACGAAACCATTACATCAAGTCCAAACATTATCTTGTATGTATTTTAACTCCTATATAATAAAATTATTAAATTTTTATTAAATATAAATTTTTATGTTTATAAACATATACCTAAACCATTTACTTCATTTATATTAATGACTTTTTTAATTACTTATTATGTTATTTCCATGTCTGGTGGTGTGAGGACACATAGTTCGTAATTTCTTAATGGTATAAGTGTGTTAACCAGGAACAAAAAGATCATTGTTTCATCATATAAATAATAATAATAATTACATAATTATAAATATTATACATAAATCATTATTTTAAAACATACATTTAAATGTTTTTATGAGTAATGAAGTATGCTAAAATCATGAAGATGGTATACTGTACACACAGATGTGTATTGTTTCCATGTTTTCACGATCATTTTGATAAAAATTTAAGTGTAATTTTACCTTTAAACAATGATAGTTTCATCATAAATAAATTATTATCTAATTAACTACACTTACATATACCTTCCATGTGATGTAGAAATAAAAAATTAATCACCTCACTTCGCGAGGAGGCAGTCCACCGTACACACGATTGATGTCACCATTTTTTTAACAGAAGATAGGGTAAGATGATATATGATATGTTACCATAAAATAATAATAAATAAGAAATAAATATCATATATAAACATTAAATCCATCATCACGAAAAACTGTTATAGGAAATTATGGAAAAATAATTATTTCAATTTGTGTGGCGGTAGTCCTCCATACACACAAATAATGATTTCGTTTCCCATTTGGTAGAAGAGAAGATGGATAAATATAATATAATCCCTAAAATAACATCTAATTATATATTTGATACTAGTGTTTTTATATTTTTATTTTAAAATACTGGTATAAAAATAATAATTAAAAAGAAGGTGCTCTGTGAAGATGATTACCATCGCTTAGATGAACCTCCTTTTGATTACTTATTATGGACTCCAAGGTTGGTATTTTTTTAGGAACACAATATATAGATTGTGGATAATGACTTTTTTGAGATGTTGTTAATTTTTTTTCTAGAAAAAATTATTTGTAATTGTGTTTAGGGGAGAAGAGGGTGGACCTTTATGATTAAAGAGTTGTGTTATTTCTATAATTACGCAAATTTCTTTAATAAGGGGAAGTCACACTCATGCCAAGTGAATAAAAAATAAAATAAAAATGTTTTGAGGACATATAATGATGCTAAAAACTTATTCTATTAAAATTAAACATGTTTTATATTTTATATTCTATTTTCCACTTACCCATCGATAAATCCGTTTTAACATTTATCACGGTAATTCATTTTTACAATTTTTTACAATTCTTCAAGGCCAAAAAATAAATTTAAATAATTATAAATTATTATATATCTGAATTAAAAAATATATATACCTTTTATTAAATAAAATTAATATAATTTTTTGAATTTTGTTCTAAATTGAACCCATATATGGGTCAGAAAAATAGTAATATAGTAAATGTATTTTTCAAGAATAAGCTTATATTATGATAAATATATGAAATGTAATAATAATTAAATGAATTTAAATTAATATATATATATAATATATAAATTTAATTTAAATCATCACCCATTAGGGTTCATTTAAATTAGTTAAAATGAAGAAACATTATGCACTACAAAACAATTTTTAGAAAAATATGTTTTAATGAAAAAAATAACATTATATTAAAGTATAGAATAAATATGATTTTAATGTAATTAACTAGATGATATATTAGTAAATAATAATTATATCAATTTTAAATAAAATTATTATAATATTTATAAAATTAAATTACTTAATTTTTTAAAAATAGAAGAAAAATTTACCAAAACTCATTATTTATCACTGAAATCAATGTTTTCCAAAAAAAATATATCAATGTTAATAATGATTTATTTTTTTTAAATAATTTTATAAAATAAATTTTTTATGTTTTTTAAAAATTAATTATAATATTTTTAACACAAAAAATAACAAAAATCATTTTTGAAGTAAAAATATTTTTTGTGGATTAAAATATCATTTCAAAAGATGAGTGGAAATTTATTAATAAATTTTAAATAAATTTATATTGGGTATGAAACTTATGTATATTTTTTAAATCATTTAATAAAATTTATAACCACTAATTTAATGGATAGGTTATATCTGACGCTTCCAAATAATAATATTTTTATGTTATGTTGTTGTTCATTTAAGATCAGTTTTTCATGTCAGACAGGCTATTATAGAAATTAAATTTATTTAATGATAAATATATAATAAAATCTTGGGGTATTAATAGTAAAATTGAGAAATTATTTATTAAAAATATGAAGGGTGTGCTTATGGTAATGAAGGAGGAGAGGGTATCAAAGAACATTATTTTGTTTATGGGGAAATTCTCAGTGAAGCAGGGATAGTTATCACATAAAAGATCGACATGAAAGTATTATTGACATTATGGCATCGAAATATTGGCTATATGTATGAATAATTGCAAAAATTATCTAATGAACCACAACCATATGGTCCATTCCTTTGTGATAATCAAGTGTTTAGGGTGTTTTGGGGGCTGTTCGTGACTCATTCCAAGAGTTTTCCAAAATCTAGTTTTGAACTGTCAATGTCAGCATGTTAGTGTGTTAGTATCGATGAGTTAGGGGAATCAACATCAGTGAGTCAAGGGAATCGACATTAGTGAATTAGGGGCATCAGCATCGGTAGGTCAAGGAATTGTTTGGTCGAGGCATCGGTAGGTCAGAGAATTGGTAGGTCAGGGCATCGGTAGGTCCCAATATTCGTATGTCTGGCATCAGTTGGTCTAAGCATCGGTAGTACGTTGAATCGGTAGGTAATTTCATTAGTATATCTGCATCAGTGGCTCAATTTTGGTAGGTTGCGTTAGTAGATTAGTCGTTGGTGGCCCAACATTATTGAATCACCCATCGATGACTCAATTCTAGTTTTTTTAGTTTTCCTAGTTTTTCCCAGTTTTCCTGTTTTGACCCTGTCATGTTTTATTTGACATAAATTGGTTTAAAGCCATGTTTTTTCATTTTAAGATCATTTCAATGGTTATTAATTATAATATTAAAAAACTAAATCTCTAGGGAATTTGGGATATTCAAACCACAAGATCTTGAACATGAACCCATGATTAATGGATTTTGAAACCGTTCATCCTTTGATATAGGATCTGGCTCTTTAATGTCAGGATCTTCCCTTCCAATTGTGTTTTTTATCACTCTATGTGTTCCTAAAGTCTTACTATCTAGGTGATTTATGCACCTATGCTATATCCCCCTCTTGTGCAGTTTTCTTGGTGTTATTTCCCGCTACTCATGTGATCCCATGTTCTTGGCCCAAGGAGGAGCTTTGGTCACCTGTTGTTTCAAGTAGGGATCTCTTCTTCCTATCTTTAATTATGCATCATGTGGGGTGGGTGCACTAATGATTACATGTGATGAACAGGTGATTAATTTTCTTAAAAAGAGAAATAAATAATAATGTAATATGTTCAAAATATAACATGGGTCAATAGAATAACGGACTGTGTGTGGTTTGATGTTGATCGCCTAATTTTTTCAACTTATTTTATAGGTTGTTGTGTCTTTATGGCTTCTGGAAATCATGGTCATCGGTGTAATTTTATTGAAAACTAGTGATGTTATATTCTTATCTTAATTCTTGATAAGTGGATGTAAGATGAAATTTTTTTAGTCATGTATACGTGGATAATTAAAATGGATTACCAAGGATCAAACTTGTTGTGTGATCACCCTAGTTATTTTAAAGTTGAATCAAAGAACCCTCTGTGTATAACTGAATATTATTGGATTAATGGTTTGTATGTGTGCTATGTTTTTTGGTTCAATGAGTTGGTTTGGTGTATTTGGGCAATGGGGCTATAGTTTTAGTGGTGGTTGTTGTGGGATTTGTGTATAGGGTGGTAGAGGGGGTGTGTTGGTTTCTTGGTTTGAGAGACTGGTTGATTGTGGAATGGATGGACTTGTAGGTGATAAGACTGCCTTTGTTTTTGTTATGACCATAAAATGATGTCAGGTAGTGGGACTAATGTGTGGTTATGAACTTGTTATGCAGTGGGAATACATCTAGGTAATGATGGGGTTACAGGGCTGTAGGTTTAGGTTATGATGTGATTTAATGTTTATAGAAGTGTTGGATGTAATGTTTTCATATAGCGAGGATGCTGGTCCTAGTTGTGAGAGGAGGATTGTGCAGTTTAACATTGAATAATGATTGTATTAAATGGTTGAATGGGTGTCTATGAAGAACGGGGGGTGTGTATTGGGATTGCGGGATGGTTGTTCTTAGATTTTATCGGAAAGGGTGTTAAAATGGAAATTCTTTACCTTGGTCCCTATCTCTTCACCTTCTGAGATGGTTATAGATGTTATGATTGGTATTTTTCTGGGGTAGTTCTAGAATAAATTTATGTGAACCCCTAAATAAATGAATGGAATGTAGTTAAATGAAAAGGTGATTGGTTTTATGCATTGATTGTGACTATTTGTGTAGTTGTGCATGTAGGGGTAGTATCAAAAATGGTTCTGGTGGCCTAGTTGTTTGTTTCAGGGACCCGTAGGTTGGAATGATTGTTTGTTTACTTATATGTATAGAATTATAGTTCCTTGTGATTTCAATATGTACCTCACCCTTTTTAGAACCATTTTCTTTACACCCTCATTCATGGGGGAGGGTGTCTTTCCCAACATACTAGTGGGAGGATGGATGGCTAGTTTTTTGAATTTCTTCCTCTCACCATATTCTGGTTCTTACATTTCGAGCATATCTAGGTAGTCTGTTGATGCACACCTATCGTAGGGCGTGGCAAAAGAACATTTATTTTCCTAATGCTGCATAGTGGATGACCAGGGTCGTCTCACATGAGGAACATTGAAGTCAGTTCAATCACTTATTGTTGTTCACCTTATCTAATTCTTTTTGCTGGTTTATATTTTATAAAATAAATGGAATTTAGTAAATTAATTTATATAAAAAATAATAGGAAACTGAAATTCGATTATAAATTACCATGCAATGCTAAACAGAATGGAATTATGGATGAAAGGAAGTTCTCCCGAGAGAATTTTGAGGGAGCACTTTCCTTGGTCAGTTTCAAATATTCATAGTGTACACACTCCATCGTATGTGTGCATACCTTATTCTATACTGGTTATGAATGAAAATTATACTTAGTGAATGCCAAGAACACCCCCACCACCTCCTCAATCAAGGGAAAATGGTTGTATATTAAGAAGTTAATCTTAAGACAACCACCATGAGGATTACACCCACTATAAATTATCCGTAGAATTAACTCAGAGAATATCAAAAACATGGTCTTGGGTTCAAGAACCTGATTAATCCCTCCGTATATTCCTCATATTAGGTACTCATGATCATGAGTACTAAAGTTAACAATGGTAAGATGAGAGGAAGAAAAGAGGGTGGATGGTTGGACACAATAATAAAAACAGTGCATGAATTTTATTAGAAATTGAAATTACAATTGAAAACTGAAACAAAAATAAATAAATAAAATAAATAAAAAATTAATTGGGGTATATTTTTGGTTAGCCTCCCTCTGTGGAGATCTCCTCATTGGTGCCTTGAAGGAATGGGATGGAGAATGTGATGTTTTTGGAAGGAGGTTAGGGCCTCCTTTTATAGGCAGAATTCGTCCCCCAAATTTCGACATTTTGTAGACCCAATTAATGACCACGTCACACGTTCCACCCTTAATGAATGTTTTTCATAAATATCTTGGAAGTCTGTACTCCAAATATCCGATAATATAAAAACTTTATGAAGGAGTTATGAATTTTTCATTCTCGGTGTCTGTTTCTGGATGAAGCATCTAGGATGGTTCCTCCAAAAGTGTGTCTTTTAATGGCTGAGTTAATAACTTCCATACTCCACCAAATTTGTTTTAAAGTATTTACTGAAATTCCTAGTTCTATCCCTGGTGGAAAAACCTCATTTGGATAAGTTTAGGCTGAATTTGGGTTCCTCTAAAGTTGTGGGGTCCACGCTGTCCGCCCGAAAAAATGTACAACATCAAAGAATTTTTAGACCCTTTATATGGCCGAATCATCTTCTGGTCCAGAAGATAAAAGAGAAGGAAATATAATATGGAATCTAAAAAAATTTGAATCATAAAATTTGGAAATATATTTTTCAGGAAATGAGCAAAATACCCTTGACATAATAATCTTTAAAAATCTAGAATTAGTCATTTTTCATATTTAGGATCAAAGTAACACTAAAACCTAAAAACGTGACAATTACCCATTAAATAGAACTATGGTGGGATTATAAACAATGGTTTACAGTATAAAATATATGAAAATGTAATCTTCATCACTCCCCCACACTTAAACATTGCACTCCTGGGCAATCATCTTACATCCAAATCAAATTACCCACAACAATCAAAAATGAGAAAATATCAATGATTTTATCCCAAATAGAATTCTATCTTGGCTCATATATGAATAACAAGCCTCTCCATTATTCATTTCAATTAATAAAATTTGGTCACCATCATAAATTAATACATGGCCCAATCATAACATACCTCACATTGAATTTTATGTCACTCTTCACTCAAGAGAAATTGAATCTAGAGTAATAATCATACATGAAAATCGCATGTATCACCGTAGGTTTGTGAAAATTCTCATTTTTCAATAGTGTGAAACCTGAAAATTAATTTAATCATGAGGACTTTAATTTAAGGTTCAAATGATTATGTGGCTTAGGGTTGGTGAGAAAATGA
Organism: Viscum album; assembly: GCA_963277665.1. Lineage (NCBI taxonomy): Eukaryota > Viridiplantae > Streptophyta > Magnoliopsida > Santalales > Viscaceae > Viscum > Viscum album. The sequence goes on from OY728157.1 coordinate 1,319,194,471, forward strand.
TTGAAAATGTTTCAGGCTAGAAAGATGAGGTTGAACTTTTAAGTACAATGCATGATTAAATCAAGGGAAAACACAGAAACTTCCTCTCTCAATTCCCACATGAAAATGTGAAAAACAACACCACCCCCTTTAATGAAATGGTACATGATCCATGAAGTTATTATAATTAATGATATCATCTTATTTCTCTTTTTTTCAAATCTCCAGAAAGGCACTGCTTTATATTCTCTTTATTTTCATTATTTTTCATGGAGGATGAGCTGAAAATTGAATACTATGAATGAATGAAAATTAATTCCCTTGATTTTTTGGAGGGACATGAGTCATAAAAGAATTCACAATGAGGAATTCAATCCCATATCAATTTTTTTCTTTTCTCTTTTTGAAGGAGAAATGGATGAAACCAATAAAACACAATGAAATAACAACACATGCCCAATTCTCTTATTGTCAAATGCCCAAAATATTGACACACACTTCACACTACCCATAAATGACACACAACCCAATTAACGCACATGAAAGGCCCTTCCACCACACTCAAACTTGAAATATCAATGTGAAAATACTAAAAGTGTAGGTAGGTAAGGAAAAATTCGCTTGTAATGTGGTTTAAACCTATATGGAAATTCATGGAATCTAAGGGATTACAAAGGATAAATGTAAAGGTGGGTCTCAAGATAAAATGTGGCTTGACAAAGATATGCCTCAATCATTTCAAATGCATTCCATGAAATCCAAATCTTCGAAAGAGAATTATTCACAAATTCTGGTTCTCACCCAAAATTTAAGTTTCCATCAAGAAAGTGTGGGTATTTGGAATAATATGAAAAAGTGGTTTAGAATACCTCACAGGATTGGAAAAATATTTTGAGTCAGTGTTTCATGGTCATGTATTTCAAAAATCAGTCAGACTCATAAAAATGATTGACAATCCAATTCAAGAAAAATGTTTTCACATCAACAATCATTTAAAATCAATTAGTTCAAAAATAATTTCAACTCTTTCAAAATAAATTGATGTGTAAAAAGTGATAAAAATATTCATTAATGCTAAAAAATATTTTGGACCAAAAAATGAAAGGCATTTAAATGATAATCTTAAAAAGTTAACTCCCTTTTGAAATATTGATTCGGTCCTCTTCCACTAATTCTCGGTGCTTCCTTCTGGCTTCATGATCCTACACAAGAAAAATTACTCAATTAATCACAAAGATAATTTCATTTAAGTTCAAAATGAAAAGTGGGAGGGGGCCACATGATATACTATTTCCTAATACTGAGTTTGAAATTTAAATTACTAGAAGGCATGTAAAGATAAATCTTGGTATGATCCCCCAAGTGGGCCCTGGAATCATTTACTGCCTCCAGAGGGCAGTACCAGCTTTTATGAATAATTTGTCAGTGGATGAAGCTTCTTTGATTTCAACCACCACATGTGGCTCTTCCGAGCTTGTAGTTCGTTGTTCCTGTTGAGGAGGACCCCATAGACAGAGTATACCAAATCTTTCCCCTTTACAATTTGGTATAGCTTGCATGGTGTGGGTAGGATGAAGTATGCAACCTCCTCCTAATTTTTTTCTACATGCGAAACATTTACTTTCTCTTATTGTGCTCCCTCTAGTAAATGTTCAATGTCTCTCAGGAGCTCTAGATGTTCCTCAACAGGTGCATCTTCTTCTGTCACTTCATCCTCCAAGGCATAATAAGAGTCATCTAATTCTGAAAATTCAAATCAATTGGGAGTTATACTCAAATTCATTTCAATAAAATTAAATGAATTTGAGTTGAAGAATGTATCATCTCCCAAAGTTGGTTTAGCTTGAATCTCTTCTTCGATGGAATGTTCCTCTTGGATTTGATCATCACAGGATGGATGTAGGTTTTCAAACTCCTCCATCTTGACTTCAAATTCCACCAATTGTGTGGGGTATTCATTCAGTGGTGCTGGATCTTCTTCTTTGCAAGGCTTGGGGGGATCAAGAAACCCCTCACATTCATTCCAGAATTTACCCATTTCATGTTGATCTCCCACATTTGGATCAGCAGGAAATTCATCATCTTTTTCATCTATCTCGGGTAGAATTGGTTGAGTGAGGATGAACGACTCTTCAGGTACTCCTAAATTTACCTCCTCCGGTTCTTCAATGATGAGTGGTGAAATGTCTTCCACCACTATCTCAGGTTCTTGATCCGGATCAGGGCCGGGTTGCTCCATCCTTGCACGAACATAATCCAATGTCCATTCCATTTTCCTCCCCAAATCATCAATATTATTACTAGTCCTTTCAACCCAGTCATTTAGATCATGATAATCAATTTCTGGTTCTTGATATTTCACCTGAGAGTAATCTTTCCAAGCATAAAAATTTGAATTTGAATACATCATGGAAAAAAGAACCTTTTTTAATGATTTTTCTTAATGAAAATAAAATAAAATATTTACAAAAATGTGAATTTTGAAAAAGTGATTGAAATAACTACTTATCACCATTGCAACGGTGCTAGTTTTGACGCACGCCTGTCGTAGGGCGTGGCCAAAGAAAATTTTTTTTTCCTAATACAACACAATGGCTGACCAGGGTCGTCTCATTTGAGAAGCATTGAAGTCAGTTCAATTACTTATTCTAGTTCACCTAATCTAATTCTTTTTGTTGATTTATATTTTAGAAAATAAATGGTATTTAATACAGTGATTGAAATAAAAAATAATAGGAAACTAACATTCAATTATAAATTACCATGAAATGCTAAACAGAACGGAATTGTGGAAGAACAGAAGTTCTCCAGAGAGAATTTTTAGGGAGCACCTTCATTGGCCTGTTTCAAATATTCATATTGTACACACTCCATCATATGTGTGCACACATTATTCTACACCAGTTATGAATGAAAAGTATACTTAGCGATCGCCAAGCACACCCTCCATCCACCTCCTCATTCGAGGGAAAATGGTTGTAGATTAAGAAGTTAATCTTTAGACAACCAAAATGAGGATTACACGCACTATAAATTATCATTTGAATTGACTCAAAGAATATCAAAAACATGGTATTGGTTTCAAGAACCTGATTACTTCCTTGGGATATTCCTCGAATTAGTTACTCATGATCATGAGTATTATAGATCACAATGGTAAGATGAGAGGAAGTAAAGAGGGTGGATGGTTGGACACAATAATAAAAACAATGCATGAATTTTATCAGAAATCTAAATTACAATTGAAAACTGAAACAAAAATAAATAAATAAAATAAATAAAAATTGAAATTGGGAATATTTTTGGTCGGCCTCCCTTGGTGGAGATCTCCTCTTTGGTGTCGTGAAAGAATGGGATAGAGAATGTGATGTTTTGTGAAGGAGGTGAGGGACTCCTTTTATAGGTAGAATTCGTCCCCCAAATTTCGACACTTTGTAGACCCAATTAATGACCTCTTCGCGCGGTCCACCCTTAATTAATGTTGTTTATAAATGTGTTGGCCTTATTTACTCCAAATATCAGCTAATTTGAAAACCGTATGAAGGAGTTATGAATTTTTCATTCTCAGTGTCTGTTTCTGGATGAAGCTTCTTGGATGGTTCCTCCAAAAGTGTGTCTTTTAATGGCCGAGTTAATAACATCCAACCTCCCCCAAATTTGTTGTAGTGTATTTCCTGAATTTACTTGTTCTATCCCAGGGGGAAAATCCCCATTTGTTTATGTGTAATCCAAATTTCTGTTCTGTTACAGTTGTGGGGTCCATGTTGTCCACCCGAAAAAATGTACAACTTCAATGAATTTTTAGACCATTTAGATGGCCGAATCAGCTCCTGGTCTAGAAGGAAAAAGTGGAGTAAATAAAATACTAATTCTAAAAAAATTTGAATCAGAAAATTTAGAATTACATTTTTCAGGAAATTAAAAAAATACCCTTGACGTAAAAATCTGTCAAAAATCCAGAATTAGTCATTTTTCACATTTTGGCTCAAAGTAACACTAAAACCTAAAAACGTGACAATTACCCATTAAATAAAACTATGGTGGGATTATAAAAAATGTTTTACAGTATAAAATATATGAAAATGTATGCTTCTTCAGCTGTAATGGATTGATTCTTACCATAATACCTGATCTTTCAGACAGGTTTGTTGTGAATGAGGGGATTAGGTGTTTGAGGTGTAGGATTATTTTCCCAAGTGTCTTTGGGATGAGGTTTAGGTGACTTCGGGTAAGAGGTGTGGTTGTGATGGCCAAGGTGTCTACGGGCATGATGTGTGGTGTGGTTAAGGCCCATGTGTGTGTTGGTAGGTTGTGGGAGTGGGACTGCATTTTTGAAGAGTGGTATTATGAAGACATTATCCATTAGGAATACCAGTTAACTAGTGGGAAAGTGGTGTGGGGTATTGAAATGTCATTGTGCTTATACTACTACATTACTTGACTTGCATTATTTAGTGAGCATGACTTGGTGAGGCTAGGCTGGTTAGTACTCCTTAGTAGATGCTTTGAGGTTATTCTATTTTTCTCATAGTCTAATTAGTATGTTCCCCAACTTATGCATAGGTGGATTTATTTTTCCTACTATGTATACTTGTATACTCAACCTACATCTGTAAAACTATTTTCAGGTAACCCAGAAAACATTGAGGAATGTGTTGGACTTTACTAGCTTGGGCCTCAGTATAATTGTTTTGATGCTACAAAGTCTCTTTCTTTTGGTACTTGTTTTAGTACATTTTTTGTATTTCACATTTAAATCATGTGTGGGACGAATTTACGTTTCCTTTATATAAATTTTTGGAATTGTTTGGGATTTTACCATCTTATCTCTCAATCCAGTTTTCCTTAAATAGATAAATTTATTCCATTTTGTGTAGGAGTTTATACCCTTGGTTCTAGTATCCACTCTAGGGCCTATTAATGGCTGGACACAGGGGGGCCATTATCTCTCCTTCATATTGAAGAAGTAAGTTTGTGGTACATTGCTACCCCTTCTCTCATATTGAGGAAGGCAGGTCATGGCGTAATGCTATCAAAGCAAGATGTTGGGAGATAGTATGGAGTTTGGATTTAGAAACAGTGATGACTTCATGGGATGGTATGAAAAAATGTTAGGCAATCTTGGTGTGTTATATAGGTCAAGGAAGACCAGATATCACATGAGATTTTAGGGCCCCCATGATTCTATGTAAGGATTTTTAGTCTACTGAACAACCAAGTGAAGATACACTGATTACAGGGAAGAGACCATGGGAAAGTAACATGCATCATAATGACTTGTGTTCTTATTTGTCTTGGGTGTTTTGGGGATTAAATTTAAATAAAGAGTAAAAATTAATATTGAAATAAACTTTCCATAATACCCGAGCATAGAGTTCCTTGTTTACCTTTTTCAGCTATGTCACCCGAACGTCAAGCATAATGATCCTTGTTTACCTTTTTCAGCTATGTCACCCAAACATCTTCCATATGTGGTACAAGTAGTTGAGGCCCAATAGGATAATATGGTTGATCAGTGGAGTGTATATTGAGAGGAAGAATATAAATTTTTGAAAAATTCATTTTTTCCTTTCCATCGACTGACCCTGGAGAAGTATGAAGACAATGTTTCAAACTTAGAGATAGAGGGTGGAATGAGGAGATGAGAATCACTTTTACTTTGATCTATTCTCTGAGGGAGTACCAGGTTCTTCTAGAAGTGATCTAGATGCAAGGAGTGTAGTGTTACTGGTTGACGATTTACCATGGGGAGAAGAACGAGACTGATTTCTCATGTGTTGACTTTGAGAATGAGTTTTGGGAAGAGTTCCTTACCTCAACAATAAAGGCCGGTAAGAGGAAAGAGCTACTCTCCATCCAGCAAGGAAGTGTGTCGGTAAGGGAGTTGGGGATCAAGTTCATTTATATTCTATGATTCGTAACATATCTATTTCCGGATGAGGATTAATGGGTGATATTCTTGGAGGAGGAACTTGAAAATTCTCTTCAGTATTCTATAACTCCCTTTACTTTGTCAATATACTTTGATATCTAGAATAAGGATGAAGTATTGGAGAAGATTCACTCACCGGGGGGTGTCATGTGAGAGGTGAGCCAGCCATGTTCGTCGAAGGGGAAAGCAGTCAGTAGTAGGTCTCCTGTGTCGGGGCTTTATAGGTTTCAGCCAGTGGGAATTAGGTATTATAAATTCAAATTCTGATCAATAGGTTCAGCACCCACCCAAGCAAAAACTGTTTCCAGCCAGACTTTTCCCGTAGCAGGGGTAGCGAGCTCCCATCACACTGAGGGTAGATGGTGCAGGGGGTGGTCGACCATAAGGTTATCCTTAGTGACTCGAATATGGAGTGGTGAAGAAGGTATTAGGAAATTGAGTGGTAGAAAATCTGAGTGTGGGAAGTTACACGATGATGAGGTAGTAGTTCCAGTGGGGCTGAAGGTTGTTCAAGGTAAGATTAGTCTTTTTAGTACTATTATCTATTCTTTTTTGGATTCTGGGGCCTCGTACTCCTTTATTGAACCCGGACTATCCCATTCTGTAGGAGTAGATGATGAGAGGCTTCCCATAAACCTAGTGTTTCATACGCTAGTTATATGTCAGACCAGTTTTTTTAATGTTTTTCGGGGATGTAAATTGATATTAGGGCCACATCAATCTAGTGGAGATATTATTATGTTATAGATTTAGACACACGATGCTATCCTAGGAATCAACTGGTTATTTTATTTTCATGTTGTTATCAAATTCTTCTGAAGAAGAGTCATGTTTTAGGGTCTGGATGACTAGTGTGTACTTTTCATTGGTGAGCGAGGCTTTCAGGTGTGCAGTTGGTATGTGGAGCCTATTCTCTTATTGATATCCGATCTGTCACTGAAATATGTAGATATTGAGATGGTGGCGGTCTAAGGAGTTTTTTTTGAGTTCCTAGTTGTATTCTTCGTGCATGTTTTGACTCTACCCCCCTCAATTTTACATTGAGTTAAAGATATAATTACAACCCGGTGTGAGTTCTATTTCAATAGATCAATATCAGATGGTGCCTTCTGAGTTGTGTGATTTTCGAATTCAGCTTGACGAACAAATAAATGATTTCTTTATCTAGCCTAGTGTGTTTCCATGGGGTGCTCATGTCTTGTTTTCAAAGAAGGTAGAAATTGGTCTAAGACTGTGAACAGAATACTGGAGACTGAATTAGGTAAAGGTCAAGAACTGTTACCATCTTCCAAGAATAATATATATTTTCAACTTATTAAAGGTAGAAGGTTGGTTCTCTAAGATTGATCTATGATCAGGATATCACCATTTGAAGGTGAAGGATGATGACAACCCAAAGTCTTCTTTTAGGTGTAGGTATAGGAACTTCAAATTTGTGGTCAGGCCCTTCGGAGTAACAAATGCACCAGTCATGTTAATGGGGCTCACGAACTCTATATTTCACAAGTTCTTGGAATGATTCATTATTGTGTTCATCGATGATATCATAATATAATCAAGGTTAGAGGAGGATCATGTTGAGCATCATAATACTATCTTGGTGGTCCTCCAACGCCACTAGTTCTATGGGAAGATGTCCATGTTCATGTTATTCATATGAGAGGTGTACTTCCTCAGACACATGGTTTCTTGGTAGAGGATAGCAGTTAACCCATAAAAGGTCTATGCAGTTGTTTATTGGAATCACCCAATACTGTGGTAGATTTTCATAGCTTCCTGGGTCTATAGGGGTATTTCTAGGGATTACTACCCAAATTCTCTCAAGTTACGACTCTTTTTATACCTCTGAATAGAAAATCATAGGCCTTCATGTGGAGTGAGTAGTTTTAGGTAGATTTCATCAACCTAAAGGGGACTTTGTTTAGTGCTCCAGGGCTTATGTTGTCTAAGGTAGGGGTGATGTTCTAGGTGTTCTATAATGCTTCCATCCTAGTATTGGGATGTGTGCTGATACAACAGAAAGGAGTGGTCTCTTATGGATCATGGTAGTTATGTCTACATGAACCTTACTATGAATACCATGATATGGAGTTGGTATCATTCATGATCGCACTAAAGCTATGGGGACATTACCTCATCGAGGTGAGATTTGTGGTCTTCACAAATCACATATGATTGAGGTACTTCTTCTCCCAGCAAGACCTGAACTTGTGGAAGTGAAGTTGGATATAGTTTCTCCAGGAAAATGAATTAAATATCTCTTAAACCCCAGGAAAAGTGAATGTTGTGGCTGATTCCATAAGCAAGAATTCACAGAAGGAGGTTTTTTGGGAACCCACAGATGCTTGGAAGGTAACAGATGAGTTGGTGTCTTTGCCTCTGGATGTGAGAGTGGATGGTGGAAGAGGTTGTCTATTTCATATGATAGTGATTTCTTCCATAGCATGATAGGGGGGAGTCTCAATGGGGATACTCAGAGACCAATGTGATGTGTGATCGCATTTTCCATGGTGATGATCTTTAGGTATGGTCAGAGGGCAGTCATAATTATATGCTCTTCATTGGGATGATTTTTGTCCCATTGGGGATGCGTAGGGATTTCTCTATAAGATCTAAATATCACACTTGGTGGTGCATCCAAAAGTATCTAAAAGGTACTGAGGCTTGAGGGAAGAGTTTTTGTGGCCTGGGGTAAAGCGGGATGTGGTAGAGTCTGTGGCAAGGTTCCTAATGTTTCAGCAGGTGAAGACTGAGAATCATGTTCCAAGCGGTTTGTTGCAGCCCTTAGACATTATAGATGGAAGTGGGATGACATCTAAATGTATTTCTTCATAGGATTACCCAAGACATATGGAGGATGTGATACTAATTGGGTATTAGTGGACCATTTTGATGAATTTGGTTCACTTCTTAACGATCAATGAGCCAAATGCAGTGGATCCCTTAGCATAGATGTATTTGGATGAGGTGGTGTGGCTGCATGGAGTTTCACAATTCATTATCTCGGATCAGGATAAAAGTTCTACATCATGAGTCTATAGGGGATTTCATCATGACATTGTCACTCAATTATGCTTTATCACTTCATTCTAGCCTTGGAATGTTGGAAAAATATAGAGAACAATCTAGACATTGAAGAACACGTTGCGGATGTGTGTTTTTGACTTCATAGGATCATGGGTACAACACATGAACCTTGTTGAGTTTTCTTATAATAATAGATATCAATATACCATTATCATGGAACAATTTGAAGATTTGTATGGAAGGCCTTGGAATTCACCAAAATGCTGGAAAGAGTTTAGGGAAGCATACCTTCTTGGAATAGAGGTAGTTTAGAACACTATAGAGAAGGTTCATCTTGTGTGTGAGAGGATGAAGGCAACATAGGACTGATAGAAGTCGTATTCCAATCATAATAGGATGATGTTAGAGTTCATTTTTGGGTACCATGATTTCACGATGGTTTACTTTCAACATGGGTAGGGGAGGTTTGGTAGAGGGAGAAAGCTTTCTCTCAACTTCATTGGAACTTTCAAGGCATTGGGACAAGATGGAAAATAGGTTTATTATCTTAATTTCCACTGTGATTGGAGAGGACCCTTATTGTCTTTCATGTCTCCCAGCTTCATTGGTACCTACACAATGACTTCCATTCCATTGACTAAGGAGGGATGGATATCGAGGACTACATGACGTTCATGGAGTAGATGGTGGAGTTTGAGGACCATCGTGAGGAGGTGCTTCATGGATAAACCATTCCGTTTGATTGTGTGTTATTGAAGAATGGTAGACTCGAGGATATTACTTGGAGTAGGAGGCAAATATGTGTGTCCATTACCCAGGTCTTTTCTATGTTTTTCTCTCATATTTTTCTTTGTGCTTTACTTTTGAAGTAATGCTTACCCTTGTTCTTTATAAAGTGAGTTGTTCCCTTGTTCTTAGTTTGGTGTGTGATAAGTCATGAATATGGGTATGGGATGACCTAAGCCATAATCATTACACATTAATTTGGATGCGATTAAACATGTACGTGCGAGTCAGTGCTGCCCAAAGTGGAAAATATATCGATATGGAGGAAAGAGGTCCCTAATCCATGTGTCTGGAAAGTATGGCCTTTGGTGATTGTGTGGTAATTTAGGGAAGTGGTGCCTTATAAATTTTATAGTAGTTTAGGTGATATATTTTAGGAATGCATTCTTGAATTTTCAGTTTCCCGCTCCAGTTTTCGAACAATGTAGGGTATTTTTTCCCTTAGAGGTATCTTACGGGGTAGTTCTTTAGACCACGCTTTCTTTTAGGATAGTTTCGTATTATTGAGGATGATTATAGTTCGAGAGGTATCTTATGTAATTCACTTGACCCCTCTATCCCATTACTTTATTAAAATTCAGTGTTTAGGGTGTTCTGGGGGCTTCCTGTGACTCATTCCATGAGTTTTCCATAATCCATGTTTGAACTGTCGGTAACGGCATGACAGTGCATCGACATCAGTGAGTCAGGGGTGTCGACAATAGTGAGTTAAGGGTGTCATCATCCATGAGATAGTGGAATCAACATAAATAGGTATGTGCATCAGTAGATCAAGGTGTCTGTAGGTCGGGGTGTCAGTATGTCGGGGTGTCGGTAGGTCGTGATGTCGGTAGGTCGAGGCGTTAGTAGGTTGAGGTGTTGGTAGGTTTGTGTTCAGTGGTTCATTACATCAGTAAATCAACATTATTCGATTTTCATTGGTTATTTTTATTGTTAGCTTAATCATTAGTTGTTCAACATCGGTGAATCGCCCAATGGTGACTCATTTCCATTTTTTCTGGGTTTTCCCAGTTTTCCGGTTTTTCCCCTCTTTCTTTTTTATGTAAACTGAGTTTAAAGCCTTGTTTGGGTGTTTTAAGAGCATTTTAAAAGATATTAATTATATCTTTAATATCCTAATTCTTAAGGGGATTTTAAATATTCAAACCGTGTGATATTGACCACGATCCCATGATTAATGTATTTTAAAATTATTCTTCCTTTAATATAGGATCTGGCTCTTCAAAGATGGGATCTTCTCTTCTGAGTGTGTTTTTGGTTCCCTCTTGGTGCATTGAACGCCTTACTCTATAGATAAATCATTTCCTTATTCTAGATACATTAATTGAGAAATATTCTTATAGTTATTTCCTACTACTCACGCGATCTTGTGTTATTGGGACAAAGAGAAGCTTTGGTCACCTACTGTTTCAAGTAGGGATCTTTGTTTCCTATCATTATTTATGCATCATGCATGGTGAGTGTACTAATTATTCCTTGCAATAAAACCTGAGAATAATTATCTTTAAATTATATATAAATAAGATGTTAATATGATCAAATTATAAGATGGTTCAATATAATATTGGTCTAGGAGTGGTTTATGATTGATCACTTGTTTAATTTGATTTATTTTATATTGTATGTGGCTATATGCCTTCTAAAATTCATGTCCATTGGTGGTCTTTGCTTGTTCAGTGGTGATATTTTTTTCTTGTCGTACTTCTTGATAAATAAATATAACATAAAATCTACTTAATCTTGTATACTTGGATAATTGAAATGGATTCCCCATGATCCAACCAATTGTGTGATCACCCCCATTATTTTAAAGTGGAATCAAAGAAACCTATTTCCAAAACCTGTATATTCTTGGCTTAATAGTGTGGTTGTGTGTTGCGTTAGTTGGTTCTGTGAGTTTTTTTTGGTTTTTTTGTGCAGTGTGGCTACAGTTTTAGTGGTGGTTATTGTGGGATTTGTGTATGTGGTGGTACAGGGGGCGTGTTTGTATCATAGTTTGAGATAGTGATTGATTGTTGAATATATGGACTAGTAGGTCATTGGACTACCTTTGTTTGTGTTGTGGTCATCAAATGACGTTGGGCGGTGAGAAAACGGTGTGGTTATGAACTTGTTATGTAGTGGGCTTGGATCTGGTGAGTGTTTGTGTAGAAGGGATACAGGGATGGGTTGTTTCATGAAATCATGTTAATAAGAGTGTTAGTTGTGGCACTGTTGTGCATCAGGGATACTGATCCTACTGCAGGTAGAATGATTGTGTTGTATAAAATTGAAGATTGATAGTTGGAAATGGTTGAACGGGGGTCTAGGAAAAACTGGGGTTGTACAGCGAGATTGTGGGTAGGTTGTTCTCTATTGGTTTTTTGGAATAGGGGTTGATATGGAAATGATTTACCTTGGTCCTTGACTCTTAACTTTCTAAGATTGTTTCAGATGTTGTGTATGGTATTTTCCCCAGGTAGTACTGAAATAAATTAAAGTGAACCCATAAACAAATGAATGGACAGTGGGGAAAATGAAAAGGGGTTTGGTTTATGCTTGGACCATGGTTGTTTGTGTGGTTGTGCATGTAGGGGTAGTAGCAAAAGTGGTTCTGATGGTTTTGTTATTTGTTTTGGGAACCCGTAGGATGGGTTGAGTGTTTGTTTAATTATATGTATAAAATTATATTTCCTTTTGATATCTATATGCACACCACCCTAGTTGAGAACCATGTTCTGAATACCCCCATTCATGGGGGATGGTGTATTTCTGGAAATACTAGTCAGAGGATGGATGGTTTGTTACTAACATTCTTAACCACACCCTCTTATATTTTTTACCACTCGATTGTTTCCAGACATGTTGTAATGACATAAGGCTTACCAGAGTTTTTGATCCTTTGGGAGGTATTATTACGAATAGGGGGATATGGTTTTTTGGGGCTAGGATTTTTTTTTCAAGTGTCTTCGAGATGAAGTCCAGTTGTTTTTGGGTGAGATGGGTGGTGTGGTTGAGGCCCAGGTTTCCTCGAGTGAGAGGTGTGGTTTTGATGGACCAGGTGCCTACAGGCAAGATTTCTTGTGTGGTTGAGTCTCAGGTGTGTGCATGTAGGTTATGGTAGTGGGAATGCATTTTGGAAGTGTGGTGGAATTAAAATGTTAGTCATTAGGAATAGCAGTTAACCGGTGGGAAAGTCGTGTGGGTTACCCAAATGTCGAAATGTTTGTAATAAAACTTTAATTGTCTTTTGATATTTGATGAGTGTGGCATGGTGAGGTTGGGATTCATAATAATCCTTGGTAGAAGATTTTAGGATCAGTTTTTTTTCTCATAGGGGTTTTAATATTCCCGCCAATTTTTAAGGGGTGGATTTTCTTTTCCTACTCGGTATACTTGTATACTCACCCTGTGTGTGTAAAACTATTTTCAAGTTACCAGGAGGACTTTTAGGACTATGCTAGACTTTACTAGATTGGGTGTCATGATATTTGGTATTTTCTACTTAGTCTCATTCTTTTGGTACTTGTTTTAGTACATTGGTTGTACTTTTGTTATAGTTAACATTTAAATCATGCATGGATAGGATTTTTGATTCCTTTATATAAATTTTTAGAGTTGTTTTTATATTTTACAATGTTATCTCTTGATCATATTTTCATTAAAAATAAAATCCCTTCCATTTTGTGTGAGATTCTATACCCTTGGTGCTATTTTCCACTCTAGGGCCTATTAAAGGTGGGAGTTAGGGGTCATTATCTCAAATTTATCTCTTAGAAGAATGGTCATGGAATGTTGTTTCCCCTTCCCTCATCTTAAAGAAGGTGGGTCATAAAAAATTAATTTCTGATCATAATTTTTTTATGGGACAAAAAATTTATCCTAACTATTTTGTGATCATTTTTTATTGAGTAGGAAATAATGGTTGATGTTTGGGATGTCAATGGTGAGGAAAAATAGATCTATGATTTTATCCATTTTTAAAATTTTCAAGAACCAACAATATCCATAGTAGATAAAGTGTACTTTATAAAATTCATTGATGATTATTCATGGAGGTGTTCAGTATGACCAATCAAGAGGAATGAATATATTTTGGAAATCTTCAAAGCATTCAAGGTAAAAAAAGATCAGACATATGGGAAAAATATTAATTTTTTATGGACTATCAATGAAGGAGAATATAAATGAAATGATTTTAAAAAAATAATGGGATGGAATCCAGAGATATTTCATAGTGGTATGCACTCCAATGTAGAGTGGGGAGGAAAAGTGGCTGAATAAAACCTTATGGAATATAAAAAAGGTGATGTTAATGATTTTATGGTTTGGAAAGATATTCCAAGTATAAATAGTGATGAATTCCAATTATTATATCGATCAATCTATTTTAGTTTGGAATCATCTAAAACCACTGATAAGTATTGTTACATGTAAACCATCTTAATATTCTCAGTTATAATCTTTTGTAAGACCTATATATTCAATTTTTAATGTCTAGAAAAGATAAAATTTGATTTTAGATCCACTAAATGTATATTTTCAAGATAATCCAATGGTTTGGAGGGTTATAATTTGTAGGACCACACAACATAGTAATTTATCATCAAAATAGATTTCATTTTTTCTTAAGAAATGGTGAAAATTAACATTATTATAGACATAGTGAAAGGGAGTAAGTAATATTTATTAGTTAATGTGGAGAATAAAAAAAGGAATAACTAGTTTTACGTAAGCCATTACAAGATAATTATGATCAAATAAAAGTATGTTTTTGACCAAAAAAATAAACATAAGAGAATATATTATTGTTATGGAAATCTTATTATGAAATTTAGAGAAATATTACAAACTAATTTTTGATAGAGGATGGAGAGCCATCCTCCTTTTGGGTGACGAATTAGAGTCCATACGTATCTTCATGGATGGATATGATTCATGGGGAACCTAAATCCTTGAAGGATAATAAAACATGGTAACATTCTCCATTACCTTACTAAATTATGTTCATAAACAACAAATTGTTTATTAATATCATATGTGGTGGAAAGGAATAGGTATAATGATATCATGAGATACAAGTGGTTAAAAAAATATACTCAGAAAGAAAGTATTGATTTCAATAAATTATTTTCTCATGTTTTATGATTTATCACAACTCGATTTTTTATTGTGATGTGTCGAAGATATAATTTTCATCTAGAGCTAAATTGTGTGGAATAACTTCTCTCTATGGTGGTGTTGATGATTAAATCTCTAGAGTATAACCCTAAGGTTTTTCAAAATTTTGTAAAGATAACATAGTTTGTATGGTTAAAAAATATACATACAATATAAAATAGGCGTATAGGTTTTGATACAAAATATTTTACTCATATATCATGATACATGGATAAAAAAACATCATTCAGAACCATGTACTAATTTGAGGGGTTTTGATGGTAATGATTTTGTCATTATTATATTGTATTTATATAAAAATTTTGTTACATACCCCAATCATGAGAAGATTTAGGAGATAAATTCATTTTATGCTAAGGAGTTTGAAATGAAGTACGTGGGACCAACAAATAAGATTCTTGGTATGTAGATTTTGTATGTTAGAAATAATGGAAATATTTTTCAATCACATAATAATTACTTGAGGAATTTCTTGATGTTCTTCAACATGAAATTCTAAAACCCAATCAATAACCCTATTATTATTAATTTAAATTTACCATCCACGATGATTATTAGAAAAGAATCAAAGTGTATAATTTTCTCTCAAGTGCCTCATGCATTAGTAGTGGGTGTCTAATGATAATTATGGTTTCTCCTAGAGCAAACTTTTTAAATATTGTCGGAGCAGTCATTATGTGCATGTAGAATCAAATAATGGAGAATTATAATATAATGATGAGGGTCTGGAGATACATGAAATAGACCTAAGATACTTTATTACGTCACCGAGATTTATATTTCACTATTAGAGGATATGTTTATTCATATTTTATAAGTGATTCTAACGAGAGGAAATACACAAGTGGTTTTTTTCTCTTACATGAGGATCTGTGAACTAGATTTTTATGTTATAGTGATTTTTGTATTTATTAATGATTGACATTGAGTAAATGGAACCTACATAATAATTAAAAGTGGAAAACATAATAAGAAAGCTATTGGATGATCTCTAACATAGATAGAAGAATATTTCTATAATTTTTTTTGAAAATCATAGAACCTTTCACATTAGAAGGAATCCATATTTTTATTACAAGATGAATCAAATTGTCTTATAATATTAATTTGTTCAATATTTTAGGGAGATAGTATGTTGAACATGAAAAAAATACATACTAATTAAAACCTAGTAGATTTACTGATGATGTAAATTGACTCTGATATTTTTACATGGTGAAGATTCTCTAACTGCCTATTAGAGACATGAGTGGCATGTTTTGTAATATAGAAAGGTTATTTGTATATTTTATTGTTTCCAAATAAAATATCTATGTGGGATATATATTAGTAAACTTGTTAAAAATGAAAAAAATAAATGGATCCCTATTTTATTAGGTAAAATTGAAATGAATCATCCTTTAATTGGTCTCCAAAAATTTGGATAAGAACATGGGTGTGGGGGGAATGGATTATGATTACCTATAAATAGAGGATATCCCCTATTTATAAATTATTAGCTTTATTAAATTTGATTATAATATCAGGAATTCAATTTTGAGTGGTGTTTATGATTTTTTCCCTATTTATTCAAGAGTTATTATTTTGAATTTTTTTCTCCTTATATTATTGGGAGTGTAAATTACTATATTAACCATAGTAATATCCTCATAAATTCACATGATCTTGTTAGCCCTTTTAATTTTGGGGGTTTTCTACATTACATCTGGTGTCTATTTATTTCCACATTCTTTACTTTATTTTATATCTCAATTATAGCTATATCAAAGGGGAAATTAGTTTTTTGTCATAAAAAAGTCTGTTTAAATAAATGAAATTATATTATTTTTCGTTAAAATGATTATAATATTAATTTTGTGAAATTATAATATTTTCATTTAATTATATCATTCATTGAAAATATTAACTAATTTATATTTTACTGTTCCATTATATAAGTTACTATTTCAACAACTAGTTAAAATTCAAATGATCTGTTATGGTTCAAATATTAATATAATCATTTCAATTTATTTAAATTTAAATTTTAATAGTTTATTCATTCACTCAATTTTATATAAATGTAATTTCCAGAAAAATTATAAAATTTCAATCATATTACAAATGATTTTATTTCCTTTGAAATTATTTTTAAGCTATATTGTTTCCTGGATACATTGAAACTATGGATTAAAAATTAATAATAATTTTATTTACATGTTTTGATTGTACATTATATTATTTTTAATTTAATGGAATTTATTTTTCATTCATGTTTAATGTTATTGAATAGAATAATTATTATCTGTTTATGAATTATGTTTCATTAATTTATAATATTCCTTTATAGATGAATCAATATCTTTTAAACACGCTTGTATTTTATAAAGAAATATTTAATTGATAAATATTTACATAAAATATAGGCTCAAATCATTTAAAACATTAATATATTTAATACTTTCACATATAATTTATGTTAAAATTATTGTAAATGTATTCATTAAAAATATATAATTTTATAATTCTGGTAGCATATGAAATGAAAAGTGGATTATATTTAAATAATAAAGTCAAGGGTGAAATTTTTTTTACATTAATTATTTTAATGGGATGGATATCATTGAATAAATATCTCTATTTAATTTGAATATAAGAATATTGGTGACATTGAAGGATAAATTTAATTTCTATCCTTATTCACAATGAACTTCCATATTATTTTATGATGTACCAGGGTAAATTATCCTTAAAATTATTTAACAACAGAAATTTTTAAAATTTATATAAATAATTTCTTTTGAAATATAGTTCAAGGGATGGTGATGAGAATACACCCAAGAAATATAGTAAAAAAATGCAATAGATATTTTTTAAGAAAAGAGGCTATGATTTCAAAATAAAAGAAAATATTTCATTAAGAATGAAGAGAATAAACTTCCTATAAGTGGAATAATGTATCTAATTTTGGAACCAAGGTTGTTATTTGCTGAAAAAAGATAATGGTATGTGTCTTTTGTCAATCCTCTCTTGAAAGCATTGTGAAAAGATTTTTTCTTTAAGGCCTTAATAAAATATGGAAAATTTATGAGTTTCATAGATATGTGATTCATGAAGTGTGTTTTGAAAAGAAAATGAAGATTGTGATGGAATGCTCAATAATTACGATATTTTGATCTCTGAGGATCGAAAAAGGTATTATTATAGAATAAAAAATTTATATATATAGAAAAGGTATTGTTTTCGTGAATATTGGCCTGAGGATTTCGAATATATGAAACTCTGTGATTTGAGAGACCTTTTCATTGTAGTTACGATGAGCTATGCGAACTAGAAATTTTAGAAGAGAATTACGAGTTAGAGGAATTGCCACATAGACATTTTGACCGATCCAGATTTCATATGTGAAGAAGTGGATCTCCATGTTCGACCGTGACTATAAATAAGAGGTTACGCCTCTTCATTCGGAAATAATTTGAGAGAAAATATGTAGTCAATGTGACTTCAAGAAGCAATGGGTTCTCCATGAATCAGGTTGTTCTATGTGATCTTAAGCTTCTTGGAGAGACTTTTAATGACTTGAATTATTCTAGTTCTTCTAATTCATATGATATTATTGATGATGGGTAGTATTGGGTTGGCCTAGTGATCTTTTCAAAGTTGGTTGCTCTATGAGGAAGTGAGTTTCATGAAGGGTTATCCTCTCTAAGGTAGCGAGTTGCGCGATGGGTTGTACTCTGTGAGGCTGTGAGATCCTCAAAGGGTTGTCCTATATGATGTGGTGTTCTCCAATAAGGGTTAAGATTTTAAGAGGGGATTTTTTATGGGATATTTTGATAATTAGCGTTGAATTGTCAGGGCTTTCAATGAGCATCTACTCAGGTCTATGATGCAAGCGGTGTCTCAGGCTGGACGGAGATAAAGACTTCAATTCCAATCTATTGAAGCGACCTCAAGTCGATAATATGAGTTATAATTCCCTCACTGTAGTGAGCTAGGCGGAGTTTATGGAAGTGTTCCTAGGTAATTGGGGAGCCATCCCTGAACTTTTGTCAGGGCATTGTTCCTGAAATAGAGTGACTATGGCTAAACTATTGTACTCCATAATTAGAGAAGATTAGTGGATTTAGGTATGACTGACACACTATCGGTGTATTCTCCTTAGACATATACCTTTGTGGTGAACCATGTAAAAGTTTTGTTTCATCTCCTTTCCTTCACTTGATTGACTATTTTAAAAGGTCCCTACAAACATGGGATCAATATCCCTAACATTAAAAAAATGTTGATACCCCGATTCAAACCTCCCATCTCAAGGTGTACTTGGGTCCTTCATCTATGACAATGCAAATAGTAATAAAGATAAAAATAATTTATAGTATTAAATTCAAAAGGTTCTTTTTTCTCATGTGATTGATGATGATATTTGCTTTGATAATGAAGAGGATTATCTCATAATGGAATTAATATGTATATAATTAAGAAAGATGAGAAGAAGAAAAATATTATGTGTTTAGAATGAAGGATAATATATTCCAATATAATATAATAAATTAGATGTATATAAATTATTCTCTAAATAATAATTTTAATGTTAATTAGTTTGGTGAATTTTTTTATCAAGGAACAATATAAATTTGGTAAGAATAATGAATGTCTTAATGTGTTTCTTGATGTAATAAATAAATTTAATAATGAAATTAATTTAATGGATATTATTTTAAAAAATAAATTTTTTGGACATTAATTATGAAAACTATTTAATTAAATATAAATTTAATTATAAAAAAAGAAGTTGTTAAAGTTGGTTAAATTTAGAAAACACATACGTATAAATTATACAGTTAACAGAATCTAAATAAATGTATAAT
Organism: Viscum album; assembly: GCA_963277665.1. NCBI lineage: Eukaryota > Viridiplantae > Streptophyta > Magnoliopsida > Santalales > Viscaceae > Viscum > Viscum album. The sequence goes on from OY728157.1 coordinate 1,319,214,205, forward strand.
CCAATATATATAAATTATAATGGAAACAAATGTTCTTAGTAATCAATTTTGGGAAGTTTCAATGTTATCCTATTACTATGAGATTGATATTGTTTTAGAAAATAGTGAAAAAATATTTTAAATTTTTTGTTAAGTATTAGGGATATAATGAACAAAATATATTGATATAAAAATTCTAATTAAATAGAATAAAATAGAAAGAAATATTAGTCTCTATACTTTTGGTTCACTATAATGATTCTAAGAGAGGCCTCAAAAAATGTAAAAAATTAGCAGTTTATTTCTTCCATATCGAATTTTGGTTTAGTGATAAAAATACAAAGATAATAGTAATGTAGTATACTTTTTAGACATTGAGCCTATGTAATGTAGTATAATATTTCACTGAAAAAATATAGAAGGTGTTTTTAGTTAAGTGGGATAAAATAAAAAACGTTTTAATAACATTATTCTCTACTATTTTTGGATGAAAGTGTTAGTAAATAATTAGTTTAAGAATTTCAAAGAGCCAATTAAGAGATGTTATCAGGAAGGATAAATATATAAAAAATTTCTTACTGTAATTTAAAATAAATTGATTCAAAATTTGATCAATTATAAATTTTATAAATTATACATTGATAAATAAAATTATTTGGTTGTTCTGGTAGCTAATTAATATTTGAAGAATAAAATATCATGGATGCTATATAAAGGTTTCTTATCTCACATAATGGGTGATCAAAAAAATATAATGACATTTGATATGTCAGATGGTGGAATTATTATATTCATAAATAACGGATCATTGAAGATAAAAATTATTAGTGTAAAAAATATTAATAATTAAAAACTAATTTATAAAAATTTTATTTATTGTTTGTATAAAAGAAAATTTTTAAGTGTTTCTCAACTCCATGAAAAATAAGAGGGTGTTATTTATTAAAATAATGTATTTTTTATAAAAATATTTATACAATAATAAATCATTAATAATAAATGGGATTGATTTATTTAATATAAGTCTTAAACACGTTGTCTAAAATAATATGAGAAAATGAATTCAAGAACAAGATAATAATTTGTTCTTAACCTAAAAAATCATACTAACCCCATATTTTAGACATTTCAAATTGAAGAAGTTGTGATTCATATATATATATATTTTAATTTAAAACCTAGAGACCGATCATGTTAATTATTTTGTTATTTATGATTCAAATGATAAATAATTCCATGAATAGAGATAATTATTTTATTAATTTTATTAATATATATAATAGTAGGAAATGTGTTTGTTTGATATAAAACAAGTCTCAATAACTATCTATGATTTAAAGTAATAATAAATTGTTAAATATGGAAAATGATATGATTTTAAGAAATGCATATCTAAAAATGAATTAAAGTATACCATATGAAAGAAAATTAGTATCAGTAGAAGTAGGAAATTTATCATGAGTATAGTTCACCCTGAATTCAAAAAAGATTAGTTAAATGAGGGAAATAGAGATCAATATGCATGAAAAGAATGATGATAACCATTTATAATCACTCTAGATACATTAAAGGTAATTAATTTATATAATATAGAATGTGCATAATACTTTCTTTTTTAGGATAAAGTTATAAATGAAACCACAAGAGATATGGTTTAACGATGATATAAATTTAAATAATTTTTTCATAAGACCTTATCTGATAAAATTTAAATGGTAAAACATTTTTATGTTTTATGGGAGAGAATATGATGTAATTTTTCTTTGTTGTAGAAACAAATATTTCTTATAACTTTTAAAAAACAATTTGAGAATGTTATTTGGTAGTGATTATGTCAATGACATCAAGGATTATAATTTTTTTTAATAAATCATTATAAAGATGATTAATATGATTAATTCGTTACTAAAAAATTAGTTCATAAAATTTATACTTATTCTTATGACAAAGATGAAGATAAATGATAATAATAAATATATTAAAAATTGATGAATCTTGTGGATACATAAAACTTTGTTATGAATTAAAACAGGTGATTAACAATCCATAAAAATATTATTATAAAAAACCACAAAATAATATTTTGATGGTTTAGTGAAAATATACTAAATAATTACTTGATCCTGAACATTGGGTAAATAAAATTAACTTATAAATAAATTAGAATAATAATATTTATCCATGACATATTATTTCAAAATAAAAGTAAAATGGCATCTTTATTATAAAAGTGAACATTTACAACAAACACAATAAGAAAAGAGATGTTTCTTAGAAATTAAATCAATTTTATTTTTAATTATATTAATTATATTAAAGTAGAATCATTGAAGAAGAATTTAATTGAATTATAATACAATAAGACAACATTCTTATTTGTTGAAATTATAATACAAATAAAAAAATGGATTTTTAAATTTATAGAAAAAAATTAATACTGATCTTGAGGATGAATTATATATTCAGTATTTGTAGAGTTTTATACAAAATAATGAGGTAAACACCCTTATTATATTGAATAATATTGTTTATTTGTTAAAAAATTTCATTAGATATTTTTATTCAGATCTATATTTTAAAAATCATTTTTTACATCATGAAATGTAATGTAGAAAATAATTTATATTTCAACCAAATTCACACTATTTAATCCATGATCCAATAGAAAAATTATTTTTATATTTACAGAAAATATTGTTTATAATTCATGATAGGAATTCTTTATGCCTAGTTTATATTTTTTCAAGTGTTTTAGGTTAATTAATGATCAGTTCTTGTATTATCTATTGGTGGGTCAAATTTAATATCTGTTATATCTTTATACTACACCAATGGTAACATATATGGGAATATAGATCAACACAATGAGCATAATATTATTTAATGAGTATTTTAAAACCATATTTTTTATTTATGTGGGCTACCTATCACTTTAATATTTTGATGTTGTTCAAACATAAATCCAATACGTACTATATTTTTTATCTAGTGGACTGTTTTATATTATTTATAAAAAAGGAAAATAATTATTTATATCTTCACAATTTATATTTAGGCATAAATGATGATGTATTTTGAAAAAAGGGGAAATTATACCATGGTTTATCCTAACACAATGTCAACCCGATGCATCATACATTGATGAGTTTTAGGTTGAGTTTAGATAAGTTTGATTTTTAAATAGATTCTTAAGTGTTTATATAAATATATATTTCATGAATGTAGTTGATATAAGTTAAATGATTATATGTTGGATATTAATTATATTCTAATAATTTACAAAAGATAGTTTCACCTGAAAAACACACCATAGAGAAAAAATCTGAGATAATTATGTTTAGAAATCACCCTATTAAGTATACCAATGCAGTAGGTGTCGGGGCTCCATCACCATAACAAGAATCACTATATGAAAATTTCAAATGGAGAACATTATAATAAAAAGTTGATAGATACTATTTTATCATGTGAACAAAAATATAAGTCATAAATACTCTATTAAAACTATTTAATTTATTGTTAATTTGTTTCGGAGTAAAATTTAAAAACATCATCACATTATTATTCAAGGACATGGTAAAATATTTTGATTAAATGTTCCAACTATTAGTTCATTACTTGGAAACCATGAGGATAGATTCTTTGATCCAAGAACATGGACACACTGTAATTTAAGTGGGAAGATAATTTATTAATGATTCTATAAAAGGAGATGGAAGGGAACTAGATTAAAAAAGAACAAATTTTAAATTGTGATCACTACTAATACTCTACCTAAATACATTGATACTATATAATGATGAAACACCATACTATTGTTTTCAAGTTACTACATTTATTCAACACCATAAACTCTTTTTTTACTCTTATTGTTTTGAGTTTTAATTTCTTATTTTATCTACTATGACTTATATTGAAATAAATTTATGATATTCCTTATAAAAACATAACTTGTTCTAGTTATACCTCTATAAAATTTACATCTTTTTTTTGTGCTACCATAACAAAAATGTAAGAGTTTTATTTGATATTAATAAATGTTAGAAGGATGTTTTAATTAGGTTTTGAATCCTATAATATAATTTAGTATATAGTATAATCCAAACGTTAGTTATACCTCTATAAAAATAATTAATTTACTATTTATAATTGTATAAAGTTTATTTCATGTTGTATTCAGTTAATGTACCATATAGAAAAGTGTCATTTTTAATTGATATGCCTCTATTAGACAAGGTAATTATGATTGGTTTGTAACTCATCTAAATTAATTTATTGTATAGTGTCATACACACATCTCAAGGATTAAATAGGCTATAAATAGTTAAATATATATTTACTCAAATAGATATAAAAATATCATTTCTATTTATTTACTACTTTTACTCTTAAAATTATTTAAATTTATTAATTGACACCCCCTCTAGTCATCTAACATCATTTTTATATGGAAAAAATTGTTATAATAACACTTATAAATTTGGGAAATATTGTTTTTCAAAAATAATTATATATAATACATTTAAAGGTGTAAGATGAAGATATTTATTTTATATCTCATCAAAGAAAAAATTAGGGATGGATTCTGCATAAATTATCATACTTTAATGGAAATGATTTGGACACTAGAATAAAATAATAGAATCATATATCATGAATCTAATTACTGGACACTTTAATTAAATGGAAAAACATTATAAACTTCTAAAGGTAGATCTTGATAAAATAACTCATAATGATGCATCTAAAAATATTCCTAAGAATAAAATCATGAATATTATTTACTGTTTTGGTAGTTTAAATTCTTTCTTCCATGTACAAACTTGTAATATTGTATAAGTTATTATTGAAATTATATATTTTACTCACTATGGAAGATAAATTTTTAAAATGACTAACCTTGAGATAGTTTAGTAAGAGTACCAAGAAATTAATATGATAAATAAATGAAAGAAAAAATCCAACTATCCATATATTCACAAGTATTATGATTGGAATGAGATAAATGGGAGAAATATTAGATAATTTTTTCAAACAAGAAAGAGTGTTCATAGTTCTACTTAAAAGTTTGCATACTAATATGGTATCCATAACTGAATGTAATAATTTCAAAATTTCACACACTATGAATTGATTGTATCCCTACAATTGTATATGTTGTAGATGAATAATATCATATTTGAAAGATATTCTAAGAGTAAATGTGTTTCTCTGAAATAAAAAAATAATAGTTTCTCTTAACATTTTGATTCTAATACATAGTAATGTGACCAAAATATGGAAATTTAAATAGATAAAAGATTACAATGTGGTTTGATTAAAAAATATGATACAAAAATCCACATGGACAGGGTAATAAAGGGGGTGATATGAGATAAAAATCAAATGAATTTCATTTTCAATGATAATTTTTTCAATTTCATATATTTTAAATATTTGAATAAAGGGAATTTAGAACAAAACTTCCTAATGATTAAAAATTAATGAAAATACCATAATTATAAGAGAAAGGAAAAATGTAAATGGATCCATCAAGGATATGATATAAAGATACCAATTCAAGTGATAAATCGAAACTTGAAAATGGATTTTCAAATATATACATGGTGTCTTGTTTTAAGAAATCCAATAATTGTTGTAGTGATTATAAATTTGATTCAGAATGTGTTTTTGAATATTATAATATTAATATATAATATTTAATTGAAAAAAATGATAAATTTAAAAATTAAATTTTTTAAAATTGATGTTTTTAAATAGAACTCAATGATAATTATAAAAAATTACTCAAAGTAAATATTAATATGTCTCTTGGGGTAGAGAAGTTAATGAATGTCACTTCCATAAGTAAAATTTCTCTATATAATGATTTTGATTATATTATGGATAAGATTAAAATATTAAAAATATATTTACCTAAATTAACCAATGGTTGAGATAATTATAACAAGAATATATAATTACAAATAATGAATAACACTAGTGATGGGGTAGGATACAATGGATAATTTCACACACTATACTGTAATTTATTTCTGAAGTGTGTTAAAGGTATAATTACATTAGTTTCAATCTTTATATATGAAATTTAAGGTCACTAGTATAGTAAATACTCTCTTTTATATCCTTAGTATATTGGGACATAGAAAAACATTTATTTCTAAATCTATTTTTACTTATTCCCATTTCATTTCAACTATGAAATCTAGGTGGGTTCCTAACAGTAATATGAGTAATCTAATTATACCCAAAGTATCATGGGTACCAAAACTCTATTTTTTATCTTTTTAGAAAAATATCCTTTGCAGTCTCAAAAAGAAACAATTTTATATGGATATTGGGTGATTAATGTGTGAAATTAGAGATACGTCAATTTTGAATTCATTCCACTAATGTGATAGAGGTACTACAACATCGGAAATAATTATAAAGAAATAGTAAAGTGATTTAGCATGGTTATTTTTTTATATTACACTATTATAGATAGGGTTTAATATATTGATGGTTTGATTAACAAGTTAATTAGTATATCTAATTTGTGTGATGATGTCATGTATTTTTAATTTTATAATGATAAATGCATTATTGTTAAAAATGATTCTATTTCATTTCATTCTAACCAAAAGTATAATTTTCATACCTTCAACCTTTATGTGTTAATATTGTGACCTGAAAAATGATTGAATGGTTTTAAAAAAAATATAATAATATGGATCATGAGGCTTAGTCAAGTCAACATTGAAACATACATTAATTATAGTAGATGATTTTACAAGGTTTTCTCTGGTATATATTATGGAACACAAGCATGGGAATATTTTTGAGATAATTACCTATTATAATTAATGCAGATATTATATGTTAAAATTAATCAAAATTGATAACGGAGGGGAGTTATAGTACTAGGATTTTGATGAATTCTATGAGTATAGTTGATACTTTTAAAATTTCTAAGTACCAAATATTCTTTAGAAAAACATTGTAATGAAGGAAATGATAATGATAATTTAAAAAATAAAAATTACTATGTCAAATGAATATAAACATCGAAATTATTTTTGGAAAGAAGATATATGAATATCCTATTATGTATCGAATTGTACTCTGACATGAACCATTCTCATAAAATCACCTCATGAGATTCATAAATTAAGGACACTAAAGGTAAGATAAATTATACTTTTTGGGTGAAATTACTTCTTCATTAACACAAAGGAAAATTTTAATAAGTTTGTGAATATTTAGATAATGGTATGTTTTGGAGAAATTTAATCACTTTACTTTATATAGAATATACTATATGATTACCATGGTAGTGCAGGAATATGATCATGTTAATTTATATGAAAAAGATAATTTTTCTAATACATCCATGATGGATTTTATTAAGCAATAATTTAAATATTTTAATCAATGTTATTTCAAAAATATTTAAAATATAATTCAAAGTTAAATTTCACATTTTTTGGAGGTGTATGAGTATAAAAAAACAAGAACATGAAAAAATATAGTAATTATCCCATTTATAAAGTCATTGAATATATTGTATGAAGGTTTTAAATAAGGAATATAGTACAGAACCTCTATGAACCCTCTACTTTTAATTCATAGGTTATTAAAAATGATGTTTTATAAGCATTAAGGTATATTATTTGTGTGTTTGAAATAAAATAATTGTTTTGTTAGTTTATAAGGAACATGGTATGGGAGTTAATTAATCCACAAAAAGATCAAAAATTTATTAAAACTATATGGATCCCTTTGAATAATCTAGAGGAGTTCAAAAAAATTTATTCTGAAAATTTTCAAACTTATTTATTAAGGTTTCAATTAGGTTGATGGTAAATTTTATGGGGAGTCATTGTCTAAATTTTTAAGGTCTGAATATGTTTATATATTATTATTATATATTTTTCATAATGTTTTCAAAATATATCATATGGATACTAAGATAAATTTTAAAAATGTGTTTATTTATAAAATTTATAAGTTTGTAAACTCCATATATTTGAGGGTGAGAAAAATATGAATCATATTTTTAAGATTCCTAAAACTCATATAGAATGAAGTAGGAACCATAATAATTCTATAAGACACTTTTATAGTTTCACTTATAGAATGATTTTGATAAATTTATGGCATATCCTATATTTTTTATCATATGAAATTATAAACATATTCTAATAGTTTATATATATGTAGATGACATCATATTCAGACAAACCACTAATTCTATTCATAAAATGTTTTCACGTTTAATGGTAAATGTGTTTGTATTGAGTTAAGGGGAGAAGACAATATCCTTTTGGGTTTTTAGAACCACCATTATGATGGTGTAATTTTCTTAAATTAGATTATGTATTTTAGAAAATTAGTGATGTGATTTGATTTGGATTTAAGTAAAATCATGAGTAAATTAATGAGTATTACATATTGACTATATGAGAACCAATTAAGAAATGTTGTTGATCATAATAATTATTGAGGAATGATTGGGAGTATACTAGATCTATCTGCATGTATTCTATATCTCTTGAATAGTGTGTGGATGTGTGTAATATTTCAAAGCGATCCTATGGAAATTCACAAATAGTATTTAAGAGTATGGCTATGTTGGTGAAACGAATAAAAATCTATTGTTTTTGTACCATTAGGGGAATTAATTTAAATTGTGAGTTATTCAGATTCATACATTGGTGGATGAAATATTGATAGAAAGTGAACATGTGATAAGTTTCATTTTCATGGAAAATCCTGATATCGTGGAGTTCAAATAATAATTATTTGGTAGAATTATTTATAGAAGAGGGTAAGTATATGGAAGAATATTTATGTTTTTCTTAAAATTTCTAGATAAAGAAACATCTTTTATATTTTCAATTAAAATATGATAGGTTTCAAATTTATATGTGACTATTAATTGAAATTTTATATTTCTAAGAGTCCAATTCACCAAATTAGAACCAACCACATAAAGGTAAGTTATCATTTCATTTGGGATCATTTATAAAAACTGTACAAAACTTTTGAACTTATTTCAATTAAAGACTAGTTGGATGATATATTTATTAATTTTTTGGATACATATATGTTAAAATATATCATTGTTATTCTTATAGTGATTGATATTTGATTTTATTTCATTCATGGTTGAATAATTTCAATAAACTTCAATATACAGGGTGTTCAATTAATACTCAGTGTCAAACATATATTTTTTCATTTATTTGATGTTAAGAAGGCAATATTTTGAGTACATATATGAATCTATTATTTATAAGAAATTTATATTTAATTATATAATAATTATAAATTTGAAACAATAGTATATTTTTATATAATGTACATTAAACTGTGAAAATATTACAACACTTTTTGTGTTAGCTCAAAAGGAAGCATTAACATCTCTAATGTTATCTACATTCACTACACCACATGAGTTGAAACAAGAAATTGACTACATTGAATTTAATGAATTATATTCATATGTATACAAATTTATACTACTTTTTTAATAATTAAAATTGTACATTTCAACAGTCTAGTGTTATTTGATAAGTCAACATAGAATATCATAACTAGAAACACAATCTAGAGGGGTTTAAAATATTACAGAATCCTAAATATATTGGTATAAGATGTGTTGTTATGATCATCACTATTGATGACATTGATCCAAATACTAATGTAGTACAAAATAACATTTAAACCCAATGTCAATATAATTTTATATCTCAACACGTGTTTTTTTCACTCTTAATATGTGTTATAAAAAATAAGTTGGATGGTTTGTTTTTTCTAATTTCAATTATTTTTTGAACCATTATACTCTACTGGGATCATATTGATAATTTATATCTCATACATGAATGGATATTAATTATACACATGATATCTTTTAATCTTTCATTTTCTTAATATCAAGAAATTTATGTTTTTTTCAATTTTATTTTTTCTGTTCTTGTCTGGATACCATTGATGTGGAAAAGAATAATGAAATGTATTTGACGATATAAGAGTCTACTAAAGATTATTAATAGAATAAAAACTATTGAACACTCCTGTTAATATATAAAATATAGGGGTAATATAACTTCAATTAATAATAAGTTATTAGTGAGAAATAACTCATCTCTCCAATCTGCAAGAAGGGTTCATGTTGTAGGAGATGACTTTGATGGTAACGAATTATGAGATTAATCTTGTTCAGATGAATTCTTGATTTGGGATAGCTTTATGATTTCATACTTTTTCTATATTATATTGTGGGTTTTCATATGTTTCATAATGTTTTCAAAAATGTTGATAATGAACACATTTTTACAAATAAAATTTGGAGTTCTATTCCAATTTCAAGTTAATTTATAAAACAGATTTTAATCTAATCACATTAAGGGTGAATAGTTTTTATATAAAGGTTACATCAATATATTTATTTTAGTTTTTTTATATATATCTTGTTTCAAAAATTGGAATAAATTATAATGATTTTATCATGGAGTATTATTCTATAAAGGTGAGCCAAATATTCTATTTTGAAATTTTTTCTTTATAATAACCTAGATGTTTCATCTAAATGTATAGAATCAGTTCATATATAAATTTACCAAACTGATATATCCGTCAATGTTGGGTGATTATGATCATATAATGATATAATATAGTTATTTTTATAATTTTTATTCTATTAAAAATTAATTTTTATTTATATATTATGATTCATAAGTTGATAAATTCTATAACATGTAATAAATGAACGTTTAACTAATCTATGATATACAGGAGATTTATAAATATATTTTCACTCAAAAAGAATATTCTTGTAAAAATAAATTTATAAAAAATAAAATAGAATAACATTTCATTGGAGAGGTCTAACCTTGCAATAATCATATATCATGGGCTGTTTAAGGACTGTAACTCATAAAAGTATCCTAAAGATTCTAATGATAAATCCAAACTAGATTTTCCTCCTATTTAAGAATATATTTTAGTAGTGGTTTCATCAATAACATTGTAAGAAAAAATTTCATAGATGATTCTAAATAATCATACACCATAACATCCAAATAATTTCATCTTGATGAATATTTTTGATAAAAGAAAAAATAAGGTTACAGGTCAACTGAATCAATTCAATCTAGAGAAATTTAAAAATATCATTAGACCATGGAACTTTATGAATTAAGGTAGTATGAATATTTATATAACTCTTAATCATATATGTTTCAACATAGAAGCTTGATTTAAATAAATTTCCCAATTAAATTTGGTTGTTACATAAATTAACAATTTCATCAATTTTTATAATGATTCTATTTAGAATAGTGGATAACTGACTCCACGTAGGAATGTAAATTTAAAAATTATTCCAAACGAACCATTTTATTCTAGTATAGCATTTTTAAGGGTAAATTTTATGAATCTAAAAAACATATGGTTAAAATAACTTCAAATGAAATTTTTTAGGGGACATAATATCAAGTTACTCTATAGAAAAATAAATTGTCTGCCACTCAAACCCAACAAGGAATGTTACCATGACAGCCAAAATTTAAACCTATAAGGGAAATAAAAATTTCTAAGGATGTCCAGTTTAGTGGAGAGTGCTTAAAAAACATTGAAGAATAGGATAAGTTGGAAGTCTAAAAGGATAAAAAGGTAAAAGTTTTACATGATGCTAAATAGGTAGATAATGGTTTGACTATTATGGGGGTAGGAATAAGGGTAAAAATCCCGATCAAAAAGAATAATATGAGGGTGAATCTTAATCATTATTATGTTGATGAATAAGAGACTATAAATACCACTGAAAAATTACATAATTGAGTATTTAGTGGTAAATATTTGTTTTACATACAAGTATATATTTATGGATTTGGTAAATAGTTTACCTATAATCAATCAATATATTGAAATTCCTTTAAAGTTTTTTATTCATCAACCTTCCCCATATAAAATACATTATCATTATTAATTTAGGGGATAAATTCTATATGTTTTTTTAGTTTTTGGATATTCTAGTCTATATAAATAATACTTTAATTTACAATATTCAAAATATGTTCTATCTGTGGTTTTTTTTGAAAACACTGATAAATATAATTTTCTATAAGAATTGTTAGTAGCTCCGTGTTTGGATGTTTTGATAATATATGTAGTCATACAGGGTTCAGAAAAGTATATTTCAGAGAAGGTTAGGAAGTGAGAATTGAAAATAAAATTCATTAAGACTAACTCATTTTTATGTTTTTCTTTAGATCACTTTATTTTATTTCACTATATTTTATTTTTTTAATATGAAATGATATTATCATATGATTACACTATCTCATTCTTTATTTTTTGTTTTTATATATACAAATTGGGAGGTGATGATTAATTACAATAGAGTTTTTATAAAGAGGAGTTTCAAAAAAAATTAAATTTTTAGTATTAATCTAATTTAATTTCAATTCTAAAATCATATTGTAGTTTTTTATAATATTTGGAAAATTTGTTAATTTTTTATGAATTGTGTTATAATTATCATAAAGGGGGGTGATATTATATTAATGGTCCCATAATTAATTTTTTATAAGTAAAATATTTATTTTTTTTAAAAAAATCTACATGTTATTTTAGGTTTACTCTCTACATTTTTCAAGTGTCCTATACCGAGGAAAATTCACTTCTTACAGTGGAGGTTAAGGTATAAATGGGTCAAATGCAAGCTATGTTGCAAACATACTATATCATAAAGCTAATTTGTCATTCCTAAAATGTTAAGTATATTAACTCAACACGATTTCATCTGAATTGTTATTACATAATAATGCCTTTAAATTGTTTCAGTATCTCTTAGTGATTTTGATGTTCTTATTACCAAAATCAAATAATTAATATCCTATTTGTGTTGTTATACTTGTTTTTTTAATTATTTAGAAAATTTTAATCAGTATTTAGATCTGGTAAATTTGGATTCAACTATAGAATAAGAATAACCATAATAAATATGAAATATTTTAAGACAATGTTGTAATAATTTTTATACTAACAAAATGACAACCCAACTAATCCATTGTTAATATATTAATGTTGAACTGAGAGAAAGTATTTATTTCAATGAATTCTTAAGTATTAAAATTGAAAGTGATTATGTGGAAGTGTAGAATGAAAATTGGAACACTCAAAAATGGATATCAATGATATTCTATGATCTTACATAAGACAACATCAATTCACTAACACACCATAAAGAACTTATGCAGTATAATGAAGTCATTTTAACTCTGTATTATCTCTATCATCATAGTAAGAATTAGAGTACAAATTACTTATCATGAATTTGTATAATATAGTGTCAATTTGAGATTATAGTTCTAATAAGATTACATATACTATGGTATCTAGTGAACACGCCACAATGTAATAAAACATAATAAAAACTCAGCAAATTTTTTTATATTTTTGTTTAGAGAGACATTAAGATTTCAATTAATTATCATTCAATGAAAAATGAAGTGAACTACATTAGACACTCCTATAAGGAGTTCATTATTTGGAAACTATAAGGATATATATTGACCTAATAACCTGGAAATATGGAAATTTTCGTGAGAATGTCCTTTCCTAATGATAATATAAAAGGTGAAATAAATGAATCATATTAATAATGAGTTAATTTCAATTTACAATCACTGTTGTTACTGTAATAAAATTTAGTACTCTTATATCACATTGAAACAAAAAAGTGTTTATTATTTATACTTTATTTCCTAGTTCTTATTGTTTTGATTTTTAATTTCTCATTTCATCCAATATTATTTACATTGTAATTTATTTTTTTCTTTTTCACAAAGAATGAATTACTTATACTAGTTATAAATTTGTAAAGGTGAAACCCTTTATATCGATATATGTTTCTTGATGAAAAGGTAGAAGTTATATTAGGTTTTTTTATATTATAAATGGTAATTATAATTAGTTTTTGATTCCCCTAAATGAAATCAGGATATAGTGTGATCCACACTTTTCAAGTAGTATAGAGGCTATGAGAGTTCACTATATATTTTCTTAAAACACCATACAAAACAATGTGTTATTTATTTACCCCTTCTAGTATTCTGATTCATTAAATACATGAATTAAATTTGTCCCTTCATGACTTATGTTCGTGTAAAAATTATGGTAAAAATAAATTGCATCACACATGTATATAATATCTATTAATTAAAAATTATTATTTGGAGAATATGATTATGTTTATGTTGATTATTTTCACACAAATGAAGTATAAATTTTATATTTAAATGCCTAGTGAGATGAATTTATTATTATATTTATAGATACTCAAGGATTTTGAATTGTTTTTTACAAAAATAAATGTATGTCTATGAGGTTATGTAAAGATATTGTATTAAATATTCAAAGAAGGTTTAAATACCTATATTAGCTGTTATAAAATTTATAAAATATTATAAGATAAAATTAATCAATAAAAATTGATTCTAAAGGAAGATTAAAAGATTAATTTACTTTATATATTTTCTAATACTATCTATTTAGTGACTTTATGCATGATTTTTCCATGATATACAAAAGAAAATTGTATTATAGTAGTTGATAGAGTACTCAAGTAAGTGAAAGATACAATTTTATATGGTATTATATATGATAAAAGTGAAACTTTTTATTTGGATAATATAAAAAAGTAGAGTGGAAAATAATATTTATGACAAGAAGAGAAATTTAATAGTTTCATTCCATGTTAAAGGAATATGTGTCTTATAAAACATCATGAAAAAATACACTATTACTTTGAGAATAATATAATCCAAAAAAGTCTTGGAGTCTTATTAAACCACATAAATGATGTGGAAAATTATTATACATGAAAACATCAGATTTTGAAAATTCATTGTATGTAGGATATAATAATAAAAGTGTTATAAATATTTTAAAGAATCTATTTAAATACTCAATATCAATGAAAATCGATATAAAAAACCATTTCTTAAAGAATAAGGTTGAATAATGTTATTTAAAGATGAAATTCATCCTAAGCAAGAATAAAGAATCACAAATCATGAAATGAATACTCCTAACTAATTTGATTTGAAAAAAAATGATGATATTTATGGGTGTTTAGAACATATTGAATTAATAATGAGGTATTCTTATCCCTTAACGCTATTTTTAATTTGAATTTTTGTTCTAGATGTGATATAAAATTATATAAATAAAAGTTTCTTTTTTGAAAAAAATAGAGAAATTAGTTATTTGAAATATGCGGAGAAATAAAATAATAAATAAATTACTAATAGTGAATAAAAGTACCCTACGAGAATCAGAGAGAATCAATTTAAGAGAAATGTATGAAAGTGCGCTTGAATTTTTCTAATGTGTTTTTTGAGATGAATATGAAATGTATTCACTATAATTTTATAAATTCGTTTATAAAATGATTTTTTAGTTTTCATGAGTTGTCATATGATAAGTACATTGTTTTAATGGAATTATATGAGTTATATATCAATCAAACTTTTTCCTATAATGAGTAAAATCCTATTGATTAAAATTGTATTTATCAATTATTGATTAATATGATATTAACATATTAATAATTTTAGGAGAATAAAAACACCGTTTTGGTTTTATTTCATATGAAATTTCAATTGGTAACAATTTATAATAAGTTTTAAAATAACCAAATGGATTATTTGAGATTGATTAACTATTTCTAGAATAAAATAAAATGTGGGAGAATCGAGATACCCTCAAGTGATATATTATGTGCTCCTCATGTGTTTAGTGGATAATAATGAGAACACACAATGAGAACTTATCCACTAAATTAAATTTATTTTCATTTTAGTTTAATTAATTATTATAACCGCAATATTTTTTATAATAATTATTCAATTGATTGATATGTATATTGGATAATCCATAGAGGTTTTTGTAGAGTGGATAATCTCTTAATTGTGGAAAAGTAGGCTTCAAATGATTAAAAAATAAGAAGGTGTTTTTTTGCATAAGCCTAAATTTGAAATTACAAAGTATACATAATGTAAAATTGAGTTATTTAAGGTTAAAATATAAAAAATATAGGTTTTGTGATAACTATAATACTCTATATGAGATTGAGATTAAAATTAAAAATTTTATGTACATGTTTCTTTTGATTGTGTTATAGTGATGTTATGAAGTCAAAGGATGGATAATAGTTTATCTAAATGGAGTAAGAGTGAATACAAAGAATAAAATCTAACATAAATGTAAAAGGGATGTTGTATAGTCATTTATTTGAATAAAAATTATTTTTAAAGAGTGAAATTAGATTTAAATGTATTGTGTAATATTGAATTGAAATTTTCAAAGGTTGTGTAACAATTACATTCCTGATATATAATTACGAGGAATTTTTTTGGAATTATACATAAGAGTGAATGTTTTTGAAAATGAAGATTTATATAACATATTATTTAGTAAAAAATATATCAATAAATTAAAAATTAATTTACCAAGATTTAAAGAATTTATATATTTATTCAAATTATTTAGAAACAATAGATATCATAGAGAGTTAAACAAGGAGAAATTACTACCCATTATTGAATCATTTTTTATTTTTAGAGTAAATGAGATTTTCTATTGTTACTCAAATTAATGCTATATGGGAAAAAAGGTAAAGGTAAAAAAAATAAGTTGAAGGGAAATTGATTGGTTATGTGTGATTACTATATCAAATTATGTTCAAATAAAGATAATAATACATACGGAATGAAATCATATGAGAGAGATAACTATGGATACCGTGACATTCCAATTATGAATACTCGATAACAAAAAATAATTCAAATTGAATATTGATGTGATTGATTCATCCATGTAAAATAAAAGTTCTGAAGAGTAAGATGAAGCATTTTTTATGAAGTTTTTTAATATAATTGTCATATTTATTCTACCAATTGGTATCTTAATAAAATTTATATTTTGTGAAAATACCTAAATGAATCACATATTATTAGGAGAAATATAATCAATGGTTTAATGATATCGTATTTCCCTTTTTGTTAGACATGAATAAAATTATATAACTATACGAATTTTAATTATAATAATAATAATTAATTAATATATATTGTAATTGATTAGTTAATGTGTCCATGTGTGAGAATGAGGAGCATGGTGGGGGTGAATCAGTGGTCATAAATAAACTTATCATAAATAATGACACTAATGTACTTATTAGTGCATAAGATAATATGGTCAATTGTACACAAATATATCTATATATAATTAATATAGAATGGAACAAGAACATAATATATTTTTTCAAGGTTTTCTAATACTTCCCAAGTGAGTAGAACTTCGTGAAGGCGAATAATATCCAATATCACATGAATGTTTTATTATTATCAACTAAAACATGTTAGATAAGTAATATAGAACAAAAAAACAATGTTAAGATTGATCAATAATGATTTAGAGAAAGGATTAATGATCTTCTTTTATCCTCTTTGTGTGATTTAAATCCCTCAAAAATATTTTAAAATTGGTCCCTAGAATTAATTTATTTTTATTTTCAATAATTGAGATTATTATAATTTCTCAAAACATTGTATGAATTTTGATCATTTAGTTTTCGCATAATTTTGTTATATTGTATTTTTTTATTCTCGCAAAATAAATTTTACATATTCTTATTAAATTGGATGTTACCATAACAAGTGATCATGAGTAAAGATATAACAATCTTGAAGTGACATATATAGGTGATCATGATTTATGTGAATATGAGTGAAATTTTGGTTAGGCCTATAATCAAATGTGAGTAAGTGACCTCAAGAATTGATCATGAGTAAGAGGCCTTGAGAAGTCACCATGAGTAAGTAACCATGATAAGTCACCATGAGTGAAGTGACTGCGAGTAAAATTTTTTGTTATGTTTGGAAGTGAACATGAGTTGATATTTTTAAAATTATGGAACTGATCATGTCTGAAAAATTGGTTGTGAATAGAACTGACAATGAATGAAAATTTGGAAATGTATAGTATTGACTCCATGAAAAAAATGTATTGACCACATGAATAAAAATTTACTTACTACATGAAAAAAATTCATTGACCACATTAATTTTTTTACAAACTCCATAAACAAAAATGTACTGACTGAATTAACAATAATATATAGACCACTCCCTTAAAATTTATTTACCACCTGGAGAAAAAATGTATTGAACACATATAACAAATGTAATAACCACATGAATAAAAATATAATCAGTATATAAACAAAAAATTACTAACCACATAAAGAAGAATGTACTCACCACTTTAACAAAACCTATTGTGCTAATGAACAATATGTACTAACTATATGAATAAATATTACTTGACCACAAGAATAAAAAAATATTACATGAGGTAAAATGAAGTAAATTCAATTTGAAATTTTGAAAAGTGTTTCACCTAAATTATAGACTATCTATAATCACTTAATTCATTTGCCATATTTTACCTCAAAATATGATATATTTTATTTATTCTTTTATAGTTAGAATTATTGAAGGTTTGTTTCACCTTGTTATCTTATTTTAATTATTTCTTATATAATTATTAATAATTTTAATTATAAGGAATTTTATATTCATGATTTTTATATAGAATTATATTTTTATCATGTGGGTTGAATTTTTACACTATTTTCTTAGGAAAACAGATGTTCCAAATTAATTGTCGTTGGAAATGGAACAGTTTATCTCACATACTTTATAGGAGTTTTCAAAGGATCATTAATGTTGATTATAATTATTTTTTGGTATTTTATTAATTATACTAACATTTTATACCAATAAAACATGAATATCATTTTTATAAAAAATCAAATTAAAAAAGTGGATATGATTTTTCATGTCTATTTAATGAAGATATAAGGTGCACCATTTATAAATGTAAACTACAATACGATTCTTGTTATGAATCTATTAAGAATTGAACAACTCCATATATGGATATATAGATATCCAGATTATGAATGAGGTTGCGAATATTCTTATATTTCATAACTATAATATCATTTAGTGATTAACTAAGAATCTCAACTCAACTATAATCATTTCATCCTCTATTGTGAGATATCTCATTGCAACCTTGATTCTCATATTATGGAACATTCAACTAGTTATGTCGATTTAATTATTTATATTTATTTTTTTGTGTATAATTATAATGGGTTATACTATCTAATAAAATATATAATTATGGGTTTTGACTCCCAAGAAAAATCTGGGCATTGGTTTGTGCCTTAACGGGGAAAAGGCAGTGTATTCTGGTTTTCCCAACCTGTAGAAAAAATGCAGGTCTGTTTGGATTTTGCCCCATAATGGGAAAAATGATTTATAATCGGTTTGTTAATCTAAGTGGGAAAAATAAATTGTAATATTCCGTTATAGTGTTTATATTTTGTGTTAACACTCTCAGTTTGTGATAATGGTGAACAATGGATTAAGATCAAGTTTTTTTGAACCACCAAAAATCACTCGTATGTTTTTTTTTCTTTTATTTTCAATGGAATAACATTACATTTATAACTCGGTAATAATATTTTACAAATTAATTTTAATAGGACAATTAACCCCCCCCCCCTCATGAGTATTTTTTTAGCTTCACTCCAGACCAACAGTTAGTATCGGAAAAGGTTCCCTATGATATAATTTTTATGATAACCATTTCCTGACTTTATCATAAAGTGAAAAGATTTTTTTAGGACGGAAGGAACCAATTGAATTGATAGATATATTCCTCAAAACCACCTCATTTTCCTTTTTCTAATTACAGATACAATTAATATTGTATTAAAGCATTCTTGAAGAAATATAGCATTGATCATTGGTATATCATGACAAACCCATATAAGATACACCAAGGTGGACATGAATAATTATTCAATAATTATGTGGTAATGTATGTGTCAAATTACATGGTGATGAATATTTTATATTTTATAATAAATATAAAATATTTATATAAAATTTTTTGAATTTAAAAATACTCTTGACATCTAGAAAATTATATAATTTATGTACCATGGCTCAGATAAGAATATTATAACTATGTTGGTAATTCTTAGAGATAAACATAAATAATTTAAAATTTGTGAAGGTGAAACTTTTTATAAAATGTTACATATATTTACTAATATTGTAAATTTTATGATTTCTTTATGATAGAAGAATGAAAATATTTTTATTTTTGAATGATTACATATATAAGATCCTAAGAAGAGGAATGAAAAAAAAAAGATTATATGGATGAATGTAAGAACATCAATGTTTTTAAAAATGATGAGCTTATTTAATCATTATTACAATATGAGTTGGAGATAAAAAATCAGGCTAAATATGATAATTCCAAGAATAATAGAATTGATTTAATTTATAAATTATCTACCTAGTCTTTTGATTCAGAGTTACAAAGAAGTTATAGGAATAATAAAACTTTTGTTAAAAATGTCAGATATTGAAGGAAGAAATGATAAAAAAGGGGATCTCAGAAAGTATATCCTAAGGATTATCATAAAGAGAATATTAATGTTAATTTTGTTCATAAATATGATAAAGATGTAATTTTTTATGAGTGTAGTAAAAGGGGGAACACCAAGACAAATTTTAAAATAATAAACAAGGATAAGACTAAGAGGAATCAATATTATTTGAAGAAGTAAATAGAAATCATATTGAGTAGCCCTAAAGATTCGTACATTATACAATAATTCAGTTGAGAAATGTATGTGGAAAACATGTGTTTAATAGATTCCTCAAATTAGGGAAATTATTTTACAAATTATTTATCTTTTGAATCTGAATCCAGAAAACCCAATGTAGAAAAATTTCATAAATAATTTTAAAGACATGATCAAATAGTTTAAAAGATAACTAATTTATATTATAATCTTAATAGAAAATAAAAGTATGATCTTATGAAAAATGAAGATATGGTGAAATATATCCAAGAAGAATTAATGTCTTAAAATACGAGTTTGAGTTATACTTGTATATATCAGGAATGTTTTGAAGAAAATATAAAAATTACTCTTCCTGAAAATGAATAATTAATGAGATAAATTATTTACCTTTCAATACTTCATGAATTTGTAATAAATAATTTTGATATTGTTCTTAATGATAATGAATATCTCAAAAATTAAGTTGAATGTTTAAATTTAAATATATCTATTATATCATGGACAAGAAAATTTGATAAAGTATTTAGTTTTAATAAAATGACTAAACAAGTATTTTTCCTTGGTTATGATAATAGTTTTCCCCAATTTTACTATATTTTCTTTTTTAAAAGTAATAACAGAAGTACATATACTGATACTTTTTTTAGATATCATATGAACGACCATTTTATAATTGATTATTAATTTATATTTCTATAGTATATAAGAAAGATTGAATCATTAATTTTTAAATATTCATCTTCTATATTTCATATAAAAAATTGTTTGAAATCAGTTTTGGTTCCTAATAATTCATATGAAAATCCCATCAGACCCAAATTTTCATTTGTACCAAAACTATATTAAATTTTTTTTATGTAGGAAGTATGTCCTAAGATAATTACAAGTGGTGTTTGGTACATTGAAAATGGATTATCAAGACACAATAGTGGTAAAATATTAACCATTATATCATTTTATAAATGTGATTTTGGTAATTTTACTTTTGGTGATAATAATAAAGGAAAGGTAAAAGGTTTTTGGTCAGGTTAGAATTTAAAATTTTATTAACATTTCCATATATTTATATTTACAACGAGTAAAATATAATTTATTAATAATTTCACAACTATTTGATGATATAATATTTGTTAAATTTAGAAAGGATAAATCCATTATATTTAAGGATAAATCTATTTTGTTTTATGGATTTAGAAAAGAAAAAATTTATTAAATTAATTTATTTAATTAACTGATAATAATGTAAAATTTATAAATTATGTATAATCTAAGAACATTTTATTTCATAGTAGGTCGGTACATGATAATTTTAGGTTGATAAAAAATATTTCCAAAAACCAAACAGTTCTGCAATTACCAGAACAATTAATGGACACAACCTTTGTTTTTCCGACTTTCATAAATGAAAAATAACACTGATGTAGTTTTATGTCATTTGAAGAATTAAAAACTAAATTATCTCTTGATCTTATAAATGTGTGTTTATTTGTACTTATCATAACAACTAGTTTGAGTAGTAATAGATACTTTCTTGTTATTATTGATGATTCTTATAGATACACGTGGGTTTATTTTCTTACACTTAAATATAAATCTTTATCCATATTTATCACATTTTTTTAAAATATTTCAAAATTAGAAAAGAAAAATTAATTAAGTCAATTATAATTGATCATGGTAGAGAATTTAATTTTTTTAAATTAATCATGTTTTGTGAAAAAAGTGGTTATTTTTATAATTTTTAATCCCCTATAACACCACAACAAAGTGGTGTTGTAGAGAAGCGAAAAAGAACAAATCAAAAAAAATCTTGGACCATATTAAATGAGTTTAACTTTCATAATATATCTAGTAAAAATATAAGAATACTTATTTTCTATTAAATTATAGATTTAATTTTAAACCCCTATTGAAAAAAGAAACATTATGGGATTTGGATGAAAAGAAAACTAAAATGGGTTATTTTAGAGTATTTTTATTTAATGTTTTTATTATAAATACTAAGTATGATTCTAATAAATTTGAAAAAAAATATTATGAAGCAATATTCATAGGATATTAAAAAAATATAAAATAATAAATATTTTATAATAAAAGAACATGGTTATTAATGAATCAATTCATGTAATGTTTTATGAAAAATATTTGAATAAAGGAAATGATGTTATTGATTAAATTGAGGATGTATTTAGATATTTTAATTTTTAAAAATTGGAACCTAAAGATAAATATTACCATAATAAGGTGGATATTATTTCATCCTAATCCAAAGATATCCATGAAAAATCTTATAATACATATATTGATCATCATATATATAATGTTATTGAAAATGTTGAATCAAATGTTCAAACTAGAATATCTGTTATGAATATTTTTTCTTATAATGATTTTATTTATGATTTTGTACTGAATAATAATGATTAGGAATTAGATGATTCTAATAGAATATAATCTATAGAAAATAAATTAATTCAGTTTCCTAGGAATAATTAAAAACAGTAATTGTTCCTCCAAATGATGTCATGATATAGGAACTAAAGGGGTATTTTCTATCAATCTTGATGAATTTAGATATATAATTAATAGTAATTATTCGTTAGTAGTTAAAGTATTTTATAAAAAAACCATTTATTTTGAAAAAAAATTCACATGTTTCTAGATATTAAGTGATTATGATATTACTATCTTATGTTTCTTTTCACAAATTAAGATAGTTTCAAATGAATGCCAAAACTGATTCCTAAATGGTTATATTTTTTAATAATTATATGTTAATAAACTACATGGTTTTGAAAATGAAAAACATAAAAATTATATTTTTAAATTATATATTGATTTATATGTTCTGAAATAATAATCTCATTCTTGGTATGAAAGGTTAACATGTTATTTATTTGAAAACCAATTTTGAGAATGGAAATGTTGATCTTGTATTATTTTTTATGAAAAATTATAATGTTGTTTTGGTTATAAAAATTTATATTGATGATATTATATTTTTATATTCAAATGAAAATATATTTACTTAATATTCTTTATTTAATGACATATGAAATTAAAATGAGTCTTATGGGGGAAGTGAACATATTTCTTGGTTTTTAAATATTTCAAATACATGATGGTATTTTTCAAAGACAATTTAATTATTCCAAAAAATTATTTAATAGATTTGGTTTAGAATCTTTTAAATGATAAAATAATTCCATGAGTAATAATTGAAATTTATATTTAGATAAATCTATAATATATATTTATTTTTAAACATATATAGGATTTGTTGCATGTTTATTATTTTTAACTACTTCTAGGACTAATTTTGTTTTTCTGACTTTCATGTTTGATATATTTCAATGGGATCATAAGCAAAATTAATATTAAATATGTAAAAATAATTAATTTATATGTTTAAGGTTATTTTAATAATTCTTTCGTCATCCTAAGAAAACTAATTTTGATTTGATATAAAACTTTTTTTACAATTTTGGTTAATGCCAGACAGATGGAAAATATTCTTTAAGGATGTGTCATTTATTTGTTAAATATTTAGTTTATTGGTCTCCAAATAAATAAACTCAATTACTCGTTCAACTACTAAATATGAATATATAGTTGTGGTATATTATTGTGGTAAATCATTATGGACTAAGAAAACTCATTTGAATTTTGGTTTTTATTTTAATAAGATTCCTATTTTATGTGACAATAATTTTTCTATTTAAATTTATAAAATCCCATAAAAATTTCTTGGATTAATTAAAATGATGATAAATATAATTTTCCTACAGATCAATTTCAAAATTTAAAAAAAAATTAGAGTATATTTCTTTATAAAAATAGTTATATAATATATTTTCTAAACCCCAAATATATCTTGTTTTTATAAAATTAAACTACTACTTAGAATGATGTAAATTTTATCATACAATATATATTTAAGGTAATATTGATTAATATTTTGATCTAAATATTTAAATGTTCTCCATTTTTGTATTGTGTTTATTTAATCCTTTTATAATGGTAGATCACTATAACGCACCTAAATAGTCGGTTACAAATTACTTCTTTTCAATTCATTAAAATTTTCATTAACGATATTGAAAATATTTCATGTATCCTTAAGGATTATATTATATATCAGTAGTATTTTATGTTTACTCATACTTTTTTATAATATAGGGTACACCTAGTTATTGATTTAATGTACCATTAGGATAGTTAGTTTCATTTTAAGAAATAATTTATGCAAGAAATCCCATTATTTTTTAACTAAAAGGGTTAGTTTATTTCCCAATAATCATTTTAGGGGGTCATTCCATATTCAAATTTATAATTAGAAAGGTTAGATTCTTTAACAATAATAACTATTTCTGTCCAGGGTAGCATCTTCAAAACATAATTATTTTTGATCAATTAAGAAAAGGGGGATAAATTTTATATTTTTCAATTATCTTAAAGTGTCAGAATTTTAAACTGAGTATTTGATCTATTTTACTAGTATTTTTTATAATTATAATAAATAAATTTTCTCATAGTCGGTAACATTTTTTTTCCTTGAGTTTTCACATATTGTAGTTCAATTTCTATTTTAACATATAGTAGTTAAATTGGGATTTTAAAATTTTTAGTTAAATAGGAATTATCTTTAAGAAGAGACCATGAGTGAATATTTTATGAAGTCTTATAGTCACCATGAGTAATTAACATGAGTGAAGTGATTATGAGGGAAAATTTGGTAATATTTGGAAGTGACCATGAATAAGTGAACTTGATTTTTAAACAAGAGTAACTAACCCTGAGAAGTGATAATGTTTATTTTACCTTAATATGTGACCATGAGTGAAGTGATTGTGAGTGATAATTTTTTTTAGTCTGGAAGTGACAGTGCACGAATATTTGGAAAAGTCTAGAACTGACCATGAGTAAAAAGTTTCAGAAGTTTTAAACTAACCCTAAACAATAAATTGGATTATTCTGGTACTACCCACATGAAAAAAATCTAGCAGACATGTGAACAAAAATATACTAATCACTTGAAGAAAACGTACAGACTACATGAACAAAAATGCACTTATTGTATGAACAAAACTGTACTGACTGCATGAATAGAATATATTGACCACATAAACAAAAATGTACCAACCACATGAAAAAAATAAACTGACAGCATGAAAAAATGTATTGAGCTCATTGATAAAAATAATTTTAACTCGTGAAAAAATATCACTAACCATATGAAAAAAATGTATCGACCACAAAAACAAAATAAATTGACCCAAAATATAAAAAAGTACTGACTTCATGACCAAAATGGAACTGAACATAAAAATACAATTCAATTGATCTAATTTTTAAATTTTAAAGAAAATATTGACATACCTTATGACCTATATTTAATCACTTAATTCATTTTTTCATATTCTAGAAGAAAACATTATATGTTTTATTTAATATTTAATATTTTAAATTTCTTCATGTTTATTTCCCAAATTTATTTTATTTTAATTATTATATAAATATATATTAATTATTTTAATTATAAGGATGTATATTTTTAATATTCCTATATTTTCTTAAATTATCATCCCAAGCATTAAATTTTAACATTGTTTTCATGGGAAAAAATAAATTCTAAATTAAATACAATTAGAATTTGAATATATTACCTCACATAGTTTATAGGATTTTTCCAATGTAATTTAATGATGAATATATGTTTTTGTTAATATTTTATTAAATATACTAATGTTTTATTACCTATACAAGGTTTTTTTTATTTGTAATAAATATCAAAGAAACCCATGTGGTTATGTTTTTTCATGTATGTTTAATGATGATTTCAAATTCACCATCGGGAAATATAAACTGAAATGTGCTATATATTCTGAATAATTTGTTCATAAAATAAGTCAATATAAAGTGTTTTAGATATCCATATCATTAATGAGGTTCATTATATTCTTGAACATTATAGGTGTAACATATTTTCTCTATTATCTACTTCTCCTGGCCAAAATATAATCAGTTGATCCTTTTGTACTAGAGATCTCTTTACAATCTCAACTCTATGATTATGAAGCTTTCATATTTTTCTATGGATTCAATTATTTTTTACTTCTTTATATGTGCATAATTTTATATGGTTTCACAACCCATTAATGTTTAGACTTGTGCATTGTGACTCCAAAACAAAAAATCATCCACTGGATTGTGCCTATAGGGTTACAATATACACTGTTTTGGTTAATCCTATAAGTAGGAAAAATGTGCGTCTATTTGGGTTTGATCATCATGATGGAGAAATTTTTTTTAATTGCGTTGTGATTATATGTGGAAAAAATTAATTATAATATTTTATTAAAGTAGTTATAGTGAGTTACATATCTCTCATTTCATGAGAGTTGTGTAGAGTAGATTAAGATAATTTTTATCCAAACCACAATGAAAATATCATGTTTTAATTTTCTTTTATTTCCCATAAACTACTATTAATTTTATATCTTTGAAACAATATTTTCTAAATTTATTTTAAATATCCAATTAACGCCTGGATATATTTTCATCTTAACTCAGAACAAATAGATGTGTGAACCGTGTTATTATGTCAACCCACGATCTTTTCTCTATGGAATTGTCTCTAAAAATAAAGGCCATATATTGATTCATTTTCTCCATGTTTCACTCTAATTATATATATATTTTTTGTAAACCACTATGTGATGAAAAATACCAGAACATGTTTCCATTTGTTCAACTATAGATATATAATGTATAAAATCAGAAGCTTCTTATAAATTTTTTAGCCATTTACTTCTTTGTTTTATTATCTTTGACTAGATCTATGGCATGGTTTTCATCCCACATTGACATAATTTGTATCCTGATATTTTAAAGATCCATTTTTCACCTTGATTACATAAACATTTGAATTTTACATTTACACCAAATCTTATTTAATGAAATAATGATATAGATTTATTGAACATAGTGGATAATAAATTTTGTTATTTTAATTAGAATCCACCATTAGACCTTGTAGGCTTATATTTTTTTTATAATACTACAACATGTTTTTACAACCACTACATGGTTTTTCTCCTTGTGTATACTAGCGATTTTTTCCCTTTAACTCTAATACACATGATCAACACCATAATTATTTTACCATCTTCTTCACAAGTAATATTTTCTGAAAGACTAACCATAACTTGATTGGTTCCTAGTCATGGAATGGTTTACACTTACCCAAAATTTTATTATTCAAATATGGATTGTAAAAGTATGGGCATTCTTAATAAAATCCATGAGAATGGTGATAATAAATAAAATATGAAAACACGTTTATAGATAATGAATCAAAAACTGAAGGAACTATTTATAACATACTCCCAATGTGAGAATTATCTAAACACCACACTAATGGATAGATTAATGTTTATAATATAAATTAATCCCTTTATATAAAAAATATTACTATGTTGACCACATATCATTGACTTCACATTAATCTCATAATTATGAGCGAACTCCATTCCTCACCAGTCCTTTATTGTCTTAAAAGACTATTTAATATCCTCCATTGTATTTGTGGGAAATAACAACTGATATTAAGATAAAAATATTGTAGACTAATATATCCTCATGTACCCATAAAAGGAATCCCATATCAAATTTCCTAACACCATTTTTCTATAATATTGTTATTAAATCGTCTACCATTGGAAGTAAAACAAGAAAATTATTTTATACCTTTTCCAAAAAATGTAAATTAATACAATATGAAAAATATAAATGCCACACCCTATCATTTAAAATTACTTCATTTTATAATATAATTTCATTGGGTACTCTCATTGGGTATGGGTTGAGTTTTGGTTTAAAAATTTTGTGGTTTGATAATTTTGGTGGCATTCGGGCTAGTGCACGGGCATTGCACGGTTAGTAGTGACTATGCGGTCGGCCAAGGTGACTATGTGGCTGCCCAATACATAAAATAAATAAATTTTATAAATTTGTAAACCTTAATAATAATAATAATAATATTTTTAGATATTATTATTATTATTATTAAATTTTTCTTAATATTGTTATTATTAAATTATTATCAATATTATTATTGTTAAAAAATTAAATGAATTTTATTAATATGATGATTATGAGGATTATTATTATTATTGAATTAATTCTAATTGTTGTTATTATTAATAAAACAACAACAACTATTATTATTATTATTAAAATTTCAATTAATATTATTATTTTGTTTTTTTAAATTATAATTTAATTTATTTATGTTGGGGGAGAAACCCTTGGGAAACGACACCCCTCTCCACCTCTCCCCTCCCTATGCGATGCAGTCCACTACCCTCCTTACATGATACTTTGGCCGCCCCTAACACCTGTCATCCTCCCTTCCCGGTGCACCACTCTCCTCCGTTCGGCCTGCCTGATGTGTGACCCAACTTCTAGCACATCCTCCTGCACCAGACTACATATAAAATCACGAACCCTATAAAGTGCAACTCATTGGTGCCCCTCCATCACTAGCATCACATCCTCCAACCGCACCACCTCTCGCCTTCACCACCTCTTCCGGTTATGCCTCCTCTTGCCAGAAGCATCTCCGATGGTGAGTTTTTCATCCAACTTTTGGTGTTTGTTCTTCAATATTTCTATACCCTAAGTCTAGGTTTGATTTGAGACTCATTTTCTTGGGGTTCTAGGGCATTCAAATCATTTGTGGTGTGTTTTTCTCTATCCCACTAAGGTTTTGTTGAATCTTCACCCCACCAAGGTAAGTGTTTTGGTGTTCATTCATTTCCAATGAAAAACCATCGGTGATTGAGTATTTTCAATTGATTTTTAATGGTGGTTCAAACCTTTATTATGCTTATGGATAGTTCATCGTAGTGTTTTCTTATGAGTATAATTTACTAAAAATACATTTTGAGATAATTTTCTTTCTATGCATATGTTTATGACTATCCAATTTGATTTGATTAAATAATATTTTAGTTAAAAAGTTCGAGTTAGATGTTTTTTGTAGTTTTTTCCATAAAATCATTTAATTTAAATTGTTTGTCTTGGGTTGGGTTAGATTTATGAAACTTGTTGGTTTTCATGAAATGGATGAATGGGTTAGGGGAAGGTATGTGTTGTTTTCCTTGAAAATTGTCTAGGAAAAGACTACATGTTCCATAACATATGATGTGGGCACATCCATGGTGAACGGTATACCCACATGGATGATCCTTCAAATAATAATGGTGTTGGAAGTGGTTATTTTCATGAACCATGGTTCTCAAATGAAAATGGTATTTTTATCTTTTCCTCAACCCTCTCATTATTAATTAGTTATATGACTCTACAAATGACATGTGTCACTTCCAAAATGGTGTGCGAAGTGATGATCTAATTAGTGTTTTCCAAATTGAATGGTTTATTATTCATTAAAATCTTGTTTCCCACCTGCAAGTTTTTTTTAATGTTTCATATTGTTTTTTTGATAAAATCAAATTTGGAGAAAATGTATGTTTGGCATCGCATTCTTGAATGTGACAATGTAGATGTGGTATTTGATGTCTCTTGAGAAAATATCTATATACATTTTGGAAAATTCATTGGGTGTGTAAATTTGGGGTTCCCGTTGTCTTTTTGAGTGAGTTGTGTGTTTTTGTCTTAGTTTAAAAATAATGATGGACTTGGTTTCTTGATTGGTATGTTGGTTTCTAAATAATTTTGTTTCATTTGTGTAATTTCAAAAAGGTGAGTTAAAATGAAATCTAAATATTTTAGACCCATGTGGAAGTTAGAATATGTTTTGGTGCATGTTTGGCATAAGGGGCTAGTTGGAATTTTTTTAAGAATGGGTACTTCCACAATGTTTAGAAATTATTTTAGGAAAATATATTTGAACCTGAAATTTAAATGCATGTTTAGTAGTTTTCATATTTTTAAATAATGTTTGAATTTTTATATGATGTGAGGGCCCAATTGGAACTTTTAGTGATGCAATGCAAACATGTATATATATATATCGGTCACACTTATCTAAGATTTCCCTTTATGGTTTATCGAATAGGTGTTGTCTGTGTATTGGGTAGGCAAGTGTGGTGGTGACATGTGTGGTTAGTCACCCATGAGAGGGCCTCCAACTATCACTATTTACTATTACCATGGATTCCTAGGATTCATTTAGGGGATAAAGTGATGGTTGTTGAATAACCCTTATTAGATGGGTCGGTACCTCTATATCGCATATAGGCCAAGTAGGATATTCCACTAGATTGGTTAGTTTTGGTCGACCAATTGTTATTGACCAAGGGGATTCACCATATGCTGACAGGTGGTTCCACACTGAGTACATCCATGGGTATTCTAGGAATGTTTAGGATAACCCATGGTTTCTTTATATATTTTATTGTTTGTATCTCTCTTCTTTTTGTTTTTTGATCACACTTTTAGTATGTTTTCATAATTTATAGGTTTAATATTAGTTTTCCCTATTTAAACGTTTCTTATTTATCCCATATTTTCTTCTTTGGGGTTTTGGTTTTTAAAATGGTATACTCATATTTTCAAAATGGTAGGGTAGAATGTGTGTGCTGGTTAAAAAAGGAATTTTAATTTTATATACCAATATTGGAACAGCCTATTTTCATACCTGTATTTTTAAACATTTATTAATGGATTTTTTTTGGAAAGTAAACAAGTGGATTCTATGATGATTTCCTAATATTATTTTTAATGATCACCCCAAATTTATCTTTTTAGTTGCAGGTTCTCCTAATTTTACATCACACTAGGAGTGATCTTCGTTTGATGATTGGGGTCAAGCCATGAGGTCACATGGAGGTACATGTAACAACATTTTTTTCCTCTGTGAGTACTTAATTTTATTGTTCAGCTTGTTTTTAATTTATTTATTTTTCTTTATTATGGGCCTAAATCATTCCATCTTGTGTCTTTTGATACCTGGAACTATTTTCCATCCCATAGGGATTGAGAACACCCTTTGGGCCATACCGGAGACCGGCTTAGGGGACCAGTTGGTAGTAAACCAAGGTCGGTTTATGAAAAATGGTATTATAGGAGGCCCTTGCTATTTGGAGAGTCCGGTAGTTGGATATTAATACAATCAAAACTCAAGGGGGGTAGGTACAGGAAGGGAGTCATGAACCATTACTAATCTCAAACCTTGAGTTGTCAGGGCTAGTCTGGGATTTGATTCTTTTGTTCTTGTTTTTGGATTAAGGCATGAAAATGGAGGAAATAAAGTGTCATTACATGATTTAACATAGATTAGTGACCCATGTGGAATCTACGTACTTGTTTTAAGATTATCTTAGTTTTTATGCTACTTGGGGCATGGCCCACAACCATGTTGATGGGTTAAGAATAGATACTAGTCCCTCACTCCTGTTGTTTGATGCTAGTTGATTGTCATCTTGTTTTTGGTTAGTGTAAGGGTGTTATGAAAATGTATTTTGTTTTGAAAAAAAATTCCTTTAAAATAATTTAAATTGGTAAACTTGGTTTTAAAATTAAATGTGCTTTGGTTTGAAAATTTGGTGCTTGTTCTGATTAGTAAGTAAATGTCTTGGTGTGAGCCATGGTGTTCTTTATAGATGTTTTCACATGTGGGGGTACGTGTACAAAATGTGTGGGGGGACATGTTCATGGATGACGTGAGTGGAATGGATGAAATAATATTAACATGTGTTAAATTATAAATAGGATTCTTGGGAGTGTATTTCAAGTTATAGTATTGGCATTGTCTTTTAAAAGTGATTTTGAAAAGGGTAAATGATTTTTGGTATTTGTATTTTGGTTTAAAAAGCGGTTTTTAGTGTTTAAAAAGTGGCCTTGAAAGATGGCATTTTTGAAATTTAAAATGAAAATCATATTCTAAAAAGGTAATATTTAGTTATGATTGTATATTCTTGTCTTATCAGCATATTTTTTTGGATTGAGATGTTCTTCCTGATTATTTATTATGTTGATGTTAGATTTTGTGTAACGTTTCTCATTTTGTTTAGATAATTCTACCCAGAAATGTTTCTATGATTTCTAAGGATTCACGAACAATTTTTGGTTCTTCTCAAATGTTTTATGTACTTTTTGGTGATCCAGTTTTGTTCAAGGATGTTAAGTGGCTTGAATAGTTTTATCATGTCTCCAGAGTATTAGGAACTTTCAAAACTATTAGTGTGTGATTTATTGGTTCTTTTTTAAGTTCCATCATTTAATGAATGGGAGTTTTTCAACCCACCATCATGGAAAGTCAGGATGAAGTTGGATGTTTGTAGTCTATCTTCATCTGGTGGTTCATACCTAAAGAGGTGAGGATGAAGAAAAATGAAGTGGTCATGGATATTCAACAATGCCAGTGGTTGGTGAAGGCATACATGGACAACTATAAAGAAATAGTTTCCTTTTCTACAAAGGTAGAATTGTAGGATTTCATGAAGACTTATCTCTTCCTTGGGGTTCTTCATCCAATGATCAAGGAGTGGTCCCTCTCTTCTAAGGACCATCATTTGAGAAGTTGGTAGATAAAGCGTTCCATGATGATTTGGTCTCTAGAGTGCAGGTGGTTTGCAGCCTGGTATCTTTTTCTACTGATGAAGGTTCCCCATTTGGTAATAAGTATATTCCAGAGGAACCTGCTTTATATATACTCATTAAATCGTAATGGCTTCAGTTTTTTTCGATCATCCTAGTGTGTTTCACCAGTGTGGCTGATTCGGGCACTCGAAGTTGTCATATTGCATCCCTCCGAATACATTTATCATTAAAGCTGTCGGGGTTTTCTGGAGATGTTCTACAAGAAGTGTTTCTTGAATAAGGAGATGTGACGAGAGGATTCCAATTACTAAATGTGATGTGGGAGATGCTTCAGCCATCAGAGTTCTATCCATAGGGCTCAGAGTGAAGCTCACACATAGTCAAAAATTAATGAGTGTGTTTGAAACCTTGGTCTAGTTGTTTTCTTTTGTTTTACGATGTAGACATTTAATGTTTCCTTGTTATGATTTTATCTTGAGATATTTAATTCATCATTTCATTGTGAAAGTAGGGGGAACTCATTTTGTTTCATTCCAAGTGGTTGTGTCTATCCTAAATGTGTCTTTATAAATCATTTGTTTATTCTTGAGTATGTTTGAGTAAAGTATGGGATCATTTAAGTTTTAATTGCAATCGTATGTGAGTGTGTGGGTTTTTATAAATGGATGATTGGTGTTTAGGATTATTTGTTCATCTCAATTTATTTTCATTGGTTTTTCTCATACTATAAGGGTTTTAGCTGGTATAAGTTCCTAGTTTTAGTGGTAGTGTTATATCATTTAGTTGCAGTGTTTTGTACTGCAACATCCCTAGTTTCTGGGAGCAGGGAGGATTTTTTTCACTTAGAGTGGTAGATATTGAGCTATGTTTCCATTATCTTTGTTTCTAGGTATGTTTTCTATCATTTTTTCAGTTATGTCCTGGCATCATTGCTTGGTTGTGTAGAGAGGTTTAGTTAGTTTGTGTTAGAAGTTCATGCATTGGCCCCCTCCCTTGGGTGGTATGTATGGGATTTAATTATTATGCTAGTATAATCCTTGTGTTGGTGTGGAACCTCTCATTGTCTCCCCTTTTTTGAGTTGTGGTTTCTTCTAGATCGGTCGGGTGTGACTTGGGGAAAAATTGTCACCTAGTAATTCTATATTTCTTCTAGTTGTGTTTGAGGTTGGACTAAATTTTTTACTAACTTTCAACATGATGACTTTATGGGAGAAGAATTTTTTTTGGCAGGGAAAATTGATAAACATTGACCATTAAAATAATTTTATATTATTATTTCTTTCATTTTGTTACTCTCATCGAAGTTCGGATTGAGTGATGGATGAAATTTTTTTGTTTTGTTAATTTTGATGGGTTTTGGGCTAGTGCATGGGAACTGTATAGTTTGAGGTAGCCGTTTCGTCGACCAACGTAACCGTGTGGTTTCCCAATAATTAAAATAAACAATTTGAATAAATTTTTAACAATTAAAATAATATATTTTTAAAGATAATAATAATATTGTTATTAAAATGTTATTAGTATTAATATTATTATTAAATTTTTATTAATAATAATATTATTAAAAAATTAAATGAATATTATTAATATGATTATGATGATTATTATTATTATTATTATATTTATTATTATTATTGTTATTAATAATATTACTATTATTACTATTATTAAATTTTTTATCGATATTATTGTTATGTTTTTTTATTTTTTATTTTTTTATTGGGGGAGAAAGCCTAGGTGTGCAACCCACCTATCTACCTCTCCCCTCCCTACATGTAGCACTAAACCCCCTCCCAACATGCTCCTCTGACCACCCCTAATTCCAGTCAGCCTCCCTTCCTAGCATACCACTCTCTTCCTACTGGCATGCCTCCTCCACAACCAGACTCCCTATGCTCCCTCCTCCTCCGGACTACATCTAATATTGACCTCCCCTGCAGTGAAACACGTAAGCATCCCTACCATGCTAGAAGAACCTCCTCTGGCCTCATGTTATCTCCCTAGAAGTGCCTCTTCCGGTCGTGCCTCCTCTCGCTGGCAGCATCTCCACCGGTGCGTTTTTCATCCAATTTCGGTGGGGGGGGGGGGTTATATTTTTTCATACCCTAGGTCTAGGGTTGATTTGTGACTCAGATTATTGGGGTTCTAGGGCTTTCATATCATTCATAGGTTGTTGTTCTCTCTCCAGTCATGGTTTCATTGCATATTCACCCCACCGAGGTTGGTTTTTTTATGTTCTTTCCATTACGATGTCAAACCATTAGGTCTTGAGTTGTTTCTGTTAATTTTTAAATGTGGTTCACTCCTTTATTATGATAATGTTATGTTCATGGTAGTGTTTTCTTGGTGTTATAATTTAATAAAAATATGTTCGGAAATTACTTTCTATTTATCCCATATTTATGCATATCTAATTAGATTTGATTAAATGAAATTTTAGTTTAAATGGTTTGATAGATGATTTGGGTAGTTTTTTACATTGAATAATTTAATTTAATTTGTTTTTCTGGTGTTGGGTTAGATTTATGAAACATGGTTTTGTGAAATGGTTTATTAGGTTAGTGAAATGTATTTTTTGTTTTCCATAAAACAATTTTTTGGGGAAATACTACATGTTCCATGCCATTGGACATGGGCACTTATATGGCTGCATAGAATGAATGCATGGATGAGAATTAAAATTATATTGGCATTTGAAGTGGTTATTTTCTTGAACAATGGTTTTCAAAAAAATGGATTCTTTATATTTTCCTCCTCCCCCTATTAAATTTTTCTATAACTTAGAAAATCACTTGTGTGGTTTTACAAATTATGTGGTAAGTGATGACTTATTTGTTTTTTACAAAGGAGAATTCTTTCCTAATAGTTAAGATCATGTTTATCACCTTCATGTGCATTTTAATGGTTTCATCTTGTTTATGTTGTAAAATTAGGTTTAGAGTAAAGGTATGTTTGGTGCTGCTATATTGAAAGTGACAATGTGGGTTTGGTATTTGATGTTTCTTTAGAAAATAGTTATAGATGTTTTGGTAAATGCAGTGAGAGTGTGATGATAGGGGATCGTTTGGCATTTTTAGTGCATTGTGCATTTTTTCATAGTTTTGAAATAAATATGGACTTTGTTTCTTGAAAGGTCTGTTGATTTTTAAATGATGTTGGTTCCACTGTGTAATTCTAAAAAGGTGGCTTTAAA
The DNA here is from genome assembly GCA_963277665.1 of Viscum album. NCBI lineage: Eukaryota > Viridiplantae > Streptophyta > Magnoliopsida > Santalales > Viscaceae > Viscum > Viscum album. The sequence continues at coordinate 1,319,250,675 of OY728157.1, forward strand.
TGAATTATGAAAATAGTATTCTTGTTTGGTAAAATGTATAAATTTAGGTAAATGTTTCCATTAAGGGGGAATTTGGCATGTTTTATAATAATGGTTACTTTCTCAATGTTTAGAATGTATGTTATGAAAATGTAATGGAACTTGGAATTTCAAGGTCCATTTAGAATTTTTTTATTTTTAAAGAATGGTTTGAATGTTTATATAATGTGATGGATCGGTTCAATGTTTTAGTGATGTGAGGTACACATGTCTATATATATTGGGACCACCTATATAGTATTTCCCATTAGGGGTTATCGTATAAGTTAAGTCTTTGTTTGGGGTAGGCAAGTGTGGTGGCAGTAGGTAAGGTGAGTCACACGTGCGAGGGTCTCTTACTTACACTTTTTACTATTACTATGGGTTTCACAACATATTTTAGCAGATTGTGTGATGGTTGTTTACCAGCACTAATAGAGGGTTTGATACCCCCTGGATGATAGATTGGAATAGTGGCATGTGTCACTGGAATGGTAATTTTAGGGTGGCCAGTTGTTATAGACTTAGGGGATTCACAAATCGCCGGTAGGTGGTTCTAAACTCAGTATGTTCATGGGTCTTCTAGGGATGTTTAGGATCATCAATGGTTACAATATTTATCGAATTTTTTATCTCTATACCTTTGGTTTTATGATCACACTTCTAGTTTGTTTTTAGCAACTGTCAGTTGAATATTAGTTTTTTCTGTTTATTTGTTTCTTGTAAAGCCCATATTTCATTGTTTTAAGGTTTTGGTTTTTAAAAGGGTAAAGTCGTATTTTTAAAATATAAAGGTAGTGTGTGTGATGATTTAAAATGGAATGGTGATTTTATCTAAAAATATGATACCGACCTATATTCATAACATTATTTTCAAACTACTATTAATGGGTTATATTGGGAAAGAAAAAACATGGATTCTATGATGTTCTTGTAATGAGAGTTTTGGTGATCACCCCTAATTTATCTCTTCAGTTTTATTTTCTCACAGTTTTACATCACTCTCATATCTAGATTTATTCAGTGATTGCTGGAGACCCATGAGGATACATGTTGGTACGTGTAGAAAATTAGTTTTCCCCTCTGCGAGCGCATTCTTATATTGTTCATATTGTTTTTAATTTATTAATTTATTATTATATTGGTTTTATATTTTTCCCACTTGTATTTTATGATTCTTGGCACTACTTTCCAACCTTTGTAAATTGGGAACACCCTTCAGGCCATATTGTGGACCATCTCGGGTGATCGGTTTAGTGTCAACCCTGGGGGAATTATAAAAATAAAAAATGTACTCACATGGGTTTTGGGGGATAATGCACTCACGAAAACACTCTCAAGTGCTAGAAGGCATCCTTCATCATATGATTCATAAAGATATACAAGATTTTCATCATCATTAAAACATAATTAAATTCTTACTCACCAAAGGAAACCTTTTCAATAATGAAATGGTATTTAATAGAAATATGTTTCAACCTAAAATATTGCATTAGATTCAAGGGAATATTGATTGAACATTGGTAATCACACCCCCTGACCAATTGATATGTACCTTTCACTTTCATGTATTCGTGTTGAGATTTTATCCAAGTAAATGAATTTATATCTTATAAATTGAATTCATAATTTGATTCATTTGGGATAATCATGATTTTTCTTTCTTCTTTGAGCTCTAAGAAACACATATTTCTATAATAGAAATTCTCCTCCAAAAGTAGATTTTTGGCCTCCAATGTCACATCCTAAATTATAATTTGAAAACCTCTAAAGATGATGAAATGTATCATTTTTATATCAAAAAAACGTACTCAATTGTTCCATTGATGTACTATAAGATATTACTTATTGTAATAAAAAATTGAATTCTTATTATTACTTTGGTATTATGAACATAATCTAGAAATGTATACAATGTATACTCCTGACACTATCTATTAGCCAAAATTACCATCCGTCCATCTAAACTTATTTTGATTCTCACTTTTTCCTTCACAATTATTTGATAATTTTTTCCCAAAAGATATTAGAGTAAAAAAATCTCTTGATTCTTCGATTCCAAAATCACGTCAAAAACTCATAATCATTTTTTGAGAAATAAGTATTTATTATGACATATTCACCTCTTCCAAACATAATAAAAATTTAATCTCGCCAATCAATGTTTTGTTCATGTTTTTTTTCATTTAGATGGAAACTTATTCATAATATTTCACTTGTTTATGAATAAAAATAATTTCTACAATATATACTATCTTAACTAGTGTATTAGTATTGTTTACATTTCCATGGATATTGTTATCCACCTTGATTCTCTAGAATTTAATAGTCTTTATGTAACACCCCGAGATTTTATGAGAAATGTTATTTTTAATTTCATTGATGTCTTTTGTTGTACGCTTCATCGTGATTAACTTGCGCTATACGCAATACCACGTTATATTGTAGTATACGCAAAACTATTCTTGGTTTGTGATGCAAAAAATTTGAAGATCTTTCAAATAAAATTCATTTTTGACAACAATAAGTATAGATTTGGTTCAAGGTATAATTGAACTATATTTTGAGTATGTTATACACAACACCAAAGGAAGATTTCCCTACACACAACCCTGACTTGGCTTTCATTACATGTAAGAGCAACCTTCCTTGATAGCTTGTGTTGTACGCAATACCGAGTTTCAGTAAACAGCAATACGTTATTAAAATATTACATAAAATAGACATTATGAATAGTAATACCCACTTTCTGAAATTTTATAAATTTTATCATTCGAAATGGACTTCATTTTTGGATTCGGAATATCGAAATTATCCTAGGTTGAATTATTGGTATTTTTCTGAAAACTTTCTATTTTTGATAAATAGTGAAAACAGTGAGTTATTGGTTAAAACCAACATTTTATTTAAATAATAATTTATTTTATTTAAATTTATTTAGGTCAAAATAGATAGATAATACCTATATATGTTCAATGTAATTAATTGGAGACATTTTATAAAAAATATAGATATATAAAAATTTTATTGAAATTTTTACCATATTTTACCCACCTAGTATGAGCATTTGCAAATTTACATAAAACATAACTTTACCACTTTTGTGAATTTATTTAAAAAATCAGAGAGACAGAGTTGATATTATTAAGTAAAATTTGGTTCAGTGAGATTAAAATAATTTTTGGTTAATTGTAACTTTTAACTTTTATTTACCACGGTTAAAAGTAAATAGGGTAATTAAGGGTAAAAATGATATTATTATTACCATAACACATGTACTAATTCTATTGGATAAGATTATTTCGTCCAAAAACAACCTTAGGAATAAAATAATACCCTTTAGGTTCACATGGATTAGATTAAGACATTTATTATTATTTTATTTAAAGAAGAGTTAAAATAGTTAAAATCAATGTTTGATAACAAAAACATTTTTAATATATTATTATACAAAATATAAATTCTACTATAATTATTAATTAGAAATATAAAAATATTTCCTAAATAATGATATTTTATTTATATTTTTTAGAAATTATATTATTTAATTTATTTATGACACAATGATGATGCAGTAATTACATTATTAATAAAATATTAACATAATTGATAATATAAATACCTAAATAAATGAAATTTGAGACTTTTATGGATTAAACTTATTTATAAGTTAATTTAACATATTATGGTTGGTTAGATAAATTTTTTTCGAAATAATAATGATGTTATAAATTTAGAAAAAACAAAATACTAAATAATGTCAAAATTGACATAAAAGAATATTTAAAACAAGTATTATATTATTAATTGATATGATGGTCCTAAAAATCTGATGTTTCGCCAAAAGACTTATATAATAATATATATGACATTAATTAACCATTTTGGATTCGATTGACAGTTTATAGTAAGTTTATTAACCATCTAGTTTAAGTATACAACAAGACACTATAAAAGTTATATTATTTAACTCAGAGTTAAATATACATGATAAGGTTAAAATGGTAACCTAATCTTGTATAAAACCTATTGTATGAGAGAATTTAGACCCATACAGACCCTAGACTTCAAAAAAGTCACTTTGGAGCCATTATAAATAAAATAATAATTTATTGTAAAATATATTTAATGTTTTTCTTAAGGTGACCCTCACCCCTCTTATAAAAAGGCACCCCCCCCCCTTCTCTCTAATTCACACCTCGAAAGCCATTTTTCTCAGCCAATACCAGCCCAAATACCCTCTAAATTGTACTTACTTAATACTAAGGGCCTTCCTCAAGTCATAAATCCAACATATGTAGCATTTTTGATCAAATCAAATGGAAGAACCTGAAGAAGAGGTAAATATCTCACTACCTATTTCAAGTTCCATTCTTCTTCCACATCCTCCTTCATGGTTATTTTCATTCTAAAATAATAACTCCAGTATCTTATATATACTATGATGTTATTCTAAAAATTTTACAACCTTATTAGTTATATTATCTATCCTATGAATGAAAAAGTCATCACACGTGCATACGTACGGCTTACTGTCTCCACATCATGGTATAGTTTTATATTTCTTGGATGGTTTTAATAATGGGTATAAATGATATAAATAATAATATAAAATTATTATGATTCTTTATAAATGACATAACATCTAATTATATATTATTTTAATATCAAAAGAATGATATTTCCGCTCGTGCATATGTACGGACTACCGTCTCCACGAACACGATGAGATTCATTTTCCATAATTAAACATTCAAGTATGATTATAAAGTATATATAATAAATAATCATGAAATATATTACATAATAATTATATTTTATTTATGTACATATATGTTTCATTTACTTAATTCCATTCAATTCAATAAGGAAATGAAAATAGTGTCCATGCGTACTTACGACCTACCATCTCTATGAACGTTGTATTTCATTCCATTTATCAATATATCATATATATATTTATATGCTGAAAATATATTATATATAAATCAGTTTTTACATTATGGAATTATGTAAATCAGGATATAAGTAATAATATCAAGAACAACAAGTCGAAACACATATGATAAATGAAACGATTTTACCAAAAATGCTGCTTTAACATGGAATTTACAAAAGAAAGAGTAATATAAAGTCATAAGTGATTCATATATGATACGATAAATATTATTATAGTTATGTTACAAGATAAAAATATGTTTAAACCCACTATACCAGAGTCTCAGGAACATACTAATGAAATTGGACATAAGGTAGGGGATAATTTTACAAATCTCATTTTTATCCGAGATTGCTTATACGTAAGTATTAATTGGGGTTATATATTTCATACATGTCCATAAAAATGTTTTTCATAAATTTTTTAATATTATTCCATGTATTTTTAAAGACATGTTTACCCCTATTTGACTTCCACATTCTGTTATGGAGGGAATATTTCTTTTTTTACCGTACGAGGAACTTTTTGACTTTTCCTGCAAAAGTACGAGAATGGTTTTTTTGACATATAAAGCATGAACAAATTTTTATTTTTTCATAACGCCTTATTTTCATGAAACTTACTCTAAAATATTTCATTATTATTTTCAAAAAAATATTTTTCCTTTAAAATTTATTTGAATTTTTTGAAATGAAAATTATTTTTCAGAAGAAATGATATTTTCCTCAAGAATTCATTTCATGTGTTTTGTCAAAACTATTTTTCATATAAGATGAAATTATTTATTATGATTATGTTTCAATTATAATATCTCTACTATTTCCATGGTTTGATTCTTCTTATGATGAAATTATATCCATTTGTTTAATATGGATTATGTTATGATGGGATGATGTTTATGAAACCCATTTTATTATTTGCGTTATGATAGATGATTTATGTTTATTTTGTGGAACAAGTAATAATGATTTAATTATGAGATGGGTGGTACCCGTATCTCCCTAAATTTTATTTGATAATTATTTATATCTCATGATATATACATGGCTGGAATCGTAAGTGAATATGGTTCAGTAATACAGGGATGGAACGGAAAGTAAACATAGTTCAGTAATGGACATTGTCCACTATAATGGTCTTAGAAGTAATGCCTTGGCTATAATGGAAATCATATCATGTGATTAATGTTTTTATACAATTACATGTTTTATTCCCATGCTATTTTATCATGATTTATGTTACTCTATGATATATTCCTTATCTACTTCCATGTTTTATGTCATTGCTCAATATTTTTATGTTTAGATTTTATGTTAATGTTTTTGCATTCAAATGTTTATGGATTGTTTTATGTTATCTATGATTAACCTTAATGAGAATTTGAGCTCACCCTTTTTATATTTTCATTTCACCAGGATATAAGGAAAGGTTTTACGTAAGAAAAAAAGGGAAATATCCTTATGGGAGATGTTGAAGAACTTTCACCATGATTAGAAGATGATGTTCTGAGTTTCCAAAGACACTAAACTATTACGTTCCTTGGAAGTTTTTTTCGTTATATATTATGTATTCCACAAAATTAATGCACTGTCCATGTACGTAAATCTTGGGACCCTAAACATTATGTTATTTTCCTAATTTTAATTCACTAATAAGGGTTTATTTTTTGTTCCTATAGTATTGATTCCTCAACTTAGACACTCGAGTAACATCACATTCATGAATATGTCACTTAGGATATATATATATATATATCTTCATCTAGTTCATAAATAAATAATAAAAATATGAAATAAATTTGGAAAACATTATAGTTAATTTTAGAAAAATAAAATCAAATATTTTTTTATCATTTTAAACTTTAGAACTAGAGAAAAAGACACGTATAAATAAATACCATTATTTATAGAATGTCCTTTCCAAACTAGACATAATATTTTTCATTCCACATTACTTTTCTTAAAGATATTTTTAGGAAATACCATTTTATACTTATCATATTATTCTATTTGGAATGTAAAATTATCTTTTAGAAATCATTATTCTCTATCTAATTGAATTCCTTCTATATAATAGAAATTTAATCCTTAAATTGTAACATTTTTTAATACTCTTTGGTTTTACATGTTTAAGTAATCTTTTTGATTTTTATTCTTCAATTTTCTAAAAGTTTGGAGTCCACTATTTACACCTCAAATAATTCTTATAGGGTTATTATTTTTTTAGTCAAAGATTCACATTGATTTAGGCCTTCCACATAACATGATAATTTTTTATCAGCCTATATATCTTGAAAACATTCTATATCATCTACGTTTGTACCCGATTAAACATTGATTCTTCTATGAGACTCTTAATTTCAATAATTATATAAAAATAATGTTCTTAATTCCATATGTGACTCAATGAATATAACATTGAATATTTCCACGATTTTCTTGGGATTCTTGACATAACACTGACGAATTCATCCACTAGGTGTATTACCATGAAAAAACAAACTTTTCAACTTTTTTGAAATTTAACAAAATTACATCCTTTGAAATCTATAAAAATTATATACTAACCATTATCAAGATCATAAAATTTTATTTCTTTATAAACCAAATCCTCAAAGGAATTTGGAAAGAAAAAGGTTAAATTAAACACTAATTTTGAATATAGAAAAACAATCTAATGTGTGTTATATATAATATTAATTTGATATTTCATAATATAATAATAAGTTCCTTAATATTTATAAATAACTCTAGTTATTACACAATTCTAATATATTTTTTAGTCATATATAGTGATATAAATTCATAAAATATTTCATTATTCTCAAGATATTCTTTAAAATCCCAATTTGAATACTCGTATTCAATGTCTGACTAAAATATTTTGTTAAGGAGTAATGATTTCATTTCAATATCTCATTTAATGCTTTTAGACCTATCAAGAGGCTTTAATTTATTCAAAATAATGAAACATATGTCTTAAAAGTAATATCATAAATAACATTTTGGAAATAATTATCTTTATTAGAGGATTTTGATCTTATCAACCCACATACGTCTAAATTTGTGAGTTCAAGTGGCTTCCTTTTTTTTATTTAGAGTGAATTATAACTTATTTTAAATATCTCAGTTTATGAAAAACATTCAAAGAGTACTTAATTTCTTAATTGAGATTCAAAATGGTTCACATAGATTCATAACATATAAGTACCCTTATGTTATTTTCATTTAAATGAATAATTATTCAATTCCCTAATTTATTATCAACATTCAATATCAACAATAAGAATTTTTTATCTATTGAATAGAAAAATATTTCTTTTTTCCCTTATCATATCATGATATTTTATTCATCCTTAATTATCTTAATGAAAAATCTATATTTTGGAAAGATTGTATCATTATTATTTTAACATCATTAGGATAAACTAAAAAATTTATAAATGCATCAATAAATAGAATATCCTGGGAAATGAATTAATCTTCACTAATTTGAGATGTTCCAATGAAATTGATATTTAAATATCTCTCATTAAAAATGACTCATACCCTTTATCATATTTATGAATTTTAATCAATGGATTTTTATTTTTGCTCACATGTGATGGGAAACTACTATCTAAGATTCAAGACCACTCATTATTCAATTATTTATGAGAAAAAATAACCATTTTTCCTTGTTCTGAAACATTACAAGTATTATGATATTTACAACTACATACTTATTTCTCCATCTTTAGTAGTATTATAAGATAATAATTGTCGTTGTTTCCACAATGATGACATTTACAATAACTCTCTTCATGTGAATCAAGTTTATTTTTACAATTTAACATTTTTTTCCGTAAATATATTGGATTCATCCCATAATCATTTTATCATATCCCCTTAAACAAATAAATATATGGTTTTTTGAATTACATACAATGAAACAAACATATTTGTAAATATTTCAATCAACTAATTGACTTGAAATTTTATTATTAAAAAACATCCAGTTTCATTGTCATTCGTAGAGAACTCCTTATATTTTTTCAGAATTGTAAATTAGTTTGTGATTTTATTCTCAATAAACATTACCTTGGATTTAGAATTTGAATCCTTTGTTTAAACAATAATTTTTTTAATTTTTGAAAAATAACTAGATGAATTGATGTTTCTATTATTGTTCTTAGGTATTTTATTTCTTCCCTTTACTTCTTATAATTATATCTCTTTATTTATCAACCTTATTAATATTAAGTGGATTATATTCAGTTTTTTTATTTGGGTTATTTCTAATTAAAATTACTCGATTTATCTGTTATTTTATTCTTTATTGTTTATTTCATTTTTTATTTTTTTATTTTTTGGATCTTTCATTGTTCTAAGAATTATTTTTATAATATGAAAGACTATCATATTTTGTTAAACTATTTTAACATTTTGAAATTAATTGTTTCATCCTTATAAGGACATTCAAATGAATCATATTAATATTGTTAAATAGACCTTATGATTAATTTTAATTAAACATCATTAATATTATAAATAATCTAAATGGCAAATTGAAATTTAACCTTATGAAAAATAGTTCATCAAAAATACTAGAAATAGTGAATCAGTTTCATGAAAAGCTGCACATAAACCTTATGAAAAATGTAACACCAACTGTATAATGAATATTGGGTCACCCATATGATGATTTTGAATCATAAAATGATGTTGAACCATGCTAAGATGTTAAACCTCACAAGGGAATTTAATCTTATTATTATTTATTTTAGAATTACTGAGATATAGAATAACCATACAATTTAAATGACAGTCCTTATTAAATCCTCATAGTTTAAATTTTTTCAACGAAATATAGCTATAAAATAATATATTTTACTCTTATGAAGTAAAAGAGTTATTTTTTTAATGTAAATTAATCTTTTAATGTATATATTTTACACTTTTGAAAATTTGTTTTACTCTTTGATTTTAGATTACATTTATAGTTTCTATTACTCTTATAAATTTCTCTATTTTCTAAAAATATTGAAATTTTTTGTTTCTCATATTTATAATGGATTTATTTATTTATTTTATCATTTTTATGATTACTTATAAATTTTTTAAAAAAATTCTTGTATTTTGAATGATTTTTTTGGAGGATTGATAGAGTTGTTGGTTAAAAATGTAATTCATTGTTATTAGTATCTTGATTCTAGTTCACACAAATGCCCTATTAAGATATTATAGAGAATATGTTAATGAGAGATGTACTTTAAGAAATAAAATTTTGGATTTATATACATGATATTTCTTTATAAAATTAAAAGTTATATTTCCATGTTTATATTATTATAACGTCAATAGGATGCAATGAGAAATTAGTAAAACCAACATGAATAGGATCATGGAGATTTTTATAAATCCAAATAATTATTTTATTTTGCTATCAATATAGGTTGAAGAATTCAGGAAGGGTAATATTATTTCATTATAATTCACTAAAGTGATGTAAAATTGGGAATGATACATTGTTACTCTGTTGTTTAATTTAGAAGGAATTGTTGGACCACAAAAATTAAATTCTTTCAATGATCACATGAAGGTTTATAAATTATTTTACAACATCAAAATTTATTTTAACAACTAGAATCTAGTTATGTTTATTAGTTTTTTTCTTTATTTATCTATATTATTTAACATGTACAAGGTTATACCACCACTGAAAAGTGACCTAGTTAATTATGATGACCTAATAAAAAATGAATTAATTCATAGTTTATTCTTTAACCTACTGAAATGTATAGGTTTTTTCTATACATTTTAATAGACTAAGTTATATCTAAAATCATAAAAAATATACGTTTCTTATATACTCATAAAAGACAATATTATAGTGGATCCACACTTCTCATAGATAGTTATAGAATTTTTGATGAGTATATGTAGGAGAACATTTATTTAATCTACTAGAAGAATCATAGTATTTTTTTTACTGCTCATACTTCTCACATGGAAGACTTATCAATTTTTTCAAAATTTACTTATTCCTTATACAATGAATAGAATGTAATATATTTCAAAATTTTATTTTTTTTATTTAGTAATGAAAATGAAACACTCCACCTATTAGTCATTTCCATTACACTCATTGGACACAACAATTTTTATTATCAAAAGCCCTTATTTTTAATTTCATTCTTAGTAATTATAAATTTTATTAAATATTATCTTTGTTAAATTAATTTATTTACAATATTACATAACAAGATAAAATGAATGATCTATGACCCCTTTATGGAAAATAAGGAAGTAGAGTTTTTTTAAAATTATAATACCATCTCATTACTATATATGTGATTATGGTTATTAGAACGAACAAATGGATGAATTTTTAAAAAATATTGATATTGAATATTGGAATATCATGGATAGACCTAAAATTTTTCATAAAGATTAAATTTATATTTTTTGGTAATTTTTCTCACAAACATGTGCCGAATTATAATGTTATAAATTTTAATTATCTACCAATGAGTAGAATTTTTTATAGACATATTTTCTTTTAGAAAACTACTACTCAAATTTAGAGGGATTTAAAATTCAGTCAACAAGGTATTGATAAATTAAAAATAACCATGATACGTATTTATAGGACTGAATTTTAAGAGTTTGGGATGTTTGATCATGAAAATATTAGTGATGTGTAAAAAATATTTACAATGATTGTGAACATCATGAATAATATTTGTGATACCATAAATAAATAAATATTGATTTAAAGATTATTTTTAGACCCATATAATAATTTTTATTCTATGATTTTTTTATTTATGAAAGCATGAAATACTCTGAATATATTATGTATGAGATGATTGGATCATTACTTGAATACGAACCTGAGTTAAAAAATATTGACAATAAATATAATGATAAAATTAACGGGGTATATTTTATATTATCTAAACATATTTTTTCTGATTATTCATGTGAAAGTGTAGTTTAATCTAGTTTTGAGAAAGGTGATGAATTAATATGTCTTAAAATTTTAACAAAAAGTCTCCTGAAGAAGATATATGGACCCTAGGAAGGATTTCAATAAGTGTAATTAATTTTTTGAAGGAAAATGTAAGAAAAGTGATCCTAATTATGATATTAAATTTTATAAATGTACAATGTAAGAACATACAAAATATTAATGTCTGAGGATGAAAATTGACGAGTAAATTAAGAAGGAAAAAATAAGAATAATTCATTTGTAGTAGGATGGAATTTTAAAAAGTACACTAATTTTTGTGAGTATGGAAGGGAAATGAATACTATTAATCATTTCTTATTTTATATAGATATGATTAAGGTTTGATTTTATTTTAATTCTTATTCATATTGTTATTCTGGTTCTAAATAACATACTATTGTTGATTTAAATTGAATCTATGAAAACCATTATAAAAATTCAATCAATTTAGAAAATTACAAGATATTGAATAAAAAACTATAATATTGTTAAATAAAATAATAATATGATTTTTTAAACGGAAAATTTAATGGTTTCTACATTTGATATTGGATAATAGATAAAGGATAAATTGAAGATGTTAACAATTGATATTTATTAATTAGAAAAAATGAATAACAGTTTCAGAAATTAAACATTCAATACTTAAGATAAATATATGAAGACTTTGAAATTATAAAAAATGAGAATAGGTAAATTAAATATATTCATGAAATGTTAAATAAAATTTTATCTTTGTCAACTATTAGAATATAAAATCTATATTTTGTTAGGATATTATGAAAAATGTCCAGATCAAAGATAAATATAAATTGTCTTAGTTTTGATAGTATATTTCCAAAAATATATTAAAATAATTGTTTCATTGTAAAAATAAAAGAATTTTATTCATCAAATATTTTAAATATGGTTTATTTTTTATAATTAAAGTGATTTCTCATTATATTATGTTCAATATCTTAGTTATAAAACGGAATTTATTTTAAATTATAGTTTTAATTTTTTTAAAATATTCGTTTTTAGCATGATTTCCTAAAGATTTATTCTTTATTCCGATTACACCTAATTGGGTCTTCTTTACAATGTAATAATACTTCAATTATCCCATAAACATGCCATTTTATATGTTTATCATAAAATATGTTGGCATGAGCTTTAATATATATTTTTTATCTAGTAAGCATGAATTCCTTTTTTAAAATATTGTTTATGAGAATATGTAATACTTATTTTTTTGAAATCATTTTATAAATATTTGAATATCATTTAGACTATTTCTATTGATCCTTACAGGAGATAAAGTTTTATATAGGTTGAATAGTTTATTGGATATTCATTTTAATATCTATTTTATGTTATAATAGAAGAATCAATTTAAAGGGGTTTTTTCTACTTAAAATTTTCATGTTTATTTTTATTTATGTATATATTTTTAGGAAATTCTGTCTTTATTTAATTTAAGAGGTGATATTGATTTAATTTAAAAAAAATCATTTTTTTATAATCTAATTTATCTTGATATTCATGTTCTATTATGAAAATTTTATATCTAGTTAATGAATTATTGTTTTGAAATTATTTTTTTATCATTGAGATGGTGATTCGGAGGAAAAATAGTGTTATGGTGATCCTATGTGTGATCACAGTGAAACCCATAATAAGAGTGCATGTTTGAATTTATCTTAGGGTATTTTTGGGATCATGGAACTATTCAGATTCTATAATAATAAAAATGTATTGGAAATTCATGGTTTGAGATAAAGGGATATTAAAGTCAAGAATTCATGAACCTTCACCTATGTGGTTGAGTATTCATGTTAGCATATTATTTAAAAGGGAAACATTTACCCAGAATCAACAAATTTGTATGTTGCTTTTAAAATAATTTATTCTTGCATGAACTCCATTGTCACATGAGTCTATCATTTATAAAAAAAATAACCATATAAAATTGATGTCCTTTCCACGAAATTTAATGAATCTTGGAGTTATTTAATTGGAATTTTATATATATTCATAAAGTATTATTCCATATGATTTTACCATATCATGATTTAAAAAATAAGGGAATGATGCTTTTTTATCATTATCTCTCAAACATGTCTTCCTCTATATTATTTAATGTGAAACCCATTTCAACCCTTTTGATTTCAAGAATTATATTTCTTAGGTATGGGTGGAGATATTTAGTTTAACATGAATTTACTAGAATTTGAGGATACTGAATTGCATTTCCTATTCTATTCGTACTCTAATTTTAATTTATATGAATATTAAGGATGCTATGTTTTGATATTTTTGAAGCATCTTTGAGAAAGTGGGTTTCTTGAATCCTCTTGTTAGAAATGTGGTTCTCTCCACAAATGATGAATATATGATCCTAAATGTTGAATATGACAGGATTCTAAAATAATGATCTAAATAAAAGATGATTGGTCTTAAGGTGGAACATTATAAAATATCTAAGGAACCATGTTCCTTTTAAAATCATAGTGTTAATGAATATTTGAATTGTAAAAAAAATGTAACATTAAAAATCAAAAAGGGGAAGAATTCTTACTTTGTAGTGGATAGTAAGATTTTGGGTCCTAAAAAATAACTCTTTTGGGATTGGACTGATGACCCTAATAAGCATCATAGTTTCCACGCCTAGGTAAGTATAATAATCTTTACCCTCATTGTGAAACATCACACACCACGTAAGAATTTGTATTTTAAGACATGTGACATCAAAAAATGGATCATGCTTCTAATCAGAGACATATAATCCCAACAAAGAATCCTAATAAGATGGATGGAAAATTTTATGATGTCATCTATAGGGGGATTTGAATACAAATTTGATGGATAATCAATTGGGAAATTCCTTCTCTGTAAAACCCAATACTGGACTAGTTTAAGAGGATATGACAATCCATGTTAGTGACAAGTTGTATTTAGAAATGACCCTTAATGAAACTATGGCCAAGTTAGAAAATGATAATATAACTATTATAAGGACAACAATATATACAATACATATTCTAATTAATTAAAACAATAATTCAATTTTTTACATTCCCAAATACCATTTAGGTTTTCTTTATTATAGTGTTAGGTCATAACTCTTACATAACAAACCCATATATTATAACGTGAAAACTTATACTAACTATCAAGTTTTCCACTAAATCTCAGTAAGGGATAAAAAAAGTTAAAAGAAATCATTAGTCCTTGAATAATTATAGGAATTTTATTTTTATAAAAATAAATATTAGCATTCAAATAAACATTTTATGACCTAAGAAATCAACTTCTCTTCTCAAATCTATTTGAAAAAAGAATTTTTATGAAATATTAAAGGAATAATAAATGAAACGAAATTTTTCTACAAACCCATGAAAAACTCATAATAACTTTTTCACAAATTGATACTTTCCAACCCTTATGAATTATCATAAACTTTAATTTACCTAGTGAAATCATATTATTAACATAAAAGATCATAAAATGCATAGATAAATCATGTTGGTAACATAGGGAATAATTTTCAGAACACTATTAAAAGTGGTTTAAATTTATTTGTTACACCGAGAATAACCATCATGGTTTCTCATATAATTACCCTCATGGTTATATATAAAATGACCATCATAGTTACAATTGAAATAACCAAATTAGTATATTCCCATAATCTCTTAAGCGAATATTAATCAGTTAACTCAATCCCTTTACACAATGAATTATAGAGATATAATGGGCTCACCCAACCAAGGATTATAAAAAAACCACCCATCATCATAAAAAATTTCTATGAACCATTATAGAATACATAAAATCTTTCATCATAAAAACATCATTTGAACTCATAAGATAACACTTTCATATATTGATATATCCATTTACTTTTAAAATAATTTTTAAAGAATAAAATTCCTAGATCAAATAAAAAATGTGTTTTATTTGAATAAAACATGAAATATCCTAAATAAATAAAAATATCAAATAATGGTTATAGTAGAGGCAGAATATATTGATTTTGTAAACATTAAAATGGAACATTTCTTTTGTATTTTTCTTAGAAACTTCTATATGAAACTCATAAAAAGATTCTTTTTCGAAATAATTAAAATAAATTCAAAACCAACATAAAATATCCATTTTAATTGACATGAATTCATATAATTACATTCATAACATAATTTTAATAATATGGACATAGAAGAAAAAATTTTAGATAATAAATCATTAAATCATTTTAAATAAGATTATTATAATAAAGTGTCCCTTACCTCGGGTCTGACTTATAATGTATTTTCCTTATCATCCAATATAGAAAACTATTGGTAATTGTTTACATTTTTTAGAATGATGTTTTGTTTATTATTAATTTTATTTTCTATCTTAACATGCTAAACATAATTATTTAAAAATTAAATTCATGTTAGATGATTTCTTAATATTTTCTTCCTAAGTCCAAAATGGGTTAAGTAAGTAAACTACGGTCAAATTAGTCACTATTCCATATTCTAAAAAATAATAATATTGATATATGTTTCATTATTAATCATAAATTATATAATTAAAACCAATCCTGAAAGATGATTATGAAAAATGAACTATATTACAATTGTGGAGACAGTTGGTCGTACTTATGCATGAGTTACAATTCCATTTTTAGAAAAGCATTTTGAAAATAAGGTAAGTATCATTTTATAATTATATAATTATAATAATATTAAAAATTTCATATTATTTACTTAATTATACTTATATATATCATCCATTTGATATGAGGATGAAAAACGAATCACATTTTTTCCTGGAGGTGGTAGTCCACACATTCCCAAAATGATATTATAATTTTACCATTATTAGAAATGTAAGAAATTATATTATATTTTATCATTTAATAATGATAAATATGTAATAAATATCATGAATACACATTATATCCATAATTATAACCAACCATGAGAGGTGTTGATGTAAAACAAATTACATCTGTTCATGATGTGGTAGTCCACCGTACACACATACTATGGATTCCATTCCAATTTTTGGAGGTCTGATATGGATATTGGTTTTAAAATTAACATAATAAAATATAAATATATTGATTAATAAAATATTTTTTATAATTTTGGAATAAAACATTAAGGTGGTGGAAAAATAAATAAAACTAAAACATGTGGTTAAAAAACTATACATCTTCTTTTGAAACTCACCTATAACTAATACCTTAAGCCCTATTCTGACTGCATCCCGCCTAAAAATAACTACATAATGAGGTAATGGATTAAAATAATGTATTTGGGTAGGTATTTCATGAACTAAAAGTCTTTTCAAGTGTGAATAAATGAGAAATGGGGTTCCATTTTATAAAAGAAGGGAAGGGCACTTTTTGATGTCCTTAAAATATTGAATTAATATAAATTTAATTTCATGTCAAAATGTATCAAAATAGATAATATTTTAATTAAATATTATGATGATTCTAAATATGATCATAAAATAATATTTGGACTAGTTTTTATCACAGTTTTTCCATAATATGTTTTTAACCCATCATTAAACATTTTTGATAATTACCATAATATTAAACTTTTCATTCAATCAAGGGTTACTAAATTTAAAAAATAATGATTAAAGAACCATAAATGTAAAGTGTATTTCTTTTCATTTACCATATACGATTAATTTGGATAAATATAAGAGTTTTGTGAATTTTAGTTAATTTAATAAAATATTATTTATTATAAACTATCTTTACTGTCAATTTTAGAATATTAATTTACCTTGACATTAATGAAATAACTAAAAAAAATAAATTTGAATCCATTGAATCAAAAAAAATTAATTTTTAATTATTTCCTAAAAAATGGGATACAAATATTCATTGAAATCATATTATTTTTAACATTTTTAAATTCATTTATTATATTTTTTCAATAACTGAACAATTACTGCATCAAAGTTATGTATTAATTTAAGGTAATTGATTAATAATAAAAAATAAAAAATAAATCTATAGGTAAAAAAAATTATCTTCAAAATTAATATATATAACTAAACACATACTTTGTGTATCCCTGTGTTAAAATTTTTATAGTCATTCAAAGTAATAATGTTGAAGTTTTGGATTTATATTCACTTAAATATTACAATGGAAAAATAGTTTCCAAATATAGAAAGATAATACATTTGAATTTTTTAATATTATCAATGATATATACTAATAAACCCAAATTAATGAAATTCTTAGGGTAATTTTTCAGTACATTCCATTTTATTTTTAACTATAATTAACTGATTCACCCTTTTATAGTGGTAATAAGCACTAAAAAAGTTATTATTAATAATGTCCAAAAATTAAAGGGATATATTTCAAAAATGGTTACCCAATTATTAGAAATATTTTATACATTTTTTAGGATTAAAATTACAAAAGTTAAATAATTTTATTTAAAATTAAACTAACAAAATGGGATAAATATTTTTCAAAAAATTCCTTTGTGGTATAAAAATGTTTTTATACCATATATATGTATAAAATTCATTAAAAATACCATAACTAGATTATTAATAATAAAAATATACTATTTAAATTTTAAAACTGACATAAAATAGAATTTTAGTTTCTAAATAATCAAAAATAATATACCATTTTTAATAAAATCAGTTTTTATCACTATTCATTGAAAAATCAATATTTTCAGAAAAAGTATACCTAAGATAATTTTTACCTAATTAATTGAAAAATGATGTTAATCTTGTAAACTTAAAATTATATTATTTCAAAATTAAAATTTTAAATTATAAATATAATGTCTAATACTCAATTTGTTTAGAAATAAAGATTTTTTATTTTGATCATGATGTTATTTAATATTTGTGTAATGAATATAACTCTATAAAATATAACTAATAAATATAAGATAATTTTTATATCAAAATGACTTTAACTTCTAAATCCTCCCCCCTTTGAAAATTATTTCACCAAAATTTTATTTACTTATTAAAAAATTGGTGATATCATTCCCTTATAACATTTTTAGGTTCTCATGTTGTTGAATCAACTATATGCATTCTCTAAAAAAACATAACCTGGTGATTTAAAATTTCCATATTAATTTATCTCAATGTAGAAGAATCTATTTTTCCCCTCATAAGAAATGTTATATTCAAACTAAACTACCTAAGGACTTAAAACATGAGATGAATATAGAACATAATCTATTAACATTGGTACATAAAAAATGTTATGTAACTAATATAAGCACATATAAAAGGATACATAGTAATAAAATAACACATATTTCTCTAGGATTCAATATGTTTTAATTAATATTGGACATAACACTACCTTTTTACAAAAACACATTACACTTTTCCATGGAGATACTTTGATATAAACGTGATCATCTACCATGAAAGAATGATATTTCCCACAGTTATACTCATAATAATTCTTCCTACTCTGAGATTTACTTGTATTTATTTGAATGAAAATAACCTAATAAACCATTTATTATAAAAATCAAGGTCTCATAAACATCTTTTCACCAACTTCATCCCAAAAATATGAATTCTGATAATTCATTCCATTTAATTCCTTAAAATTTACCATTTGAATACTAAAATGAAAACTATTATTATAAGAAAACTCAAATAAATAAAACTACTTATAAAAAATTTCTTTTTAATACATTCTGAAATAAAATATCATGTATTCCAAGGTCAAAATTGTTCAGTTTAACTATCCATCAGATTGAGGATAAAAATTTGTACTAAAATTTACTTCCATACCCATGACTTTTGAAGTCATTTTCAAAGAATGAAAATAAACCTAGGATCATTATATAAAACAATGGATATAGGAACTACATATCACCTGAATATCTTCTTAAGATATATTGGATAATGTTAATTTAAATATAGAGTATATCAAATGGAAAGGAAATGTGTAGATTTAGTTAATATATAAATAA
This sequence comes from Viscum album, assembly GCA_963277665.1. Taxonomy (NCBI): domain Eukaryota; kingdom Viridiplantae; phylum Streptophyta; class Magnoliopsida; order Santalales; family Viscaceae; genus Viscum; species Viscum album. The sequence continues at coordinate 1,319,270,595 of OY728157.1, forward strand.
TAATCGAAATAGTGTAATTACCTCAATATGTATTTAGAAATCCTACAATATAATCCATGTATATATTCTCCCATTTCTACTATAGAACTAGAAAATCATGAGTCATCCCCTATTTTAACATTCATTCTGCTTTAACCAATTGAAAATTTAATAATATTATGGTAAAAATCAATTATATGTCTTTTCATTATAACCCTCCAACAATACTATTGATGTCCTCTATAAATATTAGTGTTTCTAGGATAAATGGAAAATGGGAAACTATGTGATTATTTCAAAAAATATATCTACAAATGAGATTTTCATGACATGGATAATATCTTTCCAAATCTCAAAAGGCAATATTTATCATTGTTACATTCATAAAACTTACCCTTATAAATCAATTTTACATTTTCTTATAATGCTAAATCTTAATACTATTATTTCTGAATTATTTATATACAAGATAATAATACATATTCCTAAAAACATAGAAAGATACATCATGAAAAAATTCATGGAATGAAATCATCAAATCATTAACCAAATGGTCACATTGAAAACTTACCAAGGATAACACAATGTTAATCTTCTATCTCAATGAATCAACTACATTATTTTACATTCATGGATGATAATTAATTATGTAGTCCTAATCCATTATTAATTATATCTGTAACCTCTATATCATGTTAAATCCATTCTGATTAAATATATACTTTATACTTTTATTATTATTATATATTTCACACTTGAATCTGTATAAATGATGCCTCTATGTTTTTAAAGAAAATACTACAGATACCAATTAAACATCTTCTGTATGGTAAATTTTGTAAACTAGTTTTAATTGATTAGAATACAAATAAATAACATGATCATTATAAATTCATACACAATCAATTCCTTTAAATGAAGTAACAATATATATACCAACATCACCATTTTTGAAGTGGTGATCCAAAATTGGATTATTAACTAATCTTCTTTTCAGATCCTTGAAATAGTTATAAAAATCTTTTGTCTAATTAAATTTAACCCATTTCCAAGTTAACATAGTCATAGGGATAGATAACCATGAATATTTTTTATCAAACCACAGGTAATAGATTACTAGTCTAAGAAAAAATACAAATATCCAAAACATTTTTAGGTATTTTTCATTCCTCAACCACTTTAGTTATAGTGAGAACAATTATTGTGTTTTATTTATTTATGACGTGTCTATAGAATGAAATATAAGGTAACCAAAAATAAAATTTTGTAAATTTTCAATATAATTTATATTGATTTATGTTTTATAGAAAAATATTTATAAACTTTTCATGATCTTAAAAACATTTGGAATAAATGAGAATTTCATCAATAAACACAACAACAAAATTGTCTAAATATTAATGGATTGATTTATTCATAAGATCCATAAATATATCTAGGGTTTTTTAAACAAAATATAAATAACTGAAATCTCAAAATGTGTATATCTAGTCTTACGTGATATTTTTATAATGTTTCCTCCTTCACCATCAAATGATAATACCCAGACCTTAGGCCAACTATCAAAAATATCAATCTCCAAAGAGTTGATCAAACAAAATATAAATATGTTTAAAAAATACGTATTATTAGTATTAATGTTATTTAAATCTCTATAATCAATGAAAATCCTCATGGACCCATATTTATTTTTAACAAAAAAAAATCGGTGCTAGGATAAATGAAACCATTATCAAGAAACTATTGTAACATCTTTTTAATTTCTAGAAATTATACATAATCCATTCAATAAGGTTGTTTTGAGATTGGTTTACCATAATGAACTAATGAAATATTAAATTCAACTTCCTTGTTAGGTATAACACTAGGGAACTCATCATGAAAAATTTTTAGGTATTCTTTTTCTACTAGAACATCATTAATCTTAAATGTTCTATTATTTTATTATAATATTTCCTAGATAACTTTCATTTACATATTTTAGCAGTTTACCAACATCTTTATATGTTATTAGAGGAATAGGTTTATTCTTGTGTAAAAAATGTACTATTTTTGAAGAATGAATCATTCATCCCTAAAATCAATATTAGCATTGTAAACTAAGATCTAAACCATACCAAAAATAAAATTTAACTCCACTAGGTGAAATAAAACTAGGTTTGTTTGTAAATTCTTTCCAAAGACAATGACATGAAGATTATTATAATTTATTTTATTTTAATAATTACCCTATTTTTTAACAAATGTTTTGGATTAATTTCATGAGGTTTAATTTCTAATTTAACAAAAAAATATCAAAATTGAAAGAATTTATAGACCCTAAATCAAAAAGGAATTTTCATAATCAAAATAAACAATAAATAATACCGCATATCACTTCATTACATGTACCAACAACTTCTGATGTACCTTTTAATAATTTCACTACACATTTCAATTTATATTCTCGATGCTTCCTATTATATAGTGTCTTATTTGGACATGCATGTGTATAATGTCCTATCTCGTTATATTTAAATTACATTACTTCCAATTTATCAGAATTGGTCTTATCAATTCCTATATATTTTCATTGTAATTTTGAACTATAATCCAAAAAATAACTTATATAAATCACTAAACCGACTTCATAATGCATCCCATAGAGTGATTTTTACCCTAACTCTCACAAAATGAAATCATAATTTTCATACCATTATATTTTTTTGTTTTATTCTTCCCAATTTCCAACCACCTAGAAGAATTTTTCTACTATTTTTAGAGGTAAATGTTATCATCAAAACAATCCATTTCCATCTTCCTATATCTTCACACAATTTTCTCATAAATTGTAAATTCACATGAAGCCAATACCATTTCATTTCAATATAGAGTAAAACTCATTATTTTTACTATGAAGATCCTGAATAAACTGTGGTATATAACTTTTCAATTGGGTGATGTTTTCATTGTATGTGGCAACTCAAGCTTCCCCCCCTTTACCTCAATTACAAGAATTTATTTTCCATAATTTATCTAACAACCTTAGGAAAATATTTTTTAGGGAAAATATTCATAAATTCATCCCATTCTTATGCATTAATCTTCTCTCCTTCTCTGATATTCATGAACATTAACCAACCCTATATGAACTCACATTAAAATAGTAAATAAAAAGACTCTACTTTTGATGATATGAACATCCAAAGACATTGAATATGTTTTCAATGGATTTAATGCCTCCTTCAGCTACCACTAGGTCTATAGATCCACTTAATTCCAAGGGTTGTTGTCTCATAAAATTTTCTACTATGGACATGTCCCTATGTGGTAGGTCTATTATTTCTCTAGAATGGATACGACCACCATTTATAGCCTATGTAAACTATGTTATCATAAAATAATCAATTCTTATTCCAACCATTCCTGGTTTCTTATTCAAAAGGTTATTTTCCCCTTAGTTCCATTATACTTCAGTTTCCATATTTCCTCTATGGAAAACCATTTTAAATAAACAATTTTTTTGATGATAAAATTTGGTAATATTCAAATTCTATATCATTTTAACACAACCATAAAGTATAAGATATTAAGGGTATCCCCTTAAAATTTTATTAAACCCTACCGGTATCTAAAATTTCTTTAATACCAACTGTATAGGCCCTAATTTATATAATACCTATTCTAGTGACATTAAATTAGAATTCACTTTAATATATTCCCAAATAAATTTTAGTCTTAGAGGTATAGAAATATATTTCAAAACATCAATATAACAAAACCATACATTATAATGTGTACACTTATAATTATTATCAATTTTTCCCATAAAGGAATTTTATAAAAAGAAACATGTTTCCATTCAGGAAAAATTGTCACAATTTTAATATAGACCTCATACTTTTCCTTACTTCTCCTGTGAAAAATATTTTTAAACATAGGTTAAATTTAAAAATCTCATAAAAGGTATATAAAAATAAATAAAAATACTATTATTCCATGAATACATAGAGAAATTTACCTTTTCAAAGTAATATTCATGATCAAAATAAAATTTTATTACCCCAGAAATAAACATCACTGTCTAAAATTTTTCATAAAACATATCATAATAAATAATAAAGGAAAAAATAAATCACATAAATGTATCATTGAAGTCATGAAAAATCTCATAATAACATTTTCATAAAGTTATACTTTTCAAACATATGATGTATAAAACACTTTCATTTACCTTGTGAAATCATAGTATTTCCATAAAACATATATCAATAATAGATAAATCATGCAGGTAACTTGGGGAATCATTTTCAAATCACTCATAAAAATGGGATAAAATTAATGGTTACACATATCATAACCAGCACCGTTACACATAAAATAACCATCATAGTGACACATAAAATAACCATCATGGTTTCAACTTGAGTAACTATAATATTATATTCCCATAATCTCTTAAGAGAAACGTAATTGGTTAACTCTATACATTGATCTACTAAATTGAAGAGATATAAAGGGGTCACCCACCCTTGTTTTATAATGGACCCACCGACAATAATAATAAATTCCAAATAACTATAACAAAATACATAAAATCGTGCATCCTAAAAACACTATTTCTACCTATATTAAACCATTTTTAGATATTAATATATCACGTTACTTTAAAACCTGTGTTTCAGAACTAAAATTCCAAAAAATAAATGGAAAAAATGTTTTTTTGAATAAAACATGATATATTATAAAGGAATGAAATAATAAAATAAAAATTAATGTTGGGGGGGAAATTCTTCGATGTATTATACTTTAAAATTTAATATTCCTTTTTCCTTTTTATTGTAATGTTTTTTATAAAACAAGTAAAAATATTCATTTTAAGAAAATTGAATGAAAGTAAAAAAAAACATAAAATAACATTTATAATTCAATTCTGTCCAAATAAATTCATTCATAAAATAATTTTACGAATATGAACATGGAAAGAAAAAATTAAATTATAAGTCTTAAAACATTTAAAACATGGTTTTGAAAGTAAAGTTCCCCATACCTTGAGTCTAACTTGTTACATAAGTTCCTTATCTCTTAGAATAATAAAATTATATTAATTATTTAATTATATAGTAATATTATACATTTTATTTTATATTTTATTTTATCTATTACAATGAAATTTTTAATTATTTAATCAATTAAATTCATATCATTTGTTTTGAAAATATTCATTTCATAACTCCAAAATGGATTCCGTAAGTTGAATATGGTCAAAGAGATCATTATTACATCATATCATAAATAATAATCATGAAATCATTATAATTTATATACATGAATTATATTTTTGGAAGTAATCATGAAATTTTATTATAAAAAATGAACTACATTACAATCAGGGAGATGGTAGGCCATAAGTACGCATCTGTGATGTTTCCATTATTCAATGATCATTATAGAAATAATTTATGTATAATTTCATATTTTTGTAATAATAATAATAACATTAATATCATATTTTTTCTTTAATTATACTTATATATATGATCCATGTGTTGTGGTGATGAAAAAAATCACATCACTTCGTGGAGTTGGTATTACACACTTACTCACGAACGATGTTGTCATTTTTTAATGAATGAAATGGTAATAAATTATATGGTATTATATCATTTAATAATGAAAAATATGTCATAAAAATCTTATATTAACTATAAATACATCATTATAAACAATCGTGATATGCATTGGCTGAAAAAGAGTTACATTAGTTCATGAGGTGGTAGTTTTCCGTACACATGATTGATTTCTTCATCTACCATTTGATGGATGATGGAGATAGATATATGCTTTTAAATTAATGTAATAAAATGTAAGTATATATATTACCCTAGTTTTATTATTTTATATTATATTAAAAGTATTTTAAGTAGGTAGAAGAAGTAATAAACCTAAAACATGTCGTTAAAAACTATACCTCTTCATTAGAAAGTCTCCATTTCGTAATAACATAAAACCTCTAAGGTTTGTATCATGCCTAAAAATACCTAAATAATGAGGGTATGCATTGTAGGAATGTATCTGAGAAAGTATTTTTCAAAAAAAAAATTGATTTGTATGGGTGAATAAATGAGAATAAATGGTGGCTTGCTTAAATATAGGGGAGGGACACTCTTAGAATTTCTTATAATATTAAATTAATATAAATTAAAATTTATTTCAAAATTGATAAAAGTGGATAATATTCAAATATAAAATAATTTTGAGTCATAATACTCTCATAAAATAACATTTAAAAATGTTTGGATCACATATTTACCCTTATCTTTTTGTTTTAACCCTTCGTTAACCCCTTTAAAAATTAGCATAATTTTAATGTTTTATACACTTTATGGGTTAATAATGTTTCTATAAAATGAAAATAGATAGGTGAATATGAATTTTTTGATTTAATTGACCATATAAAATTTATTTATCCATATATAGGAATTTTATGAATATTAAATCATTTAATAAAATATTTTTTATTATAAAATATCATTAATATCAACTTTAGAACTACTCATTTTATTTCACCATAATAACATCACTCAAAATGGAATTGAAATAATCTGAATCAAAACTATTTAATTTTTCATTTTTTTGTGTATAAAATTTTTTGACTGAAATATTATTTCTTATTGTACTATTTTTAACATTTTTAAAATCATTTATTTTATTATTTCATTAATTGAATAGTTACTATATAAGTGTTGCATAATATTTTTATGTAATTATTTATTCGTTAAGAAGTAAAAAATAAAATACCATAATAAAAATAAATCATTTATGTTTTAAATATCTATTTATATCAGAATAAATCTTCATTTTATCCCTATGTTAGAAATATTATAGCTATTTAAATCAAGAGTGTGACATTTTTGGATTTGTATTCACATAAATATCATAATGTTCAAACAAATTTCTATAAGGAAAGAATCCATATATTATGCTTTGGAATGATTATGGGTACTATTTACTCATAAAAATATATAAAGTCTTATGGTCCTTTTTATTCTTTATCATTTGATTTTTAACTTTAATTACCAAATTGACCTTTCATTGTGGTAATAAAAAAAATTAAGATTAATAATCATTGTGTTTAAAAATAAAAGGGACTTATTTAAAAAAATTCAACCCATAATTCAAAATCTAAAATACATTTATCAAAATTCTAAAAATTTAACTCATGGGATTTAATTTTAATATAAACCAATAAAATACTATCAAAAATGGTTGTTTTAAACGTTTTTTTGGTATAAAAATGTTTTCATACCAAATTCAAGTATAAAATTCATTAAAATACAATAATATAATTAGAATGGATAGAAATAAACTAATTAAATTCTTAAAATAATCAAAAACTTAACTTTACTTTGTAAATAATTGAACAGAAAATAAAACTATCAATAAAATCAATATTCTTATTTATTTATTGAAAACAATTTTTTTAAGAGAATTATGAAAAAATCATCCAGAGATAATTTTAACATAATGAATTAAAAATGAAGTTACATTTTAAAAAAATTATAATTCTATAATTTAGAAATAAATATATTAAATAATACCATATAATTTATAAATCCAAATTTGGTTAGAAATAATGCTTTTTCATTTTGATAGAAAAATAGCATAATATTATTATAATGAATATAAATATGTAAAATATGATTAATGAATATATATGATAACGTTTTTTATCAATATTAAATAGTTTTTTACTACTATAAATCATATTGATGGACTTTAAAAGGATCAATCTCACAATTAAGATTATGTGTCTTTAACCCAGATGGTTGGGTTAAAGCTATGAATGGGAATCAGTTGAGAGAAATCATTTAAGAGTGAGAATATATAGAAAAAATTCAGCCCACTCAATAGAAAATTTTTTGATGGTGATTTTGATGAATCATGATATCATAAGAAAATTAATAGTCTTGATGTGGTTAAGTAATCTCAAATTCTATAGAAAATAGATAGTTTGGTGAAAAATACCAATCTCAAGAAGATAATTGAAAAGGGTAATTGGAAAGGACAAAAGACTCTATAGATGAAGAGTAGAATAATATTCCCCAAAAAATGGGTATGTGATCCTAGAAATTAATATTATTTTCATTAACTATCAAGGGATTAATAATAAGGATACCACCTCGTACCTTAGGTACCTCATCAATAATCACAAACTTCTACTAATAACTATTATCAATCTCATATTTAAGTTTAAAATATTCAATATTTTCAATTGGGATAGGTTTATAGTTCACTTAGAATAATATAATATTAAGTCTTCCATTGTTTAAATTCATTATGTTATTAAAAGAAAGGATATCAATGACTATTTTATTTATATCAAGAAGTAATACAATTCTCTCAATATTAACTTGGGACCAAATCCCCTATGATTTATTTTATATATTCTCATTTATATTAAAACAAAAAAAAATGTGAATTATGGGGTGAGTTATCCCTATTTTCGTACAATTTAATAATTAATTGGATTATTATAGATGAACTTCATTAAATCTTATGTCCAAATGAAATTTTTCGAGGGAATGTTTCTCAGAGTACCCTAATCAGAATTCTTGGATTTCATTGACAAGTGTTACCTCACTAAAATCACATTGGATAGTTCTAAATTTTCATGGTTATTATTAAAAGTTAATGTAAGGAAATAAATCATTATTGATAGTCTATTCATCTCCATTTTGGGTGGTTATTCCAACCATTTACACTCTTGGAAATACCCCTTAATGATTAATTTTTATTATTCCTCCATATTTATCTCTATCGTTATTGAAACCAAGAACCTTCCATCTATATTAAATGTTACAAACCAACATGATTCAACATGAAACATCACTATATATGGATTTTCATAGGGTTAATATTAACAAAAATCCCAAACATGTCACCAGTCTATAAAAAAATGTTACCAAATTGATTAAAATGAAAAAGAAAAGATAAATGAAAATGGGTCATACAAAAGAAAATACAAATGGTTAAACCCATACAAAATAACCAAAGAAATACTGAAACCATGTCTATATGTGAAAGTTTACAATCGCCAACCTATATCACATAAAATAAAACATAAACTAGGAAAATATTGTGAGATAAATGATATCCTTCCCTTTACCGATTCCCTATAAAGTAAAATATACAAATTCTATAAGTCAAATACAGGGTGTGAGGGAAATGCCCAGTAGGATACCATAATGAATATATAAAATTCTAGACACCTTGAAAACATTAGTTGTATATTTAAAACAAAAAAATTATAAATATATTTCATTTGAAAACAAATTTTCATTAAAAAATATTTTATTTTTCATAAAGTATAACACATTTAATATAAAAAGAGTATGATAATTTACATAAGAGATATATAGGGATAAATGATAAAAACCAACCATAGTAAAAATATAAGATAATAATATGAAAAATAAAACATGAAACTATACCATCATATATAAAACCAAGAAAAATTTAGGTTCAGCCCTATGATAATATGTACTAGGGCATGAAAATTAATAAAAGGTTATTATAATGGGATTTCGAACAATACCAAGACTTTATATAGTCTATTAGTATGTGTAATATCCCAAATCGTCCACACTTTAATTGATACCAAAACCCTAATGGTGTTATACATAATAAGGTTATCATTTGTCCATAACTAAATCCATTCAACGTCCCCAAAGTACCAATATTTCCTCAAAACATTAATGTAAATCAAGCTCAAAATTTTATAAAAAAAATTACCATGATAAGAATTATGACTACAATTCTTGGAATTTTATTTTTGAGTCAAAAAAATATTTTATGAATTTAATTGAATAGAATGAGTTCATAAACCTATTTTTTTTCTAAAAAAACCCTTTCAAATCCTTTTTGATACCACTCAGATGAAATTTCATAAAAACTCTCTTCGATTTCAATTCAATAAATTTCATAAAACAACCCCAAGGAATTTAAAATTACATATATTAAATCCCAAGGTTGAACAATTGAATGGAGACACCTAACACCCAAATGGAAAAATACTAGTCCCCAAAAATAATAATAATGGGAAATGAACATATCGAATATTCACAAGATTATATCTATAAGAAACATCACCAATTCACCATCAAAACTGAATGATCTCGAAATCACAACCCAATTGGGATACAATGAATCATGTTGATGATAGATCGAGAGAAGATACAGAGAAAAGAGGATAAATCTAGAGGAAATGTGAAATAATCATGAAGGATCTACCCAATTTGATTTAGAATCACCAAATTGAAATGATGGGAGTCCTCTAGAGTGTCATAGAGGGGTTTGTTTGAGCTAATAAGGCAATAAAAGATGATTAGACCAAAAATAAAAAAGGGAATTAGGGTGATTTTAAATTTTTAGGAAACCAATATGGGGTGAAAAATTATACCAAATGTCTAGACTAACTATGTGATAAAAATGTCGTCATTATTGTCCTATGAAAATCAAAGTAAATGGTTACCTGGGAATATAGGAATAGTTAGAATAATTGTTTAAAAACCAAGTGTCATCCCCTGAACCCAAACTTCTATATCTGCATAATTTTCCAATAGGCCAATATGATTAGGAGAACCATTCCCAAATGGTGATAATCACCACTAGAACAAACTAAGCCAATTTTATGGTTACTATTAACAGTGAGCAATTTGTGAGCTGAGCATGTTTTCATCAAAAAACCAAAAAATTACCCCAATTATCAGAGGCCTTTATAACCAAAAAATATACAATCTAACCTAATAATTAAACATACTTTTGACCTGGAAGGAATAAATTTAAAATTCAATAATTCTTGGATGTCTTATGAAGATTCTAGGAAGACCATTGAGATGGCAGAGATAGTGAAAGATGGAGGAATTATTGTAACAAAAAAATATTTAATGGTATGTGACTTTAAAATTTTAGTCTCATTTATATCATATTTATAATGAAATATTATTATGTGATCATTATAACCTAGCCATTAAATTAGAAGGAATGAATAGTATTAACCACATTATGAAATATATAATCATCTATATCATTATTATAGTTATAATAAATTATAATTAGTGAATGATATTAATTAAATTTATATATTATATATTCAATAAATTTTTTTACATTCATCTAATAGATTTTATAACAATAAGTAGAGAATAAATATAATTTTACATATTAAATGCTATATTTTTTAAAGGTGGTGTCACCGCCTTTTAATGTCGAACTTTTTATATATATAAATTTTGAAAATTATATAAATTATATATGAGAAATGAAATTTATTTTTAAAATTATAATATCAAAATTATTTTATTTTTAATTTTTGGTATTTCCTAAAAAATACTTTTTTTTGTGAATAATGAAAAATAATTTTTTTTATAAAATTGTGAGTTAAATTATTTAAAAATAACAGTATAAATTTAATTTCATATAAATGTAACATAATAAAAAAAATTATTAATAATATAACACATATCATTTTAATTATCCTCTTATATTATTTTGGTATAAGTGCACATTTAGGCTTAAAAATAAATTTTTCAATAAAACTATTTTTCGTTGCATTTTGAATTATTAATTTGGAATTAAATTATTAAAATCATATGGTTTTAATATTTAAAAATTGATTCTGATTTTTTATTCACAAGGTAAAAAATTACTAAATATTTCCCTTTTAATTTTGACTAATATGAATAGGAACATTTGTAATTTTTATAAATACTATAAATGGTAAATATGGTAATTTTGGGTAAAAATAATATTCTAAGGATTATAAGATTATCGTACAACTTTAAAAAATATTATTGGATGATTTATATTAAACTATTAACACCTAAGGTTCAAATTTTAGTTATTTAATGAAATCTTTTCCATTAAAATGACTTCGATATTATATAAATTAAAGAGAGCCACACAATGTGTCTTTCTTTATCATAAACATCTTTTATGTATCTAAATGAATAAATTGGGTTATGAATGAATATAAGTTTTCATTTTTAAATATAAAATATTATTTATATGATAAAAATTGATTAATTATATTATACACTATTTGTATAAGTTTATGATATTTTTAAAATTTTATTTAATGAAAAGACAAAGTTGTCACATTAATATTTTTAGTAACTATATTATTTTTAATATGGTGTCTTTCAAAATATATCTTATAATTCAGATATTATTTTTAAAGATAAAATACTTATATACATCATTGTATGTTTTTAAATATTTATCGAATACGTAATTACCTTAAATAATTATACAACAATGATGCAGTAAACATTTTAGTAAAGAAACTATTATATAACTGATATTATAAAATTTAAAATAAATAAAAATTAAATAATTTTATCTTATCCAAGAATTTTATGGATTATTATAACATAATAGGTTTGTATTAATTTTTTTTTGGATTGTGTTATTATTTTTTATTATTGTTAAAATTATCAATAATGTCAAAATTGACACTAATGATATTTTATATAAATAATATGTTTTAAAATTATATAAAAATAATAAAAAAATATTTAAATGTAATTTTCTATTATTATTTAATATAAAATATAATAAATTATTCATTTATTCTCAAATGTACATTATATAAGTAAAAGTTACAACATTTTAATACAAATTTGTTTTTACCGTAATTAAAATTAAAATATGTTAACTAAGTTGAATCAAAATGATAAGCTATAAAATAAAATGAAAAATTGTCAAAAATTAATTATAATATGAGGTTAAAACCATATCTCATCATATATTCTAATACATGGCCATTTGGAAATATTTTTATAGAAAATTAATTTATAATAATTTAATATTTTGAGGATTTCCAAGGGTTCCCTTCGCCTAATTTATAAAAGGAAAATCCTTCCTTCATTTCATTTCAAAACCTTGTGCCTTCTTTTTCAAACAAAATTTATAAATTTCTATTTAAAAAATCCTTAGATAATTTCTTTTGGTTTTTTTCTTTCCAAAATACCAACCCTAGATTCCATAAGAAGAGATCTAGTGGATGTCCACCGAAGTAGACTTAATCATCTTTAGCGGCTCTTTCGTGTATGGTTCTTCTTCCACTTCTTAATCATGTGTTTTTTACATGATAAATGAATAAAAAAAGAATCATTTATATTATGAGAAGTTATAATGAATATTATACAAGCATCTTCAACATATTATTCATCCTATAAATAAATGAAAACATTACATCTGCTTACACCTGGCTTACCGTCTCCAAATCATGGTGTAATGTTTTTATCAGCACATTACTTGGATGGGTACGATGATGAAAATAATTGATATATATAATAATTATGATATGATATTTATTACACAAAAATTAATATACTATCAACTTATTTACCCATTAATCATTAAAAAAATGATATTATCGCTCGTGCGTACGTACAACCTCCCATCTCCATGATGTGATGTGATTCATTTTCCATATTCACCATTAAATAATGATTATAAAAATATATTTAATGAATAAATATGATATCGATGACCTTAATAAAAAAATTTAGATTACGGAACTATGTAATATTCATAAAAAAATCTGTACTTAACTGACAAAACAAACCTGAGAAACAATGTAATTAATGCTTGAAATAGTAAAATGAATAAATATTATTAACAAAAGAGTTGTAAAATGTTTTAAGAGAATAATATATGATATCATAAATTTAAATATTATTGTATTATAAGTTAATAATATTATTAGAACCATTATAAATGTTGTTCGGGCAAGTACGGTGGAAATCAGACTTAAGGTAAGGGAGTTCATAACCCAATTTCCATTATTTGGGTTAAATTTTACTCTATATATTATTTAATTCTATAATTATATGTGAAAGGATTTATTATTATATTATGTTTTATTTACACTTTTTTATGTGGATTTATATATGATACTCATAATCAATTCATTTGGTTTATTCTCAGACTTTCTTTAAAAAAATACTCTTTCAAATGTATTCCTTTTCAAAAATTAAAAGGAATTTTAATTAAAAACCATATACAGTATGAGTGGATTTTCTTACTTTCATGAAACATTATTTTCTTAAGTAACATATTACATGTTTTCAAGTTTATTTTCAAAGAAATTATTTTCCATTATAATTGTGTGGCTCTTCAAATAAATGAATTCAAAATAAAAATGGTATTTCTCTCTAGAATGTTTCAGTGATTTTATAAGATTATTTGCATCAATGACAACACTATTTGATGGATATTATGATTTATTGAGGTTGATCTCATATGATACAGTCTACCATATTTTATTGAATTCCTTATAACTTTTTTGACTATGTATGTGCTATTTTGATACCATTCATCATATTACATTGGATAGTTTAGGAATATTTTTATTTTTTTGAAAAAGTTATTAACATTACATATGTAGTTTCAATATGAAGTTATATGATGACTATGTTTCACACATTTCATATGAAAAATGAATTGAACTTATGAAGTTATGGGTGGGGCCCACTATAGCCCCTTGATTTCTCAGTAGGTCCCATGAGAGAAACTAGTTTGTGTATTGGGTAATACCTTACCTGATTATTTATAGTGTCTTGGTGGAATCATTGATGGTACGTTTATGATGTCTCTCATTATTCATTCCCTCATTATGAGATTATTTATTTATATTCAATTTAATTATTTAACTAGTACAATATCAATGGTTATATTTCATTCTCATATTATTATTTCTGTGGGAGCATTTCACAATATTTTATTCCTTCTTTGTTATGATCAAGTTATTTACTAAATGTCACGTGTTTTACATAATTTCCATTTCATATGGCTTATTCTTTATTTACTCATAGATTATTATCTTTACATTCCCTTACTTATCATTTTTTGTCATGCATTTTTATTTATTATTCGCTTTGAAGATATGAGCATTTAATTTGTGAGTGATATGAAGGGCCACTCTAAGAGGGAAATGGTTTTCTCAACGAAATATTTTTCTGTATTTTTTGTTTCAAATTTAATGTGAATTTATATTATGTATCTAGTTTTCCAAGACTGATAAAGTATTATTTCCTTCGGAAGGTGTTCCCTTGTACTTAGCACCAATCTAATAAAGTAAGCACCACCTCTAGGCTATTGGAGTTGGGGTATTTATAGTTTGTATCATAGAAATATTACTAAAAACCTTGTGAGCTACATTTAGTAAAAGATATTTCAAGAATTAAACCCTATTAAATAATTTTAAAATATTCTTATATAAACATATATTATGATTTAGAGGTTAGTTATACCTAAATATTCAATTTATTTAATGTGATTCACTGGTTCATTAATTATAAATTTTTTTTTACATTAATGATATAATCTATTGTTTTACATTTTTAAAACTGTAACCTAGTGGAAGAATAAAAACTGCATCAATGTATTTAAGTATTTTCCTCAATGGAATGGTAATGATGCCAGAGTTGGAGATATTGGTGGAGCTAAAAAAATTATAACTATATTGGTTTAGTTGAATCAATTTATGAGTAATAACCTTTCCACTGTAGAGAATAATTCTGATCCACAACATGAAGTAGAAAGTATATAATACTAATGTGTTAACAACCTTGATCATTCGATGAAACTATGAATCCATTTGAATCTAAGAAATTGATATGTTCTTTGGAGAATAAATTTCACATATTTGAATTTATTTAAAAGGATAATTTTACCATGGTTGTATATAAACTTTTAGGTGATACAGATCAATGGTGGTCATTGATCCAAAAACCTAAGGATGTAGAATAAATAAAAAGTATGGAATAGAAGGATATTATGGAAATTTTCTTAGAATTATATTTCCCTTGATTAAAATGAGCTTATATAGAGAAAAAAATTGACAATGAGAAAAATTAGGATGAAATGTTGTTAAGTATGAATCCATCTTTACATGGTTATAATGTAATATTGTGGACTGTGTATGTAAGCCAATGAGAAGATTTAAATATTTATTTGATGGGATTATAAAAATCATTCGAAGGGAAATATTATACTAAAAATTATTATCAAATGGGGATAAAATATCATGTTATATCAATACTGAGAAATAATTATCTAAGTCATGTGAAAATTTAATAAAAGAAATTGAAGATAAGTACAGAAGAGAAAAATATAAATAATGGGAAGGCAACAAAGAAGGATTTTACCATATGTAATAATTATTGATTGTTTCACCCTAGAAATTGATTTAAGGGATTAGGATTTTCTTATATGTGTGTGATAGGGTTCACCAGGGAAATGAATAAAAATGAAAGGATAAACAGCCAATTATTAAATTTTATAACTACAATGATATGGGACACTATGAAAATGAATTCCCAACATGTAGAGAGAATATACCTCATAAAAAGCTAAGGGATTAATGTCAATATTACGTTGTGGATATAGATAAAGTGTAATGATAAATTTTTTCAGGTATTCAAATTTTTATAATAATTTTATAAAATTATGATGTCAATGATATCCTAGTTATAATTATTATGGAATTTATAGGAATTTTACTTTAGCACTTTTATTTTAATTATTTTAAAGTCCATGTTGAACAGTATCAATGGTCAAGAAAAATGATTCATTGGAATTTTTAAATTCTTGGGAAATACATGATTAAGGGAAATATAACCCTTAATATGATCTTGATGTTATGATATTTGTGTTGGTATAAAGAGATAATTGACATGGATAATGTAAATTGGATAGTGTAGACTACTTTAGAACTGATTATTGATTTATTTACATAATGGTTTATAATCTCATTGATTTATTTTACAACATTTTGTCTTTTAAAATATACATCCAATAAAAAAATTATATAAGGAATAGAAAATAATTCATTTTCTAATAAGGTTTAATGGTAATTAATATTATTACAATATTTGAATAGAATATATAATGAAGGTATTAACTTTTTTAGTGTGTGACGATTTGAATATAATTCATTTTTTTGGTCTATGAAATATTCATTTTTAGAAATTAGTGATCTTATTTTTAATGGTTTGGAAAAGTTAAACATTTATGAAATAGTTTATGTTGATATTTGGAAGATGTTCTAGAGATTAATATACTACTTCACATTATAATAAAACCTTTTCTAATAAATTAAGTATAAATATTTCAAGAAACAACTAAAGGATGATATTGCATGTGAAATGGAAATAAATCAGGTATGTTTATTTTATTAAGTGCTTTTCTAGATACTAACAAAATACCTCAATCTTATGGAAAAGGATTTTGGATAATAATATTATCCCTATACTTTTATTTATTAGAAATAAATAATCCTTTAACTGGTCATAAATAAATGGTTTTGAAGGATAACTTTCTAATGATCGTTTTCTCTATCCGTCTCCATCAGAACATGATTGTTAGTTTTATCTTCCATATTTAGGTTTTCACTTCCCACTAGATTTATCATATTCAGAATCCTAGTTTTATAATAACCATTTTATTTTTGTTTTCATGTTTTTAATAGGTTGATTTATTGATCCTATTTACAATGTGGGTTTCCCACTAAAGAATTTAAAATATCAATCTTTTATTTTTAAAGTGACATTTCAAATTGTGACGACACAATTTTGGGAAGGAGGAGAGAATAAAACACCTAGATATTTAATGGTATTTATACTTTTAAATTTAATATTGTTGATATATTTTGAACAATTAAATATTATTTTGTTATCATTATAACCTTGTTATTAAATTAGTGGGGATGAATAGTATTGTCCACAATATGAAATATAAAACCTTTGAACACATTGTTAATATATAAATTAATTATTATAAGTGACTTAGGTTAATGAAATTTATATATATTATATATTCAACTGAAGTTTCTAATAGTCATCCAATAGATTTGATTGTAATAAGATTTAAATAAATAAAATTTTATGCATTAAAAGACTAAATTTTTTAAATGGTAGTATTACCTTCTTTATATAGATCACTTGTTTTAAATCCAAATTTTTACACTTTCATAAATTCTATTTAGAAAAAAACGTCATTATTAAAATTATAATGTGATATATATGTTATGGTTAATTTATTGTATTTTTATAAAATATTTATTTTCTGGTGAATAATGAAAATATAGATTTTTTATAAAATTGTTCATTACATAATATTAATGTCTAGTTATGAATTTAATTTGATAAAATTTTTACATAATAATTATTTAGTTATAAATAATATAATTCAATTCATTTTAATCATCCTTTTATATTATTTTGATATAAATACTCTTTTGGGCTTAAAAATACATTTTTTAATAAAACTCTTCTTCATTGTGTATTGTCGGATTAATTTGGAATTAAATACCAAAAAATATTTGTTTTGAACATTATTTAATGGATTCTATATTTGGATTCATAAGTTATAATTTCATTAAATTGTTTCCTCTTAATTATGCCAGAATAAATAGTAACCTTGGTAATTTTTATTACTATAGTAATGGGTAAATTGGGTAATTTAGGGTATAAATAATATGATAAGGATTGGAAAATTATCATAAAACTTTTCAAAATATTATTTTAAGATTTATATTCAACCATTAACAACTATTGATTTAACTTGAGTTATGTAATGGAAAATTTTCCATGAACATGACTTTAATATTATTTAAATTAAAGAGAACCACCAAATATAACACCCACTTTCTTAAACATATCTTATGTGTCCACATGGGAAAAAATTTAGACTAGGAATAAATTTAAGTATCTATTTATAACTTAATAATATTATTTTAATGATATAAATTTATGAATTGTTCTTGGGGAACATTTTTATAAGGTTATGATATTTATCATATTTTATTTAATAAAATGAAAAATAAGTCACTTTCAAATTTTTAATAACTGTATTATTTTTAATATGGTGCTATTCAGAATATATAATCAAAAATATATATTATTTTAAAATATATAAATTTATTAAAATCGTGATGTTTTAATTTTAATTTTTTGTGAAAAATTAATTACTTTAAATAATTATATGGAAATGATGCAGAAATTACATTACTAATGAAACAATCAAATAAATGGTGTTAGAAACAAAAAATTACAAAAATTGAATAAAATAAAATGATATATAAATTCTATTGATAATTATAAAATATTAGGGTTGTATTAAACTTTTTCTTTTGAAGTGACATTATTTTCTTATTTTCTTAAGGTTAAACAAATGAATAATGTCAAAATTGACACTAATACTATTTTATGAAAAGAACATGTTATTAAATTATTTTGAAATCATAAAAAAATTAAAAAAAAATTAATAGTGATTTTGTCAAAAATATCATAAATTTTTCATTTATAATCAAATTTACATTTTATAATTAAAAATTACCAACTAATAATACTAAATAAATTATATCCATAATTAATATTAAAACATGTTAACTAAGGTTAACCAAAATGATATGGTTTAAAATAAAACCAAAACCTGTATAATTTTAATTTGATGATGATATTAAAACCTAATATAATCTAATATTTGAATCCATGCCCATTTTCATATTTTTATAGAAAATAAATTCAATAAAATTTAATATTTTGCGGATTTCCAATGGTTCCCCTAATCTCAATTATAAAAGGGAACTCCTTTCTTCAATTAATTTCCCCACATTGAGCCTTCTAGAAAAACCAAACACTATCCTTTTCTCTTAACAATATTATTTTATAATTTATGGATGTTTTTTTTCATTCCATAAGACCAATCCTTAATCCCCTAAAAAGATATATAAAGGACATCCTCTCAAGAAGAGGTAGTCATCTTTATCAACTATTTCCGGTCAACTTTTTTCACATATTATTCATGTGTAGCTTTCATGATAAATTAATAAATATAGTTTCATCTATACTAGAAGATATTAATATGAATATGGTCCAACTATATTATACTTTTTACCCATCTAGAAAAGAATCAAAATCACTATGTGTGCATACGTACGGCTTATCATCTCCACATAATGGTTTTTCATCACCAATTCACTAGGATAGGTAGGATAATGAAAATAATTGATATATATTATAATTTTTATGTGATATTTATATGAATAAATTAAAATACTATCAACTTCCTTACCATGTCACCATTAATGAAATGCTATCATCACACATGCATACATA
This sequence comes from Viscum album, assembly GCA_963277665.1. NCBI lineage: Eukaryota > Viridiplantae > Streptophyta > Magnoliopsida > Santalales > Viscaceae > Viscum > Viscum album. Next base: position 1,319,290,742 of record OY728157.1, read on the forward strand.
AGACCTACCATCTCTAAGAAGCGATGTGATTCATTTAAAATTTTTAAATGCAGTATTTAAGGAAACATATTTAGTGAATTTACATAATTTATTGACACATTAATATCTCAACTAATCCTTTACAAGTTTACAAGGTTATTTTCAAGGAAAATCTTTTGTGATTTTGCATATTTTTTAATAAATGACTTGAATATTAAAGTGGTATTTCCCTCAAAAAAACAATGATTTTTATAGATTAATTTCATTTATGACAAAAATACTTCATGTATATTATGATTAATTTTTTTTTGATCTCTTATAATATCATATACCATATTTTATTGAGTTTTTTATGATAATTTTTACATTGGATGTGTTATTTTGAAACCATTCATAATATTACACTGGATAGTTTATGAATATGTTTATTTTTGGGGAATGTAATTCACATTCCATATATTGTCTCAACATAAAGGAATATGTTGAACATGTTTCACTCATTTCATATGAGGAATTCATTGGGCTTGTTAGGTGATGGTCAGGGCCCCTTATAGACCTTTGATGCATCAGTAGGTCTCATGAAACAAACTAGTTTTGGTATTGGTCATTTATTTCTCGATTATGTATGGTGTATTTTCCAACGACTTGATGGTATATTTATGGTGCCTTGAATTATGCATTCCCTATTTATATTTTTTATTTTTATTCCTTGTGAATGTTAAGATAGTATAATATACATGGTTTTATTTCATTCTCCTGAGATTATTTATATAAAATCATTTTACTATCTTTTATTCTCTCCTTATTGTGGTAATGTTGTTGATTAAATGTAATGGGTTTCCATTAATTTCTTGTATGTATAGTTTGTCAATTAATTACACATAGTTTTTGATATACTCTTTCACTTACTGATAATTTTTTCTCACCCTTTTATTTTGTTTTATATTTTATATTATTTTAGGAATTCTTTTATGATTGTTATTGAGGGTTTTTATATGTATAATAATGGTGTTCTCAATGAATTTTTTTTGTGTTTTATGTTTTAAATGTACTAGGAATTTCAATTATGTATATTTTTTTCTTGGACTACTAAAATATTCAATCCATTGGGATGTGAGCGCTTGTACCTAGTACCAATGTAATAAAGTAACCACCATCTTTGGTCTTCTAGCCTTGGGGTATTTACAAATGACTTCTAAAAACTTTTATAAGAATCATTAAAAAACTAAATTAGTTATATGAGTCTGGGTTATGAAAAATTTATCTAACATGGATAATGAATTAAATTGGCATGAAGATGATCATTTTATAATCCATAACATGACCTTTGAATGAGATCTTCCTTTATAGGAATAATTCCTCCTCTAGTGAAAATTTGATGCTCTATTAAGCCCTATTTTGGGAATTTTTAAAGTTAAATTCAGAATGAATATTCTTAAATGGGGTGATTAAAACACTAAATATATCTACAAGGGGAATTTCCATATGTGTGTTAAGAATTATTTATTAGAAATCTTTATTAATATAGATCACTATCATGGGTATAATGATATTTTTAGTACCCTAGTTTACAAATTTTATCAACTTTTTTTAATGAAAACTCAACACCAAGTGACCTAAATATATTTTTTGTGTTTTATTGATCCATTTCATAGATGAAAAATTATTTTTTGACTATCATTCCCACATATTAGAAAATCAATCTTTCTCTTCTCACCCTAAATTCAGATTGTTTTAGTTGTTATAAAGTTTTCATGACAAGTATTTTATCCACTATTTGGATATTATGCATCAGATATCTCTATGGTTTTTAAATATTTCCTCACTATAGAATTCTTTCACATTGGTTATAAATTTTAGTTCATCGATATAATTCCTTAGGTTGAATATACATTGGATTGTAGGGATTGTTTGTCCATCTTTCTCAGGAATAACCTTGTCAAAATTATTGCCAACTTTTTTTTAACGAGACTTGGAGGCCTAGAAAGTAATTTTATATCTCTTAATAAATTTTGATTTGTTCCTAGAAAGAAGATATAGGAATTAAATTACTCTTCCTCAGAGTGTCTGAATCTTCTCTAAAATAAATCATAAGATGGGATCATTTCTCTCAATCTATACATCTCTAACAATTTTGACACCCTCAATTGAAATATTATTTTCTAAATTCTTACAAAATATTGATTTCCTAGTGATTCATTAGACTCATTTATTCTATGCTCACTTGCTGATGGATCTCCATCATTTTTTATGGATCCAACAAGGGATTCTTTGCCTATATTATAGGACATAGATTCAGGGATCTTGTTTCAACCATTTTAATTATAGTTGTTAATGATTATCTGAGTTGATTCACTCTTATGGAAATAGACACTAGTCACATCAGTCCTATAAAGATCAATTTAAATCCTAAACATTCAACCCATCTACTATATGTTGATGATATTCTTCTCTTTTATGTGGATAATGATTTAAAATTTTCTTATTCTCAATATGTCTTCAATTATTCTGATAATTCATCTATATAATATATTTAATGGGGAATGTAAATAGTCCTTTTTAGTGAAGGTAATTCATATGGTAGGAAAATTAAAATCGTCAACTCTATGAAGGTTAAATAAGGTCACATCCCCTTAAATTACTTGGGAGTTCCTCTATTGGTAGAGAGCGGTTACATAAGCTCTATTAAAATAATTAGATGTAAAATCACCTCAAAACTGAGTAATTTTAAATGAATGTACTCATTTCAATCTATTAGAATATTCCTAGTAAATTATTTTATCTCCTTATTATTTTTTTACTCCTTTCACCTCTATCAATATCTATGTGAAATTTAGCAAAAGGGTAAATTCATAAAATAGTGGTTCTATCTAGATTAGATGAGTGCATAATAGAAAAATTTCATTACTTCCAAAAATAAGTGCACAAAACCCATTGATGTGGGTAGAGTGGGTATTAAAATATATATTCTTTTAAATAAATCCCATATTTATTGTTTCACCAAGAATTTCTTATACTCTACCAGTGATGATATTGGTTTCCTCATGAAGAGGATTGTTGAAATATTTCATAGTATAGTTGACTCAAATATGTGCTCATCATGTTTTTGGACCTCAAGTAATATCTTAAAGAGATCATATGAGACTCTCTTTTTTGTACCTCAAGGTGATCCTCCCTCATTTTTAATTACATGAAATATATTTAGAATTATATTTTGAACTCCAATGTCTTACTCCAATGCATATATGTCTATCAATACAAAACTTTCATAACTCCCTGTAACATATTAACCCCTTCATACCATCCAATTTTAATCAGAATGTACAAAAATTATTTATTTCAATTGATGATAGGTTATTTTGGTGTAACGCATTCCTTGAAATCCTAAATTATCTGATTTACTATAGGTTTTTATATGGTACTTCAGTTAGTACTCCAAAATGGATGGTTATCTTCATAAATCATTACAAACATCCATACATGTAGATTTTAATTTAGAATTATTGGATTAATAATATTCCCATGAATGATAAATTAAATTCTATGGGAATCCAGGAAACTTTAATATATGTATAGTGGTATTACAGTGGTGAATTTTTTCAACATTGTTTCCTTCACTATGATCTTAAAAATTTAATTTGTATACACATTTCATCATTATTACACTACAAGCTTGACCTTTATGGTTGAATTTCCAAATTTATGGATGCCCATATAAGATGAAACTAAGTAAAAAACTTAATAATCTTATCTATTTGGTATTTAATCAATAAATATTCATATTTGGAATACAAAAAATGAAAATAAATTTCATTTCATTTTACATGAAATTCCAAATTTTATTTCCTAGATGATAAAGGACATTAAGATGGAATCCATGATTTATTTTGTAAGAATGTATAATAATACAGAGGACTTTATCTCTAATAATATAATAAGGGTATCTAGAATCCAAACGATTATAGTCCAACCTATGTTCATTAGCTATAAATCAATTAATCCCTCATATATCATATTTAATATAGATGTTGTTATACTTGGGGAACTTAGACCGTCTAGGTGTGGAGGTATTTTCTTATCTTCTAGATTATTTTTAAGGTATCCTTCATGAACTTTTTTTAAAATTTATTTTTATTAAAACCTTATATTTGGGTTATTATCTATTTCATAAATCAGGTGAATAAATTTTTATTTAATAGAATTTAGTTTAAATGTTACCCACTCTCAGTTATTAAAAATGTAATGACAAAAGTAACCTTAATATCGTGGATACTTTGAAACGAGAGGATGGAGTGTATTAAATACCTTATAATTATGAAATATATGACCTCTAATATCTAATTTTAAGGGAATATAAGGGTAGGTTCTCTTTATAAGGAAGTGGTGTTAGAGAGGGACTCTCTCTGGTCCTGGAATCTTTTTGTACATTTTTATCATTTTCATGTATCAAAAATTTGTGAAAATGTATGTACATGTAAATAAATCAACCTATTATTCATATATATTCATTTTGTAATCTAATTTCATGGGTACTTGTGGAGGTTACCAGATCATAACATATATAAATATTTTATCTTTTTAGAATAATATTCAATAGATTTCATAATTATACAGTCCCTAGAACTATAAATGTTTAATGTATTTGGAAACAAGATATATAATCATATTATTTTATGAAATATCTTCAACATATCCCACAAGGTTATTCCCTCATAGTACCCATCTTAAAAATATCCTACTTAATAAATTTCTTCATAACCTGGGGAAAATGGAAAATTAAGAAAGGGTCTGCTCAGGTCATAAATAATGGTAAAAATAAGATATATTAAATGATTATCACATTACATGATAAGTTAATCATAAGGATGAAATATAATTTCATCCATATATAATAAATAAATAATCATGATAAAATACATTGTATATTATGAGTAATAAAAGTGACGAATCATCATTAATAAATCATGGTCCATACAAGCATATAATAAGCATGTGAACAAGTCATAAGAATTGTGGCATAATTATTATTATATAAAATCACTTCATTTTTCATGTTTAACTTACAAAGTTTTCATAGTTTAATAATTTCCTTAGTTTATTGGGTTTACTCCGTATTTCATCATTTCCTTAGTCAAGGTTCACTCCCAAGTCAATCATGGTGGATATAGTACCTTACTAAACATCCTTGATTCCCCATTCTATTCTATATTATCTCATTAGATATTAATTATTAAATAACTCATTAAAGGGATATATAATTCTAGTTCTACCCACTATATAATGGAAATAATACTTATGTGATCCATAATATCATGAAATCATTCATTATTTTATTGTAACATAATAAAACTATAGGAACAAATTAGTTTCATTGAATTAACCATAAAACATCATCATCACAATCCATAAAATGAATTAATGTGGATAGTATCGTTGGGAAAAAATACTTCAAGGTAATATTTTAGTGTTTTTTGGTTGATTATGTTTGTTGATAAAGATAATTTATAAAGTAAATTGTTCAGTTACAAAATATATTTTTGATAATGTATGTTGAAAAATATCTATGAGAAATGAATGGATGTTATAGAGGTGGTACCAAGAATTACGTATATAATGTGGCACCATTTCCTACTGTTTTGAAAAAATTTAGGGTCCAAAATGTCGAGGATACCTCAAAAATCACAAAATTAATAAAATTGGATTGCCCTATAAAACCATGCTAAATTGATATTAATCAACTAGATGAAAGAGGAAAATCAATAGATAATCTACCTATAATTGATAATTTATCCATTATTTATAATTAATAGACTTTAATGTCCATAAACGATGTATGAATCATTTCTGGAGTAGTGAGAAATGGAGAAGGTATAAGGGGATCCTTTCTATAGATAGTGATCCACCAAAAAAAGATTGTGGGTGTGAACTCTGGAAGTAGTGGGCTATCCCTAAAATTTTTAAAGGCAGTGATCCTAGTTATAGATGTGATCTAGCCTGAACCTTAATTTGGAATTGAGCCTTAGTGTATTGGGTACATCAACACGTTGTCATTTTTTCTCCTTTAACGTAGACTAGTGAGAGTGATCCAAGTAATAACATGTCTGTCCATGTGCATGATTTCTTTATATACTTTATCTATATCATCCTAAGATAAATTTTATAAGTATAATATCAATATAAACACTAAAATGAAAGCTAAGTGTCCCATATAATAAATAGGTAAAAATCTAGTGGGGTAAGTAGAATTTTGAAAAAAATATGCATACCCTGATTAAACCCCATTAAGTTATCTAATTTCATTTTTTGCCTAAAAATATCTTAAAATAATATCCCTATTGAATTATAAATCAAATTATGTTTTCATGGATTAAAAATACCATCGAAAACATTTATAAATTTTTTTGAAAACATGAAGAAAATATCATTTTATTTTGATAAAATTTTAAATAAAAAATCCTGAAATAATAAGAAATTTATTTTATATCAAAATAACTAGACAATATTATAAAGTAATATTAAAATAAAATAATGGACATGATTTTCATAAAATCAATTTATGTGGTAATTGTTAAAATAATTATCCATTTCACAGTTTTTAAAAATAGTCCTAAAAAACATGTTAGGGGAATGTTTTAAAATTTTATTTCTAATACATTGAAAATAAATTCAAATATTTTTAAAATGTACTAAAATATCCATTTCATAATTGAATATAACAATATTTAAAACATTATAATTAACATGTACATTGATGAAAATTTTTCTTAGCTAAAGAGGAAATATGGTCAGCATTTCTTTATAAAATAAAAAATATATGTAACAAATATAGTAAAATGAAATGAAATAATGAATACCCCATAAATAACTAAGATAAAATAAAATATATAGATTTTATGATTTAAAAAAATTATAATCCCCTTGATTATATTCAAGTATATGTAATCCATATTTGAAATGGGATTGTGACATAAGCCCTACATTAGATCCATAATTTCTTCGTACATGAAATTAATTTATCATATAATAAATATATAATTATTATAATTCAATACCAATATCTTATTCATACATATTTTAAAATATATAATTCCCTTATAATTTCAAATTACCCATTTATTAATAATTATTCATTAAAATAAACATTTGGCTGAAAATTGGTTTTCCTACACGCATGTTTCAATTTAATGGTTCTGATAATTTTACATTGTTCGTGGATTCAAAATATAAGGAATCATAATCAAATTATATGTTTATATTATTAATTATATTCACTTTTATAATAATTCATATAAGGTGGTAATGAAAAATTAATAACATCACTTTGTAGAGATGGTAGTCTGTATTTATGCATGAGTAATGTTTTCATTTTCAAATAAACAGAAATAATGAAAGAAAAATAACAATACATATTCCTAGAATCATGATAATATCATAAATATCATATTTATTTATTAAATTTATCCATATAAACATTAATTTATGTATTACATAAAAGATAAATCACATTTCTTTGTGGTTATGGTAGTCAATATATACTTATGATTGATGTTACCATTTCTCATATGACTGAAAAGATGAATAAAATTGTTAAAACATTAAAATAAAAACATTTTATTATAGTAAATATATTTATGTTTCAATTTTAACATGGTTATAAAATATTTATATGAGTTCCAGAAGGAAAGAAACTCAAAATAGATCGGTGAAGACAATTACCTATTCCTTAGAAAAAAAACCATAGCTTACACATTAAACCTTCAAAGATTCATCCATTAGAAGAACAAAAATATTTATGAAATAGTAAAATAATTTATGAAGGTATTTAGGTAGGTCCTAGTTGATCAATATGGATAAAAATTTGAGATTTAATTAGAGGGAGAATCCCCCTTTATAAATGAGGGGAGTGCCATTTTTTAAATACATGAAGCATTAGAATATAATAAATTCATATTCAAGTGAAATTGGAATCATATAAACTAAATTTAAAATATATGATAAGTTATTTTATAAATCTACATAAACAATAGTATTTATAAAAATTACTAGAATATGTTAATCGTTATATCTAAAGATTATCCCATTTTAATATTTACTATATTAGTGAATTTTTACCTTTGTTACTATTTATTGTGACCAAAAATAAAAAACCTAATTCAAAAAATAATAACCATTTTATTAAATTCAACTCCTATAATTGGAATATATTTATATTTAAATAAACATGAAAAATGAATCAATTGGTTTTGACAAATTTCTTTCAAGTTTAATATAAAATGTATTCTCATTCCTTTCTGAATAAAAAACATTAAATGGGTATTAAATAATTTTATAGAATATTTTATATATTTATTTATTTTAAATAATTCAGAAACAGTTATGAATTTTATTTATTATGAAAAAACACAATGTGTTCATAAAATAATTTTTTAGAAACAGACATCACTTTTTTTAATTTCAAATGATTTTATGTACATTTTTAAACTATTTTTAACCAATAAATTCATTTTATTCATGTTTGAATGATAATTTTTTTATCTTTAATATCCTGAATTAATTTTAAAATAAAAAATATAAGCAAAAAATAAGTCTCATAAAAAAATAATTCAAAACAATTCTCTAGAGTCATTAATATTTTTTAAATGAATATGAAATTAATTTCAAGAATTATATACCATATAATGTTCTTTAATTTAAAATTTATAATCAGTACTCACATAATTTATATATCTGTGGGATTCAAAAGCTATCAAAATATTTTATTATTTAAAGTAAAATATATTCTCAAATCTCATGGTGTTACATGGGCTTTCTATCCCATTACCCCCACCATTGATTTTTTTTATTATATTTAGTATTTAGAAGAGTTATTTATTTTCATAAAGTTATGTGTAGTTTTTTAAATGGAAAGAATTGTTTTATTAATATTTTAAAAAGTAAGAAAACATATTATTTTCAATGATAAGATAATTATTTTATTTTGATATTATTTTATGTTTTTTAGAAAATTACACAAAAGGGGATAATTTTTATAATTTATATTCATTTTTAATAATAAAAATATGGGATATTATTAATATTCATCTGATAATTTTATTATTTATGTTTTAATAAATTCAATTCCTCACTTTATACATCATTTAATTCTTTATTCTATATTATATTTGTTGTTTATATTTTTTTTATCATTCATTATTCATAGAATTATTTTTTAATTTTATGGTTTTTAAGTATCTATTAAAATATATTAGACATTGTAATTTTTCTATTTTAACCTTATAGTCATTTTTAGATGAAAAATTTAAATATCTTTAAATGAACCTTATTATGGTTTTTAAATCAACCTTATGACTAATTTTATTTGAACGTTACTAATAATAAAAATCAACCATTTTAAGAAGAATACATCATCCTTATAAAAAACACAACCACCAAATAAAAAATTATATATAAAACTTATAAAAAATAGTACATCAAACTAATACAAAATCTTAAATTAACCTTATGAATAATTTCATATCTACCTTATTAAAAATTGTAAACAATACTTATGATGAAAAATAGATGAACTTTTAAAATATTTTGAACCGTCTGATGATATTGATCCATATAAATGAATTAAAACTTATAAATATTTAAAAAATTAATATGGTTTATTTAAATCTCATAAAGATATAAAATAACGTTAAAAATTATAAAGGTAAAACATATAAAATGATACTTATTAATTTTTGGTTATTCAAACATTATCAAAAGGATGTAACTTTATAGAATAATTTTACTCTTAAAAAGATTTAAAATAATTTTTTAAAAGTAAATGATTTTGATGGATTTTATATTTTATTATTTTGAAAAAAATATATTATACTTTCATGATATTATACATTTATATTTTATATCACTCATATAAATTTCTTTATTTTCTCACTATTTTGATATTTCATTACATATAAATTTATAATTTTTTGTTATATGTTTTTTATAAATTTTAAAACTATGTATAAATGTAAAGAACCTATTTAATGTTTTTTATTGAGTTTTATATAGTATTAATTGAGATATTGGTTGAAAATATCATTCATTATTATGAGATACATGTAACTACATTATATTAATAAAGATTTAACATATTTTAATACGTATGTTGATGAGTGTGCAAGTTTAGAACTGAAATGTAGGAATGATACACATGATATTTCAATATACTAGAAAAATTATATTTCCATGTTTATGTTATTATAAACATTATAGGATGTGAGGATAAATAATGAAATTCCCACTTGAATAGGATCATGGATACTGTGATGAAGCAAAATAACCATTATAATGTTTTCCCTAAATAATGGTTGAAAAATTTATGAATGGTAACATGATTCCATTACAAGTTAACAAAGTTTTACATCATTATTAAATAAAAATATTTACTCTTATATTGAATTTTTATGTTATTGATAGATCTCCCAAGTTTATATATTCTTTACAACTTTTTACGAAGGTCTGAAAATCATTTTACTACTCCAGTATTTTTTTCAACAAAATCTAGAAAATTTTGTTTATTTGTTTTAAATTTTTGTATTGTTCTTTATTTCATTGAAAAACATATGTGGTTATATATCCCAAAAAATATTTTTGAGTTCTTCATACTGAATTAATCAAAATTCAATAATTCAATCAACAAAAACTATATATCTACTAATATACAGTAAATATTTACCTTATTACATTAGTATAATATATAATATATGACATACCATGGGATGAAATAGTTTATCTTTCTTGGGAGACTATTTATATAAATAATTTTTATATTAAATTTTAATTGTAAAACATATCATAAATATATCTATAATATAGAATTATATTAATATAATTTCAATGGAATAATGGAAATTGATAGAAAATTTAACTACAAGGAATAAAATGAACTGATAATAATATATGCATGTGATATAATATAAAACACAAAAATATATAAATTATAAATTAAGACCGTAAATGAATAAGAAATAATTTTTTTTAGAGTTATGTATTTTTAAATTTATAAATGAAAATTTATTTAAAACATTTATAATATCTTTCATAAAAATTTTATTACACTGTTTAAAAATTACATTATAAACTACTTCCAAAACACCTTTAAAAATGTTTCAAAGAGACCTTTAAATACATATTTTTAAAATGATTTTAAAAAAATTTATCTTGAAAATAAATTATGCTTATGTAATAAATTTTTGAGTGGAAGATAAAAACATACATAAGTTGAATGAAATCACTTTTCCAAATATTTAAGAAACCAATATCAGATTATTTTAAAAATTTCTAGAATAATTAGAATATATAAATATATATTACTTTGTAAAAACATTAAAAATTATAAATTAATATAAAAAATTAATAATGGTCATGAATTTGGGAAAATATGTTCATGAAAAAAATATTAAAAAGATATTCTTTTAACACTTTTGTAAAGAAAGCTAAAATTGAATTATAGGGAAAATGATAAAAATATTACATTAAACATTTAAATTGAAAGGAAAATTGAACATAATTTGACCTTAATAAATCATTTATATATAATAATATAAAATTCAGGAAGAAAAATGTTGAATATAAATATAAAGAAAAATCATTTTTGACCAAAAAGGATAAATGATATTATACTTTTTTATAAATATTTTTTGGTGGGATTGAGTAAAAAATATAGATTAAATTAAAACCAAATTAAAAAATTTATGAAATTGGATGGTTTTTAGGTTATTTAGATAACAAAATTTCCCAATGTAAATTTAAACATTAAAAATCCAAAATAAAAATGAGATTATAAAATAAAACATTATCTTGGATTCCCACTTTGTCGAACACTTTCCAACCTACTATATAATATATTCATATTTATATTTATATTTATATTTATATTTATATTTTATATATATGATACATATTATTATTTTAATTTATATATATAATTTATTAATAAATTATTTTTACCCATTTACTCATAATTCTTGGTAAAAATTAGATGTTTATGTGTTAACAATTCTGTTTCTCATGCATGTTTTGATACGGTAGTTCTATTCCATGATAATTGATCAGGGTCTCATCAAATATATATTTTTAATAAAGTAATATACATAATATTTATACATAAAATACACTTTTATAACCATCCATATAAGTAGGTTATGAAAATGAAATATGATTTTCATGGAGGTGGTAGTATGCATGTACAAATGAGTGATTTTTCAATTTTCAGTGAACCCAAATAAAGGAAATGATATATTAATTTATATATATATATAACATAAATATTTAATTAATATAATATTTTTTCACTTATTTTATTGATATTACCATTAATGTGAGCCAGTGATGATGAATGAATTACATAATTTATTAGAGGTGGTTGTCTGGACGTACAAACAAATGATATTTCCATTTTACAATGAATGGGATGAAGTAAAATCAGATGATATTTTATCTTTAAATAATCATAATTATTTAATAAATATAATATATATTCATTAAATACATCCATATAACCAACCATAATATTCATTGAGGAAAAATGAAATACATTTATTTATAGAGGTGGTAATATTCATGTACATGTGAGCAACATTTCTATTTTCCATTTGATGGAAAAAGATAAAAAATTATTATATAATTAAAAATATATTTAATTACATTAATTATACTTATTTAATTATGTTAATATTGTTATATAGTATTTTTGTAATGTTTAATATGAATTAAACTTGAAAGAAATTGGAAAGAACAGATACATATTCCTTGGATAATCTCCTTCAAAAACACATTACAGATTCAAATATTTTTAGTTTGGGAAGAAAAAACCACTATTTCTTGGATAAGGGTGTTTTAAATATATTTTGGTAGATAGTTTTTGAGATTAGGGGCTTATGGTGTGTAGATAAGTGAGTAGGGAAGGTTACCTTTTATAAGCAATAGGGGTGATACTTTCTAAATACATTAAACATTAAAATAATATGAAGTCATTTTCATGGGAAAGATGCAAAAAATGGGATTGTTTTTAAATACATAATAATTTAATCTATATATACACTCAAAAAAATCAAATTTATAGATGTTTTTGAGATATTTTAATCTTTGTATCTTAATTTGACTCCCTTATTAAGGTTTTTAACCCTTAGCATGATAAAAGACCTTTTATCATGGCAATTATTTATTATAATTAATATTTAATTGAGAATTTTTACATAATTTGAAATAATTTATTAAAAATGTGGAATTAATTTTATAATATTATGTCCCCATATGTTCTAAAAATTAATTTTAATTTATGTTCTTAAAATGAAATGAAAAACTGTTTTTCACTGTATTTTAATGCATAAAAATTAATTTATACCAAAATCATGTAAAAATTTCATTCTCATAATTTTTTTTGGTATATTAATAAAAAATTATATTTATTTTATCTTAAAACAAATCCAAAACTGAATGTATCCTTATAATAATTTTATAAAATAAAAGGATGCCAAATGGATATATTATTTGAATATAACATCACTTAGATTCAAAAATGTAAATCAAGGGTTTCTAAATTCAATATAATATTTTCAAATGATTTATTTTTTACTTATTAAATATTTTTCTGATATATAAATCTTTTATAAACATTCAGGTTATTCTTATATCATAATAATGTCATAAAAGACAAAGTATTTGTAAAAATGATATTTTTTACTATTCTCCTAAAAATCAACCTTTTTAGAAAAATAAAAAATTTTCCATATGATAATTTTGAAATGATGAGTTAAAAAATTAAATTTACATTCAATAAAATAATATTTTTAAATTTTTTAAATACTATTTGTATATAAAAAATTAAATATTAATAAAAATATTGATTATAGAAAAATGTGTATTTTAAGCTTCAAGTGTTCATTATATTATTTCATATCAATTTCAAATTAACAAAGTTTAAGTTAATTATATCATAAAGTTAATACTTTTATAAGTAATAAATTTATTAAAATACACAACACTTTAAAATTGTACTTTGAAAAAATACCCCTTTTAACATTTAATGATTTTTATTATATCACAAAAATTATGTATTCTCGAATCTTTAAAAATTATCAATAAAAATAAACAAATATAATTTAAGTATATAATAATTTATTATTATATTTATATTTAATAAATTATAATTTTAATATTTCATGGTAGCTTTAGTCTCGTGTTGTGTGTGTTATATTATAATCAACATAATATATATTTAAACGAAAGAATGTACTAATATTTTTGGGTGTAATACACCGGTAATTCTTAAACCAATTAAAAGGAATATATTACATATTTAATTTATAATGGAATAGGATTGATATTAACTCATAGAAAAATTCTCGGTTTTTATACATCTATAAAATACTATATTATAATGGATCCCCACAACTCTCAATAAATTAGAGATTTTTTTATGTTCAAATTTAGGATCGTTTCAATCCAAAATACAATAAATGTAATTATGTTATTTTATTTATTGATTGAACTTCTAACTCAATGTACTTATCATTTTTTTTAATTTTATTTATTTATTATCCATTAAATTCCAAAAAAAAATATTTCATACTATAATTTGATATGGAAAGACAATTCACCCCCTATTGTCTATTTCCTTAACTATCTTGGGACCAAACATTTGTGTGTCCCAGATGTCGATTTTAATCTACTTATGACTATAATCAAGTGTATTAGTGGATTTTATAACATCTACCAATCATTTTTATGGTTTCTCACAAATTTAAAAAAAATATTTTTTCAAATAACAACCAACTTCATGTAATTTTACAAAAAATTATGTGGAACTCCTCCATTGTAAAAAACATATATATATTGACATCAATAATTTTACCTCTTATATTAATAATATAATTAATACTCTCAATATTTCTCAAGAATTCATCTTTCTTCTTAGATTTAATTTTTATATACGATATCTGATATATTTTCTTTAATGTTGCTTTTATTTATATTTTTTTCATTCTTTTTTAAGGAAATAATGATATAAATTTTTAGTTTTAATTACATTACAATTTATTATTCCCCAAAATCATATTCATTATCTTATTATTTTTCATTATAGTTCTTATTTGAATTACTTTACTATAATATGAGATTTTGTACACATTTAACCTCTAATTCTTCCGCTTTCCATTTAGTTTCTTCATTATATGATGCCACAAAATTTTATGATAAAAAATTATACTTTAATGATGAATTCGATTTTCCCTTACATTTATTAATATTTATTTTTCTATGAGAAGTATTAGTGTGGGATATTTAATTGGATGATATTTTGTAATAATCATTCTCATCTTCATCATGATTAGTCTTTGGTATATTAACTAAAAATTTCTATTATTTAAAAAAATGAATTATTTATGAAGAATTTACCATTATACATTCCTTTTTTCTATATAAAATAATTTATAAAAAATTATATAGACTCATTAATGATTATTCTATCCTCATTATCCTCAGATTATTTTTCACGAGACATACTTTTTTATATTTATTCCATTTTTTGTTATAAAAGTTATCACATTTTTTAATCTTTGTTTCTTTTTAAGGTAATTCCTACTAAAGTTATATATAAAATCATGATATTTTTGAGTTTTTCAATTATAAAATCATCCAAATTTTTATTTTCAAGTATATAGATATTTTAATTTAAATTTTCTTGTAAGATACCCATAAATTTCTATTTAATCACCAAATTATCAAGTGTTTTGAGGGTTTTGGGCATAAAAGAAGTGGTGGCATGACCATTAATAACTTGTCATTCCATTATATTTACAATAAAATCTGTAAGAACATTATGAATAATCATCATGTACACTGAATATAGTTGGAAAAAAATTAATGAACCAAACTAAAAATAAAAATCAGAGGACATTTCACCTTTCTTTTTGATAAGGTTAACGGCCAATCCTTATTTATTACACATAAAAAAGTATACCTCTTTAAAAAATAATAGAAGAGTGAACTAATTAAAAGAAATTTAAAATGAGGTAAAAAAATACACGAATGTTATAATGGTCCTACAATCCCAATAGAAAAAAAATCAATGAAAAAATAGAAAATTTCTCAATATCCCTTTTCTAAAAAAATGCAAAAGTGGGAAATGTCAAGAATAATGCATCACCCCCTCGGCTAAGAAGTTTTATCATGCTGGAAACACAATTTGATAGATCACATATCCAACCAACACAAACATGTGGAATATTACTAGTAAAAAGGATCCATTTTACCTTTCCCTATTTTTCATTTCTCATAGGAAAAAGCATGCGATGAAATGATAGAAATATCAACTGAATGAAACAAAAAATCAGAAAGAAAAAATTTACAAATAATCAATTCAAGGTTCCCATGTATCTATATAAAATTATAACACATGGTTGAATGATGGGTTTCATCACACCCATAACCCATTCGAACCTACCCAACCTACGACACCTAAAAAAAGATGTACATCCATAAAAATAAAACAAGGGATAAACAAGTATACTTATTGAGATCTATAACACAAAATAAAATGAAAACGAAGAACAAAATCCCCCCCACATAGTCATTGGCCAATGACCACCAAATCACCCCCAGATATTGAATACCACCAATCATTCATCTACCAGTATATGTCTGACAACACAAAAACCACTAAGTCAGCCGTAAGTCACATGTCATCATCATATATTGCCATCAGACACCCATGTTCACTACCACTAATGCTTCCAATTAAAACCACATCCATCTCCATCCAAATCCAATCTTCCATCACCACCTAAGGTACAATTCACAACATTTTCAATTCTTGAAGCTATTTAATCCACAAATGCACCATTTCCTAACCTAACAACCTCCCACATCTCCAGGATAAGGAAAATCATCTATAAAATCTACCCAAGAATAAATATACTTTTAACCTCAAATTATTTATTTCCAAATCAATGAAAACATCATCACTGCATACATCATTGCTTACAACCCATGTTGACATAATAACATTTAAAACGCCATCTTAACCCATCATCTCACATTGAATGAAAATTAACCTAAAGGTCAAACAATACAGATCTAGAACAGATCTCTACTGGGAAAATAACGGAAAATTCAGAAGAAGATTCACCAAAAATAGATAGTTACAAGTGTTAAAATAACCATGAATTTGTATGGATGAGATAGTGGGAGAAGGAGTATTTTTCCCCAATAAGAAAGGATTATAAAACCACTTAAAGACATGTAAATCCTTCCTCATTGAGGAGGAATCCCATAGAAATCCTAGAGGCCTTGGGAGCACAGAGACATCATATCAAAACATGGTTATAGGTTATGATTGGCTCCCAGTGGGGGGGGGGGGGTGGGGCTTGACGAAGACTAAAGAATTATGCATGCTTCCTATCTAGTAAATGAATTTGAATCGCCATGTGCATAATAAACACAGTGTTTGAGTCAATAGAAACATGATCCTAAATCAGTTCCCACAAATAGTGAGGGGTAAAACCAGTGGTTACCACTAAACTAACACCACATGGTCCTTTTTTAGGTTAAATTTATAATTATTCTAATAACAAAATTACCATAGTCTTGGGAATATTTTTTCAATAAATATTTTGATCATTTGAACCCCTTTTTTAGTTTTACTACCATTATGATAAGAGGACCCAAAATAAAATCCATTTAGTTGTGATCCACATATTCTCCTAAATCACTAAAAAACATATGTGGAATGTTGGTTTCTAGTATTGATGATGTATTCATGTTTCATTTTTATCTTTTATGGTAACACAATCCTAAGGCTTGAGGGTTGTCTCTGTGTTTCTATATCGTTTATAAGATGGTGGAATAAGGTGGAGGAATCATGACATTCATTAAACCCTAGATATGTTATTATTTTTTGTAATTCTATTGTAAAATAAATTCTTGTGCATAAAAAATGAGTTCACCAGTTCTCTAACATTATATAAGTGGATATATATATAGTTGGGCTTAATATTGAAAATTTTAAAATGTAACTAAATAAAATAATAAAACATATATATTCCATATAAAAATATTATTAATATTATATAGTGGTACACACTGTCATGCTAAAATAACTGTAATTTAATAAAATAAGTAATTATTATTTATTTAAATTGAATTTAAAAATTATATCATTTGCTTTATCGGGCATAGAACTCAACTTTTATACCTTTCTCAAGATTTAACAAATATATATTAATAAATAAATATTATCCCTCAGATATATAGATATATATTATATTCATTCTCTTGTGATTTAATATTTATTTAATATCCAACTCCCTTAAATATTGTGACAGAATATTTGCAATAAATAAATCCAGAATAAATACTATTTCAAGGTAATTATAATAAGAATTATAAAAATTATTAGATTCAAATAGAATTAATCCTAGATTAAGGGAAAAACTAAGTGTTTGTCTATCAATTCCTTTTCCATAGTGTCATTGGGTGAGATTACCTTAACTCTAATACCACCATCTAGCAACATATAAAGGCACCCAAAAATTAGTAAGTTTATTTAAAAATGAAAACATAGAATATATAAACACTAACTATATAATATAATCCCTTTGGTATTAATATTTCAAATAAAACTATTTACTAATCCATTTCATGAACATATCTTCTCGATATACCATTATTTGACTTCTTAAAATGAACATGTTAACCACCATGGCATAAAATTTTTAGTTATAACGATCTATTCCATTCATAGAGCTTGATATATCTACTTCATTACATAAAAGAGAAAAAAATATTGACTTGTTAATTTACACCAATACACTCAAGATTAACCCAACTTATCCTACTTTACCACAATCATAGATTGTCCATGTTTTTAGAAATACTTCAAAGTACACGAATCATGATTCGTATTAGTAATACTCTCAAGTCTAAAGATCATGAAACATGTTTATGGATTGGAATATCTAATGACACACAAACATTTGGAATTATAATTTGTGAGTTAATTGTGATAAACTCCCATCTTATCAATTAAAAATTTAAAAAAATATATGAGATGAAGTATCATTTTTGTACAAAAATCCACCAAATGGTATCCAAACATACTATGTGTCCCATTATATAATTTTATACTGACTATAGAAAATATGTCTAAGAATATCATCATAGTATTTCAAGTTTCTCATCATATAGGGGATCTATTTTTTTCTTTCACTGTGATAAATACTATAGGTAATTATCACATTACTGTAATGAAAAAAATAATAAAAAATTTATCAGATATTTATTAATATAAAATTATATGAATATATATTGGTAATCTAAAGTACAATATAGTGTGTTCTAGGGAACTAATTCCAACAGAAATAAATATTCAGTAGCCCTAATTTATCATGACCTTTCATCAACTAACACTCATATGATATTCATGATTTTTTAGAGATATGTATTTACTCATTGGGTCCATTATGTTTTCCACTATGGAAACTATACTTATTGTGTCATGAACTTTGTGAGAAAAAACCCACAAGAGATGATACTTTTGTAGTGTGTGCTTCATCAACTGATGAGACCTTAACTCGTTTTACATCCACCACAATAATTTCATCAATATATAGTGTGAAAATATCTCTATTTATGGGCAATAAATCAAGATATTGGATGAAATCTGGTATCAATACTACTTCTTCAATCACATCATAAGATGACAAATATAATAAATATACCATTTAATTGGTGACCACTGCATTGTTTGAGCTCATTCATCTCATATTTACTCAAATGAGGGTAAATACATATAAATATTATGATTTTAGATCATCTTAATATATTTCTAAACTATGATTGGTATACCCCTTAAGGGAAAACTTGTCGGAATCACCCCAATATCCAAACTCCTAAATCTGGTAATGAAAACAAATAAGTTAAAATGGAAACATTAATACACATCTCTAAAAAAATATCACAATAACATTTAAAAATAAATTCCCATTAAATTTAGAGTCTTAGAGAGTAAAGATAAAGAATAAAATACTATTTCATAGGTATTCTAAACAAATGGGAACTATTTCCACTAAATAATAAAGATAATAAATCCATATTGGGTCTTCAACATTGCCAAAAATATTTCCACCTAAGATATTATTCTAGGCTTAGCATACCTAAAAATTTCTTTCCTAAGCTACAGAAAAGAAAAAATAAGAAGTGCATATCTCAAATTTTCTGTAAGGGTAAACCTAATGATAAATAATAACAATAAATACATGAGTCATTACATGATATCATAATGAGAATTTCATAAGCATGAGATCATGGAATAAATATATGATATCATAAAGACATGGATTATGAAATGATCAAAACATAATAAAATTGTATCAAAGAAATTTAAAAAATTTATAAACACTCTATAATAAATATATTATAAGGATTACTCCTTAGTAAATAATAATCAAATTCAATGGGTCACCACATAGTTTATTATCATATTCTAATTATTAATCCTTAATCCAAAAAAATGGATGATGTTTACACCCTAATCTCATACATGTATTCTCATAAAATATTAAGATTACCCAATTCATTAAAGATTGGTCTTAGCATACCCATCAAGATGGAAAACATAAATATGTTCTCTACATTATTTTATTATATATGTCCTAAAAAAGGATATAAATTCGGTTTTATATCCTTTTCATGTGGTTACCTATGGAATAATTCCGAATTTCATCAATACACATGACATGATAACCCCATGAAAAATTAATGGGTATCTAATGACATTAAGCATTTTTATAAATAAATATGACCAAAAATTGATCATGCATAGGTTATTAAAACCATATAAAAATTTGATATAAAATTTAGACAAAAAATTCTTTAGTCAATAGGTGTATTGGTCGACTAGGTGGACACCCTTGAATCATGTAGTGGAATATGGGGCATTCATAATGGATAGCATTAAAAGTGAATCATACAAATAGAAATGGGTGCATAGGAAATAAAAAATAAATGGTGGTTTATACCATAGATGTAAAATGTAATTTCATAATCTATCTAACTAAATATGGTCAATGGTATCATTTTAATAATACCCTTGATCATGTATATGACATAAATTAAGAACATTATTTGAATGACTAAAATAATTTATTTGAAAATAAGAAATTATTTATCATTTTAAAACATTTAAAATGATGATTTTATTAAACTATTAGAATAAAAATTTCTATTTTGAAAACATTAATGTGTATAGAGTAGGTCTCTTAGATAACAGAAAATGCAGTGGAAAGATTTTTTCACACAGAAATGTGTAAAATAGATTCCTTCCATTTTAAAAGAACCATGTGTAAAATGTTAAAAATATGTTCTTGAAATTTTTTAAATAAATTATATTTTGATTAAAACAACTTTAAAAATATTTATGTAAATTTTTTAAAATAATTTATAAAATTACTTAGAAAGATTTTTTTTAAACTATCCATGTGGATAATTTAAAAAATAATTTAAACACATTTTATGAAACCCACATCCTAAAAAGGAAAAAAATTCAATTTGAAAATACATGAAGGGAATATTTTATTTCTGTTTAGAAAAAATATTTTGGTTATAAATTACACTTTTATATATAAAATATTCAAATAGAAAAAAATATCCATTAGAAATTATAAGAGATATTATTATCTATATTGGGATTTTATTTGAGGTAGAGTTTCATAAAAGGGGAGGATATTAAAGTATATATTTAATAACATCGTATATAACAAAATATAATATTGAAAATTTAATTTTAGGAAATAGATACATTAAAGATCGGAATAAATAAGATATTTCATGACTCACGGGAAAAAGAACTTGGGTCGAGGATACAATTATGACTTAAGTACGATTTTAATAAAAACCATGATGTGTAAAGGTTATTAAAATGAACTCAAAATATAATGCATAAATTATATTTCAAGATAACAATAAATTTGGTAGAAAATATATCATATAAATGTAAATTAGTGTACAAAGTAAAATGAATCTCGTCGAATGGAGTTTTAGAGAAAAATAAATTATAGATCAAAAATATTATAATAAAAACCCCTTAAAAATAATAGATTAAAGCTGAAGATAAAATACCATGAATATGGATAATAAATTATACTAAATATACAATTATTAGTATATACATTACTTAAAATAAACAAGTTGTATAAAATAATATATGTCTCAAAGAAATAATTTCTGAGTTAAAATCCTTACATTATTTCATGAATTAGTCGAATCCAATCTATCGTTCTATATAAAAAACAAAAATATATTAATGAATAGTGTAATAACCATAAAAATACCTAAATAAATTTATAATTTCCACATATAATCATTATACACATGGATATTAGTTATTTCCCCCATATTTTTCCACATCGGGTGATTATAGTTTACATCATTTGATATAGGTTCATTGTAGTGGTGTAGATATTCATTGATCCTAAAATTTTCATCATTACTATTTTATTAAATTCAATATTATTAATTATTTATAAATATTTATTCCGTTTAAATTTTCTTCTATGAGTACTTTAATATTTTTCCTAGAAAATGAAATCGACAATGAACATTTCTTTATGGTTTTCAACCTATAAAGGGAGTTTTCTTAATAAATGAGTTAAATATTTTTATATAAATTATTTAACTAATAAAAAAATATTTACATATTTATTTCATATTATACTAGAAATTATGATTTTATAATCATCTATTTCATATAATTGTTCAATTATATTTTCAAACTGACCCAACCATGAATAGGTTTTAACTAGACAAGTGAGTATTGTAAAGGATGTGTATATGTTGAAATAATATCATTATAACATAATCATAATGATATTTATTTTATTTCTATATTATTCTAAACAATATTTTAAAATTTTTGTATAGAATATGAAAAAAGAAGAAAAATGAAAAAATTATTCTTCAAAGAGGTGGTAGTTCACACAATGCATGATTAACATTTCCCTTTACGCAACGAATTAGACGGATGAAAGTGGAAAGCAAGTAATAATTTAAGAATAATAAATACATTATATAAATAATATTTATTCATAAATACCATCATTAATATCATCCATGAGAGTTGGTGATGAAAAACCAAAATAATCGCTTTACGGAGGCAGTAATCTGCGCACACACACTAAGGACGATTATTATTTTTCAAAGTAGATGGAACATAATAAATAATTTTTGTAAAATTATTATAAAAATATATAAAAATAATAATTATTTTTTATTATTTTATTATACTAGGTTCATGGTTAGTTTATAAATCAAATAATAATAGGGAAACGATTTTTATAATGTGATACATATATTGAGATCTTAAATTCCCTCTTAATGAAGGCCTTAGATTTTAGGGGATAAGGATATTTTTTTCAATAGGGGAATTAGGGAGTTTAAATTATATATATTAGAGTCTATTTGATTGGGTTTTAAAGGAAATTATGAAATACCACGGAAGTAATGAAAAGGTGGAAGTTATCCCCCTTTTATAAGTGTGGAAGAGTGAATTTTCAAATGAAAATAATGGTAAGGGGTAAGAATGAGAAGGATTTAATGTTGGGTGATTTAGGTGAGGATTGGTTGGTAAGGTATTTAGTTATGATTTTACATCCTATAAATTTTTTTTGCATAAGGTAAATAGGTCATGTTAAATTAGGAAAAAGTTAGCCTTTAAAAATTAATCATCTAGTCACTAAAGAATATTAATTAAATATTAAATAGGCCAATTTTTTTAAAAAAAATTAGTATACCTTAATAAAAAGTTATTAAGTGTTGATTAAAATTTTGTTCTCTATTTAACCTAATTAATGTCATTAATATTATAAAATATTAATTTACTTTAAACACTCATAAAACATAATAATGTTTTTTAATTACAAGTTTGTTGTTAAACTTTAAAATCATACATAACATATATTTCTTATGGATATTTATTTTCATGATATTAATTGATTTATTATAAAAAAAATAAAGGTTATGTTACATTATAATAAATTCATTTCCTAATTTAGACAAAATATTAATTTAAGAGAATAAAATATATAAAACAATTTTCTTTACTAAAGCATTCTTTTACTTTAGTTTTTAAATAATCACTGGTATGGTTTTTATGAGTTCGGAAAATATTATAAAATTCATGATTTTATTCTTTAGATTTATATTTGATCACTTTAATGTTATTTATGTCATTATAGGTCATTCTTATATTCTTATAAATTCATAATTTTCATAAAAATCGCATTTTCGACTAAAAAATCGCAATTTTTAAAAAATGAACATAAAATTATATTATGTAAATTTTGACATTATAAATTAAAAACTATTATTAATCATGTAAAATTATTTTCAAAAAAATTATTTACTTAACATTAAATAAAAAATATATAATATAAAGATCATGATTTTTTTAACACCATCTTGAACATTAAGCCTTATTAATATTATTTCATACAAATTTTATAATTTAAATCTTTTAGTATTCGATATAATATATAGATATATTATATGTTATCATAAGTAACTTTTAAGAATTATTATTTTAATTTAATAATGTATCATGACTTTCATTATAGTGTGTGTGAACAAAGATATCAAATTTAGTAATATTTAAAAGAAAAAATATATATCGACATATCAGGACGTAACATTACACCCCATTAAATAATTTTTATTCTCACTATTAAAAAAAATAATTAAATATTTCAAAAATATTGACATGAATTAACATAATATATCAAATAAAAATAATACATTAATATCATAAGTAAAATATTTCTCATCTATCGAGTTAAGTAAATGTTTCATTTTCCATCATAAGTTAGATGACTTACTTCTTCATTTTCTTCAAATAAAATAACTTATAGTTCCATTGAGACATTCCATATTGAATTTCGTACCACATCTTTAACATGATGGAAATTTTATTTTTCCCATCACCATCTTCATCACCCAAATTTTCATGAGGCATAATTCTTATCTTCTTTGGTATGATATGGAATTCAAATATGGTCACTTTTTAAGTAATAAATCATAATATTTTATTTTCAATATTAATAATAATTATAAACCCATTTATTATCCCAATAAATTATAGGTCATATGAATCACTACATTGTTTATTTCATATACTGTTATCTCGATTCCTTCTTACTCTATTTATTAATTTAAATGAATTTTTAGGGATGAGAATAACCAAATTACTAAAAGTTAAAAAGTAAAACTATGAGTTTATAAGAAATAATTCATAAATGATGTGCGTAACCAAACATGGGTATCTTTAGCTTCAATCTATGTTATCAATGATAATTTTACTATTAGGTACTCTAATCAACATTACTTTTATAAAAGCATATGTACAAATCTGTTATAATTGTTTATAAATAGAATGTAAGTTTTCCCAATCATATCCCCCTAGAGTGTCAAACTAGGTGTGTGGTACGGACCCATTCATCATGCCATGAAACAATGGCTGAGATATACTCAACCAACTATTTGCAGGGTTATTACCCCTAGATTTATCTGTTTGATAACCTCATCCACTTATAGAATCAAGACAAGGAGGTGTTTCTAGGAAAACAACACAATTTCTACTTTATCAAAATTTCATGATGTACTCCTATGTTTTTTCTTATACATAGGGTTTTCACTAATAATTTCTTAAACCAATACCCAAAAAATCAGAAATTATTCCACACTCCCAACCTAAAGGTTTATATATTCCAATGAAACCTACACTATACTTATCTCATCAACCCTTGATTTCATTCCTAAATCTTAAATTGGATTCATCCAATAAAATCCTAACAGATAATGTTATCTAAACACTCCTCTGTTACTAACAGTATCACTCCTAGATCCACACTCTGGAATTATATATTGAAATCACATAACCTATAATAATTTTTTTGATACACATATATGATTAAAATATATTTCTCACATTTACAACCAATGGAATGCTATCTTTATAGTATTATAATGCTATTGAAATAATATTATACTTATTCCCAGGTCTTAAAATAAATGGGAAATTTTTTCACTATATAAAAATCTAGTAAATCAATCATGGGTCTTCAACATGGATCAAAATTTCTCCATAAAAGATACACTTTTATACTTATCATACCAAATATTTTCATTCATAATCAGAGGAAAGGGAAACAAAAAATGTGGTGAGCTCAAATGATCAGTAACGGTAAACATGATAATAAATCTTAACATGAGATATGTTTGGAATAACATGATATCATAATGGTAATGATCATAATCATGGGAGAATGAAATAAAGAGATGAAATCATAAAGAAATATATTAAAAAATGATCATAACTTAATAGGGTGGTTTCACAGGAATGTGGGAACAACATAAACAAGACATAATAATCATATTACAATGATAAATTCTTATATTATCATTTTCATTTTCATTTTATTACTCACTATTTCATTATAATATTCCAAGTATTACTCCCTAAGACTATAAAATGGATTAAGATTACTCTTTAATCCCAATTATATAATCTCATGATGCATTAATATTTCCCAATGTATTGAAGATCATTCTGGGAATACCCATCATAATGAAAATCATACATATATGTACCATATTACTCTAATATAGATATTATAAATATAAAATGATAGAAAATAATTTTATATCCTTTTCATGTAGTTCACAATGAAGAATTCATGATTTCATCAATAAGCATGACATGATAAAACCATGAAAAGAAAATGGATATTCAATTAATTTAGGAATTATTATAAGTAAATACCAATCAAAAAAAGTATAAACATATGGTATTTACACCATATATGAAACATATATATGGTTTAGGAAATAACTTATGCAATCATAAATGTATTCTGAATCTCAGTCAACACTCTTCATTCATGTGAATAAGAATTTTCTTCTTATAAACCTGAAATCATAGATAGTAAGTCTTGAAAAAAATTGAAAAAAGTGGGGGAAATATATGTTCACGTGAAAACATGTAAAACTGATTCCATACATTAAAACACCTTGTAAAAAATGCCAAAAATATTTTCGTGTAATTTTTTTAGATAAATTAAATTTAGTTGAAAATAAATTTAAATAAATCTTTATAAAAGTGTTTTTAATGTATTTATAACATTACTAGGATTGAAAAACTTTTTGAAACACTATCAATGTTGAAGACATAAAAAAAATTCAAACCCCTTTAATGAAAAAAACATCAAAAAAATGTTTATAAAATCTCCATTTGAAATTAGGTGAAGGGAAAATTTAATTTCACTTGAGATGAAGCATATTTGGGTTATACGTCACAATTTTGATAGATAAAATATGTACATGAATGTAAAATATTCATTTAAAAGTATAAGGGTTATTATTATCAATATCGTGCATTTATTTGAAGAACGGCTTCTTAAAAGGGGATAGCATTATTGAAGATAAGAAACAACCTTGTGGAAAGAATAAATCTACTATTGAAAAGATAATGGTAATAAATAGATACTTGGATGATCAAAATCATGAATATATTTCATGACTCAAGGGAAAAGGAGCTTTAGTTGAGAAAACTATTACGACTTGTGTAACATTTTAAAAAATACACATTAAAGAAAAGGGTTTGAAAATGTACCAATTTTTTAGAATATAATATATTTTAAGATAACATATAAATTTTTTATTCAATAAAACATATAAAATTACATTTGTGCTTAATTTTAAATGTGTCTCAACAGGATTTTGAGATAGAATTTCTTTAAAACATAATAACATTATAATAAAGAAAATTCAATGAAGGATATTTTGAATATTAGGTTAAAAGGCCATGAATAAGTATAATAAATGGTATTAAACATATAATTGGTATTTTATAAACCATTTTAATTTAATTAGTTTCATATAATAACTTGAGTCTCTGAGAAGGAAGTAATGAGATGAAACCCTTACCTTATTGCCATGTTTAGACGAATTCATTCTATAATCCAGTATGAAAAACAAAAATATAATAATTAATAATTTAATAAATATATTCATACATAAAACTATTTAAAAAATTAAAATTTATAATAATTATCTATATGTATATTAGTTGGTTTTTCATATTTTCCCACATCAGGTGTTTATAGTTTAGACCGTTTGTAGAAGTTTTGTACGGGTGATGTTTGTATTCATTCCTATTTCAAATTTTATCATTCTAATTTAAATAAATTTACTATAATATATTAATTAAAATTATTTATTAATATTAAATTTCCTTATATGAGTACTTTAATAGTTTTCTAGGAGTATGAAATCGAGAACAAACATTTTTCATTGATTATCAATCTATGTAGGGTGTTTTCATAATTTATGAGATAAATATTATTGTATCCATTACAAAACCAATAAAAATTAATTATTTAAATAATTATTTCATTTTATACAATTAATTATGCTTTTATAATAATTCATGACATAATTTCATAGAATTTTTCAAGTAGGTTGTCAAACATATCCAAAGCTGGGCACATTTTAACTCAATTGGTGAGTATGGTAAATATAGTTTTTTATTTTATAATAATATATTTATAAATAAAAAATAATTATATTTTTTTACTTTTATGGCGGTGAACAATATTTTATTATGTTTGGATAGATAATATAAATCTATAATAAAAATTAAAAAAATGTTTCTTCATGGAGGTGGTAGTGCGTACAACACACAATTAGTGTTTCCCATTACTCAACGAATGTGATGGGTTAAGGTGTGTAATAAGTGATAATTTAATAATAATAAATAAATTATATAAATACTGTTTATTATACAATTCCATCATGAATACCATCCATGAGATTTTTTGATAAAAAATTGAATGTGTCACTTCATAGAGGTGGTAATCTATGCATGTGTACTGACAAGGATTCTTGTTTTTCTTATTATATGGAAGAGAATAAATAATGGATTTAATATTAATATAATAAAATCCAACAAAACTATTTTTTCAATGGTTATTAATATACTATACCTTTTGTTTTTTTAGAAATGAAAAAATCATGAAAAACCATTAAGAAAGATGTTTTTCCTGTGTTGGGACCTTGAACTTACTCTTGGTGAATGATTTAAATTTGGGGGACATAGCATACAATATAGTAAAAAGGGGAATTGGGTTATGTAAAGGAATTCAAGTGAGTAAATTCGGATATCGTTTCAATTAAATTTCAATATAGATTGGAATATTGAAGGTTGTAAGTGATCTAACTATTATAACTGAGGGAGAGGGACTTTTCCATTGAAAAATAATGGTAAATAATGGGTAAGAATATAAAGGAATAAAAGTTACACGATTTAGTAGAGGGAAGGTTGAAAATAAATATAGGTATGAATTTAAAACCTGAATTTTTTTCAAATTTCTAAATGTTAAATTAAATGATGAAAAATCAAGCGACCTTACATTAGCCATTTAAACACTTGTTACTCTTAATTAAATATTAATCATATAAATTAATTTATTACTAGAAATATAAGAATACCCTTGTTAATTTTTTTGAAATAATGATTTTGCATTTGGGATCCATTTATCCTAATTTATTTGAAATATATAATAAATTTTAATTTTAAATTAAACAGAAAAAATAGATAAATGTTTTTTTAAATAAATTATTATTTTTAAACAGTAAAAATATATATAAGATAAGTTTTTCATTTTTAATTATTTTCATGATATTAATTGACTTGTAATGTGAAAATCATGGTTATGTGACATCAAAATCAAACCATAACTGAATTTTAATAAAATATTAATTTATTACAAGAAATGATATAAAAGAATTTTTGTTATTAAAGTGACGTTTTGCTTTAGTTTTAAAAAAATATTAGGTATGGATTTTATAAGTTAAAATAATATTTTCAAATGTTTGATTTTATTCTTTAATCTCATATTTGATCACATTAATGGTTTTATGACCTTTGAGGTCATTCTTATATATTGATAAAGTCATTATACTTTTCATAATAATGGCATTTTTTATTAAAAAATAAATATTTTCTGAAAATGAAAAAAAAATTATACGATGTGAATTATGATATTCTAAATTATAAAATAAAGTTAATTTTCAATATTTTTATTTAAAAAAATATTTATTTATCATTCAATAGAAAAATAAAAATATAGCGAGAGACAAATAGTCATATGGTTGGGAGACTATACCCTCATCATATGAGTAGAATAGTGGAACAAATAGTAAATAAATGGTGTAATAAGTATAAATTAAAGGTTTAGAAAATAAATAAAATAACATGGACATTCAAAAAATAATACAACCATGGTTTTCTATGTGATCCTACAATATTTAGGCAGTAGTCATACATCATGTAATATAAAAATGACACAAAAAGAAAGAAAAAATCTTCAAAGGCTATCTCTATGAAAATCATAATCATTAACTATACCATGTTCTCCTATGATCCCATGTAAAAATGTAACAACACATGAATAATCTATGAATCTAATCCGGCAACCATGTGGTCGGTTTGTTTATCCCAGTGCAATGGTGGCCCGAATAGGGTGTGAGATAAACTCAGTAGGACACAACCAATGGTGTCTAAATCTATCTAGTTTGTGATTATAAAATAGAGCAATGTGTAGGAATATCAATAATGAAAAAATTAAATAAATATAAACAATTCGGGATGATATTCCTAAAGGACACATGTTTGATGAAACATACTTCATCTTAAGATGGATTATCTATAAACATATGAATATATATAAATAAATATATGAAAATATATAAATTCATCAAAGTGGATCCAACGTTCTAGAATAGTGAACCCACATAATAACAATGGTGATGGTAAAGAGGTAGTCCTAATACTCATAGATAAAATATTATACATACATTAATGAGTGTCTATAAAACCACATATAAATTCTAGGTAGTCACATGTATCAAATCAGAAGTCCATTAATTTGTCAAGGACCTGAGTTACAAGCCAAGGAATCCTAGTATAGTAATCATCAATGAAGATACAATTGGTCGTATGTAATAATGAACATTCATGGTGTTATTAATCAATATTATAATCCCTTCTTGGTGTTATATAATGCGGAACCAATGTATATATCCTGATCTAAGAACCTCTATGCTAGTGTTTTATAATTTCCCTCTTTACACCATATAAATGTTAGAATATATTGGTCAGGTAATCCTTATATCACTCACTGTTTCCATGATGTGTGGTCCTATAAATATGACCTAAAACTGAAAGAAAATATTTCATCCCATCACATGATGTCAAAATATATAAAAAATTATTCATCACACGATGTTGAAATTTAGTCTTACCCTTTGTGCTAAGTACCCTACGAACCATCTCATAAAGCCTTGTGTTACAAACACAAAATACCTCTCATAATGAAATTCACCAAATTATTAAATAACATTTATGGGGATTCATGCCCTCTTTTTCATGTCATGTCACTAATATCCTTACCATGTGACATTAAATTGCATTGAGGATGTCGTTTCCTCATGACAGTAAACTACACGGTTTTAGAGAACGATGTATGGCATGATACCCTATTTATATTATACACATAAATTCTTAGATCATATATCTTGATCCATCCACCACATGATTATATTCCCTTATCCTTCAGGTAAAATAAACTTCTTCTACACATTTTATATCACACTGAGAATAGGTCACATGAGAATAGGGGTTTTGGTATGGTTTTCCTGTATTATTAAGGAATATCAATTCACAGCAAGGTTTACATAGTTTTGGATGAACAACCTTAAAAGGTACACCATACTCTGTGACTAAAGAAATTTGAATCTCCATAAGACTTCTTCAGTCATTGGTAATGTAATTTCATATACTTAAGGATCCCATTGTATGAAAATTCAATAATACTCTCCAGTTTCCTTTGTGTAAGTAATCCATAAAAGAGGGCCTATCCACAAAAGGTAAAAATTCCCTCAAGAGAGACATATTCTCTCCCTATAATTCCCAAACAATTCTATGATAGAAACCACTTTTCAAACATGATCTGTAGTTAATCATCTCATATTTTTCCACCCCATGGTTCAAATAAAGAAATCATAAGATCATGGATTAAAATTAAACCACATATATCTGAATAATATCGATATATTCCTAGGTATAAATCCCTACTAATATAATCATCCCATAACTCAAGATAATTTTCTTCAACTATAAATTTGTCTGGAATAAAATAATCTAATTTACCATAAAAAGTAAACATAATAGTTACCCAGATGAAATCCTACAATGGTAAACCTAAATAAAAGTCGAGTCATGCCTACTCTGTTTACACCACACTGAAGTTACGAAAAAATTAATGTGTAAAAGAAGAATACACAATGTTTTTAGGTTTCACCATGAAAACCTAGAATCATCCAAAACTATACTTGTTGGGTCCCTTGGATAAAAAATTATATCAAAACCTAATTTTTCATAAAAATAAGCTGAATCTTATGTTATGGTAATGATAATTATGATTATACTCATCCATGTGAAATTATATGGAATAGATCATTTTAACCTAACTATCTTGGGTTTTGATTAAGATTGATATCTAGTGACAACATCATTCTAGTTATTTGGGAAATTATTTTTTAAAACATTAAAATTTATTGTAGATTAACACTACAGTCTAAGATAAAGGATATATACCTGATTTAGAACAAGATTTCATTTATTTATTAGGGTTAAATGAACAAGGACCATCCAAATCATTGATTCTATACATGAGATTGGTAAATAAGAATAAAATTAAGTGATTATAGTGAAAATTGATTTTATTCATTTAAAATATCTTATAATGACCAATGTGAGGTGTTAACAGCTTTCTCATGATTGTTTATCAGTGAATATTCATCTTTAGCTAATGAAAACATTATCATAGAAAGGAATTTACCTACAAACTATTCTATTTGATGTATTTTATATGTGTATTGGTTGATGATAGTTGTACCTTTATTCTAGATACACAAGATTCAAACTTTATCAACTCCATATTATATAATATTATCCAATAATAAAGTTGTGCTTCCTCAAGAACTAAGGGATGGAGCCTAGTAGAATTAACATTCAAATTTTCTACCAGAAAATTGGAATAATTAAACAAAATAAGATCACATTCATGGGTAGTTGAATCCTCCTAAGAAGTGAAAACATAATGAATTAGGACCTAAAAATGTCTATAGTTAATCCCACTAATTCCTAGGATCAAATATACTTGAGGATGTCTATCAAATTTTTTGTTAATCTTATGAATGTGAGTCTAGGTGAAGGGATTTTACATCTAGAACCAATCCCATATTCACATTTTATGGAGCTCGATGAAAACACAAGGATCCATATCCCATTCAACTTCCATAATGGGTATATAATTTGGGATCACATTCGCAAAAATCATGATTCAACCAAAATGTGACGTAGTTGGGGTAGATTCCTCCACCATTACCTTATATTTAATTTTGGTAATTGAGTTAGTAAATTTAGAACCTATCAATAATGTTCCTGACACTATTTTTCAGGGACTAATATTAGTTCCATGGAATATGGTGTCATCCAATAGCATTGGGTCTCCACCACACCCAACACGAATGTAACTTGAGGAACCCCCCCCCCCCCCCCAGAATACATAAGATGTCTGTGTTCTCATTTTTCTTCCTCATAAATTGGTGTGGAATGAATGAAAAAAAAATATATTCGAGAATCCAATTTTTCATGACCCCTCAAACCGACTTCCCCAATACCTCATCTAGATAGTAATCCACCCATATCAGGGAATATTCCCCATGATAGGTTAGTTGGAGAATCTATTGAAGATAAAATTATTTCCATTCTAGAAACCTCATGCATCACCATCAACCACAATTTATGGACGATGATTGTATGTGATTCAATTTCAATCTTGATGAGGTGTAATGATGCGACTTGTTGAAGGCATACAAATTTTTGTACAAACCTGTATGGGTAAAAAGGTTCAAAATGGTTCCCCCATCTATCCTAGAATTCAAAACCAAATCTCTTAATGAGATGATTAAGAAACATCCTTCTATAGTTACTCTACCATAATAGGTTTCCACTCAAGAGGTAGAAGATTAAGGGGTAAAATAAAATGGTCAAAATCCATTAACAAACCCTTAACACCATTTGACACAAGGATGGTGAGAGAATGGAAGAAACATTTTCTAGAACTATTTGAAATTCATAATGATGGATCATTGTAATATACTGGTATTCATAGCATGAACGGTGTTCCACCGCCCATCCATATAAAATTTAAAAGGGTTCACTGAGGCGATGTTGGTATATTCCTTCATTTATATAACCTCACACCTCATAAATACAATAAAGTGTGGTACTACTGTGTTTATATATTTTCCATCCACCAAATACGCATACATCATCAATGTTATAGTTTGGAAACTTTTTTAAGAAACATGAGATGCAAAGATACATCCACTTAGAAGCATGGTGAAAAATCCCACTAGCTAGTATTCTGGAGATATGTATAGCTAAATCTTATAGCCCAATGTGTTAAATTTTCCTGCCCCAATATTATCCCATTAGAAACCTTTAAAATGATGATATTTTTTTTGGGTGAGTTTAGTATGCTGAAACATTGTCCTCATACCACTAGATTGCAGAAATAGCATTATCCATTCATTAAATGATATAACTGAATAGATGTGGAGGGGATAACTAATATATAACCCTCCATAATTAGTAGGTCCATTTCTAATAGACAAACCTCTCATGTGTTTTCCGAAGTATTTCATTTACGTAAGAACTCTACATAAATTTTATCGATAATAGGAATTCCCCCAATTGGTAAATATCCTATCAAGTTAATCCGACATCAAAACATTGTAGATTAATGGTATGGTTTACTGAACACCAATAGATGATTAACATAGGAATGATCTCAATTAGTGAATATAATATAAATTTTGAAACATATAATACTTTTTATAATGTAATATCAATTTAGTATTCAGAAAATTTTTCACAATTCTAACTCACACAGAATACCTAGGATCATTCATTTGAAAAGATCCCTCTAGAGTGAAAATCCTACTTAGTGATCCACCATTTATAGGGATATCTTCTTGAGTGGTTAAATATGGATGGGTAATCATTAATTTTATATTATAGGGATAATTTTGGATCATACTGATTACTATGAGTCCATGATAATTCATACGGAGTAAAAACATTCTCTATACCTAATTCCGAAGTAACTTATCGTACAACAGAATTTTTCACTTGAATGGGTTCTGAAGATACCTCCAACCAAGAAGGTAGAATGTTTTAATGACCATTTGGTATTATATAAAACTCATAGAGTCCAATGTTTTACAACATTAATCTATTGGAAAACAGGTAACTCATCCTTTAGGATACCCTCTTGAGGGAAAATGTGATGAGGAAGATTAATTTCAATACTCTTGGCAATGAAAATTATTCTCTTGATCATTATAATGGAATCCCTCATCAAAAGAAATTTTCTAGAATTAAATTTATCTTGGGAATGAAAAATAAAAAATATATATATATATATAATGTTCATTAAGGAAGATATATAGTAAAGTATGTTAAACCACATGGCATGCTATGTGGTCCATGAAGAATCTTCCAATAAAGAAACTATGTGTGAGGCGTTCGGTCTATCCATTAAGCATAAAACTTCTATGAGGATGACTGTATTGCCATATGGGTGAGAAAAAATATTTTTCATGGATGATGACCTGTGATTTTGTGGAAAATTAATCCATAAAATAGAATACTATATGTGAGAAATGATCCATATGGAATATTCAAAGGGTCAGTTCTCACATCAAAGATTCGGTAATTTAAAAATGAGGCATGAACCCTTTTTATATGCTTGGGACCTGTTATGGGTCCACATGAAAATCCCAAAGTAGTTCTAATGTGACCAAATTATTCATCAGAATCAACTCCTCTTTATCTCGATCAGATCCTATCGTGATTGGGAAATTTTTTGGTTTCTAGGAGCCCTGAATGGAATGTGAAAAAGATTCCATGAATTTGGAAAATGGATAATTG
Source organism: Viscum album (assembly GCA_963277665.1). Classification (NCBI taxonomy): domain Eukaryota; kingdom Viridiplantae; phylum Streptophyta; class Magnoliopsida; order Santalales; family Viscaceae; genus Viscum; species Viscum album. The sequence goes on from OY728157.1 coordinate 1,319,326,866, forward strand.
AATCTAAATAATGTTTTAAAATTGTTAAAGGATGTCAATTTGAAAAGGGTGGTCAATTTTTTCATGTAAATTTATTAAACAACTACTTCACATGGAATCACACAAATGAAAAATAATTTGTGGGAAATGACAAGGTTTTCTGGATACTGTAAAAAAAATCATTCGCTGGTCGAGGAAGTCTTTTTCATCTCCCATATATGAAATAACATTTATGGGGTCATGGCGGTATTTTATACTTCCTAAAAATTGCATGTCTTGTGTGGGTATGTTATTATCTATTCAGCATCCCATAAAAGAAAAATTATTTAGAGGCACCGACAGTGTTTTTTGGTTCCCATAAACAAAAAATCATATGTGGGACTATAATGTCTATTTTAGGAACCCAAAATTAGAGAATACTTCAAGCCAATGCGAGAAAACTATCATGGAAGGTGGTTACTTATGTTGCACAATAAAAATCCCATAGGGAGATCATAAAAGATAAAAATAAGAAAAAGGGATAAAATGTGTTGGAAATCTATTTTTAGTAGGTAAACTGGTCTCATATCATTAAGGGAGAAAGAGAAATTACCTCAAAAATCACAAAACCAAGACCCTCTGTAGACACTATCCTGTGATCCGTCTATGAATTATCTTATTTCTGGAAATCACCCCACATAGAAAAAGTCTATGCAGAAGGGTCACCACCCCACATAAAAAATAATATATAGAAGGAGCGTATACCGATGTAGCACAACGCTATATGGATGGATGTAACACCCCGATATTTTTTGAGAAGTATTCCATTTAATTTATTTGATGACTTCTAATGTATGCTACACAAACACTATCTTGTTCTATACACCACACCATATTAGCTTGCAGTATACGCAACACTATTCTTGGATCGTGTTACACATAATTTCACGATCATTTGATAGTAGTTATTCTACGCAACATTGAGTGTATATATATATATTCAATGTATAAATGAAATATGGTTGGATTCTGCTATATGAAAAAACAAAGGAGTATTGAACTACATGCAACCCTGACTTGGATTACATTACATGCAATTGTGGCCTTCCACGATAGCGTGTGTTTTACGCAATATTGAGTTTCACTGAACAATGATAAGTTATTAAAATATTATATAAACTAGCCATTATGAGAAGTAATACCCACATTGTAGAATTTTATAAATTTTATATTTCAAAATGGACTTCATTTTTATATTCAGAATATTGAAATTATCCTAGGGTGAATTTTTGGTATTTTTCTGAAAACATTCAATTTTTGATGAATAGTGAAAACACTGGGTTACTATTTAAAAACCGACTTTTTTATTTAAATAATTATTTGTTTTATTTAAATTTATTTTAGGTAAAAATTGATATATAATACCTATATAATTTCAATGTAATTCATTGTAGTCGTTTTATAACAATTTTATATATATAAAAATTGTATTGAACTTTTCACCGTCTTTTACCCACCTCCATGAAGAATTTGAAAATTTACATAAAACGTAATTTTTCCGCTTCTGTGAGTGGAATTTTAAAAATATGAGAGACATGGTTAATATCAAGGAGTAATATGTGGTTCAATAAGTTAAAAATATTTTTTGGTGAATAGTAACTTTTACTTTTATTTACCATAGTTAAAAGTAAATAAGGTAATTAAGGGTAAAAATTGAATTAATATTACCCTAACACATGTCATAATTCTATTGGATAAGTTTAATTCGACCACAAACAACCTTAGGAATAAAATTTTACCATTTAGGTCCACATGGATTAGATAAGACATTTAATATTATTTTATTTAAAGAAAAGTTAAAATAGTTAAAATCAATGTTTAATAATTAAAAAAAATTAATATAGGGTTATAAATAAGATAAATTAGACTATAAATATTCATTATAAATATAATAATATTTCCTACATAATGGTATTTTATTTGTAATTTTTAAACATTAAATAAGTTAATTTATTTATGACAAAATGATGATGCAATAATTACTTTATTAATGAAATATTAACATAATTGATATTATAAATACCCAAATAAATGTAATTTGAGACTCTTTATGAATTACAATAATTTTATTGGTTAATATGACATGTTATTATTGATTTAATTAACTTTTTTTGAACTAATCATGATGTAATGATTTTCACAAAAATCAATTACCAAATAGTGTCAAAATTGACAAAAAATAGTTTTTAAAACAAATATTATATTATTAATTGTTATAATATTCCTTAAAATCTATGTTTAAGAAAATTGACTTAGATAAGGTTATATATATTAATAATGAACCACTTGGGGTACTTTTGGCTTGTTATAGTATGTTTATTAACCATATAGTGTAAGAAAACATAAGACAGAGTAAAAGTTAAATTATTTAACTTAGATTTAAATCTAAAAGATAATGTTAAAATAGTAGCCTAAACCTGTCTAAAACCTATTGGTTGAGATTATTTCGACCCATTTACACATTACCTATGAAATAAATCAATTTGGAGCTATTATAATCCGAATATGACTTTATTATAAAATAATATTTTACGTTTTTTCAAAGGTTCCCCTCTCCTCCCTTATAAAAAGGGCACCCCTTCCCTCTTCTCTTCACACCATTTTGGGCCTTGAAGCTTGGCCAAAACCTGACCATTTCTCTTATCCACTTACCTAGATAAATTCTGGAGGTACAGGTCTTCTCAAAAGACCAGCTCTAATTTTTTTAGAGGATGCTTAAAGGAGGTGCGTCGAAGAAGAGGTAATCTCTTCTTCCAATTCTCTCAAGTTTCATTCTTCGTATACTTCTTCTTCTTTAGTTATATCATTATAAAGTAATAACATAAGTATTAATTATATACTAATATGTTATTATAAATATTAAACAACCCTACTTCTCCTTTTATCCATCCTGTGGAAAACGAAATCACTGCGCGCGCGTACATACGGAATACCGTCTCCACGCCGTGGTGTAATCTGTTTTTGACCACCACCTTACTTGGATGGGTATAATTTTTTAAATAAATAACTATATATGATTATTGTAAAGTGATATTTATTCTTAAATATTGTACATACACTTCAATACAATTCCACGATCATGGGAATGATATCATCGCGTGTGCGTACGTACGGACTACCGTCTCCACGACGCGATGAGATTCATTCTCCATGTTAACCATTCATGAATGATTATAAAGTATATATAATGAATAATAAAGAAATATATTAAATAATAATTATACTTGATTTATATATATATGTATTTCATCTACTTAATTCCATTCAATTCAATAAGGAAACGAAAATAGCGTCCATGCGTACGTACGGCCTACCGTCTCCATGAACGGTGTATTTCATTCCATTTATCGATCTAATATATATATATATATATATATATACTGAATATATATTATATATAAATCATTTTTTACATTTTTAATTAAGCAAATCAGGATGTGAGTAATAATATCAAGAACAACAAGTCGAAACACGTACAATAAATAAAACTATTTCACCCAAATCACTGCTTTTACATCAAATTTACAAAAGAACGGGTAATATAAAGTCATAAGTAAACCATATTTGTTATGATAAAAATGAATATGATTCTGTAATAAGTCAATGAAATTATTTAAATCATTATACAGGTGGTTCAGATACATATGAAGCATATCGGACATAAGGTAAGGGATAGGTTTTCCAATCTCGTTCTTATCCGAGATTGTCTATTCGTAAGTACTTACTGGGGTTTTTGTTATCATCCATAACCCTATTTTATATAAATGTTTTTATTTATTTTTAATGGTCTTTTTACACATTTTTTAAATTTTACCACATGTTATGAAAGGAATCTTACTTTTGTTTACCACACGAGGAACTTTTTGACTTTTTCGACAAAAGTATGAGGATGATGTTATTTTTAACTTATACGGCGTGAACAGATTTTTACGGTTTCATAACGCCTCATTTTCATGAAGCTTCCTCTACAAGATTCCATGATTATTTCCAAAAAGAACCTTTTCATTTAAAATTTCATGGTATTTTTTGAATAGAAAATGATTTTTAAGTAGAAATGATATTTTCCTCAAGAATGGAGTTCATGTGTTTTATCAAAATTATTTTCCATCTGAGATAATATAGGGTTCTATTTCTATCCCTATTTTTACATTGATTTGATTATGTTATGATGTAATTAATTTTATTATGTCCTCTTATCTTATATTATTTATGTTATGATGGCATGATGTTTAAGAATCCCATTTTTATTACATGGGTTATGCTATGATATATGATTTATGATATTTTGGCACACATAAGAATGGTTTCATTATGAGATGGGTGGGTCCTATATCTCCCTCCAATTCATGGGTAAAGATTTATATCTCATGAGATAGAGATGGCTGGAATGGTAAGTTAATCTGGTTCAGTGTTACAGGACTGGAACGAGGAGTGAACTCGATTCAAAAAGGGACTTTGTACACTAAGATGGTCTTGGCAGCAATGCCTTGGAAACTATGGAAATCATATCATGTGCTTAATGGTTTCCATAATTACATGTTTTATTCACATTCCATTTTATCATGAATTATTTTTCCATTATGATATATGACGTACGTACTTCCATGATTTATGTCTTTTCTCAAGATTTTGATGTTTATATTTAATGTTCAAGATTTTTCTTTCAAATGTTTATGGGTTGTTTAATGTTCTATATGTTTATCCTTACTGAGCATTTGAGCTCACACATTTTATGTTTTATTTTCCCTAGGATATAAAGAAAAGTTTTAGGTAAGGAAACCAAAGGGGGAATATCTTTATAGGAGATGTTGAAGATCTTTCACCATGATTATAAGATTACGTTCTGAGTTTCCAAATACACTAAACTAATACGGTCATTGGGATTCTATTTTTTTCATGTATTAAGTATTCTTTAAAAGTAATGTAATTTCCATGTACGTTAAGCTTTGGGTCTGTACAGTTGGTATCAGAGCGAATGTTTAGTTATCCATTGGAAACTAGGATGTGAAAACTTTAGTGAAATACCTAGAGATATTTCTAAGGTATTTCTAGGGATGTCCCTATGGATAAGTATACGTATAGGTTATAGTCCTAGAATTACGGTAACGATATTAGAATTTAACCTAATAAGTTATATATTGAAGGTACTACCTCTTTATTATGTTATTTTCCCTAGCATGATTTTTTCCTCTCACACAATACTTTTTGGGTTTTAGAAAATGGCTCGAAATAGGAAGATTCATGATAATGGAGGATATGATGGAAAATGGAATGATATTCTTCATGAGAAACCAAATGAAACGAGATTTGGAAGTCCAAACATGGTTATTATTCCTAATCAGTAATCTAATAATTTGATCAATAATCTCATCTTTGGTAAGAATCCCAACTCAGCTAATAAGAGAAAGATGGAGTTTCATGATGATCATAGAGGAAAGAAAGTTCAATTCCCCTCATGTAAATCTTGTGGGAAGAGGCATCAGAGAAAATGTTTCAAAGGAGCTAGAAGATTCTTTGGGAGTAGAAAAGAAGGAAACAAATCCAGTAAGTGCAAAGGAAAAGGTTCAGTTAACAACATTGAGAATGATAATGGTATTTCTATGACATAAACAAGGATTAGATGTTTTAAATTTGGAATGTATGGGAATTATTCAAACCAATTCCCTAAGGGAAAATCTCATGAAGAGAATCAGCATGGTCATATTGGTAGTATTTATGTGGATGATGATGAGGAGACTACAAATGATATATGAGATGAAATAAGTGTTTAAGCTTAGTCAATGGTTTAAGTAGGTAGTGTAATGATTGTATGTTTATCAAGATTTGTGTGGTATAGGTAATTTAATGGTACTATGGAATAAAGAAACATCCAAGGATTGTTACACTATTGCTTTTTCTAAAGTATTTGAAAGTAAATGTTGAATGGTACTGGTAACCATGAATGGTTATTCAGATATTTTTGGAATGAATATGATATGTGCATAATGAAGGGATAAAGAGAAAATGTAATTTTGATAGTATTCATGATCTCATGACTGATATAAGGAAAAAGTGATATCATGGTTTTAGTATATATAATTTTTGGAATTTTGGTATGTGTAAAGAGTTAACTTTTGAAAACACTCATGTTTTCACTAAGGTTCTGTGGAAATTCATGTTTCAAAAGAATACATGATTAAGCTATCCACATGTTTGGCAGTTGACCACCAAGATATATCTTATTATTTATGGGGGATAAATGATGGTATTCACGTGCTTGTTATGTGACCTTTCAAGTAACCATTTTCATTATACTATGATATTGGACAGATGTATTTTGGATAAGCCTAATGATTAGAATGGATTATATAGGACATAAGATAATATTATTTACGGATAGAACATGTTTTTTGATATTATTTCTGGAATGTTATAATAGTATAGTATTAGAAAAAGGACAACCCATCGGATGAGCGGCAACCCTCCGCTTCGGACAAGGCTGTGGGATCGAACCCACAACTGAAGTGTGACAGGCCTTTATCGCATACCACTAGCCTACAGGAAGTCCCTAGTTAGTAGAAACTAGTTTTATTATATTAAGCAGTATGATATATGATGTATAAGTCCATTTTAGGAACCATATATGATTCATCTCACTATAGATGGACTTATGTATATTTGATAACTTTTTCTAACCTTATGTTTGTGATGGATGGAATGACCTATCATTTTATCGCATGATCTGCTAACACTTCACGGAAGTCAAATTCAACTTCATTTATTTAAGAGATAAAGTGGAAATTGTTCAAGGCACAAACAATAGTGAGATTGTTCCAATATCAAGTAATTATTTATTTTAATTCAAAAAGATATTCAACATTAGGGAAATGATCATGAAAACCAAAAATGTTGTCCAAATTCCCTCATATCTGATGAATCAGATGGTACCTTAGATCGTCGCAAATTTATGGCTTTGTGATTGTTGGATTTTACATAGCCATGTTCTCTACCACTCTCCCTCAGAACATAACGGTTATATTTCTCTTCTATATCCATATTTACACCTATGTTGTCCTCTGTGGAAACCCAGTGCTGAGTACATTGGGTGACCGTTATGATTCTAACAACCCATTCTAAAAGGAATTTTTAGTATTCCTTTTTATAATGTGGGTTTCTATGAAAGAAACATATAAGTAGTAAATGATTTATAACCCCGACGAATTTCGGGGGCGAAATTCATTTTAAGGGGGCTAGAATGTAACACTCTGAGATTTTATGAGAAGTATTCCTTTTAATTTATTTTATATCTTGTGTTGTATGCTACCCCAAAATTATCTTGTGCTATAAACCACACCGTATTAGCTTGCAGTATACGCAACACTATTATTGTATCGTGTTACCCACAAATTCAAGTTTGTTTGATAGTTGTTATTCTACACAAAATTGAGTGTATATATATATATATATTCAATGAATAAATGAAATATGGTTGGATTCTTTTATATGCAACAACAAATAAGTCTTTCACTACATGAAACCCTTACTTGGCTTACATTACACGCAATCATGACCTTCCACGATAGCATGTGTTGTACGCAATACCGAGTTTCACTAAACAACGATATGTTATTAAAATATTATATAAACTAGCCATTATGAATAGTAATATCCACTTTTTGAAATTTTATAAATTTTATCTTTCAAAATAGCCTTCAGTTATAGATTTGGAATTTTGAAATTAGCCTAGGGTGAATTTTTGGTATTTTTCTGAAAACATTCAATTTTTAATCAATAGTGAAAACACTGGGTTACTATTTAAAAACTGACGTTTTTATTTAACAAATTATTTATTTTATTTAAATTTATTTTAGGTAAAAATTGATACATAATACCTATATATGTTCAATGTAATTCATTGGATTCATTTTATTAAAACATTAGATATATAAAAATTTTATTGAACTTTTCACTGTCTTTTACCCACCTCCTAGGAGAATTTGAAAATATAAATAAAACTTAATTTTACCGCTTCTATGAGTAGAATTTCTAAAATCCAAGAGACACGTTTAATATCAAGGAGTAAAACGTGGTTCAATAAGATAAAAATAATTTTTGGCAAATAGTAACTTTTTAATTTAATTTACCACGGTTGAAAGTAAATAGGGTAATGAGGGGTAAAAATGGTATTATTATTACCCTAACAATGTCATAATTCTATTGGATAATTTTAATTCAACTAAAAACAAATTTAGGAATAAAATATGACCATTTAGGTCCACTTGGATTAGATTACGACATTTAATATATTTTTATTTAAATAAAATTTGAAATAGTTAAAATAAAAGTTTAATAAGTAAAACATTTTTAATATAGTGTTAAAAATAAGATAAATTAAACTATAAATATTAATTATAAAACTAAAATTATTTCCTACATGATAGTATTTTATTTATAATTTTTAGATATTAAATAAGTTAATTTATTTATGACACAATGTTGAAGCAGTAATTACATTATTAATGAAATATTAACATAATTGATATTATAAATACACAAATAAATGTAATTTGAGACTTTCTATGAATTAAACTAATTTTCTAGGTTAATATGACATGTTAGTATTGATTTAATTGACTTTGTTCAAACTAATCATGTAGTTATGATTTTGACAAAAATCAATTACCAAATAGTGTCAAAATTGACATAAATTAGTATTTAAAACAAATATTATAATTGTTATAATATTCCTAAATATTTAAGGTTCGGCAAAATGACTTAGATAAGGCTATATATATTAACAATTAACCACTTGGGGTTCATTTTTCTTGTTATATTAAGTTTATTAACCATATAGTTTATGAAAACAAGAAGACACGATAAAAGTTAAATTATTTAACATAGAGTTAAATCTAAAAGATAAGGTTAAAATAGTAACCTAAACTAGTCTAAAAGCAATATTTTGAGAGGATTTTGACCCATCCCCATATTATCTTCGAAATAAATCAATTTGGAGCTATTATAAACTTAATACGACTTTATTATAAAAAAATATTTTAAGTTTTTTCAAAGGTTCCCCTCTCCTCCAATATAAAAAGGGCACCCCTTCCCTCTTCTCTTCACACACATTTGAGCCTTGTAGCTCTGAAACCCCAGCCCATTTCTCTTCTACACTTCCCTAGAAAAATTCTAGAGGTTCTTGTCTTCTCAAAAGACCAACTCTACTTCCTTAGGAGGATGCTTAATGGAGGTGCGTCGAAGAAGAGGTAATCTCTTCTTCTGGTTCTCTAAAGTTTCATTCTTTTTCTACTTCTTCTTCTTTAGTTGTATCATTATAAAGTAATAACATAAGTATTAATTATATAATGATATGTTATTATAAATCTTAAATAACCCTATTTCACCTTCTATCCATCCTACAGAAAATGATATCACCGTGCGTACGTACGTACGGAATACTGTCTCCACGGCGTGCTGTAATCTATTTTCGACCACCACCTTACATGAATGGGTATAATGGTGTAAATAAATAACTATATATGATTATTTTAAAGTGATATTGATTCTGAAATATTATATATACACTTCAATACAATTCCACGATCATGCGAAAGATATCATCGCTCGTGCGTACGTAAGGACTAACGTCTCCACGGCGCGATGAGATTCATTCTCCATGTTAACCATTCATGAATGATTATAAAGTATATATAATGTATAATAATGAAATATATGAAATAATAATGATATTGTATTTGTATATATATAATTCTATGTATGTCATCGACTTAATTCCATTCAATTCAATAAGGAAACGAAAACAGTGTTCATGCGTATGTACGGTCTACCATCTCCATGAATGGTGTATTTCATTCCATTTGTCGATATATAATATATATATGTATATAGGGAATATATATTATATATAAATAATGTTTTACATTCTGGAATTAATTAAATCAGGATATAAGTAATAATATCAAGACCAAAAAGTCGAAACTCATACAATAAATGAAACGATTTTACCCAAATCGTTGCTTTTACATTGAATTTACAAAATAACAGGAAATAAAAAGTCATAAGTAAACCATATATGATATCATAACAATGAATATGATTATTTAATAAGTAAATGACATTATTTAAATCATTATATAGGAATTTCAGATACATACAAAGCATATCGGACATAAGGTAAGGGATAACTTTTCCAATCTCGTTTTTATCCGAGATTGTTTATTCGTAAGTATTTACTGGGGTTTTTGTTATCATCCATGTCCATGTTTTCTAAAAATGTTTTAATTTCTTTTTAATGGCCTTTTTACCCATTTTTGAAATTTTACCACATGTTATGAAAGTAATCTTACTTTGGTTTACCACACGATGAACTTTTTGACTTTTCCGAAAAAAGTACGAGGTGAATGTTATTTTTAACTTATATGGCGTGAACGAATTTATACGGTTTCATAATGACTCATTTTCATGAAGCATCCTCTACAAGAATGAATTATTATTTTCAAAAAAAATTCTTTTAAAATTTCATGGCATTTTTTGAAATGAAAATCATTTTGAAGTAGAAATGATATATCTCTCCAGAATGGAGTTCAAGTGTTTTGTCAAAATTATTTTCCATATAAGATAATATAGGGTTATATTTCTATCCATATTATTACATTGATTTGATTGTGTTATGATTTAATTAATTTTATGATTTACTTTTATATTATAAGATTTATCTTATGATGGCATGATGTTTAAGAATCCCATTTTTATTACATGGGTTGTGATATGATATATGATTTATGATTTTCTGGTACACATAAGAATGGTTTCATTATGAGATGGGTGAGACCTATATCTCCCTCCAATGCATTGGGTAATGATTTATATCTCATGAGATAGACATGGCTGGAACGGTAAGTTAATCTGGTTTAGTGTCACAGGACTAGAACGGGGAGTGAACTCAATTCAGAAAGGGACTTTGTCCACTAAGATGGTTTTAGAAGCAATGCCTTGGCTACTATGGAAATCATATCATGTGAGTAATGGTTTCCACAATTACATGTTTTATTAACATTCCATTTTATCATGAATGATGTTCCTTTATGATATATTCCTTACGTACATCCATGATTTATGTCTTTGCTCAAGATTTTGATGTTCAGATTTTATGTTCATGTTTTTGCATTCAAATGTTTATAGATTGTTTTATGTTCTCTATTTTTACCCTTACTGAGTATTTGTGCTCCAACTTTTTATGTTTTCTTTTCCCAAAGATATAAATAAAGGTTTTAGGTAACGAAACAAAAGGGGGAAGATCTTTATGGGAGATGTTGAAGATCTTTCACCATGATTAGAAGATTACGTTCCGAGTTTCCAAAGACACTAAACTAATACGGTCTTTGGGCTCTTGTTTTTGTCATGTATTAATTATTCCTCAAAAGTAATGTAATGTCCATGTACGTCAAGATTTGGGTCTCTACAATGAAACCCAAACCCGTATAAAAAAATACTACGCAGAGGGAACCCCTTCGTATATGCCAAAGTGATATATAAAATGGGGCCTCCAGGGATGTTTATCTATCCCACTCTCATTTATTTTCTCCATTGTAGCATTTGGACCCACCTTTTCCCCTCAAAAAACAATCCTAATGGCCTTCTATATCAAACTCTTTTTTGTGAATCACTAAGACCCAATAGGGCCCCTTCAAGATCCATTGGACCAAGGCCTCAACCAAAATCACCACATATGTATGATTAAATCAAAGGGTACACTAGAGTTCCCTATTGAACATATAGTCCCATAGTAAATAAAATTATATTGGTAAACTACATAAAAATCAAGTTTATATAATTTTCTCAGTCATACATTCAAATGGTAATAAGGGTACCAACCTTAGAGGTAGTTTGAGAGACCTCCCATTTAATATATTGAGAGGAACCACTTTACATTAACTTTAATGTGAGTTAGTGATGGATCCTTCTCCCATACTCTCTAAAATCATGCTAAACACATCCATCATGGAGTAATCACATAAGATTTATTACATGTCGTATCTGTAGATTCATGTGAATATCCTAGCTAAAAGATAAGATTGGGGATGGAACTAGATCCCTTTCACTCTCTCATCGGCCAGACCATATTCACCTACAGATGGAATAGATTGTATTGTTTCTCATATATTAAAAAACCTCTTATATATCAAAATATTCATACCTCATGTAGTCTTATAGTTTGGTAATTGTCATAACATATATAAGATAAAAAATAATCCTTGTTACTCCTATCTTATTTAATCCCCAAAAACATGCATACATCGTACCATGGGCCTCATATTCGATATAATCCCCAATCATACTCAATCATGGGCATCCTACATAGGTGAAAGACCCAATAAAAATCATGTTACTATCATCTCAAAGGGTCATATTCCCAATGAGAAAAAACATAAAAGGGTCATACACCTAATAAAGTAATAAAATGGGCCTCATCCAAAGGCTTAATCCCCACGCCTTATGAACTATTTTGAAATTTATTCCCAACTAATTGGGATATGTAAGAATCCTCATAGAGGTCCAAACCCAACACCCAAATTCACCCTAATGTTATATAGGCTACATTCCCAATAGATTCAAATTTAACTCAAAGGTACATATTTCTTACAACTCCCTTTTATCACCATCAATATTAGAATATATTCCCAATGAGATAATACACCACATGGGATACCACATCTCATCTGGGTCCCTCATTCCACTATGGCGTCAATCCCACACTAACCATGACTGGACACATTTATCCTAAACGTCCTTGCCTCATGAATTTTAAATATAAGGTTTTTTCCATACCATGTGACCTTAAAATTTATGTTGTGTCCTATTAAGTGTCACTTAACTACATGGGTTCTGGTTCCTTTTACAAGGATATGTAGGAATCTCATTTTATAAGTCTAATACTAACATAAAACCCAAATTTATTCTACCTAGATAATGATAAAGTTCATAGATCCCAACTATGTGGCTGGAAGCCCGCATTGTAATAATAAACTATAAGAGAATATCCAATTCTTCCATAAAATGGTATCATTGATGTAGAACCTCATTTATATACAGATGGGTCAAAATTCAATCCACGCTAATAACTTAATGTTAATTCGTGGGAGACCCATATCATAATCGGGATCTAATAATATATTAATGAAAATTTATTAAATCATATCTTTAAGAGAGTCTTGGGATATGAAATAATTACACCCAAAAAGGCTTGATAAGCCAAACATCCCATCCTATCGACCAATGTGAGTTCTTAAGTATCATTGGCCAAGTTCCCCAAAGAGAACATGCCTTTATAAAGTAGTTCCATGAGTCATTACATATGCGAGATTCATTAGGTATTTTTAGTTCCCTGAACAGACCCATTGATAGCTGCCCAAAATGGTGCGACCGATGTAAAAGATTATAAAACATTCCAACCCCTAGAATTGATCTTAGAGTACATATTTTTCATCAAAACAAAAAAAAATTTATGGGTTTATGGTTTTAAATTGGTTTTTTGTTTTATATGTTTTTTATGGATTTAAAGGTTTTATGTTTTATTAGTGGTATTTATGGATTTCCGGGTTTTTTGGGGTTTTTTATTTTTAGTGTTTTTTAGATAATTTTTTTGTTTTTTATTATTCTAATGGTTTTTATGGTTTTAGGGATTTTTGGTTTTTAGGGTATTAAGGGTTTTTATTGGTTTTTAATGGTTTTAGGGTCTTTTGGGTTTTTTGGGTTTTTAATTGTTTTTAGAGATTTTAAGGTTTTTAGGGTTTTTAATGTTTTCAGAGTTTTCAAGTGTTTTTTAGGTTTTTTATATTTTCATGGATTTTTATGGAATATATTTTTTTTATGGTCTTTAGGTTATTTTTATGGTTTTTAGGTAATTTTAGGGTTTTTTTGGTTTTTTTGGTTTTTTTGGGTTTTATGGATTTTTAGGGTTTTTAGGATTTTTTTTATTTTTTATGATTTTTTAAGGGTTTTATGGGTTTTAGATTTTGTAACATTTCATAATTATTTTTGGGGATTTAAGGGTTTTAGATATTTTAGTAGTTTTTTGGTTTTTATGGGATTTTATTTTTCTTAATTTGTTTATGTTAATTTATGGTTTTTATGGATTTATTGGATTGTAAGGGTATTTTTTCTCTTTTTAGGTATTATTATAGTTTTTTATTTTTTTTTGGGTTTTAGGGGTTTTAAAATTTTTATGAATTTTGTGGTTTAAAATGGTTTATAGGGTTTATAGGGTTTTATGGTGTTTTCATGGTTTTTAGGTACTTTTGGGTTTTTTGGTTTATTTTTTAATTTTTTATGGTTTTTAGAGTTTTTAGTGGTTTTAGGGTTTTTATTGGTTTTAGTGTTTTTAAATTTTTTAGGGGTTTTTATGGTTCTTAGGGTGTTTCTAAATATTTTAAGGCTTTTTATGAATTGTCATGGATTTTTCAAGGTTTTAGGGGTTTTAAGTGTTTTTAGGGTATTTATGGGGTTTTTCGGGGTTTTTTAGTTTTTTAGGAGTTTAAGCTCTTTTTAGAGTTTGTTAATATTTTTTTAACATTTTTAGTGTTTTAAGAATTTTTATAGTATTTATTAGTTTTAAGGGTATTTATGGGATTTCAAGGTTTTTAAAGGTTTTTTGGGGTTTTAATGGTTTTCAGAGGATTTTTATGGTTTTAGGGTTTTTATGTTTTTATTGACTTTCAATGATTTTTTAAAATTTTATGGTTGTTAGGGTTTTTGTGGATTTTGTGGGTTTTTATGAGTTTTTATTGATATGAGGGGCTTCATGGATTTTAGTGTCAGTTGTTTTAAGGGGTTTTCTGCAATTTTTTGGGTTTTAATGTTTTTTAGAATTTCATTCGTTTTTAGGGGTTTATAGTTTTTAGTGGGGTTTATGTTTTTTATGGGTTTGGGAGGTTTTAATGGATTTATGGTGTTTATGGTTTTTAAATGTTTTTAAGCGTTTGACATATTGAGGGAATTTTTATATATTTTTTAGATTTTTACGGTTTTAGGATTTTTTTTTTGGGTTTTATGGATTTGAGGGGTTTTATGGGTTTTTAGGGTTTTAAATTTTCTTCGGTTTTCTTGGGTTTTTAGGGATTTTAGTGATTTTAGGATTTTTTTGAGTTTTTTTATTTTTTATGTTTTTTTGAGTTTTAAAGAGTTTTAAATATTTTTATGGGGTTTAAAAAATGTTATAGTTTTTAGTGGTTCATAGGGATATTATAGGGTTTAAATGTTTTTTAATGTTTTAGGTTCTTTTATGTATTTATAGAGGTTTAGTTTTTTTATGTTTTCAAGTATTTTTTAGGGGTTTTATGATTTTTAATGGTTTGGAAGGTTTTAGTTATTTTAAGGGTTTTAGGGGTTTTAGGGTATTTTAGGGTTTTAAGGGCCTTTTGGGGTTAAAGTGAATTTTTGAGTATTTTATGTTTTCTAATGTTTTTTATATTTTCTTATAATTTTTTGACATTTTTATCAGTTATAAGGGTTTTTATATTTTTTTATTGGAAATTATGGGTTTTAGGGGTTTAGGGTTTTAAGTATTTTAGGGGTTTTAACACGACCACATACATCATTTCATTCATACAGGTGGAAATAAAATTAGAATTTATTTTTCACGCAATCTACACTTTCTATAATTGTACAATAGATTGGTAGTATGGGGTCGAGCCCATGAAGAATGTCTAGAAGACCAGAAACCGGTGACTACAAACCCTTATGATAGAAGTTCCCATGATTTTTTTTTGCATTTAGGATTTAATTAATTCTATTGAGATTGGTTTAATATTCATGGAGAAGATAAGGATAATGATAAATATCAAGGTTCAGAAAAATTGATAATATTGGTCCTATGTTGGGATAGTCCTAAGGAGTTGGTTGTAATGCTATGAATAGTGGAGTAGTTGATTGTAGTCAACCCAACTAAATCTATACAAGTATAATCTATTACATGGTTTAGATATGGCTAACAATCTAGATGCATTAGTCCTAGCCTTTATAGAAGGATGTGTCATGGTCTAACGGTCGTAGTATTCTCTACATCAACAAGGTTAGTTTTATTCATTTAAACATCCCATGCTCAGGGTTACATAAAATAATTGAATAAACAATTATTTTTTAACCTGATTACAATTTTTAGGGTTATCAAATATTAGTTTAAAGAATCATTAAGTTTATAAAACCCTTACTCTCGACCACTACTCTATGTTGTTTATCCACACATGATAGTATTAATAAAACTCAAATAACTAATTTCATACATGCTCAAAACATCAATGAAATAGTTGAAATAAGACTTTTTTGATTAGTGGATGAAAGAATAAGTAGTTCCCAATCATAAAAATTAATAAATCAATCAAACACTTACTTAGAAGATTAAACAAGTTGGAATATAGTTCTTGTAAATTTTCAAGAGGAAATGAAAATGGAAAATGAATTACATAATAGTAAAAAGTGACAAAAAGGATAAAGAAAACTCTACGTTTGATAAAAACACTTATATTTATTCATAATAGAAGAAAAAATTTTCTTAATGTTGAGTTGGATCTGAAATAAATGGAGAAAAAATGAGAGAAAATGAGGTAAAAATGGTTCCTCGAAAATTGTTATATGAGACTGCTCTTGATTTGGGAATAAATTTATTGGAATTTACATGACGTTTAATCTTCACATGTCATATAATCCTCATCCTGGGGTCTTCCACTATTGGGTGCTAAAAATTTTCAATGGAAATTCAAATACTCCCAGAGATTTAAAAAAGGAAGGAATGTAAATTGAATAAATAAATGATGATGAATAGTTAAGGAAGTTGAAAATATAATAAAGGGAATAAGAGGCATCATGAATAAGAACTCCTTCACGGACAGTCACTTTTCATAGAAGTATGATGTTTTGCGAAGTATTCATGAAATAACTAGTTGAAGGGATGGTGACACTCATATCATTCCCCCATAAAATGAAATCATATTTGTGAAGGAGGTAGAGAAATTCACCACATATAAAATACGCCGCAAACTCAAATGGTTTGTAGGCGAGGCAATCCAATGTCTTCCCGTGAACAAAACAATTTTGTTTGCAAGATTGAGGTAGTAATTTTGGCATCCATAAATTATGACCTTGTTCCCCATAGATCATGTCATCCACTGACCATGTTTCTTTCATGGACCTTTGTAAAATATGCTCTATGGCCCACTAATCCAAATCATCTACATCTCAAGAATATAAGACCAAGGGGGAATGAATAAGAATATTTTTTTGGAGGAATTGATTGAAAAAAGATATAGAAGAATAGATCTCCTTAAAATATGGACTCTTTTGATGACACCATGTTGGTATAACCCACCACATATAATTATAAAAAGAATTGAAATAAAAATTTCTAGACTATGAAACCAGATTCCATCGTAAATGAATTTCCCATTAAGCGCTAAACTTATTCCCCTTATTCAACATAAAATCCCACATAGTTATATTATAAGTAGTTGGAACCCTACACTACAAAGAAAAAACTACACTGATGTATCCCAACCCCGTGTAGCATCATGCTATATGGGAAGAACTCATCGCCATGTAGAAAAAAACTATGTGGATAGAACATGGTTCCATGTAGAAGAAAACAATGCAGACTGAATCAAAGTTTGTAAAACATCTCGATACATGGGTGGCCCATTCACCCATATAGAAACACTTTTTTTGGGGGAAAATCCCATCCTGTATAATGAAATATTATTCAGAACAGGGTACTCCAGGGTGCTCCGCCCTCTAGATTCATTCATTTCCTTCCATTTCCATTACATTATATAGATCCCCTCTATTAAGTAGTCCAACGACACTAGGCCAAAGGATCTTCCAAAATCATCTGACCCATATAATAAAACCCTCCTGCTCATTAGTTGAGACTTATGAGTTTACATACACATGGTAAGCAGAGTCATGTGGGTAATCCCTGTAAAAAGGTTTTTTTTGAGTTTTTAGGGTTTTATGGTTTTCTTGAGTTAGTTTTTTTTTAAATTTTAATGATTTTTAGAGTTTTATGGTTTTTATGGGTTTTTATGGGGTTTTTATGTTTTTATGTGTTTTTATTTTTTTCCATTGAATTTTTATGTTTTTTATGGGTTTCTATGTATTTTGAGATTTCTATGGATTTTTAATATTTTTATGGCCTTTAGGATTTTTAGTGGTTTCGAGGAATTTTTGGTTTTTCAAGGGTTTTATGTTATTTATGGTTTTTCATGGTTTTAGGGTTTTTTGATTATTTTGGGTTTTTAATGGTTTTCTAATTATTGTAACATTTTTAATATTTTTAGTAGTTTTAAGGGTGTTTATAGTTTTTATAGGGTTTATGGTGTTTTTTAAGTCATAGGGGGGTTTTATTGTTTTTAGAGGTTTTATGGGTTTCATGGTTTTTCATGATTTATAAAGGTTTTTTAATTTTTGTATGGATATTTATGAATTTTTAATATTTTTTTTATTTTTTAAGGTTTCTATGGTTTTATGGATTCTAATGGTTTTGAGTGTTTTTATTTTTGTAGTGTTTTAGTGTCATTTTTTGTTTTAGGTTTTTTCTTATTTTTTAGGGTTTTGCAGTTTTCATTGTTTTATAACATTTTAAAATTTTTAGGGGTTTAAATGGATATTATAATTTTTAGTGGGTTTTATAATTTTATGCATTTTTAGGGTTTTTGAGAAATTTTGGGGTTTTAATCTTATTTAGGGGGGTTTCAATTTTTTTAGGATATCTATGGTTTTTATAGGGTTTTTAGTGATTTTGATAATATTTAAGGGGTTTAGTGTTTTTTTGGGGGGGGGGGTTAGGGTTTTTCTAGGTTTTAGGATCGTATCAAGTTCTTATTGTTTTTTAGTGTTTTTAGGGGTTTTAAGGTTTGTAGATTTTTTTAACATTTTTAATGTTTTTCTAGGTTTTAATGGTTTTTATAGTTTTAGTAGTTTTCATGGGTTTTTAAGGATTTTAGGGTATTTTATTGTTTTAATTTTTTTAGGTTTGTTATATGTTTAGTTATTTTTAGGGATTTTAAGGTTTTTATTGTATTAAGGGTTTTTTGGGATTTTTATGGGTTGTTGGTTATTTTAATGTTTTTAAGGATTTATAGGGGCTTTAGGGTTATTTTTCAGTTTTAGGGTGTATTTTTAATTTTTTTAGGGGTTTTATATTTTTTTATATTTTTTATCATTTTTTAATATTTTTATAGGTTTAAAGGTTTTTTGGTTTTTTAGTGGTTTCTAGGGTTTTAAGGGTTTTTATGTGTTTAAAAGGTTTTAAGGGTTTATGGTTTGTTGGGGGTTTTTAGGTTTTTTAGGGTTCCTTATGTTTTCATGGATATTTCGAGATTTTTTGTATTTTAATCTTTTTATGAATTTTTAGGGTTTTTATGGATTTTAAGCTTTTTAGGGTTTTTAGGGTCTTAATGTATTTTATGGTTATTCGGGTTTTTTGGGGGGTTTTTTCCTTTTTTAGTGTTTTAATGGTTTTTAGAGTTTTTTTAACTTTTTTAACATTTTTTGGGATTTTAATGTTTTTTTGAGTTTTTAGTTGGATTTGGGGTTTTATAAGGTTATAGGGTTTCTAGGGTTTAAGAGGTTTTGTGGTTCTCAAGGGTTTATCATGATTTTTATTTTTTTTAGGTCCTCAAGGATTTTTATTGATTTTTTTGGATTTTTTTGTTTTTAGGGGTTTAAAGGGTTTTAGGGATTTTGTAAACTTTTATGGTTTTTAGGGTTATTAGGATTTCCAAGGGTGATTAGGGTTTCCAAGTGTTTTAGGGTTTTTTTATTTTCAGTTTTGTAGTGTTATAAATTTTTTGATAGTTTTAATTGTCTTAACGATTTTACAGGTTTTAGGTTTTTAGGTTTTTTTGTTGGTTTTCATGTTTTTGGGGTATTTAGGGTTTTTAATGTTATAGGGGTGTTTATGTTTTTCAGGTTTTCAATTTTTTTTGGTTCTGTACTTTTTTGGTTTTTTTTTTGATTTTTTATGATTTTTATGATTTTTAATTTATTTTGAATGTTTTTAGGGTTTTTAGGGGGTTTGGTGGTTTTATGGGTTTTTAGGGTTTTAGGGATTTTATTGTTCTTTTGGGGTTCTTAGTGTCTTTTTTGGTTATTAAATTTTTTTTGATTTTTTTAGGGTTTTCAATATTTTTTAGAGTTTTTAACATGTTCTTTTAGCATTTTTGGGTATTTTATGGGTTTTTATAGTTTTAAGCGTGTTTATAGATGTTTTATATTTTTTTGTGGGTTTTAAGGATTTTTAATGGCTTTCAGGGGTTTTATGGTTTTTAGGGGGCTTCAGGATTTTTACTATTATCAATGTTTTTCTAGATTTAATGTGTTTTTAGGATTTTTAATATATCTCTATTTTTAGGGTTTTCAGAAATTTTGTGAAATTCTTGGGGTTTTCACAGTTTTTTGGTTTTTTAGGGTTTTTGGTTTTTGGGGAATTTTTGGTTTTTAGTGTCTTTTTTGATATTTTTAAGTTTTTTAAAGGATTATAAAGTTTTTAAATATTTTTAACATTATTTGAGGTTTTAATGGTTTTTAAGGTTCTTAGTGGGTTTTAGAGCATTTCTTTTATTTTGGTTATATTAATGTGCTTAGGATAGTTTATGGTTTTCAAAAAAATTCAAGGGTTTTAGGGTTTTTTACATTTTGAGTGACTTTTAGGTATTTTTTAGGATTTTTATGGTTTTTATTGTTTTTAGGGTTTTACGAATTCTGATGTTTTTATGGGTTTCATGATTTTTTATGGTTTTTATGGTTTTTATGGGTTTTATGGTTTTTTAAGGTTTTTTGTTTTTTTATATATTTGGGTTTTTACAGTTTTTAGATTTTTTTAACATTTTAACTTTTTAGGATTTTAAAGTGTTTTAGAGCTTTTAGTGGGTTTTTAGGGTTTTATGGGTATTTAAGGATTTGTGGTTTTATGGTTTTCACGGGGTATTCTAGTAATTTTTTTTGAGTTTTTATGGTTTTTAGGGTGTTTAGGGATTTCGTGGGAATTTAGGGGTCTTATGTTTTACAAGGTTTTTAGGGAATTTTTGGGGTTTATGGGGATTTAAGGGTTTTTTTATATTTTTAAGGTTTTATTGCTTTTTTAATTTAAATGTTTTTAGATTTGTCATGGGTTTTTGGGGTTTTTATATTTTTAGTGGTTTTTGTGTTTTTATGTTGTATTTTGGTTTTTTAAGTATTTATAGGTTTTGATGGTTTTCAGGGGTTTTCAGGTTTTTATGGATTTTTTGAATTAATTGTTTGGAAGGTGTTATTTGGATTTTTTATTAATTTATAGTTATTAATGGTTTTTAGTGTTTTATGGATTATTATAGGGGGTTAGTGATTTAGATATTTTCATGGTTTTTAGTTGTTTTTTGGTCATTAATGTGTTTTTATGATTTTTTTAATGTTTTAAGGTATTTTATGTTGTTTTTACATTTTTTTCATTTTTAGGTTTTTAAGGGTTTTTGAAATTTTAATAGTTTGTAGTATTTTTAAAAAAAAATTTGGGTTTTATGGATTATTTTTTTTGTTTTCAAGAGTTTTTCAAGGGTTTATGGTTTTTATGTTTCTAGTGATTTTATGTATTTTGAAGGGTTTTTTTGGTTTTTTGGGGTTTAGGTATTTTGATTATTTTTAGATGTTTTCACGAGGTTTTAGGATTTTTAGTGTTTTTAATTTCTTTTGGGTTTTTCATGTTTTTTTATTTTTATGGAATTTTAGTGTTTTGAACAGTTTTAAAACAAATTGGGTTTTATAGGGTTTTTATAGATTTTAGTTGGATTTACAGCTTTTAAAGGTTGTTAAGGGTTTTATGGTGTTTAGTGTATTTTCAATGTTTTTAGGGTATTTTATGTTTCTAGAGATTTTTTAGGGATTGTTTATGTTTTTTATTATAGTTATAGGTCCTTATAATTCTTAGGGATTTTGACATTTTTTAGGGTCTTTCAGTGTTTTGGTATATTTTTGGATTTTTTGGGGGTGTTTAGTTTTTTATGTTTTTTATTGTTATTTAAAGTTTTTAACATTTTAAATTATATTATTTATTATAATATTTTTAAATGAATTTGACGGGTTTTAGGGTTTTTTGGGATTTTATGGTTTTTATGGTTTTTATTGGTTTTTACTATTTTTTGGGATTTTTCAGTGTTTTTATGGTTTTTTATGTTTTCATGTATTTTTAGGTATTTTTAAAAATTGTTATGTGTTTTATGGATTTTTTCTAATTTTAATGGATTTTGAGGGGTTTTAGAGTTTTTATGGGTTTTTCTGGCTGTTTATGGGTTTTCCTTGTTTTTTGGTTTTTAGTTGTTTTTTATGGTTTTTAGGGTTTGTTTCTTTTCAAGTATTTTCTTATTTTATTCATGACTATTATGTGTTTTAGGGTTTTAAGGGATTTTGAGGGGTTTTCCAATTTTCAGTTTATCTAAGGGTTTATGTTATCTTTCAGGATTTTATTGACTTTTGGGTTTTTATTTTTTTTATTATGTTTTTAATATTTTTATGGTTTTTTGAGTATTAATATATTTTAGTTTTTTATGGGTTTTTAGGGTTTTTAATTTTTTTAAGGGTTTTAGTTTTTTGTACGTTTTCAGTTATTTGTTAAAAAATAGAAATAATTGTTTTTTAGGATTTTAGGGATTTTGAGGATTTTGAGGGTTTAAAGTGGTTTTCATGGTTTTTAGGGTTTTTTACTTTTTTTTATATGTTTTTTGTGTTTTTATGGTTTTTTAGAGTTTCTAATGGTTTTTAAGGCCTCTTGGGGTTTAAAATGTTTTATATTTTTATTTTGTGATTTTGAGGGTTTTATGGGGTTTTAATGGTTTTTAATTGTTTTTAATGGGTTTTTAGGGTTTTATGGGGTATTAGGGTTCTTAGGGTCTTTACATTTATAGAAATTTTCTTTGATATTGTATGATTTTCAGGGTTTTTAGGTTTTTTAAGGATTTTGATGTTTTTAGTGGTTTTCATGGATTTTTAAATCTTTTAATTGATTTAGGGTTTTTTGAGTTTCTAAGGGTTTTATGGTTTTTAATGTTTTTAACGGTTTTAAGGGCAGAAAAGGTTTTTAAATTTATATTGGTTTTTAGAGTTTTTTTTTGTGATTTTGAAGGTTTTATGGTTTTTTATATATTTTTAGGTATTTTAATGTTTTTCATGGGTTTGATTTTTTGGGGGTTTTTTTGTGATTTTGAAGGTTTTATGGTTTTTTATATATTTATAGGTATTTTAATGTTTTTCATGGGTTTGATTTTTTGTGGTTTTTTAGAGATTTTAT
Organism: Viscum album; assembly: GCA_963277665.1. Lineage (NCBI taxonomy): Eukaryota > Viridiplantae > Streptophyta > Magnoliopsida > Santalales > Viscaceae > Viscum > Viscum album. The sequence goes on from OY728157.1 coordinate 1,319,350,189, forward strand.
GGTTTTTAGGTGTTATTTGGTTTTATGGGGTTTTATGGGTTTTTAATATTATTTATTATTTCATGGATATTTATGGGTTTTTATGATTTTTATGGATTTTAGGGTTGTTGAATAATTTTATGTATTTTGACTGTTTGTCAGTTTTTTGGATTTTTTTGAGTGATTTAGGAATATTAACGTTTTTTGGAGTTTTTTTTAAAACAATTAACGTTTTAAGGGGTTTTAGGGGGTTTATATTTTTTAGTGGTTTTAGGGTTATTCTAGGTGTTTAGAGATTTTATGGTTTTTTGTGTTGTTTGGTATTTTGGATTTTTCCTAGTTATTAGGGTTTTTATCTTTTCTTTTTTTTAGTTATTTTTAGGATATTTATGGTTTTTAGTATTTTTTAATGTTTGTATTTATTTTGAGGGGTTGTTGGGGATTTCATGGGGTTTTAGAGTTTTAGGTTATTTTTTAATGTAATTTTGTGCTTTTAGGGTTTTTATGAGGTTTTTTTAATTTTTAAGGTTTTTAGAGTTCTTTGACATTTTTATCCATTTTAGTGGTTTTAATTGATTTTATAGTTTTTAGTTGTTTTAGGTGTTTTAAGTTTATTTGGAGTTTTTATGTTTTTAGTAAGTTTTCATTATTTTTAGTATTTTTTCGTTTACATGGATTTTTCTGGGGATTTTTTCTATTTTTTTCCATTTTGATGGTTTTTTAGGGTTTTAGGTATTTTGAGGGATTTTAGAATTTTTCAGTGTTTTAGGGTCCTTTTGGAATTTAAGATTTTTTTTAGTTTTCATGGGTTTTTATAAAAAATTAAAAAAATTTATTGTTTTTATAGTTTTTATTGGTTTTGCTGGGTTTTAGAGTATTAATTTATTTTGGGTTTTTAGAAATGTTAAGGTTTTTAGTAAATTTTATAGGTTTTTTGGGGTAATCTAGTGTTTTTAGGGTGTTTTATGTTTTTTGGGATTCTTATGGATATTTAGGATTTTTATGGGTTTTATGATTTTTAACTTTTAGGGATTTTGAGTGTTTTTAGCGTTTTCATTAGGTTTTATATTGTTTTTATGGTCTTTTGTGTATTTAGGGTTTATTGTTTTTTATTGGTTTAAATTTTATTTATGGTTTTTAACATTTTTAATGATTTTAACATTTTTGGGGTTTTAAGGGGTTTTACGTTTTTTCAGGTTTTTAGGGATTTATGGGATTTTAGGGTTCTTTAATGTTTTAAGACTTTATTATGGTTTTCAAGGGTTTTTTAGTTTTTTTATATTTTTCTTTTTTTTTTGGATTTTAAAGGCTTTTATGATATTTATGATTTTTAGGGATTTTTTGGATTTTTTCGGGATTTTTTAGTTTTCTGGGTTTTATAGGGTTTGGGTAGTTTTCAAGGGTTTTATGTAAATTTTTAATTTTTAGGGGTTTTTTGAGTTTTTATGGTCTTTATGGATTTTTATATTTTTTTAATGTTTTAGTATTTTTAGTGATTTGATGACTATTTAGAGGATTAGTGGGTTTTAGGTTTTTTTTTATATTTTTAGTGGCTTTAATATTTTTAAGGGTTTTATGGTTAGAATGGGTTTTCACGGTTTTTACATTTTTAGGGTTTGTATGGATTTTTGGGGTTTTTGGGTTTTAGGGATTCGAAAGGTTTTCGGGGGATTAAGGGTTATTAGGGAATTTTTGGGGTTTTAGAGTTTTTTTTGAGTTTTTAAGGGTTTTATTATTTCTTAATGGTTTTTTATATTTTGTGGAATTTTATGTATTTTTTGATGTTTTAGTCGGTTTTAGGGTTTTATTGGTTTTTAGGGTTTTGTAAGGGTTTTGGGGGTTTTTATTGTTTTCAGGGGTTTTTCAAGCATAGGGTTATTTATTTTTTCAAGGATATATATGTATTTTGAGGAATTATAGGTTTGTTATAGGATTTTTCGGGTTTTTAGTGATTTTAGGGATTTTAAGGGGGTTTGGGGTCTTTGGGGGTTTTATGGGTTTTTCTTTGCTTTTTTAGGGATTTTTAGGGTATATGAATTTTTAAACTCTTTAATGTTTTTAGGGGTTTTTAGGGGTTTTAGACTTTTTATTGAGTTTTTATAGTTTTTGTTGGGTTTTAGGTTTTTTGAAGGTTTCTAGGGGTTTTTTGGTGTTATGATTCTTTTGGGTTTAGGGGTTTATTGTCTTTAGGGATTTTTGTGATTTTAGTATTTTTATAATTTTTTTGGGATTTTGTTGATTTAGAGAGGTTTTAGGGGTTTTCTTTGTTTTTATTGATGTCCGTGTTTTTAGGGAATATTTTGGTTTTTACGGTTTTTTTAGTTTTTTAGGGGTTTAGGGGTTTTTAGTGGTTTTTATGGTTTAGGGATTTTATGATTTTTTATAGTTTTTAGTCGATTTTTCCGTGTTTTATGATTTCTAATGTTTATATGGGTTTTTATGGTTTTTATGTGTTTCATAGTTTCTCACAATTTTATGGATTTTTAGGTATTTTTAGGGATTTTGAGGACTTTTATTTTTAATGGTTTTATAGGGACTTTGTGGATTTTGAATGATTTTAGGGGTTTTCGCGATTTTTAAGGGATTTTTTTGGGTTTTTTGGGTCTTTGGGGGATTTAAATATTTTTCGAGTTTCTCGGTGTTTTCAAGGATTTTTGGAGTGTTGCAACATTTTTAATATTATTAGGGGTTTGAAGGGTTTTATGTGATTTAATTTTTTTTCTTTTTTATTGGTTTTTAGGGGAATTTTTGGTCTTAAGACATTTTCATTTTTTAGGTTATTCTATATTTTCCAGGTTTTTTGGGTTTTTTAGGATTTTGTTTTTCTAGTGTTATATGGATTTTTATAGTTTTTGTGATTTTTTATGGGATTGTATTGGTTTTAGTTTTTTTAGGTTTTTAGGGTCCTTTGATTATTTTAGGGTTTTTTGGTGTGTCTTAGTGTTTTAAATGTTTTTAGACTTTTTTTGGCATTTGTTAATGTTTTAGTTTTTAAGGGTTTTTAGAGTTATTGATGGTTTTTAGGGGTTTTATAGATTTTAGGGGATTTATGGTTTTTAGGGTTTTTTGGGGTTTTATGGGTTTTTTATTTATTCATGGATTTTTAGTTTTTCTTTTCAAATTTAATTTTTTTTTGATTTTTTGGGTTTTTCATGATTTTGTGGGGTTTAAAACTTTTTCAGGTTTTATAGGGCTTTTGAGGTTTTAAGGGTCCTTTTGGTTAAAGTACCAAACAGGTTGGCGACCAACCCCGTTTATTTAAAAATTAAAAGAAAAACAGAGATCCTTTTAAATTGTGCTAGGAAGAACCCATTTGGTGCCCAAAGGCCAGGCCAAAGGCATACATCCATAGATTTAGATTTGAGTGAAAAAATCCCATTATAAGTAGAACAACCCAAATATCTGATTAGGAAGAGACACCGCCATGCCATCCACACAACTGATGTAGCATTGCGCCGCAGCCAGGTCTGTCCCGCCATTGAGGCCATTGACGACCGAAGCCTCACACAACCAGTCGTTCGTACTCTCTATCCTGAGTCGTCATCTCCTCGACGCTCTGCAACCCAAATCCACCATCATAGAGCCTATGTTGTCAACCGCGTGACCGCTAACGCATCGCCTTTTGATGACATCGCCGCCTAAACACACTGTCTGCATCGCCGCCGTCGTAGATCCACTTGCCGCCGACTAAATCACCCAAGGATTATTTGTCCCCCTGATCAACCCACAAACCACCACTCGGCAAGACCAATGCTTCACTGTCGGAGAACCCAAACCCTCATCGATGATGGGTTTTTTAGTTTTTATTGGTTTAAAGGTCGTTTATGGTTTTATTGGGTTTTATGGATATCAATTATTTTTCATGGTTTTTTTGGGGTTTTACATTTTCAGTGATTTTTGGGGAATTTTAAATATTTTAATGGGTTTTTTGGGTTTTCAAATATTTTGAGGGATTTTCAATGTTTTTAAGGGTTTTTATAGTTTTCCAATGGTTTTACGACCTTTTCGTTTTTTGGAGTTTTCTGAACATTTAAAGGATTTAATTTTTTATAGAGTTTTTTAAACATTTCTTACATTATTATAGTTTTAAGGTTTTTTAGTGTTTTTTATAATTTTATGGGTTCTATACGTTTTAAGGTTTGGGGGGGGGGGGTTGTGGGTTTTGTGGGTTTTTTTAAATTTTTGGGTTTTTATTTTTTTTACGTTTTTTATGATTTTTAGGGATTTTTTTGGATTTTATGGTTTTTGGTTTGTACAGGTATTTGGGATATTGATAATTATTTAGGTTGTTTTGGGTTTTTAGTATTTTCATGGGGTCTCAACAATATTAGGGTCTTGATTTCTATTAACATTCTCATCATTTTTAGAGGTTTTAAGCAGGGGTCAGTTTTTAATGGTTTTAGGTTTTTATGGGTTTATGGTTTTTATGTTTTTAGTGGTTTTATGGTTTTTTTTTATTTTTAGGTTCTTATTCTTTTTAGGTGTATAGGATTTTTTTAAGATTTTATGAATTTCAGGGATTTGATGATTTTAGGGATTTTGAGAGTTTTAAAGTGTTTTTAGGGTTTTTAGGGTTCATAACATTTTTAGGGTTTAAGGGTTTTTTTGGGTATTTTTAGGTTTTTAGTGTTTTTTAGTTTTTTAGGGATTGAAGGTTTTTTAGAGTTTTTTAACATTTTTAACATTTTTTGAAATTTTATGTATTTTTAGTGTTTTTTGTGGTTTTGTGGGGTTTTATGTGCTTCTAATGTTTTTAGGGGGTTTTATGGTTTTAAGGGGGGGTTTATGGTTTTTACAGGTTTTTTCATTTGATAGGATTTTAAAATAATTTTATTGTTTTTAGTGTTTCGAGGGATTTTAGTGTTTTATAGGATTTTTAGGGTTTTCATTCTTTTTAGTGTCTTTTGTGTTTTTGAGTGTTTTATGATTTTTTCTTCCTTTTAAGTTTATTTGGTGTTTTTATAATTTTTTACATTTTTTAGGGTTTAAAGGTTTTTTATATTTTTTGTGGTTTTAGCTTTTTTATGCATTTTTATGGTTTTTATGTTTTTTGGTGGTTTAATATTTTTCATGTGGTTTTCAGGGTTTTTATATATTTTTTTTGTTTTAAGTTATTTTTTAGTATTTTTGGATTTTTATAGTTTTTAGTGTTTTTCAGCGCTTTTAGGTGGTTTCAAGGTCATAATGGACTTTTGGGGTGTTAGGGTTTTTATTGGATTTTTTCACGGTTTTATGGTTATTATAGTTTTTTAAATTTTTAGGGGGTTTATGGGTTTTTAGTGTTTTATTGGGTTTTAGGGATCTATGGGCTTGTAATGGTCTTTATGGGTTTATAGGATTATGGTTTTCAAGGGTCATTTAGGGGTTTTAGAGTTTTTTTATATTTTTAAGGATTTTCTATGATTATTATGGTTTTTAGGGATTTTGAGTGCATTAGGGATTTTAAGGGTTTTTAATGTTTTATGGTTTTTCATTTTTTTAGGGTACTTTGGAGTTTTTAGGGTTTCTTTGAGTTTGTAAAGATTTTATAGTTTTTTATATTTTTTATCATTTTAAGGGGATTTATGGGTTTTTAGAGACATTAGGTTTTTTGGTCTTTTAGGGTTTTTAGGGTTTGGGGGTTAGAGTGTTTCATGGTTTCAGGGGTTTCTTAATGCAGTTAGTGTTTTTTTAGATTTTATGATATTTATTGGGCTTATTTAGGATTTTTATGGTTTATAGGGGTTTTTAGGGGTTTCATGGATTTTGAGGGTTTTTACAGATATATAGGGTTTTTAGGTATTATCAAGGTTTCTAGGGTCTTTTTGGGGATTATGTATTTTTATGATTTCAGGGGGTCTAAGGGTTTTTAGAGTTATTTTACAATTTAAATTTTTTTAGGGTTTTAAATATTTTTAGAGATTTTAGTGGGTTTTTGGAGTTTTTTTGGGGTTTTGGGGTTTTTTTTATTTTTGGGAGATTATAGTTTTCATGGGTTTTCTAGGAAATTTAGTTTTTTTATGTTTTTGAGGTTTTTATAGTTTTTAAAGATTTTTATGGGTTTTAGGGGTTTTTAGGGTCTTTATAGATTTTGTGCAATATTTGGGGTTTTAGGGGTATTTTCAGGTTTTAGGGGTTTTTAGGGTTTTTAGGATATTAGTGGGGTTTTATGTATTTTTAAATTTTTTTGGGTTTTATGTTTTTTAGAGTATTTATCCATTTTTAATGTTATTGGGGGTTTATGGGGTTTTATATTTTTTATTGGTTTTCAGGGGTTTTATGGTTTTTTTGGTTTTTTATGGTTTTAAGGATTTTTTTAAAAAGTTTCTGGATTTTTTCATGGTTTTTTGGGGTTTTTATATTTTTAGAGAATGATTTTGTTTTAGATTTTTTAAGGATTTTATTATTTTTTATGGTTTTATAGGATTTTGTGGGTTTTTAGTGTTTTTTAATTTTTAGGGGGATTTCATGGTTTTTTGGGTATTTTTGGGGTTTCATTGTTTTTTTGTTATTTGGTGTTTGAAATTTTTTTAAAGGTTTTTGGAATTTTAAGGGTTTTATGCGGTTTTAGAGTTTTATTGGATTGTAGGGGTTTTATGGGGTTTTTATGGTTTAGGAGTTTGATGGTTTTTAGGGGGTTCTCAGGGTTTTTTTGGTTTTTTATGTCTTCAATTATTCCTATGGAATTTATAGGATATTCATAGTTTTTTGAGTTTTTTTTGGGTTTTAGATATTTTAGGGTTTTAGGGTTTTTTTCATGGGGTTTTCATGTTTTTCAGGAGTGTTGATGCTCCTTTTCGTCACATTGTCTAAACGAATGGAATGGAAAATGACTTAGCACAAATTGATTCATCCTTTCAAGAAAACATCAAAAATCGACAAAGGCATGAACAAAACTTCAAAAGCACATGTGTCGCGCAAGTTCCATCAATGTCGCACAAGTCCACATGCGCGACGCCTAATGATCGCGCAAGTGGCTTGCACGCCCTAAAGGATAATCGCTCGGGTCTTCTTTAGCCTATAAATAGACCCTGTGGGCCCCCTATTCGGAGAGTAATTTTTTCCAGAAACTCAAATTTGAGCTCCCGACACCCTAGTCTCTTCTCAAAACTTATGAAACACTTCTAAGGTAATTTCTTACCTAGAACGGAAGATTTAAAGAGGGGGAGGATGGCCTAAGTGTTGAAACTCATCAACACTTGCGTGTTTGAGTGGCCATCCCTTAAGGGAAATGGACACACTTGCGCGCCGCCTAACTCATTCAATAGAACTTGTGCACCACTCTTCTGGAAGAACCTCAAGATGATTATAAAGGCTTTAATCAAGAGTCGCTCAAGTATTACCCTGTTGGTTAACCGTCGTGAAAGTACCCATGTGTCGCGCAGGTATACCTGCGTGACCAGGACTTGCACGCCCACGCAGTACATACGTGCCTGCCAGGACATGCGCGCCCCTGCCTTTTTGGGTGCCCTTCTTGCCCATTTCACCCCTCTTAAGCCATTCCACCTCTCCTATTCAAGATTCTATCTTCAAGAAACTCTTCAATGCCATTTATGGCATGGTTTCTTGATTTGAGTTCCTTATCTGAAAGGAATTTTGTGGAATATCTCTCAAAACCTAGTGACTTATGCATCTTTATGTCACCAAAGATTGAGATTTCATTCATTCAACCTCATCCTTTAAGATGAGAGAACTCATTCACCTAGGCCTTCTTTTTCAGGAATAATCCCCAGTCATAATCATTAATCCGGGCCTCCTTTTCAGGAGTAAGCCCGAGTCTCAAATCTGGGCATCCTCATTAGGAGTAAGCCCCAAGTCCTCATTAACCTAGGCCTTCTTTTCAAGAGTAATCCCCAATCCAAGTCCTCATTAATTATGGCATCATTTTCATGAGTAAGCCCTAAGTCCCTTAATTTTTCAAGTCTCTTAACCTGGGCCTCCTTTTCAAGAGTGAGCCCCAGTTTTAATTTCTCTTAACCAGTCCTAATTTACCTTTGATCTGGGATTCCTTCTCAGGAGTAAAACCCAATCATAAGTCCTCTCCTAATTTGGGACTCCTTTTCAAGATTAATCCCCAAGTTAGAGTATTCAAATATCCATGAAGCACATATACCTTTATGGTCCCTGTTCCTGGATTTCTTTCCTGAAGTCAATCATATTCTTCATTTATCTGGGCAGTCATACATACATACGTCCCACATTATTTCTTATGATTTCATCTTTCATGGCCCAATTGTATAATTTTTTCCAATACCTATTGTTTCTCACACCGAGCATGACTCACATGAGCTTAGAGTGTAAAAGTAATTATGACATCCTTCTTTGAGCCGTCGATCATAAACATCATACTCCCTTACTCGAATTATTTGGGTTCTGATTCCTTTTCTAAACAACGAATGTGTAGGTAGCCCATTTGTGGGTTCGATCCTGACTCTAAAATAATCTATGTCCTTCTGAATGAAAATAAACTTCAAGTGCCCCGCTGAGTGGCTTTAAAACCAGCATGGTCATCATAATGACCAAGAGAATTCTATATAAATATGTCTAAGGATGCCATTGACCAAGAATCTCAAATAAATACAGATCATTCTCTATCGATGAAGAACCTCTAATACATATAAAATATTCTCTAAATTTTCTACATATTTAATCATTAATTGTCAGATCTGAAGGAAAGCTCATTTTATACTTGATAATGTAATAAGGATTCACGAACATAACTTAAATCTATAAAGAGAGTCCTGGAGTAGAAAATAATTCCCCTCAAAAAGGTGTGATGGGTCTGACCTCCCATCCTCTCGACCAGTGCAAATTCCTAAGCCTCATCCGTCCCAAAACTAAGGAGCCCCTACCTTTGGAAAGTAGGTCCAAATGGATGTGGAATTGTTGGATGTTTCTGAATCTACGAACAAACCCGTTAGAAACCGATTGAAATGTTTGAACCTTCCATCAAGGAGGTTATCCCCAAATTTCGAGGGAAACAAAAAATGATGAACCTGATGTTAATCCTTAACCAAGTTAAAATGATGTTTTACCTATTTTTTAGGCCACTATTTAAAACTCAATGAGAGGGCCAACAAAAAAATCATTGACATATGTACTCATTCAAAAGATGTAGTGGCTGAATTTATCATGATTACATCTGTTATATAAGAAAGGCACTCTTTTCCAAGATCTTCTGCATTTCCAGAATGGCTGCTCTCAATTTCACACCTATGAATATTGCTGCTGCAAATGCCACTGCTGTTACTCCTGCTGGATTGTCGTCCGCTCTGAGGATGACATCACCTACTCAGCGTCTTCAATGCTGGGTATCAAATTCTCTGGTTAAAGAGTACTGTCAACATGGTACCACCCAAACTCTGGAGGCTTCCCGAAAAGCCCTCCAAGTGAACAACTCACGCCGGTCGTTCGAACAACAATGACTATTGATCAAGAAGCAGGTGGTGCTAACCACCGTCTCCAACCATTTTTGGTCTTTATCCCCGGAACGCAATCAACATTCACTCCCATATTCTGGGGAGGTGAATGAGCAGGTCCCTCAGGGTCATAATTCAAAGAAGCAGGAGTCCTTCTTGAGGGATCCTATCAACAATCGTCGCCAAACTCATGCGACAGTACTACCTCAACATGATGAGGGTGCCGACTCCAGGCATTCGGCTGAGGTTCCTCGAACTCGAGCAGGCAAGACGAACCACCAGAGTTGAAATCCGATTAACTGTGAGTAGGTTCTCATCTTTGCCATCTCCGGATAAGTCCATCAACCTAGCTTGGTGTCAAGCAGCGAGGAGGCACACACACCTACCCATTTTAATTCCGCTGTCCAATAGACTCGTCTGGCAGCATCACACCAATCTTGCCAGGAAATTCCGACGGAGTATTATAGGCAAGAACATACACATGTTTATACATCATCATCTAGTCAGCTGGCTCGTCTGACTACATATGATGGAGCTCGTCAACCATGTTCGGCGAAGTGAAATCAGTAGGAACATACACCTGCTAATACTAATCAAGCCTACCAACAGTCTCGCTTGGTATCACACGGAGAAGTCAGTCAGAAAGCTCCGGCGAAAAACAGGAGGCAGACTCAACTCTCTACCCCCACACTTGAGTACTGTTTGGATTCACTGACAAGAAAAGGAGGACATGATCAGGCACATACACCTACTCCAATCACAGAATGGACGTATATCCCCGTTCCGGCAGTTGAAGTCACCAAGAATATTTTATCAATGGTGAAAGAGCAGAAGAAAATCTCAGCTCATATTCTGGATGCCTACCAGGATATTATAACAACTTCAGCGGTATCTCAGGGAAATACACATAAATCTATCCCTACCAGTGGAGTGACACATCAACAATTTACTCCTAAATAGACACACACATCTGTTCCAGTCCAAGAGGGTTGTGGGGCATACTCTCCCATATCATACGGACAACCAAGTCAGGCACATACACCAGATTTGAGTAGAGATCTTCAGCCTAACCACGCCATATCTCCTGATCAAGCACATACACCTGCTCAGAGTAGCGACATTCGTCAACAAGTGGTTTCCAATGCGAGTAAGAAGGCGTCTAAGAAAAAGTCCCACCCAGCACAATCAGGAGATCAAGAGCCAATCTGTAACAAGGCCTTACTTGATGCTAGAGTTCATGAAGCCCTCAGACAATTTCCTGTAGGAATCCAAGATTCTACTCCCTTATTTCCCAATAGTGGTAACATTAATTCCGAAGGTCTTCAATAGACACTTACACATGAAGGCTTTCTTCATGACAATTCGGTCGATCTCCAAGTTTCATCTTCAGATGAGAGCCACAGGAACCCTCTGTGTGGTCAGAAGACAATGGAGCAAGAGATCTCATCTTTTGATGTAACCCTTTATGGTGGTCCTCCCCAGGATGATGAATTTCACTACGAATGTCCTCTCCACAGTAGTGATTCACATTGCCCGGAAAATGCTCTAGTGGGCAATGTAGTGACGAAAAAGCCCTCTTATCTTGAGGAACTTGCAAATGTGAAACCGGTCATGTCTGACACTTCATTGCTAGCATGTGAAATACTTTCTCAATCGGAAGATAGACCAGGGGGTAGGTCATTCTCTGAACCACACCTAAGTCATTTATCTTCTTGTTTGATCAATGATTTCTCTACCAGTTGTTTTGAATCCAACGAAGAAACAAGGAAACACCAACTCTAGTCAAATCAGGTAGAAGAATCTTCATTGAATGATAAAGAGGAAATGCTGAACATGAGAAAACAATTGGAAAAAGGTGAAGTACAAGTCATGTTTTGGCCTCTGGCTGACTCTCAGTATGGCATTCCAATGATGTTGACGGAAGATGGAATTCATGATATTAGTCTCAACATATGGAATAATCTTTTTCAGTTGAAGAAGAAAGTATTATCTTATGATGAATATGAAAATCATAATAAGATAATAGAAGGGTTACAACGTCAGATTGATTTGGCATCACTATTAGTCTCTCGATATCCGAAGGATGAAAAGAAGTAGAGAGCCCTTAAACATTCATGCCTTCGCGCACTAAGAATATTGCGTCAGTTAATTTCCAATGCCCTATATGGTATTCATGTCAGAGTATGGGGTCTTCATGGATCACTACATTTCACGGTGCTCTCTAGTCAGCAATACCCGCCGAAAATGGTCTCATGCAATGTTATTTCCCATGGACGGCCACATTAAATGGGCATTGTTTGTAATCAAAAGCTTGCTCAAGAACAGGCTTTAACTAGTTCCTCTCAAAATCAAGCATACAAAGAACAGGTTGTTGAATTACTCCTACATCAAGAAAACAAGAATATTGAACAGGCCTCTCGTATGGAGGAAGCACATCATCAAGTGAAATAAGTGTCATAAATCATCCAATGGTCTTTTGAACTAGGTGATAAAAGTGGATACAGGTTAATGCATCCAGCTAATTTCCGGACTAAGGTTCGCAAGATCAGGAGATCTTTTAAGAAAGTCTCAGACATAGCATGTCAACAGCCACCCCAGCTTGCCGGACTGGGGTCTCTTTTAAACCAACCCTCAGAATGAACAAATAGGATTCAAGGAGTTGAGTTGGAATAGCAAGAACAGCCCCAATTCACCGGACTTGGGACTTTTTCAAATCATCAATCCCCTCCCCAGAGAAAGTTGGTCTATTATCGATAGGGGAAGAACCCTCAAGAGGAATGAAGAGCCAAATTATAAGGAGATTCCCTCCAAATTATGTTTCCTAAAGAAGTTCCTGAGGGATCGAATCAACAAAAGGCAATGTATTATCAAAGACAGGGAAGAAGACAATATCACAGAAATGCTGATTGAAGGGATGTGATTCATTAAGCATCAATCAATTTCATCAATGCCGTTGTTTCTGATCCACCAGATGAGGATCACTCAGGGGATTCAGATGAAGAGGTTCCTGCTCAAGAAGATGCATGCACTGACACAAATGAAGAAGGTGTGCGTACAAGAAATCAAAGTATTACTCAGAACCTAGGAAATCCTTCGAGTAACCCACATCCCCCTCTCCGAAAAGGATCCAACAAAGGGAGGGTAAAGAATCAGGTTACATATCCTTCCTCTGGAGAAGGTCAATCGCTCTCACTAGAGGAAAGGTTTTCACAACAGGAAGAAGAAATGAAGGAATTATGGAGGTTGAATGCAAAACTACTTCCTGGTAGTCTTCTTCTTAAGAGTGCTAGAGTCAGCCAGCCACGGGAATTTGTTGCAGCTACTGAGATGGATCAAGAATATCCTCCTCTATCAGAACACCCTCACAGGTCTTATCCTACGGGTCATGTGCAACAATAGTTGGAAGTGATACCATCAGTTGCAGCACCAACTACCACATCTGTCCAAGCTCGGGTCGTTGCACCTACCCATGTCCAAGTTCAACCGGATGTTTCTCAATTGTTAATAACTACCATTGAGTCATTATTAGCTCGGTTAGAAACTATGGAAGGGAAACGTGCACAAGTTCAACCAGAAAAGAAATTTTACCCTGAATGGGTAGATTCAATCTCTCCACCATCCAATTTTTGAAACCCTGTATTCCCTATTTTCAATGGATCAGGTGACCTTGAACAACATTTGATGCGTTACGTGTCTTGTTGTGATCCTATGATGGGAACTCCAGAGCAACAAGAAGCAGTTAAAATCAGATGCTTCGTACGGACCTTGCAAGGACTAGCCTTTGTCTGGTATACAAGCTTGCAATCCCAGACGATTACTGGATGGGAAGATCTCCATCAACAATTCCTTCTTCAGTTTAGCTCAAAATTTCCAAAGAAAACAATTTTTGATCTTACAAACTGTAAGCAAAGGGAAAATGAAAAGGTCTCAGATTTAATTGCTCGCTGGAAGGGATTAACATATTCCCTAAGATTAATAGTCCCTCAAGAAGAATTGTTGCCAATATGTGTGGAAAGTTTGTGTGACGAGTTACGCACGCCATTGATCCCTGTGAAATACAAAGTAGAGTTTTGAGACCTTACTTCAATCGCTCAGCAGATTAAATATTCCCTTATACAGGCTAAGGCTAAATCTCGTGTAAACCATCAGCTCTAGGAAAGAGAATGGGTAAAGCAGAAACTTCTACAGTTATGCTTAAACAAGCACCTATACCTGTTTCTACTTCAAAACCTTCATCTTCTCGATGGGCGCCACCTCCTGAGCGCCAAAAAAAAGTCCTTCCGTCCAGATGATCAAAGAGATCAAATATGAAAACAATTTGAGGATCTGAATAGAAAAACATACTCTTTCTGAAATGAAAAAGATCCTGTTTACTTCATTTCGGCTCTAGAAGATATTCTGGTTCAATTGCGAAGGCCTAATAGGCCAAATAAGGATGGATATGAAGACTGTCCCAATTATTTCACTTTTTATCAAATGTTGGGGCATCCCATCAAGGAGGGTTTTGTCTTCAAAGACCTCTTGCAAAAGATGGTCGACTCAGGACAAGTCAAACTGAAAGGTTCTTCAGCTCAGGTATCATGTGTAACTGCTACAGTTCCAGAGGTGGAAGGTGAATGGCAAGAAGTCAAAAGAAAAAATGCACAAAGGTATGATGATTGGATGGTCAAAAAGATAATCAACCGAACTCATGTTATTTTGCAAACACAATTAAAGAAACCGATTGTGTCTTCTGCTATGAATTTTGTGGAAAATCCCTATTCATCAGAAGGAAAGTCTTCAATGAAACGACATGATTCAAATAAAGAAAAAGAATCAGAAGAAGATGAGTATGTGTCAAAGCCTAAGTTGTCCTTGTCTCTGCCAGACTTCATTCCATCTACTTTAAAGCCACGGGCACCTCCCTAACTAACAGCACAGCCTGAATAGGCTAATCAGGCAGAGTCTTCATCAGACGAAGAGTTAATCTTCGGTTCTGTTAATATGATTCAATTAACAGATCCATATGCCAGTCGCAGTTTCGATTTTGATGAGCCTGAATTCCCTGTATCAAACAGGGGAATCATTGGAAGTTCTAGAGGCTCAAGATACAGGGGAAGACGTGGATCTTTCAAAAGCCACTATTCCAATTCTACCCCTACTAGAACAGTGTACGCATCAGAATCTCGTGGTAGAGCCCTTCAGCGAGCTTAGCAAGAACAATCATGTTCTTCTACCAATAGTATATTCAGTCCTGGCATAGTTATTTTGGAAGACCGGTTGAAGGTTCCATCTTCTTCCTCTCAGAAAGTAAATGGATCTAATAGGTATAATCTTCCAAAACTAGGGATATTTCGATCTCCTATCCCAATAAAAGATGCATCAACTTCCAAAGCATATGCTTCCAATGTACCTGCTAAACCATATATTCCTGTTGGGAAACGCAGACCTCTGATTCAAAAGTATGATGTATTGAAACACTTGGCCCAAGTACCAGCCATGTTATCAATTCTGGATGCTCTAAATCTGTCAAAAGATCTTCGAGAAGCACTCATAGAGGCTTTGTCAAGTCCTCGGGAGTTTGAAACTGAAATCGCTGCAGTTGAAGTCTTTCACATAGAGAATAATCCTGCAGAATTCCTCGAAATAATATCTTTTACTGATGAAGATGAAGATGATGTTGTTCATGGGCATATTAGACCTTTGTACATATTTGGAAAGGTCAATGGTTGTTGATGCTCCTTTTGTCACAGAATCTAAAGATCATAAAAGGGGAATATCTGAGCTCAAATTGATCCATCCTTTGAAGAAAATATAAGAAATCGACAAAGGGATGAACAAGGAGAAGATTGCCCATATGTCGTGCAAGTTTCCTCATAGTGGTGCAAGTCCACTTGCGCGACACATTATGGTCGTGCAAGTGACTTGCGCGACCTAAGTGATAACCGCCTGGGGTCTTCTCCTGCCTATAAATAGACCCTGTGGGCCCCCCCATTCGGGGAGGCTTTTTTCTAGAAACTCAGATTTGAGCTCCCGGTGCCCTAGTCTCTTCTCAAATCTTCTGAAACACTTATATGGTAATTTATTACCTAGAACGGAAGATCTAAATAGGGGGAGGAAGGCCTAAGTGTTGAAACTCATCAACACTTGCACGCCTGAGTGGCCAGCCCTTAAGGGAAAAGGGCCACACTTGCACGCCGCCTTACTCCTTCAATAGATCTTGCACGCCCCTCTTCTGGAAGAACCTCAAGAAGATTCTAATGGCTTTAATGAATAGTCGCTCAGGTATTACCCTGCTGGTTGAACACCACGCAGGCACCAAACGTGTCGTGCAGGTATACTTGCATGACCAAGACTAGCGCGCCCACGAAGTACCTGCGCGCCTAGCAGGACTTGCACGCCCCTGCCTTTTTGGGTGCCTTTCATGCCCATTTTACCCCACATAAGCCATTACACCTTTCCTATTCAAGATTCAGTCTTCAAGACACTCTTCAAATCCATTTATGGCATCATTTCTTGATTTGGCATCCTTATCTGAAAGTAATTAAGTGGAATATCTCTCAAAAACTAGTGATTTACACATCTTTATGTCACTAAAGATTGAAATTTCATTCATTCAACCTCATCCTTTAAGATGAGAGAATCCTTAACCTGGGTCTCCTTTTCAGGAATAATCCCCAGTCATAATTCTTAATATGGGCATCCTCCTTAGGGGTAACCCAATTCTTAAAGTCCCATAATATGGGCATCCTCCTTAGGAGTAAGCCCTAGTCATAATTCTTAATTTGGGCTTCCTCTTTAGGAGTAATCCCCAGTCATAATTCTTAATTTGGGCATCCTCCTTAGGAGTAAGCAACAGTCATAATTCTTAACTTGGGCATCCTCCTTAGGAGTAAGCCCCAATTCTTAATGTCCCAAAATTTGGGCATCCACCTCAGGAGTAAGCCCCAAACCTTAATTCCCTTAACTGGGGCCTCCTTTCCAGGTATAAGCCCCAGTCATAATTCTCAAATCTAGGCATCCTCCTTAGGAGTAATCCCCAAGTCCCCATTAACCTGGGACACCTTTTCAAGAATAACCCAAGTCTCCTAATTTGGGCATCCTCTTCAGGAGTAAGCCCCAAATCCCATAATTTTTCAAGTCTCTTAACCTGGGCCTCCTTTTCGGGAATAAGTCGCAGTCTTAATTTCTCTTAACCATTCGTAATTTACCTTTTCTCTGAGATTCCTTTTCAGGATTAAAACCCAATCATAAATATTCTCCTAATTTGGTCCTCCTTTTCAGGAGTAAGCCCCAAGTTAGAGTATTCAGAATCTCCATAAAGCACATATACCTTTATGGACCCTGTTCCTGGATTTCTTCCCTAATGTAAATCCTAACCTTCATTTATCTGGGCAGTCATACATACAAAAGCCCCACATTATTTCTTATGATTGCATCTTTCATGGCCCAATTGTCTAAATTTTTACCAATACCTCTCGTTTCTCACGCTAAGCATGACTCATGTGAGCTTAGAGTGTAAAAGTAATTGTGACATCCTTCGTTGAGCCATCAATCATAATCATCATACTCCCTCACTCGAACTATGTGGGTTCTGATTCCTTTTCTAAACAAAGGATACATTTGTAGCCTGTCTATGGGTTCGATCCCAACACTAAAATAATCAATGTCCTTCTAAATGACAATAAACATCAGGTGCCCCACTGAGTGTCTTTAAAACCATCATGGTCATCATAATGACCAAGAGACTTCTATATAAATGTGTCGAAGTGTTCCATTGACCCAGAATCTGTAATAAATACATATGATTCTCTATCGAAGAAGAACCTCGAATACATGCAAAAGATTCTCTAAATTTCCTACATATTTAATCATTGATTTTCAGATCTAAAGGAATGCTCATTTTATACTTGGAAATATAATAAGGATTCGCGAACATAACTTATATCTATAAAGAGAGTCCAGGAATAGACAATAATTCCCCTCAAAAAGGTGTGATGAGTCCGACCTCCCATCCTCTCGACCAATGAAAATTCTTAAGCCTCATCATTCCACAAACTAATGAGCACCTACCTTTGGAATTTAGGTCTGAATGGATGTGGAATCATTGGATGTTTCCGGTTCTATGAACAAACCTGTTAGAAACCGATCAGAATTTTTGAACCTCCCATCAAGGCGGTCATCCCCGGATTCTGAGGGAAAAAAAATGGTGAACCCGACATGAATCCTTAACCAAGTTAAAGGATGTTTTACCTATTTGTTAGGCCCATATTTAAAACTCAATGAGAGGGCCAACAAAAACAATCATTGACATATGTGATCATACAAAAGATGTAGTGGCTGAATTTATCTTGATTTTTTCGGTTATATCAAACAGGCACACTTTTCCCAAGATCTTCTGCATTTCTAGAATGGTTGTTCTCAAGTTCACACCTGTGAATACTACTGCTGCAAATTCCACTGCCAATACTCCGGCTGGATCGTCGTCCTCTCTTAGGACGATATCACCTACTCAGCATCTTCAATGCTGGGTATCAAAAGTGCTGGTTAAGGAGTACCGTCAACATGGTACCATCCCAACTCTGGAGGCTGCCCGACAAGCCCACCAAGTAAACAACTCACATCGGTCATCCGGACAACAACGACTAGTGATCAAAAAGCAGGCGGTGCTGACTACCATCTCCAACCGTTTCGGGTCGTTATCCCCAGAACGTAATCACCATTTTATACCTTATTCTGGGGATATGAATGAGCAGGTCCCTCAGGTCCATAATTCAAATAGACAGAAGTCTTTCCTGAGGGATTCCACCAAAAATTGATGCCAGACTCGTGTGGCAGTGCGCCCTCAACATGATGAGGGTACCGACTCCAGGCGTTCGGCTCAGGTTCATCGAACCCGAGAAAGCAAGATGAACCACTAGAGCGGAATCCGATCAACAATGAGCAGGTCCTCATCTCTGCCATCTCCAGAGAAGTCCACCAACCTAACTTGGTGGCAAGCAATGATAAGGCACATACACCTACCCGTTTTAAACCCGCTATCCAGCAGACTCGTCTGGTAACATCACGCCAATCCCGCCTGGCAATTCCGGCTTAGTACTATAGGCAGGAACATACACCTGTTTATACAACATTAGCTAGTCAGCAGGCTCGTCTGACTACATATGATGGATCTCTTCAACCACGTTTGGAGAAGTGAAATCAACATGCACATACACCTGCTAATATTAATCAAGCCTAACAACATTCTCGCTTGGTAACATTTGGAGAAGTTAGTCGTAAAGCCCCGACAATAAATAGGAAGCAGACTCAACTCTCTGCCCCCACACTTGAGTACTGTCAGGATTCACTGACAGGAAAAGGAGGACAGGAGCTGGCACATATACCTCCTCCAAGCCCAGAATGGACATATATTCCCGTTCTGGTAGCTAAAGTCACCAAGCATATTCTATCAATGGTGAAAGAGCAGAAGCAAATCCCTGCTCATATTATGGATGCCTGCCAGGATATTATAACAACTTCAGTGACATCTCCTGGGAGGAAACATAAACCTATCCCTACCAGTGGAGTGATACATCAACAATTCACTCCGGAACAGACACACACATCTGTTCCGGTCCAAGAGGGTTTTGGGGCATACTCCCCCATATCATACGGACAACCAAGTCAGGCACATACACCTGATTTGAGAGGAGATCATTAGCCTATCCTGGCCATCTTTCATGATCATGCACATATACCTGCTCAGAGCATCCACTTTTGTCAACAAGTGGTTTCCAAGGTGAGTAAGAAGGCGTCTAAGAAAAAGACCCGCCCAGCACGGTCAGTAGATCAAGTGCCAATCTGTAACAAGGCCTTGCTCGATGCTGTAGTTCTTGAAGCCCTTAGAAAATTATCTGTTGGAATTCAAGGTTCTACTCCCTCAGTTCCCAATAGTGGGAACACTAATTCTCCAGGTCTTCAACAGACACTTTCTCATGAAGGCTTGCTTCATGACAATTCAGTCGATCTCGAAGTTTCATCTTCAGATGAGTGCCACAGGAACCCTCTATGTGGTCAGAAGACCAAGGAGCAAGAGATCTCATCTTTTTCTTTAACCCATTACGGTGGTCCTCTCCATTATGATGAATTTCACTGTGAAATTCCTCTCCCCGGTAGTGATGCACATTGCCCAGAAAATGCTCCAGTGGACAATGTAGTGCTGAGAAAGCCCTCTTATCGGGAGGCACTTGCAAATGCGAAACCAGTCATGTCTGAAGCTTCATCGCTATCAGGTGAAATACTTTCTCAATCAGAAGATAGCCCAGGGTGTAGGTCATTCTCTGAACCACCCCTAAGTCATCCATATTCTAGTTTGATCAATGATTTCTCTACCAATCCTGTTGAATCCAATGAAGCAACAAGGAAACACCAAATCTGGTCAAATCAGGTAGAATAATCTTCATAAAATGATAAAGAGGAATTGTTGAACATTAGAAAACAACTGGAAAAAGGTGAAGTGTCAGTCATGTTTTGGCCTCTGGCTGACTCTCATTATAATATTCCAAAAATGTTGATGGAAGATGAAATTCATGATATTCGTCTCAACATATGGAAAACTCTTTGTCAGTTGAAAAACAAAGTATTATCTTATTATGAATATGAAAATCATCTTAAGTTAATAAAAGGGTCACAACGTCAGATTGATTTGGCATCTCAATCAGTCTCTCGATATCTGAAGGCTGAAAATCAACAGAGATCCCTTCAACATTCATGCCTTGGCACACTATAAAGATTGTGTCAGTTAATTTCCAATGCCCCATCTGGTATTCGTGCCAGAGGATGGGGTGTTCATGGAGCACTGCATTTCACTGTGCTCTCCAGTCATCAAAGCCTTCTGAAAATGGTCTCATGCAATGTTATTGCCCATGGCCGGCCACAATCAATGGGCTTTGTTTTTAATAAAAAGCTTTCTCTAGAACATGCTTCAACTCGTTCCTCCCAAAATCATGCATACAAAGAACAAGTTTTTGAATTACTCGTACATAAAGCAAACAATAATATTGAACATGCCTCTCATTTGGAGCAAGCACATCACCAAGTGACAGAAGTGTCAGAAATCATCCAACAGTCTTTTGAACCGGGTGATAAAAGCGGATATAGGTTAATCCATCCAGCTAATTTCTGGACTAAAGTTCGCAAGATCAGGGGGACTTTCAAGAAAGTCTCAGACATAGCATGTCAAGAACCACCCCAGCTCGCCAGAGTGGGGACTCTTTTAAACCAACCCTCGGAATAAAAAAAAGGATTCGGGGAGTTGAGTGAGAATAGCAGGAAAACCCTAGTCCACTGGAATGGGGACTTTTTCAAATCATGAATCCCCTCCTCAGAGAAAGTCGGTCTTTTCTCGATTGGGGAAGAAACCTCAAGAGGAAAGAAGATCCAAATTATCAGGAGATTCCCTCCAAATTACGGTTCATCAAGAAGTTCCTAAGGGATTGAATCAACAAAAGGCAATGTCTCATCAAATACATGGAAGAAGACAATATCATAAAAATGCTGATAGAAGGGATGCGATGAGTTATGAATCAATCAATGTCATTAATGTCGTTGTTGCTGATCCACCAAATGAGGCTCACTCAGGGGAATCAGATGAAGAGGTTCCTGCTCAAGAAGATGTACGCACCGACACAAATGAAGAAGGTGTGCATACATGAAGTCAAAGGATTACTCAGAACATAAGTAATACTTCGAGTAACCCACTTCCCCCTCTCCGAAAAGGATCCAAAAAAGGGAGGGGAAAGAATCACGTTACATATCCTTCCTCTAGAGAAGGCCAATTGCTCTCACTAGAGGAGAGGTTTGCACAACATGAGGAATAAATGAAGGAATTAAGATGGTTGAATGCAGAACTACTTCAGGGTATTCTTCTTCGTGAGCGTGCTAGAGTTAGTCAGCCAAGGGAATTTTTTGTAGCTACTGAGATGGATCAGGAATATCCTCCTCTTTCAGTACACCCTCACAGGTCTCATCCTATGGGTCAAGTACAACAACAGCTGGTAGTGTTACCATCAGTTGCAGCACCAATCTCCATATCTTTCCAAGCTCTAGTCATTGCACCTTCCCAAGTCCAAGTTCAACTGGATGTTTCTCAAAAGTTAATAACTATTATTGATTCATTAACAGCTCAGTTATAAACTATGGAAGGGAAACGTGCGCAAGTTAAACCAGAAAAGAATTCTTACCCTAAATGGGTAGATTCAATTTCTCCTCCATCCAGTTTTGGGGACCCTGTATTCCCTATTTTCAATGGATCAGGCTATCCTGTGAAACATTTGATGCATTACGTGTCTTGTTGCGATCCTATGATGGGAAATCCAGAGCAGCAAGAACTAGTGAAACTTAGATGCTTCGTGCGAACCATGCAAGGAGCATCTTTTTTTTGGTATACAAGCTTGCAATCCGGGTCAATTACCGAATGGGAGGATCTTCGCCAAAAATTCATTTTTCAGTTCAGCTCAACCTTGCCAAAGACAACAGTTTTCGATCTTACAAACTGTAAGAAAAGGGAGAATGAAAGATTCTCTGATTTCATTGCTCACTGGAAGGGATTAACATATTCCTTGAGTTTAGCACTCCCTCAAGAAGAATTGTTGCCAATCTGTGTGGAAAATCTGCATGAAGAATTATGCACGCCATTAATCCCTGTGAAATACACATGAGGGTTTCGAGACCTTACTTCAATTGCTCAACATATTGAAGATTCCCTTATACAGGATAAGACTAAATCTCGTGTAATTCAATCAGCTCCAGGAAGGAAAATGGGTAAAGCAGAAACTGTTACAGTTATGATTAAACAAGCACATGTACCTATTTCTACCTCAAAACCTTCATCTTCTCGAAGGGATCAACCTTCTGAGCGCCAACAACAAAGGAATTTTCGTCCAGATGATCAAAAAATTCAAAGAAAAAAACAATTTGAGGATCTGAAGAGAAAAACATACTCTTTCTGAAATGAACAAGTTCCTGGTTATTTCATTTCGGCTCTAGAAAACAATTTGGTTCAATTTCAAATACCCAAGAGACCAAACAATAAAGGAGATGAATATCGTCCCAATTATTTCCCCTTTCATCAAATGATGGGGCATACCATCCAAAAGTGTTTTTTCGTCAAAGACCTCCTGCAAAAGATTGTCGACTCGGGACAGGTCACATTGAAAGGCTCCTCAGCCCAGGTAGCATGTGTCACTGCTATAGTTCCAAAGGAAGAAGGTGAATGGAAAAAAATCAAAAGCAAAAATGCACAAAATTATGATGATTGGATGGTCAGAAAGATAATCAATCGAACTCATGCTATTTTGCGAACACAATTAAACAAACCAATTGTGTCATCTGCCATGAATGTTGCGGAAAAACCCTCTTCGTTAGAGGGAAAGTCTTCAAAGAAACGACATGATTCAAAGAAAGAAAAAGAATCAAAGGAGGATGAGTATGTGTCAAAGACTATGTCGTCCTTGACTTTGGAAGACTTCATGCCATCTACTTCAAAGACACAGGCACCGCCCCACCAAACGGCACAGCCTGAATAGGCTAATCAGGTAGAGTCGTCATCAGACGAAGTGTTAATCTTTGGTTCTGTTAATATTATTCAATTAACAGATCTATATTACAGTCGCAGTTTCGATTTCAATGAGCCTGAATTTCCTGTATCAAACAGAGGAATCAGAGGAAGTTCCAGGGGCTCAGGATACAGGGGAAGACGTGGATATTTCAGAAGCCACTATACCAATTCTACCCCTGCAAGAACTGTGTACGCAGTAGAAACTCGTGGTAGAGCCATTCAGTGAGCTCAACAAGAATGAGCATGTTCTTCTACCAATAGCAAATTTAGTCCGGGCATAGTTATTTTAGAAGACCTTTTGAAGGTTCCATCTTGTTCCACTCAGCAAGTAAATGGATCTAATCGGTCTAATCTTCCAAAACCAAGGATGTTGCCAACTCCTATCCCAATACAAGATTCATCAACTTCCAAATCATCTACTTCCAAGGTATATACTAAACCACATATTCCTATTGGGAAACGCAGACCTCCGGATCAAAAGTATGATGTATTGAAACACTTGCCCCATGTACCAGCCAAGTTATCAATTCTGGATGCTTTGAATCTATCAAAATATCTTCAGGAAGAACTCATCGAGGCTTTGTCAAGTCCTCGGGAGTTTGAAACTGAAATTACTGCATCTGAAGTCTATCACATAGAGAATAATCCTACAGAATTCCATGCAATAATATATTTTACTGATAAAGATGAAGATGATGTTGTGCATGGGCATACCCAACCTTTGTATTTATCTGGCAAGGTCAATGGTGTAGACGTCAGAAGAGCTTTTATTGACAATGGTTCAGGAGTCAACCTCATGCCCATTCGTACACTTCGTCGATTGGGCCTCACGGAATCTGATTTATCTCCTTCTACCATGATATTACAAGGATATGATAAAAATGAACAAAAACCACTAGGCGAAGTTACACTCAGAACTCAGTTTGGAGATCTTGTATCCAATTCAGATTTCATGATTGTTGATCAAGACTCAACTTTCAACGTCTTGCTTGGAAGACCATGGCTACATCATCATGCAGTTATCCCTTCATCATACCATCAATGTCTCAAATAATGTTTCGATGGTCAATTTGGAACATTGTATGGTGATAAGGCCCCTTTCAGGACATGTGGGTCTCAATACATTGAGGCGGAATTCTATCACATGAAGGGAAAAGAGAAATCCACAACAAAGGAAATTACCAAAGTTAATGCTGCATATGGTTTGGAAAAAATTCCAGTAAATCCATTTACACATGTGAGTACAGATTATGTGTTTCCTATCAGTCAAATTGACAAGATAGACCCAAATCAAAATACTCTTATAGAAATATCCATAATGTCAATTACGACAATCGAGCCAGACATCATGGGAGAAATTGGTAATCTACCAAGCAGTGATGAAATCACAAATGGTGTCGTCTTCATTTCATCTGATGAAATCCAACAAGTATATGCTTCACCAATTAGGCCAGAAGAATTTATAGCAACATCAGAGGTGAAAAATGATGTCGATTCTCAATCCATCATTCCCTCTTTATTACCCAAAGAAAACTCTTCATCATCAATAGGGTCAAAAATGGAAGCTTCCTCTTCAAAATGTGCAAATTTTGACATGTCTTCTAATCATGAAAATTCTGATTTGTCATCTACTATGCAAGTAGAAACGAGAGAAATAACAAATGATTAAGAAGAAGAGGAAGATCTCAGAGATTCTCCTCCAGCATTTGAAGAGGGTATCTCTACCACTGTGGATGAACTCAGATAAATAAATCTGGGTACAAAGGAAGATTCACGCCCCACTTTAATCAGTGCGACCATGACCCTTGAAGAGAAAGAGATGTATATTTCTTTTCTAAAGAAAAATAGAGATATTTTTTCTTGGAACTATACAGAAATGCCCGGGATTGATCCTGATGTTTCTACTCATCATTTGGGTTTACCAGAAGAACATTGAGGATTTAAGCAAGCCGTGAGAAGAACCCACCCAACTTATGCTTCCAAAATTGAAGCTGAAGTGGATAAGATTATCAAAGATAACTTCATTAGATAAGTTCAATATCCCAAATGGTTGGCTAATATTGTCCCTGTAAATAAAAATAACAGACAAATTTGAGTTTGCATCGATTTCAGAGATCTTAATCGGTATTGTCCTAAGGATGATTTCCCAGTTCTGATTACAGAACTCTTAATTGATGCAACAGCTGGCTATGACATACTTACCTTCATGGATTGATATTCTGGATATAATCAGATCTAAATGACCCCAGAAGATGAGGAATCTATAGCCTTCATAGCCCATCAGGGTGTGTTTTGCTATCGGGTAATGCCCTTTGGCTTAAAGAATGCAGGTGCAACTTATCAGCGTGCCATGCATTGTATTTTCAAACCCTTCTTAGGGAAGTTTGTTGAATGCTATGTAGAATATTTGGTAGTTAAATACAATCAACGTTCTAATCACTTGGCTGATTTGGAAGTCATATTCTACAAGCTTTGACAACATAATTTGAAGATGAACCCCTTAAAATGTGCTTTTGGGGTAACCTCAGGAAAAATTCTTGGCTTTGTTATAAGCCATCGTAGTATTTAAGTCGATCCTGAAAAGTCCAAGTCAATGCTTGGTATGTCACCCCCTCAAAATTTGAAAGAATTAAGAGGACA
This sequence comes from Viscum album, assembly GCA_963277665.1. Classification (NCBI taxonomy): domain Eukaryota; kingdom Viridiplantae; phylum Streptophyta; class Magnoliopsida; order Santalales; family Viscaceae; genus Viscum; species Viscum album. Next base: position 1,319,375,785 of record OY728157.1, read on the forward strand.
TCAAGGACACTTAGCCTATATTCGGCGTTTCATCGCCAATTTAGCAGGTAAATGTTTACCCTTCCCCAAATTGATAAAGAAGGGGGTCACTTACCAGTGGACTGAAGAATGTCATGAAGCATTCGATATTCTCAAGAAATACCTCTTGAGTCCACCGGTACTCATGACACCTATTGAAGGAAGATCATTTATCCTCTATGTGACATCTCTAGAGCGATCATTGAGTGCCTTTCTTGCTCAAAAGAATGATGTTGGGAATGAAAACAGTCTCTACTATCTCATTCAAACCATGCTTGAAGCAGAAACCCGGTATTCAAGTATTGAGAAGTACTACCTGGCATTAATCATTGCAGTTCAGAAGTTGAGACACTACCTGCAACATCACGAGGTCCAATTGGTATCTCACAATAACCCACTCAAATTTATCCTAAGTCGTCCAATGCTTACAGGAGGTCTGGCAAGGTGGGCAGTTATTTTGCAGCAATTCGACATTCAGTATGTGTCTCAAAAGGTGATAAAGGTCCAAGCACTGGCTAATTTCATAGTTGAACACCTGATAGAGATAATATTTCCAATATTTTTAATGTCTATTTAAATGATTTAAACCTCACAAATTTAACAATTTGATCTTATTTGTAACAATTTTGGATTTATAGTGTGTTTTGGGATAAAAAGTTTAAATTTCATAATTCTGGATTTTTAACAGCTTTTTATCACAGGGGTATTTTGGTCATTTACAAAAAAATATAAATCCAAATTTTATGATTATAATTTCTTTAGAACCCTAATTTAATTTCCTTCAACTTTGTCTTCTGGACCAGGATCTGATTCTACCATCTTGAGGTCCAAACAATTCAATGAAGTTGAAGATTTTTGAGGAACACCAAGGAAGCTTCCAGGAAATTTCTTCCAGAAAAACAAAGGTTCAGTGAAATATCCATAACTCGCTCAAAACGACTTTAATGGAGCTGAAATTTTGTGGATAGACGGTTAAGAATATTTGGAACATGTGTCATTAAGGAGGACACGCCTGAAATGGCCGTTTTCAGGGACATTAATTCAGTACAAAACGGTGTTTTTCGGTTTGATGATTCTGACTGGACAGAATAAATTGTCAGAGGAAATTGGCCATAACTCTCGGAATACCTATCCAAATCCGCTGAGCTTTTGAGGGGACACGGCCAAGACAATTATGAACAACATTGAAGAATGCCTCAACGCGTGAAGAGGTCATTTATGGGGTCCAAAACGCGACAACTGTCGGGGGTCGAAATCTGCCTATAAAAGGAGGGGAGCTCCTACCTCTCAAAATATTCTATTTTTTTCACCACACCATCCCTCACAAAAGGGATTTGGCTTGAGGGAGTGTCCGAGAGGGTGAAGCTTGTCTGCGACTACTATTTTTATTCTTGATTTCAAACCCACATTATCTTTCCTTTAAAATTATTTACGTTTAGAATTTAATTAAAATTTTATTTTCAAATTGTTAATCAAACCCCCATTTTCATTTCATTAAAAACAAACAAAACAACAAAAGTGACAGTTTTACAACTCGAACTGCAACCTCCTCGAGAGACAGCCCTGTGGTCACCACTGTGCTACATAAAAAGGGAAAATATTGATTGAGGGTTTCACGACAAAAACGCTCACATCAACTGGCGCCGTTGCCGGGGAGGTTGCTAGAGTTGATTTTATTTTAGTTATATATATATATATATTTTCCTTTCTCTTGCATGACCCGAACTTCTGAACCGAACTTGTTACCTTTAGATTCAGAAATTGATAGAACTTTTCACACTAGGTTTAGAGGTAATAATCCACAAGTTTCAAGTTGTGAATCTTCCACCAATACACCTAGGAGGGACTTAGTTGAAACTGAAATCCAAATGGCTGAAAATAGAACTTTGAAAGAACTGGCTTCGTCCTATGATGAAAATCATGAGAATCCTGTTGAGTACCCTGATGCCCCTGCTGGATTTGAAATCAAGTCCGGTTTCATCCACCAGCTTCCCAAATTCAATGGGTTTCCCGGTGAAGACCCACACAAACACCTCCAAGAATTTAGTTATCTGTGTGTCAATATGAAACCTCATGGAGTTGATGCTGATCAAATGAAGCTTAGGTCGTTTCCTTTTTCTCTAGATGGAGTTGCTAAGGAATGGTTTTTCTATTCTCACTCAACCTTGATTAGAAATTGGAATGAATTAAAAAAGATTTTCCTTGAAAATTTTTTCCCTGCGTCTAGAACTGCCTCCATTCGAAAGGAGATTTGTGGGATTAGGCAAACACAAGGAGAAACGCTTCACGAATACTGGGAAAGGTTCAAACGTCTTTGTTTTAGTTGCCCTCATCATCAAATCAGTGACCAGCTTCTCATTCAATACTTTTATGAAGGATTGTGTCTCACTGATAGAAGTATGATCGATGCTGCTGCAGGAGGAGCTTTAGTTGATAAGACACCAGCTGCTGCTAGGATTTTAATTGCAAACATGGCCCAGAATGCCCAACAATTTGGAACCAGAGGCCTTCTTCATGTCAAAGCTGCACAAGAATTCCCTACTACTAGTCCCGAAAACAACACAATTGCAAGTCAACTATCTGATCTTACCACCATGGTAAGGTCAATAATGTTGTCTAACACCCCACCAACCCAACCCAAACCTGAAGCGGCTTTCCAACTACATGTCCATTGTGGGATTTGTTCTTCTAATGAACATTTTAGTGACCAATGCCCGCAAATGAAAGAGCCTCATGAGAACTGCAATGCAGTTTTTCCTGGAAGACCATTTCAACCAAACCAGCAAAGACCATTTCAAAACAACCAAAATTTCAATCAAGGATGGAACAACAACTCAAATGAAAGATTTCGTCAACCTGAACAACCAAGAGGATTTTTCCAAGGACAATCAAGTAATTATCAACCAAGATATTTCAATGAGCAAGCCAATGCTCATTCTGGAAGCAATTTTCACCCTACCCCTCCCACTCAAAACTCGGATAGGAACCTTGAAGAAGCAATGAGGAAACAACAAGAGGAAATGAGGGAACTAAAAGAATACACAAAACAGCAAGATAACAAAATGAATACCTTGATGACTCAAATGGGTCAACTTGCCTCTGGTATTAATTGCATAACAAATCAAATGAGTGGTGGTTTACCCTCACAGCCACAAGTAAATCCGAGGAATAATGGGAAGGAAAATGTGAGTACAATTGAACTTAGGAGTGGAACAAAATTGAAAAATCCTCAGATTGAGAACATCAAGCCTTCTTCTGATACTGTTAATGAAAATCCTACCCTTGATAAAAATGATGAAAAATCTGAAGTTGATAGAAACTCAAAGTCAAGAGAAGAAATCTTGTTTGAAAGAACGAAGAATGATTGGAAGAGGATGTCTGGCCCTTATGTTCATTCGAAACATACTCAGAATACCCCAGAAACATTCAAACCTCCATTTCCTTATCCAAGGTGTGAACCACCACCAAAGTCAAGTGCTGAAAAAGAATTGGATAAGGAGGTTTTGGAAACATTCAAGAAAGTCCAAGTCAATATTCCATTGCTCGATGCTGTGAATCAAATTTCGAGGTACGCTAAGTTTCTGAAAGACATGTGTACCAACAAGAGGAAGTTCAAAGGGGGTGAAAAAGTAAAATTAGGAAGGAATGTCTCATCGTTGATCCAACATGCCCTTCCGGTCAAGTGTAAAGACCCTGGGACATTTACCATTCCCTGTACCATTGGGAAATGTGAATTCAAAGATGTGATGCTTGATCTAGGGGCCTCCATAAATGTCATGCCACATTCTGTCTACTCATCTCTTCAGGTTGGAGACTTAAAACCCTCTGGAATTATCATTCAACTCGCAAACCGAAGTATCACCAAACCTGCTGGAGTTATAGAGGATGTTCTCGTTCAAGTGAGAGACATGATTTTTCCTGTTGACTTCTATGTTTTGGATATGGAAGATGATCGGTTCAGCACACATGCTCCCCTCATCCTAGGGAGGCCATTTCTAAAAAATGCAAAAGCGATCATCAATGTTCACAAGGGAACACTTTCACTAGAATTTGGAGGAGATGTTGTTCATTTCAACATTTTTCATTCAATGAAACACCCAGTTGAGGATCATTCAACTCCCCATGTAAACATGATTGATTGGTTTTCCTCTGGCATGTTACCTAATTTTTTCTGTGATGAAATACCAACTGATGTAGAAAAAGAGGGATATTTGTATGATACCAAATCAGAGAAAAATGAGGATGAAATTGGAGACTATGAAGAGTCTTGGGATTTTGAGACTGGATATCTGAGAAATGATAAAGATGAATTTCTAGAAACCGTTGAATCTGTTAGTGGTATTCCAGGAGAGGTTTCCAATTTTTCACATGAAACAAGTCATGATATCATAGAAAGAGATAACTATGATGAACATGGAGCTTCACCAAACAATCAAACTTCTGAAGAGTTCCCAGTTATCAATGAAACCAACCCACATGTGGTAGAATTGAAACCCCTTCCAGATAACCTCAAGTATGCCTTCCTAGGTCATAAGGAACAATTCCCTGTAATAATCTCAAAAGAATTGTCAGAAGTCCAGGAAAACCAATTGTTGGAAGTTCTCAAGTCCCACAAGGAAGCCATAGGATGGACTCTCTCTAATCTAACAGGAATCAGCCCCTCGGTTTGCATGCACAGAATTTTACTAGAGGAGAACACTAGACCGGTAAGACAATTTCAAAGAAGACTAAACCCAACACTTTTGGAGGTTGTGAAGAAAGAAGTCACCACCTTGTTGGCTGCTGGAATTATTTTTCCCATATCTGATAGCCAATGGGTAAGTCCAATCCATGTTGTTCCTAAAAAAAGTGGATTTACAATCTCAAGGAATGAATTTGGTGATCTTGTCCCCATAAGGCTTCCAAATAAATGGAGAATGTGCATTGATTACAGGAAACTCAATTTGGTTACAAGGAAAGACCACTTCCCATTACCATTCCTTGATCAAGTCCTTGAAAGACTAGCTGGAAAAACCCACTACTGTTTTCTGGATGGATTCTCTGGATATTTTCAGATTCACATTTTACCTGAGGATCAAGAGAAAACCACTTTCACATGCCCATTTGGAACTTTTGCTTACAGAAGGATGCCCTTTGGTTTATGTAATGCCCCAGGAACTTTTCAAAGGTGTATGATAAGCATCTTCTCTGAATTTTTGGAAACTTGCATGGAAGTTTTTATGGACGACTTCACTGTGTATGGATCATCTTTTGAAAGTTGTTTGAAAAGCTTGGAACGTGTCCTGAAAACATGCATTGAAAAGAACCTTGTTCTAAATTACGAAAAATGCCATTTTATGGTTTCTAAAGGGATCGTTCTTGGACATGTTGTGTCCCGTGATGGAATTCAAGTTGATCAATCCAAAGTTGAGGTCATTTCTTCATTACCATACCCAAAAACTGTCAGAGATGTGAGATCCTTCCTCGGGCATGCTGGATTTTATAGGAGATTCATTAAAGATTTCAGTACAATTGCACTTCCATTGTCCAGATTACTCCAAAAAGATGTACCATTTGTCTTTGATGAGAATTGCATAAATTCTTTTCATGATCTAAAACAAAGATTGATAACCCCTCCCATTGTTCAACCTCCTATATGGGACATTCCCTTTGAAATAATGACAGATGCATCTGATTTTTCTCTTGGGGCAGTATTGAGTCAAAGGATAGAAAAGAAATCTCATGTGATTGCCTATGCCTCCCGAACTCTTGATCAAGACCAATCAAACTACACAACAACTGGGAAAGAACTGCTGGCTGTTGTCTTTGCTCTAGAAAAATTTAGAAGTTATCTGCTGGGCTCCAAGGTGATTGTTTTTACTGATCATTCTGCAATCAGATTCATGATGAAGAAACATGATGCAAAACCAAGACTTCTGAGATGTATTTTGCTTTTACAGGAGTTTGATGTTGAAATAAAAGATAAGAAAGGATGTGAGAACCTTGTTGCTGATCATTTGAGCAGGATACCATCTATTGGGAATAAGAAATTTCAGTTGTTTTCCCCAATTAAGGAAACCTTTCCAGATGAGGATTTATTTGCTGCTCAAAGTGAAATACCATGGTTTGCTAATCTTGTAAACTATTTGGCTTCTGATGAACACCCCCATTGGTTTTCCAAAAATCAAATTGATAAACTTCGGAGCGATTCAAAGAAATACATTTGGGATGATCCTTATTTATGGCACATTGGTAGTGATCAAATGATACGAAGATGCATTCCGAATTCTGAATTTCAATCCATCCTACATTTCTGCCACACATTAAACTGTGGAGGACACTTTGGACCACAAAGAACAGCAAGAAAAGTTCTTGATTCTGGATTGTATTGGCCCACCATTTTTAGAGATGCTTTCGAATTCTGCAAAACCTGTAAAAATTGTCAATTCCAAGGAAACATTTCCAAGCGGAATGAGATGCCACAAAACCCACTTTTGTTTTGTGATGTTTTTGATGTATGGGGAATGGATTTCATGGGGCCTTTTCCTAATTCATTTGGATATCTATACATCTTGTTGGCTGTTGATTATGTTTCCAAGTGGGTAGAGGCTATCCCCACCAGAACTGATGATGCAAAGATTGTGTCTAAATTTTTGAAAGGAAATTTGTTTTCAAGGTTTGGATTTCCAAAGTTTCTAATTACAGATCAAGGTACCCATTTTTGTAATAGGACTTTGGAATCACTTTTGAAGAAATACGGTGTTAATCATAGGGTCTCTACGCCCTATCATCCTCAAACAAATGGAATGGCTGAGTTGTCTAATAGGGAGATCAAAAAAATCCTAGAAAATACAGTGAACCCAAATAGAAAGGATTGGAGTTTGAGACTTGATGATGCTCTTTGGGCCCATAGAACAGCTTTCAAAACCCCCATTGGAATGTCACCATTTAGATTGGTCTATGGAAAGGCTTGCCATCTACCAGTTGAGTTAGAACACAAATCCTTTTGGGCTGTAAAAACATGTAACATGAACCTATATTCTGCTGGGAAGAAAAGAAAATATTGTTTGCAGGAGTTGGAGGAGATCAGAAATAATGCATACGAAAGCTCCAAGTTATACAAAGAGAGAAGCAAAGCCTTTCATTATGGGAGGATTCTCAACAAAAACTTCAAGGAAGGAGACAAAGTTCTGCTATTTGATTCCAGATTGAAACTCTTCCCAGGTAAATTTCGTTCCAAATGGTCTGGCCCATTCATTGTTACTCATGTTTTTCCATTTGGTGCAATACAGATTAAAGATCCAGACAAAGAGACATCATTCACTGTCAATGGGCATCGGTTGAAGCTATTTCGAGAAAATTTTCATGATCCTCCAGGATAGGAAATTCAACTTCATGACACAGAATATAATTGATTCCAGGTTGTGTCTTTCCTTATCATTTATTTTTTTCTTTGTCTTTAATTTCCTGAATTTCATGCTAAAAAAAACTACACAATGAGGACATTGCATAGAATAAGTGTGGGGGGGACACAATGCTGGGTAGAGTAGATTTTTTTTTATGAACTTTGTTTTTGAAATTTTTTGTTGTCAAAATTTCTTTCCATTTTTTTTCTTCTTCTTTCTTCGTGTTTCTTTTTCAAAAAAAGGGGTTTTGGAATTTCTTGAATTTCATTTGAAACTTATGCCATGGAGTGAACAAACTTATCCTTTGAAATTAAAGATAAATGAATGCTGAATACGACATTGCTTTAAGTTCAAAAATTTGGAAAAATCTTAAAATGACCCCTGATTTTTAAATATCATGGCACATATCACTGGCATTGTGATTGAAATTCTCATTCCTGTGAGGCCTCTGGACCCATTTTTAAATTTTCTTCACATTTACCTCTTTCTTGAGAAAACCAATTCGTGTTTGTTTAAACCAGAACTTGATTTATTTCTATCAAAACTTGAGGGCTGAGATACGTGTGATTAAAATGATTGAGGCATTTGTTTGAATATTGGAGCCTCCTTTTCATGATTATCCTTTTTATTTTGGCATTCCTTGAACATTTTATCCTTCGTGAGCCCTTAGTAGCCATGTATAGCCTGTTAGGTTAGCCACATTACAAGCCAAATTTCCCTTTCCAACCTGCTCTGGAAGTATAAATGCATGATATAGTTGAACTTAAGTGTGAAGGTGAAGATGACTCATGATGTGCTACCTCATTTGGCGTTGCTTTGGGAGAACATTTAAACATTGAAGGCGTATTTGTGATGCTGGAATATATTTTTCTGGGAGCTGTGCCTATCTGGAGCTCTCAAATGAAATGGAGTTGTGCCTATCTGGAGCTCGCAATGGAAATAAGCTGTGCCTATCTGGAGCTTTTTAAAAAAAAATTCATACATTCTGCTGAAATATTGATGGAATGGGGTGGAAAACAGAAGATCAGAGCTGATTATTTTAAGAGAATATGGAGGAGACCATACTTGAGCAAAAATTAGAATCATGCATTTCTAATTCAAAAAGAGCCAAACCCTCCTTATTCAGCCACAGAATTTTTCACATTTAAAACCTACCAACCCCAAGCCACAGAAAAACCTTGTAAAGTCCTCATGATAATCACATGTTCTTGGTTCACATCGGGTGGAGATGTAGAAATTTATCAAGCCTATGGTAATTCTTGCATGAGTTGGATGAGAAAATCCTTGTTGCAAATCTATATTGTGTGCTGAGAGAAAAAAATGAATGTGAGGTAAGTGTGTTTTGTCCATGAGAAGAAAAAAATAAGTGGAAATGGATTGAATGATTTGAATTTAGAATTTTAAATATTGTTCTTTAATGAGGCATGATATCTTTTTAATTCATTGTGGTAAAATTGGTAAACTCCATTGGTATGTGTTTTATTTTTCTTGATACCGTGCTCACTTGTCCAGGAGTCCAAGAGCCAAGTGTGGGGGAATTGATAGAGATAATATTTCCAATATTTTTAATGTCTATTTAAATGATTTAAACCTCACAAATTTATCAATTTGATCTTATTTGTAACAATTTTGGATTTATAGTGTGTTTTGGGATAAAAAGTTTAAATTTCATAATTCTGGATTTTTAACAGCTTTTTATCACAGGGGTATTTTGGTCATTTACAAAAAAATATAAATCCAAATTTTATGATTATAATTTCTTTAGAATCCTAATTTAATTTCCTTCAACTTTGTCTTCTGGACCAGGATCTGATTCTACCATCTTGAGGTCCAAACAATTCAATGAAGTTGAAGATTTTTGAGGAACACCAAGGAAGCTTCCAGGAAATTTCGTCCAGAAAAACAAAGGTTCAGTGAAATATCCATAACTCGCTCAAAACGACTTTAATGGAGCTGAAATTTTGTGGATAGACGGTTAAGAATATTTGGAACAAGTGTCATTAAGGAGGCCACGCCTGAAATGGCCGTGTTCAGGGACATTAATTCAGTACAAAACGGTGTTTTTCGGTTTGATGATTCTGACTGGACAGAATAAATTGTCAGAGGAAATTGGCCATAACTCTCGGAATACCTATCCAACTCCGCTGAGCTTTTGAGGGGACACGGCCAAGACAATTATGAACAACATTGAAGAAGGCCTCAACGCGTGAAGAGGTCATTTATGGGGTCCAAAACGCGACAACTGTCGGGGGTCGAAATCTGCCTATAAAAGGAGGGGAGCTCCTACCTCTCAAAATATTCTATTTTTTTCACCACACCATCCCTCACAAAAGGGATTTGGATTGAGGGAGTGTCCGAGAGGGTGAAGCTTGTCTGCGACTGCTATTTTTATTCTTGATTTCAAACCCACATTATCTTTCCTTTAAAATTATTTACGTTTATAATTTAATTAAAATTTTATTTTCAAATTGTTAATCAAACCCCCATTTTCATTTCATTAAAAACAAACAAAACAACAAAAGTGACAGTTTTACAACTCGAACTGCAACCTCCTCGAGAGACAGCCCTGTGGTCACCACTGTGCTACATAAAAAGGGAAAATATTGATTGAGGGTTTCACGACAAAAACGCTCACATCAACACCCTTCAGTGGAAGACACATCTTCAGATATTGAACTCCATGATGAGGAAGTCTTCCTTATTCAAGAAAGTCCTCAGGCATGGGAAATGTATTTTGATTGTGCTTCCAGAAGTCCAATAGGAAAGAAAATGGAAAATCCTAAATTCAACAAAGTTGTCTTAGTAATTGGGCTCATTTCTCCAGAAAAGGTAGTGTTACCTTATTCCTTCTTATTGTGGGAAGGTGGTTCTAATAATTAAGTTGAATACCAATCTCTTATCATAGGATTGGAATTAGTGCTTCAAGCACAAGTGAATCACTTAAAGGTGAAGGGTGATTCAGACCTGGTAATCAAACAAGTCAATGGGGATTATGCCATCAGAAAAGAAAAACTAATACCTTTGTATGATTACGTCAGAGAGTTAATGGCAGAATTCCCTTTGGAACCGATATTTTGTTATGTCCCCAGATCACAAAATGCTCAAGCTGATGCGTTGGAAAATATAGCGACAGCTCTGGAAGATCCAAATCGGGACGAGACAACCATCAGTATTGCTCACCGTCGGGCAATTTCACCTTATGTTCGAATCATAAGAGAGGAAATTAATGAAATTTTTCCCATTCCAGAACTATATGGTCATACTATAGGATGGATGTCACCTATCAAGGAATACCTTCAAAATGGAAAACTTCCACTTGATAGAGCTGATAAAGAACAAATCTAGCGACGTGTGGTTAATTTTACTCTTTATGATAGCCAAGATCACTTAGAGAAAATTCTCTACAAATGTGGTTTTGATGGAGTTCTCTTCAGATTCATTGATGGTGAAGAGACAATGGTTGTCATGAAAGAAGTGCATGCAGGAGTCTGTGGTGCCCACTAGTCTGGACATAGATTTTCTGATCAAATTTGAAGGCTTGGATACTTCTGGCCTTCAATGATACGTGATTGTGTTGATTTCACAATGAAGTTTCATTCATGCCATGTACATGCCAAATTCATTCATCAACCTCCAGCATTTCTTCATACAGCTAAATACTCATTGCCATTTTCTACATGGGGGATGGATGTGTTGGGACCTTACCCTTCGGCTACATCCAAGCAGTTTAAGTACATTCTTACTACTACTGACTTCTTTTCCAAATGGGCCGAGGCAATACCTCTCAAGGAAGTCAGTTCCAAATGTATTGTTAGCTTCTTCAAGTCTAACATCATTACCATATTTGGTGTCCCCCATACCATATTAACGGAAAATGGCACCAACTTCTATTCATCTGAGATGAAGAAGTTGTATCAAGAATACAACATCAAATCCAATCATTCATCTCAATATCATGCAATGAACAATAGCCAAATAGAAGCCTTTAACAAGACTCTTTCAAATATACTGCAAAAGATGGGGGATAAAGATAAGAGGTCATGGGCTGATAAACTCTTTCAGGCTTTATGGGCTTATCGGACTACCACCCGCACTGCAACTCGGTCAACACCATATTCATTGGTATATGGAACAGAAGTCCTCTTTCCCATTGAAGTTCAATTACCCTCGCTCAGAGTAGCCATTTGCGATCAGGGACCTACAGATGAGAAATCTCAAAAGCGATTGAATGAAATAGAACGGTTAGATGAGAAAAGATTATGAACTTTTCACCCCTAGGAAATCTATCAGAATCGAATAGCATGAGATTTTAACAAAAAAGTTCATCTTCATTCATTCACTCAGGGAGAATTGGTATTAGTTCTCAGAACTCCAATGATATCAGGAAAGAAACCTCCCAACCTTGAGCCAAAATGGGAAGGACCTTATTCAATACATAGGGTCTACTCCAATGGAGCTTATTCATTAATCTCGATGGATGGAGAACTCATCACTACTCCAACCAATGCCATATTATTGAGGAAGTATTTTTTATAAACTGAAAAGTACCTTTTATGTCCCTGCAACATGACACTAAACTATGCAGCACCAGTTCGTCCTTGCTATATGACGTTAAACTATTCAGCAATGGTCCAGTATGACCTTAAACTGCAACTTCATCCCACACAACGTTAAACTATGAAAATGTTCCTTATATGGTACAGTATGACCTTAAACTTCAACTAGGTCTTGTATGACCTTAAACCGCATCATCAACGGTCCATGCATATGACCCGAAACTATTTTCGAGTGTACCTTTTATGTCCCTGAAACATGACACTAAACTGTGCAACACCCGTTCGTCCTTGCTATATGACATTAAACTATACAGTAACGGTCCATACATATGACCTTAAACTATTTTTATTAATTTCGTCCCACATGGTGTTAAACTATGAAAAAAAATGGTCCCATGTCCCTGTAACATGACCCTAAACTATGCAGCACCAGTTCGTCTTTCCTATATGACATTAAAAAATACAGCAATGGTCCAGTATGACCTTAAACTGCAACTTCATCCCACACGACGTTAAACTGTGAAAAAGATCCCTAAATGGTCCAATATGACCTTAAATTGAAACTAGGTCCTGTATGACCTTAAACTGCATCATCAATGGTCCATACATATGACCCAAAACTATTTGCGAGTGTACCTTTTATGTCCCTTCAACATGACACTAAACTGTGCAGCACGAGTTCGTCCTTTTTATATGACGTTAAACTCTACAACAATGGTCCAGTATGACCTTAAACTCCAACTTCATCCCACACGACGTTAAACTGTGAAAAAGTTCCCTAAATGGTCCATTATGACCTTAAACTGCAACTATGTCCTGTATGACCTTAAACTGCTTCATCAACGGTCCATGTATATGACCCAAAACTATTTTCTAGTCCCTTATGTCCAGAAAGACGTTAAACTGTAATGTCCTAACTACATGACACTAAACTATATAGAAGGCCCTTACGTCCGGAAAGACGTTAAACTACATAAGCATCAAAGGTCATGTATGACCTTAAACTAAACTTTTTTCTAGCATGACATTAAACTTCACCATCCACAGTCCATGCATATGACCTTAAACTATTCTCACATTCGTCCAACATGACGCTAAACTGTGGAAAAAATCCCCAATGCGTCCAACATGACGTTAAATGGTGTACCCTTTTGTCCCCACTGCATGACATTAAAATGCGCAGTCCCCCTTTCGTCAAACATGATGTTAAACTCTATTGATTCCATTTTCCTAACTACATGACGCTAAACTGTACAGAATGTCTGTGATACATCCTACATGACATTAAACTGTACTTTTGTCCCTGATACATGACAATAAATTGTACAACACCAATAGTCCTAACTACAAGACTTTAAACTGCATAGTCCCTTCATATGTCCTATATTACGTTAAACTATGTATTGTTAAGGTTGTTGCTACCTCTTATTTCTCACACCAATTATGACTCACATGAGCTTAGAGAAAACCTCAAACATAACACTCTCTCTGGGCTACTAACCATGTGTAAGTCCCAACATTATTTTTTAGGTTATTGTCCCCAAGAACAACTGGATCATTAATTCATTCTTTAATTGAACTACATGGACTTTGATCCTTTCCTTCTAGGCTGGGTATGTAAAAAACCTCCCAAGGTTCAAGCCTAAAACTAATCTCCTGACATCGGTTTACCTCCATCTCGAACGATGTTGATTCGTGAAACTGCCCCTAGAATCAATATCTTTACATTGGTTCAATTTCGTCCTTGTTATATGGCGTTAAACTATACAACACTTTTGTTAAGTAAGATAATAAACTACAAATTTTTTTGATACCCTCACCTGAGAGGGATCCATTATTTACATTGATTTTTCAATCATGTTTCATTTCAATGACTACATGCATACATGGCAATGCCCAAACCTTTTATCTTGGGTTAACCCATCATTGTACTAAAGTCCCTTTTCACCCTTCATATGTACGAACAAAATTTGTACAAAGGGTATTTCTAGAACTCTGTGGGCTTGATTCCCATCCTTATGGGATATGTAGGAACGTTCAAGTGTCCCTTGAATCCAGCCCCAAGTCTTTGGGCCTAACCCCAAATTCCATTTTTAGTCCCTTGGCTGAAAAGTCCCCATGAAAACACACACTGTGTATTTCTTACAATGGTCCAAGCTCTATAACCCTAAACTTAGATCTCTAATCCTTTTGTCCCACACGACGTTAAACTGTAGTGTAAGAACTATGTATGGCTTGATTCTCATCCTTATGGGATACGTAGTGAAGTCCAACATTTCAATTCAGAACCCAGCCACAACATGATTATGGTTAGCATTGATCTATGTATCTCTGTATACATTGAACAATACCCATCTTTATGTGTCATAATCCTAACCTTAAATATATTCAGATCATCATAACCCTTTTTCACGACTTCTAGTCACAAAAATGTCAATCTTATGAGAGTTCTTTTGTCTGAATATGCAGCACGTGCCCAAAGGAGGCCTTGCATAAACAGTCGACATAACAGACTTGTTAGACAAAAGATACTATTATTTGACTATGAAGCCAATGCCCTTAGGTGGCCCTTCATAATTCAACAAACTGACGGGTTTGTCAGATAGTGTTAACTTAATTCTTGTGAAGAATTCCTCTTTTGTCCTTATTTGTCTTAAACGACAGTATATAGGGATCCACAAAAATAGCCATCCTTAACATATTTGTCCCATATACTTTTTCATGATCTGAAAGTATTCAAGTCTGTGGTTTATATTATCCTTCCCTACGTTTGGTTCAGACCTTCGTAGGAGTAATATTCATCTAGTTCTTCGATAATATTGTTTGGAATTATCTTCTCCATATTCAGGTACCTCTTTCCATACAGCAAACTCTATACTTGGAAAGATTTGAATCTCCATAAACTTTCACTGGCTTTTAGCACTAGGAAAGTAAATTTTTGAGAGTTCTTTTGCCTGACTATGTAGCATGTTCCCATAGGAGGCCTTGCATAAACAGTCTACATAACAGACTTGTTAGCCAAAATATACTATTTTATTTAACTATGCAGCCAATGCCCTTAGGTGGCCCTACATAATTCAACCCCCTAATAGGTTTGTTAAATAATGGTAACTTCATTCTTGGAAACTACTTCTTCAAATGCCTTTTAGCTCTTTTTCATATCATTCATTAGATTCAAATATTCTTAAGTCATAGCTTACATATTTTCCCTCATACTTGAGTATGGTAATATGTTTTCAGTTGAATTTTCAAGGAATTGAGTCAATTCTAATCCATTTCGGTCAAAGCTATTTTGGCCTTAAACATTTGCCTTTTTTATGTCTGACGTGCATGACTCGAAAATTCCCATAAAAGACAAGGGAACTCTGAAGAAAAGTCAAGTTCCAAGATCACTAAACATACATTTTGTATGATTTAGGTAACATTGAGAAATTAAAATGTTTGAAGTTTTTAGGGTTATTTATATTAATCCTAGTAAAAATCAAACTATGATTACTAGGCCCATTGGCTTAGGTAAAATCTAAAGCATAAAAAGAATGCAGGTACAAAATATTGAAGATGAAAGTGTTTTTCATTGATACATAGGAGATAGAAGGACATCCACAGACTAGAGTCTCTTCTCATTATCAAGAATTACAAGAGGCTTTCAACATAACTCTTCAATTGATTTACGACATCCCGAGATTCATCAGCAGCCACCTATAATTCATTCATTCAACTGGATACCAAAAGAGATGTAGTGATTCCAGCTCTTCTTGGAACAATTGTAAGAGAATGTTCTTGAGTGCGGTTTGAGAAAATTTTATGCTGTTCAAACAGTGACTCTGTTTCTGTCCAAGAGACTTGGAAGATGGATACATGGATTTGAAAATGGAGAAATGGAAATAAAGAGCCATTTGGAGAGAGTACTCTTTTCAGATATTGCTCTAGTGCCATGTTTGTCTTCTCTCCACCAACCGACAGCGGAAAACATTTCAGCCCATGGGTTGGCCATTTTCATATCTGCAAGGAACTGACATGGAGGAATTTGAAAGATCACACCATTGTTGTTTCTCTTAATGCACAGTACAATCAAAATGGAGGAGTAGCAGTGCAGCTACATTTCAGGTGTATAGTTCTTTGCATTTGGCACATTGACTCCTTATAGATGACCATGACCACACAGAGACAGATAGATTCTCTGTGGGAAATTAAGATGATATTTCTTTAAGTACTTAGACAAATTTGGGAGAGTGATGTCACAGATATCATAGTAATCATGGCGAATGATGTTCATCATGTCATCAATGTTCTTGCTATCCAGTTCATCAGCCGTTCCAATTCCCTTAGGAACCGTTGAATCTTTACAAAGGATGAATAATTAACTCCTAAGTAAGTTGATTTTTCATAAAATTTGTGAAAGAATTCAAAAAAATGGTAAAGGCATTAAGGTGCGCAAGTCTAAATCTTGGCACACAAGTATGGATGTGCCGCGCATGTAATTGGCGAGCAAGTATCACAGTGCATGTCAAGATACCTTGCAGCAGCACACCATCAAAGAAACACCAGAAAACAGAACAACCTGCTCAGCTACAGTGACCTGTGCAACGAGAGCTCGAAGGTATGAAGTCCAGAAATCCGGATGCTTGTACAGAAGTGAGGTCCTCTATTTATAGACGCGGCCAGGACCCTGCGCGTCGTACCCTGCGCGATCAAGGGCCGTATCCCTACATGTCAGGCCTTGCGTGCCCAAAGCTCAATTGCACGCCCTACCTTGCACGCCCCAATTTTCTTTGTGATTCTCGATTTCCTCATAGTCAAGTCCTCTATTCTCTCCGGATCCAACTCTGAGGGGGGACTTTTGTTGATGCTCCATTCGTCACAGAATCTAACGATTGGAAAAGGGGAATATTTGAGCTCAAAGTGATCCATCCTTTGAAGAAAATATCAAAAATCGATAAAGGGATGAACAAGGTGAAGATTGCCCATAAGTCGTGCAAGTTTCCTCATAGTCACGCAAGTGCACTTGCGCGACGCATTATGGTCACACAAGTGACTTGTGCGACCTAAGTGATAATCGCCCGACGTCTTCACCTGCTTATAAATAGACCCTGTGGGCCCCCCATTCTGGGAGGATTTTTTCCAGAAACTCAGATTTGAGCTCCCAGCGCCCTATTCTCTTCTCAAAGCTTTCAAAACACGTCTAAGGAAATTTCATACCTAGAACGGAAGATCTAAATAGGTGGAGGAAGCCCTAAGTGTTGAAACTCATCAACACTTGCACACCTGAGTGGCCAAGCCTTAAGGGAAAAGTGCCACACTTGCGCGCTGCCTTACTCCTTAAATAGATCTTGCGCACCCCTCTTCTGGAAGAACCTCAAGAGGATTCTAAAGGCTTTAATGAATAGTCACTCAAGTATTACCCTACTGGTTGAACACCGCACAAGTACCAAACGTGTCACGCAGGTATACATGCGCGACCAAGACATGCGCGCCCACGCAGTACCTGCGCGCCTGCCAGAACTTGTGCGCCCCTTCCTTTTTGGGTTCCTTTCTTGCCCATTTTACCCCTCTTAAGCCATTACACCTTTCCTATTCAAGATTCAGTCTTCAAGACACTCTTCAAAGCCATTTATGGCATGATTTCTTGATTTGACTTCCTTATCTGAAAAGAATTCTGTGGAATATCTCTCAAAACCTAGTGATTTACACATATTTATGTCACTAAAGATTGAGATTTCATTCATTCAACCTCATCCTTTAATAAGAGATAATCCTCAACCTGGGTCTCCTTTTCAGAAAAAATCCCCAGTCATAATTCTTAATATGGGCATCCTCCTTAGGTGTAAGCCCCAATTCCTAAAGTCCCTTAATATGGGCATCCTCCTTAGGAGTTAGCCCCAGTCATAATTCTTAATTTGGGCATCCTCCTTAGGAGTAATCCCCAGTCATAATTCTTAATTTGGGCATCCTCCTTAGGAGTAATCACCAGTCATAATTCATAACTTGGGCATCCTCCTTAGGAGTAATCCCCAATTCTTAAAGTCCCAAAATTTGGGCATCCTACTCAGGAGTAAGCCCCAAACCTTAATTCCCTTAACCTGGGCCTCCTTTTCAGGAATAAGCCCCAGTCATAATTCTCAAATATGGGCATCCTCCTTATGAGTAATCCCCAAGTCCTCATTAACCTGGGCCTCCTTTTCAGAAATAAGCCCCGGACCCCTAATTTGGGCATCCTATTCAGGAGTAAGCCCCAGATCCCTTAATTTTTCATGTCTCTTAACCTGGGCCTCCTTTTCAGGAATAAGTCGCAATCTTAATTTCTCTTAAGCAGTCCTAATTTACCTTTGATCTGGGATTCCTTTTCAGGAGTAAAACCCAATCATAAGTTTTCTCCTAGTTTGGGCCCCCTTTTTAGGAGTAAGCCCCAAGTTAGAGTATTCAGAATCTTCATAAAGCACATATACCTTTATGGACCATGTTCCTGGATTTCTTTCCTAAAGTAAATCCTAACCTTCATTTATCTGGGCAGGCATACATACATAAGCCCCACATTATTTCTTATGATTGCATCTTTCATGGCCCAATTGTCTAAATTTTTACCAATACCTCTTGTTTCTCACACCGAGCATGACTCACGTGAGCTTAGAGTGTAAAAGTAATTGTGACATCCTTCTTTGAGCCATAAATTATAAACATCATACTCCCTCACTCGAACAACGTGGGTTCTGATTCCTTTTCCAAACAAAGGATATGTAGGTAGCCCGTCTATGGGTTTGATCCCAACTCTAATATAATCCATGTCCTTCTAAATGACATTAAACTTCAAGTGCCCCAATGAGTGGCTTTAAAACCAGCATGGTCATCATAATGACCAAGAGACTTCTGTATAAATGTGTCGAAGGGTACCATTGACCAAGAATCTCTAATAAATACAGATGATTCTCTATCAATGAACACCCTTGAATATATACAAAAGATTCTCTAAATTTCTTTCATATTTAATCATTGGTTGTTCGATCTAGGGGAAAGCTCATTTTATACTTGGTAATGTAATAAGGATTCACGAACATAACTTAAATCTATAAAGAGAGTCCCGAAATAGACAGTAATTTCCCCAAAAAATGTGTGATGAGTCCAACCTCCCATCCTCTCGACCAATGAAAATTCCTAAGCCTCATCAGTCCACAAACTAATGAGCACCTACCTTTGGAATGTAGGTCCGAATGGATGTGGAATCATTGGATGTTTTTGGTTCTACAAACAAACCGGTTAGAAACCGATCGGAATGTTTGAACCTCCCATCAAGGCGGTCATCCCCAGATTCTGAGGGAACCAATGGTGTAGACGTCCGAAGAGCTCTCATTGACAATGGTTCAGGAGTCAACCTCATGCTCATTCATACACTTCGTCGATTACGCCTCACGAAATCTGATTTATCTCCTTCTACCATGATGTTACAAGGATATGATAAAAATGAACAAGAACCACTGGGTGAAGTTACACTCAGAACCCAGTTTGGAGATCTTATATCCAATTAAGATTTCATGGTTGTTGATCAAGACTCAGCTTTCCACATCTTGCATGGAAGGCCCTGGCTACATCTGTATGCGGTTATCCCTTCATCATACTATCAATGTCTCAAATATTGTTTCGAAGGTCAATTTGGGACATTGTATGGTGATAAGGCCTTGTTCAAGACATGTGAGTCTCAATACATTGAGTTGGAATTCAATCACATGAAAGGAATAGAGAAATCCACAACAAAGGATATTACCAAAGTTAATGCTCCATATGGTTTGGAGAAGATTCTAGTAAATCCATTTACACATGTGGCTAAAAATTATGTGTTTCCTATCATTCAAATTGACAAGATAGACCCAAATCAAAATACTCTTTTGGAAAGATCCATAATATCAATTACGGCAATCGAGCCAGACAACATGGGAGAAATTGGTACCCACCAAGCAATGATGAAATCACAAACTGTGACGTCTTCATTTCATATTCTGAAATCCAACAAGTCTATACTTCGCCAATTAGGCCAGAAGAATTTATAGAAACATCAGAGGTGAACAATGATGTCGATTCTCAATCCATCATCTCCTCTTTATTACCCAAATAAGACCCTTTATTATCAATCGGGTTGGAAATGGAAGCTTCTTCATCAAGATGTGTAAATTTTGACATCTCTTCTAATAATGAAAATTATGATTTATCATCTACTTTGCAAGTAGAAATGTAAGAAATAACACATGATGAAGAAGATTAGGAAGATCTCAGAGATGCTCCTCCAGCATTTAAAGAGGGTATCTCTACCACTGTGGATGAACTCAGAGAAATAAATCTGGGTACAAGAGAAGATTCACGCACCACTTTAATAAGTGCAACCATGACTCTTGAAGAGCAAGAGAAGTATATTTCTTTTCTAATGAAAAATAGAGGTATATTTTCTTGGAACTATACAGAAATTTCCGGGCTTTATCTTGATGTTGCTACTCATCATTTGGGTTTACCATAAGAACATCAAGTATTTAAGCATGTCACGATAAGAACACACCCAACTTATGCTTCCAAAATTGAAGCTAAAGTGGATAAGCTTATCAAAGATAACTTCGTCAGAGAAGTTCAGTATCCCAAGTGGTTGGCTAATATTTTCCCTGTAAAGAAGAAGAACAGAAAAATTATTGTTTTCATTGATTTCAGAGATCTTAATCGGCATTGTCCTAAGGATGAATTCCCAGTTCCGATTACAGAACTTTTAATTGATGAAATAGATGGCTATGAAGAACTTTCCTTCATGGATGGATATTCCGAATATAATCCGATCCGAATTTCCCCAAAAGACGAGGAATCCACAGCCTTTAGAGCCCCTTAGGGTGTGTTTTGCTATCGGGTATTACCCTTTGGCTTAAAGAATGCAGGTGAAACATATTAGCATTCCATGCATCGTATCTTCAAACCATTCTTAGAGAATTTTGTTGAATTCTATGTAGAAGATTTGGTGGTTAATTCCAAATAACATTATAATAACTTGGATGATTTGGAAGTCATATTATGTATGCTTCAACAACATAATTTGAATATAAACCCCTTAAAATGTGCTTTTTGGGTAACCTCAGGAAAATTTATTGGCTTTGTTGTATGCCATCAAGGTATTGATGTCAATCTTGAGAAGACCAAGTCAATCCTTGGTATGTCACCTCCTTGAAATTTTAAATAATTAAGAGGACTTCAAGGACACTTAGCCTATATTCGGTGTTTCATCGCCAATTTGGCAGGCAAAAGTTTACCCTTCACCAAATTGATGAAGAAGGGAGTCAATTACCTGTGGACTGAAGAATGTCAAGAAGCATTCGATATTTTCAAGAAATACCTCTTGAGTCTGCCAGTACTCATGACACATGTTGAAGGAAGACCACTTATCCTCTACGTGACACCTCTAGAGCGATCATTGGGTGCCTTTCTTGCTCAAAATAATGATACTGGGAAAGAAAACAGCCTCTACTATCTCAGTCAAACTATGCTTGAAGAGGAAACCCGGTATTCAAGTATAGAGAAGTGCTGCTTGGAATTAATCTTTGCAGTTCAGAAGTTGAGACACTACCTGCAACATCACGAGGTCCAATTGATATCTCGCAATAACCTGCTCAAATTCATCCTTAGTCGTCCAATGCTTACAGGATGTCTGGAAAGGTGGGCAGTTATTTTGTAGCAATTCACATTCAGTATGTGTCTCAAAAGGTGATAAAGTTCCAAGATATTGCTAATTTCCTAGATGAACGCCCTTAAGTGGAAGACACATCCTTAGATATTGAAATCCCTGATGATGAAGTCTTCTCTATTCAATAATGTCCTCAAGAATGGGAAATGTATTTTGATGGTGCATCCAAAAGTCCAACAGGGAAGAAAATGGATAACCCTAAATTCAACAAAGTTGGATTAGGAATTGGGCTCATTTCTCCAGAAAATGCAGTGTTACCTTATTCCTTCTTATTGTGGGAAGGTGGTACCAATAATGAAGCAGAATACCAAGCTCTCATCGCAGGCTTGGAATTAGCGCTTCAAGAACAAGTGAATCACTTAAAGATAAAAGGTGATTCAGACCAGGTAATCGAACAAGTCAATGGGGATTATTATACCAGAAAAGAAGAACTAATCCATTAGTATGATTAATTCAGAGATTTAATGGCGGAATTCCCTTCGTAGCCGACATTTTCTTGTATCCCAAGATCACAAAATTCTCAAGCTGATGCACTGGCTAATATGGCCACATCTCTGGTAGATCCAAATCGGGATGAGTCCACCATTCGTATTGCCCACTGTTGTGAAATTTCACCTTATATTCAAATCAGAACAGATGAAATTAATGAAATTAGTCCCATTCCTGAACCATATCGTCATACTATAGGATGGATGTCACCTATCAGGGAACACCTTCAAAATGAAACACTTACACCTGATAGAGTCGAGAAATAAAAAATCTGGCAACGTGTGGTCAATTTTACTCTTTATGATAACCTAGATCACCTAGAGAAGATTCTATACAAACGTGGTTTTGATGGAGTTCTCTTCAGATGCATTGATGGTGAAGAGACAATGGCTGTCATGAAATAAGTGCATGAAGGAGTCTGTGGTGCCCACCAGTCTGGACATAGAATGTCTGATCAGATTCGAAGGCTTGGATACTTTTGGCCTTCAATGATACAAGAATGTTTTGAATTCACAGAGAAGTGTCATTCATGCCAAGTAAATGCAAACTTAATTCATCAACCTCTAGGTTGCTTCATACAGCTAAATACTCATGGCCATTTTCCACATGGGGATTGGATGTGGTGGGACCTTAACCTTCGGCTACGGCCAAGCAGTTTAAGTATATTCTTACTGCTACTGACTTTTTTTCCAAATCGGCAGAGGCAATACCTCTCAAGGAAGTCAGTTTTAAATGTGTTGTTAGCTTCATCAAGTCTAACATCATTACCAGATTTGGTGTCCCTCATACCATATTGACAGACAATGGCACAAACTTATGTTCATCTGAGGTGAAGAAATTGTATCAAGAATACAACATCAAATCCCACCATTCATCTCGGTATCATGCTGCGGCCAATGGCCAGATAGAAGCTTTCAACAATACTCTATCAAATATACTGCAAAAGATGGTGGATAAAGATAAGAAATCATGGCCTCATAAACTCTTTCATGCTTTATTGGATTATCGGACTACCACCCGTACTGCAACTCGGTCAACTCCATATTCATTGGTATATGGAATGGAAGTAGTCTTGACAATTGAAGTTCAACTACCCTTGCTCAGAGTTGCCATTTTTGATCAATCATCTGTAGATGAACAATCTCAAAAGTGATTGTATGAATTGGATCGCTTAGATGAGAAAAGATTGTGCACTTTGCACCACTTGGAAGTCTATCAGAATCGAATAGCATGGTCATTTAACAAAAAATTTCGTCTTTGTTCATTCACTCAGGGAGAATTGGTATTAGTTCTCATAAATCCAATGATACCAGGAAAGAAACCTCCCAAGCTTGATCCAAAATGGGTTGGACTTTACTAAATATATAGGGTCTACTCCAATGGATATTATTCATTAATCTCGATGGATGGAGAACTCATCACTACTCCAACCAATGCTAGATTTTTGAAGAAGTATTTTGTATAAACACAAGATATATCATCCATGGTCTGGTATGACCTTAAACTACACCACCGTCCAACAAGGCATTAAGCTTCATCATCAATGGTCCATACATATGACCCTAAACTATTTGTACTTTCGTCCCACATGACAATAAATTGTGACGTCCTAACTACATGAATCTAAACTGTACAGAAGTCCCTTACGTCCAACATGATATTAAACTGCACCATCCACGGTCCATGCATATGACCTTAAAATATTTTCACATTCGCCAACATGAAGCTAAACTGTATCATTCATTTTTTGTCCAACATGATGTTTAACTATGGAAAAAAATTCCCTAATTCGTCCAACATGATGTTAAGTGGTGTACTCCTTTGTCCTCACTGAATGACATTAAACTGCACAGTCCCTCTGTCGTCCTACATGATATTAAACTGTACTTTGTCCCTGCTACATGACACTAAACTGTGTAGCACCAATAGTCCTAACCGCAAGTCTTTAAATTGCATAGTCCCTTTATATGTCCTACATGACATTAAACTGTGCATCGTTAAGGTTGTTGTTACTTCTTGTTTTTAACACCGAGTATGAATCATGTGAGCTTAGAGCAAACCTCAACCATAACACTCTCTCTGGGATACTAACCATGTGTAAGTCCCAACAACATCATTTTTTAAGGTCATTGTCCCCAAGAACAACTTGATCATTAATTCATTATTTAATTGAAATACGCAGACTTTGATCCTTGACTTCCAGGCTGGGTACGTAGGCAACCTCCCAAGGTTCAAGACTAAAACCAATCTCTTCACATCAGTTCACCTCCATCTCATACGATGTTGATTCGTGAAACCACCCCTAGAATCAATATATTTATATCGGTTCACTTTCGTCCATGTTATACGACGTTAAACTATACAACACTTTTGTCATGTATGACAATAAACTACAACATTCTTTGATACCCTCACTTGAGAGGGAACCATTATTTACTTTGATTTTTCAATCATGTTTCATTTCAAATACTACGTACATACATGGAAATGCCCAATCCTTTTATCATGGGTTAAACCATCATTGTACTAATGTCTCCTTTCACCCTTCACATGTACGAACCAAATTTGTATAGAGGGTATTTCTAGAACTATGTGGGCTTGACTCCCATCCTTATGGGATACGTAGGAACATTCGAGTGCCCCTAGAATCTAGCCCCAAGTTTTTTGGGCCTAACCCCAAATTCTATTTCTTGTCCCTTGGCTAAAAAGTCCCCATGATAACACACACTGTGTATTTCTTACAATGGTCCAAGATCTGTGACCCTAAACTAAGATATCTAATCCTTTTGTCCCACGCGATGTTAAACAATAATTTAAGAACTATGTATGGCTTGATTCCCATCCTTATGAGATACGTAGTGAAGTCCAACATTTTAATTCAGGACCCAGCCTCAACATGATTATGGTTAGAATTGATCTATGTATCTTTGTATACATTGGAAAATACCCATCATTATGTGTCATAATCCTAACCTTAAATATTTTTAGATCTTCATAACCCTTTTCTTGACTTTTAGTCACAAACATGTCAAATTTCTTAGAGTTATTTTGCCTGATTGTGTAGCATGTTCCCTTAGGAGGCCTTGCATAAATAAGTCCACATAATAGACTTGTCATCCAAAATATACTATTTATTTTACTATGTAGCTAATTCCCTTAGGTGGCCCTGCATAATTCAACCTCCTAACAGGTTTGTTAAATAATGGTAACTTCATTCCTGGGAAGAAAGCATCTTTTTTCCTTATTGGTCTTAAATGATAGTATGTAGGGATCCTCAAAAATAACAATCCTGAACATATTTGTCCCATATCCTTTTTCATGATCTGAAAGTATTCAAGTCTATGGTTTATATTCTCCTTCCATATGTTTGGGTCAGACCTCCGTAGGAGTGATATCCATCTAGTTCTTCGATAATCTTGTTTGGAAATATCTTCTCCATATTCAAGTACCTCTTTCCATACAACAATCTCTATACTTTGGAAAATTTTAATCTCCATAAACTTTCACGGCCTCTTAGGACTAGGAAAGTAAATTTTTGAAAGTTCTTTAGCCTGACTATACATCACGTGCCCTTAGGCGGCCTTGCATAAACAGTCTACATAACAGACTTGTTATCCAAAAGATACTATTTATTTGACTACGCATCCAATACCCTTAGGGGGCCCTTCATAATTCAACCCCCTAGCGGGTTTGTTAAATAATGGTGACTTCGTTATTGGGAACTAGTTCTTATAATTCCTTTTATCTCTTTTCATATCATTCCTCAGATCAAAATATTATTAAGTCATAGTTTACATATTTTCCCTCATACGTCAGTATGGTAATATGTTTTCAGATAAATTTTCAAGGAATTGAGTCAATTTTAATCCATTTCGGTCAAAACTATTTCGACCTTAAACATTAGCCTTTTTGTGTCCGACGTGCATGACATTAAACTGCCAACAAAAGACAAAGGAACTCTGAATAAAAGTCAAGTTCCAGCTCACTAAACATACATTTTTTATGATTTAGGTAATATTGAGCAATTAAGAGTTTCAAAGATTGTAGGGTTATTTATAAAAATCCTAGTAAAAATCAAACTATGATTACTAGGCCCATTGGCTTAGGTAAAATTTAAAAAAGGTAGCGAAAGAATAGTTGCACAAATGATTGATGATAAAAGTGTTTTTCATTGATACATAGGAGATAGAAGGACATCCACAGACTGGAGTCTCTTCTCTTTTTCAAGAATTACAAGAGGCTTTCAACATAACTATTCATTGGATTTAAGGCATCCCGAGCTTCATCAGCAACCATCTAGAATTAATTCATTCAACTGGATACAATAAGAGATGTAGTGATACCAACTCTTCTTGGAAAAATTGTAAAAGGATGTTCTTGAGGGAGGTTTGAGAAAAAAAATTTGCTGATCAAACATTGACTCTGTTTCTTTCCAAGAGACTTGGAAGATGGATACATGGATTTGAGAATGGATAATTTGAAGTAAAGAGCCATATGGTTGGAGTACTCTTTTCAAATATTGCACTAATACCATGTTTGTCTTCTCTCTACCAACCGACAGTGGAAAACATTTCCGCCCATGGGTTTTCCATTTTTATATATGCAAGTAAATGGCATGGAAGGAAAATTTGAAAGTTCACACCATTGTTGTTGCTCTTAATGCATAGAATAACTGAAATAGAGGATTAGCAGTGCAACTACATTTCAAACATATAGTACTTTGCATTTGGAACATTGACTCCTTGCAGATGACCATCACCATACATGGATAGGTAGATTCTCTTTGGGAAATTAAGATGATATTTCTTCAAGTACTTAGCCAAATCTGGGAGAGTATTGTCATTGATATCATAGTAATCATGGCCAACAATGTTCATCATGTCATCAATTCTCTTGCTAGCCTGTTCCTCAGCCATTCCGATTCTCTTGAGAGCCATTGAATCTAGAAAAAAGTTGAATAAACTAACTCTTAAATGGGTTTATGTTTCACAAAATTTGTGAAGGAATTCAGAAAAATTGCTAAGGCATTAGGGAGCACAAGTCTAAACTTGGCGCACAAGTATGGATGTGCCGAAAAAGTATTTTGCGCGCAATGTATTACCGCAAAAGTACAGATACCTTGACAGCAGCACAACATCAAGGAAACAGTGGGAAACAGAACAACTTGCGCGGAAAATACAACTTGCGCGGAAAATACAACTTGCGCGGTGAGAGATCAGGAGTTTCAAATCCATATGCTTGTACGAAAGTGTGGCCCTCCATTTATAGACAATGCCGTAACCCTACGATCCATACCCTGAATGACCAAAGGCCATACCCTATGCACCAAATCATGTGCGCCCAAAGCTCATTTGCGCGCCAGACCTTGCACGGCCCAATTTACTTTTGATTATCATTTTGCTCAGAGTAAAATCCTCATTTCTTTCGGATCCAACTCTTAGGGGGGGATTTTGTTGAAGCTCTTTTTCATCACATTGTCTAAACGAAAGGAAAGGAAAATGACTTAGCACAAATTGATTCATCCTTTGAAGAAAACTTTAAAAATTGACAAAGGCATGAACAAAGCATCAAAAGCATATGTGTCACGCAAGATCCATCACTGTCACGCAAGTCCACTTGCGCGGTGCCTAATGATCGCCCAAGTGACTTGTGCGTCCTAAAGGATAACTGCATGGGTCTTCTTCGGCCTATAAATAGACCCTATAGGGCCCCCATTCAGAGAGGAATTTTTTCCAGAAACTCAGATTTGAGCTCTCGGCTCCCTAGTCTCTTCTCAAAGCTTCTGAAACACTTCTAAGGTATTTGCTTACCTACAACGGATGATCTATAGAGGGTGTAGAAGACCTAAGTGTTGAAACTCATCAACACTTGTGTGCCTGAGTGGCCAGCCCTTAAGGGAAATGGCCACACTTGTGCGCCGCCTAACTCCTTCAATAGAACATCCGTACCACTCTTCTGGAAGAACCTCAAGATGATTCTAAAGGATTTAATCAAGAGTTACTCAAGTATTACCCTACTGGTTAACCATCATGTAAGTACCCATGTGTCGCGTAGGTATACCTCCATGACCAGGACTTGCGCTCCCATGCAGTACTTGTGTGCCTACCCGGACATGCACAACCCTGCCTTTTTGGGTGCCCTTCTTTCCCATTTCACCCCTCTTAATCCATTCCACCTCTCCTATTCAAGATTCAGTCTTCAAGACACTCTTCAAATCCATTTATGGCATGGTTTCTTGATTTTACATCCTTATCTGAAAAGAATTATGTCTAATATCTCTCAAAAACTAGTGATTTGAACATCTTTATGTCACTAAAGATTGATATTTCATTCATTCAACCTCATCCTTTAAGATGAGATAACTCATTAACCTGGGCCTCCTTTTCAAGAATAAGCCCCAGTCATAATCATTAACCTGGGCCTCCTTTTCATAAGTGATCCCCAGTCTCAAATCTGGGCATCCTCCTTAGGAGTAAGCCCCAAGTCCTCATTAACATGGGCCTTCTTTTCAAGAGTAATCCCCAGTCCACGTCCTCATTAATTTGGGCATCCTTTTCAGGAGTAACCCCAAAGTCCCTTAAATTTTCAAGCCTCTAAACCTGGGCCTCCTTTTTAGGAGTAATCCCCAGTCTTAATTTCACTTAACCAGTCCTAATTTACCTTTGATTCGGGATTCCTTCTTAGGATTAAAACCCAATCATAAGTGCTCTTCTAATTTGGGCCTCCTTTTCCGGTGTAATCCCCATGTTAGAGTATTAAAATCTCCATGAAGCACATATACTTTTATGGACCATGTTCCTGGATTTCTTCCCTGATGTCAATCATAATCTTTATTTATCCGGGCAGTCATACATACATAAGTCACACATTATTTATTATGATTGCATCTTTCATGGCCCAATTGTCTAATTTTTACCAATACCTCTTGTTTCTCACACCGAGCATGACTCGCGTTAGCTTAGAGTGTAAAAGTAATTATGAAATTCTTCATTGATCCATCGATCAAAAACATCATACTCCCTTACTCGAACTACATGGGTTCTGATTCCTTTTATAAACAAAGGATACATAGGTAGCCCATTTGCGGGTTCGATCCCAACTCTGAAATAATCCACGTCCTTCTGAATGACAATAAACTTCAAGTGCCCCACTCAGTGGCTTTAAAACCAGCATGGTCATCAAAATGACCAAGAGACTTCTATATAAATATGTCAAAGGATACCATTGACCAAGAATCTCTAATAAATATAGATGATTCTCTATCGATGAAGAACCTCGAATATATATAAAAGATTTTCTAAATTTCCGACATATTTAATCATTAGTTGTCAGATCTGAAGGAAATCTCATCATATACTTGGTAATGTAATAAGGATTCACGAACATAACTTAAATTTATAAAGGGAGTCCCAGAGTAGACAAAAATTTCCCTCAAAAAGGTGTGATGAGTCTGGCCTCCCATCCTCTCGACCAATGAAAATTCCTAAGCCTCATCAGTCCACAAACTAATGAGCGCCTACCTTTGGAAAGTAGGTCCAAATGGATGTGGAATCATTGGATGTTTCCGGTTCTATGAAAAAAACCATTAGAAACCGATTGGAATGTTTGAACCTTCCATCAAGGAGGTCATCCCCAAATTATGAGGGAAATAGAGATTTTTTGAGTTTGTAGGGTTTTTTTGAGTTTTTTGAGTTTTTTTACCTTTTATATTTTTTAACATCTTTAAAATTTTATTTATTATTATAGTTTTTATTGGTTTTTATGGTCTCTATGGGTTTTTAGTGTTTTTTTGTCTTCTAGGAGTTTTATGGTTTTCTGTAAGCATTCAAGTCTTTTAATGTTTTTTATATTTTCAATTGTATTTAAGAATTATTCTTCTTTAATAGTTTCAAAGGATTTTTTAGTTTTTAGGGATTTTTAGGGGTTTTATGGGTTTTCATGGATCTATAAGGTTTTTATGGTTATTTTTTGTTTTTTAGTTTCTTTTGGGTTTTTTGGGATTTTTTTTTGTTTTTTATGGTTTTTTATAGTTTTTATTTTTTTTAACAATGTTAGGATTTTTATGTTCTTTTGCAGATTTTAATAATCATTTCGCATTTAATGGTATTTATGGTTTTTATGTATTAAAGTGATTTTATGGTTTTCAAGGGATTTTCATAGTTTTTATGGTTATTTTTATTTTAAATGATTTTTAAGGATTTTAGGATTTTTATTGATTTTAGGTTTATTTGTTGTTTTATGAATTTAAAGGGTTTTAGAGTATATCAATGTTTTTGACTGGTTTTCAGGGTTTATAGGGTTTTTGGGACATTTAGGACTTTTTAATTTCTTTTTGGAGGATTTTAGGGGTTTTACGGTATTTAGAGTTTTTATTTTTTAAAACAAAAATTAGGTGCATATGGGATATTCAGAGTTTTTAGTGGTTTTAGGGTTTTTATCAATTCTAAGGGTTTTAGGGTTTTATTTGTACTTATGGTTTTCTGGGAGATTTATGGTTTTAGGTATTTTTATGTTTTCAGTGATTTTTATTGATTTTTAATGATTTTTAAGGTTTTTATGGGATTTTATATGTTTCTAGATTTGATGGGTTTTGTGGTTGTTAGGGTTTTATGGGAATTAAGGGTTTTTAGAATTTTTCAGGTCTTTTGGGTTTTTAGTGTTTTTTTTTTGAGTTTTGTTTGGTTTTATGGTTTTTCGTTTGTTTAAAATTTTTAACGTTTTGAGAGGTTTAAAGGGGTTTTAATTTTGAGAGTGGGGTTTTAGGGACATTGCGGTTTTTAGTTGTTTTATGGTTTTTAGGGATTTTCAAAAAATTTAGAGACTTTTATGTTTTTTGGGATTTTAGAAATTTTTATATATTTTTCAGTTTTTATTAATTTTTTGTAATTTTGAGGGGTTTTTTGTTTTTTTATGTTTTTTAGGGTCATTTAATTGTTTTAGGTATTTTTGTTTTTTTTAGAGTTGTTCTATTTATTTTAGAGTTTTTATGGTTTTTTAGATTTTTTATTGTTTTTAATTTTTTAAGTGTTTTAAGAGTTTTTGTAGCTTTTCATGGGTTTTATGTGTTTTTAGGGGTTTCTAATTTTTTTAGGGGAATTTATGGTTTTTTCATATTCTAGTTTTTTTCATGGTTTTTAATTTTTTCATGTTTTTTAGGTATTTTTAGGATTTTTATGGTTTTATGGGTTTTTAGGCTTTTAGGGTTTTTGAGGGAAACTAGGGGTTTCAAGGGTTTTTAGGGTTATTATAATTTTCATGTTATTTGAGATCATTTGGGTTTTAGGGTATTTTTGAGTCATTTAGGGATTTTATGGTTTTCAGAGTGTTTTAAAAAAACTAAATGTTTTTATAGGTTGTATGGGTTTTAGAGTTTTTAGTGAGTTTTAGGGGTTTTTGTGGTTTTTTAAATGTTTTTTGGGTTTTCTTATTTTCTAGAGTTTTTCTAGGTTTTTAAGGGATTTTACATTTTTAGGGATTGCTACATTTTTATGTTTTTTGTTTTTATATATTTTTAGTGTTTTTGGAGATTTTGAGGGGTTTTCTAGTGGTTTAGGAGTTTCTTCAACGTTTTAGGGGTTTTCAACATATTTAATGTCTTCATCGGTTTTTAGGGTTTCTATTTGAGTTTTTTGGGTTTTTATGGGGTTTTAGTGTTTTTAAGGTTATTTGGAGTTCAAAGGGGTTTTAGAGTTTTTAGATTATTCTTAGAGTTTTGATGTGTTTTTATTGTTTTTTAAGATTTGTATGGTTTTTTATTATTTTTAATGATTTTAAGTGTTTTTACAGTTTTTGCATTTTTAAAGATTTTTTGGTTTTTTATAGTATTTAATTTTTTTTATTTTGATTGGTGTTTGGGTATTTCATGGTTTTTCAGTTTTTACGTGTTTTTAGGGTCTTAGATTATTTCAGTTTTTTTGAGTTTTTTAGGGTTATTAGTTTTTTTTTTGATTTTTTTTTTAAAAAAATAATATTTTATGGGATTAAATGTATTTTAAAAATTATAGTGGTTTTGAGGGATTTTTATGGCCTTTAGGGGTATTTATGTTTATAGGCTTATTTCGTGTTTTTAGGAGGTTTTTAGTGTTTTTTATTGCATTTTTAGTGATATTTAGGTATTTTTATGATTTTTGTGGTTTTTAGGGTTTTTGGGTTTTTTGGAATTTTGAGGTGTTTTGGGGTTTTCAACATTTTTAGAGTTTTTAGTTGTTTTCAGGGTTTGTAAGTTATTTTTGTGTCTTGGGGTTTTCTAAGGTTTTAATTTTTTTTGAGTTTTTAAAATTTTGTAAGTATTTTTAGGTTTTTAATGATTTTTAGAGATTTTAATGGGTTTTTAGAGAAATTTGGGTTTTTAGGTTTATTATGTTTTTATGGGTTTTTATATTTTTAAGGGCTTCTTTAAGGCATTATACTTTTTTATAGATTTTAGTTTTTTAATCTTTTATATGGATTCTGGGGATTATATGGTTTTTAGGGATTTTGTATTATTTTTGGGGTTTTAGGTTTTTTGGGTTTAAAGAGTATCTCAGAGTTTTGAGGGTCATTTGGGATTTTTTATGGTATTAATGTTAATTATAGTTTCATATCATTTTTAGGTGTTGAACGTTTTTTAGAGTTTTTAGAGGTTTTGTGGAATTTAATGTTTGGGGGGGGGGGGGGTTTAGGGTTTTATGGGATTTTAGGGTTTTGGGGGTTTTTTAGGGTTTTTAGGGGTTTTTATGTTTTAGGGATTTTATGGGTTTTTTAGGATTATTACAGGTTTTAAGGGGTCTAGGGTTGTTAGATACTTTTGGGATTTTTAGGGGGTGTTCGGGTTTTTTTAGGGTTATTTGGGTTTTTAGCATTTTTTATTTTTTAAAAGGTATTTTAATGGGTTTTAGAGTTTTTATCACTTTTATGGGTTTCGAAGTATGAAATTAAAACAATGTATTGGGATGAGTTCAAGAACATATTATTCAATAAGTACATTCCTCATTTTCTTCATACAATTATGGATATGTGTTTCTTGAGTTAATGCACAAGGATTTGGAATCTTTCAGCTCTTATGAGGCTAATTTCATCATACTTTTAAGGTATGCTTCTGGTTATGTTGATAATCTCTTTAGTGGCTTATGGCCAAGTATTATAAGTAAATTGGATATAAGATACAATAGTAGTTATAATGATATTTTTTATTGTGAAATCAATGTTGAAATGACGGTCGGAGTTACGTATCAATACCATGGTTCTAAAAAAAGAAGATGATGTTCAATGGTAAATCTATAAAACCACAGAGATAAGGAAAAGTGTCAAACTATAAATTAAAAATATTGGGGGAAAGGGAACATAAGAGTTTTCTTGAATTAAAAAACATGGGTTTTCAAGTATTAAAATCTTTTCCACTGATTAAAAAAGTTTAGAAGCGATGATAAGAGAATATTAAGGAAATGAATGGAGAGAAATATCAAGAAAATGGACCCCTTATACTTTATTGTTTCAAAATCATTAATTTTGGCCATTATGTGAATAAATGAACCAATAAAATGGTTAATATTTATTAGAAGGGAAAAACATAAGAGGGAAAAAGAAAAAATTGAATTCTTATGAAATCACAATGGATGAAGTGAATAATGAAAATTAGGGGAATTATATCATTTTCCCCATTTTTTTGGACGTTCAAGTTTGATATTGTATGAATTATCCCTATGAAAATCATATTGATTATCCCTTATTGATGTTTAATGTCATTATATCCCTATAAAAGGATGTTGGAAAAATAAAAACAATTTTACGGTTCTATTAGTTCAAGGATGAACCCAAGTATCCAATAAATATGATTTTATATAAGATAATAGAGTATTTATGAAAGAATTATTGAATTATATTTTTGGAAGGGTTATATTGTTAACCATTAATGGAAATATTAATTAACACTTCGGACGAGGTTTGTGAGATTAATGTATTATCTCACCAGATAAAGTTTTTTAGAGTTTTTATCACTTTTATGGGTTTTAAAATTAAAGTTTTTAGATTTTTTATCACTTTTAATGGTTTGGGGGGTTTAAATGGTTTTAAGTGACATTTTTATGGGTTTAACAGGGATTTAGGGTTTTTTATATTTTTAGGTATTTTTCACGATATTGTGAATTTTTATGGTTTTTAGGTGTTTTATGGGGTTATTGTGATTTTGAGAGGTTTTGGGGGGTTCTACTGGTTGTTCGGTTTTTAGGGTTTTTTTTGGTTTTTAGGGTTTTATGTGATTTTATTATTTTTTTCGCTTTAGGGGTTATATTAGTTTTTTATATTTTTTATGTTTTTAGATTTTTTAATGTTTTTGGGGATTAAAGTGTTTTTAGATTTTTTAGTGTTAAGGTATTTATAGGTTCTCAATGTTTATTAATATTTTTTGGGTTTTTCTATGTTTAGGGGTTTTTATTGTTTCTATGGTTTTTTACATTTTCAGATATTTTTAGGGATTTTTAATGATTTTATGGGTTTTATGTTTTTAGGGATTTTAGGGATTTTGATGGTTTTTTGTGGATTTTTGGGATTTTAGGGGTTTTTTGGAGTTTTTTAGTTTTTTGGGGTTTTAGGGGTTTTCAATTTTTTACAGTTTTAATAATTTATAGATTTTTTTAATATTTTTTGGGGTTTAGTGGCTTTTAGAGTCTTTACTAGTTTTTATAGTTTTTATGTTATTTTTTGTTTTTTTATGGTTTTAGGGGTTTATGGTTTTGATTTTTTGTTCAGGGTTTTTATTATTTTTTAAATATTTAGGTTTTTTAGGGATTTTATGGATTTTTATGGTTTTTATGGTTTTTTGGGTTTTTAGATATTTTGAGGGGTTCTGTGCGGGTTTTCAGGGTTTTTATGTTTTTTATGGTTTTTCATGTTTTTTTGGTTTTTTGTGTTTTTGAGGTTTTTTGAGTTTTTTAATTTTTTTTAATGTTTTTTTAATTTTTATGTTTTTAGGGGGTTTAGAGGATTTAGATTTTTTTAGTTTTTTGGTTTTTATTCGTTTTTATGGGTTTTTAGGGTTTTAAATTTTTTTCCTATTTTTTGGTTTATATGGATGTTTCTTGGGTTTTTACATTTTTATCGATTTTTAGGGATTTTTAGGAATTTTATGTTTTTTAGAAATTTTAGGGGTTTCAGTGATTTTGATGGGTTTAATTATTTTTCTAAGGGTTTCATGGTTTTTTGGTTTTTATGGTTTTGTTTGTATTTAGGGGTTTATTTAGTTTTTAGTGTATTACAATTTTTTGAGTTTTTTTTTATCATTTTTAGGGGATTAAAGGGCTTTAGTGTTTTTAGGGGGTTTTAGGGTTTTAATGAGGTTTCAGGGTTTTTTAAGGGGTTTTGGGGTCTTTTGGGGGTTTTGGGGTTTTATGTGTTTTTTCTGGATTTTCAGAATTGTTTACTTTTTTATGGATTTATATGGATTATGTAATATCTTTAAGGATTTATTGTTTTTTAGGTTTTTTCATTATTTTTGAGGCGATTTAGGGATTTTCATATTCATTTAGTGTTTTATGTTTTGTGGTTTTTATGGGTTTTTATGTTTTTAGGTTTTTTAATTGTTTTTTATGGTTTTTAACTTTTTAGTGTTTTTTAACATTTTATGAGATTTTGAGGATTTTGGAGTTTTTAACTGGTTTTTAGGATTTGTTTTGTTTTTAGTATTTTTAAGGTTTTATGGTTTTGTTATTTTTTCAAAGGGTTTTCAAGCCTTTTAGTGGCTTTTATTTTTTTAGGAATTTTTAGTGATTATTTAAGATTTCTATCATTTTTATTGTTTTAAGGTATTTTTGGAATTTGTAGGGTGTTTAGGGTATTTATAGGGTATTTTTGGGTTTTTTTGGGTTTTAGGGTTTTTTGATATTTTTTTGGGGTTTTATGTTTTTATAGAGTTTTTCAAAATTTATGGGTTTAATTAGTATTTAGAGTTTTTAGTGTGTTCTTTATATTTTTAGGGTTTCTAGGTGTTTTCATGTTTTTTAGGTGTGTTTAAGGATATCAGGGGGTTTTTGGTGTTTTTAGGGGTTTTGACATTTTTATGAATTTCTTTGGATTTTCTTATATTTTTATATTTCTTAGTATTTTTCATGGTTTTTAGGGATTTTGTGTGGTTTTTGTGTTTTTCATATTTTTGTTGTCTTTTTGTGATTTTAATGTTTTTTTTTATTTTTTAGGGATTACAATTTTTTTACTGTTTTCGTAACATTTTCAATGGTTTTAATGGTTTTTATTGTATTAGTGAGTTTTTAGTTATTTATGGTTTTCATGGATTTAATTGTTTTTTGGGGGGTTTTATGGTTTTACAAAATTATCAGTATTTGTAGGGTTTTTTGGTATTTTTTGGAATTTTTTGGAATTTTTATAATTTTTATGGTTTTAAGGGGTTTTAGGGGGTATTCGGGAATTTGTGGGTGTTTATGTTTTTCAAGTATGTTTTTGATTTCTAAAGGTTCTCAGAGTTCTTAGGATTTTCTATTGTTTTGGGTGTATACGTTTTGTTAAATATTTTAAAAATTTTAGGGTTTTTAATGTTTTTATTGGGTTTTAGGGTTTTTGTGGGTTTCTAGGGTTTTTTTATGTTTTAATGATTTTTATGGTTTTTATTGTGTTTTAGGTGTTTTATGGGTTTTTTATTTTTTTTATTTTTATGTCTTTTTTGGATTTTTATGTTTTAAGGGATTTATGGTTTTTAGGGATTTTGAGGGGGTTTAGGGGTTTTAGGGTTTTTCGGGTTTTCGGGTTTTATTATCTTTTTGGATTTTAGAGTTTTTTACGATTTTTAGGTGTCTTAATGTTTTTAGAGATATTTAACATTTTAGGGGTTTTAATGATTTATAGAGTTTGATTGGTTTTAAAGGATTTTATGGGTTTTTAATGTTTTTAGGGGTTTTATGGATTTCATCAGTTTCTTGGTGTTTTTAGTGTTTTTTATGTTTTTAGGTATTTTAAAGGAATTTAAATATTTTTTTTATTTTTTTGTTATTTGGGTTTTAGGATTTTTCTAGGGTATAGGATTTATTATTTTTTAGAGCTTTCTTATATTTATCAAGGTTTTAAATGGTTTTTTGATTATTTTAACGTTTTTAAGACTTTTGGAGTTTTTAATGGTTCTTAGGTATTTTATGCATTTTAGGGGTTTTAAGGATTTTAGAGGGTTTTATTTTTTCAGATGTTTTTCAGGGTTTTAATAGTTTTTTGTGTCTTTAGGGATATTTAGGGTTTTTTCGAGTTTAATGGTTTTTATCTTCTTCAAGGATTTTGAGGGTTTTAGGTGTTTTTAGGGGGTTTCCACGGTTTTGGGACTTTTTCAGTTTTTAGGGATTTTTGAGTATTTGGGGTTTTAATTATTTTTAGAGTTTTTTAAAAAATTGTTGTTTTAAGGGTTTTTAGAGTTTTCCATGGGGTTTAGGGTTTATAATGGTTTTTTGATTTTTATGGTTTTAAGGGTTATTTTGATGTTTAGGGGATTTTTTTGGATTTTTTATGTTTTTTAGGTTTTTAGGGATTTATAGTATTTTTATGGTATTTAGGTTATTTGGGTTTTTTTTGGGATTCGTATGGTTATTAAGGGTTTTCATGGATTTTTGAGTTTTTATGGTTTTTTGGGATTTTAGTGCTTTTTGTAGTTTTTTATAATTTTATGGGTTTTATACATTTTTATCATTTTTTCATGTTTTAATGGTTTCTATATTTTTACTATTTTTTGGTATTTATGGGGTTTTATGGTTTTTAAGGGTTTATGGTTTTCAAGGGTTTTAAAATTTATAAGGATTTGTAATGATTTTTTTCAGTTTTTTAGGGGTTTAATGTTTTTTTAGGTTTTTAGGGATTTTAGTAGTGTCATGTTTTTTGGGGTTTTTGGGTTTTTGGGACTTTTGGGGGTTTGGGGGGTTTTTTGAGTTTTTTTACTGTATTTATGATTTTTTATAGTTTTTACTGTTTTTATTGGTTTTAATGGTTTTTATAGTTTTTGATGATATTTAGGGTTATTATGTGTTTCTATGGTTTTTATGGTTTATAGGGGTTTTATGGTGTTCGGGGGGTTTTTTATGGGTTTTCTGGGTTTTTATTTGGGGGGGATTATAGATATTTTAATGGGTTTTATGGTTTTTATGGTTTTTATGGTTTTTAGTGTCTCTTTGGGTTTTCGGGTTTTTTTATTTTTCAGGTTTTTATGGTTTTTC
This sequence comes from Viscum album, assembly GCA_963277665.1. Classification (NCBI taxonomy): domain Eukaryota; kingdom Viridiplantae; phylum Streptophyta; class Magnoliopsida; order Santalales; family Viscaceae; genus Viscum; species Viscum album. The sequence continues at coordinate 1,319,414,114 of OY728157.1, forward strand.
ATAGTTGTTTACCATTTTTACGTGCTTCATAGGTTTTAAGTGTTTTTAGTGGTTTTATGGGTTTTATGGGATTCTAGAGGTTTTAAGGTTTTTATGATGTTTTATGGTTTTTAGGTGTTTTTTTGGTATTTTGGGCATTTATGTTTTTAGGGATATTTAGATATTTTAATGATTTTTTGGGGTTTTAGGGTCTTTTGGGTTTTTAAGGTTTTTAGGTTTTCTCATGGGTATTTTGGGGTTTCAAGGATTCTTTTTTGAGTTTCAAATGTTATTATTTTTTAAGGGGTTTGAGGGATTTCTTGTGTTTTTAGGTATATTATTATTATTTTTATGAGGTTTTAAGGTTTTAGGATTTTTATGGATTTTAGGGGTTTTATGATTTTTTTAGGTATTTTTAAGGATTTTTAGGATTTTAATGATTTTTAGGGTTAATTTTTGTTTTTATGGGTTTTGAGGGGTTTTCTTGGTTTTATAGCTTTTAGGGTTTTATGGTATATTTCAGTCTTTGAGGGTTTTTGAGTTTTTGTATATTTTGTAACTTTCTTATGGTTTAAAGGGGTTTTATAGTTCTTAAAGGGGTTTTACTATTTTTATGGGTATCTAGGGTTTCTATGAAATTAAGAGTTTCATGGTTTTCTAAAGATTTTAGGGTTTTAGGGTTTTTAGGTTTCAAGTATTTTTGGGTGTTATTTGGATTTTTTTGGTTTTTAGGGGTTTTTTGGTTTTTTAATTTTGAGGGTCTTTCGGGGTTTTGGGGTTTTTATGGATTTTGAAAGTTTCTAGGGTCTCTTTGGTTTTTATGGAGTTATTTTTTGGATTTTGGGAATTGTAGAGTTTTCTGACATATTATGGGGCATAGATGGTTTTTATAGTTTTGAGTTTTTTTAGGGTTTTTATGTGTTTTATTGTTTTTTAACAATTTTTGGGGTTTTTATGGTTTTTAGGGGGTTTTAGGGTTCTCAGCATATTTTTACATTTTCAGGTCCTTTAAAGAAATTTTATGTTTTTTTGCCTTTTAGGGTTATTTAGGAATTTTATAGAATATTATGGTTTTTAGGAGGTTTTAGGGTTTCTTAGAGTCTTTAGGTGTTTTCATGATTTTCTTGTTTTTTGGGGGTTTTGGGGTTTTTTTAGTTTTTTTTTGGGTTTTAAGGTTTTTATATTTTTTTATCATCTTTAGGGCCTGTACGGGTTTTGTCAGAGTTTAATGTACATTTCGGTTTTTATTGGTTTTTAATGTTTTTATGTTTTTAGGGGTTTAAATGGTTTAAAGTTTTTTTCAAGGGGTTTAGGGGTTTTTTATGTTTTTAGGTATTTTTAAGGCATTTTAATATTTTTATGGTTTTTTATGCATTTAGAGGGGTTTTTGAGTTTTAGGGTTTTTAGGTTTTTTAGGGTTTATGGGTTTAAGGGGGTTTTAGGGGGGTTTTAGGTTTTTTTTGCTTTTCAGGGATTTTTATTTTAGTGTTTTTGGGGGTTTGAAGGGATTTTATAGTTTTTAGAGGTTTTATGGTTATCATGGGTTTTAGGGTTTAAAAAGTTTATAGGGGGTTTTTATGATTTTTAATGGTTTTTTATGGATTTCAAGGTTTATTATTATTTTATAGATTTGTAATGTTTTTTTGTAAATTTATGGTTCCTATGGTTTTTAGGGTTTTAAATATTTTTTGGAGTTCTAAATGTTTTTAGTGTTTTTATAGTTTTTTGGGTTATAAGGGTTTTTATGGGTTTTTAGTGGTTTTATTGTTTTTATGGGTTTTATGGTTTTGACTGTTTTTAGGGTTTTTTATTGTAATAGATTTTAATTAATTTTTAGTATTTATATGATTTTAGGGTTTCTATTGATTTGGAGGGTTTTAGGGGTTGTCATAGATTTTTTTGTTTTTTTTTTATTTTTTCATTTTTTTGGTTTTTTTGGTTTCATGTTTTTCTAAGTTTTTAGTGTTTATAAGGTTTTTTTGAGTTTTGTAACATTTACTTTTTTAAGGTTTTGAAATGTTTATAGTTGTTTTTTTATTTATAGGATTTATTTTTTTTATTTTTTTTAGGGCGTTTTGTGGGTTTATGGGGATTTAGGTTTTTTATGGGTTTTTAGGTTTTTAGGGAATTTTGTGGACTTTTTTTAATTTTTATTCTTTTGGGATTTTTTTAGTTGTTTTAGGGATATTTTGAGGTTTTTGGTTTTCATCATTTTTGGGGGTTTAATAGTTTTTTTCAGTTTTCAGGTGATTTGAAGTTTTTTAGGGGTTTTAATAATTGTTAGACTTTCTATTGTTTTTTGGGTTTTTTGGGTCTTTATAATTTTTCTAGTTTTTTGTAGTTTTAGAGAATTTAGTGATTTCATTTGGGTTTTTTTGGGGTTTTAGGGTTTTTTATTGTTTTTGGGATTTTATGGTTTTCGTGGGATATCTAGGTTTTTAGTGTTTTTGATGTTTTCATGTATTTTTATGGTTTTTATAGTTTTTATGATTTTTAGAGCTTTTAGGGGTTTGAGTGGTTTTAAAGGGGTTTAGGGGGTTTAGGGGTTTTTAATTTTTTAAGGGTCTTTAAGATTTTGTTTTTTATGTTTTCAGGGATTTTAATGTTTTTATAGGGTTTTATCATTTTTAGGGGTTTAAAGGGTTTTTATATTTTTTAGTCTATTTTTTGAGATTTTCCTGGATTTTAGGGGATTTATAATGTTTTAGGTGTTTTATGGATTATTGGGGAATTTAGAGATTTTTTGGGTTTTTTAATTTTTTATGAATATTAAGGGATTATTTATGATTATTTTAGTTTTTAAGGTAATTACAATTTTATTGGTGTTTTTGGGGTTTTAGGGATCTTCATGGCTTTTAGGAAAGGAAGGCTCGAGTCCAGGATATTCCTGGGACCCCCCAAATTTATTAAAAGAAAAGACACAGACACTGCAGACAAGGGAGGGCAGGGATACATCGATCCACACCCAAAACACCTTACGACCTTGGCCAGAAGGCCACAGAAAGAAAGGAAGAAAAGCCAAACAAAAACAACAAGTCAAAAGACCAGAAGGGAGAGCACGCAAGGGGGGATCATTCAACATCTCCACCAAAATCGTCGAGCTCTGCACCTCGAATCCCCATGTCCACACCAAAGCTGTTGCCCACATCCGCAAAACTGAAGTCTGACTCAGCACCCACGTCTGTTGAGCCCCATCCAAATTCAAAATCCTCTTGCATTCCAAGCCTGGATATTAGCTTCTTCCTAGCCTTTTCCTTCTCTGCAGACATTGAGTGCCACTCTCTCTTATTCACCTTTAGGGTTTTTATGGTATTTTTGGGTTTTTTTTGTTTCTTTTGAGTTTCTTTTGTCATGTTTTTAATGGTTTTTAGAGTTATTTAATGTTTATTAGGATTATGAGTTTTTTAATCTTTTATTGTGTTATTTGGTTTTTTATAGATTATATTGTATTTAGGGATTTTATGGTTTTTTTTAGTTTTAAGTGGGTTTTAAGTGTTTTTAGGCTTTTTTACAAATTTTGGGATTTTAAGGATTTTTTGGATTTTTATAGGTTTTATTGGTTTTTAGGTATTTTGAGGTGTTTTAGGTTTTTATTGGTTTTAGGTATTTTAGGGTCTTTTGTTTTTATATCTTTTTATTTTTTAAGAATTTAATGGTTTTTTGAATTTTTAACATTTTCACAGGTTTTACGGTTTTTTTGAATTTTAGTGGTTTTTAGTATTTTTATGGGTTTTAATGTTTTTAATGGACTTTGGGGATTTTATTTATTCCAAGGATTTTTAGGTTTTTTACATTTTCATGAATTTTCTAGAAAATTTTAGAACTTTTATGGTTTATATGGTTTTAGGAACCTTGAGGGTTTTTAAGGATTTATAGGGCCTTCAGGTTTTTCAATGTTTTATGTTTTTTCATATTTTTTTTATTTATAATGGTTGTTAAGGATTTAGATTTTTCTATCTTTTTTAAGGGGTTTAAGGATTTTAGAGTTTTTAGTGTTTTTATTGTTTTTAGGGTTTTATGGGTTTTAAGGATTTTTAAGGTTTTTAGAGATGTTTATTGTTCTTCGTGGGATTTCAAGGTCTCTAGGGTTACTAATGTTTTTAGTTATTTGAGGGATTTTTTAGAACTATATCGTTTTTATTTTTTTAATGATTTTGATGGGTTTTAGGTATTTTAGAGTTTTTAGGGGCTTTCAGGGTCTTTTGGGTTTTAGTGTTTTTTTATTTTTAGGGTTATTATGGTGTTTTATAGTTTTTTAAAAAAAATTGGGTTTTATGGTTTTTTATATTTTTTAACGGTGTTCCAGGGTTTTTAATGTTTTTTATAGTTTTAATGGGTTTAAGGGGGTTTTTAGATTTTTAGGGTTTTTTAAAAAAATCGTATTTTTGGGTCTTTTAGGATTTTTATGGTATTTAGAGTTTAATGGGATTTTATTCGTTTTATGGTTTTTCTAGTTTTTTGGATTTTTTTCTTGAATTTTTTGGGGGGTTTTGGTTTTGTTTAGTGTTTTTTTTTTTGAGTTTTTAGGGATTTTAAAGTATTTTGTGTTATTATTGTTTTTGGGGTTTGGATGGTTTTTGGAGTTTTTAGTGGTTTGGGGGGGTTTTATTGGATTTATGTTTTAAATTGTTTTTAGTGATTTTTATGGTTCTTAATGGTTTCTAAAGATATTTACCATTTTTTATTTTTTATATATTTTTTTTGATTTATAATATTTTTGTGGTTTTAGGATTTTTTGGGCTTTAATGGATATTGAGGGTGTGTTTGTATTTTAGTGTTTTTATGATTTCTAGGGGTTTTTCAGAATTCTAATTTCTTTTTAGATATTTAATTTTTTTTAGATTAAAATAGTTTGTAAGTTTCGTAATGATTTTAATGTTTTTAAGTATTTTAAAGTTTTTTAGAGTTTTTAATGGATTTTAGAGTTTTTAGAGGTTCTCTGTATTTTTATCGGTTATAGGGTTTGGTGGATTTTAATTAGTTTTCAGAGGTTTTTGGGAATTTTATATTTTCATGGATTTGAAGGTATATTTTAATATTTGTATAGTTTTTTTGGGAATTTCTGGATTTTAGTGAATTCTAAGAGTATTGGGGTCTTCAATTTTTTAATGATTTTAATGAGTTTTCAAGGTTTTTTGGGCTTTTATGGGTTTTTTTAGTTTTAGGGTTTTTAAGGGTTTATTGTTTTTTATTGTACTTTAACATTTTTGGGGTCTAAATGGTTTTTGAGTTTCTATTAGGTTTATGTTTTTATAGGTTTTTAGGGTTTTTAATGTATTTAACGGTTCTTATGGTTTTGGGGGATTGTCATGGTTTTTTTTTGGTTTTTTAATTTTTTTGATTTATTAATATGGTTTATTGGTATTTTTGTTTTTTTTTTGTTTTTCAATTTTTATGATATTTTTTTGTATTAAAGGGTTTTTTGTGTTTTATGGGATATTGAATATTTCCAGACTTTTGAACAATTTTTAAGGATTTGAAGTGTTGTTTGGGTTTTAGTGGGTTTTTGGGTTTTGATTGGTTTTTAGGGTTTTTATTGTTTTTAGTCATTTTTCATAGTTTTCAACGTTTTTTATATTTTCTGGGATTTTTGGAGTTTCTATGGTTTTTTGGGTTTTTAAGGTATTTTGGGTACTTAGTTTTACTAGTTTATAGGGTTTAAAGGCTTTGTATAGTTTCTATCAATTTTGGAGAGTTTAAGCATTTTAAGGGGCTTTAGTTAATTTAATGCGTTTTTAGGGATTTTTATGTTTTCAATTATTTTTATGTTTTTCAAGGGATTCAATGTTTGTAGGGTTTTTTCATATATTTTTCATGATTTCTTGTGAATTTTATGGTTTTGATGAATTTTGAGGAAATTTTAGTGTTTATTTTTTTATTTGGGGTCTTTAGGGTTTTTCAGGGTTTTTAGGGATTTTTTGGTTTTTGGGGTTTTTTTGAGTTTTATGGGTTTATAAGGGTTTTTAGAGTTTTTAATGATTCTATAGGCATTAAGGGATTTATGATATTTTATTGGGGTGTTAGAAATTTTATTTTTAGGGGTTTTTATTGATTTTAGAGGTTTTTATGGTTTTTATGGGTTTTCAAAGTTTATAAGTTTTTTACATTTTTAGGGATTTTTTTGTATTTCTTAGGTTTTTTATTTTTTAATGTTTTTATGTTTTTTGGGATATTGAGTTTTTATGGGTTTTTTGTGTTTTTAGGGGTTTTAGGGTTTTTCATGCTTTTTAATGTTTTTAGGGATTTTAGGGATTTATTAGTTTTTTTACAGTTTTGTATTTTTTTTAAAATATTAGGGGGTTTAAGATTTTTAGGAGTTTTTAGTGGGGTTTTAGGGTTTTGGGGAGTTTTAGGGTTTTTTACATTCTTAGGGGGGTTTATGGTTTTTAGTGGGCTTCCACAGCTTTTAGTTTTTTTTGTTCTTAGGGATTTCTAGGGATTTTTACGATTTTTATGGTTTTGGGGGGGTTTTAGGGTTTTTAGTGATTTGGAGGGTTTTTAGAGGTTTTATAGTCTTTTTGAGTTTTTAGGGGGAGGGGGTTTAGGGATTTTATATTTTTTTATATTTTGTTTAATTATTTAGAGTTTTTAATGTTTTTAGTGTTTTTAGTAGCCTTTTAGGTTTTTATGTGTTTTAGGATTTTTATGGTTTTAGGGTCATTTATGGGTTTTAGGGGATTTTAGGGATTTTAGTTTTTTTTTGCATTTTCAGGGATTTTGGGGCGTTTCTTGGATTTTTATTGGGCTTAGGGATTATTGAGTTTATAGAGATTTGAGCTTTTCAAGGGGTTTTATTTTTTTAGCGCCTCCAGGGACTTCTTTGGTGTTAGTATTTTTTTAATATTTTTATTGTTCTAATGGTTTTTATCATTTTTTATCATTTTTAGGGGTTTTATGGTGTTTTAGAGTTCTTTGTGGTTTTTAGAGTTTTGTAGGTTTTTAGGATTTTTGAATGTTTTAGAGGTTTTATGATTTTTAGGTGTCATTATGGGTTTTCAATGTTTTCATGTAAATCTTAATATTTTTTAAATATATTAAGGCTTTGGGGGTTTTAGGGGGTTTTTATGATTTTAGGGATTTTAGAGATTTTCAATGTTTATTTGGGGAATTTTAAGGGTTTTATGGTCATTTTGGGGTTTTAAGGGTTTTTTTATTAAGGATTTTAAGGTTTATTTGGTTTTTTATTGATTTTTGGATATTTATCGGTATTTATAATTTTATGGTTTTTATGGTATTCAGGGGCTTTCAGGGTTTTTAAGTTGTTTTATTTTTCTTATAATTTTTAGCTATCTTTTAGAAATTTTATAGGTGTAGGGTTTTTAGGGTTTCTGAGATTTTGAGAATTTTTATGGGTTTAAAAAAACAATATGTTTTTTTTTGTGTTTTGTGGTTTTTAAGGATTTTTTTTTTATAAAATTTTTATTGTTTTTAAAATTTTAAGGGGTTCTACATTTTTAGTGGTTTTTTGTGGTTTTGTGGGGTTTTACAGATTTTTATGGTTTTAGGGGATTTTATTTTTTTTCAAGGCGATTCTCAAGGGTTTTATGATTTCTTATGTTTTCTGGAATTTTTATGTATTTATAGTAATTTTATGGGTTTTTGGGTTTTTTTGGGTATTTATGGATTTTGAAGATATTTAAGGGTTTTAGGGTTTTTAGGGGTCAATTTTAGAAATTCAGGTTATATCCTACTATATAAATATTAATATAACTAATATCCATGGTTTAGTGGACCATGGATTCTATTGGCATGGAAATAGGGCCACGACTATAGCCACTATTTCAAACTATGGCTATATTCCTATAAGCATAGTTGCCATTGTGGCAGTACCCCAATAGGCATGGTTGGAAACTATGGTTATAGATTCTTCCAAGTCATGTTATTGTCATGGTTAAAAATTGTGGATTTATGTCTATTTCCATGAATCAAAACTGTCTCTATAGGTTTACTATCACAATTCTAAATTGTTGTTATAGGTCTACCACAACGATTTATAGCCATTTCTATAGCTTGTATATACTACAAAAAAATTTACTCCAAATTCTAATAAAAGTTTAATACTAAAATAATTTATCCAAAGCCTCTACTACATTATCCAAAGCTCAAATACAAGGTTAATTATAAAATAGATCTATTTCAATGATTTTTAGGCTTTTTAAGACATCATGGTTTTTAGGGGTTTTAGGAATTTAGAGGTTTTTTACGGTTTTTCGGGGTTTTAGATATTTTTAGGGTCTTTTGGGTATTTAGGGGTTGTATAAGTTTCTTTCGGTTTTAAGGATTTTTAGTGTTTTTAACATTCTTAGGGGTTTAATTGATTTTTAGAGTTTTTAGTGGGTTTTTAGGTTTTTAATGGTTTTTAGGGGTATCTATGATTTTGATGGGCTTTTTTGGGTTTATCTTTTTTTAGGGTTTTTTAAATTTTTTGGGACTTTTTAGAGATTTTAAATATTTTTAGGATTTTTAGGTTTTATATGGTTTTTATGGATTTTGAAGGGTTTAAAGGTTTTTTATTTTTAGGGGTTTTTGGTATTTTTAGTTTTTAGGGACTTTTAGTTTTTTAGAGATTTAGGGGATTTTACATTTTTTGAACTTCATAATTTCTTTTAATGTTTTATAATGATTTCTAATTTTTATAAGGGTATTAAGATTTTTTAGAGTTTTTAGTGGTTTTAGGGGTTTTATTGGGTTTTATGTTCTTTAAAGAGTTTTCGAATGTTTTATGGTTTTCTGGGGTTTTTAGGGTTTTATAGTTTTTTATGTTTTCATGGATTCTTAAGATTTTTTTTATTTTTATGGTTCTTAGGTTTTATTAGGGTTTTTAAGAATTTTAGGGGTTTGGGATGATACAGTGATTTTTAGTGTTTTCAGGGTTTCTTTAGATTTAGGTTTTTTTTCGAAATTTAATGGTTTTTATGTGTTGTTAGTGTTTTTTATGATTTTCATATTTTTAGGTGTTTTAAGAGTATTTAGTGTTTTTAGTGGGTTTATAGGGTTTCTAGGGGATTATAATGTTTTTATGACTTTTAGTGTTTTTTACAGTTTTTAGGGGCTTTTGAGGTTTTGAGAGGTTTTTTATTTTTTCAGATATTTTTATAGATTTTTATAGATTTTTTATAAATTTTTTGGTTTTTATGTATTCTTGGGTTTTTAGTGATTTTAAGGGTTTTAGGTGTTTTTAGGGTTTTTAGGTCTTTAGGGTTTTGATTTTTTTGGTTTTAAGGTGTATATTGATTTTTTTGGTATTATAGGTTTTTAGAGTTTTTATCAATTTTGAGAGATTTAAGGGGTTCATGTGTTTTATGTGGGTTTTAGGGGTTTTCATGGTTATTAGGGTCTTTTAGGGTTCTTCGTGAAAATATTGTAGTTTTTATTTTGGGGGGGGGGGGGGGGTTTATGTGTTTTAAGGGTTTTACGGTCTTTTGGGGTTTTAGGGTTTTTTGAAATATTCTAAGGATGTTAAGGGTTTTAATAGTTTTTAAAAATTTTAACATTTTTATGGTTTTTAAGAGTTTTTAGAGTTTTTAGTGATTTTATGGAGTTTATAGGGTTTTAGGGTTTTTAAATTTTTCTATTGGTTTTTATGGTTTTATGGGGTTTTTAGAAATTTAAGGTTTTTTTAATTTTTAGATATTCTCAATGGGTTTTTAGGTTTTTTATGGATTTTAGAGTTTTTATTGATTTTTAGGTGTTTAGGGGTTTTCAAGGGTTTATAGTGTTTCTTTGGGGGTTTTGAGTTTTTTTTTATTTTTTGGGGTTATTAATGTTCTTTTAGAGTTTTTAAAATTTTAAACATTTTTAGGTTTTTTAAGGGTATTTAGAGTTTTAGTGATTTTTATGGGTTATTAGGTGTTTTGGTTTTTTTTCTTTTTAGTTTTTTAAGGATTTTTAAATTTTTTGGTTTTTAGGGTTTTTATGAATTTTGATAGTTTTTTGGTTTTTTCAAGGTTTTAGGATTTTTGAAGGGTTTTAGGATCTTTTGGTTTTTATTTATATTTTATGTTTTTTTATGGTTTTAAGTATTTTTATATTTTTTAAACATTTTTATAAAATTTAGGGGGGTTTAAGGGATTTATATATTTTGTGGGTTTTTAGTGATTTTATGGGTTTTAACGGTTTTTAGGGTTTTAATGGTTTTTAAGTTTTTTTGTGGATTATTTGTTTTTTAAATTTTCAATGATTTATTTGGATATTTTATGTTTTTTTATGTGTTTATAAATTTTATGGATTTTAGGGATTTTGATGTTTTTTAGGTTTTCAGGGTTTTTAGGAGTTTATGTGTTTTTATCGTATTTTTTGCGTTTTTAGTTGTTTTCGGTGTTAATTGTTTTTTATAGTTTTTTAATGTACTTAAATTTTTTTAGGTGTTTTAATTATTTTAAGAGTTTTTAGTTGTTTTATTGTTTTTATAGGGTGTTGGGTTTTAATGTTTTAGGTGTTTTTATGGTTTTCATGGGCCTTTTCAGGTTTTAGGATTTTTACATTTTTATGGACTTTTAGGGTTTTTATGGGTTTTTATAGTTTTTAGGGTTTTTGTAGATATTTAAGGTTTCATGGGGTTTTCATTATTTTTAGGGGTTTTAGGATTTTTCATGGTTTTTAAGGTCTTTTGGGTCTTTAGTTTTTTTAAGGTTTTCATTTTCTTATAATTTTTAACATATTTTAAATTTTTAAGGGTTTTAATGGGGTTTAGAGTTTTTAATGTTTTTTTTGGGTTCTTATTGTGTATAAGGTTTTATGGTTATTTATTGTTTTCATGGGTTATCAATGTTTTTAGGGGTTTTATGTTTTTAGGGGTTTTATGTTTTTAGTGAATTGAGTGATTTTTTAGGATTTTTATGGTTTATAGGGATTTTGATGTTTTTTAGTATTTTTCAGTGTTTTAGGGTTTTTAGGGGATTTTATGGGTTTTAGGGTCTTTTTTAAATTTTAATGGGTTTTTGAGTTTTGAGGGTTTTGAGGGATTTTAGATATTTTAAAAAGATGGGTTTATGGGTTTTTAGAGTTTTTAGTGGTTTGGGATTTATGGGGTTTAAGGGTTATTTGGTTTTTTGGTTTTTTGGGTTTTATGGGTTTCAGGGGGTTTTAGGGGTTTATACGTTTTTAGGGATTTGTCCGGATTTTTTAGGTTTTTTATTTTTTAGGATTTTAGGGATTCTATGGATTTTTATTGGTTTTAGGGGCGTTTGGGGTTCTTTGGGTTTTAGGGGTTTTCCTAGATTTTTTCCATTTGTGTTTTAATGGTTTTTTGAGTTTTTTAGGGATTTATTGGTTTTAGAGTTTTTAATAAAATTCTACTATTTTGGGGGGTTTATGGTATTTTATAGTTTTTAGTGCTTTTTTAATGTTTTTATGGGTTTTTTTGGATTTTTAGGGATTTTAAGAGTTTTTATGGTTTTTATGGGTTTATATGTTTTTTTATATTTTTAAATATTTTTAAATTGTTTTAGCATTTTTAGGGTTTTTCATGATTTTTAGAGATTTTGAGGGTTTTAGGGGTTTTTTGGTTTTTATGATTTTTGTGGTTTTTATGGTTTTTTGTGTTTTTTGGGTTCTCAGTGCCCTTTTTGGTTTTACAGGTTTTATGGTTTTATGTTTTTTATGGTGTTTTAGTGTTTTTATGAGTTTTAGGGTTTACTATGCGTTTCAAGGAAATTTTAGGGTTTTTTGGAGGTATTTTTGTTTTCAGATATTTTTAGGGATTTTTTTAGATGTTTATGGATGCTAAGGTTGTTAGGGTTTTTATGGATTTTGAGGGGTTTTAGGGTTTTTCAAGGCTTTTTAAGATTTTAGGGTATGTTTTGGTTTTTAGGATTTTTTTGATTTTTTCTGTTTTTATGGATATTTCTGTTTTTAACATTTTAAAAAAAATGGTTTTTATAGAGTTTTATAAGTTTTATTGGTTTTTATAATTCTTATGGGACTTTAGGGTTTTTATGATTTTACATGTTTTTTTTCATGGGTTTTTATGGGTTTTCAGTGGTTATTTTTTGTTTTTTGGTATTTTAATGTATTTTTTAGAGTTATTATAATATTTAGGGGTTTTTAGTTTTTTAGGGTTTTAAAGGGTTTTCAGGGTTTTTTGTTTTTATCTATTTATTGGTTTTAGGGTGTATTTTTAATTTTTGGGTTTTTTATGAGTTTTTAGGGGTTTGGATGTTTTTTTAGTTTGTTTTTCATTTTTAGTGGTTTTAAGGTTTTTTTGTGTTTTAAAAGGTTTTTAGGGATTTTGGGGATTTTAATGGTTTCCGGGGGTTTATGCGTCTCTTGAGAATTTCAATGTTTTTAGTTTTTTTACGTTTTCATGGATATTTAGGGCTTCTTAGTTTTTTATGGTTTTTATGGTTTTTATGTAATCTGATGGGTTTTTAGGGTTTTTTGTTGTTTTCTGGGTTTTAGAGGCATTGGGGATTTTAGGGGGGGGGGTTGTTTATTAATGGATTTTAACATTCGTTAGTGTTTTTTAACATTTTAAAACATTATTACAGAATTCCCAGTTCTCCAGAATTCCACATCAATATGCACATCATTGAAATATATAAGTAGTGGCCTTGCAGCTAAATAAAAATTAGTGTTGGTTTCTAAGAAGATCAGGAGAGTCGTTTGGATCTTTAGTGAATTAGACGACAATTGTTTTTAGTGAAAAAGGTACCTTAAAAATAGATCCCTCTTGAAATCATGGGAATCTGAGTTGACAGAATTTTTTCTTAGTTCCTCTAGCACCACAATGCGATCAAGAGAGAAGTTCAAAAAAACTTGGTTAATCAATTATATAACTATTGTAGGTTTAGAATATTAAAAAAAATTCCCATAGAACCATGGTTAATAGGGAATATTTTCACCCCACACCGTAAAATAAATATGGAAACACAAGAATCTAGGGGGATACTGGAGACTTGCCTTCAAGATGAACCACCTTATCCAATGCTTTTGTAACAGAAAAACTAGAATTTGATGCTGACGAAACCATGTTTTCAAGGGGGGACCCTTGAAGAAAGATCTCTTCTAATACCCCCACTAAGTATGGTTTTTAGTTATCTTTATTGTTTTCATTATTTTTTACAGTTTCGAATTTTTTTTAGTGTTTTTTATATTTTTTAGGGATTTTTGAGGGTATTTTGCTATTTTTATATTATCTAAAAATTTTAGCTCTTTTTTAGTATTTTTATATACTTTATGGTTTTTAGTATTTTGAGGGTTTTTAATATTTGTTAGGGCTTTAGGGTTTTTCAAGCCTTTAGGGACCTATCTGGGTTTTATGGTGTTTTTAATATTTTATGTTTTTTATGGTTTCTAGAGTTTTTTTGATTTTAAATTTCTAAGGGGTTTTAAGGGTTTTGGGATTTTTTAGTTTTATTTAGGGTTTTATATAGTTTTAGGATATTTTAATGTCTTATGGGTTTTTATGATTTTTAGGGGTTTATAGTTTTAATTTTTTGATGTATTTTTATGGATTTTTTATGACTTTTATGGTTATTTTTTTGGGATTTTATGGATTTTATTATGTTTTCATTTTTTATTAGTGTTTTTATGGATTTTAAGGTGTTTTACTTTTTTAGAGTTTTTTATAGTTTTTAGTGTTTCTTATGATTTTGGGGTCATTTTGTGGTTTTAGGGGGTTTTGATTTCTTTAGGGTCTTAGGGTTTTCTAGAGATTTTTACCATTTTAAATGTTTTTTGGTGGTTTATGGGTTATTAGAGTTTTTGGTGTGTTTTTAGGGTTTTTATTGATTTTAGGATTTTTAATGTTCTTATGAGGTTTTGTGGTTTTTATGTGTTTTATTGGTTTTAGGGTTTTAACATTTTTATGAATTTAAGATATTTTTTAGGATTTTTAATGTTTTTAGTCTTTTTAGTGTTTATATATATTTTGAGGGTTTTTTTGGTTTTTTTGGGTTTTCTGATTTTTAGGGGTTTAACAGTGTATTTAGTGTCTTTTGGGTTTTCATAGATTTTTTATCTTTTAAATAGGATTTAAGGGTTTATAGTGTATTTTAATATTTTTTGGTGTTTTATGGGGTTTAAAAGTTTTCAGTTTCTTCTTAGGGTTTTTATGGTTTTTAAATATTTTAGGGGTTTTTATTGTGTTCATATGGCTTCAATGGTTTTCTGATTTTCTACGTGGTTAGTTTTTTAGGTATTTTTACGATTTTTATGGTTTTTACAGGGTTTTAGTGATTTATGAGGTTTTGAGGAGATTTAGGGTTTTCATTATTTTTAGTGTGTTAGGTTTTCTTTTTGTTTTTACAATCTTTTTGAACTTTAGAGTTTGTTTGAGTTTTTAGGCATTTTAAGGACTTTTAAAATTTTTAATGGTTTTTAATGTTTTTTGGGGTTTTAATGGTGTTTAGAGTTTTTTTTTGTTTTTTAGAGATTTTATGTCTTTTAGAGTTTTTTTATGTTTTTAAGTGTTTTATTTTTTTCATGGGGTTTTCATGGTTTTTATTTTTTTACGTTTTTAGTGATTTTTATGGTTTTTTATGATTTTTATAATTTTTAGGGTTTTACGGTTTTTAAGGATTTTTATGTGTTTTAGGTTTTTAGGGTCTTTATGGTTTTAGGGATTTTTGGATTTTTAGTAACTTTTTGGGTTTTTACAAGGAATTTTAAGTTTTTTGGTTTTTTATGTTTTTATAGATTTTAATGTTTCTATCATTTTTATAAGTTCAATGGATTCTAGATTTTTTACTGGTTTTAGGCTTTATATGGGTTTTTATGGTTTTTAGGGGTTTTTATTGATTTTTAGTGGTTTTTTAGGTTTTTAGGGTTTTTTAAATTTTGATAAAAAAATATAGATTTTTAGGATTTTTACTGTTTTTAAAGGTTTTTAGTGTTTTTATTGATTTTGAGCGGTTTTGGGGGTTTTGGGGGTCTTTTGGTGTTCGTAGGGTTTTGTTCAGTTTTTAGGGCTTTTATAGTTTTTTAAAAAATTTAACATTTTAGGGGTTTAAATGTATTTATATTTTTAATAGTTATAGGATTTTTATGAATTTTAAGGGTTTTTAATGTTTTTATGGGTTTTATTGTTTTAGGTTGTTTTCATAGATTTTAGTGTTTTTAAAATTTTTATACATTTTTGTGGTTTTTTAAGGATTTTATTGATTTTAGGGTTTTTTGCATTTTAGGTATTTTGAGGGGTTTTAAGGTTTTTAGTGGTTATAAAGGGTTACCATGGTTTTGGTGTCATTTTGGATTTTAGGGGTTTTTATGTAATAATTATTTTTAAGTGTTTTTATAGTTTTTTGGTGTTTTGTAATGTTTATAGCAGTTTATTGGATTTTATAGTTTTTAGTGAGTTGTATGGTTATATGGGTTTTTATGGTTTTTTAAAATTTTAAGGATTTTTTGGTTTTTGGTGTATTATTAGGGGTTTTAGGGATTTTTACATTTTCTATGATTCTTAGGGTCTTTTATGATTTTATGGGTTTTAGGGTTTTTAAGGTATTTGGGGATTTTGAGGGGGGATAGGGTTTTTTGCGGGGGTTTAGGGTTTTTAGGGTCCTTTTAGATTTCAAGGGTATTTTGAGTTTTCTGGGGTTATATGTTTTTTAGTGTTTTTAAAATAATTAATGTTTTTGGGGGGATTAGGGGTTTTTAGTGTTTTAATGGGGTTTTAGGATTTTATGAGATTTTAGAGAATTTTAATGTTTTTTCGGAGTTTTATGGTTTTCACGGGTTTTATTTTTTTTATTTTTTTAATGTTTTCAGATATTTTAAGTGATTATTTATTGTTATTTGGGTATTTTTGGGTTTTTATGGTTTTTATGGATTTTGAGGGGTTTTAGGGATTTTGTGAATTTTTTAGGTCTTCATGGTATTTAGGGTCTTTTTGGGTTTCTCAATTTTTTTGAGTTTTTTAAGGGTCTTTTTGACCTTATAAAGTTTTTTTAAAATTTTTAGGGTATTAAGGGGAATTAAATTTTTTATCGTCTTTTATGGATTTTATGGTTTCTATGATTTTTAGGGGTTTTCGGTTTTCAATGTTTTTCCAGATTTTTAGGGTTTTAACTTTTTCAAAAAAAAAATTAGTCTTTTTCTTATTTTTATGGTTCTTAGGGATGTTGTGGATTTGGATGGTCTTAGGGCCTTTCAAGGGTTTTTAGAATTTTTATGGGTTTTAGGGTTTTTAGGGACTCTTTGGGTATTTATATTTTTTTGGAGTTTTTTAGATTTCTTTAGGGTTTTAAGGATTTTTAAACATTTTTTATATTTTTAGTGTTTTTAGTGGGTTTTATGTTTTTTATTGGATTTTAGGGATTATAAAGGGTTTTATGGGTTTTATGGTTTTCATGGGTTTTCATGGTTCTCAGGGTTTTTACATTTTCTAGGTTTTTAGTTTTTTTTTTTGAATTTTATGTGTTTCAGTATATTTTTTGGTTTTTCATGGATTTTTGGGTTTTTGGGGTATTTGGTGTTTTTTAGAGTTTTTAGAGGTTTGGGGTTTTTGGATATTTTGGGGAACTTAGGGGTTTTTTTTATATTTTTAGATGTATTTATGATTTATATAGTTGTTAACATCTTATAACATTTTTAGGGCTTTAAGGGTTCTTACTGGGTTTTTACGGTTTTTAGGGTTTATTATGGTTTTTAAGGATTTTTATGGTTTTCCATGTATTTCTGGTTTTTAGGAATTTTTATGTTCTGAGTTATTTTTTGGGCTTTTGTATGATTTTTATGGTTTTTTTTATTTTTTAGGGTTTGGAAGGATTGTGGAGGTTTTTTTAATTTTTTTAATTTTGTCATTGTTTTTAGGGGTCTTCCAGGTTTGTAGGGTCTTTGGGATTTTTTTGTTTTGTTTTAAAGTGTTTTTATTGTTTTTTAACGTTTTTAACATTTTTGGGGGTTTAACAGTTCATATAGGTTTTATAAATTTTTTTGTTTTCTATGGGTTTTCAGGGTTTTTATGTTTTTTAGAGGCTTTATAGTTTATAGAGGATTTCCACAGTTTAGAGGGTTTATTACATTTCTATGAATTTTTTAGGATTTTTTAGGAATCATATGGTGTTTAGGGTTTTTTATGGTTTGGGGGATTTTAAGGGTTTTAGGGGTTTTCATGTTTTTATGGGTTTTTACGGGGTTTTTTTTGGGTATTTTTGGGTTTTTAGGGTTTTTTGTTTTTATGGGTTTTTGTGTATATTTATAGTTTTAAAATGTTATTAGAGGTTTTTGGAGGTTTTATGGGTTTTAGTGTATTTATTGGTTTTAGTTTATTTGATTTTCTTTAGGGGTTTAAATATTTTTTAATTTTTTATTAGATTTAGAGAACATTTAATATTTTAATGGTTTCTAGGGTTTTGTAGAGGTTTTGGGGATTTTGTGGGGTTTTAGGAGTTTTTACGGGGTTAGAGGTCTTTACTGTTTTAGGGACTGTTGCGATTTTAGCGGGTTTGTTTCATTTTTTTAGGGTTTAGGGGTTTTTTAAATTTTTTTTATTAAAAGTTATCTCGGTGTTTTATGGGGTTTTCGAGTATTTAGAAGGGTTTATGTTTTTTATAGGTTTTTAGGGTTTTTAATATATTTAGGGGTTTCATGGTTTTCTAATGTTTTTAGGGGTTTTATGGATTTTTATATTTTCAAATATCTAGAGGAATTTTTTATGAATTTTAATATTTTTAGGGGTTTTACAGTTTTTATGGATTAGTATAGGTTTTAGGTAATTTCATTGTCTTTTAAGGGTTTTCATTGATTTTTATGGTTTTTAAGGGTTTTCAGGTTTTTAGAAACTTTTTTAGGTTTAGGGGGTTTTGTGTATTTAGGGTTGTATATTTTTTTAGAGTTTTTAACATTTATAATGTTTTAAGGGTTTTTAGAGTTTTTAGTGTGTTGTTTTTTTATATATGTATTTTTAGGGTATTATAATGTTTTAGTGTTTTTTATGTTTTTCAAGGCACTTTATGATGTTTATGGGATTTTATGTTTTCAATCATTTTTATGGATTTTTTTGGATTTCTATGATTTTTAGGGTATTTTAGCAATTTTATTGAATTTAGGGTTTTATTGTTTTACAAATGTTTTAGAGTTTTTTAAGGATTTAAGGATTTTTAAGGGTTTTGTTTATTTTTAGAAATTTTAATAATTTAGAATTTTTTAAGAGTTTGTATTAGGTTTTTAGGGTTTTCATGGGTTTTGAAGGTATTTTGGGGATTAATATGGTTTCTAGGGATATTCGGGTTTTTTACTTTATTATGGGGTTTTAGGTCTTTTTTACGATTTTTATGGGTTTTTGAGTTTTTTGGGATTTTAGTGATTTTGAGGGGTTTAATTGATTTCTGCATTTTAGAGGTTTTAGGGATTTTAGGGATTTTTAGGTGATTCTGTTTTTTTTATTTAAGGATTTTTTGAGTTTTTTTAGGGTTTTAATGTTTTTTAGTGTTTTTACATTTACCTCATTTTGAGGGGTTTTAATTGTTTTTACAATTTTTAGTTGGTTTTTGGTGTTTTTAGTGGTTTAAAATATTTTTAGTGGTTTTATGGTTTTCATGGGGTGTTCTTGGTTTTTAGGGGTTTTTTATGTTTTTTTAGGATTTTTTGGGATTTTTATGTTTTAAAGGTTTTTAGGTTTTTTAGATGTTTTTGGGATTTTTATGGTTTTTAAAAAGATTTTAGGTTTTTTATGGTTATTTTTGGTTTTTGGGTTTTTTTGATTTTTTTTGGTGTGTGATGGTTTTTTAGATTTTTAATTTGTTTAACATTTATAGGTGTTTTAAGGTGTTTTAGTGATTTTAGTGGTCTTTTAGATATTTCTGGTTTTTATGATTTTATAGTTTTTATGGTTTTCAACGGGGTTTCAGGGGTTTAAGTTTTTTTTAGGATTTCTGGGTTTTTAGTGATTTTTTATGATATTTGTGGTATGTAGAGGTTTTTTGGGCTTTTGAGGGTTTTGAAGGGATTTCAGGGTTTTTAGGGTTTCAAGTTTTCTTCAGGGTTTTAGGGGTTTTTTATCTTGATTTTTTTAGTTTTTAAGGGTATTTATGGTTTTTAGTGTTTTTAATGTTTTTAACATTTTCAGGGTATTTATTGTATTTTAGTATTTTAGTTGGTTTTTGTAGTTTTTTTTGTATTTTAGGGTTTATAAATGGTTTTAGGGGGTTTAATGGTTTTCAAAAGTTTTTTAGGGTTTTCATGTTTTCAAATATATTTTGGGATTTTTAGAATTTTTAGGATTTTGATGGTTTTCATTTTTTAAGGATTTTAAGATTTTGAGTAATTTTGGGGTATTTTTTTGTTTTTAGGGTTTTTAGGTGTTTTTAGGGTTTTAATGTTTTACATTGTTTTTTACGGTTTATTTAAAAAATTAGTAGTAAAAGTGATTTTTAGAGTTTTAAATGGGTATTAGGTTTTTATGGGTTTTTGTGGGATTTTATGTTTTAAGTTGTTTTATGGTTTTTATGTGTTTTTCATGCTTTTCTGAAGGTTTTATATTTTCATGGATTTTTAGCTCATTTTAAGATTTTCATGGTTTTTTTGGTTTTTAGGGTTTTAGGGTTTTTTAGGGTTTTTACAAGATTATTTGGATTTAGGGTCATTATTGAGTTATTTTGTGATTTTTAGATTTTAGGGTTTTTAATGTTTTATTGTTTTCTTAAAATTATTTTGGGTTTTAAGGGTTTAAGGGGTTTTATATTTTTTGTTGATTTTTAAAGTATTATAAGGGTTTTAAAGGTTTTTAGGGGTTTTTATGGGTTTTAGGGGGTTTTAGTGTTTTTACATTTTCATGTATTTTTAGGGATGTTTTAAATTTTCATGTTATTTATGAATTTTTTAGGTTTTTTATGTATTTTGATGGTTTTTAGGAATTTTATGGTTTTTTCATGGATTTAGGGTCTTTTAGTATGTTAGTTTTTTTAGTTTTTAGTGGTGTAATGTTTTTAATATTTAATTAATGATTTTTTCATTTTTATGTGTTTTAAGGGGTTTTAGAGCTTTTATTCAGATTTTTGGGGGGTTTTTTATTTTTGGTTTTTTTTTTGTTTTATGGGGTTTTTATGGGTTTTCATCGTTTTTAGGGGTTTTTACCTTTTCACATATTTTTATGGTTTTTTTATTATTTTTTTCGTTTTTAGTATTTCGTTGGGTTTTTGATATTTTTAGTGTTTTTAGGGTTTTGAGGTGTTTTACTAATTTTAATTATTTTTATGCACTTTTTTGGCTTTTTAGGATTTTTTTGAGTTTTTAGGTTTTTTAGGGTTTTAGAGATTTTTATCATTTTTATTCTTTTTTGGTGATTAAAGGGTTTTTAGAGTTTTTAGTGGTGTTTTAATTTCACTATGGGTTTTAGGGTTTTAGGTTTTTTAGGTATTTTATTGTTTTAAGGGGTTTATCTGGGTTTTAAGGATTATTTTTAGGGTTTTTTAGGTATTTTTTTTATTTTTTTTATAGTTTTTAGTTTTTTTATGTTCAATTGGAATTTTTTTAATTTTTGGGTTTTTAATTTTTTTTTTAGGGTTCTTTGGGATTTTTTGGGATTTTAGGGTCTTTTTTGTGTTTTTCGGTTGTTTTTTGAGCTTTTAGTGTTTTTAGGGTTCTTTAAAATTTTAGGGCTTTAAGGGTATTTATAGTTTTTAGTGGATGTTAGTGTTTCATTGGTTTTTAGGGATTTAAAGTTTTTTAGGTATTTTTATGCGTATTATTTGGTTTTCAAGACTTTTTGGGCTTCTTATATTTTCTAGGATTTAAGGAATTAATGGGTTTTAGGGATTCTGAGGGGTTTTCTGGGTTTTAAGGGTCTTTTGGGTTTTTAGAGTTTTTTTTTGTGTTTTTTAAACATTTTTATCATTTTTAGGGGTTTAATGGTTTTTTGGGTTCTCTGTGGGTTTTTAGTGTTCTTATGGGTTTAGGGTTTTTATGGTTTTAGTGGTTTTCTTGTTTTAATGGGTGATTTATGGTTTTTTACTTTTTTTATTATTTTTTATGATTTTATAGGAGTTTTTTATTTTTATGGTTTTTAGGGGGTTTCAAGGGTTTTATGGTTTTTAGGGTTTCTCGGAGATTTTATGGTGCTTTTTGGTTTTTAGTGTTTTTTTTTTGGGTTTTAGGTTTTCATAGTTTTTTGACAATTTTTAACATTTTTTGGGATTTTAAGGGATTTTAGAGATTTTAATAGGATTTATCGTTGTTTTGGGGTTTTAACATTTTTATCAGGTTTTAAGGTCTCAAATAGGTCGAGAGGATGAGAACTTCAGCTCATCACACACTTTTTTGGGGGGATTATTGCATATTCTCAAACTCTATTATTAATTTAAGATATGTTCATATGTTCATGAATTTTTGGTCTATTCACAAGTTTGTGTCTATAGATTGCTCCTAGGTTTCAAGATCAATCAAAAATACACCTGGGTCTAGAATTAACTGTATGTATCCAAGGGTCTCTGTCAATGTTACCTTTTTTGGGATGGATTAGGAATTTATTCATTATTTACTGAGACAACACGATATTAACCCATATGATGAGGCACTCTGATGTTTATCATCATCTAGAGGGTAGGAATTGTTCCAATGTTAGGGTCAAACCCATAAGATGGGCTTCCTACATATCTTATGAAAGGAATCATAGCTCAGGTTGTTCAGTGCCACATAACTAGACATATCACCTTTTAAGGTCGTGTGAGGAGAACCCATCCCTAGAGTTTAACATCATGCAACAAGGACGTCTAGGAGGAAGTTTCATAGTCAATATTTTATTTGGGATCTACGTCGAGGTTACCCAAGGTACTCATAAGGGATGTAGTCTTGTGAGAGAAGGTGACCTTATAGGGGATATGACCTAGAAAACATTAGGTAGATCTTCAATGTCAGGATTGGACCTTGGGGACGTTTCCTACATAACCTAGTTGCTTCGGAATCAAATACCACATTGTTCAGTGAGATTGGACTTGCGCATGGAGGTTTTCTATAAAGAAGGCATAATTTAGGGAATACATCAGTGGAGGGATCCCCTTTTGCGTCCAAATTGGGACTTAAACCATGAAGGATTCCATGATGAATGGGGGTCATGATTTGGGTTATACATTGAAAAGGATCCCCTTTGATCTCGACCCTTATACATGCATCCTACGTATCCTAGTTGGGTACAGAATCAATGTTCTCGTAGTTCATTTCTTGTATAGTGTGGATTTCATGGTCATATTTAACCAATAAGACCACATGATTCATGCACGATGTGAGAAAAAAGAGGAATTGGTATATTCGTCAAATGAAATACTTTCCCTTTTATGTTTATGGAAAAGGTGGAGAATGACAATGGAAGAGGCCAATATGAGCGTACCACCTCATACCATCCAAGGGGGATTACTCCAAGTGGGATTCCCTTCAATACCGATTCATGATATAGTCGGTTGTTTCAACTATTCATGGATTATTCCTTGATCTCGGTTGATTGTTTTTTGATTCATCCAACTATCAAACTTCTAATCCATTTTTCTAACGATTATTTTAAACTCTCATCCTTCATCCGAGTTAGTGGTGGAAACATATGCCACTTGTGAAAGTAGTTGTACCTACTTGACTTGCCTAGGAATATATCATTTTCTATATGAGGTCTTTGAAGATGAAACACTAATGAATGGTTTTTTCCATTATTTGATGGAATGGGTAACAATATGACTGGTTGTCGAGACCTACTTCATCACCCCCCTTAGGCTCTCATAGTCATAACAAGTTGCAATTCATGGCTACTACAAAGTATCCATAGACTTTATCATCTCATAGAAGAGTATAAGTTATTCCTTCTCTCCTTGAATTGATTTATTTGGCCCCCATATCTCATCTTGTCAAGGCGAGTGTGGATTTTAATGTACAGGAGGCCCTGCATGGTTCAACGTGCGCCTTAAAGATAGAGTTGTTGTAGGGGGTGGCTTAAGCATAACGGAAGCCACTTCAACTCTCCCCACCCTTCTCTTCTGGGGATGATGGGGTTTATTGGTACTTGATTTTATTCTATTGCAAGGAATCCTATATTCTCTTGGAAATTGTAGAGAAATATTGAAACCCACTTGTATACTTCCTCGGGATTAGAGGTGTTCACAGATCATCACAGAGATTGTCGATGGACTTGGAAAGCATCTCATCTTGGGGGATTGGCTGGTTTGACGATTATATTATTCCATTAAATATGGAAATGAAGTCTGAAATTCTTTCATTATGCCGCTATTTTCAGTTAATAAGGTCGATGACTATTTTTTTGAAATTCTGAACTGAACTGGAAAAGGAAGTGCCACTAGAGGTCCTCCAATCCTATTATTTAATTAGCTGAAAAACATATATACCATAAAAATTTTGAACCTTGAAAAAATCACAAGAATAATATGAGTTTCACTGCTTCTTATTGCTCCAGGGATCCCATCATGATATTAGAGTAAGATGAGTAGTATATCAGATTTTGTTCTGGGTCACCTAAACCATTAAACATTGGTAATATACCGTTCCCGAAATATCGCAGTCGTGGGAAATTTTTTACCAAGTTGGGATACGGTTTACATTCCAGTTGTATCATTCGATATTACCCTTACATGTCTTCCAATCATGATTTGAATGACATGATGTTATTCATGATCCTTTAATGCATGTCTTGTTGAATCTAAGCGTTGGTGGGAACAGCCGGGGTAGGATTGGTCAAACTGGTGATGCTAGAATTTTAGGTGGATACTTAGTCGGGATCATCCTTTGTGGGTCCTCCTAAACATGTTTTGGTTGTTTCCTTGGGTAGGGAAATATCAGTATCATATTGGGATTGGGATCAAGGAGACTGACAATGTTAGTTTTGTTTTAAATGAGCTTTCCATCCTTAATTCATTTGTCAGGATGAGCCCTTATGGTAGAGGCACCTCTTTTAGATGTTGTTTCTTAAAATTTACCTGAGGAACATATCTGGTGGGATGGATCACTTTGAGTATTTTGGCATTGATAACCTTAGATATTTCATTTCCTCATCCTACTGAGTGAATATCTCATCAATTGTAAGTGACATGATTTCATGTTGAGGAGGAGGTAGGTCATGTATGACATTCTTTTTTGATTTTTGGGCTTTGCAGGGGAGTTACTAAGGTATTGACTGAGGGAATTCCTATATCTAGGGAGGCTCATTGGTTCATGATACGAACACATTTAGGCTCGGTGTGGACTGCCTCTGAGATGGAACCATCTTCTCTTACATCAGCATCAATTGTATTATTTTTCGTGAGGTCTATGGGATTGACATGCACGATGTTCAATAATTCATAATGCATTCTGGGTGATGTGTCATATTATTAATTGTTGAAGAGATTCATGCTTCCTTTATTGGATCGTCTCATTCCATTATGGGTCCTCTTTAGGTTTCTTAATGAATGGTAACATGAAGGGAACCTTCAAATAACCGGTATCTACATCACATATCTAGTGTACATGAGTCAAAATATGGGAAAAAATAGGTAACCCCTCTATTCATTATTCTCCCCAAGTGGTAAAAGACTGACATCCTATGGTCAAGTGGTTGAGGGAAAAATTTCCCCAGCCCTACAAGCCGGGGTTCTTCCCATTAATTTTATATTATACCTCATCCGATATTTAAAGGTCTTACAGGGGAATTTTATGTTAAAAATTCCCCCATCCCTGAGATCTTTGGTTAATCCCATACTACGATATTTGTTGCTTCTATCTCCGCTTTCTCGACCTCGTGCATTCCTACTCGAGCATGAGTTATATATGGATTCAGATATACATGTGAATTACTTTCTTACAAGTACTTGATAATTCATTTTTTATTGTATTCCCTAATATCAGACTCCTGTTGAATGTTATTAGATGTTTAGTTTAGGTGCTTTTGATTGGCTTGTTCTCAACTGTCCTGATTATTTTGAGTCATACTCATGTCCAATTTTTGTTGAGCATGTCATCTATCCTAACCTGGTATTTCATTTGGTTTTTGTATTGGGATGATGATATTATAAGATTCTATTTCTAGTGGGACCTATAGGGTATGTGGGGTGAAGTGAAATGATCCATGCTCTCCCCAACCTCGGATATGAACACAATATGGTGTGTCACTGATAAGAAAACACAACTTGTGCTCCGAGTGCAGATATACCAATTCAAGATCATTATTCCTTCTCTCCAATTTTAGTTGTTGTCTATACAGAATATCTTTTAGTTAAATTTGGCAGTGAAGATCTAAAAAAATATAGACATGGTCTGCATACCGATAATAGGGTAAATAATTTTCATTCAACTTTTGAAGAGTGATCCATATGTTGGGATGAATTTTGTGTATTCATTCCTTGGAAAAAACTCTCAGTTTGTTGAATTGAGAAGTGGTTATGGGCCATAACATAACATGTATGTCATCCCTATCTATTTGTCTTCTTATGACCAACATATTGTTTCTCTCTTGCACCATGAATTCCTCTACTTGGTGTTCCCAACATGGATTCTTTATGATAATTTCATCCAAGTCATGAGACTAGTATGTATTTCATTAATATATGAATGGTGTGGAGGTGGATCAGAGGATGATCATGGCCCCAGACTATCTTCTGTCTGAGAGAGGATGCCTCTTGATGACGAACCATTGTGCTGGTTTATATTAACAATGTTTTGTAATTTTTGATAACTAACTTCTTGGGGAGATTTTTTTTGATATAATAGAAGATGAGGTCAGTGGTTGCTGGAATTTTGCCTCTATTGTTGAGAAAAAAATGTGTTTCTTAGATTAACAAAGTTTCTGAGATTTATGGAAGTTTCTAAGATTTAAATAAGCTATTGAGTTTGAAATATGTTATCAATGATTCAAAAGTTATAATGTTTCTCAAACATTATAAAAAAATCAGAAGATTCTTTTCTAAAACTAAATTTCTCACAAATCATGAAAAGATTCATGATAAAAGCCATTGAAGAAATGGTGAAGAGGATTCATTAATTTGAATGAAAAATATTATGAGAAAAATCATATCTAGAATTCTGAGAAACATTCTGGAAAATTGGATCTATAATTTTGAGCATCATTCTGGGAAAAATCAGATCCAGAATAATGAAAAATTCAGAACCTAATTTCTGAAATAAAATTAAAACCTGATTTCTCAACAATTTATAACCAACTTTTTGTGAAATTCAGAACCTGATTTATTAATAATTCAAAACCTCATTTTTGAAAATTTTATAACATGATTTTTGGGCATTTCAGAACCTAATTTCTGAAAAATTTAGAACCTGATTTCTGAATAATTCTAAACCTGATTTCTACAAAATTTGGAACCTGATTTCTGAGAAATTTGGAACCTAATTTCTGTGCAATTAGAATCCTGATTTTTGAGAAATTCATAACCTTATTTTTAAACAATTCAATACTTGATTTCTATGCAATTAATAACCTAATTTTTCAACAATTTGTAACCTGATTTCTGCAAAATTCGAAACCGGATTTATGTGCTTTTTTCAGAAAAAATGAACCACAATTATGGGAATGTTTATAAGAAAAAACTGAAAATAAATTCTGATCATGTTTCTCTAAAAAATGAACCACATTTCTTACCATGTTTATGAGAAAAATTTAATCACATTTCTAGGCATGTTTCTAAGAATCTGAACAACATTTTTGGGCATGCTTCGAGAAGAACCAAAATTAATATTCAGCATTATCAAACCCATATTAAAACAGTGAATAAATCTTGTATAAATTTAAGGATGTTTGAATAAGTAAAATATTGAAGAATAAATGAGATAGATTTTTAGATTTTCT
Organism: Viscum album; assembly: GCA_963277665.1. NCBI lineage: Eukaryota > Viridiplantae > Streptophyta > Magnoliopsida > Santalales > Viscaceae > Viscum > Viscum album. The sequence continues at coordinate 1,319,440,803 of OY728157.1, forward strand.
GAGATTTGAAGAAGTAGGAATGAATTTCAAGTTTCGTACCCTTATTTTTTGAGTTGTATATAAATATGTGCCCATATCATTCTCTTATTTGTTACTTTAACACATGTGAAAAAGGAGGATTTTTTTATAATATCAAGTGCATGGTTTCCACCAGATTGAATATTTTTTTATTATGTGTTTAAGGAATGGAAAAATAAGAACCATATTTATCATACTGAGAAGATTAGACTTAGCCAATTCGGATTGAGGATTGGGACAATTAATTTGTGGAGTATATTCAGAAAAGTCTTTATTCTTGTGTATGGATCAATTATTTTTAAGAAGAAATTGTATAATAGTGGGATTTAGTATAAAATTTTTGATCAGGATATTGAAGGTGTATAAAGAGAGTTGACACAAGTAGTTATAACTTTTTTAATATAGTGGATTACCCTAGACCCACAGAAGTTGGTATGGTAAGGACGTAGGTTCTCACATTGAGGTCAAACCTTATAAATCATTTATTTTGTACTTTAATTAATATTCTTTTGTGCTTAAGTATTTGTTAAAGGTTGAGAAGAAAAAAAATCTTAACAGGTTTCATGGGTTATGTTTCTTAATGTTTTAAAATTTATAAAAAGTGAACAACTGATTCAATCCCCCTTCTCAATTGTTATTCGATCCTTGGTACTTTAAGTGGTATCATAGGTAGGTTCCATTGTTAAAACCTTATCATGTAGAATATCAATTCTATCAATAATAGAATAATTACTACATTTTAGGGAAATGAAATTTATGGATGGAAAAATATGATGATTTCTTATCTCATATCTCTTGGCTTTGAAGTTTTTGATGCTGCTATTATCGGTTTTCCAGCTACTAATAATGATGCTCCAATTCTATTTTTTGATAAGAGAAAAATATAAGTTGATGGAATGTATAGAAATTATATTCTCATGTCCTTATTATAAAATTTTTATTAGAAGGTGATGGTTTTGGAAACATCAAAAAGCACGTGGGATAAGCTGAAAAGTGTTTTCAGATGAAATAAAAAAGTTAAGGAGGCCAAGATAAAAATCTAATGTAGTAAGTATGAAGACATCAAAATGAGATATGATGAAACAATTGATGAATACTTCACTAGAGTTAATGAAATCATGTGAAACAAGAGAGGATTCCGATATGTCATGGAAGATACTAAAATTGTGAAGAAACATATGAGAAACATTCCAAATAGGTTTGATTAAAAATTTATTCCTTAGATGATAAGGATGATTTTAATCTTGGTGAATTGAATAAAAAAAATTTATTATTAAATGAGGAAATCATTAATATTTAATAATAAAATGAAAGATTAAATGCATTTTGAATCCCTAAGAATGATGAAAATACATGAAGTTGATGAAGTCGATCCTTGTGAATCCGATTACAAGGAATATGATGAGATAAATGAAATAATCATGTCTCTTAAATCTAAGAAATATAGAAGAGGAAGAGGAAAGTATAGAGGAAAATGTCCTCTAAATATTTTAGAGTATGGTGGAGTTTGGTACATTGCTATGAATTTACCTAAGAAGAATTATGGAGAATATTGTGATGATTTAGATGAAAAACATTGATGGGAGAAGTGGAATAAAAATGAAAAAAAAGAGAATTATTAAAACAAATTCAAGAATAAGACTTTTCGAAAGAAGATAATCATGTTGAGAAAGAAGGTTCAATCAGACTCAACTGACAATGATTCTTCTGATGATTAAATTTCACAATAAATCATTACCTTCATTGAAAAAGTTGAGAAAACAAAAGACTCCACCGAGATTAAAGAAGGTTGTGAAGAATCTTATAGATAGTACCAACTCAGAACCAAACTTCTTGCATGTCTTGAGAAAAACAAATCTCTCAATAAATAAATTATGGTAATGAATAATGATCATGAAGAAGGTGATAATGGAATAAAATATGTCATTATGCAAGAGGATTAATACATTTAAGAAATTCTAAGCTAAAAACATTGAAATTATGATTAGGGAAAGGTGATTGAAGATCATTTGAATAAGTTGGAATATAGGGAATACGATGTTATCAAGTTTCAATCAAAACTTCTTGAGTCCAAAAATACCATGAGGAAGATGAATGGAAACTTCAACAAAGCTACTAAAGTAAAATTGGAGACCTTTAAAAGTGATATGAATTCTAATTATGAGAATTAGGGTAAGTATTCTCTTACCAAAAATAAATTTTTTTCTATTTCTTCTAACATTTCAGGTTATGGAAGAAGTGTTGGGAATTCTTTGGTGGAAAAAGTTTGTGAGAAACCTATCAGATCTACAAAAGTTGAAACCTCACATAAAGGAAAAGATGGTCCATTTCCTGATATTTTTGGAGTTGAAATTAGTTACTAGCCTCAAAAAAGATTCTATAAATAATGATCATTCAATAATATGAAATAAATATTTGATGTATATTTATGGTTCTATGGAATCTATGGGAATAGATCATATAATTATTGGCACAATTTATCTCTACCTAAAAGAAGGTTTGAGGAACGGGTAAAAAAGTGTGAAAGAAGAATGAGTAAATTTCCTCACTCATAAAAAGTTGAAACGTCGAATTCTCAATATGTAAAAAAAAAATTATAACAAAGAATCAATTTGAATGTCAAGAATATTTTATTGAAGATGTGATCAGCCTAGTCATCATGCCAAAAGATGTATCACACAACTTATAAAACAAGTTTCTTGTGATAAGAAAGAAAAGAAAGATGAAAATAAAAATACTGATGAGAGAGATTTTGAGGGCGAGACATCATTGAAAGAATGTAAGAGGAACAAAACAAGGATTATTAGTAGTGTTTGTTCTTCACATATAACAGGTGATATAAAAATCATGGAGCATGTTGATAATCATGATGGAAGAGTGGTTACTTTTGTAAATGATTGTTCCTTAAAAATTAGAGGGAATCAAAACAATAGAGATTCAATCTGGGAAACTAAAATCTAATAAAGTCTAAATTGTTAATGGGATAAAACATAACCTACATTGTATAATTAAAATTTTTTATAATGGATAATAAGTAATCTTTATAAAGTATTCTTGTATCATCAAAAGTTCGAAAAATAGAAAAGTCATTACACAGAAGAAATAACTAGTGGTAACCTCAATCAAATTGGAGAATCTAATAACTCTTATTATTTTAGTGCTAAAGTTGAAATAAATTTATAGCACCAAATACTGTTCACATTAGGTAATAGAACATGATTAATCTTTCTAAATTCACTGTTGTTTTGAATTTTCCATAACTGAAAAGAAGAGGTGACGAATTTTTTATTAATTTCCATAAATAAAAAATGACTAAAAAAGTCATAAAAGAGTTAATATTCAATATAAAAAATTACCTTATTCATTCCAATCTTTGTGGGTCGATGAAACATCAATCAAAAATAGGAATTTATAATTTATCACTTTTATTGATTATTTCCCCTAGATTACAAACAACATGTTCATGAAGAACAAGTCAGAGGCTATTGAGGTGTTCAAATTCTTTAGAAAAGATGTTCAGGAAGAATTAGGGGTTTCCACAAAGAAACTGAGAATTGATAATGTTATTGAATTCAAAAAAAAATCTTTTGAATCCTACTTAAGAAATCATGGTATCAAACATCAGTATAGTTCTCCCTATACTCCACATAAAAAATGGAGTGGCGTAAACGAAGAATATGAGCTTGGTGGAAATGGGAAGAGGTATGATAGAAGAATACAAACATTCAAAATTATTTTTGAGAGAATGTATTTGTACTATGGAACATGTTCAAAATAGATTCTTATTGAGTCCAGAAACAAAAATTACTCCTTATGGAATGTTTTACAACAAAAAAACACTCATTAAAATACTAAAAAGTATTTAAAAGTCAATGTTTTCTTAAAGTAAAATATCTGGATTTTGGAATTTTTTATGAGAATGATGAGAAAAGAAGTTTCATGGGTTATTCACAAAATGGACGAAGTTACAATTTATGTAAAAAATGTTTACAATATTTTGTGGACTCATATGATGTGAAGGTAATTGAAGATAAATTATCCTTTACAAAAGTTATTGTGAATGTTGAGGATGAAACATTGGAGAAATTAAACAATGGTGAATGTTATCCAAAACATCCTCATCATGATTCAGATGAGTCGTGTGGTGAAGAAAGTGATGCTGGGGAAGAAACTTTGAGATTTCCTACCTTACGAAAGCATGTTGAATTAGAAAACATTATTTAGAATCAGAAGGTTCTTGTTCAAACACGAAGGTATTTGAGATTAGAAAATCAGATTTCACGTATCTAAAAAGTTAAACTAGAATCAGTTTTAGGGGCTATTCAACATAAATAATGGGTGGATTCTATGAATGAAGTGTTGGATCCAATTAAGAAGAATTAAGCATTGGAACATGTTCCAAGTACAATAAAAAAATTATCAGAACCAAGTGGGTTTACTAAAAGAATTTGGATAAGCTTGGAGAAGATTCAAGAAACAAAGAAAGGATTGTTTCTAAAGTGTATTCATAGGTAGAAGTTGTGGATTTTTATAAAACCTTTTCCCTTTTTTCATGGCTAGAAACTATTTGAATGTTTCTTTTAGTGGATACCCATAGGAATTACAAATTTTATCAGTTGAATGTTAAGTCAGATTTCTTAAATGGTGAGATTGAAGAAGAAGCTTTCATTGAAAAACCTTGTGGGTTTTTTTCTTGATGAGGATAAAACCAAAGTTTTTTAATTGAAGAAATATTTTTATGGGATGAAAAGAGATCCTTGTTCTTGGTATTTGAATTTTGAAAATTGATTGACAAAGAATATATTTTCTAAAAGAAAAAGTTTCTAGCAACATGTATGAGAAAATGTTGACTATGGAACATTAATTGAAATTGGTTTTTGGATGATATAATTTTTTATGGGGATGAAGAAAGGCATTCTGATGTGTTTTATTAAGAGATGAAGAAGAACTTTTAAATGTCACTGTTGTGGGAATTAATTTTCTTTTTTGGCGTATTTGTTTAAAAAAATAAAGATACATTTTCTTATCTCAATAAAAGTATATTATGGAATTCATAAAGAAGTTTGGAATGGTAGAATAAAAATAAGTTTCAAATACTATTTTAGTTAGAACCAATTTAAACAAGGATGAATCCGAAATAATTTTGAATCCGAAAGATTTTCAGAAGCTGATAGGAAGTCTTCATTACCTTATAGCTTCAGGCCTGATATTGTTTACTATAGAACTTTATGTTCTAGGTATCAAAGTATTCTGAGAGAATCACATATGTTTGAAGAAAATAGGATTCTGAGATATGTCAAATGAATAACTTTATATGGGTTATTATAAAAACAAAATAGTGAGTTAATGTTTTGTAGTTACACTAATGCTAATTGGTCTAGTGATTGTAAAGATAGAAAATCAACTTCTATGGGAAAATATTTCATTGATGAATGTTGTGTGAGTTAGAATAGTAAAAACCAAAGTACCATAATGTTGAGAATAGCCAAATCTGAATAGTTTTTAGCTACTCAAGCTTGTACTCAAATTGTGTGGATGAAATTTCAGCTAGAATATTTGAAAGTAAAATTTTCTATACCATTGAAGAAACTTTGTGATAATCAGAGTGTAATTGATCTTTTTAAGAATTTTATACAACACTCAAGAACATTGATATAAAATTTTACTTCATAAAAAATAATGTTCTAGTGGGAACTGTTTTGCTAGAATACACATAAAAAGTATCATATTAATGATATATTTACAAAAAGGGGTGTCGAAGGCATGGTTTTTCGAATTGAGGTTGAAAATCCATGTTCATCCTCCTAACATGTCTTCTTAAACCACATAAGAAATAACACCCGCAATTCTTTAGAATATGTTTATAGAGGGGGAGAGTTAGAAGAAACATTTTACTTTGTAATATGTTTTAACTTGGCTTTATGAAGCTATAGTTATCATATAAGGGGGGATATGATAATAAAAATGAAAGAGAAAAAGAATAGTGAGAAAGAGAAAGATGAAAGTAAATTGAGAGTTTGAGTAGGGGGAGTTTTTCCTTACAAGGCTACAAAATTTTCTTGCCACTAAGGGATTGAAATCCGTCAAAAATATTTCTTAATCCAGTTCTGTGGTGTCAGGACACTCCCTTTTGAGAAAGGATATGTTTTTATAAAAGTAAAAACTTGAGTTGAGGAAACATTATGATATTTAGAAAATTTGATAACAATGTTTGTCAACAAATATGGAGGAGGATATTGAAGAACATTTATGGTGTTTTGTTTTAACAAAATCTTGTATTTGTTGACAACTAACCTTTTTATTGGATAATGTTTTTGATAAACGGGAAGATGAGGTTGGTGGCTTCTAGAAGATTGTCTCTATTGTAGATAAGGAAATATGTTTCTGATTTTAAAGAATTTTCTGAGTATTAAGTTAGTTTATGAGTTTGAAAAACGTTTCTAAGTTTAAAATATTTTATTGATGAGTCGAAAGTTAGAAATTTTCTCAAACTTTCTAAAAAAAATATATGATTCTTTTATGATCCTAAAGTTATCACAAATCGTGAAAAGATTAATGATAAAAGAAATTGAAGAAATAGTGAAGATATTTTGTAACCTTTAATGAGAAATATTTTGAGAAATATCGGATCTAGAATTCTTAGCAATATTGTAGGAAAATTCTGATCCAGAATTCTAAGAATATTTTTGGGAAAATCAGATCAAGAATTCTGAAAAATTCCGTACCAGATTTCTTAAATATTTGGAACTTAATTTCTAAAAATCAGAACATTATTTTTGTGAAATTTGGAACAAGATTTTAAAACTATTCAAAACCCTTATTTTTGAGCAATTTGGAACCTAATTTCTATGAAATTCGGAACCAAATTTTTGAACAATTCAAAACCTAGTTTTTGAACAATTCAAAACCTGATTTCTGAGAAATTCATAACCTATATTATGAAAATTCAAAACCTAGTCTCTGAGAAATTTAGAACCTAAATTTTTAACAATCCAATTTTATATATATAAAAAATTCGAAACCTGATTTCTGAGCATGTTTATGAGAAAAATTGAACCACATTTCAGAGCATGTATCTGAGAAACATTGAACCACGTTTTTTATAATGTTTCTGAGAAAAAATAAACCACATATCTTAGCATGTTTCTATGAAAAACATAAACACATTTCTCAGCATATTTCTAAAACAAATATGAACCACATTTCTGCGCATGCTTCCAAAACAATCAGAATCAAGATTCAGCATTATAAAACCATAATTTCAACATTTTTTAAATCTTGGATAAATTTAAGGAGGTTTGAAGAAGTCAAATATTGAAGATTAAATGAGACATATTTTTAGAGTTTTTGATATTTTAGGAAGCATGAATTATTTTCATGTTTCACACCCTTGTTATCCAAGTTTCCTATAAATATGTGCCCATATCATTTTCCCATTTGTATGTTTCAGACACATGAAAGAGGTATAGAAATAGAGAATTCAAAATGAAAGGTTCCCACCATATTGAAAAAGTATTCTTTGATTATTTAAGGGATGGAAAAAATCACAACCATCCTAACCATACTGAGAAGATCAGACCTAGCCTAATCGGACTGAGGATTCTGATTGAGCATTTGTGGATTAGATTCTAAGAGGTTTTTATTCTTGTGTTTGATTAGTTGTTCTTTAAAAAAACATTATAAATTAATGGGATTCAGTATAACCTTTTCTATTTTGAGATATAATGTGTCTAATGTGATTTAACACAATTTCCATTCTCTTTCTCATTATAGTGGATTTCCATAGACCCACAAGAGCGGCTATGTAAAGGACATAAGTTCTCACATTGAGGTAAATCCTTGGAAATCATGTGTACCTTACTTAATTTACTATTTTTCATTATTATTTATTTTTTAAAGGTTGATAAGGAAATAAATCCTAATAGGTTGTAGGGGTTAAGTTACATAAAATTTTGAAACTTATAAAAAGTGAACAACTTATTCAACCCCCCACACCAAACCCATTCTCAGTTGTTATTTGATCCTTAAAAAATCACTTGTCATTTACAGATTTTATATCATGTCAAATCACATCCTTCTATGATCCTTAAAATGTGATGGATTTCTCATATTTGATTTTGATAAAGGAGGACCTTATTTTCAGTGTGAAATTTTTATGCAGGGAGGACCTTTGCAGTCGATGTTGTGGTGGTGACGACTACCATCACGAATTAGTGTCCAATTATAGTAAAATTTTCTATGGAATATACATTTGGGAGGACCTTGAGGGTAGACCGTTGTAAGGGGAGGATCTTCTTACTGTTTTTTTCATTGTGGCGAGGACCTTTGTCATGAATACGATCATGGAAAAGAACACTATCATAGCATGATATCTGGCTGTAGTGATAATATATACAGTGTTCATTATCGAGAGGGACTTAATTATGTACTATGATCAGGCGGGGAACTTCTTTTTGTTTTGTTTCACTATGCGGAGGGCCTTCATAGAGACTTCCATAATGGCAAGGACTATCATAATATCTTGAAGTATGGTTATAGGGAGAATATATGTAGCATTTACCCCTTGTAGGACCATCAAGTAATATGACATAAGGGGGAGTAACTTCTTTCTATATGTTCTTCTAGTCAATGTGATGGATACTAGGAAACTCATCAAGAGACAGGCTCTTCAGATCGATTATTTCAATCCTACAAAGTAATCCCTCAAGGGTTCTAGGAGGAGGACCTTCAAAGCTGTTGGTAGCTACATTTCAGGGAGGAACTTCACAACTCCTACTACCAGTTCTATAATTCCGTAATGGATTAATAGGATCTTGAGCCTCTATTGATAATTTATTTATGTAATCTTTAACTACAGCTTCCAATACAGTAGGGTAATAAATATGCTCTTCATTTTATAGCTTCATTTGTCGCATTTACTTTTGGGTGCTCTCTTGCGGGAAACGAGGGTAGCCTGCTATTGGTAACAACCTTCATGTATGGGTTCCTTCTTGATAGGTTCCCATGATGATGACGGGAAACACCGATAGACATATTGAGTTTTGACAGGGATGTAAGTCTTACCTAGAGTTTCTACCATGTTAGACTGGTGTCCCCTAGTTGGAAAGAGTATTTCTTCTTCATTCAGTTGTCCAAGAATCGTGGAATATGGATGTCGACTCACCTGGAATGGAATAGGGATATAAGTCTACTTTAGAGTGAATATCTTATTTTGTGGTTGACTTTCCCCTCTTGGGGATATGGGGTCGTGGTCCAGAATCTTTTCCTATTCAGTAGATGTAAATATACCATGACATGTCTAAAGGATATCATCTAGAATTGATATGTGATCCTTGTTCATTTCTATGATGTTTTGAAATACATATTTGTCTAAAATCGGTATAAATTCTCATTCCAATGTTGGATCATGAGATCTATCATGATCTGGTCCTCCATGTGTTTCTAGTGGGTACTAGAAGTTCTCCTATGTTGAGGAAAGGGAATGAGTCTTCCCCTAGTTTATAAGTGGGATATGATGGATATTTTATTCATATCCCAACCTATTTTGATGACATTCTTTATATTTTCGAGTAGATATTTTCATATGCACGTTTTCAACTATATTTTTCTCACGGGCTTGATATGCATCTGCCAGAATTTGAATCTTTTTATATTTTTTTCCAATGTATTTCCCTGGTGGGATTCTTTATGGTAGAAAGGAATTTGAATCTACTCGTTGATTTCCACCATATTTGAATGGTGATATTCAAATTCATCGACAGGGATGTGCATATACATGTAGATTGTCACCCTATTTGGGTGACATGCTTGGTATGTATTAGTAAGAATTTGACTCTAATAATAGTTGGTTGCCACTATGTTTGACTGGTTAGATATGTGTGCATTGTAAGTGTTGTGGAACTACACATAGTTTTCCACCCTATTTATATGATAGGATTATTTCACATCGATGGGTATTTACATCTACTTATAACTTTCCACTATATTTGTGTGGTGGGACTGACAAGCATGGGAAAATAATTTCACCTTCTCATAATGTGCCATCGTATATCAATGGAGGGCTTCAAAAGAGGGATTTGATTTTGTAACTTCTCGTATCACGCCACCATGTTTTTGAAGATAATATCCTCCTTATTAATTACTGTGATGACCAAATTTTTTTATATGTTCACTGCCCTCGGCAGACTTCCCAAGGGGAATGTGTCTATTGGACTTCCACAGGGGAACTCAATGTGATATCCTCTTTAGAATGAGGATACTAGGTCACACATTTTTTATGAAAATGTCTTCCACTATGGGATCTGGCATAAGACCCCTGATTATCTTGGATTAATTCATCAGTGTAGACTTCATATTCCTCCATAAGATAAGGTACCTATTCAATTTAAATTTCTATGTACAGGCTCCCGAAACAGTTGTGGTTGAAAATTGGGGCCGCCCTATTCTATGATATGGGTCACCGTTTCATGGGACACTGGTGGGGATTTATGGGATAAATGGATTTCCATTCTGCCTCCATAGAAGGGAGAGTACTTTTTTGATGGTATTCTTTAATTAGAGAATTTGAAACCCAGGGTTGAAGATGATGGGTGGGCGATGGTGTCATTTTCTTTATTGAGGACCAGGTTACCTATGTAGTAGTGAACACGTGTGTCTGAGAAAACTATCGAGATTCCATTGGATTGAATATTTCTCAATATATAACCCTAAAATATATATGAAATGTTAAAACACAAAAAACCTCATCAATGTATCATCTCATGGCCACATGCGTTATAGATAATCTTTATTGGACCTCTTCCTTATGGGCTGAAATGGGCTTGAGGTGGGGTAAACTACCACCTTAGTTAAGGATTCACATTCAGTTCATGATTTTTGTTTTAACATGAGGTAGGTCATTCAACCAAATGATGGAAATGGTCCATCGGGGACTGGGGAAGTATATCAATTTTATATTATGAAGGTTGTGATGTAGTTGATTAGCCATAGCAGATGATTGTTGGGGGTTCAGTGTCTCTGCAATTGCTCAGTGTTAGGTACGATGTCCTCGGATGGTCTCCAATAGGTTTATTCATGGATTCTGAAACTCCCAATGGACATTTTATCCTTGATTCATTGACCTTCATTCAAAATGTAGTTTTTCATTAGATGATGATATGTCCAACAACACTTAAGGACTCACATTGGTTGAGAGGATGGGAACATGGGATCATCACACCATTAGGGGGGAAATTTCCTATTCTGAGACTCTCTTATATATTTATTCTATGTTCATATGTTCTTAAATCCTTGGTTGATTCGAAATTATGTGTCTGTTGATTAATTATATGTTTCAAGATCAATCACAAATACAGCTAGGTCTATAACCATTTGTATGTATAAGAGGTTCTCCATCTATGTTACCCTTTGTGGATATATCAAAAATTCTTGTTCAAAAATATAATGTGGTTTTAATCCATATGATGAAACACTCTTGATTTTATCATCATCTATGGGGATTTGAATCATTTGGGTGTCGGGGTCGAACCCATAAGATTGGATTGCTACAAATCATGTGAGTGGAATCAAAGCCCACGTAGTTTGGTGCCACATAATTGGACACATCACCTTTTAAGGTGATGTGATGAGGACCCATACATGTAGTTTAAAATCATGTGGTAAGGAAATCTAAGAAGAAGGTACCTAGTCAAGATTTGATGTGGGAATTTCTCCATAGTGGCCTACGGTACCCCATAAGTGATGTAGTCTTCTAGGTGAAGGCAACCCTACCAGGGATATGATCTGGAAAACATTTGGGTTAGATTCAATGTTATGTTTGGATATTAGGGAGTTTTTATATGTATCCTAGTTGATTGGGAATCAAATCCCTCATAGTTCAGTGAGATGGGGCTTATGCATGGAGGCTTCCCATGGAGGAGGCCTGATTTGGGGCTTACTTCAGGGGAGGGATACCCTTTTGAGTCAGAATTTAGACTTATATAGTGAAGGAATAATTGATGAATTGGGGGTCATGATTGGGGTTATCCCTTGAGAAGGATCTCCTTTGAGCTTGGGCCTTATATAGAAATCCTACATGTACTTGATGGGGTAGGAATCAAAGTTCTCATTGTTTATTTCTCTGATGGTGTAAACATCGTTAATCTCTAAGCCTGTGTGAGTCATGATCGTTGTGAGAAACAAGTGGAACTGGTAGATATGGAAAACCACACACGTTCCCTTTTCTGCTAATGGAAAAAGTGGAAAATGATGGTGTAATAGGCTGGGATGAGAGTTCAACCTCCTATAATTAAAGGGGGATTACTCTAAGATGGATTCCCTTCGATACCATTCCGGGGAACAGAAAGAAGTGTTGTTCCTCATCAAAAGGAAACACAATCATGATCCCCTTTATTTGTCCCTGGATCTCATGGAAAGTAAAATCCAACAAATACCCTCAATCCCTAGAATGGGGAGATTCATGTCATTATCCCAACATTGGACCCAAGGTTACCAAAGGAATGTAGAAATAGGGACATTCTGGGGGTCCAAACAATTGGGGAGAATACCCACACAACTCCTCTCACCATGGGTATGTAAATGTAGAAGGGCGCACTGATGTTCCTGATAGTTCTATCATATTACTCTAGTGGATTTGGAAGTGTCTTCAACCAAATTCTATTGTTTTGGATTGCTGAGGGGTTACATGTGGTGTGGTAAAAATAGAAGGAGGTGATTGGAGACAGATAATGGAACACCTGGGAATAGCCCATTATGTATACCATTTTCTCATGTGGGATAGGGTTTCCCCCCGCATAGTGTATCGCTATGCGGTTGGGGGAGTTAGCTGCATACAATGATGATGTGTGAAACTGGACACATTTTACATAGCATTTTTCTATGTAGAATCATAATGTATCACTTTTCTACAGGGGGATGACTTCCAGCCGTGAACCATAGTGGTATGCAGAATGGAGTTCTGACCATGTACCTTAGTGGTATTTGAGATTGAGTTCCATCAGCATAGAAATTTTCTATGTGGTGTAGGGTTCCTCCTGCTTAGAATTTTTTTATGCTGGTCACTGATTTGAAGAAGGGGAATTGGTCCTTTACTTCACAGAAAATTCATCCTCGAAGGAAGTTGGGTTTCTAGCCTATTATTTCTTATTAAATATTATTCATTCATTATACATGATGGGTTTTTCCTATGTACTATTATAAAAAAAATATTTATTTCATGGATCTCTTCTTCTATGATGCCTTCGAAACACTAAAATCCATTCTCCCAAAAAAACGGTGTCTTTTAAACCCTTCTTCAGTCCCCCTTGCGGTCCTTTTATAGAAGAACAAAAGGGTTGGGTATGTGGGACCCACACCACTTTTTGTTGGAGGTAAAGGAAGAATCACCCAACCCATAGATGAATCGATAAATAGAGGCTCATTAGGGTTGTACTTTTCATAGTTGGAGATAAGCACCTCGGTCCTGTTTAAGTCATCATTCGTGGGACACCATTAACTTTTCCTCACTAGCAAACGAACAGAGTCTAATGAAAATGGTATGCAGGGAGAGTTTCTCTAACATTTTTTCATGAGAGACATCGTTCGTGGGGGACCAACATCATCATCTACTTCTCATGAACCCTTTATTTTGTGGATGGTTCACGAATGGTTCATAGCATGGACCTCCATGAGGAGTGGTGGTCTGTGAATGATATCTCCCCTTCGCGGACTCGCCTTTCTTCCATTACCGATTTTTCTCTACTATATATTTTTCATCAAATCATTAATCAGTGCTTTTCTCTTCCTTTTCCAAATTTATGAGATTATTTGAATTCTCTTTTCTCAATTTTTGGGACCCATCAAAATTCTTGCCATCGGAATGGGCTCTGATGAGGATGAAGAGTAGGCTATTCTGATATAGAATATCATCATATGCTAAGTCGGTTTATGGAAGAAGGGTATAACCATTGGAGGGGACCACACCTATATAAGGTGGATAGCTCATTTATCCTTTACTGTTTTTCCTAGTGACTTAAATTATCTCATGATTCTCTCAGCCTCATAGACTTCATAAATCATATCCTTCGTGGATTCCCTTCACCCGCGAACTACTCCATGAATTCAATAAAGTGTGAGTTTTGGATTCCATATAGCATGGATTTGTATGTGGTTTTATGTTCTGGAAACCATACGTTTGCAAGAAAAAGCTTCAAGTATTGGTGCCTCGTGAGCTTTTATGAACTATTGGTTCACGGATGATGACATACACGAACCATTCACATCTCTTTAGTGTGAAGACTACTTTTAGTCCTTTGCCATTTTTTGGACTTACATTTTTTTACACCATTGAAGAAAAATATGGCTCTTCCTGTCATCTCAATGTATTCGACTAAAAGAAGGGAATCCATGGTTGATAATTTTGGATCTGATCTCTAGTCTTTTTCAACTCCTTAAGTGAATTTTTTGAATGATCTTATTTCACTAGAGCTCATGGACAATGAATTGTCCAATCAGTTTCCACTCTACAAAATCGATCTCTAGGAAAACCCCCTTCCACCAATTGATATAAAATATTTTTTATTCTTTACAAGATGTCTCGATATTACATCCAGATGAATATTTCTACCCTATGGGAGATAATAATATCTTTGATCTAAGACAACATATTTGTTCTGAATGGCTCCATGTAGACACTGAGTAATCAACACCACCTTATCAAATATTTTGAATCAACGGTCTGTGACTATCCCTCTATCATCAATATTTTGTGAAATTTTCCTAGTGGATGATGGAGATGAAAATGGTAACTATGCTCTGGAGGGATTTATCTGATGAGTGGTCCTTGGCATTCTAGGTTTATTAGAACTTCTTGGAAGCCTCTCTACCACTAGAAGCTGTCAATCTATACCAGTCAGTGTGGGTCTCCCAATTCACCACTTATTTATCAGGTGAGAAACTTCCCAAACTACCTAGCCACTGGTTTTCATGTACTAACACATTTCATTTGCCTCATTGTGAAGTGGGTATCAGTTTATGGGATATCGACCAGATAGGGAGACTTCCCATTCTTGGAAATATGTAAGATGAATTTTTACCAATGGAAAATACCTTGGAAAATGTTGAGAGAGTATCTCCACAAGAGAGGGATCTTCTAATCATGGTGGAGAGACTACTTTGTCAGCCTATTTTTTCTCTCTCACTTATTTCATTTTAGGATTGGATAGTGCTATTGTTTCATGAAAATGGGACATGTATGATAGTTCTACAAAGTCAAACACATCCCACTCAACAATCACAGCCCATTCATAGTTCTTACTATGCTAACCTTAATGAGGGTTGATACACCACCTTGGGTTATGAGTTATGAACATATATATCTCATGAACATATGTAGGTTGGTTTCTTTGTTATGTTCTTAAGTGAGTGTATCTTCCCTTCCTATGACGTTCACACTAGTGTCGGGGTTTCTACTTTAACGATGGATACTACACTAGCAGAGGTAAAACCCATTAATTTAGTTTTCCCTACCCATCCACGAATTTATGAGATGTTGGTGAAGATATAGGAAGGAAGGACCCCTCATCGTCTTAGCAGGACATTTTAATTTTTATATGGATAGAGAGAATAGAACATCCCCTACTATAAGTACCGACATATTGTGACGGTTCGTTATTTTGATTTTCATATGATTCTATTAAGCATCACTGCTATTCACCCCAATTCACTAAGCACTGATAGCATAATTTAATTATTGAGTGATATTTACTATTACACTTTTGTGCCTTACCCTGTGCATCACGGGGAAGTTGTAGATGATGGTTGGGTGATTCAGAAGTGTGTTCTTATATCATCTCAGATTTGGATGGAATATTGACTGCTCACATAGAAAGAATAAATATATGCCAAAATTATTCTCCTTATAGGTTTTCTAGATGACTCAGATGTCTACAATGAGTCTCATTACCCCCAGTCACCCAGGTTTAGAGGGAATCTTACGCGATAATCCATTTCTAATTCTGGTGGATGATGATGCTGGAGGCCTTTGGTATGTGATTATTTATTCCTCACATATCGGTCTCTAGTCCCTTATCACTTCTCTAATGGAATACTAGATAGACTAGTCTGATGAGTGAAAAATCCCTTGACTGCTTCCAATCCCAATAAAACAGTATCAGTTGCACCATCTCATTCCATTACTATTTCTAAAAGGTGCTCCATCAATCATCACATTCAATTTGGGAATACTTCCTCTATACAACCCATATCCATGGAGAACAAATCAGACCCCCTATCTCAGGGTGATATAGTCTATGTTCCTACTGAATCCGGCCCAAGTGGAACATCGTTGGGTATCCCTGAAGTCACATCCAATCCTCAAACCTTAGTTCGAGATATAGAACCATTTATAGAGTAGGAAGGTTACCATGCTTGGGTGACCCAGCCTAGGGAACTCTATCTTTCATGATTTCATTCCCTAACTACATTCCTATTACAGTGGGGTAGAAAAACCCGAGCTCGAATTCCATTTGAAGACATTAAACCATGCAGAAATATGCATGGTTTCAAATATGTACTATTTCTACTAAAAATCATCTTCTAGAACTTAATGACGATAAATAACCCCTTTAATGGTTGTTTATCAACTTGGGTTGGAATCTTTGACTACCAGCACCTACACTACCACACATACCAAATTGGTGTAGCTATAGAAGATTTAGCCCCTCATGATGGAAACCTGGGGTAGTTCAATATGTCACTTCAGAAAAAAATACATTTCAACATATTACTGAGGAGATTCACAACTTAATATGTTAGGAGTTATATTCTCATGACCAAGTGATTTCCCAAACAGAATATTCATGGGAGTACAAGGCTCATGTAGCCTGGCTAAGGCACAAAGAATATCAACAAGTTCCAATTTTGATGCTATAAAATGTAATAGGTGATATCTCAGAGCCATTATGAAATGAGAATGCATGAAGGTTGAATCTGATGTTGCAAAAAGGAATTATTTAGAAGAGTATCTTGACGAACCCTATCATACAATTATTGATCTACTGAAATGATCCATTCAGGCATCATTGTAATATTTTGGATTTTATTTTTCCATTGTTTTATTTTACTCTATCATCAAGGAGAGACTCAAGATTGTAGATAACCTCCCCCCATTTTCTTTTTAATGGAATGAAAATATATTTATCTCTAATACTTTTCCTTCATCCTTTCCTAAAATATCAAGTATTTTCAATTGAATGCATTTTAAACAATAATCTCAACCAAATGTCATTTTGGGTCATATTCATGGATTAATCAAAACATTCTCTAATATTTTCCTGATCTAAAGGAATCTATGAGCATTGATTAACTATTTATAGGGTCACATGAAATTCCCTAAATAATTTAAGCCTTTTTCCATTATATATTTAATGTTTTCCTAATCTCATCATGATGCTGGCTCAATAGGCATAACATGACTTTTTTAGGCCTTCCTTTTCAGATTTTTGACCTAATAAGAATTGTGTATATAGTGATAGTTTGACTACTATAATTTGTGCTTAAACTGTATGATTTGTAGGTTTAGAGTGACGGTACTCAACTTTTGGTATAGGATTCCCATTTCAAGGTTTCTTCATAGTGATTTTTGCCTCTTTTTTCTGGTTATTTTAATGGACTATCATTACTGATGTTTTAATTCTAAAAGCTTAAAACATGATTGATGTTTCTGGTCAAACATCTTAGACCATGACTTGTGGGGTGAGGTCCCCTAATTAATGTTTATAGAACAAGGATGTCCCAATAAATTTCATACATTGATTAGAGATTTCTCTTAGCACTAATTTTTCTGGTTTCTAGATATAAGACTTGTATATGAGATATGATATGTGTCTTAACAGCCATTGATCATACAAAAGTAGAAAAATATTCTAATGGGAAGGAATTTTCCTTTTGTTGACATGCCTTTTTTGGAAACATATGTATATTTGTTGGGGCATTATGTTTATATTCAAAAAAAAGTTGTTTGTAGCACATTGGCCTTACATTTCTGTTGGCCAGGTGCTTTAATGGAAATTTAGATTTCTCAAAACCACTGGGGGTGGCTTGCCGAAGGAGTTGTAATTGAAAAGTATGATGGAATTTGTATTAGTGAATATCATGAACAAAAGACCATTCCTTCAAATATTTTTCATGTGTAAAGGTGGGTTGAATCATGGTACCATTTAAAATAATGAAACAAGCACATTTTAGAATTGTGATTTAATGTAATATTCTTTGACTAGGGGGATAAAATATTGATCCTATTTTTTACGGTACTTTGACAAGAAATGTTATGTAATTTTCAGGTTTAAATGGGGAGAAAAGGTGTAAACTATAGTCCAGATGGTATTCAAAACTAGGTAGATATGTGAGATGTAAACTTCATAAAATCTTATAGAGGTAGGAAAAGAATCTACTAAGGATGGGTTTGCCTTTGGTTGATAGAACATTTTTTTGTGGGAGACATATGTAGATTCATCGTGGCATTGTGTGAATAGTCAAACAATGGTGTTCGTAAAACACTAAACATCCATTTACAGTGTCCATGGATGGTTATGGGGATTCACAACTTTATGTACATAAAGTATGGTTTGTCAGAAAGAGGGTTCTTGAACACTAAATAGGTTGCTTCAATTCATGTTTTCTTAGAATTTTGTAATGATGTTCTCTCCATATAAAAGTAATAAGGCTCTATGTGTAGGTCTGACCATACCTGGGGAAGATAGGGAAAATATACATCATAACTAGACCTGAGGTATAATTTTCATGTGTCAATATGTATCCTATGATAATAGGAATCAGGACCTATGTAGTTATCTTATGGTTTCTCCTTACGACGATCATATTTTCACATAGGAATGGGGAATTTTTATCCTATGGATAAGATCACCCATGAGACAATTCTCATACTAGATCTTCCTTTGTGGATCTATTTCACACATAGGATTATGAGAGCCATACAATTTTATATTTCTAGACCCAACAGTGAACATTAGGAATCCTGTATCATGCAATATTAATGTCGTTTGATTTGAAAATTGATATAAAATCCATGATTAACTTGAGGATAACTAGGATGGGATGTCCTGACATGCCCAAAACTTGTGTAGAAAGGAATGTGTAAACTATGGGTCTATGGTCTCCTGGACTGGGATAAATGATATGGGGCTTAGGATCCATTGATCATACAGATGCAGGAAAGTTCTATCTTCAAGATGAATTTTTCTTTGGTTGATTTCCCTTTTTGTGGGAAACATATTCAGAGTTGTTGGGGGCACTGTGTGCATAGTAAATAAAGGTGTCTACAAGATAGTTAACCTCCATTTTTGATGTCCAAGAATAATTATGACGTGCCAATGTTTATCAAATAATGGGTTTAGGGATGGAAATAATGTTTCTGAACATATTAGAAACATCCAGGTCATGATTACCCATGTAATTGGTAACCTCCCTACATAGATCTTACTCATACATCGGGTGGGTCATTTTGATTCCTTTATTGGATCTAGAATTAGATGTCCTGAAATTAAATTCCCTCCATACTTTTGGTTTTTATACAGTGGGCATCAAAGCAATTTATTTCCAAATTAGGTATGTAAAAGGTCGAAACTTTCTATACCTATGTCAATATGTATCTTATGTGGACAAGAATCATGGAAGGTGTAGTTCATGAAATACTATAAGGTTTAACATAATTTGGCTAGGACCATGGTCTCATAATTGTAAAGGGGAAACCCCTTACTTACCTATTATGGCGATTCTTCTAGGGCCATCCGTTGTGGATTGATTCTCTATGGATTCATGGGGAATCCTTTACTGAGGTCCCTAATCTCACGTGATCTGTGCTAAGTGTGATAAACATGGGTCGATAAGTGTTAAATCCCCCACCTAGGGACAATGTGATCAAGGAGAAGATAATTTTATACATGGAGTGATGTTGTGCAGATTAATGTCATACAACAAGGACACTTCATCCTATAGTTTAATGTCGTGTGATTACGAAAATACCCACACAGTTTGGAATATTATTGAAAGGACATGGATACCAATTGGTTTATTTGTATGCAGCGAGGATGATGATGACATGATATTAAAAGAATACATTGGGTTACTCCTGAGATGTCCCCAAAAATGGATCCAATTTGGGAGTTCCCTAGTTTGTCTTAAGGTGGGGGCCCTTTTATGTGTTCCAAAGGTAGGTCTAAATCATAGGTTCTGGTTGTCACTATGTATTCTATCTAAGTAGAAATCATGTTGAACATAGTTCTTATAAAGGGAGATTCTTCCTTTGTTGGTCCTTCCCATACATAGGGGGTGAAGGAATTTTTCACTTTGGGTGGATTAACTAGGTTGAAATTTCATAAATCTCTACATGTTGTAAGAGGGAAGGAATCAATCCAAACATAGTTCTAGATAATCCGTGTTGTTTAATATCATGTGGAAAGGACGCGAGAAACTCGACACGAATTGAGATGGATGTTCTCGATCCCTACAGATTTACATCATGTCGTAAGAATGTGGTATTCACAATTTATTTTCATGTTTGAGGGACTAATTGTCATAGAAACAATGATCAAATGTGAGTTAATTAAGACATGATATTCTGGCATACCCCATATGCGAGTGAGGGAGAAAGTGTAAACCATGACTCAAGGATCTCTTAGATCGAGAGAAATGATACGAGGATTGGAAGCTGTTGGATGTACAGATGTCTTAAAATCTTCTCCTAAAGATTAATTTACATTTGGTTGACAGGAATTTTTTGAAGGCAACATATGCTGAGCTGCGAGGGAATTGTGTGCATTGTCAAACAAAGGTATCCATAGGACACTGACCTTCTATTTCTGATGGACATGGATGATTATGAAGATCCATGATTACCCAAGTTATGGAGTTTTTTGGATAGAAAATAGACATCAAAGTATGTGGGTAATATTTACACCATGATTAATTTTGAAATACGGATTCCCTTATATAGATCTAACTCATATGCGATAGGAATGATCATTAATAAATCCTTGCTGTAAGAATCAATATTTGGATGCTCCTATATAGATACACATTCATGTGTTAGAGATTGGGGACATATATCTTTCCGTTTCATTTCTTCATAGCTTGACCCAAGATATGAGATTATAGGGTCACTATGTATCCTATGATAGTAATAATCAAGCCACTCGTGGATATAAAAAATTGTCTCCCTGCCTAGGCTTGGTCTTTACACATGGAGAGGGGCATTTTTTTTGTTGGCAGATAGACCAAGATGAAATTATGTGCATCACTACTTATATTATGATAGTAGGAAAATTCCACAAGTATTTTTAGAGGTACCATATAGTTTAGCATCTTTCGGTTAGGATGTTGGGTTCCCCAATGTGGAGGAGGGGACCCAACCGTGCCTTTTAAGTTTGTGCTGCTAAGACCATGAAAACACTTTCGCAGATTGATATGCCTTGACCATGTGGGGAATTCTTAGCCAGACCCCAAATCCAAAGTGATCTATGCTCTATGTCAAAAAAAAGGGTAGTATAGGTGTATTCATCCACATAAGGATAACGTAACGAAGAGTTTGGGAATTATACTTTTTTGTCATTTTTTTGTAGATGTGCCCAGATTTGGAGATTCGAGTGCCAGTACGTCTCTTTATAGAGATGAAAATCGTATGTGGTTCTATGAATTTTCCCTATGTTTTTCTGACCCATATGAAGGGGGAATTTTTATTGTATTGTGGCTAGACTAGGATACGGAATCTGGGCATCACTACATATCCTGTGAGGGAAGGAATCAATCCACCCATAGTTATTAGGAAAAATTCTTATAACGGCCTAACCCATGCACAAAGAGAGTGTAATTTAAATAATTATTTCTATGTTATGGTCTTATCATGAAACTTTACTCTCCATTTCTCTATTTGACATTCTTACTACAATTCCTAAGATCATGGGAGCCAAGATTGGTGTGAGAAACAAGGAATAGAAAATGATTATTTTATAATATAGAGGCAACAAAGGGTACAACAGAAGAATTTGTATCATGTGGTTGATAGACCAAGAGTTGGGGTCATGGTGTCTCTATGTATCCCATTAAAAAATGGGAATCAATCTATAGGTTGTTCTAGAAATCCTCTCTACACCGGTCTGACCCATTCACAGAAGAGGGGGCATTTTATTATTTTTTTGAGTAGCGGTTGGACTGGGTTGGGGAATCCAGGCATCAATGTGTATCCTACAAGAGTAGGAATCAAGACACACATAGTTCTTGGCGAAAAGATTTCCCATGTGGATCTGGATCTCACTTAGAAACAAGGTCACATTTTCTTCCTCCCACACTGATCTAACTCATATGTGATGACTCATTGGTAAGAATGCAATTATCACCATACAGTTTAACGTCATGTGTTTAGGATGATTTACCATTCAATTTAATTTCATGCATTAAGAAAATTGATTCTATGTAGTTTAACATCACACAACATTGGAGCATTTTTTGATATGACGTCTAACATCTCGATGCTATGATGACCTTTATATGATTACATGAAATATTTCTTCAAGAACCGTCCATTAGTAGAGTTGTGGTGAACTGGACATCTATTGGAAATATTTAATATGCTCGTTTGGAGTAGAAATTGTGTATGACGTATGGTCCTTCCCACTTTGGTTCCAATTTTGGATTTTTCTCTCCAGGTATCATTACGGTTTTGAGGAACAACACCATTTCCCCTTCGATGAAAGATCTAAGGCGAACCTCTTTGTTGAAGGCACGTGCAATCGAATTTTGTTAAATTTCCAAAATGGTGTAGGGTTTGCATCATTTTCTCATAGAATCTCCCCAAATAATCAAGTCGTTTATAGTATTTCTCATCTACTAATAGTTTATCACAGATGGAAATGTGGATCAAGGGTAGTTGGACTTTAATAGGTAGAACTACTTTTTCACATATACTGATGAATAAGTGGTTTATTGGGTGTTGGTATAGTTCTTGGTCCGATAATCCCACAAAGCAAGGCGGATCTTGTCTGACCATGCTATCTTGTCCTTATATACCATTTTCTAGAGAATATTAGATAGAGTATTATTAAAGGAATATATCTATTTGTTGGTCACTGCATGGTAACAGGATGAATGGTTAGTATTTGTATTGTACTCCTGATATAATTTATCCAATTTAGTATTGAATAAATTGGTGTTTTTTTCCATCAGTATTGTATAAGGGAAACCAAATATGGTGATTACATTGGCCTTCATAATGCTGACAATACTTCTTGCTCTGACCTCCTTGAGGGGTGTGGATTTGTCTCATTTGAAAAATAATTTAGTATCTATGAGAATATACATGAATTTCTGGGATTTAGAGAGAGAGTAGGGTCCCATGACATCAATTCTTTATATGGAAAATGGATAGGAATACTTGAATGTGTGAAGTAACTATAGGGGCTGGTGGATGAAATTGGATTGAACCTGAGAGGAATGACACTTTTTTTAATGTGGCATAATCATGCATCATAGTGATCCAACAGTACCCAATAAATTGAATTTTATAAGAGAGTTTGGATATAAATTTATGTGTGCCATAGCCTCCAACATACTCTTCATTCATAATGGCAACAATATCTTATCCATCAATGCATTTTAGAATGATTCCATCAACGCCTCGCTTATAAAGGATCTTATGTTGAGAGGTTCCATGGTACATAATGAAGTTGATTTTCCAAATCTATATTTTATCCCTTCCATCACTATCTAGTGGGAGTTCTCCCTTTTAAAGGAAATTTGTGATGGGAGTCATCCAGCTGTTGGTGGAACTAAGAGGCTTGGTGATAGGGCTAATCTCATCAATTTCATCGATCATGGTTTAGATGAAAGGTAAGACCATAAAATAGTGGGAAATAATGATGAACATATCATCCTAGTCTGGGTCACCCAATGTTTTGGATACATTTTCTAATGCACCATCATGTGAATTTTTCAAATTGGGGACATGAATTAATATCGAATATGGTGGGAATTCTTCCATCAGTTCAAAAAAATGGTCTATAAAAGGTATTAGGTCCTCTTTCTTGATGGAATAGTCACCATTAACTTTCTTGATTTCCAATTATGACTCACATTTTATCTTTAGGTGTTATAAATGTGTGTGAAGTGAAAATTACAGTCTTTCTATAAGGTCCTAGTACACTATTCCATTGTTCTTGCACCCATCTTATTGGAGGAAGGAGTAATGCAAGAATGTATTTTCCAGAGATATGAGTATGAATTTTATCCCCACATTTTTATGCTTGGGGTCTTCCATTATTTTTTCTGTCAGAATTCTGGATGCACCGTCAAAATTAATCTCCCATTCTTGGGTCTTTTTTGAATAGAGAACACTTCTTCATCTGGCAGTTCAACATCCAGGGGGGTTATTTCAGCCTAATGGTGCTCCGAAAATAAATCTGCTAGTACCTGACCTTTGATGGTTTTTTAAAGAAAGGACCATATGTATAATTTATGAATAATTACTCCCCGCCATTAAAGGCATTAATTAAACATTGGATGATGGAGAATATACTTGATATGGTTACTTTGAGAGGCCAAATGGACCTCATGGTGCTGCAAATAATATCGCAACTTTTGGATTGCAAATATTGAGGCCATAAAGCTCTTCTTGATATTTTAATAACAAGTATCTAAACTTATCATGGTCCGACTAAGATGATAAATGATATTTCCACTTTTGGCATCAATGTTTTGTGCGAGGAAGGTTCCTAGTGATTGTTCTAAAGTAGTCACATACATAATGAGTAGTCTTCCTTTGATAGGTGTTATTAGCACTGATAGTCTAAGAATATATTTTTGATATTGTCTAATTCCACCTAATAGTCATCATCTCAGTGATATGAAACCCCTTTTTCATTATCATGGTGAAAGGAAAACATTTCCTACAAGGTTATCTATGAAGAGACGAATGTAGGCCAGATGTCTTTGAATTCCTCTCAACTGAAAGTGGTTCGGAGGAGGTGATATTCCAAGGATAACCTTTGTCTAATCAGGGTCAACATAGATGTTACAGTGACATATGATAAAGCTGAGCAATTTCCCTAAGGTGACACTAAAAGAACATTTTAGGGGGATCACTATCAAACTGTGTTGTCGCAATTTGTAAAATATTGTTTTAAGATCCCTCAAGTGGTCTGAACAGTGTCAGGATTGAACCACCAAGTCAGCAATATATCATTCGACAAACAATCCCAGGAAGGGATTGAATAGCGATGCATGGTGCATTAGTATTTGGTGCCTACATTTTTCAACACAAAGGGCATTACCTTATAGAAAAATACTCCCTAGGGGGATATAAAGGTAGTGTATTCTTCATATAACTCATCCATTTATATTTTATTGTATCTTGAATATCCATCAATGAAATAAAGATCCTCTTATTTTTCCATTGTATTGATCAATGATTCTATGATTGGGACTAGGAAGTCATTGTTCGGGCAGTGTTGATTGAGATACCTAATGTCAAGGAAAACTCTTATGTTCCTATTCATATTATTAATGAGGAAAATTTTGTCCATCCATATGGGATATTGGACCTCCTAAATGAAGTTTTATTTCATGATATTTTCAACTTCATCCTCTATTTTTGTAGGATGTGTCCTTCTGGAAGATTTCTTGTAACCATGATGTCTTTCAGGCTATCTGATATGGTGCATAGACACCTTGGTATCATGGCCTAGAATTTACATATATTTATAGGAGAAATAATATCAATTCTACTTTATAATGGATGTGTATACCTATTTCTTTTTAGAATACATGGCCAAACTAATCAGAGTGGTTCATGGGTCCTATCTAGTACCTAGGTTTATTTCCCTGAGTTCATCAATTGTGGTAGAGACACCCACCTCGAATGATGGATGGGTATCCCTAAGGTATTCGTATTCCTCATCTTCTTTATCCCCATAATCTTCAAATTCAATTGACGGGGACAAAATTTTTAAGATGAAGGCTTGAATGTTGAGTTAAGTGTCACCATTTTTGCATTCGAAGGCCTGGGAGACTTCTACTAGCCCGACTGATAATGAGAACTTGCTTAGTGAAGATTGGGGTGAGGGGTGGAAGGTTGATTTCTTCTTATTTCACCTCAAAGGGTGGGGTAGAGAATTTATGGATCTCGAAGGATAACCATATGGTATTTTTATATGAGAATTAACCATAATCTTGAGGATTATAGGTTTTTTTAACACTTATAGGCTTAGTAGATATGAATAAAATCCTAAGGACTATGAAACATGCATCCAAATCTGGATGTGTGCACTCAATATGATTGATGGTCAGTATGTACTCTTCACCCAGATGTTTGAAGGGGTCAGTGGTAACCATTTCCAAGACATTTGGGGAAGCTCCCCAATCAATTACATCGATTGAGGGTTGCTTCCCTTTCCATTTATATAACCCTCTACCAGTATAGTGTGACTCACAATAATTGAAATAGGTTTTATCGGCATGAAATATCCCACCCTCCCCATTAATTAAATACTTAATTCATTGGTTTTAAAATGAGGGAATTTCCATATGCTAATGCAGTCAGGTACTTCTAGAATGATGTTGAAGGATGTGTTTTTATGGACTACCAAGAATTATGAGTTTTTATATCAGTTCACTAAACTGGGTTTTGATCTAGATTAGTCACAAAAAATTCTACTCAGTCTTATCATATCCAAATAGAGTTATGGTAAAAGACGTCCAGTTATCTTCAGTGCATCCCTGCGGACGATGTGTCCATAGTTGGATGAGATTAACTCAAGATCTATTTTCAATTAAAACTTTATTGACATCCACATCATTCATACTATCGGACACATATTATGGTTTGATGTATCCATGTATAATAGAATCTTATTATTGATTTGTGGAGGATATAATGTCTTCTAATTATGTAGGATAGGTCCCTATCTAATAGACTTCAGTGGTGTCCACTTCTGCTTCAAAATCCTTGGGGCTTAGAAAAGTTATACGGGTGCTTCCATGAAATCATCTGATAGATTTAGTGCATATAGAATTGGTAGCTTTGTTGGTACCAAGGCTAAGTCCTTCATAATATCACATTTCATTATCTAAATTACGAAGATTCTTGAATGGGGTATTCTCTTTCATAGGTGCTTTTGGGGTTTGAACACTGGATGAGGATAAGCCCGTTCCTAGGATAGGAACTTGTGAGGCTTCATTATTTATTGAATTTAGTTGAGTCAGTCTGCCTACATGCCATGGGTGACTAGAGATTTTCTCTTCTTCCTATGGATATTCCCAAATGATCGGGTCAATGTGGATTCTGTTGGGGTAAGGAGAATTTTCTTGTCCATGTTGGGTCCACTGAAACGGTTCTTTTGTGGGTTTCTACAATTTTGATTGCTTGATCTAGAAATCAGCCATAACCATGTTTTTTTCCATAGTGGTTTCTTCCTATGTATCCTTGGTTCCAGTGGTATCTTCCTCTAGTTCCATGATCAGGTGCGGGGAACTTTATTTCATAACCATATTCTTTACCGGAGAAGGGTTCCATTAAAGGAATGATATTAATGGATCCAAATATCAGTTCCTCATATGATGATGAGTCTAGTCAATTAACATCTTCTAATGTTTCCATTTTGCGGTGTGGTTCTAATGATTTATGATCTATTAGCATGAAAAATGAGTGTTAAATACAAATTTATCCTTAGTGGAGGTTCATCTTTTTTTCACTTCATCTTCTAGACCCTCACAGGATCCTGGGGCCAAGGATGTCAACTGCATTGCATCAGGAGCCATTGGGTGAACATTCAGTTTTTTCAAGTACGATTGGAGTATTCCATGATCTCTATTGACAATTTTTTGTGTCATCCAACAATCAAGATTATGATCCTTTTTTCTAATAACTGTTTTCTACACACATCCTTCTTCCAGGTCAGTGGTGGAAACATATGCCACTTGTACTAGTGGTGGTCCCTACTTAAATTTCCTAGAATCATTCATTATATTTAAGAGGTATTTGATTATGAAACACTCATAAATGGTTTGTACCAGTATATATTGTAAGGGTAAATAATATGGCTAGTCATCGAGACCTACTTCATCAGCCCTCTTCGTATCTGGTATTCTGGTCAAGTTACAATTAATGGAAGTTACAAATTATCCACCGACATTATCATCATTAAATGAGAATAATTAATATATTTAATCCTCAAATTGTTCTATTTTTTCCCCATCGCTCATATTTTTAGGGAAGAGGAGGTTTTTGACATCCATGAGGCCATTCACGTTTCAGTACAGGCCTTGGAGCTGGAGCTGGTGCATGGGGTGGGTTACGCATAAAAAATTCAGTTTCATATCTTCCCACCATTTTTACTGGAGTTGATAGGGTTTCCTAAGACATAAGATTAGTCTATTTCAAGGAATCCCCTATTCTCATGGAAATTGAATAGAAATATTGGAACCTAATTGTATACTTCACCGGGATGAGTGGTGTACACAAATAGTCATGGAGATTGTCGATGCATAGGGAAAAATCCCAAGTTGGGGTAGTTGTTTTTTCAGGGAGTAAGTTAGACAATTCCATCTAGAAATGAAGTCTGAAACTCTTTCATTATCCAACTGCTTTCAATTTATAAGGTCACTGAATATTGTTTTTGGAAATTTTGAACTGAACTAAAAGATGAAATACAGCTGGAGGTCCTTGCAACCTATTATCTAATTAGCTATAAAATAGGTATACAATATGAAGGCTGAACATTTTAGAGTTCACATGAAGCATATGAGTTTCACTGATTATTTTTTCTTAGGGGATCCCATTATCTGATCAGAGTAAAATGATTAGTTAATCATATTTTGTTCTCAGTTACCTAAACCATTGATCAATGTGAATATGGGGTTTTTGAAATATGGAGGTGGCGAGTCATTGCTGGCCTAGTTGAGATATGGTTTCTATTTTGGTTGTATTGAGTCATGTATCCATTTCATGGATTCCAATCAACCTTACCAGGAATCGATGGTATTCATGATATCTTTATGTGTGTCTTATTGAATTTGATCATTGTAGAGCATAGTCGGGGTAGGATTGGTCATACCAGAACTGCTGGAATTTGAGGTGGATACTCGATTAGGGGCATCATTTGTGGGTTTTACTAAATTTGTTCCAGTTGTTTCATTGGGGAATGGAAATATTGGTATCCTATCGGGATATTTATTAGGTAGACTAAAGGTCCTAGTGCATCTTTAAACAATCTTTCCAACCTTTATTTTCCATGATGATCCCATGTGGTAGAGGAACCTCTATTGGAAGTGTGTGCTGACACTCTAACTAAGGAACATATCATGTAGGATGGATCTCTTAGATCAGTTTGGTGTTGATTTTACATATCTATTTCATTTATTAATCATACTGGGAAAATGTCTCCTCAGTCATAAGGGACACAGTTTCATGTCGAGGAGGTGGTGGGTCCTGTATGACCAGGATTTTGTTTTATAGGATTTTGTGTCTTCGTATGGATGTAGTGAGAGATTAATTGAGGGATTTCCCATATTTATGTAGGATCATTAGTTCTTGGTACGCACACCTTCATGATCGGTGTGGACCACCTCCGACATGGAACCATATTCTCTTACATCATCATCAACTGTATTATTTTCAGTGAGTTCTATGGGATTGAGATCTATGATGTTCACTAACACATACCACATTCTGGGTGATGTACCAGATGGCAAATGATAGAAGAGCTTCATGCATTCTTTGTTAGATCTTATCCTTTTATTCTGGAGTCCTCTTCCAATTTCTTGATGAAGGGTAACTTGAAGGGAACCTTGACATGACCTTTCTCTACATCTCCATTCTGGGGGACATGAGTCACAGGATGGGAAAAAATGGGAAACCTCTCTATTCAGTGTTCTCCCTATGTGGAAAAAAGACTAACATCATCTATTCATGTGGTTCAGGTAAAAACTCTCATAGCCATGCAGTCTAGGGTTCCTCCCATACCTTTTCAATTGTACATCAACCCTGATTTGATGGTCTTACAGGATAATTTTCTCTTAAAAATTCCCCCAAACTTGTGGGATGGGGTTTATCCCATACTGCGGTAATTTCTACTTCTATCTACACTTTCTTGGCCTCGGGCATTCCTACTTGAGCGTGGGCTACATATGCTATTGTATCTACATGTTTATTATTTTATTCTGTGGACATGATCATTTCTTGACAATTGGATTTACATAGACGAGAATAATGTTGAATATTATTAGTGTCTTGGTTCAGGTTCTTTTGAATGGTTTGTTATTCTTGGGACTAATTCTTTTGATTCTTACTCAACTCTTGTTCTTATCGAGCGTGCCATATTTCAGGAACAGGTATTTCATTTAGATGTTTTCCTGGGATTATGAAATTATGTGATTTCATTTCTAGTGGGCCCTACTGGGGGGGATGTGGGGTGAAATGAAATGCTCTATGCTCTCCCCAACCATAGGTACGAACACTAGGTGGTGCGTCACTAGTATAGAAACACAACTCCTGGAGCGAGTGAATGCAGAAAAATTCAGTATCATTCTTTCATCTCTCAGATTATGGACTCCATCCATACAGAAGATCTTCTAGGTAAATTTGGAAGCGAAGCTCTAAAAATATATTTACATGGTCTACATACCCATCATAGGGTAAATATTTTTCTTTCAACTGGTGGATAGTGGTCCATATGTTGAGACAAATGTCATGTATTCATTCCTTATAAAATTATATTGGTAGGTTGAACTGAGAAGTAGTTGAGGGCCAGAACGTACCTGGTATGCCATCCCTAGCTAGTTGTCTTTTTACAACCGATATATTTTTTTATCTCTTCAACCAGGGATTACTCTAATTGTTGTTCACAACTTGGATGATTTGTGATGATTTCATCCTGAGTAGTGGTAATGGTAGGTATTTCATTAATATATGAATGGTGTGAAGGTGGCTCAGAGGATGATCATGGACCAGGGCTGTCTTCTGGAAGATAAATGATGTCTCTTATTATTCATATATTTTATATCATATCTGACCACATCCTTCTATGATCCTCAGAATATAAGGGTATTCTCATATTTGATCCTAAGAGAGTAGGACGTTCTGGTAGTGTGGAATTTAAGTGCGGGGAAGACCTTTGCAGTCGATGTTATGGTGGTGAGGAATACCATCACAGCTTAGTGTCCAACCTCATGGAGATTTTCTTTGGCGTATACCTTGAGAAGGACCATTAAGGGAGACCACATTTATGGGAGGAACTTCTTCCTCTTTCGTTTCATTGTTGGGAGTACCTTTACAACAACTATCATCATGGAAATGACTATCATAATAGCTTGATATATGGATATTTGGATGATATTTATAATTTGAATCCTAGGGAGGGCCTTTAGGATGTAATGTGATAAGGGTAGGACTTCTTCATTTTTTGTGTCACTTTGGGGAGGGCCTTCATACTAACTTCTATCATGGAAAGGACTACCATCATAGTTTGATGTCTGACTATAAAGAGAATATATGTAGCATATACCCTAGGGTGGACCATCAGGGGGGATAACAGAAGGGGGAGGACCATCATGCTACATGATCATGTAGTCAAGGTAAGGGCTTCCATTTAAGTCATCAATAGAAAGTCTCTCTTGAACAATTTTTTATTCCCAAAAATTAATCCCTCATGGGTGCTCTAGGGAGGAACTTCAGAGCTTTTGGTAGTGTCATTGCGGGGAGGAACTTTTCAACTACTACTACAACTTCGATAATTCGGTATGAAATCGACTTGATCTTGATATTCTATTGTTAGTATGTTAATGGAATCAATAAATAATTATTATAGCATAGAAATATTATAAATATGCTCTGAATTTTATAACTTCAATTAGCACATTTCACTTTTGGTCTCTCTGTTGTGGGAAACTCGGGTCGCCTGCAATTTGTAACAACCTTTATATACGGGATATTTCTTGAGTGATTCCTATGATGCTGACAAGATACACCGACATACATTTTGAGTTTTGGAAGAAACGTATTCCTGTCCTAGAGTGGCCACTATGTGGGACCACTGTCCCCCAGTTAGAATGAGTATTTTTTCCCGACCTGGTATTCCTTATATTATGGAATATGGCAGTTGTCCATCCTAGAATAGAATAGGGATACAGGTCTACTCCAGAGTGAAAATATTATTTAGTGGTTGAGTCACCCCTCTTGGGGAGATGGGGTCTTGGGCCCGACTCTGTAAATTAATCATAGATGTGAATGAACCTTGATAGGTCTGAAGGATATGACATGGAATCGATATCTCATCCTCCATCATTACTAGGATGTGTTGAGATACGTCTTTGGATGTAATATGTGTAACTTATTATTCCAATGCTGGAAAAAATTAGGTTGAGCTTCAATGTTAGAATTGGAATATAGGGAGGATTCTTATATATCCCTGTTGGTTGGGAATCAATGACCTCCTAGTTTGGTGAGATAGGGATTACTCATGGAGGTTGTGCATAAAAGAGGCATGATTAAGGGTTTACATTGGTGGAAGGATCCCTTCTTGAATTAGAATTAGGACTTATATAGTGAAGGAGGCCTTGAATAATTGGGGGTCATGATCGGGTTTATCCCATGAAAGGGATCGTCGTGGAGCTCAGGCCATAAATAGGCATCCTACGTATCCTGGTTGGGGTAGGAATTAGAGTTCGCATTGTTCATTTCATGGATGGTGTGGATTCCTTGATCATAATTAACCTCTAAACAAAAGTGAGTAAGGATAAATGTGAGAAGTAGTTGGAAGTGATAGATCCGACAAACCACACACTTTACCTTTTCTGCTGATGAAAAAGGATGTGAATGATAGTAGAGGAGGTCAGAATGAGAGTACCACCTACTACCATCAAAGGAGGCTTACTCTAAGTGGGATTCCCTTCGATACCAGTTCGAGGAATGGGATGAAGTTTCATTCCTCATCAAAATGAAATTCAAGCATGGTCTCCTTCATTTGTCAGTTGATCTCGTGGAATGGAATATCCATCGATTAACCTCATTCCTTGGAACAAGGAGGTTCACATCAGTATTATTGTTTTGGTATGCTGAATGGAGTTCTGGATGCGTACCATGGTGGTACGTGGGATTTAGTTCCATACGCGTACCAATTTTCTACGTGGTGAAGGGTTCCTCCCATGTAGTATTTTTCTATGTGGGGTGCTGAATAGAATAAGTGTAATTGGTCATGTGCTTCGTGGTAAATTCATCCACGAAGAAAGTTGGGTTCTTAGTTTTTCAATTCTTATCCTATTTTCTTCTTTCATGATATGTTTAGAGCTTTTCCTATGTGGAATCATCAAAAGAATACATCTTTCACAGTGCTCTACTTCTTTTGTGCCTTTGAAACATTGAAATCTATTCTCCTGCAAATTTAATGTCTTTTAATCCCAACATCAGTCCCCCATAGGGTCCTTTTATAGAAGAATGAATGGTGTGGGTAATTGAGTCACCCAACGCCTTTGGGTGAAGCCTAAAGCAGAATCACCCTACCCATGGATGACTCATTCAATAAAGGTTCCTAGGGGTTATGGTCCGTGGAGGCAGAAAGCACCACCTCACTCCCATGAGTGATATAGTTCATGGGATTCCATTTTCATTTCCTCGTCCAAAAACATTTTGAGTTTGCACGAAATGGTATGTGGGGTGAGTATCTCTGCCTCTATTTTATGAATGAAATTGTTCATGGGGGATGAGCATCATCATCTACTTTTCACGAACCATTTAGTTTAAATATAGTTCATGGCATGGACCTCCAAGCAAAGTGGTGGTCTGACAAAGATATTTTACCATCATTGTCTAACCTCCTTTCCTTTGCGGATTTTTCTCTACTAAATATTTTTCTTCAAGTCATGAATTAGTTTTTTCTCTATCTTTGAAAAAATTATGGGATTATTTGAGTTCCCATTTCCAAATATTTTGGACTCAACATTGTTTTTTACAATTTTTTATTTTTTATAATTTTAGGGGGTTTAAAGGTTTTTATAGTTTTTAGTGAGTTACTTTTTGTTTTTATTTATTTTTAGAGTTTTTATGGTTTTGAAGGGTTTATGATTTTGAGGGGATTTTCAAGGATTTTATGTTCTTTTACATTTTCAGGAATACTTATGTATTTTTATGATTTTTTTGGTTTTTTAGTTTTTTTAGGTATCTTTAGGGTTTTAGGGGTTTTTAAGGGTATTTAGGGTTCTAGGCGTTTTCAAGGGATTTATGGACTTGAAGGATTTTTTCGATTTTTTTGGGGGTTTTAGGTTTTTAACTGTTTTGAGATTTTATTAGCATTTTTTAATATTTTTGGAATTTTGTGTGTTTTAGAGTTTTTAGTGGGTTTAAAGGGATTTTATGGGTTTTATTGTATTTAGGGGTTTTATGGTTTTGAGGGATGTTTCTTGAGTTTTATAGTTTTTTTCATTTTTTGTGATTTATAATTCTTATTGAGATATTTTATGGGTCCTTGGGTTTTTAGGGGTTTTTTTGGGGATTTAGAGAGGATTTTGGGGTCATCATGGGTTTTTGGATTTTAGGGTTTTAGGGTATTTTAGGGATTTATAATTTTTTATATTTTTAGGGACTTTAAGTATTTTTAGAGTTTTTAACATTTTTTGGGATTTAATGGTTTTTCGTATTTTACTAATTTTTAGGTTTTATTAATGTATTTATTTTTGGTGGGGTTTTTTCATGGTTTTTAGGGATTTTTAATTTTTATGGATTTTTAGCGTTTTATAGGTTTTTATGGTTTTTATTATTTTTTTGGTCATTTAGGATTTAGGGTTTTTTGAGTTTTTAGGATTTTCAAGGGATGTATAATATTTTAATATTTTTAACATTTTCAAAAGGTTTAAGGGATTTTAGCATTTTTAGTGGATTTTAGGGTTTTTTGGGTTTTAGGGTTTTTTGGGTTTTAGGGTTTTAGGGTTTTTTAGGGGTTTTATTTTTCTCATCAGCTTTTCATGGTTTCAATGTTTTTTAACTTTTTCTAAATGTTTTTTGATTTCTCAGATATTTATGGTTTTTAGGGTTATTATGTTTTCATGGATTTTTAATTTTTTAAGGTTTTTTGAGTTTTTATTTGTTTTAAAAAATTATAGGGACTTTTTTTAGTATTTTATGGTTTTTTGTGTTTTTTAGGAATTCATGTTTTTTTATAGTTTTTTAATTTTATAGAGGTTTTAAGGGTTTTTTTTTAATTTTTGTAATTTTTTATAGTTGTGATGGGTTTTTACTTTTTAATGGTTTTTTGGAGTTTTCATTATTTTAAGAGTATTTTCTTGGTTTTTATACTTTTTACATTTCAAGTGAATTTAGGTATCTTTTATGATTTTTATGGTTTTAATGGTTTTTAGAGTTTTTAGATATTTTTTGATTTTTAGGGTATTTAGGGTCTTTTATTTTTTTCTGGGTTTTCGGTTTTTTGAGAAAGTTTTTGTTTTCGTGGGTTTGTTTATGGTTTTTATATATATTTAGAATTTTTTGTAATGTTTTTTACATTTTTAAGGTTTAAAATGTTTTTTAAGGGTTTTTAGATTATTTAGAAGGTTGTATGAGGTTTATGGGTTTCATAAGTTTTAAGGTATTAAGGGGTTTTTATAGGTTTTAGGTGTTTGTAAGGGCTTTTAAGGGTTTTTTGTCTTATAGGAACTTTAGATATTTTTTAGGGTTTTATGGTTTTATTGGTAATAGATTTTTTAGCGATTACAAAAGATTTTAGGGTTTTTTAGGTGTTTAGTGTTTTTAGGGTTTTAGGCTATTTTATGGGTTTTTACGGTATTTTGAGTTTTTATGGTTTTTAGGTTTTTTAGAGTTTTTAAAACTATTAAAATATTTGTGGTTTTAAGAGTTTTTATACATTTTATTGTATTTTTTAGATATATATGGGTTTTTAGTGTTTTTTAAGGATTATGGTGTTTTATGGTTTTTCGATGTTTTTTAGGGTTTTCAGGTTTTTTTCATTTTTAGGGATTTATTTGGGATTTTTTTTATTTCTGTGGTTTTTAGTATTCTTATGGGTTTTAGAGATTTTGAGGGTTTTTGGGGTATTCTCAGTTCTATGCATTTTAGTTTTTTATGGGTTTTAGGGTATTTCTTGTGTTCTAAGGGTTTTTGAGTTATTAAAGGTTTTTAAAGTTATTTAGATCTCTTAACATTTTTAATATTCTTATCTTTTTAATTGGGTTTTATAGTTTTTAGTGGGTTTTTAGGGGTTTTAGGTTTTTTATGTTTTTTAGTGTTTTCTTTGGTTTTTGGGGGGGTTCTTATGGCTTTTAAAGTTTTTTTAAGGTTTTCAGAGGTTTTTACTTCTTTAGGGGTTTTGGGATTTTTAATGTATTTTATGATTATTATTTTTTATGTATTTAGGGATCTTGAGGGGTTTTAAGAATTTTCATGGTTTTTTGTGTTTTTTGGGTGTAATTGGGATTCTATGGTTTTTTTTTGTTTTTAGTCATTTTATGTTTCTTAGAGTTTCTGTCATTTTAAACATTTTTAGGGCTGTTGAGGGGTTTTTTATGTTCTTTGTGGTTTTTTGGGTTTTTATGGGTTGTTATCATTTTTATGGTTTCAAACGATTTTTATTTATTTTATGGTTTTCAGGGGGTTTAGGATTCATAGGGTTTATTTATGTTTTTAAAGATCTTTAGGGGTTTAGGGTTTGTGTGGTTTTAAGTTCATTTTCCATTTAAGGGGTTATTTTTTAGTTCTTAAAGGGTTTGAATGTTTTTTAGAATTCTTACAAAATAACATTTATAGGTGTTTTAATGGGTTAGAGAGTTTTCATTAGTTTTAGGGTTTTTATGTATTTTTATGGTTGTAGGGTTTTAGTGGTTGGTATGTTTTTCATTGGTATTTTTTAGGTTTTAGGGTTTTTACATTTTTAGGTATTCTTAGGTATTTTTTGTATTTTTATGGTTTTTAGTGTTTTATGGGTTTTTAGGAATTTTTATTGGTTTGGTTGTTTTGTAGTTATTTTTAGTTTTTGTGTGTTTTATATTTTTAATAAATATTAATGTTTTTATCATTTTTAGGGGTTTTCAGGTGTTTTAGTGTTTCCATGAGTTTTAAGTTGTTTTCAATTTTTTATTTTAAAATGTTTTTATGATTTTGTATGGTTTTTGTGGGGCTTTTAGGGATTTTGGAATTTTTTTATGTTTTAATGATTTTTATGGGTTTTTGGTGTTTTCAAGGGTTTTAGGGTTTTTCAGGGGTTTTAGTGTCTTTATACTATTTTTCTACAATTTAAAGGGTTTTATATTTTTTTACCATTTGTTACATTTTTTTGTTTTTAAAGTGTTTATAGATTTTTTTATTGGTTTTTAGGAATTTATGGGGTTTTATGGATTTTTTAGGTTTTAAAGGTATTTTCATGTTTTTAGCGGTTTTTACATTTTCATGGATTTTAAGTGATTTTTTAGGATTTTTATGGGTCCTTTTGGGTTTTTAGGAGTTTTAGGGATTTTGAGGGTTTTTAGTTGGTTTTATAGGTTCTTCAGGGTTTTCAGGTTTTTGAGGGTTTTTAGGGACAATTTGGATTTTATGGGGATTTTTTAATTTTATTATGTTTTTTAGGTTTTATAGGTTTTAACATTTTTTAACATTTTTAGACATTTTGAGGGTTTTTATATTTTTAGTGTATTTTTAATGTTTTATGGGTTTTCA
Organism: Viscum album; assembly: GCA_963277665.1. Lineage (NCBI taxonomy): Eukaryota > Viridiplantae > Streptophyta > Magnoliopsida > Santalales > Viscaceae > Viscum > Viscum album. The sequence continues at coordinate 1,319,478,517 of OY728157.1, forward strand.
TAGTCTTAATGGCTTTTAGGGGGTTTATAGTATTCCAAAATTTTCTTGGGTTTTTAGAATTTTACGCTTTGAGGTATTTTTAGGAATTTTTTATAAATTTTTTGGTTTTAAATGGTTTTTACGGTTTTTATGGGTTATGAGGGGATTTGGGTTTGAAGGGATTTTTAGTTTTTTAGGATTTTTCATTGTTTTGGGTAATTTGGGTGGTTATTGTTTTTTTAGTTTTCAGGGTTTTAATGTATATATGGATTTTTTGTAAACCTTTTTAATTTATTTGGGATTTGAAGAGATTTTAGAGTTTTTAGTGGGCTTTTAGGGATTTTATGGTTTTCAAGGTTTTTATGTTTTTTTACATTTTCATGTTTATTTTAGTGTTTTTTGTATTTTGATGATTTTATGGTTTTTAGGGTTTTAGGTATTTTGAATGTTTTTATGGTTTTTATGGTTTTTATGTTTTTTTAGTGTTTTTATTATAATTTTTTTTGTTAGGGTTTCTTGAGCGTTCAGGGTTTTTAGGTGTTTTAATAGTTTTTTAACATATGTATCATTTTTTGGGTTTTAGTATTTTTAATTTCTTTTTTAGGTTTTTTAGTTTTTTAGTTTTTTAGGGGGATTATGGTTATAGAGGTTTATCTCAATTTTTATTTCTTTTATGGTTCTTATGATTTTTGGGATTATTTTGGGGGCTTAAAGTTTTTTATGTTTTTAGTGTTTTTTGGGATTTAGGGGTTTTTTATATTTTTAGGGTTTTCATTATTTTAGGGTTTTCATTGTTTTTTTTCATTTTAGTTTCTTTTTTTATTTAGGATATTTTTGAGATTTTAAGTATTTTAAGGGATTTTCTATTTTTTAACATTTTATGGGTTTAAGGGGTTTTAGATGATTTACAGGTTTTTGTGTTTTTATGGGTTTTAGGGTTTTTTATGTTTTTATGTGTTTTATGTTTCTCAATGGGTTTTCATAATTTTTAAGGATTTTTGTATTTTTATTAATTTTGTGTATTTTGTGTATTTTTTTATATTTTTTTAGTTTTAAGGGTTATTTGGGGATTTTGAGATTTTTTAGGGTTTTAATTTTATTTTTGGGTCTTCAGGTTTTTTGAGATTTTTAACATGTTTAAATATTCTAGGGATTTAAAGTGTTTTTAGAGTTTTTGGTTGTAGTTTAGCATTCTTATGGGTTTTTAATGTTTTAGGATTTTTTGTCTCCATCGAGTTTTCATTCTTAGGGTTATTTACTTTTCAAGGGATTTTCAAGAAATTGTAAGGTTTTTTGGTTTTTATGGGGATTTAGGGGTTTTAGATTTTTATATTTTTTGAGGGTTTTGGGGATTTTTTAAGGTGTTTAGGGTTTTCTCTAGGTTTTTAGGGTATTTTAGGGATTTATAGTTTTTTTAGTTTTTTCTGGTTTTATCATTATTTAATTTTTATTACATTTTAATCAGTTTTAGTAGTTTCATGGTTTTTTATGTTTTTATTCGATTTTTAGGATTTTATGCGGTTTTAGGTTTTTTAACGTTTCTGGTGTTTTATGGTATTCCCGGGGTTTTCAGTGTTTTTTTCATGTCTTTTTAGGTTTTTTTACGGTTTAAATTTTTTTTAGTGTTTTCAGAGATTTTGGGGGTTTGATGGGTTTTTAGGGTTTCTATGGTTTTTAACTGTTTTTAGGGGTTTTAGGGTCTTTTCGGTTTTATGGTTTCTTTGAGTTTTTTATGGTTATTAAAAGAATTTAGTATTTTTACAATTTTTAATTTTTTTAATGGTCTTAAGGGGTTCAAAAGTTTTTATTTGGTTTTTAGGGGTTTTATGGCCTTTATGGGTTTTTAGGATTTTCATGGGATTTTCAATGTTTTTATGTAATTTTAAAATTTGAAGATTTTTTTAGATTTTTTAAAAAAATTATGGGTTTTACGGTTTTTTGGGTTCTTAGGGATTTTTATGGATTTATGATTTCTTCTATTTTCTTGTGTTTTTATGGTTTTTCCAGGATTTATGGACTTTTGAGGATTTTGCGGTTTTTTGAGTTTCTTAACATTTCATAACTATTTTAAGGCATTAATGGATTTTTTTTATTTGTTGTGGGTATTCTTGTTTTATGGGGATTTTGGGTTATTATTTTTATTGGTCTTTTTGGGTTTCTAGGATTTTTTTAGGGTTTTTAGAGTTTTTAATGTTTTCAGGGATTTTAGATATTTTTTAGGTTTTTTATGTTTTTTAGTGTTTTAGGGTTTTTAGGAATATTGAGGAGCTTTAGGTATTTTCAGGATATACAGGGTCATTGTTTCATAAGGTTTTTTTAGTTATTTAGGGTTTATGGTTTTTATATTCTTTTATTATTTTTAGGGGTTTAAAGGGTTTTTAGTATTTTTAGTGGCTTTTGGTGCTTTTATTGGTTTTTAAGTGTTTTAATGTTTTTATTTGTATTTATGGTTTTCAAGGGGTTTATATAGTTTTTAGGGATTTTAATACTTTTAGGGTTTTTTAGGGATTATAGTATTTTATGGATTTTAGGGTTTATAGTAATTTTTTAGGGTTTTTACTATTTTTCATGATTTTTTTAGTTTTTTTGTGTTTTTTATTATTTTTATGGTGTTTTGGGGTTTTAGAGTTAATTTTATATTTATTGGTTTTATTTTTTTTAATGTTAATAACATTATGAACGTTTTTAGGGTTTTGGGAGTATTTAGTTGTTTTTCTCATTTTTTTATGGGGTTTTAGTATTTTTAATGTTTTTAATGATTTTTACAGTTTTCATGTCATTTTCAAGGTTTTTAGGGTTTTAGGGATTTTGATGGGTTCTAGGGGTTTTAAGGTATTTTAGGGGTTTTCTGGGTTTTGACACTTTTATGGGTATTTTTATGATTTTTACGTATTTTAGGGATTTTAAGGTTTTTAATGATTCTTAAAATTTTATGGATTTCAAGTGATTTGGTGGGTTTTAGTGTTTTTTTGGGGTTTTAGGGATTTTTAAGGCCTTTAGGAGATTTATATGGGGGGGGGGGTTCAAGGATTTTAGGGTTTTGACTTTTTAAGGGATTTTTGGGGATATTAAATTTTTTATGATCTTTTGTGATTTTTACTATTTTTAAGGATTTTGATGGTTTTTAGAAGTTTTATGTTTTTTAGTATTTTTATTTTTTTCATGGTTTTTAGGTTATTTTTGGTTTTTTATTGTTTATATGGTTTTTAGGAGTTTTTTAGGGTTATAAATTTTATTAATCATTTTTGGGATTTTGAAAGATTTAGTGTCTTTTAGGGATTGTAAGGTTTATTATGGTTTTTAGGAGTTTATATGATCAACCATGATTTTTCTTGGTTTAAAGGGGTTTTTATGTTTTTAGGTATTGTTATTCATTTTTTGTATTTTTTTGGTTTTCAATGTTTCTAAAGTTTTTATGGATTTTGTGTGTTTTTAGGGTTTGTAGGTTTTTTAGGGTTTTTGAAGGTATTTTTAGGTTTTCAGGTGTTTTTGGATATTTAGGGTTTTTATAATTTCTAAGGATATTTAATTTCTTTGGGGTTAATGTTTTTTAAAGTGTTTAGTGGGTTTTAGGTCTTTTAAGGGTTTTTAGGATTTTAAAGTGTTTTATGGGTTTTTAGGGTCTTTAGGGTTTTCCAATGTTTTTAAAGATTTTTAAGATTACAAGTAATCATAGAGTTTTTAGGGTTTTATGATTTTTAGGGGTGTAGGGTTTTTCTGGATTATGACTTTTTCTAGGGTTTTTATGGGATTTTAGATTTTAATGGAGTTATAAGGGTCTTTTGGGTCTTTTGGGTCATGACAGTTTTCTAGTTTTTTGGGTTTAAAGGTTTTTTAGAGTATTTAACTTTCTTATAGTTGTATGGGTTTTATAGGTTATTAGTTGTTTTAGGGTTCTTTTTGGTTTCTATGTTTTGTAGATATTTTTATGGTTTTTTTTGGGGGGGGGGTTCACGGTTTTTATGGTTTTTTACATTTTCTTGTATTTTAGGTTTTTTTTAGGTTTTTATAGGGGTTTTTATGGTTTTTAGGGATTTTGAGTATTTTTAGGGGTTTTCAAGGTATTTAGGGCACTTAGGGTGTTTTAGGGTGTTTTTAAATCTTTTAGTGCCTTGTTTGAATTTATGTTTTTTTAGTTTTTTAGGTTATGAATGTTATTTAGAGTTTTTCATCATTTTTAACATTTTTTGGAGTTTCAAGGGTTTTAATAATTTTAGTGGATTTTAGGGGGTTTAGGGGTTTTATGGTTTTTAGGGTGTGTTCATGTTTTTTAGGTTTTATTGCATTTTAAGGTATATTTAGTGATTTTTTTGGATATTTATTGTTTTTAGGGTTTATATGGATTTTTGGGGATTTTTTTGTGTTTTTTGTGTTTTTATTATTTTATGTGGTTTTTAGTATTTTTATGATCTTTTGGGGTTTTATGATTTTTTTTGATTTTTTGGGGTTTTAAGGTTTTTAGAGTATTTTTACCGTTTTTTATATTTTTAGGGGTGTTAACAGTTTTTATAGATATTTGAGGGTTTTTATGGTTTTTAGGGTTTTTATGGATTTGTATGGTTTTTTAAAGTTTTAGATTTTTTTTGTTTTTCTATGGGATTTTATGGTTTTTTACTTTTTCTTGGATTTTTTGTTTTTCTAGGATTTTTATATGTTTTAGGGTCTTTTATGGTTTTTAGGGATTTTGAGGGTTTTTCGGCTTTACAGGTATTTATAGTTTTTAGGGGGGGTTCGGGTTTTTAGGGGTTCGGGGTTTTTATCTATTTTTGAGTTTTTTTTCTGTTTTGTATGTTTTTTAGAGTTTTTACTGATTTTTTACATTTTTAGGGGTTTAAGGGTTTGTAAAGTTTTACTTATTTTTGGAATTTTTATGGGATTTTAAATGTTTTTATTTATTTAGGGGGGTTTTTAAGGGGTTTTCAAGTATTTCAATGGTTTTTATGTTATTAGGTATTTTAAGGGATTTCTTTAGTGTTTTTATAGTTTTTTGGGATTTTTATGTTTTTTAAGGATTTTTGTAGTGTTTACGCCTTTTAGGGTTTTTCTATTTTTTTGAGTATTCAATGATTGTTGGTTTTTATGGTTTTTCTGAGTCTTTTAGGGTTTTTATAGTTTGTAACATTTTAATGTTTATAGGGGTTTTTAGGGGTTTTAGAGTTTTATGTAGATTTTAGGGGATTTTGGGGGTTTTGGGTGCTTTAATGGTTTTTAGGTGTATTTATTGTTTTATGGAGAATTTAAGGTTTTTTAGGTTTTTTTATGTTTTCATGGATTTTTATGTTTTCTTGGATTTTTATCATTTTTACTGTTTTTAAGAATTTTTTGGATTTTTATGGTTTTATTGGTTTTTCAGGTTTTTAAGGTCTTTTTGGGAGGTTTAAGGGTTTTCTGAGTTTTAAGGTGTATTAATGTTCTTTAACATTTTTCAGGATTTTAAGGTTTATAGGGGTTTTAGTGTTTTTATTGTTTTTGAAGATTTCTATAGCGTTTTGTGGGATTTCAATAATTTTAGAGGTTTCTATGGTTTTGAGGTTGTTTTCATCATTTTTATGGGTTTTTAATTTTTCCCTAATTTTTAGGATTTTTTAAGGATTTTATGGTTTTTAGTGTTTTATGGGTCTTCTGGTTTTTTAGGGTTTTTAGGATTATTCTGGGTTTTATGGGGTTTCAGGATTTTTAGGGTCTTTTGGGGATTTAGGGTTATTTTGATTTTATTATGGTTTTTAAGGTTTTTTGAGACTTTTAACTTTTTTAATATTTTATGAGATTTAAGTTATTTATGTGTTTCTAATGGTTTTAGGGTTTTATGGGTTTTTTTATTTTTTATGTTTTTAGGGGATTTTAGGATTTTAGGGTTTTTAGGGTTTTAGTGTTTTTTATGATCTCATGGAATTTTACGTATTTTTTTCAGTTTGGTATTTTGTTAGGGATTTTAGACTTTAATGTTTTTTCGAAGGTTTTATGATTTTCATGGTTTTTAGGGTTTTAGGGGTTTCGACGGTTTAGGGTCATTTTCTGTTATTATGGTTTTTTATGTCATTTAGTGTGTTGTAGTTATTTATTGTTTTTTAACATTTTTATCTTTTTTAGTGCTTTAAGGGATTTTAGAGTTTTTAATGGGTTTTTTGGGTTTGTTGGTTTTTAATGTTTTTAGGGTTTTTATCATTTTGAGGGGATTTTCACATTTTTTAGGTTTTTTTTACATTTTTAGGGTTTTTATGGATTTTTAACGATTTTTATGGTTTTTACGGTTTTTAGTGTTTATAGGGAATTTGAAGGTATTTTGGGATTTCAGTTGTTTTTAGAGTATTTAGCGTCTCTTAGTGTTTTTAGGGACTTTTGGATTTTAGGGTTTTTTGAAATTTTATGGGTTTTAATGTTTTCTTAGTTTTTCATTATTTTAAAGTGTTTTAAGGGTTTCTGAATTTATAGTGGGTTTTCTATGGTTTTTATTAGTTTTGAGGGTTTTATGTTTCTAGGGAATTTTATGGTAATATGGGTTTTCAATCTTTTTTAGGTCTTTTATGTTTCAAGGGGTTTAAAACATTTTTTGGTTTTTATGGTTTTTGGGGTTTCTTAGGGTTATAAGGGGTCTTACAGTTTTTGGTTTTTCATGTTTTAGGGTTATCAGGGGATTTTTGTGTTTTTAGGGTCTTTTGGGGTTTTACATTTTTTAGGTTTCTAGTGGTATTAACTTATTTTATAGGTTTTTATCATTTTTAGTGTTTTATGGGGTTTAGAGTTTTTTGTCGTTTTTGGGATTTTATAGATTTTTATGGTCATTAGAGGTTTTATGGTGTTCAGGGGGTTTTCATTTTTTAAGGGTTTTTACATTTTTTCTGAATTTTAGTGATTTTTATGGGATATAATATTTTTTTTGGGATTTTAGGTATTTTGAGGGGTTTTGGGGGGTTTTGGTTTTTAGGGGGTTTATTAGTATCTAGGGGTTTTTTGTTTTTATATTTTTTAATATTTTTTAAGATTTTAAATATTATTTAGGGTATTTAGAGTTTTTAGTGGTTTTAGGGTTTATATGGGTTTTCTGGGGTATATTATGTTTTTAAGGGTTTTATGTTTTTCAGGATGTTTGAATGTTTTTTAGGAATTTTTACGTTTTTAGGAATTTTTTGGTTTTTTATGGTCTTATGGGTTTTAGGATTTTTTATGTTTTTTGGGGATTTTGAGGGGGTTTAGGGGCTTTCTAGGTTTTAGGGTATTTTGGGGATTTAAGGTTTTTTTTGAGATTTTTAGGGGGTTAAAGGTTTTTTAGGGTTTTCACGGTTTTCAAACTTTCTTGGGGTCCTTAAGGATTTTAGATTTTTTATTGGTTGTTAGGGGTTTTATGCGCTTTTTGGAGTTTTAATATTTTTAATAGTTGTATGCATTTTCAGGATTTTTTATGTTTTTAAAGATTTCTAGGGCTATTTTATGATTTTATGGGATTTAGGGTTTTTTGGTTTCTTGGATTTTGAGGGTTTTAAGGGGTTTCTTGATATTTAAAGGGGTGTTTAGTGATTTAGGGACATTTTTGAGTATTTAGGGGTTTTTTTATGTTTTTCTATTTTTCATAGTTTTTTTATTATTTTTTGATATAATTTTAACATTTTTGGGTTTTAAAGGTTTTTAGTGTTTTTAATAGTCTTTATGGTTTTATGGGATTTAATGGTTTTTACGGTTTTTAGGGTTTTTATGATTTTTAGGGTTTTAGGGGGTTTTATGTGTTTTGGTATTTATTGGTTTTTAGTATTTTTATGGATTTCGTGGGTTTTTTGGGTTTTTGGATATTCTTACGATTTTGGTGGTTTTTAGAGGATTTCGGGGGTTTCTAGGTTTTTTTGGGTTTTTTGGGTTTCAAGTGGTTTTTTGAGTTTTTATGGGTTTTAATATTTTTTTAGTTTTTTAATGTTTTTAATATTTTTAGGCGTTTTAATAGTTTTTAGAGTTTTTAATGGTTTTACGTGTTTTGTGGGTTTTAGTGTTTAAATGGATTTCTGGGGGATTTCTGTGAATTTAGGATTTTAATGTTTTGAGATATTTTTACGACTTTTTAAAAAAATTTATGGTTGTATGGTTTTTATGGTTTTTTTTAATTTTGAGGATTTTAAATGGTTTTTATGATTTTTTTAGGTTTTAGGAGTTTTTAGGGTTTTTAGGTTCTACTTATGTTTTAGCAGTATTTTTTTAATTTTTTAGTTATTTATGGTTTTTTAGATTTTTTTATTATTTTTAAGGAATTTTTAATGTTTTTTATGGTTTTATAGGATATTATGGGCTTTTATGGTTTTTAGCGGTTTTTATAGATTTCATGAATTTTTCAGTGTTTTAGGGAGTTTTACATTTTCTGGGATCTTTGTATTTTTAGAGTTTTTAGTTGTTTTTTAGTGGTTTTTTTGGTTTTAGGAGTTTTTAAAAGTTTTTTGGGTTTTTTTCCATCAAGGGTTTTTAGGAGTTTTTAGGTTTTTAGGTTTTTAGTTATTCTTAAGGATATTTTAGTTTTATATGGCTTTTCTACATTTTATACGTTTCTATGGGTTTTAGGGGTTTTAGAATCATTTAGGGTATTTAGAAGTTTATGAGTTTTTTAGGTATTATAAGGTATTTTATATTTTTTTATGTTTTTACTATTTTGGGGTGTTTCAAGGGGTTTCAGATTTTCTAGATGGTTTTAGGGTTTTATGGGTTTTATAGTTTTTAATGTGTTCAATGGTTTTTATGGTTTTCCTTGGCATTTTAGGGTTTTACTATTTTTATGATATTTAGTGAATTTTAATACTTTGATAGTTTTAATGGTTTTTAGGATATATAAGGATTTTAGGGTTTTTTAGGTTTTTAGGGTTTTTATGGGTTTTCAGGGTTTTAGGGTCTTTTGAGGTTTGGTGGTTTTAATTGAGTTTTTAGGTGTTTTAACATTTTTATATTTTCTAACGTTTTTTAACCTTTAAGTGTTTTAATAGTTTTTAGATATTTTAGTTGGGTTTTACGCTATTTATGAGTTTTTTCTGTTTGTAAAGGTTTTTTGAGGTTTTTATGGTTTTTAGGTTTTTATCAAGGTGTAGTGGTTTTTTTTAAAATTTTCATGGTTTTTATTGGTTTTTTTGGATTTTAATGGGTTTTTGTTTTTTTGGATTTTTATGGTTTTTAGAAAATTTGAAGGTTTTTATGGGTTTTCATGGTTTTTAGGTTTTTTAAGGGTGTTCATGGTTTTAATGACCTTTTGTGTTTTAGATTTTTTTAGTTTTTTGGATTTTAAGGTTTTTTAAAAAAATTCAACATTTGGTAACATTTTTTGGGGTTGAAAGGGGTTTTAGAGTTTTTGTACATTTAGGGTTTTTTGGATTTTTAGGGGTTTCATGTTTTTTAGGTGGTACTATGGTTTTCATTGGGTTTCCAATGTTTTAGGGTTTTTTTTAGGTATTTTTAGGGCCTTTTGATGATATTTTTGAGTTTTAGTTTTTTAAGGGATTTATGAATTTTGTGGTTTTTTTGGTGTCTTTGGGGATTTTATGAACTTTTTGTGTTTTATGGGTTTTTTGGATTTTAAGGGTTTTTTTGAGTTTTTTAAATATTCTGAATCATTTTTAGTTTTTAAAGGTTTTAATTGTTTTTATTGGGGTTTTAATTATTTCAACTATTTTTATGGTTTTTACAATTTTTGGGCAGAAGAGGTTCGGGGCTAGTCGAGCCTTTCCCCCCAAACATAAATTATAAGCAAAATACAGATACAAGATTGGCCTGAAGGGGTGAGTATGAATTTCTCCCTTCCGATCCGAGTCCAAGAACGTAATACAATAAGGTGGGGAGATAAAGGACCACATTGAGGCCCTATCCACGATCACTTGTTTGTAGAGGGCGTCAGCAACCGAGTTAGCTTCCCTGTAAACGTGTAAAAAATTGAGATTTAGGTTTCGAGATAGGATAAGGCACTCGATCCAATGTAGAAAAAGTCTCCAAGGAACATCCCTGGAGCGTCCCTTTAATGCAGCAACTGCAAGCATCAAGTATGACTCAATTCAAAGTTGTGACCAGGTGAACTGGCATGCAAACTTCACGACCTTTATGATCACCCATAGCTCTGCTTCATAGGCACAGCCATCCCCAAGGAACTAAAAGAATCATCCCTTCAAGAATCCCAACAGGGTGCGAAATACGCCCCCACACCCCGATGCCCAGGTGCTCCAAGTGACGCGCCATCAATGTTAACCTTTATCCATGATGGAAGTGGCAGGATCCATCTAATATACTTTAAGACCAGAGGTTTTCGGCTCCTTCCAGCCACACCAAGAGCACGCATAAAAGTCAGATCCTCAACGTCATTAAACATCGAACCTGTTTGTATCCATGAGGCACTGTGAATTGCCTTCTGGATCGACACCACTCCCCCCTGCAGTGAGAGAGGTTGTCGATTAAATGCAGCTGCATTCTAGGAATCCCAAATGTAATGAACGATAGCAGCCGCCTCGGCCAACAGTAGGTTTCAGACCTGGTCGCTCTGGTTCAGATCAACCAGCCCATGTCAAAAGTCACATATAGGCCCTTGCAGATAGCATGCCAGCCCAAAGCTCTGTGATAGGCAGCACCATAGCTCCGTATCAAAGGTTCGGTGAAAGAAAATATGGTTGCAACTTTCTCAGACTCTCCTGCACAAGAAACAGACATAAGCAAGTTGAAATCCAATGAGTTGAAGCTGATCATGTGTCGAAAGCCTGTTTCTCTAGATTTTCTAGATTAGAGTGAAGTGCAATGGGGGAATGAAGGGTTTCTTGAATTTAGTCATCCATGGCGGTGAGACAGGACCTGGCAGGCACTTCAACCGGTAGTAATCACAGGTGTTTAATTTTCAAACCATGCTGGGAATATAGATAAGAGTGTTAGTGTCATTAATGGTATATCGTTGCACTTTCATGGAAAAACTATCTGGGAGAGGGGTATTTGAGTCATTATATTGTTGCAGGAGATCAGCAATGGTGAAGTTTTTTAGGTCAAGCGGTGGCGTTTTACAATTTTTGGGATTGTTTATGGTTTTAGGGGTTTTTCTGGTTTTTATGGTTTTTTACCTTTTCAGACATTCTTATGTATTTTCTTATATTTTTATGTTTTTATGGGTTTTAGGGTTTTTAGGGATTTTAATGGTTACTTTGGGTTTTGAATCTTATTTAGGATTTTTAGGGTTTATAGGGGTTTTAGGGTTTTTAGGGTCTTTTTTGGTTTTTAGGGTTTTTATTTAGGTTTTAGGGTTTCTAAGTGATTTTAGAGTTTTTTTTATCATTTTTATATATTTTAAGGGGTTTTATGTATTTTTAGAGTTTTTTTTGGATTTAGGGGTTTTAGGTGGTTTTATGGTTTTTAATGTTTTTTGGGAGTTTTATTTATTTTATGGGGTTTCATGGTTTTTTTTGGGTTTTTAATTTGTATGGTATTTTAAGTATTTTTTTATGATTTTTATTGCCTTTAAGGGTTTTGGGGTTTTTAGGGGTTTTCAGGTTATTGGGCATTTTCAGATGATTAATGATTGTTTCGGGGGTTTTAGTTTTTTAGTGTCTTTAGGGACTTTTTGGGTTTTAGGTTTTTAGGGTATTTTAGGGCTCTGTAGGGTTTAAGGTTTTTAGATTATTTTAGGGTCTTTAAATATTTTTACATTTCCAATGATTTTTAGTGATTTTATGAATTTTTATGGTTTTTTGGGTTTTTAAGATAATTTCACTATTTTTAGGGTGTTTTCAGAGTGTCATGGTCATTTTTTCATTATTTAAGGATTTTAATATTTTTTAGAGATTGATAAATTTTTAAAAAATTATGGGTTTTAAGGGTGTTTAGATTTTATAGTTGTTGTTTACGTTTTTAGGATTTTTTATGGTTTCTAATGATTTTATTGGTTTTTTTGTTTTTTACTAGATTTTTCAGGTTCATAACTTGTTACATTATTAGGGATTTTTAAGGATTCTTAATCATTTCTATGATTTTTAGGGTTCTTAGGGACTTTGATGGTTTTAGGGGTTTCTAGAAAATTTGGGGGTTTTGGGTTTTTTACGGCCATTTTGGTTATTAGTGTTTTTAATTTTTTATGGTTTTATGGTTTTTATAGTTTTAGTGGGTTTTAGGGTTATTATGGGTTTTTTCAGTTTTTAGTGGTGTTAAGGTTTTCAAGTTATTTTCAAGGTTTTAAGTTTTTCGGGATTTTAGAGGTTTTTTGGAATTTTTTGGTTTTTAGGATTTTTAAGAACATAGAGTGTAGGGTTTTTCAGGGTTTTAATTATTTTTTTATTATTTTTAGGGTCTTCTTGTGAATTTAGGGTTTTTTCAGTTTTAAGGGTTTTTATAGGTTTTTAATTTTTCTACGTTTTTATGGGTTTTAATGTTTTTAGAGTTTTTAGTGAGATTTTAATGTATTTATGTGTTTTTTGGGGATTTTAGGTTTGTAGGTATTTTAATGGTATTAAATGTTTTTACATGGTTTTAGGGTTTTTTACATTTTCAGTGATATATAAGGATTTTTTTAGATTTATATGATTTTTGGGCTATTTTTGGATTTTTTTTGATTTTGAGGTTTTTAGGGTGTTTCATGGATTTTGGGGGGTTTTGATTTGTTTCAGGGTTTTTAGGGTCTTTTGGGGTTTTTATGATTTTTTTAATTTTTTTGTTGTTTTATGGTATTATTAGTTTCTTATGTTTTTAATGGTTTTAAGGGTTTTTAATGCTTTACTATGATTTTAGGTTTCTATGTGTTTTTATGGTTTTTGAAGAGTTTGAGGGGGTTTTACGAATTTCATGGATATTTCAGGATTTTTATGGGGTTTATAACATTTTCTCAGATTTTTAGAGATTTTTTTGGACAATTATGGTTCTGAGGGTTTTTATGGTTTTGGGGGGGTTTCATGGGTTTTATAGTTTTGTTTTCTTTTTAGGGTTTCTTGATTTTTTTTAGGTTTTTATGGTTTTTAGAGTTTTTTAATGTTTTTTGTTGTTTATGGGGATTTAACATTTTTTACTAGGTTTAGGGTTTTCTAATGTTTTAGGTGTTTTTTTGTTTTTTGGTATTTCTATGGGATTTTATGTTTCTTTATGTTTTAATGGATTTTAAGGTATTTTTAGGATTGTAATTTTCTAGGGGTTTTATGCTTTTAGGGGTTTTGGGTTTTGTCATGGTTTGTTTAGCGTTATTAGGGTTTTTATTATTTATAGGGGTTTTAGGGTTTTATGTGTTTTATGTTTTTTGGTATTTTAGGAATTGTTTTGGATATTTAGGGTTTATAGATATTTTTATGGTTCTTAGGGTTTTTTAGGGTTTCTGGTTTTTTAAAGTGTTAAGTTGTTTTTGTGTTTTTATAGGATTTTTTTAGTTTTTTAGGATGTCATATTTTTTAATGTTTTTTAATGATTTTAATGTTTTTCAAGGGTTTTAGGGTTTTTAGAGTTTTTAGTGTGTTTTAGGGTTTTTTGGGGTCTTAGGATTTTTAAGGTTTTTATGGGTTTTATAGTTTTCATTGTTTTTTAAGTTTTTATATATTTTTAGGTATTTATTATGATTTTATGGTTTTTACAGTTTTTATAGAATTTGAGGGGTTTTAGGGGTTTACAGAATTTAGGGGTTTTAGGGATTTACAGGGATTTTAGGATCATTTTGGGTTTTAAGGTTTTTTGAGTTTTTTAAGGTTTTAAGGTTTTTTAATGTTTTTAGGGGTTTTAAAAATTTTGAGAGTTTTTAGTGGGTTTTAGGGGTTAAAGGGTTTTAGAAATTTTTAGGGTTTCAAGGGATTTCTCAGGGTTTGTAATGATTTAAATTTTTTATGTAGATTCTGGATTCTTTATGATCTTTATGGTATTTAAAATTTTTATGGGTTTAATGGATTTTGGGGTGTTTTAGGGTTTTTCAACGTTTTTAGGGGTTTATGTGTTTTTCAAGGTCTTATGGCCCTTTGGGGTTTTATGGGGTTTTTAATGTTATTTACAATTTTTAAGGTTTCTCAGAATTTTTAACATTTAATAATTTTATTAAATATTTATGGTTCTTTTAGAGTTTTTTTGGGTTTTTGGGATCTTATGGGTTTTTAGGTATTTTCAAGGGTTTAGAGGTTTTAGTATTTTTAGGGGTTTTACGTTATTTTTGAGTTTTAGTGTTTTTTTGAGTTTTTATGGTTCTTAAGGGTTTGTATAATCTTTTAAAAATTTACAAAAAATTATTTGTTTAAATGGGTTTTTGAATTTTACTTTCATTTTTTTCATTTTATGTGTTTTTAGGGGTTGGTTGAATTTTAGCAGTTTTGGGGTTTTCAAGACTTTTCCATGGTTTTAGGTCTTTCCTCCTATTCATGGATTTTTAGGTATTTTTTAGTATTTTTATAGTGTTTATGGTTTTTTTGGGTTTTTAGGGGTTTTACAGTTTTTCGTGGTTTTTAGGGTATTGGGGGTTTGAGGGTGTTAAGGGTCCTTTTGTTTTCTAGAATTTCATTTGATTTTTTAGGGTTTTTATTGGTTTTTATAGTTTTTTAACATTTATAGATTTTTTAAGTGTTTTTAGATGTTTTAGTGGTTTTTAATATTTTTATGGGTTATGTGATTTTTATGGGTTTTTTGGGTAATTATGGTTTCGTGTGGATTTTCATGGTTTTTAGGGTTTTTTATGATTTTAGAGATTTTTAGAGACTTTTATGATTTTTATTTCTATTATTTTTTGTGGTTTTTATGGATTTTTAGCCTTTTAGGGTTATTCAAGTTTTTTATGGTTTTAGGATCTTTTTAGGTTTTTAGATTTATTTTATATTTTAGGGGTTTTTTTCAAGGTTTTAGGGTTCCAAATGTTTTTTTGTGTTTTTTAATAATTATAGGGGTTTAAAGGGTTTTAGAGTTTCTAGAGGGTTTTAGGGTTTTATGTGTTTTATGTTTTTAGAAATATTTTGGGGTGTTTGTGGTTTTCTACGGGTTTTCAGAGTTTTAGGTCTTTTATGTTTTCATAAATTATTAGGGGTTTAAGGTTTTTTATATATTTATGTATTTTTATTGATTTTAATTGTTTTCTTGTTTTTAGGATTTTCAATTATTTTAGGGTCTTTTTTCATTTAATTTTTTTTTAGTTTTTGTGGTTTTTAGAGTTTTTTAATGTTTTAAACATTTTAGGATTTTTAAGAGACATAGAATTTTTTGTGTATTTAGTGTTTTTTTAGGTTTCAAGTTTTTTAAGTTTTTTGGGGTTTTATGTCTTTTAGGGAGAATTCATTCATTTTAGGGTATTTAAGTTTCGAAGGATTTTTCGGATTTTTTAGTATTTTTATTGGTTTAGAGTTTTTATTGATTTTGAGGATTTTAGGTTGTTTTTTGGATTTTTAGGTATTTTAGGTGATTTCATTGTTTTAGGTTCTTTTAGGGTTTTTAGGGGGTTTTTTTTATTTTTTTGATTTTTAAATTTTTTTAACATTTTTTGGGGTTTTATAGGTTTTAGAGTTTCTAGTGAATTTAGGTTTGTATAGGGTTTAATGTTTTTATGGGTTTTTTTTTGTTTTTTATGTTTTACAGGGTTTCTTATGGTTTTTAGGGGTTTTGGGTTTTACATGTTTTCAAGGATTCTTTGAACTTTTTAGGGTTTCTAGGATTTATATGGGTTTTTATGTTTTTAGAGATTTCAATGGTTTTAGACGTTTTTTTTATTTTTAGGGGTTTTATAGGTTTGTTACTATATTTAGGGTCTTTTATGTTTTTAGGCATTTTTTATTTTCTTAAAGGTTTTAAGGTGTTTCAAAATTATTTAATGTTTTTAACATTTTTTACGGATATAAGGATTTAAGAGTTTTTATTGGGTTTTATGGGGATTTAGGGATTATAAATATTTAAGTATTTTTATGGTTTTGAGTTTTTTCATATGGTTTTTAATGTTTTTTACAATTTTAGATATTTTTAGAGATTTCTAGTATTTTTGTGGTTTTTATGTTTTTTTATGTTTTTAGGAATTTTGAGGGATTTTATGGTTTTTTATTTTTTGAAGGAATTTTGAGGGTTCTTTGGGGTTTTATATTTTTTGGGATTTAGGTGTTTTGATGTTTTTTATATATCCATGAAGTTTTTTTGATTTTTGAAATTTTAGGGTTTTTAGGGTTTTTTAGGATTTTGAGTATTTAGTGTTTTAAAGGATTTTTATGAGTTTTAGGGTTTTCAGGTCTTTTGGGCGTTTTAGGGCCTTTTTAGTTTTTAGGGTATTTATGGTTTTTATATTTTTAATTTTTTTTAACATTTTTAGTGGTTTTTTGGGTTTTTTGGGTTTTTATGAATTTTAGGGGTTTTCTAAGGTTTTATGGGGTTTTATGGATTTTATTGGTTTTTAAGGGTGTTTAGGGTTTTCTATATTTTCAAATATTTTTAGTTATTTATTTGGATTTTTATGGATTTCAGGGTTGTTTAGGGTTTTATGGATTATGAGGGGTTATAGAATTTTTTAGGGTTTTTATTCTATTTATATGTTTTCATGGGTTTTAAGGTATCTTTTGGTTTTTAGTGAATTTTTTGTGTTTTTTAATGTTTTAAGGGTTTTTAGAGTTTTTAATGTTTTAGGGGTTTATACGGATTTTAGATTTATTAGTGTGTTTTAGGGTTCTTATGGATTATTAATGCTTATAGGGGTTTCCTTATGGATTTCTAGGGTTTTTATGGTTTTAGGAGTTTTTCAATTTTCAGGTTTTTCTATATTGTTTTTAAAATATGTATGGTTTTAGGGGTTTTATGGATTTTGATGGGTTTTTCAGTTTTTAGGGACTTTTAGGAATTTTAAGGTTTTTCAAGGGCTTTGGGGTTTTTTGGTTTTATTTCGATTTTTAGGGTTTTAAAAATTTTTATAGTTTTTTAACAGTTTTAATTTTTTGAGGGTTTTAAAGGGTTTTAGTGGTTTTATTGGTTTTTTGGTTCATATGGGTTTGCATGGTTTTTTATGGAATTTAGGGGTATTTATTATTTTCATGGTTTTTTTGATTTTCTAGTGTATTTTAGGTTTTAGGGATATTTATGGATTTTATAGGATTTTTATGGTTTTGATGGGTTTTTATGGGTTTTAGTGATTTTGATGGTTTTCGGGGTATTCAGGGTTTTTGAGAGTTTTTAAGTGTTTTTAGTGTTTTTGGGTTTTTTTCAATTTATAGGGTTTTGAGTTCATTGGGTGATTTAAGGGCTTTTAGTATTTTTTCAGTTTTTAACATTTTTTGGAGTTTATGATTTTTTAGATTTTTTGTGGGTTTTAGAAGTTTTATAGGGATTTTATCATTTTTAGTGATTTTTATGGGATTTAGTTTTTTTATCTAATTTCATGGATTTTAAGGTTTTTTTAACATATTTATAGTTTTTCGGGATTTAGGTATTTTCTTTGGTTTTAGGGTTATTTTGGGTTTTTAAGGGTTTTATGGGTTTTATGGGGTTTAGACACTTTTTTGGAATTTTAATGTTTTTTTAGTTTTTAGGGTTTTTAAGGATTATACGATTTTATTAACGTTTCTTAATGTTTTTAGCATATTTAATGTTTTTTTTAATTTTTGGTGGCTTTTATGGTTTTTATGTGTTTCTAAGGGTTTTATATGTTTTTAGTTGTTTGTATGGAATTTTGGTTTATTTTTGTATTTTTATAGTTTTTATGTTTTTCCTTTTTTGGGTTTTTTTTATTTTTATGGTTTTTAGTATTTTTAGTTATTTTTTGGGTTCTAGTATTTTTTAGGGGTTTTTAGAGGTTTTTCGAGGTTTTAGGGGCTTTTTTTGGGTTTTGGAGGTTTTTTTGAATTTTTTTATGTTTTTAAATGTTTTTACAGTTTTTAAAGATCCTTAATGTTTTTTAATGTTTCCAAGTATGTAAAGGGGTTTTATAATTTTTAGTGGGTTTCTGGGTTTTTATGGGTTTTTAATGTTTTTATGGTTTTTATGGGTTTTTAGTGTTTTCATTTGTTTTTTGGGTTTCTAGGATTTTTTAATTTTTAAGGAATTATTTTGGTATTTTTAGGGTTTTATGGTTTTTATGGGTTTTTATGATTTTTAGGGATTTTAAATGTTCATTGGTTTATACTGGGTTTTGGGGTTTTTGATGGTTTTTAATGATTTTTTGGGTTTTAATTTTTGTTTGTGTTTTTTATGACTTTAATGGTTTTTAGACTTTTTAATGATTTTTAATATTTTTAAGGGTTTTCGACTTTTTCGTGGTTTTTTGGGATTTATGGGTTTTAAGGATTTTTTCAGGTTTTTATTGTTTTTAGTGGGATTTGGGGTTTTCATATTTTCTAATATTATTAGTGCTTTGATGTTTTTTATTGTTTTTAGGGGCTTTAGAGAATTTGAGGGTTTTTACTATTTAAAGGGTTTTTTAGTTTTTTAGGGTTTTACATGGTTTTATGGTCTTTTTCGTTTTTAGGCCTTTTTTTAATTCTTTGGTTTATTAGGGTTTTTTTTTATTTTCAAAATTTTAACATTTTTTGGGTTTTTTGGTTTTTAGAGTTTTTTGTGGTTTTGTGTTTATGGGGTTTTATGGTTTTTAAGGTTTTAGGGTTGTTATGGTATTTAATGGGTTTTCAAGTATTTTAAGGTTTTTTAAATTCTCAAGGATTTTTAGCACTTATTTAGTATTCCTATTGGTTTTTGAGTTTTTTATGGTTTTAATGGATTCTTAGGGGTTTGGTTGAAAGGTTTTCTAGGATTTTTATGGGTTTTCATGGATTTTAGGGTCCTTTGGGGGTTTTATGGATTTTTTGATTTTTTAGGGGTTTAAATGTTTTATAGAGTTTTTTATCATTTTTAATATTTCTTGTTACATTTAGGATTTTTTTAGTTCTTAGATTTTTATGGGGTTTTAAGGGTTTTAATGGTTTTTAGGTGTTTTGAAGAGATTTTAGGTTTTTTTGCATTTTCAGAAGTTTTTAGCCATTTTCTAGGATTTTAAGGTTTTATGGTTTTCATGTATTTTAGGGATTTTTAGGGTTTTTTAATGTTTTCAGAGTTTTTTTAGGTTTTAGGGTTTTTAGAATCTTTTTGGATTTTTATGGCATTCTATATTTTTAGGGTTTGTATAGTTTTTAGAGTTTTTCACATTTTTAGTGGTTTTAACAGTATGTAGAGTTTATAGTCATTTTATGGGTTTTTATGTGTAATTTAGGGTTTTAATGGTTTTTATGGTTTTCAAGGGTTTTTAAGATTTTTTTTTGGATATTTACTTATTCAAGGATTATTATTATTTTTATTCATTTTAGGGGTTTTTAGGTTTTTAGGTATATTTGGGGGTATTATAATTTTTCTGGGTTTTAAGGGTTTTTTGGTTTTTTCATGTTTTTTTTTGGTTACTGGGGGTTAGTTTTTTTTGATTTTATAGGGTTTAAATGTTTTTATATTTTTATAAACTTTTTAATCATTTCTTTTGATTTTAGGTGTTTGTAGTGTTTTTATTGGGTTTTATGGGGTTTTAGGGATTTTTATGGTTTCTAGGTGTTTTCTGGTTTCTATGGGTTTTAGGGTTTTTATGTTTTTAGTTATTTTTATAGAATCCTTTGGGGTTTTATGGTTTCTAAGTTAATTAGGAGCCTTAGAGATTTTCGGGGTTTTTAGGGGTTTTCAAGGAATCATGGGGTTTTGTGGATTTTTTAGTGTTTTAACAGTCTTTTGGGTTTTAGGGATTTTTATAAATTTTAATGGTTTTAAAAAAATATCGAGATATTTAATGTTTTTAATGTTTTAATGTTTTTTATGAGTTTTTATAGTTTTTAGTGGTTTTTTGGATTTTAGGGGTTTTCAAGGTTGTTTGGCATTTTTATGGTTTTCAGGGTGTTGAGGCTTTTTGACATTTTTTTGCAATTCGTAGGGATTTTATAAAAATTTATAGTTTTAAGATTTTGTATGGGTCTTAGTGATTTAAAGATTTTTTGGGCCTTTTTGGGTTTTTAGTGTTTTTTGAGTTTTTAGTATTTTTTATGTTTTATATATTTTTTAATGTTTTTTACATTTTTATGGATTTTAAGGATTTTAATGTTTTTAGGGATTTATAGTTTTTATGGGGATTTAGGGATTTTAATGTGTTGATGTTTTTTTTGTTCTCTGGGTGTTTTCAAGGTTTTTGTGGTCTTTTATGTCTTCAAGGATTTATACGATTTGGTTTAGATTTTTTTAGGGTTTTTAGGTTTTTAGGGATATTGATTGTTTTTAAGGGTTTTCTGGGATTATAAGGGGTTTAAGGGTTTTCTATGTTTTTTATAGTCTTTCTAGTTTTTAGGGGTTTTATTGAGTTTTTTGGGGGGCTTTAAGTTTTTTTTATATTTTTTAATCAATTTTTAACGTTTTTAGGGATTTGAAAGGTTTTTTGATTTTTAGTGGCGTTTTATTGGTTATATTTGGGTTTTAATGGTTTTTAAAGGTTTTTCTGTTTTTCAGGGATATTTTAGTGGTTTTAGAGTTTTTATTTTTTCAGGAATCCTATGTAATTTTTTTGGATTTTCATGAATTTTAAGTGTTTAGGGAAATTTAGATATTTTTTATAATTTTTATAGTTCTTAGGATTTTTTATGGTATTTAGTGATTTTGATGGGATTAATTATTTTAATAAACATTTGGGTTTTTAGGAATTTTTTTAGGGGTTTTAAGGTTTTTAAGTTTTTTTAATATTCATAGGGATTTTAAGGGTTCCAAGAGTTTTAGTGGGTTTTTAGAGGTTTTATGTGGTTTTAAGGTTTTTAGCATTTTTAGGGGTTTTAGGGTTTTTTTAATATTTATACGGTGCTTAGGTTTTTTTAGGATTGTAATGGGTTTTTGGGGGTGTTGGGGTTTTTAGTTGTTTTAGGGGTTTTCAGTGTTTTTATGGTCTTTGTAGTTTTATGGTTTTATGAGTTTTTTAGGATTTTTAAGGGTTTTTATAATTTTTTATCCTTTTTAATATTTTTGGGGTTTTGAGGGTTTTTAGAGTTTTTAGAGATTTTTAGAGTTTATGGGTTTTTCATGTTTTTTAAGGGTTTTATGGTTTCCTAGGTGTTCTTATGGGTTTTAGGGTTTTACATTTTAACATAATTTTAGGTTTTTAAGTATTATTTTTGTCATTTGGGTTTTTTAGGGAAAGAAAGGCTCGAGGCCAGGCTATTCCTCACCTCCCCCAAAATTTATTATAAAAAGACACGAAGACACTGTAGACAAGGTAGGGGTGGGGTCAAACAACCCACGCCCAAAAACCCTTAACAAACACACACACAAGGACCACAAAAAACGAAAAGAAAAGAAAGAAAAAGACAAAACACACAAATGGAAGACAACAAATCAGAAGTCTTCATCCCCATATGGGTCTCCATCAACACCATAACCAGTTGAAGCATCAGACTCCACTGACTCCAATTCAGATGATTCATATTACTTTGGGAAGGTGGTGTAGTAATCTATGAGACATTTCTGTTTCGCATCAGGCTTCCCCTTGATGGACCGACCTCCCCTGGCAGGGGGATTGGCTTTACAAGAAGCTCTCATGGACACAGTCCTAGGTAAAGTAGAATAATCCTTCCTCGGTTTCCTCTTCTGGGGATCCAAGGAAACCCCTAGAGAATTGTTTTCCTTCCCATGAGGTGTGGTCACCTCGAGCGAATACCTCTCCTTGCTAATCAGATCCATATTATGATACGTCCTTCTACCTTCCTCCAGGAAAAAAATTTGATCAGGGATAAAAGAGTCCTCCTGATTTAGGGAGCAAGCAGCAAGAGCCCCACACCACGGAAAAAATGTGGCCACCAAGGCAGAATCATCAAGATCAAGGCAGGGTGGGGATACCACACCAGCAAGGGCCAATTGTAACTGCCCCTCCTCCATAGGAGGAAAGGAAACCTCCACAGCCGCCTCCATCGCCTCCATATGCTCAGAAGCCTCCCCCTGCTAAAGAATGAATCAAGCTAAGTCCCCCGGCAAAGATTCACAAACAGAAGCACCCTCAAGCACCAAAAATGCCAAGGATCCCTGCCCTGGTCACAGGGATCCCTCCAACATAACAGGAAGCTTCTCCGACAGCTCCCAAATCCAGGGGGCCTCCCGCTACTCATCCTCCATCCCCAGAACCAGGCTGAGAGAAGACATATCAACTTGTTCATCGCCCTCCCCTTTTTCGGGCATTATCCCTTCCAAAAACTCCCCCGCCTTCCCAACCACCACCTCCCTCCAATCCATCACCCCCTTCTCATACACCTTCCCCTGCAAAACATCAAATCTATCTTCCCTAGACTATACATTACTCTCAACCAACATATTTTGCACCTCATCAAAACCATTTGCAACACAACTCAAATCCAGCACAGCAGCAACAACCACGAGTGAATCATTCTGGGAACTCCCTCCACCATGACCAGCAGCAGCGGCTAGCACCCTACTCTACACCTTCTCAGCAGGTATATCACATCCCGCAATGTCAACCAGGGGCCGTTGCACCTCCTCCTCACACCCCATCCCATCAAAACGGTTAAAAGTTGAGACCAAAACCAGCCTCTCCTTCAGACTGCTGTCTTAGGAAATAGGCATCCCAGCAGCAGCAATCTCCATGCAGAGAGGATGTCCAACATTCGGAAGCCTCAAATCACTCCTCAAGTGCTTGAAAACATCACTCTCCATGGGATCTGGTTGAACTGAGCAGCCACTTCCTCTAAACTGGTAGCACCTACTGCAAGCCCATGGCCCCCCCAGAACAACAGGACTCTCCCCAGTCCCATCCTGCTTAATACCACCAAGAGTCTCCAGGTGCAGGACACCTGATGGTGGTTCTGTCACCAGCCCATGTGCAACCGCCTCCCCCACCAACTACTGCGGACTAGAACCATTGCACAACACATCATCACCTGAAGAATGTACCTTCTCCAGACATTCAGCCTGCCACTACTCTTGCAAGTCCTCACTGCACAATATTAAAGATGTAAAATCATCCCCCTTCTGGAATTCCACCTCTTGAGTCCTCACACCCAACTCCTCCACAAGGTCATTAGTAGCTGATTATCATGGAAATGCCCCCGGAAAAGGATTCCCTGCCTCAGCATTACTTTGCTCCTCCACCATCACAACCCGATCATCGGACCCAGCCATCCCATAATCCTTTTCTAGTGCTCCTTTGCTGCTAATTCTCCATCTGCAAGAAGAAATAGAATGTCGCAAATGCCTACATATAGAACATAACACAACAACCAAATCAAACACCACAAGCTGTTTGTAGCAAAATTCATTGCCAACATTAATCCACACAAAGTATATTAGGGGCTTTGAAACATCTAGTTCAACACATATTCTTAGGGAAACTGGGTGGCAATTCACTTTAGTCCTGCTGTTTGAACATTGGTACCGACCAACCAGATTCCCAAGCATACAGATAATGGATGGATTCTGAAACATAAGGGGATTTTCGGGAATCTAACCCATGAGGAAACCAACAAAGAATCATGGTTCATATATAGTTCAAAACTCCACATAATGAGATAGAAACTAACTCTGTTGAAGCTTCGAGGTGCTGCGGACCAAGCACAGATCAAATCATACTCTGAAAAAAAAAACTGTATCATAATGTGATGGCCATCCAACAACCCTACCGTGGCCCGATCTTGGAGATTCCAAAATCCAAAAACAAATCTATCAAAAGCCTCTACAGAGGGATGAAGCTTTGTGAACCGAGAAACTAGGGTCAAGCTATGAAGTGCAGAGGCCAAATGAAACTCCACGTACGATAAACCTAATTGAGGGAAGCCTTCATATAAGTCAGCAACCATCAAAAAAAGCTCAATTCGGGGGAATGTAGGAAGAATATCAGGCAAGGGGGAGGGATAAAGGCCAAATCCTCATTACCATCACATGGAAAGCCCTCCCCCATAGGGGTAGGAGGGAGGATCAATGGCGACACCGTCAAGGAAGCATCAGGAGCTTCCTCTCTTCTCTTAGTTTTTCTTCCTCTAGGGTCATCTATTTGGGTTTTTTAGGGTTTTCATGGATTTTTAAAGTATTTAGGGTTTTAAGGGGGGTTTTTATTTTTATGGTCTTTTAGGGTTGTTTAGGGTATTTTTGGTTTTTAGGGGTTTATTGATTTTTTTGGGTTTTATGATTTTATAGAGTTTTATAACGTTTTTAGGTGTTTGAAGTATTTTTAAGGTTTTAGGGGTTTTATGGATTTCAAGGGGTTTTTCAAGGCTTTGGGTTTGTTCTGCCTTCGAGGTGGCGTGTGTACGAGGGTAAGGAGATGGAACGACAAGGATCATCACTCATCTCTTTTTCCATAGAGATGATCTCTCATAGAATTTAGCATTCCATTGTTTAAACCTATTCAATGTCATTATCCTTTAAAGAAGGTTGAATTGACCCTGTGGGGAACTGTTGGTCCCAGCATGTGATTGCGTGTGGGTCAAGAACTCATGAAACTGGTCATTTTTTGATATAAATTCCTCAGATGGTCTCCAATGGGTTTATTTGTGTATCCAAGAACGCCAAATGGCCCTAGTATCCATGATTCATGGACCTGCATTCCAATGGAAGCTGCTCGTTGACTGATTATTTGGCCAACAACACTAGATGACTCCATTGGTCGATAGGATGGGAGGTCAGGCTCACCACACCCTTCTGGGGGGGGATTGTTGCATGTTCTGGGACTATCTTATAGATTTAAGTCATGTTCATATGTTCTTGAAACTTTGGTTCATTCCCAAAGAGTGTGTCCATGGGATATCGTTGGTTTGCAAGATCATTGTGGGCATGAATATGTTTATTTCCATAGGGGTGATGCTAACTTATCCATATTATAAGGCGCTCTGGAGTTTATCCTCATCTAGGAGGTATAGAGGGTGACTTGATGATGGGATGGAGACCACAAGGAGGGCTTCTAATGTATCGTTAGGAGAGAAATTAGAACCCATATAGTTTATATATTTGGGGATTATACATGGAAGATTCACATTTGATATACATGATTGGGTGGACCCTTTTGGGATGGGCACCTTTTGAGCTCAGGCCTTCTAGCAGATGTCCTACATCTCCTGATCTGGTCAGGAATCTGATTTCTCGTAGTTTAGATGGTGTGGGGCTTACAGATGGATACTTCCCATTTTATGGTACTTGATTGGGTGGACCCTTTTGGAATGGACACCCTTTTGAGCTCTGGCCTTCGGGATGGTGTCCTACGTATACAGATCTGGTCCGGAATCAGAGTTCTCATAGTTCAAAGGGTGTACTGAGGTTGTAATCCTTACAAACCTCTAAGACCATGTGATCCATGATCCATCTGAGAACCAAGAGGATATGAAATATTTGACAATTCACATGCCTCCTCCCCTATTTTTGGGAGAGGGAGAGCCCCCAGCGGAAGAGTCCAGGGCGACCATGGGCGAGGGCGCAGAGTGATGAATCATTCCATGTGAAATGGAATTAAAGGACATGCTTCCCTAACTCGAAGGATTGGGGACTTACCTTAGTAGGATGGCCCCGGAGCATGTTTTGGGAAGTGGAGGAGTTTCATCATCATCAAAGGGGGGAGAGAACATAAACCCTTAGACTGATCACCATTCATAATTAAATGGAAAATAAAGTGATCACCCCTAATCCCAAGAATGGGGAGGTTCACATCGGTATCCCAAGATTGGACCCTAGGTTACCTTGGGAATTTATCCTTACAGGAATTCCCAAATCCATCACCTTTTTGGGAGGGCCTTTGTGACTCTACTTAGCATAGGTATGTAGACTCAATGAGGCGTGTTGATTCTTTTGATGGCATGATCATATGTTTTCGGTGGCTTTTGAGGAGGCTTTGACCTAGTGCCGGAGAACTAGTTAGCAAAGGGATTATGGAGGACTGGATATTATTGGAGGGGTGAGGTTGGAATTGAAGGGAATTATACCCAAAAACACCCCATTCTGCGTACTGGATTCTCATGTAGGATAGGGATGGCTTCGCATACCGTAGTTGTATGCAGGCAGGAGGGCCATTCGCGTACTAGTGTGTTATGTGATCATGGTTATCACCAACCACATACCAATTTGGTATGTGGATGACCATGAAACTTTTGGTTATATCCGCATACCTATTGGGTATGTGGCACCGGGTTCAGTCCATGTAGTGATACGCTATGTGGAGCGCCATATTGAAGGAGGGTTGAGGGAATTTCCATTCACGGTAAATTCATCCGATAGAATTATTTGGTTCGCATTTCACTAGTTGGGTTCACATTTCTTATTATTATTATTCAATTCCCCCATTTTTATGGTTCACAGCCAGATGTACATGCGGATGAAGTGGTTCATAGTTTTTGTTTCACCGATGAAAGATGGAGTGCAACCTCTGAGTTTCCCTCAATAATTCATTTCCGGCCCTTCCCTCTATTTTTCTCCTCTTTGCATGTATTTATTCTTCGACTATTCTCCTTTTATAGAGCATCATAGAGATCATATCTATTGGCCATGTGACACCATTTGCGGAGGCCCATTGAAGCAATTTTCAAACCCACAGAAGACTCAGTCTACTGGGGTTTGTGGAGACTTTGGGTTCATGATAATCATTCACAGAACCCTGGCTGTCCACTTAATACATGAACTGAGGGGTTTTCAGCATGGTATGTGGATGGTATTACATGTAGAACTCCTTCGGTTGATGCAGTTTGTAGTTTGACATGCTTGATGGCCATCGTTTCGCGGGCCAGCAGTTCGCGGAGCATCCCTCATACCTTGCCGTTTGTGATCCATCTTTTTTGCGTATCTTTCCCGGTGATGGTATGAATTCCATTTAAAAACATTAATTCATTCAAGTTACTTCAATGAAATACAACTAAATTTTAGTCTCTCCACCTTGATAATCTTATATAAGTGCTTGATTATTTCTACAAAGTGATTTCGAGGGTATTTATTCTCTTTAACAGAATTTTAAGGACCCTACAAATGCCCCCCATTATAATAGTGTCTATTCAGAACAAAAAGGAAATTATTCTGATGTAGAAGCAATCATTTACTGAAATGGTTCACGCTAGAACATGTAGACCCGGTAGGAGGGGACAAAACCTATATATATTGAGGCCCATGTCATTTTCCATTTACCATTTCTCACGGAGAAAAGTGCTCTTGATTCCCTGGCTTCAATCACTTTCATGTACCATGCTCCTTAAGAAAACCACAGTCATGAACTGCTCTGTATGTTTCACAAAACGATTTCCTCTCCATTTCCTTTTCCACGTACCACCTTTTGGATTCCATGAACGGGATTGTGGAAATTTAAAACGTAAATTTTGGATTCCTGATAGAAGAAGGATATGCGGCTGACTTGATCATGTACCAAACTTGGATCGGCGAACCAAACCTAAATACCTATTAATACAGACTTAAATTTTAATCCACAACTTTTGAAGGTAAACTTAACTGAGTCCGAGGTTTTTAGTTTCTACATTCTGTGGAACCTTATGTTTGTTGGCCAATGGTTTGCGAACATTCACCTCTCATTCATTACGCATACCATGGTTGTACTAGGTGAATAGTATCTGTGTACCCTAGCTGTAGGCAGAATAAATTCTGCATGTTATACTAGATGCAAAATTCACTTTTCGCATACTGTTTTATATGAATGGTATGCAACGCATTTTGAGGACATGTTTTGAGTCCTTTTTCCATTATTTAAATTTCCTTTTCCCAACAATTCTTATCATACTGACTCTTCATCATCTTATGGATCTTCATACACAGGTTTCAATGGCTGATTCAAAAGCCGCTGATAATTTCGATGCTTCTTCTAAGGATACTATTGTTGTTCTTCTTTCTGTTGCTGATGAAAGATCAAGGGATATAGTGGCCTCAGTTGACAAAAAGACTATGGTCACTTCATTTCACCAATACCTTGGTAATCTTCTCATGGTGGGTCAACGGGAGTACCCGGTATTAAATAGGCTTCCTTATTACAGTTTTGGACTTTTGTCTGACGCAGTGATCCTGGTGCCAAACTGGACCAATCATCCATCTACATAGATAATTAATACTTCCATTCCAAAGGCCTTGATCTCTTCAAAGGGACTGTACCTTCAGAGAGAGGCTACTTTTGGTCCTTTTCTACATTATAAACCTCAAACCTTAGAAGGGGTGCAAAAAAAATCCCAATTATATATCCCACTATTATCTTAGAATCATGAGGAAGGCCACAGTGAATGAGAATCATGGTTGGTCATCACGATGGGACCTTCTCCCTGGAGGCTTATTTGCATGGATTGGGGGTGGCCTTTTGGCTTCTCTAGAGTTGTAATGAATTTTTAGCTGATCTACAGCTTGTGGGACTGTAAGAGGCCTCCTGGTTTTCTCAGACATACACACATTGTCCTACTACCCTTATTTCACAACTTTTAAGCAGGTGGAGTCGAGATACCATCACTTTTCATTTGACCCACAGGGAGGTTGGCATCATCCTTTGGTAAATACAGCTGATTTTGGGATTCCCTATCATTTGGGACATGTACGATGAATTTCTCCCTCTATCTACTATTTAGGATGATGAGAAAAGAAACCCCCCCCTCAGGCTAGGAAACTCATAATCCAAGCCAAGATTCTTTTGAAGGAAATTGATCTCTATTGGAAATAGGAAGTTCTGTTTGATGACTGGTTTGTGGTTTTACTATGAATACTGGTCTCAAGCCTGATCCGTGGAGACCTAGGGAATTTCCTACCAAAGCCACCTATAGGAGAGCAGGAACATACTATCCCACCTTAGAAGAAGTGGATTTTTAGAAATGGGGAGAGGGTATCATCCCCAATATCAATTGTTTATTTCAACTGGCGGCTTTTTTAGCCGTGTTGCTGAGCGGGTGGCTTCTACCAGTGCTATAATATGGTGGAGTAAGAGCCTCAACCATTATCATGGCTGCTCACTTGGCCACTGGTAAATGCATCAATTGATCTATCCCTATGTTGGCCAAGATATATCGCTTGTTGGGCCACATCAGCGAAGGGTGGTCACCCTGCCAGATGGTTAGCCCTTTTCAAATTATTTTGGGATGGATGGGAGCCCACATAGGGGGTTATTCCTTCATTAATTCCTTATGAATCCTGAGTTCAACCCCTATACCGTACCTTTAGAGCACTAGTAGACTCATTCCATCATCTTGGGCATCACAGGATAAGCTGGTGGAGATGACCAAAAAAATGAGCTAGACTTAATGGCTTGACTCAATTCTTATGAACATTTTTATTAACACCCTTATGATTCCCCCACTTGTACCATTACAAAAAATGCATCACAAGACATTTTCAACTGAGGTTACTTATTTTCATTGTGAGAATGAATTTTGGTTGCTCGTATTGGAGGGGAACTCGTCTGTTAGGGCTATGAACCCTGAAGGTTTAGCCAACAATTCAATTGCATTCAGAAGTTATGCCCTCCTGCTCTTAACATTTCTTTCCAAGAGAAACTTCTCATGAAATCTCACAAATTTTGGCTAATATTTACTCGTTAGGACACCCAGAGCTAGAAAAATATTCTAGATTCTTCAGATTTCATGCCCTTTTTTACCAAGAATTACATTGAGGCCTAGGTTACGTCATATCCTAATGGCCAATTGATCGACTTGGTGCCCATTATGGAGAATTCTAGGGAATCCAAGGTGAAGGGACAGGGGAAGAAAATGGAAGCTAGTGAGCACCCACAACCTGGAAAAGCTCTTTGAAGGTACCTTCACTCCATCCCTAGGAAATTTGCGACATATGTGGTTATGACCTCACGGGCAGCTAAACAATCTGTTAGGGCTTCTACCGAGAGTCCATCATCCATTCATTCAAAGGCCATTTTTCTATTGGACTGGAGGCAATGAGACCTTTTGAAAGGTCATCAATCTTACTGTGTCCAGTCCACTTAGGATTTATGGAAACTCCTCCAGACTATGGATGTTTCCCTTGTTGATATTGGTATAGTGTCAGCAATGACTGACGTTTATCCCTATGAGGATCCATATGAGGTGGGATGATACTTAAGGACCTTGAGACCCTCATCCACTCCTGAATTTGTTGGTGTGGGTACTCGCATCGGGTTCTTTCCATGCTGCGACCATAAATCGCTGATGATGATGATAACATTATTGGCTTACCTACTATGGCCGCTATGAAATATGTTTCTTCTTCTCCCACATCATCTCATAAAAATTATTCTTCTCGAGGTCCTGAGCTTGCAGGGACACTTGGGAAATTCTTACTATTGTCAAATCCTACCCCTCTTCCTCATGTTAACCCCTAGTGTTGGCCATCCCAATTAAGGCTACGTTTCTAGAGGCTTGGAGAGTCTAAGATGAGTTAAGGGAAAGCACCTGAGATGAATATATGTGAAGAATTATTCAGAGGGGACAAATTGATCTTACAGGTTTTGGGGGATCCATCACTCCTACCAGCATTTCAACCGACGAAGTGCCTAATGAGGTGGCTGATTACCTGACTGAAATGGATCAGTGCCTTTATGCTCTTGTGGATAGACATTACTGGTCATACCATGTGTCATAGATGGTATTACTCCCATGGTCAATAGGAGTGGTCTTATCTACAACCTTCGGCCTTGAGTTTAATTATTGAAAACATAGTAAAAATTTTCATCCATTCTTTTTTATTTATTATTTTTTCTTTCATTTATTCTGGGGCTTACCTGGACCCAGTAGGAAGATTTTTCCTCAACTTACTCTCCCAGTGGTACTATAGCTGTGAAGTACACTCCCTTAGCGGTAGAGGGTATAGATGGAGGATATCCCAGAGGCCAATAGATTATAGAGGTGGTGATTTCTGACCCTTCTAGGGAGTTTCCCCCTCTAGATCCTCTCAGTGATCTTATTCAGGATCCATCTCCCTAACATTACAAGAAACGTAAGCAAGCTTCCCAGCTATCGATGCACCTTCGAATGGGGGATCATGAGTAAGTGTCTTCTCACCTAGTGATTGAACCAAATATCCTTACCTTGTTGAATCATTGGTACGTATATGTACATTGACGCGGGGCCCATCGATGATCAAATGACGATTTCCCGAGCATTTATAGCCCATGTCCCTTTCAGGGTAGAGGAAGAATTTCCATCTATTAAAGCTAATCAAAATAGGGAAGTAGGGCCTTTTGAGGTGACCGGGGGTGTTGCTGACCCCTTGGATGTGCCTACCCCTACTCAAATAATTTTTCCCCATCAGTGGAAGGTCATTGAGAAGTAGAGCGTTCATTTGATCATGCCAAATCGATTCTCACGGAGAGGAACAAGGTGTTATTTGTGACGAGGGATAATTCCAATGATGAGAACTGGGTTTTCCCAGATTTTAGAAGGGCTTCAAATACCATTTGGCCAGTAAATATTGAATAAGAGGCTCTTGTACCTGTAGAAGAAACTACTTAAAAATACAATACTCTTCCTGCTTACAGGTGCTCTAAGAAAGTCATGGTCAGGGAGGCTGGTGTTCCATCCCTTGAAAATCTTGAACGGGCTATCGTACCATTTTTTCCAATTCTAATATGCATTATGTTTTCTTTTCCCGGTATTCCGAGACCAATATCCTTATCTAGAATGACTATACCCACAAGTCTTACACTGACCAACGACATTTTAAGGGAAATCTTGAGGACTGCTATTTCGACCGGTCATGGTTCCGGGTCCTTAGCACTCTCTCATATCCATGGAGTGTGACTGATGTTTGAATATTTAGTTCCACCAATTATGGATAGCAATATTTCTTTGGGGGTGGGAGGTATTTTCGTCTCTTCTTCATCCCTGGAATCACAACCACAATCTTTGGAAATAGAGGATATCCCTACCTTTCCATCTATTCTGGTTAACAGAGATGAGGCTATTGCAAGGTCAAGCCTTGTTGTATCTGCCAAACCAAGTCCCTCTCTGGTGAAGTTCATTCCCAACAATATTTCATCATCATGGAGTGATTCTAAGACTGACCAAGAAAGCATGGCCGGATTTCTTCCTACATGAAAAAAAGCATCGAGTAAAATCTACGGATTAATCTCTTAGACTCCATTTGAAGAGATTCCGGCAGGACTAACAAGGTTACACTGCCAATTTATAGTTCTAGGTTTTGGTGGATTTAACTATTATAGAATTTATGATATCATAAGCAAGTGTTTTTTTCTAGAGAATCAACAGTTTCACTTGATTTTCACCTCTATGTGGAAGATTCGATGGATTATCTAGTGGATACGCGACAAATCCTTATTAATGAAGTTTCCACTCATGCTGGGACGATTTCGAAGATGAAAAATGAACTCATGAAGAATGATTCTCTGATGGAGACTCTTGAACTGGAAGTTGAGCAAGAAATCTAGAAACTTGAATGACTCAAATATGAGCGTGCTCGGGCCACAGATACTGTTGAGGAAGGGCGATGGAAAAAGTAGGAAGTAGAGAGCACCAACCTCTAAGACATGAGATAAGAAAAGGTGTTGTGAGTGAGTGTATAATCTGAGACATCGAACTTATTTTATCTTTTCCAAGCCATTGAGAAATCTCACCAATCATTGATGCAGCTTTGTGACTCCACTTGATGTCTCCTATAGAGGTCTTATCTTGTTCTCAAGGAGAGACTCTTGGTTTTGGATGCCCAACATAAACTTTTATGGAATATGATGGAACTGATATATCTCTAAATTCCCCCTATTTTCCTTTTCATGTCAACATTATCTCAATCATGTATTAATTTTAAACTATCACATAAAATTAGTAAACTAAGATAACCAAATAGAACTCTAATTTTTTCCTGAGCTAAGGGAATCACTGAGCGTAGTTCGAATATTGTTGAGGTTCAATGGAATACCTTATGAACTTTTGTTTCTTTTTCATTATTACCCTAGTTTTTTTCAAATCCTACTTGGTATGATATTAGGAGGTATAAATTGGATTTTTCTTAGGCCTCCATTTGTGGGTTTTTGACCTAACAATATTAATGCCTTTTCCGATGGATTAATTTTTTTAATGAACAAATACTCATCTTTTTCCAAGGGGTTACTTCAGTGTATTCTCCCTTAGGTGAGTATAACATCTTTTTCTTTTTCTGGAAGGACATAGTTCTTCCAATAAAACATATTACTGATGTTTCAGGTCAAACATATTTGACCAAATTTAGCGGGGTAATTCCCCTACTCAGGACTGTTAGTCATAAATGTCCTAGTGTCCTTTAGACATGGGTTATTGATTTTTATTGACCATAGATTTGTGGATTCTGGAGCTAAATGAGTCTCAAGATCTTCATTGGGCATACAAAGGTAGGAAAGGACTCTCATAGGGACAAATTTTCCTTTCATTGATTATTATATTTGTGGGTGAAATATGCAGAGCCACCGACGCATGATATGAATAGTTTTGAAAAGGTGTCCCTAGGACACTAGCCTTCCATTATCGATGTCCTGGTGGGATTTTCAACATTTTGGATTTATCATGATGTTGGGTTCCACAATAGGTGGCTGGATTAAGTATTGTTGTCTGAGAACATTAGGAACCTTCACATCGGCCTTAAGTGGAAAATTGTTCTCGCACGTTTTTTACTTGTGTGAGGAAGAGCTGGAATGTAGTCAATTCAATTAAGAGTCTTTTCTATGTTAGTGGTACATGGGAAGAATGAGGTACATAATCTGTCATCTATGAGTTTTTGAATATTGGGGCGTGACAAGAGGTGAATGTAATTTGAGCATACATAGTCTGTAAAGGACACTCCTAGAGACAAATTTGCCTTTGATTGGTGACCATTTTTGTGGGCGATGTATGGAGAGCCAGCGGGGAATAATATGCATATCTAGAAAAGGTGTCCCCAGGACACTGGCCTTCTGTCTCTAATGTCCTTTGAGGATTACAGAGATTGAGAAATTTCAGAATACGGTGTGTTACCTTCGACCAGGGGTGCCCTTTGTCATAAGAAGAGGATTTTTAGATGACCTTTTTCGGGGAAACTCAAAAATGTGTAGGGTCATACTTTTTTTCATACAGATCAACTTCACGCATGTTATTAGTATATATTTTAGAAACCTCAAAAGAGACCAAAGGTGAATCAGGCCCATATCTTATGATATATCCAAGATGAGTGAAAGTGGGAAAATGTAAACCATGAATTTGGGGGGCCATGAATTAGGAGGGGTGGAATGAGGCTTGGAAGACATTTGGTGTACTGAGGTAGGAGATTACTCTCATGAGGATGAATTTTCCTTTGAATAATGACCATTTTTTTGGGTGACGTATGCAGAGACATCGGGGTATGATATGCATAGTCAATCAAAACTGTCTGCAGGACACTGGTCTTCCATCCTAGATGGCCTTGGAGGGATATGTGGATTCAAGATCACATAAATCATGGAGTTTGGAATATGGAAGGGATACACCAGGACATATTAGAGACATTTGGTCTATGAATTACTCATGGAATAGTGTCCCTTATGTAGATATGACCCATATGCAGGGTGATCTATTCGTTATATCATTGGGTTACCCGGTCACTTAACATCACATGGCTAGGACATGGGGTTCCTCTTGGGGGTGGGAAAAGTTACATTCCTTTTATTTTTGTTCTGATAGGACCGAATTCTAGGTCCTTTTTTCATAATGTCACGATAGATCTCTTTCTAAGATCCCTAAGCTCACGCGAGCTATGCTCGGTGAGATAAACAAGGAATCACATGGGTTTCATGTCACCATCTAATAATAGTGAAATCAACATTAGGGGGAACTTTTAGGCTAAATCCATTGCCTTTTAGTTTATCTTTGTGTGGTGAGGATGATTTTGGCCTTGTAGTTCAGCATCATGCGGTATGGACGTTTTAGGCCTGGTAGTTTAGTGTCGTGCAGTGAGGACAATTTTTGCCTTGAATAGGTCTTCAAAAGTTTCAAGTTAATAACATTCATGGTTTTTTGGCATGTAAAGACCTGGAAATTTCAAGGAAATGTTTTTCTAAAATTATTTGGAATTTTACGAGTTTGCAGTTTCTGACGGGACCTGATTCCAAGGCTCGGTGTGTCCGGAATAATTTTATGAAGTTTTGTTTAGGTGCATTCAGTAGATTTAAGAGAAATATTTTCTATCTTTTGAACCAATTCTTGACATTGAAATCCAAGGACACCGATGAATTCACAGCACTGGTATTTTACATAGGTGACCTTTACCGCAGTTGCGTTTGGTCAAGAGTGGGAGTTAAATTTTTGGGATTTTTTTAAATCAAATAAAAATTATGTGTTACATAATTTTTGTTAAGGGATATTTATTTCCTCCAAAGAGGATTTGGAGGTGGGGCCCACACCCCACATAACCTCTCAAGAGAGGATATTGTTTGGTGGGGCTAACATTATCACCTAAGCCTTCAACTCCCCCTTTAACTCCTTGAAACTTTTTTTTAACTTTTGAACTCCCACATTATGGAGGAGCCTCTCCACCACCCTCACATTAATTGTGCCAACTTAATTAATTAATTAATTGGCTCAATGTTTTGAATTAATTTGAAATTCATGTTAAGGATAAAATAATATCCTAAGCTATTATTTTTGGGTTGGCACATGTTGTGTTGGTGGAGCCTTGGAGAATAGAGAGGGTCTTCATACCACGAAGAACATTTACCCTCTCGAATGAAGAACACAAGGCCCTAGATCATCTCTTTCTTCATTGTTCCTTCTCCGCGTCACAGGAGAAGACATAGCCTGCGAGGAACGTCACCAATGACAACGGATCTTCCTCCGATATTGACAGAAGGACACCGTCTTCATCGACACCGTCTTCTGGGACACCATCATCTGCGATGCCGATTTCCGCGACAACGACAACGTACCTTGAATCGAGGTTGGGGGATTTGTTTAATTTTAACTGAATAAAATTATATCCTCGATTCATCGATGTTTACTTTATTTGACGGTGGACTTTTGTTATCATATAAAGCAGAGGGTGCGGGCGGAACAAACACGGCACGAAGTCCCTCTGTTGGTTTATGATTGTTTGACGATGAAGACGGAGCTGAGAGGGCGTGGTGGTGTCGTACTGTGCCAGAAAGAAGGAGGTCACAGTCTTGAGGCAGTAGCGACCGAAGGCGGCTGTGATTGAAGGTGGTGGCGACCGAAGGCCAGGCCACACAGGCACCATCGCACCGGCCGTATGAGAGGAAACTGTGTCCCGCAACCGCAGGCTGCTCGGCCGAAGAAGAACCGACCAGACTCATGCCTGTCTGGCTGGAGAACCACAGTGCCATTAGGCACCGCACTATGGAGGAACCGCGGCCTGCTTCCACGGGCTGCTCGGTGGATGAACTGGCCAGGCTGAAGGGAACAACGACACTACTAGGCGCCGCGTGTGGAGGAACTGCAGCCCACAACCACAGGCCACTCACGCCGGGCAAAATCGGCTGGCTTCGGCTAGCCAGGCAGCAAGGCGGGGTGGCGCCGCTCGGCACCACCAAGCAAATCGAACCGACCTGCACCCGCGGGTCGGGTCTGCGAGTGGGTCGCGCCCTACCGGTTCGGACCCTCCGGGCCGGGTCCTTGGGTGGGTCATGCTCCACTGGGCCGGTCTGACCCCCAGCCGGGTCGAACCCACCAAACTGGGTCAGACTGACCTGCCAGCCCACTGGGCTTAATGGGCTGGGCCCGTTTCTCTTAAACGCAAATATCTCGTATACCGCACATCTGATTGACGCGCCCTCTGAGACACTATGATATTTGTGAAGCGGTAGTCCTTTTGCGATACTATAAGTGATTTTTGGACAACATTGGAAAATGGATGGGTTTGGAACGAGCGTAATTCCAACCGGGCCCCTGGAATGAAAATGCTAATAACTCTCAGATCGGGCATCCAATTGATGCGTCGTTTGTCGCGTTGGGTTCCTTATGATGAGACTGAACTACGGGATACATCAACTCAGGACTTCATGATATATGATGTATCGAAACTTGGCTTGAGGAGAGGAACCTCCTGGAATCGAGCATGTTGTGTGCGTTAACCCTAGAGTTGGTTGCGACTGTGACGACTAATGTACCGGAATCCTACTTGTGTTCGACAGCGATGACTACTGTACTGGGATTCTCCATGGGTTTGACGACGATGGATATTTTACCAGAATCCTCTGTGGGTTCGATAACGATGACTACTATTCTTGTACCCTATGTGGGTCTGATAGTTTTAACTTATGTACTTGTATCCTGTCTGAGTTCGACAGAGTAGCTGGACGTGTATCCTGTGTGGGACCAACAGCATAGCCGGTCTAGCATCATGTGTGGGTCCGACAGCTTAGATGAATCAGTGACTACATCTGATCACCTCTATCGCTATACGAAAGATGTATACCTATGTGAGCTGAGTCTTGACTTTCAATCATTATCATCGATGTGATTGACTTTACTTCCTGTGTGGAATCGATTGTTCTTGGGCTCTAGAGTTGGAGTCGAACTGAGATTGATAACATAGGTATATGTATGGGAATATACCTAATTAGGGTTGGTTGATACTTTGTGATTGTATCTTTACTTTTATGGTTTATCTTTTGTGGATTCGGGGAGACCATAGGGGGTCTCGGGGTCCCTATTGAGTAACATTATACTCACCCCTACATGGGCAATTCCCGCACTTCATTGTGTAGGTTGAAAACGATGGACAACACTGATTGAGGCAGAGTGTTGTGGAGTTTGACAGTACCAAGAGGTGGAATACTTGGAGAGACGTACACGGAGCGGATGGATGGACCTGAGGTGCTGAGGAGTCCATCTGTACCCACCCTTCTGGTGGGATTCCTGGAGGACAACTCAGTAGTTTCTGTTTAATTTTCTGTAGTTGTACTTTACTACTAGGCTTATATTTCTGGCCCCTTTCCTTTTAGCACATACTTTTGTATCAGTTTTACATAGTGATTATTTTCAGTTGTTGCCTCTACTGCTTCTGTTTAGACTGTCAGTGTGTTAAAGGTTAAAAAGTAAATGTCTTCCCCTTTATCCGGATTATGCCTTTGGTGCTGGTCGACATCCCCTGGCCTATGGAAGGCGGGCTTGGGGTTGTCACGACACGGGCCCTAAGGATGGTTCATGGAAAATTAGTATCAGAGGAGTCGGTTCTGCTGCAGAACTCAGGACTCTTATTATTCTATTCTATGAAGAAATAGTGTTAAGAGTATTGATTATGGTTTTGAGTCCAGGGAGTCCAGTGTTGGTGCGGCGGCGGACGTATCCATACACTAGGACCCTGACCACTGATTTCCAACTCAGTGTGCGAAAACACTAATTGCGTGTGTGTTTCCATTAAAAGTGTTTTCTTCGTGATTACATTGTGTCAACTCACTAGGTATACAGTTTTAACCATGGTGCACCTGTTTATTTTTAGTATGGCCCCATGAAGGCATCCAGCTAGGGTTCCGAGTTAAATACGCGCTGGTAGCCCACCGAGCGATGATGCCTCATTGCAGGGCCCCATCACAGTGGAGGCACCAGTGGTACCATTACCCATTGGTCCACTGATACCACTAACTCCAACAG
Source organism: Viscum album (assembly GCA_963277665.1). Taxonomy (NCBI): domain Eukaryota; kingdom Viridiplantae; phylum Streptophyta; class Magnoliopsida; order Santalales; family Viscaceae; genus Viscum; species Viscum album. The sequence goes on from OY728157.1 coordinate 1,319,516,898, forward strand.
CAGATAGTGCATGCCGCCTGAGTGCGTTGCACGAGTTCTAGCTCTAGAGGCCACCCAGGTTTAGGGGAGAGACTGACCACAGGCAACTAAGGATTGGATGGAGGCTATTCTGAGTGTTTTCAGATTGGTAGAGACACCAACCGACCTTATGGTGATCCTTGTCGTGAGTCTCCTGCATGCTTCAGCAGGTAGATGGTGGAGCTTGATGCTCTAGGTGCATGATGAGGAATCGTTACTCTCGATGGACTTCGAGAGTCCCTTCCGATCGGAGTTTGTTCTAGCCACCCTTTGTGCGGTGCAGATTCAGGAGTTACTTCATCAGTAGCAGGGAAGCATGACAGTAGCTCAGTACTCAGCGAGGTTCACCGACCTCTCGTGCTACTCCACCGATATGGTACGAGAACCATTCTTTAAGGCCTGGACCATTGAGAATGGAATCAGGAATAAGGTCAGGGCTTTGGCGATTCTCCTCAGCATCCTGACGAAGGCAGGGGTGCTGGAGCGAGCCCTTATAGTGGAGAGTTTTCTCGCTGAGCAGTCACTAGCAGCGAGACCCACCGCAGGGCGACACGTAGAGGAGTATTTTGCATTTGTAAGTAGACAGTTGACATAGAGGTCCAACCAGACCAGGCCATCAGGTGGGTGACCTCATGACACAGGTTTGGTTGTGCGGGGCACATGAAACAGAGCCATACATACGAGGATCGGGCAGTGCTATGCATGAGGCGGGTAGAGCCACATGGCTCGTGATTTCTCAACCTGCTATGCAGATTAGAAACAGATAGTAGAGGAACCTCCCAGGCAGAGGTAGAGGTTTGACCGTGGTGGTCCGTCGGGAGCAGGAGGACATGGCAGAGGAGATGGCCGAGCAGCGGGTGGTGGGCGACATTTCGAGGCACCACCACCACCACCACCACCCGGAGGTCCACCCCGACCATAGGGAGCTGGCGGATAGAGGTGGGATCATCTCCAGGCAGTCAATGCCTACGACCACATTGCACCTGAGATGATTCGAGGTACTATCTATGTCTACTCAACCCTTGTTACAGTGCTTATAGACATATGTGCTAGTCATTCTTTTATTTCTTCTTCCCTTGTTCGGAGCTCAAAGATTCCGATGGAGCCGTTGGCTCGATCCTTACGGATAGAGACTCCTACGGGAGGAGACTCAACAATTACACAGAGGTGTCAACAATGTGAGCTTACTCTAGGATGCGAGAGCTTCAGCTGAGATCTTTTTGTCATGGCGTCAAGGCCTTACGACGTCATCTTGGGTATACACTGGTTATCCACATTTCATGCTCAAATTTACTATATTAGGCACAATGTGCGGTGTATCCATATAGATGGGACCAGGTTTACCTTCACTACTGAGAAGGGAGCCTTAGTAGTGCATGATGGACTTACGCAGAAGAGGGGGCTACCGATCACACATTAGTTCGCTAGTCTCATCCACAGAGTGGTTGATGTGCAGAGTCTGAGTTTTCCGGTTGTGGTGGATCATTATGTGGATGTTTTCCTTGACGATGTTCTAGGATTACCTCCTCGCAGAGAGGTATACTTCTACATTGACCTATACCCCGGGAAAGCACCGATATCTACTCCAGTATATCAGATGGCTCCCACCGAGCTTCGTGAGATCCGTGTACAGCTTGAGGACTTGCAGGGAAAGGGATTTAACCGACCTAGTGTTTCACCCTGGGCATCTCCGATTTTGTTCTCCAAGAAGGAGGATGGGAGCTTGCGACTGTGTGTCGACTACCATCACCAGAATCTGGTGACCGTGAAGAACAAGTACCCACTCCCGAGGATTAACGAACTCTTTCATCAGCTCAAGGGAGCACGATGGTTCTTGAAGATAGACCTCAGCTCAGGCTATCACCAACTCAGATTTCGAGACGAGGATGTGTAGAAGACGGCCTTCAGGTGTTGGTATGACCACTAAGAGTTCTTTTTTATGTCCTTCGCCGTAACCAACACTCTAGTATTGTTCATGAGTATCATGAACAGGATCTTCCAGCCTCACCTCGATCGCTTTGTCATAGTCTTCATCGATTACATACTGATTTACATGACTACTAAGGAGGAGCACACCTACCATTTGTGGGTAGTAATGGACGTACTCTAAGAGCACCAGCATTATGGAAATCTCTCGAAGTTCCAGTTCTGGATTCGAGAGGTTCACTTTTTCATACATGTCATCTTTGAGGCTGGGGTAGCATTGGATCCAACGAAGATCGAGGAAGTACTTCCTTCGGTGCCACCCAGGAGTGTGACGGAGGTTTGGAGTTTTCTAGGTCCGGCTGGGTACTATTAGAGAATTGTGCCAGACTTCGCCAGAGTTGTAGCACCGCTTTCATCATTGACGAAGAAGGGGAAACCTTTCGTGTGGTTAGAGAGATGCCAATAGATCTTTCAGGAGCTGAGGAAGAGATTGACCAGTGCACCCATCTTGAGGATACCAGAGGAGGGAGTTGGGTACGTTGTTTACTACGACGCATCAGGGACCATACTCAGGTGTGTCCTGATACAGGAACAAGTAGTAATTGCATATAGTTCATTATAGTTGAGACAACATGATCACAAATACGCTACCCATGACCTGGAGTTTGCAGCAGCGGTCTTCGCGTTGAAGATATGGCAACACAATCTTATGGGTGAGCGTTTTATAGTCTACTCTGACCACTAGAGTCTTAGGTACATATTCTCGCAGAAGGACCTGAACCTGAGACAACAGCGATGAATTGAGTTCCTCTAGGACTATGATAGTGAGATAGTCTATACTCCTGGGATGGGGAATGTTGTAGCAGATGCTCTCACCAGGAGATCTGGCATTCAGCTACTTGGAGAGGCGACAGAGCAGCTAGCCGCGTTACGGATATCCTTTGTAGATAGAGATCAATCATCCATTCTTCAGTCTCTTAAAGTCACTCCTCCACTTCTTCAGCGTGTTAGGGAGGAACAGTGAGGAGACATTGATTGTGACATGCCACATGCTCATATATCCTCAAGGAAAACACCTGATGGGTTTTCTAAAGGTTGGGAGCACGTCATCCTCTTCAGAGGATGTACCATGGTACCAATTGCACTACAGGAGTAGGTGTTGAGGGAGTTCCACACTTCCCCTCTAGCAATACATCCAGGAGTGGCGAAGATGTATCAAGACCTTAGATGACAACTTTTGTGGTCGGGTATGATGAAAGTGGTAGTAGAGTTTTTCTCACAAAGCCTCACTTATCGCTAGTGAAGGTGGAGCACCCAGTTCCAATGGGATTAGTTCCGCACTTAGAGGTACCAAAGTGGAATTGGGATGGGATATCCATGGATTTCATGATGGAACTTCCATGTACATCCATAGGGAACGACTCTATCTAGGTGATCATAGACCGACTCACCAAGTCGACCCACATCCTACCAATCAGAGAGCAGGGCTCAGTAGAGAGATCAAGAAACCTCTACGTTCTGGATATCGTACAGCTTCATGGTGTCCCATCATCTATAGTCTCCTATTGAGATGCTTGTTTCACTTACCGGTTATGGAAGGGATTACAGGAGGCTTTTTGCATGTAGCTTCGCCTGAGCACCGCCTTCCATCCTCAGACAGACGGTCAGACTGAAAGGGCCATTCAGACTCTCAAGGACATGCTTCGTGCATGTGTCCTCGACTTTGGTCATAGCTGGGAGGAACAATTACCCTTAGTGGAGTTTTCATACAACAATAGCTACCACTCCACCATCAGGATGGCCCCTTATGAGGCATTGTACGGATGACCTTGCAGATCATCTCTGTGATGGACTGACCCAGGGGAGTCAGCACTTTTAGGACCAGAGAAGGTTCATGCCACAACGAAGAAGGTGAAGATCATCCAGGAGTAGATAAAGACCGCACAGAGCAGACAGAAGTCCTATGCTGATAGGAGATGGAGACCACTGGAGTTCGAGGATGGCGACCACGTCTTCCTACTGGTCTCACCAAAACGGGGTCTACGAAGATTTGGCCGAGGTGGAAAGTTATCTTTGTGATTCATTGGACCATTCTAGGTCCTCATCAGGGTAGGTTTGGTGGCTTACCTCCTGGCCCCTCCACCTCAATTGCACAGGGTGCACGACGTCTTCCAAGTATCTCAGCTGAGGAGATACGTGCATGACCCATCCCACATCATCGAACACGGGGATCTAGACATCGATGATGGGGCGACATTGATGGAGGTCTCAGTGTAGATCAAGGATCGACAGGAGTGAGTCCAACGTGGACAGTCGACTCCTCTGGTGCACATTCGTTGTAAGCATGGGAACCTCCAGGAGAGCACATGGGAGTGGGAGGCTCAGATGCATGCTCAGTACCCTCATTTGTTTCCCTAATGTGTGTTGTAGCTTTATGGGGATATAAATCCCTCAGGTGGGGGTAATGTAAAGACCTTTACATTTCAAGGAAAATTTTTTATTAAATTTTTTGGTATTTTAAGAATCCGCAGTTTATGACGGCACCTGATTCCAAGGCCTGGTGTGCCCGGAATAATTTTCTAAAGTTTTGTTTGGGAACATTCAGCAGACATATGATCGGGATTTTCAATATTTTGAACTATTGCTCAGAATTGAATTCCGAGGACACTGATGAACTCGTAGAACCAGTATTCTCCTAAGGGGACCTTTACCGCAGTTGCGTTTGGTCGAGAGCAGGAGTATATTTTTGGGGATTCTTTTTAAATCAAATAAAAAATATGTGCTACATAATTTTTGTTAAGGGGTGGTTATTTATTCCAAAGAGGAGTTGGAGGTGGGGCCCACACCACACATAACCTCCCATGTGAGGATATTTTTTTGTGGGGCCTATATGAGAACCTAACCCTTAAACTCCCCCTTTAACTCCTTGAAACCTTTTTTAACTTTTGAACTCCCGCATTATAGAGGAGCCTCCCCACCTTCCTCCGCTGAATTGTGCCAACTTCATTAATTAATTAATTGGCACAACTCTTTGAATTAATTTTAAATTCATGTTAAGGATAAAATAATAGCCTATACTATTATTTTTGGGTTGGCACATGTTGTGTTGGTGGAGCCTTGGAGAATAGAGAGGGCCTTCTTCCCACAAAGAACATTTACCCTCTCCAATGAAGAACACAAGGCCCTTGATCGTCTTCTTTTTCATTCTTCTTCCTCCACGTCAAGTGAGAAGACATTGTCTGTGAGGAACGTCTCTAATGATAATGACTCTTCCTCCGATGTTGAAGGAAGGACACCACCTTCCGCGACATCATCTTCCGTGACACCGTCATCTGTGACGCCAATTTTCGTGACAACGACAAAGTACCTTGAATCGAGGTAGGGGGATTTGTTTAATTTTAAAAGAATAAAATTATAACCTTGATTATTTTATGTTTACGTTTTTCAATGGTGGCCTTTTGTTATCATATAACGCGGAGGGCACCAGCCGAAGAAACACGGCCTGACATCCCTCCGTTGGTTTATGATTGCCTGACGATGGAGGCCGAGCTGAGAGGGCGCGGTGCTATCGCACTTCACCGGAGGAAGGAGGCCACGGTCTTGAGGAAGTAGTGACTGAAGGCGGCAGCGATTGAAGGTGGTGGTAACATAAATCTGGGCCGGACCAGTGTCGTCGCACCAGCCGCGTGGGAGGAAATCGCGGGATGCAACCGCGGGCCGCTCGACCGAAGAAGAACCGGTCAGCCTAATGGCAGCCGAGCTGGAAGAACCGGCCCACTAAAGCCAGCCGGGCTGGAGAACCATGGTGCCACTAGGCACCGCGCTGTGGATGAACTACGACCCGCCTCTGTGGGCTACTTGGAGGACGAACCGGCTGGGCTGAAGGGAACAGTGGCGCCGCTACACGCCCCATGCGGAGGAACCACGTCCCACAACCAAGGGTCACTCACGCCGGACAAAACCGACTGGGTTCGGCCGGTCAACCATGGGTCGGTTCCGCGGGCGGGTCGCGCCCTACCGGGCCGGGCCGACCCCCTATCTGGGTCGGACCCACCGAGATGGGTCCCTAGGTGGGCCACTCTCCACCGGGCTGGGCAGACCCCCAGCTGGGTCGGACCTGCCAAACTGGGTCGGGCCGACCCGCCATCCCACTGGGCTTGACGGGCCGGGCCTGTTTCACTTAAACATGAATCTCTTCTAGACCGTGCGTCCGATTGACGTTTCGTCTGCAGCACTGTGATCCTCGCAATGAGCCGGTCCTTTTGCAATACTCTAGGTGATTATTGGACAAATTTGGAAAATGGCTGGGTTTGGAACTAGAGTAATTCCAACCGGGCCCCTAGAACGGAAATGATAATAACTGTCAGACCGGGCGTCTGATTGACGCGCCGTCTTTTACGTTGGGTTCCTTATGATGAGATGGAACTACGAGATACATCAACTCAGGAATTCATGATAGTTGATGTATCGACACTTGGATCGAGGAGAGAACCCTCCTGGAAACAAGCGTGATGTGTGCGGGAACCCTAGAGCTGGCTGCGACTGCAATGACTATTGTACCGGAATACTACATGGGTTCGGCAGCAACGACTACTGTGATTGGGTCCCCCACGGGTTCGATGATGATGGATATTGTACCAGAATCCTCCGTGGGTTTGACATCGATGACTGCTCTTCTTGTATCCTGTGTGGGACCGATAGTTTTGACTTATGTACTTGTATCATGTGTGGGTCCGACAGAGTAGCTGGTCTTGTATCATGTGTGGGTCCGATAGCTTAGCTGGTCTAGTATCCTATGTGGGTCCGACAACTAGATGAATCAGTGACAAAATCTGATCATCTCTATCACTATAAGAAATATGTATACCTGTGTGAGATGAGACTTAAATTTCAATCATTATCATCAATGTGATTGACTTTACTTCCAGTGTGGACTAGGTTGTTCTTGGGATGGAGATTTGGAGCCGAACTGAGATTGATAACTTATGTATATGTAGGGGGATATACCTAAGTAGGGTTGGTTGATACGTTGTGATTGTATCTTCCCTTTTTTGGTTTATCCTTCATAGATTCTAGGAGACCATCAGGGGTCTTGGGGTCCCTACTGAGTATCATTATACTCAACCCTGCATGGGAAATGCCCGCACTTCGTTTTCTTGGTTGTAGATGATAGAAAACACTGATCGAAGCAGAGTGTTATGGAGCTGGACAGTACTCGGAGGTGGAAAACTTGGTGAGACGTACACAGAGCAGACGGATGGAACTGAGGTGTTGAGGAGGCTGTCTGTACCCACCCTTCAGGTGGGATTCCCAGAGGATGACTTAGTAGTTGCTATATACTTTTCTGCAATTGTACTTTACTGTTGGGCTTGTAATTTTGGCCCCTTTCCTTTCATCGGTTACTTTTGTATCAGTTTTACTTAGTGATTATTTTCAGTTGTTGCATCTACTGCTTGTGTGCAGACTGTGAGTGTGTTATAGGTTAAAAATAAAATTCCTTCCCTTTTATCAGGATTACACCTTTGGTGCTAGTCAGCAGCCCCTATCCTGTGGATGTAAGGCTTGGGGTAGTCATGACATGGGCCCCGAGGACGGGTTGTGACATAGCGTTCCTTAGACGCGAGTGATGATAGATGGTGTAAACCGTAGTGATGAGGGTGACTTGAATCAGGAGGGATTAAATGGGGATTGAAAGACATTGGGCATACTAAGATAGGATAAGACTCTCCTTGGGATGAATTTTCCATTGATTGATAGCCATTTTTGTTGGTGAAGAATGTAGAGACACTGAGGAATGATATGCATTGTCAATCAAAAGGTGACTATAGGACATTGTCCTTCCATCCTAGATGGCCTTGGATTATTATGAGGATCCAATTTTTCCCAAGGTATCGAGTTTGATAAATTGGAATGTTTTGCCTGGGAATATGAGAATACCCAGACCATGTTTAACTATGACTTTATTAGATCTTCCACATAGGTTTGCCCCTTGTATGGGGGTAAATGGGGTATTTTTCTGGTGGCTGGTACAGGATAACGAATCCGACCGTCACTACATATCCTGCAAGAGCTGCAATCAAGACACATGTAGTTCTAGATGTTCCCTACAAATGATTTATTGATGTTTTAGGGACACTTGAGGGAATTTTGGTTTTACATGATATGGGTTCCACGCCTACCATACTCCTCTATGGTTTACTTGCGTAGAGAATCCATACCACTGTTCCTAAGTTCACGTGAGTTATACTTGATGTACGAAATAATGAGTGGTTATCGAGTATACATTGAATGTGTAAGGCGATATAGAATATAATGGGGGCATTTTCATTTACTTTCTCGGTGGGGATGGTCCAAGATTGAAGATCGAGGCATCCCTACGTATCATGTGAGGCTAAGAATCATGTTGTATGTAGTTCTGTGTGTTCCCTGTACTAGTTGGGCTTGGTCAAATGGGTAGATTCATTTTCATTATACTCGTCATAGTTTTTAGGTTCACCATGTTTCCCAATAGTTGACCTCCATAGGATAATCTCTATCACCATTCCTAGGATCATAGGAGTTGTACACAGTGTGAGAAACAAAGAGTGATAAGGGTCTACTTTACGAATATGGGTAGATATGGGGTGTGATGGAGGCATTTTTTTATTTATGGGGGCGAGGCCAGGATCTAAGATTGAGGTGTCGCTACGTATCCTATGAGGGAAAGAATCAAGATATACGTAGTTTTTTGAAAGGCCATGGAGTTTATTTTCGTGAAATTAGAAAGTTTTATGAAATGTAGTTTAACATCTTATGGTGAGGACATGTTCCTTACAGTTTAGCGTTGTGTTGAAAGGATAATGACTCATAGTTTAAGGTCTTATAGTTTGGACCATGACATTGGGGGCATTTTTTTATGACTCATATTCTAACTTCGTAGAAATTGAACTTTTGATACGAGAGTGTAATTTTATGACTCATTGTTTAGGGTCATAGAGTTTAGACATTGGAATTGGGATGATATTTTTAACTCAGGGTTTTAGGTCTTAGTGTTTGGACCTTACCATTGGGGTGATATTTTTAAATCATAGATTAAGGTATTAGTGTTTGGACCATATCATGGGAACATTGTTAACTCATAGTTTAAGGTCTTAGAGTTTGGAACTTAACATTGGGGATTTTTCATTACTCATAGGTTAAGGTCTTAGAATTTGGACCATGACATAGGGGCATTTTTTTCATGACTTATATTTTAACATCATAGAGCTTGGAGATTCACATTTGGGAATATTTATGCTATGTATTTATTTAAGAGCATCACATTTGTGGGATATGTGATGAGCTTTCTGTCTATTGATATCAGGGCATACGCTCCTTTGGAATATACATGATGTTTGAGATATAGTCCTTCCAACATTGGTTGAAGCTTCGGAGGCTTAATCCCTAATATCATCATGGTTCTGAGGACTAACACCATTTCTCCTTCGAGGAAAGAACGAAGGAAAACCATTTTGTTGAAGGCTCGTGTGATCCGATTTTGGTATATTTCAAAATGGTGTAGAGTGTGCAGCCTGTTTTTGTCTAACTACTCCAATTAATCAAACCATCTATGGGATTTTTCATCCATAGAAATTTGATCAAAAATGTCTTCACAACGTGACAACACTTGGATTTCGATAGATAACATTACCTTTTCCCCGTATACTAGTGAGTACGGGGTTACTTGAGTGGCGATTTGGGTTGTGGTCTGGTAAGCCCACAAAGCATGAAGATGATAATCTGGACAAGATTTATTATCCTTGTTGACCATATTTTTAAGTATGTTGGATAGTGTCTTGTTGAAATCTTCTATATACCCATTGGTCGCTGCGTAGAAGTGGGATAACTGGTTTGACTTGATTTCATATTCCTTGTACAACTTATCCAGCTCCACAGAGCAGAAGATGGTGTCTTTGTCTTCCAGTATTGTATGAGGGGCACCAAATATAGTGATGATGTTAGCCTTCAAAAATCTGACATTATTTTTTACCCCAACTTCATTATGGGGTATGGATTCAACATATTTAGAAATAAGTTAGTTGTTGTGATTCTAAACATGAATTGTCTAGTTGTAGCGGGAGGATATGGTCCCACGACATCTATCCCTTGGGTGACGAATGGCCAAGAGTATTTCGGAAAATGAAGCAACTCCGGGGGGGGGGGGGAGTGCATTAAATTATCATGTAATTGGAAGGAATGGATCTTCTTAGTGAATATGGAAAAATCTTGTATCATGGTGGTTTAGTAATACCCAAGCCTCTAGATTTTGTGAGAGAGCATGTTTGATGACTGGCGTGCTCCACAAGCTCTGACGTGCACTTCTTTCATGATGGAAATAGTCTCTTCTCCATCAATGCACCTGAGAAGGACTTCATCAAGGCCTCATTTGTTGTTAAACTTCTGTTTGTTCGCCCCATTGTACAGGGTAAAGTTGACTTCCTCTCTTCAGACCTACTCCCTTTCAGCCTTAACTAGTGGGAGTTCTCCATTCCAATGTTAATTTGTGATGGGTGTCATCCAACCTATGGTATGACCATAAGGCTCATGAACAAGGTAAATTTCATCAATTTCCTCCATATTTCTCTGGATGAATGACAAGTCCATTCGATAGTGAGCAATGCTAATGACTGTTTCATTCTGATTGGGATTGGGCAAGGTTGTGGTGGTATTTTCCAAAGCATCGGCATGAGAATTCTATGGTTAGGGGACACGAGTCAGTGTTGGTTCTAATGGGAATTTTTTCATCAGTGCTCGAACATGGTTCATCAAGGGAACCAATACTTCTTTCATGAGAGCATAGTCACTGTTGACCTATTTGGTGAATAGATCTGAATCACCCTTTATTTTTAGGTGTTTTTCTTGTACTTGGAGTACCAATTCCTGGACTTCAATGAGGTCTCAATACTCCAATTCATTTTTCGTACACCCTTACAAAAGAAGTAGTAAGGAAAGATGGACTTCTCGGGAGATATGTGTATGACTCCCAACCCCACTTTTTTGAGCTTAGGATCCTCCATCCTTTTCCCTTTCATGATTTGGGAAGCATATTCGAAGTACATTTCCAATATCTGGGGGTTCTCCTGGACAGAAAAAACTTCTTCATCTGGAAGTTCGGCATCCAGTGGTTTTGTTTTATCCATGTGGTGCTCGACCTGGAATTATGCTATTGCCTAGCCTTTGATGGCCGTCTAGGGCACGTACCGTATGTCAAACTATTTAAGGATGACCACAAATCATGATAGGCTTCCATTTATCATGGGATTTTTCAGGATATACTTGAGTGGGTTGTTATAGGAGACCAGGTGGACCTCATGGTGCTGCAGGTAATGCCTAAGCTTATGAACTGTCCATGTAGTTTTTTTCAATCATCAAATACCGAGTTCCGACATCAATCATTGTCTGGATGAGGTAGTAGAGGTTTTTCTCACTACTAGCATCATTATTATATGCGAGGAAGGCTCCTAATGACTATTCCATGGCAGTTACGTATAAAATAAGCAGTTTCCCCTCCACTAGCGGCATGAGAATCAGTGGGATTAGGATATATCTTTTGAGGATTTCAAATTCAACTTGAAAATCATTATCCCATTCATACGTAACTCATTTCTTCAAAAGATTGGTGAAAGGTAAACATTTACATGCCAAGTTGGTTATGAAGTGTCGAATGTAGGCGAGGTGCCCCTGGAGACCTATCAACTCGGTTAGGTTGTGAGGTGGGGGAATTCCAAAATGGACTTCTTTTTATAGGGGTTGACTTCAATACCATAGTGGTGTATAGAGAAGCTGAGAAATTTTCCTGAGGTAACGCCAAAGGCTCATTTCAAAGGATTCATTTTAAACTATAATATCTTAATTTTTTAAGACAGTTTCAAGGTCAGTCAATTGGTTCAAACGCTGTCATGACTTAACCACCAGATCATCGATATAACAGTCAACAATTGTTTCAAAAAAATGGATTGAAAATGTGATGCATGGTGCGTAGATTTGTGGCATCACCATTCTTTATACCTAAGGGCATCACTTAATAACTGAACACCTCATGAGGGGCCCTAAAAGTGGTAAATTCTTCTTATCCTCACTCCATATGGGTTTTATTATATCCAGAATAGCCATCCATCAAGGATAGGTCTTCATATAAAACTATTGCATTGATCAACAATTCTATGATTGGGACTGAGAAGTCATCTTTTGGGAAATGTGGATTAGGTTCCCTGAAGTCAATGCAGATTCTAATATATCCATTTTTCTTTTTTATAGGGACTATGTTGGCTCGATAGATCAGATATTGGACCTCCCGTATAAAGTTTTCTTTGATCAGTTTGTTTTCTTCAGCCTCTATTTTAGCTACATGTATTAGTTGGGTCCTTCTGGCTGGATTTTCATAGCCTTGGTGATTTTTTGGAAAGCCCAGATGATGGGGGTGACATTAGGATCAAGGCTTGGCATCTCTATGTAATTCCAGGAAAAAACATCTTGATTCTTCTTTGGGAAGGAGGTATATGTCTCATGTTCCTTGACAGGAATGGTCTCACTGATTAAATTGGACTATGAGTAATTTTTAGTGCCCAGATTTATCTCTTTAAGTTCATCGATGGTGGTGGAAACACGTTCTTTAAATGTGGGAGGTACATATTTTAGGTATTCTTCCTCATCTTCTTCTTCATATTCATCATGTTCCCGTTCTAATGGATGAAGGATTTTTGAGATAACATCTCCAATATTGGAAGAGAAACTATCTTTTTCCTTATACAGGATGCAAGGGTAGTTTGATGTCCCAATAATGGGTTGGGAGAATCTTTGACCTGGATTTTCTAGAAAACATGGGATTCATCCTGTTCTTCTATGCCTTTGTACTTGGTGGTCATAATAGAGACCAAGAAGACAACTACGTCTGTATCTAGGCTTGTAATTATGCATTCAACATGGTTGATGGGTCTTACAAACTCCTCCCCAAGCTAGTGTAAGGGATCAACAAGAGCCATCTCCAATCCATTTGTGGTATTGATCCAATCAACGTCAATGGACGAAATATTTTTCCCTTATGACTCATAGAATCCCGCGTCGGTGTAATAAGACTCACATAACTCAAACGGTGATTTATCAGCATGAAATGTCTCATTTTTTCCATTAGCGCAATATTTAATACACTGATGGTATGAGGAAGGAATTTCATTATGTTGATGATACCATGACCTCCCCAATAGGATGATGAAGGATATACTTTGATGTACCACCAGGAACTTGGAATCTGATATGAGATCTCTGAGCCAAGTTTTTAGCATGATTCCATCCAATGGTTTATAATCACTTATTTCATATCCCAACAGAGTTTTAGTGTAGGGTGTCAAGTTTTCTTCATCATATCTCAGTCGAGGAAACATTCTCAGTGGTAGGAGGTTATCTCTAGATCCATTATCGATGAGGATCCTCTAAACTTCAATTCCATTTATCTTTTTGAACACATATAAGGGTTTTATGTGACCTTTCATGATGGTGTCTTCATCCCTATCTATGAAGGATATGACAGTGTGATATTATTCAGGACTGGTCTTCGTTTGGTATACTTCAACCACTGCTAATTCAGCCTCAAACATATGGGGACATAGCGAGTCATAAATGAGTTCCTCCCTATGATCTATGGACAAACTCAATGCATCTCGACTTGACAACATTGCTGGTACTGAATCCAACTGCTTTAAAATTTCATACTTCTGCTCTAAAGGTCTACACTTCCCAACTCAGGGTTTCTCTTTTACAGACACTTTAGGGTCTTTAACATTGGAATTAGATGGTCCGACCTATATATTAGGAGCCGGTAGTGCTTCAGTCTTTTCCACATTTGATCGGACTGGTCATCCTGTATACCTTGGGTAGTTCAGTGCTTATTCTTCCCCTGATAGAAATTCCATGATAATTGGGTTTCCATCAACAGGGGAAAAGAAGAATTCTGGTTCCTATTGCTTCTGCAGGAGGGTCCTTCCACATGTTTCCATGATGTTGATAGTTTGACTTGTGGAATGAATAAGAATTTGACTCCTACCACGATCATTCCGTCTAAAGAACATGTGGCATCTACAGCCTCTTCCTCCCGCTCTCCATTTGGGTGTGGGGAATTCAGGTTCATGGACATAGTCTTTATCAGATAAGGGGTCCATCAAATGAATAAAATTAATGGAGCTAAAGATCATTTCTTGATCCAATACTGTTCCTGTCTGACTGTCTCATTTTGACGGTTTCCCATTGTGCTATTTGGAGGGGCGGCGTCCGTTGTGTTGTTTTGCAGGGTAGTTCCCATTGTACCATTTAACCAAGAGGTTACTGTTTTACAAATTATATTGGAATGAAGTCCAAAAGTGTCAATAATGACTTCATCTTTGGTACTAACTCATCTTCCTGCTCTTTCTTTCTACCCTTCTTGCCATTAGTGGATCGCGGGTCCGAGGAGGATGGTTGTGCTGTATTAGGAGCTTCTGAGGGCATATTATGTTGTATCAATTGTGCCTATTGGATTCCATGGACTATGTTGATTGTATTCTAGGTCATCCAGTTTTCCATAATTTCTCCTTCTTGTTGGCGACTGTTTTCCACTCTTCTTCCTCTCTTGAGTCGGAGGTGGAAACATACACCACTTGTGCTGGCGATGGGCCCAACATTACTTTCCTGGAATCCACGATCTTTTTAAATTGATCCTTGAAAATAAAGAATTAATGGATGATTTTTTCTATTATCCTGTGATACAGGGAATAATTTGGATGGTTCTCGAGACTCGCTTCATCGGTTCGCTTTGGTTCTGGCAGTCGGAGCAGATTGTAATTCATGGAAGCTATGAAATAGCTGCAGATCTATTCATCTCAGAACGAATAGAATCTATTTCTTCATTCTTCATACTGATTTATTTTAGAACCCCTTCGCACATCTTGCCGAGTTGGGGTGGATGTTGGCGTCCAGGGGGTCCCACACGGTATGATTGGGACCTCACAACTAGGGCTGGTACTGGGGTGGCTTTAGCATGACAGAAGCCACTTCAGCTTTTCCCGTTCTATTCCTAGGGGCTGATGGGGACACTTGGGACTTAAGGTTAGTCCTTTTCAAGGAGTTTTCTATCCATTGGGAAATGTAATAGAAGTCACTAAACCCACTGGTGTACTTCATTGGGATGAGAGGTGTTCGCTATTCATCCCAAAGTTTATCAGTGCACATGGAAGCATATCATCCTAGGGGAGCAACTGGTTCATTGAATACGTCAAGTCTTTCCATCTGGAAATGAAGTCTGAGACTCTCTCATTCTCTCGTATCTTATAATTCATGAGATCACTAATTGTGGTCTTAGGGAGTGTCGAACTGAACTGGAAGAGAAACTGTCCCTGGAGGTCGTCCCAGCCTATGATTGAATTGGCTAGTAGGCTAGTATAGAATACTAATGCCGAGCCATGTAGGATTCGTATGAAGAACCTGAGTTTTACGTGGTTTTTTATTCGGGGTTTCCATGATGGGGTCATAATAAGAGTAATAGTGCGTGAAATGATGTTCTGGGTCCCCTGAGCCATTTAATACTAGGAATACAGGGTTTCTGAAGTTTGGTGGTGGTGGAACATTGCTCACCCACTCGGGGTAATGATTTCACTCTGGTTTTATCGGATCACGCCGCCCCTAATTGTCTTCAATTCGGGATTTTAACTTCTTAACGGTGTTTAAGAAACCTTGATTCATATCTTGTCAGGATTGAGCTTGATCTAGTGTGACAGGGTCCAAGATTGGGCAAGCCAGCGCAACATGAATTTGGGGTGGGTTCCCAACTGGGGGCATCATTTGGGGATTTACCTGGTTATATTCCATATACCATCCCAATGGGGGGAAGTCTTGATTTCCATCAAGGTCCTGGTTGAACGACTCTCTGAACATGGATTCATTCACTGGAATGAGTGTACATAGTATGGACACATATTCTGGGAGCACCTATTGATGTCCCACAGAGGGAGTACATCCGGGGAGATAACTCCCTCGACGTATCTTGGTATTAATTCGTCTGAGATCATTCATTTCATACTCCTACTTAATGAACCTTTCCTCAATGGTGAGGGACGCACTCTCTTGGGGGGGAGGAAGGTCATAGACGACCTTGGGTTTATTTTTTTCTTTGTTAGAGTTTCACGGGTGAGGTAATTTTGGATTGAATGAGGGGGAACTGAGATTTAGAACTGCCCTATGGTTCCAAGTGTTCACACCATCAGGATTGGTGTGTAATTCCTCTGGGTGGGAACCATCTTCTATTTCATCTTCTCTCCCTACATCATTTTGTGTGAGATCTATGGGGTTGATGCTCCCTGAGTTCACTGAGGCATACAACATTATGCGTGGTGTTCCCAGTGCTGAATGGTAGGATGGATTCTCGCACTCTTTATTGATCTTTCTCCATCCATTCTGTTGTATTATTTGTTCTTCTTGACAATTATTGACCTGAAGGGAGACCTAGTTTGACCTCGTAATGCGCCTTTGTCTTTGAGGGTTTGGACCATGAGAAGGGGTGGAACAGGTAACTCCTCTATCCATCGTTCTTCTTAGATGGGAAAAGACAGATGTCCATTGTATAGGGATCTGAGGTAAAAATTACGCCATCCCTACGGGTGGGGGTTTTTCCCATTCTCCTATCGATGCATTATGGCCCGGATTTTTTGGTCTTATGGGGCATTTTGATTTTAAAATACCCACATCCCAATGGGCTAGGGTTATTCCTATAATGTAGTGGTGGACGTCGCTACTGCCACCCTTTTGAGTTCACATACTACCATGTGGGTGTAATCCGAATGTGCAAATGGGCCTGGATAGCATCTATGGGGTTTTTAAGACTTGATATCTACTTTTTGGTTGGATTCCATTTGGAGAGAACATTTCTAGATGTTCCTGGTCACCTAACTCCAAATATTTTAATTTTCTTGATCTCTTTGGCCCTAATTCTTTTGAGACATAATCTGGGATAGTTTTTGTTGAGTATCCAATATTTCTTGATCAGGGGTTTCATTTTTCTATTTCATATGGGTGATGAAATTGTAGGATGTCATTTCCATTGGGGCCAGCTAGACGAGACATGGGTTGAAGTGTAAAGTTCCATGTTCTCACCACCCCTGAATGTGAACTCCAGCCGGGGCATTTCCAATGAGGTGACACAATTTATGTAGTGCATGGAGGCAAGCCAGTACTAGTTTTTTCTTTCACCTTTCAAATTGTTTCTACCTTGTGTATGGGAGGGCTTCCAAGTCGATTAGATGGAAAATATCCCCTATTGTTCTTACATGGTCCGTGTACCCTTTATAGGGTAGAAATTTTTCATTCACATTTCAAAGTGTTTTCCATATATTAAGGAAAATTTCATGCATGAATTCCCTAGAAAAATCCCTTGGTATGTCGAAGTGAGAAGTGGTCATAGGTCCATACATCACTGGTATATTATCCCTAGCTAGTTGTCTTCCCATAATCAATATATCATGTTGTTGTTCTTTTGGAGGATCCTCTACTTGATATGCCCAGCTTGATTGCTTCTTGATGATTTAGTTCCATGTAACAGGGATGGTGGGAGCCTTATCAATTATTGGATTTTGCGGAGGTGACCCAAAAGATGAGTGTGGCCCTAGGCCATCCTTTGGTTGAGAAAGAATATCACTCATTATAGATGGAGTTCCTGATGTGTCTGACTTCTTTCTAAGCACCTCCGCTTATGAGGGCTTTCTCATATTTGTTCTGGAAAGGGGATGACCTTCTTTCTAGAATTTATTTTGGTCACAAGGTGGACCTTTGAAAATGGTGTTGTGATGGTGAGGACTACCTTGGAAACTTGAATCCCGACTGCAGGAATTTTCTTGACGGCGTGTACCCTGGGGAGGACCTTAAGGGCAAGCTTTTTCAAGATGAGGACCTTCCTGCTACTTGACGTCACTATGGGGAGGGACTTCACAAAAACTTTCATTAAAGGTAGGGCCTTCGAAATGACATTCATTATGATGAGGGCTACAATCATGACTTGATATTTGGCTGGATGGAGGATTTATGCATTGTAAATCCAAGGGAGGACTTTTAGTATGTACTGCAATGAGGGGAGTACCTTTTCATTCCATGGCGTTATTGTGGGTGGGGGGACCTTCACAGAAACTATCATTGCAGGGAATGACTTTGTAGTGATTGTCAACATGGAGAGGAATACCATCATGACTTGATATCTGACTATAGGGAGAAGCATATCGGCAGCCTATAACCTGTGGAGGACCATCAGGGTGGACAACAGCAAGGGGAAGACCTTCATGCTGTATAATATTCAGGTCAAGGGGAGGGATACTGCGATGCGTATTAAGATATATGCTCTCATCATCGATCATTCTTGACCCACAGAGTAAGCCCCCGTGGGTTCTCTATGGAGGACCTTCAGAGCTGTTGGTAGCGACATTACAGAGAGGACCTTATCAACTGCTACTGCCACTTCCATAATTTGGTAATTGAATGGCAGGGCCTTGAGCCTTTTTTGATATGTGTTTGAGGGCATCGAGAACCCGAGATTCCATCAGAGCAAGATCATGGTCGTGTTCTTCATTTTACGATTGCCTTTGGTGCTTTTCATTTTTAGGTACACTCTTGCAGATAACCTGGGACATATGTTGTTGGTAATTGCCTTTATTTATAGATCCATGTCTTGTTGGGTCCCGTGATGTCATTGGGATACGCCGACAAGTATCTTGAATTTTTTCAAGGATATATGCCTAACCTGGAGTGGCCACCACATTGGACTGGCGTCCCCCAGTTAGAATGGGTATTTATTCCCAATCCTTTTGTCTGTATGTCACGGGATATTTCCTTCGACCCTCCTAGATTAGAGAAGCGATGCATAACTACTCTGGAGTGACAAACTCATTTTGCGAGTGAGTCATTTAGTTCAACTAAATTGGGTCGTGGGCCCGATTTATCCACTTTACCACTGATGAAATGATACCTTGGAATGGTTGGAGGATATGGTCTAGAATCGACGTCTGATCTTCCATAATGTCTTGTATGTTCTAATATACATCTTTGGCTATAACAGGTATGAAGGCCCATTCCGATGTCGGGGCATGAGTTTGTTCTTGCTCCGATCCTCCCTGATTTTCCAGTAGATACTAGCAGTTCTCCTATGTTGGGAGAGAGGAATGAGTATGTCATCAGTTGTCTTCTCCAGTTTCCACCATATTTTACTGGTGGTATTCATATTCATGGGTGGTGATTTTTATCCACTCTCTTTCCGCTGTATTTGTCTCATGGGATTTCCATGTATCCGCAGGAATTTGACTCTGATCATATTTTATTGACACCCTATTTTTATGGAGGTATTGATATGCATCAGTTGGTATTTGTGCCTATGTATAGCCTATTTCATCCCTATTTAGATGAGAGGCTTGAAATGCATCAGTAGATGTCTGCGTATAGTAGAGTGCCTCCCTATTTTGATGGCAGGATTATTATATGTTCGCAGATATTTGCATCTACCTATATCTTGCCGCTCTATCAGCACAGTGCGGCCAGAGATCACTACGAGGAATGTGCATGTACTCTTATTTTTCCACCCTATTTTCATGGTGGGCTTGAGTGGAGAGGTAAAAGTTATATGTCTACCCGTTGAACTCCGCCAGGTTAGTACGATAGAGCTGCTCTTTAGGAACCAGGGTGATACCATGTCCCTGGTTATATATTCACCGCCCTTGATAGGAAGTATGAGGTTCTCAGGTCTCTTGGACTTTTCCAGGTTCCCTCATCATAAGATCCTCCTCGGTGGGAGGAGTTCTAGTCATCCGGTGTCGTCGGTGATGTTCTCTGGCAAGGGCATGTGGGTAGGGTCCCTATGCATCTGGGATAAGGTCATCAGGATTGACTTCATCTACCTCCCTAAGGTAATGGAGGTAGTTATTGTTAGGTTTCAGGGACAGTCTCCCAGTATGGTTAGGAGATAACCACCGGGGCCACCATGTGCTGAGGTACCAGAAGCGGCTGAAGAGGCAACTAGCAAACCCTTGCAGATTGGAGGTCTTTTCTTGCATCCTACAGCATGGGGAGAGTACCATTTTAGTGGTACTATTTGATCAGCATATTGGACACCTTGAATTGAAGATGTTGGGTAGGTGAAGGGGTCCTCTTCGTTGAGGCCCTGAGCTCTCATGAGATTGTTGATGCATGCATCTTCATGGATCATGGGGATGTCATTTGGATCGAATGTCGCTCACCAGGAACCTGCAATATATGTATGACATACGAACCACTAAACATTGTCAAAGTATCGTTCCTTTAAACACATGCATATTTTGCGATTTATCTTATCCCCTTCCCATTTTCTTTTATTATGGGGCTAACGGGCCAAAGTGGGGTGAGACCGCCACCTTGGATAAAGCTTCACGTCTGGTTCACCATTTTTTTCTACCTAAGAGGTGGCACATTTTGTGCCTATTAGGGAGAATAAAATGGTTCTAAGTGCAGTGACTTTTTTTTATCATAAGGGTAAAACTACCACCTCAGTTAAGTATTCAAGTTGGGTTCAACATTTTTGTTCCACCTTCATGGTGGTGCGTGTACAAGCGGTGTGGATATGGCACGATGATGATATCACTCATCTTCTTTTCCATAGAGATGGGCACTCGTCGAATTTATTATTCCTTTGTCTTGACACATTCAATGTCAATATCCTTTAAAGAAGGTTTAATTAACCATGTGGGGAATTGTTGGTCTCAGCAGGTGATTGTGTGGGGGTCAAAAACTCATTAAACCGGTCCTTATCTGATATAAATTCCTAATATGGTCTCCAACGAGTTTATTCGTGGAACCAAGAACTCCCAACGGCCCTGGAATCCATGATTCATGGACCTAATTTACAAAGGTAGGCACTCTTCAGCTGATGATTTGGCCAATGACACTTAAGGACTCCATTGGTCAAGAGGATGCGAGGTCAGGCTCACCACACCCTTCTGAGGGAGGATTGTTGCATGTTCCGAGAATATCTTATAGATTTAAGTCGTGTTCATATTTTAAGGAATCCTTGGTTTATTCTAGAAGAGTGTGTCCATGAGCTACCCTTGGTTTTCAAGATCGTTGTGATCATGCATATGTTTAATGCCATATAGTCAATGCTGAATTATCCCTATTATAAGGCGCTCTGGTGTTTATCATCATCCAGGAGGGACGTAGGGTGACTTGATTTTGGTATTGGACCCAAAAGGAGGGCTTCCTACATATCCTCAGGAGAGAAATTAGAACCCACATAGTTCAGATGTTTGGGGCTTACATATGGAAGCTACATGTTTGATAGACATGATTGGGTGTAGCCTTTTAGGATGGGTACCCTTTTAAGATCGGACCTTCTAGAAGGAATCCTACATATCCTAATCTGGTCAGGAATCAAAGTTATAATATTTCATATGGTGTGGGGATTATGCACGAAAGCTACCCATTTTATGAGACTTGATTAGGTGGACCCTTTTGGAATGGGAACCATTTTTATATTGGTCTTTCTTGAACGTCTCCTACATATCCTAAGCTTTTTTGGAATTAGAGTTCTCATAGTTCAAATGGTGTGCTGATTTCATAATCCTTACGAACCACTAAGCACTCGTGAGCAATGCTTGGTGTGAGAAACAAGAGGATGTGAAAGATTCAGCAACTCACTTTCATCCTCCCCTTTTTATGAGGGAGGGAGAGCTTGTGGAGGAAGAGGCCAGGGTGACCGTGGGCGAGGGCACAGAGTGATGAACCATTCCATGTGAAACGGAATTAAAGTTCACTTGGCCCTGCTTTGAAGGATTAAGGACTTACCTTAGTGGGAGGAACTAAGAGCATGTTCTGGGAAGGGGAGGTGTTTCTTCCACATCAAAGGGGGGAGCAAACATAAACCCTTCGACTGATCACTATTCCTCAATTAATGGAAAATCAAGTGATCACCCCTAATCTCGAGAATGGGGTGGTTCCCATCAGCATCCTAATGTTGGACTCTAGGTTACCGTGGGAATGTATCTTTATAGGCATTCTCGAAGTCTTCACCTTTGATTGAGGGCCTTCATGACTCTGCTGACTATGGGTATGTAGAATCAATGGGGCACGTTGATGTGCCTGATGGCCTGATCATACGGGTCTGATGGCTTTGGAAGAGGCTTTGGCCTAGTGTGGGAGAACTATTTAGAGGATGGATTATGGAGGACTAGAAAGTAATAGAGGGGTGAAGTTGGAATTAGAGGGAATGATACCTGAAAACACCCATGTTCTAAATACCTGTTTCTCATACGAGATGGGGAAGGTTCCACATACCGTAGTGGTATGTGGGCAGGAGAGACATCCACGTACCGGTGTGGTACACATACATGGGTATCCCCAACCGTATAGAAAAGTGGCATGTGGTTGACCATGCTGATTTGTGTTATATTCGCGTACCGATTGGGTACACAGTTCCGGGCTTAGTCCACGTAGGGGTATGCTACGCGGAGTTCCATTTTGAGGGAGGGTCGAGGGAATTCCATTTTTGGTAAATTCATATATGAGAAGTATTTGGTTATCATTTAACTATTTGGGTTCATAGTTCTTATTATTATTATTCAATTTCCATATTTTTATTGTTCAAGGCCATCTATACCTATGGAGGAAGTGGTTCGTGGTTTGTGCTTTGCCGATGAAACAAGACGGAAGCCAGAGTGCAACCTATGAGTATCCATAAATCTTTTGTAACCTTTCCTTCCTTCTATCTATCGCCTATTTTCATTCCTTCCTTCTTCTGTTGTGATCCTTTTATATGGAATCAGAGCTATCATATCTACTCAGCACATGACACCATTTGTGTATGCCCATTGAAGCAATTTTCTAACCCGTAGAAGACTTACTCAATTGGGGTTTGAAGAGACTTTTGTTTGTGATAATGGTTCTCCGAACCCTGATCGTCTGCTTAATCTGGGAACTGAGGGGTTTGAAACATAGTATGTGGATGGTCTTCCACATATAACTCCTTCAGTTGATGTGGTTTTTGGATTTCCCTGCTCGCTAGCCATTGTTTCGTGGGCCAGCGGTTTGTGGACAATCCCTTATACCTCATGGTTCATGATCCATCTTATTCATGTACCTTTCCCGATGATGGTATGTAGGCCATTTGAAAACTTTAATTCCATCAAGTTTCTTCATATATATACATCTCAATTTGAGTCCCTTCGCCTTGATAAACTTATAGAAGTGATTGATTCCTCTTTCAAAGTGATTTCGGGGGTATTTCTTTTCCATAGAAGAGTTTTCAGGACCCTACAAGGTTTTTATATGGTTTCAAGTATTTTTAGGGATTTTAATTTATTTTTTTGGTTTTAATGTTTTTTTTGGTTTTTAGGGATTTTGGGGGGTTTTATGGTTTTTCAGAAGTTTTTATGGTTTTTATACCTTATCTTGGTATTTAGGGTCTTTTGGGGTTGAAAGGGGTTTTTTAGTTTTTAGGGTTTTTATGATCTTTTATCATTTAAAATGTTTTTAATTATTTTATGGCTTATAATGGTTTCTAGATTTTTAGTGGTTTTTGTGTTTTTAGTTTTTTATGGTTTTCCGGGGTTTTATGTTCTTTAGGATTTTTTCATGGGTTTTAAGAATTCTTACATTTTCAAGGATTTTAGGGATTTTTTTATGTATTTATTTGTCTTAGGATTTTTAGGGTTTTTAGATATTTTGTGGGTTTTTTGGGTTTTTATTGTTTTATATGTTTTTAGACGTTTTTTCTTATTTTTATGTTCTTTTGCGTTGTAGGATTTTTTTGAGTTTTTTTTAGTTTTTATGGGTTTTTTAGTTTTTTTACATTTTTTACTTTTTAGGGGATTAAATGGATTTTATTGTTTTTAGTGGTTTATGGTTTTATAGTTTTTTGGGTCTTGAATATTTTTAAATGTTATATGGGTTTAAATTTTTCTGAGGTTTTATCTATTTTCATTGTTTTTTTTTGGTTTTTATTTTTTAAAAAGTTTTTTTTAGCATATTCAGTGATTTTGAGCGGTTTTATGGTTTTATGGTTTTTCGGTTTTTTTGGGGTTTTAGGGCCATTTGGGTTATTAGTGTTTTTTGTGGTGTTTTAATGGTTCTTATTTTTTTTTTAAAATATGTTAATGTATTTGGGGTTTTAACAGTATTTTTCTGTTTTTAGTGGGTTTTACAGTTTTTATGTGTATTAATGTTTTTATTGTTTTTAAGCGTTTTATGGGTTTTAAGGGGATTTAAATTTTTTCTATTTAATTTACATTTAAAGGAATTTTTTGTGATTTTTTAGGATTTTTATGGTTTTTATATTTTTAGGGTTTTAATCAATTTTGGGATTTTGTTTTGGGTCTTTCAGGGTTTGGATGGGTTTTTTGGGTTTTTTACATTATTATAGGGTCTTTCTTGGGTTTTAGGTATTTTTCAGTTTTTTAGGTTTTTTAGGGTGTTTAATTTATTTAAATTTTTTTTAAAGGGTTTCAGTTTTTTGTGCGGTTTTAGGGTATTTATGGTATTTATGGGTTTTTACAATTCTCAGGGGTTCGTCATGGGTTTTAGGAGTTTAGCATTTTATGGAATTTTTATAATATTTTATGAATTTTATGGGTTTTAAAGGGTTTTTTGGGAGTTTTAGGGGTTTTAGTCTCTCTCAGGGTTTTTTAGAGTTTGTAGGGTTTTTCAGGGTTTTAATGGCTTTTCAGTTTTATGATTGTTTTAGATTATTTTTTGGTTTAAAGGTTTTTTATGGATTTTTTTAACATTTTTAATGCTTGAAAGGGTTTTTATGGTCTTTTATGTATGTAGGGAAATTTTATTATTTTAGGGATATAATGGTTTTCTGATGTTTTTTGAATTTTTTATTATTTTTATGTGTTTTTAGAGTTTTCAGAGTTTTTAGTGGTTTTAGAGTTTCTAGTGATTTTACTGGGTTTGTAGTATTTTTGGGTGTATTAATTTTTGGATTGTTTTAATCGTTTTCATGGTTTTTTTTGGTTTTCATGAGTTTTTAGTGGTTTTTTATTTTTTATGTTTTTAGGAATTTTTAGGTCACTTATAAGAGTTTTATTATTTATAGGTTTCTTTCATTATTTTTAGGGTTTTTATCATTTTACATGATTTTTTGGGATTTAGGGGTTTTTCATAGTTTTTATGGTCTTTTGGGATTCTAAAGGTTGGTTTTTAGTTTTGATGGGTTTTAATGTTTTAGATTTTTTATCTTTTTTGGGGTTTAAATGGTTATTATTGATTTTATTGGTTTTCGGGTTTTAAGGGATTTAGGACTTTTAATGTTTTTGGGTGTTAATGGTTTTTAGTGGTTTTTCATGGTCTTTAGGGTCTTGAAAAGTTTGATGGATTTTTTGGGTATTTTAGGATTTTTATGATTTTTATGATTTTTATGGATTTTGAGGGGTTTTAGGTATTTTCCTTTTTATTAGGGTTTTGAGAGTTTTCATGTTTTTAGGGCCTTCTTGGGTTATTAGGGGATTTAGTTTTTATATTTTTATGGTTTTTTATAGTTTTATAAGTTTTTAACAATTTTTTGGGCTTTACGTGGTTTTAAAGTTTTTAGTGGTTTTTAGGTATATTTGGGTTTTTAGGGTTTTTAGGGTTTTCAGAGGTTATTCAGGGGTTTTATGTTATTTTATAATTTCTAGTATTTTTATACATTTTACGTATTTTTATGCTTTTTATGGGCTTTTTGGTATTAGGTATTTTTAGGTATTTTAAGGGATTTCATGGTTTTTTCTGGCTTTTAGGGGTTTTCAGTGTTTTTAGGGTCTTCTTTGGGTTTTAGGGTTATTTTGATTTTTATAGGGTTTAATGTTATTTGGTTGATTTTTTATTGATTTTTAATATTTTTTTCGGTTTTATTCGTTTTTATATTTTTTAGTGGTTATTTGGGTTTTTACGGTTATTTTTGGGGTTTTAATGTTTTTAGAGGTTTTTATGTTTTTAGCTATTTTCAAAGTTTTTAGAAATTTTTACAATTTCAGATATTATTAGGTATTTTTTATGATTATTTTTGTTTTTAGGTTTTTTAGATTTTTAAGGATTTTTATAGTTTTTAGATTTCTCAAGGGTTTGGGGATTTTAAGGTTTTTAGTGTTTTAGGTTTTTTTAGGGTTCTAGATTTCTTTTATTTAGCAGTTTTAATGATTTTAGAGTTTTCTAATGTTTTTTTATGTTTTTAGGTTTTTTAGGGTGTTTAGTGTGTTTATTGGGTTTTAGTATTTTTATGGGTTTCTAGGGTTTTTAAGGTTCTTAGGGGGGTTTATTCCTTTCATTGGGTTTTCAATGTTTTTAGGGTTTTTTTACATTTGTAGGTATTTTTAGAAAATTTATGGTTTTAGGGTTATTAAGGATATTGATGGATTTTAGAGGTTTTTAGTATTTTTTAGGGGTTTTAGGTATTTTCAGGGTTATTTGGGCCATTTGGGTTTTTCTGTGTTTTTTTGAGTTTTTAGGCCTTTTAATGATTTTAGTGTTATTTAACGTTATTTATTTTTTAGTGGTTTTATTGTTTCTTGGATTCTGTAGTTGGTCTTAGGGTTTTTAAGGGTTTCAGAGTTTTTATGGTTTTAGAGGATTTTATGGATTTCAAGGGTTTTCGAAGTTTTTAGGCTTTTTATGTTTTTAGGGATTTTTAGGGTTTTTAATAGTTTTATGGGTTTTAGAGTTTTATAGATTTTGATGATTTTTTGGGCGTTTTTATGGGGTTTTAGGGATTTTAGGGGTTTTTTGGTTTTTACGTTTTTCTTGGAATTTTTAGGGGATTTATGGTTTTTTAGTGTTTTTAAACATTTTTAACTTTTTATGGGGTTTATGTTTTTTCAATTTTTTAGTTGTTTTGGGGGTCTTATGGGTTTTTATGGGTTTAGGGTTTTATAGTTTTCAGTTATTTTTCATATTTCTTCAAAAAATTACGTTTTCTAGGAATTTCTAGGATTGTTTATTTTTATTGGTTTTAAGGTTTTACGGTGTTATGGGATTTTAACGGTTTTTAGGGGTTTTAGGGTTTTGTGATTTTCTAATAATATAGGATCTTTCATGGGTTTAGGTATTTTTATTTTTTATATGTTTTATGGTTTTTTGGGTTTTTTTGGGTTTTTATGGTTTTTAGGGGTTTTATGGTTTTTAGGGGGATTTTAGGGTATTAATGTTATTCTATATTTTTCTAGTTTTATGGGTTTTTTTTATTTTTATGGTTTTATGGGGTTTTAAGGTTTTTACAGTTTTTTGAGTGTTTTTCGGGGTTTTCAGAGTTTTTTGGTGTTTTGTGGGTACTTCAGGTTTTAGGGGTTTTAATGCTTTTTAGAATTTTTCAAAGCCTTTTAAGTATTTATGGTTTTTAAGGATTTTTATATTTTTTAGTAGTTTTAGGGGGTTTATGGGTTTTTAGTGTCTTGTAAGGTTTTCAGGGGGCTTTATTTTTTAGGAGGTTTTCATGGTTTTTGTGGTTTTTTACATTTTCAGTGTTATTAGGTGTTTTAAATATTTTTTTTGGTTTTTAAGGATTTTTACAGATTTTGATAGTTTTAGTGCTTTTAGGGGTTTTATTATTATAGGGGTTTGCATGGTACTTTAATTATATTTGTCTTTTTGATATTTGTATGAATTTAAGGTATTTTAAAATTTTCTATCATTTTTTAATGTATTAGGGGTTTAAAGTGTTTTTACAGTTTTTATGAGTTTTTAGGGTGTGTATGGGTTTTAAAGGTTTTAAATATTTTAGGGTTTTATGGTTTTAGGGGGTTTTCTGTGTTTTTATGTTTTTTTATGTTTTCAAGAATTTTTAGGTATTTCTAAATATTTTTATGGTTTTAGTTTTTTAGGGTCTTTAAGGTTTTTCAATGGTTTTAGGTTCTTTTTAGGTTTAAAGGATTTATTTGAGTGTTTTATGATTTTTACGATATTTTAAAAAAACTAACTTTTTAAAAGTTTTGTGGTTTTATGAGTTTTTATAGTTTTTATTGGTTTTTATGGGTTTTTTTGGTTTTTGTGGTTTTTAATTTTTTATGGGTATTATGACTTTCAGGAGTATTTGAGGGTTTTAAAGTTTTAATGTTTTGAGAGTTTTTTAGGGATTTTTTTATCATTTTCATGACTTTAAAGTTTTTTTAGGTTTTATATGGACTTTGAAAATATTTATGTGTTTTTAGTGTTTCTTAGCGTTTTTTGGGTTTTTTATATTATTTTTGTGTGATTATGTCTTTTTAAGTTTTTAGGGGGTTTTTGGTTTGTAGTGTTTTTTAATCATTTAAAATGTTTTTATGGTGTTTAAGTTTTTTTAGTGGTTTTAGTTTTTTTTTGGATTTTTATATGTTTTATGGAATTTTTCCCCTTTAGGGGTTTTTATATTTTTCTTGGGTTTTCATGGTTTTTAGGGCTTTTTACTTTTTAGGGGACATTTTGAGTTTTTTTATTTTATGGGTTTTAGTGGTTTTATGGTTTTAGGGAGTTTGAGTGTTTTTAGGGCTTTTAGGTTTATTAATAATTTTTTTTGTTTTTAAGTTTTATTATAGTATCTTTTAACATTTTTAACATGTTTAGAGGTTTAAAGGGGTTTTATATTTTTACCTGGTTTTGGGGTTTTAAGGGTTTTTAGTGTTTTTAAGGGTATTGGAGTATTATTGTTTAGTTTTTTAAGGGTTATAGGGTTTTATAAATTTTCTGGGATTTATAGTGTTTGTAATTTAATTTATGGGTGTTTAGGGGTTTTAGGGATATCCTAGTTTTTAAGGATTTTGTTTGTGATTTTTATGGTTTTTTTTTTGATTTTAGGATTTTTTGATAGTTTTATGAATTTTAAGGGTTTTTAGAGTTCATTATAATTTTTAATGTTTTAAGTGATTTTTAGGGTTTTATGGTTTGTAGTTGTTTAATGGTTTTTTTGGTTGTTATGTGCTTTTCTAGGTGTTTATGTTTTTTATGTTTTCCTATATTTTTAGGTATTTTTAGGATTTTTATGAATTTTATGGTTTTTAGGGGCTTTATGGATTTTGAGGGGTTTGTGGTTTTTAGTGTACTTATTTTTTTAGGGACTTTTAGGTTTCTAGGGGTTTTATGGTTTTTATAGTTTTCTAATCTTTCATAATATTTTTAGGTGATTTTATAGTTTTTTATTGTTTTTACACGGTTTTACAATTTGTTAGATTTTAGGGTATTTTAATATATTTATGGGTTTTTATGCATTTCAGGTTATTTTTATGGATTTTTTTAGTTTTTTTAGTTTTTAGGATTTTTATATTTTTTCAGATGTATTAATTCGGTTTTAAGGTTCATAAGTTTTTTTGGGGTTTTAGGGTCTTTTGGGATTTTCATGTTTTTTGTGTTTTTTAGAATTTTTAATTTTTTAATGGTTTTAATATTTTGTAATGTTATTTGGGTGTTTAAGGGGTTTTAATAATTATTATTCATTTTTATGGGTTTGTGGTTTTTAGGTTTTTTAGCATTTTTATGGGTTTTAGGATTTTTTTATATTTAGGAGATTTTAAGGGTTTTTAGGGTTTTTTACATTTTCACAGATTTTTTGTGTAGCATTTTTATGTATTTAGAGGGGTTTTATATTCTTTTAGGGTTTTTTGTGTTTATTGGGTATCTTGGGGTTTGTAGGTTCTTTTGGTCTTTATGTTGTTGTCTTTTCTGTTTTTATGCATTCTTTAATTTATTAGGGTTTTAGTGGGTTTTTAGTGTTTTTATCATTTTTAGTGGTTTAAAGGGTTCTTAGAGTCTGCAGTGGGGTTTAATGTTTTTATGGGGTTTTTTGAGTTTTAAATGTTTTTTTTGGGTTTTATGGGTTTTATGGTTTTTAGGGGGATTTTTAGGTTTTTTAAATTTTCAGGAATTTTTTGGGATTTTTTTTATTTTAAGATTTTTAGGATTTTTAGTGTTTTTTTGTTTTTTTGGATTCTAAGGGGGTTTAGGGGTTTAAATCATTCACTACTAGAAATTAACCCTTTACCAATGGTTCGAAACCATTGGTAAAGGCTTCCAAAACGTTGGTATACTATATACCAACGGTTCGGCAAACCATTATCATGTAAGGCGTGGAAGTAGCCCATTACCAATGGTTTTTGTAAAACCGTTGGGAAATGTGGTTTGTAAAGAGTATTCCCAACAGTTTTACAAACTGTTGGCATTGTTGGAGGAATACAACACTATACCAATGTTTTACTAAAACTGTTGGGAAAGGCGGTTTGTAAAGAGTATTGCCAACGGTTTTACTAACCGTTGGCATTGCTGGAGTATTTCCATGTTTATCCAACAGTTTACTAAAACTGTTGGTAAAAATATGTACATCACTATACCAATGGTTTAGTAAACCATTGGTATAGAGTAAAACCATAATTTGACAGCACCTAAAATCCTCCACTGCACTCTCAACTACACACGTGCATACACTTTTAACAGCAACAAAAACACCTGATATAGCACAAAAAGCATATAAAAATAGGACAATATTATAACCATGGAATTTAACACAATTATAATCATGTATATGAACCCAATTACCCTATGCAATACAGAATTCATAATTGAATTCTCAATTGAATACATGAAGAATGAATTATGTAATGAATTCTGAATTATGAATCAATAACACATAAAAATTTAATTTTGTTGCATACATAATACTGAATTATATAAAACACATATATAATATGTCATACAGGGGGTTGGGGTGTCCTCGGGGGTGGGGGTGCCTTGGGGTGAGGGAAAAAACCTACATGTTATTGGAAGCACATGGGATGTTTAGTCATGGTCTTGGGTTGAGTATCTTCAAACCAACAGAAAAAACATGGGTAGATTGGAAAGGATCATGATACCCATAAGATAGAAAATGGTAGTGCTCATGTGATTAGACCTAGTATGAGTTATAGGAAGCACATGGGATGTTTATATTCCTCTAATTATTATGTATCCTTGTATAAATGGTTCCTGATGTGTTAGTAGGAAACATTGGCCAATTTCGACATATGAGATGGGTTATCAGAATATCCTACATGTTTTTTATAGATTTTTCAATTAGAATAAGGGGTATGTGGCTAATTTTAATTTGCTCTCCTGGGTGTGATGTGAGGTGAATCCCCATCTTGGGTAGTGGCTATGAATATTCAATTATGTCATTGGTATTGGGTTCCCAAAGGGACTTTGGTTTGGTCCTAGAACCCACTGTTTAAGGATGGGATTGAGGTGATCCATGGGGCTATGGTGTCACCATATGTATTCCTCATCATTGGGGTATTTTTATGAGACTTTGAAACATATTTTTCAAGAATCTATGTGTATCATTGTTGACCAATTTGTATATGGTATGCTTGAGTGTTCATAGGTTTCATAAGAAATCACTATATGATATTTATTTTTTGTATGTTATTGTATATAATGAATGACCCGTGATTGAGAATTAGAAAATGAGTGTTGGTGCTTGTTCTTGGTGGGATGTCGAGACTCATTCCAAATATAATTCATTTTTTATATATATATTATGACCCATTGTGTTTCAATCTATGCCTTGTGAATATTTTTTTCTAATAACACATGACCAATATACAATATTTTACTTTTATCTCTTAATTTCAAGAATCTATGTGTAGCCTCGTAAAATTTTTACATATGTCAGTTGTTGTTTTCACTTAAAATGTTGTCCATTTCAAACAAAAGTGAGACACTTTGAGTGATACCAGCCACACTGTGCCGTGGATTGAGGTGGGGTTGACTCGTACCCGTCACAAATGATCCATGGATCGTTGGGTGGGGGCGCTGTTTGAGGTGGAAAGGCTATCTGGGGGGGGTTGTCCGGTGGGTGGGGGTTGTTTGGGGTGGGGGCTGTCCGGGGAGTGAGGGGGCTCTCAAGGGGTGAGGGGGGTTGTCGGGGGGGGGGGGGGGGGGGGGTCTGTCCGGAGTGCATTTTTGGCCACCGCATTCACACAACACCTCTGATTGACATGTCGTATGGCCGACCCTTTCACATTTCACCAACCCTTTGTTGTTGTCTGATTTCATGGCATTCTGAGGTCGTTCGGCCGGTTTTGACCACCCCACACACTTTTTTCAAGCACGCCAAACACCTAAAAAAACATATTCAGTCGTACCGCACAAACCACAGGTCCCAATGACATTATGTTTTTTTCGTAGACCTCAAGAATAAAAATTAGGGTGTTTTCATGTGATTCCAAGTCATTCTGATGTCATTCGGTATGAATTTGACCATAAAACACATGTTTTGGCCATTTTCGACATGCATAGTGCGTTTTTGGACACTGCGGTCGCACGACACCTCTGATTGATGTGTCGTCTGGCCTACGATTTTAAAATTCTCCCACTCTTTGTTATCGTCTTATTTCATGGCATTCCATGGTCTTTTGGCCGGTTTTGACCACCCCACGCACACTTTTCAAAAGTGCCAAACACCAAAAAAAACACATATTCAGTCGTGTCATGCATACTACATATCTGAATGACTTGTTACCTCCTCATACACATCACAAATAATAATTAGGGTGTTTTCATGTGATTTCAAGTAATTCTGATGTCGTTCGGCATGCATTTGACCATAAAACACATGTTTTGTCCCTCTACGACACGTGGAGTTCATTTTCAGCCAGCACGGTCACATGACACCTATGATTGATATGTCATCTGGCCGACCATTTCACAATTCACCCACCCTTGGTTGTCATCTGATTTCATGGCATTCTGAGGTTGTTCGGCTGGTTTCAACCACCCGACGCACGATTTTCAAGCGCGTCAAACACCTAAAAACACATATTCAGTCATGTCGCGCGAACTACGTGTCCGAATGACGTGTCGTATCCTCTTATACCTCACGAATAATAATTAGGGTGTTTTCGTGTGATTTCAAGTCATTTTGATGTCGTTCATCATGCATTTCACCGCAAAACCAATGTTTTGGCCATTTTCACACGTGGAGTGCGTTTTCACCGAGCGCAGTCAAACGACACCTCTGATTGACGTGTCGTCTATACGATCATTTCAAAATTCACCCACCCTTTGTTGTCGTCTGATTTCATGGCATTCTAAGGTTGTTCAGCCGGTTTTGACCACCCCACGCACGCTTTTCAAGCGCACCAAACACCTAAAAAACAAATATTCAGTCATGCCGTGCAATCCACACTTCCGAATGACATGTCGTCTCCTTGAACACATTAAGAATAAAAATTAGGGTGTTTTTGTGTGATTTCATGTCATTCTAATGTCATTCAGCATGCATTTGACCGTTAAACGCATGTTTTGGCCATTTACGATATACAGAGTGCGTTTTAGGCCAACACAGTCACACGACACCTCCGATTGATGTGTTTTCTAGGTGAACATTTCCCAATTCACTCACCCTTTGATGTTGTCCGATTTCATGGCATTCTGAGGTTGTTCAGTAGGTTTCAACCACCCCACACATTCTTTTCAAGCACGCCAAACACCTAAAAAACACATATTCATCCGTGCTGCTCAAACCGCATGTCCGAATGACATGATGTCTCCTCATACACCTCACGAATAATAATTACGGTGTTTTTGTGTGTTATCAAGTCATTCTAATGTTGTTCGGCATGCATTTTACCGTTAAACGCTTGTTTTGTCCATTTACGACACACAAAGTGCGTTTTCAGCCCACACGGTCACACGACACCTCTGATTGATGTGTCATCTGGTCAAACATTTCACAATTTACCCACCCTTTGTTGTTTTCTGATTTAATGGAATTCTAAGGTCATTCGTCTAGTTGAGACCATCCCACGCACGATTTTCAAGCGCCCCAAACACCAAAAAACACATATTCATCCGTTCCGCGCAAACCGCGCATCTAAATGATGCTCTATCTCCGCGTGCACCTCACGAATAATAATTAGGGTGTTTTCGTGTGATTTCAAGTCATTCCGATGTTGTTCGGCGTGCATTTGACCGTAAAACCCATGTTTTGGCCATTTACAACACGTGGAGTGCATTTTCGGCCAGTGCGGTCACACGACATCTCCAATTTACATGTCGTTTGGCGGGCCATTTCAAAATTCACCCACCCTTTATTGTCATCCAATTTCATGGAATTATGAGGACTTTCGGTTGGTTTTGACCACCCCACGCAGGCTTTTCAAGCGCGCTATACACCTAAAAAACACATATTCAGCTGTGCCGCACAAACCGCCTTTCCAAATGACGTGTTGTCTCCTCATACACCTTATGAATAATTATTAGGGTGATTTCATGTAATTTCAAGTCATTACGATGTCATTCGGCATGTATTTGACCGTTAAATGCATGTTTTGGCCATTTACGACACACGGAGTGCATTTTCGGCTAGCGCGGTCACACAACACCTTCGATTGATGTGTCATCTGGCTGACCATTTCACAATTCACCCACCCTTTGTTGTTACCCAATTTCATGGAATTCTAAGGTCATTTGGCCAGTTTCGATAACCCCACGCACGCTTTTCAAGCGCGCCAAACACCTAAAAAACACATATTCAGATGTGTCGTGCAAACCACACATCCGAATGTCATGTCGTCTCCTCATACACATAAATAATAATAATTAGCATGTTTTCGTTTGATTTCAAGACATCCCAATGTTGTTCAGCATGCATTTGACCGTTAAACACAAGTTTTGGCCATTTATGACAAGCTGAGTGCGTTTTCAGCCATCACGGTCACACGACACCTCGGAATGATGTGCCATCTAGCCGAAAATTTCACAATTCACCCACCCTTTGTTATCGTCTAATTACATGGAATTATGAGGTCATTCGGCTGGTTTCGACTACCCCACGCATGCTTTTCAAGCACGCCAAACACCTAAAAACACATATTTATCCATTCCATGTGAACCGCATGTCCGAATTATGGGTCGTCTCCTTGTACACCTCACGAATAATAATCAGGGTGTTTTAATTTCTTTTCAAGTCATTCCGATGTCGTTCGGCATGCATTTGACAATTAAACGCGTGTTTTGGCCATTTATGACACGCAGAGTGCATTTTCGGCCAACACGGTCACACGACACCTCTGATTGACATGTCGTCCAGCTGACCATTTCACAATTCATCCACCCTTTATTGTCATCTGATTTCATGGCATTCTGAGGTCGTTCGTCTAGTTTCAACCACCCCAAGCACGCTTTTCAAGCGTGCCAAACACCTTAAAAACACATATTCAACCATGCAGCACGAACCACACTTCTGAATAATGTGTCGTCTCCTCATACACCTCATGAATAATAATTAGGGTGTTTTCATGTGATTTCCAGTCATTCTGATTTTGTTCGGCATGCATTTGACCGTTACACGCATATTTTGTCCATGTACGACACGTGGAGTGCGTTCTTAGCCACCACGGTCACAAAACACCTCTGATTGAAGTTCCATCTATTTTACCATTTCAAAATTCACCAACCCTTTTTGTCGTCCGATTTCATGGCATTCCGAGGTCGTTCGGCTAGTTTCAACCACCCCACGCACGCTTTTAAAATGAGCCAAACACCTAAAAAACATATATTCAACCTTTTCGTGAAAACCACTCATCCGGATGATGTTTCGACTCTTCACACACCTCAAGAATAATAATTAGGGTGTTTTAGTGTGATTTTAAGTCATTTTGAGGTCGTTCGGCATGCATTTGCCCATTAAATGCGAATTTTGGTCATTTACGACAGGTAGAGTGCATTTTCGGCCACCACGGTCACATGAAACCTCCGATTGATGTGCTATATGGTTGACCATTTCATAATTCACCAACCCTTTGTTGATATCTGATTTCATGGCATTTTGAGGTCGTTTGTCTAGTTTCGACCACCCCATGCATGTTTTTCAAGCATGCCAAACATCTAAAAAATACATTTTTAGCCATGCCGTGAAAACCGCACATCTGAATGATGTGTCGTCTTTTCGTACATCTCAAGAATAATAATTAGGGTGTTTTTGTGAGATTTAAATTCATTCTGATGTCGTTCGGCATGCATTTGACCATTAAATGCATGTTTTGGCCATTTACGACATGCGAAGTGCGTTTTCGGCCACTGTGGTCACATGACACCTCCGATTGACGTGTTGTCTAGCCAACCATTTCAAAATTCACCCACCCTTTTTTGTCGTCTGATTTCATGGAATTTAGAGGTTGTTCAGCCGGTTTCGGCCACCCTAGACATGCTTTTCAAGTACGCCAAACACCTAAAAAACACATATTAAGTCATGTCGCACAAACCATGCATTTGAATGATGTGTCGTCTCTTCGTACACCTGAATAATAATAATTAGAGTGTTTTCGTGTGATTAAAAGTCATTACGATGTTGTTCAACATGCATTTGACCATTAAACGCATGTTTTGGCCATTTACGGCACGCAGACTGCATTTTCGGCCACCACGGTCACACGACACCTCCGATTGATGTGCCTTCTGGCCGACAATTCACAATTCACCCACCCTTTGTTTTTATCTGATTTCATGGCATTCTGAAGTTGTTCAGTCGGTTTCGACCACCCCACACACGTTTTTCAATCACTCCAAACACCTAAAAAACACATATTCAGCCATGCCGTGCAAACCGCATGTCCAAATGACATGTACTCTTTTTATACACCTCACAAATAATAATTAAGGTGTTTTCATGTGATTTAAAGTCATTCGTATGTCATTCGGCATGCATTTGACTGTTAAACACATGTTCTGGCCATTTACAACACACGAAGTGCGTTTTTGGCCAGCACGGTCACACGACACCTCTGATTGACGTGTCGTCTGGCCGAACATATCTCAATTTACCCACACTTTACTATCGTCCTATTTCATGGCATTCTGAGGTCATTCGACCAGTTTCGACCACCCCACGCACGCTTTTCAAGCACTCCAAACACCTAAAAACACATATTCAGTCGTTCCATGCAAACCGCACATCTGAATGATGTTTCATATCCTCATACACCTCACGAATAATAATTAGGGTGTTTTTGTGTGATTTAAAGTCATTTTATTGTCCTTCGGCATGCATTTGACCGTAAAACCCACGTTTTGGCCATTTACGACATGTGGAGTGCGTTTTTGGCCAGCACAGTCACATGACAACTCCGATTGACATGCCGTATGGCCTACCATTTCAAAATTCACCCAACCTTTCTTCACGTCTGATTTCAAGGAATTTCGATGCCGTTCGAATAGTTTTGACCACCCCACGCACGCTTTTCAAGCGCACCAAACACCTAAAAACACATATTCAGTCATGCCTCACAAACCGCATGTCCGAATGATGTTATTTTTCCTTGTACACCTCAATAATAATAATTAGGGTGATTTTGTGTGATTTTATGTCATTCAGATGTCGTTCGACATGTGTTTGACTATTAAATGCATGTTTTCTCCATTTACAACAAGAGAAGTGCGTTTCCAACCTGTGCGGTCACACGACACCTCAGATTGACTTTCTGTCTGGCCGACCATTTCAAAACTCTCCCACACTTTGTTTTCTTCTGATTTCATGGAATTCCGAGGTCATTCGACCAGTTTAGACCACCCCACGCATGCTTTTCAAGCTCACCAAACACCTAAAAACACATATTCAGTCTTTCTGTGCAAACCGCACGTCCGAATGACGTGTCGTCTCCCCATACACCTCAAGAATAATAATTATGGTGTTTTTTTCTAGTTTCATGTCATTCAGATGTTGTTCAACATGCATTTGACTATGAAATGCATGTTTTGGCCATTTACGACACACAGAGTGTGTTTTCGGCTAGCACAGTCACATGACACCTCCGATTGACATGTCGTCTAGCTGACTATTTCACAATTCATCCACCCTTTGCTGTCGCCTGATTTCATGGAATTCTGAGGTTGTTCAGCCAGTTTCAACCACCCCACACACGCTTTCCAAGCGAGCCAAACATCTAAAAAACAAATATTCAGTCGTGCCGCCCAAACTGCATGTCCGAATGACATGTCGTCTCCTCATACACCTCACAAAAAAATAATTAGGGTGTTTTCATGTGATTTCAATTCATTATGATGTCGTTCAGAATGCATTTGACCGTTAAACGCATGTTTTGTCCATTTACGACACATAGAGTGCGTTTTCGGCCATCACGGTCACACACCACCTCCGATTGACGTGTCGTCTGGCCGGTCATATCAAAATTCACCCACCCTTTTTTGTAGTCTGATTTCATGGCATTCCGAGTTCTTTTGGCAGGTTTCGACCTCCCCACTCACGATTTTCAAGCGCGTCAAACACATAAAAACACATAGTCAACCGTGCCGCAGAAACCGCACATCTGAATGATGTTCTGTCTCCTCGTTCACCTCAAAAATAATAATTAGGGTGTTTTCATGTTATTTAAAGTCATTACGATGTCATTCGACATGCATTTGATAGTAAAACCCATGTTTTGGCCATTTACGACACGCAGAGTGCATTTTCGACCAACACGGTCACATGAAACCTCCGATTGATGTACCATCTAGCTAAAAATTTCAAAATTCACCCTCCCTTTGTTTTCGTCTGGTTTCATGGCATTCTGAGGTCGTTCAGCCGGTTTCGACCACCCCATGCAAACTTTTCAAGCTCACCAAACACCTAAAAACACATATTCAGTCATGCCTCGCAAACCACAAGTCAGAATGACGTGTTGTCTCCTCGTACACCTCACGAATACTAATTAGGGTGGTTTCATGGGATTTCATGTCATTCCAATGTCATTCGGTATGCATTTGACCGTAAACCCATGTTTTGGCCATTTACGACACGTGGAGGGGGTTTTTTCCTAGCATGGTCACACGACACCTCCGATTGACGAGCCGTCTAGAAGACCATTTAAAAATTCACCCACCCTTTGTGGTCATCCGATTTCATGGTATTCTGAGGCCGTTTGAATGGTTTAGACCACCCCACGCAAGGTTTTCAAGCGCGCTAAACACCTAAAAACACATATTCAGTCGTTCCAGGAAAATCACGCATCCCAATGATGTGTCGTCTCCACTTACACCTCACGAATAATAAATAGAGTGTTTTTTATGATTTCAAGTCATTTCGATGTCGTTATCCATGCATTTGACTATTAAACGAATGTTTTGGCCATTTACAACACACAGAGTGCATTTTCGGCCAGCGCGGTCACACGAAACCTCCGATTGATGTGCCTTCTGGCCGACGATTTCACAATTCACCCACACTTTGTTGTCGTCTGATTTCATGGCATTCCGAGGTCGTTCAGCTAGTTTCGACCACCCCCATCATGTTTCTCAAGCGTGCCAAACACCTAAAAACACATATTCAGTCATGTCGTGCAAACCTCATGTCTTAATGGCGTGTCATCTTCTTATACACCTCACAAATAATAATTAGGGAGTTTTCATGTGACTTCAAGTCATTCATATGTCGTTCGGCATGTATTTGACCGTTAAACGCATGTTTTTCCCATTTACGACATGCAGAGTGCATTTTCAGCCAGCACGATCAAACGACACCTACGATTGACGTGTCGTATAGCCAACCGTTTCAGAATTCACTCACCCTTTTTTGTCATCCGATTTCTTGGCATTCTGATGTCATTTAGCTGGTTTCGAGTACCCCATGCACGCTTTTCAAGCATTCCAAACGCCTAAAAAATATATATTCAGTTGTGCTGCGCAAACAGCGTTTCCAAATGACGTGTCGTCTCCTCGTACACCTCACGACTTATAATTAGGGTGTTTTATTGTGATTTCAAGTCATTCTGATGTTGTTCGGCATACATTAGACCGTTAAACGCATGTTTTGGCCATTTACGACATGCGGAGTGCGTTTTCGGCCATCGCGGTCACACGAAACCTCCAATTGATGTGTCGTCTGTCTGACCATTTTGCAGTTCACCCACCCTTTGTTGTCATCCGATTTAATGGCATTCTTAGGTCGTTCAACCAGTTTAGACCACCCACACATGCTTTTCAATCACACCAAACACCTAAAAAACACATATTCAACTGTGTCGCGCTAACGGCACTGCATAATGATGTTCCGCTCCTCGTACACCTCACGAATAATAATTAGGGTGTTTCCATGAGATTTCAAGTCATTCTGATGTTGTTCGGCACACATTTGACCGCAAAACCCATGTTTTGTCCATTTACGACACACAGAGTGCGTTTTCGGCTAGCACAGTCACACGACACCTCTGATTGACATTCTTTCTAGCCGACCAATTCAAAATTCACACACCCTTTGTTTTTGTCTATTTTCATGGCATTCTGAGGTCATTCGGCCGATTTTGACCACCCCACACACTCTTTTCCAGTGTGCCAAACACCTAAAAAACACATATTTATCTATGTTGTGAAAAACGCACATCTGAATGATGTGTCGTCTCCTCGTACACCTCATTAATAATAATTTTGGTGTTTTCATGTGATTTAAAGTGATTCTTATGTCGTTCGACATGCATTTGACCGTAAAACCCATGTTTTGGCCATTTACGACACGCGGAGTGCGTTTCCGGCAAGCACAATCACACGACACCTCCGATTGACGTGTCATCTTGCCGAAAATTTCAAAATTCACCCAACCATTGTTTTCATCCGATTTCATGGAATTATGAGTTCTTTTGGCCGGTTTCGACCACCCCCACTCACGCTTTTCAAGCGCGCCAAACACCTATAAAAACATATTCAGCCGTGCTGTGGAAACCGCGCATCTGAATGATGTGTCATCTCTTTGTACACCTCAATAATAATAATTAGGGTGTTTTCATTTGATTTAAGTTCATTAAGATGTCGTTCGGCATAAATTTGACCGTAAAACCCATGTTTTGGCCATTTACGACATACATAGTGCATTTTCGGCTAACACGGTCACACGACACCTCCGATTAATGTGACGTCTGGTAGACCATTTCACAATTCACCCACCCTTTGTTGTCATCTGATTCCATGGAATTACAAGGTCATTCGATTTGATTAGACCACCCCACGCACGCTTTTCAAGTGCACCAAATACCTAAAAACACATATTCAGTCGTGCTGCTCAAACCGCACGTCCGAATGAAATGTCGTCTCCTCGTATAATTCATGAATAATAATTAGTGTGTTTTTGTTTGATTATAATTCACTCTGATGTCCTAATGTTTCAATATAATATGAATTCCTTTGGTTGGTTTTCCATATTTCAATTTTTGTATTCACATAAAATGATGTCCTTTTGAATCAAAAGAGAG
Organism: Viscum album; assembly: GCA_963277665.1. Taxonomy (NCBI): domain Eukaryota; kingdom Viridiplantae; phylum Streptophyta; class Magnoliopsida; order Santalales; family Viscaceae; genus Viscum; species Viscum album. The sequence continues at coordinate 1,319,558,042 of OY728157.1, forward strand.
AATTTGAATGGTTCCGGCCACACTGCACCTCGGATTGAGGCGAGGTTGACTTGTACACATCAAAAATGACCCATGGATCCTTGTGTTGAAGTATCAACACAATCTGAATGCGTTTGGTCAGTTTTTAAAATGCCAGTTGTTGTTCTCACTTAAAAGGTTGTCCATTCCAAAGAAAAGTGAGACACTTTGAGTGGTGCCAGCAACACCGCGCCTCGGATTAAGGCGGGGTTGACTCGTGCATGTCACAAATAACCCATGGATCCTTTTACTAATGTAAAAAAACAATCTGAATGTGTTTGGATAGTTTTCTGTATGCCAGTTGTTTTTACTTAAAAGGGTATTCATTTCATAAAACCCACACTAAAGTCCACAGAAAGTACCATATCACCCCACTAAAAAAAGGAAAACCACCTATCCCACAAAAAGTACCATATCCGTCCATCCCATACAAGTTCTATTGTGTTTTATCTCACATACGAATAATGACTTTTGGGAGTGAAATAGAGTGGATCATGAGCATTGTGTTCAGAAAAGGAAGAGATCAAACAACATAATTTGTGTAAAGAATAATAATCTCATGATCCGCTTGATATTTGAACCACACAGTCCTGATTTTCAAGATGAAATTGTATCCATGAAACCATATGAGAAGCATGATTCAATACATGTGTTTTTTTATTTTTCCAATAATTTAGAGGAACCCCATATCAGTGAAAATGTTAATTGTGTTTTAGAAATGAGATTGAATAACTCATGTATGATGTTGAAGGAAGAATGATTAATGGTTATATTAGGAAAACTAATATTCATTAATATTGAGAATTTGAAATTCTTTGAATTAGTATCATGATGAAGGAATAAGTACTACATGGGAAAAGGAGAGGTCCCACCGAGAGTTCCCTTTGTAGATATTTTATTCATAAAGAACATTGGATTGTATGGTTATGTATTTATTATTTCTTCTGTAAAGAATAAATAGAGAACACTTACTATTTTGAAAAGTTCAAGAAAATACTTCATATACTCTATTGTGCAATGGTTATGTGAACAGTGTGTCATTTTATATATATATATATATATATATATATATATATTGATAGAAACATGATAAATACTTGTAATGTAATACACATAGTGTACAAAAATTAAGATGAATAAGATCTTCATGTTTGACATAATCTTAATGAAAGGAGTGATTTTCATGAAATACTTTGAATAAATATTACAAACAATTTCTTCTGAATTCATATACAAGAAGCTATAATATTTTAAGCATTGAGATTAAAAAAAACTATGAATCATTAACATTAGAACACAATAAAGAGATACCATGCTCTTATAAATGTATATGTGTAATGAAAACATTAATTGGAAAATGTGTACACCGATGTAGTGATTTCAGTACACAATTCCTGGAGTATAAATCAAAAAAATTTCAAAAATCCCTAGAAATAGGGAATAATGACATCCTTGAGAATAGAAGGATATCCATGAGAAGAGGTGGAAGTATATCCTTGAGATGAGGTGGAAGGATTCTAACCTGGCAGCTGATCGAATGCAATAGGTGCACATGGGGCTTCTCAAGGGCTTCTGGGTGTCGAGAATCGCTTCTGGAGTTGCGCAATCTGCTTCTGTAAAGCTTCTGAAATCAGGGGGGGTCGCCTGCTTTTGTCGAAATTGGGGATTTTTTTTCCAACGGTTATTAAAAACCATTGGTAAAACAATTCTTTCCAAACAGTTTGATGAAACTGTTGGGAAAACTCAACTAAAGTTCATCTTTACCAACGGTTCTTATGAACCGTTGGTAATGAACAATGCTTTCCCAAAGGTTTCATCAAACCATTGGGAAAGCACACCTAAATTCCATATTTACCAACAGTTTGCATGAACCGTTGGTAAAGAACACTGATACCAATAGTTCTTTTAAACTGTTGGTATACAAGTGTTGGGAAAACTATGACTTCCAGTTCTGATTTTTCAGAGGTCTTCAATATTTTTAGTTTCTTTTTAGGTTCTTAGGGTTTTTTAAAAAAAATTACGGTTTTCAAGGTTTTATAGAGCTTTTAATTTTTTAATTTTTTTATGGTTTTATGGACTTTCAGTGTTTTTGGTGGGTTTTTTATGTTTTTATGGGGTTTAGGGGTTTTTATGGGTTTAAGGTTTTCTATCATTTTAAGGGATTAATAGGGATTTTAGGGTTTTTTCTGTTTTCAGGGAATTTTAGCACTATTTTGTGATTATTATGGATTTTAGTGTTTTTAGGGATTTTTAGGGATTTATGGGTTTTCAACATTTTTAGGGTTTCGGGGTTTTATTGTTTTTTTAAAGTATTTTTGGATTTTTAGGAGTTTTTAAGTTTGTAGGGTTTTATATTTTTATAGAGTTTTTAACTTTTTGAACGTTTTTATGACTTTAAAGGGTTTTATAGTTTTTAGTTTTTTAGGTTATTAATAGGTTTTATGGTTTTTATGGTTTTTATGGTTTTTTCGATTTTTAGGGATATTTATGTTATTTTTTATTTTAGGGGTTTTTATATTCTTTGGAATTTTATGGATTTTTTAGGATTTTTATTGTTTTTAGGGTTTATAGGGTCCTTTTGTATTTTGAGGGTTTTATGGGTTTTCATGGGTTTTAGGGCCTTTTTCTATTTTATGATTTTTATGATCTTTTAGGGTTTTTAGTGTTTCTAATGTTTATTATCATTTTAGGGATATTAAGGCTTCTTATATTTCTATTGGGTTTTATGGTTTTTATGAGGTTTTAAGGGTTTTTAATGTTTTTATGGGTATTTATGTTTTTTTATGTTTTTTATGTTTTTAAAATTTTTTAAGGAATTTATGGATTTTTAGGATTTTTTTTTGGGTTTTAGGATCTTTAATTGTTTTTAGTGAAATTTTGGATTTTTTTGTTTTTAGGAGTTTTTTGGGGATTTAGGGTTTTTAATGGGTTTTAGTGTCTTTTGGGGTTTTAGAGTTTTTTTACTTTTAGAGGTTTAATGGTTTTTTTGAGTTTTTTAATGATTTTAACATTTTTTGGGTTTTTAATGGGTTTAATAGTTTTCCTGGTTTTACGGTATTTATGGGTTTTTTGGGGTATTATGTGTTTTAGGTGTTTTATGGTTTTCAGTTAGCTTTGAGGGGTTGTAGTATTTTTTACATATTCAATGTTTTTAGTGATTTTTAGGAGTTTTATGGTTTTAGGTGTTGTTTTTGTTTTTAAGGATTTTGAATATTTTTAGGGGTATTCAAGGCCTTGAGGGTTTTCATGGTTTTCACAGACATTTTGGGTTTTTAGGATTTTTTTTTGTTTTTAGGTTTTTTAATATTTTTAAGAGTTTTTATGGTATTTTAACAATTTAGGGGGTTTAAGGGACCTTAAATTTATAGTCGATTTAAGCGTTTCTATAGATTTTAAATGTTTTAATTTTTTTAGATGGTATTATGGTTTGTAGGTAGATTTTAAGGTTTTAAGGGGGTTTTAGTTATTTAGTAATTTTAGGGTTTTTAAATATTTTTATTCTTTTTGGGTTTTTATGATTTTTAGGGATTTGTGGGTTTTTAGTGTTTTTAGGGTTTTTAGGGGAACTTCTGGGTTTTTTGGGTCTTTTTGAGTTTTTATGTGTTTTAGAGTTTTTTAGGGTTTTATATTTTTAAACTATTTTAATGGTTTTAGGGGTTTAATGGTTTTTTAGGGTTTCTAGTATTTTTTACTCTTTTGATGTGTTTTTAGGGTTTTTTAAGGTTTCAAGGGTATCTTAGGTTTTTTTTTGAGTTTTTAGGATTTTTACATATTCAAGGGTTTTTATGGATTTTTTCAGATTTTATAGTTTCTAATTTTTTATAGATTTTGAGGATTTTTAGGAGAATTTGAGTTTCTAGGTATTTTTTTGGGTTTTTGGGCCATTTTTGTTATTTTGGGAGTTTTGTGTTTTTATGTTTTCTTTGATTTTTTTATGTGTTTCATTGTTTTTAATTTTTTTTAAATTTTTTACTGTTTAGGATTTATAATGGTTTTTAGAGTTTTTAGTTGTCATTGGGTTTTTATTGGTTTTTAGTGATTTTTATGGTTTTAGGGGTATTTTTTGTGTTTTAGGGTTTTTTCAAAGTTTTTATGGTTTTTATGTTTTCAGTTATTTTTAGGGATATTTTTGAGTTTTTTATTTTTTGGAGTTTTAAGGGATTTTGATTATTTTTAGGGGTTTTTAGGGTTTTTTTGGTGTTTTAATATTGCAGGGTTTTTTTTGAGTTCTTTGGTTTTTTAATGTTTTTAAGGTTTTTTAATGATTTTTAAAATTTATTTGTAACACCCCAAGCTTCTACGGTACACTTCTCTTTGAATAATGTTATAGCGTGTGTTGTACGCAACATCGAGTTCTAACACACCACAACCAATCAAACTAGCTGTTATGAATTGTAATACCTACTTTTTGAAATTATATATATTTTATATTTCAAAATGGACTTCATTTTTGGTTTCGGAATATCGAAATTATCCTAAGACGAATTTTTTGTATTTTTCTGAGAACATCCAATTTTTATGAATAGTGAAAAATACTTAAAAACAACTTTTTTAATCAAAGTAATTTATAGTGATAAATTATATTACTGAGTGGTTTTAAAGTATAATTAGAATATATTTTTACCATTTTATCCAATGGTGTTCATTAGAATTAATTTCACTTTGAAATTGGACCTAAATAATTGTCAATCTTTTGGTATATATTGTTTCTTAAAAACACGCTATTTGTTGTGACAGCGGGAATTAATTATAAAATTAATTAATGCAACTTATATGTTTGGAATTTTGTAAAATAGACATCATTTTTTAATTCGGAATATCAATTATAGCTTAGGGTGAAATTTTGGCATTGTTCTAAAAAACGTCAATTTTTGATGAATAGTGAAACTACTGAGTGGTAGTTAAAAAACTGAATTTTTCATAAAACATAATTTTACCGCTTCTATGAATGGAATTTCGAAAATCCGAAAGACATGGTTAATATCAAGAAGTAAAATGTGGTTCAATGAGATGAATTTTTTTTGGTGAATAGTAACTTTTTACTTTTATTTACCACGGTTAAAAGTAAATAGGGTAATTAAGGGTAAAAATGATATTAATATTACCCTAAAACATGTCCTAATTTTATTGGACAAGTTTATCTCGACCAGAAACAACCTTAGGAATAAAATATTATCATTTAGTTCCACTTGGATTAGATTAGGACATTTATTATTATTTAATTCAAAGTAGAGTTAAAAGGGTTAAAATAGAAGTTTATTTACTAAAAAATTTTTAATATCGGGTTATACAAAAGATAAATTCGATTGTAAATATTAATTAGAAATATAAAAAGATTTCCAACATAATTATATATTATTTATAATTTTTAGACATTAAATATATTAATTTATTTATGACACAATGATGATGCAGTAATTACCATAATAGTGAAAAATTAGAATAATTGTTATTATAAATACCCAAATAAATATAATTTGAGACTTTTTATGAATTAAACTAATTTTATAGGTTAATATGACATGTTATGATTGATTTAATTAACTTTTGTTGAATTAATAATTCTGTTATGAGTTTCACAAAAATCAACTATTGAATAGTGTCGAAATTGACATAAAAGAGTTTTTAAAACAAATATTATATTATTAATTGATATTAAATTCATAAAAATTTAAGGTGCGGAAAAGAGACTTATATAATGATAGGTTCATCATTAATGGACAACTTGGGGGTCTCATGGATGTATATAGTATATTTATTAACTATATAATATAAAAATACAAAGTGACATGGTAAATGTCAAACTAATTAACTAAGAGTTAAAACTAAAAGATAAGGTTAATATAGTAACCCAAACCTGTCTAAATTATATTGATTGAATTTTTTTAGACCTATATCTACCTTAAACTTTGCATAATCAACTTTGGAGCCATTAGAAACTGAATATGGATTTATTATAAATTAATATTTCTAGATTTTCCAAAGGTGCCCCTCACCCCTCTTATAAAAGGGCACTCCCCCTTCTCATTACCTCACACCTTCAAAGACTTTTGGTTTGGCCAAAATCTGCCCAAATACTCTCTCAACTTCCATCACTACACCCTAGAGGCCTTAGTTTGATCATAAAGACAACCTAAGGAGCCATTTTGATCAAATCAAAAGGAACAACCCGAAGAAGAGGTAATGTTTTCAACGCCCTTTTTCAAATTCATTTCTTCTTACACTTTTTCTTTCTTTGTTATTACCATTCTAAAATAATAACTCCAGTATCTTATATGTACTGTGATGTTATTATAAATATGGTACAACCATATTCAGTATTATATCCACCCTTTGAATAACATGTCACCATACGTGCGTACATACGACTTACCGTCTCCACGTTGTGGTGTAATTATTATTCAATATATTATTATTTGGATGGGTATAATAATGATGTGTAACTCATGTAAATAATAAATATAACATGATAATGATTTTTATATATTATATACTATCCAATTATATATTATTTTAATATCAAAAGAATGATATTGTCGCTCGTGCGTACGTACGGAGTACCGTCTCCATGAACGCGATGAGATTCATTCTCCATCATATCCATTCAAGTATAATTATCATTTGATGATTTAAAAATAATGGTTAAGGACTTGATATCATTCTGGATATGAATAAGACACAACCTATCCATGAAAAACATGGCTTACATAACAAAACATATAAAATAAAAGGAGTAAGTTAACACCTGAAACGACGATAATACTAAGATATTATTAACAAAGCAATGTTAAAAGATCATATATGATATCATATTAATACATATGATTCTTGTATAATTTAATAACAATTATTTCACCATTATACACGAGGTTAACCTACCCTCAACCAAGGAAAAGTACAAGGCAATGGTTTATTTCGCAATCTCTTCATTATCCGAGGTTGTTTATACGTAATAATCTACTGGGATTTCTTTATCATCCACATCCTTGTTTCTTAAAAATGTATTTCAAAACCTTTTTTATATTTACAAGAATATGGGTTAAAGTCATTTATACCCTTGTTTGAATTTTTATAAGAGTTTTATAGAGGAATCTTTCCATCGTTTTCCAAACAAGGTGCTTTTATCTCTTTCGACAAAATTAAGGTAAGAATGTTTTTTTAACTTATACGGTGGGTACGACTATCTTCTGCCGTTATAAAATTGTCAAAGCTTCCCTTACAAGCTTATAAGAATATTTTCAAAGAAAATGGTTTATTTTATAAATATAAGACTCTTAAATGATTTAAAAAAAATAAAGAGATATTTCTCTAAAAAGAGTTTTGATTTCATCTATATCAACATCCTTTGATGGATTTTACGCTTATTTGTAGTTGATTTATTATGATACAAAACTTTTATATTGTATTGAAGATTTTGTGATATGTTTGACTGTGGATGTGTTATTTTTTATACCATTCATGGTTTATGGATGAAGTATTTACATTTCGTATGCTAGTTTTAATACAAATGTTTCTGTTATGTTTAAAACTTTTCATATGGGAATGCATTGGACTTAATATGTGACGTGTGGAGCCTGCTATAGCTCCACGATGCATCGGTAGGTCTCATGTGATAAACTAGTGTTTTTGCACAAGGCATTGACAAAATCTTATTTGTAGTCTTGGCACGAGGCCTTGGCTATGTGGTCATGATAGTCTGGCGTTATGCATTCCATCATTATGAAAGTGGTTATGGATATTTCATGTGATTATTCGATTAGTAGAATATACACGTGAATAAGTAAATGGAATTATTTCATTTTATTTTTTCCATACTATATTGATGTTAAAAATTCATTTGTTTTAGTTATACATTGCCTTAAATGTTTATTCTTATTTATAAAAGTTTCTGCTTTATTGATATCCTTACTGGGCATTTGAGCTCATCTCTTTTCTATGTTTTATTTTTCCCAGGGTATAAAGAAGTAAATTATGAAAAACCTGCAGGGATAATATGAGGGGATAAGAGTGTGGTCTATGAAGAAAATATGTTGTTGTAGTTTTCGTTTTTATGTTGTAATGTAAGACTTATGAATATATCTAGTGTTTCCAAGGCTACTAAACCAATCGGTCTTTCAAGATTTGATCTTTCTTTTGATCATTCCAATGTCATTTCATAATGCACTGACTCTGGGTAACTGGGGTAAGGGCATTACAGTTGGTATCATAGGATGTTTAGTACAAACCTTGGAAGCTAGATTTAGATAAACTATGATTAGAGCACATAGATTTAAGATGGACTTTGAGGATTAGTATAGAAGAACTTCCTAGAATTTTGGTATTGTAAAGATTTTATGAGTTTTATGAGCAATACATCCCTATCTGGATACGAGCAGGTAGAGGCGGCTCTGGCACAGATGTACCTAGGGGTAAAACCCGAAAACACTACTTTGAGCTAGACTCGAACGGGAACTGGTGCACGACAAGGAGCCTTGCTGCACTCTTAGTTACGACACTCCTGAGGGATATGCTTAGGATAACTCTCATTTTCTTTACAAATCATTATGAAGGGTTTATGAGTATATACTTCCTCAAAGAAAAAATTCTTATGATTATGGATTATATCCATAAATAGTTCAATTTATGTTAAGTGTTTTGTAAGTATGGGATTATGTATTTTGATTCATAAACTGATCTAGTTTATACCATTGTTTAGAAATGTCACCTAGTGGAAGAAATGGAAACTGTATCAATGCACACACTCCATGTAGAGATTTCCCTCCTGGTCAAGATAATTATAGTGGAGCTGGTGATGCGACTGGTGCCGATCAGCTAATCACCATACTGGGACAACTTACTCAGGTTATGAATAATAACCATACCCGTATGGAGCACCCTGATCCATAGTATGGAGGATCAATGTTAGATCGCTTCATGAGGCAACAAGAAGCAACGTTAAATGGGAGTACAAATACCTCAGTAGCTGAGCAATGGATATTTTCCCTAGAGAAAATATTTCAGGCTTTGGGGAGTAGTGAAAGGGAAAAAGTTATCATGGAAGTTTACCGCCTCACTGGAGATGCTGATCAATGGTGGTCAATGATTCAAAATACGAAGGAAGATGATGAAGTATCAAATATGGAATGGAGGGAGTTCAAAGATTTGTTTTTAGAAAAATACTTTTCTCACGACCATCGAGCAGATATGGAAAGGCAGCTACTGAGTCTGAGACAAAAGGAGGATGAGAATTTCACAATGTATGAGGCTAACTTTACAAGGTTATCAAGGTATGATGGAGATTATATACGTAACCCAAGAAGTAAGATTGATCGTTTATTTGATGGGTTAAAACCATTTCTCCGTCGAGTATTAGTATCACAATCCTTCTCATCGTATGAAGACATTGTCTCGTGTGCTATCAAGACTGAAAAGGAATTCTCTAAGTCTTATGACTTTAAATCCAAGCAAGAGAAGAAGATATCTGCTAATCAATCTAGGAATGGAAATAAGTGGAAGAAAGGAAATGTTGAATATACATCCTGTGGTAAATGTGGGAAGAAACATCCCGGTACTTGCTTGAAGGGAACACGAGTCTGTTAAAAATGTGGTAAAAAAGGCCACCAAGTTTGTGATTGCAAAGGGAAGAATGAAGCTACCAATGTTCAGTGCTACAATTTCAGGGAGATGGGACATTATGAAAATGAATTTTCTAATTGTCAGGGGAACTTACCTTAGAAAATTCCAAGGGATCAAGGCCAAGCTTATGCTATCACTACTGCTGAGGTAGAAGCTCCGAAAGATGTGGTGGCAGGTAATTTAATGGTTTCCTCAAGTTTATCAAATGCATTATTTGATTTTGGATCATCACATTGTTTCATATCTTCCCAGTTTTCTATGAAAATTAGATATTTCCAATTTGATTTAACAATGGAGTTGTCAGTTAAAACTCCTAAGGGAAGTATCATTGCAACAATGTTTTGTGAGTCAGTCCCCATTAAAGCACATAAATGTTCTTTATCTTCTAATCTCATCGCCATACCTATGATTGAATTTGATATAATCCTCATTATGGATTGGATTTAGGATTATGATTCCAAGATTTATTGTAAGAAGAAGGAGGTTACGATTTTTGATGATGATGATAAGGAACACCTTATCATTAGAGCAGAATTGTCACCACCTAATTCTTATCTAGATCCACCCCCAGTAGCTCAACTAAATTCAATTATTGGGGAGGAAGTGAATGAAATGACTGTGGGTGAGGAAAGGAATGTTCAAATAGAGGATGTACGTATTGTGAAAGAATATGTAGATGTATTTCTGGAAGATTTACCCAGAAATCCTCCAGAACGAGAAGTTGAGTTTTCCATTGATTTAATTCCTGGATCAAGGCCTATATCTAAGACCCCTTATATAATTTTCACTATGGAATTAGTCGAACTAAATAAACAACTAGAGGAATTGAGTAATAAGGGATTTATTCACCCTAGAGTTTCTCAATGGGGAGCCCCTGTTCTTTTTGATAAAAAGAAAGATGGATCTATGAGGTTATGTATCGACTATAAAGAGATCAATGCTATAACAATAAATAACAAGAATCCCCTACCTCGCATTGATGATTTATTTTTCCAACTGCATGGATCTCAATACTATTCAAAGGTTGACCTTTGATCTGGATACCATCAGTTGTGTGTGAAGAAGGAAGACATTCCGAAGACAGCATTTCGAACCAGGTACGGGCATTATGAGTTTATAGTAATGCCTTTTGGATTGACTAATTCACCCTCTGTATTCATGGATCTGATGAATAGAGTTTTCAAGGAATGTCTCGATTAATTAGTGGTGGTATTTATTGATGATATCTTGGTATACTCAAAAAGCTACTAAGATCATGAAAATCATTTGCGCATTATCTTGAAGACTCTAAGAAGACATGAATTATATGGGAAGTTTAGCAAGTGTGAATTCTGGCTTCAAGAGATTTCTTTTTTTGGCCATATTGTCTCTAAAGATGGAATCTTTTTTGATCCTTCTAAGACCAAGGCAATCCAATAATGGCTAGCACTTATGAATGTAACTGAGGTACGTAGTTTTATTGGTTTAGCAGGTTATTATCGACGTTTCGTCCAGAACTTTGCCCGACTGGATAACCCATTAACAAATCTCACACGTAAAGGGGTTAAATTTGTTTGGACAAAAGAGTGTGAAGAATGTTTCAATGAACTGAAGAGAAGATTAGTCAATGCTCATAAATTGACTCTACCATCGGGGAACGAGGGGTTCGTTATTTATAGTGATGCATCGAAGAAAGGACTTGGTTGTGTCCTTATGGAGAATGATAGGGTTATTACCTATGCATCACGAAAGTTGAAAATTCATAAACAAAACTATCCTAACCATGATCTCAAGTTAGCAGTTGTGATCTTTGCTTTGAAGATATGGAAGCACTACCTCTATGGTGAAACATGTGAGATTTATAATGATCACAAGAGTTTGAAGTATATTTTCTCACAAAAAGAACTCAACATGAGGAAAAGGAGATGGCATGAATTACTCAAGGATTATGATTGTACGATACACTACCACCTGGGGAAAGCAAACAAGCTGGCATATGCTTTGAGCATAAAAGACCATGGAGTTTTGAACGTGATGAGAATTGAAAGGGATCCAATTTTCATAGATCTAGTGAAGATGGACATGAGAATAACCAGGGAAGGTGAAACATCAATGCTTTTTCAAATTGTTTCCAAACCATCTTTACTAGAAAGGATTAAGATTTATCAGACTAATGATGGATAATTTCAAAAGAAGATTAAAGCTGTGGATGATGGGAGATTGATATATTTTGTGTATGAAAATAGAATTTTCAAATTCGGGAAGAGGCTTTGTGTTCCCGATATACCTGATCTAAAAAGGGAATTGTTGGATGATTCTCATAGTTCCAATTTCTCTATACACCCTTGGAGCACCAAAATGTATAGAGATTTGAAGGAACATTTTTGGTGGGACAACATGAAGAGGGAGATTGCCGATTTTGTGTCAAGATGTATGGTTTGTCAACAAGTGAAAGCTTGAAGGCAATAGCCTGGTGGAGTATTGCAACCTCTTCCCATAACTGAGTGGAAATGGGACAATATTACAATGGACTTTGTCAGTGGACTACCAAAGACTCCTAGAAAGAACGATGCAATATGGGTTATTGTTGATCGTATTACCAAGTCAGCACATTTTCTTGCTATAAGAGAAGATCTACAACTAGAACGTCTAGAAAGACTATATATTAATGAGGTTGTGAGAATTCATGGAGTACCCCTATCAATTATTTCTGACCATGATCCCCGTTTTACTTCATGTTTCTGGAAGAGTCTTCAGAAATCCCAGGATACTAAAATTCATTTGAGCACTGCCTACCACCCTCAGACAGACGGACAATCAGAACGGACAATTCAAACCTTAGAAGACATGCTGAGATCTTGTTCACTTGACTTTTAGGTTATGTGGGATCAATATTTACCTTTGGAATAATTTTACTATAACAATAGCTTCCATTCGAGTATTCAGATGGCACCATATGAAGCGTTATACAGAAAGAGATGTCGCACACCAACCTGTTGGGATGACGTTGGTGAAAGAAAACTTTTATGTCTAGAACTGGTGGAGGAAATGATGGAAAAGGTGAAGGTAATCCAAAATCACATCAAAGCAGCTCAAAGTATGCAAAAGAGCTATCCCGAAAATCGAAGGAAGGATTTGGAATTCCAAGTCAGTGATCATGTTTTCCTGAAGGTATCTCCATGGAAGGGAGTCATACGTTTTGGTAAGAAAGGTAAATTGAGTCCCAGGTACATCAGACCTTTCAAAATTCTAGAACGAATTGGGGCTGTAGCTTACCGATTGGCAATGCCGCCAAGTCTCTCCAAAGTTCACGATGTGTTCCACGTATCTCTATTGAGGAAATACATGCCTGACCCAATGCATGTACTCACCTATGAAGAATTAGAACTGGAACCTGATCAGTCTTATTGTGAAGAGCCTATCAGGATTCTTGATACAAGAGAACAAGTATTGAGAAACCGGACGACGCATCTGGTAAAAGTTTTGTGGATAAACCATAGGATGGAAGAGGCAACGTGGGAACCCGAGGAACTTATGATAAAGAACCACCCGAGTCTTTTCATTCGGTAGTATTTAGGAAATTTCGAGGATGAAATTATTTGATGGAGGGGAGAATGTAACACCTCAAGCTTCTACGGTACACTTCTCTTTGATTATTCCGATAGCGTTTGTTGTACGCAACATCGAGTTCTAACACACCAATCAAACTAGCCGTTATGAATAGAAATACCTACTTTTTGAAATTAGATATATTTTATATTTAAAAATGGACCTCATTTTTGGTTTCGGAATATCGAAATTATCCTAAGATGAATTTTTGGTATTTTTCTGAGAACTTCCAATTTTTATGAATAGAGAAAAATACTTAAAAACTACTTTTTTAAACAAAATAATTTATAGTGATAAATTATATAATTGAGTGGTTTTAAAGTATAATTAGAATATATTTTTACCATTTTATCCAATGGTGTTCATTAGAATTAATTTTTCACTTTGAAATTGGACCTAAACTATTGTCAATCTTTTGGTATATATTGTTTCTTAAAAACACGCTATTTGTTGTGACAGCCGAAATTAATTATAAAATTAATTAATGCAACTTATATGTTTTTAATTTTTTAAAATAGACAACATTTTTGAATTCGGAATATCAATTATAGCGTAGGGTGAAATTTTGGCATTGTTCTGAAAAACTTCAATTTTTTATGAATAGTGAAACTACTAAGTGGTAGTTAAAAAACTGAATTTTTCATAAAACTGAATTTTACCGTTTCTATAAATAGAATTTTGAAAATTCGAGAGACACGGTTAATATCAAGAAGTAAAATGTGGTTCAATGAGATGAAAATAATTTTTGGTGAATATTAACTTTTTACTTTTATTTACCACGGTTAAAAGTAAATAGGGTAATTAAGGGAAAAATGATATTAATATTACCCTAACACATGTACTAATTCTATTGGACAAGTGTATCTCGACCGAAAACAGCCTTAGGAATAAAATATTATCATTTAGGTCCACTTGGATTAGATTAGGACATTTATTATTATTTAATTCAAAGAAGAGTTAAAAGAGTTAAAATTAATGTTTATTTACTAAAACATTTTTAATATAGGGTTATACATAAGATAAATTCGATTGTAAATATTAATTAGAAAGATAAAAATATTTCCTACATAATGATATTTTATTTATAATTTTTAGACAGTAAATAATGTAATATATTTGTGACACAATGATGATGTAATAATTACCATAATAGTGAAAAATTAGAATAATTAATATTATAAATACCCAAATAAATATAATTTGAGACTTTTTATGAATTAATCTAATTTTATAGGTTAATATGACATGTTAGGATTGATTTAATTAACTTTTGTCGAAGTAATCATTCTGTTATGAGTTTTACAAAAATCGACTATTGAATAGTGTCTAAATTGACATAAAAGAGTTTTTTAAACAAATATTATATTATTCATTGATATTAAATTCTTAAAAAACTAAGGTTCGGCCAAGAGACATATATCATGATAGGTGTATCATTAATGGACCACTTGGTGGTCTCTTGGATGTATATAGTAATTTTATTAACTATATAATATAAAAATACAAAGTGACATTGTAAATGTCAAACTAATTAACTAAGAGTTAAAACTAAAAGATAAAGTTAATATAGTAACCCAAACCTGTCTAAATTCTATTGGTTGAATGGTTTTCGACCTATCCCCACCTTAACCTTTGAATAATAAACTTTGGAGCCACTAGAAACCGAATATGAATTTATTATAAATTACTATTTCTAGCATTTCCAAAGGTGCCTCTCACCCATCTTATAAAAGGGCACTCCCCCTTCTCATTACTTCACACCTTCAAAGCCTTTTGGTTCAGCCAAACTCTGCCCCAATACTCTCTAAATTTCCCTCACTGCACCCTATAGGACTTAGTTTGATCAGAAAGCCAACCTACGGAGCCCTTTTGATCAAATCAAAAGGAAGAACCCGAAGAAGAGGTAATGTTTTCACCACACTTTTTCAAATTCATTTCTTCTTCCACTTCTTCTTTCTTTGTTATTACCATTATAAAATAATAACTCCAGTATCTTATATATACTATGATGTTATTATAAATATGGTACAACAATATTTAGTATTCTATCCACCCTTTGAATAACATGTCACCATACGTGCGTACGTACGGCTTACCGTCTCCACGTCGTGGTGTAATTGTTATTCAATATATTATTATTTGGATGGGTATAATAATGATGTGTAACTCATGTAAATAATAATTATAACATGCTAATGATTCTGTATATATGATATACTATCCAATTATATATTATTTTAATATCAAAAGAATGATATTGTCGCTCGTGCGTACGTACGGACTACCGTCTCCACGAACGCGATGAGATTCATTCTTCATCGTATCCATTCAAGTATAATTATCATTTTATGATTTAAAAATAATGTTTAAGGACTTGATATCATTCTGGATATGAATAATATACAACCTATCTATGACAAACATGGCTTACATAACAAAACATATAAAAGATAACGAGTAAGTTAACACCCAAAACGACGATAATACTAAGATATTATTAACAAAGCAATGTTAAAAGATAATATATGGTATCATATTAATATATACGATTCTTGTATAATTTAATAACAATTATTTCACCATTATACAGGAGGTTAACCGACCCTCAACCAAGTAAACGTACAAGGTAAGGGTTTATTTCACAATCTCTTCATTATCAGAGGTTGTTTATACGTAATAGTCTACTGGGATTTCTTTATCATCCACATCCATGTTTCTTAAAAATGTATTTCAAAATATTTTTTCTATTTACAAGAATATGGGTTAAAGTCATTTATACCCTTTTTTGAATTTTTATAAGAGGTTTAATAAAGGAATCTTTCCGTCGTTTTCCAAACAAGGTGCTTTTATCTTTTTCGACAAAATTAAGGTAAGAATGTTTTCTTAACTTATACGGCGGGTATGGCTATCTGCTGCCGTTATAAAATTTTTGAAGATTCCCTTACAAGATTATAAGAATATTTTAAAATAAAATGTTTTATTTTATAAATATATGACTCTTAAATGATTTAAAAAAAATAAATTGATATTTTTCTAAAAAGAGTTTTGATTTCATCTATGTCAACATCCTTTGATGGATTTTACGCTTATTTGTAGTTGATTTACTATGATACAAAACTTTTATTTTGTATTGAAGGTTTTTTGATATATTTTACTGTGGATGTGTTATTTTTTATACCATTCATGGTTTATGGATGAAGTATTTACTTTTCGTATGCTAGTTTTAATACGAATGTTTATGTTATGTTTAAACCTTTTCATACGGGAATGCATTGGACTTAATATGTGATGGGTGGAGCCCGCTATAGCTCCTCGATGCATCGGTAGGTCTCATGAGAAAAACTTGTGTCTTGGAACAATGCC
Source organism: Viscum album (assembly GCA_963277665.1). NCBI lineage: Eukaryota > Viridiplantae > Streptophyta > Magnoliopsida > Santalales > Viscaceae > Viscum > Viscum album. Next base: position 1,319,574,626 of record OY728157.1, read on the forward strand.
TTGACAAAATCATATTTGTAGTCTTGTCATGAGGCCTTGTCTATGTGGTTATGATAGTCTGACATTATGCATTCCATCATTATGAAAGTGGTTATTGATATTGCATGTGATTATTTTATTAGTAGAATATCAATGTGAATAAGTAAATGGAATTATTTCATTTTATTTTTGTCATACTATGTTGAAGTTAAAAAGGCTTTTGTTTTAGTTATACATAGCATTAAATGTTTATTCTTATTTATGAATGTTTCTGCTTTATTGTTATCCTTACTGAGCATTTGAGCTCACCCCTTTTCTATGTTTTATTTTTCCTAGGGTATGAAGAAGTAAATTATGAATGACCTTCAAGGATAATATGATGGGATAAGAGTGTGGTCAATGAAGAAAATATGTTGTTGTAGTTTTCGTTTTTATGTTGTAATGTAAGACTTATGAATATATCTAGTGTTTCAAAGGCTACTAAACCAATCGGTCTTACAAGATTTGATCTTTCTTGTGATCATGCCAATGTCATGTAATAATGCACCGAATCTGGGTAACTGGGGTCGGGGCGTTATAGTTGGTATCATAGGAAGTTTAGTACAATCCTTGGAAACTATATTCAGATAAACTCTGATTAGAGAACATAGATTTAAGATGGACTTTGAGGATTAGTATAGAAGAACTTCCTAGAATTTTTGTATTGTAGAGATTTTGTGAGTTTTCTGAGCAATACATCCCTATCTGGATACGAGCAGGTAGAGGCGGCTCTGTCACAGATGTACCTTGGGGTAAAACCCAAAAACACTGCTTTGAGCTAGACTCGAACAGGAACTGGTGCATGACAACGGGCCTTGCTGCACTCTTGGTTAGGACACTCCCAATGGATATGATTAGGATAACTCTTGTTTTCTTTTAAAATAATTATGAAGGGTTTATGAGTATATAATTCCTCAAAGAAAACATTCTTATTATTATGGATTATCTCCATAAATAGTTCAATTTATGTTAAGTGTTTTGTAAGTCTGGGATTATGTATTTTGATTCATAAATTGATCTAGTTTATACCATTGTTTAGAAATGGTGCCTATTGGAAGAAATGAAAACTATATCAATGCACGCACTCCATGTAAGGATTGACCTCCTACTCAAAATAATTATAGTGGAGCTGGTGATGCAACTGGTGCTGATCAGCTAATCACCATACTGGGACAACTTACTCGGGTTATGAATAATAACCATACCCATATGGAGAACCCTGATCTGAAGTGTGGAGGATAAATGTAAGATCTCTTCATGAGGCAACAACCACCAATGTTCAATGGGAGTACAAATCCCTTAGTAGCTGAGCAATGGATATTTTCCCTAGAGAAAATATTTCAGGCTTTGGGGAGTAGTGAAAGGGAAAAAGTTATCATGGAAGTTTACCACCTCACTGGAGATGATGATCAATGGTGGTCATTGATTCAAAATATGAAGGAATATGATGAAGTATCAAATATGGAATGGAGGGAGTTCAAAGATCTGTTTTTAGAAAAATACTTTCCTCGCGACCATCGAGCAGATATGGAAAGGCAGTTTCTGAGTCTTAGACAAAAGGAGGATGAGAATGTCACAAAGTATGAGGCTAACATTACAAGGTTAGCAAGGTATGCTGGAGATTATATACGTAACCCAAGAAGTAATATTGATCGTTTCTTTGATGGGTTAAAACCATTTCTCCGTCAAGCATTAGTATCACAATCCTTCTCATCGTACGAAGACATTGTCTAATGTGCTATCAAGACCAAAAAGGAATTGTCTAAGTCTTATGAATTTTAAGCAAAGCAAGAGAAGAAGAGATCTATTCATCAATCTGGGAATGGAAATAAGCAGAAGAAAGGAAAAGTTGAATATCCATCCTGTGGTAAATGTGGGAAGAAACACCCCGGTACTTTGTTGAAGGGAACGAGAGTCTGTTACAAGTGTGGTGAAAAAGTCCACAAAGCTCGTGATTGCAAAGGGAAGAAGGAAGCTACCAATGATCAGTGCTACAATTTCAGGGATATGGGACATTATTCAAATGAATGTCCTAATTGTTAGGGGAACATACCTCGGAAAATGCCAAGGGATCAAGGCTAAGCTTATGCTATCACTACTGCTGAGGTAGAAGCTCTGAAAGACGTGGTGGTGGATAATTTAATGGTTTCCTCAAGTTTAGAAAATGTATTATTTGATTCTGGATCATCGCATTGTTTCATGTCTTCCCAGTTTGCTAAGAAAATTAGATATTTCCAATTTGATTTAACAAGGGAGTTGTCAGTTAAAACTCCTAAGGGAAGTATCATTGCTACAAAGTTTTGTGAGTCAGTCCCCATTAGAGCATATAAATGTTCTTTATCCACTGATCTCATCGCCATACCTATGATTGAATTTGATATAATCCTCGGTATGGATTGGCTTTTGGATTATGATGTGAATATTTATTGTAAGAAGAAGGAGGTTACGATTTTTGATGAGATGATAAGGAACACCTTATCTTTAGAGCAGAATAGTCACCACTTAATTCTTATCTAGATCCACCCCCAGTAGCTCAACTAAATAAAATTATTGGGGAGGAAGAGAATGAAATGTCTGTGGGTGAGGAAAGGAATGTTAAAATAGAGGATATACCTATTTTTAAAGAATATGTAGATGTATTTCTAGAAGATTTACCCGGACATCCTCCAGAACGAGAAGTTGAGTTTTCCATTGATTTAATTCCTGGATCAAGGCCTATATCGAAGACCCCTTATAGAATCTTCACTGTTGAATTAGTCAATCTAAAGAAACAACTAGAGGAATTGGGTAATAAGGGATTTATTCACCCTAGTGTTTCTCCATGGGGAGCCCCTGTTCTTTTTGTTAAAAAGAAAGATGGATCTATGAGATTATGTATCAACTACAGGGAGATCAATGCTATAACAATAAAGAACTAGTATCCCCTACCTCGCATTGATTATTTATTTGACCAACTGCATGGAGCTCAATACTTTTCAATGATTGACCTTCGATCTGGATACCATCAGTTGTGTGTGAAGAAGGAAGACATTCCGAAGAGAGCATTTTGAACCAGGTACGGGCATTATGAGTTTACAATAATTCCTTTTCGATTGAATAATGTACCCTCTGTATTCATGGATCTGATGAATAGAGTTTTCAAGGAATATCTCGATGAATTTGTGGTGGTAATATTGATAATATCTTGGTATACTCAAAAAGCTACGAAGATCATGAATATCACTTGCGCATTATCTTGAAGACTCTGAGAAGACATGAATTATATGGGAAGTTTAGCAAGTGTGAATTCTGGCTTTAGGGGATTCCTTTTCTTGTCCATATTGTCTCTAAAGATGGAATCTTTGTTGATCCTTCTAAGACCAAGGCAATCCATGAATGGCCAGAACATATGAATATAACTGAGGTACGTAGTTTTATTGGTTTAGCAGGTTATTATCGACGTTTCGTCCAGAATTTTTCCCGATTGCCAAACCCATTAACGAAGCTCACACGTAAAGTGGTTAAATTTGTTTGGAAAAAATAGTGTGAAGAATGTTTTGAAGAACTGAAGAGAAGATTAGTAAATTATCCTATATTGACTCTACCATCGAGGAACGATGGGTTCGTTATTTATAGTGATGCATTGAAGAAAGGACTTGGTTGTGTCCTTATGCAGAATGATAGGATTATTGCCTATGCATCATGACAGTTGAAACTTCATGAACAAAACTATCCAACTCATGATCTTGAGTTAGAAGTTGTGATCTTTTCTTTGAAGATATGGAGGCACTACCTCTATGGTGAAAAATGTGAGATTTATACTGATCATGAGAGTTTGAAGTATAATTCCTCACAAAAAAGAATTCAACATGAGGCAAAGGAGATGGCTTGAATTAATGAAGGATTATGATTGTATGATACACTACCACCCGGGGAAAGCAAACAAGGTGGAAGATGCTTTGAGCAGAAAAGACCATGTAGTTTTGAACGTGATGAGAATTGAATGGGATCCAGTTTTCATAGATCTAGTAAAGATGGACATGGGAATAACAAGGGAAGGTGAAACATCAATACTTTTTCAAATGGTTTCCAAACCATCTTTAATAGAAAGGATTAAGAGTTCTCAGACTAATGATGGAGAATTTCAAAAGAAGATTAAAGCTATGAATGATGGGAGATTGAGAGATTTTGTGTATGAAAATGGAAATTTGAAATTTGGGAAGAGGCTTTGTGTTCCCGATATACCTGATCTAAAAAGGGAATTGTTGGATGATGCTCATAGTTCCAATTTCTCTATAAACCCTGGGAGCACCAAAATGTATAGATATTTGAAGGAACATTTTTGGTGGGACAACATGAAGAGGGAGATTGCCGATTTTGTGTCAAGATGTATGGTTTATCAACAAGTGAAAGCTGGAAGGCAATAGCCTGGTAGAGTATTGCAACCTCTTACCATACCTGAGTGGAAATGGGACAATATTACAATGGACTTTGTCATGAGACTAAGACTCCTAGAAGGAACGATGCAATATGGGTTATTGTTGATCGTCTTACCAAGTCAGCACATTTTCTTGCTATAAGAGAAGATCTACCACTGGAACGTCTAGCAAGACTATATATTAATGAGATTGTGAGACTTCATGGAGTACCCATATCGATTATTTCTGATCGTGATCCCCATTTTACTTCAAGATTCTGGAAGAGTCTTGAGAAATCCATGGATACTGAACTTCATTTGAGCACTGCCAACCACCCTCAGACAGACGGACAATCAGAACAGACAATTCAAACCATAGAAGACGTGCTGAGATCTTGTTCACTTGACTTTCAGGGTATGTGGGATCAATATTTGCCTATGGTAGAATTTTCCTATAACAATAGCTTTCATTCGAGTATTCAGATGGCACCATATGAAGCGTTATACGGAAATAGATGTCGCACACCAACCTGTTGGGATGACGTTGGTGAAAGAAAACATGTAGGTCTAGAACTGGTGGAGGAAACGATGGAAAAGGTAAAGGTAATCCAAAATCACATCAAAGCAGCTCAAAGTAGGCAAAAGAGCTATGCCGATAATCGAAGGAAGGATTCGGAATTTCAAGTCGGTGATCATGTTTTCCTGAAGGTATCTTCATGGAAGGGAGTCATACGTTTTGGTAAGAAAGGTAAATTGAGTCCCAGGTAAATCAGACCTTTCTAAATTCTAGAACGAATTGGGGTTGTAGCTTACCGATTGGCAATGCCGCCAAGTCTCTCCAATGCTCATGATGTGTTCCACGTATCTCTGTTGAGGAAATACATGCCTGACACAACGCATGTACTCACCTATGAAAAATTAGAACTGGAACCCGATCTGTCTTATTATGAAGAGCCTGTGAGGATTTTGATACAAGAGAAAAAGTACTTAGAAACCGGACGACGCGTCTGGTAAAAGTTTTGTGGAGAAACCATAAGATGGAAGATGCAACGTGGGAACCTGAGAAACTTATGATAAAGAACCACCAGAGTCTTTTCATGCGGTAGTATTCTGGAAATTTCGAGGACGAAATTCTTTGAAGGAGGGGAGAATGTAACACCCCAAGCTTCTACGGTACACTTCTCTTTGAATAATGCGATAGCGTGTGTTGTACGCAAAATCGAGTTCTAACACACCACAACCAATCAAACTAGACGTTATGAATAGTAATACCTACTTTTTGAAAATTATATATATTTTATATTTCAAAATGGACTTCATTTTTGGTTTTGAAATATCAAAATTATCCTAAGATGAATTTTTGGTATTTTTCTGAGAACGTCCAATTTTTATGAATAGTGAAAAATACTTAAAACAACTTTTTTAATAAAAATAATTTATAGTGATAAATTATATTATTGAGATTTTTTTAATGTATAATTAGAATATATTTTTACCATTTTATTCAATGGTTTTCATTAGAATTAATTTCACTTTGAAATTGGACCTAAACAATTGTCAATCTTTTGGTATATATTGTTTCTTAAAAACACGCTATTTGTTGTGACAGCGGGAATTAATTATAAAATTAATTAATACAACTTATATGTTTGGAATTTTGTAAAATAGAAATCATTTTTGAATTAGGAATATCAATTATAGCTTTGGGTGAAATTTTGGCATTGTTCTGAAAAACTTCAATTTTTGATGAATAGTTAAACTACTAAGTGGTAGTTAAAAAACTAAAATTTTCATAAAACTTAATTTTACCGCTTATGTGAATGGAATTTCAAAAATTCGAGAGACACGGTTAATATCAAGAAGTAAAATGTGGTTCAATGAGATGAAAATAATTTTTGGTGAATAGTAACTTTTTACTTTTATTTTTACCACGGTTAAAAGTAAATAGGGTAATTAAGGGAAAAAATGATATTAATATTACCCTAACACATGTCCTAATTCTATTGGACAAGTGTATCTCGACCAAAAACAACCTTAGAAATAAAATATTATCACTTAGGTCCACTTGTATTAGATTAGGACATTTATTATTATTTAATTCAATGAAGAGTTAAAAGAGTTAAAATCATAGTTTATTTACGAAAACATTTTTAATATATGGTTATACATAAGATAAATTCGATTGTAAATATTAATTAGAAAGATAAAAATATTTCCTACATAATGATAGTTTATTTATAATTTTTAGACATTATATAATTTAATTTATTTATGACACAATGATGATGTTGTAATTACCATAATAGTAAAAAATTAGAATAATTGATATTATAAATACCCAAATAAATATAATTTGAGACTTTTTATGAATTAAACTAATTTTCTCCGTTAATATGACATGTTAGGATTGATTTAATTAACTTTGGTCGAAGTAATCATTCTGTTATTAGTTTCACCGAAATCAACTATTGAATAGTGTCGAAATTGACATAAAAGAGTTTAAAAAAATTATATTATTAATTGATATTTAATTCTTAAAAATCTAAGGTTCAGACAAGAGACATATATCATGGTAGGTGTATCATTAATAGACCACTTGGGGGTCCTTTGGATGTATATAGTAATTTTATTAACTATATAATATAAAAATACCAAGTGACATGGTAAATTTCAAACAAATTAACTAAGAGTTAAAACTAAAAGATAAGGTTAATATAGTAACCCAAACCTGTCTAAATTCTATTGGTTGAATGTTTTTTTACCTATCCCCACATTAACCTTTGAATAATCAACTTTGGGGCCATTAGAATCCGAATATGAATTTATTATAAATTAATATTTCTAGCTTTTCCAAAGGTGCCCCTCACCCCTCTTATAAAAAGGCACTCCCCCTTCTCATTACTTCACACCTTAAAAGCCTTTTGGTTCAGCCAAACTCTGCCGAAATACTCTCTCAACTTCCCTCACTACACCCTAGAGTCCTTAGTTTGATCATAAATCCAACCTAAGGATCCCTTTTGATCAAATCAAAAGGAAGAACCCGAAGAAGAGGTAATGTTTTCACCACACTTTTTCAAATTCATTTCTTCTTCCACTTCTTATTTATTTGTTATTACCATTCTAAAATAATAACTCCAATATCTTATATATACTGTGATGTTATTATAAATATGTTAAAACCATATTCAGTATCATATCCACCCTTTGAATAACATGTCACCATACGTGCGTACGTACGGCTTACCGTCTCCACGTCGGGGTGTAATTGTTTTTCAATATATTATTATTTGGATGGGTATAATAATGATGTGAAACTCATGTAAATAATAAATATGAAATGATAATGATTCTATATATATGATATAATATCCAATTATATATTATTTTAATATCAAAAGAATGATATTGTCACTCATGCGTACGTACAGACTAACATCTCCACGAACGCGATGGTATTCATTCTCCATCGTATCCATTCAAGTATAATTATCATTTGATGATTTAAGAACAATGCTTAAGGACTTGATATCATTCTGCATATGAATAAGATACAACCTATCCATGAAAAACATGTCTTACATAACAAAACATATAAAATAAAACGAGTAAGTTAACACCCGAAACGACGATAATACTAAGATTTTATTAACAAAGTAATGAAAAAAGATCATATATGATATCATATTAATATATATGATACTTGTATAATTTAATAACAATTATTTCACCATTATACGGGAGGTTAACCTACCCTCAACCAAGGAAAAGTACAAGGTAAGGGTTTATTTCGCAATCTCTTCATTATCCGAGGTTGTTTATACGTAATAATCTACTGGGATTTCTTTATCATCCACATCCATGTTTCTTAAAAATGTATTTCAAAACATTTTTTCTATTTACAAGAATATGGGTTAAAGTCATTTATACCCTTGTTTGACTTTTTATAAGAGGTTTATAAAGGAATCTTTCCGTCATTTTCCAAACAATGTGCTTTTATCTTTTTCGACAAAATTAAGGTAAGAATGTTTTTTTTAACTTATATGGTGGGTACAACTATCTTCTGTCGTTATAAAATTGTTGAAGTTTCTCTTACAATCTTATAAGAATATTTTCAAATAAAATGGTTTATTTTATAAATATATGACTCATAAATGATTTATAAAAAAGAAAGAGATATTTCTCTAAAAAGAGTATTGATTTCATCTGTGTCAACATCCTTTGACGGATTTTACGCTTATTTGTTATAGATTTATTATGATACAAAACTTTTATATTGTATTGAAGGTTTTGTGATATGTTTGACTATGGATGTGTTATTTTTTATATCATTCATGGTTTATGGATGATGTATTTACATTTCGTATGCTAGTTTTAATACAAATGTTTATGTTATGTCTAAACCTTTTCATATGGGAATGCATTGGACTTAATATGTGACGGGTGGAGCCCGCTATAGCTCCTCGATGCATCAGTAGGTCTCATTAGAAAAAATAGTGTCTTGGCACAAGGCTTTGACAAAATCTTATTTGTAGTCTTAGAATGAGACCTTGGATATGTGCTTATGATAGTCTGTCATTATGCATTCCATCATTATAAAAGTGGTTATTGATATTGCATGTGATTATTCGATTAGTAGAATATCCATGTGAATAAGAAAATGACATTATTTCATTTTATTTTTTCCATACTATGTTGAAGTTCAAAAGGCATTTGTTTTAGTTATACATTGACATAAATGTTTATTCTTATTTATGAATGTTTCCGCTTTATTGTTATCCTTACTAGGCATTTTAGCTCACCCCTTTTCTATGTTTTATTTTTTCCAGGGTATGATGAAGTAAATTATGAATGACCTACAGGGATAATATGAGGGGATAAGAGTGTGGTCTATGAAGAAAATATGTTGTTGTAGTTTTCATTTTTATGTTGTAATGTAAGACTTATGAATATATCTAGTGTTTCCAAGGCTACTAAACCAATCGGTCTTTCGATATTTGATCTTTATTGTGATCATGCCAATGTCATTTAATAATGCACCGACTCTGGGTAACTAGGGTTGGGGCGTTACATTCTTTATCATTTTTAGGTGTTAAGGGGTTTTATAATTTTTAGTGGGATTTTATTGGATTTAGAGTCTTAATTTATTTGCCAATATTTTTTGGGTTTTTTTACATTTTAAGGGTTTTATGGGTTTATAGGGACCTTTGGGTTTTAGGGATTTTTTGGAGTTTTTTGGTGACAATATTTTGTAGAGTGTTTTTGATGTTTTTAAGGTATATAGGGGTATTTAGTGTTTTTAGTTGATTTTTAGGCTTCTTATGGGCTTTATGGGATTTATGGTTTTTTTGTTTTTATGAGTTTTTAGAGGATTTCATTGTTAATAGGGGTTACTTATGCTTTCAGAGATTTCTTAGGATTTTTATTTATTTAGGGGTTTTTAAATTTTTATAGATTTTGAGGGGTTTTAAGGTTTTAAAGGGTTTTATGGTTTTCTGAGGTTTTTTATTTTTTATGGTCTTCAAGGTTTTTTGAGTTTTTATGGTTTTTATGGTTTTTAGAGTTTTTAACATTTTTAAATTTTTTAAAAGTTTTAATAGTTTTTAGATTTTCATATCTCTATGGTTTATGGGGTTTTATGGGTTTTAGGATTTTTTTGGATCTTTTAGTGTCTGCAAATTTTAATAATTTCAAGGATTTTTAGTTATTTTAGGATATTTATGTTTTTTAGGATTTTAGGGCTTTATAATTTTTCTGGGATTTATGGTTTTTAGGGTTTTTAGGGGTTTTAGGGTTTTTAGTGTCTCTTTGGGTTTTTACGTTTTTTGGTGATAATGTCTTTTAGGTTTTTAGATTTTTTAACAGTTTTAAAATTTTTCAAGGATTTAAATGTTTTTAGAGTTTTCATTGGTTTTGAGGGGTTTTATGTGTTTATAGTTTATTTTAAGTTTTAAGGGTTTTATAGTTTTCTTGGGTTTTCTGTGTTTTTACAGTTCTATACATTTTTTGGGATTTTAGGGTTATTGAAGTATTTTTTTGGGTTTTAGGATTTTAATATTTCTTTTGGAATTTTGAGGGTTTTACGGGTTTTCTAGGGTTTTTTGGGTTTTGGGGTTTTTTGGGTCTTGTTGAGTTTTGGGGTTTTCAGCTTTTAGGGGCCTTATGGTTCCTTAATTTTTTTAATATTTTTTATTTTTATTTGGGGTTTTAATTATTTTAAGTATTTTAATTTGTTTTCAGGTTTTATCCTATGGTTTTTGTTGGTTTTTATGATTTTTAAGGGTTTTATGGTTTTTAGTGTTCTTTACGTTTTGAGGGATTTTTTAACTATTTTAGGATTTTTATGGTAATTAGGGTTTTTTAATGTTTTTAAAGAATTTGAGGGTTTTTAATGTTTTTAGAAATTTTTAATGTTTTAATGTTTTTAATGTTTTAAGGGGTTAAAATGGTTTTTGGAGTTTTTTTATTCTTTTTAGGGTCTTTTACGGGTTTTAAAGGATTTTAGGATTTTTATGGTTTCCAAGGGTCTTTGAGGGTTTTAAGGGTTTTAACATTTTCAGGTATTTTTAAGGATTTTTTAGGTTTTTTAGTTCTTAGGGTTTTAATGCTTTTTATTGTTTTTGATGGGGTTTTTTGTTTTTCTTGGTTTCTTAGGGTTTTATGGGTTTTCACTGTTTTTACGGTCTTTTGGGTTTTTTATTTTTATTTTTTGTTTTTTAGGGTTTTCAATTTTTTTTAGTTTTTTAACATTTTATATGTTATTGGTGTTTTAAGGATTTTTAGTGTTTTTATCGGTATATTATCATTTTGTGGGTTTTGGGGTTTTTAGGTTTTAATGGTTTTTAATGTTTTCAAGGATTGTTGTTTATTTTTTTAGTAATTTTATTGTTTTTATGGTTTTTAGGGTATTTAGGGAATTTGATGTTTTTTGTTTTTTCTAGGGTGCTTAGATTTTTTAGTGTTTTTATGGTTTTTTGGGTTTTATGGTTTATTTATGTTTTTAGGTTTTTTATGGGGTTTTACTATTTTTAACATTTTCATGTGTCTAAAGGGGTTTTATATTTTCTTTATTAGTTTTTAGGGTGTTTAGGTTGTTTTAATGTTTTTAGGTACAATACGGGAAAAAGAAATTTTTGCGACGTGAATAAATCTCATCGCAAAAATTCCGTCGAAGAGGTTATTTGCGAAGGGGTTAACAACCCGTCACAAATAACAAATTATTTGCGATGAGATTTCATGTCCCGTCGCAAAAGGTTTGGCACGGGTAGCGTGCCAAACCGCGCGAAAGTTATTTGCGACGGGGGGATCCCCCCATCGCAAATAGTGAAGTATTTGCGACGGGGCCCGTCGCAAATACCCAGGGCGGTTAATAGCTATTTACGACGGGATGTCCTCCTGTCACATAAGGTGTGTCGGCAGTAACTATTTGCGATGGGACCCATTGCAAATAACTTTTTAACCGCCGACAATAATTAATGTGGGCGTAGGTATTTGCGACGGGTAACCCGTCACAAATAGTCCCCTCGTAATTAATCAAACCTATATATACCCCCATCCGTTTTTCTTCTCATTCATCTTAATTTCTAGATCTTGTTTCTCTCTGAACTCTGATTTCAGAGTGAAAATTTTTCTAAGTTAATTTTTTGGTCCCAAAGTTGTGAAGCTGTCTACATCAATAGAAAATCAAGTTTAAAGGTATTTATGTTTTATATAATTTATTATTTATTTTAATTTTTTATGTTAATTTTTATTATTGTTGATTAGTTGTAGTTAAATTGAATTTAAATTGTTTTGTCATGACTATTTATTTGTACTAATAAATTAAAATTTTTAGTATTAATTTTTAATAATTAGTAGTAATTAGTAATTATTAAAGATAATTAGTAATGTATATAATTAATTTGTAGTAATTAATAATAATTGGTAGAAAATATTAATAAATACTGATAATTAGTAATAAATATTAATAATTATTAATAAATAGTAATAAATAGTAATAATGAGAAATAAATAGTAATAAATAGTATTAATTAGTAATAAATTGTAATAATTAGTAATAAATTGTAATAATTAGTAATAAATTGTAATAATTAGTAATAAATTGTAATAAATGGTAATAAATTGTAATAAATTGTAATAATTAGTAATAAATATTAATAATTAGTAATAAATTGTAATAATTATTATTAAATTGTAATAATTAGTAATAAATCGTAATAAATTGTATTAATTAGTAATAAATTCTAATAAATTTTAATAATTATTAATAAATTGTAATAAATTGTATTTATTAGTAATAAATTGTAACAATTTGTAATAAATTGCAATACATTGTAATAAATTTTAATAAATTGTAATAATTAGTAATAAATTGTAATAATTAGTAATAAATTGTAATAATTAGTAATAAATTGTAATAATTAGTAACAAATTTTAATAACTAGTAATAAATTGTAATAATTAGTAATAATTTGTAATAATTTGTATTAATCAGTAATAAATTGTAATAAATTGTAATAATTAGTAATAAATTTTAATAAATTGTATTAATTTGTAATAAATTGTAATAATTAGTAATAAATTGTAATAATTACTAATACATTGTACTAATTTGTAATAAATAGTAATAAATTGTATTAAATTGTAATAATTAGTAATAAACTGTAATAATTAGTAATAAACTGTAATAATTAGTAATAAATTGTAATAATTAGTAATAAATTATAATAATTACTAATAAATTGTAATAATTATTAATAAATTGTAATATTTATTAATAAATACTAATAATTAGTAATAATAAGTAATATTTATTAACAAATACTAATAATTAGTAATAATTTGTAATAATTGGTAATAAATAGTAATAAATAGTAATAAATAGTAATAATTAGCAATAAATAGTAATAATTAATAATAATTAGTAATAATTAGTAATAATTATAAATAAATTGTAATAATTATTAATAAATTGTAATAATTATTAATAAATTGTAATTATTAGGAATAATTAGAAATAATTAGGAATAAATATGAATAATTAGCCACAAGTAAGAATAATTAGGAATAAATTGTAATAATTAGTAATAAATTGAAATAATTAGTAATAAATTGTAATAATTAGTAATAAATTGTTATAATTAGTAATAAATTGTAATATTTAGTAATAAACTATAATATTTAGTAATAAATTGTAATAATTAGTAATAAATTGTAATAATTAGTAAAAATTTGTAATAATTAGTAATAAATTTTAATAATTAGTAATAAATTGTAATAATTAGTAATAAATTGTAATAAATTGTAATAATTAGTAATAAATTGTAATAATTAGTAATAAATTGTAATAATTAGTAATAAATTGTTATAATTAGTAATAAATTGTAATAATTAGTAATAATTTGTAATAATTAGTAATAATTTGTAATAATTTGTAATAAATTTTAATAATTAGAAACAAATGGAAATAACTAGTAATAAATTGTAATAATTAGTAATAAATTGTAATAATTAGTAATAAATTATAATAAATTGTAATAAATTATAATAGATTTTAATAAATTGTAAAAAAATTTAATAAATTGTAGTAATTTGTAATAAATTGTAATAATTAGTAATAAATTGTTATAATTAGTAATAGATTGTAATAATTAGTAATAAATACTAATAAATACTAATAATTACGAATAAATACTAATAATTAAAAATACTTAGAAATAATTAGAAGTAATTACCAATAAATAGGAACAATTAGCAATAAATAAGATTAATTAGCAATAAATAGGAATAATTTGTAATAAATAGAAATAATTAGTAACAATTTGGAATAATTAGTAATAATTAGTAATAATTAGTAATAATTAGTAATAATTAGTAATAATTAGTAATAATTAGTAATAATTAGTAATAAATAGGAATAATTAGGAATAATTATGAATAATTAGGAATAAATAGGAATAATTTGTAATAATTAGTAATAATTAGTAATAATTAGTAATAATTAGTAATAATTAGTAATAATTAGTAATAATTAGTAATAATTAGTAATAATTAGTAATAATTAGTAATAAATAGGAATAAATAGAAATAGTTAGTAATAAATATTAATAGTTACTAATAAATAGTAATAGTTAGTAATAAATAGTAATAGTTAGTAATAAATAGAAATAGTTTGTTACAAATAGTAATAGAAAGTAATAAATCAGAATGATTAGTAATAAATAGGAATAGTTAGGAATAAATAGGAATAATTATTAATAAATAGGAATAGTTAGTAATAAATAGGAATAGAAAGTAATAAATAGGAATAGTTAGTAATAAATAGGAATAGTTAGTAATAAATAAGAATAGTTAGTAATAAATAGGATTAGTTAGTAATAAATAGGACAAATTTGTAATAAATAGAAATAATTAGTATGAAATAGTAATAATCAGTTAAGAATAATTAGGAATAGTTAGAAAGAAATTGTAATAAATTATAATAATATTTAAGAACTTGGCAAAATTTCCAGTGGATTGAAGGCACTCCTTTTGCTCGATGACTTTTCTCCATTCAACTGTCACCGACTCAAAACATTGTGAAAAATGTGATGCTATATAGGCATATTCAATCTTGTATGCACGAGATTGGATATGCATTTGTAGGATCACATTTTATATAATGTTTTGAGGCGGTGATAGTTGGAAGAAGACGATTCATCAATGAAAAGGGGGCTCTTTTGTCCGACAGCTCATTTACCTACATATTTCTCACACTGAAATCACAATGAAGAATCTGGTCAGAGTTACGCATATTCATTCTCGTGCATACGAGAATGAATATGCGTACCTCTGACCAGATACTTCATTGTGATTTGAGTGAGGAAGATTCAAGTAAATAAGGCATCGGACAAAAGAGGAGTCTTCAATCCACTGGAAATTGTGTCGCCCTTAATTAATGGTAATTATTAAGAAGTTGTAGTAATTTTTTTTCAGATAATGTTCTTATAATTTCAAATTATTCAAAAATAGTTATGATTTTATATTTTGTAGAAAATATAGAACAAGGAAGTCAACATTTGTCATTATTAGATGATCGTGCTTGGATAAATCAGTGAAGAAATTGAAATGGTTATGGTTTAAGTCTTGTATATATTGTGGGTGTTGAAGCTTTCGTAGAATTCGAATCATCAAAACCAGAATATGTTTCAGAAGGAACAATTAAGTGTCCTTGTAATAAATGTGCTTTGAGAAAATTTGATACATTTGACAAGGTTGGGAGAAATCTCTTGCGGTTTGGTTTTTAACCAGATTATGTTTTTTTGGTATCAACACGGTGAACGCAGTTCTAGAGAAGAAACTAATAACTTGATTCCAGATCCATCACGGTTCCAACATTTAGTACATGATTTTTCTGGTCCATCTCTACAACAAACTGAAACTCATGATGATATCAATTTCTCTCTGGAGTTGGCACCATCCTAATTTTATGAGTTGTTGAGGTCTACTGATGATGCATTATATCTGGGTTGCAAGATAAGAAAATTTGAAGCGGTTGAATAATTTATGGATATTAAATCAGATAATCAAAGGTCAAACAACTGTTTTGATCAAATATTTTATTTGGTTAAAACATTATTACCTAAAGTAAATGTGTTTCCTATAAATTACTATGAGATCAAGAGGCTGGTTTGTATTCTAGGCCTTAGTTATCAAAAGATTCATGCATGTGAAAATTATTGCATCTTATATTTTGGTGAAAACGAGCCATTGGTTAGTTTTCCCACATGTGGACAATCAAGGTATAAAGAAACTCAACCAGGGAAGTTGAGATAAATTCATGTAAAATAGTTGAGATATTTCCCCTTTACACTAAGGCTGCAATGTTTATTTATGTCTCATAACAAAGCCTCAATGATGTCATGGAACAAAACCAATATTTTAACTGGTAAGAGCTTGAATCATCCATCTGATGGTGATTCATGGAATCATTTTGATCTTCTACATCTGTCTATTGCTTTAGTAGCTCGAAACGTTTGATTGGGTCTTTCTATTGATGGTTTCGGACCATTTGGTTCTTATGGTAGTCAGTATTCATGTTGGCCAGTCATTATAACTCCGTAAAATCTACCTCCATGGATGTTGATGAAGGAGCCCTATATCTTTTTGACCTTATTAATCCTAGGACATCCAAAAAAATATTGATTTTTATTTGAAACCATTGATTGATGAGTTAAATGCATTGTGGAGTAATGGTGTTAGTACATATGATGTTGTTGCGAAACAAAATTTCACATTAAAGTCTACATTGATGTGGACGATTAGTGACTTTCCGGTATATGGCATGTTATCTGGCTAGAGTACACATGGTCTGAAATCATGTCCTTACTATATGAAAGAAAACAAAGCTTTTATGATCGTCAATGAAAAAAAACATTGCTATTTTGACTGTCATCATAGATTTCTTCCAACCGATCATACTTTTCGAAGGAACAAATCATGTTTCAGAAAAAGCAGAATTGAAAGTGATGTACCTCCAAAAATGATCTTAGGTACAAAGTTAAAATATGTTGTATTTTCATTACCTCTCATCGCATTTGGGTTAACAATAAACCAACATAAAATTCATGGCTTTGCGAAAGAATGTAATTTGATAAAACAAATCATTTTTTGGGGTCTACCACATTTGTCTAATTTGTTGGTCTGCCACATGTCAGATGTCATGCATATTGAGAAGAACTGTTTTGATAATTTATTTCATACAGTTTTGGATACACCAGGTAAGACCAAAGATACTATGAAAGCACGATTAGATCATGCCCAAATTTTTAGGTGACCAAATTGAAATATTAGAAAATGAAAGATCATAGAGGTTAATGAATCCAAAAGTAGATTATACACTTTCCAAAGAGAGTCGCTTATGATTTTGTTAGTGGATTTCAGATTTGAGACTTCGAGATGGCTATGCTTTCAATTTGGGCAGATGTGTTAAGAATGGTCATATTACCAGATTAAAAAGTCATGATTATCATGTTAAAAAGGAATGACTTATGCATATTGGATTCATAGGTTTATTGAATTATATGATTTGGGATTCTATAATAGACATCATATTTTTTTCGAGGCATTTATACGGTGACAAAAGACAACGATGCGCTAACCAAACTAGAAGAAGATATTGCTGTAATTATATGTAAACTGGAAAAAATATTTCTGCCTTCTTTCATTGACTCAATGGAACATCTGATATTACATTTTCCACATGAATCTAAATGTGGAGGTCTATTACAATTTCAATGGATGTACCCATTCGAGAGATTCATGAAGAAATTGAATAAAAAAGTACGTAACAAAGCATCAGGTGATGGCTCAATTGCTGAAGCATATTTTCAAGAGGAACTTGCTTTTTTCTGCTCTCACTATTTTGAATCTGAATATCCCTCAAAACAAAAATTCTTGGGAATGAATGAGGGAAATGTTAATGATGAAATGGAAAATCGATTATCAGTTTTTAATAAGCCAAATCTTGGCTTCATTGGAGTTCATGAACGATGGATTTTAGACAATGAACATCACAGAGCTCATACATATGTTCTACTCAACTATGACGAAATAAAATCAATTGTACTGTGAGTGCTTATATCAATTATTTTATAATTTTTGTTACAGTATGTGAACTTATTTTATTTGAAGGTTATATGATAATCATATTAATAAACAATTTCCACAAGTTATAGCAGCTACTCTTGAAGAATACAAACAATTTTTTTTATCAATAGTTTCAAAAACTGGTAATATAAATTATTGATGGTTTAATATCAAATCAGTTTACTATTTATTATATTGATAATTGTTTTAAAAAATTTCAGGTGTCCCAACATGATAATAAAATTGATAAGCGACTGTGTGTATTGATTAATCCACCATACAAAATGGTTAAATCATATAATGTAT
Organism: Viscum album; assembly: GCA_963277665.1. NCBI lineage: Eukaryota > Viridiplantae > Streptophyta > Magnoliopsida > Santalales > Viscaceae > Viscum > Viscum album. Next base: position 1,319,592,969 of record OY728157.1, read on the forward strand.
ATGTGGTGAATGGTTTTCGATTTCATAAACGTGCATATGGGGAATAAAAAACAATAAATAGTGGAGTTTGTTTTTGAGAATCACATCATCGAGAAACTAATGTTGAATTTTACGACATTCTGGATGAAATTATTGAGCTATGTTATCTTGGATAGAATTACATAACGTTGTTTAAATGTCAGTGGTTGGATACTGATGGAGGCTTGCGTGTTCGTCCGACTCCTGAAATCGTCGATATTAAATATAAAAGTCTTCTTGTAGTAAATGAAACATTTTTACTGGCTCAATAGGCACATAAAATTTATTACGCAAAGTAATATGCTACTTCAAGAGACCTGAGTGATTGGTTGAGCATAATAAAAATGAAATCTCATGAAAATAAATTTACTCAATCTGAATGTGGTTCTGCTAATTTTGAAGGAATTTAAATATTTCAAGAGATTACTCAAAATCCATCTTTTTAACAAAGAAACGTGAATATTAATGATGACACCCCACAATTAAGGGTCGATGGTGATGAAGAGGTTAATGATGTTACAAATGAATTTAAAATGACAAGGTATGGTGAAAGTGAAACTCTTATGGACATTGATGATGTCGAGAAGGAATATGAAGACATTAACATCATCAGATATGAAGATGATGATGAAGGTGAACATTGATATAGTTAAATTTTGGTTATTATCATAACTAATATATATCTATATATGATAGTTATTTTTAATTGTATGCTAACAACAATCATTTTGTGTTCCAGATGGATCCTGATTTATTTTGCGAGTTGCAGGTGGCTGATCTACCTTTGGATGAGAGGGATGTGGGATAATCTGACCCTTATACTACTGGTGGTTCAGGAGGTATGCAGAGGGGCCGCGGTATTGCATGACGGATGATTCCTGACCTTATCCCCGAGCGACGTCCATGTCTCGGTTTTGATCCATGCACATAGAGTTATGATAACCTGTATATTTTAGTTATATTTTTCATTAATTTATTTATATATATACAAATTTTTTGATTATTTATTATTTTTGCACAGTTTTGCACATATAGTTGTTTGACAGGGGAGCTCTATCTTGTGCAATTATTTTTCTCAGCCAGGGATCACATTGGAACAGATTCCTGTTGATGTGCGGCTTTCCATGTACAGTCATTGGCCGGTATGTAAATAAATAATATGTATTTTGAAATTTATTTTTTTAATAACTTTATACTATAAATTATTTGTAGGGTTTATGGTATCTCGTCGATGATAGTATGCATGAAGCTATCCATGTAGCATGGGAGGTGGCTATGCATGAGCGTTTGCGTCAGTTTTTGCAAAATTTGAGAAATAAGACCATTAAGAAAGAAGGAGGGATAGTATTTGATGAGTCGTGTAGAGACCACTGACTAGATTACATTTCATCTCTAGTTTGGGATGGATTATGTGCACCCTGGTTGGGTGGTGGATTTCAAAGGATGTCTTCATTAGGTCGGTAGAACCGGGGGAGACAGGAGGTGACACATCGAGCTGGTAGCCATAAATTCAGTACGCATAGAGAGCATCTGGTAAGTATATTTTTAAAAAAAATTATATAACTTTAAATATAAGAATTTTATATTATATTTGTGTAGGCAGTCGAGCATCCTGATATTACAAAGTTCGATGTTTATTGGAGGATGTATAGGGATCCTGTTACTAGAGAGATTAGAGGTGATCGCCAGCGTCAGATTGTGGTTAGTATTATTTTTTTCAGTTTGACAATTAAGTGCATATAATATTTTCACAATTTTAATTTCAAATTGGAATCAAAGGATTCATATGAGGTTGTGACCTCATAGATACAGGCTGAGGGTTAGGACGAGGAAACTGATCAGACCAATGCACACCATTTCGATGAGGTGGCATGGATGCAGGTGACTCAATATGGATTTGAGAAGGGCCGAGTAGTTGGTATCAGCTCTCATGTGACTCTTGGTACTTATTATGGTACTGCTGCGATGTCGGCATCCAAATAGAGAGGAGCTCATGGAGAGGCATCATCTTCTTGATCACAATGTCAAGAGAAGTTACGAGCTCAGAATGACCATATAGAGTATTTGCAGAAGCAGTAAGAAGAGATGCGTCAGCAGCAGTAGCAACAGAAGCAACAACATGAGGAGGAGATGCATCTATGGTAGCAGCAGCATCCGGAGAAAATGTAGTACATGCGCCATCTGACTCGTAGTTTGGAAATGGAGTTTCCTCCACCATCTCCTTCAGCTCCTCCACCTCCTCCAAATGATGACCCCAATAATTTTTTTGTATTAAAAACATTTTAATTTAACATTTGTTGTAATATGAAGTTTTTATAGTTTTTGTGTTTTATATTGGTGTGAATATTAGATAATTTAATTTTTAATATTTTATGATTTTTATTGAATATTGAGAATTTTAATAATTTTAATAATATTTATTTTTTTTATTTAAATATTATTAATATTATTGTTTCATTAATCATAATTTTATTAAATATATTTTTTCAATATTATATATTTTTTTATTTTTTTATTTAACTAATAATAATAATAATAATAATTTATTATTTTTTTATATTTTTTTTGAATATTGAGAATTTTAATATATTTTAATATTAATTATTTCAATAATATTAAAATTATTTTTTCAATAATTCTAATTTTATTATATTAAAATTTTTAATTTTTTTTTTATTTGCGACGGGATCTGTTGTGAAGGGTTCCCGTCACAAATAGTCTAAATATTTTTTTGAAAAAGTATTTGTGACGGGATTAGGGACCCATCACAAAAAGTATTTGCGACAGACCTGTCTCAAATAGTCCAAGTATTTTTTTAAAAAAAATGTACTTGCGATGGGATTAAGGACCCATTGTAAAAAGTATTTGCGACGGGCCTGTCGAAAATAGTATAATTTTTTTTATAAAAGTTATTTGCGCTGGGATTAGTGACTCATCACAAAATGTATTTGTGACATGCCCGTCGAAAAAAAAGATTATATATATAAAGTATATAATTGGATAATTATTTGCAAAGGTGAAGAAAACTGTTGTAAAAAATTATTATTTGTGACGGGCTCGTCACGAATAAAAGTTTTTGTGACGTTTTCTACGATGGGCTATTTGTGACGGGACCCCATCGCTAAAGATTATTTGTGACGAGATCCCATCGCAAATAACCCATCTCCAATACATAGAATTCTAGTAGTGGTATTTCAATGATCTTCAAGGGGTTTTCATAGTTTGTAGTAGGTTTTAGGATTTTTGGGATTTTTGTATTTTTTATTAATTTTGTGAGTTTTATGGTTTTTATGATTTTTAAGGGCTTTGTGGGTTCTTATGGTTTTTTTGGGATTTTTCAGGTTTTATGACATTGTTGGTTTTTTGGGTCTTTATGATTTTTGGAGTGTTATTTTGTGTTTTTAGGTGTTGTATGATTTTTAGATTTTTTTTACATTTGTAACCTTTTGGGGGTTGTAAGGTTTTTTATATATTTTAGTGGGTTTTTGGTTTTTTATGGGATTTAGGGTTTTCATGGTTTTTAGGTGTTTATATGGTTTTCATGGGTTTTTAGGGTATTTTGGGTTTTTAGTTTTTCACTAATTTTAATGCATTTTAATATTTTTATGGTTTATGGTTTTTAGGGTTTTTAGGGATTTTGGGGTTTTTTTGGTTTTTAGGGTTTATTGGGGGTTTTAGGGTTTTTCAGAGTATTTATCCTGTTTTGTGTTTTAACTATTCATTTTGAGTTTTTTTCAGTTTTAAGGTTTTTAGAGTTTTTAATTATTTTAGGGTTTTAATAGTTTCTATATTTGGTAGTGGATTGTGGTTTTTATGATTTTTTATTATTTAAGGGGGTTTTCTAGTTTTCCATGGTTTTCGATATTTTATAGGTTTTTTTACATTTTCTTTAATTTTTAATAATTTTTAGATTTTTTTTGTTTTATGATTTTGTTGGGATTTTGAAGGTTATTAGGGTTATGAGAGTTTTTAGGGGTTTGGGTGTTTTAGTGGATATATATTTTTTAGGATTTTTTTGGATTTGAGGAGTTTAAAGGGTATTGTGTTTTTAGTGGGTTATTAGGGTTCTTATGGGGTTTTAGAATTTGTTTATGGTTTTAGGGGTGTCAAAACTATAAAATGTGTTCCATTCACTTTTCCTTATTATTGAAGATGTGAACCTCACTTAGACACCAAATGCTGGGTTTATATAGAAATACATATTTATACTCGAAAAAGGAGCATATAGGATTTCCCATGTACCAAAATAGAAAACGACCTTTACCAGGGGCAAAATTTTTGCGTATTAACTGTAAATTTTTCATGGGTTTCAAAGATGGAATCCCAACACTGAACCCGAGCAGGGGTGTGGGGGCGTAGCCCCCTCAACATGAAATAGTTTTTTTATAAGTCCCAAAAATATAGGCAATCAATGTACCTGCACGACCTACTTTCATGCCACCTCACTTTCACACCACATCATCATTTGCGTTCCAAGTCACCATTTCCATAAGTACCATATTTTCTTATAAATAGACCCTTCGGGTCTTCATTTTTATGGAAGAATTTCTCAAAAGCCCGATTTCTACTCTAATCACCCTAGTGATTTTCCCAAGTCCTATGAACCCTCCAAGGTAGTTTTATAAAACCTATATCGAGGGAATTAAATGAGTATAGTTATACATAAATTCTCAAAGTGTTAAAAATTAACAAAATTTTAGAAAATCATTCTCTCCCCCCCCCCACATTTTTGAACAACTGTGCGACCACCCTTCCTCAAGTAGGAAGTGGTGCACCACACTTCTAGGAATACCTATTAAGACTCTTTAAGGATTGATCCAAGCCTTTCCCATATCTAGTAAACTAGTTTTTTTTTCACTTATGTTTCAACCAATTCACCCAGGCCTACTTGCGAGCCAAAAACCTACACAACACTTACTTGAGTACCCTTCTTGGTTCACCTCACCCATTTAGCCAGCTTGATCCTTTCATGAATCCTCCTTCAATGCCACTCATAGAAGGGAATCTCCTTCATTATATTGATTACTTGAAATTGATTATGTTAAAACCTCCACCAAGACCTCTCTATTTACCAAATATTAGGGAAATGCACTTCTACGTGTCTCCCATTTAGATTTAGATATCTTTGGTTAGTGGATTCCCACACATGTCCTTCCATATGGTAAGGTTCCTATAGGTGTCTGTAGATTTGGATATCTATGGTTACATAGACACTAAACCCAGGCATAGTATTGAGGATTTACCAGTCTTGGATTCTAGGGATAAGACTGTATCCTCCCCTTTTCATTAATAAGACCCAGAGCCTCTAGTTTCTTGTAGGGAGGGTAAGGATCACACTTCCTTTTTCCTTTTGGACAAAAGAGATGTATCCCTTCCCACTACATGACACATTTTAGAGAATTGAATCTAGTTTAATCCCATATCTTTTCATGTAGGAGTTTGTTGTCTCCATATTCTCTACACCCTTCACCTTCACCCTTTATTTACATAAGAACCTCATCCAATATAAAGAGAACATGGGGAAAGTTTAGTTTCCATGTCCTCTTCCATTGTTGGCCCGACCACATCCATCAGCAGAGGAAAAATTGTGTGGTTTGTTGAATCATTCACATCCTCTTGTTTCTCTAACTGAGCATTAATTACGTGGGATTAGAGGTTTTTAATGATCACAACATCTACCTGATGGAATGAACTTTGAGAAATCTGATTCTGACCATAACTAGGATATATAGAAATCCTTCTCAGGGACTAAGATCCACATAGTATCATCCATTAAATGATAAATCATACCCCTCTCAAAATGGGCTTCCACATAGGTGTAAGGCCAAAACGAAATAAACTATGAGAACTCTAATTCCCACTATAATTGGGATACGTATGAAGCCTTCACCTAGGGCCCGAGCTCACTGGACATCATCTTCATAAGTCCAACCCTAATTCCATTTATCTTGGCATCCTCCTTATGAGTAAGCCTCAAATTAAGACCCCCCCTAAACCTACATGTGTTAATACATATCTCATGGAAGGTTACCATGAACCCTTTTTAGGATTAATCCCAACCCTATTTCTCTCAAAGTTCCATACTCCCCTACGAGCCTTACCGAACTACGCGAGCATTGATTCCCATCAAAATGGGATACATAGTAAGCATCCTTAAGGTTCAAAACAAGCACCCCCATATCACCCCTATTATTTTTGGGCCACATTCCCAACAAGGTCTAATTAAACTAAGAATCTCATATCCCTTCCATGTTCCCTTGGTTGTTTCAACATAAGTCCCACACCAAACTTTTACTACACACCTTCCACCTAGATTTATTTACGACACTATATTAAACTGTATGGTTTGGTCTTTATGAAATGACCTTGAAATGTATGATTTGTCCCATTAAGTAGCACCGAACTAAGTGGGTTATAGTTCCTTTCACAAGGATACATCAGAATACCATCTATTGGTTTGATCCCAACATCAAAATAACTTTCATCTCCCTGGATGATGATGAACTCTAGAGTAACCTCTATCTACATAGATGACAAAAAACATCATAGTAAATTATCATCTCCCTAGAAGACAATAAATTATATAGTGCCCCACTAAGTGGATTAAAAAATAGCATTGTCATGATAATTAACATGAATATATAAGTAGAATATAATATGATACCATTAATGGATAAACTCGGACACACATAGATATCTCTAGTTATAAAGAACCTCAAATACATACAGATGATTCTAAATCCCATACATGAAAAATAATTGACTGTATATTTCAAGGTAAACCTACATTATTCTTGGTAAATTAATAATTATTCATGAAAATATGTTAAATCTATAAGAGAGTCCCGAAGTAGGTATTAATTTCCTTAAAATGTTGTGATGAGACCAACCTCCCATCCTCTCCACCAATGCGAGTTATTAAGAATCATGGGTAAAAATCATTAATGAGCGCCTTCATTTGGAAAGTAGGTCCCTTTGGATATATAACTATTGGGTGTTTCTGGTTCCTTGAATGAATCTGTTGGAAACCATTCAGAAATAGTGATTCCTAACTAGAACACATGTTCTGAGGGAAACTAGGGGTTTATGGTTTTAAGGGGGTTTTCACGGGTTTTAGGGTTTCTTACATTATCATGGTTTTTAGGAATTTTTTTAGTATTATTATGGTTCTTAGGGATTTTAATTATTTTTAGCAAATTTGAGGGGTTTTATTATTTTTCGGGGTATTTGGGGGTTTTCATGGTTTTTAGGGTTTTTTTGGTTTCTAGGGGTTTTTGAGTTTTTTATGGTTTTAAATTTTTTTTAGTTTTTTTTAACATTTTTATCATTACTATGGGTTTTAATGGATTATAGAGTTTTTAATGGTTTTAGTGTTTTTATGTGTTTTTAGGGTTTTTAATGGTTTTAGATTTTTTATGTTTTTTTTGGGGTTTTAAAGGTTTTAATTTTTTTTTATGTTTTTATAAATTTTTAGGGCTTTTATGATAATTTTGGTTTTATGGATTTTACGGTTTTTAGGTATTTTGGAGTTATTTTGGGGGTTTTATGGGTTTTTATGGTTTTTTCAATGGTTTTCTGCGTTTTTTGTTTTTAGAGATTTTTGAGTTTTTTAGTCGTTTTATGCTTTGATGTTTTTTTAACGCTTTTAACATTTTTATGGGGTTTAAAGGGTTTTATAGTTTTTAATGAATTATGGTTAATATGGGATTTTATGGTTGTTATGGATTTAGGGGATTTATAGTTCTTTTGGGGGAGGGTCTTCAGAGTCTTAGTGTTTTTAAATTTTCATGATTTTTTATGGAATTTTTAGGATTTTTATGGTTTTTTTGGGTTTTTGTGATTTTTTGAGTTTTCAAGGGTTTATGATTTCTAGGTTTTTTAGATTTTTTTTGGTTATATGTTTTTTAGTGTTTTTTAATGATTCAGATCATCTTAGTGGTTTTAAGTATTTTTTTTAAAAAATACTAGTTTTTAGGGGTTTTATCGGGTTTTAGGGTTTTTATGGTTTTTAGGGTTTTCATGGGGTTTTCAAGGGTTTAATGTTTTTTAAAATTTTAATTAATTTTTAGAATTGTTTTAGTATTTCTATTTTTTTGGGGTGTTTTAGTGTTTTTATGGATTTCGTGGGGTATTAAGGTTTTCTCTCGGTTTTAGGGGTATTTAGGGGTTAAAAGAAATTTTGGGGTTTTAGGGCTTTTTTGAGTTTTTAGGGGTATTACGGATTTTTAGAGTTTAAAGTGTGTTTTTAGGGTTTTTATGGGTTCATAGGGATTATAATAGTTTTTTGGGGTTTTATGGTCTTCAACATCTTTTCACAATTTTTAGGGTTTTTAATTTTTTTAGATATTTTTAGGGATTTTATAGTAATTTTTTGTTATTTCTTGTTTTTCTTGTTTTTATGTATTTTGATGTTCTTAGTGGTTTTCTATGTTTTTAGAGTTTTTTTAGATTTCAAGGTTTTATTGTATTTTTGGGCTTTTATGGGTTTTTTGAGTTTTTAGGGTATTTTTTAGAATTGTTTAGCAATTTAGAATTTTTAGGTGTTTTAAGGGTTTTTTTAATTTTTGTTAGTTTTAACAGTTTTTTGTTTTTAGGATTCTTAGATTTTTTACGGTTTTTTATAGTTTTTAGGTTTTTTTATGTTTTTAACAATTTTAGGGGTTTTTAGGATTGTATGCCACTTTGGGGTTTTCGGGGTTTTTATGATTTTGTGGGTTTTGGGGATTTTTAGGGGTATTTTTGTTTCTATGGGTTTTCATGGTTTTAGGGTATTTTGGGGTTTTAGAGTTTTTTTTTGGATTTTTTAGGGTTATATAGTTTATTATAGGGTTTTATAATTTTTCTGGTTTTTTTTTTGGTTTTATGGGTTTTTTTAAATTTTATTGCTTTTGGGGGTTTTATGGGGTTTTCAGGTTTTTAAGGCTTTAAGTGGGTTTTATGGTTATTAGGGGTGTTTAGGGTGTTTAGGTTTTTTTAAATTTCATGTATTTGTAGTGTTTTTTCGATTTTTTTGGTTTTTTTTTGTTTTTAGGGTTTTTAGGGTTTTTAGGGTTTTATGGACTATTGGTGTTTTTATTGTTTTCAATCATTTTCATGGTATTTAGGGTTTTTTAGGTTTTTATGGTCTCTTGGGTCTAATGGTTTTTTGAGTTTTTTGGGGTTTTAAGGTCTTCTCTAGTATTTTAACATTATTTATCAATTTTAGGGGTTTAAGAGTTTTTTTACTTTTTCGTGGGTTTTTATAATTTTTGTGGGTTATTAGGGTTTTTATGGGGTTTAGGGGATTTTATGGTTTTTTTGGGCTTCTATGGTTTTCATAGGATGTTCAAGGTTTTAGGGTTATTTATTTTTTTGAGGGAATTTTAGGGTTTTTATGGATTTTTAGGGTTTTTACTATTTTTACAGAATTAGATATTTTGTGTGTTCTTTTGGGGGTTTTAAGGTTTTTAGGGTTTTAGGTTCTTTAGGGTGTTTTGGGTTTTTAGGGGTTATTTAATTTTTTATGGTTTCTAATGTTTTGTTAGTGATTTTTAGATTATTTTAATGTTTTAGGGTTTTAATTGTTCTTAGTTTTTGTAGTGGTATATTATGGTTTTTATAGGTATTTAGGGGTTTTATGGTTATTAGGGGGTTTTATGGATTTTAGTGGGTTTCTTTGTTTTCAATGTTTTTGATGTTTTCATAGTTTTTAATGAATTATTAGGATTCTTATGCTTTTTAGGCGTTTTAGTGTTTTTATATATTTTTAATGTTTTTTAGTGTTTTTAGGGTTTTATTAGGGTTTTAGGTTTATAAATTTTTTTATGGTTTTATAGGTTTTTAGTATTTTTTTATTGTTTTAAGTTCTTTGGGGTTTCTTGGGTTTTATATTTTTTTTGGTTTTTATGTTTTTTATAGGTATTTAGGTTTTTAAATATTTTAGGGTGTTTTTATGGTTTTTAGGGGTTTTCTAGGGTTTTTAGCGGTTTCTGTTTTTAGGGATTCTTAGGTATTTTTTATGATTTTTATGGGTTTTAGTATTTTTTATGGTTTTTAGTGATTTTGAGGGTTTTAGAGTTTTCAGGGTTTTTATGGCTCTTGGGGGTTTTTTGGGTTTGTTAGGTCTTTTGAGGTTTTTTGGTGTTTTGAGTTTTTAATGGTTTTATGGTTATTTAGTTTATTTTAATTTTTTAGATATTTGTTGGTGTTTAATGGTTTTTAGAGTTTTAGTAGGGTTTTAGGAGTTTTATGGGTTTTCCATTTTTTTAAGGTTTTTATGGGTTTATAAAGATTTTTTGTGTTTTTATTGTTGTTAGGGTTCTTTATGTTTTCTGTAATTATAACGGCTTTTTTTGATTTTTATGGTTTTCAATATTTTTTATGTTTTTAGGGATTTTTTGGTTTTTAAATTTATTAGGGGTTTATAGGTTTTCTGGGTTTTAGGGATTTTTTTGGGTTTTTAGTGGAATTTTGAGTTTTTTTTGGATTTTTATATTCTTTATAGTTTTTTAATTTTTTATCCTTTTTAGGTGATTATGTGTATTTAGAATTTATTGTGGTCTTTAGGGTTTTATGTAATTTATGGTTTTTATGGTTCTTATCGGTTTTAGGTTTTTTAGGGGGTATTTAGGGTTTTTTGGGTTTTTTATGTTTTCACTGATTTTTAGGGATTTTTTAGTATTTTTTATGGTTTATAATTTATTTAGGGTGTTTGAGGGTTTTTAGGGGTTTTCAGGGGTTTTTAGGGTTTCAATGGGTTTCAAGGTTTTTAGGGGTTTTTTTGTTTTTATGATTTTTTTAGTGTTTAGGGGTTTGATGGGTTTTTAAAGTTTTTTTAACATTTTTAGGGATTTAAAGGGTATTAGAGTATTTAGTGTTTTGGAGATTCTATACAGTTTAGTTTTTTTTGGTTTTGGGGCGTTTTAATGGTTTTATGGGGGGGTATGGTTTTTATGTTTTTATGTTTTCAAAGATTTTAAGGATTTTTAGGATATTTTGGGGTTTTAGGGTTTTTAGTGTTTTTAGATACTTTTAGGGGTTTTTTATAGTTTAATGTTATTTCAGGGTTTTTAGGGTCTTTTGTTACATATATAGTTTTCTTTTTAGTTTTTAGGGTTTTTAATGTTTTTAGTGTCCTTTAATGTATTTTAAAATTTTTAGGGATTTTAAGGGGTTTTGTAGTATTATTGGGGTTTTAGGGTTTTTTTTATTTTTTAAAATTTTAATTTTTTTGCGATTTTTATAGGTTTCAAGGGGTTTTCAGGATTTTTTTGGTCTTTTACATTTTCAATGATTTAAGGAATTTTAAAATATTTTATGGGTTTTAGGGATTTTATTAATTTTGTGGGTTTTTAGGTTTTTTGGACTTTTTAGGGTATTAAGGGTCGTTTTTGGTTGTTTGTGTTTTTTTGAGATTTTTATGGGTTTAATGTTTTTTATAGTTTTTTGATATGTTTTAACCTTTTAGGGGGTTAAATGGGTTTTAGCGTTTCTAGTTTTTATGAGTTTTTAGGCTTTTTTAAGGTTTTAAGAGGTTTTAATGTTTTCATGGGATTTTCATGGTTTTAAGGTGTTTTATGATTTTGGGATTTTAGGGACTTTTTTTGATTTTTATGGCTTGTAGGAATTATGAGGGTTTTTTGGGGATTTTATGTTTTTAGGCGATTTCAGTGTTTTTAGGGATTTTGTTGAGTTTTTTGGGTTTTTAGTGTTTTTTAGTGTTTTTAATCTTTTTAATGTTTTATTGGTTTTAATGTTTGTTAGTGTTTTTAGTGGTTATAGGGTTTTATGGGTTTTTTTTGGATTTTCCTGTGTTTAGGTGTTATACGGTTTTTAGGTTTTTATGGTATTTTACGTTTTTAGTGATTTTTATGATTTCTAGATATTTTAGGGGTTTTAGGGAATTTTAGGGATTTTTTGAGGTTTTAGTATTTTATGGTTTTAAGGGTTTTTGGGTTTTTGGGGCTTTTGGGGTTTTAGGTAATTTTTGGATTTTACGGTCTTTATGGTTTTTTAGATTTTTAGTATTTTTAAAAAATTTATGGGATTTAAGAATTTTGAGAGATTTTAGAGTATTTTTGGAAGTTTATGGGGTTTTATGGTTTTATAGGGTTTTTTATTATTTTCATGGGGTTTTCATGGCTTTTAGATTTTTTTTTCATTTTTAGGTTTTTTATGTATTTTTAGGATATTAATGGTTTTAGGGTTTTAAATGTTTTTAGATATTGTGAGTTTTTTAAGGTTTTTAATTGTTTTTAGGGTTTTCAAAATTTTCAGGTTTTTTTGGGTCATTTCACTTTTTAGAGTTTTTTTAGTAGTTTAAATGTTTTTTAGTGTTTTTAAAATTTTCTGGCTTTTTATGGGTTTTTACAATTATTAGTGGATTTTTAGGTTTTTATCGTTTTTAGGGTTTTAAGGTTTTTAGTGGTTTTTATGGTTTTCTAGGATTTTTTAGGGATAATTGGTTTTTTGTGTTTTTAGGGATTTTTACCAATTTACTTTATGATTTTTGTGGTTTTTATGTGTGTTTATGGGTTTTATGTTTTTAATGGTTTTTATGATTTACTAGGATCATTTAGGGTTTTTTTACATTTTCATCAATTTTACTGATTTTTAGGATTTTTATGGTTCTTCATAGTTATAGGGTTTTTAGTAATTTTGAGGGTTTTAGCCTTTTTAATGGTTTCTTACGTTTTTTAGGGTTTATCTAGTTTCTAGGGTGTTTGGGGTTTTAATAGTTGTTTTAGGGGTTTTAATGTTATTTTGAGTTTTTAACATTTTTAAAAGTTTTAGTGGGTTTAATGGAATTTAGATTTTTTGGTGTTCGTTTAGGGGTTTTAGTTTTTTAGGGTTTTATAAGTTTTTCAAGTGCTTTTCATTTTTTAGGATTTCTTACATTTCCATGTTTCTTATAATTTTTTATTATTTTTATGCTTTTTATTTATTCTTTATGGCTTTATGGATTTTGAGGGGTTTTCAATGTTTTTAGGTGTTTTAGGGGTTTCAATGTTTTGAGGGTATTTTTGGGTTCTAGGGGATTTCTTTTTTTTAGCGTGTTTAAGATTTTTTTAGTATTTTTAAACATTTTTAATGTTTTAATTGGTTTTAAGGGTTTTTACTGTTTTTAGAGGATTTTAGGGTCCTCATGAATTTTGAGGATTTTTCATATTTATGGGTTTTTATGGTTTTCAGGGTATTTTTTTGGGTTTTTCGGGTTTTTTATCATTTTAGGGGTTTTAAACTCTTTTTATGGATTTTTTAATTTTTAATGTTTTTGGATATTTTGTTTGATATATGGGGTTTCAAGGTTTTCAGGGGTTTCATGGGTTTTCTTGGTTTTTATTCTCTTTTAGTTTTTTCGGGTTTTTTGTTATTTTTAGGGGTTTTAAGGTTTCATAGAGTTCTTTTAACATATTTTACATTTTTAGGGAATATAATAGGATTTAGAGTTTTTAGCGGTTCTTAGGATATTTATTGTTTTTTAGGTTTTCTAAATATATTTAGGGGATTTTTTGGTTTTTATGGGGATTTTATGGTTTTAGGGTTTTGTACATTTTGAAGGATTTATAGGGATTCTTATGGATTTTAATGGTTTTTAGGTTTTTATGGTTTTTAGAAATTTTGAGGGTTTTATGTCTTTTATGGTTTTTGTGTTTTAGTCTATATTTTGGTTTTTATGAGCTTTTTTGTTTTTATGGTTTATTTAGTTGTTAAGAGTTATATGTTTTTTTGAGTTTTTAACCATTTTTAATGCTTTTAGGGGTTTTAAGTGTTTTTTAAAGTTTTTAGTGATTTTTAGGGGTTTTATAGGTTTTTAGGGGTTTTAAGGGTCTTAGGACAAGATAGGTGCATGGCCAGGATATTTTGGAACCCCCCCTCCCACCCTAAAATTTATTAGAAAAAAGACACAGCAGACAAGGGAGGGGAGGAGTCAAACGACCCACACCCAAAAACCATTAACCAAACCCAACCCAAAAATCCCCAAAAGGCACAAAAACACAAAAGAAATAGACAGGTCAATCAATGTCTCCGCAAAAGTTATAATCCAGACCCACACCATAGAGATCATCATCCACACCAAATCCAACAACCATGTTAGCAAAGCATAGGTCGGAGTCCAATCTTGTGTACATAGATTCTCATCCCGACTAAAAGTCTTCTTGTAGTCCGAGAAACACCAGGTGCTTCTCCATGAGCCTATTCTGTGCAACCATGCACTGATACCTCTCCTGCTTATTGACTTTTAGCTTTATCATAGCTTCCCTTGAGGTAGCCCAGGTCGCCATGGGCCTAGGGAGAGAAGAATAGTCCCTCCTCTTCTTTCTTTTTGGGGGGAAAGAGGTGAAACCATCCATGTGAGCTGCCTTCCCATACAGGACACCATCACTGGCCACACTCCAGTCCCCTTTTTCACCATCCATGACCATATTCCTAGAGGGATCATCATCCCCATTTATAGGGGCTATATTCTTATCTATTTCTCTCCTGAGCAGGTCCATATTGGTCATGTGATCTGCAGCTACAAATCTCTCCCCTAACAGTCTAGCCTTATCCACTATTTAATCAGAAATTGTCATAACAAAGTTGTTCCCCTTCCCACGAGGTATGAGCAACCAAATCATGTCCCTCTCCCTCTAAGCCATGTTGGAGTTAACCTATCTTGCATCCTCGGTATACAACACACCCAACTGATCAGCCTCATCCACATCCTGGGTGCTTATCTTCCAAGATCAACCTGAATGTTCCTCCATCACTGTGTCATGCAGAACCACACAACCATGCCCACTAGTCGAGGCCCCATCCACAGCCAGCCTCCCATGTCTAGGCAGTGTTATAACCTGACCGGGCGGCGTGCACCCATCCACACTCTCAGCACAAACCACACCAGTTTGCTCCGTCATCTTCTCCTCCTCTGAAACCTCCCCCAGTGCAAAACTATTAGAATCACCAGCCAATACCCCCTCATAAACCATCAAGACCATCTTCCACTTACCAGGCAGCATGCATCCATCCATAACCACAGCACCAACCGCATAAAATTTCCCAATCAACTACCCTTTCTCATATACCTCCCCCATATCCTCAATTAATGGGGCCACATCCCGCCATCTAGATCAATCCCTCTACATGGTCACCTTACTTTTCTTAAGCACCCCCTTGTTCAGCTATCCCCTCCTTATCCACAGTAATGTCAGCTACATCTGGACCCGTCTCAATCCCAGCACTAGCATCACAGGTGGATAGGGTCACCTACACAACAACACCGGTATACTCATACTCATTACTAGAAGACCGAGCTATAAGCACTCCCTCAAGCAATAAATAGTCATCTAATTGAATCTGAACTAGAGATCCATTTCCATAAACACTGGCATCCTGCACGGTTGCATAAACCTCAGCCCTTGTACTAACCATATCAACGTAACTGTTTGTCAAAACAACATTTACCCCTATCTTCACAAGGTTCACCCCAAATCCCAAAGAAAGAAAACTACCCATCTTCTTCATCAATCACTCCAACCAACTTCAGTTGCATGACCTTCTACTCTTAGAGAAACTCCTCCAAGAGAAAGCCATCAAATAGATTTTTCAAATTGACACCCACACAACCCTCATGCACTGCGAATTATTCTGAAAATCCCTATCCTCCTACAAAACTCTAGAAACGGGGAATAACCTCATCTGTGCCATCTACCACAACTCCACCATCCTCAAACAATTTCATCCTTCCTTAGAATCAATCACCCCCTACCAGTAATAATTCCCAATTCACATTTCAACCTATCAAACACATCATAGATTCTCGGGTCTGTAATGGACTTTTGAGAAACGTTTAGTGGAACATCCCCAACCACTATAACAGCATGACCATCTGATAGAGGATCATTATCCTATCTATCAGGTATACCTAAACCATGAATTTCATGACCCCCCCATAAGGGCACATATAATTTAAATACATAAGATGGTGTATTCATCTACTGTAGAAAAGGCATGACAGAACTACTATCACACTTACAGTTAGAGGCATAGCGAACTAATCTATGGTTGATCGAGCAAAAATAAACCTAGGATTCAAAAAAATCATCTGATGCCACCAAATATCACCTTCAATATCAACACAGATATAATTGATTGGATCTTTAGACACATCCACCTCTATAAAAATCCTCGTCACAATTGTATGGGGGGAAGAACTAGTTCGCACTTCCATACAAAGTTATCTACTAGTTTTGATTACAATGATGTGGAGGATGATCAGGTTTTGGAAGGGCCACAAAAGACCAGGAAGGGTAACCTGTAAGGCCACGCTCATGGGATCACGAAGCAGATGGATTTCAAAACTACCGAGAAATAAATAAAAATGATGTTCATCAATCATTCTTGGTGGAAAATCCTATACCAAAATTATATCATCTTTATTCCTAAAATGGTTCATAAAATGACGAGAATCCAAAAACCCTACAACATCATGTTCACATAAATTCCAAGAAGAAGCAACAATCCTATCGAAATCAATAACAGAGGGCCAGTTCCTCCCAAAACAGGCCACCGACATGAGATTGAAGAGTTCAGAGGCCATTGAGAACTCTCGAGAAGAGATCTGAAATGAAGGCACACCATTCTTGTTGCAGGAGTCTTTGGGGAAAATTTAAATTTTTTGGAAATAATATTAGACTCTCAGGATCAGAAGAAGGTAGGAATAGATTCCATAGAGAAGGCCCATCCTCCACCTCCCCGAGCCAGGGTTCCGGTATGGGGGTTTCCGATGTAGCCATCGGCTTCACCGTCGTCGTCTTCTGTGGCGAGGAGAGAAATGACCATCACGAGAGTTGAAATGTGCCCATCCCGATTAATGTTTTAAATGGTTTTAGGGGGTTTTATGGTTTTCATGGGGTTTTCAAGATTTTATGGGGTTTTTTTGGATATTTGATAATTTTAGGGATTTTAAGTATTTTTAAGGTATTTAGTGTTTTAGAGGGGATTTAGGGGCTTTTAGTTTTTATGGGGTTTTTTTAGTTTTTTTAGGGTTTTTGCAGACTTTTAGGGATTTTAAGATATTTTTGAGATTTTTATGATTTTAAGGGTTTTTATAGTTTTCTTAGCATTTATAACATTTGAAGGGTGTTATGGGTATTTAGAGATTTTTTTGTAGTTTTTATGATTTTATTGGTTTATGATTTCTATATATTTTAAGTTTTTATGCTTTATAGGGCGTTTTTAGTGTTTTTAATGTTTTTAGGGATTTTTTGTTCTTTTTTGGATTTTTATTCTTTTTAAGTTTTTTATATATTTTGAATGTTTTTAGAGTTCTTTAGGGTTGTTTGGGTTTTTTGAAATTTTAGGGTCCTTTTGGTTTTTATAAAAATAATAGGTTTTTGGTGGTTTAATTGTTTTTAGAGGTTTCTTAAAAAATTTAATGTTTTTATGTGTTTCAATTTTTTTAGAGTTTTTAGTGATATTAATGGGTTTATGATGTTTTTGGGTTTTTATGGTTTTTAGGGGTTTTAGGTTTTTCTAGTTTTTAGGTACATTGAGTATTTTTAGGGGTCTATGTTTATTGGTTTTTAGGGGTTTTCAGAGGTTTTCAAGTCATTTTTGTGTTTCCAGGGTTTGTTTTAATTTTTTTTGTTGTTTTAAGGGTTCTAAGATTCCCTTAAAATGTTTAATGTTTTTAGGTGTTTTAATGATTTTTATTGTTTTTAGTGGGCTTTTAGGATTTTTAGATGGTTTTAGGGGTTTTTAATGTTTTTAGTATTTTTTATAGTTATCATTAATTTTTCAGGTTTCCTAAGGGTTTTAAAATTTTCAATCATTTTATTCATTTTTTGGATTTTTATGGTCTTTAGGGTTTTTAGGGGATTTAGGTATTTTGAGGCATTTTCACGGTTTTTAGTGTTTTTTATGGTTTTGGTGTATTATGATTTTTAATGTGTCTTTTGGGTTTTATGGTTTTTTATTTTTGGGGGATTTTAATGATTATATATTTTTTTATGGTTTTTATGGTTTTAAGGGTTATTAGAGTATTTTGTGGGATTTTATGGTTTTTTGGGTTTTTAGTGTTTTAATTTTTGTTTTTGTTTTAATGGTATTTTATGTATTTTTAGGGATTTTAGGGTTTTTTAAATTTTTGGGAATTTATAGGGATTTATTTAGGTTATTTACAGTTTTTAGGGATTTTAGGGTTTTTAGAGATTTGGAGGTTATTTAGGCATTTTCAAGGCTTTTTGTATTTTTAGGGGTTTTCAGGGTTTTTTCAATCTCTTGGGGTTTTATGGTTGTTTTAGTTATTTAGGATTTTTATGGTTTTTAGATTTTTTTAACATATTGACATTTTTATAGGATTTATGAGTTTTTATATTTTTAGGGGTTTATTTTTTTAGGGTTTTATTGGTTTTTATGGTTTTTAGGGGGTTTCCAAGGATTTTTTCTTATTTTTTACAGTTTATTTCTATTTTTAGGTTTTAGGGGTTTTACTATTTTTGATGATTTTTAGGGTCTTTTTGGAATATTTATTCGGTTTTTTTATTTCAAAGGTTTTAATGGGTTTTTATTATTTTTTAATGTTTTGAAATTTTTTAAGGTTTTCAAAGAAGTTTTAGAGTTTTATTGGGTTTTAGGGGTTTTATCAGTTTTTATAGTTTTTTAAAGTTTTTAGGGGTTTAAAAATTTCCATGGGTATTCAGGATTTTTATGGATTTTTAATATATAGGTATTTTTAGGGATTTTTAGTGTTTTTAGGGTTTTTAGGGGTTTTAGGGGTTTTCTTTTTTTAAGGTCGTTTTGGGTTTTTTGGGTTCTTTTGATATTTGGAGGGTTTTATGTATTTTTAGAGTTTTTTTAAAAAAAATTATGTTTTAAGGGTTTTAAGGTTATATAGTGTTTTTAGATATTTTTAGGGTTTTTTTGGGTTTTTTGGGTTATTATGGTTTTAAGCGGTTTTTATGGATTTTAGGTGTTTTTAGGGTTTTATTGTTTTATTGTTTTCAGATATCTTTAGAGTTTTTTAGAATTTTTTTCTTTTATATTTTTTTAGTTTTTCAGTGATTTTGACGGGGTCTATGGGTTTCAGGGACTTCATCATATTTTTATGATTTTTGGAGTTTTCATGTTTTTTCTAGGTCTTTTGGGTTTTAGGGTATTTTTATATTTTTATGGTTTTCAAGTAATATTTTTAATGTCTTTTGTGCTTTTAAGGGATTTTATAATTTTTAGTGGAAATTAAGGTTGCATTAGTTTTTATGGGTTTTTAAGGTTTTTAGGTGAATAAATTATTTTGACGGGGTCTTAAGGATTTTTAGGATTTTTATGTATTTATGTATTTTTAGGGATTTTTTTAGGATTTTAGGATTCTATGGTTTTTTTGGTTTTTTGGATTTTGAATGGTTTTAGGGATTTTTAGAGTTTGTAGGGTTTTTAGGAATTTCTAGGGTTTTTGCGGTCTTTTTGGGTATTATGGGTTTTGTTGATTTTTTAGAGTTTTAATTTTTTTTAGTGTTTTTTGTGTATTTAATTTTATATGTGTCTTAAGAGATTTTAGTTATTTTTGTGGGCTTTTAGGGTTTTATTGGGTTTTTTGGGTTTTATGTTTTTTAATTGTTTAATGGATATCATGGGTTTTTCATGGTTTTAAGGGGTTTTATTTTTTCATGTATTTTTATCACTTTTAATTTTTTATTTGGTTTTGAGGATTTTTTTAATTTTGAGGGTTGTTGAGTTTTTTTAGGTTTTTAGAGTCTTTTGGGGGTTTTGGGTTTTTTTAGTTTTTAGGGTTTTAAGGGTTTTTATATCTATTTTACATTTTTATGTGTTTCAAGTGTTTTTAGATATTTTAGTTGTTATTTTTTTGTTTTTATGTGTTTTAAGGGGTTTTAGGGTTTTAGGGGGTTTTCAAGGTTTTTAGGGTTTTTTAGATTTTGAGATTTTTTTAGGGATTTTTTAAGATTTATAGGATTTTTTTGGTTTTTAGTGTTTTTTTGTATTTTGAGCGGTGCTTATGAGTTTTTTTATTTTCTAGGATTTAGGTTCTTTTGGGTTTGTAATGTTTTTTGAGGTTTTTATGGGGTCTAAAGGATTTTATAGTGTTTAACATTTTTTAATGTGTATGGGGATTTTAATAGTTTTTTTATTTTTAATGTGTTTTTCCATTTTTTATCATTTTAGAGTTGTTTATTGTTTTATATAATTTTATTGTTTTATGGGATTTTTGTATTTTTGGGTTTTTTATGTTTTCAAGGATTTTTAAGTCCTTTTAATACATTTATAGGTTTCAGGGTTTTTTAGAGTTCCATGGATTTTGTGGGTTTTTTAGTTTTTCATTATTTTATGTATTAATTATTTTTATGGGTTTTAAGGTCTTTTAGGTTTTTAGGGTTTTATGATTTTTTTTTATTTTTTTATGTTTTTTAGAGGATGTAAACATTTTAAACATTTTTAGGGATTATTAGTGTTTTTATGGTTTTTATGGGTTTTTCGAGTTTCTATGATTTTGGGGGTGTTATGGTTTTAATGGTGTTTTTAGGTTTTTTATGGTTCTTATGGTTTCATGTAGTTAGAGGAATATTTATGATTTGTTTATGGATTTTAGTTATTTTAGGGATTCTTTGAGTTTTTAGTTGTTTTTTAATTTTTACTCTTTTTAGCGGTTTTCAATGTTTGCAGGGTCTTTTGGTAGTTTAGTGTTCATTAATTTTTTTTTGGGGGGGGGGGTTTAATTATTTTTTGGGTTTTTAACATTTTTAATATTTTTGGGGTTTTGTGGAGATTTTTAGTGTCCAGTGATTCTTTCTGGTTTTAGGGGTTTTTATGGCTTTTACTGATTTTTAATGGTTTTCATTAAATTTTTTTGGTTTTTAGGGGTTTTTATGTTTTTCGGGATTTTTAGTGATTTTTATGATTTTTAGGCATTTTTATGATTTTTAGGGATTTCCATGGTTTTTATTGTTTTATAGGGTTTTGGGGGTTTGGGATTTTTTAGTCTTTTTTGGCATTTTGGATTTTTAGCCTGTTTTTTGAGTTTTTTATGGTTGTATGGTTTTTTAGAGTAATATTCAATTTTTAGTGTTTTTTAGGGTTTTTATATTTTTCATCTATTTTAGGGGGGTTTTTTGGGGTTTTGAATGTTTTTAGGTGTTTTAAGAGTTTTTAGTGGTAATTCAAGGGTTTTATGGTTTTTTATGTTTACATAATTTTTAGGGTTTTTTAGAATTTTTATGGTTTTTTATGGATTTTTATGGTTTTATGGAATTTGAGGGGTTTTAGAGTTTTTATTGGATTTTAGGGTTTTAGGGGTCTTAGGGTCATTTTGGTTTTTGGGTTTTTATTGAAACATTTTTAGGTTTTAATAGGATTCTAAGAGTTTTTTAATTTTTTTAAAAGTTTTTATGGGTTTTAAGGGTTTTATATTTTTAGTGGTTTTAAGATTTTAATTAGTTTTAGTGATTTTAATATTTTTAGGGGTTTTATGACTTTAATCTTTTATCAGGTCTTTTAGGGTTTTAGGTATTCTTGGATTTTTAATAGATTTTTTTGGATTTTTTTGGTTTTGGGGGTTTAAAAATGTTTTTATGGATTTTGAGAGATTTTAGGGGTTTTCATTGGTTTTTATGGGTTTTCAGGATCACAGAGTTTTAAGGTCATTTGGAATTTTAGGGGGGGGGGGGTTTAGTTTCAAAGGGGTTTTATTGTTATTTACAGTTTTTTATGTTATAAACATTTTCAAGAGTTTTATTTTTTTTATTTTTTGTGTTATTAATTTTTTATGGTGTTTTAGGTTTTTAAGGTTTCTAGGGGTTTTAAAGGTTATCATGGGTTTTTAGGGTTTCTAGGGTTTTTTTCACCTACATGTTTTTTAGGTATATTTTATGTTTTTGATGGTTTTTGGGGGTGTTGTAAGGGTTTTCAAGATTTTGAGGGTATTGGGGTTTTTCAAGTATTTTCATGGTTTTTAGTGTCTTTTGGGTATTTAGGTGTTTTTGAGTTTTTTAGGTAATTTAATATTTTTAGAGTATTCTAGAAATTTAACATTTTTTAGGATTATGGGGTTTCAGATTTTTTTAGTGGTTTTTGATGTTTGAATTGGTGTTATGGTTTTTAAGGTTTGCAGGGGTTTTTATGGGGTCTAGTTATTTTCAGGTTTTTTTGGGTTTTTTTCATTTTCTAGTATTTTTATGGATTTCTATGAATTTTTATGGTTTTTAGTGTTTTGTGGGTTTTATAAAATTTGAGGGGTTTATGGTTTTTCCAGGTTTTTAGGTTTTTTGAGTTCTAAGGGTCTTAAAGGTTTTTAATATATTGTTTAATGTTTTTTAACATTTGTTTGTTTATTAAGGTAATTTTTAGTGTTTTATATTTTTAGGTGTATTTTAGATGTTTTTATGATTTTTTATTGTTTTAGATTTTTATGGTTTTTAGTGTTTTTGAGGTTCTTTAAGGTTTTTAACTATTCTTTGTTTTTTTATGTTTTTTATGATTTTAGGATTTTTAGGTTTTTAAGGGTTTTTTTGGGATTTTGTGTTTTTAGGGGTTTTAGGGTTCTTAGGGGGTTTTAGAGTTTTTAGAGACCTTTAGGTTTTTAGGATATTTTTATTTTTAAGGGTTTTAATATATATTTTTTATTTGTTTGTTGATTTTAAAATTTTAGGAGTTTTAAGGGTTTTTTGAGTTTTTAGTGGTTTTAGGGTTTTTATAGGTTTTTAGGGTCTTATAAAGTTTTTTTTATTTTTAGGTTTTTCAAGGAGTTTTTAGGTTTTTTGGGGTTTTTTATGTTTTCTGGGATTTTTTCATCATTTTAGGTTTTTTGTGTTTTTAGGGTTTTTATGTTTTTATGGATTTTGATGGTTTTAGGGGGTTTCAACGTTTTTAGGGGTTTTTTGGTTGTTGACAGTTTTTAAGGACTTTTCAGCTTTCATAGTTCTTTTAATTTTTTTACAGATTTCTAGTTTTTAGAGTTTTTTTAATATTTTAAACATATTTATGTTTTTGTACTTATAAAATATTTCATATTTTTAGTGTTTTTAATAGGTTTTAAGGGGTTTTAAATTTTTTTATGTTTTTAGGGGTTTTATAGTTTTTAGGGGTGTATCGATGTTTTTATGTTTTTGTATATTTTCAAGGGTTTTAGGATTTTTTTTAGTTTTTCTATGGTTTTTTTATTTTGTTAGCATTTTTAGGGATTTTGAGGGGTTTTAGGGGTTTTCAAGGATTTTATGGGTTTTTAATGTTTTTTAGGGTTTTAGGATCATTTAATTTTTTTTTCATTTTTAGAATTTATTTAGTATTTTAAGTAATTTTGAGTTACTTTAATGTTTTTAACTTTTTAGGGGATTAAATACTTTTCAGAGTTTTTAGTGGGTTTCCTTTTTATTTTGGGGTATTTTTGTTTTGTAATGTTTCATAGGTATTTATAGTTATCAATGCTTATTTAGGATTTTTAGGGCTCTTTAATTCTTCATGGATTTTCAAGGATTTTTAGCATTTTTACGATATTTAGGGTTTTTTAGGGGTTTTAGTGTTTTTGAAGATATTTATGGGTTTTTAATAGTTTTCAGGGTTCTTAGGGGTTCTCAAAAGTTTTACAGTATTTTGGGATTTTAGGGGCTTATTTTTAGTTTTTAGGGGTTTTAATGTTTCTGAGGTTTTTACCATTTTTTTAAAAAAGTTGTTTTAAATGTTTTATTGTTTTAGGGGTTTTAAGGGTATTTTGGATATTTTTGTTTTTTAGGGGTTTGAAAAAAAAATTTTGGGGGGGGGGTTGTATGGTTTAGGGGTTTTGATTTATTTTATGGATTTTTTGATCATTTTAGTATTTTTAGGGATTTTGGGGATTTGAGGGTTTTCAGGGATTTTGAGGGTTTTAGGGGTTTTTAGAGTTTTTAGGTTATTTTGAGTTTTAGGCTTTTTTTTGGATTTTTTAGTAGTTTAAAGTTTTTTTAGAATTTTTAACATTTTTAAATTGTTTAGGGGTTTTAATAATTTTTAGATTTTTTTGTATTTTTTTGGATATTTAAAGTTTTTTATGTTTTTAGGGGTTTTACAGTTTTTATGTGTTTTTCAAAGTTTTTATGGATTTTTATGATTTTTAGGGGTGTTTAGATATTTTGTGGGGGTTAGGGTTTTCCAAGGGGTGTAGGTGTTTTGGGGGGTTTTTAGGGTTTTTTAACATTTTTAGGGTCTTTTAGGGTTTTATGAATGTTTTGATCCTTTAGGATTTTAATGGGTCTTTAGAGTTTTTAACATTTTTAGGGGTTTTAATGGTTTCAGAGTCTTTTGTTTTTTATGGTTTTTATAGGTTTTACGGTTTTTAATGTTTTTGGGGGTTTTTCTGATTTTCAAGGGGTTTAGGGTTTTTATAGTTTTTTACATTTTTAGGGATTTTTATGGATATTTTTAGTATTTTTATGGTTTTATGTTTTTTTTGGTTTTTATGGATTAATGGGGTTTTAGAGGTTTTCATGATTTTTATAGGGTCTTATAGATTTCCAAGGGATTTATGGTTTTTATTTATTTTTAATGGTTTTTAATATTTTTAGGCGTTCTAAATGTTTTTATAGTTTTTAGTGGTTTTAGGGTTTTGTGGGTTTTAGGTGTTTTAACATTTTTGGGGTTTTTTATGATTTTTAGTGGGTTTTGGGGATTTTAGGGGTTTTTACATTTTCATGTATTTTTAGTAATTTTGTATGTTTTTGATAGTATTTTGGGTTTTCTAGGGTTTTTAGAGATGTTGAGGGTCTTAAAGGTTTTAATGGGTTTTATGGTTTTTAGGTTATTTCAATGCATTTTGTTTCTTTTGGTTTTTTACGGTATTTTTTTAGTTTTTTAGATTTTTTATAGTTATTAGAGTTTTTTTATCATTTTTAATGTATTTATGAGTTTTAACGGTTCCTGTATTTTTAGTGGGTATTAAGGATTTTTTTTTGGGTTTTTGTGTTTCTTGAGGTTTTTAGGGTTTTTAAGGTTTTAGGTGATTTTCAATCTTTTTTGGGTTTTTTATGATTCTAGGAATTTGTAGGGATTTTTTGGTGTTATGGTTTTTTGTGTTTTTAGGGTTTTGTGGGATTTTGATGGTTTGGGGATTTATGGGTTTTTAGGGGTTTTCATTTATTTTTGTATTGTTGGGATTTTTTTGAGTTTTTAGGGGATTTATGTTTTTTTTGAGTCATTAATGTTTTTAATTCTTTTTGGAGTTTTAAAAGTTTGGATTTTTTTTGTATTTTATGGTTTTAATGGGTTTTATAATTTTTAAGAATTTTATGGATTTGTATGGTTTTCAAGGGTTTTTCAAGGTTTTTATGGGTTTTAATGTTTTAATGGATTTTAAGGCCTTTTAGGTTTTTTATTTTTAAATGGTTTTTGGTTTTGTGGGGATTTTAAGGTTTTAATGAATATTTAGCGATTTTGAGGTTTTTCAGGGTTTTAGGCTCTTTTAGGTTTTTGTGGTTACTTTTGATATTTTAGGGTTTTATGGTTTTATATAACGTCTCTTAAAGTTTGGTAATTTTAATGGTTTTTAGAGTTTTATCTGCATTAGGTTTTTTATGGGTTTTAGGGGTATTTAATGTTTTTAGGAGTTTTGTTTTTGGTTTTTAGTGCATTTTTAATGTTTTTAGGGTTTTTTCATTTTCATACATTTTTATTTCTATTTTCATGTTTTATAGTTGTTTGGGATTTTAGGGATTTTGTATATTTTTATAGTTTTAGAGGGTTTCTAGGGTTTTTAGGTTCTTTTAGGATTTAATGCTTTTTTAGTTTTTTAGGTTCTTTATGGTTTTTTAATGTTTTTAGTGTTTTTCCAAAAAAAATTGGGGTTAAAGGGTATTTAATGTTTTTAATGGTTTTAGGTTTTTTGTGTGTCTTAGAATTTTTTATGGTTTTAGGGTTTTATGGTTTTGGGGGTTTTTAGGGATTTAGGGTTTTTTATATTTTCAGGTATATTTTATGGCTTCTATAGATTTTAGATTCTTTTGGGCCTTTAGGTATTTTTAGGGGTTTTGTGGGTTTTTAGGTTTTTAGTGTTTTTTCAGTTTTTATGGTCTTGTTGGGTTTCTATGTTTTTTTTTGATATTTTAGGATTTTAAAGGTTTTTAGAGTTTTTAAGGTTTTTTATGTTTTTAATGTTTTATGTGTTTTAGGAGTTTTCAGTGTTTTCATTGGGTTTTTAATGTTTTATGGGTTGTTATGGTTTTTATTGATTTAGGGGTTTCTATGGTCTTCATGGGGTTTTATGTTCTTTGTGGCCTTTTGACATTTTGATGGATTTCTTAGGCTTTTTTAGTATTTTTATGGATTTTATGGATTCTTTTCTTTTTATGGTTTTTATGTATTTTATGGATTTGGAGAAATTTTAGGGTCTTTAAGGTTTTTTGTTTTCATTTTTTGGGTTTTATGGTATTTTTTTAGGGGTTTTTGAGTTTTTAGGGTTTCAAATGTTTTTAGAGTTTTTTACGTTTTTTAACATCATTTGGGGTTTTATGAAATTTTAGAGTATATAGTGTTTTTATTTTTTCAATGGGTTTTAGGGTTTTCTATGGGTTTTAGGGGGTTTTGTGGATTTCAAGGGCCTTTTAGGGTTTTTAATTTTTTTTCACATTTTAGGGATTTTTTAGGATTTTTATGGGTTTTATCATTTTTTTGGGGATTTCGATGAATTTTATGGAAATTTATGGATTTTGTATTTTTAGAGTTTTTAGGGTTTTTAGGATCCTTTTGGATTTTTATGGGTTTTATTAGTTTTTATGTTTTTATGGGTTTTTAGAGTTTTTTAAATTTTAAAAAACAATTTGGTGTTTTATTGGATTTTAATGTTTTTAGTGGGTTTTAGGGTTTTATAGGTTTTTAGTTTTTTTGGTTGTTATGAATTTTTATGGTTTTGAAGTGGGTTTTTGGTGGTTTTTAGGGTTTTTAAATTTTTTATTCTTTTAGGGATTTTTAGTATTTTTATGGTTTTAGGGGTGTTAGGGGGTTTTTATAGTTTTTAGTGTGTTTTTATAGGGTTATAGGGATTTTCATGGTATTTATAGGTTTATAGTGTTTTCAGGGGGTTCAAAAGGTTTTTAGTTAGGATTTTATGGATTTTGCATTTTTTTATATTTTTTGGGATTTGAGGGGTTTTAGGTGTTTTTCTAGGTTTTTAGGGTTACATGGATTTTCATGGTTTTTAGAGACTTTTGGGGTTTTGAAGTTTTTTTTTGGGTTTTTATGGATTTTAACGTTTTTTTATCCTTTTGAAATTTTTAATGTTTTTAACATTTTCATGTTTTTAATGTTTTTGTAGATTTTAGTGGTATTTTGGGTTTTATAGGTTTCTAGGTTTTTTTTTTGTTTTTATTAGTTTTGATTGTTTTTAGTTGTTTTCATGATTATTAAGAATTTTTTTGCAATCATAGATTTGTAGGTATTTTTATCATTTAAATATTATTAGGGTTTTAGGGATTCATAGGGTTTTTATGGGTTTTCGGGATTTTTTAGGTTCTTTAGGTGTCTTCAGGTATTTTAAAGTCTTATGTATTTTTATGGGTTTTTAGGGGTTTTAAATTTTTTAGAGTTTTTTAACATTTTTATGGGTTTTAAAGAATTTTATATTTTTTAGTGGATTTATGGTTATTTTGGGTTTTATGGGTTTTATGGAATTCATGGGTTTTCTACAGTTTTTTGATGTTTTCAAAATGTTATGTATATTTAGGTATTTTTTAGGATATTTATGTGGTTTAGGCTTTTTAGAGTTTTATGATTTTTGGGATTTTTGGATTTTTTTTGTTCAGGGTTTTAGGGTCTTTTGTGGGTGTTTTGGATTTTTTTGTGGTTTTTAGGGGTTTTGAGGGGTTTTAGTGTTTTTTAAACATTTTTATCTTTTTAATGGGTTCTAAGGGTTTTTAGAGTTTTTAGTAGTTTAAGATTTCTTATAAGTTTTTGGGGTTATTTAATTGTTTAGGGGTTTTTATGGTTTTGAAGGGTTTGAGGGCATTTTATGTTTTCTAGGATTTTTAGGGATTTTTAGGATATTAATGGTATTTTGGTTTTGGGGTTTTAGGGTGTTTAGGGGTTTTCAGGGTTTTAGGACCTCTTTTTGGGAAGTTTTTTTCTTTAGTTTTAGGGATTTTTAGGTTTTTAGTGTTTTTAACATTTTGGGTGTGTAAAATGTTTTTATAGTTTTTAGTGTTTTGGGGATTTTTTTGGGTTTTTTGGGTTTTTATTGTTTTTAGGGGTTTTTATTGTTTTTATGGATTTTTACATGTTTTAGGGTCTCTATGTATTTCAGGGGTTTTCAGGGACTTTTTTAAGATTTTGGTGGTCTTAAGGGTTTAATGAGATTTTAGGGATTTCGAGGGTTTTTCTATTATTCAATGTTTTTTAGGGTTTTTGGGGGTTTCAAGGTTTTTTTGAACTTTATGGGTATTTAGGGTTTTATTTAAGTTTTTTAGGGTTTTTAATGTTCTTTATTTTTATGATGTTTATAACATTTTAATTATTTTTAGAGTTTTTAGTTATTTTTATGTTTTTAATGGTTTTTATGGTTTTAGGGTTGTTTTTAGTTTTTAGAGGTTTTTCAATGTTTTAAGGTTATTTTAAATTTTCATATATTTTTATGTATTTTTTAAAATTTTATGGTTTTTTATGTTTCTTGGGGTTTTTGTAAATTTGATGGATTTTATGGTTTTCATATATTACAGAGTTTTTATGGTTTTTAACTATTTGTATGGTTTGTATTGGTTTTTATTGTTTATATGAATTTTGGGGGATTTATAGTTTTCAGGTTTTTTCAAGATTTTTTGGGGTTTTTTAGGTTTTCATGTATTTTTAGAGATTTTTTATGATTTTTATGCGTTCTACCGTTTTTAGATATTTTTATGAGCTTTAGGGGGTTTTACTGGTTTTTAGTGATTTCTAGGGATTTTAGGGTCTTTTGGGTTTTTTTTAGTTTTTTAGGGTTTCAAAGGATTTTATTTTTTTAACATGTTAGGCATTTGATGGTTTTACAGATTTTTTTTTGGTTTTTTTGGTTTTTTTGTTTTTATGGTTTTAATGGTTTTAGTGGTTTTTATATTTTCTGGGAGTTTTCAGGGTTTTTATTACTTTAACATATTTAGATATTTTTAAAGATTTTATTTTATTTTAATATTTTTTAATATTTTTTAGGGCTTCTAGGGAGTCTGACGATTTTTATGGTTCTTTGGGTTTTTTGAGGTTTTCATGGTTTTTTGGGTCTTTTGGGTTTTTGGGGGGTTTTAGAGTATTTTAGGGTTTTTATTATTTTTTAGAGTTTTTAATATTTTTAACATTTTTTGGGGTTTTAAGGGGTTTTAGAGATTTTAGTGTTTCTTTATGGTTTTATGGGGTTTTAGGGGTTTTATGGGTTTTAAGGGGGTTTTTAAGGTTTTAGAGTTTTTTTTACATTTTCGCATATTTTTTGGGATTTTTAATGACTTTTATTTTTTTTATAGATTTTAGGGATTTTATGGATTTTGAGGGGTTTTTAGTTTTTTATGTTTTTTGGATTTTTCAGAGTTTTTATATTCTTTTATTTTTAGTGACTTTTTGAGTTCATAGGGGTTTTAGGGTTTTTTGTATTTTTTAACATGTTTTAACATATTTATGGATTTTAAGGGTCTTAGAGTCTTTAGTGGTTCCTTAGGATTTTCATGGGTTTTTAGGGTTTTTTATAGTTTTCATGGATTTCCCATGGGTTTTAGTGTATTTTTCATTTTTAGATACTTTTAGGGCTTCACTAATACAAAAAATACTATTGCGATGGTTTTATAAACCATTGATAGTATTGGTGTGGTTATAGGGAAAAACCTATAGGCACAGTTTGAAACAGCGGAATAATCATAAGTCATGCAATACCTATAGCCAGAGTCGAAAAACGTGCTAACAGGGATTTTTTATCTGGTTCCAAACCGTGGATATATCCATTTTTCCATGGTTTAGAATCGTGACACCATCCTATGCATTCCAGAAATAATAGGTCACCTGCATATTCAAATCCTCCCCTTCTATAAAAACAGTTCCTATAGAAATGACTGGAAGTCTCAGGGTGGAACACCCAACTCATCACCTAACCAAGTTGGGTCGCAGTGGTTTGTATTATATATAAATGGTATCAGTGTAGTCTGAGTCCTAGGTATGTAGTTTAGAGTTTATGCTTATATTAGGACTGGTTTGGGAAACTAAAGGTAATGGTGTTAAGGGGTTAATTTTTGGTTTATCAGCCAGAGGACCCAAAAATGGTTTGATAGAAAATGTATTCATTAACACCCCCACCAGCACACCCCTCCCCTTTCCCCCATCACACCCCTATCCCCTATCCCTAACACACCAGTACCCCTTCCTGAAGCACACCCCCTACCCCCCATGCCCCCATCATCACACCCATGCCCCTACCCACAACACACCCTGCCCCTGTCACGCCAACACCACCCCTACCCCCCACCTACACAGGCCCCTCCCCCTTCCCCCATCACACCCCATGTCCCCTACCCCAAACACACACCCCTAACCCTACCTCCATCTGTACTCTCCCTCCCCCTCCCCACCCTATGCACCTCATGAACACCCCCGTGTACACCTCATGCACCCCCTACACCCTCCACCTTCCCCTTGTAAAAGAACCCATCACACCACCCTTCCTACTCCCCCACACACCACAAACCCTCTACTCACTACACACCCCATTAACCAACTCCACACCCTCCCCTTCACCCCTTCCACAACCCCATCACACCCCATTCACCCCCTGCACATCCCACACTCCCTCCCCCTACCCTTGCAAAAGAACACCACACTCCAGTAAAGGACTTAGATCCTAAGTGGAAGGTTCTCTGCATGTTATTTAAACATGGATAGCCAAAAGAGAATGAGATACAGATAAATTAATTTTTCATGATATGTATGTGTTATAAATTATGATTAATAATATGAATTTCAACCTACCAAGGTAAATGATTGGTTTCATGAGTCGTTACTACAAAGGGAAATCTAATATGAATTACTATCCTTGTGATAGGATTATCTCGCAAGTTTTAAATAAGACGGAAGTTTATTTGAATGAGGGAGAGGTAGTGAGATTCCATAAGAGTAATACCCTATCTAAAATTGTTTTGAAGACCAGTGGGTACTTCTAGGATAACAAATCAACTTCCTTGAAGCTAGTTAGTTGGGAAAGAGTGGATGAGGAGAATCCCTCTAAAACTCATCATCTAAATATGCCACACCTACTGATATGGTGTTCTCTATAGAGGTATAAGAGTATCAATCTACAAGAGTAGATCTACAGTTTCATGTTTTTAGTCTAGAGGTGGTAGAATCCATTAAGTGCCAAGGATCAAGAGTGTTTGAATCTACTGAAGGAGTTCAACATGAAGAATTTTTTTTTGGGGAAACTATTATTATTCGTGAATAAAGGCCAACTGTGACAATGCATAGTTTTTAAATTGAAAAAGGAAGAGATTAACAGGTGGTCGATCACCAGTCAATGGATCCAATTATCATTGAATCACTTGCTTATAGAGATCAAACTGAATATGTTGTTATGTAAACTATTGAACATTATAATACACCACCTATACCATCACCGTCTCATATTGTGCCTGAGAAATCGCCTTCAATTAGTAATATCTCATAAAGTAATAAAATTTTATCTTTTCCATGTAATAATCTATAGAAGTTTGATAATATCTGAGGAGATTATAATGATCTGAAACATAAGTTAAAATATGCTAATTATGAGATTAGAGAACTTAAGAAGTCCTCTATTACCAAAGTTGATTTCGACAAATTGGTTGGGTTAATGACTACTGAAACTAATTTGATTAGGAATCTAGAATAATTCCCTCCTATTCAAAAAGTTTTTTATGAAGTATGTTTCAAACATCACAAGGATGTGAGTGGTATAGTTGTACATTTTAAGGGTATTTACACTACCATGTCTGAGTTCAATGATCTTGGTTTTATGGTTGTATCTCAAAGGTACATTTTCCAAAATATTCTAATGGTGAAATTATACATGTCCTAGGATGTTCTTGATGAGGTAAATTCTTTTTGAATAGAAACAATGGGAATAATACATAGTTTATAATGGGTTTTATTAAGCTAATTTGAGTTCATCAAAAGGTGTCTACCGTATATAACATCCAACTCATAACCTTCAGTTGTTCCAGTTTTTTAGAGTGGAGTTGATAAATTTCTCTCAAAATTGAATTATGTATCATTACAGATTCAGTCCCTATAGTTTGATATGTTCAGACCATTCCTTATGTAATATTTCATGAGGAATATTGTGGTTGAGTTACATAATACCATAAAGTTGTCCGGAATCTTGGTATTGGAACTAACAGATCCTTAAATTAAGTAGTGGTATTTTATGATGAATTTAATGGGAAGTTTAATGGTATCAAGAATGTCTATAAGGATGAATTTTTTTTGGTTTTTATATCTCTTATTCTAGTATATAGAAACTACTAGAATTTGTTGTCCTCTTTGAAAAAGGTCTATAAATAATTCCAGGGAATATATTCTTATTCTTCCTTGACAAAGCTAGTGGTTATTAGAAAACCATTTTTTAAAACAATAAAGAAATTATGGAAACATGTTTTTAAAAAAATTAAGAAATTATAGAATTATAATTAATGGTTTTGGCATAGGGTTCCAACCTCAACCTGAAGGAATGATTCTTTTGACGATAACAACTCAAATCATCCTTTTTTTCTACTTTCACTAATATGAAACTTCATATATATATAAGAACACCTATCCCCTATGTACATATTTTCATGGATAAATATTAACAATGGGGTCCTTAGATATATGTTTATACTTTCATATACCCCTTTACACTTACACATGTATGCATTTTTCATATCTATATATAAGAAAACGTAGCCCAAATATATATATTCATACATCCATGAGTGAATATGTATATATATATATGGGGAAATTATATATGTATATTCATACCTATAAATACACGTGTAATCCTTCATCAATGACGACTCAAATCCACCTCAACAAAATCCAAAAATGCACTAAAAATATATATGGAACCCAAAAATCACAAAATACCTAACTAAAATTATTCCAAAGATTAAAAATAAAATAAATCTTACCCAAATCTGATGTTGAACTCACTATCTTTAATGGTGGTGGATAGAACCAGCCTCATCATAAAAACCCACCTATAAGAAAATAGAGGGAAAAGAAATGATAGGTAATAACTTCTTATATATACGTGATCATTATATCAACTGTACATGATAAATGATACATGAATCCATAACCAACAATGAAGAAATAATATTTAGATCGATATGCACATACCAATACAAAATAAAATAATCATTAATAAATCTCATTAATTTTCAAACATCACCTTCAATTTCCTATTCAAAAAAATTAGAAATCACCAATATATGGGAATAAATTAAATTTCCATCAGAATTTTACTATGAGAAATAGGGATTTTAAATTTTTCTTAACCTAGAAAATCCATTCCTTCAATGTATAAATTGCATAAAACTATTCATGCCTATATAGTTCTTGGTTTTGTAGATTGAAACCTAATTTTATAGCATGTTATTCATCTAGAATTCACAATTATTATTAGTTTATATAGGTTTATAAATTTAATAATGTAGATAATTTTCCATCATTTATTCTTACTCAATTTTCTTGGATTTTTAAAACTATTTTTCTAATATGATTATAAAATCTTTTGGTGTGTGATCATCCTTCTTCTTGACTGTGTATTCTTTCTTTGTAGAAACTATTTCCAAACATGTGATAATTGGTTCGTTCCTTTTATCTTTCAACAATTATTATTATTATGAAATCTATGTCATAAATTCATACAGGTTCTCTTTGATCAGTAACTTTTATATCAAAACTCACTTCTTTTCTCAACTAGTGTATATTATTCTAGAAAACTCTTCTTGTATTGAGAGGATGACATGATATTATTATTCATCTGCCTCACAAATTTTCCAAGTTCAATTATGATATTCTAATAAATAGATATATCTTAGGAGATATATGAAAGGTAAAATCTCCCTATGATCATACATATCACTTATCAAGGGTAACACATGGTTTTTTCTGTACTATCTCATGAACTACAACTCATCGGTTTATTTATAAAAATGTACCTTTTATTTTTCTTATCAATTCTCATGGATGAATAACTCTCACTTTGACTGCAATAGTCTTGAGTTTTCCTCTCTTCCCAAAATAAATCCATAGTAGCATCACATAAAACACTCTTCACAGGTTGTATAAAAATATAACAGCACCTTGTAGTGAGGATCTCATTATTAATTTCTGGAGATCATCCCATAAAAACTTATATAGATCTCCACATAATCTAGTAAAAAAATAATAACTTATCCCATATTTTATCAAATTTCCAACTTGATTCACAAATATTTTTTTATGTTTTCCACCAAGAACCATAGAAGTTACATCGACCTAATACATTTCTATATTTTATGAAATTTAGAATTTTCATCTCACAATAGAGTACATTCATAGCCTTGCATATTAGTTAGATTTGATCTTATTTGAATCAATTATGATGATCAAATTATAATTCACTCATTCAGATCAAATAACAATTATTTAAGTTATGATGAATGACCCAATCATCTAATCAACTTCATATATATAATTCTTAAAAACTCATAACATTTTTTTTATTTTTTTACCAAGAAACTCTTCCACTTTATCTTATTCAAACTCAAGCTATTATCATTGATAATCATAGCTTCATGATGTCTTAAAATAGATAAAACATCATAAGAATTATCTTATATTATTACCTATTAATAGTCTAAATTATAAAAACAATGTTTTCATGTATTATAATCCTCAAAATTCTATAAAGTTTTGAAGTATTATATAGAACAGATGTCTCACGTAACACTTGTAGAAGTCATGTGCATAGATTGGAAAGTCTTACATGGGATATAAAAAGGTAACAAAATATATTTTAATGTCAAATTAATATAGTATAAGTTTTATTGGACATCAATGTTATACGACACATGATAAAAGTCTTATATGGGGACTTATAGAGTCACACAATAGGACTTCCAAAGTCATTCACTTGGTAGGAAAGTCACAAACACTACCTCACTATTTAATTAACTAGCCATGAAGTTATATTATTGGACTTCTAAAAACATACACTAGCTCAAAATCTCATTTTGGAACTTGAAAACACTTATGATCACAGTAGAATTCATGCCTTCTTCATTTTTCTACTATTCTTCTAGAAATTCCAAACATATTAATATAACTCTAGAACTTATTCAAATCAAACACGATCATTCCAAAAGCATTAGAATCGTCTTATAACTATTATTAATAAATAAGAGAATTATAGAAACATTAAAACTCCTTCATAATGATTTTATGTCCCTTTGCAGCATATAAATACACAATTCAAGTATTTTAATGAGCTCCACTATCC
This sequence comes from Viscum album, assembly GCA_963277665.1. Lineage (NCBI taxonomy): Eukaryota > Viridiplantae > Streptophyta > Magnoliopsida > Santalales > Viscaceae > Viscum > Viscum album. The sequence continues at coordinate 1,319,628,424 of OY728157.1, forward strand.
TTGAATTTATAGTCTTCACTTCATTAATATAAAACCTTCATCTGATAGATATTTTATAATGATTTCAAAATAAAAAATGAAAATTACTACATTAATGGTTTATTTTACTCAAATATATATTTTTCATACAATTGAACCTGTTAAATCGTTTTAAATAATAGTTTTACAAGCTTTTTGAATGGTTCAACGGTTAGAAACAGAATTCCATAAGGGAGGTGTAATCCAGACATGAAATCCTCTAGAGATGAATCACTCTGATGTGTGTTTTATTATGCATATGAATTAAATAAATGGGGAAAGATATTTCAAAATATTATAATATGATCTCACATGAATGTATTGCATCATATTGATGGAATCAAATCCATAGGACTTTAAAAGATTTAAAAGATTTAGATGGCTGGCAGGGAAGAAAAATTTTGAAATTAAAGAGATGGAGTTCCTATAATAGAAGTGAACATTATAAAATTTTGTTCATTGTTTAATTAGACTCTAATATAGACATTTCTAATAAAATCAGTACATGAGGAGTAAAACTTGATGTATAAGCCACCCCCTTCCACATATACTAGCCTCCCCCCAAACTTTCCCCCACCCCCCAAACCAGTCCCCTCCCCCACCACTATCCCCTAACCCCCCCTAAAACATCCCCCAACATCCACCCCTGCACCATCCCCACTAACCCCCCCCCCCCCCTCGTTCCCCCTATACAAGTTTCCTGCCAAAACCAACCCCCTCGACCCCCCCCCCATTTTGTCCCCTCTCCCACAACCACCCCCCCCCTCGTCCCCCCTATACTAGTTTCCTGCCAAAACCAACCCCCTCGCCCCCCCCCCATTTTGTCCCCTCTCCCACAACCATCCCCTACCCCCCTCCCCCCATGCACCACCCCCAACCGCAGCCTCCATGACCCCCCTATCCTTCACCACCCCCCCCCCCCCACACACACACACACCAGCCCCGCCCCCCACAATATCCTCCCCCCAACCGCCTCCTCCCCCTGCACCTCCACCCCTGTACCAGGCCCCTATCCCCCACCCCACCCCACCTGGCACCACCCCCTTCCCTCTATACTAGGATCCCCCCAAACCTACCCCCCATACCAGTCCCCTAACCCCCCCCCCCCCCCCCACAAACACATAACACCCAGACCCCCTATCTTGCACCATCCCCCCATCCCCCCCCCCCCCCCTTACACACTTGCCTCCCCCAAACCAGTCCCCTCCCCCCTGCACCCCCTAGCACCAGCCCACAGCACCATCCCCTAACCCCCTTGCACAACCCCCCATCCCAAAATGTCCGTGAAATGGAAATCACAAGGTCTTCCCCTAAAAATATGAACATAATGAAAATTGAAAGGAAACACAGCTTATATGATTTCATGGTATGGTATGTAGACATTTTTGGGTTATGATGTCCTAGGGTTACGGTTTATGTAATCATTCAACCTGTATCACCTTACGGTTATGACACATGATTAATTGTGGATGTAATTTCATAAGTTTAGGCTACAAATTGATGTATATGGTGAAATATTTTATAGTTATACTTGTATATATATTTATATACACGCCTGATGGATTAAGGTGTAGTGTGTGTGTGTGAGGGGTGTAATTATTCTTTGTTGTGTTATATGATAATGTGAATGTGATGGTGATATGGTTATGATTATGGAAATGTGATGTGATTATTCTGACATTTCATGCATGTTGGGATGGATTCCCCATTAAATTATGTTCTCGATTAGAGGTTCTAGTATATTCCTATGAATTATAAGGTTAATTACTCTCATATATGCATGTTTTATACCCTTTTTACTATTTTCTAACCCATACCCCCATTTTAGTTGGTCTTCATGGGTTACACATATCATCACAGCTAACCCAGTTGGTGTCCCGGTGGGAGCAGTCCATAATAACACATTAATTGAAAATTTTATAAGGAAAATGTTTTATTATCCCTAGATTTATCATTAATAAATATTTACTTTTATCATCAATAAAACTAGAACTAATAAAGGTTTGGTTTTATCAAATTTTATGATAACATTTAAAAATGTTTACTTTTATTATTTATCTATTCTAACTAAAATTAGTTATATTATTAATCTATTTTATCCTTATTTATGTAGTATTATATTAGTAATTTATAATTAACCTCACCATCCCTAAAAGTTCAATAACTAATGATGTGAAGAATTTATATAATATGATCAATAACTAAATGATATGACTTCATTTGATTTTTCTTTTATAATTTTCAAAACAACTGTTCAACAAAGGTATTATTCTATAAATAGAAGATAGAAACATGTATACTTTAAAAAAAATACGGAAATGTATTACAATAAAATGAAATCAATAAAAATTGATTCAAAAAATAGACTCCTGAGAACAAGAGATTACAAGGAATATATTGATGTGAAAATTATAGCTTCTTAACATGCTAAACGGAATGTAAAATTACCATTTTGATTAAAACCAAATCAAAAATCATGATTAGTATGAGAAAACAAGATCTAGTAGAAATGATCACCAAAGAAACTGATCAATATAAAGTAGTACATAAATCATTAAAAGGGCACTAATATTTTTATGTGTTTCAAACAACTAGAAATAAAGAATCACCATAACCATGCTTCTCCAAATACGGTAAAAGAAAATATGTTATCCACATGGACCCTTAGTGGTGTTGTAATACCCCTTCTTCACCTCGTTTTTATCCTTAGTAACTCATAATTTTCCATCAAACCTCTTTTAGGTTTAAAAAAACATCAACAACTCTTCTTCAATACATAACCTAATTTGGTGTCATGAAAAAAACAAAGAACATGGTGGGTAGTAAACAATAAATATAAAACTGAACATGAGTAGGAATAAAAAAATCCCTATTTTTCGTAATATTGTTTTTTCAAGTGACACATTAATAATGGGGGGATAACCTTGAAAACTTCCACCAATTATAGAGGTATGTCCGAATGGTCACTAGATATGGTATGAATTGCTTGGGATAGAAGCTTTTGGGAAGGATAGACCACAAAAATCATCACACAAAGTCTAGGGGTCATCTCACATATATCCCACTCATGGAAGGTATCTGTTAGGCCGATGCACCGATTGGAGGAGGAATGAGTGAAAAATGGTAGGAGGAGAACAATAACATGTGATTAATAGGATGAGAGGGATCACATGAGGGAGGGGCAAACTAGTTGGAGAATCCAGTGAGGATCAGCCAAGGGAGAATTGATCAGTCGATGACATGGGAGAAGGGGTTTGTGGGTGGGAGATGAGCCACGATGGAGAAAAACTAACTATGGAGCTATTTCCATGCTAAAATGTTTATCCATGGGTTTATCCATTATAAAGCCAGGATTTTCAATTACCAATGGCTATATTTAAACCTATAGTCACAGACCAATTATGTAATGGATATCGGTCAATGTTTATATGAAATTATTCTAGTTTTTAGTATTTCTATTGATTTTATGAATTTTTTGGGTTTTTATGGATTTTGAGGTTTTTTGGGGTTTTTTTGGTTTTTTTGGTTTTCTGTTTGAGTATTTATGGTTTTTATGGTTTTTTGGAATTTTTAAACCTTTTTTATCATTTTATGGATTTTATGTGCTTCTAAAGTTTTACTGATTTTTAGGGTTTTTATGGGGTTTTGGGTTTTTTTTATTATTTTAGTGGTATTATGGTTTCCATGGGGGTTTTCAAGTTTTATAGAATTTTTTTATGTTTTTAGGGGTTTTCAGGAAATTTTAATTTTTTTGGGTTTTTAGAGTGTTTTGGTTTTTTAGGTAATTTTGGGCTTTATTATTTTTCAAGGGTTTTTAGGGTTTTTTTTGTTTTTTCGGGTTTTAGGGTCTTTTGGGGTTTTAGGGGATTTTTGGTTTTATAAATGGGTTTAATGGGTTTAATTGGTTTAAAATATTTCGAAGTTTTTAATATTTTTATGGGTTTCAAGTATTTTTGAGTTTTTTTAGTTTTAGGATTTTATTCATTTTAGTGTGGTATTGGTTGTCATGGTTTTCATGGGGTTCTCCTGGGTTTTAGGGTGTTATAGTTTTTCTGAGATTTTAGGATTTTTTAGTTTTTTAATGGATTTCAGATTTTAGGTATTTTGTGGTGTTTTCAGGGGATTTGGGAGTTTTAAAGGTGTGTTGGGTATTTTAGGGTTTTTTTAGAGTATTTTTGATATTTTAGATTTTATTAACATATTTTAACATTTAAGGTGTTTAAAGGTGTAATATATTTTTTAGTGTGGTTTTATGTTCTTATGGGTTTTACTAGTTTTTAATTTTTTAGGGGTTTTATGGTATTAAGGGTTTTTTCGGTTTTAGGTTTTTTTAAATTCTCAAGGATTTTCAGGGGTATTTATAATTTAGTTGGGTTTTAGGGTATTTGTGGGTTTTTAGTTATTTTTATGGTTTTTAGGGTATTTTGAGGTTTTTAGTGTTTTTATGGGTTTGGGGTCATTTTTTTTATAGGGTTTTTTAGTTTTATAGGGTTTTTAGTGTTTTGATGGTTTTTCGATTATTTTTAAACTTTTAACATTTTTTGATGTTTTATAGGTCTTTAGAGTTTTTAGTGGTTTTACGGTTTTTATGGTTTTTATGGTGTCTTAATGTTTTTAGGTTTTTATTGTTTTCAAGAGATTTTTGGTATTTTTATCATTTTATTCTGATTTTATGGGGTTTTTTAGGGTTTTTTAGATTTTTAGTAGTTTTAGTGTTTTAGTGTTTTTTTAGCATTTTTAGGGGCATGGTGGGTTTTAGGTTCTATTTGTGTTTTCAGGGTTTATGGGGGGGGGGGTCTATGGTTTTTTAGTGTTACTTAACATCTTTTAAGGATTTAAGGGTTTTTATAGTTTTTACTATTTTAGGGGTTTTATGTATTTTTTGAGTTTCTTATTATTTTAATGGGTTTTATGGTTTTTAGAGAGTTTTGAGCATATTAGGGGTTTTTAATTTTCATGTATTTTTATGGATCTTTAGGATTGCTATGGATTTTTTGTATATAGGGTTTTGATGATTTTGAGGGTTTTTAAGTTTCTTCATGGTATTGAATGTTTGTATTGGTGTTTAATGGATTTTAGCATATTTTTTGTGTTTTATTGTTTTTTGAGTTTGGGGGGGATATTAAGGTTTTTAGTCTTTTTTATAAGTTTTTCTCATTTTTATGGACTTGAGGGTTTTATAGTTTTCACTAGGTTTCATGATTTTATGGATTTTTAGGGTTTTTAAGGTTTTTATGGTTTTTATAGTTTTTAGGGTTTTTTAAGACTTTTAGAGTTTTTCACATTTTCAATGATTTATAGGGATTTTTTTGATTTTTTTGATTGTTTGGGGGTTTTAGAGTTTTTACGGATTTTTATGAATTTTTATGGTTTGTTTGGGTTTTTAAGAACCTTTAGGGTTTTAGGGTCCTTAGGTTCTTTTGGGGTTTTAGGGTTTTCTGAGATATTTAGGGGGTTTGAGGTTTTTGAATGTTTTTTTATTTTTTTATCTTTTTTTGGGTTTTGAAGGGGTTTTATAGTTTATATTAGGCATTTTAGGTTTTTATAGGTTTTTTATATTTGTAATGTTTTTTTTGTGGTTTCATGGGTTTTAATGGTTTTTGATGATTTTTAGGGTTTTTACAGTTTCACATATTTTTAAGTCATTTTAAATTTGTTTTTTTGTTTTGTTATTTTTTTAAGGATTTTAGTCATTTTGAGGGTTTTTAGTATTTTTCAATGTTTTCATGGTTTTATGGGTTTTTAGAGTTTATAATATTTTTTTGTTTTATATTTTTTTATGATTTTTTATGAATTTAAAGGTTTTTAGTGGTTTTTAACATTTTTAACTTTTTTGGGGTTTATGGTTTTTAGAGTTTTTGGAGGTTTAATGTTTTTATGGGGTTTTAAGTTTTTTATATTTTCTAGGGGTTTTATGGATTTCAAATTTATTTAGGGATTTTAGGGTTTTTTTTAAATTTTCAAGGATTTTAGGAATTTTTAGGGGTTTTTGATAAGTTTTAGTGTTTTTAGTGTTTTTAGGGGTTCTCAAGGGTTTTAGGGTTTTGAGAATCTATTTCGGTTTTCGGATTTTTGATTTTTATAGTTTTTGAGGTTTTATATAGTTTTTAAACATTTTTATCATTTTTAGGGTAGTTAATTATTTTTATAAATTTTAGTGTGGTTTAAGGGTTTTTATGGATTTTTAGGGGTGTTAGGGTTTTAGGGGTTTTAAAAATTTTCAGGGGGCTTTCACGATTTTAGGGTTATTAATTTTTTCAGAGATTTTAGGGGTGTTTATGATTTTTAGGGGTTTTAAGATATTTTTAGGATTTTTATAATTTTCAGGGATTTTGAAGGGTTTTTAGGTTTTTAGGGTTTTTCAGTGGTCTTAGGATATCTTTTGGTTTTATAGTTTTTTTTTGAGTTTTTAGTTGTTTTAAGAGTTTTTATACAATTTATCATATTTAAATGTTTTAATGAGTTTTATGGGTTTTTGGAGGTTTTAGTGAGTATTAGGGTTTTTATGTGGTTTTAGGTATTTTAATGGTTTTTGGGAGGTTTTAGAGTTTTCAGCGAGCTTCACGGTTTCTAGGATGTTTTACATTTTGATGGAAATTTAGGTATTTTTAGGATATTTTGGTTTTTAGGGTTTTTCGGGTTTAAAGGGATTTTTAGGGGTTTTATATTTTTCCATCTTTTTAGGGTTTTATGTTTTTTTTTATTCTTTTAGGATTTTAGTGTTTTTTATGTTTTAGGGTTTTATAGGATTTTAGTGGTTATTATTGTTTTTAGGGGTTTTATGTTTTTTAATGGTTTTTCATTATTTTTTGCATTATTATATTTTCTGTTATTTCTAGGTATTTTTTAGTATTTTTATCTATTTTAGGGTTTTAGGGGGTTTAGGGATTTTGAATGGCTTTAAGGGTTTTTATGGATTTTTAGGTTCTTGGGGGGGGGGGGGGGGTTGGGTCTTTTTGTATTTTTAGAGTTTTAGGTGAGTTTTCTTTGTTTTCAAATTTTCTAGAGTTTTTAACATTTTAGGGGTTTTAAGCGGTTGTATAAATTTTAGTCTTCTTATAGGGTTTATATGGTAGTTTTGGGTTTTTGAAGGTTTTTAGGGTTTTTTATTATTTTAAGGGGGTTTTCAGGGTTTTTAAGAAGTTTTACGCTTTAAGGGAGTTTTAGGAAATTTTTTGGATTTTTTTGGGTTTTTGGGTTTTTGGGTTTTCCAGGATTCTGAAGATTTATTTTGTTTTTATTTTTTTAGTTTTTTTAGGTTTTTTGGAGTTTTGGGGTTTTTTGGGTTTTTTGGGTTTTTTGGGCTTTTTATGTTTTTATGGGAGGTCTTTTTATTAAAAAAATTATTTTTATATATTTTATGGGGTTTAATGGTTTTAGTGTTTTGGGGGGCAGGTTAGGGTTTTTATAGTTTTTTGGGGGTTTTAGTGTTTCCAGAGGTTTTGAGAGTTATTTACAGCTTTTTACATTTTCCAGGATTTTGAGTAATTTTTTGGATTTTTTTAGAATTTCTAGGGATTTTTAGTATTGTTACCATTTTTTTGGTTTTAGTTTATATTGGGTTTTAATTCCCTTTTGGGGTTTTTTGAGGGTTTTTTAATTTTTTTAGTTTTTAATGGTTTTTAGAGTTTTAAACATTTGAAATATTTTTAGGGGATTCAAGGGTTTTAGTGATCTTATTGGAATTTTAGTGTTTTTACGGTTTTTGGGGGTTGTTAATGTTTTTTGGGTTTTTATGGTTTTCAGTGGTTTTTTAGGTATTTTGGGGTTTTTACATTTTCAGGGAGTTTTTGGGCATTATATTATTTTTATGGTTTTAGGGTTCTTTTGTGTTTTTAGGGTTTTTTTTGTTTTTAGGGATTTTGAGGATTTTTAGGGGTTTTGGGATTTTTAGGGTTTTTAGGGTTTTTAATGTTTTTGGGACCTTTTTGTTTTTAGGGTACTTTTAGAGATTTTAGGGTTTTTAGGTTTTTTTTGAGTTTTCTTTACATTTTTAACAATTTTATGGGGATTAAAGGTTTTAGTGTTTTAGTGTATTAAGTGGTTTTATGGTTTTTATGGATTTTTAGAGGTTTTTATGTTTTTTAGGGGTTTATGGGATTCGAGCATTTTTCATGTTTTTTAGGGATTTTTTTATTTTCAAGGGTTTTAATGGAGGGGTTTTATGGATATTGAGGGTTTTAAGTGTTTTTGAGGTTTTCTGATTTTTAGTGGTCTTCCATTTTTTGATATTAGGGTTTTTAGTTTTACTTATTTAATTTTTTATGGTTTTAAGTATTTTTTTTGTGTTTTTAAATTTTTTTAATTTTTTTAGGAGTTCAAGTGTTTCTAGAGTTTTGTTAGATTTTTGGGTTTTCATGGGGACTTAGGGCTTCCCTTGTTTTTAGGGATTTTTATGGTCTTTAGGGTGTTTTAGGGATTTTAGGGTTTATTAAATTTTCATGGATTTTTTTAAATTTTTTACTTTCTTTATTTTTTGAGGGTTTTTAGGGTTTTTAGTGATTCTGAGTGTTTTTTAGGGTTTTTATGTTCTTCTAGTTTTTTTAAGGATTATTAGGTTTTCAAGATTTTTTACACATTTTTATCAATATTCGGTTTTTCTAATGTTTATATAGTTTTTAGTGGTTTTTTAGAGATTTTATGGATTTTTAGGGATTATATGGTTTTTAGGGTTTCACTATTTTCTAAGGTTTTTAAGGGATTTTTGGGGTTTTTACCTGTTCAGGAATTTAAGGAATATTTTTTTTTGGAATTTTATGGTTTTTTGTGTTTTTAGGATATTTATGGAGTTTGAGGGTTTTCATGTTTTTTTATATTTTAGGGGTTTTAGGGTCTTTTGAAGTTTTTTGGTTTTTTAAATTTTTTAGGGGTTTCAAGGGTTTTTAGAGTTTTAATTTTGTTTTTATTTTTTAGGTATTTTAAGGGTTTTTGGAGTTATTAGTGGTTATTTAGAACTTCTATTGTTTGTAGGAGATTTTAAGGTTTCTATAGGTTTTTATGGTTCCCAGGGTTTTTAGGGATTTTAATGATTTGTATGGTTTTTAGGGTTTTATGGTTTTTAGTGATTTTGACAGTTTTAGAGGTTTTAATGATTTTATACGGTTTTAGGGGTTTTTAGGTTTTTAGGGCCTTTTTGGGATTTTAGGTTTTGTCTGTATTTTTAGGTTTTTAATGATTTTTAGATTTTTTGTAACTTTTATAATGCTTTTCAATTTTTTTAAGGATTTTTGAGTTTTTAGTGATTTAGTGTCTTTCTGGGTTTTAGGGGTTTCTAATTTTTTATGTGTTTATAGTTTTCAAGGGTTTAAAGATTTTTTCAGGTTTTTTAGATATTCATATATTTAAGGTTTTTTTAGAATTTATATGGATTTTAGGTTTTTTAAAGTTTTTTTGGATTTTTAGGGGGTTTAGGGTTTTACATTTTTTTAGGTTTTTAGGGGGTTTTTGTGTTTTTATGGTCTTCTTGGGTTTTTAGGGTTCTATTAGAGTTTTTAGAGGTTCAATGGGGTTTTATGGTTTTTAATGTTTTTATGGGTTTTATGGGTTATAGATTTTTTAGTGGGTTTTAGGGGTTTTATGTCTCTCTAGGGTTTTCACGTTTTAGGGGTTCTATGGTTTTAATGGGGTTTTTAGGATTTATGGGGTTTTATGTTTTTCAGGTTTTTTAAGGATTTTTATAATTTTTGTGGGATTTATTGTTTTTTATGTTTTTGTTGGATTTTGATTGGTCTTGGTGCTTTTAGTGGCTTTTAGGGTTTTTATGGTTTTTAGGTTTTTTTAGGTTTATAGTTGTTTTATGGATTTTAGGTTTTTTTCAAATTTTTTTAGTGTTTTTTATATTTTCAAGTATTTTTAGGGATTTTTTACAATTTCTATTGTTTTTAGTGTTTTTAGGTTTTTAGTGATTTTGAGGGTTTTAGGGGTTTCATGGTTTTTAGGCATGTTAGTTTTTTCAGGGTTTTTTGGGGTCTTTTAGGGGTTTTTTTTATTTTTTATGTGTTTTAATGTATTTTAGTTTTTTTTTACATTTTTTTTGTTTTGGTGGGTTTTAAGTGTTTTTGGAGTTTTTCATGGTTTTTAGGGATTTATGGGGATTTAAGGATTCTAGATGTTTCTCTGGTTTTCATGGGTTATCATGGATTTTAGGGTTTTTAAAATTCTCATGTATTTTTAGTGATTTCAAAGTATTTTTATACACCTTACATATTTTAGGATTTTTAGTGATTTTGTCGGTTTTTAGGTATTTTCAATGTTTTAAGGGGTTTTTTTGGTTTTTTGGGGTTTTAGTGTTTTTTTTAAGTTTTTAGTGTTATTGAGGATTATTAGTGTTTTTAAATGTTTTAATGTTTATGGGGGTTTAAGGGTTTTTATATTTTTTAGTGGTTGTTTAGGTTTCTTATGGGAATTTAGGGTTTTTAGGGCTTTTAGGGTTTTAGGTTGTGATTTTCAAGGTTTTTATGGTTCTGGATATTTTCTAGGATTTTCAGGTATTTTTTTAGATTTTTTATAGTTTTTAGTAATTTTCATTTTTTAGGGATTTTGAGAGATTTTAGGGGCTTTTGGGTTTTTGATACTTTTTAGTGGTTTTCAACATTTAAGGGTCTTTTGGGTTTTCAAGGATTTTTGAGTTTTCTAGTGTTTTTAGGTTTTTAGGGTTTTTTATCATTTTTTAATTACATTAGTGGTTATAAATGTTTTTAATGTTTTTTGTGGTTTTAAGGGTTTATAGTAATTAGGTTTTTTATGGTTTTGGGGGGGGTTTATGGTATTTAGGGGGTATTTAAGGTTTAAGGGTTTTTTATGTCTTGTGATTTTTTGGGTTATTATTATTTTTTTGTTTTTGTTTTATTTTTTAAGGTTTTTAGGGAATATGAATATTTTAGTCTTTTCCATGGTTTTTTCGGTTTCTTGGGTTTTCATGGATTTTTGGGTCTTTTGGTGTTTTAAGGTTTTTTTAGTGTTTGGGATTTTTAATATTTTCTTATAGTTTTTAATCATTTTTTATGTTTTAAGGGATTATAAGGAATTTTAGTTTTTTTATTTGTTTTTATAGTTTTTATTGGTTTTAGGGTTTTTTATATTTTGAGGGGTTTTGGTGGATTTCATTTGTTTTAAGGGTTTTTTGGGATTTTTTTGTATTTAGTTTTTTTAGATATTTTCTTGGAATCTTATTGTTTTTCTAGCATTTAGGGTTTTAGGGGATTTAAGTGGTTTTAAGGGTTTTCATGTTTTTTATCATTTTATGGTTTCTCAGGGTTTTACGGTTCCTTTTGGGTTTTGGGGGTTTTATTTTTTAGTTAGGGTTTTTAAGGATTGTATAGTTTTTTATGGTTTTTAATGTTTTTAGAATTTTATGTGTTTTTAGAGATTTTTTTGTTTTTAGGTTTTCAATGAGTGTTAGTGCTTTTAAGGTTATTATGGATTTGTATGGTTATCAGGGGGTTTTCAGGGTTATTTGGGTTTTTGTGTTTTCATGGATTTTTAGGGATTTTAAGGGTTTTTATTTTTAGTGTTCTTATGTATTTTATGGATTTTGAGGGTTTGGGAGTTTTTGGATTTTTACAATTTTTATTATTATTCAGGGATTTCAAGGTCATTTTTTGTAATTTTTTTTTGATTTGAATTTTTATGGTTTTACGATTTTTTAGTGTTTTTAACGTTTTAAGGGTTTCGTGGGTTCTCAGACTTTTTAGTGGGTTTTTAGAGATTTTATGAGTTTTTTGGGTTTTTTATGGTTTTTAGAGGTTTTATGGTTTTTCAAGTGTTTTCAATGTTTTTATGTGTTTTTATGTTTTTAGAGATTTTTAGGGCCTTTTTGAATTTTTATGGTTTGTAGTGTTTGTAGGGTTTGTAGGGATTTTGAGAATGTTTAGGGTTTCGAGGGTTTCTTATTATTTTAGGGGTTTTAGGGTTTTAGGTTCTTTTGGGGTTTTTCAGATATTTTATGGTTTTTAAGTGTTTTAGGGTTTTTTAGGTTTTTAAGGCTTTAAGGGTTTTTTAAAATTGCTGGAGTTTTTATTGTTTTGGGATTCTTTTGGATTTTTGGGGTATAGGGTTATTGAATGATTTTCAGGGATTTTCAATAGTTTTTAGGATTTTAAGGGTTTTTTTGGGGTTTTCAAGAATTTTTAGGTTGTTTTAGTGTTTTTAGATATTTTGGGTTTTAATGTGAGGTTTTAGCATTTTATAGGGTTTATAGGGTTTTTATGAGTTTTAGGTTGTACATAGTATTTTTTATAGATTTTTAGGGTATTAGGGGTTTTATAGTTTCCTAGGGGTTTTAGGGTGTTTAAGTGTTTTTTGGGTTTTATTTGGTTATTTAAGGGGTTTTATGGGGGGTTTTATGGTTATTATGGTTTTTAGGGTTTTTAGTGTTTATATTTTCTAGGGGGTTTGTGTTTTTTATGTCTTTATGGTTTTCATAAGGCTTTTCAAGGTTTTAGTTTTTCTCATATTTTTAGGAATATTTAGGGATATTTTATGATTTTTAGGGGTTTTAGTGTTTTAGAGATATTATTTATTTTGAGGTGTTTTAGTGTTTTCAGGGTTGTTGGTGTTGTTCAGGGTATTTAGTGTCTTTTTGGGTTTTTTGGGGTTTTTTGAGTTTTCAAGGTTTTTATGGGTTTTCATAGTTTTTAGTGGATTTTAGGGTTTTTATGGGCTTATAGGGGTTTTTAAGATTTTTAGGTGTTTTTATAGTTTTCCGGGGTTTTCTAGGTTTTTAGGGATTTTCATGGTTTTAGGGATTTTATGAATTTTTTTATTATTTTCATGGTTTTTATGAGTTTGTAGGGTTTTTAGGTATTTTTAGGGTTTTTGGGTTTTTAGGTTATTTAAGGTTTTTATGTTAATTTAGGGGTTTAGGGTTTTTTTATTTCTATGATTTTTTTTTTATTTTTAGGGTTTTTATGTTTTTTAGAGTTTTTAAGGTTTTAGGGGTTTAAAGGGTGTTAGAGGTTTTAGTTGGTTTATGGTTTTTTGGGGGGTTTGAAGGTTTTAAAGTGTTTAGGGGTCTTCACCGTTTTTAGGGGTTTCAAGTTTTTAAGGGTTTTTATGTTTTTAGGGATTTTTAGGACATTGTTAGGGTTTTTAAGGTTTTTAGATTTTTTTGTATTATGAGGGGTTGGAGGGTTTTCTTGGATTACTTAGGTTTTTAGGGTTTTTCTATATTTTTAGGGTACTTTTATGTTTTTAGGTGTTTTTATGGGTTTTATGATTTTTTATTGTTTTTTAACGTTTTTTAATGTTTTAAGGGATCTAAGGGTTTTCAGAGTTTTCATTGGTTTTTTGGGTTTTTTATATATTTAGGATTTTTTTGGTTTTCAAGGGTTATTAATGTTTTTATGGTTTTTATGCCTTCAAGGATTTTTATAGATTTTAACAATTTTTATGTTTTTTGGGGTTTTAGGGGTTTTTAGGGATTTTAAGGGTATTTATAGTATTTTGGTTTTTAGTGTATTTTATAATATATTAAGGTTATTTATTTATTTTATTGAGTTTTTAGTGTATTTTAATTTTATTAGTGGTTTTATGGATTTTTTTGTGTTTTAGTGGGTTTTTAGGGGTTTTAGGTTATTTTTTTGAGTTTTTTTAGGACTTTTATGTTTTAAAGAGTTTTTAACAATTTTTAATGTTTTTAGGGGTAGTACGGGTTTTTAGAGTTTTTGATGATTTTTAGGGGGTTTATTGGTTTTTAGGGTTTCTTAAAGTTTCTATGGTTTTTTTTGTTTTTCGGGTTTTTAGGGATTTTAGGGTATTTTAATTTTTTAGGCATTTTCATGAATTTTTATGGTTTTTATGGTTTTTATGGTTTTTTAGGGTTTTGGGGGGTTTTGATTTTTTATGGTTCTTAGGGTTTTTTTGAATTTTACAGTTTTTGGGTTTTTAGGGTTATTTAAGTTATTTGGGTATTTAATTTCTTTTAGAATTTTTTTTTGTTTTTTTAAAATTTTTAGGCCTTTAAGGGGTTTTAATATTCTTTCTGGTTTTTTATTTTTTATGGAATTTAATATTTTAGGTGTTGTACAAATTATAGGGGTTTTAGGGTTTTTATGGGATTTATCTTTTCCGTTATTTTTAGTGATTATTTAGTATTTTTATGGTTTTTGTGTCTTTTGGGGTTTTTAGGAATTTTGATAGTTTTAGGTTTTTAGGGTTTTTAGGGTCTTTTGGGGTTTTGGTGTTTTTTGTTTTTGGAACCTTTTTAAGGTATTTAAATTTTTTTACATTTTTATCATTTTTATGGATTTGAATTTTTTTAAAAGTGTTTATTGGTTTTAGGGTTTTTTTTCGGTTTGTATGTTTTTTAATGGGGATTTTTCGGGTTTTCTGGGTATTTTAATTTTTTAGTGTTATTAGTGATCTTTTAATTTTTTTTGGTTTTTAGTGGTTTTTAGGGTTTTTAGGAATTTTGAGGGCATTTATGGTTTAATGTGTTTTGATGATTTTTAGTGTCTTTTCTATATTTTTTCGGTCTTTTCGGATTTTTAGGGTTTTGTTAAAAAAAAATTAGGGTTTAAGGTTTTATTTTTTTTAAATGTTTTTAAAAATTTTAGGATTTTTAATGTTTTTAATCGGTTTTAGGGGTTTTAGGGTTTTAGGCTTTTTTAGGCTTTTTATGGTTTTGATGGGTTTTTTGGTTTTCAAGGGGTTTTCAGTGCTTTTATAGATTTTTACATTTTCACTAATTTTTATGAATTTTTTATGATTTGTTTGGTTTCTAGGGTTTTTAAGGATTTTCAGGGCGTTATGGGTTTTTAGGGTTTTTATGGTTTTCATAGTTTTGCAGTGTTTTTAGGGTTGTTAAGGTTTTTAAAGAATTTTAATATTTTTAATATGTTTAGGGGTTTAATGATCTTTTAGATATTTTAGTGGGGTTTTTGGGTTTTTATGGGGTTTTAGAATATCTTAACTATTTTAAGTGTATTTATTGTTTTCAAGGCTTTTTGGGTTTTTACTGTTTTTAGGGTTTCACAAATTTGTTGGAATTTTTATAGTTTTATGGTTTTCAGAGAATTTTAGATGTTTTGGGGATTTTGAGGGTTTAAGGGTTTTTCGTGGTTTTCACAATTTTTAGAGGTTTTCAGGGTTTTTTGGGTCATTTTGATTTTTTAGGGTTTTTGGAGTTGTTTAGGGGTTTTATGGGTTTTTAGATTTTTTACATTTTTTATGTTTTTAGGGGTTTTAAGGGTTTTTAGAGTTTTTAGCGGTTTTTAGGGGTTTTATGTGGTTCTTATGAACATTGTGGTTATTGGGGGGATTTTATGGTTTTCAGGGTGTTTTAAAGGTTTTTATATTTTTACAAATTTTTAGGGTTTTTTAGGATTTTTATGGTATTTAGGTTTTTTTGGTTTTTTAGTGATTTTAAAGGGAATTAGGGGTTTTTAGTGTGTTTGGGGGTTTTAGAAACGTTTTGGGTTTTAAAGGTTTTTTGAATTTTTAGGTTATTAAATGTAATTTAGAGGTTTTTGAGATTTTCAGTTCTTTTATGGGTTTTATGGGTTTTTTGAATTTTTAGTCGGTTTTAGGGTTTTGGAATGTTTGTAGGGTTTTTAATGTATTTAGAGGTTTTATGATTTTCAAGGGTTTTTATAATTTTTAAGGTTTTTTACTTTTTCATGAATTTTTTGGTAATTTTTATTATTTGTATGGTTTTTAAGGATTATATGGTATTTTTTGGTTTTGGGGTTTTCAAGGCATTTTAAGGGTTTTAGGGTTTTACAACGTTTTTTGGGTCGTTTGGGTTTTTAGAGTATTTTTTAGTTTTCTAGGGTTGTCTAGGTTTTTTCGGATATTTTTAACATGTTTTATTTTTTCTATGTCCTTAAAGGGTTTTTAGAGTTTTTAGTGCTCTTAAAGGGTTTTTATAGGATTTTTATAGGTTTTTAGGGGTTTTTCAGGGTTCTTAGGGTTTTTTACATTTTTGGGGAATTTAAGGGATTTTTTAGGGCTTTTATGATTTTTTAGATTTTTAGGGTCGGTAGATTTTCTGAGTGATTTTAGGGGGTTTCAGGGTATTTTTTAAGGGTTATAAGGTCGTTTGTAGTTTTATGGTTTTTTCATTTTTTTTGTGGTTTTTAATGTTTTTTTATAGTTTCTAAATATTTTTTTAATTTTTAAGAATATAATGGTTTTTATAGTTTTCAGTGGTTTTAGGGTTTTTTCGACCTGAATACGTGTCTTGTTCCTGGAAAAAAAATGGTACATTAGAGAATGGGCAGTTGTTTCCCTCGGAACGTGTGTTCTACTTAAGAAACACTACTTATGGATGGTTTCCATCAGATTTATTTATAGAACTGGAATCACCCAACGGTTCTGTATCCAAAAGGACCTACTTTCCATAGGTATGCATCCATTTGGATTGTTGACCTACAATAATTAAGAACTCACATTGGTCGAGAGGATGGGAGGTTGGGCTCATCACCCTTTTTGGGGGGTATTATTTCTTACTCTGTGACTCTCTTAGAGATTTTAGATATTTTCATGAATCCTTATTAATCATCCTAGAATAATGTAGGTTTCCCTCAAAATATTCTATCATTTATTTAGCATTTGTGTAATTTTTAATCATCTGTATGTATTCATGTTTATTCATTATTGGAGACATATGTATGTATTCGAGGTTCGCTATCAATGGTATCCTCTCATATACTACTTATAGGTTCTTTAGTCGTTGTTATGATGATGATGGTTTTTAATCCACTTAGTGCGGCACTCTGGGATTTATCATTACACGGGGAGATAGACGTTGTTTTGATGTTGGGATCTTACCCATAGATGGGATACCTACATATCCACATGAAAGGAACGGGAACCATCATAGTTTGGTGTTGATCAATTGTACAAATCATACATTTCAAGGTCGTGTAACAAATACCTAACCATATAGTTTAATGTCATTTGGAAAGGACAACATGGAGAAAGGTTCCCAGTCAATGCTTGGTGTGGGACCTATGACTAAGCGGCCCAAGGAACCTCGAATGGATATGAGTTTCCAAGTTGGATTAGACCCTTCTGGGAATGTGGAATAGAAAAAATAGGGTTGATTTGGAGTTTTGGGTCTGAATATGAGGGAGAATTTTTACATATCCAACTTTTTTGGGAATCAAATCCCATGCAGTTTGGTAAGTCTCACAGGGGAGTATGACCCTAAAAGTGAAATAGTTTGTGGCTTACTTCTAAAGAGGATTACCTTGTAATGGGATCCATGAGAGATGTATTAACTCATGGAGATTCAAGGGGATCTTAATTCGTGGATTATTCCTAAAGAAAATTCCTGAATAAATGGAATTAGGGATGGACTTTTGAGAAAGATGTCCATTAAGCTTGGGCCCTGGGTAAAAGCTCCCTACATATGACAATTATGTTAGGAATCAGAGTTCTCTTAGTTCAAGATATGAGGTGGATTTTGCAGATGTTGTAATTATCACAAATCTATATGGCCACGTGATTCATGCTTGGTGTGAGAAACAAGAGGATGTGGAAGATTCAAAAAATCACACACTTTCTCCTTCTCATTTGGAAGAGGTCAGGCCTATGGAAAAAGAAGCCATGGAGATGATGTATGAGGATGTGGTGTAATGAACCATTCAATGTCAAATGAAGGTGAAGGTCATTGAGTCTTGTCCAAAAGTCTGGGGGCTTACTCCAAGGGGGATGCCCTAGATTGGGTCTTGTTGTGGAAGGACTATATCATTCCCTTCGGAAGGGAAAAAAGTGTAATAATCACTCTTCCTATTGTTGACCGGAGGCTAAGGTTTTCAAAGATGAGGAAGGGAATATAGAGTCTTATCCCTAGAATCTGAGACTGCGAAATTACCAACACTATCCTTAGGATAACGGTCTATGTGACCATGGATATCTAGATCCATAAACACTTGGAGGATCCCTACCCTATGTTAAGATGAGTGTGGGAAACCCCTGACCATAGATATCCAAATTCAAATGGGATACATGTTGATGTGTCTTTCCCAAAGGTTTGATAAATATAAATGTCCTGGTGTAGGATTCAACTTGGAACATTTCAGACAAGGAAGCCAAGAAGGGAGAGGCACTTCCAGGGGTGGCTTAGAAGAGGCCTTCCAAGATGAATCATGTAGGTTGTCTGTGCATGTATGTTGTGTAGGTGTACCACACAGGTCCTAGGAGGAACTGAAAAATAAATAACACAGGAAGGATAAACCTTTAAAATCTTTATATGCCTTGAGAAATGGACCACAAGGACAACAACACTTGGGTGATGTTTTAACATAAGCACCTTAAGTGTCCCTTGATTTCCTTTGGAAGCATCTCGTGCGGGTCTTTGATTAAGAAAAGGTACTTGTGTAGATAACATATTCTTATGTAAGGAGGTTCTTTAATTATATGTTCAGTATTTAAAACAATTAAAGGACCTTGATATTTCTTATCCTATCTAATTATCTCTTTTTTCATGTTTTAGAGAGCTACCTGAGAAAATTTGGGGGACCTGGGAAAAGGAGCAATGCAATCAGTGATTCTAGAGTTTTTCCAAATTTTTCAGTTATCAAAATAGTGAGCCTAAGGGTCTTATTTATAGTAAAGGAGGGGACCTAGTGAAATAGAGTTTCTCTGCATAGGTATTCGACATAGATCCACAATATAGCTATTTTTCATAGGGGTATTAAAAAGTATAATATCGCATAGGCCTGCGGTGTAGGTCCTCATCATAGGTCGTTAGTGTAGGGGACTGTGACTTGGGCTACACAAGCAGGACATATGATGGCCTCTTGATGTGCAGGTGTACCACGTTGGTCCCTATGACTTTTTGCTAAAATGGAATGATCTTTATTGTACTTCTTATGGGAAAGTATGCTAAGTTGATCCCTACAGCTATATTTTTGTTTTTCATTATGAGTATTATTGATACTTCATGATTTCCAATGTGCTTCTACATAATCGTTTTGTTTTCCTTTATTAAAAAAAGGACTTCCAACCAAAGCCACCCCCCAGGATTAGATTCGATTAGAAATAGGGTCTAGTCCTGAGTCAATACTATGGGGAAAATATTATTGAGAATTAATTATGGACTAAGCTGGTATGCTGCGTAGCTATGTCACATAGGTTGGCGGTGTAGGTTGGAAACGTAAGATAGTGGTGCCTATAAATTCCCCCATTCCCTTTTCATTTTCTTCACCCATGTTCTTTGATTTTTTTCCCATTGCATATCTCGTTAGTCCAAATCTATCACATTGTCCTCTCACATAGGACCCTTGAAAATTTCTCTAGGTATATCCATTTGAGTGATGGAGCTACGTAGAGTTACTTTATCAAAGTAGATGTGCATAAAGGCTTAATCAATGGACTTACGCTGGTTACCTTGTCGAATAAACTATATAGGTGACCTCATAGAAGGATACGCACGAATATATTTCTTTTCCAAATTCTTGAATTTATTCATGTTAAAATTTGAACATTATTAAGTAAATATTCTAATTTAATTAGTATAATTTTCTATTTCTCTTTAAGAAAATGGATCCCTTGATGACTTCCACTGAGGAAAATAGATTTCTTAAAACCAAAATGACGAAACCATTAGACTAGACTGTTATGAAATTTTTGAGAGTACCCTTCTTGAGTTTGTGAAAGTTCTGATTCCATACCAATGTGAATATCCACAAAGCCACTATCTTTCAATTTATGGGAATGGTCTTTTTCATGATTCCCACTTTCCAGCTTATAAGAAATATTTTCCAAATACATGGTTTTTTCAACACCTCAACAATCATTGAATGAATTTTACTTTGAAGGGTATGTCGTTTTATGATGTAATAGTTCCTATTGGATGAATCCAACATCATAGTGGTTGTACTCGTGATATAAAGGATCATGTTGTAGATCCAAGTAGACATTTATATGATTAAACTTTTCATGCTTCAAAAATAGACCAATATAATTAATGGAAGGATGACTCAAACCTTCGTTCTGGATGAGGAGACAAGCCCGAATGGATGTTGGCATTTTGGGTATGCCATAATTTTGTTGAGATCAATAATGAATTGATGGATGTTCACATTTATGAAGTTACCTAGATCGGACAAACTTTTTATTATAAATATTAATTCATTCCTAAATTATTGAGTTGCTGGAGTCTGCAAAAAAAATATTTCCACTTGAAGTATGGTGAGGTTAGCTGCAGTTTAAGGGATATCTACCAAATATCTAGGGCTCCCATTCTCAGGGAGATTTATGATAAATTCATTTATCCAACAACAACATGGGGTGATTCTAAGAGATAAATTCATTTCTCCAACAACAACATGGGGTGATTCTAAGAGGACGCCACAATTAGCTCACGAACTATTCATAAAAGCAATGAAATTTCCAAAAGAAACAAAAGATTCTTGTACTAGGGACGATATTCATGAAAAAGTGTCGATGGAATATTTTTTAGAACCATCAAAGGAGTAGGGTACTATTTGTGGATGTCCTGCTATTTTCCTAATAATAGATACTCAGGGTGCTTTAGGAATGTACTGGACCACATTGGAGAGGGGTGATTACAAGCATTGGGGTTACAAGGTTAATATTAGGATTGATGCAAATGTATTCTTAGCCGAATTCCTATCTATATGGATAAGCATTTATTTTCTTTCAGTCCATGAGTCTGGTGGTGGTGTAAGACTAGGGACTTTTTTTTCCAACCAAGTTGGTAGAGGAGAAATATATTAGTTGGGCTACCCCTTTATAAACAAGAATATATCACTCCCTATTTCATTTGTACAATGGTAGGGCTCAATTTATACTTTTAGGACTATTTAAATTATTGTGGGGTTAGAATGAAGCATATTATTGTTCATATTATGTAACTCCCCGACCTCAGATGCCCGGTTCCGGTGCATTATTTTAATAAATTGGCATGATTATATGAAATCAAGTCCTGAAGAACCGATCAGTTTAGCAGTGTTGGAAAATAGATTACATACATGAACGTTATATTACACATTCAAACATAAAACAAAACATAAATAATCCTTTCAGAACTCCATTATTCCCCTATATTATCCATGAATATCAATCATAATACACTTCTTGGAATACTAGGAAAATAAAACATAAGAAAGGGTTGAGCTCAGATTCACAGTAAAGTAAATAATTTAGCAGAAGCTATAAACTGTTAAGGAAAGACATGTAATAAAAACAACAGCCTGTTAAACATAAACATGAACATAATATAGAGAAAATAAATCAAACATTACCATATAAACATGCACATGGATATTCTACGAGTCAAATAATCACATGTAATAATTAATTTCATAATTATGGAATGCCTAATGCCGAACATCCTTACCACATAGTCAAGGCCTCGTGCCAAGACTACAAATTTTTTTTTCAAGGCCTTATTCCAAGACACTAATTTTTCTCATGAGATCTACTGATGCACTTAGGGGCTATAGTAGGCCCCACCCATCACTTCAAAGTCCACTGCATTCCTCATATAAAAATTTCAAAAGACAACATAAACATTCGCATTAAAACTAGCGTACGAAATTTCAATACTTCAACCATAAACCATAAAGGGTATAAAAATAGTACATCCACAGTCAAAAATATCATAACTCATTCAATATAATATGGAAGATTTTATTTTAATAAATTAACCTTAATCAATATTAATATCTAGTAAAAGATGTTGACATATTGGAAAATGATCAGAAATACTTTTTGAGAGAAATACTACTTTTGTGAAATCATTTAAAAGTCACACATTTATAAAGGATATCATTTAAAAGATATTTTTGAATCAAAGTGTCCCATACTACATTGAAAATTTTTAATGTAATTATCATTTTAAAACAATCATGTCTATTTAAATAAATCCTTAATGTCATTTTAAAAACATGTACATTATGAATAATGATTTAGAAGAATAAATATTGAAAACATTTAAAATGATGTTTTAGTTAAAGAGTACCTTAAAAGAATCATTTGAAAATGTATTTTACGAAACATGTACATGGATAATAAATATGTACCAGAAAATAATTACACCTAAACAATCTTGGATAATAATGAAATTGACGAATTAACCCTTACCATGCACTTTCCTATGGTCGAGGGTACGTTTAGCCTCCTGTATAAAGACCATATTATGTTATTAAATCGTACCAGAACCATGTTAATATTTATTACATCATGCATGATTCATTTATGATGTTATATTACCCATTTAATAATTATTTCCATGTTAAATTTACATTTCAGGTAATAATCGCTTTCTTTATCGTACATGTTTTAACTTGTTATTCATGCTCATATCATTTAGATAATGATTTAAATTATTCGTGAATATAAAAAATTATTTATTAATATTACATATTTATAATATAAATATGTATAATAGATAGATATATGAAATGGTAAACACAGTTTATGGAGATGGTAGGTCGTACGTACACATAAACGTTGTTTCCATTTTCATATCGTATTGAATAGAAGTAAGTGAATAAGATATATGTAAGTAAATACACACACACACACACATATATATATAGTAGCATTATTATATCATATATTACGTACTTACTAACAATATATATTTTTATAATCATTGTGGAATGGTGATCATGGAAATGAATCTCATCGCGTCGTGAAGAAGGTAAGTTGCACGTACACACGAGCGACAATATCATTTCCTAAATGATTAAAAGGTGTAGAATTGGTTGATTTATTAATTTTACAGAGAAATTATCATGTTTTTTTAATTATTTATATATGTATTACTAATCATTATATCCATCCACATAACATAGTGTTGAATAACCAATTACACCAAGGTGTGGAGACGGTAAGTCGTTCGTGCGCATGCATGGTGAAATTATCATTCTTATGATGGACAGAATATTGAGTATGGTTATACCAAATTTATAATACCATCACAGTATGTATAAGGTACTATATTTATTATTTTGGTATGGAAATAACAAAGAAAGAGAAAGTGGAAGAAGGAAAGAACATTGGAAGAGCTGATAAAATAATTACCTCTTCTTTGGGTGTTTCCTTTTGATTTGAACAAAAGGGCTCCTTAGGTTGGCTTTATGCTAAAGGGAAGGCCTCTAGGATGAAGTGAGGGAAGATTGGAAGTTATTTGATCAGGGTTTGACTGAGCCAAATGGCTTTAGATATGTGAATTTGAGAGAAGGGAATGTACCCTTTTATTAGAGACGTGAGGGGCACATTAGGAAAAGCTTGAAATATTATTTTATTACAAAATAATTTTCGGTATCTAATGGGTCAAAATTGATTTATTTAGAATATATGGTGGGTATGGGTCGAAATACTCTCAACCAATAGGTTTTAGGCACGTTTAGGTCACCATAGTAACCCTATCTTTTAGATTTGACTCTTAGTTAAATAGTTTAACTTTTACCATGTCCTCTTGTATTATTATAGTAAATGGATAATAAACTTACTATAAAAAGGCATAAGAAGGAAAATTGGTTTATTATTCGAATATCTAATATTATATAAGTTCTTTTGATGAACCTTAGATATTTATGAGCATTTTATCATTTAATAAAATGGTATTTGTTTTAAAAACTCAATTATGTAAATTTTGACACTATTTAGTATTATGTTTTTTGTGAAAGTCATAAAAACATTATTAATTAGAAAAAAAACAACATTGAATCAACCCTAACATGTCATATTATCCTAAAAAATTCTTTTAATTAATGAAATGTCTCAATTTACATATATTTAGACATTTATAATATTATTTTTTTAATCTTTCATTAATAAAGTAATTACTACATTAACATTGTGTCATAAATAAATTTACTTATTCAATGTATAAAAATTACAATTAAAATACCATGATTTATGAATTTATTTCAGCTTTCTATTGAATATTTACAGTCAAATTTTTATTGTTGTTAACCCTATATTAAAAATTGTTTAGCTATTAAACATTGAATTTATCACTTTTAACTCTTCTTTAAGTAAATTAAAAATAAATGTCCTTATCTGATCCAAGTAGACAAAATGGATAATATTTTATTCCAAAGTTTGGTTTTAGTCTAAATATACTTATCTAATATAATTAGGACATGTGTTAGGGCAATTATAATATCATTTTACCTTTAATTAACCTATTTACTTTTAACCGTGGTAAATAAAAGTCAAAAGATACTATTCCCAAAAAGATATTTTCACCTAATTGAACCACATTTTACTAAATAATGTCAACTGTGTCACTCAGATTTTTGAAATTCAATCCACAGAAGCGGAAACGTTACGTTTTATTCAAATTTGAAAATGGACCTAGAAGATGGGTAAAAGATGTTAAAAAGTTCAACAAAATTTATACCTATAATTTTATAATAAAATGACTCCAATTAATTAAATTTAACTTATATATGTATTATATATTTTTTAAAAAATTAAATAAATTTAATTAAAATAAATAATTCTTTAAATAAAAGTCAGTTTTAGAAAATAACAGAGTGTTTTTCACTATTCATCAAAAATTGAAATTTTTCAGAACAATACAAAAAATTAATCATAAGATAATTTTGATATTCCAAATTAATAAAATAATTATATTTTAAAAAATTAAAAGCATAAATGTTTTATTAATTAATCTAAAAATAATCCCCATTTTAAAAACCAAAAAACGGGTTTTTAAAAAGTAAAAATTATCAAAATATTGACATGTTTTAATGTCAAATTTAAATGTGAAATTACTTATAAAGACCTAAATTTTATTAAATGATAAAAATATAATCTATTTATTCTTCCAAACCATTCAAATTCATAATTTAACAATATAAATTATTTTTATTAAAAAAGTTGTTTTCAATTAAAATTTAGTATTTTTCATTATTCATCAATATACGAAAGTTACCAGAAAAGTAAAAAAATTTATCAAAACTAAACTTTTATTCCCTATTCTAAATAATAAATTTATTTCATTAAATTAAATATATAAATGTTAAAAATATTTTTTTTGAAAAGGGTTCTCCATTAAAATATGGTAAAATTACATTTTTTAAAAAATACTTCTTTTATCTGAACAAGGTGAATTTGTTCTTATATTATGTTTGAGAAACACATAATATGGATTCTAAAATTATATGTAGTATATAAAATTATAAATTCATTTAATACAATTCATAACCGCTTTTTGAATGGCTAGTTTGGTAAGTCGTGGTGCGCATGAACTCAGTGTTGCATGTACTGAAATCTTTTGAAATACATTAATGATATAACATGCTATGAAATTATGGGGTGTAACATTCTCCCCTCATTCAACAAATTGTGTCCTAACAATTTGAAATTGTTCTTCAAGAATAAAAGTTTTAAAATAGAAAATACCTTTGTGGAAAACCCACATCAGAAATAAGGTTAATAAAATTTTCTCTTAATAAGAGGGAAACAGAAATGAAAAAGTTGACAATGAATTATGATCTCAAATAATTGAACATTGGTGGAAATTAGAGACACATAATTGGTGGGAAAACATAAATATTTATAGGGAGTGATTGAGGTCATAAATCATAAACAAGTGAATAATAAATGGAATATTTAGGGCCTCAAATCCATAAATCTATAATGATTTGAATACCATCAGTTTAACCAAACATAAGGTATTAGGATAACACATTTTTGGTTTTATGATCCTTTCCTAAAAGTTTAAGAATTAATTTCTTCATATAATAAGAGAGATAATATTGAAAATAGAGTTTCATCCTTCAACTAACTTCTACAAAAAACTCATCTTTCACTCCAAAAGACAATAGAATTCAAAAATATTCTATTTATCCTAATCTTATAGGGTATAAAAGAAAAATAATTTATAATTAATATACCATATCATGTAAAAAACTAAATTATACAAATCATGACATCAAATAGGACATTGGTAGGTGATACACCCTTGTCGCCCTTTGGTTGCAGGTTTAATTCTCATGGCCTTGTCGGACGCAAAGGGTTGTCGACTGATCTCTCAGTTGTCATTTTTATAACAATCCAAAAATAATCAAAAGAAATTATTTAACCTTAACAATAGAATCCAATGTCAAACTTAATTCATTAAAACATTTTAGCTTATCAAAAATACTTCTATCCAAACTCACAGTCCAAAATCTGTAAGGAAGGTAAACACAATGGAGATCTTTTTTTCCACATAATAACATGTGAATACCTTCATCATGTATTATTTTAAAACACAATAACACCTTGAATTATCATAAAACCTTATTTATTACATTCTTGCTCCCTTATTCTTTATAGAATACTAGATATATTATTTTTTTTCAAAAATGTTGTAAAATCCAACAATGATGGAATATACAAATCATTAATCAGTTTAAAGGTAGTCAAGAATATCCAATATAATTTATCCAAATCAATCATATCTTATTCCAAAATCCCTACCTCGATATCAAGACCATATTATGTTTTATCTTTCCTTCAACCATGTATTTTCCAAAAAGATTAAATCTCTATTGATTCAGTTTTCTTAGAAACTTATAATCTCAAATTCTCAATGAAATAGTACTATAGTACAGTCCTTATTTATTTCCATGATTTATATAACTAGTACATCATTGATACAACACTCAAATGAAATAATTATTTAATAAAAACAAATGAACACTAATCATTCCTCTTAATCTGTGGTGGTATCATAACTTGATTATTATCCAATATCATCATTTGGGGCATACTCTGATGATGTGTACATTTATTAAATTAGTGTCCCAACTCATTTCAGATGAAGCATTTTACATTTGAAACCTTTTTTACCCATTCAATCACATAATTGGTGTCCTTTTTCTCTACACTTATCACAAACTACCATTCCCTTCAAGAATATACCAAGGTGATTCGTTTCACAATTATCACATATGGGAAAATCCTTCTTGCCCCTTTTACTTTATCAATATTTATCTATACCACCCTTTTCTTTTCTTGCTTCCCTTAAAACCCATAGGACTTAAATAATTATTTACTTATCTTATTAACAAATGATTATATTTCCTCATTTGATGAGAATACATGGGAGAATATTTCCCTTTTAAATTTTGGCTTAATACCATGAAAGATAGGATTTTTTTACTCTTTGAATCAAGCGTATTGCTGGATTTGTCATACCTTCTACAGGGTGCCATTTCTAAAAAATGGAATACACTAGGTTATTTTATGAATCACAATGCATAATTACAAAATTGTAAAATACCTAATGTAAATTTAAAATATTATTCATATAATAAATAATCATAAAAAAATTCTTTGAGGATGTATTTACTCTTAAATATTTCATAATGTCTTGTAAAGAAAATGTGAATTATTCTAATCATATCACATAAGAGTGTCATAACCAAGAGTGCAGCAAGGACCATTGTTATGTACCAAGATACGTCAAGTCAATCCAAAAACTCCTTGTCGGAGTTTTCACTCATAGGTACATATGTGTTGAAGCTGCCTCTACCCAATCATATCCAAACAGGGATGTATTTCTTGGAAAATAAATAAAATCACTAAATTACCAAAATTCTAGGAAGTTATTCTATACTAATTTTTAATATCTATCTTAGGATAATATTCTCTAATTAGAGTTTTTCTAAATCTAGTTTTCATGGTTTGTACTAAACTTCCTCTGATACCAACTATAATACCCTGACCCCAGAAGCCCGGAACTAGTGCATTATTTTAATACATTATCATGATTATAAAGAATCATGTCCCAAAGGACCGATCAGTTTAGTAGTCTTGGAAAACAGATTACAGACATGAATGTTACATTACACATTAAAACATAAAACACAACATAAATAATTATTTTAGAAAGCAATTATTCACCTATATTAACCCTGTATATCAATCACAATACACTTCTAGGAATCCTGAGAAAAGAAAACATTATAAAGGGGTGAGCTCAGATGCTTAGTAAGGGGAAATAATTTAGCGGAAGCTATAAATTTTTATGGAATGATGTGTAATAAAAACAATATCCTTTGAAACATAAACATGAACATAATATGAAGCAAATAAATCAAAAATTATCATATTTACATGAACATGGATATTCTATTAGTCAAATAATCATATTTAATAATTAATTTCATAATGAGGGAATGTCTAACACTATATATCATTACCACATAGACAAGGCCTCATACCAAGAAGACAAACAAAATATTGGTCAATTCCTTGTTTTAAGACACAAATTTTTCTCATGAAACATACCGATGCATCTAGGGGCTATAGCGGGCCCCACCCATCACTTACTAAGTCCAATGCATTCCTCATATGAAAATTTTGAAACATAACATAAAAATTTGTATTAAAACTAGCATAAAAAATACCAATACTTCAACAATAAACCATGAAGGGTATAAAAATATCACATCAACAATAAAACATATCATAACTCATTCAATAAAATATGGAAGATTGTATTGTAATAAATCAACCTTAATCAAGAATAATATATAGTAAAGGATGTTGACATAATTGAAAATGATCAGTAAAACTTTTTGAACAAAATATCCCTTTTTGTGAAATCATTTAAAATTCACCCATTTATAAAGGAATTCATTTAAAAGAGATTTTTGATTCAATTTTTCCCATACCACTATGTAAATTTTAAAATTAATTATCATTTTAAAACAATTATGTCTATATAAATAAGTCCTTAAAACCATTTTCAAAACATGGACATTAATGAGAATGACTTAGAAGAATAAATATTTAAAACATTTAAAATGATGTTTTAGTTAAAGAGTAACTGAAGAGAATCATTTGGAAATTTATTTTATGAAATATGGACATGCATAATAATTATTTCCCAGAATAAACTTACACATAAACAATCTCTGATAATAATGTGATTGAGGAAATAACCCTTACCTTGCACTTTCCTTTGGTAAAGGGTATGTTTAATCTCATGTATAATGACTATAGTATGTTATTAAATTATAACAAAACCATACCCATATTTATTACATCATACATCATTAATTTGTGACCTTATACTACCCATTTAATAATGGTTTCCATTTTAAATTAACATTTTGGGTAATAATCTCTTTCTTTATCGTACATATTTTAACTTGTTATTATTGATCATATCATTTAGATAATTATATAAATAATTCCACAATATAAAAATTGATTTATATATAATATATATTTAGAATATAAATATGCATAATTGATAGATATATGAATGGAAAACACCGTTTATGGAGAGGGTAGGCTGTATATATGCATAAACATTGTTTCTGTTTTCATATCGTATTATACTAAAGTAAATGAATAAGATATATATAATTACATACATAAATACATACATATATATATCTCTAGTATCATTATTATGTCATATATTACATACTCATTTATAATATATATTTACATAATCATCGTTGAATGGTGAACCTAGAAATGAATCTCAATGCGTTGTGGAGACAATAAGTCCTACGTACACACAAGTGACGATATCATTTTATTAATGATTAAAAGATGGGGAATTGTATGGTATATTAATTTTATAGAGAAATTATAATTTTATTTTCATTATTTATACACATATTACTCAACATTATATCCATCCAAATAACATAGTGTTGAATAACAAATTACACCACGACGTGGAGATGATAAGCTGTATCTATGCACGCATGGTGACATTATCATTCATGATTTGGATAAAATATTGAGTATGGTTGTACCATATTTTTAATAAAATCATAGATTGTATACGTTACTGCATTTATTATTTTGGTATAGAAATAACAAAGAAAAAGTAATTGTAAGAAAAAAATAACATTGAAAGAGGTGATAAAATAATTACCCCTTCTTTGGGTGTTTACTTTTGATTTGAACAAAATGGATCTTTAGGTTGGATTTATTCTCATGGTAAGGCCTCTAGGTTGAAGTGAGGGAATTTGAGAGGATATTGGAGAAGGTTTTGGCCTATCCAAATGGATTTGATGATGTGAATTTGAGAGAAAGGGGAAGTACCCTTTTATAAGAGATATAAGGGGCACATTAGAAAAAGCTTGAAATATTATTTTATTATAAAATAATTTTCGTTTTCTAATGGCTCTAAATTTATTTATGTCGATTCTAAGGTGGTTATGGGTCGAAATTATCCCAACCAATAGGTTTTATACAAGTTTAGGTCACCACATTAACCCTATCTTTTAGAATTGACTTTTAGTTAAATAGTTTAACTTTTACCCTGTTATCTTGTATTATTATAATAAATTGTTGATAAACATACTATAGAAATCCAAGAGAACCCAAAGTGGTTAATTATTTATATATATAATATTATATAAGTCTTTTGGCCGAACTTTTTGTTTTGAAGAGTATTTTATCATTTAATAAAATAGTATTTGTTTTAAAAACTCATTTATGTCAATTTTGACACTATTTAGTATTTGGTTTTTTTTTTGAAAGTCATAACAATATTATTACATGAAAAAATTAATTTATTCAACCCTATAATTTCATATTAACTTATAAAATTATTTTATTGAATGAAACGTATCAATTTACATTTATTTTGACATTTATAACATCAATTATTTTAATCATTCATTAATAAAGTAATTACTCTGTCTTCATTGTGTCATACATAAATTTAATTATTTGATTTATAAAAAAATACTTTGATGTAGTAAATCGTTTTAGGTTTCTAATGATTATTTATAGTAAAATTTATATTATGTATAACCCTATATTAAAAATAGTTTAGTTATTAAACGTTGGATTTAACACTTTTATCTCTTCTTTATGTAAAATAATAATAAATGTTATAATCTAATCCAAGTGGACCAAAAACAACATATTTTATTCCTATGATTTTTTTGTTCTAAATACAGTTAACCAATATAATTTGGACATGTGTTAGGGTAATTATAATATCATTTTTGCCTTTAATGATCCTATTTACTTTTAACCGTTGTAAATAAAAGTCAAAATTTACTATTACCTAAAAATTATTTTCATCTTATTGAACCAAATTTTACAAAATAATTTAATATGTGTCTCTTGAGTTTTTGAAATTAAATTCACAGAAGTGGAAAAATTGTGTTTTCTGCAAATTTTCAAATGTACCTATAATATGGGTAAATGACGTTACAAAGTAATAAAAAAAATTTATATATCTATTTTTTTTATAAAATAGCTCTAATAAATTACAATGAACCTATATAGGTATTATATATCTACTTTTAATTAAAAAAATTACAATAAAATAAATAATTATTTAAATAAAATGTCAGTTTTAAAAAATAACGAAGTGTTTTTCACTATTCATCAATAATTGTAAGTTTCCAGAAAAATACCAAATTTTCATCGTAAGATAATTTTGATATTCCAAATTCAAAACATATAATTTTCATTAATTATTTTAAAATTAATTCCTATTTTCAAAACCAAAAAGAGGGTTTTTAAAAAGTAAAAACTATCAAATGATTAACATGTGTTTATGTCAAATTTAAATGTGAAATTACATATATTGTCCTAAAGTGTGTTAAATGATAAAAATATAATCTAATTATACATACAAACCATTCAAATTCATAATTTATCTCTATAAAATATTTTTATTAAAAAATTTGTTTTCAACTAAAATTTAGTATTTTTCACTATTCATCAAAATAAGAAAGTTATCAGAAAAGTACCAAAAAATTATCCAAACTAAATTTTTATGTCCCAATTATAAATAAGAATATAATTTCATTAAATTGAATATATAAAAGTTTCAAATATTTGTTTTGAAAATGGTTCTCCATTAAAAGGAAATGAAATTTCATTTTTGGAAAAAATACTTCTTTTATCTGAAAAAATGAATTTGTTCTTATATTATGTAAGAGAAATACATAATAGGGAATCTAAAAATATTTGGAGTATATAAAATTCAAAATTCAT
Organism: Viscum album; assembly: GCA_963277665.1. NCBI lineage: Eukaryota > Viridiplantae > Streptophyta > Magnoliopsida > Santalales > Viscaceae > Viscum > Viscum album. The sequence goes on from OY728157.1 coordinate 1,319,660,350, forward strand.
TTAATACCATTCATAACAACTTTTTGAATGGCTAGTTTGATAAGTCGTGGGGAGCTCGAACTCGGTGTTGCGTGTAGCGTAAGCTATTAAATTACATTAAAGAGACAACTTACTATGAAATACTAGGGTGTTACATTCTCCCCTCCTTCAATAAATTGAGTCCTCACAATTTGAAATTGTTCTTCAAAAATAAAATTTTAAAAATAGAAAATACCTTTGTTGAAAACATACATCGGAAATAGGGTTAATAAAATTTTGTCTTAATAAGAGGGAAAGGGAAATGAAAATGTCGCCAAAAAATCATGATCTCGAATAAGTGAACATTAGTGGAAATTAGAGACACATAATTGGTTAGAATACGTAAATATTTATAGGGAGTGATTTAGGGCATCATTCACAAACAAGTGAACAATAAATAGAATATTGAAGGCCTCAAAGCCATAAATCTATGATGATTTAAATACCATTAGTTCAACAAAAGATAAGGTATTATGATAACACATTTTTTATTTTGAGATCCCTTATATAAAGTTTAAGAATTAATTTGTTTATATAATAAGAGAATAAAATGATAAGTATATTTCCATCCTTCAACTAACTTCTACCACAAACTCATCATTCACTCCAAAACATAACAATATTCAAAAATATTATATTTATCCTAATCGTATAGGGTTTCAAAAAATGAATATATAATTAATCTATCATATCATGTATAAAACATCATTATACAAACCAGGACATCGCGTAGGCCAGTGGTAGATGATGCACCCTTGTCTCCCTTCGGTTGTAGGTTCAAATCTTACGGCCTTGCCGAAAGAGACGGGTTTGTCACCCAACCTCTGGGTTGTCCTATTCATAAAAATCCAAAAATAATCTTAAGAAATTATTTAACCTAAAAAAAAGTATCTAATGTCAAACTTATTCTATTCTAACCTTTAAACATATCCAAAATAATTCTGTCCAAACTCACAGTCCAAAATATAAAAGGAAGGTAAACACAATGAAGATCTTTGTGGCCATGTAATAACATGTGAATACATTCATCATTTATTCTTTTAAAACATGGTAACACCATTAATTACCATAAAACATTATTTATTACATTTATTCTCCCTCATTATTTATATAATACTAGATAAATTCCTTATATTCAAAAATGTTTTAAACTCCAACAATGATGGAATATACAAATCATAAATCAGTTTCAAGGTAGTCAAGAATATCCAATATAATTTGTCCAAATCAATTATATATTATTCCAAAATAACTACATCAGTATCAAGACAATATTGAGGTTTATCTTTCCTTTAACCATATATTTTCTCAATATTTTGACTCTCTATTGAGTCACTTTTCATAGAACCATATAATCTCAAATCCTTAAAGAAATAGTACTGCAGTACAATCCTTATTTTTTTCCATAATTCATATAACCATAACATCATTATTACAACACTCAAATAAAATAATTCATTAATAAAAACACAAGAACACTAGTCATTCCTCTTTATTTGTGGTACTATCATAACTTTATTATTATCCAATAGCATCATTTGGGGAATACTCTAATGATTTGGACATTGATTCGTCTAGTGTCCCAACTCTTTATAGATGAAGCATTGTACATTTGAAATTTTTTTTCTTACCCTTGAAATCACATACATGGTTTCCCTTTTCTCCATACATATCACAAACTCCCATTCTCTTAAAGAATTTTCCAAGGTCATTATTTTAATAGTTATCACATATGGAAAAATTAATCTTTCCCTTATTCCCATTATTTATCTTTATCTCCACCATCCTTTTCTTCTCTTGCTTCCATTTGAAGCCATAGGACTCATAAAATTCATTTCTTAACTTGTTAATAGATGATAATATTTTATCATATGATGAGAATACATAGGATAACGTTTAAATTCTAAATTTTGGATTAATACCATGAAATGTATGATCCTTTTTACTCTTTGGATCAAGTGTATTGTTGGAGTTCTCATTCTTTCTAATGGGTGACATTTATAAACAACGACATACACGAGGATAGTTTATAAAACCCAATGCATAATTTCAAACTTGTAAAATACCAAACATAAATTGAAAAGATTATTCATATAATCTATAATCATAAATAAATCTCCTTGAGGAAGTATTTACTCCTAAATCATTTATAATGGCTTGTAAAGAAAATGTGAGTTATCCTAAGCATATCCCTTGGGAGTGTCATAACCAAGAGTCTAGCACGTCATGTTTTCATGTACAAAGATACCTTGGTTCAATACCGAAACTCCTTGTTGGGTTTTTCACTCCTAGGTACATCTATGCCAGAGCCGCCTCCACCAGCTCATATCCAGACAAGGATGTATTGCTTGGAAAATACAAAAAATCTCAACATTACCAAAATTCTAAGAAGTTATTCTATACTAATCCTCAAAGACTATCATTCGGTACTGTTTTCTTATCACAATTTTTCAAAATATAGTATCCAAGGTTTATACTAAACTTCCATTGATACCAACTATAACTCCCTAAACCCAGAAGCCCGGAGCTAGTGCATTATTTTAATACATTAGTATGATTACAAGGATTTAGGTCCGGAAGAACCAATCAGTTTAGCGGTATTGGAAAATAGATTGAATACATGAATGATACATTACACATTCAAACATAAAACACAACATAAATAATCCTGTGATAATTCCATCATTTCCCTAGCTTAACCCAGTATATCAATCACAATACACTTCTTAGAATTCTGGGAAAATAAAACATAAGAAAGGTGTCATCATAGAAGCTCAGTAATGGTAAATAATTTAGCAGAAGCTATAAAAATTTAAGACATGATGTATATTAAAAACAACATCATTTTAAACATAAACATGAACATAATATGGAGAAAATAAATCAAACATTACAATATAAACATGCACAAGGATATTCCATTAGTCGAATAATCACATGTAATAATTAATTTCATAATGAGGGAATGCCTAACACCGGACATCCTTACCACATAGTCAAGGACTTGTGAAAAGACTAAAAAAAAATTTCTTGTCAAGGCCTTATGCCAATACACTAATTAGTATCATGAGACCTACCGATGCATTGAGGGGATATATCATGCCCCACCCATAACTTACTAATTCAACGACATTCCTCATAAGAAAATGTTGAAACATAACCTAAACATTTGTATTAAAACCAGCATATGAAAAGTTAATACTTCAACCATAAACCATGAAGGGTATAAAAATATAAAATATACAATAAAACATATCATAACACATGAAAAACAATATGGAAGATTGTATTGTTATAAATCAACCTTAATCAAGAATAATATCCAGAAAATGATGTTGACATAGTTGAAATTAATAAGTAAATTTTTTTTGAGAGAAATATCCCTTTTTGTAAAATCTTTCAAAAGTCACAAATTTATTAAGGATGTAATTTAAAAGATATTTTTGAACCAAAGTGTCTCATACATATTTGAAAATTTTTATGTAATTAACATTTTAAAACAATAACATTCATATAAATAAATCCTTAAAACCATTTTGAAATCATGGACATTAATGAGAACAATTTAGAAGATTAAATATTTAAAACATTTAAAATGATGTTTTAGTTAAATAGTTCCATAAAATAATCATTTTAAAATGTATTTTTTGAAACATTGACATAGATAATAAATATTTCCCAAAAAATACTTACACCTAAACAATCTCAGATAATAATTAGTTTGAGAATTAACCCTTACCATGCACATTCCTTTGGTTGAGGGTATGTTTAACCTCATGGATAATGAAAAATAATATGTTATTAAATTATACCAGGACCATATTAATATTTATTATATCATACAATATTCTTTTATGACTTTATACTACCCATTAAATAATGATTTCTTTTTTCAATTAACATTTAGGGTAATAATTTCTTTCATTATCATACATGTTTTAACTTCTTATTCTTTATCGTATCATCTAGATCATGATTTAAATACTTATAGAATATAAAAAATGATTTAAATATAATATATATTTCACAAACCAGCCCCTGGGGCTCGTGTCGTGACTACCCCAAGCCCACCTTCCATAGGCCAGGGGCTGGTGACTAGCACCGAAGGCGTATTCCCTAAAACTGGGAAGGAATTGCCTTTACATCCTATAAACACACGCAACCTAGTACATAGTAAAATTATAAACATGAGTAAAATTTATAGTAAAAGTGTGAGTACAGTAAGCAAAAGGGTCTATAATAAAAGCCCAACTGGGAAGTACTAGAATACTGAAATGTACAAGTAAACTAGAACAACTCATGTGAACACCCGCCAAGGATCCTACCTGAAGGGTAGGTACAGCTCTCTAACGGTCGTCTCTATGATACACCTCGTCTAATGTCCACCTATGATCTACCTCCAGTCCTGGTACCCTCATCCTCAATTAGTGTTGTCCATTGTCTGCACCAAACACAACCAGGTGCGAGCATAACCTATGTAGGGGTGAGTATAATGATACTCAGTAGGGACCCTGAGACCCTAAAGGTCTCACAAAATACACAAATTATAAACCAAAAAACATGAAAACAAATGAAAACACTTCTTAGGTATATGCCCATATATATACCTAAGTTATCAAGTATTCTCATCTTAATCATGAGGAAACACAGATTCCAACTCAAAACCCCAAGCTCAACTGTTCCACCAAGGAAGGAGTGCCTTGAAGGTATGTACCACATAGGTACGCCACACAGGAGAATACCACCAAGGTATTACCATAAGGGAAAGTACCACACAGGTATGGACTCAGCTCACACTAGGTATAAATTAGGTACAGTAGTAGAGATGATTAGATGTAACTACTAATTCATCTTACTCTGTTAAGAGGTAGACCCACGAAGCATCCTAAGCCATCATCAGAACCAAAAAGGATCATAGTGCATCTTTAGACCCAAACAGGATCCTAGAACCTCGTTAGACCCACACAGGATCCTAGTACATCGTCAGACCCACACAGGATCCTAGTACATCTTCAGTACGTTGTCAGACCCACACAGGATCCTAGTACATCGTCAGTACGTCGTCAAATCCACACATGATCCTAGTACATCGTCGGTACATTGTCAGACCCACACAATATCCTAGTACATCATTCGTACGTCATCATACCCACACAGGGTCCTAGTACATCTTCTGTATGTCGTCAGACCCACATAGGATGCTAGTATATCTTAGGTACGTCGTCAGACCCACACAGGATCCTAGTACATCGTCGGTACGTCATCAGATCCACACAAGATCCAAGTACATCAGTTTTACATCATTAGACCCACAAATGATCCTATTACATCTTCTGTATGTTTTTAGACACACACAGGATCCTAGTACATTGTCACAACCAACTACAGTTTTCCTGGACTAAGCTCGCTTGTCTCCAGGAGGGTCTGCTACAAAAGCCACTGGTTAATACTCAAACTAACAATATGTCTCATGAAGCTGTATCTAAAAGGAGTGTTACATCATAGGGGTCTCAACGCAACAGACGGTGTGTCAATCGGACGCTCGGTCTGTCAGTTATTAGCCTTTTAGTCCCAAGGGCCTGGTTGGATTCGTGCTCGATCTAACCCGATCATACCCGAACATTATAAAAATATTTAGTGGAATATACCAAATGGACCGTCTCACTCAATGGTTTTATACGCCGTAGACGGTTCATCAAACAGACGCCTGGTGCCAAAGTTATGGCCAAAAGAGAATATAGGGTCGAAACTGGTCGGGGTCCGGTCCGACACGGTCGGATCGACCCAGCCGAGGTTGACCCAATTCAGGACAACCTGACCTATGCTAAGTGTTCCAACCTGTTGGACGGAAGTCCACGGGGCGACCATGGAGGCCGCGGGTGGCGAGGGGCCGTAGAGGCTGCGGGACGACGGAGGCCATAGGGGCCATGGACCAGCGGAGGCCTCGAGGTCCGCGAAAGCCATGGGGGCGTGGGGCGGTAGAGTGGAGTAGGCCGTGGGGAGTTAAAAGTTGCAGGGGATACTGAGGTCATAGGGCGGTGTGAGGCGCTTTAGGGGCCGCGGTCTGTCGGGGCGGTTGTGGTGCACTGGGGCGGTCGCGGTGCGGCGTTCCGCCACGGCTGGCCGGATGGCCAGTCGGCCGCTCTTCGTTCATCGCCCAGGCACAAATCAGCCTTCTTCCAACATGAAGAACACACCATTCATGAAGAACAGTGAAGGGTTCAGACCATGTTTTTTTGGCCCACACCCTCCGCGTTAGAGCGGTAGCAAGCGGCTCAAGGGGGATGATTCAATGTGAGGGGAAGAATTTAACATTGATCAATTTATAACACACCCCTACCTCGTTTATTTTTTTTATTTCGATGAGGAGGGAAGGACGATGATCGGTTGAAGTCATCCCACATTGGAGTATGTCCTGAGGAAGAAGTCGAAGACATTGGAGAAAATTGGCATTCTTCATTGCAGAAGAACAATTCCGCCAATGTCCTCCTCTTCCAATCCTTTCTCCCAATTCCACCCAAAAAGAAATGTATCAAATATGTTGTGTTTCATCGATTTAATATTTGGCACCAAATTAAATTGACGCCATTAATTATGATGTGGTTAGAACCATTAATGTGGGACGATACTAAAGGTTATCTCCCATTATAGGGGATTTCATGTGTTATCTCCATAATAAAGAAGGAGTTTAGGGGGTTCGGGTGGTCTCCACCCTTAAATTAAAATTGGTTGTTTTTGGTCCTAGTAGTCCCACCTCCATAACCCATGTTGAGGTGTTTCAAGAATAAAAATAAAATGTTAAAATAATTTTTTTATTTATTTTCCCACGAAAAGTGAAAAACTATCATTCACCTTCGACCTACTACAGTCGAGATGATGGTCTCCTTAAGCGAATATCGGTGTTGCGTGTTCAACGGTGCCCTCATATTTCAATTCCGAGCACCGATTCAAAAGTTAGAAAAGCCCACTGATACATTTACTGAAATTAGCCGAAAAAAAGTTAAAAAATTCATTCTGGGGACACCGGGCCTCAAAATCATGCGTCATCAATTTTTGAGGACTTGTAAGATTCCCATATATTTAAAAAAATTACATGGAATTTACAGGTCTTTACATTCTCCCCCCTTAGGGATTAATGTCCCCGAAAGCCACATCACAAAATTATGAAAACAACTGGGGGTAATGATCATGTATCTGAGCCCCCCACTCTCATGTGATCTCTTGGTGGTTCCCATGCTGCCAGCGAATGCGCACTAGGTGTATCGACCGCCCACAAAGGACCCGCTTCTGTTGATCCTCAATCTCTACTAGAACCTCTGTAAACATCTCCCCATCATCAACGTCCATCTCACTCATGGTTGATGATGTGATAAGGGTCGTGCACATATCTCCTCGGCTGGGATACGTGGAAGACGTCGTGCACCCGATGCAACTGAGGGGGTAGTGCTAGGTGGTAAGCCACCACACCAACACTGATGAGGAACTGGATGGGTCCAATGATCCTCAGAGATAACTTGCCGCCTCAGCCAAATCTCTACAAACCTCATCAAGGTGAGACCCATAGAAAGACATCGTCACCATCCTCAAACTCTAGAGGTATCTGTCTCTTATCAGAATAAGACTTCTACCTACTTTGTGCAATCTTCATCTACACCTAGATGATCTGCACATTCTCTCTAGTAGCCTGTACCATCTCTGGTCCCACTATTGTTGAATCCCTTGGGTCATTCCAGCACAATGGTATTCTGCTAGGTCGCTCGTACAATGCCTCAAAAGGTGACATCCCAATTGTAGAGTGATATCTGTTGTGGTATTCAAACTTCCCATTTAAAGTAATCCTCCTAGCTATGACTGAAGTCAAGGAAACAAGCACACAACATGCCCTCAAGAGACTGAATGGTCCGCTCAGTCTGGCCATCCTTCTAAGGATGGAAGGCGGTGCTCAAACGAAGCTGCATCCTGAAAGCCTCCTACAACCCAGTCTATAGCTAGGAAGTGAAACGTGTATCATGATCAAAGACAATCGTCTAGGGAACTTCATGTAGCCACACAACCTAACAACCCAAGATTTTATGAAAAATATTCTTTTTAATTTCACTAATGTCTTATGTTGTACGGTACACCAAAAGGAGCTTGCACAACACACATCCTTGACTTGCCTTGCATTACACGCAATCACGACCTTCCTCGACAGCGTGTGTAGTACGCAATACTGAGTTTCACGAAACAACGATATGCTATTAAAATATTATTAAAACTAGCTGTTATGAATAGTAATAACCACTTTTTAAATTATAGAAAATTTAGCTCTCAAAATGGACTTCATTTTTGGATTCAGAGTATCGAATTTAGCCTAAGGTGAAATTTTGGTACTTTTCGGATAACTTTCATATTCTGATGAATAGTGAAAATTACTAAATTATAATTAAAAACAACTTTTTTAATCGAAATAATTAATAGTGATAAATTATTAATTTGAGTGGTTTTAAAGTATATTTAGAATATATTTTTACAATTTAATACAATGTTGGTCATTGGTTGTAATTTCACATTTAAACCAGACATAATCAAGTGTCAATCTTTTGATAGATATTGTTTCTTAAAAACACGCTATTTGTTTTAACAGCGGGATTTAATTATAAAATTAATTAATGAAACATATATGTTATGAATTTGGTAAAATAGACTTCATTTTTGAATTCGGAATATGAAATATAGCTTAGGATGAAATTTTGGCATTGTTCTGAAAAACATCAATTTTTTATGAATAGTGAAACTACTAAGTGGTAGTTAAAAAAACAGAATTTTTCATAAAACTTAATTTTACCGCTTCTGTGAATGGAATTTCAAAAAATACGAGAGACACGGTTGATGTCAGTATGTAAAATATGGTTCAATGAGATGAAAATAATTTTTGGTGAATAGTAACTTTTTACTTTTATTTACCACGGTTAAAATTAAATAGGGTAATTAAGGGTAAGAATGATATTAATATTACCCTAACACATGTCCTAATTCTATTGGACAAGTGTATCTAGGCCAAAAACAACCTTAAGTGTGAAATATTATCATTTAGGCCCACTTGGATTAGATTAATACATTTATTATTATTTAATTCAAAGAAGAGTTAAAAGAGTTAAAATCACAGATTATTTACTAAAACATTTTTAAATTAGGTTTGTGCATAAGATAAATTCGATTGTAAATATTCATTAGAAATCTAAAAAGATTTCCTACATAATGGTATTTTATTTGTAATTTTTAGACATCGAATAATTTAATTTATTTATGACACAATCATGATGCAGTAATTATTTTATTTATGAAATATCGACATAATTGATGTTATAAACACCAAAATAAATATAATTTGAGACTTTTTATGCATTCCACTAATTTTCTAGGTTACTATGATATATTAGTGTTGATGTAATCAACTTGGTTCGAACATATAATTCTTTTATGACTTTCACAAAAATCATATATCAAATAGTGTCAAAATTGACACAAAATAGTTTTTAATGCAAATATTATATTATTAATTTTTTTTATTCCTAAAAATCTAAGGTTCGGCCAAATGACTTAGATAAGGATATATATATTAATAATAAACAATTTTGGGTTCGTTTGGCATGTTATAGTAAGTGTATTAACCATATAGTGAAAGAAAACAAAAAGACACAGTAAAAGTTAAATTATTTAACTTAGAGTTAAATCTAATTGATATGGTTAAAATAATACCCTAAACTTGCCTAAATCCTATTGTTTGATTGTATTTCGACCCATCACCACTTTATCTTCGAAATATGACCCTTTTGAACCATTAGAAACCGATTTTGACTTTAATATAAAATAATATTTTGAGATATTCCTAAGGTGCCCCTCTCCTCCCTTATAAAAAGGCACCTCCTCCCCCTTCTCCACACACCAATTTGAGCACTCAAGCTCGGCCAACCCCTGCCAAAATCCCTTCTCCACTTCCCTAGAATAATCCTAGAGGTCCTGGTCTTTTTCCAAGACCAATCTTAGTTCCCTAAGTGGAGGATTCAAAGAGGCGTTTCGAAGAAGAGGTAATATCCATTATCGATCTTTTCAATTTCTTTCTTCTTCAACTTCTTCTTCTTTAGTTGTTTCATGATAAAGTAATAACATCAGTATTACTTACATACTTATATGTTATTATAAATATGAAAAAACTCTAATTAACCTTCTATCCATCCTACGGAAAAAGGAAATCACCACGCGTGCGTACGTACAGAATACCGTCTCCACGCCGTGGTGTAATCTATTTTCTGCCACCACCTTAATTGGATGGGTATAATGGTGTAATGAGTAACTATATATGATTATTATAATGTGATATTGATAATGAAATATTATACATACACTAAAACACAAGTTCACGATCATGAGAACGATATCATCGCTCGTGCGTACGTACGGAATACCGTCTCCACGACGCGATGAGATTCATTCTCCATGTTAACCATTTAAGAATGATTATAAAGTATATATATAAGAAATAATAATGAAATATATGACATTATAAATCTACTGGATTTATGTATATATGTATTTCATCTACTTACTTCCGTTCAGGACAATAAGGAAAGGAAAACAGTATTCATGCGTACGTACGAACTACCGTCTCCATGAACGGTGTGTTTTATTTCATTTATCTATATATAATATATACTGAATATATATGATATATAAATCATGTTTTATATTCTGGAAGTAAGTAAATCATGATATAAGTAATAATAATGTCAAGAATAACAAGTCCAAACACCTACGATAAATGAAACGATTTTACCCAAAATGCTTTTTAACATGGAATTTACAAAAGAACGGGTAATATAAAGTCAAAAGTGAACCATATATGATATCATAACAATGAATATGATTCTGTAATAAGTTAATGACATTATTTAAATCATTATACAGGAGGTTCGGACACTTACGAAGCAAATCGGACTTAAGGTAAGGGAAATATCACCATCTCATTTTTATCCGAGATTGCTTATACTTTGTTATTTACTGGGGTGTATTTTATCATCCACATCCATGTTCCCTCAATATGTAATATTATTTCCATCCACCTTCAATTGATTAAAACCTATTTTACCCTTTGTTGAGTTTTTAGTAATATGTATGAAAAGAATCTTTTGTCATTTTTCGTACGAGGTACTTTTTGACTTTTCCGACAAAAGTACGAAGAATGTTTTTTTAACTTATACGGAATGAATGGATTTTTAAAACATTATTTACAAGAAGCTTCCTTTACAATTTTTCAAGTTTATTTTTAATCAACTTCTTTTAGTTTAATGTTGTATGACATGTTAAGAAAGGAAAAATGTTTTTTAAGAAGAAATGATATTTTCCTCAAGAATGGAGTTCAAGTGTTTTATCAAAATTATTTTCCATCTAAGATAATAAAGGGTTCTGTTTTTATCCCTATTATTACATTGGTTTGATTATGTTGTGATGGAAATATTTTTATGAATTCCTTTATCTTATATAAATTGTTTTATGATTTCATGTTGTTTAAGAATCCCATTTTTATTACATGGGTTACGCTATGATGTATGGTTTATGATTATGTGGCACACATAAGAAAGGATTCATTATAAGATGGGTGGGACCTATATCTCCATCCAATGCATTGGGTAAAGATTTTATATCTCATGAGATAGACATGGCTGGAACGGTAGGTATTACCGGTTCAGTGAAACAGGACTGGAATGAGGGTGACTCGGTTCAGAAAGGGACTTTGTCCACTAAGATAGTCTTGGAAATGAGTCACGACTAACAAGAAATGATTTTCCATGATTATGTGTGCATGCCACAAAGTTTCAAGTTTCATGTTATGATTATAGGGATCTCATTTTCACTTATATGATTTGTTCCATGTTAAGATATTATGATCTCTTTTGCAGGTTATGATTTTCAAAAAGATATGATATGATTTTTATTTCCTTTATTTGCCCTTGCTGAGCATTTGAGCTCACCCTTTTATGTTTTCTTTTCCCCAGGATATAAAGAAAGGTTTTAGGTAAAAAAAAGGGAAGATCTTTATGGGAGATATTGAAGATCTTTCACCATGATTAGAAGATTACGTTCCGAGTTTCCAAAGACACTAAACTATTATGATCCTTGTGTGTGTGTTTTTGTTATGTACCAAGTATTCCGCAAAAGTAATGTAATGTCCATGTACGTCAAGCTTCGGGACTCTACAGTTGGTATCAGAGGAAAGGTTTAGTCAACCTTTGTAAACTAGGATGCGAGAACTTTAGTGAGGTCCCTAGAGATATTTCTAAGGTATGTCTAGGGATGTCCCTAAGGTTAAGTATACGTATAGGTTATAGTACTAGAATTACGCTAATGATCATATAATTAAACCTAAGATGTTAGATATTGAAGGTACTACCCCTTTATTATGTTGTTTCCCCTAGCATGATTTTTGCCTCTCGCACTATTCTTTTTGGGTTTTAGACAATGGATGGAACCCGAAGGAACCGTGTTGATCAATGCAATGGACAATGCAATGATTGCCCTCCTGAACAAACAAATGTTATGGGATATAGAGTGCAAAATCTTATTGATATACTTACACAAGCTATGAATCATTCTGGACTTCCAAATGAGCAGAGAAGGGAACAATATTCTATTGAGTCCTTCATGAGGCAACATCCACCTTCTTTCAGTGGGACTTCCGATCCACTTGTTGCTGAACAATGGATCAGTACTACTGAAAAGATATTTTCAGTTCTTCAATGTTCTGAACATGATAAAGTCATCTTAGCAGTGTATCGTTTGGAAGGTGATGCTGATCAATGGTGGAATCTTATCAATAATACGAGGCCAAGAGATTAAAATTGATTCCATGGAATGGGACGAGTTCAAGAACTTGTGTTTCAGTAAGTACTTCCCTCGTATTCTTCGAACAAAGATGGAAAAGGAGTTTCTTGAGCTGAAGCAGAAGGATGAGGAATCTGTTGGTGTATACGAAGCAAATTTTACAAGACTTGCAAGGTATTTATCTGGCATTATCATCCAACCTGAAAGTAAAGTTGATCGATTTTTCAGTGGCTTAAAACCAAGTCTTCAAAGGGAATTAGCTATAAGAGACTTCAGTAGCTATGAAGAAATTGTGCATTGTGCTATCAAGGTAGAAATGGAAGTTGGTGTTACATATCCATCTCATGGTTTTGAAAAGAAACGAAAGATGGAGTTCAAGGAGAAATCTCAAAATAATGGTGAAAAGAATATGAATTTTTCCTTATGCACAAAGTGTGGAAAGAAGCATGGTGGAGATTGTCTTAAAGGGACTTGAAAATGTTTTAAGTGTGGAAAAGAAGGTCATCGAGCAGCTGAGTGTCGAAGTAATGGAAAAAGGGTTTCTAATGATGTGAATAAAGAAAACACTGCAGAGAATGCACCACCAACACTTCAATGCTTCAAGTGCAAGGAAATGGGGCATTATGCTAATAAATGCCCTAATCCAAGGGTTAGTGATGATCGACATGAGCAACTGCTTAAGGAAAAGGACAAAGGGAAGTCACATGTGATCACTATTGGCGATGTTGAATATGGCAACGATGTGGGGGAATGATTAAGTGTTTATGTAATGGGTTCCAAAATAATGTTGTATCATAAAGTATTGAAATATTTATGTATTGGTCTAATGTGGTATTCAAAGTGATTGAGATATTTTTGGGAATAAGTTGATATGCACATAATGAAGGAAAAATGAGAAAATGAAATGTTTAACAGTATTCATGAGCTCATGATTGATATAAGGACTAAGTGATATCATGGTTTGAGTATATATAATTATGAGGATTTTGGTATGTGGAAGGTGTTAAATTTTAACTGCATTCATGTTTTCACTAAGGTATTCAAGAGAATACATGATTAAGGACTTTGAATGTTTGGAATGTGACCAACAAAACATATCTTATGATATATGGGAGTGGACTGCAGTATTATGGATAAGCCTAAAGATTGGAATGGATTATGTTGGACATAAGTTAGCATTGTTTAAGGATAGAAGTTTTCTCAATATTATTGATGGGATGATATGGTTTTAGAAAAAGGACAACCAGCAGAACGGGCGACAGCCCATCGCGTCGGACAAGGCTGTGGGAATCGAACACACAATCGAAGTGCGACTGGCCTTTATCGCCTACCAATGGCCTACAAGAAGTCCCTGGTTAGTGGAAAATAGTTTTATTTTATTAAGCAGTATGATATATGAAGTATGAGTTCATTTTTGGAACTATATAACATTAACCATAATATGGACTTATAACTTTTGCTAACCTTTTGTTTGAAAGAGATGGAATGACCCGTCATTCTATCACATGATCTGCTAACACTTAAAAAATAACAAAATCAACTTCATTTATTTAAGAGATGAAGTGGAAATTGTTTAAGGCACGAACAACAGTTAGATTGTACCAAAATAAAGTAAGTATTTATTCTAATTCAAACTCTTCAACTTTAGGGAAACGATCTTGAAAACCAAAAATGTTGTCATAGTGCTCTTATATCTGATTAATCAGATGGTACCTTAGAGCATCACAAATTTATGGATTTGTGATTATTGGCTTTTCCATAGACATGTTCACTACCACTCTCCATCAGAACATGATGGTTAGATTTTTCTTCCATATCCATATTTTCACCTATGTGGAAACCCAGTGATTAGTTTATTTGGGTAACCATTACGTTTCATACTTTTGTTGTTAAAGATTGGTTTTGGTATTCCTTTTTACGATGTGGGATTCTATTAAAGAAAATTTCACGTAGTAAATCATTTATAACCCCGACGAATTTCGAGGGCGAAATTCATTTTAAGGGGGGTAGAATGTAACACCGCGAGATTTTATGAAAAATATTCTTTTTAATTTCACTAATGTCTTATGTTGTACGCTACACCAAAAGGAGCTTGCACAACACACATCCTTGACTTTCCTTGCATTACACGCAATCACGACCTTCCTCGATAGCGTGTCTAGTACGCAATACTGAGTTTCACGAAACAACGATATGCTATTAAAATATTATTAAAACTAGCCGTTATGAATAGTAATAACCACTTTTTAAATTTTAGAAAATTTAGCTCTCAAAATGGACTTCATTTTTGGATTCGGAGTATCGAATTTAGCCTAAGGTGAAATTTTGGTACTTTTCGGATAACTTTCATACTCTGATTAATAGTGAAAATTACTAAATTATAATTAAAAACACCTTTTTTAATCGAAATAATTAATAGTGATAAATTATTAATTTGAGTGGTTTTAAAGTATATTTAGAATATATTTTTACAATTTAATGCAATGCTGGTCATTGGTTGTAATTTCACATTTAAACCAGACATAATCAAGTGTCAATCTTTTGATAGATATTGTTTCTTAAAAACACGCTATTTGTTTTAACAGCGAGATTTAATTATAAAATTAATTAATTCAACTTCTATGTTATTAATTTGGTAAAATGGACTTCATTTTTGAATTCGGAATATGAAATATAACTTAGGATGAAATTTTGGCATTGTTCTGAAAAACATCAATTTTTGATGAATAGTGAAACTACTAAGTGGTAGTTAAAAAAACTGAATTTTTCATAAAACATAATTTTACCGCTTCTGTGAATGGAATTTCAAAAAATCCGAGAGCCACGGTTGAGACTTTTTATGAATTCCACTAATTTTCTAGGTTTCTATGATATAATAGTGATGATGTAATCAACTTGGTTCGAACATATAATTCTATTATGACTTTCACAAAAATCATATATCAAATAGTGTCAAAATTGACACAAAATCGTTTTTAAAGAAAATATTATATTATTAATTGATATTTTATTCCTAAAAATCTAAGGTTTGGAAAAATGACTTAGATAAGGATATATATATTAATAATAAACAATTTGGGGTTTTTTTGGCATGTTATAGTAAGTGTATTAACCATATAGTGAAAGAAAACAAAAAGACACAGTAAAAGTTAAATTATTTAACTTAGAGTTAAATCTAATTGATAAGGTTAAAATAATACCCTAAACTTGTCTAAATCCTATTGGTTGATAATATTTCGACCCATACCCACTTTAGCTTCGAAATAATACCCTTTGGAACCATTATAAACCGATTTTGACTTTAATATAAAATAATATTTTGAGATATTCCTAAGGTGCCCCTCTCCTCCCTTATAAAAAGGCACCTCCTCCCCCTTCTCCACACACCAATTTGAGCACTCAATCTCGTCCAACCCCTGGAAAAATCCCTTCTCCACTTCCCTAGAATAATACTAGAGGTCCTGGTCTTCTTCAAAGACCAATCTTAGTTCCCTAAGTGGAGGATTCAAAGTGGCGTTTCGAAGAAGAGGTAATATCCATTATCGATCTTTTCAATTTATTTCTTCTTCAACTTCTTATTCTTTAGTTGTTTCACGATAAAGTAATAACATCAGTATTACTTACATACTGATATGTTATTATAAATAAGAAACAACTCTAATTAACCTTCTATCCATCCTACGGAAAAAGGAAATCACCACGTGTGCGTACGTACGGAATACCGTCTCCACGCCGTGGTGTAATCTATTTTCTGCCACCACCTTAATTGGATGGGTATAATGGTGTAATGAGTAACTATATATGATTATTATAAAGTGATATTTATACTGAAATATTATACATACACTTCAACACAAGTTCACGATCATGAGAACGATATCATCGCTCGTGCATACGTACGGAATATCATCTCCACGACGCGATGAGATTCATTCTCCATGTTAACCATTTAAGAATGATTATAAAGTATATATAAGCAATAATAATGAAATATAAGACATTATAAAGCTACTGGATTTATGTATATATGTATTTCATCTACTTACTTCCATTCAAGACAATAAGGAAAGGAAAACAGCGTTCATGCGTACGTACGGACTACCGTCTCCATGAACGGTGTGTTTCATTTCATTTATCTATCTATTATATATACTGAATATATATGATATATAAATCATTATTTATATTCTGGAAGTAATTAAATCATGATATAAGTAATAATAATGTCAAGAATAACAAGTCCAAACACCAACGATAAATGAAACGATTTTACCCAAAACGCTTCTTTAACATTGAATTTACAAAAGGACGAGTAATATAAAGTCATAAGTGAACCATATATGATATCATAACAATGAATATGATTCTGTAATAAGTTAATGACATTATTTAAATCATTATACAGGAGGTTCAGACACTTACAAAGCAAATAGGACTTATGGTAAGGGAAATATCACAATCTCATTTTTATCCGAGATTGCTTATACTTTGTTATTTACTGGGGTGTATTTTATCATCCACATCCATGTTCCCTCAATATGTAATATTATTTCCATCCACCTTAAATTGTTTAAAACCTATTTTACCCTTTGATGAGTTTTTAGTAATATATATGAAAAGAATATTTTGTCGTTTTTCGTATGAGGTACTTTTTGACTTTTCCGACAAATGTACGAAGAATGTTTTTTTTAACTTATACGGCATGAATGTATTTTTAAAACATTATTTCCAAGAAGCTTCCTTTACAATTTTTCAAGTTTATTTTTAATCAACTTCTTTTAGTTTAATGTTGTATGACATGTTAATAAAGGAAAAATGTTTTTTAAGAAGAAAGGATATTTTCCACAAGAATGGAGTTCAAGTGTTTTATCAAAATTATTTTCCATATAAGATAATAAAGGGTTCTGTTTTAATCCCTATTATTACATTGGATTGATTATGTTGTGATGGAAATATTTTTATGAATTCCTTTATCTTATATAAATTGTTTTATGATGTCATGTTGTTTAAGAATCCCATTTTTATTACATGGGTTACGCTATGATGTATGGTTTATGATTATGTGGCACACATAAGAAAGGATTCATTATAAGATGGGTGGGACCTATATCTCCCTCCAATGCATTCGGTAAAGATTTTATATCTCATGAGATAGACATGGCTGGAACGGTAGGTTCTACCGGTTCAGTGAAACAAGACTGGAATGAGGGTGACTCAGTTCAGAAAGGGACTTTGTCCACTAAGATAGTCTTGGAAATGAGTCATGACTAACAAGAAATGATTTTCCATGATTATGTGTGCATGACACAAAGTTTCAAGTTTCATGTTATGATTATGGGGATCTCATTTTCACTTCTATGATTTGTTCCATGTTAAGATATTATGATCTCTTTTGCAGGTTATGATTTTCAAAAAGATATGATATGATTTTTATTTCCTTTATTTGCCCTTGGTGAGCATTTGAGCTCACCCTTTTATGTTTTCTTTTCCCCAGGATATAAAGAAAGATATTAGGTAAAAAAAGGGAAGATCTTTATGGGAGATATTGAAGATCTTTCACCACGATTAGAAGATTACGTTCCGAGTTTCCAAAGACACTAAACTATTACGATCCTTGTGTGTGTGTTTTTGTTATGTACCAAGTATTCCGCAAAAGTAATGTAATGTCCATGTACGTCAAGCTTCAGGTCTCTACACACAATATCCTGCACATAGTGGCATCCCAAGATGTCTGTTGAACCATGCTCTCTGAATGGTAGGAAGTGGGCTGACTTGGTGAGTCAGTAGACGAACACCCAGATAAAGTCATGACATCTGGATGTATGTGGAGTTCATGTCACGAATTCCATGGACATCACATCCCACTTCCACTCTGGGACCTCTAAAGGCTGAACCAAGCATGTTGGCACCTGATGATATGCCTTCACTTTGTGACAAGTGAGGCACCGAGAGACAAACTCTACTACTGCTTTCTTCATTCCTGGCCACGAGTGTTGTCGTCGAAGATCGTGGTACATCTTCACCACTCCTAGATATACTGCTAGATGGGATGTGTGAAAATCTCTCAACACTTCCTCCTAATGTGACATTGTTACCATGGTGCGTCCTCTGAAGAGGATGATGTGCTCCCCTTCATCAAAAAATACTTCAGGTTCCTGTCCTGTGGATATATGAGCACATCGTGCCTCACAGTCAGTGTCCCCTTACTGCACCTCCCTGACTCACTGAACAAGTGGGGGAGTGACAGTAAGAGATTGAAAAAAGTTCCTTCATCCCGGTCCACAAAGGATATCTGAAAAGTGTCCATCTTCTACATTGCCTCGCCTAGAAGCTATATTCTAGATCTTCTGCTGAGTGCATCTGCAACAATGTTCCCCTTACCAGATCTTGAAGTCATAGTTATGGAAGAACTCAAACCAACATCATTGTCTCAGGTTCAATTCCTTCTGTGAGAAGATATACCTAAGACACTTATGATCTGAGTAGATTGTAAAATACTCACCCATCAATTAATGTCGCTTCATCTTTAAGGCGAAGACCACTGTTGCTAACTCCAGGTCACGGGTAGCGTAGTTCTGCTCATGTTGTCTTAGCTATCGAAAACCATATGCGATCACTGCTCGCTCCTGCATTAAGACACATCCGAGCCCAGTACCTCATGCATCATAGTAGACTATGTACCCTACGCCCTCCTCTAGAAGCCTCAAGATGGGGCACTAATCAGCCTCTACCTTAGCTCCTGAAAACTCTGCTGACATCTCTCCAAGATGACATGTCCCAGAAAGTGAACCTCTTGGATCCATAACTAGCACTTCGCAAGATTAACATTAACCTGGTGATCTCAGAGTGTGTCCAGTACTACCTACAAATGATAGGTATGATCCACCTCAGTAGTCAAGTAGATCAGAATGACATAGATGAAGACTACTACAAATCGATCAAGCTATGGATGAATGATCATGTTCATGAGTCCCATGAACACTACTGGAGCATTGGTCATGCCGAATGGCATAACCAAAAACTCATAATGGACATACGGACATCTGAAAGCTGTCTCCTACACATCCTTGTCTCGTACTCTGAGCTGTTGATAGCCTGATCTGAGGTCTATCTTAGAGAACCACCCTGCTCCCTTCAGCTGATCAAAGAGGTCGTAAATCCTTTGGAGTGGTTACTCATTTTTCAATGTCACCTAATTCAGGCACTGTTAGTCATCACAAAGCCTCAAACTCCCATCCGACTTTTTGGTGAACAAAATCAGGGATGCCCAAGGAGAAACATTGGGCCGAATGAACCCTTTAACCTGTAAGTCCTCTAGCTGTACCCGCAGCTCACGAAGCTACACGGGAGCCATATGATATGTTGGTGTAGATATCGGTGATGACCAGGGGTACACTTCAATTTAAAATTCTACCTATTTGTGAGGAGTTCGACCCATAACATCATCAATAAAGACACTCGCATACTGGTCCACCACAATAGGATAACTCAGACTCTCCACATCAACTGCTACGAGGGTAAGGCTAGCCAACTGAGGAGTGATCGGCTGCACTCTCCTTCGTGTAAGTCCATCATGTACTGCAAAGGCTCCCTTCTCTCTGGTAAAGGTAAACCAAGTACCATCCAGGCGGACACACTGCACTTTGTGCCTAATACAGTCAATCTGAGCATTGAATGTAGTTAACGAATCCATACCCAAGATGATGTCATAAGTCCTCGACGCCGCTACTAGCAGATCCCAGACTAAGATCTTGCCTCCTAGAGTAATCTCACACTGCCGGAACCAGTGTGTAATCCTTGAATCCACTCTCATAGGATTATCTATCCGTAAGGATCAAGCTAATGGCTCGGCCGGAATCTCCGAGCTCCGAACGAGGGCAGTGACAATAAAATAATGACTAGCACCTATGTCTATAAGTACTACAACTAAGGTGGAGTAGACACATATTATACCTCATATCATCTCTCGAGCACTGTGATCATAGGCCTCAACTGCCTGGAGCTGAGCTCGCCCCAGTCCTCCTACTCCCTACGGTCGAGGTGGACCTCCTGGTGGTGGTGGTGGTAACATTTCAAATCATTGCCCACCACCATCTACAAGGCCAGCTCCTCTGCCACATCCACCTGCTCTCTACATAACTCCCCAATCGAACCTTTGTCTCTGCCTGAGCGATCTCTAGATCGTCTAATGATCATCCATATGATGGCTCGGACAATCATGTACCATGTGACCCAACCTGTCGCATGTGAAACAGTACTTGTTCCTTGCATGACTGGATCTATGTCTGGTACCCCACAAAAACGATCTTGAGTCATGCATCGTCAACCTGTAGGTCTGGTCCTCTTGGACCTCTGTGACATCTGTTTATGGCCAGCTGTAGAAGAATACACTACATGACGTCCGATGGTGGGTCTCACTACTGGTGACTACTTAGTATGAAAACTCTCCACTAAGAGAGCTCACTCTAACACCCCTGCCTACGTCGGGATGCTGAGTGAGATCATCAAAGATATGATCTCCCACCTGAGTCCATGCACAATGTTCTGGGCTCTAAAGAATGGGTCCCACACCATATTAGTGGAGTAATGTGAGAGGTCAGTGATCCTTTATGATTACTGAACCACTGTCATTCAACCCTGTTGTAGATGAATATGCTCTTATATGCGCATTTCTTAAAGAGTTGCTGAGACAAACTCTGCCCGATACAGGCTCCCAAAGTCTGCCCAGAGAAGAGTCACCTCATTATGAACCTGGATCATCAAGATCCACCATTTTCCTGATGCTGCCTGTAGAATGCTGGCAGCAAGTATCACCATGAGATCAGCTGGTGTCTTTACCAGTCGGATGTATCTCTCTACGAATTACAGCCAATCCTCAACTGCCTGTGGGTCCATCTCTCCCCTAAACCTGGGTGGCCTCAAGAACTGGAAATCATGCAACACGCTAAGGTGGAATGCATCCTCTACTACTGGGGCTGGTGGCATCGGTGGCCCAATGGGTAATGGTACTGCTGGTGCCTCTATTGGAAGAGGTCCATGCACTGATTCCTCATCGATCGGTGGTCTATCAGTGCGTACTACACCCAGAACCCTAGATGGCTGTCTGCGTGGTGGAATACTGAAAAGAAATAGGTGTGCCATAGTCAAGAAGGCATCCCTTGTAAGCTGACTCAAATATATCACAAAGAAATCTCTTGAAAACACACATGCAATCAGCATTTTCATGCACTAAGTCGGAAATCAGAAGTCAGGGTCCTGGTGTATGGATACGTTGGCTGCCACACCAAAACTAGATTCCCTAAACTGATAACCACACTCACTACACTTAACACTATTGTCGTTAAAAGATCATAGTATAATGTTCTACGGTAGAACCAAATCCTCTGATACCAATTTTTCACGACCCATCCCCCAGGGCCTGTGCCGTGACTATCCCAATCCCACCTTCCATAGGCCAGGGGTTGGAGATTAGCACCAAAGGCATATTCCCTAAAACTGAGAAGGTATTGCCTTTATATCCTATAAACACACGCAACCAAGAAAACATAAAAAATACAAACACGAGTAAACTATATTGTAAAAGTGTGAGTATAACAAGCAAAAGGGGATTGAATACAAGCCCAAATAGAAAGTACAAGAAAACTAAAAAGTACAAGTAAACTAGAACAGCTCCTATGGACACCCACCAAGGATCCTACCTGAAGGGTAGGTCCAACTATTGAACGGTCCTATCTATGATATTCCTCATCTAATGTCCACCTCTGAGCTACATCCAGCCCTGGTACCCTCATCCTCAGTCAGTGCTATCTGTCGTCTACACCAAACACAATAAGGTGTGGTCATAACCTGTGTAGGGGTGAGTATAACGATACTCAGTAGGGACCCAGATACCCTAAAGTCTCACAAAATCTAAAAAAGGTAAACCACAAAGCATGAAATCATATGATAACCCTTCTTAGGTATATGACCAAACATATACCTAAGTTATCAAGTATGCCCATCTCAATCCTGGGGAAACACATAGTCTAACTCAAAACCCCAAGCTCAACTATTCCACAAAGGAAGGAGTACCAGGATTGTAAGTATCACATAGGTACACCATATAGAAGAATACCACCAAGGTATTACCACAAAGGAATGTACCACACAGGTACAAACTCAGCTAACACCTTTTATAACTTAGGTACTGTAGTAGAGATGATTAGATGTAACTACTAATTCATCTTACTCTATTAATATGCAAACCCACGAAGGATAATAAATCATCATCAGAACCACAGAGGATCGTAGTACATAATCAGACCCACACATTATCCTAGTACCTTTTCATACCCACACAAGATCCGAGTACATCGTCAGACCCACACATGATCTTAGTACATCGTCAGCACGTCGTCAGACCCACACAGGATCCTAGGACATCGTTAGTACATTGTCAGACCCACACAGGATCCTAGTACGTCATCAGTACATCGTCAGACACACACAGGATCCTAGTACATCGTCAATATGTCTTCAGAACCATTTAGGATCTTAGTACATCCTCGGTACGTTGTCATACCCACATAGGATCCTAGTACATCGTCAGTATGTCGTCAGACCCACATAGGATCCTAGTACATCATCGTTACATCGTCAGACCCACAAAGAACCCTAGTACATCGTCTATACGTCGTTATACCCACACATGATCCTAGTACACCATCATCACATCGTCATACCCACACAAGATCCTATTACATCGTCAGTATGTCGCCAGACCCACACAGGATCCTAGTACATCGCCACATCCAGCTACAGGGTTCCCGCACTAAGCTCGATTGTCTCTAGGAGGGTCCACTCCACAAGCCACTGTTCGATACTATAACTACCACAAAGTCTCATGAAGAATTATATCAAAGGACTTCCATGTCATTGGGGTCTTAACACAACAAACGGTGCATCCAACAGACACCCGGTCTGTATGTTATTAGCCTTTTAGTCCCGAGGGCCTGGTTGGATTCCTGCTCGATCTAACCCGACCATACCCCCAACATTACCAGAATCTATAGTGGGGTATAAAAAATTTATTGTCCTACTCCAAGGTTTCTGGCGCCATAGATTGTTCATCAAATGGACGCCTGATGCCAAATTTATGGCCAAAAGAGAGTATAGGGTCGAAACTGGTCTAGGTTCAGTCCAACCCGATCGAATCGACCCAGCCCGACCCGACCTGACCCACTGGGTCCATCCCTAGCCTACTAGGCGACCCGGCCTACACAATGGCCCATGGAGTGTCAGGGCAGCCGTGGGGGCCGCTGGGGGTGCAGGGCCGCGGGTGACGGGGAGCGGCGGAGGCCACAGACGCCATAGAGCGGCGGCGGCCACAGGGTGATAGAGGGTGTGGGCGCTATGGGTTGGTGCGAGGAGGCATGAAGGCCGCTGTCTGGCGGGGTTGTCATGTTGCTGTGGGGTGTCTGCAGTGCGATGGTCTATCGTGGCCGGCCAGATGGTCAGCCACCCTCTTCACGCGGCAGGGTTGTGTGTCGCGCCCTCGCCGGTGGCCGGTTCGGTCAGCTGGTCTTCGTTCGTCTTCATGGCACAAAGCTGCCTTCATCCTTCATGAAGAACAAAAAATTATGGAATAATGATAGAGGGGTCAGGCCATGTTTTTTTAGCCCGTACCCTCCATGTTAGAGCGGTAGCAAGCTGCTTAAGGGGGATGATTCAATGTGAGGGAATGAATTTAACATTGATTAATTTAAAACACACCCCTACCTCATTTTTCTATTGATTTCAATGAGGAGGGAAGGACGGTCATCGATTGAAGTCTTCACAAATTTGAGGATGTCTTGAGGAAGAAGTCGAATATGTCGGATAATGTCGAATTTCTTCGTTGGAGAAGCGTTCTTCATTGGAGAAGAAGAATTCCTCCAAAGTTCTCCTCTTCCAATCCTTTCTCCCAATTCCACCCCAAAAGAAAAGTAGCCAATATGTTGTGTTTTGTCAATTTAATTTTAGGCACAAAATGAAATTGAAATCATTATTTATGATGTGGTTGGCACCATTAATGTGAGAGTATACCAAAGGTTATCTCCCATTAATGGGGAGTCCAAGAGTTATCTCTATATTAAAGAAGGTGTGTAGGGGGATCTGGTGGTCCCCACCCTTAAATTCAAATTGGGAGTTTTTGGGATCGATGGTCACAACCTCCATAAACCATTTTGAGGGTTTTCATGTATAAAAATAAAATGTTGAAATAATTTTATTTTTATTTTCCCATGAAAAGTAAAAAACTAACTTTCACCCTCGACCTACTGTGGTCAAGGTGAAGGTCTCCTTAAGCTAATACTAGCACTGTGTGTTCAAAAATGCTCTCAGAATTCAATTCCAAGAACCGGTTAAATGTTATAAAATCTTGCTCATACGTTTACTGAATGTACTAAAAAAAGTTCATAAATTCATTCCAGGCACACTGGACCTCATAATCACGTGCCGTCATTTTTTGCAGACTCGTACAATTCCCATATATTTAAAGAAATTACATGGAATTTATGGGTCATTAAAATATATTTAGAATATAAATATGTATAATAGATAGACGTATGAAATGGAGAACACCGTTTATGAAGATGGTAGGTCATATGTACGCATAAACGTTGTTTCCGTTTTCATATAGTATAAAATGGAAGTGAGTGAATAAGATATATGGAATTACATACATACATATATATAGATACATATATATATATCCAGTATAATTATTATTTCATATATTAAATACTTATTAATAAGATATATTTTTATAATCATTGTTGAATGGTGAACCAGGAAATGAATCTCATCGCATCGTGGAGATGGTAAGCCGTATGCAACACACGTGACGATATCTTTTCATTAATTATTAAAAGGTGTGGAAATGGATGGTATATTAATTTTTTAGAGAAATTAACATGTTATTTTCATTATTTATATTAAATCATCCTTATATCCATCCAAATGACATAGTGTTGAATAACAAATTACACCACGACATAGAGATGGTAAGCCTTATGTACGCATGCCTGGTGACATTATCATTCATAGGACGGATAGAATATTGAGTATGGTTGTACCATATTTATGATAACATCATAGAATTTATAACGTATTGGAGTTATTATTTTGTTATGGAAATAACAAAGAAAGGTAAAGTGTAAAAATAAAAGATCTTTGAAAGAGTTGATAAAATAATTACATCTTCTTTGGGTTTTTTCTTCTAATTTGAAAAAAAGGGCTCAATAAATTCACTTTATGCTCAATGTAAGGCCTCTAGATTGAATTGAGGGATGTTGGGAGGATATTTGAATGGGTTTTTTCCAAGACAAATGGATTTGGAGAAGTGATTTTGAGACAAGGGGAAGTACCCTTTTATAAGATATGTGAGGGGAACATTAGAAAAAACGTGAAATATTATTTTATTTTAAAATAATTTTCGGTTTATAATTGCATAAAATTTACTTATTTCAAATATAAGGTGGGTATGGGTCTAAATAATATCATCCAATGGGTTTTAGAAATTTTTAGGTCACCATATTAACTCTATATTTTCAATTTTACTCTTAGTTAAATAGTTTAACTTTTACAATGTCCTCTTGTATTATTATAATAAATGGTTAATAAAATACCTATAAAAAGAAAAGAAAACCCAAAGTGGTTAATTATTGAAAAATGTAATCTTATATAAGTCCTTTGCACGATCCTTTTATTTTTAGGAGTATTTTATCATTTAATAAAATAGTATTTTTTTTAAAAACTCATTTATGTCAACTTTGACACTATTTATTTTTCTGTTTTTTTGAAAGTCATAACAACATTATTACTTTAATAAAAATTCATTGAATTAACCCTAACATGTCACGTAAACCTATAAAATTATTTTAATGAATCAAAAGTCTCAATTTACATTTATTTTGATATTTATAAAATCAATTATTTTAATCATTCGTTAATAAAGTAATTATTGCATCATCATTGTGTCCTCAATAAATTAAATTATTTAATATCTAAAGATTATAAATAAAATACCATGATGTATGAAATATTTTTATCTTTCTAATTATTATTTATAGTCAAATTTATATTATGTATAACCCTATATTAAAAATGATGTAGTTATTAAACATTGAATTTAACACTTTTAACTCTTCTTTAAGTAAAATAATAATAAATTTCATAATCTAATCCAAGTAGACCAAAATGATTTTATTTTATTCATAAGGTAGTTTTTTGTCAAAATAAACTTATTCAGTGGAATTAGAGCATGTGTTAGGGTAATTATAATATCATTCTTACCTTTAATATCCATATTTACTTTTAACCGTGGTAAATAAAAATCAAAAGATACTATTTACCAAAAAAATTATCTTATTGAACCACATTTTACTTACTGATGTCAACCATATATCTCATATTTTCGAAATTAAATTCATATAAGTTGTAAAATTATGTTTTATGAAAATTTGCAAATGTGCCTAGAATGTGGGTAAAAGACGTTAAAAATTTTAATAAAAAATTACACATCCAATTTTATTATAAAACTAATCCTATGGATTACATTGAAATTATATAGGTATTATATATCTATATTTACTTAAAACAAATTTAATTAAAATAAATAATTATTTAAATAAAAAATTGGTTTAAGAAAATAACGTAGTTTTTTCACTATTCATCTAAAATTGAAAGTTTTCATAAAAATAGTAAAAATTCACCCTAAGATAATTTTTATATTATGAATTCAAAAATGAATTATATTTTACCAAATTCAAAACATAGAATTTTCATTGATTAATTTAAAATTAATTCTCGTTGTCAGAACCAAAAATAAATTTTTTAAAAAGCAAAAAAAACTATCAAAAGATTGACATGTATTTATGTTAAATTTAAATGTGAAATCATTTATAATGAACTAAATTGTATTAAATGATAAAATTATAATATAATTATTCTTACAAAACACTAAAATTAATTATTTGACACAATAAATTAATTCTATTAAAAAAGATTATTTTAATTAAAATTTAGTATTCTTCACTATTCACCAAAATATGAATGTTATCAGAAAAGTACCAAAAAATTATCCAAAATAAATTTTTATGTCTCTATTCAAAATAATAATTTTATTTCATTAAATTTAATATATAAAATGTTCAAATATTGGTTCTGAAAAGGGTTTTCCATTAAATGGTGGTAAAATTGCATTTTTTGAAAAATACTTCTTTTCTCTGAAAAAGATGAATGTGTTCTTATATTATGTCTGATAAAGAAAGTAATATGAATTCTCAAATTATATGGAGTATATTAATTTCAAAATTTAGTTAATATTATTCATAACTGGTTTTTGAACGGCTATTTTAGTAAGTCGTGGTGTGATAGAAATCGGTGTTGTGTGTAGCACAAGCTATTGAATTACTTTAATGAAATAAAATACCTGAAAATCATGGGGTGTTACATATTCTATTTTGAATATGGTTAGAGTCCCCAATGGTTGATTTACTCCATTTTTTTAGAAATTTTCTGGTATTCATCCATTAAACCTGAATCCTATTGAAGTTCTAAGGGAACTGAATGCATTGGGAGAATTCAACTTCATTCCTTTTGGTAACCCACCAATTGGAACATTTGTTGATGATGGTAAGAAATAAAATTATGATCTAAGGGCATATATGATGGCATTCAGAGATAGTGTACTATCTACTAGGATTGATGGTGAAATCCTCTATGAGGATTATATCCCTTATAGGTTTTCTCATCAGTTCAAATATCCTCAACAATCAAATACTTTTACTTCTACATATGTTAGGTATGAGAATCACCCAATGGTATCCCAAAAATTATGAATTATGATGGATTTAGAGACAACAAAAATTTCGTTTATTCTACCTCCATTAGATGCATCAATTGGATTAAAAGATGAAAATTCTAAATCATGGGTTTCATCATATTCCTAGGGGGATTTAACAAGAAGAAAACATCGGGTAAAGGCCACAACAACTATAAATTGTGACAATCATGGAAAAAATATAAAACTATAGATGTTGTAGAGGCTTCCGACACTTTATATCCTTCAAAATGTTCTCACAAAAAATCCACCAAGAAGACCATGTTCATGGAAACAACATCTCCAGCACTGAGGTGATCTAGTCATCATCATTAAAAATAGGTTATCATCCCATCTGGTTATTCTTTTGAAGAATAAGGGAGGCTTGAAGAGGCCTTAAAATCAAAGGGATTTGAGTTTTTTGTATATCCAACCATATCAAAGGGGAATAATGTGTATTTTTTAGCAATCCAGTACTGGGAAATTATGACTCGTAAACTCAGGGATTCATGGGAATTTCACTAATCTGGACTTCTAATACCAGATATGGGTGATATTAGAGCACCATCTGAATGTCATCAGGATAGTAATCTAGCTGATGTATATAAACATATCATGGAGTTGTAGACCATCATATATGCAACCAATGACCAAGTCCCAACCTCAAAAAGGGTATCAGACATGATGGATCGAGGGATACGTGAAGGGGTAATTGTTCACCCTAAAGAGGAATGGTACATTTATGTTAATACTGAGTATTTATTTCCCTTTTCTTTTGTTTCAATTATTATCTGTCATCCACCATCATTAATATTAATGGTATTTCATTTCACATCTTGAAATTAGAGAAGGAACATTATGAAAGGTGCTTCAGTCTCCAAAATACCGACCTACGGGCACCCCCACTGACACATTGGATGAAACCCCAAGGACTCCAGGACGTTATCCAGGAGGGAGAACCAAGATGGAGGTAATAGAGATAGAAAATCCTCAGTAGTTATCTAATATCACTTCTTCCAATAAGAGTAGTACAATCTATCTACTTTTTTATGATAATAAATGCAATAAAGCACTGAGATTGATCCAATGTGTACATCAAAGAAGTGAGTATTTTCATTGGCCTCTAGTATTACTACTTGTTTAATACACCATGGTGACTATGTTCACATTTTCACAGGACATGCATCACTTTATTATCTTAAGGGATTAAAAACTAGTCCATCAAGGACTGAGAAGGAAACTCTAGGAGAAGTAAAAATTATATTTGATGAAATTGTTACCTTAACAGATGATGTGTTAAGGGATGTGGTTGCATCTGCTCTTATTTCTACATAGAGAGAAAAGGGTCACGGTAATATTAGATTCATTTTTTTCTGGGTATCACATGTTTTTTCTAACGTTATTTTATCTATAATATTTCAAATCGGTTGCTTGTGCCGAAGGATCCTATAACAATCAACACTGATATTCTTATTTCTCCATAAGGAAAGAGCGATGGTCCTGGGCAATATGAGGTAGGTACTAGTGCTGATCCTGATTCAGTAAAGCCTGATGACATTGCACCAGTTAAAGATCTAATGGAAGAAAATGTCAACAGAGCCTATTTGTACAATGATCAATGTTTTTTGGATACCTTAAAAGGTGAGGATTTTATAAAATAATAAGTTATATACGCTAAAATGATGGATGATCTTAATCCAGACATTAATATTCCAGATTCTATTAAGGATATAAGGTATTTCAATGTGGAACTGAAAGAAAGTAAGTAATCATTCTTGCATTTTCTATACATAATTGTTCTTTTATCAGACATTTCATATCAAAGCTCAATTTATGTATCTTTTCCTAAATAGAACATTGCGAAGGAATTTCAAGAATTGGGATCCCTCTCTATCCTACTTCCACTGATGTTGAAGAGATACCAACTGAAAATGAAACATTGGGAGATTCTCTAGATACTATGGTTATGGTAATTGGTAAATATTAAAAGAATTTACCTCCCCAAGAAGTAATTACTCAAACTTTTGAAGATGTGAATATTGGGCAGTAATATACCCAAGAAACTGACTTATTACTATGTATATTTCATTGACTGTCCTGATCTTTCTTTGTTCTTACTAAACTTTTGGAGATAACAATCATTCTAATTCACCATTTATGGCTATTTGTTCCCACGGTTAGGTCCAAAGGTGAGGTCCCTATGTTTTCTCAAAAAAAAAATGGAATATGAAGTATATGATGCTTCAAAAGGAGAAGATACAACACCTCATTGAGTGATCTAATTCCAGAATACGTTTCGCCTCAGGGTAGTTATTCCGATTCAGACTTAGAGTTATAGTTTCCTCTCAGTATCATCCATAAAAACACATGTCAAACCAATTGGGATATAATCTATGGGAAACCATTGGATGAGATTCCCTTAAATTTTGGTTGAATTCTAGAATTATTTAGCATAATGGGATATTTTGGATTTGATTATTTCCCTGTTTACAATGCAGTGAAAGAGATCATTTTCTAGTGGGAGAAAGAACCTAAATAGCAATAAGATCTTATAAATTCCAAACTTCTCCCCAACATTGAGGTTTTTCGAACTATTGTATCTGAGGTAGAAGCTAAAAATAGAATTTTTTTTAAAGAATTTGATCATTAACTTAAACAGACGATGAAGGAAATGGTGAATATTCAATAACCAATGGATGCTATTTAAAGTAGGCTTGAGAAACTGAACAAATCACTGGGAGAAGCCCAATTGGAAGGGGTAACTATTATTTCAACTTCCAAAGTTTCACTTTATTAGGATGAGGCGGTTGTATCTACTCAATTGACTGAGCTTCGATTAGTGATTAAGAGGGCCCATGAGGCTTTTCAATAAACAAAAAATCATGCTGAAAACTATTTGTAATATATTACAGAGAGACTCCATTTTTTGGATGTTCCGCAAATTTTATAATATAAATGAGATTTATTTTTTCTATATTCATATATATTTCTTCATCCTGGATTTATTACTATAATTTCAAAGTCAAAGCTAATTTTATAACATCAAGTCTTTATGTCAGATAATAATAATTACAATGGAAAGGATGGGGGTTCTTTTATATTTTTTTTACTTAATCCAATTAGCCTAATGAGCATAGTCTTATTTTTAATAGGGTCATATAGACAACCCAAAAATCATTGTATCTTTTTTTTATTACACTAATTTTTTTCCTACGCTTCATATGGAGAAAAATAAGTATATAAGATTTGGATTTTTCTTAATTTGTTATTTTAGTGTTTTTAACCTAACAATATTTGTTCCTTTTATATTTTAATTATTTTATATTTCCTAGACCATATAGAGTATAGATATAGTGATCAAAGACTTGAATTTTTTCTATAATTCCCTTAGCGGGATTTTAATATGGTGAGTATCATGTTTCTTTTTAAGGGTAGTTTAAATTCATTCATAACAGACTAATAATGACAATGTGTAAGTTTCAATACCTTAAACCATTATTTTTTTAAAAGTAAAACCCAAATAAGGCTTGATTTCTTGGGAAGGTCCCAAAATTCATTAGATTCTTATAAAGGGAATCTTGATTCATGATTTTTATGGTCACGAAATTTGAAAATTAAATTGTGAGAATAGAAGAGGTATCCTCAAAGAATAATGTTACCACAATTTGAAAAACCAATTATGAGGTCTGTATTATGCAAGGCCAGCTAGGGAATATGCTGCATATCCAAATAGTGGTATCCTAAGGATGATAGACTCATTATATGGGTGAATTTTATGCAAGGACAACCGGGGAACATACTACATAGTTAGGCGAATGAGCTCTCAAGAATTCTGGCATTCTATTACTAATAAAAACATAGGTTTAATATTTAGATGTCTTTGGACCAAAATGGGCGGATTTTCCAGGGAAAGTTATCTAAGAATAAATAGTCCATTTTTGCTGACATAGGCCAATGAATGAGAAATAACTCTTACATTATTTTGATGTGTAAAAGAAGTTACATTTGTTAAAAAGTGATTTCTGATATTTTTTTGTCTAGTTTTAAGTTAAGAAGAAAGGACATTAAGGTATTTTTAGATAATATGCAGTGAAGTTTCATGTCATTCAGTAAGAAAATTAGGGGGAATTTAATTTAAGTTCTTTAACTATGAACAAATATTTGATGGTTTCCTAATTCTAGGTAAATTTTTCTAGAAATGTGATACAATATTCAGGCATAGAAGGGAAGAATTGTAAGTTATGACTTCAGGATTTCGGAATCTGAATTGTGATATGGGAAAGGGGTAATGGGATTATAGAAAGTATCTTCCATGAATAAAGTTATCATTGCTTGAAAGAATCTGTTATGGGGGTTGTATTATTCAAGGCCAACTAGGGCATGTGGTACATAGCCAAATAGTTGTATACTTATACTACCAGTCCCGCTGTGTTGGAGAATTTTATGAATGGCCAATTGGTGAATGTACTAAATATTTAGATAAAGATCTCTTAGGTATCATACATTCTATTTTCAAAATATAATGAATGTTTCTAGAGATTTAGATTTTACAAATCATAGAGTTTGGTTAATAGAGAACATTACCTGAACACTTAAAGAGTATTTCTAGTAATTATTTCCAAAGAAATAGAGGAATATACATTCTAAATAGGTCTAATCCAAACATAGGAAATATGATTTCTTTAGTTTTCAGGTCATATGACTAGGACCCAAATTTTTTGGAAACAATGAATGACATGTGATCAAATTATCCAAGGGTATTTTTTTATACTTTAAACAAGTGAAGGGATAAAAATGTAAATTGTATTCTTGGAGACATTTAGGTCAGGAGGAAGGATATAGGAAAAATAGATAATTGATGATCACTTTAAAATATAGGTTCTTATATAATGTCATCAATGCTTTAAAGGTACATAAGAGGCTTCTTCCAATAATGAAGTCACAATTGTTATAAAAACCCATTATGGAGGCTTTATTTTGTAGGGCCAACTGGGGTGTGTGATGCATAGCCAAATAGTGGAATCATTTAGCTGATAGGCCCATTATATGGGAAAATTATTCAAGGCCACCTATAGTCATGTACATCAATTTTAGGTAAAATAGCTCTTAGATATCAGATATTCCATCACCATAAATATATAAAATATTATGAAGATTTGAAAGTATTCAACATTAAGAGTATGAAATGTGAAAGGGGAAATGTCTAATGAATAATATAAATATTTGTATATATTTTCCATGAGTTTGGAGTACATAGATTTTAAATTATATGTGGGAGAAGGGGAATTTACTTTTATCCCATGACTGTGACCAAGATTTAAGTCCTAGTGTTCACTATGTATATCAATAGGATGAGAATCAAACCACATGTAGGTATCAAGAAGTTTAAAGTCATATGGAAAGGAAGCTATATTTTTCAGTTTAAATACATGTGACAAGGACATTAGGTTTCTCGATGTGAAGAGAAATAAGGCAATCTGGTCGAACACGGGCATAGAACCCAAGCATCACTATGTATATTTTCAGAGCAATAATCAAACCACAGATATTTATTGAGATGGTTTCTCAGGTTGGTTTGATCCATACACAGGGAGTGGGGGATTTTTTTTAATTGTGGCTAGACCCATGATTTGAGATCTGGGTGTCACTACATATCTCAATAAAATTATAATCAATACATTCATAGTTATTTGTACTTCTATGCTGTTTTACTTCATGCGGTAAGGACAAATATGAACTGGTGTGAAAATATTGATATATTGGGGCTGGGCCTAGGTTAAAACCCATGTGTGACTATATATCTTGTTGGATTAAGAACCAAGCCACACGTAGTTATTGAAACATTCCCTTTGAATGTTGTTCTACAAGCACAGGGAATGAAGGGGATTTTTTTAGTGGATGGGCCTAAAATTGGAGGTCTGTGTATCTCTACGTATCTCATTGGAATTAGAATGTATCCAAACATAGTTGTTGATAACGTTTCTCATGCCACCTATGATTTGATGTGAGAAAGGGGTATTTTTTGTTATGGTGGGACCCTAGATTAGAGATCTTCGTGTCACTGCATATCTTATTGGAATGAGAATCAAGCCAAACATAGTTCATGAAAAGATCGTTCCCCACACCAATTTAGTTTAATGTGAGATATAGGGGCTTTTAATACATTACAAAATAATGGTTAAGATCAAGAATCAAGATGTATGAAAATAAAACCATGTATTCTGGACGATTACTCTGTATAGGTTTAGTTCATATAATGGAAGAAATGGGAGATAAATTTATTTATTGTTGTGGTTGGGCCTAATATTGGAGATCTGGGAGTCACAACATATCTAATTGAAATGACATTCAAGCCACCAATTGTTCTTTATGATTTTATTCCCTATAGATATTTTAATCATAAACCTAAATATTGGGGGATTTTTTATTTATTTTGTGGATGGGCCCAAAATTAGAGATATGGGCATCTCTACGTATCCCATTGGAATGAAAATCAAGACTTTCATAGTTCTAGAAGAACAATACAGTTTAACATCTCACGACAATGATGTTAATCACTTGATGTGAAAGAAACATTGCGGATGGACGAGGTGATAAGACCCAGGTGTCACTGTGTATCTTCCTATGGGAAGGAATCAAGCCACACATTGTTTTCAAAAATGGGTCCCTATGAAGATCTTATTCAAAAATGGGGATAAATGGGGATAATGTTACACTAGAGAGTATCAGTGATGTTAGTAATTCTTGTGCATGTAAGATACTCATTTTTTAAAGAACCATAAGGAATGCCAATTTGTGGTAACCTGGGGGATTTCTTAACATAAAATGAATAAGATGTTAACCATACAATTTAATGTCATGTAGCAAGGACAAATGATGTCATGAATATTAACGTCATGAGATAAGGACAAAGATGTTATGCATTTTAACATTGTGTATCATGGACACATATGGTTTCTATATAGTTTAATGTCTTCTAATTAGGACATATCTCTTTGTGATTACACAAAGTACTTCTTAAAGAATCATGAATTGGTTAGAGTTGTAATACGTCCTCCATCCATTGAGATTAGAGAATAAGCTCCATTAGAGTGGACCATATGTATGAAATAAGGTCCTTCCCACTTTGGCTCAAGCTTTGGAGTCTTCTTTCCAAGTATCATTAGAGTCATGAGGACTAATACTAATTATCCTTGAAGAAATGATAGGAGGAAAATTTTCTTGTTAAAATCTCACACTATTCTATCCTGATAGACTTCCAAATGATGCAAGGTATGAAATCTCTTTTCGTCTAATCATTATATCTTATAAAATCACTTCTAAGATTTCCCATCTGTAGATAACTAGTCATTGATGGAAACTTGGAGTGAAGAAGATTGATTTTAAATAGGCATAACTGATTTTGTCTCGTACACAAATGAATCTGGGGTTGATCATGTTATAGTATGAGTAGTAGTTCGATAAGACCACAAACCATGAAAGAGATTTTTAGGCCAATAATTTTTATTTTTATCCACCATATTTTCTACGATATTTGATAGGGTCTTATTGAAAGCATGTATCTGTCTATTGGTCACTGTATAGTACTGATATGAATGGTTGGATTTGATATTGTGCTATTGATATAGCTTCTTTAGCTCATCAAAACTTAAATTGGTGTCATTTTCCATCAATTTTGTATGAGGAACACCAAATATGATAATGATATTGTCTTTGAAAAATCTAATAATGCTTTTGGCCCTGACTACTTTAGAGGTATTGCCTCAACCCATTTAATGAGGAAATCAGTATCAGTAATAATATTCTTGAACTACGTAGCCGTAGAAGGAGGATAGGGTCTTACTACCTCCATTACACATGTAGAAAATGTCCATGAGTATTTAGCTGTATGTAGAAACTCTGGGGGTCGATGAATGAAGTTAGCATGTATCTGTTATGAATGAAACTTCTTATTTAAATCTTTTTAATCATGTGTCATAGAAGTCCAAAAGTATTCAAGCCTTCAGATTTGATCATAAAGCCCATCACCAAACTAGTGAGCACCACAGGCTCTATCATGTACATCTTTCAGGACAGACACAATTTCGTCTCCATCAATGCATTAGAGAATAATTCTCTCAAACCCTCTTCTATAATTATTCTTATGGTTATTTGGGCCATCATAAAGAGTGAAATTAACTGCTTGTCACCAGATATGTTCTCTTTTAATTTTATCTGGTGTATGTACCCCATTTTGGAGATATTTAATGATGGGATTCATCCATCTCATGGTATGACTATATGGTACAAAAACTGGAATGATTTCATTGATTTCCTCTTTTCTAATTTGAAAAAAAGGTGAAACCACTCAATGATGAGAAATATTAATGATTTTTTTGTTCTAATTTGGATATTCCAAGGTTTCTGTTGCATTTTCCAATGCATCAGTTTGTGAATTTTTTGATCACAGGACATAAAAAAATGTTGGATATTTGGGAAATTCTTCCATTAACACTTGAACATAATCACACAGGGGAATTATTTCTTCTTTTATAATGGATCAATCCTCATTGATTTTTTGATTTCCAATTCTAAATCACCTTTCACCTCTAGGTAATCCACTGGTACATGGAGTGATAATTCCATTCCTGCAATGATAACTTGATATTATGCATCATTTTTTATACCACCTTATAATAACATAAATGATAATGGGAACACTTCCTTCTTTTGGGAGATAAAAACAATTCCTAACCCAACTTTCTTGAGTTTAGGGTATTTCAATCTCTTCCCCGTTGGACTTCTAGAAGCACCATCAAATATTATTTCCTATATATTGGGGATTTCATGAAATGAAAATATTAATTCATCCAGAAATTCAGTATTCAATGATGTCTCTTCTGTAAAAGGGTGCTAAGTAAGGAATTTGTCTAAATCATGGCCTCTTACTACTTTATAAGGAACAAACTGTGTATCAAACTGTTGTAGAATAACCTCCCACTATGCTATATTTCTTGTAAGCATAAAATGACTGAGGATAAATTTGAGCGGTTTATTGTGAGATACCATGTGGACCTCATGATGATGAAAATAGCGTCTTAATTTTTTAACTACAAATATTAATGTTACTATGATTTTCTCAATACTGAAATATCGTTTATCTGTATCGAGCATGGTTCGACTAAAATTGTAAACATTGTTTTCATTCCCGACATCATTCTTTTATGAAAGGAAGGCACCCAGGGATCACTATAAGGTTTTTACATAAAGAATTAGAATATTTACTTCAATAGCTGGAATCAATACCGGTGAGCTCAAGAGATATTTCTTGTGTGTATCAAATTCTTCTTGTAATTCATGGTCCATTTCTATGTGACCCCATTCATCATCAATTTAGTGAAGGTCGAACACTTTCCTATCAAATTTGATATTAAGCGTTTGATATAGGCCAAGTTTCATTGATGTCATCTCAACTATTTCAAGTTCTGATTAGGTTAAATGATAAGTTTAACCTTAGTCTTCTCAGGATCAACTTTTATATCACGATGGCATATAACAATACTGAGAAATTTTTCAAAGGTTACCCTAAAAGCACATTTCAAGGGTTTCATCCTCAAATTATGATTCCCAAGATTGATGAATATGGTATCTAGATTATTCATGTGATTATAACATTGTAAGGATTTAACCACTAAACAATTGAAATAACATCCAATGAATTTCCCCATGAAAGGTTTAAAAATGTGGTTCATTTCAAATTGATATGTATCACCATCATTCTTCAAGACAAAGGAAATTACCTGATAAGAAAGTATTCCTTGAGGGATAAGAAATATATATATTCTTTATCTTTTAGGTCTATTCAGATATGGTTATACCTATAGTAGTCATCCATGAAGGAGATATCTTCACAGCTAGTTTTTTCTTCAATCAAAATTTATGTGATTGGAACGAGAAAGTAAACTTTGGGAAAATGCTAGTTGAGATCTCTAAAATCAATGAAAACTATGATTTTACTATTGTAATTTTCCCTATGACAATATTATAAAACCATTTGTGATATTTCACCTCCCAAATAAATTCATCTTTGATAATGTTTTTGACTTCAACCTCAATTTTGGAGGCATGAGTTGGGTTTGTTCTTCTTACTTCCTTCTTAAATCCCTGATACTCTTATGGAAACCCAAATAATTGGTGTCCATGTTAGGGTCATGGCCTATAATTCATGTATATTTCCAAGAAAACACATTGTGGTTTCACTTTAAAAATGAAGTATAAACCTCTTTCTCTTCTAAATTCTTGGTCTCACTAATTAGAGTAGGGTTTGGATCTTCCTTTGTACCCAAATTGATTTCTCTAAGGCCATCTGCAGTGGTAGAGTCACCTTCCTCAAAATATTGAGGGGTGTCCCTATGGGTTTACACTTATTACTCTTTCTCACAAGATGCTTCTTTGGTCTATACATCAAGGGTAGGTGATAAAGAAAGACTTTCAATGCTAGGGTAGATGTTAGTATTTGTACATCCCGAAGAAGAGGCAACCATTTAAGAACCCACTGATGATGAATTGTATTCCTAGAGAATTGAAGGGAAAATGATGTGTTGGGAATCATAATACTTGTATTCCTATATTAATTTAACAACTTAATCTATTTTTGGATGATTAAGTAGAGACTTTCTAAAGTTCAGTTGATGGATTGAAGACATCTCTATTAACGCATCTGTTACTATTTAGTAAATCAATAATTTCTCCTATACTCCAAGGCTCAGTTTCCACAACTATAATTATGGAAGAAACTAAAAGAGTGATTTTATTTGGATATGACATTTCAATTTGATTGATAATATGCATGTAATATGAACTGATATACTTTAATGGGTTAGTTGGGATCTTTTCTAGACCATTTGGAGCATTGATTCTTGTTATATTTTTTCACGGACCATGCTCCCTTTGTGTGACAGAACTCTAACATAATATAATAAGATTCACAAGTATTGAATGGGGTATTTTCACTGTGAAATGTCCCAATTTGACCATTGAATCAATACTTGAGACATTAGTGGTATGAAGAATGAATGGCCACATGTTGATGTAGCAAAGGTCTTCCAAGCAGAATGTTGAATGATGTGTCCTACCAAACAACCATGATATCTAAATTTGATACAAGATCCTCAAACTGAATTCTGAGTATAATATTTCCTAGAGGTTCTTGTTCATTCTTGTCATAACCTTGAAACATCATAGTTGAGGGAGATAAGTTATATTCTGTAAGACCCAACTGA
The DNA here is from genome assembly GCA_963277665.1 of Viscum album. Lineage (NCBI taxonomy): Eukaryota > Viridiplantae > Streptophyta > Magnoliopsida > Santalales > Viscaceae > Viscum > Viscum album. The sequence goes on from OY728157.1 coordinate 1,319,700,331, forward strand.
CAAAGTGTATGGATGGGAATAAGGATAACTCCAAAGCATTTATCAATGAAGGCTCGTCGAATGTATATATCACTAACCTTGATGGATAAATACAAGGTCCTGATATGTCCATATACAATATCCTAATCATATTGGTCTACGAATGATATAAATACATGGAATTTTATATGATCATTCCGTTTATGTTAGACATCAGCAGAAGAAACCTCAATTTCAAACTCATGAGGACTTGATAGAGCCTTAATAAGTGCCTTTTGGAAATATTTTGACAAATTCAGAGCATCCAAGAATGATAACTTTTTGGGTACATGGTCCAATTTATTCAAAACATCATACTTCTAGTATAAAGGTCTACGTTTTCTAGCAAAGATATGTGGTTTTGACGGTTCCTTGGAAGTGGATGCTCTTGATATTGATGGACCATATGTTAGGGCATATGTTTTAAATACAACTACTCTTAGGGGATTAGGCTAAATAGGGTTTCCCACCTTCAATGAAACTGATTATATAACCTCAAATTGTTCTTTTAAAATGATCATGTTGGGTTGGACCCTATCATGTGTGGGAGAATTATCGTCTTTTCTAATCTCGGTGAAGGGCTCTCCAATAGGTTTCTAATGCATAAATGGTTCGAGTAGGGGTGTAATTAAAATAATGGCTTCTATAATACCCACATATTTCCCAATATCCTCAACCTTGACAATTTATTCTCCTAGTTCCCAAATAAAGTACATATATTTTAGGTTCCTAGTCTTAATAATAATTTTTATAAGGTTTCATTAGGTGGATAACATTAACGAAACTAATGATCAACTCCTCATCTGATGAAGATTTTCACTGACAGGTCAATTCTTATTGTGTTGTTTGGTGGGGTGGTGCCCACGATTTTGTGATAGATGGAATAAAATATGCCAAATTCAATGAAAATTTTGGTCTTATCATGGGATCATATTATTTTTTACATATCTTTATCCTTCTGACCATGTCGCTTCCATGAGAATTGGGCTTTGGAGGACTCATCTTTTGATGAATATGGGTTGGTTGCAGTGAAAGTGGAAGGAGGCATAGTCAGTTGTTTCCATTGTATTTTTAGAATGAAATGATTCTGATTGAATGTTTTTCTGGACATCCAATCATCAAACTTCTATGAATTATTGTTTTTTTACTTTCTTCCAATCACCTTCTTCATCTGGGTCGGTAACAGTAACACATGCTACCTGGGATGATGAAATTTTTAGTTTCACATTTCCAGAGTCCACCATATTTTTCATGAGGTCTTAGATAACAAAACACTCATGGATGGGGTACCCCAAAATTTGATGGAAGGGATAGTAGTTTGGTAGGTCTTCATCTTCTTGTTTATTAGTTTTCTTTGTCCATTAAAACTAAAAGAATTTTTTTTCCAAATCTGAGATGAATTAGATGGGAACTTGTTCTTTCTTAAAAGAGTATACCTTTTTTTCAGCTCCTCGAAATGTTTCTGACTCTTATATTTTTTATCATCATGACACGGTGTTATTTTATGCGGATTCTTGGGAGGTGGATCCATATGGTATGATGAGGGATTTGAAGTAGGAGTGGGTAATGGTTCTTCCTTGAGTGTAACTACAGAATCCACTACCATTCTTATTGTCCAACACAAATTTGATTGGATTACTCAAGATTTGGCTCTAGTATATATTATAGATTTTTCTACTAGTTGATTAATCAAATCCAGATCTCTCTACCCTCATGTGTATTTCACAGGGATTAATAGTGTGCACAACTCATCATCATGGTTTTCAACACAAAAGGGAAGAAATTATTTTTCAGGGATTCAAGGAGTATGTTAATCCTTTCCACTGAGCAATGAAATATGAAACTCTTTAATTCTATCTTTGTTTTTTGTTCATAATATTGAATATTGTTGTCTTCTATAGCACTAATCTGAATTGGAAGAGGAATTTATGACGAATGTCTTCCTATTCTGCAATTTATTGAGATTGTAAACATGTATACCAAATAATGGCTTGCCCCCACAGTGATTGAAAAAAATTGAGATTTACCGCATCTTGTTTTTTAGTGGTTCCCATCATGGGTGCACATATAGAAATGAAATGTGTCAATTGATTCTCTTTATCTCTTAAACTATTAAATATTGGAAATGTGGTATTTACAAAGTTTGGTGGGAGTGGAATCAGATCTGCCCATTTGAGATAAGCCTTATTTTATGGTTGTACCAGTACATACAGTTCTTCCATAGATTCCAATAAATCCATTAGTGAATCAATGGTATTCATAGGAATTTAAGGAATATATATCTCATCTAGGAAATGTATAGTTATTGAAGTAGGATCCTAAATTGGTGTGGAAACTTGTAGGACCACCAGTGGTGGTGCTATAAGTATTTTTATTGGATAACCCATGGGAAATTCCTATAAGGATGCACTTAACCCTATTCTGTTTGTGCACCCAATGGAAGAAATTGTTTATCCACATCATTTGTAGAAAAAATACCTCCTTTAAGAGGAATTACTACTGGAAGGGAAAGTTGAGGATCTTCTTGCAGAGCATGTCTGGAAGGAATACTACATTGAAGTAACTTAGCATTGAGTCTTCTAATTCCATTATCTTCTATTATTTCTGGGAAAATCCTTCCTCAACAGAATGAGATTCAACTTCTCTAGGATGAAGTTGAGACATGGTTTTACCTTTACCTTTCTCCCTATTAGGTTCCTTTCAAAAATTTGGAAGTGGATTATTTGAGGGAATGCCTTAATTTTGGTAAATTCTTTAATTCTTGTATGTGCACCTCCTTCATTTTCTTTTGGCGTGGAATGTATCAAGAATAGGGAATTAATACTCTAACTACCATAAAATGGAATAATTTTCTAAAAAATCTTCTATGATGGTATTATTGACATTCATAGATGCAAAATGCATTGATGGAATTCTATCAGTATCTTTATGAGATCACTTTCTTCTTCATCCTCCATGATAATTTTTTCTTCTATTTGTTGGTTCCCCAAGAACTGTTTGATAGATAGTAATCTAAAGGGACCCCTAGATAGTTTAGTTATGCATTCAATTTGTGGATTCATACCTAATCATAAGAAAACCCACTTCCCCTAAGGTGGGGATTGTGGATGTGATAAATCCCCTAACATTTTAGGTTGGGGTTGTTCCTATTCTTCTTCCTCTACCCTTCGGTCTCTATTTGTTGAATCTGATGGTTTGGTTAAAAAAATCCCTCAATCATGTTGGATATGGTGGTTCATGAACTATTATGGATTATATCAGCATATTTTCTCTTTTTATTTTACAAATTCTATTCCAAACATTGGTTGGGTGCATTATCTGACACCCACGTAAATCACCTATTTCAGAATATTGTTGTTCTATTCCAATCATTTGTGTGATCTAATGGTTGACATCCACTAAGTGGGAATCCTTCTCAATGTTTTGAGATGCTTGATCCAAAATCATCTCAATAGCTTAATCTCTTTGAGCTTGACTTTGGTAAAAAATGATTGAGGTATGTTCTTGCTGAGTATATCCCTGGTCATGAACAAAATTTGTTTGTTGTATCGGGCCTGGTAAAAAAACATTGCATGAGACTAATTTTTAAGGGATTTTATGATTTTAGAGAATTGTAAAATTCAATGCTCCATGTGCACTCCATATTCTAATATGAACACTAGATGTCGTTTCCACATTCAAATTTTGCAACCTCTTTAATACATTGTGGCATGCATGTTGAAGTGACTCATATTGCTTTTCGATCCATGGATGTTGGGAAAACTGGAGAGATACCAAGTCAATTTGGAATTGAAAACCTTCTATTACATTAACATGAATTTGATATTCATTGTATGGTGATACGTTTTCATTTAGAAGATGTAGAGTATTTCATATTTTGAGGCAGATATCATGAATAAAATCTTCTTCCAACATCTCTGGAATGTTGTATTGGGAGGTTTCCAAAGGCCAGAACATGACTAGTATTTCACCCTTAGCAAGTTGTTTTCTCGTATTCAACATATCTTCTTTATCTTTTACTAGAGGTTTATCAACTTGGTATGACCCGAGTGGATGCTTACTAATTTCATTATCACAATCAATTGGATCAATTGGTGTTTCATCTGTTATATTAGAAGGAAAATGACCAAAGGGAGGTTTAGAGAATGAATATCACATTGGGCTGTCTTCTAGATGAGAAATTATTTCACCTCCCAGTAACAAGGAACCAGACATGACTAGAATTATGCTTTCAAGTTCCTCAAGATAAGACATCTTTCACATCACTACATTGTCAGTTGGAGAATTTTCTTGGAAATGTGAAACACTACTGTAGAGATAACTATCACAAAAAATGCTATCATTGGTAGGAACACCATGGTGGATTCCAACAAGGGATATATCATATTGCTCCATGGTATTTGGCCCCCATGGAGGGTTTTTGTGGCTCTCATACAGAGATAGATTCTTGATATTGGCCGAAGTTTCATGAAGAAAGCTTTCATGATGAAGTATTTAATGAAGAAATATATAATTACTGATACTACTCCCATAATTTAGAGAATGGATGGTAGAAACTTGATCTGAAATAGATAAATGTCTGGGGGCTTCAAGAACTACAACATTAAGTGGATCCAGATCAGAGATAAACTCTTGATTCTCCAACGTTGCATGGTGAGACTTCTTCTTAGATGATCTCTTATACGTAGTTGGGGACAATTTCTAGGAAAAGTTGATATCATGAGAAGGTGTTTGTTTCTACTTTGGAGTGGCTATCAGAACAGACTGATTATATCCAATTGGAATGAGTGTATGTTCCCGATCCGGTTTTATGTATGATATATGGGAGTATTCCTCATAAGACCTCTAGATTAGAACAGAGGTGATTAAATACTTTGGGTTGGTATATTGATGAGACATCCTAATTATGGTGATAGAATTATGTGTTCGTACCTATGGTACTGTTGAATCTTTTGTTTTGTTATTATGGAAAGTATAATGAATATGGGTAGGGATTTTTGTTTTCCCTTTCATCATTTCCAAAATGTTCTTGGTGACTTCAGATGTCCTAATGAGAATATAAATCTATTCTGCATCTGTATTAGGTGTATGTAACTACTCCAATCCTCCCTTTACTATCACTAGATATTGACAGTACTCGTGCATAGGGGTATAGAGATGAGTTTTCTGAAGGTTTTTCATCAGAGATTTACAACAGAATTCTACAGGTACTACCAAATAAGACGTTTGGTGGTCTTGATTGACATTGGAAGGTGTATGTACCTAATGGATAATTTTTGCCACATTTGGTTGGTAGGATTCCTTGAATACAGCTAGATGCGTCTACTGGGTGACAGAATTAAGGCATGAAGTTGTATGTTCTCGTTCATTTTTTTTCACCAAGTTAGGTTGATGGAGTTCTCCAGAGAGGGAAATGGTAGGAACGTGCTCCCTGTTGGATGTATTTTGTCTCTAGTGCTTAATCTTTCATGTCCGTGTCTGAGGGACCAAGGCTGGACAACTTTAGATAACACCCTCATCATGATGAGGGTTTGTTTCCACATGACATAGGCAATGGTGATTGTAGGTAAGAGCCCTTGGAAAGGAACTCTGAGTCATTAGGACAAGTCCATGGGTGGCCTCTTGGGCAACCTCCCCAAAATAGGGGATGGATTTGTGATTTCATTCTGGGGATAAACTCTTGAAATGGTTGAAGATGGTGGTTGGCACTTTCAGCTTCTGGACCCCTGATAATCATTGACCAGATGACCAGTGGTTATTCTTGATTTGGAGGGCCTTTCAAGAAGCCTCCAATGTTGGTATTGTACCATATTGATGTCACTCTTATGAAAATTCATTGTAGACTAAGTGCTGAAGAAACTGAGTCGGTGATGGCGTCCTTCGAGTGGACAAGGATCCAATTTGATTAGCAGCTGGGGAATTCACGAGTAAAAATTTTAAGGAAGACATTTGGAATGAAGGTATGTCCTAGAGGGAAAATACTTGTATATATGACAAATGAAAATAATGAACTCTAGAAACGTAACATCATTTAGATGAGCACATGTGTTATTGGTTTCTTTATCGTGACCTCTTTTATTAATTGATAAGTGCCTGACATATGGGTAACACTATCATCTTGGTTAAGGATTCATGTTCGGTTCACAATTTTTTGTTTCCCCCATAACATGTGTTCTACTTAGGAATCACTAATTTTAAATGGTTTCCATCCTAATAATTAATAGAACCAAAAACACCCAATGGTTTTATATCCAAAGGTACTTACATTCCAAAGGAAGGTGTTCTTTAGGTTTGTTGACCTACGATACATAAGAACTCACATTGGTCGAGAGGATGGGAGGTCAAGCGTATCATACTTTTTTGGGGGGATTATTGACTACTCCAAGTCTCTATTATAGATTTAAGATATGTTCATGAATCCTTATTAATTTACCAACCATAATGTAGGATTCCCATGAAATTTTCAATCAATTATACAACATGCATGGAATTAATAATCATCCATATATATTAGAGGTTCTTCATTAATGGAGATATCTCTATGTATTTTAGGTTCTATATCAATGGTATCCTCTCATATACCACTTATATATTGTTTTTCCAATTTTATGATGATTCTGCTTTTTGGGCCACTCACCGAGGCATATGGGAATTTATCTTCACCCAGGGAAATGGAATTTTTTTTGATGTTGGGTTCAAAAACATAATGGGATACTTATATATCCTCAATAAAGGAATAAGAACACATGTAGTTTGATGCCACTCATTAGGACACAACATACATTTTAATGTTGTTTTATAAGGTCCTGATTGTATAGTTTCATGTCACATGGTAAGGACATCTAGGCTAAAGATTCCTAGTTAATGATTAGTGTTTGAATTATGCCTATGTAGTCCAAGGAACCAAGAAAGGATATGAGTTCCAAAGATGGATTAGAACCTGCTGAGAATGTGGTCCATAAAGAACATGTTTGACTTGGAGTGTTGGTTTTGAACCTCATGGAGGCTTCCTACATATCCCACTTTGATGGAAATCAAATCCCACATAGATCAGTAAATCTCACAGGGGAGTATAGACCATTCAGAGAAATAGGTTAGGGCTTACTCCTAAATAGGATTCCCTTATAACAGGGTCCACGAGAGTTTTCTTAACTCATATAGATTCAAGGGGGGATTAATTCATGTCTTATTCCTAAAGAGGATGCCTGAACTAAGGGAATTAGGGTTGGACTCCTGTGGATGATGTCCATTGATCTTGGGCCCTAGGTGAAGGCTTCTTACTATCTTAATTATGGTGGGAATTATACTTCATATAGTTAAAGATATGAGTTTGATTGTGTTCATATTATTTTAATCAATAATCTCTAAGAACACATGAGTCATGCATAGTTTGAGAAACAAGAGGATGTGAAATATTCAACCAACCACACACTTTCTCCTTTGCTGATGGAAGAGGTCGAATCTGTGGTGAAAGAAGCCAGGGCAATGGTGGATGAGGATGTGGGGAAATGAAACCTTCAATTTGAAACGATGGTAAAGGTCATTTGGTCTAGTCTGAAATGCTAGGGGATTACTATAGGAGGGTTTCCCTAGAATTGGTCTTGTAGTGGAAGGAGGATATAATTCCCTATAGAAGGGAAGAGCCAGTGTAATCCTCACTCTTCTTATTGGGGATCGGAGGCTCCATGTCTCAAAGATGAGGAGAGGAAGATAGAGTCTTATCTTGATAATCTAAGACTAGGAACTCCCCAACACTATCATTTGGGTAAATTTCTATGTTAACATGGATATCTAGATCCATAAACACTTTTAGGATCCCTACCCTCTGGTAAGATGAGTGTGGGAAACCCTTGACCAATGATATCCAAATCCAAATGGGAGACACACTGATGTATCTTTCCTAAAGTATTGATACATCAATAGGTATTGGTGGAGCTTTTAACTTGGACCCTTTCAGATAAGGAATCCAAGGAAGGAGAGGGACTTTTAGGGGTGGTTTAGAAGCGGTCTACTAGGATGGCTCATATAGCTAGACCGTTCTGGCATGCCACTTAGGCATTGCATATAGGTGTATTGAACAGGTCGTAAGAGGAACTGAAAAATGATTAACATGGTAAGGATAAGCCTATGAAAGCATGATATGACTTGGGAAATGGAATAGAGTGACAATTGAACTTGGGTGAGGTTTTAGCTTAAGCACCCTGAGTGTCAATTTATGTCCTTTGGAAGCATCTTGTGTAGGGATTTTCTAAAGTAAAGACCTTGCGTATATGACTTCATCTCATGGAAGGAAGGTCCTTAATTAGATGTTTGGTATTTTAAACTATAAAAGGAACATGATCATTCTTATCCTATATAAATCTTTATTCTCACATGTTTTAGAGAGCTACCTAAGAAAATTTGGGGGACATGGGAAAAGGAGATACACAATGGGAGATTGGGGAGTATTTCAAACTTTTTTATTTATCAAAATGGTGAGACCAAGGGTCCTATTTATAAGAAAGGAGGGGACAATGTTGAATGGTGTTTTTCCATATTGGTCTCTGGAATATATCCATAGAATAGCTATTCTAAATAGAAGTGCAAAAAATTATACTACCACATAGGATTGCGGAGTATGTACTTATTATAGGTCCTCGATATAGGGGGTTGTGCATTGGGCTTCATGGGTAGGACTTGTGTTGGCTGCACGATGCGTAGGTGTACCACGTAGGTCCCTGTACCTTTATGTTGAAATGGAAGTAGCTGTGCTATCCTTATTATGGGCCAGTATGTTGTGTAGTTTCCTTGAACATTATTTCTTTACTTCGGTTATATTTTCATTGATACTTTAAGATATCCAAAGTTCTTCTACATAATCATTTTTCCAACCTTTTTTAAAAAAATTGTGCCAACATCAGTATATCTTTCTTATCTTATGATGTTGGTTCCACAGTTAAGTGTTTCATGTTTGACTCATCAAATTGTGTCAGCCCAATGTGTGTTGGGTATAATGAGCTATTAAAGGGGGATGTGTTTTTGTGAAATCCATACTTGTTGGGTAAAATGTCCTCGAATAGTCTCCAAAGGGTTTATTCGTGGAGTCAAAAACACCTAATGACTCTTACATCCTGGATTCATAGACCTTCTTTCCAATGGAAATCATTCATTGAATGATTTTTCCAATGAAACTTTAGAACTCACATTGGTTGAGAGGATGGGACTCGAGCTCATCACACCCTTTTAGGGGGAACTATTTCCTATTCTTGGACTCTATTATAGATTTATGTTATGTTAATTTGTTCTTGAATCTTGGGTTCATTCCCAATCATGTTTCCATTGATTAACCCTACGTTGCAAGATCAATCATAAATATACATGGGTTTGGAATATCATGTGTGTATTCAAGGTTCTCCATCAATAAGGAAATATGTATATATCTAATATTCATCATCAACATTACCCTTTTGGTAAAAACTCAGGAATACTTATTCCTTTTATTGAGACAATGATGATTTAATCCACGTAATGTGGTGCTCTGGAATTTATCATCATCTAGGGGGATGAGAGTTGTTTCGATGTCGGGATCGAACCCATGAGATGTGTTTTCTATATATCATGTGAGAGGAATAAGAACCCACGTATTTAATTTCCACTTAATGGGAAACATCACCTTTTAGAGTCGTCTGATAAGGACCTAACCATGAATTTTAACGTCTTGCAAGAATGAAGACTAGGAGGAAGATTCCTAGTCAATATTTAATGCAGGACTTACACCAAAGTGGCCCAAGGGACACATAACATATGTAGTCTTCTAGTCCAATATAACTCTACTGGGGGTGTGGCCCGAATAACATTTGGGTTGATCTGGGATTTGGGTTTGGACCTGATGGAGGCTTCCCACATATCCTAGTTTGTTGGGAATCAAAGCCCATGTAGTTCAATATATTGGGACCTTTGCATTGAAGAAACCCATTTTAGGGGGCATGATTGTAGATTACATCGAATATGAGGCCCATTTACCACTAGTTGGGACTTATAACTGTTGAGATGTCACATTGATCTTGGGCCTTAGATAGGTGTCCTACATATCCTGGTTAGGGAAGGAATCAGATTTCTCATAGTTCAACTGGTTGACTGAATCGTGCGGATGCCATGATGGCCACTAATCTCTAAACCCATGTGATTCATGCTCAGTGTGACATATAAGAGGAAGCAATAGATCTGGAAAATCACACACATTCCCCTCTCCATTGGTGTAAAAGGAGGAGGATGATGGGGGAAGAGGCTAGGGATACGACACTTCCTTGAAGAGAGGTTATGGGCTTACCTCGGATAGAGTGCCTTGAGAATGGTTCTTGGAAAGAGAAGGATTATGATTCCTCATAAAAAGGGAAAGGAAGTGTAATTTCCCTTATTTTTCACTATCCCTCATTGAAAAGAAAGGATGGCGATTACCCTTAGTCCCTAGAACATGGTGGTATATGTGAGCATCCTGAGGTCTGCACCAACATTACCATGGGAATGTAAACTTGGGGACATTCCGGGGGTCCTCCTTATTGTGGGATTACCCATGTGACATTACTTCATAATGATTATGTAAACATATAAGGGGGTTCTAATGAACATGATGTTTTTATCATATGGGATTGGTGGATTTAGAGGAGGATTTTTCATAGTGTCGTTGGACTGGTTCGTGGAGGGTCTATGGATAATGCAATTGAATTGAAGAAAATGATTGAATCCAGAGGATGAAATGCCCAAGAATACCCCATTATGCATGCCATTTCTTTATATAGGATGAAGTTTTCCCCCAAATCATGTTTCTATGTGGGTGAAGGGGTCGTCTATGTACCATGATGGTTCACAGACCTAGATTTGGTCTACATAACATTCTACTACATGAAACCAAGTTCAATTAGTGTAACATTTTTCTATGCAGTGATGAGTTCCATCTACATAGAATTTTGATATTAAAGGTTCATATCCAGCTATTTTGTGAATTAATATGTGGCTTAGGGTTCCACCCCCATATCATATTTCTATGTGGGATGCTAGATTAAATAATGGGCATTGGTTATGTGCTTCACAAAAATACCGTCTGTGAAGGAAGATGGGTTCACAGTTTTCGAATTACTATTATATTTAATTATTTAATATTATGTGATGTGTTATACCTGTAGGTAATTTTTGAAATAGGCTATCTTATGCGGAGATATTTCATATGTTCCATAATCAATCGAGCTTCTCAAAAATCCTCTCTCTTTTAGTCCTCCTACTGGGATCCTTTTATTGAGAGGCAGAGGAACTGGGTTGGTGGGCCACATGATGAATTTTGAGGAAGACTGAGGAAGAATACTACCCCATGGACATCTCAGTCATTAGGGGAATGGGTTTGACATCCCCAGTGGTGAGTATTACCTCTTAATTCTCACAAGAAACCTCACTTCATCAATGGGAAGCCTCTGGCTCTGCCTTGCCTGCGAACCATTTGATTTCACAAGGGACGTCATATGTGGGGAATATATCTAAGCCTCCTTCCTGAAAATGATATCATTTACAGGGGGGGACTGGTGTTTTCACCTCTATCTCACAAACTGATTAGTTTGCGGGCACCCTGTGAAGAAAACTGCCATGCAGAGTGGCGGTCCATGAAGGAGCTCTACTTCGCAACGCCTCTTCTTTAATTTTCCAAATTTTTGTCGTTTCCAAATTTTCTTCTCTAATAATCCATTTAATATGTTTTTTTTCAAATGTATTGGAGTATATGATTTCTATTTGAAAAGTTTTTAGGACCCAAAAAATGTCCCCCATTGGAATGGGTTCTGATGAGGACAAAGAGGAGGTTATTCCTCTATATAAGTAGACCTAATTTGAATGGTATATCAAATAACACTCTAATTATTTCCTGATCCAAGAGACTCAATGAGCATAGTTTGACTATTTCTTTGGTTACATGGAAAACCTAACAAACCTTGTGTCTTGTCTTTTATTACCCTAGTTTTTTTTCTAAACATAATTTTTTGTGGGCATAGTGGTTATAACCTAATGTTTTATTAGGCCACCATTTTTGGGTTTTCATCCTAAAAATATTTATGTATCTTTATATTTTTTTTCTTGGTATTTCTCCTAAACTGTGTAGACCATAGGTCTAGAGATTGAGTACTTGACTTTTTTTCTCGGTTCCCTCTACGAGATTTCATCCAAGTAGATTTTTTTTATATTCCATGGGTAGTTTAATGTCTTGTAAACCAGACTATCATTATTCATTTTTAATGTCGAATAGGTTTGACCATGATTTAAAAGGAAAGGGCCCCAATTTAGTAATAATTTACCGAGGATGTACCAATATAATTCAGATATAAATGATGGATCTTTCTTGACCCTGATTTTTTCGTTTCTCGATATAGGATATGATATGGGGCATGGATTCCATGGGGTGTATGAATGTAGCTAAATCCTCTCCTAAGGACAAATTTTCCTTTAGTTGATAGGACTTTCTATGATAAACTTATACAGATCCATCAGGGCATTGTGAGTATAGTCAAATGAAGGTGTCCTTGGAACACTCATCTTGCATCTCCAATGGACAGTAAATTTTATGAGAATTTGAATTCATTTTTTCATTGAAGGCCACAATGATTGTAATGTTGAGGGAACAATGTGTGAAAGTAGTGGTGGAATTTTTATCAGCTTTGGATGAGAAACCACTCCAATATGAATTTGGATTTTGTAACTGAGGGATGAAGTATGGTGCAGTTTAGCATCGTACAATTGATACATTTGAGATTTATGATATAAATTTATTTTACTCTAAATAGAGGGGTGGATGATTCATATTTTTCCCATTAGTATAAAAAAAATGTTTTATCATATTCAATCATGAAAGGTGAGAGAGGATGTAAAATTTAATCTAAGGGGGTTTGTTTCGTAGTTCCTTGAAACATGTGTTCTTGTTCAAGACTCACTGCTTCCAGGTGGATTCTATTGGATTTATTCATGCTACCGAAAACAACCAACAGTTCTTTATCCAAAAAGGGACCTACTTTCCAAAGGAAAACATTTGTTAAGTCTGATATTTACAATACTTAAGAACATGCATTGATTGAGAGGATGGGAGGTTGGACACATCACTCCCTTTTGGGGGAATTATTGTCTACTCCCGGACTCTCTTTATAAATTTAAGATATTTTAATGAATCCTTAATAATTCACCAAGTATAAAATAATTTTCACTCGGAATTTTCAATCATTCATTAAAATGTGTGAAATTTATAATCATCCCTATGCATTGAGGTTCTTCATTAATTGACATATATGTATGTATTCAAGGTTATTCAATAAGGGTATCCTCTCATATAATATTTAGATATTATTTTAATCATCATTATGATGATACTAAATTTTAAGCCACTCATTGGGGAACACTGAAGTTTATTGATGTCTAGGGAGATGAAGGTTTGTTTTGATATTGGGATCATACCCATAAAATAGGCTACCTACATATCCTTGTGAAAGGAATCAGAACCCTCAAACTTTGGTTCCACTTAATGGGACACATCATACCTTTTAAAGTCAAGTGATAAGGGCCTAATCATACAGTTTAATGTCATGTGGTTAGCACATCTAAGACAAAGGTGTTTAGTCAAAGTTTAGTTTGGGACTTATGCTGAAGCAGCCTAAGGTACTTGGAAAGAATATGGGTTTCCAATAAGATTAGACCCTATTAAAATTATGGACCATAGATAATAGTGTTGATTTGATGTGTTGGGTTTGAACCTCAAAGAGGTTTCCTATGTATCCTATTTGAAAGGGAATAAAATACCACTTAGATCGATAAATATCATAGGAGAGTGTACTCCTTTGAGAGAAATGAGTTTGGGATTACTTCTTAAAAAGGAATCCTTGACAATTTGGGTGTTTAATTTGGGGATTATTCATAAGGAGGATGCCTTGACTAAAGGAATTAAGGATGGATTATTGAAAAGGATATCCTAGTGAGCCATGGCCCTGAGAAGGCTTCCTACATATCCCAATTATCGTGGGAATCAGAGTTCTCGTAGTTTATTCAATATGGGGATTGTGTATGGAAAATAATCATTTAAGGAGACATCATTTGGATAACCCTTTAGGAAAGTTACCATTTTGATTTCGTGCCTTCAAGCAGGCATCCTGCATATCCTAGTTTGAATAGGAATCAGATTTCTTATAATTCAAATTTTCTTTCAAAAATGTTGTGATCATGAAAAATCTCTAAGAACATGTGAGTCATGATGGGTGTGAAAAAAATAGGATATAAAAGATTCAACAAATCCACTCACACTTTTCCTCCTCCTCTAGTGGAAGAGGGAGCACCTATGGAGGCGACGGTGGACAAGGGAGAGCCGATCCAGGAAGAGGGTGAGGCGATGAGTCTTCCCTCTGTTCTATTTACATTAGACAAGGGTCCAATAAAAGGAAGGAGTGAAGGTAAAGAAATTATAGATAATAAAGAATACAACCTTCTACTTGAAAGGTTTGGGGCTTACAATATGATGGATTCCCTAGTAGATCTTGGTAGGGGAGGGAGACTTGTCCTTTTCTTGCATGGAAAAGAAAGCATGAGTCATACCTTCCCTACCAGAGATCTGAGGATCCAGGTCTTAGAGCTGAAAAGTGGAGTATAAAACCCAATCCCAAATCCTACAAACAAGAAACTTCCCAACAATGTTATTGGGAGAAAGGTCCATGTGACTGCGAGTATATAAAGCCATAGACACTCCATGAATTCTAGAACCATTGTGAAACAAATGCGGAAAACCTCTAACTGTGGATATAAAACCCAAATATGATACATGATGATGTTTTTTTCCTAAGGTTTGATAAGTCAGGTGGTTTCAGTGGAGGCTTTAAATTAGTTCCTTTCAGATAAGGGAACCAATGAAGAATATACCCTTCCATGATTGACCTTAAAAATGGTACCTAAGCTGATATGTAGGCCTTATACACAACTCTTCTACATAGGTGCCCTATATAGGTAAGACACGTAGGTACCCTATGTATGTAAGCAGCATAGTTTTACCATGCAGGTATGTCGTGCATGCCGTTATGATGATTGAAAAGTGCTTCACATAGGGGAAACAATCCTACATGAGCTTCAAATTGTGAAAGACTTTCAAAACATGATTATCACATCTAATTATCTCTACTCTCATGTTTTTAGAGAGATACCTGAGGCAATTGGAGGGATCTAGGTGAACGAGCTACATAATGAGAGTTTTAGGAAGTCCTTAAACTTTTTCAATCCCTGAAATGGGGAGCCCAAGGGTCCTATTTATTGACAAGGAGGTGTCTGGTCGAGGGGAGTTCATTGGCGGAGGTTTTTCATGCAGTCCCTTCGCGTAGGTCTAGCACACATGGGAAAAGAAAGTATACTAATGAGTAGGTCTGGCACATAGGTCTGCCGTGCAGGTCTGTCGTGTTGGATTTTTGAAAATTTGGCTTTCCTTTTAATTATTTGAAAATTTTCATGGAATTTTGAATTATCTAGGGCTATCTTTATAGTCTTTTGTATCATAATTAGTGTCAACAAAATACCCCCCAGGATTGGATCTGATTAGAAAGAGGTTTGAGTCCTGAGGTAAAATTGCAAGGAAATTTCTATGGATTAATTGTTGAAATGTGTAGGTTTGTCTTGGAGCTTCTTCTTATAGGTATTCCATGTAGCTTTTTTTGCACAGGCATGTTGTGGATATCATCGGCTGGATATAAATCTGTCCTATCCTTTCGGATTTTCTTCACCCATGATTCCAAATTTTTCAACTCTTATTGCGTAGCTCTTTCGTCCATCCTCAACGTGTTTTCCCTCACGTAGTCTCCTTGAAATTTTTTGAAGGTGAAACTACTTTTAGAAATGGATCTACCCAGAAGGACTTCATCGAAGGAGTTGCACTAGGACCCTTATCGAAGGACATACACGATGAACCTCGTCGAATAACCTACATGAAGAGTTTCCATTTCCATATTTTTAACATCCTTTAATATGAAATTTGATTTTTCATAAGTCGAAATTCCAACATAATAAGGGAAGTTTGGTAATTTTTTATTAAATGTCTCATTTGATAACTTCTACTGAAGAAGCTAAGGTTTATCAAAATTAGGTGATGAAGATCGTCAAACTAGATTATTATGATGTTGTTGAAAGTATAATTCCTGGATTATGGAAAGGTTTAATTCCATATCAATGTGAATTCCCAAAATGTCCTTAAATGCCCCTATACAGTCGTGAGCTTATACAAGATTCCCACATTCGATCTATTAAGAAATACTTCCCAAATAATTGGTTTCTTCAATATGCCAATTGTCACTGCATGAATATTATAGTGAGGGGTATGCCAGTTCATGATGGAACGATCCCTATTGTTTGCATCTACATAATAGTGGTTTTAATCCTGATATAAAAGATCATGTTGCAGATCGAAGGACACATTTCTATGATTCAACCATAAAGGCTTCTGAATCTGATCGGTCTAATGGTTGGAAGGAAGACTAGGATCTTCATTCTAGGGGAGGTGTTAAAACTAAATGGATGTGGGCATTTTAGGTACCCCTGACTTTTTCAGAATTCAGGAAAGAGTTATCCGATGTTTTTATCTATTAAGCTGTCTATATGGGACAAAATTATGTTTATAAAAACAATTTCATTCCTAAATTTCTGAGTCGATGGAGTCCACAGACGAATTATTTCAATTTGACGCACGATGAAGTTGGCATAAGTTTGTGGGATATCTACCAAATAGATAGGCTTCCCATTATCAGGGAATTGTATGACGAGTTTATCCCACTAGCTACAACATGGGGTGATGTTACTAGAACACCAATGTTGCTCATGAACTATTCAACATAGCAATGAAATTACCCAAATACAAGAAAGATATTCATGCTAGAGTGTGGATGGAAGCCTTTTTAGAACCAACAAAAAAGATAAGTCCCACCTGTGGTTGTACTACTATTTGTACTTCTACTGATAACTAGGGATGTTTTGGCACATATTGGCCTATACTAGAGAGAGGTCACTATAAGAACTTGGGCTATAAGGTCAAATCTGATATTGATTCAAAATACACTCATAGCCGCCTTCCATGCCATGTGGCTAAGAAGTTACTTACTTCCTGTTCATGATTCTTGAGGTGGTGTAAGGCCAGGGACTTTTTTCATCGTAGATAAATGGGTAGTAGGGAAGAATATTGGGTTAGAAACTCATGTATTAGAAAACATTTTCTATTCCTTGCTGCATTTATACAATGGAAATGCTCTATTTAGAATTTCAGGGAAATTCCATGTGTTGTAGGGATGGATTGCAGCTCACTTTTCGTCATACTCAGTGTTGAATTTAGTTAGAGTCCCCA
Source organism: Viscum album (assembly GCA_963277665.1). NCBI lineage: Eukaryota > Viridiplantae > Streptophyta > Magnoliopsida > Santalales > Viscaceae > Viscum > Viscum album. The sequence goes on from OY728157.1 coordinate 1,319,717,714, forward strand.
ATGGTCAATTCAATCCATTTTTACAGAACTTCTATAGTGTTTAGCCTTTGAATTTGAGACCTGATGTTGTGCTAAAGTCACATAATTCATCAGGATAATTCAGCTTCTTTTCTTTTGGTAACCCACCAACCAGAAAATTTATTGATGATGGTAACGATGAAAATTATGAGTTGAGATATTATATGATATCATTTAGGGATAGTGTATTATTGACCAGGATTTATGGTGAAATTATCTGTGTAGATTACTTTCCCCATAGGTTTTCTCATCAGTTCATATGTCTTCCGCAATCAAACACTATTCCACCGATGTTTGTTAGACATGAGAAACACCCAATGGTAGCGATGTAATTGTGGATTGTAATGGATTAAGAGACATCCAAATTTTCAATTAAATTACCTCTATCAGATGCATCAATCCGATTGGAAGATGAATATTCCAAATCATGCGCTTCTTCAAATCTTCAAGGGGATTTGAAAAAAGGAATATATCAAGTGGTAGCTACAATGACCATTGTGCATGGAAAATATGGTAAGAAGTCCATGAACAAAGATGAAGTTGAAGTTTTAGAGGTTTGTAAACCTTCAAAACATCTTCACAAGAGGTATACCATGAAGACTAGGGATAGAGAATCAATACCTCCAGTGCCATGCTGATCCAGCCACCACTATTAGAAAGAGATTCTTATTCCATCTGTTGACCTTTCTGAAGAAGAAGGGAGGCCTGAAGAGGCTCACAAGTTAGAAGGTGTTGAAATTCCTCCAAAACCAACCATACTAATATCAAGTTATGTGCGACCTTCATCCATTCCCTTTTGGGAGAGAATGACCTATGAACCCAGGGATGCATGGTCATTCGTCTAACATGGAATTAGAATACCTGATGTGGGTGACATTAAGGTACCTTCTGTTTGAAATTCAGATAATAACTTTTCTGAAGTATAGGAGAATATTACGGAGCTAGAGGCTTTTATATATGAAACTGATGAACAAATACCAGCCTCTAAATGAGTATCCCATATGATGGACTTAGGTATACACAAATAAGTAATTATTGACCTTGAGGAGGAATGAGATATTTATGTTAATACTGAGAACATATTTTCCTTTTCTTTTGTATCAATTCTGATTTACCATTCATAATCATTAATATTGATGAAATGCATTTTTTAGATTGAATGTAGGGAAGGAATCTCTGGATAGGTTCTTGGATCCCCAAGGTATGGGCCTACAGGTTCTCCCATCAACACATCAAATGATCCTCCCAGGTCTCCAGAACATTCTCTAGGAGTGAAAATTATGACTAGGGTAATGGAGAATGATAATAATCATCCATTACCTCATGTTTCTCCTACAAAGTGGAGTGTTTGGATTTCTCCTCAAGCTTAAGAAAATAAATACAAGAGATAAATGAGATTAGTCTTAAGTGTTCTCCCAAGGAGTAAGTTTTATTCCTTCCTTAGGGAATTATAATTTTCTTGATACACTCTGGTAATCACTTTTATACTCTTGATGGATTTTAATATCTCCTATATCAAGGTATTAAGAGATGATTCTTCAAGACCAATAATGGAAACCCCTGGAGAAACCCAGGTTCATGTTGATGGATCTGCTACCTTAGTAGATAAAACATCAAAAGATTCAAATATACCCACTCCAAGCTCTATTGAGAGAGATAAAAGCCATGGTAAGATCAAATAAATTTTTCTTAAATATTAAATTATTTTCTAATTTTCTTCTTTTCAACATATCTCAGATCAGTTTCCTTTTCCAATGGATCCTACAATTATCAGTACAGATATTCCTATTGCTACGGGAAGAAGGAATGAAGACCCATAGCAGTCTGAAGTAAATACTGATGTTGAACCAAACCAAAAAAGATCTGATGATGTTATACCAATTGAAGAACCAACAGAAACAAATATCATCAGAGAAAATTGGGGCATCAACCAACATTTTTTGGATACCTTAAATGGTGACAAGGCTATAACATTCCAAGCAGCATACACTAAAATGATGGAAGACCTCAATTAAAATATTTGATATTCCAGGTTCTATGAAGAAGTTTGGGGATTTTCATGAGGAATTACAAGGATATAAGTTCACATAATTTAATTTTACATATATAATTTTTCATCATTTACTTGATACTTCACATAAAAGTTTACCTTATGCAGCTTTGTCTATAGAAAATTTTTCAAAGGCTATTAGAGAGAGGGGCATTCCACTATATCCTTCTTCTACTGATGTTGGATAAATACCAACTAAGGACCCCCCCCCCATTGAGAGACATTCTAGAGCCTTCAATTATGAAACTTGGGAAAACACAGGAGAATTCCCATTCTCAAGAAACATATTCTCAAATTTATAAAGTTGAGAATATTTTGGATGAATCCAATCAAGTGACTGACTTAATATTGAGTAAATGTTATCTGTTGTTTGGACCATACTCTGTTTTCTGCATTTTTCTAAAAAGTAAAATGAACTCGATTTATCATTTAGGGTTATCATCTCCCAAAGTTATATTAGAAGGTGAAGCTTTTGTGTTGGCTCAGACATCAGTAGAAGGTGAAGCTTCTACTATTCCAAGAGAAGAAGAACAAGGAAACTATTTAAGTTATTTGTTTCAAAAGTACATTTTACCCCTTGGTAGTGACTCAGATTCATACTTAGAGATGATATATGCTCTTGGTATAGAAATCAAGGAGACGTGGAGAAAAATATGGAGCATAATTTCTGAGAAGCCTTTGGATGATCTGTTGTCCCATTTCGGAAAACATCCATCATTATTCTATGTATTGGGATTTAGTGGATTAAATTATTGACCAGTCTACAATGCAATGAAAGATACCATTTTATGATGGGAGAAGGAACATATACTACAAAAAAAATTGAGAAGGCTAAACGACTTATTAATATTTAGATCTTCTAAGCTGCAGTAGCTGAAGTAGAGGTTGATCATAATAAGATGTAAATAGAAATCAGCCAATAAATATAATAATACCTGAAGGAATTGTTATATCTTTAATAGAAACTGGATGATATTCATAATGAACATTATAAATTGAACCAAACACTGGGAGAACCCCAATTGTAGGGGATAACAGCTATTTCAATGGCTAAATAAGCACTTCTTCAAGCCGAGGAGGCCGACGTTTCTCAACTATCTCAACTTCAAAAGGTGGTTGATTGGGATCATGAGGATATTCAACAAATGAGGAGTCACATTGAGAGTTTATTTTAACACATGATAGAGAGGTTCAATTTTTTGGATGACCCTATGATTTTGTATAATGAATGAAATTTTATCTTCAATCATATAAGTCTTTCTTCTTGATTTTTTTGATTGAAATATTAAAGGTAATGATGATGATGATTGTTTTTAAGCATCAAACCTTCATGTCAGATAATAATGATTACAATGAAAAGAATGGGGGTGCTCAAAATTTTCTTATTAACCTAATGGGCCTGATGATCATAGTTTTATTTTTTTACTAGGGTTATAAGGATAACACCAACAAATTTGTATCTTTTTACTTAATATTGCTCAATATTACCAAAACCATACAAAAATGTATGTTTAGTGAGTTGGGTAATGATTTTTTGCTAAATATTTCCCTTTATGGGTTTCCAATCTGGTGAGTACCATGGCTTTGGTTATTTGAAGTTTAAAGTCATGGATGTTGGACTATAAAGGGCTATTGTTTAAGGTCAAAAAATTTTGACCATAAATTTTGAAATTAAATCCCATAAAATACTCAGTGGCTAGGAATTTCTCAATTATTATTTAAATATTTTCAATGGGAATCATGAGTCATAATTTTTATGGTCACAAAATCTAAAACTTTTTTAAACATAAATGAAGTATCTTCCAAGAGCGAATTTACCAATACTGAAACACCCGTTATGGGGGTTGTATTATACAGGGCCAACCGGGGCATATTAAGCATAGCCGAATAGTAGAATCTTTTAACTAACATGCTTGTTATGTAGGAAAATATTATGTACAACCTTTGGCGGCGTGTACAACATAGTCAAGGAAAAGTGCTCTTAGGAATTTAACATTTTACTATTAATGGACAAGGGAAAATAATAATTTGGTGACTCAGGACCACAATGGGTGATCTTTCCAAGGAAAGGGATTTTATGAATAAATTGTTATCTATGCAAACATATGTCATGAGTAGGGATACCACTTCTACACAAATACAGTGTCTAATGAATGGTTATAATTATTCAGAAAGGGTAATTACTCATATTAGGCTGCGCAGTTTTAAGTCATGTGGTGAGGAAATTGTATTGTGCAGTTTTATGTAATGTGTTGAGGACATTGTACTGTACAGTTTTATGTCATGCGGTGAGGAAATTGTGTGGCTTTAATTTAAGGTCTTTACCTTTGAATAGAGGTATGAGTTTCTTCCAATTTATTGAATTTTTTTTGGGAAACATACTACCATATTCAGGTATGGAAGGTATGAAATGTAAACTATAATTTAGGAATTTATGAATTGAACGAATGATATTTGAACAAGAGGTCTAAAGGAATTATAGGATGTCTTTTCCAAGAATGAAGTTACCATAGTTTAACAAAACTATTATGGGGGTTGTATTATGTTGGGCCAACTAGGGCATATGTTGCATAGCCAAATAGTGGAATCTTTTGATAGGCATGCCTGTTATGTAAGGAAATTATGAAAGGCCACCTAAGGGAAAGTACTGCATAGTCAAGAAAAAGATCTCTCATAAGTTTGAAATTATATAACTAAACTACGAAAATGTTTATAGAGATTCAAATTCTTCAAAGCATAGAGTTCGGTTTATAAAGAAAGGTACCTGGATATGGGGAGAGTATTTCTCATCATGAATTCCAAATAATTGGTGGAATATGATTTCTACGAAGGTCTGACCCAATCCTAGGGAGTATGGTGTTGGTTGTTTGAGGTCATACAACTATGACCCGAAATGGAAATAGTATATGATATGTGGCCATGTGATTCCAACGTTATTTCATATTTCTTTGATCACAGTGGGAGGGAAATATGTAAACCATGGTCTTGAAGACTTTCAGATTGAGAGAAAGGTAATGGGATAGATATAAATGAATTACTGCTTTAAAATATAGATTATTGTATATTGTTATCAATGTTTGAAGGGGAAAAATGTACTTTAAATAAGAACAAAATTACCATTATTTGATAAACCTATTATGGGGGATGTATTATGCATGGATGACTAGGTAATATGTTGTGTATCCAAAGAGTGGTATACTTTTACTAACTGGACTGTTATATTGGAAACTTATTCAAGGCCACCTACGGTCACATACATCATAGAAAAGAAAAAGAGTTCTCTGATATCAAAGACTCTGTCACAAAAAAACTATAAAAAAGATTATAATGATCTAAAATATTCAATATTAAGAGTGTGAAATATGGAAGGGGTAATTCTCAATGTACAAGATAAATATTTTAATCAATATTGGTCTTGATTTTTATGTCCTTTACATAGATCTTACTCACATGTAAAATGGATACTTTTATTGTTTCATTTGAATCAATATTATGTTTTGTAGTTTAGAGTCATGCATGGAGGACATAAAGTGATTCCTACGTAAAAAGAGAACATTGTGGTTGGACCAAGGAATTAAACCTAGGTGTCACTACATATATCATATGGATGGGAATCAAGCCATATGTAGTTCTTTAAACATTCCCTATTCCGGTTTTATTATTATATATGGAATAAAGGGTTTTTTTTATCATGGCTAGACCCAAGATTAGAGATCTTGGTGTCTCTACATATATCATATGGATGAGAATCAATCCAAACAATGTTCTTGGACAATAATTTATAACACCAATCGAGTTTGATGTGCGTGATGGGGGATTTAAAACCAATTTTAGAAGAATGGTTTAATTTTAAGATTCAAGATGGTATGAAAATCAAGTCATGTATCATAAAAAAGCAATCTGTATAGATCTAGTCCATACATAGGATGAGGAAAATAGAAATAAATAATTTGGTATATTGTGTTTGGGACCATGATTGGTGAGCTTGGAATCTTTACATATCTCTTATGAATGAGAATCAAGCCACACATAGTTCTTGAAATGAGGTCAATATGAATATCTGACTCAAACACTGGGAGGAATTTAACTCATATACCACTAAGAAGTAACAATGATGTTAATGATTCTTACATATGGGAGATCCTAACATCAGATAGATAAGATGTTAATCATATAGTTTACTATCATGTAATGAGGGAAAATGATGTCATGCAGTTTAACATTGTGCGATAGGGACAAATATACTATGCATTTTATCGTCCTGCAGCATTGATGCTTATGGTTGTTATACAGTTCAATGTCTTGCAACTTGGACCTCATGTTGTGCAGTTTAGATTAATGCATATAGGATGTGGTGTGCGATTACACAAAATATTTCTTAAAAAATATCACATTGGATGGAGTTGCAATATGCTCTCCATCCATTGAGATTGTGGAATAATATCCATTTGAGTAGACCTTATGTATGGAATATGGTCCTTCCCACATTGATTCATTCTTTGGAGGTTTTTTTCCTAGTTTCATTGGAGTCCTGAGAACCAATACCAATTATCCATGTAGAAATCAACGGAGGCAAACATTCTTGCTAAAGGATCACACTATTCTGTTTTGATATACTTGTAAATGATGTAAAGTGCGTAATCTTTTTTTGTATAATCATTCTATCTCATCAAATAATTTTTAAGACTTCTTATTTGTATATAAATGATCACATATTGAAAATATGAGTGAATGATATTGAATTTCCATTGGTGAAACTGCTATTGTTCCATACACCAACGAATATGGGGTTGCTCGAGTGGTAGTACGGGTAGTAGTTTTGTAAACCCATAAAGCATGCAAAATTTTATCATGCAATGATTTCTTATATTTATGAACTGTATTCTGGAGTATATTTGATAGGGTCTTTTTGAATTCACAGTCTTTCCATTGGCCACTGCATGATAGCGTGATGAATGTTTGGACATGATACTGTGCACCTGATATAACATTTATACCTCAACAGAATAGAAATTGGAGCCATTGTCTGTCAACATAGTATAAGGAACACTAAATATGGTGATGATGTTAGTTTTTAAAAAACTAACAATGACTTTAGATTTGATTTATTTGAGGGGTATTACCACAGCCCATTTAGAGAAAAAGTCAGTAGCAGTAGGAATATACTTGAACAGCTTAGTTGTAGCTGGATGATAACGCCCTACTACATCCATTCCCCATGTGGAAATTTGCCAGGAGTATTTTTTTTGTATGTAGAAACTCTAGGGTTGATGAATGAAGATGGAATGCACTTGGCAGGGATGACCTTTATGTGGTAAAATATGTGCAATCCTACATCATTGAAGGCCAGAGGAATCCAACCCTTCAGATTTGATCAGAAATCTTTTGTCCAAATCGGTGAGGACCATAATCTCATGAATGTACTTCTTTAATGACAGCTATAGTTTCTTCTCCATCAATACAACTGAGGAGGACACCATTAAAGCCTCATTTATAAAGGATCTTCTAGTGATCTTTACTATCACAAAGAGTAAAATTGGAAACCCATCATCGGATCTGTTCCTTTTCAGCTCTACCTAGTGAAATTACTCTATTTTGAAGATATTCCATGATGGGTGTCATCCATCCCATGGTATAACTATATTGCTCTGAAATAAGGCTAATTTCATTAATTTCCTCCATTCTAGTTTGAAAAAAATGTGGGACCATAAGACTATTGGAAATACTGATGATTGTCTCATCTCGATATGGATCTACTAGTAATGTAGCTGCATTAACCAGTGCATCATCTTGGGTGTTTTTTTATCACAGGACATAGGACAATGACGGCTCTAATGGAAATTCAGTCATTAACCCTCAAACATAATCACACAAATGGATTAACTATTCATTTCTGATTGCATAATCCCCATTGATTTGTTTTATTACCAACTCCGAATAACCTTTTACTTTCAGCTGATTCACTTGTACCTGAAGTGCCAATTACAAGCTTGTGATGAGAGTTTGATATTCTACTTCATTGTTGGTACTTCCTTCTTAAAACAGGAATGAATAAGGAAACACTTCATTTTATGGGTAGATAAGTAAAATTCCTAACCCAACATTGTTGATTTTAGGGTATTCCATTCTCTTCCCTATTGGACTTATGGAGGCACCATCAAAGTACATTTCCCATGTTTGGGAATTATCTTGAATAGAGAATTCCTCTTCATCAAGAAGTTCAGTATTCAATGATGTATCTTCCGTAGATGAATGTTCATCAAGAAAATCCACCAAAACATGGCCATTTATTTCCTTATGAGGAACAAACTAGATATCAAATTGTTACAAAATAACTACCCACCATGAATAGTGTGGTGTATGCATAGGGTGGATGGGGATAAATTTGAACGGATTATTGCAACACACCAATTGAACCACATGATGTTGTAGGTAGTGCATCAATTTCAGAACTACAATGATTAATGTCTAGAAGAACTTCTTGATAATGGAATATCGAGTCTTTGTGTCAAGAATAGTTTGAATAAGATATTAAAGGATATTTTTGTCCCTAGTATCATTATTTTGGGCAGGGAAGGCACATAGTGATCGCTCTAAAGAAATCATATAGAGAATACGTGGTCTTTCTTCAATAGGTGGCATTAATACTGGTGAACTCAAGAGATATTTCTTGAGAGTAGAAAATGCCTCTTTGTATTCTTCAGTCTATTTATAGGTGACTCCATTATTCATTAATCTCGTGAAGGGAAAACACTTTCCTGCCAAATATGCGATGGATCGCTGAATATGGGCCATGTGTCCTTGGATTATGCTTAATGAGTTCAAATTTAAAGAATTTTTCATGAAAAGGATTGCCATTTTTTCTCAAGATGTACTTTGATTCCAATATGGAATACAACAAAGCCCAGTAATTTTCTTAAGGTTACCCTGAAAAAACATTTCAAATGGGTTTATCTTCAAATTATGTTATTGATGTTTACTAAATATGGTCTCTAAATCAGCCAAGTGATCAGAATATAGTATGGATTTAACCAAAAAATCATCCACATAACATTCAACAAATTTTCCTAAGAAGGGTTTGAAATATGTTGTGTCACATGTTAATACGTTGCACTTTCATTATTTAAGCCAAAGGGCATTACCCGATATTAAAACACACCTTGAAGGGCTCTGAAGGATGTAGGATATTCATCCTCTAGGGCCATGCGGATTTTATTGTACCCAGAGTAACCATACATGAATTAAAGAGCTTCATAGCCAGCTCTTTCATCAATTAAAAGCTCTGTGATTAGAACTAAAAAAAACCATCTTTAGGAAAATGTCGGTTAAGATCTCTAAAATCAATGAAAACTCTGATTTTCCGATTCTCTTTTTTTACTAGGACAATGTTGCCCAGCCATTTTGGATATTGAACCTCATTGAAAATGTTATCCATGGTAATATTATCAACATCAGCTTTAATTTTAGAGGCATGAGTTGGGTGTGTTCTTCTTACTACCTACTTGAATCCTCGATGTTCATATGGAAAACCCAAATGATGAGTGGCTACACTAGGATTAAGACCTATAATTTCTGGATAATTCCAAGAAAATATATCTCAATGTTTCTTTAGAAATTAGGTATACATATGTTTTTCTTTAGAATTCATGGCTGCACTAATTAGAGTGGGGCATGGATCTTATTTTGTACCCTGATTTATTTCTTTGAGCCCATCCATAGTGGTAGAGACACCTTACTCAAATGCCAGAGGGTCTTCTCAAATATATTCTTCTTCTTCTTCATTATGTTTCACTTCTTATGTTTTTACTTCCATACTAGGTAATGAAGTAAAAAATTCCAAGCTAGGGGAGAAGTCAGTATTTGAAATTCCTGAAGAAGAGGCCACCATTTATGACCCTACTAATGATGAATGGTCTTTCTAGAGCATTGAAGTGGATATAATGAGTTTTGAATAAACACCCTTGTCTTCATCTAATATTAATACAAATTATTCTAGTCTGATTGATGAAGTAGAGACTTTTTGAAGTTAAGTGGAGGAAAGGAGACATCTTCATTTAACATTCCATCTCTTCATGGTAAATCAACAATTTCTCCAATGTTGTCATGCTCGATTGCTGCAATTGACATTATGGAATTCACAGGATGGGTATTTAGATTTGGGTCTATCCTTTCAATTTGATTGATATGAAACACATAATCTATAATAAAATTTTTTAATGGGTTTTATGGGATCTTTTCTCGAACATTTAGAGCATTGATTTTAGTTACCTCCTTTATTATAGACCTTGTTCCCATCATGTGATAAAATTCTGCCTCAATGTATTGAGATTCACACATTTTTAACAGATCCTTATCACCATAAAATGTTCCAATTTGAATATTGAAATAGTACTTGAGACATTGGTAGTATAATGAAGCTATGGCTGCATGTTGATGTATTTAAGGCCTACTAAAAATAATGTTAAAGGTTCTGTCCTGACGAACAGCCATAAAATCTAAATTAGATAAAAGATCTCTGAACTGAGTTCTGAGTGTAATATGTCCCAAAAGTTCTTTTTCATTCTTATCATAACCTTGAATCATTAAAGTGGAAGGAGATAAATTAGATTCAGTGAGGCCTAATCGACAAAGTGTATGAATATTAATGAGGTTGAATCCTAATCCATTATCAATGAAGGCTTGTCAGATGTCTGTGTCATTGACCCTACCATATAGATATAAGGGCCTGATATGTCCATGTACAACATCATCTTCATCTTTATACATAAAAGATATAACTTCATGACATTCTGCAGGATAATTCTCTATACGATAGACCTCAACAACAACAACTTCAGATTCAAACTCTTGAGAACTTGACAAAGCCTCAATAAGTGCTTCTCAAAGATCTTTTGAAAGTTTAAAGGCATCCTAAACTGAAAACATGGACAGTACTTAGTCTAGATGTTTCAAAACATCATAATTTTGGTCCATAGGTCTGCATTTCCTAGAATGGAGATGCAATTATACTAGTTCCATGGATGTTGATGCTCCTAATGTAGATGTACCATGTGTTGGGGAAAAATCTGGAAATATTTCGGGCTTTGTTAGATTGGATAGACTAGGTCTATCTACATGCTGAGAGAAAGATGGTGCATCCTCTAATCAGTCTTACAAAATAATCATGTCAGGATCAAACCTGTCATGTGTTGATGAATCTCCTTGTTCTTGTTGAGCTTGCTGAAGGTCTCTCCCGCGATTTTATGCCACACATATGATTTGAGAAAGGGTAGAGTTAAAATAATGGCTTCTTGAATACCCATGTATTCTCCTATATCATCAAACTTGGCTTCTTCCTCCAATCCCCCAATTAGGTACAGGGAAATCTCAATCATTATAATCCGAATCAACATCAGCATAGAGATTCGTTAAGTAAATAACGTTAATAGAACCAAATATTAATTCTTCATCTGATAAGGATTCATCGGGATAGGTCATTTTTGTTTGTTCCATTTTGGTGGGGCGGTTCCCATTACATTGAAATATATGGAATGATATCTACTATAATCAAGGACAAATTTGGTCTTGACATGATCTTGTCTTAATCTGACTTCTCTTTATCCTTTTGATTATGTCACTTCTTTGACGATTGACTTTTTGATGAAGGTGGTTTTGTTGTGGCAGGAGTAGAAGAAGACACAATCGGTTGTTTCAATTGTGTTAATAGAATGGAATGAGTTTGGATGATAATTTTATTGATCATAAAATTATTATATTTCTATAAACTTTTACCTCTGAATTCCTTCTTTTCACCTTCTTTCTCTGGGTCAGTATCAATAAAACATGCTACTTGGGCTGATGATCTTTTCAATTTCACTTGTCTAGAATCTACCATTTTTTCAAGAGTTATTCGAGAAAACACTCCTTGATAGGATTCCCCAACAACTGGTGAAAGGGAAAATAATTCAGAAGATCTTCATCTCCTTCTTTATTTGGTTTCTTCAGTCTTATAAACTGAATCAAATTATTTTCATGAGTTGAGATGAAGTAACCCATAACCTTTTCATTCTAGAAAGAGTAAATATTGTTCTTTAACTCCTCAAAATATTTTCGACATTTATATCTATTATCATCTTGACGAGGCAGTCATTGCTGCTGACACATGGGAGGAAGATCCCTTCGATATGATAGTGGTTTCTAAGTGGAAACAAGTTTAGGTGATTGCTTGAGTGTGACTATAACAACCGTTGCTTTCCTTATTCTACTTCTCAGATATGATGGAATTACATGAGATTTATCATTAGTTTCCACCATGAAATCCTCTTCATGTTGGGAAATTGAAGAAAGGTCTCGAAACCCTCATATATATTTCACAAGGATCAGTGGTGTACTTAACTCATCAAATAGATTTGCTACATAAATTGGCAGAAAATATTCTTGAGAGAGTGCCAGATTTAAGGAATATGTTAATCCTTTCTATCGAGCAATGAAATCCGAGACTCTTTCATTTTCCCATTGTTTACAATTTTTATGATAAAAAACATTCATCTTCAACAAATTCGTGTAACAGCCCAAGATTTTATAAAAAATATTCTTTTTAATTTTATTAATGTCTTGTGTTGTACGCTACACCAAAAGGAGCTTGCACAACATGCATCCTTGACTTGCCTTGCATTACACGCAATCACGACCTTCCTCGATAGCGTGTGTAATACGCAATACCGAGTTTCAGTAAACAAAGATATGCTATTAAAATATTATTAAAAATACCCGTTGTGAATAGTAATAACCACTTTTTAAAGTTCTGTAAATCTTATTTTTCAAAATGAACTTCATTTTTGGATTCGGAGTATCGAATTTAGCCTATGGTGAAATTTTGGTACTTTTCGGATAACTTTCATATTCTGATGAATAGTGAAAATTACTAATTTATAATTAAAAAAAACTTTTTTAATCGAAATAATTAATAGTGATAAATTATTAATTTGAGTGGTTTTAAAGTATATTTAGAATATATTTTTACAATTTAATACAATGTTGGTCATTAGATGTAATTTCACATTTAAACCAGACGTAATCAAATGTCAATCTTTTGATAGATATTGTTTCTTAAAAACACGTTATTTGTTTTAACAGCGGGATTTAATTATAAATTTAATTAATGAAATTTCTATGTTATGAATTTGGTAAAGTAGACTTCATTTTTGAATTCGGAATATGAAATATAGCTTAGGATGAAATTTTGGCATTGTTCTGAAAAACATCAATTTTTGATGAATAGTGAAACTACTAAGTGGTAGGTTAAAAACTGAATTTTGTATAAAACTTAATTTTACCGCTTCTGTGAATGGAATTTCGAAAATCCGAGAGACACGGTTAATATCAAGGACTAAAATGTGGTTCAATGAGATGAAAATAATTTTTTGGTGAATAGTAACTTTTTACGTTTTTTACCACGGTTAATAGTAAATAGGGTAACTAAGGGTAAATATGATATTACTATTACCCTAACACATGTCCTAATTCTATTGGACAAGTGTAATTCGACCAAAAACAAACTTAGGAATAAAATATGACCATTTAGGCCCACTTGGATTAGATTAGGACATTTATTATTAATTTATTTAAAGAAAGGTTAAAATAGTTAAAATCAAAGTTTAATAAGTAAATCATTTTTAATATGGGTTATACATAAGATAAATTCGATTGTAAATATTAATTAGAAAGCTAAAAAGATTTCCTAAATGATGGTATTTTATTTGTAATTTTTAGACATCAAATAATTTAATTTATTTATGACACAACGATGATGCAGTAACTATCTTATTAATGAAATATTGACATAATTGATGTTATAAACACCAAAATAAATGTAATTTGAAAATTTTTATGAATTACACTAATTTTCTAGGTTACTATGATATATTAATGTTGATTTAATCAACTTGGTTCGAACATTTAATTCTGTTATGACTTTCACAAAAATCATATATCAAATAGTGTCAAAATTGACACAAAATAGTTTTTAAATCAAATATTATATTATTAATTGTTATTTTATTCCTAAAAATCTAAGGTTCGGCCAAATGACTTAGATAAGGATATATATATTAATAATAAACAATTTGGGGTTCGTTTGGCATGTTATAGTAAGTGTATTAACCATATAGTGAAAGAAAACAAAAAGACACGGTAAATGTTAAATTATTTAACTTAGAGTTAAATCTAATTGACAAGGTTAAAATAATATCCTAAACTTGTCTAAATTCTATTGGTTGATAGGATTTCGACCCATCCCCACTTTAGCTTCGAAATAAGACCCTTTGGAACCATTATAAACCGATTTTGACTTTAATATAAAATAATATTTTGAGATATTCCTAAGGTGCCCCTCTCCTCCCTTATAAAAGGACACCTCCTCCCCCTCCTCCTCACACCAATTTGAGCACTCAAGCTCGGCCAAACCCTGCCAAAATCCCTTCTCCACTTCCCTAGCAACATCCTAGAGGTTCTGGTCTTCCTCAAAGACCAATTCTAGTGCCCTAAGAGGAGGTCTCAAAGAGGCACTTCAAAGAAGAGGTAATTACCGTTACCAATTCTTTCATCTTTATTTCTTCTTCCACTTCTTCTTATTAGGTTGTTTCATTATGAAGTAATAACATCAGTATCACTCATATACTGATATGTTATTATAAGTATGAAACAACACTATTTCACCATCTATCCATCCTACGGAAAAAGAAATCACCGCGTGTGCGTACGTACGGAATACCGTCTCCACGCCGTGGTGTAATCTATTTTCCACCACCACCTTACATGGATGGGTATAATGGTGTAAAGAATAACTATACATAGATATTAAAACATCATATTGATTCTGATATATTGTATAATCCACTCCAATTCAATTCAATATTTATAGAAATGATATCATCGCTCGTGCGTACGTACGGACTACCGTCTCCACGACGCGATGAGATTCATTCTCCATGTTAACCATTTAAGAATGATTATAATGTATATATAAGAAATAATAATGAAATATATGACATTATAAAGCTACTGGATTTATGTATACATATACATATGTATGTCATCTACTTACTTCCATTTCAAGACAATAAGGAAAGAAAAACAGCGTTCATGCGTACGTACGGACTACCGTCTCCATGAACGGTGTTTTTCATTTTATTTATCTATCTATTATATATATATATATACTGAATATATATGATATATAAATCATATTTTATATTCTGGAAGTAAGTAAATCATGATATAAGTAATAATGATGTCAAGAACAACAAGTCAAAACACCTACGATAAATGAAACGATTTTACCCAAAACGCTTCTTTAACATGGAATTTACAAAAGAACGGGTAATATAATGTCATAAGTGAACCATATATGATATCATAACAATGAATATGATTCTGTAATAAGTCAATGACATTATTTAAATCATTATACAGGAGGTTCGGACACATACGAAGCAAATTGGACCTAAGGTAAGGGAAATATCACAATCTCATTTTTATCCGAGATTGTTTATTCGTAAGTATTTACTGGGGTGTATTTTATCATCCACATCCATGTTTACTCAATATGTAATATTATTTACATCCACCTAAAATTGTTTAAATCCATTTTTACCCTTCGGTGAGTTTTTAGTAATACGTATGAAAGGAATCTTTTGTCGTTTTTCGTACGAGGTACTTTTTGACTTTTCCGACAAAAGTACAAAGAATGTTTTTTTTAACTTATACGGCACGAACGAATTTCTACTGTTTTATAAAGCCTTATTTTCATGAAGCTTCCTCTAAAAGATTTCATGACTATTTTCAATAAAATCTCTTTCTTTTAAAATTGCATGATTTTTTGTGAAAAGAAATTGATTTTGAAGAAGAAAGGATATTTTCCTCAAGAATTCAATTCAAGTGTTTTATCAAAATTATTTTCCATCTAAGATAATAAAGGGTTCTGTTTCTATCCATATTTTTACATTGATTTGACTATGTTGTGATGGAATTAGGTTTATGAATTCCTTTATCTTATATGAATTGATTTATCATGTCATGATGTTTCAAGAATCCCATTTTTGTTACATGTGTTATGCGATGATGTATGTTTTATGATTATGTGGCACACATAAGAAAGGATTCATTATAAGATGGGTGGGACCTATATCTCCCTCCAATGCATTGGGTAATGATTTTATATCTCATGAGATAGACATGGCTGGAACGAAAGGTTATTTCGGTTCAGTGATACAGGACTGAAACGAGGAGTGAACTCGGTTCAGAAAGGGACTTTGTCCACTAAGATAGTCTTGGCAATGAGTCATGACTAACAAGAAATGATTTTCCATGATTATGTGTGCATGCCACAAAGTTTCAAGTTTTATGTTATGATTATGGGGATCTCATTTTCACTACTATGATTTATCCCATGTTAAGATATTATGATCTCTTTTGCAGGTTTTGATTTTCATAAAGATTTGTTATGATTTTTATTTCCTTTATTTGCCCTTGCGGAGCATTTGAGCTCACCCTTTTATGTTTTCTTTTCCCCAGGATATAAAGAAAGGTTTTAGGTAAAAAAAAGGAAGATCTTTATGGGAGATGTTGAATATCTTTCACCACGATTAGAAGATTTTATTCCGAGTTTCCAAAGACACTAAACTATTACGATCCTTGTGTGTGTGTTATTGTTATGTACTAAGTATTCTGCAAAAGTAATTTAATGTCAATGTACGATAAGCTTCGGGTCTCTACAGTTGGTATCAAAGGAAAGGTATAGTCAACCTTTGGAAACTAGGATGTGAAAGCCTTTGTAAGAACCCTAAGGATAAGTCTAAGCATAGAACACAATCTTAGTGTTTTAGAAATGGCCTTGAATAACCTAGGATAAGACCTTAAGCATGAAAATTTTATTCTTGAATTATGTGGTTTCCTATTATAATTAGTGTTGCTCACACTATTCTTCTTGGTTTTAGTCAATGGCTGGAACCCGAAGGAACCGTGTTAATGCGGAATGCGATGGGCAATGAAATGATTGTCCCCCTGAGCAAACAAATGATATGGGAGCTGGAATGAAAAATCTTGTAGCCATGCTCACACAACTTTCTCAAGCTATGAATCAGGCAGGATTTCCAAACGAGCAAAGGAGGGAGCAACATTCTGTTGAATCCTTCATGAGGCAGCGTCCACCTTCTTTCAGTGGGTCTACTGATCCATTAGTTGCTGAACAATGGATTAGTACTACTGAAAAGATATTTTCAGTTCTTCAATGTTCTGAACATGATAAAGTCATCCTAGCAGTGTATCGTTTGGAAGGAGATGCTGATCAATGGTGGAATCTTATTAAGAATACGAGGCAAAGGGATGAAATTGAGTCTATGGAATGGGATGAGTTCAAGAACTTATTTTTCAATAAGTACTTCCCTCGTATTCTCCGAACAAAGATGGAGAAAGAGTTTCTTGAACTGAAGCAAAGGGATGATGAATCTGTTGGTACCTATGAAGGGAATTTTACAAGACTTGCAAGGTACGCTTCTGGTATTATCATCCAACCTGAAAGTAAAGTTGATCGATTTTTCAGTGGCTTAAAACCAAGTCTTTGAAGGGCATTAGCTATAAGAGACTTCAGTAGCTATGAAGAAATTGTGCGTTGTGCTATCAAGGTAGAAATGGAAGTTGGTGTTACATATCCATCTCATGGGTTTGACAAGAAACGAAAGATGGAGTTCAAGGAGAAAACTCAGAATAATGGTGAAAAGAAGATGAATGTTTCCTTATGCACAAAGTGTGGAAAGAAGCATGGTGGAGATTGTCTTAAAGGGACTAGAAAATGTTTTAAGTGTGGAAAAGAAGGTCATCGAGCAGCTGAGTGTCGAAGTAATGGAAAATGGGATTCTAATGAAGTGAATAAAGCAAACACTGCAGAGAACGTACAACCAACACTTCAATGCTTCAAGTGCAAGGAAATGGGGCATTATGCTAATAAATGCCCTAATCCAAGGGTTAGTGATGATCGACATGAGAAACCTCTTAAGGCAAAGGACAAAGGGAAGTCACATGCGATCACTATTGGAAATGTTGAATATGACAACGATGTGGTGGAATGATTAAGTGTTTATGTAATGGGATTCCAAAATAATGTTGTATCTTGGAATATTGGAATATTTATGTATTGGTCTAATGTGGTATTCAAAGTGATTGAGATATTATGCGCATAATGAAGGGAAAACGAGAAAATGAAATGTTTAATAGTATTCATGAGCTCATGATTGATATAAGGACTAAGTGATATCATGGTTTGAGTATATAGAATTTTGAGGATTTTGGTATGTGGAAAGTGTTAACTTTTAACTGCATTCATGTTTTCACTAAGGTATTCAAGAGAATAGACGATTAAGGACTTTTAATGTTTGGAATGTGTCCAACAAGATATATCTTATGATATATGGGGATCAACGATGGTATTAAATCTCTGGTAATCGTTTTCACTATGTTATGAGAATGGACTGCAGTATTATGGATAGGACTAAAGATTGGAATGGATTATGTTGGACATAAGTTAGTATTGTTTAAGGATAGAAGTTTTTTCGATATTATTGATGGGATGTTATATAGTTTTGGAAAAAGGACAACCTGCAGGACGGGCGACAGCCCATCGCTTCGGACAAGGCTGTGGGAATCGAACCCACAACCGAAGTGCGACTGGCCTTTATCGCCTACCACTGGCCTACAGGAAGTCCCTGTTTAGTAGAAACTAGTTTTATTATATTAAGCAGTATGATATATGAAGTATAAGTCCATTTTAGGAACTATATATGATTAATCTCACTATAGATCGACTTATGTATATAATTTTGCTAACCTTTTGTTTGAGACAGATGGAATGACCCGTCATTCTATCACATGATCTGCTAACACTTCACGAATAACAAATTCAACTTCATTTAAGAGATGAAGTGGAAATTGTTCTAGGCACGAACAATAGTGAGATTGTACCAAAATAAAGAATGTATTTATTCCAATTCAAATTTTCAACTTTAGGGGAAATGATCTTGAAAACCAAAAATGTTGTCCTAGTGATCTCATACCTGATGAATCAGATGGTACCTTATATCATCACAAATCTATGGATTTGTGATTACTGGCTTTTCCATAGCCATGTTCTCTACCACTCTCCATCAGAACATGATGGTTAGATTTCTCTTCCATATCCATATTTTCACCTATGTGGAAACCCAATGATTAGTTTATTTGGGTAACCGTTACGTTTCATACTTTTGTTTTTAAAGATTGGTTTTGACTTTCCTTTTTACGATGTGGGTTTCTATTAAAGAAACTTTCGAATAGTAAACCATTTATAACCCCGACGAATTTCGAGGGCGAAATTCATTTTAAGGGGCGTAGAATGTAACAGCCCAAGATTTTATAAAAAATATTCTTTTTAATTTTATTAATGTCATGTGTTGTACGCTACACCAAAAGGAGCTTGCACAACACGCATCCTTGACTTGCCTTGCATTACACGCAATCACGACCTTCCTCGATAGCGTGTGTAATACGCAATACCGAGTTTCACTAAACAATGATATGCTATTAAAATATTATTAAAACTACCCGTTATGAATAGTAACAACCACTTTTTAAAATTCTGTAAATCTTATTTTTCAAAATGAACTTCATTTTTGGATTCGGAGTATCGAATTTAGCCTAAGGTGAAATTTTGGTACTTTTCGGATAACTTTCATATTCTGATGAATAGTTAAAATTACTAATTTATAATTAAAAACAACTTTTTTAATCGAAATAATTAATAGTGATAAATTATTAATTTGAGTGGTTTTAAAGTATATTTAGAATATATTTTTACAATTTAATACAATGTTGGTCATTGGATGTAATTTCACATTTAAACCAGACGTAATCAAATGTCAATCTTTTGATAGATATTATTTCTTAAAAACACGTTATTTGTTTTAATAGCAGGATTTAATTATAAATTTAATTAATTCAATTTCTATGTTATGAATTTGGTAAAATAGACTTCATTTTTGAATTCGGAATATGAAATATAGCTTAGGATGAAATTTTGGCATTGTTATGAAAAACATCAATTTTTGATGAATAGTGAAACTACTAAGTGGTAGGTTAAAAACTGAATTTTGTATAAAACTTAATTTTACCGCTTCTGTGAATGGAATTTCGAAAATCCGAGAGACACGGTTAATATCAAGGACTAAAATGTGGTTCAATGAGATGAAAATAATTTTTTGGTGAATAGTAACTTTTTACGTTTTTTACCACGGTTAATAGTAAATAGGGTAACTAAGGGTAAATATGATATTACTATTACCCTAACACATGTCCTAATTCTATTGGACAAGTGTAATTCGACCAAAAACAAACTTAGGAATAAAATATGACCATTTAGGCCCACTTGGATTAGATTAGGACATTTATTATTAATTTATTTAAAGAAAGGTTAAAATAGTTAAAATCAAAGTTTAATAAGTAAATCATTTTTAATATGGGTTATACAAAAGATAAATTCGATTGTAAATATTAATTAGAAAGCTAAAAAGATTTCCTAAATGATGGTATTTTATTTGTAATTTTTAGACATCAAATAATTTAATTTATTTATGACACAACGATGATGCAGTAACTATCTTATTAATGAAATATTGACATAATTGATGTTATAAACACCAAAATAAATGTAATTTGAAACTTTTTATGAATTACACTAATTTTCTAGGTTACTATGATATATTAATGTTGATTTAATCAACTTGGTTCGAACATTTAATTCTGTTATGACTTTCACAAAAATCATATATCAAATAGTGTCAAAATTGACACAAAATAGTTTTTAAATCAAATATTATATTATTAATTGTTATTTTATTCCTAAAAATCTAAGGTTCGGCCAAATGACTTAGATAAGGATATATATATTAATAATAAACAATTTGGGGTTCGTTTGGCATGTTATAGTAAGTGTATTAACCATATAGTGAAAGAAAACAAAAAGACACGGTAAATGTTAAATTATTTAACTTAGAGTTAAATCTAATTGATAAGGTTAAAATAATATCCTAAACTTGTCTAAATTCTATTGGTTGATAGGATTTCGACCCCTCCCCACTTTAGCTTCGAAATAAGACCCTTTGGAACCATTATAAACCGATTTTGACTTTAATATAAAATAATATTTTGAGATATTCCTAAGGTGCCCCTCTCCTCCCTTATAAAAGGACACCTCCTCCCCCTCCTCCTCACACCAATTTGAGCACTCAAGCTCGGCCAAACCCTGCCAAAATCCCTTCTCCACTTCCCTAGCAACATCCTAGAGGTTCTGGTCTTCCTCAAAGACCAATTCTAGTGCCCTAAGATGAGGTCTCAAAGAGGCACTTCAAAGAAGAGGTAATTACCGTTACCAATTCTTTCATCTTTATTTCTTCTTCCACTTCTTCTTATTAGGTTGTTTCATTATGAAGTAATAACATCAGTATCAATCATATACTGATATGTTATTATAAGTATGAAACAACCCTATTTCACCATCTATCCATCCTACGGAAAAAGAAATCACCGCGCGTGCGTACGTACGGAATACCGTCTCCACGCCGTGGTGTAATCTATTTTCCACCACCACCTTACATGGATGGGTATAATGGTGTAAAGAATAACTATACATAGTTATTACAACATCATATTGATTCTTATATATTTTATAATCCACTCCAATTCAATTCAATATTTATAGAAATGATATCATCGCTCGTGCGTACGTACGGACTACCGTCTCCACGACGCGATGAGATTCATTCTCCATGTTAACCATTTAAGAATGATTATAATGTATATATAAGAAATAATAATGAAATATATGACATTATAAAGCTACTGGATTTATGTATACATATACATATGTATGTCATCTACTTACTTCCATTTCAAGACAATAAGGAAAGAAAAACAGCGTTCATGCGTACGTACGGACTACCGTCTCCATGAACGGTGTTTTTCATTTTATTTATCTATCTATTATATATATATATATACTGAATATATATGATATATAAATCATATTTTATATTCTGGAAGTAAGTAAATCATGATATAAGTAATAATTATGTCAAGAACAACAAGTCAAAACACCTACGATAAATGAAACGATTTTACCCAAAACGCTACTTTAACATGGAATTTACAAAAGAACGGGTAATATAATGTCATAAGTGAACCATATATGATATCATAACAATGAATATGATTCTGTAATAAGTCAATGACATTATTTAAGTCATTATACAGGAGGTTCGGACACATACGAAGCAAATTGGACCTAAGGTAAGGGAAATATCACAATCTCATTTTTATCCGAGATTGTTTATTCGTAAGTATTTACTGGGGTGTATTTTATCATCCACATCCATGTTTACTCAATATGTAATATTATTTCCATCCACCTAAAATTTTTTAAATCCATTTTTACCCTTCGGTGAGTTTTTAGTAATACGTATGAAAGGAATTTTTTGTCGTTTTTCGTACGAGGTACTTTTTGACTTTTCCGACAAAAGTACAAAGAATGTTTTTTTAACTTATACGGCACGAACGGATTTCTACTGTTTTATAAAGCCTTATTTTCATGAAGCTTCCTCTAAAAGATTTCATGACTATTTTCAATAAAATCTCTTTCTTTTAAAATTGCATGATTTTTTGTGAAAAGAAATTGATTTTGAAGAAGAAAGGATATTTTCCTCAAGAATTCAATTCAAGTGTTTTATCAAAATTATTTTCCATCTAAGATAATAAAGGGTTCTGTTTCTATCCATATTTTTACATTGATTTGACTATGTTGTGATGGAATTAGGTTTATGAATTCCTTTATCTTATATGAATTGATTTATCATGTCATGATGTTTCAAGAATCCCATTTTTGTTACATGTGTTATGCGATGATGTATGTTTTATGATTATGTGGAACACATAAGAAAGGATTCATTATAAGATGGGTGGGACCTATATCTCCCTCCAATGCATTAGGTAATGATTTTATATCTCATGAGATAGACATGGCTGGAACGGAAGGTTATTTCGGTTCAGTGATACAGGACTGAAACGAGGAGTGAACTCGGTTCAGAAAGGGACTTTGTCCACTAAGATAGTCTTGGCAATGAGTCATGACTAACAAGAAATGATTTTCCATGATTATGTGTGCATGCCACAAAGTTTCAAGTTTTATGTTATGATTATGGGGATCTCATTTTCACTGCTATGATTTATCCCATGTTAAGATATTATGATCTCTTTTGCAGGTTTTGATTTTCATAAAGATATGTTATGATTTTTATTTCCTTTATTTGCCCTTGCTGAGCATTTGAGCTCACCCTTTTATGTTTTCTTTTCCCCAGGATATAAAGAAAGGTTTTAGGTAAAAAAAGGAAGATCTTTATGGGAGATGTTGAATATCTTTCACCACGATTAGAAGATTTTATTCCGAGTTTCCAAAGACACTAAACTATTACGATCCTTGTGTGTGTGTTATTGTTATGTACTAAGTATTCCGCAAAAGTAATGTAATGTCAATGTACGATAAGCTTCGGGTCTCTACAATTCGAGCTAAATTTAATAATATATTTCTGTCAAATATCTTTCCATCTAGTAATTTATTGAGATTGTAAACATCTATACGAGAAAAAAGTTGGTCCTTGTAATGATTGCACAAAAACAACTAATCATTACTACTTCTTATTGTTGAGGAGTCCCCATCATGGGATCACAAATAGAAATGAAATGCATTAAGTGTTGTTCTAGATCTCCCAAACCATTAAAGATTGGGAATGTAGTATTCATAAAATTTGGTGGGGGAGGGATTAAATTCACCCATTCAAGGTAATCTCTGTTTTCCTGCTGAACTGGCATATTCCATTTTTCAATAGCTTCCAATAAAGTTGTTAATTCCTCAATTGTGTTCATAAGAATTTAGGTAATACCCAAATGAGTTGGGACCTATACAGGTACAGTAGACAGAGCATGAACTGGTTCACTGACCAACAAAACCCCTGGTGGTGGTGCTAGAATTTTCCATGGATAAACAATGGGGATAGGACAATAGGATGTGCTTGATCATGCCCTGCTATGTACCCAATAGAGGAAATTCATTATTTACATCTGTAGTTATCACAAGTACTCTTTTCTGATGATTTCTCACATGATGTGCAAGTTGAGGATGTTCTTGGGGGGTATGTTTGGAAGAAATGCTGCTTCTAAGTAACTCAGTATTGAGTCTTTTCAACTCTTTCATTTCCTCTTATTGCTATGAAAATGTATCTTTAAGTGAATGAGATTGAACTTATCCAGTGGAAAAGTTATACGTGATTTGACTTTAACCTTTCCCCTTGTTAGATACCTTTTGAAGGGGTGAGAGTGGATTATTTTAGGGAATGCCTAGATTCTGGGTAAGCGTTGATTTCAGGCCCACACACCTCCTTTATTTGCTTCAATGTGTACTATATTATGGATAAATCTTCATATTATGATTCCCCAGAGCTAGAATCATTTTCTAGAGGAACTTCTACAATGGTGTTAATAACATTCACTGACGCATAATGCATTGATGAGACAATGTCAGTATATTTGTATGATCATCTCCTTCTATATCTTCCATGACACTATGTTCTCCTATATGATGAATTAATAGGAACTGTTTGGAAGATAATAAATAGAAGGGAATCTTGGGATATTTCAGTTGTGCGTTCATTTTGTAGCTTCTTTCCAAATTAGGAGATAAATGACTTCTGTTGAAGAGGGAATTAAAGATGTGAAAATCCCCTAGCCCTCTAGGTTTGGGCTGTTTCTGTTCATCTTCTTCAAAACTTCAGACATTTTTTATTAAATTCAAAGGTTGAATTAAACAAGCCCCCAAACCTACATGGTTGGGTGTATCATGAACAAATATGGATCAGATTTACATAGATGATCTTCTGATTTTGTGAATTTTGGTTCAGACATTAGCTAGGTGCATTATCTGACAACTCAAATCACTTGTTTCAGAAGATCACATTACTATTTCAAACATTTGTGCCATCTGATGGCTGACATCCTCTATGTGGGAGGCCTGGTAAAATAATTTAGATGTTTAATGCAAAAGTAACTCAACAACTTTCTTTCTTTGGGCCTGACTCTGATGATAGCTAGTTGAGGCCTATTCTTGAGTGTACATTTTATTACATACAAAATCTATTGATTGTAACCGATTGTGGCAAATAAAATTGCATGAGACCACTTTTGGTGGGCTTTGCTAATTCTTTAGTGTAGTGAAATTCAATGCTCCATGTGCACCCCATCCTCTGATAAGAACAACAGATGGGGTGTCATAAATTAACTGGTGTATCCTCTTTAAAGCATTGGGGCATGCTTGCTAAAGGGTTCGTTGCTACTTTTCATCCTTTGGGTGTCGGGAAACTGAGAGAGATGCCAAGTCAATTTTTCATTTCAACCCTTATATTACCTTAACATGATTTTTATATTCATCATACGATAATACATTGGCTTTCAAATAATGAATAGTCTTCCATTAGTTGAGGCAGACATCATAAATGCAATATTCTTCCATCAATTTAGGAATGTTGTATTGATAATTATTCAAAGGACCTAACATGAATGGTACATCTCCTTTAGCCAATTATTTTCTCATGTTTAACATATCTTCATCATGTTTCACTAGAAGTTTCTCCACTTGGTTTGACCAATGTGGTCACTTCATGATTATTTTATTAAAAACATTGAAATCAGTCACATTTTCCTCTGTTGCATTGGAAGAAAAATGACCCAAGGGAGGTATAGAGAATGAACGTTCACTTAATATTTCTTCTAGTTGAGAGTTTATTTCACCCGCTAATGACAAGGTATCATACATGACTAGACTTGAGTTTGAATGTCCCTCAACATAAGAGGGATTTCTCATTACTAAATTGTTAATTATAGAATTATCTTGATAATGAGAAATAATAATATGGAGAGAAATATCAAAGTGAATTCCATCATAGGGAGGATGACCATGGTGGATTATAGCAAGGGATAAATCCTATTTCTCCTTGGTCTTTTGGTAAAATAGATGGTCATTGTGGACCTCATCCAGAGATAGGCTCTCTGGATTGACCGAATTTTTATGAAGAAATCCTTCATGATGAAGTGTTTGATAGGGAAATTCATAATTACTGCTTATACTCCCACAATTTGGTAATGAAAGGGTAGGATCATAAGATGCAACAGATAAATGCCTGAGGGCTTCAATAACTCTATCATTAAGAGAGGATAGATTACATCTTGGATCATTATTTTCCAACTTTGATTAGAGATAATTATTCTTAGATACTCTATTACACTTAGTTGGGAACACATGCTGGGAAAAATGGTTCTCATGGTATGGTTTTTGTGCCTGCCTTAGAGTGGTCATCAGAACAGTCCAATTACCTCTAATTGGAAAGGGTGTATGTTCTCGATCTGGTTGCCTATATGATATGGGAGAGTATGCCCCATAACCCTCCTAGACTAGATTAGAGTTATATATCTACTCCATGATGTCATTTAGATGTGTTGTCCCATGTGTGGGGATAGATTTACGTGTATGTTCACCTCGTACTGCTGATGTTGTTGTAACGATATTCAAGCATGCTTCTGGAATATGGGTAGGAATTTTTGTATTCCCTTTCACTATTTATATGATGTGCTTGGTGACTTCAATGGTCAGAATGGGAATATACATCTACTTCATATCAATAGTTGGTGTATGTTCTATCTTGAGTCCTCCTTTTCATGTCATTGAATTGACAGTACTCATGTACAGGGGAAGATAGTTGAGCATGCCCTAGAATTGTCATCATAGCTTTCCGACTGACTTCTCAGGGTGCTGCCAAATGAGATTGTTGGTAGGCTTGATGAATACTGGCATGTGTATGTACCTACTGGATATTTTTCATAAAGCATGGTTGAAATTCATCTTTGAATAATGCCAGATGTGACTGCTGGAAGAATTGGTGATTATAAGCAGGTGTGTGTTTCTATTTAGCAGTTGCCACCACATTTGAATAGTGGGATAACTTAAATTCAGTCAGACAAGCTTGCTGACTGGTGAATAATTTTTTAAATAGGTCTATGTTCTTATTCATGGTACTCCACCAGATATTCCTAGCGGTATTGGTAGGTCACTGCCAGACGAGTCTGTTGGGTAGAAAAATTAGGACGAATGGGTGTATGTTACCGCTTATTGTTTTCCATAATGTTAGGTTGATGGACTTCTCCAGAGGGAGAAATGGTAAAAACATGCTCCTTGTTGACCGAACGTTGTCCCTGATGGTTCTTCTTACATGCTAGGGTCTGAGAGACCTGCGATTAATGCCCAGAGGCAACACCACCATTATGTAGGGGGTTCACTACCACACGATTTTTCTAGCGTCAATTGTTGGTGAGTTTCCTCAGGAAGAACCCCTGCAACTTTGAATTGAGGCCCAGAGTGACCTCTTGATCCAAATCTCTATAGTATGAGAGGGACTTTTTTCTGAATTCCGTGGATAAGTACTCGAAATGGTTGAAGATGGTGGTTAGAACAGTCTGCTTTTGGACCATCAGTCGTCATTGACCAGACGATCGAGGGTTGTTATTAACCTGGAGATCCTGTCAGGCTACCTCCAAGGTTTGGATAGTACCATGCTGACAGTACTCCCATACCATCATATTAAATACCTAGCATTGAAGACACTGAGTGGGTGATGACATTCATCCATCGAATGATGATCTATCTTGAGTAGCGACCGGGACATTCAAGGGTGAAAACATGAAGGAAGCCCTTTTGGAGTGACCGGAGTTCTAAGAAAAAACTGAGAACAACAATAAAATCCATTAAAAAACATCCATTAGATGGATACATGTGTGATTAATTCCTTTGTCTGGAATTCCTTTACTAATTGATAGGATCCTAATAGGTGGGTAACAATATTAAATTCATTAAGTATTCACGTCGTGTTCACTATTTTTGTTTTGTAGATCCTTGAAACGTGTGTTCTAGTTCAAAACTCACTACTTACATGAGGGTTCTATTGGATTTTATTCATGGATCTAGAAACATCCCATAGTTATTTATCCAAAAGGGACTTACTTTACAAAGGCATGCATTCATTATGTTTGATACTTACGATACTTAAGAACATGAATTGGTTGAGGGGATGGGAGGTCAGACTCATCACAACCTTTAGGGGGGATTATTGTCTACTTCGAGACTCTCTTTGCAATTTTAAGATATTTTCATTTATCCTTATTAATTCACCACGTATAACATAAGTTTCCCTTGTAATTTTCAATCACTTATTAACAAGTGTAAAATTTAGAATCATCTCTATGAATTCTAGGTTATTAATTAATATAGATATCCATATATATTCAAGTTTATCCATCAATGGTATCCTCTCATATACTATTTACATATTCTTTTAATATTCATCATAATGATACTGGTTTTCATTCCACTCAGTGGGGAACTCTGGAGTTTATTTTCATCCAGGGAGACAAAGGATTGTTTTGATATTTGGATCATACCCATAATATAGGGTACCTATGTATCC
Source organism: Viscum album (assembly GCA_963277665.1). Classification (NCBI taxonomy): domain Eukaryota; kingdom Viridiplantae; phylum Streptophyta; class Magnoliopsida; order Santalales; family Viscaceae; genus Viscum; species Viscum album. The sequence continues at coordinate 1,319,746,406 of OY728157.1, forward strand.
TTGTGAAAGGAATCAGAACCCTTATTTTTCGATGCCGCTTAATGGGACACATCATACCTTTTAAGGTCATGTGATAAGGACATAGTCGTACAATTTAATGCCATGTTATAAGGACATCTAAGAGAAACATTCTTAGTCAATATTTGGTGTGGGAATTATACCAAAGAAACCTAAGGTACCTGGAAATAATATGGGTTTCCCAGTAAGGATAGACCATATTGGGAATATGGCCCAAGGAAAATAGGGTTTATTTGAAGTGTTGGGTTTGAACCTCAAGGAATTTTCCTACTTATCCTATTTTTATGGGAATCAAAGCCCATGTAGTTCGATAAATCTCATTGGAGAGTGTATTCCATTGTGAGTAACAAGTTTGGGTTTACTTCCTAAAAAGGATACCATGATAATTTGAGGGTTTAATTTGGGGCATATTTGTAAGGAGGATTCCTATATTAAAGGAATTAAGGTTGGATTCCTGAAAAGGAAATCCTAGTGATCTCGAGCCTAGATAAGGCTTCCTACGTATCCCAATTTTGGTGGGAATTAGAGTTCTCATAGTTCATTCAAGATGGGGCTTTTTAATGGAAACCAACCATTTGAGGAGACATGATGGGGTGAAACCTTTTGTAAGGGTACCCTTTTGATCTCGATCCTTCAAGCAGGCATCCTACGTATCATAGTTTGAAAACGAATAAAAGTACTCATAGTTAAGATTGTCTTTAAAAAATGTTGTGATCATTAAAAATATCTAATCCCATGTGAGTCATGCTCGGTGTGAGAAACAAGAGGATGTCAAAGATTCAAAAAAGGCACTCACACTTTTTCTCCTCCATTGGTGGATGAGGGAGCGCCTGCGGTGGCAACGTATGATAAGGGTGAGGCGACCTGGGAAGAGGGTGAGGTCACAAGTCCTCCCACTATTCTCTTTACATTGGACAAGGGTCTAATTAGTGGAAGGAGTGAAGGTGAAGGAATTATAGAGGAGCAAGATTGCAACCTTCTAATTGAAAGGTTTAGGGATTACACTAGGATGTCTACCCTAGTGGATCTCGATATGGGAGGGAGACTTCTCCATTGCTTGAATTGAAAAGAAAACATGAATTATACCTTCCCTACCACAGACATGAGGTTCCAGGTCTATGAGACGAAAAGGGGAGGACATAACCCAAACCCTAATCCTCTAAATTAGGAACTTCCCAACACTTTTCATTGTAGAAAGGTCCATGTGACTAAAAATATAAAACCCCATAAAAAATCTATTAATCCTAGCCCCATTTTGAAAAAATATGGGAAACCTATGACTGTGGATATACAAAACCAAATAGGAGACATGCTAATGTGTGTTTACAAAAATTTTGATAAGTCAGGAGGTTTTGGTGCAAGATTCATCTTAGTCTCTTTCTGATAAGGGAACCAAGGTATGAGATACCCTACCATGAGTGGACTTAAAGTGGGTAGCTAAGATGATATGTATTCCTTATACACAACTATTACAAATAGTTACCCAGTGTAGGTATGCTACATAGGTACCCCGCATAGGTAAGACACATAGTTTAACCACGTAGGTGTGCCGCGTAGGCCTTTGTAATGATTAAAAAGTGCTTCACATTTGGGAACCAAGCCTACATGATCTTCAAATTGTGAAAGAATTTCAAAATGATTATCCCATCTAATTATCTCTTCTCTCATGTTTTTAGAGGGCTACTTGAGAAAATTGGAGGGATCTAGGTGAAAGAGCTATGCAATTGGAGCTTCAGGAAGACCTTTAACTATTTCAGTCCCAGAAATGGGGAGTCCAAGGGTTCTATTTATATACATAGAGGGGGTGGTTGAGGGGAGTTCGTCGGCAGAGGACTGATATGTAGTCCCTTCACATAGGTCTAATGTGTAGGGGTATAGAAATTATACTGCAGCGTAGGTCTGGCCATTAGGCTTTCTGAAGCATGGGCTATCCTTTTTATTATTTGGACTTTTTCATAGGATTTTGAAATATCTAGGGCTATATTCATAGTAATTTTTTATCATAAGCAGTGTCATCAGGGTTCTAAAACAAAGAGTGAGGTGGGACCTAAATCTCATAGGGGCATACAGAGGTAGAAAAAGACTCTCATGAGGATGAATTTTCCTTTGGATAGTAGGCATTTATTGTAGGAAACATATGAAAAGACATCAAGGCACTATGTGCATAGTCAAAAAAAGGTGTCTTTATGACACTGAATGCCCATTTATGATGGACATGGATAGTAATGGGGATTCAGACCATTTGGAAAATAGAGTATGGATTGTGAAGTAGGGGTTATTGAACATGAAAGGGGGTATTTCAGGTAGAAATTTCTCAGGAATGGGTGGATACATTCTTCCCAAAAAGGTGTGAGGAGGTTCCCTACATAGTTTTGACCCTTACCCGGGAAAGGATTGGGAACTTTTTTTCAGGGATTGACCCATGATATGATATTCAAGCATCACTACGTATCCTATGATGAGAGGCATCAAGCCGAACATAGTTCTTTTAAGGTGTAAAATTTATCCATATGCGGATCTGGTTCAAACATAGGAATGTGGAATTTGTGTCTTACATACGAGCTCACCAACAATTTAGGACGCATACCAAACTTGCCTATGAGGATTTTTTTCACACAGAAAATGGTGAAAATATATTCATTGACATGTCTAGTCATAAGAGTGGACATTGAGTATCAAGCATCATGTAGATTTAATGTCATGTGATTAGGAAATTGATATAATATCCCCATGCCACTGAAGTATAACTGGAATGAGGTGTTCCATCATGTTTGAGGCATGAATAGTAATGAATTTCTAAACCATGGCTTCGAGGGATCTTGGATTGGGAGAAATGATATGGGGCTTGGGAGTTGTTGAGTGTACAGAGGTAGGAAAAGCATATACAGAGGAATAATTTACATTTTTAATATTACATTTTTATTAGATACAAATGCAAATCCATCGAGGCATTGTGTGCATAGTCAAAAAAAGGTTTCCATGGGATACTAACCCTCCGTATCTGATGGCCTAGGAGGTTCATGGGGATCCAAAATCACTCGAAGAATAGAGTTTGATGGATTGAAATAATTTTTTGAACATATTAGAAACATTCAAGCCAAGATTACCCACATAATTAAATATTTCTCTACATAGATCTTACTTGTATATATGGTGGGGAATTTTGATTCCTCTATTGGAGATGGATCCTGTTTTGAATATCTGGGTGTCCTGAAATTATACTCTATACCTAGGTCTGGCCCATACATGGGGAGAGTTGGAATTATAGCAATATTTTTTTTCTTTTGAGGTTGATGGACCTAATATCTATCATCTAGGGGTCACTACATATTCTAAACATATATGAATCATTCTAGACATATTTCATGGGGTACCATGCAATTTAATGTCATATAGTTATGAATTTGGGTTTCCAAACATAGAGGTGAGAACTCTAGCATACCTTTTAAGGTTGTGTCTCCATGACCAAATATCATGGATTTAATTTCCATGGCTTTGTGGGGATTCCCTTATCAAGATACCTAAGGCCACATTAGTTGTGATTGTTGTGAGAAATAAGAAGAAGAAAGGGTTGACCCCTCTCCCCATTCACCTAAGGATTATGTAATCAAGGAGGGTATCATTTTATATTCGAGATGGCATTTCATAGTTTAGAATCGTATCACAAAGTCATTTTATCATGTTCTTTAAGGTCATAAAATTAGAAAAATTAACTTACAGTTTAACATCTTGTGGAGATGATGTAGATACCATGTATTTTATCCTCATGTGGTGGGCATAGTTATAACTTAACGTGAAAAAAGAGACATGTGATTCTTCTTGAAATGGTCTGGAAAATAAGGAAATTGTTGAAGACCCTTACTTCGACATAGCTTCCATGTCGAGAATGGAAAATTTTTATGTGTTCCAAGACCGGATAGAGTTCATAGTATACAAGAATCACTTTGTATCCTAGGGGATGATAGGAATAAAACCACATATAGTTATTTACCAAAGTATTCTTTCATAGGTCGATCTCATACACAAAAGTATTGTTTCACATTTTAGGGTGGCTGGACTAGGATGAGAATTTGGGCGTCACTATGTATCCTGTGTAGACAAGAATCAAGCCATACATATTTCTATGATGCAACATGGTAGGTGACCAATGCTTTAAGTGGTATCCTCTTAGGTGATAACACATTTATTCAATGTAGTTAAACATCATATGGCGAGGATGTTTTAACCATGTAGTTTAATTTCATGTAGTGAGGACACTAGTAGCACTGTTTAATGTCTTGTCATTGGGATTAATTTTTATAAATATCAAGAGTATGTATGGAATAATTAGGTCAATAAATTATGGAATTCCCTAGATATGAGGGGGGAAAGAAAGCATAAACCAGGATTTAGAGGGGCCCTAGATCAGGAGGAATGATATGGGGATTGAGAGAAAATGTCCGTACATAGGTAGAAAAAATCCTCTCTTGATAACAATTTTTTCTTCTATTGACAAGACTTTTGGTGGGAAACTTTTCTAGAGACACTAGGGAATTTTATTCATAGTCAAACAATGTGTCCACAGGACACTGACTTTCCATTTCTGTTGCTTGAGGAGGTTTATGGGGATCCAATATTTCTTGGGGCATAGAATTTGATGGATGAAAAGGGTATGTCCCGGCACACAATAAATATCCATATTGTGATTAGGTGTGTGGTACGAAATCCCATACATTGATCTAACACATATGTTTGGGGCATGATCTTTCAATAAATTCTTATTGTATGATTCACGATTTGGGATCTCCTGCACATGTTTTCATTTTACATATAAGAGATTGGGGGAATTTTTTCCTTTTTCATAGCTAGACATGAGAATGAGGTTCGTTCATCACTATGTATCTTGTTATATTTAGAATCAATCCATACTTAGATCATGAGGTACCTTTTAGTTCAAAATCATGCGGTTTGGAATTTGGCCTGCAATGGATTGATACATCTATGTGGAATATCTTGTCAAGGTCCCGAAGCCCGTGTATTCTATGCTTTGTGTGAGAAACAAGGGAAAAAAAGAGTACTCTGATACACAGGTGTAACATAAATAAGGATGCAGACATTTTCCCTTTGATACTTTGTCACTTCTAGGTCTAGTTTCCGAGAAACGAGTATTACTATGTACCCGGTGTCGATAAGAATCAATCCTAGTGTAGTTCTATGAATTTTCCATGTGCAATCCCAACTCATTCAAAGGGAATGGTCATTTATTATGGAACTTGCACTATGATTTAAAATATAGGTGTCACTATATATCCTTTGAGGGTATGAATCAAGCACATGTAGATCTAAACATATGATCCTATACCGGTCTATCCCATGTATAGGGAGGGGGAATATTTCTTGAATTGTGTTTGGACTGGGATATAGAATCTGGGTGTCACTATGTATCCTATAAGGGATGTAATTAAGCCACACATATTTCTTGAAGTATGCTCCCTATACTGGTCTGACCCATGCATAAGGAGGGGAATTTTTATTTTGAATAGCAGCTACACTGAGATGTATAATTCAAGTTTCACTATGTATCATGTGAGGGTAGGAATCAAGCAACACATAGTTCTAGAATTAGTCTCCCTATATAGGCTTAGTCTATATACAGTGAGAAGGGTCATTTCTAAACCATTATTTTTTAGGTAATGGGACTTTCATGTACCTTTACTCATTGTTCATGTTGGTACACCTCTTATCACTATTTTAAAGCTCACACGAGCTATGCTTGGTGTGATAAATAAGGAATATCATGGGACTTCTCTTACAATGCAGAGATAGTTGAAGGTATAACATAGGAATTTTTTATCATGTGGTGGTTGGACCATGATCTAGGATTGAGGTGTCTCTACATATCCCATTAAGAGATTGTAATCAACCCATATGTAGTTTTGTGAAGAGACCTCCCTATTTGGTCTGGTTCATACATGAAGAGGGGTATTTTTTAGGGTGGAAAGGCTTGAGACATATAGTATAGGCATCACTACGTATCTCACCAAAATGATAATCAAACCAATACATAGTTCTTAAGAAAGAGAGTTCCTTATGTGGATCTGATTCCCATGTAGGAACATTATCATTTTGGTCTTTCTTTCATAAATATTTGAATCATGTGTGATGACTCATTGGTTGGAACACAATGGTTCCATACAGGTTAACATTATGGGGTTAGGATGATTTGACAATGCAGTTTAATGTCTCATGGAAAGTAAAATGATCACCTGACGTGAATGGGAAGACATTTTTTACCTTGAAGTTTAATATCTGGGGGCAATGACTTTTTGGCCTTATAGTTAAGACTCGTGCAATTAGGAAACCATACCTCAGAATTTAATGTCATGTTGTCAGGTTATATAATCATGAATTTTTTTTGACATGCGGTCAGGATGATTATTATCATGTGGGTTTTCACCATGCGTTCAGGACATATTATCATAAAGTCTTTCATCATGTTATTAAGATGATTTATTTTGGAAAAATGAAATATTTATTCAATAACATTACCTTGGTGGGAGGTGTGGTGAGATGTCCATCCATTGAAATTAAGGCATATACTCCATTGGAGTAGACCTTATGTATGACATACAGTCCCTCCCATTGTGGATCAAATTTTTGGGGTTTATTTCCAAGTATCATCAATTTTTTAAGGACCATAACCAATTCTATTTTACGGAAGGACTGAACGAAAACATTTTTTTGAAGGTTCATGCAATCCAGTTTTGGTAAACTTCCAAATGGTGAAAAGTGTGAATTTTTTTTTCATCCAGTCACTCCAAATCAGTGATCCATTTTTTGGATTTCTCATTTATGGGTAGTTTATCAAATACAAAAACACAGAGAAATGGTAGTTTAAATTCAATGGATAGAACTTCCTTTGTCCCGTATACTAATGAGTATGGGGTTTCTTGAGCAGCTGTGATGGTTGTTGTCCGATAATCCCGCGAAGCATGGAGGATCTTTTATGGACAGGGTTTCTTGTCCTCATATATCATCTTCTAGAGTACGTTGCATAGGGTTTTATTTAAGGACTTTATCAATCTATTGGCCCCTGCATGATAGTGGTTTGAATGGTTGGTCTTGATACCATACTCCTTCTATAATTTTTCCAAATCAGTAGAGTAGAAATTTATTCCATTGTCCATTAGTATTGTATGGGGGACACCAAATCTAGTGATGATTTTGGATTTAAAAATGTGGAAAATTCTTCTTTCCTCAATGTCTTTAAGGAGTACAACTTCTTCCCATTTGGAAAAGAAGTCAATTTATGTGGGAATATACTTGAATTTTTTGGCCTTAGAATGAGGATATGGTCCCATGATGTCAATTATCATATAGAAAATTGCTCGGAGTACTCATCTATGTGAAGTAACTCTGGGGATTGATAGATAAAATTTGAATGAAATTGGCAGGAATGGAAATTCTCAGTGAACATAGCACAATCCTTCATCTTGGTGGGATAATAGTATCCAATCCTTCGAATTTGATGAGAGTGTTTGGATGTTACTGGATGTGACCCATAAGTTATGGCATGCACTTCTTTCATGAAGGAAATGGTATCTTCTCCATCAATGCACATAAGAAGTTTCCCATCAAGGCCCCACTTGTAGAGGTCCTTTTGATGGTATTTTTTGTTATATAGAACAATGTTAATTTCCCATCTCTGGATTTTCTCCCTTCTAGCCATATCTGGTGGAAGCTCTCCCTTTTGGAGTAAATTTTAAATGGGATTCATCTAGCTAGTTGTATGACCGTATGACTCAGGGACAAGACTAATATTGTTGATTTAATCTTTGTTGGATAAATTAATGGTAATAACATCTGAAGATGGGCAATAATGATAACCAATTCTCCCTAGTTAGGATCCGCTAGAGATGTGGCTGCATTTTCCAAAACATCTGCCAGTGCATTTTTGATCGAGGGACATGAGTTAATGTCAGCTTTGAAGGGAAATTCTTCCATCAGAACTTGGATGTGTTCCATCAAAAGGATTATATCCTCTTAATTAACAGTATTGTCACCATTGTCTTTCTTTATTACCACCTCTTATCCTCAATTTTTCTACTGGTACTTGAAGTGCCAACTCAAAACCTGAAATGAGGACCTGGTACTCTACTTCATTGTTTTTCACCACTATGGTAGTAGAATGAAGTAATACAGGACTAACTATTTAGATATATGAGTACTACTACCACACCACTTTGTTGAGATTGTGGTTTTCTTAACTATTTCCTACCAGGCTTCTGGATGTTCCGTCAAAATTCATCTCCCATGTTTGAAAGTCCTATTGAATAATGAACACCTCTTCATCAAGTAGTTTGACATCCAATGAATCCATATCTATAGAGGGGTGTTCATTAGAGAATCCTGCTAATTCCTGATCCTTGATGGATTTCATAGGCAAAAAACATATATCAAATTGTTGTAAGATGACCACCCACTGTGACAAGAATCCAGCAAACTTCAGACGACTGAGAATATACTTTAGCGGGTTGGTGTGTGATATTAATGGATCTCATGGTGATGTAGATAGTGTCAAAGCATCTGGACCACATAGACTAGGTCCAAACAGTTCCTCTATATATTCATATAATGAGTGTTAGCATCGATCATGGTCTGTATGAGATAATAAAGGCTCTTTTCACTGCCAACATCATTTTTCTATGTAAGGAAGGTGCCTTGGGATCAGTCCATGGAAGTCATGTAAAATATTAGTGGAATTCCTTTGACGGGTGGCATTAGTATTGGTGGGATTCAATGATATTTCCTGAGATTATTTAACTCTTCTTGATAATCATCATTCGATTGATATATGACCCATTTTTTCATCAACATGATGAATGTAAAACATTTGTCTGCATGGTTGGATATGAATAACCAAATGTAGGATAAATGTACATGAATCCCTCTCAACTCTGTGAGGTTGCAAGTATGTAACATTACAAATATATCCTTCATCTTCTCATAGGCAACTTCTATGCCACGATGAAGTATGAATATACTGAGGAATTTACCTGAGGTAACATCAAAGAAAATTTATAAGGGGTTAATTTTCAAGCTCTGATGTGGGATTTTATTGAAGAAGGTTTCAAGATCTTCAAATATATCCAATAATTTTCATTATTTAACCAAAAAATAATCAACATAACATTCAATGAACTTTCCTAGGAAGGTATTGAAGATGTGATGCATGGTGCGTTGATATGTGGTTCTGCCATTTTTCAGACCGAAGGGAATTACCTTGTAGAAAATTACTCCCTAGGGGACATGAAGGTGGTAGCTTCTTCATCTTCTCGAGCCATTCAAATTTGGTTGTATATTGAATATACATCCACTAAAGACAAATATTGACATCTGGTAGTTGTATTGATAAATAATTCTAGGATTGGGACCAAAAGTAATCTTTCAAGTAGTGCTGATTGAGATCCATAGAATCAGTGAAAAGTATGATTTTTCCATTATTCTTTTTAACGAGGATAATATTATCCAGATATATGAGATATTATACCTCGCAAATGAAGTCATCTCTGATGATCTTGTCAACTTTAGCCTATATTTTGGCAACATGCGTCAGTTGAATATGATGTTATTATTATTTTCATAACATTTTATATACTCCCTTTACTGATTTTATATGAAATGTGCATAATTTGTGTGAAATATTAATGTTTAAATATTAAGTATATTTTTTTAGCACAATTTGAATTCATCTAGATTCAAGTTTGTTTAATGTTTTAATAATAACTCTCACCATACTAATCCAAATTGCATGATTCTTATTTTTTAGGATTCCTCATTCAACATAAAATATTTTATTATAAGGAATAGTGGGCCAATACTTCTATCTGAAGGGACATATGGACCACACGAGAAGGACCAAAGAATCAGTGAAGAAACATGACCATCCATGAAGATTGAATTATGGGGATCAATATAGAATTCCAAATTTATTTATTCTCCTATAATTTTTGGGGGACAATGTAAGGAGTCATGTATTAAACTTTTAAGTCCCAACTTTAAAGACATGGGGCCCAACTGATTCATTTAATCTTAGCCCACCATTCTGGATGGAAATTAAAATCTGTACACTATTCGTGACATAGATCATGATGTAATCATAAAATCAAGATAAGATTTTGAAGTCTGAAAGAGGAGATATAGGAGGCAGACTGTATTAACAAAAGTGTTCGTATTTTAAGGCATATTCCTATTCATAAATCCATTAACATTTCTGCATTCTAAAAAGTATAGATTGAAATGCACAAACTATCATTGTTTAATCAAACAACCATAACTTTGGCTCCATAAGTCCAAATGCCTCCCAATTTTTATATTAGTCATCCAACATTATTATCTACAACCTTGAAGAAGAATATATATTGAGATTCATCTTTCTGGATGTCCCAATCATCAATCCAAGTGGAGGGGTAGTTTTTGGAATGTAAACAGTCCACCACCTTTGGCTATAAATACATCCCCTCCTCCCCTTTCAAAAGGTTTGTAATTTCAGAGCAATTGTGGGTAGGTTGGATCTACCAAGGCTCCTCCAAATTTTTTGGAGGATCTTACATATTCATGTTTTTACTTTAAAATCATTCCTCCTTGATTCCTTTCATTTACTTTTGTGTTGTTCTTCATTTGTAATCGTGTAAGTGCTTGTTTTTTGTAATTTTGTTTTAATGAATGTTTCTTCTTAAATATCTATTATTATCATCCAAATTTTAGAGTTTAATATTAATTTTCTTAAAATATTATAAATCAAGTTAAAACCCCTTCCCTTCTTTTTCTTCCTCATTCAATTGAAAGTCTTTTTTTAACTCTCTTCAACGATCATGTGTGCTTGAAAGACTCCTCTTTTCTTATCCCATTCTTTTTGTTCTATTTATAATTCATCACCATAATCATATATTACCAGATTAATAACCATCTTAATGGGTGAATAAATATACCCTTGGGTTGAGTCGGTTTTTAGAGATGTTAAGTGACTAAGATCTTTTTCTCAATGAGTATTCCATAATTTAACATTGTGTGTGTCGGACATAACAAGTCATGGATTAATGAAATGTTTTGTTTAAAGTGTGTTTCCATAGATTATTGAAACCATAAATACACTACTATAAACATGTTCTGATTTAGATTATAAACCTATGTTAAGTTAATGCTTTTATTAAAGTCGTAACACTTAGGAATTCCAATCAACGTTATCTTGTAAAGTGGGTGTTAATTTTAATGCAATATAAAGAAAAGATCAAGGATGTCACAAGATTAACTCCCAAAAAATGTACTCACCCCAATCATTATAAAATTGTTAAATCAAACACCAATCATTAATCACTTCATTTATTCTCTCCAAACAAACCCCCAATCAAAATAAAATCATCTAAAAATAATCAACTATTAAAATGTATCATCATCCAGGATTCGACCTGAGTGCTTCAATACACATTAGTAGAGCATCAGAACATTGAATGGCCGATAGGTGAAAATAAACCACCCTTTAAAATGGATTATTTGTTAGGGATGGTGCTTTATGTAGTAATTAGTTTCTAGTTATTGTAAAAAAACACAAATTGTTTTTGAAAAAATTGAAAAAAACACAAATAAAAACACGCCTTCTCATAAAAATCATAAACTGAAGAAAAAAACAATTAAAAACGTGTCTTTCTATTTATTCCAACATCTCTATGAATTCCCTATAGCCTCACAAAAAATCCCTTGGATTTGTTCGACCCTGTAATTGAGCGAACTCTTTGCCAACTTAGGAGGAACATTATGGATAATAAAATAATTCAAGAACCAATCCTTATCCAACCTGTTGAATTATAAATGTCCAATCCTAGGGAATATTCAAATAAAGAACTCACTGCCCCTAATATAAATTACCAACCCTTTAGTATTCAATATCCAAACATTGAGGCTGATTTCGAACTAAAATCGGTTTTGATTCATCATCTTCCTCAAATCCATGGGATAGCTGGTGAAGGTCCACATCTCCACCTTAATGAGTTCCAAGTGGTGTGCTCTACCATAAAGCATCAAGGTGTTTCTGAGGAACAAATGAAACTATGAGCATTCCCTTTCTCCCTAAATGGCACTGCTATGTCATGGCTCTACTACCTTCCTCATGGTTCCATAAGCACATGGAATGGCATGAAGTGACTCTTTTTAGAGAAATTATTTTTTGCTTCTCATACTGGTTATATCCAAAAGGAAATAAGTGGTATTCTTCAATTCCCCAATTAATCACTCCATTATTGTTAGGAGAGGTTCAAAACCCTTATAGAAACCTTCACATGCCACCAAATCCCTGACCAAATCTTGATCCAATACTTATATGAGGGGTTATTGGATATAGATAGAACTCTCATTTATGTCACAAATGGTGGTGCTCTTGTTGATAAAACTCATACAGCTGTAGGAGATCTCATATGAAACATGGATGAAAACACACAACAATTACATACTCGAGCACATGCTCAAGTCAAACAAACCCGTGATAGTCAATCGATATTACCGAACTTAATGACTTAGTGTGTGAGTGAACTTATAGGTCTTCTGTGACAACTAGCTATCACATCCATAGATCCAACCTCATATTTTCCACAATTTATGTTCCTTGGAAATATAAAGAACTGTGGAATATATAGCTCCCCATCTCATCCAACTGACACATGACCACAACATCAAGAGGATCCCTCTAATTTATTTGGGCCAATGAAGCTCAATGCAATATATGCTCAACGAAACCCCAACCCTCAACAATCAGGTTAGTTTGTTAGAATATTTAACCAACCCCATTCTGATCCTTTTTCTTCTACATATAACACTATTTTGAGATATTGGAATCCCATTTATCACCCCCTCAATACCCTCATCAAAACCCAAACCAATTCCAATATGGTCAAAGTGTTGGTAACTTCCAACAACCTTACCCTTTTGTTCCTCGACCACAATGGATCAATCCTCCTCTTCCTCCTCCTAGATTCCACTATCTGGGAGAGTCTTTTCAATTCCCAAACCAATACAATCACTTCTCCAAGAACCAAAATCAAGATGATCCCAATCTAGGATAAGCCACATCTTCCAAGAAACTATGGGAAAGTGAAATGGATGATCTTGCATCCTTCACCCGTTTTAGCCTTAAAAAAATTGAAAATCAAATTGGCCAACTTGCATCCCACCTAAGCTATCAAAAACAATGAAATTCTTCCCAACTCCCAGATCAACCATTACCCAACCCCAAAGGTAATGTAAGTGAAATTTCACATAGATAGAGAAAAAAATTTCTATGCATCATGATAAGTCCTTTAAACCGCGTTAAATGTTGAATTAGAAAATAGAAAAGAAAAATAATCTTGAAAAGGAATCTGAAGACATTCCCTCACCTCCTTTCATTCCACTTAGGAATCCAATTACTTTTCTTCAAGTGGTTTCTAAACCAGGGAAGTCCTTTGAGCCTAATCCTAAAATTCTCAGCATGTTTGGACGTGTTGATGTCAAAATTCCCCTATTAGATGCCATTAAAAGAATCCCTAAGTATTGCATGTTTTTCAAGGAGTTGTGTACAAATAATAGGCAACTTAGGACATACGAAAATGTTTCCACCAAGTAGTCTATTCCCATAAAGTGCAAATATCCATGGAACTTTATGATTACATTCCAAATTGGAAGTTCCAACTTTGATGATGCACTCAAATACCTAGGATCCTCAATTAATGTCTTGCCCAAATCCATATTCCCCAGCCTTGGTCTTGGTTCCTTATGTCCAACGGGTTTTGTCATTCATTTTTCTAATCGAAGCACTACTAGTCTTGAGGGTATAATTGAGGATGTCCTTGTTTGTGTGAATGATCTCATATTCCCTGCTGATTTCTATGTCCTTGACATGGAATGTGAGACAAAATCTTCTCAATCTCACCTAATTCTAGGAAGACCATTCCTAATGATAGTGAGAACCAAAATTTATGTCCATTTAGGCATCTTATCCATGGAACTTGGTGACCAACTGGTCAAGTTCAACATTTTCCAAGCCATGCGATACCCATCGGAGGATTACTCTGCATTATCAATCCTTACTTCAGAGGACACCTCTAAGACTCAATAGAACCCAAATCCATCAGGTTCTTCTGGTTCTAATGAAAAAGTATCTTATGAAATCTGCACCATGATTAACCAATTCATAAATGGTGAAGTTGATGTGGACCTCTCATTCGTAGGCTCTATCAATCAAGAGGATCTTAAAAACTCTCTTAAATCCCACATCAACTATGATCTCTACTTTTCCTCCTTTTACAGTATTAAGGAAAATAAATATGAATCACCTGAAGTCCCATCCTCTATTCCTAAGTTGTCAAACCCACAAATGAGAGATGATACTGATCTAAAACCTCTTCATGAATAGCTAAAACATGCATTCTTTTTCCATGATCACTCATATCCTATCATTATCTATGCTTCACTTACTAAAACCAAGGAGTCCAAACATGTTCATGTGTTAGAGGAAAACAAAAAGGCCTTAGGTTGGACCCTAGATGACATATAAGAATCAACCCTACACTTTTAATGCATCACATCCATCTTGAGGAGTCATCCAAAGCAATTAGACAACCACAAAGAAGACTCAATCCACTCATCGGTGAGGTAGTTAGGGAATATATCATTAAGCTTATTCAAGCTGGTATTATCTACACAATTTCTAATAGTGAATGGGTCTATCCAATTCAAGTTGTACCTAATAAAGGTGGGATAACTATTGTCACAAATGAACATGGAGAGGAAGTCACAACTTGAGTGAAGAACAAATGACATGTGTGCATTGAATATCGAAAATTGAATGTTTAAACAAGAAAGGATCAATGATTTCTTCTATTCCTTTATCATATTCTAGAACGATTAGCCGGAAAGTCACAATATTTCTTTCTTGATGGATACACTGTCTAATTCTAAATACCAATCGCACCTCAGTACCAAGAAAAGACTACTTTCGCATGCCCCTTTGGAACATATGCATATAAGAGAATGCCTTTTGGCCTTTTCAATTCTCTTACAACATTCTAGAGATGTATGATGTGTATATTTTCTGAATTCATTGAACATAGAATGGAAGTATTCATGGATGACATTACCATTTATGTTGAGTTATTTGAATCTTACTTGAATTCACTCTCTCTACTCCTCCAAAAGTGTGTCAAGTGTGACCTTGTGTTAAATTTTGAAAAATGTCACTTAATTGTTGGAAATGTGATTGTTCTAGGGAACATAGTTTCAAAATATGGTATTGAAGTAGATCATGCCAAAATTGAAGTGATCCAATCACTTCCAGAACCCACATTTGTACAAGACATATGTTCCTTCTTAGGTCATGCTAGTATCTATCAGTGATTCATCCATAACTTCAGTAGGATTTCCCTCCCACTGACTCAGTTGCTCCAAAATGATGTCAATTTCCATTTTGATGAGGTTTTCATTAGATCCTTCATTGAACGAAAAACTAATAATACATATGCCCTGATAATCCAACCCCCAGATTGGTCCTTACCTTTTTATTTGATGTGGGATGCTTCAGATAGGTCCATTGGGGCCACTCTTGGTCAATGAAGAGAAAAAAAAATCCTCATGTCATTTATTATGACTCAAAAACATTGGATGAAAGTCAATCTCACTACACTGTCATGGAAAATGAATTTTTAGCAGTTGATTTTTCCTTAGATAAATTCCATCCCTATATCATAGGTTCCAAAATCATTATCTTCACAGACCATTCTACTATAATGTTCTTACTCAAGAAAAGTGATTCCAAACCGAGGCTAATAAGATGGATCCAAATGCTCCAAGAGTTTGACCTTGAAAGAAAATATAGACCAGGAAAAAAGCTTATGGCTGATCACTTGAGTATAATTTGTAATTTTTCTCATTTTGAAATAATTGATCTTGAATTTCCAACTGGTCACCTTTAATCTCTCACTCCAAAACTACCATGTTATTCCCCAATTGTAAATTACTTAGTTTCCAGTGTTTTCCTGAAAATTTTTTAAAGAACAAAAAATGAAGTTGAAAAGTGATTCAAAATAAAATTTTTGGGATGAAAATAAACATTTGAGAACTGGGGAAGACATGGTAATTAAGAGACGTGTGGATGAAAATGAACATTCTTCCATATTATAATTATGTCTCTCAATGCCTGGTGGTGGCCATTTTGGACCACAATGGACCACCTGAAAGGTACTAGACTCTATATTTTTCTAGACTTCACTCTTCAAAGACTCACATGAGTTCTTTCAATCATGTCCCACTTGCCAAAAGTTTGGAAAATTTTCAAATAGAAATGAAATTCCCCAAAGGACATTAATTTTCTATGAGATCTTCGATGTTTTGGGCATCGATTTCAAGGGACCATTCCCCATTCCAATGGATTGTCATACATTCTTCTTGTAGTTGATTATGATTCTAGGTGGGTCAAGGACAAACTGACTCGAAAGGATGATTCACATATTGTTAGCGAGTTCCTAAAGACACACATATTCCACCTATTTGGCATACCACGTGCCATGATAACATACTTAGGAATACATTTTTGAAATAAAACAATGCGATATATTTTGAAAAAGAATGGTTTTGTACATAAAACATCAACTTCATATCACCCAAAAACAAATGGCATGGCTGAACTTTCTAATAGAGAAGTGAAAAGAGTGATTGAGAGAATTGAAAAACCCACCAAAAAAGACTGTCCAGAAATACTTGGTGAAGCACTTTGGACATATCAAACTGCCAATAAAACACCCACTAGGAAGTCTCCTTTTATGCTAGTTTTTTGGTAAAGCATGTTTGTTTCCAGTTTAAATCCAACATAAGTCTCTTTGGGCTATGAAAACCTGTAATTTTGATTGTGAAAAATCTGGTTAAGAATGATTGTGGCAATTGGCTAAACTGGAGTAGCTTCTACTTGAATACTATGAGAATTCCAATCTATACAAAGAAAGGGATAAGGTACTTCATGAAAAACACATCCTGAGAAAGGTATTCCATGAAGGTGAAAAGGTATTACTTTTCAACTCTCGATTTCAGATTCATGCAAGTAATATTATTTCTCATTGGGAAGGTCCTTTTGTTGTTTCTCATGTTAACCCATTTGGTGTGGTGAAAGTCCAAGACCTGTCTTCTAAAAGGACATTCACGGTTAATGGAAATCGGTTAAAACATCACCATGAGAGGACGCACAATCCTAGAACAACATCGACTTCCACTGGATCCCCAACTTTTGTAGTTGACCCACCACTGGATGGAGATGGAAATCCACCAAATCCAAACCAGGGGAACTTCTTTCCCTTTAACTCCTCTTCTCTCTCTCTCTCTCTCTCTCCCTCTATCCCTCTCTCTCTCTCTCTTCTTCCTCCCTCATTTTAATTTTTTTACCACTTTATTCATCACATTTTTTATTTAATATTTCATTTTATGTGGGTGTGTAATATAAAAACACTAAAAAAGTAAAAAAAATCTAGAAAAACAAAATTATTCATACTTACTGACCATCTAGTTTTGAAATTTTGTCCAACCATTTTGGAGAGTTAGAAGACATGGTTTCATCTAAAAAATCTTGTGTTTTTTTTCATATTTCCGGATAATGAATATTGTGTCAAACCCAACAAAATTTAAATGCTCAATTTTTTATCTGGAAACTTATTTTACCCACCCGTGAGGAACACCATTTTCTTTCATGCCAAGGCTTCCTATTTCCATCTTTTCAAAATGTGTGTTTTCACCCCCATTTGTGAGTCCCCAGTTTGTGGACTTTTGAGCTAAATTTTTTACTTCAGCATGCATTAATTTTATAGAGGCATTATATAAACCACATTGGAATCATAATAGCCAAATAGCCTCCCATTTCCATTACATTAATCCTCCTTTTGAAATCCCCTTAGAGCCTATGAAAACCTTTTCTTTGATAGACACATTACAAGACCAATACCTTTTTCCCACCCAATATGAACATGGATTTTTGTTACATAATTTAGTGACATTTAAGTGTGGGTGGGGGGGGAATGGATTTCATTTTTGGAACCCTTTATTAATATAACCATGTTATCATATTCTTGAGGGCAAGAATGCATTTTAGTGTGGGGGGAGAGGTTGTAATTTATTGTGTTTTGGAAAATTTAATGTAATTTCATTTATTTAATTTTTTAAACATTATTGAAAAGTGTTCAAAAAAATTAAAAAAAATCCATAAAAAAACAAAATAAAATTGGGTTGTTTCTTGGGTATGTCAAAAGTCACTTTCCTAACCCTTTGATCTTGTTATAACTATTACAAATAGTGTTATGAGGAGATTAGTCATTGGTAAGTATATGATTTTGACATCTTTTTGAAGATCAAATTTTGAAAATAAAATAAAATAAAATAAAAACAAGAACACATATTTCATTGGGAAAAGTTTTGTGTTTTGTAAATATTTATTCTTATCATCCCCTTAAAATTTTATTCCTCTCTTCTGTCTTTATTCACACAATAATTCTCTTGTAAATATGTTTTTTCATTTCATTCCATGTTTCATTTCAAAACAATTGTGCATTGTTTTACCCATGTTGGTGTTTTACCCCTATTCTTCTCTCTCATGGACATTAAATTCCTACCATACCATAGCCATAGAAAACCCCTTAAAATACATATTGATTCTTGTTCACTTTAGTATAGGGATTGGAATTTGAGAGCTCTTACAAACTCTATGATTTTCACTTTTGGTTTCTGAATGAGTGAAGCTCTATAAATTAATTTTATCATCTTGAGAGGAGTATGTTTTTGGTGCCACTGTTTTCCATTTCTAAAATTCAGAATGAAAAAATGAATTGTTTTTGGAACATTGTTTCTATAAAAAATTTTGGTGGAATAAAATATGGATGAGTGAAATTTTCTAAACCTCCCCTGAGGGGGGAAAACAGGATTTCAATATTTGTTGGTGACTGAAAATGATTTTGTAAAATTTTTTATATTTTTTGCACATGAGGACATGCACAAGACTAAGTGTGGGGGATTTTATGTTATTAATATTTTCATAACTTTTTATGTACTTTTGTTACTGATTTTATATTAAATTTTCATAATTTTTGAGAAATATTAATGTTTAAAAATTAATTATAATTTTTTGCATTATTTGAATTCATCCAGATTCAATTATATTTAAAGTTTTAATAATAAATCTCACCCTACTTATTAAAATTTCATGATTCTTGTTTTTGAGGATTCCTCATTCAATATAAAAAAATTCATTAGAAATGATCGTGGGCCAATTCTTCAATTTGAAGGGTCATATGGACCACACAAGAAGGCCCATAGAATCTATGAAGAAACTAGACCATCCATGAAGATTGAATTAATGGGCCCAATCCAGATTTCAAAATTCTATTATTCTCCTAAGATGTTCGGTGGAAAATTTAAGTAGTCTTGGATAAAAATTTCAAGGGCCAAATCCAAAGACAAGGGGCCCAAATGATTCATTTAATCTCAACACACCATTCAGAACGAAAATTAAAATCTGGGCACAATTCATGACATAGCTCATGATATGATCATCAAATAAAGCTGATATTTTGTTGTGGGAAAGAGGAGATATAGACGGATGACTTTTTTTGAATAAAGTGTTCAGATTTGAAGTCATCTTCCTATTGATAAAACAATTCAAATTTAGGCCTTCTAAAAAGTATGGATGGAAAAGGACAGATTAACATTGTTTAATAAAACGACCATAACATTGGTTACATAAGTCCAAATGCCTCCAAAATATTGAGATTAGTCATCAAAAATTATTATATACATATTTTAAGGAGGATATATCTTGAGATTCAGTTGTCTGGATGTCCACATCGTTGAGCCAAGTGGAGGGGTAGTTTTGGAATGCAAACAGTCCACCACTGTGGGCTATAAATACATCCCCTCCTCTCCTTTCAAAAGGATCGACAATTTAGAGCAATGGAGGATAGGTTGGCACGACCAATTCTCTTCCAAAGTCTTGGGAGGATCTGCCATACTCAATTTTTTACTTCATAAATCATTCCTCCTTGCTTCGTTTCATTTACTTATGTATTGTTCTTCATTTGTAATTGTGTAAGTGTACATTTTTTGTAATTCCTTTTTAATGTTAGTTTATTCTTCAATATCTCTTATTCTCATCCAAATTTTGTAGCTTAATATTAATGTTCTTAAAATAGTTAAAATCAAGTTAAAACCCCTTCATTCTTTTTCTTCCTCATTCAATCTAAGGTCTTGTTTAACTCTTTTCAACGATCATGTGTGTTTGACACACTACTCTTTTATTATCCCGTTATTTTAGTTCTATTTAAAATTCATCACTATAATAATATATTACCATAATCATAAATATATTAATGGATGAGTAAATATACCATTAGGGTGATTCATTATTTAGATAATTTAAGTGATTGAGAGCTTTTACTCGATGAGTAATCTTTAATTTAACATTGTGTATGTTGGACATAACATGTCAGGGATTAATGACTTGTTTTGTTTAACTTGTGATTTCGAAGGATTATTGGAACTATAACTAAACTACCATAAACAAGCTCTATTTGAGATTATAACCCTAAGCTAAGTTAAGGATTGGAATAAATCTTTAACACTTAGGAAATCCAATCAATGTTATCTTGTGAAGTGGGTGTTAATTAAAATGAAATATAAATCAATTCTCAATGATACCACAAGCTTAACTCTCTAAAAATGAACTCAGCCCAATATTTATAAAATTGTTAAATCAAACACCAATCATTAATAACTTCATTTAAGCTCTGAAAACTAATCCCCCAATCAAAATACAATCAACTAAAAATAATCGACTATTAAAAAATATCATTGTCGAGGATTCGACCAAAGTATTTCTTGACACATTAGCAGTGAATCAGAACTTCTAAAGTTTGATAAAAAACAATCGGCCACACTTTAATGTTCTTTCTTGTGGTGTGCATGTTTCCATAATGGTCTTCTGGTAGTCTTGGGTTGTGAGTGGACACCTTGATACGGAGGCATAGAATTTATGTATAATTCCAGGTGAAAAAAATATTGATTCTATAATATAAAGTATTTGTATACTGATTAAACATATAAATACATAGCCACACTAATTAGAGTGGGTCGCGAGTCTTCTATGGTACCCAAGTTTATTTCTCTGAGTTCATTAATGGGGGAAGAGACACCCTCCTCAAATTGATGGAGGGGAATCCCTAAGGTCTTATTTCTCTTCCTCTTCTACCTCCTCCTCATCATCATCTTATTCTTCTATTGGGGAAACAATTATTGAGATGAGCTCTCCATGGTTTGGATAAGTATCACAATTTTGGCATTCAGAGGCTGGGGAGACTTCTTCTGGCTTAACTGACAGTTGGATTTTTTTGTGAGAGGATAGAGTGAGGTAATGACAAGTGTATTATTTATTTTATCCCTTAATGGGTGAGTTAAGGATTATCTGTTGCCCTAAATATAATTTGAGTTCATTTTATTTCAATGATCTGCTACTATTTTAGGGGCCAATGGACGTTTCTACACTGTTAGTCTTGATGGTCATGATAGAAATCATTGTCACTGTCGAATATGCATCTGAAATTGGACCCATGTACTCCACTTGATTAATGGGTTGTATGTATTATTCATTGATCTACCTAAAGGGGTCTTTAGTGACTATTTCCAAACCATTTGGAGTGGTGACCCAATCAATCGCATCAACATAGGGTCTCTTTTCTTCTTACTCATAGAATCCTGCATCGATAGAGTGTGAATCTCAAGACTCGAATGGGTTATTTTCGACATATAATGTCCCATTTGTCCATTAGTGAACTATTTTATGCATTAGAGGTAGGATAAAGGAATTACTTCATGATGATGAAACTAGGGCCTTCATAGTGGGATGTTAAATGTTGTGTTTTTCTGGACCACCAAAAATTCTATTTCGGCCATGAGTTCATGATATCAAAATTAGATCTTGATCAGGACTAAGGGTTTATGATTAATTTTTTCATAAACTAATAGAGTTGTAGTGTAGGGAATTAGGTTATCTTTATTACCACCCAAATGATGAGGTGTCCATAGTGGAATGAGATTAACACCACATCCATTGTTGATGAAGACTTTTCAAATATCAATATCACTATCCTTCCAGACACATATAAGGGTTTGATGTGTCCTAGAGTGATGGATTCTCATATATATATGTGAATGAAATAATAGCATCTAATTCTGTAGGATTGGTATCTTGTAGATAGAATTTAGTAGTGGTTAATTTAGTTTCAATCTCCAGGGGGATTATAAAAGCATTTACATGTTCTTATCTGAGATATTTTGAAAAAATTAGGGTATCCAGGATTGAAAACAAAGCTGGTAGTGAAGAAAATTGTTTTAGAATGTCATATTTATAATTTATTGATCAGAGATTCCGAACTTGGGGATGCTTGGATTGAGCATTTTATAAAGAGGGACCAGCCCCCAGGACATGAGATAGTGTTGCTTGTGTACTTTATGGGTTTTCCCAGGTAGGACTGTCTACATTCCATGGGATATTAGACATTTGTTCCCCTAATGTTGGATATTCTAGGATGATCGAACCATAGTATCTTCTAGTCGGGGTAGGGTAATTTTCTTACTCTTGTTGAGTATACTGAAGGGCTCTTCCATTAATTTCCACAAAATTGATATCTCGAGTGGGATTGTGGTTAGGAATTGGGTTTATATCACAACTACGTCTTCCTAGGTATCCTCGACTTCTGTGGCCTCTTCCTTTGATTTCATTATTGAGTGCGGGGAACTTAGGTTCAAAACCGTGTTCTTCATTGAATAAGGGTTCTATTAAGTGGATGAAATTAAGGGATCCGAAGATTAGTTCCTCATCTGATGAATCTATCAGATTGACTTCCTCCAGTGGTTCCATTTGGTGTGGTGATGCATGTCTCTTTAGATATGATGGCATAAAATCTAAGAGTATCAAAGATAAATTTTTCCTTGGCGTAGGTCCATTTTGTACACTTGGTCCAAATTTTTTAGAGTATTATGGGATCGAGTATGTCAGTTATGTTGAATTAGGGACCATTAGATGCACAATTGTTTCTTCAACTATGTTTGGAGTATTATATGATCTCTGTTGATTATTTTCTAAGTCATCCAATTATATAACTTATGTTACCTTTTTCTAAAAACATTTTCCCACTCCCCTCATTCATTTGGGTTTGTGGTGAAAACATGTTCTACTTGTACTGGTGGTGGCCCCAGTTTGACCTCCCCAGAATCTATCGTTTTTATAGGAGATCCCTGAAGATGAAACACTCCTAAATGGTATGTCTCGGTATCTAGGGAAAAGAAAAATAATCTTCCTAACCATAGAGAATGCATAATCAACACTCTTTGGCTATGGTATTCAGATAAAGTTATATTTCACAATGGCTACAATGTATCCACAGACTTGGTTGTTTCATAATGAATAAATTCTATTAATTCATTCCTATAATTGATTTCTCGTATGTACCCTCAACTAATCTTAATGAGTTAAAGGTTACTCTTGATTTCTATGAGGCCTACATGATTAGGGGTAGTTATGGGATCTTAAGTAGGTGAAGGGGGTGGATTAGGTGTAACAAAATCCACTTTATCTCTTCCCACTCTTTTACCTAGGGCTGATGGGGCTGCATGGGACTTGAGTTTAGTTAGCTCTAAGGAATCATCTATCCATTGATCAATGATAGAGAAATCCAAAAACCCTCTCGAATATTTAACCATGATCAGTGGTGTTCATAGGTCTTCATAGAGGTTATCAATTTACCTAGAGAGTTTGTCATCATAGGGAAGTGGTTAGTTCAGAGAGTAGGTAAGACCTTTCCATCTGGAAATGAAATCTGAGACACTTTCATTATCTTGATTTTTCCAGTACATAAAGTCACTAACAATTGTTTTCTGAAATTATTAACTGAAATAGAAAGGAAACAGTCATTAGAGATCCCCCCATCTTGTTATTAACAAATCTAGAAAACTGTTATACCATACAGAGGTTGAACCTTATAGGGTTCGCATGAATCATCTATGTTTCACTACATCTTCTTGATTTGGAGTCCACATAATGTGGTCATAATAAGATGCATAATGCATCACATTCTAGTTTGGGTCAGCTGATCCATTGGATATTGGGAATATGGAGTTACCAAAATTTGGTGGTGGTGGAACGTTACTCACCCAGTCTGGGTAAGGTTTCCATTCCATTTGTATTAGAGCACACCACCCTTCCATGGCTTCTAATCAATATGTTAATGAAACTATTGTATTTATTATCCCTTGATGTGTGTCTTGTTGGACCTGAGCATGGTCTGTTGTAGTAGGGGGAAATTTTTATCATGCCAATGCTACTTATACTTGAGTTGAATACTCAGACGATGGAATCCTTTTTGTGTTTTCTTAAATCTTTTTCAGTTATTTCTTTGGGAGAGGGAAATGTTTATATGCTACTAGGATTGGGTTTAAGTAGGCTGACGATCCCGATGGTACCTTGGATGAGCTTTCTATTTTTTATTCACTTTTCGGGATAAGCCCGTGTGGTAGGGGAATACATGCTGGAACTGTGGGATGTAGGTATAACTAGGAAACATATCTGATAGGATGTATTCCTCATATCATATCAATATTGATTTGTGTCAACTATTTCATATATTCCTCCCATCAAGTGAATCTATCTTTTAGCTTTAGGTAATCATTCCCCTTGGGGGGAGGTGGGTCAGGTATGACTTTGTTTTTGTTCTTATGGTTCTTAGGGATTCAAAAAGGAGGTAAAGAGGGATTGGTTGAGCAAGCGCCTATATTTAGGGTGGCCCTCTATTTCCGGGTGTTCACACCCTAGGAATTAGTGTGGATCCGGTTCTGGCTGGAACCATTCTCTCACTATTCATCCACATTTGCATCAGTTTTGGCATGGTCCATAGGATTTATGTCAACAATGTTCACTAATGCATAACACATGGTGGGTTTTGTACCAGTTTCCAAATGTTATGAGCATTTTTTTTCATCCTTTACTCAATTTTCTCCTTCTATTTAGTGACCCCATTTGTGTTTCTTGGTGAAGGGTAACACAAAAGGAACCCTTATATGACCTTATTGCACACCTCCCTTGTGGGGAAAATGAATCATAAATAGAGGCGAAAAGTGTGGCCTCTCTATTTCTTTCCTCTTTAGGGGGAAAAGACTGATGTATGTTGGGCGTGCATTTGTGGTAAAAATTCCCCCAGCCATGCAGGATGGGGCTGCTCCCATTCCTTGGTTTTTGTGTCTGGGCCTGAATTTGTTGATATTACAAGTAAATTTTGTGTTAAAATTATCCCCAACACTATTGAATGGAGTTGATCTCGCATTGTAGATATTGCTACAACTATTTTCACTTTCTTGATCTTGCGCATTCTCATTCAAGGTAGATCTTGATATGGTGTCGGTATGCACATGAATTATTTTCATCCAATGACATGAGAATTTCTTGATGATTTTATTCCCTTAGGGAATAATCCCTCTTGATGTTCTAATTTTCCTAGTTTAGAAGTTGTTTAATGGATCGTTATATTTGGGATTGAATCTTTTGAGACTTACATAAGGACAGTTCATGTCGAGAATATTTCCTTTCTTGAATATAGATTTTATTTTATCATCATCTTTGGATAATGATATTACACAATTTCATTTCTAATGTATTTTGTTGAATGGGAAGTGGTGTGAAGTAAAATTCTCCAGGATCTCCCCAACCCCATATATGAATAACATACAGTTCGTTTCTGATAATTCAACACAAATTTTATAGTGAGTGGAGGAAAAAAAGTTCAAGATCTTTCTTTTGTCTCTAATAATGTGGTAATCGTGAAGATTTAAGTGATTCCATGTCAATTTGATAGTGAAGATCCCCCAATATATTGACATGGTCTGCATACCCATCATAGGGTAAATATTTTACTTTCAACCGTGGATATTTGAACAGATATTGAGATGAATGTTATGTATAAATTCCTCAAAAAACTCTCTTGGTATGTCAAACCAAGAATTAGTTGTGGGAAAAAACATAAATGGTATGTCATCCCTGGATAATTTCCTTCTCACAAGCAATATATCATTTTTATTAGTTTCTGAAGACTCATTTTCTTGGACTACCCAACTTGGATGCTTTTCAATTATTTAATCCCCAACATTGCGGATAGTAGGATTCTCATCAACACATGAACAATATGGGGGTGGCTCGATATATTATCATGGCCCCGAACCGTATTTTTACTGATAAAGGATGTTTACTATCATATATATAGTATCTAACAAGCCCAAATCCATCTTTCCAAGTTCTTCATAATATGAAGGATTTATCGTGTATGGATCGGAGAGGGGAGGACCTTATTTCCTGTGTGAAAGTTGACTTTGGGGAGGACTTCTGTTTTTGATGTTATTGTGGTGATGACTAGAATCATGGATTAGTGTCTGATTGCAGGAATAGGTTTTGTGGTGTACACCATGGGGAGGACTTTTAGGGTGGAACACAACAAGGAGAGGGCCTTCTTGTTGTTTTATGTCACTTTGGGGAGGGCCTTCACAGTGATTTCCATCAAGGTGAGGACTACCATCATAGCTGGATTTCTAACTTCAGGGAGAATATATGTAGTACGCATACTAGGGAGGACCTCAAGGATAGTATGAAACAAGTGGAGGGCCTTATCATTACTCAATATCACTACAGGGAGGGTCATCGTAGTGACTAACCCCATGTCGAGGACTACCATCATAGCTTGATGTCTGACGGAATAGAGAATCTCTACAACTTATACCCATGGAAGGACCATCTAGGTGGACACAAAAATGGGAGGACCTTCTTACTGTCTAACCTTATGGTCAGGGGGAGGGATAGTAGGACACTCATTAAGAGTTATGTTCTTGTGTTCGATCATGTGTTTCCCATGATGTAATCCCCCACAAGTTTTCTGAAGAAGACCTTTAGAATTGTCGGTAACAATATTGTAGGGAGAACCTTCACAAATGGTACTATCAATCCCATAATTTTGTAATGGGTTGATATGATCGTTTGACTCTATTGATAGGTTCTTGATTACATCAAGAACTGCAGCTTCTAGTGGAGCAGGATCTTGAATGTCCTCTTCATTTTTCAGTTTCCTTCAGCACATTTTATTTTTGGGCACTCTTGTGTGGGAAAATAGGGATGCCTACTATTGATAATGACCTTCATATTCGGGATCCTATTTGGTTGGTTCTTTTTATGTTACTGGGATATTCCAATGAGCATCTTGAATTATGAAAGGGATATATACCTACCCTGAGCTTCCATCGAGGTGGATCAATGTTCATGAATTAGAACATGTGTTTTTTCTTGATCTGGTTGTCCTTGTATTGTAGAGTTTGACCATCAAACCTACTGAACTGAAGTATAGATGTTGATCTTCTCTAGAGAAACTATATTATTTTGTGGACAATTCACCCCACTTGGGGAGATGGGGTTATGGCTCCAAATCCTTTATATTTCCATGTACATGATTATGTCTTGATAGGTCTAGAGGATATGATTTTGAATTTAGGTATGATCCTACATCATTTCCTATGTGTGTTGAGATATGTCTTTGTCTAAAATGGGAATATGTGCCCATTATAATGCCGAATCTAGAGTTTGTGCCTTATCTAGTCCTCCATGGTTTTCTAGTGGGTGTTGGATGTTCTATTGTGTCAAGGAAGAGAAACGAATCTTTCCCAAATTTATTGATGGGATTTTCCAACCATTTTCTTTGGTTTTCATCCTATATGGATGAAAATCTTTATATTTTCAAGAATGGATTTGTGTATTCTCATTTGTTGTTGTATTTGTCTGACATGATTGATATGAATCATTAGGAATTTTAATCTTCTTGTATTTGAATTCAACCATATTTGACTAGTGGGCATGATATGAGGGGGAAGATATTTGAATCTTCCCCTACATGATTTCCACCATATTTTATTGATGGGTTTTGTATTCATTAATAGGGATGTATTCCTACCTTTTGTTTTCCATCCTATTTGAATGAAGGTATTCATGCACATCGGTGGGGATTTGAATATGCCAATATTTTTCCACCCTATTTGTGTGGTGTCCTTGGTGAGAATTGGAAGGAACTTGTGTTTGCTCGTAATATGCCACAAAATTTCATGGAGGGCTTCCAAAGTGG
This sequence comes from Viscum album, assembly GCA_963277665.1. Lineage (NCBI taxonomy): Eukaryota > Viridiplantae > Streptophyta > Magnoliopsida > Santalales > Viscaceae > Viscum > Viscum album. The sequence continues at coordinate 1,319,774,659 of OY728157.1, forward strand.
GAGTAGGAATGTATTTATGCCCATAGTTTTTCTGGGTATTTTCACAGAGGATATCAATCATGGGAACTAGGGTGATGACCTTCTCTGGATTATATGATTTCCTCCCTTGGTAGAAATCCCAGGTAACCCATGTTCATTGAACATCACTAGGATCCCTCCTTATGACATCCTCTTTAGAATAAGGACACTGGGTCACACAACATTGACAATGACGTCTTCTAGAAGGGTCCATTGAGAATAACCCCTAAGTAGAATGGAATATGTAATTAGTGATAAATTCATATTCCTCCTTATGATAATGGGGGTAATCATTTTCATGTTCTAGGGATAGGCTCTCCAAACGATTAGAGACGACCAGTGGAGCCGCCCAGTTCTGGATAGCCAGTCACTACTGAGTGAGTGGCTGGTGGGGTTTCATGTCACGAAGGTCAGGCCTTGCTGCCTATAGGGTGGGTAGAGTATCATTATGATGGTACTTCCTAATTAGTGCCTTTTAGATCAAGCACTGAAGATGCAGGGAGGGTGATGGGGTTCTGTTATTCATTGAGGACCCAACCGCCTATGTAGTCATTGACGTGCCTATCAAAAAAAACTATAGAGATGCCATTGGATCAATCGAAGCTCTGTGGAATGCCTATAATTTATCTGACAATTTCAGACAACAAAACCCCTTCAAAGTATAATCCCATGAACACGTGTATAATTGATTATATGACTTGACCCTCTTCCTTTTTGGGTGTGAAAGGGGCCTGAGCTGGGGTAACACCACCACCTCAGTAAAGGATTCACATTGGGTTCACCATTTTTTTCAACCAGAAAATGTGTGTTGTTCCCAGAACAAAATTATCCAATGGAGATAGGGTAGTATATCCATTTTATCTTACAAATTTGGTTCCACAGTTATGTGTTTCATGTCAAACTCATCATTTTTTTCAAACCAAAGCATGTTGGGTCTAATGAGTTATTTCCTTGGGGTTAAGTTGGATTGAAATAGAATATTGTTGGGTATAATGTCCTAGGATGGTCTCAAATGGATTTATTTACATGTCCAGAAACACTCAACGACTCTCACCTCTATGATTCATGGACATACTTTTTAAAGCTAGGCATTCGTTGGATGATTTATCCAATAACACATAATAACTCAAATTGGTTGAGAGGATGGGAAATTAGGCTCATCAAACCATTTTGAGGGACTATATTATATTCTGAGACTCTCTTATCGTTTTATGATATGTAAATAATTTTGGGAATCCTTCGTTCATTCCCAAGAATGTGTCCCCAGATTACCCTAGGCCATAAGATCAATCATAAATAAGTATTTGTTTGGAATCTCTAGTTTGTATTCGATGTTCTCCATAAATGAGCACATCTGTGTATATGTAAGTTTCTTCATCAACATTATCCTTTTATTGGAAAATTGGGAATCCCATGGCCATTTACTGAGACAATGACGGTTTAATCCATGTGATGAGGTGCTCTAGATTTTATCGTTATCTTGGGGGGATGAGTGTTGTTTCGATGTCAGGATTGAACCCATGAGATTGGTTTCCTATGTATCCCCATGAGTGGAATCAAAACCCATGTACTTCAGTGAAACATAACTAGACACATCACTTTTACAGTCATGTGATGAGGACTAAACCATATAGTTTAATATCGTGTGGTAAGGAGGTCTATGCAAAAGATTCTTAGTCAAGATTTAATGTGGGACTTATGGTGAAGAGGCCTAAGGGACCCATAAGAGATGTAGTCTTATGGGTGAATGTGACCCTACTGTGGGTGAGGCCCAGAAAACATTAATGTTGATATATGAGTTTAGTTTGGACCTGATAGTGGTTTCCTATATATCCCATTTTATTGCGAATCAAACCCATGTAGTCCAGTAAGAGGGAATTTATACATTGAAGTGTACCATTTGAGGGGGAATTATTAGGGCTTACACCAAATATGAGGCCTATTTACCTCAAGTTGGGACTTATACATGTGGATATGGCCCATTTATATCATGCCTCAGATAGTCATCCTACATATCCTATTGATGGTAGGAATCAAAGTTCTCATAATTCAACTTGTTCAGATAATTATTCTGATGCCATGATCAATACTAATATCTAAGCCCATGTGATCCATGGTCAGTGTGAGAAGCAATATGAAGTGGTAGATCCATAAAATCATGAACATTCCATTCTCTATTGATGGAAAAAGGAGAAGGAGGATGGCGAAAGAGGCTGGGGATATGGCACTTCCCGGAAGACAGTCAAGGGAATTACCTCAGATAGAGTTCCCTAAGATTGGTTATGTGAAAGGGGAGGAGTATGATTCCTCGTCCTATGGGAAAGAAAGTTGGATTTCCCTTATTTATCACTATCCATCATCAAAGGGAAAGGATGAAAATTACCCTTAATCCCTAGGATGAGGATTTATATGTGAGAATCCTAATGTCAGAACCTGCATTACCATTGAAATTTTAACTTAGGGACATTACATGGGTCCACTGTATTGCAAGGATTACCCACATGACTCCACGTAATGTGGGAATGAAAACTCATATGGACGTGCTGATGCACCAAATGGTTTTATCATATGGGTACAATTCCTTTGAATAAGGCTTTGGCATATTTTTGTTAGAATGTTTTTCTGAGGGTTTATAGATGATGCGATGAATATGGAAGGAAATTATTGAATCCGGAAAATGGAATGCTAGAGGATACCCCATTCCACATACAATTTCTTTTTGTGGGATTAGTTTTCCCCTACACAGCATGTTTCTAAGTGGGTGAAGTGGTTTTCCATGCACCATGATGGCATGTGGACCTAGATTTTGTCTATGTACTATTAATCTACAAAAACCAAGTACTTTCTGCATATAATTTTTCTATGTGGTGCTAAGATCAGTCCATGTTTCATGATTCTTCATAGGGTTGGGATCTATTCACATAGTGATTTTCGATGTAGTGTATCCTTCAACTCATATAACATTTTTATATGATGGTTTCCAGATCAGACAGGGGCCATTGGTTCTACTCTTCATAGGAAATTCACCCGTGAAGGAATATGTGTTCGTGGTCTTGCAATTAGTTTTATATTTCCTTCTTTAATGCTATGTGGAAGGTTATAACTTCATGGAATCATCAAAAGAGTATGTATTGTATGGTTCCCTCTTATTTCGTGCCTTCTTCAATTTATCTCCTCAAAATTCTTCTCTCAAATCCTCTCTCTATTAGTCCTCCCCTCAGGATCCTTTTATAGAGAGGCGGAGGAACTGGATCGGTGGGCTAAACAACATCTTTTTCACAATCCAAAGGAAGAAACCCAACCCATGGATGACTCAGTAAGTGGGGGAGTGAGGATTTCATCCAAGGTGGTGAGGATTACAACCTCATTCTAGAAATGAAAATTGTTTTATTCGTGAGAATCCACCGGTTATGTCTCATCTACAAACTTTTGGAGTTTACGGAGGGATATCCTATGCGGGGTGGATTTATCCGACTCCTTCTCATAAATAATTTCAATTTTGGGGGACTAGAATCATCACCTCCATCCCATGAACTGATTTGTTAATGGGAACCTTGTGAAGTAGACCACCATACAGGGAAATGGTCCATGAAGGAGCTCAGCTTCACAACACCTCTTCTTTCCTTATACAAGTTTGTTGCTTCTTCATCTTTTTATCTTCAATTCTCCTTTAGATATTTTTTCATTATTTTAAAATTTTAAGAAAGTCATTGATTTCCATTTGAAAATTTTTCAGGAACTTATAAATGTTTTTATGGGTTATGGGGTTTTATGTTCTTTGAGTAATTTATGGTTTTCAAGGGATTTTTAGGGTTTTTAGTGTTTTTACATTTCCAAGGATTATTATAGATTTCTTTGTAATTTTATTGATTTTTGGGTTTTTTATTGTTCATTGATATTTTGAGGGTTTTTTGGGTTTTTTGGGTTTTGGTGGGTTTTATGGTATTTTGGGGGTTTTTGAGTTTTTTATAGTATTTTTGGATTTTTAGGGGTTTTAAGCGTTTTTAGGGTTTTTAACACTTTTAGGGGTTTTAAAGTTTTTTTATAGATTTTTTTGGGTTTTATAGTTTTATGGGGTTTTAGGGGTTTTGGGTGTTTTATTGTTATTAAAGTGTTTTTAGGGTTTGTCTTGGCTTTTATGGTCTTTTGGGTTTTCAAGGATTATTTTTGGGTTTTCAAGGATTCTTTTTGTTTGTTTTTATGGGTTTTAACAATTTTATATAGTTTTATCATTTTTTACATTTTTTTAGGGTTTTAAGGGTTTTTAGTTCTTTTTGGGGTATTTGTGGGTTTTTGCATTTTCTTAGGGTTTTTTTGGGTTTTTATGGTTTGTTGGGGTTTCTAAGGTTTTTTTATGTTTTCAAGGATTGTTTATACTTTTTAATGTTTTTATGGGTTTTATTCATTTTAGGGTTTTTTGGGATTTTGATGTTTTGGTAGGGGTTTTCGAGGTTTCTAGTGTTTTAGGGATTTTTAGGGTTTTTAGGATCTTTTATGTTTTTAGGTTTACTTATGTTTTTTGTAGGTTTCTAATGGTTTTATCATTGTTTGACTTGTTTAACTTTTTTAGCATTTTAACGATTTTTTGATATTTTTGGGTTTTATGGTTTTCTTTGATTTTTTAAAAGTCTTTAGTGGTTTATTGGGGTTTAGAAAATTTTTAGGGTTTTTAGAGTATTTTACGTTTTCAATTATTTTTAGAGATTTTTTAGAGATTTATGGGTTTTACGGGTTTTTTGGGGTTTTAGGTATTTTGAGGACGTATATGGCTTTTAAGGGCTTTTAGGTTTTTTGTTATTTTTCAGGGTTTTAAGGTATTTTTGTGTTTTCATGGTTTTATGATTTTTAGGGGTTTAAATTTTTTATATTTTTTAAATTTTTTAACAATTTTTTTTGGGTTTTAAGGGTTTTTAGTGTTTTTAGTGGGTTTTTAGGATTTTTTCAGTTTAAGGGTTTTAAGGGTTTATGGATTGTTATGGTTTTCAAGGGTTTCATGTGATTTTATTTATATAGGTATTTTAATGTTTTTTTTAGGTTTTTTGGGTTTTATGGACTTTTAGGGTTTTATGGGTTTTTAGGGGTTTTAGGGGTTTTAGGTTTTCGTAGTGTTTTAGTGTCTTGTAGGGTTTAAGGGTTTGTTTTCAGGTTTTTATGTTTTTTAGGATATTTTTATTTTTTTTCGTTTTCAATGAAGTTAGTGGATTGAAGGGTTTTTAGAGTTTTTAGTGGTTATTTAGATTATTTAGTGTTTTTAATGTTTTTCTAGATTTTTATGGGTTTTTAGAGTTTTTAGGGTCTTTGACATTTTCACTGGTTTTATGATTTTTATGATTTTTAGGTTTTTTGGGTATTTTCTCAATTTTTTAGAAATTATAATATTTTTAGGGTTTTTTGGGTTTTTAGGGTTTTTATTGGGTTTCTTAGTTTTATGTTATTTTTTGGGTTTAAAGGTTTTTTAGCGTTTTTAGTTGATTTGTAGGGTTTTATGGGTTTTTGGGTCGTTTTTATGTTTTCTAGGTATTTTATGGTTTTTTGTGGTTTTAGGACTTTTGGGTATTTACATTTTCTTGAATTTTTACGGATTTTAGGATTTTTATGATTTTTTCGGGTGTTAGGTATTTTTATGGATTTTGAGGTTGTTTTCTTGGTTTTTAGGTTTTTTATGATTTTAGGGGTTTTCATGGTTTTTAAGGTATTTATGGGGTTTTTAGGGTTTTTAAGGTTTTTTAATTTTTTTTCCATTTTATTATTTTAGGGGTTTTATGTTTCTTATAGTTTTTATATATTTTAAGGGTTTCATTCATTTTGAAGATTTTTTATGGATTTATTAGTATTTTAATGGGTTTTTAAGTTTCTAGGTATTTTTGAGTGGTGTTTAGGGTTTTTTAGAGATTTTAATGTTTTTAGGTTCTCTTTTCTTTCTACATTTTTTTTTGAGTTTTTAGGCGTTTAAGGTTTTTAGATGCTTTTAACGTTTTTAATGTTTTTAGGGGTTTATTGGTTTTTAGGTATTTATTCTTTTTTATGCGTTTTTATGTTTTTTGTGTTTTTTTGGTTTTTTCGGGTGTTTTACGGTATTCAGGTTTTTATGATTTTCACGAAATTTTATATATTTTTACAATTGTTTTGTTTTTAGGGTTTTTAGGGTTTTGTTGAGTTTTTTAGGAATTTAATTTTTTTTTTCTTTTTTTGGAATTTTTCTATTTTTTTGTTTTTTAGGGTTTTTAGGTATTTTAAGGGTTTTATAGGTTGTATGATTTTTAGGGAATTTAGTTTTTTGGTTTTTTGGGGTTTTAAGGATTCTAGTTTTTTTTAATGTTTTTGGGGTTTAAAGTGTTTTTTATTTTTTAGTGGTTTTTATGGGTTCTATATGCTTTTAGGGTTTTAATGTTTTTTAGGGGTTTTATGGTTTTTAGAGGGTTTTCAGTGATTCATGGGAGTTTTATGTTTTTAGTTGTTTCTTGTACATTTTATAATTTTTTTGGTTTTTTTGATTTTTTGGGTTTTTGGGATTTAAGGGGGGTTTATAAGTTTATAGGTTTTTTGGTTTTTTGTAGTTCTTCCGGGTTTTATGTTTTTTACGTATTTTTTGAGTTTTTTATGTTTTTTGTGGTTTTTAGAGAATTTTAACATTTTTGGGTTTAATGGACTTTAGTTTTTTTGTGGGTTTTATTATTTTTAGTTGTTTTTTAGGTTTTTTATATTTTTAGGGGTTTTTTGTTTTTCTTAAAATTTATTGGGATTTTAGGATTTTTGTTATTTATAGTGGTTTTTAGGGATTTTTAGGGATTTTTTGGGTTTTTTATTATTTTTATAGTTCTTGGGGTTTAAGCGCATTATTTAGTTTTAGTGATATTTTTTGGTTTTAAGGTTTCATGATTTTTATTAGATTTTTAACATTTTACAGGTTCTTAAGGGTTTTTGGAGTTGTTAGTGGTTTTATGGGTTTTTATATTTTTAGTATTTTTATTGATTTTTATAGTGGTTTTTTGGTTTTTATGGGGTTTAGGGGTTTTAAGGTATTTAGGGCGTTTTATGGAGATTTTAGGGGGGGGGGGTTTAGTGTTTTTTTGTATTATGTGATTATAGGTATTTTTTTGGATTTTTATGTTTTTTTAGGGTTCTTAGGGTTTTTAGGGATTTTGAGGGTTTGTTTGGGTTTTCATGGTTTTCATGGTTTTTTCAGGTTTTGATGAACTTTTTTGGTTTTAGTTTTTTAATTTTTTAGGGTTTTTAATGTTACAAAGAGTTTTTAAATGTTTCTTGGATTTTATGGGGTTTTTAGAGTGTTTAGTGGGTTTATAGGTTTTCTAGGGTTTTAGGGGGTTTTATGGTTCTTAGGGGCTTTTTAGGGTTTTAAATGTTTATGAATTTTTAATACTTTTCATTTATTTTATGTTTTCCGGGTTTTATGGTGTTTTGGTATTTTTAGATTTTTAAGGGGTGTTTGTATTTTTTAGGGTTTTAGTGGTTTTAGGGTCTTTAGGGATTTAGGGTCTTTTTTGTTTTTTGGGTTTTTCCAAAAAAATTATATGTTTTAAAGTTTTTTATAATTTTAAATATTTTTAGGGGTTTTAAGGGGATTTATATTTTTATTGGGTTTTTTGGGGTTTTATGGTTTTTAATGAGTTTTAGGGGTTATTATGGTTTTTTGGGTTTTTGTAATTTCTAGGGTTTTTTATGTTTTCAATGATATTTTTGATATTTTATGGATTTTTATAGTATTTTGGGTTTTTAAGGTTCCTAAATATTTTGACGGTTTTGGTGGTTTAAAAGATGGTATAGTTTATAGGGGATATCAAGAATTTTAGGGTTTTTTGGGGCTGTAGGTTTTTTTAGATTTTTAGGGGTTTTATGGTTTTTATATTTTTTTAATATTTTCATTAGTTTTAAAATAAATTTATAGATTTTAATATTTCTTAATGTTTTTATTAGTTTCTAGGGGTTTTTGGTTTTTAGAGGTTTTATGGTTTTCAGGGGTTTTTGATGGTTTTAATGGTTTTTACATTTTCATGGATTTTTAGTGTTTTTCTATAAATTTTTTGGTTTTAGTAATTTTAGGTTTTTGGATGAGTTTTAACAATTTTCATGTTTTTTAGGGGTTTTGGGGTTCTTTGGGTCTTCTATATTTGTAGTGTTTTTTTGTTTTTAAGGGTTTTATGGTTTTAGAGTTTTTTATCCTTTTTAGGGGTTTTCAGGATTTATAGAATTTTTAGTTTTTTTAGTGTTTTATGAGGTTTCAAGGTTTTTGGTGGTTTTACATTTTTATGGATTTTTATTGTTTTTTATGATGTTAGGTTTTTAGGGTGTTTTAGGGGATTTAGGGATTTTGATGTTTTTCATGATTTTGCTTGGGTTTTAAGGTTTTTAGGTATTTTTAGGTGTTTTACGGGATTTTTGAGTTTTAAGGATTTTAATTGTTTATAATATTTTTTATAGTTTTTAGGTGTTTAAAGGGTTTTTAATTTTTTTTTTAATTTTTAGGATTTTTACTTTTTTTAATTATTTTAAGGTTTTTATGGTTTTCAGGGGGTTTTCAGGGTTTTTAGGGTATTCAGGGTTTTTATGTTTTCTAGTATTTTTAGGTTTTTTTTTGGATTTTTATGGGTTTTAGGTTTTTAGAGTTTTTAGGGATTTTGAATGTTTGTAGGGACTTTTTCAGTTTTTAGGGTTTTTTGAGCTTTTAGGGATTTATGGTTTTAGAGGTTTTTAGCTTCCTAGAAGTTTTAATGTTTTTTTGAGTTTTTAGTGAGTTTTTAAGGTTTCTGTTTATTTTTAGGGTTTTTACATTTTTAGAGTTATTCAATGTTTTTGGTTTTTATATACTATCAGGTATTTTAGGTCTTTCTTAGGATTTATTTGTATTATAGTGGTTTTAGTGATTTGGGGGGGTTTTGTGTTTTTAGAGTTTTAGGGTTTTAGGGGTTTTCTGGGTATGTAGAGAATTTTTTTGTTTTAGGGGATTTTTTGAGTTTGTTAGGGTTTATCAGGGTTTCTAGAGATTTTTTTGAACATTTTTAAGGGATTTAACGATTTTTATAGTTTAGTGATTTTTAATGATTTTTATGAATTTTAATGGGTTTTTATGTTTTTTGGGTTTTTGGATTTTCAAGGGGTTTTCATGATTTTTTGGGTTTTTTATGTCTTTAAGGATTTTTAGGTATTTTTTACATTTTTTAGTTTTATAATGTTTTTTATTATTTTATGGATTTTTTGGGTTTTTAATGTTTTTCATGTTTTTTAGGGTTTTTGAATTTTTTGGGGGTTTTACGGTCTTTTAAGGTTATGTTTTTTTTATTGTTTTTTTTCAGTTTTTAAGGTTTTTTTATATTCTAATGTTTTTCGGGGTATAAAGGTTTTTAGAGTTATTTTGGGTTTTTAGGATTTTTAGGTGGTTTTAAAGGTTTTAACTATTTTACAGGATTTTATTGGTTTTTGGGATTTTTGTGGGTTTTCAGTGTTTTTTACATTTTTAGGGACTTTTAGGGTTTTTTAGTATTTTAATTATTGTTTTGATTCAGTGTATTTTGGGATTTTTAACATTTTATGGGTTTTAAGGGGTTCATAAGGTTTCTTGGGTTTTTAGGTTATTTAGCGAAAATTATAGTTTTTATATTTTTAATGTTTTTTGAATTTTTAAAGAATTTTTAGAAATTTCAAATGGGTTTTAATGTTTTTAGTGGTTTTAGGGTTTTTATGGGTATTAAGGGGTTTAATGTTTTTAAGGGTTTTTAAGGTCTTCCAGTGATTTTCAGGTTTTTAGTGTTTTTTACATTTTCAAGGATTTTTATGGTTTTTAAGAATTTTTATGGTTTTTATGGGATTCTAGGGTTTTTATGTGTCTTGAGGGTTTTTATGGTTTTTAGTGTTTCTATGGTTTTTATGGCCTTTTTTTTGGGTTTTGAAGGTTTTTGAGTTTTTAGGGTATAATTGTTTTCAAGTGTTTTTTCATGTTTTTAGATGTTTTTAAATGTTTTTATAGTTTTTAGTCATTTTAGGGTTTTTATGGGGTTTTAGTGGTTTTTATTCTTTTTAGTGGTTATGATGGGTTTTAGGGGAATTCCAAGGGTTTTATGATTTTTTTTGTTTTCATGAATTTTTATAAATGTTTTAGGATTTTACTATTTTAGTGGGTTTATGTGTTTTAGGGATTTTGGGCGGTTTTGGGATTTTCTGGAGTTTTAGGGTTTTAGGGTCTTTCCGGATTTCAGGGTTTTTTGAGTTTATAGGTTTTTAATGGTTTTTAATGTTTTTAAACATATTTATGTGTTTTAAGGTTTTTGAATTTTTAGTGTTTTTTGGATTTAATGGGTTTATGGGGTTTTATAAGTTTTTTAGTAGTTATAATGGGTTTCAAGAGTTTTTTTGGTTCTTTACGTTTTCAATGATTTGTAGGGATTTTTTATATTTTTACGGATATTTCTGTTTTTAAGGATTTTAGGGCTTTTACGTGGTTTGGGGGTTTTTAGGGGTTTTTTTGGGGGTTTCCATAGTTTTTAGGTTATTTTGGCTTATTTTGGTTTAATTATGTGTTTTTAAGGTTGTTGTGATTTTTTAGAGTTTTTAACAATTTTAGGGGTTTTAAGGGTTTTTATAGTTTTTGGTGGCTTTTAGGGTTTATAATGGTTTAAAGAGATTTTATTCTTTCAAGGGTTTTCATGGATTTTAGGGGTTTTTACATTTTAGGTATTTTGTGGTATTTTTTATGAATTTTATGGTTTTTATGTTTTTTCAAGATTTTTAGTGGGTTTTGGGGGATTTAGGGTCTTTTTTATTTTTTTTTTATTTTTTTATCTTTATTAGGGAATTAAATGATTTTTAGTGTTTTAATGTTTTTATCAGTTTTAGAGGTTTTTAGCATTTTACTGGGTTTTCATGGTTTTATGGGTTTTAGGTTTTTATATGTTTTATTACTGTTTTTATTGTTTTAAGGGGTTTTCGGGGGGTTTAGGATTTTTTACATTTTTAGAAATTTTATTTGGGAATTTTTAGGATTTTAATGTTTTTAGGGTTCTTTAGGATTTTTAGGTATTTTTAGGGGGTTTAAGGGTTTTAAGGATTTCTGGGGGTTTTAGGGGTTTTCAAGTTTTTTTATTCATTTTTGGGGTTTTATGGTGTTTTTTACTGGGTTTTTAATATTTTTTATATTTTTTAAAAAAATTTAGGGGGTTTAAGGGTTTTTATAGTTTGAAATGGGGTTTTTGGGTTTTTATTATTTTAATGGGTTTTATGGGTTTGGATGGTTTTCATGGGGTATTCAGGGTTTTTATGACTTTTTACATTTTTAGTGGTTTTATCACTTCTTGTGGATTTTTTATTTGTTATGTTTTAATGGTTTTTTGGGATGTTGAGGGTTTTTAGGGTTATTTAGGAGTTTTGAGGTTTTTAGGGTTTTTCGAGGGTTTTTGGGTATTTTAGTGTTTTTGTGTTTTTAGGGATTTTATGGGATTTTATCTTTTTAAAATTATTTTGGGGTTTAAAGGGTTTTAGAGTTTTTAGTGTTTTTTAGTATTTTTATTAGGTTTTGGGGATTTTATGGTTTTTAGGGTGCATTTGGTTTTTCATGGGTTTTTCTGGGTTATTAGGTTTTTTTATAATTCTAGTGAATTTTTTCTATTCTTTTGGGTTTTTGGAATATTTAGGGTTATAACAAATTTTTAGGAATTTTAGTGTTTTTTTTTGGATTTTAGTGTTTTTTTGTGTTGTTTGGGGTTTTTTGTATAGGATTTTCTTTATTTTTTAGGTTTTTATAGTTTTTTAACATTTTTATGGGGTTTATGTGTTTTATATGTTCTAGATGTTTTAGGATTTTATGGGGTTTCTATTTTTTAAAGTTTTTAGTGGTTTTTATGGGTTTCTATGAGTTTTTATGGTTTTTTATGTTTTCCATAATTTTTTAGGTTTTTTAGTAATTTTATGGTTTTTTTAGATTTTTAGGATATTTTGGGATTTTGAGGGTTTTATGGGTTTTTAGGTTTTTTATAATTTCTATATTTTTTATTTATTTTAAGGGACAATAGAGTTTTAGGAGATTTTTAGCGTATTTAGGTGTTTTTAGTAGTTTTAAGGTCTTAGGGGTTTTTACTATTTGAAGGGGTTTTTATATATTTTAGGGGTTTTAACATATTCATCTATTTTTTTTGATTTTTTTAGAATTATTATGTTTTTATGGAATTTCAATTTTTTAGGGATTCTTATGTTCTATTGGGGTTTTCAAGGTTTTTGAGGGGGTTTTAGGGTTTTTTTGAGTTTTTTAATGTTTTTATGATATTAATGTATTTTTAGTTTTTTACATTTTATGGGTTTTAAGTGTTTTTTAGAGTTTTTAGTGACATTTTAGGTTTTTATGGTTTTTAACATTTTTAGGTGTTTTTATGTATTTTATAAGTTTTTCAAGACTTTTAGGGTTTTTACATATTCGAGGAATTTTTTGGGAATTTTTTAGATTATTTTGGTATTTAAGGGTTTTCATAATTTTTTGGGATTATGAGGGTTTTGGTGGGTTTTAGGAATTTTAGGGATGTGGAGGGTTTTAGGGTTTATAGGTTCTTTTGTTGTTGTTTTTTGTTTTTAGGGGTTTCAATGTTTTTAGTGTTTTTTGACATTTTTACTGGTTTCAAGGGTTTTACGAAATTTTAGTGGATACTAGTTCTTTAATGGGTTTTAGGGTTTTTATAGATTTTATGGGTTTTATGGTTTTAGGGGTTTTTAGTGTTTTTATTTATTTTTACATCTTTATGGATTTTTTTGAGATTTTTAGGATTTTTATAGTTTTTAGGGGGTTTTAGGCTTCTTATGTATTCTGAGGATATTCATGCTTTTTGAGGTTTTAATGGGTTTTCATTGTTTTTATCGTCTTTTGGGGTTTTGAGGTTTTTTTGGCAGTTTTATTGGTATTTAAAGGGTTTTTAGAGTTCTGAAGGTTTTTATGGTTTTGAAGTGTTTTTTTATTTTTTAGTATTTATTAGAGTTTTTATGGTTTTATAGGGATTTTATGTTTTTAGGGGTTTTTCGGTTTCAGGGGTTTTCCATGGTTTTGCGTATTTTTATGTTTTCTGGCATTTTTTGGTATTTTTTATGATTTCTATGTTTTTAGGATTTTTAACGGTTTTAGTGTTTTTTAGGTGTTTTAGGGGTTTTCGAGGATTTTAATTTTTTTGGGGTTTTGGAGGGTTTTTGGTTTTTTATGGGGTTTTAGAGTTTTTTTGTGTTTTAGGGTTTTTAAGGTTTTTTATTATTTTTAACATTTTTAGGGGTTTATCTGTTTTTAGATTTTTTTTGTGATTTTTAGGGTTTCTATTGTTTTTAGGGTTTTAAAAGTTTTAAGGTTTTTATGGTTTTTAGGGGTTTTCATGGATTTTATTTTTTTGGGATATTTCTATCATGTTTTAAGCTTCTCTTCAGTGGTAGATTAGGTTGGTAGAAAATTCATGGTGGTTTCTTTTTTAGAGTCTCTAATTATTGTGATTGTATCAAAGTGTTCCTTTTCTTTGATGTTAGTGAGTCAATTCTAGGTGGAGGTTGATGGTGGTGGTTCAAGCTAATTTTGATTTTGATCATCCTTTGTGAATCGGTTATATGAAGAGATGAATTAACTGAATGGCGATGGGTGCTATCATTAGTGGTGATGGGTGATGGTGGTCTAGTTTTTGATATCCCAAGGAACCGATGTGGGGATCAATTATATTTTTAATGGTGCTTAAAATTTTCCTCTACCATCTCAGCAATGGACTATTGATTTTCTAGTTTTTGAAATTTGATCTTGGAAAATGTGTGGTTAAATCTATGGTTTTAGTAGTTTATTGGTAATTTGGTGCACTAATTTAGCCTATATGATTCCCACTTAACCCTAATTAAATTTTTTTTATAAAATAAAAATAAATTTTCAGGGTTCTTTGGTTTTTTTGGTTTTATGTGTTTTTAGTGTTTTTAGGGGTTTCAAGGTTATTTTGAGTTTTTTAGGGGTTGAGTACTTTTAATATTTTTATGGGATATAGAGTTTCTTTTAAAAAATATGTGTTTTATAGATATTTTGAGGTTTTAGTGGGTTTTTAGGTTTTCATTGGAATTTTCTGGGTTTTAATAATTTTTAGGGTTTTATAGTGTTTAGGATTTTTTAGGATTTTTATGGTTTTTTATATTTTTCTTGATTTTTCTAGTTTTTAGGTGTTTTTTGTTTTTATTGATTTTTATGGGGTTTAGGGATTTTTGGGTTTTTTGGGTTTTTGGGTTTTTTAGAACTTTTTGGGTTTTTAGGATTTTTTTAATTTTTTAGGGGTTGTAAGTTTTTTAGTATTTTACTTTTTTCGGGGTTTTAGTGTATTAAGTGTTTTTTGGGTTTTATTGGTTTTTAAGGGTTTCATGGGTTTTAGGGGGTTTTTAGTTTTCTTTGTGTATCAAGGTTTTTTGGGATTTTTAGGTTTTCCTAAATTTTTAGGGAATTTTTAGGTTTTTTATGTTTTTTGGGGTTCTAATGTTTTTAGGGAATTTGAGGGATTTGGGGGGGGGGGGTCAGGGGTATTTTAGGTTCTTAGGCATTTTATGGGTTTATAGGTTTTAGTGTATTTTTATTTTTTAGGGTTTTTATGGTTTTTAAGACTTTTTAACTTTTTTAGAGGTAATATGGATTTTTAGAGTTTTTAGTGGGTTTTAGGGTTTTATGGGTATTTATGTTTTTTATGGAATTTAGTGGGTTTTATGGTTTTCAAGTAGTTGTCAGTGTTTTTGGGTTTTTAAAATTTTTAGGGGTTTAATGTTTTTAATGTTTTTAAATTTTTAGTGGTTTTAATGATTTTATTGATATTAGTGGTTTTAAAAAATTTATGAGGTTTTTGGTGTTTTTATGGTTTTTTGGGGTTTTGTGGTTTTAATTGGTTTTAAAGGTTTTTAGTATTTGTTTTACATTTTTTGGGTTTTTTTTGAATTTTTTTGTATTTTTGTGGTTTTTGTGTATTTTTGGATTTTGAGGGGTTTTAGGGGTTTTATAGGTTTTAAGTCTTTTCATTTCTTTTATAGTCTTTGGTGTTTATAATTTTTTGTGTTTTTAGGGATTGAAAGGTTTTGTAGATTTTTTTAACATTTTTTTGAGTTTTAATAGATTTTATGGATTTTAGTGGGTTCTATGGTTTTTAGAAGGTTTTCAATGTTTTTAGGGGTATTTTAAGTTTTCATGGATTTTTAGATATTTTTGATCATTTTTATACTTTTTAGGGTTTTTAATGTTTTAGGTTTTTATGGATTTTGAGGTGTTTAGGGGTTTTTTGGTTTTTTGTGTTTTTTCTATTTTTAGCATTTTTATGGATTTTTTGGGTTTTTTGGATTTTTTGAGTTGTAGGTATTTTAATTCTTTTTTTAATTCTTTTTACTATTTTAGGGGTTTTGAGTGGTTTTTGTGTTTTCAGTTGGTTATTTGAATTTTTAGGGGTTTTTAGGTTTTTAAGGGTTTTAGAGGTTTTTATAGTTTTTAAGGGTTTTTTAGTATTTTTAGGGTTTTTATGATTTTAGGGATTTTTGGGACATTTTAATACTTTTATGGGTTTTAGTATTTTTAAGATTTTACGGGATTTTGAGGTCTTTTAAGGATATTTAGGTTTTTTTTGATTTTTTTAGTTTTTTAGGGGTTTTAATGATTTATTGTGTTTTTTAATGTTTTTAGTGGTTGTAAGGGGTTTTAGTGTTTCAATTAGTTTTGTAGGTTTTTATGGGTTTTAAGGTTTTTTATGGTTTTAGCGTTTTTTATGGTTTTAGTTTTTTTGGGTTTTTATGTTTTCTGGGATTTTTAGCAATTTTTTTGTTTTTATATTTTTCTAGGGTTTTAGGGATTTTTTGAGTTTTACGTTTTTTTATTATTTTTAGGATTTTAGTGTTTTTATTATTTTTTGGAATTTTGGGTTTTTAGGGTTTTTTGAGTTTTTGGGGGTTTTATTTTTTTCATAATTTTTAATTTTTCCATGGGTTTTAATGGTTGTTAGAGTTTTTAGTGGGGTTTTATGCTTTTATGTGTTTTTTTGTATTTTTAAGGGTTTTAAGGGTTTTTCATTTTTCACAGGTTTTAATTTTTTTAGGTGTTTTTTTGGTTTTTAAGGTTTTTTACCTTTTCAGGGATTTTTAGGTATTTTTTCGGATTTTTATAGTTTTTAGGGATTTTATGGGTATTCAATATTTTGACGGTTTTTCAGTTTTTTCTAGTTTTTATAAGGTTTTAGGGTTTTTCTATGTTTTGGGATTTTATTGGTTTTTAGAGAATTTTAGAGTTTTTAGGGGTTTAAGGGTCTTTATGGTTATTTGAGAGTATTTTAGTATATTGAGGTTTTTAGTGTATTTATATTTTCTAGTTTTTTAGGGTTTTTATGGGTTTTGTGTTTTTAATATTTTTTTTGCATTTTTAGAGTTTTTTGGGGGGGGTTTGTGTTTTTAGAAGTTTTTACATTTTTAGGGATTTAATGTTTTTTTTATACTTTTGGTTTTATGAGTTTTTTAATATTATTAGGGATTTATAGGGTTTTAGGATTCTAAGGGGGTTTTATGGTTTTTAGGGTTTTCATGGTTTTATGGTATTTTTGGTATTTTTTTTGTTTTTTAGTGATTTTAAGGGTTTTAATAGTTTTTAATGTCTCTAAGGGTGTATTCTTTATTTCGTGGGTTTTAGATTTTTATGGGTTTTTAAGGTTTTAAGTAGGTTTTCATAGTTTTTTTGGGTTTAATTTGTTTTTAAATATTTTTTTTGTTTTTAGTAATTTTATTGTTTTTTGCAGTTTATGATTTTTAGGGATTTTGTGAGTTTTTAAGGGTTTTCAAGATTTTTTATGGTTTTAATATTTTTAATGTTTTCTATATTTTTTGTGATTAAGGGGTTTCTTTATTTTATAGGGTTTAATGTTTTTTTATTTTTTAATGTTAAAGGGGTTTTATGGGTATTTAGTTTTTTCGTGTTTTTTATGTTTTTATGGGTATTTCGGTTTTTTTAAATTTTTAGAGGTTTTTTTGTTATTCATGTGTTTTTATGATTTTTTTTAGATTTTTTTGTTTCTATGGATTTTTAGAGATTTTTTTGATTTTATTGTTTCTTCGGTTGTTAGTGATTTTGAGTGTTTTTTTTTTTGTTTTTTTTTTGGTTTTTTTGGTTTTGTTGAGTTTTTATGGGTTTTTATGTTATTAGTGTTTTTTTGATTATTTTATAGTATTTAAAATATTTTAGTGTTTTTAAATATTTTTTTTGGTATTAAGAGTTTTTAGTTGTTTTATGGTTTTTATGGGTTTTTGGGGTTTTTACGGTTTTTAGGGATTTTTATCATTTTCAAAGGGTCTTCATTATTTGTAAGGACTTTATATTTTCATTATTTTTTGGGATTTTTTTATATATTTATTGTTTTTATGGTTTTCAAGGTTTTTAGGTATTTTGATTATTTTTCATAAATTTAAGGGTTTTTAGGCTTTTTGGGGATTTTAGGGGGTTTTAGTGTTTTTGTATATATTTAGGGTTTTAGGGGTTTTTAGGGTGTTCAAGGACTTTTGGGGTTTTAGGGTTTTTATGTTTCTAAAGAGTTTTTAATGTTTTTAGGGTTTTAATGGATTTTATAGTTTTTAGTGGTTTTAGAGAATTTATATGTATTTAAGTGTTCTAATAGTTTTTACAGTTATTTCATGGTTTTTAGAGTTTTTTAGGTTTTGAGGTATTTTTAAGACTTTTTGGTGTTTTTTTGTTTTTTTGGGTTTATTAGGTAGTTTAGAGATTTTCAGTGTTTTGAGAGGTTTTCAGGATATTTTTGGAATTTTAGGGGTTATTTGGTTATCTCGGTTTTTAAATGTTTTTATGTTTTTTGGATTTTTTATGGTTTTAAGAGTTTTTAATGTTTTTTTACGTTTTAAGGGTTTTTTAGCGTTTGTAGTTATATTTTGGATTTTTTTTGTTTTTGGAGGGTTTTATGGTTTTTAGTTATTTTTATTTTTTTCATGGATTTGTTGTCATTTTATATGTCTTTAGGTATTTTGGGGACTTTTAAAGGATATTTATGAGTTTTAGGGTTTTTAGGGATTTTGAGGGGTTTTAGGGGTTGTAGGGTTTTTTAGTGTTCTTTGTATTTTTTCGGGGTTTAGTGTCTCTTTTCTGTATTTGGGGTGTTTCGAGTTTTTATAGGTTTTAAGGGTCCTTATATTTTTTAATGTTTCTATGGTTTCAAGAGATTTTAGATTATTTTAGTGGTTTTTTGGGTTTTATTTGGTTTTTTTATAGTTTTAGAGGTTTTTATGGTTTTTAATAGATTTTTTACATTTTTACACATTTTTTTTGTTTTGGGGATTTTTTTTTGATTCTTAGGATTTTCATGGATTTTAGGGTTTTTATGTGGTTTTAGTGTGTTTATGTATTGTTGTATTTTTATGCATGTTATGTGTTTTTGAGCATTTCTTTTGTGTTTTTTACATTTTAAATGGATTATAGAGTTTTTTAATGTTTTTAGGCATTTTAATGGTTTTAGAGTTTTGTGGATTTTTTGAATTTTTTTTTGTTTTAGGGGTTTTAATGATTTTCAGAAATTTTAATTGTTTTCTTATTTTCAGAGATTTCCAGTTATTTTTTAGTATTTTTATGGTTTTTAGGTTTATTAGGGATTTTGTGAGTTTTTTTGTTTTTAGGGTTTTTTCGGGTGTTTAGGGTTTATCAATGTTTGTGGATGTTTTTGGTTTTAAGAGTTTTTTTAGTTTTTAAGGGTGTTTAATATTTTTTATATTTTTTAACATTTTTAGGCTTCTCAAGGGGTTTTAGAGTTTTTAGCAGGTTTTTAAGGGTTTTAATGTTTTCAAGGGTTTTGAAGGATTTTTATGGTTTTTATGGGTTTTAGGGTTTTTTATGTTTTTAGGGATTTTTATGGATTTTTATAGATTTTTATTCATTTTGGGGTTTTTATTGTTTTTAAGGATTTTGAGGGTTTTGGGTATTTTTTGGGTTTTAGGGTCTTTTAATTTTTATGGTTTTTTTGAGTTTTGTAGGTTTTTTCTTGTTTTGAGTATTTTCTAACGTTTTTAGGTGTTTAAGTGGTTTTTGTGTTTTTTAGTGGTTTTATGTTTTTAAGGGGTTTTAGGATTTAAATCCATTTAAGTTATTTATAGTTTTTAGGGGGTGTTAGTGTTTTATAGGTATTTATGTTTTCACGGACTTTTAGGTAATTTTTTATATTTTATGGATTTTTAGGGGTTGTATGGGTTTTCTTAAATTTTTGAGGGTTTTATTGTTTTGTTGTTGTATTTTTTTAGGTTTCTATAGTTTTTATTATTTTAGTCATTTTTGAGGGGTTTTATAGTTTTTAGTTGTTTTATGGTTATTTTGAGATTTTAGTGTTTTTCATGTTTTTTGTTGTTTTTTGGTTTTTACAGGTTTTTCATTGTTTTGAGATTTTTTAAGTATTTAGAAATTTTGATGGATTTTTCAGTATTTTTATTTTTTTAGGGTTTTTTCGGTTTTAGGGACTTTGATGGTTTTTAGGGATTTTAGGGGTTTTGAGTTTCTCTGGGTTTTAGGTAATTTGGGTGGGGGTTAGGGATTTTTTTAATTTTATTGGGTTTTTATGTTTTTTATAGTTTTTAAAAATAAATTTGCGGTTTATGGGATTTTTGAGTTTTTAGTTTTTTTATGGTATTTACGGGGTTTTAATATTTTTTAAGCTTTTTATGGATTTTTATGGTTATTAGGGGTTTTCAGGGTTTATAGTGTTTTTTACATTTTACAAAATTTTTAGGATTTTTTATCCTTCTAATGGGTTATATAATTTTTTAGGGATTTTGGGGATTTTGTGTGTTTTTTGGGTTTTTTTCAAATCCTCTTAGGGATTTTGGGTTCTTCTTGGTATTTAGGGTTTTTTGCAGAATTAAGTGATTTTTGATTTTTTAGGGTTTTTAATGTTTTTAGTGTTTTTTTAGAATTTTATAGGGTTTAAGGGTTTTTTGAGTTTTTAGTGGCTTTTAAGGTTTTTATGGATTTTAGAATTTTTTAATGTTTATAAGAATTTTTAATGTTTTCTTGGGTTTTCTAGGTTTTTTGGGGGGTTTTAGTTTTCAAATATCTTTAATATTTTTATAAATTTTACAGTTTTTAGGGGTTTTAGTAATTTTGATGATTTTAGGGGTTTCAGGGTTTTTAGTGATTTTAGAAATTTTTAGGGTTTTAGGGTCCTTTTGGGTATTTATGGTATTTTTGTGTTTTTATATTATTATAGGTTTTTAAATTTTTTTAATGTTTTTAGTCATTTAATGGCTTGTTAGAGTATTTAGTGGATATTTTGGGATTTTTATGTTTTTTTGTTTTTAGTAGTTTTATGGGTTTCATGGGTGTTTATTGGTTTTTAAGGATTTTTATATTTTTAAGGGAATTTATGTTCTTTTTTGGATATTTATGGCTTTTATGGCTTTTATTTTTCTTAAGTATTTTAAGGTTTTTTAGGTAATGCAGGTTTTTTGGTGTGTTTCAGGGTTTTTATGGTGTTTTTTGGATTTTAGTGTTTTTTTAGATTTTAGGGTTTTAAACGTTTTAAGAGTTTGTTGATCTTTTTAGGAAATTAATGATTTTTTGAGTTTTTAGTGTTTTAGGGGCTTTTATGGTTTTATGGTTTTTATGGGTTTTATTGGGTTTTTATGATTTTTATGAGTTGTTTCCATTTTAAGGGATTTTTAGGGATTTATTAGGATTTTAATGGTTTGTAGGGTTTTTAGGGGCTTTAAGGATTTTTTTGATTTTCTAGGTTCTTACCGTTATTCAGGGTTTTAGGGGTTTTTAATGTTTTTGTGGTAGTTTTCTGTTTTAAGGGGTTTTTAGTTTTTAATGGGTTTTAATGTTCTTTATTGTTTTGTACCATTTTAGGGGGTTTAGGGGGTTTAATAGTTTTTAGTAAGATTTTAGGGGTTTTAGGTGTTC
Organism: Viscum album; assembly: GCA_963277665.1. Taxonomy (NCBI): domain Eukaryota; kingdom Viridiplantae; phylum Streptophyta; class Magnoliopsida; order Santalales; family Viscaceae; genus Viscum; species Viscum album. The sequence goes on from OY728157.1 coordinate 1,319,795,582, forward strand.
ATTGGGGGGTTTTATGAATTTTAGGGGTTTTTATATTCTTCAGGGATTTTCGAGTGTTTTAGGGTTTCATTACATTTTCAGGGATTTCTAGGGATTTTTTTTGTTTTTTTGGATTTAATGGTATTTTATTTTTTATGTGTTTTATTGTTTTTTATAGTTTTAAAACATTTTAAGGATTTTAAGAGTTTTTAAAATTTTCAGTGGGTTTTTAGGTGCTTTATGGGTGTTTGGGTTTTAAGGATTTATAGGGGTTATATGGTTTGTAGGGTTTTTTAGGGTTTTATGTTTTGAAATATTTTTTGGTTATTTTTATAGTTTTTATATTTTTAGTATTATTTTATGGTTTTTATGTATTTTTAGGGTTTTTAGAGTTTTCTATAGGGTTTTAGGTTTTTCAGGGGTTAAAGGTTATTTTGGGGGTTTTATAAGTTTGTTATTATTATTTTTATTATATTTAGTTTTTAAATTTGTATGGGTTTTATGGGTTTTTATTGAATATTGGGTTTTAGGTATTTATGGGGTTTTAGGGTTTTTAGATGTTTTTAGGAGTTTTGAGGGGTTTTTAAGATTTTTAGAGTTTTTATGTTTTCTTGGATATTTTATTTTTTTAGAGTTTTTATGGACTTTGATGGTTTTTAGAATTTTCTAGGGTTTTTAGGGTAATTAGGGATTTTCATGGTATTTTGGGTTTTATGGGGTTTTTTAGTTTTTAGGGTGTTTATGTATTTTATAATTGTTTAACGTTTTTATGGGATTAGAAGGTTTAAAGATTTTTAGTGGTTTGTCGGGTTTTATGGGGTTTTATTTTATTACGATTTTCAGGTGTTTTATGGTTTATAGGGAATTTTCTGGTTTTTATGGGTTTGTTATGTCTTCAGGTGGTTTTAGGGATCTACAGAATTTGAGGGGTTGTACTGTTTTTCTGATGGTTTAGAGTTTTTATAGTTTTCATGGTATTTAGGGTTTCTTATGAATTTTTATTCTTTTATGATTTTTAAGGTTTTTAATTTTTAATTTTTTTAGGTATTTTAAGGGGTTTTTGAGTTTTTAGTGGTTTTTAGTGATTTTATGGGTTTTAACTATTTTAGGGGTATAACAGCTTTTTTAGTTTTTATGATATTTTACATTTTTTGTGAGTTTTAGGGATTTTAGGATATTTCTGGGTATTTGGATTTTTAGAGAATTTGAATGGTTTTATAGTGTTTCAGGGTTTTTAGGAGATTTAAGTGTTTTATGGTCTTTTAGTTTTTTACGGGTTTTATGAGTTTTTAAGAGTCTTTTGGTTTTTATAGTTTTTAACCTCTTAGGGGTTTTAAGGGTTTTAGTTATTTGGTGGTTTCTAGGGATTTATGGGTTATTATGGGGTTTTAGGGTTTTTAATGTTTTAGTGGTGTTTAGGGTTTTCATGGGTTTTTAGATTTTTTCGGGGTTTTTAAATTATCTAGGACTTTAAGGGATTTTTTAGGTTTTTTATGGTTTATATGGGTATTTGAAGGTTTTTATGGATTGTGAGGGTTTTATGGGGTTATAAAATTTTAGAGGTTTTAGTGTATTTATGGACCTTTTGTTTTTAGTGTTTTTTGGAATTTTTAAGGTTTCTATGGGTTTTTAGATTTTTTAACATTTTTATGGGGTTTGAGGGTGTTTAGAGTGTTTAGAGGGTTTTAGGGTTTTATAGTTTTTTAATGTTTTAGAGGTTATTTATAGTTTTTCAAAGTTTTTTGTGTTTTTTGGGCTTTATTCATTTTTAGGGATTTTAGAGATTTTGTAGAATTTTCAAGGGTTTTAGGGTTTTTAGGGGTTTTAGGGTTTTTATAGTTTTTATGGATTTTATGGGGGTTAAGTGTATCTTTATTGTTTTTAGGTGTTTTTTTTGGATTTCTAGGTTATTTTTGGTTATAGGTTTTTTTTTGTGTTTTTTGGGGGTTTTAATGATTTTTAGTGTTCTTAACATTTCTAGGGGTTTAAACGTGTTTTAGTGTTGTTTGTGGGTGTTAGGGTTTTTATGGGTTTTAGGGGTTTTATGGTTTTTAGTTGGTTTTTATTGTTTTTAGGTTTTTTAGCTTTTCATATATTTTTGTGGGTTATAATGGTTTTAATGTTTTTTATGGTTTTAGGGTTGTAGGGTTTTCTCATTTTTCTAGGGTTTTTTGGAATTTTAAGATATTTTTATGGGTTTTATGATTTTTAGAGATTTTAATATTGTTAGGGGTGTACATGGAAATTATAGTTTTTAGTGGTTTATGGTTTTATGAAATTTTATGGTTTTTATGGTTTTTGGTGTTTTATTGTTTTCATGGATTTTTTATGGTTTTTACTATTTTTTACTATTTTACTTATTTTTAGTTATTTTTTAGTATTTTTATATTTTTGGTTCTTATTTTGTGTTTTTATTGACTTTGAAGGTTTTTTTTGGGTTTTATATAATTTTTGGGTTTTTTTTGAGCTTTATGGGGTTCTATGGGTTTTTGAGGGTTTAATGTTTTTTTGATTTTTTAGGGTTTTAACATTTTTTGGAGTTTTTAATGTTTTAGGGGTTTAAAGGGTTTTTAGAGTTTTTAGTGGGTTTTATGATATTTGTTTCGTTTTTTAGTGTTTGTTTAAGATTTTTTTGAGGTTTATGGTTTCTTGGGGTTTTAAATGTTTTTAAAGTTTCATATGTTTTCAAGGATTTTAGGGATTTTTAGGTTATTTAGGTTTTTTGGGTTTTAGGGAATTTGATGATTTTTAGTGGTTTTTTGGTTTTTTTGGGGGTTTTAGTGTGTTTATGGTATTTTTTGGTTTATTTAGGTTTTTGTTTTATCTTTTAGGGGGTTTCAAGGTTTTTATCATTTTTAATGTTTTGGTTATTTTATGTTTTTTAGAGTTTTTAGTGGGATTTTTGGGTTTTGTGGGGTTTTTATAGGTTTTAGCTGTTTTTATTGTTTTCAGAATTTTTCCATGGTTTTTAGAGTTTTTTATAATTTGTGAGATTTTTATTATTTTTTTCGGTTTTTATGAATTTTATTATTTTTAGCGGTTTAGGGATTTTTTGGGATTATTATTATTTTCATACTTTTTTATCTTTTTTATGGGTTTTTTGGGTTTTTTGAATTTTGAAGGGTTTTTAGTGGTTTTATAGGGTTTTATAGTTTTTAATTCTTTTTAAATGTTTTTAGTGGTTTAAGGGTTTTAAATTTCTGTGTTTTTGTGGTCTGTATGATTTTTTAGGGTTTGTATGGCTTTTAAGTGTTTTATATTTTTTAGGGGTTATTCATTGTTTCTAGTGTTTTTACATTTTTATAGATTTTTAGGGATTTTTTGGATTATTTTAGATTTTAGGATTTTTATGGCTCTTATGAGTTTTGAGAGGATTTATGTTATTTAGGGTTTTTAGTGTATTTAAGTGTTTTGAGGGTTTTGAGGACTTTGATGTCTTTTGGTTTTTGGGGTTTTTTTTGAGTTTTGAGGGGTTTGATGAATTTTGAGTGGATTTATGTTTTTTAGTGGTTTTGATAGATTTTATGGGTTTTAGGATTTTTAAATGTTTTTAATTTATTTTTTTTTCATTGGGATTTCATGGTTTTTTTGTGTTTTCTATATTTTAAGGGATTTTTGCGGATTTTTTGGATTTTATTGTTTTTAGGAAATTCGATGGGTTTTAAGGGTTTTTATGTTTTTAGGGTTTTTTGCGTTTTTCAAAGTTTTATGGATCTATTGGGTTTTTATGTTTTTTTTATTTTAGTATTTTTATGGTTTTTAGTATTTTTAACATTTTAGTGATTTTATAGTTTTTTATGAGTTTCAACGTTTTTAGGAGTTTTTAGGTTTTTTACATTTTAATGAATATTTCAATATTTTTTTGAATTTTTTATGGAATTTAAGATTTTTTAGGGTTTTTAGGGTTTTTGGTATTTTGGGGAATTTTGGATTTTATAGGGTTTTGATGGGGTTTCAACGTTTTTAGGGTCCATTTGAGTTTTGGGTTATTTTTTATGATTTTATGGTTTTAATGGTTTTTAGATTTTTTTAGTGTTTTGGGGGGTTTAAAGGGGTTTTAGAGTTTCTTTTGTTTTTATGAGTTTTATTGTATTTTTTTGGTTTTTAAATTAATTTAGGGGGTTTTAGGGGTTTTTATGATTTTTTGTATTTATTTGGTTTTTAAGGTTTTTATGTTTATTTGAGATTTTAGGGGTTTAATGTTTTTAATGTTTTTAAATTTTTAGTGGTTTTAATGAATTTATAGATTTTAGTGAATTTAAATTTTTTTGAGGTTTTTGGTGTTTTTATGGGTTTTAGGGGTTTTATGCTTTTAATGGGTTTTAAGGGTTTTTAATATTTTTTTACATTTTTAGGGTTTTTTGGAATTTTTTAGTAATTTTATGGTTTTTGTGTTTTTTAGGATTTTGAGGGGTTTTAGGGGTTTTAGAGGTTTTAGGTGATTTCATTGCTTTTATAGTCTTTGGTGTTTAGAATTTTTTGTGTTTTTAGGGGTTGAAAGGTTTTTAGAGTTTTTTAACATTTTTCGGGGTTTTAATAGATTTTAAGGATTTTAGTGGGTTTTAGTGTTTTTATATGTTTAAGTGGGTTCTATATTTTTAGAAGGTTTTCAATGTTTTTAGGGGTATTTTAGGTTTTCATGGTTTTTTAGATATTTTTGATCATTTTTATACTTTTTAGGGTTTTTAGCGTTTTAGGTTTTTATGGATTTTGAGGAGTTTAGGGGTTTTTTGGTTTTTTTTTTGTTTTTTCTATTTTTAGCATTTTTATGGATTTGTTGGGTTTTTGGTATTTTTTGAGTTTTAGGTATTTTAATGCTTTTTTGAATTATATTTACTATTTTAGTGGTTTTAAGTGGTTTTTGTGTTTTCAGTTGGTTATTTTAATTTTTATGGGTTTTTAGGTTTTTTAAGGGTTTTAGAGGTTTTTTTAGTTTTTAGAGGTTTTTTTAGTATTTTTAGGGTTTTTATGATTTTAGGGATTTTAGGTACATTTTAGGACTAATATGGGTTTTAGTGTTTTTTAAGATTTTACTGGATTTTGAGGTCTTTTAAGGATATTTAGGTTTTTATTGATTTTTTTAGTTTTTTAAGGGTTTTAATGGTTTTTTTTGTTTTTAATGTTTTTAGTGGTTGTAAGGGGAATTAGAGTTTCAATTTGTTTTTTTGGTTTTTATGGGTTTTAAGGTTTTTTATGGTTTTAGTTTTTTTAGGTTTTTATGTTTTCAAGGATTTTTAGGAATTTTTTTTGTTTTTATAATTTTTTAGGGTTTTAGGGATTTTTTGAGTTTTAGGGTTTTATATTATTTTTAGGGTTTTATTGTATATATTATTTTTTGGATTTTTGGGTTTTTAGGGTTTTTTTTTGAGTTTTGGGGGGTTTTATTTTTTTATAATTTTTAATTTTTTCATGGGTTTTAATGGTTGTTAGAGTTTTTAGTGGGGTTTTATGCTTTTATGTGTTTTTTTGGTATTTTTAAGGGGTTTAGGGGTTTTTCAGTTTTCATATGTTTTTATTTTTTTAGGTGTTTTTTTGTTTTTAAGGTTTTTTACCTTTTCAGGGATTTTTAGGTATTTTTTAGGATTTTTATAGTTTGTAGGGATTTTATGGGTATTCAATATTTTGACGGTTTTCGGTTTTTTCTAGTTTTTATGTGGTTTTATGGATTTTTATGTTTTGGGATTTTTGGGTTTTTAGGGAATTTTAGAGTTTTTAGGGGTTTTTAGGGTCTTTAAGGTTATTTCAGAGTATTTTAGTATATTTAGGTTTTTTCTTGTTTTTAGATATTCTAGTTTTTTAGGGGTTTTATGGGTTTTGGGTTTTTAATGTTTTTTTCATTTTTAGTGATTTTTGGGGGTTTCAGTGTTTTTAGAAGTTTTTATATTATTAGGGATTGAAGGTTTTTTATACTTTTGGTTTTACGAGTTTTTTAATATTATTAGAGAATTATAGGGTTTTAGGATTCTAAGGGGGTTTTATGGTTTTTAGGGTTTTCATGGTTTTAGGGTATTTTTTGGATTTTTTTTAGTTTTTTAGGGATTTTAAGGGTTTTAATAGTTTTTAATGTCTTTAAGGGTGTATGCTTTTTTTTGTGGGTTTTAGGTTTTTATGGGGTTTTAAGGTCTTAAGTAGGTTTTCATAGTTTTTTTTTGGGTTTAATTTTTTTTTAAATTTTTTTGTGTTTTTAGGAATTTTATAGTTTTTTGCAGTTTATGATTTTTAGGGATTTTGTGAGTTTTTAATGGTTTTCAATATTTTTTTTGGTTTTAAGATCTTTAATGTTTTCTATATTTTCTGTGATTATGGGGTTTCTTTATTTTATAGGGTTTAATGTTTTATTAGTTTTTAATGTTTAAGGGGTTTTATGGGTTTTTAGGTTTTTCGTGTTTTTTATGTTTTTATGGGTTTTTGGGTTTTTTTAATTTTTTTAGAGGTTTTTTTGGTATTCATATGTTTTTAAGATTTTTTATGATTTTTTTGTTTCTAGGGATTTTTAGAGATTTTTTTGATTTTATTGTTTCTTCCTTTGTCAGGGATTTTGAGTGGTTTTTTTGGGTTTTTTTGGTTTTGTTGGGTTTTTATGTTAATAGGGATTTTTTGAGTTTTTTATAGTATTTAAAAGATTTTAGTGTTTTTTAAAAAAAAATTGGTATTAAGAGTTTTTAGTTGTTTTATGGTTTTTATGGGTTTTTGGGTTTTTTAAGGTATTTAGGGATTTTTATCATTTTCAAAGGGTCTTCATTATTTGTAAGGTCTTTACATTTTCATTATTTTTTGGGATTTTTTAATATTTTAATGGTTTTTATGGTTTTCAAGGTTTTTAGGTATTTTGATTATTTTGCAGAAATTTAAGGGTTTTTAGGCTCTTTTGGGTGTTTTAAGGATTTTTTGTGTTTTTGTATATATTTAAGGGTTTTTTGGATTTTAGTGTTTATAAGGGATCTAATGCTTTTTATGGAATTCAAGGTTTTTTTAGGGTTTTTAGGGTTTTCATGTTTTCCAATATTTTAATAATTTTTTTGGATTTTTATGGTTTTTTAGGGTCAATGAATTTTAGTTATTTATATGATTTTTAGTATTTTTCATGGTTTTAGGGTTTTGGGGGTGTTTAGGGTGTTGAAGGACTTTTGTGGTTTTAGGGTTTTTATGTTTTTAAAGAGTTTTTTTTAATGTTTTTAGGGTTTTAATGGGTTTTATTTTTTTAGTGGTTTTAGAGAATTTGTATTCATTTAATTGTTCTAATAGTTTTTACAGTTATTTCATGGTTTTTAGAGTTTTTTAGGTTTTGGGGTATTTTTATGACTTTTTGGTGTTTTTTGGTTTTTTGAGTTTATTAGGTACTTTAAGGATTTTCAGTGTTTTTGGAGGTTTTCAGGATATATTTGGTATTTTAGGGGTTATTTGGTTATCTCGGTTTTTAAATGTTTTCATGTTTTTTGGATTTTTTGTTGGTTTTATGAGTTTTTAATGGTTTTTTACGGATTAAGGGTTTTTGGAGTTTGCAATTAATTTTTGGATTTTTTTTGGTTTTGGAGGGTTTTATGGTTTTCAGTTATTTTTATTTTTTTTATGGATTTGTTGTCGTTTTATATGTTTTTAGGTATTTTGGGGATTGTTTAAGGATATTTATGAGTTTTAGGGTTTTTAGAGATTTTGATGGTTTTTAGGGGTTGTAGGTTTTTTTAGTGTGTTTTGTATTTTTCAGGTTTTAGTGTCTCTTTTCTGTATTTTGGCTGTTTCGAGTTTTTCTAGGTTTCAAGGGTCCTTATAGTTTTTAACATTTCTATGGTTTCAAGGGATTTTATATTAGATTAGTGGGTTTTGGGTTTTATTTGTTTTTTTATGGTTTCAGAGGTTTTTATGGTTTTCAATATATCTTTTACGTTTTTACACTTTTTTTTGTTTTGGGGATTTTTATAGATTCTTAGGATTTTCATGGATTTTAGGGTTTTTATAGGATTTTAGTGTGTTTATGTATTGTTGTATTTTTATGTGTTTTATGTGTTTTTAAGTGTTTCTTTTGAGTTTTTTATAGTTTTAATGGTTTATAGATGTTTTTAATGTTTTTAGGCATTTTAATGGTTTTAGAGTTTAGTGGATTTTTGGAGTTTTTTATCGTTTTAGGGGTTTTAATGATTTTAAATATTTTTGAATGTTTTTTTATTTTCATATATTTCCAGTTATTTTTTAGTATTTTTATGGTTTTTAGGTTTATTAGGGATTTTGCGAGTTTTTTTGTTTTGGGGGGTTTTTCGGGTGTTTAGGGTTTATCAATGTTTGTGGACGTTTTTTGTTTTTAGAGTTTTTTTAGTTTTTAAGGGTATTTAATATTTTTTGTATTTTTTATCATTTTTAGGCTTCTCAAGGGGTTTTAAAGTTTTTAGCAGGTTTTTAAGGGTTTTAATGTTTTCAAGGGTTTTGAAGGATTTTTATGGTATTTATGGGTTTTAGGGTTTTTTATGTTTTTAGGGATTTTTATGGATTTTTTAAAAATTTTATTCATTTTGGGGTTTTTTATTGTTTTTAAGGATTTTGAGGGTTTTGCGGCTTTTTTGGGTTTTAGGGTCTTTTTATTTTTATGGTTTTTTTCAGTTTTGTAGGTTTTTTCTTGTTTTTAGTATTTTCTAACGTTTTTAGGTGCTTAAGTGGTTTTTGTGTTTTTTATTGGTTTTACGTTTTTAAGGGGTTTTAGGGTTTAAATACATTTAAGTTATTTACAGTTTTTAGGGGGTTTTAGTGTTTTATGGGTATTTATGTTTTCACGAACTTTTAGGTAATTTTTAAGATTTTATGGATTTTTTAGGGTGTTTAGGATATTTATGGTTTTTAGGGATTTATAGGGGTTGTATGGGTTTTCGTAAATTTTTTAGGTTTTTAATGTTTTGTTGTTGTATTTTTTAGGTTTCTATAGTTTTTATTATTTTAGTCATTTTTGAGGGGTTTTATAGTTTTTAGTTGTTTTATGGTTATTTTCAGATTTTAGAGTTTTTCAAGTTTTTTGTTGTTTTTTGGGTTTTAACGGTTTTTCATTGTTTTGAGGTTTTTTATGTATTCAGAAATTTTGATGGATTTTGCAGTATTTTTAATTTTTTAGGGTTTTTGCGGTTTTTAGGGACTTTGATGGTTTTTAGGGTTTTTAGGGGTTTATATTTTCTCTTGGTTTTTAGGGAATTTGGGTGGGGGTTAGGGATTTTTTTTAATTTTATTAGGTTTTTATGTTTTTTATAGTTTTAAAAAAATAAATTTGGGGTTTATGGGATTTTTGAGTTTTTAGTTTTTTTATGGTATTTATGGGGTTTTAATATATTTTAAGATTTTTATGGATTTTTATGGTAATTAGGGGTTTTCAGGGTTTTTAGTGTTTTTTACATTTTCCAGGATTTTTAGGACTTTTTATCCTTTTAATGGGTTATATAATTTTTTAGGGATTTTGGGAATTTTGTGTGTTTTTTGGGGTTTTTTTCAAATCCACCTCGGGATTTTGGAATTCTTCGTGGTATTTAGGGTTTTCATTGTAAAATTAAGTGATTTTTGTGTTTTTAAGGTTTTTAAGGTTTTTAGTGTTTTTTAACAATTTTAAAGGGTTTAAGGTTTTTTGAGTTTTTAGTGGCTTGTAAGGTTTTTATGGATTTTAGAATTTTTTTAATGTTTATAGGAATTTCTATTGTTTTCTTGGATTTTCTATGTTTTTGGGGGGTTTTAATTTTCAAATATCTTCAATATATTTATAAATTTTATGGTTTTGAGGGGTTATAGTAATTTTTATGATTTTTAGGGGTTTATGGGTTTTTAGTGCTTTTATGAATTTTTAGGGTTTTAGGGTCTTTTTGGGTTTTTAGGGTATTTTTGTGTTTTTATATTCTTATAGGTTTTTATATTTTTTTAATGTTTTTATTCATTTAATGGATTTTTAGTGTATTTAGTGGATTTTATGGGTTTTTTATGTTTTTTTTTGTTTTTAGGGGTTTTATGGGTTTCATGGGTGTTTATTGGTTTTTAAGGATTTTTATATTTTTAAGGGAATTTATGTACTTTTTTTGGATATTTATGGCTTTTATGGAATTTATGTTTTCTTATGTATTTTAAGGTTTTTTAGGTAATGCAGATTTTTTGGTGTGTTTCAGGGTTTTTATGGTGTTTTTTGGATTTTAGTGTTTTTTTAGATTTTAGGGTTTTAAATGTTTTAAGAGTTTGTTGATGTTTTTAGGAAATTAAAGATTATTTGATTTTTTAGTGGGTTTTAGGGGCTTTTATGGTTTTATGGTTTTTATGGGTTTTATTTGGTTTTTAGGGTTTTATGGGTTGTTTCCATTTTAAGGGATTTTTAGGGATTGAGTAGGATTTTAATGGTTTTTAGGGTTTTTAGGGGGTTTAGGGAGTTTTTTGATTTTCTGGGTTCTTACAGTTATTCAGGGTTTTAGGGGTTTTTAATGTTTTTATGGTAGTTTTCTGTTTTAAGGGGTTTTTTAGTTTTTAATGGGTTTTAATGTTCTTTATAGTTTTGTAACATTTTAGGGGTTTTAGGGGGTTTATAGTTTTTAGAAAGTTTTTAGGTGTTTTAGGTGTTCATTGGGGGTTTTATGGATTTTAGGGTTTTTTATATTCTTCAGGGATTTTTCGGGTGTTTTAGGGTCTCTTTACATTTTTAGGGATTTTTAGGGATTTTTGGGTTTTTTTGGATTTAATGGTATTTTATATTTTAAGTGTTTTAATGTATTTATAGTTTTAGAACATTTTAAGGATTTTAAGAGTTTTTAAATTTTTTAGTGGGTTTTTATGTACTTTATGGGTGTTTGGGTTTTAAGGATTTATAGGGGTTATAAAGTTTGTAGGGTTTTTTAGGGTTTTATGTTTTAAAATAATTTTTAGTTATTTTTATAGTTTTTATATTTTTAGTATTATTTTATGGTTTTTATGGATTTTTAGGGTTTTTAGTGTTTTCTATAGGGTTTTAGGTTTTTCAGGGGTTAAAGGTTATTTTGGGGGTTTGATAAGTTTGTTAGTATTATTTTGATTATAATTAGTTTTTAACATTTTATGGGTTTCATGGGTTTTTATTGAATATTGGGTTTTAGGTATTTATGGGGTTTTAGGGTTTTTAGATGTTTTTAATAGTTTTGAGGGTTTTGAAGGGGTTTTTAAAATTTTTAGAGTTTTTATGTTTTCTTGGATATTTTATTTTTTTAGAGTCTTTATGGATTTTGATGGTTTTTAGGATTTTCTAGGGTTTTTATGGTAATTAGGGATTTTCAGGGTATTTTGCGTTTTATGGGGTTTTTTGTTTTTAGGGTGTTTATGTATTTTATAATTGTTTAACGTTTTTACGGGATTAAAATCTTTAAAGAGTTTTAGTGGTTTTTTGGGTTTTTATGGTGTTTTATTTTATTACAATTTTCAGGCGTTTTATGGTTTTTAGGGAATTTTCCTGTTTTTAAGGGTTTGTTATGTTTTCAGGTGGTTTTAGGGATTTTAATATCTTTATGGTTTTAGGGTTCTACAGAATTTGAGGGGTTGTATTTTTAATCGGATGGTTTGGAGTTTTTATAGTTTTCAGTGATTTCTAGGTTTCTTATGATTTTTTTTTCTTTTATGATTTTAAGGGTTTTATTTTATAATTTTTTAGGTATTTTAAGGAGTTTTATAGTTTTTAGTGGTTTTTAGTGATTTTATGGGTTTTAAGTATTTTAGGGGTATAATGGTTTTTTTAGTTTTTAGGATTTTTTACATTTTATTTTGAGATTTAGGGATTTTAAGATATTTCTGCGTATTTGGCTTTTTAGATAATTTGAATGGTTTTATAGTGTTTCAGGGTTTTAGGAGATTTAAGTGTTTTATGACCTTTTTAGTTTTTTACGGTTTTTATGAGTTTTTAAGAGTTTTTTGGTTTTTATTGTTTTTAACCTCTTAGAGGTTTTAAGGGTTTTAGTGTTTTGGTGGTTTCCATGGGTTTTATCGTTTTTATGGGTTTTTAGGGTTTTTAATGCTTTAGTGGTGTTTAGGGTTTTCATGGGTTTTTAGGTTTTTTAGGGTTTTTTAAATAATCTAGGACTTTTAGGGATTTTTTAGGTTTTTTATGGTTAATATGGGTATTTTACTGTTTTTATTGATTTTGAGGGTTTTATGGAGTTTTAGAATTTTAGGGGTTTTAGTGTATTTATGGACCTTTTGTTTTTAGGGTTTTTAGGAATTTTAAGGTTTTATGGGTTATTAGATTTTTTAACATTTTTATGGGGTTTAAGGGTGTTTAGAGTGTTTAGTGGGTTTTAGGGTTTTATAGTTTTTTAATGTTTTAGAGTTTATTTATAGTTTTTCAATGTTTTTTCTGTTTTTTGGGCTTTATTCATTTTTAGGGATTTTAGAGAATTTGTAGAATTTTCAGGGGTTTTAGGGTTTTTAGGGCTTTTAGGGTTTTTATAGTTTTTATGGATTTTATAGGGGTTAAAGTGTATCTTTTGTGTTTTTAGGTGTTTTTTGGATTTCTATGTTATTTTGGGTCATAGGGTTTTTTTGTGTTTTTTGTGGGTTTCAATGATTTTTAGAGTTCATAACATTTCTAGGTGTTTAAAGGTGTTTTAGTGTTTTTTGTGGGTGTTAGGGTTTTTATGGGTTTTAGGGGTTTTATGGTATTTACTTGGTTTTTATTGTTTTTAGGTTTTTTAGCTTTTCATAGATTTTTTTTGGGTTTTAAGGGTTTTAATGTTTTTTATGGTTTTAGGGTTTTAGGTTTTTTTCATTTTTCTAGGGTTTTTAGTATTTTTTAAGATATTTTTATGGGTTTTATGATTTTTAGAGTTTTTAATATTGTTAGGGGTGTACAGGGAAATTATTATTTTTAGTGGTTTATGGTTTTAAGAAATTTTATGGTTTTTATGGTTTTTGGGGTTTTATTGTTTTCATGGATTTTTTAAGATTTTTACTGTTTTTTACTATTTTACTTATTTTTAGTGATTTTTTAGTATTTTTATTTTTTTGGTTCTTTTTTGTGTTTTTATTGACTTTTAAGGTTTTTTTTGGTTTTATATAATTTTTGTGTTTTTCGGGTTTTATGGGGTTCTATGGGTTTTTGAGGGTTTAATGTTTTTTTTTGATTTTTTAGGGTTTTAACATTTTTTGGAGTTTTTAATGTTTTAGGGGTTTAAAGGGTCTTTAGAGTTTTTAGTGGGTTTTATGATATTTGTTTCGTTTCTTAGTGTTTGTTTATGATTTTTTTGAGGTTTATGTTTTCTTGTGGTTTTAAATGTTTTTAAAGTTTCATATGTTTTCAAGGATTTTTATGGATTTTTGGGATTTTTAGGTTTTTTATGTTTTCAGGGTTTTTAGGGCAAAGAAGGTTCGGGGCCAAACAAGTGGCACCCCCAAAATTAAATAAAAACAAAGCGCTACAAGGGGGAATTACATAACCGGGTGTGCACCTCGCCCTTCATATCCGAGGCAACAAATGAGGAGCAGGGAGGTGTGGCAACAAAGGACCACAGCGAGCAATGATCCACAATAGCCTGCTTGGAGAGAGCATCCGCAGCCGCGTTGGCCTCCCGGTAGATATGTGTCACAGTAAGGTGCAGCCTTTGGCACCTAGCAAGGAAGTCCATCCACGGAGCAAGGAGCTTTCAGGGGACGCACCTGGATCTGCTTTTAAGGGCACTCACAGCAAGCATTGATTCAGACTCAAGCCACAGGGAGGTCCACCCGAAACTGACAGCATACTCAATCGCCTTTATAATAGCCCATAGTTCAGCTTCAAGGGCACACCCATTGCCAATGAAGTGCCGAAAACATCCCTTGACAAAACCCCGGTAAATGCGGAAAACTCCACCACAACCAGCAGGGCCCGGGGCACCAAGAACTGCACCCTCCACGTTGACCTTAATCGAAGAGGGGAGTGGAGGAATCCATCGAATATACCTGGGGACCATGGGTTTCTTTTCCTTGCCAGACACACCAAGTAGCCAGAGGATGATCAGTTCACGGACGTCATTCGCCATATGTCCTGTCTGAATGCGGGAGGCCGCATAGACAGCCCTGTGAATCGCCACAACTCCAGCATGAAAAGAGAGTCGTTTCTTATTGAAGGCGACCACATTCCGAGCGGTCCAAATAAAAGAAATGTTAGTTGCAACCGCATCTAGCAGGAGGATGCGTACCTGCTCACTATACTCCCAAGTAACCAGATCCTCCAAGAACTCAAAGAAGGGCCTGTCAAGATCAGCTGGGAACATAAAAATCTACTGCAGATAGCCTCATAGTTCAGCAACGAAACTGCACTCTGGCAGAGAATGCTAGACACTTTCCTCAGCAGCAAGGCAAAGAAAACACACGGGGGGCAAGAGTGATACCCTCCCTCTGCATTTGGCACTGCATGGGCAGCCAGTTTCTCCAGATTCTCCAGATAAGGAGGTGATTTGTAGGAAGAATAAAATTCCTTTTGAACTTAGAAAGACAGGTCGGTGGAAAGGATCCCCTGGCACAGTTAAACCGATAGAAATTCTTGACATAGAGGTGTCCAACCAGATTGGGCTTCCAGATCAGGATGTCAGACTGAATAAAATGATAACACTATATTTGAAGAAGGACAGCATGTGGTAAGCCCTCAAAATGATCAATCCTTGGAAGGAACTTCGCAATAGACAGCCTTCTCAAGCCAGAAGGAGGGCTGAAACAGTCCTTCAAGGGCCTGTCAAGCCAGGGCGTAGTCCAAGCATTCAAGGATGAGTGCTCAGAGACAAACCATTGAGAATGAAAGTGAATGGCCTTGTATGAGGCCCGGATTGCTGGCCAAACGGAAGAGGGAAATACCCTTCATACCCATCGCAGAGCATAAGCACAAATCATTCCCGAGTGAAAAGCAGACCCGAATCTGTGGGGTATAGCAGACCCCAATTAGGGCTTTTAGGGAATTTGATGAATTTTAGTGGTTTTTTGGGTTTTTGGGGGTTTCAGTGTGTTTATGGTCTTTTCGGGTTTTCTAGGGTTTTGTTTTGATCTTTTAGGGGGTTTCAAGGTATTTATCATTTTTAATGTTTTGGGTGTTTTATGTTATTTAGAGTTTTTAGTGGGATTTTTGGGTTTTGTGGGGTTTTTAAAAGTTTTAGCTGTTTTTATTGTTTTCAGAAGTTTTCCATGGTTTTTATAGTTTTTTATAATTTGTGAGATTTTTAATATTTTGTTTGGGTTTTTATGATTTTCATTATTTTTAGGGGTTTATGGATTTTTTTGGGATTATTATTATTTTCATATATTTTTATATTTTTTATGGGTTTTTTGGTTTTTTTGGTTTTTGAGGAGTTTTTAGTGGTTTTATAGGGTTTTATGGTTTTTAGTACCTTTTAAATGTTTTTAGGGTTTGAAGGGTTTTAAATTTCTGTGTTTTTGTGGTCTGTATGATTTTTTCGGGTTTGTATGCCTTCTAAGGGTTTTATAGTTTTTAGGGGTTATTCATTGTTTCTAGTGTTTTTACATTTTTATATATTTTTTGGGATTTTTTGTATTTTTTTTTTAGATTTTAGGATTTTTTGGGCCCTTATGAATTTTGAGAGGATTTATGTTTTTTAGGGTTTTTAGTGTTTATAAGTGTTTTGAGGGTTTTGAGGATTTTGATGTCTTTTTGTTTTGGGGTTTTTTTTTGAGTTTTGGGGGTTTTGATGAATTTTGAGTGGATTTATGTTTTTTAGTGGTCTTGATATATTTTATGGGTTTTAGGATTTTTAAATGTTTTTAATTTTTTTTCCTTGGTATTTCATGGTATTTTTTTTGTTTTTTATATTTTAAGGGATTTTTGGGGCTTTTTTGGATTTTATTGTTTTTAGGAAATTCAATGGGTTTTAAGGGTTTTTATGTTTTTAGGGGTTTTGGGTTTTTCATGGTTTTATGGATTTATTGGGTTATTATTAATATTATTTTAATATTTTTATGGTTTTTAGTATTTTTAACACATTAGTGATTTTATAGGTTATTATGAGTTTCAATGTTTTTATGGGTTTTTAGGTTTTTTACATTTTCATGAATATTTTGAGATTTTTTTGAATTTTTATGGAATTTATGGGTTTTTAGGGTTTTCAGGGTTTTAGGTATTTTGGAGATTTTAAGATTTTATAGGTTTTTGATGGGGTTTCAACGTTTTTAGGGTCCATTTGAGTTTTGGGTTATTTTTTATGATTTTATGTTTTTAATGGTTTTTAGATTTTTTTAGTGTTTTGGGGGGTTTAAATGGGGTTTTAGAGTTTCTTTTGTTTTTATGAGTTTTATTGTATTTTTATGGATTTTAAATGACTTTAGGGGGGGGTTTAGGGGTATTAGGGGTATTAGGGTTCTTATATTTTCATAGATTTAGAGGTATTTTTTACGATTTTTATAGTTTTAGGGGTTTTATGGGTTTTAAGGAATTTTGAGTGATTTTAAGATTTTTTGTGGTTTCAGTATTTTAATGGATTTTCGGGTTTTTTGGGTTTTTAGGGTTCATAGATGTTTTTTTTGTGATTTGGGTTTTTATGTTTTTAGAGTTTTAATTTTTGGGCGATTTTGAAAGATTTTTAGTCTTTCTAGTGGGGTTTTAGGGTTTTTATGAGTTTTATGATTTTTTTAATGATTTTAGGGTTTTTTTATTTTCAGGGGTTTTAAAAGTATTTAATATTTTCTACATTTTCATGATTTATTTGTCTTTTTAGTTTTTATGGTTTTTGAGTCTTTACCATTTTTAGTGAGTTTGAGGGTTTTATGGTTTTTTAGGGAAAGGAAGATGCGAGGGTCTGGATATTCCCGCCCCCCCCCCCAAGTTTATTAGAAATAAAAAGAGACAAAGCAGACAAGGGAGGGGTGGGTTCAAATGACCCACACCCAAGAAACCCTTTACAACCCAAGACACAAAAGGACCAAATTTGTTATGGTCTTTTTGAGAATTTTTGGTTTTTTATAATTGTTTATGACTTTCATATTTTGTAGTTTTTTTATATTTGTAGGGGTTTTATAGGTTTTTATATTTATTATTGGATTTTATGGTTTTTGGGGGGTTTTATGGGTTTAGGGTATTTATCATTTTTAAGGGGTTTTCAAGGTTTTTATTCTTTTTTATGTTATAAGGTATTTTTAGTGATTTTATAGATTATTTTTAATTTTTGGATTATCATGGGTTTTGGGGATTTTGTTGATTTTTAGAGGTTTTAAGAGTTTTTTGGGTTCTTAGGTATTTTAGGGTTTTATTTATTTTTATTTCGTTTTTAGGGTTCTATTGTGTTTTTTTAGAGTTTTTAAGGTTTTTTTGTGTTTTTAACATTTTTTTGGGTTTTAATAGTTTTTAGAGTTTTTAATGGATTTCTATGGTTTTTATGGGATTATCTTGATTGTTTTGGTTTTTAGGGACCTTTAGGGGTTTTAGGAGGGGTTTTTAGGGTTTTTACATTTTCATAAATTTTTAGGAATTTCTAGAATTTTATATTTTTTTGGTTTTTAGGGTTTTTAGTGATTTTGTGGGTTATTAGGGGTTTTCACGTTTTTTTTAGGGTTTTGGGGTTTTAGGTTTTTTTATTTTTTTAGGGTATGTATAGTTAATTTTGAGTTTTTATAGTATTTATCTGTTTAAGGTATTTTAGCGATTATAGTGTTTTTTTACGTTTTTATGTGTGTTTAGGTATTTTATGGTTTTTTGGGGTTTTATAGTTTACAATGTTTTTAATTTTTTAGACGTTTTTACATGTTCAGTGATTTTTATGGATTTTTATGAATTTTTATGATTTTTACAGTTTTTATGATTTTTAAGGTTTTCTAGGGGTTTTAGGTTTCTTTAAATATTCTTGGGGTTTTTAGGGTTATTTTGGGTTTTAGGGTTTTTTATGTTATTACGGTTGTTATGTTTTTTAGAGTTTTTAACAGTTTTATGTTTTTTAATGGTTTTACAAGTTCTTAGTCTGTATTTATTATTTTTATGTTATTTAATAGTTTTAATGGTTTCTATGTGGTTTTATCATTTTTATGGGGTTTTCAGTGTTATTATGGTTTTTATGTTTTCAGGGATTGTTTAGTATATATTTTTTGGTTTGTAGGTATTTTTTTGGTTTTTAGTGATTTTGATGTTTTCTAGAGGTTTTCAATAATTTTAGGGTTTTTATAGTTTTTAGGGGTTTTATTTTTTAGGTGTTTTGGGTTTTTTCTTATTTTTTGGGGGTATTATGGTTTTTAGTGGTTTTTAGAGTTTTTAGTGGGTTTAAGGGTTTTTAGAGTTTTTTTGGGATTCTAGTTTTTTTGGGTTTTTAGAATTTTTATGATTTTTAGGGGTTCTTATGGTTTCCAGGGGTTTTGGGGTTTTTAGGGTTTTTAGGGTTTTTAATGTTTCAACGGTTTTTAGGGATTCCTTAGTTTTTTATGGTTTTTAGAGTTTTTAGGGTTTTTACAGTTTTTACGGTCTTTTGATGTTTAATAATTTTTTGAGTCTTTAGGGGTTTTAGTGTTTCTAGCTCTTTTTTCAATTTTTTGGTTTTATGGGGTTTTAGATTTTGTATTAGTTTTTTTTCATTTTTTGGTTTTACGGTATTTTATGGTTTTCGGTGTTTTTTGGGATTTTTACATTTTTAGATATTTTTAAGACATACTTGGTATTTTTATGGTCCTTAAGGTTTTTGTTTTTTTATGGATTTTGATGGTATTTTGAATTTTTAGTGTTTTTTGGGTTTTATGTTTTTTTATGGGGTTTATTGTATTTTTAGGTTTTTATCTTATTTTTATTTTCTATGATTTTGAATGTTTTTTAGAGTTTTTAATATTTTAGGGTGTTTATTTTGTTTTAGAGTTTTTATTGGTTTTTATGAGTTTTAGGGATTTTAAGGTTTTTATGGGTTTTTTGGTTTTCAATGGTTTTTTATAGCTTTTAGAGTTTTAGCATTTTCATATATTTCTAGATATATTTTTTGGATTTTTATGTTTTTTAGGAATTTTACAGATTTTGGGGATTTTCAAGGATTTTAGGGTTTCAGGGGTTTTTTGGGGGTTTTAGTTTTTTTATATGGATTAATGTTTTTTTGGTTTTTAGGGGTTTTTTGAGTTTTTTTAGAGATCTTTTGGGTTTTTAATTGTTTTAACATCTTTAGGGGTTGTAGAATTTATAGGGGGTTTTCAGGTTTTTATGGGTTCTTTGGTTTTTTTATGTTTTTAGGGGCTTTATGATTTTTATGGTTTTTCAGGGGTTTTAGGGTTTTTTACATTTTCATGGATTTTTAGGGCCTTTGTGTTTTTTTTATTGTTTTAGGGTATTTTAAGGACTTTACATATTTTAGGGGATTTTATGGGTTTTAGTGTTTTTATGGTTTTTAATTGTTTTGGGGTTTTATGGTTTTTCTGGGTTTTAGGGATTTTTTTTATTTTTAGGTGTTTAAAGGGTGTTTAGTGTTTTTAGGTGTTTTAATAGGTATTGGAGTTTTAATATGGTTTTATGATTTTTATTGATTTTTTTGTCTTATAATGTTTTTAATGTTTCTAAGGGCATTTCACAGTTTGTATGGTTTTTATGTTTTCTGAGATTTTTATGGATTTGATTTTTATTTTTATGATGTTTAGGGGTTGTCTCGATTTTCTGGGCTTTTACTGTTTTCTGGGATTTTAAAATTTTTAAGGATTTTCTGGGTTTTTAGCGCCTTTTGGTATTTTAGGGTATTCTTCTATTTTTTAGGGTTTTTTATGTTTATGGATTTTTTTAACGTTTTTAGGGGTTTATGGGTTTTATAGTTTTTAGTGAGGTTTAAGGGTTTTTATTTGTTTTTAGGGTTTTGTGGTTTTTAGAGGTTATTATGTTTTTATGGGGTTTTTAGGGATTTTTTTTATTTTTTATGTTTTCAAAAAAAATTAGGGATTTCTTTGATTTTTATGGGTTTTATGGTTTTTAAAATTTTTAGGGATTTTAAGAGATTTTAGGGGTTTTCAGGTTTGTAGGGTTCTTCATGGATTTTATGGTTTTGTGGGGTTATAAGTATTTTCTTGTGTTTTTTGGGATTTATGGTTTTTAGAGTTTTTTTGTTTTTATGGGTTTTAAGGTTTTTTAGTGTTTTTAGTGGTTTAATGGGGTTTTTGGATATTTATGGTTTTTAGGGGTTTTTATGGTTTACATTAGTTTATCCCTATTTTTAGTGTTAGTATAATTTAATATATTTTTATACATTTTTAATATTTTATGTTTTTTTGGTAACTTGAGGTTTTTATGTGTTTTTTGGGTTTTTTAGGGTTTTTATATTTTTACGGTAATTTTTTATTTTTGAGAATTTTAAATTTTTTAGGGTTTTAATGTTTCTTATTAATTTTTATAAAATCTATGGGTTTTAGGGTATTTAGGGTATTTTTTAGTTTTTATGATTTTTTTTCTGATCTATGATTTTTTTAGTGTTTTATGATTTTTGTTGTTTTCTATCATTTTTAGAGATTTTGAGGTTTTTTAGTGTTTTTAGTGGGTTTTGGGGTTTTATGTATTCATGGATTTTTATGTTTTTATTATTTTTATGGTTTTTATGTTTTTTAGTATTTTAGCGATTTTGTGGGGTTTTAGGGATTTTAAGGGTTATTTTGGGGTATTTAGGGTTATTAATTTTTTTTGGGTTTTTAAGGAGATTTGAATTTTCTATTAGTTTTTAGGGGGTTTTTAGAATTTTACATTTTTAAATATTTAAAGGTTATTTATAGTTTTTAGTGGGTTATTTGGGTTTTAAGGGTCTTAGAGGTTTTAAATCTTTTTAGGGATTTTCTTTATTTTTTTTATGGGTTTTTATGATTTTTTACATTTTCATGGATTTTTTGGGGTTTTTTAGGATTGTTATGGTTCATTGGTTTTCCAGATTTTTTAATAATTTAGAAGGTTTTTAAATTTTGTTAGGTGTTTTAGGCTATTTCAGGGATTTCATGGTCTTATTGGGTTTTTAGTGTTTTTGATTTTCAAGCATTTTATGGTTTTTATACTTCTTAAACATTTTTAACTGTTTAAAGGGTTTTTAGCGTTTTTTTTTGGGGGTTTTGGTATTTTATGTTTTTTATGGTTTTGAGGGGTTTTTATGGTTTTCATGGGGTTTTCAGTGTTTTTTGGATTTTTTACATATTTAATTTTTTTCATGGATATTTTAGGTATTTATTGTTTTTATTTTTTTTATTGGTTTTAGGGATTTTGTGGGTTTTAGGGTTTTACATGGGTTTTAGTGCTCTATTGGTTTTCACAGTTTTAATTATTTTTAGGGTTTTATGGATTTTTTTTAATTTTTTTGGTTTTTTGGCTTTTTAATTATTTTTGGGGTTGAAGTGTTTTGAGAGTTCTTAGTTATTTTTTGTGATTTTTATTGCTATTTTAATATTTTTTTACGTTTTTTTTGGTTTTTAGGGATTTTCCAAAGATTTTAAGGTTTTTTCATTTTTAGGGGTTTTTAGGGATTTTGTATCATGTTTATGGGTATTTTGGGTTTTTAGTGTTTTAGGAATTTTTATGGGTATTTTGGGCTTTAAGGGATTTTTTTGGTTTTAAAGATTTTCATAGTTTTATGTACTTTTTTAGTTTTATGTTTTCTTAGAGATTTTTATTATTTGTAAGATTTTTAGGCCATTTTAATGTTTTTTGGGGTTTTAAAAGTATATATATATTTAATAGTTTTTAGGGTTCTTATTGATATTTAATTTTTTGTGGTTTTTACAGGTTTTTAGGGGTTTAAGGGGTTTTTAGTGTTTTTTGGGTTTTTTGGGTTTTTCAACATTTTCAGGTATAGTTACAGTTTTTTAGGGTTTTTATGATTATTAATAATTTTAGGATTTTTAGGGATTTTTAGATTTTTAGGAGGTTTTAAGTGTTTTTAAAGGTTTTTAGGGTTATTCAAAGTATTTAAGATCATTAGGGTTTTTGGGTGTTTTTTATGATTTTATGTTTTTAAGTTTTTTATTGTTTTTAACGTATTAGCGTTTTAAACGTATTTTGTAGTTTTTATTGTTTTTTTTGGGATTTTATAGATTTTTGTTACTTTTAAAGTTTTTAGGTGTTTTATGGTTTTCAAGGGTTTTCAAGGTTTTTACAGTTTTTTCCTTTTTTATGGATTTTTAGGGATTTTTAGAATTTTTATGGTTTTAGGGTTTTTAGGATTTTTAATGTTTATAGTGAATTTAGGGGTTTTATGGTTTTTTATGTTTTTTTGTTCTTAGGTGTTTTTAATGTTTAGGGTTTTATGTTTTTTAGAGTTTTTAAACATTTTTAAGGGTTTAATGTTTTTTCAGGTTTTTAGTGTGTATTTATAGTTTTTTAGGGTTTTAATGTGTTTTATTTTTTCTGTGTTTTTACGGTCTTTAGGGGTGTTCCGGGTTTTTAGGGGGTTTTACAAATTACAGGATTTCTAGGGATTTTTTCTGAATTTTTATGGTTTTTGTAAATTTTTAGGGTTTTAGTGGGATTTCATGGGTTTTTTGGGTTTTGGGGGGTTTTAATGGTTTCGTGGATATTTGGGGTGTTTTGAGTTTTTAGGGTTTTAAGGTTTTTATAGTTTTTTTACACATATTGGGTTTTTTTAGTGTTTTAGAGTTTTTATGTGGATTTTTAGTGTTTTTCTATGTTTTTATGGTTTTTAATATTTTTAGTGGTTTTTATGGTTTTTAGAGGTTCTCAAGGATTTTAGGGATTTTTATATTTTCTAGGATTTTTATATTTTTTAGAATTTTATGGTTTCTAGGGTTTTACGGTTTTTACGGTTATTATGGTTTTTAGGGACTTTTGGGTTTTTTGGAGTTTTAGTTTTTTAGGGTTTTAAGGGTTTTGGATTTTTTAATGTTTTTACCAGTTTTAAGAGTTTTTAGAGTTTTTGTGGGTTTTTTTGGGTATTTTTGGGTATTTTGGTCTTTAGAAGTCTTAAGGGTTTTTTTCTTCTATGTTTCAGGGTTCTTAGGGTTTTTTACATTTTCATGGTTCATTAGTGAATTTTTTAATTTTTATAGTTTTTACTCTGTTAAGAGTTTTCAATGTCTTTCATGTTTTCATGTTTTTATGTGTTTTAAGGTTTCTAGGGGTTTCTATGGTTTCCAAGGGGTTTTAAGGGATTTTTGTATGTTTTTTTGAGGTATTTTTATGTCTTTTTAAGTATTTTTAAAGGTTGAATGGAATTTAATGGTTGTTGAGTTTTTTCTGTGGTTTTTATGTGTCCTAAGGGGATTTTTTGGATTTTAATATTTTTGTGAGTTTTTTATGTATTTAAATTTTTTTAGAGTTTTCTACATTTTAGGGTGTTAAAGGTATTTTATAGCATTTAGAGGGGTTATAGGGATTTATGGGGTTTTTTATATTTTTATGGGTTTTATGGTTTTTAGACATTTTTCAATGTTTTTAGGATTTTTTTGTCTTGGAAAGCTTCAGGGATTCTTATACTTTTATAGTTTTTAGGAATTTTAGGGGTTCTGGGGGGTTTTATTATGGTTTTTTAGTGTTTGGGTTTTTAGGGGTTTCGAGGTTTTGAGGTTTTTGGGTTTTTATGGTTTTATTTGAATTTTTAGGGGTTTTATTATTTTTATAATTTTTAACATTTTAATGGGTTTTGAGAATTTTTAGAGTTTTAAGTGGGGTTATAGGGGATTGTTTTGGGTTATTTGGCGGTTTTTATGGTTTTGGGGGTTTTATGGTTTTAAGGTATTGTTCTAGGTTTTTAGGGTTTTTTATGGTTTTATGGATTTTATGGATTTTTTAGTATTTTTACATTCTTTAGTATTTTTTGGTTATTTTGGTTTTAAGGGTTTGGGAGATATTTGGGGTTTCAATGTTTTTTTGGGTTTTTAGTGTTTTTTAATGTTTTTATGTTTTTATGGTTTTTAAGGTATTTAGAGTATTTTAATATTTCAGGGGTTTTATGGGGGTTTTAGAGGTTTTAGTGTGATTTTAGGGGTTTTATGGGTTTCAAGGGTTTTAAGGTTTTTAAGGGTTTTTAAGGATTCAATGGGTTTTTAGGGGTTTTAGTGTTTTTTAACTTTTCATTGATTTGTAGGGAATTTATAGGATTTTTATGGTCCTTATGGTTTTTAGTATTTTTAGGGATTTTTGGGGTTTTAAGTTTTTTAGGGGTTTTATGGGTTTTCAGGTTTTTCAGGGTTTTTATTGTCTTTGTGTGTTTTAAGTGTGTTTTTAGTTTTTATTCTTTTATCGTTTTTTAGAGTTTTTAACATTTTATGATTTTTAAGGTGTTTATGGAATATATATTTTTTTTAGAGTTTTATGGGTTTTTAGGAGTTTTCTATATTTTTATGGTTTATTTATAGTTTTCAAGTGTTTTTAATGTGTCTTAGGGATTTTTTCGTTTTCATGGATTTTTTGGGATTTTTTAGGATTCTTATGATTTTTAGGGTTTTTTAGGGTTGCAATAGATTTTGAGGGGTTTAAGGGTTTTTAGTGTTTTTAGGGGTGTCTAGATTTTTAGGGTCTTTTGGTGTTTTATGTGTTTATTTTTGAGTTTTAATGGGTTTAAGGGTTTTATAGTTTTTAATATATTTAGGGGTTTTCATGTTTTTAGTGTTTTTAGTGGTTTTTTGGTTCTTGGGTTTTTGATAGTCTTATGGTTGTTTAGGTTTTTCTTTGGTTTTTAGGTGTTTTAAGGTTTTTTATGTTTTTAGGGATTTTTATATATCTTTTTTTTTGTTTTTATCCTTTTCAAGTGTTTTAAATGTATTTAGAGTTTTTAGGGTTTTTAGGATTTTTTGTGTTATTAGATATTTAATGTTTTATTATAGATTTTAACATTTTTTGTGGATTTATGGTTTTGTAATGTTTTTAGTGTTTTAGTGGGTTTTGGGGTTTTTAGTTTATCTAATAGTATTTATAGGTGTTTATAGTTTTTTGGGGGTGTTTCAGGGTTTTTTTACATTTTTATGGATTCTTAGGGATTTTTAGGATTTTTATAGTTCTTATGGTTTTTAGGGATTTTGAAGGTTCTTGAGTGTTTTTGGTTTTTTGGATTTTTAGGGAATTTATGGATTTAGTTTTTCTAAAAATTTGTATGGGTTATAAGGGTTTTTAGATTTTTTAGTGGTCTTTTTTCTATTTATGGGTTTTTAAAGTATTAAGGGTTTTAGATGTATTTATGGTTTTTGGGTGTTTTTCAGGGCTTTTGTGAATTTTCCACATTAAGGATTCTTACGCTTTTTAGGAAATTTATGGGTTTAGGGTTTTTTTTTGTTTTTTTAGAAATTTTATGGGTTTCAGGGGTCTTCATGTGCTTTTATGGTTTTTAGGGGTTCTCGTGGTTTTTATGGTTTTTAGATTTTCGTCTATTTTTTTATTTTTTGGGTTTCTAAGAATTTTTATATTTTTTAATGTTATTATGTGTATTAAATGACTTTATAGAATTTATTGGTTTTTTTGTTATATGGTATTTTAGGTTTTTTGTTACTTTTTGTGGTTTTATGGTTTTAAGAAGATTTTTAATGTTATTTTTGGTTTTTCATTTTCAGGTATTTTTCGTTGATTTTTATAGTTTTTAGAGGGTTTTGGGTTGTTAGGGATATTGAATGTTTATAGGGGTGTTAAGGGTTTTTAGGGTCTCTATAGTTTTTTAAGATATTAGTGTTCTTAATTGTTTTAGAGTTTTTAATGATTTTTTGAGTTTAATTGGGTTTTAGTGTTTTAGTTGATTTTAGGGGTTTATGGGGTTTTATGGGTTTTAAATGGTTTTATGATTTTCAGGATTTTTAGGGGTGTTTTTCAATTTTTTTATATTTTTTTTACATGTTAATTTATTTTTTTTATTTTTTATTATTTTTATCATTTTTCGGGTTTTATAGGGGTTTTAGTGGTATTTGAGGTTTTTCAGAGGTTTTAGGGTTTTAATTGTTTTTTAGTTTTTTTAAGTTTTAAGGGTTTAATTTTTCTAGAGTTTTCAGTAGTCTTTATGGTTTTTATGGGTTTTTAATGTTTTTAGGGGTGTTTGTAGATTTTAGGGGTTTTCAAGGGTTTTATGGTTTTTTACGGTTTTAGAGATTTTTAGGGATATTTTAGGATTTTTATGATTTTTTTGTTATTTTCGTTTTTTGGAGTTTAAGGGTCTTCAATTTTTTCGGGTTTTAGGGTTTCTCCATGTTTTAAGTCTCTTTTTTGTTGGGTTTTTTAGTTTTTAAGTGTGTTAAGGGTTTTAGTATTTTTTTCATCATTTTTAGGTGTTTTTAGTGTTTTTAGTTTTTTAGTGTTTTTTAGGGTTTTTAAAGATTTTTTTAGATTTTAGGGTTTTTTTCATGGTTTTTTAGGGTTTTGGTGCTTTTAAATATTTATAATATTTAGTTATTTTTATGATTTTTATCTGTTTTACGGTATTTTAGGATTTTTAGGGATTTTGAGGGGTTTAGGGTTTTAAAGGGTTTTAGGATCTTTTTGGTTTTTTAGGATTTTTTTAATTTATTAGTTCTTTTATGGTTTTTATACTTTTGTAGGGGTTTAAATTGTTTTTTATTTTAGTGGTTTTCTAGGGGTTTTATGGGTTTTTAGTTTTTTCAAGGGTTTTAGGATTTTTATGGGTTTCATGAGGGTTTAGGGGGTTTTACGTTTTGAAGGATTTATTTGGAATTTTTTTTGGATTTTTTGGGTATTTATTGGTTTTATGTTTTTATGTTTTTATGGATTTTAGGGGTTTTAGGGCATTTCAGGGTTTTTAGGGTCTTTTTGAGTTTTTAGGGTTTTTATTTGTCAAATTTTTTTATCATTTTAAGGTTATTAGTGGTATTTAGAGTTTTTTTGGGTTTTATGGTTTTTATAGTTTTTAGTGTTTTTATGGCTTTGGGGGTTTTATGGTTTTAAAGGGCTTTTTAGGGTTTTTAGGCTTTTTATGATTTCAAGGATTTATAGAGATTGTTTCAAAATTTTATGGTTTTAGGGGGTTTTATTGTTTTTAGTTATTTTGATGTTTTTTGGGTTTTCTAGGGTTTTTATAGATTTTATGGGGTTTCAAGGTGTTTTCTCATTTTTATTTCTAAGGGTTTTTCAAGTTATAAGTGTTTTTAAGGGTATTTAGTGTTTTTAACATTTTACGGGTTATGTAGGTTCTAGATTTTTTAGTTGGTTCGTAGGGTTTGTTATGGGTATCTTGGTTTTTACGGTTTTAATGGGATTATGGATTTCTTGGGTTTTTAAATGTTTTCTGTGTTTTTTACATTTTCATGTATTTTTTGGGATTTTAGTATTTTATTGTTTTTTGGGATTTATAGGGTTTTTTGGAATTAGGAGGTGTTTTAGGGGTTTTTTGTGTTTTTAAGGTTTTTATTGATTTTTGTGTTTTTTTTGAGTTTTTAGCCTTTTTATGTTTTTTTAGACTTTTTAACTTTTTACATTTTTAATAGTTTTATGAGTTTTAGTACTTTTGTGGGTTTTATGGTTTTTAGAGTTTTTAAGGGTTTGGGGTTTTTATGGTTTCTAGGGTATTTTTAGGGGGTTTAATGGTTTTTTTGTTATTAAAGATTTTTGGAGCTTCTTACAATTTTTATTGTTTTTAGAGTTTTTTGTTTTTTATGGTTTTTTTTGGGTATTCAGGGTTTTTCTTGTGTTTTTTATGTTTTCAAGGGGTTTTTACGGGTTTTTATGTTTTCATGAATTTTAGAGATTTTTTTGTGGGTTATGGGTCTTAGAGTTATTAGGGATTTGAGGGTTTTGTGGGTTTTCATAGATTTTTATGGATTTCAAGGGTTTTCATGGTTTTTAAGGCCTTTTATGTTTTATGGTTTTTTTTATTTTTATAAGGTTTAAAGCCTTAAATGGTTTTAGTGTTATGAATGGTTTTTAGATTTTTCAGTGGGTTTAATGATTTTTATGAATTTTTAGGAGTTTTTAGGGGTTGTCACACTTTTAGGGGGTTTTATGGTTTTTGGGGTTTTTTTCAGGGTTCTTATGTTTTGATGGATTTTTAGGTTTTTTTAGGATTTTTATGATATTATGGGTTTTTAGGGATTTGAGTGTTTTTATGATTTTTCAGGTTTTTTAGGGTTGTAGGGGTTTTTTGGTTTTTTTTGGATTTTAAGGGTTTGTTTGTTATCTGGGGTTTTAAAATTATTTTTAGAGTTTTTTTAACATTTTTTAGATTTTTAGAGTTTTTCGTGAATTTTGGTTGCTTATGAGTTTTTAGGTATTTTATGGTTTTGAGGGGTGTTTGGGGTTTCAGTGTGTTTTTAGGGTTTTTTTTGTTTTCATTGATTTTTTGGGGTCTTTAAGATTTTATTGGATTTAATGGGTTTTTGGGGTATTGGGTATTTCGATGGTTCTTTGGATTTTTTGAGTTTATTAGGGTTCTTTAGGGGTTTTAGTGTCTTTTGGTGGTATTAGTATTTTTTGATTTTTTTGGGGTTTAATGTTTTTTAGTGTTTCTTGATATTTTATGTGGTTTTAGGATTTTCATTGGTTTTCTGAGTTTTTAAGGATTTTATGGGTTTTTATGGATTTAAGGGGGGTTCAAGGTTTTTATGTTTATAGAAATTTTTAGGGGTTTTCTAGTTTTTTTATCGTTTTTAGTCTTTTACGGTTTTTTTGGGAATTTGAGGGGTTTTAGGGGATTTAGGTTTGTTTATGGTTTTTAGGATTTCTTAAAAAATTTAGGGCCGTTTTGAGTTTTAAGGGTTTTTATGAATTTTTAGTTTTTAAATGCGTTTTTGTATTTTTTTTAACGTTTTAAGAGGTTTTAAAAGGTTATAGAGTTTTTAGTGGTTTTTTTAATTTTTTGGGTTTATTATTTTTATGTTTTTTGGAAAATTATTTAGTTTTAAGGTAATTTAAAAAAATTTAGAGGTTTTTTTTGTTTTCAAGAATTTCTAGTGTTTTTATTGTATTAATGGGTTTTATTAGTTTCTAAATCATTAAGGGGATTTTATTATTTTTAGGTGTTTTCAAGGGGTTTTAGGGTTTTTTTGGTTTTTATGGCATTTATTGTTTTTTATTTTTTTTTTATTTTTTTGTGGGTTTTATGTTTTTAAAGGATTTTGATGGTTTCCAGGGTTTTTTATGTTTTTAGGGATATTAATGAATTTTTTGAATTATTATGGTTTATCGATGTTTTACGTTTTTTTGGGAATTTTGTGGGTTTTAGTATCTTTTCCGATGTTCTAGGATTTTTTCGGGTTTTCATAGTTTTTAGGGACTCATTCAATTTTTAGGCATTTTTTAGTTTGTAGTGTTTTTAAGGTTTTTTATATTTTTATACAGTTTTTATAAGATTTGTGGTTTTTATTGTTTTTAGTGTGTTTTATGATTTTTATGGGTTTTAGGTTTTTAATATATTTAGGGGGTTTTAATATATTAATGGGTTTTATTGTTTTCAAGGATTTTTTGGGTTATTTAGGATTTTTATAGTTTTTAGTGTTTTTAGTTTTAAAAGGTACTTTTTGGGGTTTTAGGGGTATTCATAGGTTTTGAGGGTTTTATGGTGTTTTGGGTTTCTAAGGATTTTTTAGATTTAGGGGTTTTATGGATTGTTTGAGTTTTTATCATTTTTAGGGTCTTTATGGGGAATTTTGAGTTTCTAGTTGTTCTAGGGTTTTAGGGTATATTTATTTTTTTAGGTGTTTTACAGTCTCTATGGGTTTTTTGGTTTTCTAGATTTTTTTACATTTTTAGTGAGTTTTAGGGGTTTTCAGATGTTCATTGTATTTAGGATTTTTATCATTTAAATGTATTTTTATGTTTTTTATGGTTTTTCATTGTTTTTAGGGGTTTTCAGTTTTTTATAGGTATTAGGGTTTTTTTAGTTTTTATGGGTTTTTTGAGTTTTCAAGTGATTTGATTTTATTTAGTGTTTTCAAGGCATTTAAGAGTTTTATGGGTTTTTAGAGTTTTTTGTATATTGGGTTTTTAGGTTTTTTCAGGGTCTTGAGATTTTTTATGGTTTTTAGGGGTTCTATTCATTTCAATGGATTTTCAGGGTTTTGGGGTTTTTTAAATTTTACAGGGTTTTTTTTATTTTCTACTATTTTATTATTTTTGTTGTTATTAATGGGTTTTATTGATTTTTAGTGTTTTAGGGTGTTTTAATATTTTTAGGGTTTTTAGTGGTTTTCAATGTTTTTTGGGTCTTTTGGGTTTTTAATTTTTTTTGTTTTTTAAGGGTTTTAGGTTTTTTAGAGTTTTAATGTTTTTAATGGTTTTTAATGGTCTTTATTATGTCTTTATGATATTGGTTAGGTTTTAGGGATTTTCTAGTCTTGGGGTTATTATCATTTATGGGGTTTTCCATGTTTTTGGGTTTTTATGTTTATAAGGTTTTTTAGGTATTTTATAGGATTTTTATAGTTTTTTGGGATTTTGAGGGTTTTAGACGGTCTTCCTGGGGTTTAAGGATTTTTGTTTTCTCTTGTGTTTTTAGTGTTTTTTTGGAGTTTTTTAATGTTTGTATGGTTTTATGGATTTTAATTTTTTTTTTAAGATTTTTATGGGATTTTTGAGTACTTAGTTGTTTTTATGGTTTTTAAGTGTTTTTAGGGTTTTTATGGTTTTTAATGCCCTTATGGATTTAATGGGTTTTTTCAAGGCTTTTAGGGGTTTATATTGTTTTAGGGATTTTATATGATATTTTAGTATTTGTATGGTTTTTATGGATTTGAGGGACTTTTTGGGATTATAGGGTTTATAGGGGTTTTCATGGTTTTATGTTATTTTTCGAATTTTCAACTTAGTTCTGATTTTTCATGGTTTTATGGTTTTTATAGTTTTTTAACATTTGTAGGTAATTAATGAGTTTTTGATGTTTTAGTGGTGTTTTAGTGTTTTTTAGGGATTATTTAGTTTTTAGTGGAAATATGGTGTTCAGGGATGTTTTAGGGTTTTAAGGGTTTTTACATTTTGAGAATTTTTAGGGAGTTTAGGATGTTATGTATTTTTTGTTTTTTTTATATTTTTAGGTATTTTTAAGGCCTATAGGGTTTTTGTGATTTTCATGGGTTTCAGGGTTTCTAGGGTCCTTTTATGGGTTTTAGGTTTTTTTTGAGTTTTTAAGGTTTTTATGGTTTTTTAGAGCTTTTAGTGGATTCTATGGACTTTATGGATTTTAGGGATTTAAGGTTTTTTGGGGCGTTTATGGTTTACAATTATTTTGGGGTTTAGGGATTTTTAGCATTCTAAGTATTTTTTTTGGATTTTATAGGATTTATATGATTTTTTGGCTTTTAGGGTTTTTAAAGGTTTTTTGGGGGTTTCCGAGTTCTTATGCATATTATGGGTTTTTAGGGATTTTAGTGACTTTATTGGCATTTTAGGGTTTTTTAGGTGTTTTAAGGTTTTTTGTGTTTTTAAAGGTTTAGGGATTTTGATGGCATTTAGGGTTGTTTGTGGTTTTTCATGTTTTTATGAGTTTTATGGGTTTAATGTTTTCAGTGGGTTTTATGGTATTCATGGGTTTCTGGGGTTTTCATGGTGTTTTAAATGTTTTGATATTTTTAGGGATTTTATGTATTTTATTGGTTTTAGTGTTTTCAGGGATTTTGGGAAATATCAGGGTTTTTAGTGTTTTTAGGTTTTTTAGCGGTTTTCAAGGTTTGAGGGTCTATTTTGTTTTTTATGGTTTTTTAGTTATTTATGGTTTTTAATGTTTTTAGAATATTTATCATTTTTAGGTGTTTAATGTGGTTTTAGTGGGTTTATGGTTTCACTACTGGAAAATGTACCTATCCCCACGGTTTTCACCAAAACCGTGGGGACAGACCCCCCCCCTATACCCACGGTTTTGGAAAACCGTGGGTATAGGTGAATTTTCATGACCTATCCCCACGGTTTGCCAAAACCGTGGGTATAGGGGGCTCTATCCCCACGGTTTTGGCAAACCGTGGGTATAGGTCATGAAAATTCACCTATACCCACGGTTTTCCAAAACCGTGGGTATAGGGGGGGTCTATCCCCACGGTTTTGGTGAAAACCATGGGGATAGGTTTGGGATAAAATACCTATACCCACGGTATTGAAAAACCGTGGGTATAGGTAAATTTTGTGTGCGCGGGAAATTTTTTTTTTTCGCGGGAAGGAATTCTTTTTGGCGGGAACCCTATACCCACGGTTCTTCGCTCTATACCCACGGTTTTTATAACTATATTTAACTAAATATATATATATATACATATATGTGAAGTTAGGGTAGTGGTTAGACGCGGTGTTTGCAGCGAAGAGGTTGCGGGATCGAAACTCGGCGCCTGCATTATTTTAGGACCTATACCCACGGTTTTGAAACCATGGGTAAAAGCCGTTGACACCGTGGAAATTCTCTATGTTTCGGTGACACGGTGGCAGGACACCTATACCCACGGTTTTCCAAAACCGTGGGTATAGGCTGGGGACCTATACCGACGGCGTTCCAGCCCACGGTTCCCAAAACCGTGGGTATAGGCTATACCCACGATTTTGGGGGCTATACCCACGGTTTTGAACCGTGGGTATAGGTCGTTTTTCCAGTAGTGTTTTTATTGGTAATAATGGATTTTTAAAGTTGTATTTTTTTTATTTTTATAGGTTTTAAGGTTTTTTAGAATTTTTACGTTTTCTGGGAATTTTAGGGACCTTTTGGATTTTAGGGTTTTCAGTCTTTTTAGTGGTATTATGGGTTTTGAGGGTTTTTTGAGGTTTTTAGTCTTTTTAGGGTTTGTAGAGTTTTTAATGTGTTTATGGGGTTTTAGAGATATTAGTGGGTGTTGTGGGATTTCTGGGGTTTTATAGTTTTTAAATAGTTTTTAGGGTATTTATTATTTATATGGGTTTTATGGTTTTTACATTTTAGGATATTTTTAGTTCTTTTCAGGATTACTTTTCGTTCAAGGGTTTTTTATGATTTTTAGTGATTTTGTGTGTTTTTAATGGTGTTAACGGTTTTTACAGTTTTTAGGATTCTTAGGGGTTTTAATGTTTTTTTTTGTTTTTTTGGTTTCTTATGTTTTTTAGGGTTTATTTTATTTTCATTTTTTCATCATTTTTAGGGGTTTCAAGGGTTTTTTAAGTGGTATTAGGTTTATATGGGTTATTATTATTTTTTGGAGTTTTATGGTTTTTAGGGGGTTTTATGTTTTTTTATGTTTTCCCAGATTTTTTGGTTTTTTTCAAGGATTTCTATGGTTTTTATGGGTTTTTAGAGAATCTTATTGTTTTTGTCGGTTTTTAGATGATATTCAGGTTTTTAAGGTCATTTTTGGTTTGTTGTGTTTTTTTTGTATTTTTTTGGGTTTTGTAGTTTTTATAACTTTTTAACTTTTTTACAGGATTAAAGGTTTTTTGGTTTTATTATTTATTTTTATGATTTTTATTGGTTTCACGATTTTTGTATGTTCTTAGTGGTTTTTACGGATTTCAGGGTTTTAGGGTCATTTATATTTTCATGAAATTTTAGGAATTTTTAAGGATTTGTTTTTTTTTAGGGGTTTTATGGTTTTTTGAGATTTGAGGGTTTTATGGTTTTTCAATTTTATTAGGGTTTTAGGGGGTTTTATGAGTTTTTTTTTGTTTTTTTGTGTTTCTTTTGAGTTTTTTCGAGTTTTAAGGATTTTAATATTTTTCTTTATCATTTTTAGGCGATCTAAGGAGTCATAGAGTTCTTAGTGATTTTATAGATATTTGGGGTTTTATGGTTTTTATAGTTTTGGGGGGGGGGGGTTAATTGTTTTAAATTTTTTAGGGTTTCTAGGGGTTCTTACTTTTTTTGATTGTTTTATGTTTTGTTATAATTTTTATGGTTTTTATGGGTTTTAGAGTTATTAGGGATTTTGAGGGTTTTTATGGTTTTTAGTGATTTTATAGTTTTTTAGGTGTTAAGGGTTTCTTTGTGTTTTCTATATTTTTCAAAGGGTTTATTGTTTTTAATGTTACTAAGGGTTTAAAGGGTTATTATAATTTTTGGTGTAATTTTATGTTTCTAGTGGTCTTTAAGGTTTTACTGTTTTTTGGGGTTTTAATGGGTTTCAAGGTTTTTTCGAGTTCTTTAGGGTTTCATACATTTTATGAATTTTTATTGCTTTTTTTGGATTTATGGGGGTTTTAATTTTTTTTAGAATTCTTAAGGACTTTAATGTATTTTTGGAATTTACATATTTTCTTCGGGTTTTTGAGGTTTTCATGGTTTTTGGGGTCTTTTGGGTTTTAGGGGTTTTTATGTTTTTTATAGTTTTTACGCTTTCTTATTTTTTAGCATTTTGGATGTTTTAAGGGTTTTTAGAGTTTTTAGTGGGTTTTATCGGGTTTTAGGGTTTTTATGTGTTTTGGGGTTTTTATTGTTTTTAGGGGTTACAGTGTTTTTAGGGCTTTTTTATGTTTTTGGTGATTTTTTGAGAATTTTAATATTTTTATGGATTTTAGGAATTTAGAGGGTTTTATGGAGTTTTGGGTTTTTTAGAGGTTTTTTGGGTTTTCAGGGGGTTTATGGGTTTTAGGTTATTTTTGAGTTTTTAGGATTTTATGGATTTTATAGTGTTTTTAACATTTTTCAGGGGTTTAAGGGTTTTTATAGTTTTTAATTTGATCTTTGGGAATTTATGTGTTTTTTTTGTTTTTAGGGGTTTAATGGTCTTTAGGGGGTTTTCATGTATTTGGGGATTTTTATATTTTTATAGATTTTGAGTGATTTCTTAGGATTTTTATGCCTTTTTAGGTTACTTATGGTTTTAGAAATTTTGAGGGTTTATAGTGGTTTTTATATTTCTTACGAGTTTTAGGGATTTTAGTATTTTTCAAGTTTTTTCATGATTTTTGTTGTCTTCTTGGGATTTTAAAGATTATTTTTATTTTTATGGTTTTTAAGATTTTTTGATGTTGTTAAAAATTTTAGGGGTTGAATGGTTTTTATAAATTTCAGCGGGTTATAGGATTTTCATGGGTTTTTAGTGGTCTATGATCTATTTAAGGGGTTTTGGGTTTTTAGTGGGTTTTCATTATTTTCTGATTTTTTACGTTTTTAGGGATTTTTATACATTTTTAAGATTTTTTTTTATTTTTAGGGTTTTTAGTTTTATGGGGATTTTTGGAGTTTTTATGGTTTTTAAGGGTTATATATTTTTTAGAGTTATTTTTAAATTTTTAGTGGTTTAGGGTTTTTAGTTTTTAGGGCTTTAATGAATTTTAGGGTCTTTAGGTTTCAGGGTTTTTATAGTCTTCAAGGGTTGTGTTGAATATTTATGATTTTTTTTATGATTTTAGGGATTTCTAGGATTTGTAGAATTTCATTAGTTTTTAGGTGTTTTGGGATTTTGATGGGTTTTTTGGGGGGGTTTTAGGGTTTTTAGGGTTTTAGTGCTTTTTGGATTTTTTGGGTTTTTTGTTTTTTTTCGAGCTTTCATGGGTTTTATGGTTTTATCAGGATTCTATCTATTTTAGGGGTCTTATGGATTTATAGAGTTTTTTGTGGGTTTTATGGGTTTTTAAAATTTTTAATGTTTTTATGGATTTCATATTTTTTATGTTTCTTTATGTTTTCATGGATTTTTAAAAAATATTAGAATTTTTGTTGTGTTTAGTTATTTTTACCTTTTTATGTATTTTTAGGGTTTAAAGGGTTTTCTTGTTTTTAGGGGTATTTTGGTTTTTTTGGACATTTTACGGTTTTAGTGTTTTTGATTTTTTTATGTTTTTATGGGTTTTCATGTTTTTAAAATTATTAGGGTTTTAAATATTTTTTTTGGGATTTTATAGATTTTTATATGTTTTAATGGGTATTAATGGGTTTCATGTGTTTTTATTGGTTTTTAGGATTTTTTGTTTTTTATGAGGATTTTTATGGTTTTTACGGTTTTTAGAGTTTTTAGGGAGTTCAAGGGTTTGTACAAGATTCCAAGATTGTTAGGGGTTTTAAGGGGTTTTAGGGTCTTTTAGGGTTTGTAGGGTTTTTTAGTTGTTATGGGATTTAAGTTTTTTATAGTTTTTTTATCATTTTTAGGGGTTTTAATGGTTTTTAGAGTTTTTAGTGGTTTTATTGTTTTTATGGGTTTTTAGGGTTTTTAAGGTTTTAATGGATTTTTTATGGTTTTCTATGGGCTTTTTTGGTTTTTATAATTTTTTTTGTTTTTGGGTATTTTTATTGGATTTTAATGTTTTTTATGGTTTTTAAGGTTTTTAGCATTTTAACGGATGTTGAGGGATTTTTAGGTGGTTTAGGGTTTTTAGGGTATTTGGGGGTTTTCAGGGATTTTATTATCTTTTGGTTTTTATGGGTTTTTAAAAATAGTAATAATTTTTACGGTTTTTAGAGATTTTTAATGTTTTTAAGGGTCTTAATGGTTATAGATATTTTAAAGGTTTTTGGGATTTTATATTTGTTTTTTGTTTTTTTTTGTTTTTATGGTTTTTATCGTTTTTAGAGGTTTTCAGGGTTTTTATGGTTTTTATGCTTTTTATAGATTTGTAGATCCTTTATAGTAATTTTACAGATTTTAGGAATTTGGGATTTTTTTGTTTTTAGGTTATTTTATGGGTTTTTGGTTTTTTGGGGGTTTATGGGTTTTTTAGTTTTTAGGGGTTTTTTTATTTTGTTAAGGTTTTTAGAAATTTATAAAGCTTTTCAATGGTTTTTATATATTTTTTAGGTTTGAGGGATTTTATTGGTTTTCGGAGTTTTTTTATGGTTTTCATGGGTTGTTTAGGGTTTCTAGAGATATTTGGCCTTTTTAAGTATTTTTAAGGATTTTATGGTTTTTCTTGTTTTTAGTTATTTTGATCCTTTTTACAGTCTTTCAACATTTTGGGGAATTTAGGTTTTTTAGGGTTTTTATGATCTTTTTTGTGGTATTAGGTTTATTTGTTTCTTAGGTTTTAATCATTTTTATTGTTTTTTAGCTTTTTTGGGGTTTAGAGGGTTTTAAAATTTTCAGTGGATTTTAGGGTTTTATGTTGTTTTTATGGGATTTTGGGGGTTTTTTATGGTTTTAGGATTTTTTATGTGTTTAGTGATATTGAGGTATTTTTATGATTTTTATGGTTTTGAGAGTTATATTAGGATTTTTGAGAATTTTTATGGTTTTTATGGGTTTTCAGAGTTTTTTTTAGGGTTTTTAGGGTTCTAGGGGTTTTTATTGAGTTTTATGTTTTTGAAGGATTTTTAGAATTTTTTTATCATTTATATGAGTTTGAAGGGTTTTTAGTGTTTTCAGTGGTTTTAGGGTTTTTTTGGATTTTTGGGATTTTTGGGTTTTTAATGTTTTAGGGTTTAATGGTTTTCAGGGGATTTTCATTTTTTTAGGCGTTTTTACATTTTTCAGAATTTTAGGATTTTCGTGGATTATATGGTTTATAGGGGTTTTAGTATTTTTTAGGTGTTATATGTTTTTTAGTGTTTTTAGAGTCTTTATGGAGTTTTAGAATATTTAGTGTCTTTTGGGGATTTTTGGTGTTTTTTTGAGTTTTAAGGGTATTTAAATGTTGTATAGTTTTAAAATTTTATCAAGGTTTTATGGGGTTTTAGAGATTTTAGTGGGTTTTATTGTATTTATGTGTTTCTATGTTTCTAAAATTTTTGTTTGGTTTTTTTGTTTTTAGGGGTTTTTTAGGAATTTTTAGGGCAACGAATGCACAAGAACAGGGTATTCCTGACCCCCCAAAATTTATTGGTGAAAAATACAAAGAAAACAAGGGAGGGGAAATGTCAAATGACCCACACACAAAATTTAGGGGTTTTATAGGATTTTTATGGGTTTTAGGGTTTTTACATTTATACTGATGATGAGGGTTTTAGGGGGATTTCAAGGGCTTTTAGGGTTTTTTCTGTTCTTTTAGGGTCTTTAGGTTTTATAGGGGGTTTTGATTCTTAGGGTTATAAATGTATTTTAGATTTTTTTTAATTTTTTTAGGGGTTTAAAGGGTTTTTAGAGTTTGTAGTGGGTTTAAGGGTTTTTATGGGTTTTAAGGTTTTTAGGGGTTTATGGTTTTCAATATTTTAAGGATGTTTTACGTTTTTAGAGAATTTTATGGGTTTTTTCATATTTTTGTGGTTCTTAAGTATTTTTATGGTATTTAGGGATTATGTAAGTTTTAAGGGTTTTTTGGTTTTATGGGATTTTATAGTTATTTGGGAATTTAGGTTCCTTTTAGTTTTTAGTGGTTTGATGGGTTTTAGAGTTTTTTAACATTTTTAGTGGTTTTAGGGTTTTTATATTTTTTGTTGTTTTTGGGTATTTGTGGGATTTTTTGGGTTTTTAAGGATTTTCAGGATTTTAATTGTTTTCAGGGTATTTTCAGGGTTTTTTAGGTTTTTTACATTTTCAGGTTATTTTAAGGCATTTTTAAGAATATTACGGTTTTAGGGTTTTTAGATATTTGGGATATTTTCTAGGGTTTTAAGGGTTTTTTAGTTTTTTAGTGTTTTATGATTTTTACAGTTTTTTTTATGTTTTAGTGGTTTGAAGGGTTTTAGTGATTTTTGTGGGTTTTTATGGTTTTATGGGGTTTTAGGGGTTTTAGAGTTCATGTGGTTTTTAGGGGGGTTATTTTTATTTTTTTATGTTTTTTATGTTTTTAGTTATTTTTAGAATTTGGTTTGGATTTTATGATTTTTGGAGCTTTTAAGGTTTGCGGGATTTTT
This sequence comes from Viscum album, assembly GCA_963277665.1. Classification (NCBI taxonomy): domain Eukaryota; kingdom Viridiplantae; phylum Streptophyta; class Magnoliopsida; order Santalales; family Viscaceae; genus Viscum; species Viscum album. The sequence goes on from OY728157.1 coordinate 1,319,834,035, forward strand.
TAGGGTTTCAGAGAGTTTTCAGGGTTTTGGGGTTATAGGTTATTTAGGGGTTTTAGGGTACTTTTTGTTCTTCATGGTTTTTTAATACTTTTAATATTTTTATATTATTTTAGTGATTTTAACGTTTTTAGGGTCTTAAGGGCTATTAGATTTATTAGTGGTATTTATGTATTTAATGGGTTTTTAGTGTTTTTAGGGTTGCAGGAATTTTATCAATTCCATGGTATTTTCAATATTTTTAGGGAATTTTATGTTTTTGTGGATTTTTTGGGATTCTTAGGAATTTTATAGTTGTTAGGTAATTTTAGGGTTTATATGTATTTTGAGGGGTCTTAGAGGTTTTTAGGGTTTTCTAGGGTTTTAGGGGTTAGTAGGGGTTGTAGGATTTTTTAGAGTTTTAGGATTTTTTGAGTTTTTTAGGGTTTAATGGATTTTTATAATTTTTTAACAATTTTTGTGGTTTAATGTATATTTATAGTTTGTGTGGTGTTTAGGGTTTTTAGGGGATTTTATGGTTTTCAATGGGTTTTTATGGTTTTTAGGGTTGTATGCTTCTAAAAATTCCACCAAGGGAAGAATATATCCCCACAATCACTTTGTAGAAGGATTCAAGGCTTCTGCAAGACTAGCAAGGTGAATGTACTCAAATTAAGTGGTAAATTTCAGAGGAAACTTGAAGGCATTATATTTTTCAAGGAATTTCAAGTGGCCCACGTACTATCACCAGGAAGGATACGCGGAGCAGCATGACCGCAAAACAATAGGTACACATAACGATTTGTGAGCTGCTTGCCCATGGAGCGATGGCCAGTGAGAAAGGAAAACCATGAACTACGTCACCGACAGATTCATACTCATGACGATCGTCTATGTACAGTGATGTGAACCGATCAATTCACTGACAAGTTTAACAGGCAGGGCTCCATGAACCATTATCGTGAACTGAATCCTCGGCGAAGCCCAACCGACAAAGTCATCTACGAGTCAGGATATTGCTTCAATGGGCCTCTACAAATGGTGTCGTGTGCCCAGTAGATATGATTACTTCTATGCTCTATAAAAGGAGCAAAATATATGAATGAAGGACGAACACAAATATGGAGATAGATAAAGATAAGGACGGGCGGTGAATTCTTGAGGGAGACTTAGAGGTTGCACTTCAGCTTCTGTTTTGTTTCATCCACAAAAGCATGAACCAAAAAATACTCCCTCTGTAGGTACAGCTGGCCGCGAACTATAAAATAGGGGAATTGAATAATAATAATAGAACCAAGAACCTCAATCGTGAACTACAAACCAAATGATTGTCACATATTAACTCCCCATGAATGATGATTCCCCGGTCCCCCCTTCAATATGGTGCCCCGTGTAGCGCAACACTACCCGGACTAAACCCAGCGCCGCATAACACCTTGGTACAGAGATGGAACCAAAAGAGGAGTGATGTGCAACATACCAATTTGGTACGTAGTTTCTTATACCCATGACCACATACTAGAGGAGTACGCAGACGGACTCTCTACCCGCATACCAATATGGTATGTGGAACCTCCCCATCTAGTGTAAAAATCCAGTACGTTGAATGGGGTTTTTGGGGGGTATTGTTCTTTCCATTTCCTATCTCACCCCTCCAATACTGTCCAGTCCTCTATGATCCATCTGCTAACCAGTCCTCTGGCATCAGGACAAAGCAACTTCCATAGTCTCCAGACCTGTTTGGTTAGACCATCAGGCGCATCAACACACCCCTTTGAGTTTACATACCCACGGTAAGCGGAGTCACTAAGGATCTCCCCCCAATGGTGCGAGCTTTGGGAATGCCTATGAGGATACATTTTCACGGTATCCCAGAGACCAACCATGCAATGTCAACATGAACCTCACCATTCTAGGGATTAGGGGTGATCGCTTTCTTTTCTATTCAATGAGTAATAGTGATCAGTCAATGGGGTTATGTTCTCTCCCCCCTTTGATGAGGATGAAAATCCTCCCCTTTCCAAAACATGCTCTGGGGCCCTCCCACTGAGGTAAGTCCCCAATCTTCCAGGTAAGGGATGCATGACCTTTAATTCCATCTCACATGGAAAAGTTCATTGCTCCGCTCTCTCACCCACGGTCTCCCCAGCCTCTTCTGTCATGGGCTCTCCCTTCCCCAATAACAGGGGAGGAGGATTGTGCATTTTTGAATCTTTCACATCATCTTTTTTATCACACCGATCATGACTTGCAAGGGATTAGGGGTTTTGAGGATTACAACATCCACATGGATCTAAACTATGTGAAATAAGATTCTTGACCAATCCAAGATACGTAGGATGCCTTCCAGAAAGCCCAAACTCAAAAGGGTTCCCATCCAAGAGGGTGCACCCAATCATTCCCCCTCAATGCTAAGCTTCTATGCATAAGCTCCACACGAGATGAACTATGAGAACTCTGATTCTTGACCAAACCATGATATGTAGGATGGCTTCCAGAAGTCATGAGCTCAAATGGGTTCATATCCAAGAGGGTCCACCCAATCATGCCCCCCTCAATGGGAAGATTCTATGTGTAAGCCCCATACAATCCGAACTACGTGGGTTCTGATTCCTCTCCCAAGGATACATATGAAACCCTTCTTATGGGACCAATCCCAACATCGAGTCACCTTCGGTCTCCCAAATATGATGATAAAATCTTGAGAACCTCATAATATATCTCAAATTAGCATTGCCTCTATAGCAACAAATACATTCAGGCTTACAATGATCTTGCAAACTAAGGGTAGCCAGTGGAAACACTATTTAGGAATGAACTAAGGATTCACGAACATATGAACATGACTTCAATCTATAAGAGATTAATGGAAAAGGAATCAATATTCCCCCAAAAGTGTGCATTGAGCCTGAACTCCCATCCTCTTGACCAATGGAGTTCTTAAGTTCTGTTTTCCAAATCTTCATCCAATGAGCTCTTTCATTTGCAAAGAAGGTACACTAATCATTTAAACTAGGGCCTTTGGGCATTCTTAGCACCACTAATAAACCCATTGGACACCATCCTAGGAAGCTATATATTATATTGACTGATTTTTCAAGTGCTTGACCCCCAGATGATCTCCCACTAGGATTAATAGTTCCCAAAGTGTTAATTCAACCTTCATTAAAGGATAATGACCCTGAATGGGTAAAAACAAAAGGAATGGTGATTTTGAAGAGAACCCATGTCTATAGAAAAATGGATGGGTGACTATCCACAACATTACATCTCTGCACCACCTGTAAATGCGCGCACCTCAAGGGTGAAATAAAAATTGTGAACCCGACGTGAATCTTTAACAAAGGCTGCAGTTCTACCACATTGAGTCCCCTTCATGCCACAGAAAAAGAAAAGGGGAAGGGGGCGAAGATGAATTTTCAAATATGCATATGTTTCAAATAATTGTCTTTTGATGAGGTTCTGGGTTATGTATGTCATAGATGTATATTTTAGGTTCCCATAGAGAAAAAGTTGATCCAAATGACATCCCCGCAATCAATGCAGATGCACGCATCAGTGATCCTGCTGGTGGTCGGGGTCCCAATAAAGATCAGTACCCCATCGCCTACCCAGCCTCTTCAACGCTAGGTATCCAACTTGTTTATCAGGGAGTACCACCAAAATGGTACTCTCCCAATGCAGGAGGCTACGAGACAAACCCTCCAGTCTGCAAAGGTATGCCATCTGCCTTTTCAGCCACTACCGGCACCCCACCACAAGGTGTCTTTGGTGGTCATCTCAAATCATTTCAAGATCCTATACCCAGAACATGACAATTAGATCCTCCTTTATCTTAGGGAGGAATATAAATTCAATGCTAATGACTTCATCTTAATTGCATAGGGGTCCTACCCACGGGCCCCTGCCAGAGAACATCACTTCCGACACCAGACGACCAATCCTCATTCCCCCAAAGTGGACCTTATGCCGAGGGTACCTTCCATATTCCAAAAAACCTAGTCCCCTCGAGTTTCCCTCTAAGGATATAAAATATACAACCAGGAACACACTATCACCCTAGTTCCCGAGGATCAGCTCTGTCGTACTAACACATCGGCGTTCAATTGGTAGACACGCAACTCTTCCCTCTCCACTCATGCCCAACACAATAATAGGATTGAAAAAAATGAGCACATGCACATTCCTGACGGTGGTCACTGATCCCACTATGACGATAGAGCAACAAACTATAGAAAGACATGGATATATGCCAATGCACAACAAGATTTCCATCCAATTAGGGAGACACTTATCTACATGCGGGAACAAACACCTACTAATTCATTTCAAGCCTTCCATACAAATAGGGAAGCAAATGGCTATACACAGACACAAATACCTACTAATGCACATCAAGCCCTCCATCCTAATACGGTGAAAACTAAATATGACTAGTTTCAAATTATTGTAGATACAAACAAAGTCTGTGAGACAAATACATAAGAAAGATAGTGGATGAAAATCGATGATCATGAATATTAAGACCACCCATCAAATACAGTGTCAACCAGAGAAGAAAAACTTTGAAAATTTTGTTCCTCTTCCCCATCACAAACGAACTACCAGTATCCACTAGCAAAACATGTAGGACCAGATAAGGCACTAACTTCTCCGATATCAAAATGGGCCTTCAAACCCGTTCAAGCCAAAGGTGCATCCCATCACATCCTAGAAATGATGGAAGATCAAATGTCGATTCCAGAACATAACCTCCAAACATGCCAAGATATCATTGCATCAGTTGAAGAGGTGAAAAATTGGGCCCACAACCAGGTTTCCTCGAACCGAATAACTCACTCACAAAAAGAGTTAGTCAATCTAGAGTAGTTATGCATCAATTCTCGAGTCCGGGATGGATGAATACAATATCTTGTGACATACAGACAACCAGATCAGGATCAAATACCTTTTCTAATTGGGGGACGCCGGTCCAACATGGTGTCTTCTTTAGGGAAGGCATATATCCCTACCAAGACTCAAGATGTCTGTCGAAGTATCCCAATGACATCACTAGATCCTGCAATACAGGGACCCATATATGAAGGAAATTACCCACAAAAATTCCCCCAGTTACCATTAAGAGAGATCCCAAGAATGAAAACCACCAAAGGAAACTAGAAAATGAAGATAAAATACAAGACCCTTCTCTGCTAGAATCTGGGGTTCTTGATGCCCTAAAACATTTATCAACAATTGATCAAGACCATGTCATCCCATTAACAAATTATTCACGTGGAAGTAGAAGTTGGAAAGGTCCCCCCCTTTATATTTCTACCAATAACTCTGAAGGTCCTCCACAGAGCACCCATGGTGTCTTTCTCAGTGATGGTCCTCCCTAGGGTATACACTGCAGATATGATTCTCTATGTAGTCAGACATTATGTCATGATGGTAGTCCTCTCCATGATGAAAGTCATTGAAAAGTCTCTCCCCACAATGAAAAATACTATGAAGGCCCTCCCCATAGTAACATCAAGCAATGAGAAGGTCCTCCCCTCATTGTAGTACATTTTGAAGGCCCTCCCCAGGATGTACAATGCAGAAATTCTTCCAACATTTAGGTATCAAGCCATGATGGTAGTACTCTCCACGATGACGGTCATTGTGAAGGCCCTCCTCGTAGTGACAGTTACTATAAAGGTCCTCCCCCTGGTGACATCAAGCAGCGTGAAGGCCCTCCCTACATTGTAACATGCCTTGAAGGTCCTCTTCAAGGTATACGTCATAAGGATAATTCCCATAATTGAGCATGAAGTTACAATGGTAGCCTTCGCCGTTACATCACCACATGTGAAGGTCCTCCTCACAACCAAAATTCATGCTAGCAAGAAGGTCCTCCCCATGCTAGAACAAATATGAGAAATCCCTCCAATGTTGAGGCAGTTGAAAAGGATTCGGACACATCGAGTACTCCTTCTATAACGAGTGATATTCTTTCTCTACTTGAGGATGGCCCAGGGACTCACTCATCTTTAGAACCACCCCCAGGGTGTCTGCAAATCAATAAGGCTCTTACCAGCCCGATTTCCGTGAAGAAATTATTAAGAAGCTGTCAAGATGGGAATTTCAAGTAGATGAGACTCTTAAAGAATAGCAACATAACATGTTTCTTGTGATAAGACAACTAGCTATGGATAATATAACAGTGATGTATTGTCCCACGACCACTTCTCACTTTGACATACCAGGAGGGTTGTCTGAGGAATGCACACATGACATTCGCCTCAATATATGGATGACTCTTCGAAAGCTAAAATAAAAATTCCTACCATACGAAGGGTACGCAGACTATGTCACCATGATAGGGGAGGTTCTCCATCTAATTGACTTTGAATCCCTCACGTCCGTAAGGAATCCAAATTTAGGAAGGAAAAAGAAAAAACTCAAATTGTCTTTCCTGCATGCACTACATAAATTATGTCACCTCATTAGAAATTCCACGGTTGAAGTTCTCATTCAGGGATGGGGAGAAGATGGAGCTCTACAATACACCACATGTTCCATCTAGTAGGCCCCATTGGAAATGAAATTATGCAGTTTAATCACCTATAGGAAGCAATCAAATGAACCCCATACTCAAAAAAGATGGGATACGCATCAAGAACTTTCCCAGAGTAAGTCTCGAAAGCATCAGGTCCTAAGAGATGAAGCCATAAAAAATCTTCTGAGTTAGGCAACCAGGAACATCCAGCATGATTCCTGCCTTAGAGAAGACAATCAGCAAGCAGTTCTCATGTTTTTAAAAGACCATAGACACCATGTACTCTCAATTCCATACTCAACTTACACCTGCGTGGGAGTACGTGAAATTGAAAAGGTGACAATAGTAGTGTCTACCGCTGCAATACGGGAACAACCCAATCCCATAGGGCTGGGGGAATTTTTAAATCCAAATGCCCCCATAAGACCAACAAATCCAGGTCGTAGTGCATCGACAGGTGAATGGGAAAAACCCCAGCCCCCTAGTGCTAGGGGAATTTTTACCTCAAATCCTCGAAAAATAGAAATCTATCTTCCACCGTCTAGGAAGAACGATGGAAAGAGTAATTTCCCATTCCACCCCTTCTCATGGTTCTCACCCTCTGATACAAAGGCACATTATGAGGTCATTCCAGGGATCCCTTTGAGTCAATATTTTTCAAGAAACCTGGAGGAAACCTCCAAATGGAAGGATAAAGTCTAAAAAAGGGTGTATAATGTCTTCCTACCATTCATCACCAGGTACTCCATCCCTAGTGCGGTATGCCTCAGTGAATGTGGTAAAATTCAACCCCACAGATATCACAAAAAAATGACGTGGAGGTAGGAGGTGTGAATGAATATGGTTCCCTCTTAGAGGCATCTCACACCGATCCTGAGGGAATTCATACCTAGAACTAGGGAGCGATCCTAATTTGTTTCCCCTTCATCTAACCTATTGCCCCCCTGCAAAACTCGAGTAAGTAGAAAAATAAATCCAAGGTCATATACGACCCACCTCATCCTCCACATGAGAATGAAACACTCACACTTAAGGAAATTTTCTCCACGAATGAGGAAGAAATGAAATAGCTCAGGTGAATTAATATCAAGCTACATCGAGGGATCTATCTCACCGGATGTGTTCTCCCCATGGAACATCAGCAGGTGCTCCCAAAAGAGGTTCCCATGCCACATGAACTCATCCTAGTGAATGAAGTCATGATTATAGGTCTGTTCAACATAGACCCAAAAGTATACCAAAACATCCCCCCATTGGGAAGACAGAAGGAAAATATTCGAGCAAAGCGACAAATGATACCCCCGACTTGGTATCCACCCCAAATTCTAGTAGTGCCAACATGCCTCATCTTGGCCACTACCGCACCAACTCCACTTGATTGATGGGTTGTATGTATTATTCATTGATCTAACTAAAGGGGTCTTTAGTGACTATTTCCAAACCATTTGGAGTGGTGACCCAATCAATCACATCAACATAGGGTCTCTTTTCTTCCTACTCATAGAATCCTGCATCGATAGAGTGTGAATCTCAAGACTCGAATGGGTTATTTTCGATATATAATGTCCCATTTGTCCATTAGTGAACTATTTTATGCATTAGAGGTAGGATAAATAAATTACTTCATGATGATGAAACTAGGGCCTTCATAGTGGGATGTTAAATGTTGTGTTTTTCTGGACCACCAAAAATTCTATTTCGGCCATGAGTTCATGATATCAAAAATAGATCTTGATCAGGACTAATGGTTTTTGATTAATTTTTTCATAACCTAATAGAGTTGTGGTGTAGGGATTTAGTTTATCTTTATTACCACCCAAATGATGAGGTGTCCACAATGGAATGAGATTTACACAACATCCATTGTTGATGAAGACTTTTCAAATATCAATATCACTATCCCTCTAGACACATATAAGGGTTTGATGTGTCCTAGAGTGATGGATTCTCATATATATATGTGAATGCAATAATAGTATCTAATTCTGTAGGATTGGTATCTTGTAGATAGAATTTAGTAGTGGTTAATTTAGTTTCAATCTCCAGGGGGATTATAAAAGCATTTACATGTTCTTATCTGAGATATTTTGAAAAAATTAGGGTATCCAGGATTGAAAACAAAGCTGGTAGTGAAGAAAATTGTTTTAGAACGTCATATTTATAATTTATTGATCAGAGATTCCTAACTTGGGGATGCTTGTATTGAGCATTTTATAAATAGGGACCAGTCCCCAGGACATGAGATAGTGTTGCTTATGTACTTTATGGGTTTTCCCAGGTAGGCCTGTCTACATTCCATGGGATATTAGACATTTGTTCCCCTAATGTTGGATATTCTAGGATGATCGAACCATAGTATCTTCTAGTCGGGGTATGGTAATTTTCATACTCTTGTTGAGTATACTGAAGGGCTCTTCCATTAATTTCCACAAAATTGATATCTCGAGTGGGATTGTGGTTAGGAATTGGGTTTCTATCACAACTACGTCTTCGTAGGTATCCTCGGCTTCTGTGGCCACTTCCTTTGATTTCATTATTGAGTGCGGGGAACTCAGGTTCAAAACCATGTTCCTCATTGAATAAGGGTTCTATTAAGTGGATGAAATTAAGGGATCCGAAGATTAGTTCCTCATCTGATGAATCTATTAGATTGACTTCCTCCACTGGTTCCATTTGGTGTGGTGATGCCCGTCTCTTTAGATATGATGGCATAAAATCTAAGAGTATCAAAGCTAAATTTTTCCTTGGCGTAGGTCCATTTTTTACACTTGGTCTGAATTTTTTAGAGTATTATGGGATCAAGTATGTCAGTTATGTTGAATTAGGGACCATTAGATGCACAATTGTTTCTTCAACTATGTTTGGAGTATAATATGATCTCTGTTGATTATTTTCTAAGTCATCCAATTATATAACTTATGTTACCTTTTTCTAAAAACATTTTCCCACTCCCCTCTTTCATTTGGGTTTGTGGTGAAAACATGTTCTACTTGTACTGGTGGTGGCCCCAGTTTGACCTCCCCAGAATCTATCGTTTTTATAGGAGATCCTTGAAGATGAAACAATCCTAAATGGTATGTCTCAATATCTAGTGGAAAAGAAAAATATTCTTCCTAACCATAGAGAATGCATAATCAACACTCTTTGGCTATGGTATTCAGATAAAGTTATATTTCACAATGGATACAATGTATCCACAGACTTGGTTGTTTCATAATGAATAAATTCTTTTAATTCATTCCTATAATTGATTTCTCGTATGTACCCTCAACTCATCTTAATGAGTTAATGGTTGCTCTTGATTTCTATGAGGCCTACATGATTAGGGGTAGTTATGGGATCTTAAGTAGGTGAAGGGGGTGGATTAAGTGTAACGAAAGCTACTTTATCTCTTCCCACTCTTTTACCTAGGGCTGATGGGGCTGCATGGGACTTGAGTTTAGTTAGCTCTAAGGAATCATATATCCATTGATCAATGATAGAGAAATCCACTAACCCTCTCGAATATTTAACCATGATCAGTGGTGTTCATAGGTCTTCATAGAGGTTATCAATTTACCTAGAGAGTATGTCATCATAGGGAAGTGGTTAGTTCAGAGAGTAGGTATGACCTTTCCATTAGGAAATGAAATCTGAGACACTTTCATTATCTTGATTTTTCCAGTACATAAAGTCACAAACAATTGTTTTCTGAAATTATTAACTGAAATAGAAAGGAAACAGTCATTAGGGATCCTCCCATCTTATTATTAACAAATCTAGAAAACTGTTATACCATACAGAGTTTGAACCTTATAGGGTTCGCATGAATCATCTATGTTTCACTGAATCTTCTTGATTTGGAGTCCACATAATGTGGTCATAATATGATGCATAATGCATCATATTCTAGTTTAGGTTAGCTGATCCATTGGATATTGGGAATATGGAGTTACCAAAATTTGGTGGTGGTGGAACGTTACTCACCCAGTCTGGGTAAGGTTTCTATTCCAGTTGCATTAGAGCACACCACCCTTCCATGGCTTCTAATCAATATGTTAATGAAACTATTGTATTTATAAGCCCTTGATGTATGTCTTGTTGGACCTGAGCATGGTCTGTTGTAGTAGGGGGAAATTTTTATCATGCCAATGCTACTTATACTTGAGTTGAATACTCAGACGATGGAATCCTTTTTGTATTTTCTTAAATCTTTTTCAGTTATTTCCTCAGGAGAGGGAAATGTTTATATGCTACTAGTATTGGGTTTAAGTAGGCTGACGATCTCGATGCTACCTTGGACGAGCTTTCTATTTTTAATTCACTTTTCGGGATGAGCCAGTGTGGTAGGGGAATACATGCTGGAAGTGTGGGATGTAGGTATAACTAGGAAACAAATCTGATAGGATGGATTCCTCATATCATATCAATATTGATTTGTGTCAACTATTTCATATATTCCTCCCATCAAGTGAATCTATCTTTTAGCTTTAGGTAATCATTCCCCTTGGGGGGAGGTGGGTCAGGTATGACTTTGTTTTTGTTCTTATGGTTCTTGGGGATTCAAAAAGGAGGTAAAGAGGGATTGTTTGAGCAAGCGCCTAAATTTAGGGTGGCCCTCTATTTCCGGGTGTTCACACCCTAGGAATTAGTGTTGATCAGGTTCTGGCTGGAACCATTCTCTCACTGTTCATCCACATTTGCATCAGTTTTGGCATGGTCCATAGGATTTATGTCAACAATGTTCACTAATGCATAACACATGGTAGGTTTTGTACCAGTTTCCAAATGTAATGAGCGTTTTTTTGCATCCTTTACTCAATTTTCTCCTTCTATTTAGTGATCCCATTTGTGTTTCTTGGAGAAGGGTAACACAAAAGGAACCCTTATATGACCTTATTGCACACCTCCCTTGTGGGGAAAATGAATCATAAATAGAGACGAAAAGTGTGGCCTCTATATTTCTTTCCTCTTTAGGGGGGAAAAGACTGATATATGTTGGGCGTGCATTTGTGGTAAAAATTCCCCCAGCCATGCAGGATGGGGCTGCTCCCATTCCTTGGTTTTTGTGTCTGGGCCTGAATTTGTTGATATTACAAGTAAATTTTGTGTTAAAATTATCCCCAACACTATTGAATGGGGTTGATCTCGCACTGTAGATATTGCTACATCTATTTTCACTTTCTTGATCTTGCGTATTCTCATTCAAGGTAGATCTTGATATGGTGTCGGTATGAACATGAATTATTTTCATCCAATGACATGAGAATTTCTTGATGATTTTATTCCCTTAGGGAATAATCCCTCTTGATGACTTCATTTTCCTAGTTCAGAAGTTTTTTAATGGATCGTTATATTTGGGATTGAATCTTTTGAGACTTACATAAGGACAGTTCTTGTCAAGAATATTTCCTTTCTTGAATATAGATTTTATTTTATCATCATCTTTGGATAATGATATTACACAATTTCATTTCTAATGTATTTTGTTGAATGGGAAGTGGTGTGAAGTAAAATTCTCTAGGATCTCCCCAACCCCATATATGAATAACATATAGTTCGTTTCTGATAATGCAACACAAATTTTATAGTGAGTGGAGGAAAAAAAGTTCAAGATCTTTCTTTTGTCTCTAATATTGTGGTAATCGTGAATATTTAAGTGATTCCAGGTCAATTTGATAGTGAAGATCCCCCAATATATTGACATGGTCTGCATACCCATCATAGGGTAAATATTTTACTTTCAACCGTGGATAGTTGAACAGATATTGAGATGAATGTTATGTATAAATTCATCAAAAAACTCTCTTGGTATGTCAAACCAAGAATTAGTTGTGGGAAAAAACATAAATGGTATGTCATCCCTGGCTAATTTCCTTCTCACAAGCAATATATCATTTTTATTAGTTTCTGAAGACTCATTTTCTTGGACTACCCAACTTGGATGCTTTTCAATTATTTAATCCCCAACATTGCGGATAGTAGGATTCTCATCAATACATGAACAATATGGGGGTGGATCGATATATTATCATGGCCCCGAACAGTATTTTTACTGATAAAGGATGTTTACTATCATATATATCGTATCTAACAAGCCCAAATCCGTCTTTCCAAGTTCCTCATAATATGAAGGATTTATCGTGTATGGCTCGGAGATGGGAGGACCTTATTTCCTGTGTGAATGTTGACTTTGGGGAGGACTACTGTATTTGATGTTATTGTGGTGATGACTAGAATCATGGCTTAGTGTCTGATTGCAGGAATAGGTTTTGTGGTGTACACCATGGGGAGGACTTTTAGGGTGGAACACAACAAGGAGGGATTTTTAGTTTTTAATGGTTTTTAATGTTCTTTATTGTTTTGTAACATTTTAGGGGGTTTAGGGGGGTTTATAGTTTTTAGTAAGTTTTTAGGGGTTTTAGGTGTTCTTTGGGGGGTTTTATGGATTTTAGGGGTTTTTATATTCTTTAGGGAATTTCGAGTGTTTTAGGGTTTCATTACATTTTCAGGGATTTCTAGGTATTTTTTGGTTTTTTTGGATTTAATGGTATTTTATTTTTTATGTGTTTTATGGTTTTTTATAGTTTTAAAACATTTTAAGGATTTTAAGAGTTTTTAAAATTTTTAGTGGGTTTTTAGGTGCTTTATGGTTGTTTGGGTTTTAAGGATTTATAGGGGTTATATGGTTTGTAGGGGTTTTTAGGGTTTTATGTTTTAAAATATTTTTTGGTTATTTTTATAGTTTTTATATTTTTAGTATTATTTTGTGATTTTTATGTATTTTTAGGGTTTTTAGAGTTTTTTATAGGGTTTCAGGTTTTTCAGGGGTTAAAGGTTATTTTGGGGGTTTTATAAGTTTGTTATTATTATTTTGATTATATTTAGTTTTTAAATTTTTATGGGTTTTATGGGTTTTTATTGAATATTGGGTTTTAGGTATTTATGGGGTTTTAGGATTTTTAGATGTTTTTAGGAGTTTTGAGGGGTTTTTAAGATTTTTAGAGTTTTTATGTTTTCTTGGATATTTTATTTTTTTTAGAGTTTTTATGGATTTTGATTGTTTTTAGGCTTTTCTAGGGTTTTTAGGGTAATTAGGGATTTTCAGGGTATTTTGGGTTTTATGGGGTTTTTTAGTTTTTAGGGTGTTTATGTATTTTAAAATTTTTTAACGTTTTTATGGGATTAGAAGGTTTAAAGATTTTTAGTGGTTTTTTTGGGTTTTTCTGGGGTTTTATTTTATTACGATTTTCAGGTGTTTTATGGTTTTTAGGGAATTTTCTGGTTTTTATGGGTTTGTTATGTCTTCAGGTGGTTTTAGGGATCTACAGAATTTGAGGGGTTGTACTGTTTTTCTGATGGTTTAGAGTTTTTATAGTTTTCATGGTTTTTAGGGTTTCTTATGATTTTTTATTCTTTTATGATTTTTAAGGTTTTTAATTTTTAATTTTTTTAGGTATTTTAAGGGGTTTTAGAGTTTTTAATGGTTTTTAGGGATTTTATGGGTTTTAACTATTTTAGGGGTATAACGGTTTTTTTTAGTTTTTAGGATATTTTACATTTTTTGTGATTCTTAGGGATTTTAATATATTTTTGGGAATTTGGATTTTTAGAGAATTTGAATGGTTTTATAGTGTTTCAGGGTTTTTAGGAGATTTAAGTGTTTTATGGTCTTTTAGTTTTTTACGGTTTTTATGAGTTTTTAAGAGTCTTTTGGTTTTTATAGTTTTTAACCTCTTAGGGGTTTTAAGGGTATTAGTTATTTGGTTGTTTCTAGGGGTTTTATGGGTTTTTTATGGGGTTTTAGGGTTTTTAATGTTTTAGTGGTGTTTAGGGATTTCATGGGTTTTTAGATTTTTTAGGGTTTTTTAAATTATCCAGGACTTTTAAGGATTTTTTAGGTTTTTTATGGTTTATATGGGTATTTTAAGGTATTTATGGATTGTGGGGGTTTTATGGGGTTTTAAAATTTTAGAGGTTTTAGTGTATTTATGCACCTTTTGTTTTTAGAGTTTTTTGGAATTTTTAAGGGTTCTATGGGTTTTTAGATTTTTTAACATTTTTATGGCGTTTGAGGGTGTTTAGAGTGTTTAATGGGTTTTAGGGTTTTATAGTTTTTTAATTTTTTAGAGATTATTTATAGTTTTTCAATGTTTTTGTGTTTTTTGGGCTTTATTCATTTTTAGGGATTTTAGAGATTTTGTTGAATTTTCAAGGGTTTTAGGGTTTTTAGGGGTTTTAGGGTTTTTATAGTTTTTATGGATTTTATGGGGGTTAAGTGTATCTTTATTGTTTTTAGGTGTTTTTTTTTGGATTTCTAGGTTATTTTGGGTTATAGGTTTTTTTTGTGTTTTTTGGGGGTTTTAATGATTTTTAGAGTTCTTAACATTTCTAGGGGTTTAAACATGTTTTAGTGTTTTTTGTGGGTGTTAGGGTTTTTATGGGTTTTAGGGGTTTTATGGTTTTTAGTTGGTTTTTATGGTTTTTAGGTTTTTTAGATTTTCATATATTTTTGTGGGTTATAATGGTTTTAATGTTTTTTATGGTTTTAGGGTTTTAGGGTTTTCTCATTTATCTAGGGTTTTTTGGAATTTTAAGATATTTTTTTGGGTTTTATGATTTTTAGAGATTTTAATATTGTTAGGGGTGTACATGGAAATTATATTTTTTAGTGGTTTATGGTTTTATGAAATTTTATGGTTTTTATGGTTTTTGGTGTTTTATTGTTTTCATGGATTTTTTATGGTTTTTACTATTTTTTACTATTTTACTTATTTTTAGTTATTTTTTAGTATTTTTATATTTTTGGTTCTTATTTTGTGTTTTTATTGACTTTGAAGGTTTTTTTGGGTTTTATATAATTTTTGGGTTTTTTTGGGTTTTATGGGGTTCTATGGGTTTTTGAGGGTTTAATGTTTTTTTTATTTTTTAGGGTTTTAACATTTTTTGGAGTTTTTAATGTTTTAGGGGTTTAAAGGGTTTTTAGAGTTTTTAGTGGGTTTTATGATATTTGTTTCATTTTTTAGTGTTTGTTTAAGATTTTTTTGAGGTTTATGGTATCTTGGGGTTTTAAATGTTTTTAAAGTTTCATATGTTTTCAAGGATTTTAGGGATTTTTATGTTATTTAGGTTTTTTGGGTTTTAGGGAATTTGATGATTTTTAGTGGTTTTTTTATTTTTTTGGGGGTTTTAGTGTGTTTATGGTATTTTTGAGTTTATTTAGGGTTTTGTTTTGATCTTTTAGTGGGTTTCAAGGTTTTTATCATTTTTAATGTTTTGGTTATTTTATGTTTTTTAGAGTTTTTAGTCGGATTTTTGGGTTTTGTGGGGGTTTTTATAGGTTTTAGCCGTTTTTATTATTTTCAGAATTTTTCCATGGTTTTTAGAGTTTTTTATAATTTGTGAGATTTTTATTATTTTATTGGGTTTTTATGAATTTTATTATTTTTAGGGGTTTAGGGATTTTTTGGGATTATTATTATTTTCATACGTTTTTATCTTTTTTATGGGTTTTTTGGGTTTTTTGATTTTTGAAGGGTTTTTAGTGGTTTTATAGGGTTTTATGGTTTTTAAATTTTTTTAAATGTTTTTAGTGGTTTAAGGGTTTTAAATTTCGGTTTTTTGTGGTTTGTATGATTTTTTAGGGTTTGTATGGCTTTTAATTGTTTTATATTTTTTAGGGGTTATTCATTGTTTCTAGTGTTTTTACATTTTTATAGATTTTTAGGGATTTTTTAGATTTTTTTAGATTTTAGGATTTTTAGGGCTCTTATGAGTTTTGAGAGGATTTATGTTATTTAGGGTTTTTAGTGTATTTAAGTGTTTTGAGGGTTTTGAGGACTTTGATGTCTTTTGGTTTTTGGGGTTTTTTTTTTGAGATTTGAGTGTTTTGATGAATTTTGATTGGATTTATGTTTTTTAGTGGTTTTGATAGATTTTATGGGTTTTAGGATTTTTAAATGTTTTTAATTTATTTTTTTCATTGGGATTTCATGGTTTTTTTGTGTTTTCGATATTTTAAGGGATTTTTGCGGATTTTTTGGATTTTATTGTTTTTAGGAAATTCGATGGGTTTTAAGGGTTTTTATGTTTTTAGGGGTTTTTGCGTTTTTCATAGTTTTATGGATTTATTGGGGTTTTATGTTTTTTTATTATTTTAGTATTTTTATGGTTTTTAGTATTTTTAACATTTTAGTGATTTTATAGTTTTTTATGAGATTCAATGTTTTTAGGAGTTTTTAGGTTTTTTACATTTTAATGAATATTGCAAGTTTTTTTTGAATTTTTTATGGAATTTAAGGTTTTTTAGGGTTTTTAGGGTTTTAGGTATTTTGGGGAATTTTAGATTTTATTGGGTTTTGATGGGGTTTCAACGTTTTTAGGGTCCATTTTAGTTTTGGCTTATTTTTTATGATTTTAGGGTTTTAATGGTTTTTAGATTTTTTTATTGTTTTGGGGGGTTTAAAGGGGTTTTAGAGTTTCTTTTGTTTTTATGAGTTTTATTGTATTTTTATGGTTTTTAAATGAATTTAGGGGGTTTTATGGGTTTTTATGATTTTTTGTATTTATTTGGTTTTTAAGGTTTTTATGTTTATTTGAGATTTTAGGGGTTTAATGTTTTTAATGTTTTTAATTTTCTAGTGGTTTTAATGAATTTATAAATTTTAGTGATTTTAATTTTTTTTTGAGGTTTTCGGTGTTTTTATGTGTTTTAGGGGTTTTATGGTTTTAATGGGTTTTAAGAGTTTTTAATATTTTTTTACATTTTTAGGGTTTTTTTGGAATTTTTTAGTAATTTTATGGTTTTTGTGTTTTTTAGGATTTTGAGGGGTTTTAGGGGTTTTAGAGGGTTTAGGTGTTTTCATTGCTTTTATAGTCTTTGGTGTTTAAAATTTTTTGTGTTTTTAGGGGTTGAATGGTTTTTAGAGTTTTTTAACATTTTTCGGGGTTTTAAGAGATTTTAAGGATTTTAGTGGGTTTTAGTGTTTTTATATGTTTAAGTGGGTTCTATTGTTTTTAGAAGGATTTCAATTTTTTTAGGGGTATTTTAGGTTTTCATGGATTTTTAGATATTTCTGATCATTTTTATACTTTTTAGGGTTTTTAGTGTTTTAGGTTTTTATGGATTTTGAGGTGTTTTGGGGATTTTTGGTTTTTTTTTTGTTTTTTCTCTTTTTAGCATTTTTATGGATTTGTTGGGTTTTTGGTATTTTTTGAGTTTTAGGTATTTTAATGCTTTTTTGAATTATTTTTACTATTTTAGGGGTTTTAAGTGGTTTTTGTGTTTTCAGTTGGTTATTTGAATTTTTATGGGTTTGTAGGTTTTTTAAGGGTTTTAGAGGTTTTTATAGTTTTTAAAGGTTTTTTTAGTATTTTTAGGGTTTTTATGATTTTAGGGATTTTAGGGACATTTTAGGACTTTTATGGGTTTTAGTGTTTTTTAAGATTTTACGGGATATTGAGTTCTTTTAAGGATATTTAGGTTTTTATTGATTTTTTTAGTTTTTAGGGGTTTTAATGGTTTTTTTGTTTTTAATGTTTTTAGTGGTTGTAAGGGGATTTAGAGTTCCAATTTGTTTTTTAGGTTTTTATGAGTTTTAAGGTTTTTTATGGTTTTAGTTTTTTTAGGTTTTTATGTTTTCAAGGATTTTTAGGAATTTTTTTTTGTTTTTATAATTTTTTAGGGTTTTAGGGATTTTTTGAGTTTTAGGGTTTTATATTATTTTTAGGGTTTTATTGTATTTATTATTTTTTGTATTTTTGGGTTTTTACGGGTTTTTTGAGTTTTGGGGGGTTTTATTTTTTTATAATTTTTAATTTTTTCATGGGTTTTAATGGTTGTTAGAGTTTTTGTGGGGTTTTATGATTATATGTGTTTTTTTGGTATTTTTAAGGTATTTAGGGGTTTTTCAGTTTTCATAGGTTTTTATTTTATTAGGTGTTTTTTTGTTTTTTAAGGTTTTTTACCTTTTCAGGGATTTTTAGGTATTTTTTCGTATTTTTATAGTTTGTAGGGAATTTATGGGTATTCAATATTTTGACGGTTTTCGGTTTTTTCTAGTTTTTATGTGGTTTTATGGATTTTTTATGTTTTGGGATTTTTGGGTTTTTAGGGAATTTTAGAGTTTTTAGGGGTTTTTAGGGACTTTAAGGTTATTTGAGAGTATTTTAGTATATTTAGTTTTTTTCTTGTTTTTAGATATTCTAGTTTTTTGGGGTTTTATGGGTTTTGGTTTTTTAATGTTTTTTTGCATTTTTAGAGATTTTTGGGGGCTTTAGTGTTTTTAGAAGTTTTTATATAATTTGGGATTGAAGGTTTTTATACTTTTGGTTTTACGAGTTTTTTAATATTATTAGATATTTATAGGGTTTTACGATTCTAAGGGGGTTTTATGGTTTTTAGGGTTTTCATGGTTTTATGGTATTTTTTGGATTTTTTTTAGTTTTTTAGGGATTTTAAGGGTTTTAATAGTTTTTAATGTCTTTAAGGGTGTATGCTTTTTTTCGTGGGTTTTAGGTTTTTATGGGTTTTTAAGGTTTTAAGTAGGTTTTCAGAGATTTTTTTGGGTTTAATTTGTTTTTAATTTGTTTTTGTGTTTTTAGGAATTTTATAGTTTTTGCAGTTTATGATTTTTAGGGATTTTGTGAGTTTTTAATGGTTTTCATGATTTTTTATGGTTTTAAGATCTTTAATGTTTTCTATATTTTTTGTGATTAAGGGGTTTCTTTATTTTATAGGGTTTAATGTTTCATTAGTTTTTAATGTTGAAGGGGTTTTATGGGATTTTGGTTTTTTCGTGTTTTTTATGTTTTTATGGGTTTTGGCTTTTTTTTAATTTTTTAGAGGTTTTTTTGGTATTCATCTGTTTTTATGATTTTTTATGATTTTTTTGTTTCTAGAGATTTTTAGAGATTTTTTTCATTTTATTGTTTCTTCGGTTGTCAGGGATTTTGAGTGTTTTTTTTGGGTTTTTTTGGTTTTGATTGGTTTTTATGGGTTTTTATGTTAATAGGGTTTTTTGAGTTTTTTATAGTATTTAAAAGATTTTAGTGTTTTTAAACATTTTTTGGGTATTAAGAGTTTTTAGTTGTTTTATGGTTTTTATGGGTTTTTTGGTTTTTTAAGGTATTTAGGGATTTTTATCATTTTCAAAGGGTCTTCATTATTTGTAAGGTCTTTACATTTTCATTATTTTTTGAGATTTTTTAATATTTTTATGGTTTTTATGGTTTTCAAGGTTTTTAGGTATTTTGATTATTTTGCAGAAATTTAAGGGTTTTTAGGCTCTTTTGGGTGTTTTAAGGGTTTTTAGTGTTTTTTTATATATTTAAGGTTTTTTTGGATTTTAGAGTTTATAAGGGGTCTAATGGTTTTTATGGAATTCAAGGTTTTTTTAGGGTTTTCATGTTTTCCAATATTTTAATAATGTTTTTGGATTTTTATGGTTTTTTAGGGTCAAGGAATTTTAGTTATTTATATGATTTTTAGTATTTTTCATGGTTTTTGGGTTTTGGGGGTTTTTAAGGTGTTGAAGTACTTTTGTGGTTTTAGGGTTTTTATGTTTTTAAAGAGTTTTTTAATGTTTTTAGGGTTTTAATGGGTTTTATTGTTTTTAGTGGTTTTAGAGAATTTGTATTCATTTAATTGTTCTAATAGTTTTTACAGTTATTTCATGGTTTTTAGAGTTTTTTAGGTTTTGAGGTATTTTTATGACTTTTTGGTGTTTTTTGGTTTTTTGGGTTTATTAGGTAATTTAAGGATTTTCAGTGTTTTGGGAGGTTTTCAGGATATTTTTGGTATTTTAGGGGTTATTTGGTTATCTCGGTTTTTAAATGTTTTCATGTTTTATGGATTTTTTTTCGGTTTTATGAGTTTTTAATGGTTTATTACGGATTAAGGGTTTTTAGAGTTTGCAATTATTTTTTGGATTTTTTTTGGTTTTGGAGGGTTTTATGGTTTTCAGTTATTTTTATTTTTTTCATGGATTTGTTGTCGTTTTATATGTTTTTAGGTATTTTGGGTATTGTTTAAGGATATTTATGAGTTTTAGGGTTTTTAGAGATTTTGATGGTTTTTAGGGGTTGTAGGTTTTTTTAGTGTTCATTGTATTTTTCGGGTTTTAGTGTCTCTTTTCTGTATTTTGGGTGTTTCGAGTTTTTCTAGGTTTCAAGGGTCCTTATAGTTTTTAACATTTCTGTGGTTTCAAGGGATTTTAGATTAGTTTAGTGGGTTTTTGGGTTTTATTTGGTTTTTTATGGTTTCAGAGGTTTTTATGGTTTTCAATAGATCTTTTACGTTTTTACACTTTTTTTTTGTTTTTGGGATTTTTATAGATTCTTAGGATTTTCATGGATTTTAGGGTTTTTATAGGGTTTTTGTATGTTTATGTATTGTTGTATTTTTATGCGTGTTATGGGTTTTAAGTGTTTCTTTTGAGTTATTTACAGTTTTAATGGTTTATAGATGTTTTTAATGTTTTTAGGCATTTTAATGGTTTTCGAGTTTTGTGGATTTTTGGAGTTTTTTATAGTTTTAGGGGTTTTATTGATTTTAAGAATTTTTGAATGTTTTTTTATTTTCAGAGATTTTCAGTTATTTTTTAGTATTTTTATGGTTTTTAGGTTTATTAGGGATTTTGCGAGTTTTTTTGTTTTTGGGGGTTTTTCGGGTGTTTAGGGTTTATCAATGTTTGTGGACGTTTTTTGTTTTTAGAGTTTTTTTAGTTTTTAAGGGTATTTAATATTTTTTGTCTTTTTTAACATTTTGGGCTTCTCAAGGGGTTTTAATGTTTTTAGCAGGTTTTTAAGGGTTTTAATGTTTTCAAGGGGTTTGAAGGATTTTTATGGTTTTTTTGGGTTTTAGGGTTTTTTATATTTTTAGGGATTTTTATGGATTTTTTAAAAATTTTATTCATTTGAGGGTTTTTATTGTTTTTCAGGATTTTGAGGGTTTTGGGGCTTTTTTGGGTTTTAGGTTCTTTTTATTTTTATGGTTTTTTTGAGTTTTGTAGGTTTTTTCTTGTTTTTAGTATTTTCTAACGTTTTTAGGTGTTTAAGTGGTTTTTGTGTTTTTAGTGGTTTTATGTTTTTAAGGGGTTTTAGGGTTTAAATAAATTTATGTTATTTATAGTTTTTAGGGGGTTTTAGTGTTTTATGGGTATTTATGTTTTCAAGAACTTTTAGGTGATTTTTAAGATTTTATGGATTTTTTAGGGTGTTTAGGATATTTATGGTTTTTAGGGATTTATAGGGGTTGTATGGGTTTTCGTAAATTTTTGAGGGTTTTAATGTTTTGTTGTTGTATTTTTTAGGTTTCTATAGTTTTTATTATTTTAGTCATTTTTGAGGTGTTTTATAGTTTTTAGTTTTTTTATGGTTATTTTCAGATTTTAGAGTTTTTCATGTTTTTTGTTGTTTTTTGGTTTTTAACGGTTTTTCATTGTTTTGATATTTTTTATGTATTCAGAAATTTTGATGGATTTTTCAGTATTTTTATTTTTTTAGGGTTTTTGCGGTTTTTAGGGACTTTGATGGTTTTTAGGGTTTTTAGGGGTTTAGAGTTTCTCTTGGTTTTTAGGGTATTTGGGTGGGGGTTAGGGATTTTTTTAATTTTATTAGGTTTTTATGTTTTTTATAGTTTTTAAAAAATAAATTTGGGGTTTATGGGATTTTTGAGTTTATTGTTTTTTTATGGTATTTATGGGGTTTTAATATTTTTAAGATTTTTAAGGATTTTTATGGTTATTAGGAGTTTTCAGGGTTTTTAGTGTTTTTTACATTTTCCAGGATTTTTAGGACTTTTTATCCTTTTAATGGGTTATATAATTTTTTAGGGATTTTAGGAATTTTGTGTGTTTTTTGGGGTTTTTTTCAAATCCACTTAGGGATTTTGGAATTCTTCATGGTATTTAGGGTTTTCATTGTAAAATTAATTGATTTTTGTGTTTTTAAGGTTCTTAATGTTTTTAGTTTTTTTTAACAATTTTAAAGGGTTTAAGGTTTTTTGAGTTTTTAGTGGCTTGTAAGGTTTTTATGGATTTTAGAATTTTTTAATGTTTATAGGAATTTTTATTGTTTTCCTGGGTTTTCTAGGTTTTTTGGGGGGTTTTAATTTTCAAATATCTTTAATATATTTATAAATTTTATGGTTTTGAGGGGTTTTAGTAATTTTTATGATTTTTAGGGGTTTAGGGGTTTTTAGTGCTTTTATGAATATTTAGGGTTTTAGGGTCTTTTGGGTTTTTAGGGTATTTTGTGTTTAGATATTCTTATAGGTTTTTAGATTTTTTTAATGTTTTTATTCATTTAATGGATTTTTAGAGTATTTAGTGGATTTTATGGGTTTTTATGTTTTTTTTTTGTTTTTAGGAGTTTTATGGGTTTCATGGGTGTTTATTGGTTTTTAAGGATTTTTATATTTTTAAGGGAATTTATGTTCTTTTTTGGATATTTATGGCTTTTATGGATTTTATGTTTTCTTATGTATTTTAAGGTTTTGTAGGTAATGCAGATTTTTTGGTGTGTTTCAAGGTTTTTATGGTGTTTTTTGGATTTTAGTGTTTTTTTAGATTTTAGGGTTTTAAATTTTTTAAGAGTTTGTTGATGTTTTTAGGAAATTAAAGATTATTTGAGTTTTTAGTGGGTTTTAGGGGCTTTTATGGTTTTATGGTTTTTATGGGTTTTATTTGGTTTTTAGGGTTTTTATGAGTTGTTTCCATTTTAAGGGATTTTTAGGGATTTAGTAGAATTTTAATGGTTTTTATGGTTTTTAGGGGGTTTAGGGATTTTTTTGATTTTCTGGGTTCTTACAGTTATTCAGTGTTTTGGGGGTTTTTAATGTTTTATGGTAGTTTTCTGTTTTAAGGGGTTTTTTAGTTTTTAATGGGTTTTAATGTTCATTATAGTTTTGTAACATTTTAGGGGTTTTAGGGGGTTTATAGTTTTTAGAAAGTTTTTAGGTGTTTTAGGTGTTCATTGGGGGTTTTATGGATTTTAGGGTTTTTTATATTCTTTAGGGATTTTTCGGGTGTTTTAGGGTCTCTTTACATTTTTAGGGATTTTTAGGGATTTTTTGGTTTTTTTGGATTTAATGGTATTTTATATTTTAAGTGTTTTATTGTATTTATAGTTTTAAAACATTTTAAGGATTTTAAGAGTTTTTAAAATTTTTAGTGGGGTTTTATGTGCTTTATGAGTGTTTGGGTTTTAAGGATTTATAGGGGTTATATGGTTTGTAGGGTTTTTTAGGGTTTTATGTTTTAAAATAATTTTTGGTTATTTTTATAGTTTTTATATTTTTAGTATTATTTTATGGTTTTTATGGATTTTTAGGGTTTTTAGTGTTTTCTATAGGGTTTTAGGTTTTTCAGGGGTTAAAGGTTATTTTGGGGGTTTGATAAGTTTGTTAGTATTATTTTGATTATATTTAGTTTTTAACATTTTATGGGTTTCATGGGTTTTTATTGAATATTGGGTTTTAGGTATTTATGGGGTTTTAGGGTTTTTAGATGTTTTTAATAGTTTTGAGGGTTTTGAAGAGGTTTTTAAAATTTTTAGAGTTTTTATGTTTTCTTGGATATTTTAATTTTTTAGAGTCTTTATGGATTTTGATGGTTTTTAGGATTTTCTTGGGTTTTTATGGTAATTAGGTATTTTCAGGGTATTTTGTGTTTTATAGGGTTTTTTTTAGGGTGTTTATGTATTTTATAATTGTTTAACGTTTTTACGGGATTAAAAGGTTTCAAGAGTTTTAGTGATTTTTTGGGTTTTTATGGTGTTTTATTTTATTACAATTTTCAGGCGTTTTATGGTTTTTAGGGAATTTTCCTGTTTTTATGGGTTTGTTATGTTTTCAGGTGGTTTTAGGGATTTTAATATCTTTATGGTGTTAGGGTTCTACAGAATTTGAGGGGTTTTATTGTTAATCGAATGGTTTGGAGTTTTTATAGTTTTCAGGGTTTTCTGGGTTTCTTATGATTTTTTATTCTTTTATGATTTTAAGGGTTTTATTTTATAATTTTTTAGGAAATTTAAGGAGTTTTATATTTTTTAGTGGTTTTTAGTGATTTTATGGGTTTTAAGTATTTTAGGGGTATAATGGTTTTTTTAGATTTTAGGATTTTTTACATTTTATTTTAAGTTTTAGGGATTTTAAGATATTTCTAGGTATTTGGATTTTTAGATAATTTGAATGGTTTTATAGTGTTTCAGGGTTTTTAGGAGATTTAAGTGTTTTATGACCTTTTTAGTTTTTTACGATTTTTATGAGTTTTTAGGAGTTTTTTGGTTTTTATTGTTTTTAACCTCTTAGGGGTTTTAAGGGTTTTAGTGTTTTGGTGGTTTCCAGGGGTTTTATGGTTTTTATGGGTTTTTAGGGTTTTTAATGCTTTAGTGGTGTTTAGGGTTTTCATGGGTTTTTAGATTTTTTAGGGTTTTTTAAATAATCTAGGACTTTTAAGGATTTTTTAGGTTTTTATGGTTAATATGGGTATTTTAGGGGTTTTATTGATTTTGAGGGTTTTATGGGGTTTTAGCATTTTAGGGGTTTTAGTGTATTTATGGACCTTTTGTTTTTTGGGTTTTTTGGAATTTTAAGGTTTTATGGGTTATTAGATTTTTTAACATTTTTATGGGTTTTAAGGGTGTTTAGTGGGTTTAGTGGGTTTTAGGGTTTTATAGTTTTTTAATGTTTTAGAGTTTATTTATAGTTTTCCAATGTTTTTTGTGTTTTTTGGGATTTATTCATTTTTAGGGATTTTAGAGAATTTGTAGAATTTTCAGGGGTTTTAGGGTTTTTAGGGCTTTAGGGTTTTTATAGTTTTTATGGATTTTATAGGGGTTAAAGTGTATCTTTTTTGTTTTTAGTTGTTTTTTGCATTTATATGTTATTTTGGGTCATAGGGTTTTTTTGTGTTTTTGTGGGTTTCAATGATTTTTAGAGTTCATAACATTTCTAGGTGTTTAAAGGTGTTCTAGTGTTTTTTGTGGGTGTTAGGGTTTTTATGGGTTTTAGGGGTTTTATGGTATTTATTTGGTTTTTAGGGTTTTTAGGTTTTTTAGCTTTTCATAGATTTTTTTGGGTTTTAAGTGTTTTAATGTTTTTTTATGGTTTTCTAGTTTTAGGGTTTTCTCATTTTTCTAGGGTTTTCAGTATTTTTAAGATATTTTTATGGGTTTTATGATTTTTAGAGTTTTTAATATTGTTATGGGTGTATAGGGGAATTTTTGTTCTTAGTGGTTTATGGTTTTACGAATTTATATGGTTTTTATGGTTTTTGGGGTTTTATTGTTTTCATGGATTTTGTAAGCTTTTTACTGTTTTTTACTATTTTACTTAATTTTAGTGATTTTTTAGTATTTTTATTTTTTTGGTTCTTTTTAGTGTTTGTGTTGACTTTTAATGTTTTTTTGGTTTTATATAATTTTTGGGTTTTTAGGGTTTTATGGGGTTCTATGGGTTTTTGAGGGTTTAATGTTTTTTTTGATTTTTTAGGGTTTTAACATTTTTTGGAGTTTTTAATGTTTTAGGGGATTGAAGGGTCTTTAGAGTTTTTAGTGGGTTTTATGATATTTGTTTCGTTTTTTAGTGTTTGATTATGATTTTTTTGAGGTTTATGGTTTCTTGGGGTTTTAAATGTTTTTAAAGTTTCATATGTTTTCTAGGATTTTTAGGGATTTTAGGGATTTTTAGGTTTTTTTTGTTTTTAGGGTTTTTAGGGCAAAGAAGGTTCGGGGCCAAACAAGTGGCACCCCCAAAATTAAATAAAAACAAAGCCCTACAAGGGGGAATTACATAACCGGGTGTGTACCTCGCCCTTCATATCCGAGGCAACAAATGAGTAGTAGGGAGGTGTGGCAACAAAGGACCACAGCGAGCAATGATCCACAATAGCCTGCTTGGAGAGAGCATCCGCAGCTGCGTTGGCCTCCAGGTAGATATGTGTCACAGTACGGTGCAGCCTTTGGCACCTAGCAAGGAAGTCCATCCAGGGAGCAAGGAGATTCCAGGGGACGCACCTGGATCTGCTTTTAAGGGCACTCACAGCAAGCATGGATTCAGTCTCAAGCCACAGGGAGGTCCACCCGAAACTGACAGCATACTCAATCGCCTTTATAATAGCCCATAGTTCAGCTTCAAGGGCACACCCATTTCCAATGAAGTTCTGAAAACATCCCTTGACAAAACCCTGGTAAGTGTGGAAAACTCCACCACAACCAGCAGGGCCCGGGGCACCAAGAGCTGCACCCGCCACGTTGACCTTAATCCAAGAGGGGAGTGGAGGAATCCATCGAATATACCTGTGGACCATGGGTTTCTTTTCCTTGCCAGACACACCAAGTTGCCAGAGGATGATCAGTTCACGGACTTCATTCGCCATATGTCCTGTTTGAATGCAGGAGGCCGCATAGACAGCCCTGTGAATCGCCACAACAACAGCATGAAAAGAGAGTCATTTCTTATTGAAGGTGACCGCATTCCGAACGGTCCAAATAAAAGAAATGTTAGCGGCAACCGCAGCTAGCAGGAGGTTGCAGACCTGCTCACTATACTCCCAAGTAACCAGATCTGCCAAGAACTCAAAGAAGGGCCTGTCAAGATCAGCTGGGAACATAAAAATCTACTGCAGATAGCCCCATAGTTCAGCAAAGAAACTGCACTCTAGCAGAGAATGCTGGACACTTTCCTCCGCAGCAAGGCAAAGAAAACACACGGGGTCAAGAGTGATACACACCCTCTGCAGTTGGCACTGCAAGGGCAGCCGGTTTCTCCAGATTTTCCAGAGAAGGAGGTGATTTTCAGGAAGAATAAAATTCATTTTGAACTTAGAAAGCTAGGTCGGTGGAAAGGATCCCCTGGCATAGTTAAACCGATAGAAATCCTTGACATAGAGGTGTCCAACCAGATTGGGCTTCCAGATCAGGATGTCGGACTGAATAAAATGATAAAACTGTATTTGAAGAAGGACAACAGGTGGTAAGCCCTCGAAATGATCAATCCTTGGAAGGAAATTCGCAATAGACAACCTTCTCAAGCCAGAAGGAGGGCTGAAACAGTCCTGCAAGGGCCTGTCAAGCCAGGGCGTAGTCCAAGCATTCAAGGATGAGTGCTCAGAGACAAACCATTGAGAATGAAAGAGAATGGCCTTGTATGAGGCCCGAATTGCTGGCCAAACAGAAGAGGTAAAATACCCTTCATACCCATCGCAGAGCTTAAGCACAAATCATTCCCAAGTGAAAAGCAGACCCGAATCTATGGGGTATAGCAGCCCCCAATTAGGGTTTTTAGGGAATTTGATGAATTTTAGTGGTTTTTTGGTTTTTTGGGGGTTTCAGTGTGTTTATAGTCTTTTTGGATTTTTTAGGGTTTTGTTTTGATCTTTTAAGGGGTTTCAAGGTTTTTATCATTTTTAATGTTTTGGGTGTTTTATGTTATTTAGAGTTTTTAGTGGGTTTTTTGGGTTTTGTGGGGTTTTTAAAAGTTTTAGCTGTTTTTATTGATTTCAGAAGTTTTCCATGGTTTTTATAGTTTTTTATAATTTCAGAGATTTTTAATATTTTTTTTGGGTTTTTATGATTTTCATTTTATTTAGGGGTTTATGGAATTTTTTGGGATTATTATTATTTTCATATATTTTTATATTTTTTATGGGTTTTTTGGGTTTTTTGGTTTTTGAGGGGTTTTTAGTGGTTTTATAGGGTTTTCTGGATTTTAATACTTTTTAAATGTTTTTAGGGTTTGAAGGGTTTTAAATTTCTGTGTTTTTGTGGTCTGTATGATTTTTTCTGGTTTGTATGCCTTCTAAGGGTTTTATAGTTTTTAGGGGTTATTCATTGTTTCTAGTGTTTTTACATTATTATATATTTTTAGGGATTTTTTGTATTTTTTTAGATTTTAGGATTTTTAGGGCTCTTATGAATTTTGAGAGGATTTATGTTTTTTAGGGCTTTTAGTGTTTATAAGTGTTTTGAGGGTTTTTAGGATTTTGATGTCTTTTGGTTTTTGGGGTTTTTTGAGTTTTGGGGGTTTTGATGAATTTTGAGTGGATTTATGTTTTTTAGTGGTCTTGATAGATTTTATGGGTTTTAGGATTTTTAAATGTTTTAATTTTTTTTCATTGGTATTTCATGGTATTTTTTTTATTTTTTATATTTTAAGGGATTTTTGTGGCTTTTTTGGATTTTATTGTTTTTAGGAAATTCAATGGGTTTTAAGGGTTTTTATGTTTTTAGGGGTTTTGGGTTTTTCATGGTTTTATGGATTTATTGGGTTATTATTTTTTTTTATTATTTTAATATTTTTTTGGTTTTTAGTATTTTTAACATTTTAGGGATTTTATAGGTTATTATGAGTTTCAATGTTTTTATGGGTTTTTAAGTTTTTAACATTTTCATGAATATTTCGACATTTTTTTGAATTTTTATGGAATTTATGGGTTTTTAGGGTTTTTAGGGTTTTAGGTATTTTGGGGATTTTAAGATTTTATATGTTTTTGATGGGGTTTCAAAGTTTTTAGGGTCCATTTGAGTTTTGGGTTATTTTTTATGATTTTAGGGTTTTAATGGTTTTTAGATTTTTTTAGTGGTTTGGGGGGTTTAAATGGGGTTTTAGAGATTCTTTTGTTTTTATGAGTTTTATTGTATTTTTATGGTTTTTAAATGACTTTGGGGGGGGGGGGTTTAGGGTTATTAGGGGTATTAGGGTTCTTATATTTTAATAGATTTAGAGGTATTTTTTAGGATTTTTATAGTTTTAGGGGTTTTATGGGTTTTAAGGAGTTTTGAGTGATTTTAAGATTTTTCGTGGTTTCAGTATTTTAATGGATTTTCTGGTTTTTTGGGTTTTAAGGGTCCATAGATGTTTTTGTTGTGATTTGGGTTTTTTTCTCTTTCAGAGTTTTAATTTTTGGGTGATTTTGAAGATTTTTAGTCTTTCTAGTGGGGTTTTATGGTTTTTATGAGTTTTATGATTTTTTTAATGATTTTAGGGTTTTTTTATTTTCAGGGGTTTTCAAAGTATTTATTATTTTCTACATTTTCATGATTTATTTGTCTTTTTAGTTTTTATGGTTTTTCAGTCTTTACCATTTTTAGTGAGTTTGAGGGTTTTATGGTTTTTTAGGGAAAGGAAGATGCAAGGGTCAGGCTATTCCCCCCCCCCAATTTATTAGAAATAAAAAGAGACAAAGCAGACAAGGGATGGGGGGGTTCAAATGACCCACACCCAAGAAACCCTTTACAACCCAAGACACAAAAGGCCCAAATTTGTTATGGTCTTTTTGAGAATTTTGGGTTTTTATAATTTTTTATGACTTTCATATTTTGTAGTTTTTTAATATTTGTAGGGGTTTTATAGGTTTTTATATTTATTATTGGATTTTATGGTTTTGGGGGGGGGGGGTTTTATGGTTTTATGGTATTTATCATTTTTAAGGGGTTTTCATTGTTTTTATTCTTTTTTATGTTATATGGTATTTTTAGGGATTTTATAGATTTTTTTAATTTTTGGATTATCATGGGTTTTAGGGATTTTGTTGATTTTTAGAGGTTCTGAGAGTTTTTTGGGTTCTTATTTATTTTAGGGTTTTATTTATTTTTATTTCGTTTTTAGGGTTCTATTGTGTTTTTTTAGAGTTTTTAAGGTTTTTTTGTGTTTTTAACATTTTTATGGGTTTTAATAGTTTTTAGAGTTTTTAATGAATTTCTATGGTTTTTATGGGATTATCTTGATTGTTTTGGTTTTTAGGGACCTTTAGGGGTTTTAGGAGGGGTTTTTAGGGTTTTTTACATTTTCATAAATTTTTAGGAATTTTTATAATTTTATATTTTTTTGGTTTTTAGGGTTTTTAGTGATTTTGTGGGTTATTAGGGGTTTTCATGTTTTTTTAGGGTTTTGGGGTTTTAGGTTTTTTTATGTCTTTTAGGGTATGTATAGTTATTTTTGATTTTTTATAGTATTTATCAATTTAAGGTATTTTAGCAATTATAGTTTTTTTACGTTTTTATGTGTGTTTAGGTATTTTATGGTTTTTAGGGGTTTTATAGTTTACAATGTTGTTAATGTTTTTAGATGTTTTTACGTGTTCAGTGATTTTTATGGATTTTTATGAATTTTTATGATTTTTATAGTTTTTATGATTTTTAAGGTTTTCTAGGGGTTTTAGGTTTCTTTAAATATTCTTGGGGTTTTTAGGGTTATTTTGGGTTTTAGGGTTTTTTTATGTTATTACGGTTGTTATGTTTTTTTAGAGTTTTTAACATTTTTATGTTTTTTAATGGTTTTACAAGTTCTTAGTCTGTATTTATTGTTTTTATGTTATTTAATAATTTTAATGGTTTCTAGGTGGTTTTATCATTTTTATGGGGTTTTCAGTGTTTTTATGGTTTTTATGTTTTCAGGGATTGTTTAGTATATATTTTTTGATTTTTAGGTATTTTTTTGGTTTTTAGTGATTTTGAGGTTTTCTAGAGGTTTTCAATAATTTTAGGGTTTTTATAGTTTTTAGGGGTTTTATTTTTTAGGGGTTTTGGGTTTTTTCTTATTTTTTTGGGGTATTATGGTTTTTAGTGGTTTTTAGAGTTTTTAGTGGGTTTATGGGTTTTTAGAGTTTTTTTGGGATTCTAGTTTTTTTGGGTTTTTAAGATTTTTATGATTTTTAGGGGTTCTTATGGTTTCTAGGGGTTTTGGGGTTTTCAGGGTTTTTATGGTTTTTAATGTTTCAAAGGTTATTAGGGCTTCTTTATTTTTTTTATGGTTTTTAGAGTTTTTAGGGTTTTTACAGTTTTTACGGTCTTTTGATGTTTTATAATTTTTTGAGTCTTTAGTGGTTTTAGTGTTTCTAGCTCTTTTTTCCATTTTTTTTGGTTTTATGGGGTTTTAGAGTTTGTATTAGTTTTTTTTTCATTTTTTGGTTTTACGGTATTTTACGTTTTTCTGTGTTTTTTGGGATTTTTACATTTTTAGATATTTTTAAGACATACTCGGTATTTTTATGGTCCTTAAGGTTTTTATTTTTTTTATGGATTTTGATGGTATTTTGTATTTTTAGTGTTTTTTGGGTTTTATGTTTTTATGGGGTTTTTTGTATTTTTGGGTTTTTATCTTATTTTTATTTTCTATGATTTTGAATGTTTTTTAGAGTTTTTAAAATTTTAGGGTGTTTATTTTGTTTTAGAGTTTTTATTGGTTTTTATGAGTTTTAGGGATTTTAAGGTTTTTAGGGGTTTTTTGGTTTTTAAGGGTTTTCTTATAGCTTTTAGAGTTTTAGCATTTTCATATATTTCTAGATATTTTTTTTGGATTTTTATGGTTTTTAGGAATTTTACAGATTTTGGGGATTTTCAAGGGTTTTAGGGTTTAAGGGGATTTTTGGGGGTTTTACTTTTTTTATATGGATTAATGATTTTTTGGTTTTTAGGGGTATTTTTAGTTTTTTAGAGATCTTTTGAGTTTTTAATTGTTTTAACATATTTAGGGGTTGTAGAATTTATAGGGGGTTTTCAGGTTTTTATGGGTTCTTTTGTTTTTTTATGTTTTTAGGGGCTTTATGATTTTTGTGGTTTTTCAGGGTTTTTAGGGTTTTTTACATTTTCATGGATTTTTAGGGCCTTTGTGTTTTTTATGGTTTTAGGGTATTTTAGGGACTTTACATATTTTAGGGGTTTTTATGGGTTTTAGTGTTTTTATGGTTTTTAATTGTTTTGGGGTTTTATGGTCTTTCTGGGTTTTAGGGATTTTTTTTATTTTTACGTGTTTAAAGGTTGTTTAGTGTTTTTAGGTGTTTTAATCGGTATTGGAGTTTTAATATGGTTTTATGATTTTTATTGATTTTTTTGTCTTATAATGTTTTTAAGGTTTTTAAGGGCATTTCACAGTTTGTATGGTTTTTATGATTTCTGAGATTTTTATGGATTTGATTTTTATTTTTATGATGTTTAGGGGTTGTCTCGATTTTCTGGGCTTTTACTGTTTTCTGGGATTTTAAAATTTTTAAGGATTTTTTGGGTTTTTAGCGCCTTTTGGGTTTTTAGGGTATTTTTCTATTTTTTAGGGTTTTTTAGGTTTATGGATATTTTTATCATTTTTAGGGGTTTATGGGTTTTATAGTTTTTAGTGAGGTTTTTGGGTTTTTATTTGTTTTTTGGGTTTTGTGGTTTTTAGAGATTATTATGTTTTTATGGGATTTTTAGGGATTTTTTTATTTTTTATGTTTTCAAAAAAAATAGGGATTTCTTTGATTTTTATGGGTTTTATGGTTTTTAAAATTTTTAGGGATTTTAAGAGATTTTTAGGGGTTTTCAGGTTTTTAGGGTTCTTCATGGATTTTATGGTTTTGTGGGGTTATAAGTATTTTCTTGTGTTTTTTGGGTTTTATGGTTTTTAGAGTTTTGTTTTTTGTTTTTATGGGTTTTAAGGTTTTTTAGTGTTTTTAGTGGTTTAATGGGGTTTTTGGATATTTATGGTTTTTAGGGGTTTTTATGGTTTTCATTAGTTTATCCCTATTTTTAGTGTTAGTATAATTTAATATATTTTTATACATTTTTAATATTTTATGTTTTTTTGGTAACTTGAGGTTTTTATGTGTTTTTTGGGGTTTTTAGGGTTTTTATATTTTTATGGTAATTTTTTATTTTTAAGAATTTTAAATTTTTTAGGGTTTTAATGTTTCTTATTAATTTTTATAAAATCTATGTGTTTTAGGGTTTTTAGGGTCTTTTTTAGTTTTTATGATTTTTTTTCAAATCTTGGATTTTTTTAGTGTTTTATGATTTTTGTTGTTTTCTATCATTTTTAGAGATTTTGAGGTTTTTTAGAGTTTTTAGTGGGTTTTTGGGGTTTTATGTATTCATGGATATTTATGTTTTTAGTATTTTTATGGTTTTTATGTTTTTTAGTATTTTAGCGATTTTGTGGGGTTTTAGGGATTTTAAGGGTTATTTTGGGGTATTTAGGGTTATTAATTTTTTTGGGTTTTTAAGGAGATTTGAATTTTCTATTTGTTTTTAAGGGGTTTTTATAATTTTACATTTTTAAGTATTTAAAGGTAATTTATAGTTTTTAGTGGGTTATTTGGGTTTTAAGGGTCTTAGAAGTTTTAAATCTTTTTAGGGATTTTCTTTATTTTTTGTTTTTTATGGGTTTTTATGATTTTTTACATTTTCATGGATTTTTTGGGGTTTTTTAGGATTGTTATGGTTCATTGGTTTTCCAGATTTTTTAATAATTTTGAAGGTTTTTAAATTTTGTTAGGTGTTTTAGGCTATTTCAGGGATTTCATGGTCTTATTGGGTTTTTAGTGTTTTTGATTTTTCAAGCGTTTTATGGTTTTTATACTTTTTAAACCTTTTTAGTTGTTTAAAGGGTTTTTAGAGTTTTTTTAGGGTTTTTAGTATATTTATGTTTTTTATGGTTTTGAGGGGTTTTTATGGTTTTCATGGGGTTTTCAGTGTTTTTTGGATTTTTTACATATTTAGGTTTTTTCATGGATATTTTAGGTATTTATTGTTTTTATTTTTTTATTGGTTTTAGGGATTTTGTGGGTTTTAGGGTTTTACATGGGTTTTAGTGCTCTATTGGTTTTCACAGTTTTAATTATTTTTAAGGTTTTATGGATTTTTTTTTGATTTCTTTGGTTTTTTTGTTTTTTAATTATTTTTGGGGTTGAAGTGTTTTGAGAGTTCTTAGTTATCTTTTGTGATTTTTATTGCTATTTTAATAATTTTTTATGTTTTTTTGGTTTTCAGGGATTTTCCAAAGATTTTAAGGTTTTTTCATTTTTAGGGGTTTTTATGGATTTTGTATCATGTTTATGGGTATTTTGGGAATTTAGTGTTTTAGGGATTTTTATGGGTATTTTGGGCTTTAAGGGTTTTTTGGGTTTTAAGGATTTTCATAGTTTTATGTACTTTTTTGGTTTTATGTTTTCTTAGAGACTTTTATTATTTGTATGATTTTTAGGCCATTTTAATGTTTTTAGGGGTTTTAAAAGTATATATATATTTACTGGTTTTTAGGGTTCTTATTGATATTTAATGTTTTATGGTTTTTACAGGTTTTTAGGGGTTTAAAGGGTTTTTAGTGTTTTTTGGGTTTTTTGGGTTTTTCTACATTTTCAAGTATAGTTACAGTTTTTTAGGGTTTTTATGATTATTAATATTTTTAGTATTTTTAGGGATTTTTAGGTTTTTAGGAGGTTTTAAGTGTTTTTAAAGGTTTTTTAGGGTTATTGAAAGTATCTAAGATCATTAGGGTTTTTTGGTGTTTTTTATGATTTTATGTTGTCAAGTTTTTTATTATTTTTAACGTATTAGCCTTTTAAACGTATTTTGTAGTTTTTATTGTTTTATTGGGATTTTATAGGTTTTTGTTACTTTTAATGTTTTTAGGTGTTTTTATGGTTTTCAAGGGTTTTCAAGGTTTTTATAGTTTTTTCGTTTTTTATGGATTTTTAGGGATTTTTAGAATTTTTAGGGTTTTAGGGTTTTTAGGATTTTTAATGTTTATAGTGAATTTAGGGGTTTTATGGTTTTTTATGTTTTTTTGTTTTTAGGTGTTTTTAATGTTTAGGGTTTTATGTTTTTTGAGAGTTTTTAAACATTTTTAAGGGTTTAAAGTTTTTTCAGGTTTTTAGTGTGTATTTATAGTTTTTTAGGGTTTTAATGTGTTTAATATTTTATGTGTTTTTATGGTTTTTAGGGGTGTTCCGGGTTTTTAGGGGGTTTTACAAAATACAGGATTTCTATGGATTTTTTCTGAATTTTTATGGTTTTTGTAAATTTTTAGGGTTTTTAGTGGGATTTCATGGGTTTTCTGGGTTTTGGGGGGTTTTAATGGTTTCGTGGATTTTTGGGGTGTTTTGAGTTTTTAGGGTTTTAAGGTTTTTATAGTTTTTTTACACATATTGGGTTTTTTTAGTGTTTTAGAGTTTTTATGTGGATTTTTAGTGTTTTTCTATGTTTTTATGGATTTTAATATTTTTAGTGGTTTTTATAGTTTTTAGAGGTTCTCAAGGATTTTAGGGATTTTTATATTTTCTATGATTTTTACATTTTTTAGGATTTTTATGGTTTCTAGGGTTTTACGGTTTTTACGGTTTTTATGGTTTTTAGGGACTTTTGGGTTTTTTGGAGTTTTAGTTTTTTAGGGTTTTAAGGGTTTTGGATTTTTTTAATGTTTTTACCAGTTTTAAGAGTTTTTAGAGTTTTTGTACGTTTTTTTGGGTATTTATGGGTATTTTGGTCTTTAAAAGTCTTAAGGGTTTTCTTCTTCTATTTTTCAGGGTTCTTAGGGTTTTTTACATTTTCATGGTTCTTTAGTGAATTTTTTAATTTTTATGGTTTTTAGTGTGTTAAGAGTTTTTAATGTCTTTCATGTTTTCATGTTTTTATGTGCTTTAAGGTTTCTAGGGGTTTCTATGGTTTCCAAGGGGTTTTAGGGGATTTTTGTATGTTTTTTTGAGGTATTTTTATGTCTTTTTAAGTATTTTTAAAGGGTGAATGGAATTTAATGGTTTTTGAGTTTTTTCTGTGGTTTTTATGTGTCCTAATGGGATTTTTTGGATTTTAATATTTTTTAGAGTTTTTTATGTTTTTAAATATTTTTTAGAGTTTTCTACATTTTAGGGGGTTAAAGGTATTTTATAGCATTTAGAGGGGTTATAGGGTCTTATGGGGTTTTTTATATTTTTATGGGTTTTATGGTTTTTAAACATTTTTCAATGTTTTTAGGATTTTTTTGTCTTGGAAAGCTTCAGGGAATCTTATACTTTCATAGTTTTTAGGGATTTTAGGGGTTCTGGGGGGTTTTATGGTGGGTTTTTAGTGTTTGGGTTTTTAGGGGTTTCGAGGCTTTGAGGTTTTTGGGTTTTTATGGTTTTTTTTTGAATTTTTAGGGGTTTTATTATTTTTAGAATTTTTAACATTTTTTTGGGTTTTGAGAATTTTTAGAGTTTTAAGTGGGATTATAGGGGATTTTTTTGGGTTATTTGGGGGTTTTTATGGCTTTTGGGGTTTTTATGGTTTTAAGGTATTGTTCTAGGTTTTTAGGGTTTTTTATGGTTTTATGGATTTTATGGATTTTTTAGTATTTATACATTCTTTAGTATTTTTTGGTTTTTTTGGTTTTAAGGGTTTGGGAGATATTTGGGGTTTCAAAGTTTTTTGGGTTTTTAGTGTTTTTTTAATGTTTTTATGTTTTGTATGGTTTTTAAGGTATTTAGATTATTTTAATATTTCAGGGGTTTTATGGGGGTTTTAGAGGTTTTAGTGAGATTTTAGGGGTTTTATGGGTTTCAAGGGTTTTAAGGTTTTAAGGGTTTTTAAGTATTTAATGGGTTTTTAGGGGGTTTAGGGTTTTTTAAATTTTCATTGATTTGTAGGGAATTTTTAGGATTTTTATGGTCCTTATGGTTTTTAGTATTTTTAGGGAATTTTGGGGTTTTATGTTTTTAGGGGTTTTATGGGTTTTCAGGTTTTTCAGGGTTTTTATTATCTTTTTGTGTTTAAAGTGTGTTTTTAGTTTTTATTCTTTTATCGTTTTTTAGAGTTTTTAACATTTTAGGATTTTTAAGGTGTTTATGGAATATAGAATTTTTTGAGAGTTTTATGGGTTTTTAGGAGTTTTCTATATTTTTATGGTTTATTTATAGTTTTCAAGTGTTTTTAATGTGTTTTAGGGATTTTTTCGTTTTCATGGAATTTTTTGGGATTTTTTAGGATTCTTATGATTTTTTTGGTTTTTTAGGGTTGCAATAGATTTTGAGGGGTTTAAGGGTTTTTAGTGTTTTTAGGGGTGTCTAGGTTTTTAGGGTCTTTTTGGTGTTTTATGTGTTTATTTTTGAGTTTTTATGGGTTTAAGGGTTTTATAGTTTTTAATATATTTATGGGTTTTCAGGTTTTTAACATTTTTAGTGGTTTTTGGGTTTTTGGGTTTTTGATAGTCTTATGGGTGTTTAGGTTTTTCTTTGGTTTTTAGGTGTTTTAAGGTTTTTTATGTTTTTAGGGATTTTTATATATCTTTTTTTTGTTTTTATCGTTTTCAAGTGTTTTAAATGTCTTTAGAGTTTTTAGGGTTTTTAGGATTTTTTGTGTTATTAGATTTTTAAAGTGTTATAATAGCTTTTAACATTTTTTTGGATTTAAGGTTTTGTAATGTTTTTAGTGTTTTAGTGGGTTTTGGGGTTTTTAGTTTATCTAATAGTCTTAATAGGTGTTTATAGTTTTTTGGGGGTGTTTCGGGGTTTTTTTACATTTTTATGGATTCTTAGGGATTTTCAGGATTTTTATAGTTTTTATGGTTTTTAGCGATTTTGAAGGTTCTTGAGTGTTTTTGGTTTTATGGATTTTTAGGGATTTTATGGATTTAGTTTTTCAAAACATTTGTATGGGTTATAAGGGTTTTTAGATTTTTTAGTGGTCTTTTTTCTATTTATGGGTTTTTAAAGTATTAAGGGTTTTAGATGTATTTATGGTTTTTGGGTGTTTTTCAGGGTTTTTGTGAATTTTCCACTTTAAGGATTCTTACGCTTTTTAGGACATTTATGGGTTTAGGGTTTATTTATGTTTTTTTAGAAATTTTATGGGTTTTAGGGGTCTTCATGCGCTTTTATGGTTTTTAGGGGTTCTCGTGGTTTTTATGGTTTTTAGATTTTCCTCTATTTTTTGATTTTTTGGGTTTCTATGAATTTTTATATTTTTTAATGATATTATGTGTATTAAATGATTTTATAGAATTTATTGGTTTTTTGTTTTATGGGATTTTAGGTTTTTTGTTACTTTTTGTGGTTTTATGGTTTTAAGAAGATTTTTAATGTTTTTTTTTGTTTTTCATTTTCATGTATTTTTGATTGATTTTTATAGTTTTTAGAGGGTTTTGGGTTGTTAGGGATATTGAATTTTTATAGGGGTGTTAAGGGTTTTTAGGGTCTCTATAGTTTTTTAAGATATTATTGTTCTTAATTGTTTTAGAGTTTTTAATGTTTTTTTGAGTTTAATTGGGTTTTAGTGTTTTTAGTTGATTTTAGGGGTTTATGGGGTTTTATGGGTTTTAAATGGTTTTATAATTTTTCAGGATTTTTAGGGGTTTTTTTCAATTTTTTTATTTTTTTTACATTTTAATTTATTTTTTGTATTTTTTATTATTTTTATCATTTTTTGGGTTTTATAAGGGTTTTAGTGGTATTTGAGGTTTTTCAGAGGTTTTTAGGGTTTTAATTGTTTTTTAGTTTTTTAAAGTTTTAAGGGTTTAATTTTTTTAGAGTTTTCATTAGTCTTTATGGTTTTTATGGGTTTTTAATGTTTTTAGGGGTGTTTGTAGATTTTAGGGGTTTTCAAGGGTTTTATGGTTTTTTACGGTTTTAGAGATTTTTAGGGATATTTTAGGATATTTTTGATTTTTTTGTTATTTGCGTTTTTTGGAGTTTAAGGGTCTTCAATATTTTCGGGTTTTAGGGTTTCTCCATGTTTTAAGTCTCTTGTTTTTTGGGTTTTTTAGTTTTTAAGTGTGTTAAGGGTTTTAGTATTTTTTTTCATCATTTTTAGGTGTTTTTAGTGTTTTTAGTTATTTATTGTTTTTTAGGGGTTTTAAAGATTTTTTTAGATTTTAGGGGTTTTTTCATGGTTTTTTAGGGTTTTAGTGCTTTTAAATATTTAATATATTTAGTTATTTTT
Source organism: Viscum album (assembly GCA_963277665.1). Taxonomy (NCBI): domain Eukaryota; kingdom Viridiplantae; phylum Streptophyta; class Magnoliopsida; order Santalales; family Viscaceae; genus Viscum; species Viscum album. The sequence goes on from OY728157.1 coordinate 1,319,873,177, forward strand.
ACGATTTTTATCTGTTTTACAGTATTTTAGGATTTTTAGGGATTTTGAGGGGTTTAGTGTTTTTAAGGGTTTTAGGATCTATTTGGGTTTTTAGGATTTTTTTAATTTATTAGGTCTTTTATGGTTTTTATACTTTTGTTGGGGTTTAAATGGTTTTTTTATTTTAGTGGTTTTCTAGTGGTTTTATGGGTTTTTAGTGTTTTCAAGGGTTTTAGGATTTTTATTGGTTTCATGAGGGTTTAGGGGGTTTTAAGTTTTGAAGGATTTATTTGGAATTTTTTTTGGATTTTTTGGTTATTTATTGGTTTTATGCTTTTATGTTTTTATGGATTTTAGGGGTTTTAGGGTATTTCAGGGTTTTTAGGGTTTTTTTGAGTTTTTAGGGTTTTTATTTGTTAATTTTTTTATCATTTTAAGGTTATTAAGGGTATTTAGAGTTTTTTGGGTTTTATGGGTTTTATAGTTTTTAGTGTTTTTATGGATTTGGGGGTTCAATGGTTTTAAAGGGCCTTTTAGGGTTTTAGGCTTTTTATGATTTCAAGGATTTATAGAGATTGTTTCAAAATTTTATGGTTTTAGGGGGTTTTATTGTTTTTAGTTATTTTGATGTTTTTTGGGTTTTCTAGGGTTTTTATAGATTTTATGGGGTTTCAAGGTGTTTTCTCATTTTTATTTCTAAGGGTTTTTGAAGTTATAAGTGTTTTTAAGGGAATTTAGTGTTTTTAACATTTTAGGGGTTATGCAGGTTCTAGATTTTTTAGTTGGTTCTTAGGGTTTGTTTTGGGTATCTTGGTTTTTACGGTTTTAATGGGATTATGGTTTTCTTGGGTTTTTAAATGTTTTTTGAGTTTTTTACATTTTCATGTATTTTTTGGGATTTTTGTATTTTATTGTTTTTTGGGATTTATAGGGTTTTTTGGAATTTTGAGGTGTTTTAGGGGTTTTTTTGTGTTTTTAAGGTTTTTTTTTGATTTTTGTGTTTTTTTGAGTTTTTAGCCTTTTTATGTTTTTTAGACTTTTTAACTTTTTACATTTTTAATGGTTTTCCGAGTTTTAGTACTTTTGTGGGTTTTATGGTTTTTAGAGTTTTTAAGGGTTTGGGGTTTTATGGTTTCTAGGGTATTTTTAGGGGGTTTAATGATTTTTTGTTATTAAAGATTTTTGGAGCTTCTTACAATTTTTATTGTTTTTAGAGTTTTTTGTTTTTTAGGGTTTTTTTGGGTATTCAGGGTTTTTCTTGTGTTTTTTATGTTTTCAAGGGGTTTTTACGGGTTTTTATGTTTTCATGAATTTTAGAGATTTTTTTGTGGGTTTTGGGTCTTAGGGTTATTAGGGATTTGAGGGTTTTGTGGGTTTTCATAGATTTTTATGGATTTCAAGGGTTTTCATGGTTTTTAAGGCCTTTTATGTTTTATGGTTTATTTTTATTTTTATAAGTTTTAGAGCCATAAATGGTTTTAGTGTTATGAATGGTTTTTAGATTTTTTAGTGGGTTTAATGATATTTATGAATTTTTAGGAGTTTTTAGGGGTTCTCGCACTTTTAGGGGGTTTTATGGGTTTTGGGATTTTTTCAGGGTTCTTATGTTTTGATGGATTTTTAGGTTTTTTTAGGATTTTTATGATATTATGGGTTTTTAGGGATTTGAGTGTTTTTAGGATTTTTCAGGTTTTTTAGGGTTGTAGGGTTTTTATGGTTTTTTTTGGATTTTAAGGGTTTGTTTGTTATCTTGGTTTTTAAAATTATTTTTAGAGTTTTTTTAACATTTTTTAGATTTTTAGAGTTTTTAGTGAATTTCGGTTGCCTATGAGTTTTTAGGTATTTTATGGTTTTGAGTGCTGTTTTGGGTTTCAGTGTGTTTTTAGGGTTTTTTTTGTTTTCATTGATTTTTTGGGGTCTTTAAGATTTTATTGGATTTAATGGGTTTTTGGGGTATTGAGTATTTCGATGGTTCTTTGGATTTTTTGAGTTTTTAGGGTTCTTTAGGGTTTTTAGTGTCTTTTGGTGGTATTCATATTTTTTGATTTTTTTGGGGTTTAATGTTTTTTAGTGTTTCTTGATATTTTATGTGGTTTTAGTATTTTCATTGGTTTTCTGAGTTTTTAAGGATTTTATGGGTTTTTATGGATTTCAGGGGGGTTCAAGGTTTTTATGTTAATAGAAATTTTTAGGGGTTTTCTAGTTTTTTATGGTTTTTAGTCTTTTAGGGTTTTTTCGGAATTTGAGGGGTTTTAGGGGATTTAGGTTTGTTAATGGTTTTTAGGATTTCTTAAAAAATTTAGGGCCGTTTTGAGTTTTAAGGGTTTTTATGAATTTATAGTTTTTAAATGTGTTTTTGTATTTTTTAACGTTTTAAGAGGTTTTAAAAGGTTTTAGAGTTTTTAGTGGTTTTTTTAAATTTTTGGGTTTATTAATTTTATGTTTTTTGGAATTTTATTGAGTTTTAAGGTAATTTCAAAAAAAATTAGAGGTTTTTTTGTTTTCAAGAATTTCTAGGGTTTTTATTATTTTAATGGGTTTTATTAGTTTCTAAATCATTAAGGGGATTTTATTATTTTTAGGTGTTTTCAAGGGTTTTTAGGGTTTTTATGGTTTTTATGGCATTTAATGTTTTTTATTTTTTTATTTTTTATTTTGGGTTTTATGTTTTAAAGGATGTTGATGGTTTCCAGGGTTTTTTATGTTTTTAGGGATATTAATGACTTTTTTGAATTATTATGGTTTATCGATGTTTTACGTTTTTTTGGGAATTTTGTGGGTTTTAGTATCTATTTAGATGCTCTAGGATTTTTTAGTGTTTTCATAGTTTTTAGGGACTCATTCAATTTTTAGGCATTTTTTAGTTTGTAGTGTTTTTAAGATTTTTTATATTTTTATACAGTTTTTATAAGATTTGTGGTTTTTATTGTTTTTAGTGAGTTTTTACGATTTTTATGGGTTTTAGGTTTTTAATATATTTAGGTGGTTTTAATATATTAATGGGTTTTATTGTTTTCAAGGATTTTTTGGGTTATTTAGGATTTTTATAGTTTTTAGTGTTTTTAGTTTTAAAAGGTACTTTTTGGGTTTTTAGGAGTATTCATAGGTTTTGAGGGTTTTATGGTGTTTTGGGTTTCTAAGGATTTTTTAGATTTAGGGGTTTTATGGATTGTTTGAGTTTTTATCATTTTTAGGGTCTTTATGGGGCATTTTGAGTTTCTAGTTGATCTAGGGTTTTAGGGTATATTTATTTCTTTAGGTGTTTTACGGTCTCTATGGGTTTTTAGGTTTTCTAGATTTTTTTACATTTTTAGTGAGTTTTAGGGGTTTTCAGATGTTCATGGTATTTAGGATTTTTATCATTTAAAACTATTTTTACGTTTTTCATGGTTTTTCATTGTTTTTAGGGGTTTTCAGTTTTTTATAGGTATTAGGGTTTTTTTAGTTTTTATAGGTTTTTTGAGCTTTCAGGTGATTTGATTTTATTTAGTGTTTTCAAGGCATTTAAGAGTTTTATGGGTTTTTAGAGTTTTTTGTATATTGGGTTTTTAGGTTTTTTCAGGGTCTTGAGATTTTTTATGGTTTTTAGGGGTTCTATTCATTTAAATGGGTTTTCAGGGTTTTTGGGTTTTTTAAATTTTACAGGGTTTTTTTTTATTTTCTACTATTTTATTATTTTTGTTGTTATTAATGGGTTTTATTGATTTTTAGTGTTTTAGGGTGTTTCAATATTTTTAGGTTTTTTAGTGGTTTTCAATGTTTTTAGGGTCTTTTGGGTTTTTAATTTTTTTTTCTGTTTTTTAAGGGTTTTAGGTTTTTTAGAGTTTTAATGTTTTTAATGGTTTTTAATGGTTTTTATTATGTCTTTATGATATTGTTTAGGTTTTAGGGATTTTATAGTCTTGGGGTTATTATCATTTATGGGGTTTCCCATGTTTTTGGGTTTTTATGTTTATAAGGTTTTTTAGGTATTTTATAGGATTTTTATAGTTTTTTGGGATTTTGAGGGTTTTAGACGGTTTTCCTGGGGTTTAAGGATTTTTATTTTCTTTTGTGTTTTTAGTGTTTTTTGGAGTTTTTTAATGTTTTTATGGTTTTATGGATTTTAAATTTTTTTAAGATTTTTATGGGATTTTTGAGTACTTAGTTGTTTTTATGGTTTTTAAGTGTTTTAGGGTTTTTATGATTTTTATTGCCCTTATCGATTTAATGGGTTATTTCAAGGCTTTTAGGGGGTTATATGGTTTTAGGGATTTTATATGATATTTTAGTATTTGTATGGTTTTTATGGATTTGAGGGACTTTTTGGGTTTATAGGGTTTATAGGGATTTTCATGGTTTTATGTTATTTTTCGAATTTTCAACTTAGTTCTGATTTTTCATGGTTTTATGGTTTTTATAGTTTTTTAACATTTGTAGGTAATTAAAGAGTTTTTGATGTTTTAGTGGTGTTTTAGTGTTTTTTAGGGATTATCTAGTTTTTAGTGGAAATATGGTGTTCAGGGATGTTTTAGGGTTTTTAAGGGTTTTTACATTTTGATAATTTTTATGGAGTTTAGGAATTTATGTAATTTATGTTTTTTTATATTTTTAGGGATTTTTAAGGCCTATAGGGTTTTTGTGATTTTCATGGGTTTCAGGGTTTCTAGGGTCCTTTTAAGGTTTTTAGGTTTTTTTGAGTTTTTAAGGGTTTTAAGGTTTTTTAGAGCTTTTAGTGGATTCTATGGGTTTTATGGATTTTAGGGACTTAAGGTTTTTTGGGGCGTTTATGGTTTTCAATTATTTTGGGGTTTAGGTATTTTTAGCATTCCAAGTATTTTTTTTGGATTTTATAGGATTTATATGATTTTTTGGCTTTTAGGGTTTTTAAAGGTTTTTTGGGGTTTCCGGGTTCTTATGCATTTTATGGGTTTTTAGGGATTTTAGTGTCTTTATTGGGATTTTAGGGTTTTTTGGGTGTTTTAAGGTTTTTTGTGTTTTTAAAGGTTTAGGGATTTTGATGGCATTTAGTGTTGTTTGTGGTTTTTCATGTTTTTTATGAGTTTTATGGGTTTAATGTTTTTAGTGGGTTTTATGGTATTCATGGGTTTCTGGGGTTTTCATGGTGTTTTAAATATTTTTATATTTTTAGGGTTTTTATGTATTTTATTGGTTTTAGTGTTTTCAGGGATTTTGGGAAATATCAGCATTTTTAGTGTTTTTAGGTTTTTTAGCGGTTCTCATGGTTTGAGGGTCTATTTTGTTTTTTAGGGTTTTTTAGTTATTTATGGTTTTTAATGTTTTTAGAATATTTATCATTTTTAGGTATTTAATGTGGTTTTAGTGGGTTTATGGTCTTTATTGGTAAAAATGGATTTTTAAAGTTGTATTTTTTTATTTTTATAGGTTTTAAGGTTTTTTGGAATTTTTACGTTTTCTGGGAATTTTAGGGAACTTTTGGATTTTAGGGTTTTCAATCTTTTTAGTGGTATTATGGGTTTTGAGGGTTTTTTGAGGTTTTTACTCTTTTTAGGGTTTGTAGAGTTTTTAATTTGTTTATGGGGTTTTAGAGATATTAGTGGGTTTTGTGGGATTTATGGGGTTTTATAGTTTTTAAATAGTTTTTAGGGTTTTTATTATTTTTAGGGGTTTTAGGGTTTTTACATTTTAGGATATTTTTAGTTCTTTTCAGGATTATTTTGCTTTCAAGGGTTTTTTATGATTTTTAGTGATTTTGTGTGTTTTTAATGGTGTTAATGGTTTTTACAGTTTTTAGGATTCTTATTGGTTTTAATGTTTTTTTTTTGGTTTTTTATGTTTTTTAGGGTTTATTTTATTTTCATTTTTTCATCATTTTTAGGGGTTTCAAGGGTTTTTTTTAATTTTTAGTGGTATTGGGTTTATATGGGTTATCATTATTTTTTGGAGTTTTATGGTTTTTAGGGGGTTTTATGTTTTTTTATGTTTTCCCAGATTTTTTGGTATTTTTCAAGGATTTCAATGGTTTTTATGGGTTTTTAGAGATTCTTATTGTTTTTGTCGGTTTTTAGATGATATTCAGGTTTTTAAGGTCTTTTTTGGTTTGTTGTGTTTTTTTGTATTTTTTTCGGTTTTGTAGTTTTTATAACTTTTTAACATTTTTACAGGATTAAACGTTTTTTGGTTTTATTATTTATTTGTATGATTTTTATTGGTTTCATGATTTTTGTATGTTCTTAGTGGTTTTTACGGATTTTAGGGTTTTAAGGTCATTTATATTTTCATGAAATTTTAGGAATTTTTAAGGATTTGTTTTGTTTTTAGGGGTTTTATGGTTTTGTGAGATTTGAGGATTTTATGGTTTTACAATTTTATTAGGGTTTTAGGGGGTTTTACGAGTTTTTTTTTGTTTTTTTGGGTTTCTTTTGAGTTTTTTGGAGTTTTAAGGATTTTAATATTTTTTTTATCATTTTTAGGCGATCTAAGGAGTCATAGAGTTCTTAGTGATTTTATAGATATTTGGGGTTTTATGGTTTTTATAGTTTTGGGGGAGTTTTATTGTTTTAATTTTTTTAGGGTTTCTAGGGGTTCTTACATTTTTTGATAATTTTATGTTTTGTTATAATTTTTATGGTTTTTATGGGTTTTAGAGTTATTTGGGATTTTGAGGGTTTTTATGGTTTTTAGTGATTTTATAGTTTTTTAGGTGTTAAGGGTTTCTTTGAGTTTTCTATATTTTTTAAAGGGTTTTTTGTTTTTAATGTTACTAAGGGTTTAAAGGGTTATTATAATTTTTGTTGTAATTTTATGTTTCTAGCGGTCTTTAAGGTTTTACTGTTTTTTGGGGTTTTAATGGGTTTCAAGGTTTTTTTGAGTTCTTTAGGGTTTCATACATTTTATGAATTTTTAGTGCTTTTTTTGGATTTATGGGGGTTTTAATTTTTTTAGAATTCTTAAGGACTTTAAGGTATTTTTGGCATTTACATAGTTTCTTCGGGTTTTTGAGTTTTTCATTGTTTTAGGGGTCTTTTGGGTTTTAGGGGTTTTTATGTTTTTTACAGTTTTTACGGTTTCTTATTTTTTAGAATTTTGGATGTTTTAAGGGTTTTTAGAGTTTTTATTGGGTTTTATGGGTTTTTAGGGTTTTTATGTGTTTTGGGGTTTTTTTGTTTTTAGGGGTTACAGGGTTTTTAGGGTTTTTTTTATGTTTTTGGTGATTTTTTGAGAATTTTAATATTTTTATGGATTTTAGGAATTTTGAGGGTTTTATTGGGTTTTGGGTTTTTTAGAGGTTTTTGGGGTTTTCAGGGGGTTTATTGGTTTTAGGTTATTTTTGAGTTTTTAGGATTTTATGGATTTTATAGTGTTTTTAACATTTTTCAGGGGTTTAAGGGTTTTTATAGTTTTTAATTTGATCTTTGGGAATTTATGTGTGTTTTTTTTGTTTTTAGGGGTTTAATGGTCTTTAGGGGGTTTTCACGTATTTGGGGATTTTTATATTTTTATAGATTTTGAGTGATTTCTTAGGATGTTTATGCCTTTTTAGGTTACTTAGGGTTTTAGAAATTTTGAGGGTTTGTAGTGGTTTTTATATTTCTTACGATTTTTAGGTATTTTAGTATTTTTCAAGTTTTTTCATGATTTTTGTTGTCTTCTTGGGTTTTTAAAGTTTATTTATATTTTTATGGGTTTTAAGATTTTTTGATGTTGTTAAAAATTTTAGGGGTTGAATGGTTTTTAAAAATTTCAGCAGGTTATAGGATTTTCATGGGTTTTTAGTGGTCTATGATGTATTTAAGGGGTTTTGGGTTTTTAGTGGGTTTTCATTATTTTCTGATTTTTTACGTTTTTAGGGATTTTTATACATTTTTAAGAATTTTTTATTTTTAGGGTTTTTAGTTTTATAGGGATTTTTGGAGTTTTTATGGTTTTTAAGGGTTATATATTTTTTAGAGTTATTTTTAGATTTTTAGTGGTTTAGAGTTTTTAGTTTTTAGGGCTTTAATGAATTTTAGGGTCTTTAGGTTTCAGGGTTTTTATAGTCTTCAAGGGTTGTGTTGAATTTTTAGGATTTTATTTATGATTTTAGGGATTTCTAGGATTTGTAGAATTTCATTAGTTTTTAGGTGTTTTGGGATTTTGATGGGTTTTTTTGGGGGGTTTTAGGGTTTTTAGGGTTTTAGTGCTTTTTGGATTTTTTGGGTTTTTTGTGTTTTTTTTCGAGCTTTCATGGGTTTTATGGTTTTATTAGGATTCTATCTATTTTAGGGGTCTTATGGATTTTTAGAGTTTTTTGTGGGTTTTATGGGTTTTTAAAAATTTTAATGTTTTTATGGATTTCTTATTTTTTATGTTGCTTTATGTTTTCATGGATTTTTAAAAAATATTAGAATTTTTGTTGTGTTTAGTTATTTTTACCATTTTAGGTATTTTTAGGGTTTAAAGGGTTTTCTTATTTTTAGGGGGTTTTTGGTTTTTTTGGACATTTTAGGGTTTTAGTGTTATTTATTTTTTTATGTTTTCATGGGTTTTCATGTTTTTAAAATTATAGGGTTTTAAATTATTTTTTTGGGATTTTATAGATTTTTATATGTTTTAATGGGTATTAATGGGTTTCATGTGTTTTTATTGGTTTTTAGAATTTTTTGTTTTTTATGAGGATTTTTATGGGTTTTACGGTTTTTAGAGTTTTTAGGGAGTTCAAGGGTTTGTACAAGATTCCAAGGTTGTTAGGGAATTTAAGGGGTTTTAGGGTCTTTTAGGGTTTGTAGGGTTTTTTAGTTGTTATGGGATTTAAGTTTTTTTGTAGTTTTTTATCATTTTTAGGGGTTTTAATGGTTTTTAGAGTTTTTAGTGGTTTTATTGTTTTTATGGGTTTTTAGGGTTTTTAAGGTTTTAATGGATTTTTTATGGTTTTCTATGGGCTTTTTTGGTTTTTATAATTTTTTTTGTTTTTAGGTATTTTAATTGGATTTTAATGTTTTTTATGGTTTTTAAGGTTTTTAGCACTTTAACAGATATTGAGGGCTTTTTAGGTGGTTTAGGGTTTTTAGGGTATTTGGGGGTTTTCAGGGATTTTATTATCTTTTGGTTTTTATGGGTTTTTAAAAATATTAAGAATTTTTACGGTTTTTAGATATTTTTAATGTTTTTAAGGGTCTTAATGGTTATAGATATTTTAAAGGTTTTTGGGATTTTATATTTGTTTTTTGTTTTTTTTGTTTTTATGGTTTTTATGGTTTTTAGAGGTTTTCAGGGTTTTTATGGTTTTTATGCTTTTTATAGATTTGTAGATCCTTTATAGTATTTTTACAGTTTTTAGGATTTTTGGGATTTTTTTTGTTTTTAGGTTATTTAATGGGTTTTAGGTTTTTTGGGGGTTTATGGGTTTTTTAGTTTTTAGGGGTTTTTTTATTTTGTTAGGGTTTTTAGAAATTTATAAATCTTTTCAATTGTGCGGGGGGTTTAAATGGTTTTTATATATTTTTTAGGTTTGAGGGCTTTTATTGGTTTTCGGAGTTTTTTTATGGTTTTCATGGTTTGTTTAGGGTTTCTAGAGATATTTGGCCTTTTTAAGTATTTTTAAGGATTTTATGGTTTTTCTTATTTTTAGTTATTTTGATCCTTTTTACAGTCTATCAACATTTTATGGAATTTAGGTTTTTTAGGGTTTTTATGATCTTTTTTGTGGTATTAGGTTTCTTAGTTTCTTAGGTTTTAATCATTTTTATTGTTTTTTAGCTTTTTTGGGGTTTAGAGGGTTTTAAAATTTTCCGTGGATTTTAGGGTTTTATGTTGTTTTTATGGGATTTAGGGTTTTTTTAGGTTTTTAGGATTTCATATGTGATTAGTGATATTGAGGTATTTTTATGATTTTTATGGTTTTGATAGTTATATTAGGATTTTTGAGAATTTTTATGGTTTTTATGGGTTTTCAGAGTTTTTTTAGGGTATTTAGGGTTCTAGGGGTTTTTTTTGAGTTTTATGTTTTTGAAGGATTTTTAGAATTTTTTTATAATTAAATGAGTTTCAAGGGTTTTTATTGTTTTCAGTGGTTTAGGGGTTTTTTGGATTTTTGGGATTTTTTTGTTTTTAATGTTTTTAGGGTTTAATGGTTTTCAGGGGATTTTCATTTTTTTAGGCGTTTTTACATTTTTCAGAATTTTAGGATTTTCCTGTTTTTTATGGTTTATAGGGGTTTTAGTATTTTTTAGGTGTTATATTTTTTGTAGTGTTTTTAGATTCTTTATGGAGTTTTAGAATATTTAGTGTCTTTTGGGGATTTTTGGTGTTTTTTTGAGTTTTAAGGGTTTTTAAAAGTTGTAGAGTTTTAAATTTTTATCAAGGTTTTATGGGGTTTTAGAGATTTTAGTGGGTTTTATTGTATTTAAGTGTTTCTATGTTTTTAAAATTTTTGTTTGGTTTTTTTTGTTTTTAGTGGTTTTTTAGGAATATTTAGGGCAACGAATGCACAAGAACAGGGTATTCCTGACCCCCCAAAATTTATTGGTGAAAAATACAAAGAAAACAAGGGAGGGGAAAAGTCAAATGACCCACACACAAAATTTAGGGGTTTTAAAGGATTTTTATGGGTTTTAGGGTTTTTACGATTATACGGATGATGAGGGTTTTAGGGGGATTTCAAGGGCTTTTAGGGTTTTTTCGGTTCTTTTAGGGTCTTTAGGTTTTATAGGGGGTTTTTGGTTCTTAGGGTTATAAATGTATTTTAGATTTTTTTTAATTTTTTTAGGGGTTTAAAGGGTTTTTAGAGTTTGTAGTGGGTTTAAGGGTTTTATGCGTTTTAAGGTTTTTAGGGGTTTACGATTTTCAATATTTTAAGGATGTTTTACGTTTTTAGTGAATTTTATGGGTTTTTCCATATTTTTGTGGTTCTCAAGTATTTTTATGGTTTTTAGGGATTATGTGAGTTTTAAGGGTTTTTTGGTTTTATGGGATTTTATAGTTTTTTGGGATTTTAGGGTCCTTTTAGTTTTTAGTGGTTTGATGGTTTTTAGATTTTTTAAACATTTTTAGTGGTTTTAGTGTTTTTATATTTTTTTGTTGTTTTTGGGTATTTGTGGGATTTTTTAGGTTTTTAAGGATTTTAGTGTTTTTAATTTTTTTGAGGGTATTTTCAGGGTTCTTTAGGTTTTTTACATTTTTAGGTTATTTTAAGGCATTTTTATGAATATTATGGTTTTAGGGTTTTTAGATATTTGGGATATTTTCTAGGGTTTTAAGGGTTATTTAGTTTTTTAGTGTTTTATGATTTTTACAGTTTTTTTTAAGTTTTAGTGGTTTGAAGGGTTTTAGTGATTTTTGTGGGGTTTTATGGTTTTTATGGGGTTTTAGGGGTTTTAGAGTTCATGTGGTTTTTAGGGGGGTTATTTTTATTTTTTTATTTTTTTTATGTTTTTAGTTATTTTTAGAATTTTGTTTGGATTTTATGATTTTTGGAGCTTTTAAGGATTGCGGTATTTTTTAGGGTTTCAGGGATTTTTCAGGGTTTTGGGGTTATAGGTTATTTAGGGGGTTTAGGGTATTTTTTGGTCATCATGGGTTTTTAATACTTTTATTATTTTTATATTATTTTAGTGATTTTAACGTTTTTAGGGTCTTAAGGGCCATTAGATTTATTAGTGGTTTTTATGGATTTTATGGTTTTTTAGTGTTTTTAGGGTTGGAGGAATTTTATCAATTCCATTGTATTTTCAATATTTTTAGGGATTTTTATGTTTTTGTGGATTTTTTGGGATTCTTAGGAATTTTATAGTTGTTAGTGAATTTTAGGGTTTATATGTATTTTGAGGGGTTTTAGAGGTTTTTAGGGTTTTTTAGGGTTTTAGGGGTTAGTAGGGGTTGTAGGGTTTTTTAGAGTTTTAGGATTTTTTGAGTTTTTTAGGGTTTAATGGATTTTTATAATTTTTTAACAATTTTTTTGCTTTAAAGTATATTTATAGTTTGTGTGGTTTTTAGGGTTTTTAAGGTTTTTAGGGGATTTTATGGTTTTCAATGGGTTTTTATGGTTTTTAGGGTTGTAGGCTTCTAAAAATTCCACCAAGGGAACAATATATCCCCGCAATCACTTTGTAGAAGGAGTCAAGGCTTCTGGAAGACTAGCAAGGTGAATGCACTCAAATTAAGTGGTAAATTACAGAAGAAACTTGAAGGCATTATATTTTTCAAGGAATTTCAAGTGGCCCACGTACTATCACCAGGGAGGATACGCGGAGCAGCAGGACCGGAAAACAATAGGTATGCATAACGATTTGTGAGCTGCTAGCTCATGGAGCGATGGCCAGTGAGAAAGGAAAACCATGAACTACGTCACCGACAGATTAATACTCATGACGATCGTCTATGTACAGTGATGTGAACCGATCAATTCATGGACAAGTTTAACAGGCAGGGCTCCATGAACCATTATCGTGAACAGAATCCTCCGCGAAGCCCTGCCGACTAAGTCATCTACGAGTCAGGATATTGCTTCAATGGGCCTCTACAAATGGTGTCTTGTGCCCAGTAGATATGATTACTTCTATGCTCTATAAAAGGAGCACAATATATGAATGAAGGACGAACACAAATATGGAGATAGATAAAGATAAGGACGGGGGATGAATTCTTGAGGGAGACTTAGAGGTTGCACTTCAGCTTCTGTTTTGATTCATCAGCAAAAGCATGAACCAAAAAATACTCCCTCTGTAGGTACAGCTGGCCGCGAACTATAAAATAGGGGAATTGAATAATAATAATTGAACCAAGAACCTCAATGGTGAACTACAAACCAAATGATTGTCACATATTAACTCCCCTTGAACGATGATTCCCCGGTCCCCCCTTCAATATGGTGCCCCGTGTAGCGCACCACTACCCGGACTAAACCCAGCGCCGCATAACACCTTGGTACAGAGATGGAACCAAAAGAGGCGTGATGTGCAACATACCACTTTGGTACATAGTTTCTTATACCCATGACCACATAATAGAGGAGTACGCAGACGGTCTCTCTACCCGCATACCAATATGGTATGTGGAACCTCCCCATCTAGTGTAAAAATCCAGTACGTTGAATGGGGTGTTTGGGGGGTATTGTTCTTTCCATTTCCTATATCACCCCTCCAATATTGTCCAGTCCTCTATGATCCATCTGCTAACCAGTCCTCTGGCATCAGGACAAAGCAACTTCCAATGTATTCAGACCTGTTTGGTTAGACCATCAGGCGCATCAACACGCCCCTTTGAGTTTACATACCCACGGTAAGCGGAGTCACTAAGGATCTCCCCACAATGGTGCGAGCTTTGGGAATGCCTATGTGGATACATTTTCACGGTATCCCAGAGACCAACCATGCGATGTCAACATGAACCTCACCATTCTATGGATTAGGGGTGATTTCTTTCTTTTCTATTCAATGAGTAATAGTGATCAGTCAATGGGGTTATGTTCTCTCCCCCCTTTGATGAGGATGAAAATCCTCCCCTTGCCAAAACATGCTCTAGGGACCTCCCACTGAGGTAAGTCCCCAATCTTCTAGGGAAGGGATGCATGACCTTTAATTCCATCTCACATGGAAAGGTTCATTGCTCCGCTCTCACACCCACGGTCTCCCCAGCCTCTTCTGTCATGGGCTCTCCCTTCCCCAATAACAGGGGAGGAGGATTGTGCATTGTTGAATCTTTCACATCATCTTTTTTATCACACCGATCATGACTTGCAAGGGATTAGGGGTTTTAAGGATTACAAGATCCACATGGATCTAAACTATGTGAAATAAGATTCTTGACCAATCCAAGATACGTAGGATGCCTTCCAGAAAGCCCAAACTCAAAAGGGTTCCCATCCAAGAGGGTACACCCAATCATTCCCCCTCAATGGTAAGCTTCTATGCCTAAGCTCCACATGAGATGAACTATGAGAACTCTGATTCTTAACCAAACCATGATATGTAGGATGGCTTCCAGAAGTCATGAGCTCAAATGGGTGCATATCAAAGAGGGTCCACCCAATCATGCCCCCTCAATGGGAAGATTCTATGTGTAAGCCCCATACAATCCGAACAACGTGGGTTCGGATTCCTCTCCCAAGGATACATATGAAACCCTTATTATGGGACCAATCCCAACATCAAGTCACCTTCTGTCTCCCAAATATGATGATAAAATTCTGAGAACCTCATAATATATCTCTAATTAGCATTACCTCTGTAGCATGAAATACATCCAGGCTTACGATGATCCTGCAAACTAAGGGTAGCCTGTGGAAACACTCTTTAGGAATGAACTAAGGATTCACGAACATATGAACATGACTTCAATCTATAAGAGATTAATGGAAAAGGAAACAATATTCCCCCAAAAGTGTGCATTGAGCCTGAACTCCCATCCTCTTGACCAATGGATTTCTTAAGTTCTGTTTTCCAAATCTTCATCCAATGAGCTCATTAATTTGCAAAAAAGGTACACTAATCATTTAAACTAGGGCCTTTGGGCATTCTTAGATCCATGAATAAACCCATCGGACACCATCCTAGGATGCTATATATGATATTGACTGATTTTTCAAGTGCTTGACCCCCACACGATCTCCCACTAGGATTAATAGTTCCCAAAGTGTTAATTCAACCTTCATTAAAGGATAATGACCCTGAATGGGTAAAAACAAAAGGAATGGTGAATTTGAAGAGAACCCATTTCTATTGAAAAATGGACAGGTGACTATCCACAACATTACATCTCTGCACCACCTGCAAATGCGCGCACCTCAGAGGTGAAATAAAAATTGTGAACCCGACGTGAATCTTTAACAAAGGCTGCAGTTCTGCCACATTGAGTCCCCTTCATGCCACAGAAAAAGAAAAGGGGAAGGGGGCCAAGATGAATTTAAAAATATGTATATGTTTCAAATAATTGTCTTTTGATGAGGTTTCGGGTTTTGTATGTCATAGATGTATATTTTAGGTTCCCATAGAGAAAAAGTTGATCCAAATGACATCCCCGCGATCAATGCAGACGCACGCATCAGTGATCCTGCTGGCGGTCGGGGTCCCAATAAAGAGCAGTACCCCATCGCCTACCCAGCCTCTTCAACGCTAGGTATCCAACTTGTTTATCAGGGAGTACCACTAAAATGGTACTCTCCCAATGCTGGAGGCTACGAGACAAACCCTCCAGTCTGCAAAGGTATGCCATCTGCCTTTTCAGCCACTACCGGCACCCCTCCACAAGGTGTCTTTGGTGGTCATCTCAAATCATTTCAAGATCCTATACCCAGAACATGATAATTAGTACCTCCTTTATCTTAGGGAGGAAGATAAAGTCAATGCTAATGACTTCATCTTAATTGCATAGGGGTCCTACCCACGTGCCCCTGCCAGAGAACATCACTTCCGACACCAGACGACCAATCCTCATTCCACCAAAGTGGACCTTATACCAAGGGCACATTCCAAATTCCAAAAAACCTAGTCCCCTCGAGTTGCACTCTAAGGATATAAAATATACAACTAGGAACACACTATCACCCTAGTTCCCGAGGATCAGCACTGTCGTACTAACACATCAGTGTTCAATTGGTAGACACGCAACTCTTCCCTCTCCACTCATGCCCAACACAGTAATAGGGTTGAAAAAATGAGCACATGCACATTCCTGATGGTGGTCACTGATCCCACCATGACGATAGAGCAACAAACTATAGAAAGGCATGGATATATGCCAATGAACAACAAGATTGTCATCCAAATAGGGAGACACTTATCTACATGCGGGAACAAACACCTACTAATTCATTTCTAGCCTTCCATACAAATAGGGAAGCAAATGGTTATACACAGACATAAATACCTACTAATGAACATCAAGCCCTCCATCCTAATACGGAGAAAACTAAATATGACGAGTTTCAAATTATTGTAGATACAAACAAAGTATGTGAGACAAATACATAAGAAAGAAAGTGGATGAAAATTGAAGATCATGAATATTAAGACCACCCATCAAATACAGTGGCAACCGGAGAAGAAAAACTTTGAAAAATTCGTTCCTCTTCCCCATCACAAAAGAACTACCAGTATCCACTAGCAAATCATGTAGGACTAGATAAGGCACTAACTTCTCCGATATCAAAATGAGCCT
This sequence comes from Viscum album, assembly GCA_963277665.1. Classification (NCBI taxonomy): domain Eukaryota; kingdom Viridiplantae; phylum Streptophyta; class Magnoliopsida; order Santalales; family Viscaceae; genus Viscum; species Viscum album. Next base: position 1,319,889,251 of record OY728157.1, read on the forward strand.
TCAAACCCGTTCAAGCCAAAGGTGTATCCCAACACATCCTAGAAATGATGGAAGATCAAATGTTGATTCCAGAACATAAACTCCAAACATGCCAAGATATCATTGCATCGGTTGAAGAGGTGAAATATTGGGCCCACAACCAGGTTTCCTCGAACCGAATAACTCACTCACAAAAAGAGTTAGTCAATCTGGAGTAGTTATGCATCAATTCTCGAGTCCGGGATGGATGATGACAATATCTTGTGACATACAGACAACCAGATCAGGAACAAATACCTTTTCTAATTGGGGGACGCCGGTCCAACATGGTGTCTTCTTTTGGGAAGGCATATATCCCTACCAAGACTCAAGATGTCTGTCGAAGTATCCCAATGACATCACTAGATCCTGCAATACAGGGACCCATATATGAAGGAAATTACCCACAAAAATTCCCCCAGTTACCAATAAGAGATATCCCAAGAATGAAAACCACCATAGGAAACTAGAAAATGAAGATAAAATACAAGACCCTTCTCTGCTAGAATCTGGGTTTCTTGATGCCCTAAAACATTTATCAACGATTGATCAAGACAATTTCATCCCATTAACAAATTATTCACGTGGAAGTAGAAGTTGGAAAGGTCCCCCCCCCTTTATATTGCTACCAATAACTCTGAAGGTCCCCCACAGAGCACCCATGGTGTCTTTCTCAGTGATGGTCCTCCCTAGGGTATACACTGCAGATATGATTCTCTATGTAGTCAGACATTATGTCATGATGGTAGTCCTCTCCATGATGAAAGTCATTGAAAGGTCTCTCCCCACAATGAAAAATACTATGAAGGTCCTCCCCATAGTAACATCAAGGAATGAGAAGGTCCTCCCCTCATTGTAGTACATTTTGAAGGCCCTCCCCAGGATGTACAATGCAGAAATTCTTCCAACATTTAGGTATCAAGCCATGATGGTAGTACTCTCCACGATGACGGTCATTGTGAAGGCCCTCCTCGTAGTGACAGTTACTGTAAAGGTCCTCCCCCTGGTGACATCAAGCAGCATGAAGGCCCTCCCTGCATTGTAACCAGCCTTGAAGGTCCTCTTCAAGTTATACGTCATAAGGATAATTCCCATAATTGAGCATGAAGTTACAATGGTAGCCCTCACCGTTACATCACCACATGTGAAGGTCCTCCTCACAACCAAAATTCATGCTAGCAAGAAGGTCCTCCCCATGCTAGAAAAAATATGAGAAATCCCTCCAATGTTGAGGCAGTTGAAAAGGATTCGGACACATCGAGTACTCCTTCTATAATGAGTGATATTCTTTCTCTACTTGAGGATGGCCCAGGGCCTCACTCATCTTCAGAACCACCCCCGTGGAGTCCGCAAATCAATAAGGCTCTTACCAGCCTGATTTCCTAGAAGAAATTATTAAGAAGCTGTCAAGATGGGAATTTCAAGTAGATGACACTCTGAAAGAATAGAAACATAACATGTTTCTTGTGATAAGACAACTAGCTATGGATAATATAACAATGATGTATTGTCCCACGACCACTTCTCACTTTGACATACCAGGAGGGTTGTCTTAGGAATGCGCACATGACATTCGCCTCAATATATGGATGACTCTTCGAAAGCTAAAATAAAAATTCCTACCATACGAAGGGTACGCAGACTATGTCACCATGATAGGGGAGGTTCTCCATCTAATTGACCTTGAAGCCCTCACGTCCGTAAGGAATCCAAATTTATGAAGGAAAAAGAAAAAACTCAAATTGTCTTGCCTGCATGCACTACATAAATTATGTCACCTCATTAGAAATTCCACGGTTGAAGTTCTCATTCAGGGATGGGGAGAAGATGGAGCTCTACACTACACCACATGTTCCATCTAGTAGGCCCCATTGGAAATGAAATTATGCAGTTTCATCACCTCTAGGAAGCAATCAAATGAACCCCATACTCAAAAAAGATGGGATACGCCTCAAGAACTGTCCCAGAGTAAGTCTCGAAAGCGTCAGGTCCTAAGAGATGAAGCCATAAAAAATCTTCTGAGTTAGGCAACCAGGAACATCCAGTAGGATTCCTACCTTAGATAAGACAATCAGCAAGCAGTTCTCATGTTTTTAAAAGACCATAGACACCATGTACTCTCAATTCCATACTCAACTTACACCCGCGTGGGAGTACGTGAAATTGAAAAGGTGACAATAGTAGTTTCTACCGCTGCAATACGGGAACAACCCAATCCCATAGGGCAGGGGGAATTTTTAAATCCAAATGCCCCCATAAGACCAAGAAATCCAGGTCGTAGTGCATCGACAGGTGAATGGGAAAAACCCCAGCCCCCTAGTGCTAGGGGAATTTTTACCTCAAATCCTCGAAAAATAGAAATCTATCTTCCACCGTCTAGGAAGAATGATGGAAAGTGTAATTTACCATTCCACCCCTTCTCATGGTTCTCACCCTCTGATATAAAGGCACATTATGAGGTCATTCCAGGGATCCCTTTGAGTCAATATTTTTCAAGAAACCTGGAGGAAACCTCCGAATGGAAGGATAAAGTCTAAAAAAGGGTGTATAATGTCTTCCTACCATTCAGCACTAGGTACTTCATCCCTAGTGCGGTATGCCTCAGTGAATGTGGTAAAATTCAACCCCACAGATCTCACAAAAAAAATGACGTGGAGGGAGGAGGTGTGAATGAATATGGTTCCCTCTTAGAGGTATCTCACACCGAGCCTGAGGGAATGCATACCTAGAACCAGGGAGCGATCCTAATTTGTTTCCCCATCATCTAACCTATTGTCCCCCCTACAAAACTCGAGTAAGTAGAAAAATAAATCCAAGGTCATATATGACCCACCTAATCCTCCACATGAGAATGAAACACTCACACTTAAGGAAATTTTCTCCACGAATGAGGAAGAAATGAAATAGCTCAGGTGAATTAATATCAAGCTACATCGAGGGAGCTATCTCACCGGATGTGTTCTCCCCATGGAACATCATAAGGTGCTCCCAAAAGAGGTTCCCATGCCACATGAACTCATCCTAGTGAATGAAGTCATGATTATAGGTCTGTTCAACCTAGACCCAAAAGTATACCAAAACATCCCCCCATTGGGAATACAGAAGGAAAATATTCCAGCAAAGCGACAAATGATACCCCCGACTTGGTATCCACCCCAAATTCTAGTAGTGCCGACATGCCTCATCTTGGCCACTACCGCACCAGCTCTAGCTCAAGTCTGACAGTACATGCATCAAGGGAACTTAAACACCATCAAGAAGATAATAGCTCGACTGGAAGCCATGGAGGGGTGGCGCACTCCGATATAGCCAGAGCGCAAACCCTACCTTGAATGGGTGATCAATATTCCACCACCACCAAACTTCGGGAACCCCATATTCATAGTATTATATGGCTTGGAGGACCCAGAATAGTATATGATTCAATATTCCTCATTATGTGACCCCATAATGGGAACTCCAAAGCATCAAGAAGCCATAAAACTCAGGTTCTTCGTACGAACCCTGCATGGCTCGACTTTCATATGGTATACTAGCCTGCCAACCAATTAAATTATAGGCTGGGAGGACCTCTAGTGACAGTTTCTCTTCAAGTTCAGTTTGATGCTGCCTAATACAATGTTTAGTTATCTCATGAACTACAAATAGCAAGAGAATGAAAGAGTCTTTGAATTAATTTACATGTGTAAGGGCTTGGCATATTCCCTGAAATGGACACTCCCCCAGGATGACATGCTCACCATGGGCATCGACAACCTTTGGAAAGAACTAAAAACACCTCTCATATTGGTGAAGTACACTAGTGGATTCAAATACTTCTCTTCTATTGAAAAAGGATAGAATACTCCTTGAAATGGACCAACCTAATGATCGAAATGGACCCATCAACCTCAGGGAAAATAAAGATAAAAGCGGAAGTGTCTTCTGTCATGCTTAAGCCACCCCCAGCACCAGCTCTGATTATGAGGCCCCCACCAAAGACTATGAGACCCCATGGATGCCAACATCCACTCCCACCTCAGAAATTTGAGTAAATGGGTGCTAAAAGAAACCTATTTAAAGAACAAATAAATAATGTTTATTCATTCTGAGATGACCAGGTCCACAGCTATTTCATAACCACCATGAATTAAAATTTTCTTCGGCAGCTAGAGAAAAAGTGAGAAGAGGAACTGGGTCTCGATGATGGTATAAATTATTTTTCATATCACCAGATAATATGACACACTATCCTAGAATGAGTTTTTTCTAGGATCTCCCGATAAATATGAAAGATTCCTGGAAATTAACGTTGGGCCCACTGCAAAAAAAGTGGTGTTTGTTTCAACCTCAAACTCAGAAGAGGAAGAGGAATAGAAAACAGTAACCTGTAAGAAGGAGAAATTTTTTGATAGTTGTATGACCTAGAAGACCATCAAAATAGTCCATGGCATCCTCTTGATGCAGTTGAAAAAACCAATTCTGCCCCAAAAAACACCTGATACAACCCAACCATTATCCTCAGCCTAATGACCCTCTAAAGGCCGGGTGGGAAGAAATAATGAGAAAAAGGATGAGATGATACCAAAGATGAAGTTATTATTGACACTTTCAGAAATTATGCTAATATACATGGAAAAAAAATGTACCACCCCCCCAAATGGTACAACAGGAACTTCCTTAACAAACGGTACAATGGGCACCACCCTACCAAACGACACCATCAGAAGGAGACAGTCAGACATAAACAGTGTCAGATTAAGAACTAATCTTCAGCTCCATTAATGTCATTCAATTAGTGGACCCTTTATTTGATGAATTCTATGGATCCGAAACTGAATTCCCCTCACCCAAATGGAGATTTAGAGGAAGAGGCCGCAGAGGCTGGAGGTTTTCTGGAAGGCATCATCATGGCAGGAGTCAAATCCCCGTCCATGCCACAAATCAAAATGTTAACATCCTAGAAACTTGCAGAAAGACCCTCTGACATACACAACAAGATTCATAATTCTCCATCGCCCCCTTAAGAATATATCCAAGCCTAGTTATCTTGGAATTTACATTAGGGGATCAAAAAATACCGAACTTCCCATGGTATACAGGTGGACCAGTTCAGCCAAACCCAAAAAAGGCCACATCACCACTATCCATAGTCACCAAAGTCAAACCAACTACTTTCAAAGCTCTAATACCTAAAGCGTTTGTGAAAATGCAACCCCAAGCCGGAAGGTGACAAACTTTAGAGCAGAAGTAAGAAATTATAATGTACTTGGATTTAGTATCATCCAAGATATCAATTTCGGATGCATTGATCCTGTCTATAGATATTAGGGGGGGCACTCATTGAAGCCTTTATAATCCCCCATGAGTACAAGATTGAAGTAGCGGTGGATGAGGTCTATCAAATGGAGATTAGTACCAAATAATTTCACGTCATAACCTCCTTCAAATATAGGAATGAAGATGCGATCATTCAAGGGAACATCAAATCCTTATATGTACACAAAAAGATAAATTGAATTCATATCCGGAGGATGTACATCGACAATGGATCTAGAGGCAACCTCCTCCCACTGTGAATGCATCGACAACTGGGATATGATGAAGATATCTTGACACCTTATGCTATAACTATAATGGGATACGACAAAAGTGAGAAGAAAACATTGCGATGAATCATGCATAAAACATGGATCAAAGATCTTATATCAGATTCCATGTTCATGGTGGTATAGAAAAGTACAACCTTCAATGCCCTATTTGGGAGACCTTGGCTACTTCAACACACTAAAATTCCATCCTCAAACTATTAGTGCATCAAATATTGAACTAATGGAAAAATTTGGATATTACATGCCAATAAATACTCGTTTGAATCTTGGGAATCACATTATATCAACACAAGGTTCTATGAGTTGGAAGGAAAACATATTTCAGTCGATAACTTTTATTGGATCAATGCCCCTAATGGATTGGAGATGGCTCCTACTAACCCCCTCTAGAAACTTCGGGAAGAGTATATACTAACCATTAACCATGTTGAATGCATAAAAAAGATTCTGGTTGCAGGATCAATTGTCTACATGGTCTCTGTTACAACCATCGAGTCTAAGGACCGGAAGGGTGGGCTAACTCCCACGATGACATGAAAATCCCAACCAAATATACCCTCATAACGTCCTCGGGATATCAAACTATCCTTTCCTCACACACTAATCCAAAAGAAGATTTATCTCCCAATATCAGAGAGTTCATCTCAAAAATCTTTTCTCCATTGGAAGAGGAGGAAGAGGAAGATGAGGAAGATGAATAAGAAGAAGAAGAAGAAGACCTCAAAGATGCCCCTTCTGCATTTGAAGAAGGTTTCTCCACCATAATTGATAAACATAAGGAGATAAATATAGGCATTAAAAATGACTCGTGGACCACTCTAATTAGTGTGGACATGCCTATCGAGGAACAAGAGGAATATACCTCTATAATAATGAAGAATAGAGATGTGTTTTACAGGAATTACTTAGAAATTCCGGGCCTCAATCTTGAGGTATCCACTCATCATCTAGGCTTACCAGAAGATCTCTGAGTCTATAAGATGGTGGCCAGAAGGACCCACCCAATGCATGCGGCTAAAATATAGGACTATGTTGACAATATGATCAAAAACAACATTATACGGGTGGTCCAATATCCATCCTACCTGGAAAACATAGATCATGTCAATAATATGAATGGATAGATTAGAATCTGCATTGACTTAAGGGGCCTAAAATGACATTTCCCAAAAGATGACTTCCCGGTCTTGATCGCAGAACTATTGGTCGATACAAAAACCAGGTATGAATCCTTCTATTTTATAGATATCTATTATCAATATAATCAAATCTGAATTTCCCAAGAATATGAATAAGCTACTTCTTTTAGGGACCCTCGGGGAGTGTTTTGTTATAAAGTGTTTCCCTTTGGTATAAAGAATGTCAGCCCCACATATTAGTACACCATGCATCACATCTTCAATCCCCTATTGGGAGAATTCATCAGGTGTTATGATGATGACCTGGTGGTTAAATCACAACATCATTCAAACCACCTAAGTAATCTTGAAATTTTATTCAAAAAATTGCAACAACAATGTTTAAAGATGAATCCCATTTTGTTCACCTTTGGCGTTACCTTGGGAAAATTCCTCGTCTTTGACATACACCATCATGGCATCGAAGTCGAACCCAAGAAGAAAAAACACATTCTTGGCATGTCCCTACCTCACAACCTCACTAAGTTGAGAGGTCTCCAGGGGCACCTCTCCTACATTCGACGCTTCATAGCCAACAAAGCAGGTAAATGTTTACCTTTCACTAGGCTCATGAAGAAAAGAGTTATGTATGAGTGGGATAATGGATGTCAAGAAGCATTCAACAATCATAAAAGATATCTCCTAATACCTCTAGTTGTTATTCCACATGTTGAGGGGGGACCAATCATTTTATACGTAACTGTCCTAGAATGGTCATTAGGTGCCTTCCTTGCACATGATGAATGATGCCAGTAGTGAAAACAGCCTCTACTAACTCATCTAGAAAATGATTGATGTTGAAACTCAGTATTCGAAAATTGAGAAGAACTTCCAAGCCCTAATATTCATATTACCAAAGCTCAAGAATTACCTATAGTTCCATGGGGTCCACCAGGTATCCCGCTGCAACCCACTGAAATATATCCTCAACTATTCCACGCTAAATGGGTGCATATCACGATGGGAGGTCATAATACAACAGTTTGACATATGGTACGTGCCTCAGAAGGCCATCAATGGCCATAAATTAGTGAAATTCCTCACCGAACACCCCTCGTAAGAAACTGCACTGTTGGATGCCAAACTTTAGGATGAAGAAGTGTTTTCTATTAAGGAAGACCCCCAAACATGGGAAATATGCTTCGATGGTTCTTCCTAAAGCCCAAAAAGAAAAAAGGATGGAGGATCTCAAGCTCAACAAAGTGGGGCTGAGAGTTATACTTGTATCCCCCAAAAAGGACATCTTGCATTACTCTTTCCTACTTTTGGAAGGGTGTATAAACAATAAAGCAGAGTATCGTTACCTCATTTCAAGCCTGGAATTGGAACTCTAGGTGAAATCCAAACACCTAAAAATAATGCTTGATTCAAAGAAATTCATAAAACATGTCAATGATTACTATTACATTAAGAATGATGTGTTTTTATCCTTGATTAACCATTTTTGAGAACTAATGGAAGAATTCCCATCAGAAACAATGTTGACCTATGTCCCCCAGTCACAAAATGCTTAAGCCAATGCTTTGGAAATTGAAACCACAACTTTGGTTGATCCTAACCGGGATGAAACAGTCATTAGCATTGCCCACCGCCGAATGGTCTTACTATTAATCCAGAGAAACAGGGGGGAAATAAAAGAAATTAGCCTCATTCCTAAGACTCATGTTCATACCATTGGCTAGATGATGCCCATTTAAAGTTACCTTTAGAATGGGGAACTCCAAACTGATATGGATGGAAGGGATCAAATACAAAGATGAGCAATCAACTTTTTCATGCAAAATGAGGTAAACCAAGAGAAGGTTCTCTACAAAAAGGCTTTGATGGATTCCTTCTCAGGTGGATTGATGGGGAATAGATTATTGCAGTCATGAAATAAGTACACATCAGAGATTTAGAGCGCACCAGTCAGCAACCAAACTCTCTCGCCAAATCCAAAGTCTTGGGTATTACTGGCCCACTATGATATAGGATTATACCACATTCACCAAGAAGTGTCATTTATATAAAGTTCATACCAATTTCATACACCTCCCACCAGAGTTACTTCATACATCTAGGTACTCCTCGCCATTCATCCCATGGTGTATGGATGTTGTGGGACCATATCCTCCTACTACATCGAGACATTTCATGTTCACACTCATGGTGACTGACTTATTTTCCAAATGGGCCGAAACCATACCCCTTAAATAAGTTGGGGAGAAAAACATCATCAACTATGTGATGGCCAACATCATCACCATATTTTCTATCCCTCAAACAATCATGAAGGTCAATGACACCAACTTCTACTCTGTTTAGTTGGACAAGTTATACTACGAGTATGGAATTAAGGCGAACCGTTCGTCCCACTACCATGTGGAGGACAACCATAATATATAGTCTTTCAACAAGAATTTCTCCAACATACATAAAATATGGTCAATAAGGAAAAAAAATTGTGGCCAGATAATATCCGTTGTGCTTTATGGGCTTACCGAACCACGACCCGCACGACCACCCAGGCAACCCCGTACTCACTAGTGCACGGGGCAGAGGTAGTTCTGCCTATCAAAATCCAAGTTCCATCACTTCATGTGGACATTTGTGATCAACTTTCTAAGGATGAACAATAACAAATATGGTATGATGAGTTGGAGTAGATAGACGAAAAAATGATGCACACTCTACACCATTTGGATATATACCAAAACCAGATTTCTCAAGCCATCAAGAAAAATGTTCACCTTTGATGCTTCTTAAGTGGAGAAATGGTGTTTTTCCTTAGAGCCCCGATGATACTTGGGAAGAATCCCCCAATTCTTGAACCATTTTTGTAAGGAACATACAGCATACATAGGATCTATTCTAATAGATCATGTTCCCTAATATTAGTGGACGGAAAACTCATCGTGGTTCCCACAAATGCGAAGTTCTTGAAGAAATACTTCGCATAATAACAACAACGCCATATTGAGGTCCAAGATCTATAACCCTAAACCGTGAGAAAAAATGACCCACATTGTTATGGTCCAAGATCTATGACCCTGAGCTATGAGTAAAAATGCCACACAATGTTATGTTCTGACCTCTACAACCTTAAAAAATGAGTCATAAAATGCCCCCCATGTTAAGGTCCAACCTCTATGACCCTAAAATAGGAGTCATCAAAATTCCCCACAGTGTTATATTACAAGCTATATGACCATAAACTATGAGTAAAAATACCCCATAATGTTATTTTCCAAGCTCTATAACCCTAAATTATGAGTAAAAATTTCCCACAGTGTTAATGTTCAAGCTCTACGACCCTAAAATATTAGTAAAAATTCCCCAAAATGTTATGGTCCATGCCCTATGACCCTAAAATATGAGTAAAAATACCCAATGATAATTTCCAAGATCTATGAACCTAAACAATGATTCATAAAAATTCCCCCATGATAAGGTCCGAGCTCTATAACCCAAAATAGTGAGTTATAATAGCCCCCATAATTATGTGGTCCTAACTCTAAGGCCATAAACTATGAGTCACAGTCCTTTTCACATGACGTTAAACTATAATGAACTCGTCCCTGAGACATGAAATTGAACTATGACTCATGTTCTCTCCCTATGACGTTAAACTACATGCCACAAAATGTCTTAATTGCATGATAATAAACTGCATGATTTCTCACAAAACTATGTGTGGCTTGATTCCTTTCCTCGTAGGATACGTAGGGATGCCTCAATATTTTATCTTGGATCATCCCTCATATAGAAAAAAAATTCATCCATCATGCCCCCTATCTACCCATGTTCGTAAGGGAAAACATGACCACTTCTTGTTTCTCACATTGAGTATAACTCCTATGAGCTTAGGATTAGTGGTAGGGATTCACATACGAAATCCAACTATAGAATGACATGGTAGACCTGGAAACCGTAATGGATAGAATGAAAATTCCCCTACCATTTGGACCATGCCAAATCAGTACAGGGTATGTACAGAACTATGTGTGGCTAGATTCCTACCCTCGCAGGATATGTAGCGACTCCCTGATCTTTAATATTAGCCCAGCCCCATTAGGAATGAAAAAGAAAATTCTCCCACCATATTATCTACCTCCCTGCACTTGCGAAGGAGACTTGGTGACCACTCCTTGTTTCTCCATTGAGTATAAATCACGTGACCTTAAGAGTAGTGGTAGGGATCCTCTTACACAAATAAATCGTAGGGGAATGTGGTTGGCCCGACACCCATATCAAGTGAAACCAAAATGTACTCATGTGTACTCGCACATGGACCGTGCCAAATCGGTACAGGGAAATTTCACAACCACATGGGGCTTGATTCCTACCCTTGTGGGATACATAGTGATGCCTCGATCTTCAATCCTGGCCCATCCATCATCATAAAAAATGCACTCAAGCATCCCTACAGATCAAGTAAACGGTTGTAGGGGACATTCAAAACTACGTGTGGCTTGATTCCTACCCCCGCAAGATACATAGTGATGCCCGAATTTGGCATCCCGGCCTAGCCACCAGTAAGAAATGACCCTTTCCACAATACATAGTTTATAATTGTATGGGAATTCCAGGAAAGATCCTATTGCATGACAATAAACATCAAAATACATTAAGAGTTATGTTTGGCCCAATCTTTAGTATTGTGAGATTCTGCACATGCCTCTCAGTCATGAGAAGTCAAAAGATCCTACTCCCCCCTACACATATGAGTCAGAACTGTGTGGATGCTCCAAGTATTTCACATTTAATCATGGTCTGGGTATTCTGATGTTCCCATGAACATCATTCTCATTTTTCAGACACCATACCCAATGAAAACATGGATATCGATACTCATGCAATACGATATAAGATTGAAGGATAGTGTCCCGCTAATACCCTTACTTGACTATGAACATTATGCCCCGGTGGCTCTATATATTTCGCCCAAAAAAATGGCCACCAATCAAAGGAAATTCATCCCCGGGAGAGTCCTCTTCATTCTCAGTATGCTCAATGGTTTACAAGCCCCAAGTCATCCCTTCTGATTCATGTTTCCCCTAGGTCTATGGTTTACACATCCTATCATCACTCACTTTTATAGAACGTCGAAAAATCCTGATTGCGATTAACCTAAAACTATTGATGATTTTTATGATAGTATAATATTCCTCACTGCACGAACTTAAACAACTAGGCCAAAATTTTCTTCACTTCAGGAATCTAAACTTCATAGCATCACATCCTCACCACACGACATTTAACAGAAAGGCCAAAATAATCCATGTTGTATGACTTTAAACTGCATAACAATGGTTTATGCACATAAATTACATCTAATACTGATTTTTCTTTTCCTAATAAATTACACAGAATCCTCGTATTCTCTTATTTCTCACACCGAGAATAGATCACGTGAGCATAGGGATTTCTGCGAGAGATCCACCATGGAATTATGGAAAAACAATCTAGGAATTTGGTCCTAGCAGTATGATCCTAAAAGTCCCGTCACAATTCCATCCCCTAAGAGAAGCCCTATTTCCTGGAAAAGTGATGTTAAATTACCAGTTATCCCAATGATGGAATTAATGCCTTACCCTGTGTACGATGAAGATCTACTTAAGGGGCACCTGATTCCATGTGTAAATCATAGCCCAAATGTACCTAATATGTCTGGATACACTCCTTCCATATTTCAAACATCGTGCTCTGAGAGATCATGAATCTACAGAACCCTCCAAATCTATCTAGGATGGAAGGCCAGTGTCCAACAAAAATATTTGCTAGACTATGGAAATTATGCCCTGATGGCTCTACATATGTCTCCCTCAAAAATGATCGTCGATCAAAGGAAACATTATCCCCATGAGATTCCTCTTCTATTTTAGTATTCCTAATGGCTTCCAAGCCTTGTCCCATCATTACTTATTCAAAGTACCTCAATGTCAAGTTTTATATTGTGCTTTTAACACATATCCTAGAGATATTGTAAAATACAGTCCCAATTAATTTGTAGTCCCTTTTGAGGTGTCTAAAGATATCTCATCCATATGCGTGAGGTTGATCCACATGAAAAATAAGAGTTCCCCCACTCATTTTCGGGTTTCCCCAAAGAAGATCAATTTAAACGCCTCCTTTTTGTGTTCAGAAGCACCCCTGGTGGAAGATCACATACCGTATTCATAAAGTCCCAAATTTCCATAATCCTCAATGGCCATTAGAGACAGAAGGCCAGTGTCCCACATACACCTTTTCTTTACTATACATAGCATGCCCCGATGACTCTGTATATAATGCCCAAAATAATGGATGTCAATCAAAGTCAAATTTTCCCCTAGATATTCTCCTCTAGCTTTTGTATGATCAAATAAAATTAATGCCTTATCACACACCCTGAATTTGGAAAAATCTTGGATAAAGACTTATATAACTTTTTCATTCGAAATTCCTCTGACATAAATGTCTGGGAATAGTTGCCCACTCAAGGCTGATATGAATATTCCTAATGTTTTCTGACAACACTACTCAGGCCACCCACCCACTGTGGCTCTCAAACTCAAAATATGTCCAAAATGTTTCAAATCCCACCAGGCTATCGGAAATGGGAAGTTAGTGTCCTGCGAACACCTTTGATCGAATATGCACATCGTTCCCCTGTGGCTCTGCATATGTCACCCAAAAAAATGGCCTTCAATCAATGGAAAATTTGTCTATATGAGAGTACTTTACTACATCTGTACACCTAAACCGGATCCCAAGCCTCATGCATGTCCATAATTGATATATCAATGTTCAATAAAAATCATTAATTATTGTTTGAATGATACTAGAATATTCCCAGATGATGGTCCAGAATTAGGGCCCTAGCCCGTTAAATCTGGTCAAAGATATTCGACCAAAAAAATCAGTAATATGTTTGATTGGATAGACTGTGAACTTCTAGAGAAAGTAAAAGACACCATACATTCCAGAGGGAAAATCCATAGATTGAACCTATGGTTAAAAGTCAAGTATCAGTTTGTTAAAAAACATTGATCCATCAGAAAAGGAGTAAACCCTATTGGGTCAAAAACCTGCAAAGGGTGGCCAAGGAAAAAGCCATGTTTTTCTCACTAAGCCAATACGAAATAGAATCTAGAAACAATTAGGGTAATATATATAAATAAAAAAGACACAAAAGTTTATGGGGGTTCTCCATTAAACCCCAAAAATAGTTTAACTTCTCTAGCTGAGTCTCGCAGCTGAGGAAAAAATTAGAGCGTGATTCGATTGTTTCAGTTTATTGACTTCAAGTTATGTTTTAAAATAAATTCTTCATTGAAATGGTGTTGAAACCATTATAAAATTTAAATTGAGGGAATTTAGAGGAAAATCAGTTCCATCATATTTCAAAAAATATATGGTGGGAATCCACAACCTGGAGCCTCTCCTTGCGAGCAAGACAGGTCCTCTACAGGAGATGTTCGGCAGAGTCATAGAGTTGCATCAATAATTTGTGAGACTCCAAAATGACTTGGCGAAGCTTTAATAAATTTTCAGTCTTGGCCTCCACACTTTCCCACAGTTCCTCTACTTCCCTCATCGCTTAGAGGTCGGTCCTTTCACCATCCTGCATTTTCCATCACCCCTATTCAATGGCGTATGTGGCCTAGGCTCGTTCCTGTTTGAGTCGCTCCAGTTTCTAGCTCTATTTCTCCACTTCCTGGTCATGCTGTTATATAAAATATTCATTCCTTATGAGTCTTTTTTGAAACTTTGAAACCATTCTAGTATGAGTAGCGTCTTCGTCAATGAAGACTTGGTGGGTGTCAGCCAAATAAGCTGTCGACACTTCCAAGGAGAGTCAAGATTCAAGTAAACTAGTTGCCTCCCGAGCGGCAACCACCTACCTTACTATATCATAATTTTCATGATAGTTGAATCCACTGAAGCACAGGGCCATAAACGGGTGGTATAGATGGGGCATCTTCACTAGCATCTCATCCAATGGAGTCTAGGATATTAGTCTCCAAATGTTCCTCCAAGCCTTTTTCTGAGTGGGAAGAAGATTGACTAGGATTCCTCTATTGGTCTCATAATCACTCCCTGATGATGAAATATAGTTAGTAATGAACTTCACCAGATAGGGACTTGACCCAAAAGCTACAACACAACCTGACTCTACAACAGGCTCATCTATGTTAATGGTTATATATTACAAGATAGGGGCATCCTCCACCGTTACTAAGGCTTGTGGTGGTGGTTTCAAGGATGGAAGGAAGACAACATCAGTATATCCCACCTATGTAGTATCACTACTACCTAAAATAGGTGACATTTCATCTTTAATCCTCAATGTGGCCCCGTGGATATGTGGGATGACTAAAGACCCAGGTCCATACTCGACCAAAATAGTAACCCTCAAGACAGCCTTCAAAAGGTTGTCAATTAATATGAGGCATGAAGGGATGGTCATTCTAGATAATAATATTGGTCTTGAAATCCTGAGGGCAGAAAACATAACCCCTCTTAGAACTGGAAAAAAGGGCACGACAGGCTGCTCAAAATTTTCAAGGTATGGGACATCAACCTCCCGAATTGTGACTTCACCAGAGTTACCATGTGCAAACGAAACATCAATCTCAGAATTTACTACTTATAAATGTTCGAGATCCTCTAAATTGAGATTTATTGGCACTTCGATATTTGAAGCCCCGCTAAGATCCAGCAAGGTTGTGGGCCCACCACTAGACTCATCCCCTACTGTAAATACCACCATATCTCTCCCCACGAGAGTCAGCTCAGCATAGTGAAGTAAGCCTATGAATTTTTTGATGTCGTTCCATTATTGGGGAAGAGATTTTTTTAATCATAGCATGTACACCTAAGGGTTATCAACACCCCCAGTCTCTTCAAATGGTCTTGCTTCCTGGTTCTGATCAGCTGCGATAGACGACGATTCTTCCTCTACCCTAAAAGGGACATAAGCTATAGATTCCTAAGTGGTCATCATCTTGTCTCCAATAGTCCCTACATTAAATACATGTATATACTAGTACATTGAAAATATTAAGGTACTTGTTTCAATAGACATATAAAAAGACAGTTACTTGTGATCCCCCATCGAATATTCTTGGACAGCTAAGAGGCTTGCTTTAATTTCATTGAATGTTGAGGGGATAGCTCCTAATTAGGATCACCCATAGGAGATGGAGGAAATTCCCAGGAAGGGTTTTTGATAGCTACTTACAGATGTTCGTGGGCTCTGTGTTATCCTTACATAGTACCCCCTACCAGTGAGGGGGCGTACTCCTTAGCCACGGTACCTATGAGAGAATATGTCAAGGAAAATCCATTTCTTGAGACCTGATAGTCCCCTGATAAATGAAAAGGAAAGGGGGTGAATTTCAGAATATCCACGACAAAAGAATTTACGGCTGGAGGTTGCAGCTAAAACCTCTTCCATAAGTCATGTAAATACCTACATTAATGCCATGCGGTCCAACCAGTAATCCCTATCTATAGGATAATGAAGTAACTTATCCATTTTAGTCAAGTAAGTAGCCACTTTATCAGGCTCTTCATTGGTTGAAGTGTCGGTATGATAAATGGTTACCCTGAATCCTAGGAGATTGAAGCATTCCCTCTGGAGAAGTATCCATATTTCTTCATCCGATGCACTCTCCATTAGTTCATCAATTACTCTCCAAGAATATGTAAATGTGGTCGTAATTGGGATATCCAGTGGTGGAGGGTTGATGCAAGGCAGCAGGGCAGATTTCGATAACCTTAAACATTTCCTGGGTGTCCCTAAAAATTCAGCACCCCATGAAGAGGAATATTTATGAGACAAAGGGAGTAAGTGAGAAACTTTTTCCACAGTAGCTACAATAGGAGATCCCATGATGTCTTCATTCACATAATTATATTTCAGTCACATCATGGAGAGTACCTAATGTGAGTACATACGATGACCACATTGGGAGTGAATGAGGGTATCGAGGTCCTTAAGACAACAACCCACCCTATCTAGATCCTCATCAAAAGATATTTCAGTTGGTGTTGATACATATCCAATGTTGGTAAGAGAAACTTCCATAGTTTGGAGGAGTTTCCATAAATTGTGAGAGGACCGGATATGGGAAGATGAATGACCTTTGAAAAGATACTATTTCCTCAAGGTCACATGAAATTCAGCCACAAGTGGGATGGATGGTGAACTCCTGGCAGCAGATTAAGTAGCTTTCTTGGATGATCATAAGGTCACAACCCCATCTATCACAACATTCCTTAGGGTGATGTCAATATGCACTCAGAGAAGTTCTCGTGATCGGAAGTGTTCAGAAACTCCCTTCTTCTTCTCCTATCCCTTCACCCCGGATGCCCTGAAATTCACCACAATGGGGACTCGGTTGGATAATTGGTCATCAGGATATGACATAACTCAGGCTTCTACATAGTTTTTGGTGTTGAAGGGCACAAAATCAGTAGGATCCGGAAGTCGGGCCTGGCTCTGCGTGTCCTCCTGAGTGAACATCATCCATAATTGGCGAGATATTATCTAGTGCTTCTCTTAACAAGAACCGTTGAGTGCATGGGGACACAAATTCTGAACGTAGTTGAATCATTAACTAAATATACAGGGTGTATAACCCTCTCAAATAGTATCCTCTATGATATGGGAAACCATTAATCCTTCTCACAGAGAAAATAATTAACCCAAATTGATTAAATCTTCAAATGAATTATTTTTAATGGTAATAGTGGGGAAATCATAAGGGTGGTAAGAAAAACATTTATGAACTTTAAGAAAATCCATTATGTTTTTCTCGTTCCTTTCGGTATGCCCCTATTTCTTATCCAAGGAATCCCATGCCACTGACATAACCCCACTGGTGCTCGGAAGATACGATCGGAGGGTAGAATGAGGGATTGTTAGTGAATTGATGAAGGAAAAACCCCCTACTTGGGCTCCCATATTTTTCCAATGAATTTGAAAAGGTTCGTCCATCCAGTAAGGTGACCCACCTTCACTAATTCATCCTAGTAGGTGGTATATCATGGAAAAAACTGGGATATCCAAATTGATTCATTTTCTTGTGGCTAACTGAGTGACCATGATGAATTTTGAGGCTCTTACTCTTCCAGATTCCCACATTGGTAGGAGCCACCCATTTAAAAACATGTTAATGAAATCAAATAGTAAAAATAATAGATCATTGTCTGTGATGATTTCCCATCCCCATTTTTTAGAAATTCCTCTCTTATAGGGGTCCAATAAGTACCCACTCATTACTAGGTTGATTTAGTGGGACAAGCCATGGGTCTCTACAGATAGGACTCTAATCCCGTGTACTTGACAAAGGTTCCAAACTAGTCGATGAAAGGAACTTCTTTTTTGGGAAGGGATCACTATCCTTCAAAAGAAACTTTGTTTGGATGATGAGTTTTCTGGATAAAGGAGGGTTATTTCCTCATCATCCTAAATAGTGGAGGAAGTAAGAAACTCATCATACATGTCCACAATGATAAGGAATCATGAAGTCAGCCAAATTTCCCATATACTGAAGCCAGCCTCCCCATGGTTCAAATGAAACGTGTTGGTGTTTGGACTCCACCTTCTTAAGAGCTGTGAAATAAGGGTAGTATGACAATGGGTGTATGTCCGAGTCACCACAACATACTCGTATAGTACCACAATCTATAGCTCAGATCAGAATTATTCATAAATCTGGTGCACCCAAAAGGGCCACCCACAATCAATGCCAAATGCGCCTCCAGGGATAAGGTCTCACCAGAATGACCAGGCATGCTACTCATTTGTTATATCCTTCCTTGCAATGCTCTGAAAACAGTGGTCCGTCTAGTCGGGGTTTCAGTGCACCCCCTCTAAAGTTCGAGGTGTGTACTGTAGAAAAGGTCTGTAGGAAGTATATCTCGGGAGGTACTGCCCATTGAAAGAAATTAATGATTTTGGAATAGAGGTATTGATTATCTAGGAGGTAGGATAGTTAATCGAGTTTGGCATTAGGATCATTATGTCAGTAGATAGACTGAACCCATAACAAGGAAGCCTGTCTGAGGCTGGGTACTCCCGTTGGCATACTAAAAGCAGAGTCGTCAGTGATTGGTGAAATGAAATGACCGAGATTTTTTTGACAGTTGAAGCTGTCATGCACTTTGATATTTCTTCATTAGCTGAAATAAGAGAAGTAACAATAGTCTTAGTAGAGGCAGAATCATTGGCAACAACCTATGGATCAGCCATTTTAGTCTGCACAGGAAGATCCAAAATCTGATGAGAAGTCGGTCCCACAAAAAATTTGTTGGATAAAGGCCATGGAATAGTGGTTAAAAGACTCAAAATATGTCCACATGAAGCTCCACATATGGATTCCAGAAATGGTACATGGTAGCTAGATACCAAGTACTAAATGATATGTAGAAGTAACCCGACTTACAACTATGGTACATGGAATCACCCCACCGCATATATCCATGGTACGTGAAACATCTATGAGGCATTGTCCCATGGGTTTTTGGTAGAAAAATTGAAAGATTCATGAAAGATAGTCTATGAACCTGGGCTTTGATTATATTCATGTTCAGAAATGGTGGGATAGGGTTTATGTTCGAATTGTTAATATTCATAAAAGACTGCTTTTCCAATCCAAGTTCAGTATGCAGACAGGCCAGCCCTGTAGCATCCTCCTACGTGAAATCCGGATTTTAAGTCTTAAAATTACACAATCCCATTTTCAAAATCCAAATTGTGGTTTTCGGATGGTGAATTCGCAAAGTGATCTGTTCATGCCACATGCAAAGAAGTATATGAGTGCAGTTTTTGTAGGGACCATGTTACGTGAGATATGAGGAATCCAGGGAAATCGAGATCACTTTTCACCGCATGAAATGATAAATGAAAATTGAAATAGGCCCCTATATATAGGTGTGATCCTCTCAAACTGGACCATCTGTTCTACTACGGACCATTTTAGTTCAGGACCACTTCTATATTGGAATATTCCACTTTTCATTCCGAATGGACACCATTATTTTGGGGGTATTTGTAGGGTCCTGAAAATTCAGACAAGGAAAGAAAATACCCCCACGATCTCTTTGAAAAAGGAAGAAATGCTCCTGCAAAATCTGAAAGGTTAATGGACTCAAATTAAGTGGTAAATTTCATAAGGAACTTGAAGAAATTAATGTTTTCAAGGCATTTCAAGTGGCCTGCATACCATCACTAGGAAGGGTACATAGAGAAGCTGGACCACGAACCAATAGGTATGCGGAATGATCCACGAACCGTCGGCCTGTAGGGCGATGGCCAACAAGCATGGAAAACCAAAAACCACATCGCTGAGAGATTCATATTCTTGAAGACCATCCACGTACCATGCCACAAACCTATCAATTCACGGATGAGGCCAACGGGCAGGGATCTGTGAACCATTATCACGAACTAAATCCGCTACGTACCTCGGCTGACTGAGTCTTCTGCGGGACATGATATTTCTTCAATGGGCCTCTGAAAATGGTGTCGTGTTCTCAATATATATGATTGCTACTATAATCTATAAAAGGATCATAGTATAAGTAAAAAGGAATAACACAAATTGGGAGAAGGATAGTGATAAGGATATGTGACAAAAGCATGAGGGATAAGTAGAGGTTGCACTTTGACTTTTGTTTCGTTTAATTGGAAAAATCCCGAATTGCAAACCACTCCCTCCACAGTTATAGCCGACCACAAACCATAAAATAGGGGAATTGAATAATAATAATAGAACTGCAAACCTAACTGGTGAACAACAAACCAATGGCTTCTTGAAGATGAACTCCCTGCGAATGATGATTTCCCATACCCACCTTCAATATGGTGCCTCATGTAGCGCACCGCTACGCGGAAAAAACCTGACACCATGTACCACCTAGGTACATGGATGGAACTAGAAGCAGCATGATCGGATGTGTACCACTAGGGTAGATGGTATCCTATACCCATGGCCACATACCACATCGGTACATGGACGGTCCCTCTGCTCGCATACCACTATGGTATGTGGAGCCTCACCCATCCCGCGTAAAAAATCAGCCCATAGAATGGGGGTTTTTTTGGGTATTGTTCTTTTTAGTTCCAACCTCACCCCTCCATTACCGTATAGTCCTTCATGATCCCTCTGCTAACTAGTCCTCTAGAATCAGGCCAAAGCCTCCTCCATATTTGATGGACACATATGGTGAAACCATCAGGCGTATTAGCACGCCCATTTTGAATTTACAAACCCATGGTAAACAGAGTCACGAACTCTCTCCCCATAATGGTGCGAGCTTCGGGAATGCTTGTGAGGGTACATCCCCATGGTAACCCAGATCCTAACTTTGGGATACCAATGTGAACCTCACTGTTCAAGGTATTAGGGGTGATCACTTTCTTTTCCATTCAGCAAGGAATAGTGATCAGTCAAAGGGGTTATGTTTTCTCCCCCCTTTGATGAGGATGAAACTCTTCCCCTTCATAGAATGTGCTCAAGGGAACTCCCACTGAGGTAAGTCCCCAATCTTTTAGGGTAGGGCTGCATGACCTTTAATTCCTTCTAACATGGGATGGTTCATTGCTCTGTGCCCTTGCCCATGGATGCTCGGACCTCTTCCATTGTGGGCTCTCCCACCCAACCAATAGGGTAATAGGCATGTGCATTGTTGAATCATTCACGTCCTCTTGTTTCCCACATCGAGAATGAATCACACGAGCTTAGTGATTTTTTAGGATTATAACATCCAAATGGAGTTGAACTGCGAGAAATATAATTCCTGAAAAAACCAGGATATGTTGGAAGCCTACTAGAAGGACTGAGCTCAAAAGGGTTCCCATCCAAGACGTTCCACCCAATCATTCCCCCATAATGGGAAGCTTCTAGGAGTAAGACACACATGAGTTGAACTACAAGAACTCTGATTCCTAACCAAACCATTATACATTGGATGCATGCCAAAAGGCCCGAGATCAAAAGGGTACCCATCCAAGAGGGTCCTCCCAATCATGCCCCATCAATGGGAAGCTTCTATGTGTAAGTCCCAAACGATTTGAACTACGTGGGTTCTGATTCCTCTCTCAAGTATACGTAGGAATGCATTATTATGGGCTCGATTCTAACATTAAGTCACCTTCCATTCCCCCTAGATGAAGATAAACTCTAGATCACCTTATAATATGGCTTATGTTATCATTGCCTCTGTAGCATCGAATACTTGCATTCTTACGATGATCTTGCAAACTAAGGGTATCCCAAGGACACACTATTTGGAAATGAATCAAGGAATCATGAACATAAAAACATGACTTAAATCTAGAAGAGAGTCCCGAAAGAAGAAATAATATTCTCCTAGAAGGGTACAGAGAGCCTGACCTCCCATCCTCTTGAACAATGGACTCCTTAAGTCTTCTTGGCCAAATATTAATCCAACGAGCACCTACCTTTGGAAAGAAGGTCCATGAATCCTGGAGACCAGGTCCGTTGGGAATCCATGGCTCCACGAATAGACTCATTAAGGACCATCTGAGGAAGTTATATCCAAGAAGGACTGATTGTGAATGTTCTTGAACCCTCCACAATCTCCCAGTAGGGTAAATAGTTACCATAGGGTTAAATAAACATTATTTAAAGGATAATGATGTTGAATGTGTCGAAACAAAAGGAATGGTGAATTCTATGATAAATCGTCTCTATAGAAAAAGGTACGGGTGACGATCATCGTTGTTCCATCTCCGTACAACCTATAAATGTGACACCTCAAAGGTGGAACAATAGTTTTTTACAATTTTAGGGATTTTTAGGCCTTTTTAGGTATTTTCATGGATTTTAAGTGTTCATAGGGTTTTTAGGAATTTTTTAAGATTTTTAGGGGTTTCCATGGAATTTTAGGGTTTTGTAACTTTTTTTTCGAAATTATGGTTTTATATAATTTTTAATGTTTTTAGTGTTTCAATACGTTTTTAGAGTTTTTAGTGGATTTTATGATTTTTATTTTATTTTATAGTATTTCACGGTTTTAAGGGTTTGTATAGTTTTCCAGGAGTTTTCGGGGGATTTTATGGTGTTTAGGTTTTTTATGTTTTTAGTAATTTTTTAGGATTTTTATGGGTTTTAGTGTTTTTAGGGGTTATAGTGATTTTATGTGTTTATAGGTTTCCTTAGGGTTTTTAGGGGTTTTAGGGTTTTATAGGTTTTCAATGTTTTTAGGATTTTTTGAGGTTTTTGGGGTTTTATATTTTTAAGGTTTTTAATGTTTTTTGATTTTTTGAACATTTTTAGTGTTTTAATGGTATCTAGAGATTTTTTGTTCTTACTATATTTATGGGTTTTTAGGGGTTTTATGGTTTTTAAGGGTTTTCTGGTTTTCTGGTGTTTTTCTTTGTTTTTAGGGTATTTTATGTTTTCATAGGATTTTCGTATTTTTTTATAATTATTATGGTTTTTAGGGTTCTGTTTGGTTTTTATGGAATTATTAGGGTTTAGGGAGGAGGGTTAAAGTTTTTTAGGATTTTTTGGTGTATTATGGCCTGTTGGGGGGGTTTTAGTTATTTTAGGTTTTAATGGTTCTTAGAGTTTTATCATTTTTAGAGTTTAAAGGGGGGTTTAGAGATTTTAGTGGGTTTTTATAATTTTTTAGGCGGTTTAAAGGGGTTTGGGGGTTCTTTTATATTTCAAATGGTTTTCAAGGATTTTAGTTATGTTTGTTGACATTAATTTTTGAGGATTTTTAGTACTTTCATGTTTTTAATTTTTTAGAGATTTTTAGTGTTTTTTTTTGTTTCAAAAGATTTGGGATATTTTTGGGTTTTAGGGGTATTTTTGACAGTTTAAATATTTAATTGGTTTAAGTGTTTTTTTATCATTTTTGGGGTTTTAATGGGTTTTTAGAGTTTTTAGTGGTTTATGGTTTTATGGTCATTTGGGGGTTTTTATATTTTTAGTGTTTTTTATCTTTTTCATGGGATTTGCATGTTTTTAGGGGTTTTTAAGTTTTAAGGTATTTTTAAGGATTTTTTAGTATTTTTATGGTTTTACTATATTTTGGTATATTTGTGGTTTTAGGGTTTTAGGGGTTTTACTATTTTTGGGTCTTTGGGTTTTTTAGGGGGTTTTGAGATCTTTAGGGGTTTATGATTTTTATAGTTTTTAGTTTGTTTAGGGGTTTAAGGCATTTTAGTGTTTTTAGTAGTTTTTTGGTTTTTATTAGTTTCAATGGTTATTAGGGGTCCTTATGGGTTTTTAGGTTTTCATAAAATTTTAAGGATTTTTTAGGATTATTATGTTTTTAGTGGTTTTAATGTTTTAAGATATTTTATGGATTTTTGGGTTTTTAGGGGTTTTAGTGGTTTTCATGTTTTTTATGGTCTTTTGGGTTTTGCTGTGTTTTTATGTTTTTAGGGGTGTTGAGGATTTTAGAGTTTTGTAATGTTTTGAGAGATTTTAAGGGGTATTAGTTTTTTTAGTGGTATTTTTTGTTGTTTATGATATTTTAGGGGTTTAAAGGTTTAAGGGGTTTTATTTTTTTCATGTTTTTTTTAGGTTTCTTTATGTTTTTTTTTGTTCATGTATTTTTAGATATTATTTCGAATTTTTATGGTTTTTAATTTTTTTATGTAATTTTTAGGAACTTATCATTTTAAAGACATTTAGGGGATTTATTGTTTTAGGTGTTTTTTTTGTTTTTTGGGTTTTATAGTTTTTGTTATTTTTAATGTATTTATGGTTTTCATGGTTTTTTGGGTTTTTTTGGGGTTTTATTGTTTTTTCATGCTTTTGGGGGTTTTTAAGATTTTTAATGTTTTTAATGTTTTAGGGGTTTGATGGGGTTTTAGGGTACTTAGAGGTTTTTATTGTTTTATGGGTTTTTATGGTTTTTTTGTTTTTTATGGTTTTTAGGGTGTTTTCATGTTTTTATGGGTTTTTACGTTTTCATGGATTTTTAAGAAATTTTTAATTTTTTTTTGTTTTTAGGGTTATTAAGGATTTTGAGGGTTTTAGGGTTTTTCAAGGTTTGTAGTGTTTTATGAATATTTTGGGTTTTATTGTCTTTTTTATTTTTAATGTTTATTTTTTGAGTTTTTAGAGTCTTAAAGAGTTCTATATATTTTTAACGTTTTTAACGATTTTAGAGTTTTTAGCTATTTTTTGGGTTTTTATGGGTTTTAGGGTTTTTATCTATTTTTTGGGATTTTAGGGTTTTTAATATTTTTAGAGGTTATTTAGGGCAAGGATGATGTGAGGGTCGGGCTATTCCCGGTAACCCCAAATTTATTAGCAAGAAAAAAGGAGACACTACAGACAAGGGAGGGGAGGGGTCAAACGACCCGCACCCAAAAACCCCTTACAAACCACCCCAAAAAAGAAAAACAAAGAAAGAAAAAGACTCAAAAGCAGACAAAACAACAACATTATCACGTCACATCCAGCCAGTACCAGCATCCCACATCCAATATTTATAGTTTTTTTATGTTTTTCAAAAACAAATTGGGGATTTTTAGTATTTTATTGGTTTATAGTGTTTATTAGGGGTTAAAGGGATTTGTAAGGGTATTTCGTGTTTTTATAGTTTTAATGTTTTTATGGGTTTCATTTATTTTTGGGTTTTATTGTTATTTTTTGTTTTTAGGGTCTCATTTTTTTTGGATTTTAACATTGTAAGAGTTTTATGGGTTCTTGTGGGTTTTTAGTGGTTTTTTTATTTTATGGGTTTTAGGGGTTTTAATGCATTTAATGGGTTTTTTGTTTTTATGGGGTTTTTATAGGTTTTAGTGTTTTTATATTTTCGAGGACTTTATGGATTTTTTTTATTTTAATGAATTTTTTGTTTTTAGGGTCTTTAAGTATTTGGAGGGGTTTTAGGGGTTTTCAAGGGTTTTAGGGTTTTTTCAATTCTTTATAGTCTTTTGGGGTTTAAATTGTTTTTTGAGTTTTTAGGGTTTTTAAATTTAGATATAGTCTTTAAATATATCTAGTATTTTAATGGGGTTTAGAGTTTTAAGTGGTTTTATAGGGTTTTAGGTTTTAAGCATCTTTGGGGTTTTGTTGTTGGAAGGGGGTTTTGAGGGTTTTAAGCTTTTATGGATTTTTAGGTCTTTTCATGTGTTTTATGTTATTAGTAATTTTAGGGTTTTAAGTATTTTGAGGTGTTTAGGGGTTTTCAGGGTTTTCTATGTTTTTAGGGACTTTTTGAATTTTAGGATTTATTTTGGGGTTCTTAGGGGTTTTAATATTTTTTTATAATTTTTAATATTTTAAGGGTTTTTTTATTTTTTAGTTGGGTTTTATGGTTTTTAAAGATTTTAGTGTTTTTAGAGGTTTTTATGATTTTCTTATGTTTTTTATGTTTTTATTGTTTTTTAGAGATTTTTTAGGCTTTTTAATGTTTTTTGGGGTTTTATGGCTTTTAAACATTTCATTTTTTTTGTTTTTTTTGGGTTTTATGGTTCGTAGGGGTTTCCTGGATTTTTTCGATCCTTTGGTTTTTAGGGTTTTTTTTGAGAATTTTAGGGTTTTTATGTTTTTTAGAGTTTTTTAATGTTTTTGGGGGCTTTAAATGATATTATAGGTTTTAGTTCCTTATGTTTTTTTAGATCTATATTGTTTTTATGGTTTTCAAGGGTTTTATGGCTTCCACGAGGTTTTAAGGATTTTAATGAGTTTTTATATTTTCATGGATTGTTAGTTCTTTTTTATGAATTTTATGGTTGTAGGGTCTTTAGGGATTATTAGGGGGTTTTTGGGTTTTCAATTTTTTTGGGTTTTTAGGGTTATTTGGGTCTTTTGGGGATTTTAGGATTTTTTGTTTTTTAAGAGTTTTATGGTTTTTAGATTTTTTTACTATTTTTAGGGGGCTTAAAGGGTTTAAGGAATTTTGTTGTTTTTAGTTTTTTATGGGTTTTCACGGTATTATAGGGTTTTACATTTTTATGGATTTTTAAGGTTTTTTATGATGTTATTGTTCTTAGGGTTCTTTTTGGATTTTAGGAATTTTTATGTTGTTTAGGAATATGTAGGATTTTTAAAAAAATTAAGGGGTTTTAAGGTTTTTAGGGGTTTTTGAGTTTTAAGGGTTGTAATGGTCTTTTGGAAATTTTTATTGTTTTTAGGGGTTTATTGGATTTTTTTATTTTTTTAATTTTTTCTATGGGTTTAGGGTTTTTAAGGATTTTAGGGATTTTGTGGATCATAGGTGTTTTTAGGATTTTATGGGTTTTTTTAATGTTTTATTGTATTTTTAGGGAATCGTTATGATTTTTATGGTTTTTAGGTTTTTTAGAGTTTTGAGGGGTTTTGAAGGTTTTTAGGGACTTTTGCAGTTTTTAGGGTTTTTTGAGTATTTATGGATTTTAAATATTTTATAGTTTTATAAAAAATTTAGAGGGTCTTATGGTTTTTTGAGTTTTTGTAATGTTTTAATGATTTTTTAGGCTTTAAGGGTTTTTATGTTTTTATGTTTTCTTTAGGTTTTTTAGGTTTTTATATTTTTAGGGATTTTTGGGCTTTCTTAGGATTTTGATCATTTTTAAGGTTATTATAGATTTTTAGGGTTTTTAGGATTTTTTGCATTTTTTGGATTTTAGGGATTTTCATGGTTTTATTGGAACTTTTGTGTTGTAGGGTTCTTTTTGAGTAATTATGGATTTTTTGGGGTTTATAGAATATTTTTAAAAGAAATTAGGTGTATAAAGGATTTTAATAATTTTGTTGATTTTTTAGGGATTTTATGGGTTTTGAATGTTTTTAGGGGTTTTATGGTTTTCATAGGGTTTTCATGGTGTTTTATTGGTTTATTAGGGTTTTTATGTCTGTAAGGACTTTTGGGTGTTTTTTTGGATTTTTATAGTTTTTAGTGTGTATTTGGTATTTTAGGGATTTAGTGGGTTTTTGATGGATTTCATGTTTTTTAGGGTTTTTAGGATTTTTCAGGATTTTTATGGCATTTTTATGTTTTTTGGGGTTTTTTCATTTTATAAGGTATTTAATGTATTTATTTTTTTTTATTTTTTAGGTGTTTAATGGTTTTTTGAGTTTTTAGTGGGGTTTTTATGGTTTTTATGGGTTTCAAGATTTCATAATTTTTAGGGGATTTTATTGTTTTTAGGGATTTTTCAGGGGTTTCAGTGTTTTTAAAATTTTGAGAGTTTTTTTAAAGATTTTTAGTATTTTAATGATTTTTTGGGGGTTTTCAGTGTCTTTTTGGGTTATAAGGATTTCTTATTGTTTTTTAGGGTTTTAAGGTTTTTGTGTTTTTTATTATTTTTATACATTTTAATTGGGGTTTAGAGTTTTTAGTTGTCTTAGGATTTTTATGGGTTTTTAGGGTTTTCAAGGTTGTATGGATTTTATGGTTTTCAGGTGATTTTCATGGTTTTTAGGGATTTTTATGTTATTGAGGATTTTTAGGTATTTTTAGTATTTTTTTATTTTTATTGGTTTCTATGGTTTTTAGGTATTTTGAGAAATTTCATGGTTTTCAGGGTTTTTTTTGGGTTTTTAGTGATTTCATGGGTTTTAAGGTCATTTTGGGTTTTTATGGTTTTTGATTTTTTAGGGATTTAAAGGTTTTCTATAATTTTTTCACGTTTTTATTTGTTTAAAGCGTTTTTATAATTTTTTTGAGGTTTCAGGGTTTTTATGGGTCTTTAGAGGCTTTTATGGTATTTAGTTGTTGTGATGGGTTTTAGGGGAATGTCATGGTTTTTATGATTATAAACATTTTGAGGATTTTTTATGAAATTTTTAGGATTTTTAACATTTTATGGGTTTTAGGGTAGTTATGGGATTTTAAGGTTTTTATTGTTTTTAGGGGTTTTAGGATCTTTTGATTTTTAGGTGTATTTTTTAGTTTACAGTTTTTTTTAAAAAAACATAGAGTTTTTTTTAACATTTTTAAGGGTTCTGGGGTTTTTGAGTTTTTAGTGTTTTAGGGATTTTAGGGGTTTGTAGGGTTTTATAAGGTTTCTAGTGGTTCTTATGGTTTTTATGTATTTTTATGGTTTTTATGGTTATTTAAATTTTTATGAATTTGTGGGTATTTTCTAAGATTTTTAATTTTTTTGGTTTTTATGGTTTTTAGTGATTTTCATGTTTTTTGGGTTACTTTGTTGTTTTAGTGTTTTAAGTGTTTTAGTATTATTTAGGTTATTTTTAGGTTTTTAGGGATAATTTTATAGTTTTTAGGGTTTTTAAGGTTTTTTAGGGTTTTTAATGTTTTTACGGGTTTTAAGGGTTTTTAGAGTTTTTTGTGGGGTTTTGAAGATTTTTAGGGATTGTAATGGTTTTAGGGGATTTTATGGTTTCATGGGATTTTCATGTATTTTATTGGTTTTTTATATTTTTAGGGATTTTTTTGGGATTTTTATGGTTTTTATGTTTTCTTTGGGTTTTAAGGTCTTTATAGGTTAATGGTCTTTTTTTTGATAATAGGGCATTTTAGCATTATTAGGGTTTTAATGTATTGTATTTTTCTTATTTTTTGTTGGAGTTTTAAATTGTTTTATAATTTTTAGGGTGTTTTAAGGTTTTTAAGAGTATTAGGGGTTTTTATGTTTTATTAGGTTTTATGGTTTTCCAGGTTGTTAGGGGTTTAGGGGTTTTTACCTTTTTAGAGATTTTCTGGGATTCTTTAGGATTTTTATTGTTTTTAGAATTATTTGGTATTTTTAGGGATTCTGAGGGTTTTCAATTTTCCTTATTGTTTTTAGGGGTTATAGGTTTTTTTTTCTTTTTTTTTGGTTTTGGGGTGTTTTTTTGATTTTGTGTTGTTTTAAGATTTATAAGATTTTTTAAACACTTTTACATGATTAAACGGTTTTTAGTCTTTATAGGGTTTTATGTTTTTTGGGTTTTAGGGGTTATAAGGTATTTATGGGGTTAAATGGTTTTCAAATGGGTTTTCATCATTTTTATGGTTTTTTATATTTTTGTGGTTTTTAGTGATTATTGGGGATTTCTTGGGTATTCAGGTTTTGTAGTGTTTTAGGGACTTTGATGAGTTTTTGGGTTATTTAGGGTTTTAATATTTTTTGGGATTTTATATAGAGGGTGGGTTGGGTTATTTAGGGTTTGATTAGTTTTAGGGGTTGTACAGGTTTTTTACATTTTTAACATATTTAGGGGTTTAAATGGTTTTTAGAGTATTAGTGGCTTTTTGGATTTTTATGGGTGCTCAGTGTTTTAATGGTTTTTGTGGAATTTTTAGGGTTTTAAGGTTTTTTCTTTATTTTTAATATTTTTAGGAATTTTTAGGTATTTTTTTATGGGTTTTAAGGTTATTTAAGGTTATTAAATATTTTTTGGAATATTTTGTTTTAGGTTTTTTAAGTTTTTTTTGTTTTTTATAGGTTACTATTGATTTTTTTGTTTTTAAGGTTTTTTATTGTTTTTAAAGATTTTTAGGGGTTTAAGGGTTTTATATTTTTTAGTGGTTTTATGTTTTTTTTGGGTTTTTAAAGTCAATAGGGTGTTATGGGTTTCGAAGGGTTTTAGAATTTTTTATGTTTTCTTAGATTTTATATATTTTTAGTATTTTTATGGGGTTTAGGGTTTATTACAGTTTTTCAGTATTCTTGGGGGTTTATCTTTTTTAGGTTTTTTTATAATTTCTAACATTTTATAGGGGTTTTAATGGTTTTTAGAGTTTTAGTGGTATTTTTGGATTTTTATGGGGTTTTATTGTTTTAGGGGGTTTTACGGTTTTTAGGGGATTCTAGGTATATTAGGGTTTTAAACAATTTCTCGGATTTTTATGGATTTTGATGTGTTTTTTAGATTTTTTATCGGGGTTTTAGGTTGTTATGGGATTTTATCATTTTTAGGGTTTTGATTACTTCCATGAGTTTTTCATGGATTTTTGGACTTTTACATTTTCATGGAATTTTGGGAATTTTTTAACATTAATGAGGTTTTTAGGGTTTTGAGGGATTTTAGGGATTTTGAGCATTTTAGAGATTTTAAATGTTTCTTGGGCTTTTTGGGGATTAATGGGTTTTAGGGACTTTTGGGATGGGGGGGAGGGGGTTGAGTTTTTTTTTGTTTTTAATGTTTTTAGAGTCTTTTAACATTTTTACATATTTTAAGAGATTAATACTTGTTAGTGGTTTCAAGAGTTTTTATGGGTATTTTATACTTTGTATGGTTTTTATGTTTTTCAAGGGTTATTCAATGTTTTGATATTTTTTACATTTCAAGTATTTTTTGGAAATTTTAGGATTTCTATAGTTTTTAGGGGGGTTTATTGTTTTTATATATTTTGGGGATATTCAGGGTTTTTAATTTTTTTCATTATTTTAGTGCCTTTCGGGGGTTTTTAGTTTTTTTATTTTTATAGGTTTTTAAATGTTTTTTAGTGATTTGAATTTTTTTATTGAATTTAAGGGTTTTAGGTTTTTAGTAGTTTTTAGTGTTTTTATGGTTGTATATGTGCATTATGGTTTTAGGGGTTTCTATGGTTTTCAAGGGGTTTTTAGGGTTTTGGGTATTTTTTTCTGGGGGTTTTTAGGGATTTATTAGGGTTTTTATGTTTTTAGGATATTTATGGGTTTTAGTGATTTTAATGGGTTTAGGGGTTTTCATTAATTTTTAGGGTTTTTAGTGGTTTTGATGGTTTTAGGGTTTTTTGGGATTTAGGGTTTTTTATGTTTTTTTGGTGTCTTAAGGTTTTTTTAGAGTTTTTAACTTTTTTTGGGATTATGTTTTCTTAGATAAATTTTATTTTTTTATTTTTAGGGTTTCTATTGTTTTTAGGGATTTATGGTTTTAGGGGTTTTATAGTATTTATAGGATTTTCATGGTTGTCATCTTTTTACGGATTTTATATCATGTTTTCAGCTACAATTCGGTGGTAGATTATAGTGGTTTGACTCTTAAGGTGGTCTTGTTTTTAAAGAATTTAATATTTGTGATGGTCCTAGGATATTCTTTCACATTGATGTTGGTGTGTTACTTCTGGTGGAAGTTGAAGGTGGTGGTTCAAGATATTTTTGATTTTGGACATCCTTGGTGAATCAGTTATATGCAGAGATAAATTAAATAGATAGTGGAAGGTACCATCGTCGGCGGTGAAAGGAAGTGATTCGGTGGTCTAGTTTTTTTATTTCTCGAGGTAACGATGTGGGGTTCGATTAGACTTTTCTTCATGCTTCCCAGTTACCTATACCATCTCTCCCATGGTTTGTAGTTTTAT
This sequence comes from Viscum album, assembly GCA_963277665.1. Taxonomy (NCBI): domain Eukaryota; kingdom Viridiplantae; phylum Streptophyta; class Magnoliopsida; order Santalales; family Viscaceae; genus Viscum; species Viscum album. The sequence goes on from OY728157.1 coordinate 1,319,921,217, forward strand.
TGTTTTTTGAAATTGTAGTTTTGAAAATGTGTGGTTGAATCTACGGGTTCAAAAGTTGATTAGAAGTTTGGTGCACCATTATAGCCAATATGGTTCATACTTAATCCTACTTAAAAAAATTTCTTATAAAAAAAATACATGTGTGGATGGATTTTTATATATTTTTAGGTTTTTATGTGTTTTAAAATTTTAATTGTTTTTAGGGATTTTGATGGTTTTTATGGTTTTTAGGGTGTTTTAGGGGTGTTTGGGTATTTTGGGATTTTCAGGGTTTGTTAGTTTTTAATGGTTTTTAAGGTTTTTAGAGTTTTTTAAAAAAATGATGGATTTTATTGATATTTATAGGTCTGGTGGTTTTTAATGTTTTCTATGATATTTTATGGTGTTTAATGTTTTTGGATTTTAAATGTTATTTCAATATTTTTAGGGTTTTTTCTACTTTTAGTGATTTTTAGTAAATTTTTTTAGTGTTTTTAGTTTTTACGGTTTTTGGAAAATATTATGTGGTTTTAGAGTTTTCATGGCTATTTTGGTTTTTTTGGGTTTTTATCTACTTTTTGGTTTTATAGGGGGTTTGTTAAATTTTTTGGGGTTTTAGGAATTTTTAGGAATTTTTAAATTTTTAGGGGTTTTAAGGATTTTTAGTGTGATAAGTGGTTTTTTGTTTTTGGTTTTTATTGGTTTATAGGATTTTTATGGTTTTTAAAGGGTTTTTGGTTTTAATGGGGTTTTAATGTTTTTAGTTTTTTTAAGTTCTCTATAATTTTTTGTGATTTTTTAGGATTTTTATTATGTTTACAGTTTTCTTAGGATTTTTGGGATTTTGAGAGGGTTTGGGAAATTCAAGGTTTTTTAGGGTTTGTAGAGTTTTTTACTTTTTAAGGGTTTATCGATTTTTAGAGAATTTATTGTTTTTTAAGTTTTTATTGTTGTTATTTGGGGTTTTTAAGGTTCATATTTTTTTTATGGTTTTAAAGGATTCATCAATGATTTGAGGTTTTTTACATTTTTAAGTATTTTATGGTTTCTTATGGTTTTCAGGATTTTTAATGGTTTTTAGTTTTTTTTGTTTTTAGGTTTTTTTTGAGTTTTTAGGTGTTTTAGGTTTTTTTTTGTTTTTATTTTTTTTTGTGGTTTTAAGGGTTTTCTGAGTTTTTAATGGTTGTAGGTACTTTAAGATTTCTTGGCATTTTTAGGGGTTTAGGGATTTTATGGTTTTCATGGGTATTTAGGGATTTTAGTGTCTTTTATGTTTTCAGGTATTTTTATGAATTTTATGTTAATTTATGGTTTTAGGGGTTTAAGGGTTTTAATGTATTTTGGGGGTTTTAGAGATTTTGATGGATTTTAGGGGGTTTGGGTGCTTTTAATGTCTTTAGGGTTTGGGGTTTTTTGGGGATTTATGGTTTTTCGTGTTTTTAAACATTTTTAATGGTTTTTATGGTTTTTATTTATTTTAGTGGGTTTTGGGATTTTTAGGAGTTTTAGTGGTTTCTATGGTTTTTAGTGGATTTTTTGGGATTTTATGGTTTTCTATGTTTTTAGGGATTTTTACATATTTTTGACAATTTTTATGTTTTTAGGTTTTTTTAGGATTTTAATGGATTTTGAGTTGTTTTAGGGGATTTTGGTTGTTTTTAGTGTTATTATGTTTTTGAGCCATTTACGGCTTTTGGGGGGTTTTCGGGCTTTTTTGAGTTTTTAGTGTTTTAATGATTTTTCAATTTTTTTCTATTTTACGGGTTTTAAGTGTTTTTAGAGATTTTAGTGGGTTATTATGATTATAAGGGGTTTTTATATTTTTTAAGGGTCATAGGGGTTTTCATAGTTTTCAGGGGGTGTCAGGATTTTTAGGGTTTTTATGGTTTTTGAGTATTTAGAGCCTTTTTACGATTTTAATGGCTTTTAGTGTTATCTTAGATTTTTAAGGAATTGAGGTGTTTTATAGATATTCACGTTTTATAGAGTTGTTTGATTTTTTTAAGGCATTAATGGTTTATTAGCATTTTTAAAATTTTTTGGGGTTGTAAGTGTTTTTAGAGTTTTAATTGGTTTTCGAGTTTTTATAGATTTTTTGGATTTTTGTGGATTTTTATGGTATTAGGTTTTTTATAGGCTTTTACGTTTTAAATTATTTTTAGGGATTTTTAAGATGTTTATGGTTTGTAACAGTTTTTAGGGTCTTAGGGATTTCTTGGGTATTTAGGGTATTTTATTATTTTTGGGGTTTTTATTATATTTTTGTTTTTTCAGTTTTTAGTGGTGTTTTGAGTTTTTAGGGGTTTTAATTTTTTTATAATTTTTTCTGTTTTTTTGCATTTAAATTGTTTTTAGAGTTTTTAGTTGGTTTTAGATATTTTATTTCATTTTAAGTATTTTTAAGGGTTTTTGTTTTTTTGGTTTTTTGTCTTTTTATTTTTTTACGTGTCATTCTAGATTTTTTGGGGTTTTTTTACCTTTTCTGAGATTTTAGGTATTTTTTATGTTTTTTATAGTTTTTAGGGTTTTTACTATTTATCTAAATTTTGATGGCTTTTTGGTTTTTTCTATGATTTTTTTTTGAATTTATGTTTTTTTTGTTTTAAGATATTTTCATGTTATGGTTTTTAACGTTATTTATAGTATTTTTATATTTTTAGGGTTTCAAGGGTTTTTAGAGTTTCTAGTTTTTTTATGGTTTTAATGGGTTTTTGAGTTTTTATGTTATTTATGCATTTTTATATTTTCTTTGGGGTTTTTAGGGGTTTTATGTTTTTATGGATTTTTAGTTTTTTTAGGATATTTATGGTTTTGGGAGTGTTTTTATACTTATAGTGTTTTAGGGTTTTTAGGGGTTTTATGGGGTATTAGGGTAATTAGGGTTTTTCATAGTTTTAGGGTATTTTGGGGTTTTTTTGAGTTTTTTTAGAAATTTAAATTGTTTTAATAGTTTTTAATGTCTTTAATGGCTTTAATTGGGTTTAGAGTTTTTTGTGGTTTTTTGGATTATATGGGTTTTTAGGGTTATGTAGGTTTTTCAGATCTTTATGGATTTAAGAGTGTTTTCAGCGATTTTTCGGGATTTTAGGCTTTCTTTCATTTTTTGTTATTTTTACTGTTTTTAAATAATTTTATGGTTTTGGGGTTTTAGGTTTTTTATGTATTTTGAGGTTTTTAGGGGTATTCGGGAATTTTTATGCTTTTTTTATGTTTATTTATGATTTTTATATTTATATTGTGTTTTAAGGGGTTTTTTATTTTTTAGGGATTAATATTTTTTTTCAGTTTTTAACATTTTATAGTTTTATGGGTTTTTATATTTTTTGTGGTTTTTAGTTTTTTATGGGTTGATAGGGTATTTTAACGTTTTTAGGGGTTTTTATTGTTTTTATAGGTTTTATGGTTTTGGGAATCTTTCTTTTTTAGGAGTTTTTTAGATATTTGTAGGGATTTTAGTCCTTTTTGTTTGTTAGATATTTTGAGGGTTTTTAGTGGGTTGTTAAGGTTATTTATGATCTTTAGGGTTTTTATGGGGTTTTTTATATTTTTGAATTTTTAGAGTTTTTAAATATTTTTATAGTTTTTTAACATTTTTTGTTTTTTTAATCATTTTTAGAGGTTTTAGCTGATTTTTAAGGGTTTTATAGGTTTATAGGGGTTTTAATGTTTTAAGAGTTTTTCTATCATTTTTAGTGGTATTTCATGGGTTTTAGGGTGTTTATGATTTCATGTATTTTTTGTTATTTTTTAGGATTATTCGGGTTTTTAATTTTATTCGTGGTTTTTAGGGACTGAGTATTTTTAGTAATTTTTCAATGTTTGTAGTGTTTTAGTGTTTTTAGTGGTTTAAGGTTTTTAGGGATTTTATTGTCTTCAATGGGTTTTTTCGGGTTTTAGGGTTTTTTACATTTTTTTATGTATTTTAGGGTATTTTAGGATTTTTATTATTTTTATTGGTTTTTAAGTTTTTAGGGATTTTGAGGGGTTTAGGGTATTTCATACTTTTAGGTATTTTTGAATTTTTATAGTTTTTATGGTCTTTTGGATTTTTAGGGATTTTTTTAGATTTTTATTGGTTTTAATGTTTTTAGTGTTTTTTAACATTTTTGGTGTTTTATGGGTTTTAGGATTTTTGTGGTTTCTAGGGTTATATATGGTTTTCATGGTTTTTCATGATTTATTTGGATTTTTAGGTTTTTAAGGAATTTTAAGGATTTTTATATATTTTATAGTTTTTAGGGGTTTAAGGATTTTATGGATTTATTGGTTTTATGGGTTTAGCGTGTCATGGGTTATTTTAGGTTTTATATATATATTTTTCATTTTTAGGGTTTTTTTAAATTATTTTTATAAATTTTAACGTTTATAGTGCATTTATGGGTTTTTAGAATTTTTAGTGGATTTTTGGGGGTCTTTGTGATTTTAGAGTTTTTAAGGATTTTTTTGGTTTTTTTTAGGTGTTTTCTGGATTTATATTGTTTTTATGTTTTTATGTATTTTTATGAACACATATGATTTAAATGGATTTGGGGTTTTTTGGGATTTGGAGGGGTTTTAGTGGTTTTCAATGTTTTTTAGGGTTTAGGGTTTTTCAATGATTTTAGGGAATTTTTTGTTTTTATGATTTTTAGTTTTTTTATATTTTTAAAATATTTGGGGTTTTGAGGGATTTTATAGTTTTTAGTGGATTTAGGGATTTTTTCTATTTTCAGGGTTTTTTATTGTTTATTGGGGTTTTTCATGGTTTGTTTTTTTTCATGTTTTGAGTTATTTTTAAGACTTTTTTTGGATTTTGTTTTTTTATTGTTTATTAGGTATTTTATGGCTTTTTTTATTTTTTGGGGGGTGGTTAGGGTCTTTTAGGGATTTTAGGGTCTTTTAGGGTTTTTTGGGTTTTTTGGGGTGGGGGTTTGAAGATTTTTTTATCATTTTTATGTATTTTAGATTTTTTTAAAATTTTTATGATTTTTAGGGTTTTTAGATTTTTTTGTTATTTTTTGGGTTATTAAGGTTTTTAGTAGTTTTTATGATTTTCATGGGGTTATAATTTTTTTGATATTATCAGGTATTCTTAAGGGATTTAAGATTTTTTTTGGTTTTTAGGATTTTTAGGATTTGGAATGTTTTGAGGGGTTTAATGTTTTTAGTGTTATTTGAATTTTTCAGTGTTTTAGGGAGTTTTTGTATATTTATAGTTTTTTGGGTTTTTAGGGTTTTTAAGAATTATAGGAGTTTTATAAAAAAAATTTGGGTTCAATGGTTTTCAAATTTTTAGTGGATTTTTTAGGTTTTTAGGGTTTTTTTGTTTTTATGGATTTTTAGGGATTTTATGATAATTATGGATTTTAGGGTTTTGGGTTTTTTAGGATTATAAGGGGTTTTCTAGTTTCTATCAGTGTTATGGGTATTTAAAGGTTTTTTATATATTTATAGTTTTAATAGTTTTAAGAGTTTTTAAATGTTTTTAGTAATTTTAATGGTTTTAGAGTTTTTGTGGGTTTTTTGATTTTTTTATGGTTTTGGGTTCTTAATGTTTTCAGTGGGTTTTAGGGTATTTGAAAAAAAATTCATGGATTTTCATGTATTTCTTATAATTTTTATGGTTTTTAGGATTATTATGGATTTTGTGAGTTATTTTGGGTTCTTTATGGTATTAGGTGTTTCTAGTGCTTTATGTGATTTTTTAAAGATATTTTTTGTATTTTTTTAGTGTTATTAATTGTTTTGAGTTTTTAATCATTTTTGGGGGTTTAATGGGTTTTAAAGGGTTTTTGAGTTCTTAGTTTTCTTTTATGATTTTATTGGTTTTTTGGGTTTTTAATGTTTTTAGTGGTTTTATGGTTTTCATGTTTTTTAGGTTTTTTTATTTTTTAAAATATTTTTAGTGATTTTTAGGATTTTTATTATTTTGGGGCTTTTTATTTATTTTTAAGTCATTTTGATGGTTTTAGGGGTGTCGGGTGTTTTGGGGTATTTTTTGTTTTTAGGGTTTTTTTGAGTTTTTAGGGATTTATGGTTTTTAGGTTTTTAAATAATTTTTATGGGTTTTAAGTGCTTTTAGAGTTTTTATTGGTTTTTTGGGGTTTTATAGTTTTTTAGGGTTTTTAAGAATTTTAGTGGTTTTATGGTGTTTAGGATTTTTAAGGTTTTTTGGGGTTTTTACTTTTTTAGTGATTTTAATGGATTTTTATGGATTTTTTGGATTTCTTTTTTTTGGGTTTTTAAGGTTATTTATTGCTTTTAGTGGTTTTATATGTTTTCCAAAAAAAAATAGGTGTTTAGTGTTTTTAGTTTTTTTTGTTGTTTTAATGGTTTTTATAGCTTTTAGTATCTTTTTATAGTTTTTTTTTGATATTTTAGAGTTTTTTATGTTCTTGAGTGGTTTTAAAGTTTTAGGGGTTTTTCATTATTTTGAGGGTTTTAATGATTTCAGGGATTTTGATGACTTTTTAGGATTTTTTTGGGGTTTTATGGTTTTTTGGGATTTTGATTTTTTTTGGGTTTTTAGGGGTTTAAATTTCCTAAAGGGTTTTAGGGTATTTTATGGACTTTAGGTTTTTTTTTAACTTTATAGTTTTTTATGTTTTGTTTGTGTTTTTTTAAAAAAAATTGGGTTTTAGGTTTTTTGGTGCTTCAATGGTTTCTAGGGTATTTATTGTGTTTTAGGGTTTTAATTTTTTAAGGTTTTTTATGGTTTTCATGAGTTTTCAGGGTTTTAGGGTTTTTTATATTTTAGGGATTTTTAAGAATTTTTGACCCATCTAACGGGTTATAAGGTTCATAGGGGTGTTTGAGGATTTTGAGTGTTTTTTGGTTTTTTTTAGTTCTCATAGGGATATAGGGTTTTTGGGGGGTATTAGTTTTTTGGGTTTTTAGGTGTTTTTCTGAGTTTTTAGGGTTTTAATGGATTTAAGAATTTTTAAAAATTGTTAATAGTTTAAAGGGTTTTTATTGTTTTTAGTGGTTTGAAGGGTTTTTATGAGTCTTAGACTTTTCTAGGGTTTATATGTATTTTTATTGTTTTTAGGGTTTTTTTGGGTTTTTTGGGTTTTTTACATTCTGAGATATCTTTAGGGATTTTCATGTTTTTTTATAGTTTTTAGGGTTATAATGGTTTTAAGGGAAATTGATTGTTTTTAGGAGTTTATAGTTTTTTTAATGTTTTTTTTGATTTTTTTAGGGCTTTTAGAGTTTTTTTTGGTATTAAGGGGTTTTGTGTTTTTTTTTAGATTTTTAGGGATTATAGACTTTTTATCATTTTTAGGGGTTTAAGGGTTTTTCGATTTTATAATGGATATTTGGGTTTTGATGATTTTTTATATTTTTAGGGGTTTTATGGGTTTCATGGGATTTTATGGGTTTTTAGGGTTTTTTTTGTATTTGGGGATTTTAAGTTATTTTTAGGATATTTATGGTTTTTAAGGATTTATGTTTTTTAAGGATTTTATTGATTTTAGGGGGTTTTAGGGTTTTATTGGTTTTGGTGATTTTTTAGGTTTTATGGGTTTTAAGCTTTGAGTGTTTTTTAATTTTTAGGTTTTTAAATGATTTTTGAGTTTTTTTAACATTTTTAGTCATTCAAGGGGTTTTGAGATTTCAGTGGGTTTTTAGGGTGTTTATAGGTTTTTATAGTTTTAGAGATTTTATGGGTTTCAGTGGGATTTTAGGTTTTTATATGTTATTTCTATTTTACATAATTTATTGATTTATTATATTTTTTGTTTTTTTATGCTTTTTATGGTGGTTTAGAGATATTTTGGTTTTTATTGGTTTTAGGGTTTTTCATGTTTTTGGGGGTTTTTCAGTGTTTTTATGTTCTCTTTCTATTTTGGGATTTTTTTGGATTTTTTTTGTTTCAGTGGTATTTTAGTTTTTAGGAATTTTGAGGGTTTTGAGCATTTTTCTATGTTTTAGGGTCTTCTGGTTTTATGGGTTTTTTTATTTTTTTTATGGGTTTCAAGGTTTTTTTAGTTTCCTAATGCTTTAGGGGTTCCACAGGTTTGTTGAGTTTTTAGTGGGTTATTAGGGGCTTAATGGGTTTTAGGATTTTAAATTATTTTCAAGGGGTTTTAGGGTTTTTAGCAGTTTAAGGGTTTCTATGTTTTCAGGGATGTTTAGGTATTTTTTAGATTTTTTATGTTCTTAGGATTTTTTATGGTTATTAGGGGTTTTAGGTGTTTTAGTGTTTTTTATGTGTTTAAAGGTTGTTTTTGGGATTTTTTTTGTGTTTTAAGGTTTTTTGGAGTTTTTATGGGTTTTATGTGTTTTAAGGGTTCTAAGAGTTTATTGGGTTTTAGAGTTTTTATGGGGTTTTTGGGTTTTAAATGTTCTTAGTGGTTTTAGGGTTTTCAATGGTTTTTTAGTATTTTCAGGGTTTTTATAATTTCATGTATTTTTAAGGATTTTGTAGTATTTTATTGATTTTTTTGGATTTTATGTATTTTGGTAGTTTTTAGGGTTTTCTAGGTTTTTTAGGGTTATTTGGGATATTCATGGTCCTTAGGGTCTTTTTGGGTTTTATGGTTTTTTTAGTCTTGTAGTGATTTTATGTTTTTCTTATAATTTTTAACATTTTCAGGGGTTTTAATGTTTTTTCTGAGATTTTGTAGTTTTTTGGGGTTTTATGGTGTTTTATTGTTTTACTACTTTTAGGGGTTTATGGTTTTCTGGGGATTTTCAGGTTTTTATAGTTTTTTATGTTTATAGAAATTTTTAGGGATATTATTATATTTATGGTTTTATGGTTTTTATGGATTTTAAGGGGTTTTAGTGTTTTTCATTCATTTTAATAGTATTTATATTTTTTCATGTTTTTATGTTTTTTGGGATTTTATGTTTTTTTATTATTTTATGGTTTTTAATATTTTTAAATTTTTAAAATTTTAATAAGGATTTTAAGGTTAATTACTGTTTTTACTGGTTTTATGGATTTTATTGGTTTTATGGGTTTTATGGTTTTTTGATGTTTAAGGGTTTTCCATGATTCTTCAATGTTTTTAGTGTTCTTTTCTTTTTTAGGGGTTTTTGGGATTTTTTCGATTTTTTGGGAATTATTTTTCTAAGGAATTTGAAGGGTTTTATAGGTTTTCATGGATCTTAGAGGTTTTCAGAGTTCTCAGGGTAATTATGGGATTTTAGAGTTTTTAGAGAGGTTTTATGGTTTTTAAGGTTTTTTAATGTTTTTTGGGGTTTAAATTGTTTTAGTATTTTAGAGGGTTTAAGTGTTTTTATGGGTTTTTGGGTATTTAATGTTTTAAGGTTTTCTATTCTATTAATTGGTTTTTTATGTTTTTTAAGTTATTATGATCTTTTATGTATTTTTTAGTTTTTTAAGGTTTTTAAGATATTTTAGTGTTTTATGGTTTTCATGGTATTTATGGTCCATGGGTTTTTAGCATTTTTGGAATTTTTTTGAGTGCATATTGTTTTCTAATTATTTTAAATCTTTTTATGTTGTTTAAATGTGTTTAGTGTTTTTAGTGGTTTTTTGGGTTTTTATAGTTTTTATGGTTTTTAGAGGTTTTTATACTTTTCAAGGGTTTTGGGGGGTGTTAGGCTTTTACACATTTTCATAGATTTTAAGTATTTCTTAGAGTTTTTATACATTTTTAGTGGTATTAAGGATTTTCAGAGATTTATTATTTTTGATGGTATTTTGGGTTTTTAGGGTTTTTAATGTTTTTAAGGGGTTTTGTAGTTCTTAAGGGTTTTTCATCTTTTTTATGGAATTTAACATTTTCAGGGACTTTTAAGGTTTTTATAGGATTCTTATGGTCTTAGTGTTTTTACGGTTTTTATATATTTTTAAAGATTTTTAGTGTTTTTTAGGGTATGTAGATAAATTCATGGGTTTTAATTCCTTTTTGGTTTTTATGGGTTTTTATATTTTTTTCATTATTTTATGGGTATTTAGAGTTTTGTGGTTTTTGGGTTTTTATGGGCTTTTGGGTATTTAAGGATTTCAGGGGTTTTATGGTTTTAATTTTTTTTTCTTGGTTTTTAGGGGTTTTTATATTTTCGTAAATTTTTATCTATTTTTTAGGATTTTTAGGGTTTTAGTGTTTTTTGGGGGTTATATGGATTTTGGTAGGTTTTAGGTGTTTTCAATGTTTTTTGGAGATTTAAGGTTTTTCAAGGTTCTTTGGGTCTTTTGGGTTTTAAGTATTTTTTTAGTATTTTAGGGTTTTAAGGATTTTTAGTGTATTTTAATGTTTTACGAGTTTAGTGTGATTTTAGTGATTGTAGTGGGTTTTAGGGTGAATATGGGGTTTTAGGGTTTTTTTTGGTTTTTTTTGTTTTTATGATTTTCATAGGGTTATTTTTATTTTATATTTTTTGTGATTCATTAAGAATTTTTAGGATTTTATTGTTTTTATGGTTGTAAGTTGTATTAGGTATTTTAATGGTTTTTAGGATGTGTTGGGGTCTTTTAAGGTTTTTTTTCAGTTTTCAATATTTTTATGGTCTTTTGGGTTTTTTATGGGTTATTAAAATTTGTATGGTTTTTCATCATTTTTATGAGTTCTTAGGGTTTTTATGTTTTTAAGGGGTATTTAGGGTTTTTATGGTTATAGGGGTTTTTATGGTTTTTGTGGGTTTTTCTAGGGTTTTTATGGTCTTTTTCTTTTTGATGTTTTTTATAGTTTTTTACTATTTTTATGGTATTTGGGGTTTTTTATGGAATTTTAGTAATTTTGATGGTTATTATGGTCTTTCAGGATTTTAGGGTTTTTTGGGGTTTTAATGGGTTTTTAGAAACATTTTTTTTATAATTTATTTATTTTTTAGGGTTTTGATATTTTTAGAGATTTTTTAACCTTTTTAGGGTTTTAAAGGGGTATTTTAATTTTTAGTGGTTTTAGGGTTTTTTATGATTTTTAGTGTTTTATGGTTTTCAGTTGGCTCTCAATGTTTTTTGGGGTTTTTATGTTTTCAAGTATTTTTAGAGATGTTTTAAAAAATTTATGGTTTTTATGGGTTTTATGGTTTTTATAGATTTTAAATATTTTATGGGTTTTTAGGGTTTTCTTATGGTTTTTATAGTTTTTTTATGCTTTAGGGTCTTTTTAGGTATTTAGGGTTTCTTTTAGTTTTTAATGTTTTTAATGTTTTTTGTGTTTTTTTAACATTTTAGGGGTCTAAAAGTTTTTTATAATTTGTAATGGGTTTTATTGTTTTTATTGCTATTTTCAATTTTTTATTTTTTAAGTGGTTTTGTTGTTATTAGTGGGTTTTAAGGTGTTTTCATGGTTTTTTTGGGTTTTTATTTTTTTAATGATTTTTAGCGTTTTTTATAATTTTTATATATTTTAGGGGATCTTAGAGTTATTAAGGATTTTAAGGGTTTGTTTTTTTATGGTTTTCATGATTTTTAGTATTTTTAAGAATTCTAAGGTCCTTTTGGGTTATAGGGTTTTTTTAGTTGTTTAGGGTTTTAAAGTTTTTCGATTTTTTTACATTTTTAGGTGTTTAAATGGGTTTTTTTGTTTTTTTTTTGTTTTTTAGGGTCTTCTGGGGTTTTAAGGCCTTTACTGGTTTTATGGTTTTTAGTGGATTTTCAAGATTATCACGGTTTCCTTACATTTTAAAATATTTTTAGTTCTCTTTTATGATTTTGATGGTTTTTATAGGTTTTAGTGTTTTTAGGGATTTTGAGGGGTTTTAGGGATTTTTTGGGTTTTTAGGTTAGAGTTTTATTTTTATGGGTTTTATGTTTTTATATGTTTCATAAATTTTAGGGGATTGAATGGTTTTTATGATTTTTAGTGTATTTAGTATTTTTATGAGTTTTGGGGATTTTTAAGGTTTTTATTCCTTTTATGGTTTTTGGTGGTTTTTCTTGGTTTTTATGGTTTTTACATTTTCATGGAATTTTATATATTAATTAGGATTTTTATACTTTTTAGGTTTCTTATGGATTTTGATAGTTTTCCAGGTTTTTAAGGGACTTCATATTTTTAGGACCTTTAGGGTTTTATGAGTTTTTTTGACTTTTTGGGTTTTTAACATTTTTAGGGGTTTTAAAGATTTTTAGAGTTTTTAGTTGCTTTTAGGGTTTTTATGGTTTTAGGGTTTTTAGTTTTGTAAGGAATTTTATGTGTTTTAGGGGTTTTCATGGTTTTTACGGATTTTTTGTATCATTTATCAGTTACTTTTAGGGAATTTAAATATTTTTATGGGTTTTGAAGATCTTTAGTGTTTTTAGAGATTCTAAAAGGATTTACGGTTTTTGAAGATTTTTAGGGTTTTTAGTGTTTTTTAGGTTTGTATGGTCATTTTTGGAATTATTGAGTTTTCTTAATTTTTTTAGGGTTTTAATGTTTTTAGTGGTTGTTAACGAGTTTGGGGGTTTAAAAGGTTTTTATAATTTTTATTAGTTTTTAAGGTTTTATGGGTTCAGTTTTTTATATTTTCTAGGGATTTTTATGGTTTTTTTGGGGGTTTTAGGGTTTTTAGATTTTTTACATTTTTTTGGATTTCTCAATAATTCTTGTATTTATATGGTTATAAATATTTTCTAGGGGTTTTAAGGATTTTGATCACTTTTAGTGTTTTTTTGGGGATTTCTATATTTATAGAGATTTTCAAGGTTTTAGGTTTTTATGTATTTAGGGTTTTTTGAGTTTTGAGGGTTTTTATGTTTTTTTTGTGATTTTTGTGATTTTTAAACATTTACGGGATTTTTTATTTTCATGGTTATTACTTGTTTTTTAGAGTTTTAATGGGTTGTAGGGTTTTGTAAAAATTTTAGGTTTTTCTATGGTTTTCAAGGGTATTTCACTTTTTTTATTCTTTTAAGGAGTTTTAGGGGTTTTTTAGGTTTTTTATGGTTTAGTTTTTTTTTTGTTTTTTATTAATTTTATTGATTTTTAGTGGTTTTAGTATTTTTTAGGTGTTTAGGGGTTTTTATGGTGTTAGGGTCTTTTTTTTTGGTATTTATGATTTTTTTGAGTTTTTTCGGTTTTATGACTTTTAAGAGTTTTATATGTTTTTCTGAATTTTAAGGGTTTTTAGATTTTTTTTTGGTTTTATGGTTTTTATGGGTTTATAGGGGCTTTTATAGTTTATTGGGTTTTATTTTTTATGGGTTTCTCAGTGATTTTAGGGGTTTTTAAATTTTCAAGTATTATTAGGTATTTTTAATATTTTTATATGTTTATAGGGTTTTTAGGGTTTTTGATGGATTTATTGGTTTTTTGAGTTTTTTAGAATCCTTGCATTTTTAATGTTTAATGTTTTTACAGATTTATGGGTTTTTGGATTTTGTTTAGTCCGATATTTGGGCGGTTTTAGGTTTTTAATTTTTTTATGGGTATCAATTGGTTTTTAAGGTTTTTACATTTTAATGAATTTTAAGGGATTAATTAGATTTTCATTGATTTTAGAGTTTTTTGGGGTTTTTAGTGTTTTTGAGGTTTTTTGGGTTTCTTTTATTTTTTTATGTTATTAGGGGTTTCGATGTTTTTTATATATTTTTAAAAAAATAAGTGTTTTAATGGGTTTTTAGAGTTTTAATTGGTTTTTTAGGTTTTTTAGTGATTTATAGGGTTTTTAGGGTCTTTTATGGTTTTCGGGGTTTTTTAGTTTTTATGGTAATTATATTTTCCAATGTTTTTTATGTTTTAAAAATTTTTAGTGGTTTTATGAGTTTTTAGAGATTTTATTTTTTCGGTTTTTGGCAGTAGGGTTTTAATGGTTTCTAGGGGGTTTTGAGGGTTTTTATGTTTTTGGTGATTTTAAGGGACTTTTATAAGAATTTAAGGGGTTTTAGGGATTTTTTCATGTTTTTAGAGATGTTGAGGGGTTTTAATGTCTTCCAGGGTTTTTAGGGTTTTCAAGGTTTTTGGGGTCTTTGGGGGGTTCAATTATTTTTACTTTTTAGGTATTTAATGGTTTTTTTCAGAGTTTTTAACTATTTCTAACATATAAGGTGTCTTATGGGTTTTTAAGGTTTTTAGGGATTTTTTGGTTTTTAGGGGTTTTTATTGTTTTCATCTGTTTTTAGGTTTTAGGGTTTTTTATGTTTAAGTGGATTTTAGGGAATTTTTAGAATATTTAATGTTGTTTGGGTGTTTAGTTTTTTAAGGTTTTACGGATTACTTGTGATTTTTACCATTTTTCGGGTATTTCATGGATTTTAGTGTGTATAGAAGTTTTTAGGTTGTTTCTGTTTTTTAAGATATTTTTTTAGTTTTTAGGGTTTAAATAATTTTGTAGAGTTTTTATTTTTTTAATGTTTTTTGGGGTTTTAATTTTTTTTAAAATTTTAGGTGGATTTTCATGGTTTTTATGATGTTTTAGAGTTTTTAGGGTTTTTTATGTTTTTTGGTATTTTTAGGGCTTTTTGGATTTTTTACTCTTTTAGTAATTTTAGTACTTTTAGATGCATTAATGAGTTTTTCCATTTCCTGTCATTTCAATAGTTTTAGAAGTTTTCATGGGTTTTATGGTCTTTTGGGTTTTTAGGTTTTATAATTTTTTTTCTACTTAAAATATTTTTTTAGTTTTTAAAGTGCTTATCATTTTTATCGGTTTAAAATGGTTTTAGGGATTCTAGTGGTTTTTTGGATTTTTTAAATTTTTAGTGTTTTTAATGGTTTTTATGGGTTTTCTATAATTTCAGGGTTATTTGTATTTTTAATTATTTTTTAGGTTTTTAGGGTTTTTAGGGATTTAAAAGGTTTTAAGTAGTTTTTAGGGTATTTAGTGTTTTTTGGGGTTTTATCATTTTTTTCAAATTTTAGTGTTTTAAGGGTTTTTATAGTTTTTAAAAACTTTTACATTTTTTGGGATTCTAATGGTATTTTTGAGTTTTTAGTTGGTTTTATGGTTTTCAAGGTTTTAAAGATTTTTAAAGGATTTTATTTTTTTCTAGGGTTTTCCAGGTTTTTTATGTTTTACGGATTTTTTGGATTTTTTATTTCATTTTTATGTTTTTAGGTTGTTTTAATGTTTTTAGGGATTTTGAGGGTTTCAATGTTTTTAGGGTTCTAGGTATTTTTTGGTATATATGGTTTTTTGTTTTTTAAGTTTTTTTTGAGTATTTTATGGGTTTTATTGTTTTTAAATTTTCATCCATTTAAGGTTTTTAAAAGGTTTTAGAGATTTCATTAGTTTTTAGAGTTATATGGGTTTTTTAAATTTTTATGGATTTTTATTATTTTCAGGGGGGTTTTGGATTAATATTTATTTTACATTTTCTTGAATTTTTTAGTTTTTTTCGGATTTTTATGATTATAGTGTTTTTAGCGGGTTTAGGGATTTTGAGGATTTCTCATTTTTTCTGGGTTTTTAAGGGTTTTAGGAATTTTCTGTGTTTTTTGGGACTTTTGGGGTTTTGGGTTTTTTTGGAATTTTATTGGGGTTTTATGTTTTTATGAGTTCTAATATTTATATGGTTTTATGGGTGTTTATGGTTTTCGATTGATTTTATGGTTTTCTGGGTTTTTTTACATTTTCAATGATTTTTGGGTTTTTAAAGATTTCTATGGATTCTCTCTTGTTTTTTTATTAGGTATTTAAATAGATTTTAGGTTTTCCAATAGATTTTATATTTTTTAGTGATTTTCTGGGTTTTTAGGGTCTTTTTAGGTTTCTACAGTTTTTTTGAGTTTTTAGGGTATTTATGTTTTTTATAATTTTTTGTCATTTGTAACATTTTTAGAGGTTTGAAGGGTTTGTAGTTTTTATGTGTTATTCAGGGGGTTTTATTCTTGTAGGGTTTATAAGGTTTTTAGGGTATTTATGGTTTTCAAGTGGTTTTTCAGGTTTTTATGGGTTTTTATGTTTTTATGTATTTTTAGGGATTTTTTAGTATTTTTTTGTTAATAATTTTTAGTTATTTTTAGTGTTTTTAGTGTTTTTCAGGGTTTTTAGAGATTCTTGGCGTTTTCATGTTATTAGGATTGTTTTGTAAATTTGGTTTTTTTATAATCGTTTAGGGTTGTCATTTCTTTTTTTATATTTTTTAAAATTTTTAATGTTTTATGGGATTTATGGGTTTTTAGAGTTTTATGTAGATTTTAGGGTTTTATGGGTTTTATAGGTTTTTATGGTTTTCAGGGGGTCTTTCAGGGTTTTATGTTTTTTTATGTTTTAAAGGATTTTTTTTGATTTTTTAATTTTAATGGGTTTTATGGGTTTCTAGTGTTTTTAGGGAATATTTGGGGTTTTAGGGGGGTTTCAGGGTATTTTAAGGATTTTAGCGGTTTTCAGGATTTTTAGGTTCTTTTTGGATTTTTTATTTATTTTTTCGTTTTTAGTGTTTTGAGGGTTTTTAGAGTTTTTTGATGTTTTTAGGGGTTTTAATTGTTGTTAGAGTTTTTAGTTTTTTATTTATTTTATGGGATTTTATGGTTTTTTATAGTTTTTTGGGGATTTATGGATTTTATGAGTTTTCTTGTTTTTTTTTTATTTTTTACACATTTGGGATATTTATGAATTTTAAGTAATTTTATGGTTTTTATGGATTAAAGGGTTTTTAGGGATTTGGGGGGTTATTAGGGTTTTCATGGTTTTAAGAGTTTTTACGTTTTATCTGGGTTTTATGCACTTTGATGTTTTTAGAGTTATTTGAGTGTTTAATGGTTTTTAAGGCTTTTTAGACTTTTTTAATGTTTTTAATTTTTTGAGTTGTTTTAAGAATGTTTATAGTTTGTAGGTATTTTTAGGGTATTAAAGGGTTTTAGGGGTTTTTTATATTTTTAGGGATTTAAAGTTTTTTAGGGGGTTTTCAGGGTTTTTAATATTTTTATGTTTTCAAGGATTAGTAGGTGTTTTAAAGATTTTATGGAATTTATGAATTTTTAAGTATTTTGAGAGTTTTTTATGAATTTTTAGGGGTTTAGGGGGTTTAGTTTTTTAGGTTCATTTTGGCTTTTAATGGTTTTTTTAGTGTTTTAGGAGTTTTAAGTATTTTTAGACTTTTATATATTTATTTATAATTTTTAGGGTTTCAAAGGGGTTTTAGTTGATTTTATTAGTTTTAGTGTTTCTAATGGTTTTTAGTGGTTCTTATTATTTTCAGAGATTATTCAGGTTTTTAGGGGTTTTTATATTTTCATGGATTTGTATGGATTTTTTTGGATTTTAATGGGTTTTAGGGTTTTTTGGGTTTTTAGGGATTTGAAGGGCATTTATGGGTTTTAATAGATGTTTAGGGTTTTTTGGTTTTTCAGGGTCTTTTGGGATTTTTGGATTTTGATTTTTCTTACTATTTTAATGTTTTTGTGTGTTTTTTTTTGCATTTATCATATTTTTATGGGTCTTAAGGGTTTTTTTGTTTTCATTGGATTTTAGGGTTTTTATGGGGTCTAATGTCTTTTAATTTTTTTAGGGATCTTGTTGTTTTTACCTAATTTCTCGGTTTTTAGGGTTTTTTACATTTTCTGGGAATCTAAAATATTTTATAGGATCTTATGGTTTTTTTGTTTTCTATGTTTTTTAGATATTATGGGTGTTTTGGGTTTTTTTGGGGTTTAAGGGTTTTAGATTTTTTCATGGGTTTTAAGGAATTTTTGGAAATTTTGGATTTTTTGGGTTTTTAGGGGTTTTAGGATTTTTAGTGTTTTTTAATAAATTAATGTTTCTAGGGGTTTTAGAGGTTTATTGTGTTTTTGTAGTTTTTATGGTTTATAAAGTATTTTATTTTTTATACCGGATTTTAAGGTTTTAGGGGGTTTTCACGGTTTTTAGGGTTTCTCTTGATTTCAGTGAATTTTATTTATTTTTAGGAATTTTAGGGTTTTTTGGGTTTTATGGGGTTCTTCATGTTTTTTGGGTCTTTTGTGGTTTTACGTTTTTTCAAATTTTTTGGGTTTTAGGGTTTTTAGAGTTTTTTAGCGTTTTTATGGTTATAGTTATATTAATGGTTTTTAGAGTATCTAGTTGATTTTATGGTTTTATAGTTTTTTGGGGTTTTAATTTTTTAAGGGTTTTTATGGTTTTCAAAATGTTTTTAGGGGTTTTGTGGTATTTTATATTTTTAGGATTTTTATGGGTTTTATGGTTTTTAGGGGTTTAATGGATTTTCTGGTATTTTTTGTGATTTTAGGGTTTTTAATGGTTTTTAATGTTTTATTTTTTTTATGTTTTTATGATTTTTTGATTTTTTAGGGTTTTAAGGGTTTTTAGAGTATTTTATTATTTCTAAAATTTTATGGGTTTTATGAATTTTTAGAATTTTAGCGGGTTTTTAGTGTTTTGGGGGGTTTATGTTATTTAAGGGTTATAAGGGTGTTTTTGGTTTCAGGGGTTTTTCAGGGGTTTTAGAGTTTTTATGTTTTAATGGATTTTAGGGTAATTTTTAGGATTTTATGGTTTTTAGGTGTTTTAGAATTTCTGAGAGGTTTTAGGAGTTCTAAATGTTTCTAGGTGTTTAGGGTTCTCTAGTGTTTTTATGTACTTTTGGATTTTTAGGGATTTTTTTTTATTTTTATTTTTTTTAGGGGTGATTTAGTTTTTTAATGTGTTAATTTTTTAGGGATTTAAATGGTTTTATATATTTTATTGTTTTTAGTTTTTTTATTGGTATTTTAATATTTGTAAGAGTATTTAATTTTTAAGTTGTTTTCAATGTTTTTTTATGTTTTTTTACATTTTCAATGATTTTTAGTGTTTATATAGTTTTTATTATTTTTAAGGTTTTTTGAGAATTTGAGGACTTATAGGTTTTTTCAATTTTTTTCAGATTTTTAATTTTTTAGGGTTTTTAGGGTCTTTTGGTTTTTTGGGATTTTTTGATTTTTTTAGGCATTTTAATGTTTTTAGAGTTTCGTAAAATTTAATAGGTTTTATGCTTTGAAGTGGTTTTTAGATTTTTCTAGAAGTTTTATGGTTTTAATAGTCTTTATAGTTTTCTATGAATTTATGATGTTTTATGGTTTAATGGGTGTTTTGACTATTTTTAAGATTTTTTATGGTTTTAAGGATTTTTAGGATTTTTTTGGGATTTTTATGGGTTTTATGATTTTTAGGGTTTTAAGGGATGTTTAGGTTTTTAGGGGTGTTCATTATTTTTATGATTTATAGGGTTTTTCAAGGTTTCTATGGTCTTTTCGGTTTTTCAGGATTTTTCAGATTCTTATATTTTTTTTAAATTTTTAGGGTTTTAAAGGATTTTTAACATTTTAAGGGTTTTAAGGGTTTTTAGAGTGTTAGTGGTTATTTAAAGTTTTATTAGATTTTATAGTTTCTAAGAGGTCTTTAAATTTTTTAAATGTTTCAAGTGGTGTTTTAGGGTTTTTACTGTTTTTTATGTTTTTTAGGAATCTTTATGGTTTTTTTAGATTTTTATGGATATTGTTTTCCAGTTTTTATGATTTTTGAGTGATTTGGGGGTTTCAGGGTTTTAGGGTATTTTAGTATTTTATGATATTTTTTGGTATTTTGGTATTCTTTGTAAGGTTTTAATATTTTTTAGATTATTTAATGTTTTTATTGTTTCTCTAGTTTCAATGGTTTTTGTAGTTTTTATTTGGTTTTAGGGTTTTATTAGTTTTTATGGTTTTTGCTGGTTTTTATGGTTTTAATTTATTTTTTGAAGGTGCTTTCCAAGTTTTTAGGGGGTTTTAAATTTTTAATTATTTTTAAGCATTTTTTATGATTTTTATGGTTTTAGAGTTTTTTATGTATTTAGGTATTTTGAGGGGTTTTCAGGGATTTTAGAGTTTTTAGGGTTTTTTCAACCTAATGAGTTCGCCTCAGTCAAGAACAAATGGGTCCGATGATGACTATGTGGTGTATAAATTTATCTTGTTTATGAGGTTCCACAACTAGGTCATTCATGTCAGACTCACTAATTTTTTCCTTGAAGGATAGTTTATGTCCCAAAAGACCAATTGTAGTGTGGTTAGATGTTTTACAATCATTGATGTTTGGTACAAACTGTTCAAAAGGTCACTAGTGGGTTTTGTTCATGGATAAAGAAATACCCAATAGATCTTATATCCTTGATTCAAGGAACTAATTTCCAAAGGTAGATACTCATTAGGAAACTTTTCCAACAACACTTAAGAACATACAATGGTCGAGAGAAAGGGAAATAGGGCACATCACACTCTTTTAGGGGGAACCATTTCTTATTCAGTAACTCTCTTATATATTTAAGTTATGCTTATGAATCCTTGGTTCATTCCTAGGTATGTGTCTGCAGATTACCCCAAGATAAAGATTGGTAGTATCAATATAGGGTTCAGAATCATCTGTATGTATATTAGGTTCTCCATTAATAGAGAAATATCAATGTTTCTGAGTTTATCCTTCAATGTTAAAGTTTTGAGGGTAGATCAGGGATCTTTTAGACATTTATGAGATGACACTGTTTTTAAGCCTCGTGATGGGGTGCTTTGGAGTTTACCATCATCCAAGGGTGATAAGAGTATTTTTGGTGTCAGGATCGAACCAATAAGATGATATTCTTATATATCCTCATTAAGGGAATCTGAATCCATATAGTTTATTGGCACTCAACTGAGTACATCTTCTTTTAAGTTCATGTAGCGGAGACCCAACCATGCATTTTACTGTCATAAGAAAAGGACGTCGAGTAGAATGGTGTCTGGTGAAGGATGGTGAGGGAATTATGTTGAGTTGGTTCAAGGAACCTAGAAGATATGTGGGCTTCTAGGATGGAGTTGACCCTACTAGGAATGTGGCCCCAAGAACATTAGGGTTATTTAGGTATCAGGGTTGGACCTCATAGAGGCTTTCTATGTATCCCAGTTAGATGGGAATCAAATCCCATGCAGTTCAGAAGGTTGGGACTTAGGCATGGAAGCTACCAATATGACATTTAATGTTAGAGATTACGATAAAGGGGGAGGCCTAAAAAGGGTATGATTGGGGATTACACATGGGATCTTCCCATTTAGATTGAATGTGATTGGGTGATATGTGTAAAAGATGTAAATTTAAATTGGATGTAGTTAGGTCTTAAACATGGAAGTTTTCCACTTGGTGCTACTTATTTGGGAATATGTCCCTTTGAAGGTTGAGGTATGGTTTCAGGATATATACCATCAAGGATTCCCATTTCATGTTTGGGGCATAAAAAATTCATAATTTCTACTATCTTCTAAGCCCATGTGAGTGATGCTCTATGTGAAAAACAAGAGGAAGTAGTAGATCTGATGATCACACGATCTCTCCCTATCCATTGATAGATGGTGTTGTATCCCAAATGGAGAGAGAAATGGATTTAAGTGTTCGAACTTCTTCTATTTTTTCATATCTAGGATATTTATATTTTGGTGATCTATCCAGACATGTACTTAGTAGAGGCTAAGAGGAGAAATTACACTGCCTCTTGCCAAAAAGGATAGGGGCTTACCTCAATAGGAGTGCCAAGTTGATTGGTTGATGGTCATCTCATGATTATTACACAAGTCATCTTAAGCGTGGAACATAAGGAACATATTTTTTGCCACACGAGGAATCATGTGCTTTTCATATAAGGTATACTACAGTTTAAATTAAAATAACTAGGATGGTGGAAGAATAATTTAATGTCGTGTTGTGGGGACAATGACAGAAAAATTTAACACCGTGTTGTGGGGACCATAGAAAAATATTTTAACATCATGTTGTATGGACTATTTAGTGTGGTATATCTTAATGTCTTGGTGTAAGGATGAGTTTCATACAATTTAACATCCTATGTTCAGGATGAGTTCCATAAAATATAACTTCATGTTGATAGGATGAGGTAAGTGTGAGACTTACACAAGATCATAGCTTTTTGTTTAAACCTAGTATAGGATTCACATTATGGGGTTTGGAGTTGCATGAGTAATAACTCAAATAATTTTATTTAAAGGAAACATGTTGTGTTGGAAAATAGAACAACATAAAATGTTGAAAACCTAGACCATAGAATTCACAGAATGGTCTTAAATTTTTCATTGGGTTAGTGAAATTAGTGAAGGAGATTCATAAAAGGAGCTTCTTAAAAGGGTTAGATTAAAATAGTTTGTTCATAAAGCATTTTATTTGTTTTCAGAGACATATAATGATCCATCCTTATAAAAATGACATTGTATCTACATGGAATATTCTATAGAGGGTCTTACTCCCATGGTTGCGTGATGGATTTCGCAATGGGACAGCCGTATATGGTTAATGGCATAGAATCCATGGAGAGCATCTCATACGAGAGGGATTTCTCTCACACCTCCTACTCATCTTTTTTTCTATGCTTCGTCTCTCTCTCTCAATAACCATTTGTTGAAGAATTGAGGGATCAAGTATTGGCATGGTTGGTCATTTTTTGATAGGCCTCATGCATTCTTTTACGGGATCCCAAGGAGGGTACTCTAGCATTCAAAGGACTTAGTCAACGGGGGCTATCATTTGCGGTTACTAGCAATGCCACCTTATCCCATAAATTACTTATTTCACGAGGATACTGGTTTTGGGGCCATAAATCACCATATGGACCTATAAACATATTATTTTCATTTTTGGGAACCGTCGGTACCACATACATCCTTCAAACTATTTAGTTCGTGGATGTTTTTTGAATTTGTGAATTGCCATGCGAAGCAGCGGTCTATGATGTGTTTTGCGCTTCACAGTATTATCCCATTGAATATTTTTTTTCAATATTCTTCTAGGTTTCATTTATACCGTTTTCAAAACCAAAAATATTTATCTTGATAAATGTGTAATTTTTAGGACCCAATAGGGGTTTTCAGTGTTTTTAGGGTCTTTTCGGTTTTTAGGTTTTCCTAAGCCTTTTAAGGGTTTTAAGTTTTATTTAAACTTTTTAATATTTTAATGTTTTATGGGTTTAATGGTTATTATATTTTTTATTTGTTTTTAGGGTTTTTATTGGGTTTTTGGGTTTTTATGGTTTTTTGGGGATTTTATAGTTTTAGGGGGGGTTTTAGGGTTTTTAGTGTTTTAGCAATTTCATAACATTTTCAAATTTTCTAAGGATATTGATGGTTCATATGATTTTTTAGGGTTTTAGGGATTTAAAAGGGTTTTTAGGGTTTAAATGGGTTTTAAGAGCTTTTATTTTTTTTATGTGTTTTAGGGTAATATTATGGTTTTAGGGTTTTTTGTTTTTAATCATTTTTGGGATTTTTAAAATTTTTAACATTTTAAGGGTTTTAATTATTTTTATAATTTGTTGTGGTTTTAGGGTTTTATGGGGTTTTAAGGTTTTTATCATTTTTAGTGGTTCTTGTTGTTTTTATTGGTTTAAGGCTTTTAGGGTTTTTTGCTTTTAGGGATATTTTTGGTTTTTGGAATATTTATGGTTTTTAAGGGTTCTTAGAGGTTTTTAGGGAATTTGAGAAGTTTTATGAGTTTTATGGGTTTTTAGTTTTTGTTAAGGAAGTTTAGGTCATTTTGGTTTTATGTTTTTTTTTAATATAGGGTTTTTATGAATTTTAAGAGTTGTTTATCCTTTTTTAATTTTGTAGGGGCTTAATTGGTTTTAAATTTTTTTATTATATTTTAGGGTTTTATGGGTATTTAGTGTTTTTTAATAGGTTTAGGGGTTTCATTACATTTAGGGGTGGGTATAGGTTTCTTAAGGATTTTTATTTTTTCTTGGATTTTTGGGGATTTCTATGGTTTAGGGGGTTTTTAATAATTTTTTGGTGTTTTTTTGGTTTTTTGGTTTTTTCATGGATATTATATTTTTTGGGTTTTAATGGGTTTTTATTGATTTTTTAATAGTTTTATGGTTTTTTAGAGTTTTATAATTTTTTTAATGTTTTTATGGTTTTTAACAGTTTTGTAGATTTTAGTTATTTTTTTGGGATTTTATGGGTTTTTAAGATTTTTTTGTGGTTTATGGTTTTTATGGTTTTTAGGGTTTTTTAGGTTTTTAGTGTTTTTTCTATTTTCATGTATTTTAGGTTAGTTTTTATGAATTTTATGGTTTTTTGTTTTTAAGGTGTTTTAGGGATTTTGAGGTGTTCTAGGGTTTTAGGGTTTTCTATATTTTTATGGGTTTTAGGGTCTCTTGGGGTTTTTGGGGGTATTTGATTTTTTATGTTTTAAGTGGTTTTTTATTTTTTAATATTTATTAACATTTTAAGGGGTTTTAATGGGATTTATTTTTTTTATTGGTTTTAAAGTTTTCATGGGTTTTAATGAATTTTTAATTTTTTTAGTTCTTTTTAAGGTTTATAGTTTTTTTCAGGGTTATAGGTTTTTGTACCTTTTATGGAGATTTATATTTTTATGAGTTTTAGGATTTTAAGGATTTTAATGTTTTTAGGGGTTTTCATGGTTTTTTATAGTTTTTGGGTTTTGATGATTTTTTGGGTTTTAAGGTTTATTATTTTTTAGGAATTTTATGTCCTTTGAGAGTGTTTAGAACTGTTAATGTTTAATGGGCTTAAATGGGTTTAAAATACTTATTGGGTTTTAGGGCATTATGGGTTTTTATGGTTTTAATGTTTTTATGAATTTTATGGGGGTTTTAGGGTTTTCAATTGTTTTTTACATTTTTAAGAATTTTTATGGAATATTTATAATTTTTATGGTTTTGGGGTTTTGTTGGGTTTTTAAGTATTTTTTTGGGATTTTATGGTTTTACTATGTTTCTAGGGTTTTCATGAATTTTAGTGTCTTTTGGGGTTTTACGAATTTTTTTAGTTTTTAGGGTTTTTGAGGTATTTTAACTTTTTTTTACATTTTTAAAAAATTTTTGGGTTTATATAGATCTAGTGTTTTTATTAGGTATTTAGGGGTTTCATGTGTTTTTCGACATTTTAACGGTTTTTAAGGGTTTTATAGTTTTTAATGGTGTTTAGGGATTTTTTTGGGTTTTTTTCGTTTTTTCGGTTTCATATATTTTTCATGTTTTTTGGTATTTTTATAGATTTTTTTTGTTTTTTTAATATATAGATTTTTTAGGTTTTTTGTGTTTTTAGTGTTTTTTTGGGATTTCATTATTTTTTGGAGTATTGGGTCTTTCTGGTATTTTAAGGGTTTTGAGTTTTTTTGGGTTTTATGGTTTTTTAGATTTTTTAACAATTTTTATGTATTTTTTGTTTCAATAATTTTTAGAGATTTTAGTGGTTTTTTGATTTTTCATGGGTTATTAGGGTTTTCTCAGGTTTTTATGGGTTTTATGGATTTAAGGGGGTTTTCTATATTTTTATTTTTTATGAATTTTCAGTGATTTTTATATATTTTTTAAAAAATACATGGGTTTTTAATGCTTTTAATAATTTTAGGGATTTTAAGGTTTTTTTGGGGTTTTCATTTTTTAGGGTTTTTAGAGTTTTTCAAGTTTTAGGGTCTTTTTGGGTTTTTAGTGTTTTTAGAGTTTTTTATGGTTATATGGTTTTATGGAGTTTTTTATGTCTTTTAATGTTTTTAGTGTTTTTAATGGGTATAAAAATTTGAGTTGTTATTTATGGTCTTTTTGGGTTCTGTTGGGTATTTTATGGTTTTAGGGTTTTTATGGTTTTTAGGGGGGTTTAGGGTTTTAGGGTTTTTTACGTTTGCATGAAATTTTTGGTAATTTTTGGGTTTTAGGGTTTTTAGGGTTTTTAGTATTTTAGATATCTTGAGGGTTTTATGGGTTTTCAAGGTTTTTAGGGGTTTTTAGGGTTTTAGGGTTTTTAGGGTATTTTGAGATTTTAGGATGGTTTTGAGTTGTTTAGGGTTTTAAATGTCTTTTTAGAGTTTATATCTTTTTACAAAAAAATATTGTTTTTAAGATCTTTTAGTGGGTTTTTCGGATTTTATGGGTTTCTATGTTTTTAAGGGTTTTTAGGAGTTTTTACATTTTTAGGGATTTTTTGGGCTTTTAAGGATTTTTATGGTTTTTAGGGTTTTTAGGGTCTTTTGGGTTTAATGTTTTTATATTATTTTTTTTTTTGATTTTCAAATCATTTGTAGGATTTAAATGTTATAGGGGTTTTAGGTGTTCTAGAGTTTCAAGTGGCTTTAGGGTTCTTATGGTGTTTTAGGGTTTCTAAGGATTTTAGAGGATTATGGTTTTCATGGGCCTTTTAGGGGACTTTTATGGTTTTTTGGGTTTTTTATGTTTTCAAGGATTTTTTTTAGATTTTTAGGTATTTTATGGTTTTATTATATTTTAGGGGTTTTAGAGAATTTGAGGTGTTTTGGGGGGTTTCATAGTTTTTGGGAATTTAGGGGTTTTCAGGGGATTTATGGTCTTTTGTTTTTTAGTACCTTTTTATTTTTATGGTTTTCTTATATTTTTAGTGTTTTTTATGTTTTTTAGGGTTTTAATGGTTTTTTGGAGGTTTTAGGGTTTTAGGGTTTTTTATGAGTTTAGTGAATTTTTGGAATTTTTATAATTTTTATAGTATTTAGGGTTTTTAGGGTTTTATGTTGTATAGGGATTTTCAGGGTTATAAGGGTTTTATAGGGTTTTTAGCCCGAATGGCCCGAAGGCCTTCATTTTTATTGATAATTGATAACCCCCCTTTCAAGGGATGAGGGGGAACCCTTACAAGGCCCATAGTCTTAGAGATTTTATATTCAGTAGGCTAAAGATATTACATGACCCGAAGGTCTTAGGGAATTCAACCTGACTATCTACAAGGAACTACCCCTCCCCGGCATCTGCATCATGATAGTAGCTCTCCACCTTCACATGTCTGTCTGGCTAGGCTTCCCGAGCAAGCACAGGTTGGTCCTGATGGCATAGTCGTACCCTCTCATTCAAACAAATCCATTTGGTTCTTCTTTGGTGAGTGCACCAGCTCTGAATCCTCTTCTGGGGATGGTACACTTTTTTGTAGTGTGTCTGGGGAAACTCCATGTGGCCCGAAGGCCTTGAGGTAGCCCAAAGGCCTTAAAGGTGGCCTGAAAGCCCTATTGACCTGAAGGCCTAGGTGGCTCGAAAGCCTCAAGGACTCCAAGCCCAAACTGATGGCCCATAGTGAATAGCTCTAGCTACTATAGTATCGAACCGTACCTACTATAGTAACTACTACAGTGCCTGCTACAGTAACTGTACAATGTACAGTTCTGCTACAGTACCACACAGTGTATAGTTCTGCTATAGTGCTACTATAGTACCCTAAAATATGCCTCTACCTGGTTTTCAACCCTGTGTCTTTTAAATGCACTTATGGATATCTCACCAACTGGGTTGAGGCTCATGTGCATAGGGTTTTTATGGGTTTTAAGGTTTATCAATGTTTTTAGGGCCTTTTACATTTTTTTGGATTTTTTAAAATATTCATGGGTTTTAAGGGCTTTACTGTTTCCTAATTTTTTTTAACATTTTTAGTGGTTTTAATGGTTTTATATTTTTAGTTAGTTTTTATGGTTTTAAGGGGTTTTATGGTTTTTGGGGTTTTCATGGGTCTTTTACAGTCTCCAATGTTTTTATGTTTTTAGATATTTTGGGGGATACTTTTCAATTTTTATGATTTTAACTAATTTTTTTTTATTTTAGTGGTTTTTATAAATTTTCAGGGATTTTTATGGTTATTAAAAGTTTTCTTGGTTTTTAGGATCTTTTGAGTTTTTACTATTTTTAGGGGTTTTAAGGATTTTTAGTCGTTTGTAAGGATTTTATGGGTTTTAGGTTTTTTAAGGTGTTTAGTGTTTTTTACTGTTTTCAATGTTTATTTTGGGATTTTAGGGTTTTTTTTATTTTCAGTGACTGTTATGGAATATATTGGATTTTTATGGTTTTTAGGGTTATTAGGGTTTCTATGAATTTGGAGGTGTTTTAGGGGATTTCGTGGTTTTTAGGTTTTTTTTAGTTTTTCTAGGAAATCAATGGTTTTTAGTGGTTTTTGTTAGTTTTTATGGTTTTAATACTTTTCTATATTTTTTAACATTTTTAACATTGTGAGGGGGTTAGGGTTTTTAATTATTTGACTGGTTTTTAGGGGTTTTATGGGCTTTATGGTTTTTATGTTTTTAGAGGTTTTATGGGTTTTTGGGGTGGGGGTGTTAGGTTTTTATGGTATTTTATGTATTTAGTGAATTTTAGGTATTTTTTATGATTTTCATGGTTTCTAGGTTTGTTTAGGGATTTTGAGGGATTTTGAGGGTTTTTAAAGATTTTTAGGGCTTTAGTGTTTTTCATTGATTTTTGTGATTTTTGGTTTTTTTAATTTTTTTAGAGTTTTTAAATGTTTTTAACATGTTTATAATTTTTAAAGGTTTTTGGAGTTTTTAGTGTATTTTTATAATTCTTATCCTATATTAGATATTTTAATTATTTATTGAATTTTATGGTTTTCCTAGGTTTTCAGGGTTTTCATGGTTTTTTATTTTTTTCAGATATTTTTATTTATTTTTTTGGACTTTAGGGTTTTTAGAGTTATTTATGGTTTTTAGGGATTTTGAGAGGTTTTAGGAATTTTCTTGGTTTTTAATGGTCATTTGGGGTTTTTTGGTTTTTATAGTTTTTTGGGGCTTTAAGGGTTTTGAAATTTTTTTATTGTTTTTAGCATTTTAGTTTTTAAAAGATTTACATTCTTTTAATGATTTTTTGATATATAATGGGTTTTTAGCGGTTTTTATGGTTTTTATGGGTTTTTATGGTTTTCACCGATTCTTTAGGGTTTTTAAAATTTTGTATGTTTTCATGGATTTTTGTGTTGTTTAGGTTTTTATATTATTTATGGATTTTGATAGTTTTAAGGGTTTTTAGTGTTTTTAGTGTTTTGGTGGGT
This sequence comes from Viscum album, assembly GCA_963277665.1. Taxonomy (NCBI): domain Eukaryota; kingdom Viridiplantae; phylum Streptophyta; class Magnoliopsida; order Santalales; family Viscaceae; genus Viscum; species Viscum album. The sequence goes on from OY728157.1 coordinate 1,319,949,830, forward strand.
TTTCATCATTTTAGGGCCTTTTGGGTTATTAGGTTTTTTCTATGTTTTTAATGGTTTCATTGGTTTTTAGAGTTATTTAATGTTTTTATCATTTTACGGGTTTTAATGGTTTTTATAGTTTTAGAGTTTTTTAGTGTTTATATAGTTATTTAAGGGTTTCAGGTTTTTAGGTGTTTTCAGAGTTTTTTATTGTTTTTTACATTTTCAGATTTTTTTTTGGGAATTTTTAGGATTTTTATTTTTTTCTGGGTTTTTAGCATATTTAGGTATTTTGATAGTTTTTAGGGGTTTTTCAGTGTTTTTAGGTTTTTTATGCTATTTAGTTTTTTTAGAGTCTTTTGAATTGTTAGGGTTTTTAGGGTTTCTAGGGGTTTTGACGGGGTCTTGACTTTTTTAATGTTATTAATATTTTTAGGGGTTTAAAGGGTTTTTATAGTTTTTAGTTATTTTTACATTTTTATAGGTTTTTTAATGTTTTTAAGTGTTTTTATGGATTTAGTGGGTTTTCAGGTTTTTTAGGTTTTTTATGTTTTTATGGATTTTAGGGATTTTTATTATTTTTATGTTTTATTTTTTGTATGTATTTTAGATATTTTTAGGGTTTTTGGAGTTTTCTATGTTTTTTGGGATTAAAAGTGTTTTCAGGTTTTTTGAGGACTTTTGGGGTTTTAAGGGGTTTTTTGAGTTTTTTTTATGTTTTTAATGTTTTTTTGAGATCTTGTCCAATTTAAAATTTTTAAGGGTTTTAATGGTATTTGTATTTTCAGTGGTTTTTATGGGTTTTAATGGTTTAATAAGGTTTTAGATACTTTAAGTATTTTAAGTGGATTTTCAAGATTTTTAGGGTTTTTTACATTTTTCGGGATTGCTATGAATATTTTATAATTTTTTTGGTTTTAGTATTTTTAGGTTTTTAGGGATTTTGAGGGGTTTTAATGATTTTCATGGTTTATAGGGTTAGTAGGGGTTTTCATGGATTTTAGGATTTTTCTATTTGGGAATTTTAGTTTCTTGGAATTTTTATGTATTTTTAAAGTGTTTCACATTTTTTAACATTTTATTGAATTTAAGGGTTTTTAATATTTTAGTGCTTATTTTGGGATTTATGGGTATTTAGACGGTTTTAAGGTTTTTTTTTATAGTTTTCAAGTGGTGTTTATGGGGTATTATTGTTTCCAGGGGATTAGCAAATTTTTAGGGTTTTTTACATTTTTAGAGATTTTTTTCTTTTTTTAAAAACAAATTATAGTTTTATGGGTTTTTTATCTTTTTGTGTATTTTGAGGGGTTTTGGGGTTTTAAGGGTTTTTTATAGGTTTAATGGTTTTTCATAGTTTTTAGGGTTTTGTTGTTGTTTTGGGATTTTTGATTCTTTTAAAGGTTTAAAGGTTTTCTTATTGTATTTAATGTTTTTAACGTTTTTATGGTTATTAAGGTTTTCTTATAGTTTTTTGTGGGTTTTTACTGGGATTTGTGGTTTTTTTGTTATTCGGTTTTTATGGTTTTCTAGGGTTTTTCAGGGTTTTTTGTGTTTTTTCACTTTTAATAATTTTTATTGTTTTTTTAGTATTCTGATCGTTTTTTCAGTTTTCTAGGGTTTTCTTTATTTTACCTAATTTTAGGGTTTTGGGGGATTTTGAGGATTTTTAGGGTTTCTTAGGTTTTTATGGTCTTTTGGGGTTTTTTGGGTTTTTTGGTTTTTAGGGCAAGGAAGATGCGAGGGTCAAGCTATTCCCGACCCCCAAAATTTATAAGAAAGAAAAAAAGAGACACATTAGACAAGGGAGGGGAGGGGTCAAATGACCCACACCTAAAAGAACCCTTACAACCCAAGGCACAAAAGACCCCCAAAAAAGAAAAATCATTTTTTGGTTTTTAGGGGGTTTAAGGATTTCTTTTAGTTTTTTAACACATATAACAATTTTAACGCTTTTTAGGGTTTTAATTGTTGTTATTATTTTTAGTGGTTTTAGGGTTTTGAAGGGTTTTAGGGGGTTTTATGGTTTTTAAGGTTTTTTTTATTTTCATTGGTTTTTCATGGTTTGTATGGCCTTTTAATGTTTTAAAGAATATTTTGATATTTTTTACGATTTTTATGGTTTTTAGGTTTTTGTACGTTTTTTGTAGAATTTGAGGGGTTTTTGATTTTTTTTTGGTTTTTTAAGAATTTTCAAGGAATTTTGGGTCTTTCTGGGTTTTAAAGATTTTTTTAGTTTTTAGGTACTTATGGTTTTTAATAGTTTTTATCTTTTATAATGTTTTTATAGATTTTATGGGTTTTAGATTTTTTTAGTAGTTTTCTTAATTTTTATGTGTTTTTATAGTTTTAATGGGTTTATGGGTTCTTACGGTTTTTATGGGTTTTTTTCTTTTCATGATTTTCTTGGAATTTAATGGATTTATATAGTTTTATGGGGTTTTTTAGTTTTTTGTGGAATTTGAGGGGTTTTATTAGTTTTGATCATTTTTAGGGGTTTGGGGTTTTTCATGGATTTTAGTGTCTTTTGGGTTTTTAGGTTTTTTTGAGTTTATTAGGGTATTTATGTGTTTTTAGTGTTTTTTAATGTTTTCAACATTTTTAGGGGTTTTAACGGTTTGTAGAGTTGTAGTGGGGTTTTAGGGTTTATAGTCTTTAGTGTTTTTTATTATTTTAGGGGTTTATTCTTTTTAGGGGTATTTTAGGGGATTCAGGGGTTTTATGCTTTTTGGGATTTTAGGGTTCCTTAAGCCAATTATAGTTTTCATGGTTTTTGGTGTTTTAGGGGTTTTATAGATTTTTTGGTTTTTAGGATTTTTAGGGTTTTCAGGGTTTTCTACGATTTTAGGTTCTTTTGGGTTTTTTGGTATTTTTTGAGTTTTCTTTGGGTTATTAGGGGTTTTAGTGTTTTTTGTCATTTTTATCATGTTTAGTGTTTTTAAGGGGTTTTAATGTATTTAGTGGTTTTATGGTTTTTATGTGTTTTTATGGTTTTTAGGGGTTTTATGGTATGTAGGGGTATTTAAACTTTTTAGGGTTTTCTACATGTTTTTGTAATTTTTGGTTTTTATCATTTTTAGCGGTTTTAATGATTTTGATGGCTTTTAGGTGTTTTAGGGTATATGGGGGTTTGAGGGTTTTTTAGAACTTTTTTGGGTTTTTGTGATTTTATTTTTTATAGTTTTTTAGTGTTTGAAGATTATTTTACCATTTTTATCAATTTTAATGATTTATGGGTTTTAATGGATTTCATAATTTTAGAGTTTTTTAAGGATTTTATGGTTTTTGTGGTTTTTAATGTTTTTTATGATTTTTAGAGGTTGTCAGGTTTTTTGGGGTTTTTTATATTCTCAATGATATTTGTGTATTTTTTAGGATTTCTATGGGTTTTAGGTTTTTTATGGTTTCAGGGATTTTGAGGGGTTTTTGGGTTGCACATGGTATTTTAGGGTTTTATGTGGTTTTTAGGTGGTTTTAGGGACTTTTGAGGCCTTATAATTTTTTGAGTTTTTCGGGATTTTTTAGGTGTTTTATACTTTTTTAACAAATTTAATTTTATTAGTATTTTAAAGGGTTTTATTGATTTTGTGGGTTTTTTTTGTTTTCATCGGTTTTAGGGTTTTTTAATGTTTTCAAGGTTTTTATTATTTTAGATGTTTTTTAAGGGTTTAGTGTCTTTTACATTCTCATAGATTTTCAGGGAGTGTTTAGGATTTTTATGGTTTTGTGTTTTTATGGTTCTAGTGGATTTTGATATATTTTAGGGTTATTCAATATTTTTAGCGTTTCAAAGGACCTAGAGGGTTATTTAGGATTTTCTGGGTTTTAGGGTTTTTAAGAGTTTTCATGGGTATTTTGGGTATTTTATGTGGTTTCGGTTTTTTTAGCTTTTATGGTTTTAGTGTTTTTAAGGAGTTTTTAACAATTTAATTTTTTATGTAATTGTAAGGGTTTTTATAGTTTTTACTATGTTCAAAGGGTTTTTATATATTTTTCATTTTTTTCTTATTTTTAAGGGTTTTTATGTTTTCTAAGGGTTTTCTAGGTTTTTATTGTTTTTTTATGTTTTCAGGTATTTTTTGGGCTTTTTATGTTTTTTATTATTTTACGATTTTCTGAAGTTTTTAGGGGTTTTAAGGGTTTTTTATTTCTTATTGGTTTTAGGGATTTTAGTGTTTTTTTTATTTTTTGGTTTTTAGGGGATTTTTTTGTTTTTTAGAATTTTTATGTTTTTTAGTGGTTTTCAATGTTTTTGGCATTGTTTGGGATTTTGAGGCTTTTTAGAGTTTTTTATGCTTTTGGGGGTGTTTTTGAGTTTTTAAGGTTTTATTGGTTTTTTTTGTTTTTAATATATTTTTTGGTTTTCTGCATGTTTAGGGGTTTTAAGTGTTTTTAGATTTTTATTGTGGTTTTAGGGTTTGGTGGGGCTTTATGGTTTTAGGGGGTTTATGGTTTTCAATCATTTTTTAGGGTTATTAGGATTTCTTATGATTTCCTTTATATATAGTGATTTTTTAGGATTTTTAATGAATTTGGTATTTTTTTATGTTTATTAGAGATTTTTATTTTTTTTTTGGAATTTACAAGGTTATTAAGGGTTTTCAAGGAATTTTTAGTCTTTTGGGTTTTATGGGGGTTTCTTTTTAATTTTATAGGTTTTTAAGAATTTTTTTAAAAAATTAACATTTTTAGGGGTTTAAAGGATTTAATATTTTGTATACTTCTAGGTTTATTATTATTATTTTTGGTTTCTTGGAGTTTTTATGTTTTTAGGGGTTTTCATAGTTTTTTAATTTTTTATTTATTCAACAATTTTTATGCATTTTTTTGATCTTTACGGTTATTAAGGTTTTTTAGTTTATTTGGGATTTTGAGGTGTTTTAGGGGTTTTCATGATTCTTAGGGGTTTTCAGGGTTTTTAGAAAATTTTTAATTGTAGGATTACTTTTTAGTTTTTTAGTGTTTTAATGTTATTTATATTTTTTTTATGTTTTCAACATTTTTATGGGTTTTAAGGATTTCGAGATATTTTATTGGTTTTTAGGATTTTTATTGGGTTTATGGTTTTTTGATGGTTTTCATTGTTCTTTTGGTTTCTAGTAATTTTTAGGGTTTTTAGTTTTTTTATGTTTTGATGGGTTTTTATGGATTTAAGTATATTTCTGGTGTTTATGGGTTTTCAAGGTTTTTTTAGTGTTTTTAGGTTTTTCATAGTTTTTTTTAAAAAATAATTTTTTTTCATTTTGGCATCTTTGAGGTGTTTTAGAGTTCATAGTGGGTTTTTATGGTTTTTATGGTTTTTAACTTTTTTTAAAGTTTATGGTGTTTTTATAGAATTAAGATTATTTATAGGGTTTTTTGAGTTTTTATGTTTTCATTTATTTTTAGTGTTTTTTTGGTTTTTTATGGTTTTTTCGGTCTTTAGGGTTTTTAGGGATTTTGAGGGTTTTTATTATCTTTTCGGTGATATTTTTGGCATTTATGGATTTTAGGTTTTTAGGGGGGTTTTAGGGGGGTTTTAGGGGGGTTTTAGGGTTTTAGGGAATTTGAGGGTTTTTATGGGGTTTCATGCATTTTTCTAGGTTTTAGGCATTTCTATGGATTTTAGGGTGTGTTAAGGTTTTAGGATTTAATTAATTTTTATGTTTTATATGATTTTTTCGAGGTTTTCAACATTTTTAATATTTTTATGGGTTTAAAGGGTTTTTAGAGTTTTTAGTGGGTGTTTAAGGGTTTTTTTGTGATTTTGGGATTTTAAGGTTTTTAGGGGTTTTTATTATTTTTATGAAATCTTTATGGTTTTTAGGGTTTTTTACATTTCATGTTTTTAGGGATTATTTAAGATTTTTTTTAGTTTTTAGGGTTTTTAGGGTCCTTCAGGGTATTATGTTTTTTTAGTTTTTTTTGGTTTTATGGTTTTAAATATTTTTCAATGGTTTTAAATGTTTTTATGGTTTTGTAAAGTTTTTAGTGGATTTTTATAGTTTTTATGAGGTTTTAGTTTTTTTATAATTACTATGGGTATTTATGGTTTTGGATTTTCTTTCATGGTTTTTATGGTTTTTTACATTTTCTAGTATTTTTAGGGATTTTAAGAATTTTTATGGTTTTTTGGTTTTTAGGGTTTTTGGTATATTGAGTGTTTTGGGGGGGAGATCATATTTATAGGGTTTTTATGTTTTAAGGTCGTTTTTTGGATTTTTTTGGTTTTTTTGAGTTTTTTTATTTATTAGTATTTTTTAGAGTTTTCTAATGTTTTAACAGTTTTTGGGGTTTTATGGTTTTCAAGGGTTTTTCCTGGTTTTAGGTTTTTCCATTTTAAGTAATTTTTATAATTTTATTGTAATTTAATAGTTTTTATAGTTTTTATGGGTTTCAGTGATTTTGACGTGTTTTAGAGTCTTATTTAGAGTTATTAGGGGTTTTAGAGTTTTTCATGGTTTTGGGATAGTTTGGGTTTTAGGGTCTTTTTAGTTTTTAGGGTTTTTAATATATCATATATTTTTTTTAACTTTTTATGGGTTTGATTGTTTTTATAGGTTTTAGTGGGGTTTTAGGGTGTTTATGGGTTTTAGGGGTTTTTAATGTTTTTAGGGTTATTTTGGTTTTCAGGGGTTTTGCAGGTTTTTATTTTTTTCTTATATTTTCATGGACTTTTATGACTTTCTAGGATTATTTTTTATTATATGAATTTTTATATTTTTTGGTATTTCGAGAGTTTTTAAGGTTTTTTACATGGTTTTTAGGGGTTTAATGGGTCATAATGGATTTTATGTTATTTTCTGGTTTTTTGCGTTTTTTAGTCTTTTAGTGTATTAAGGTTTTTAATAGTTTTTAATGATTTTTAACATTTTAAGGGGATTTAAGGGATTTTATATTTTTTAAAAGTTATAATAATTTTGAGGTTTTTTAAGGGTTTTATGGATTTTATGGTTTTTAAGGGGGTTTTAGGTATTTTAGGTGTTTTTTTATTTTATGGATTTTCAAGATTTTTATGGGTTTTTGGGTTTTTAGGGGTTTTTAGGGATTTTATGGGTTTTATAATTTTTTGTGATATTTGGGTTTTTAGCTATATTCCGATTTTTTAGGGTCTTTTGGGTTTATGTTGTTTTATTTTTATTTTTAGTGGTTCTTTGGGTTTTTGATTTTTTATCATTTTTAACAGTTTTTGGGGTTTTAGTTGTTTTTTGGGGTTTTATGGCTTTTTTATGAATATTATGGGTTTTCTTGGGGTTTATGTTATTTTCTTTATTTTTAGTGTTTTATTGTTTTCAACGATTTTTAGGGCCTTTTAGATTTTTATAGTACTTGGTGTCTTTTAGGGTTTTTTTATTTTGAGTGTTTTTTTGGGGTGATCAAGGGTTTTTTGGGGTTCTTAGGGTTTTCAGGATCTTTTTAGGTTCTAAGAGGTTTTTCTAGGGTTTATGGTTTTAAAGACTTTTATAATTTTTAATGTTGTTGATGTTTTTAGGGTATTTACGAGTTTATAGAGTTTTTAGCCGTTTTTATAGTTTTATGTGGTTTTGGGTTTTTATGTTTTTAGTGGTTTTATGGATTTTAGGGTTTTGGGCGGTTTTATGATTTTAGGTATTTTTATGGATTTTTTTATTTTTAATGTTTTTTTGTATTTTAAAGAATTTGAGAGATTTGGGGGGGGGAGGTTTTTTTTTGTTTTTTTCAATTTTTAATATGTTTTCTAGGTTTTATCATTTTTTAAATTTATAGGTTTTCTATATTTTTTTACAGATTTTTTAATTTTTTCTATCCTTTTATGTGTTTTAAGGGATTTACAGTTTTAATGGATTTTAGTGATTTTATTGGTTCTAAAGTATTTTCATGGTCTTTTTGGGTTTTATGGATTTCATTGGTTTTTAGGTTTTTTATGGTTTCTTAAATTTTTATGGATTTTAAGGATTCTTTATAATATTTATGGTTTTCTGGGTTTTTAAGGTTTAGGCAATTTTTGGGATTTTGGGGTTTTTAGGGTTTTTAGGGTTTTCATTAGTGTTTACAGTTTTTTAGGTTTTTAGTTTTTTTATTGTATGGGTTTTAATATTTTTTATAATTTTTTATATTTTTAAAGTGTTTAAGGATTTTTAGAGTTTTTAGTGGTTTTTTAGTGTTTTTATTATTATTTTACTTATTTAAATTTTTAGGGGGTTTTAGGGTTTTTAGGGGTTTCTCAATGTCTTTATGGTTTTTTTAATTTTCAAGGATTTTTATACATTTTTTAGGATTTTAATCTTTCTTTATGTTCTTTTGGGTTTTAATGAATTTTGAGGGTATTTTGAGGTTTTAGGGGTTTTAGGGGTTTTCAAGGTATTTAGGGAATTTCATATTTTTTGGGGCATTTTTTTGTGTTTTTAATTATTTTAGAGTTTTTAATGTTTTTAGTGTTTTTAAAGTTTTGTTGTTTTTAGTGGGTTTTAATGGTATTTAGGGGTTTTAATGGTTTAAAGGGTTTTATGGTGTTCATGGTTTTTCAATGATTTAGGGTTTTTTATGTTTCCATGGATTTTTAGGTATATTAAAAAATTTGATGGGTTTTAGGGTTTTTAGGGGTTTTTTGGGTTTTAGGGGTTTTTTGGGGTTTTATGGTTTTAGTGTTTTTAGGGTTTTTTTGGTGGTTTTAGTGTTTTTTTGTATTTTTTGCTGTATTTATGGTTTCTAAGAGATTTTTAATGTTTTAAAATTTTATCAATTTTAAGGGGTTTTAGTGTTTTTATTGGTTTTAGGGGTTTCGGGGTTTATAATGGTCTTGTGGTTTTTATGGTTTTCATGCGTGTTTGATGGTTTTTGTGGTTTTTGTGGTTTTAGTTATTTTTAGTGGTTTTAATTATTTTTATGGTTTTAGGGTTATTATGGTTTTTAGGTTTTTTAGGGATTTTATGCTCATTTTGGTTTTTAGTATATTTTATGATATTAGTGGTATTTAAGATTTTGGTGGTTTAAAGATTTTTTATATTTTTTCAACGTTTTTAATTTTTTTTCATGGGTTTTATGGTTTTAAAGGAGTTTTTTAGGTTTTCAGGGTTTTTATGTTTTTATTTATTTTCATGTTTTTTTGTGTTTTATGGTTTATGGATTTTTAGTGGATTTCTAGGATTTTAGGGTATTATGGTGTTTTTAGTGTTTTAAGGGGTTTTAGGGTCTTTTAGGTTTTAAAGGGTTTTGAGTTTTTAGGGTTTTCTTTGTTTTTAGAGTCTTTTAATGTTTATCAACCATTGTTAGGTTTTTTAAGGGTTTTAGTATTTTTTCGGTTATTATGATTTTTATGGTTTTAGGGTTTTTTAACGATTTGAGGGGGTTTTATTTTTTTAATAGATTTTCTGGTTTTTTAGTTTTTTGCATTTTTTGGTATTTTATTTATTTTTAATATTTTACGGTATTTAGTTATTTTTAGCGATTTTTGGGATTTTCATTATTTTAAGGGTATTCATGGTTTTTACAGTTTTTCAGGGTTCTTTGGGTTTTTAGGGACTTTTAGGTTTTTAGGTGTTTTTATGTTTTTTAGGGTTTGTATGGTTTTTAGAGTTTTTAATGTTTTTTAACATTTTTATAGGTTTAAAGGGTTTTTTGTTTTTAATCGGTTTTAGGGTTTTTATGGGGTTTTATGGTTTCTAGGGGTTTTTAATGGTTTTATGGGGTTGTTATGGGTTTTTAGGGATTTTTATGTTTTTTAGGATTTATATGGATTTTTTAGGATTTTTATGACTTTTAGTGGTTTTTAGGGTTCCTAGGGATTTTGATGGGATTAGGGGATTTAGGGTTTTTATGTATTCTACAGTTTTTATGATTTTTTGGGGTTTTGCAGTTTTCTTAAAAATTTGGGGGTTTTAACGTGTTTTAGAGTTTGTTAATGTTTTTAGTGGTTTTATGGGTGTTTCGAATCGGTTTTGAAATTCCCAACAGTTCTATATCCGACGATACATGGACCTTCTTTTTAAAGGTAGGTGTTCGCGGGGTGATTCAGCCAAAGACACTTAAGAAATCACATTGGTCAAGAGGATGGGAAGTTGGGGTCATCACACCCTGTTGAGGGGAATTATTTCTTGTTCCGGGACTCTCTTATAGATTTAAGACGTATTTATATGTTCGCAAATCTTTGGTTTGTACCCAAGCATAGTATCCATGGAATTCTCATGGTGGGAAATGGTCAACTGGATGCATGGGTTCAGAATCATTATGCTTGAGGTTTACCATCCATCGTTGGATTAATGACCCTAAGGAGTCTGGACACATTGAGGCAGCACTAGGAGTGGCGCAGTGAACTTATGTAAAAATAGTCAGATCGACCGGTTGTTGGGCTTGAACCTCGGGGAGGCTTCCTACGTACCCTACCTAGAAGACTGGGATCAAAGTTCGTGTCGTTCTAAGAGGAGTGTCGGAAAGCCGATGTGAATGTGGACCCAGGGGTCCGACGGGGATCGGGCTTGAACCTCATGGAGGCTTCCTACGTATCCCTGTGGTAGGGAATCAAAGTCCTCGTAGTTCGCATTAGCTTGGGTCTTACACTCTAGGGAGGCCCACGGTATGGATTGAGGCTTACACTCTACGGAGGCCCACAATGTAGATTGGGGCTTTGTTGATGCTCCTTTCGTCACAGAATCTAAAGATCGGAAAAGGGGAATATCTGAGCTCAAAGTGATTCAACCTTTGAAGAAAACATCAAAAATCGACAAAGGCATGAACAAAGGATCAAAAGCAACTGCACTGCGCAAGTTATATCACTGTTGTGCAAGTACACTTGCACGACAGCGTTGGTCGCGCAAGTGACTTGCGCAACCTAAGTGATAATCGCCCGGTAACCGCCCGGGGTCTTCTCCTGCCTATAAATAGACCCTGTGGGCCCCCCATTCAAGAGGATCTTTTTCCAGAAACTCGGATTGAAGCTCCCAACGCCCAAGTCTCTTCTCAGATCTTCCAGAACACTTCTAAAGGTAATTTCTTACCTAGAACGAAAGATTTAAAGAGAAGAAGGAAGGCCTAAGTGTTGAAACTCATCAACACTTGCGTGCCGCCTTATTCCTTAAATAGAACTCGCGCGTCCCTTTTCTGGAAGAACCTCAAGAGGATTCTAAAGGGATTTATAAAGAGTTTCTCAAATATTCTAAATGATGTTTGAGAATCGCGCAAGTACACCTCATGTCATGCAAGTATACTTGCGCGACCAATACTTGTGCACTGCTGCAATACTTGTGCGCCTTTCAAGACTTGCGCGCCCCTACCTTTTTGGGTGCCCATCTTGCCCATTTTACCCCTCTTAAGCCATTACACCTTTCCTTTTCAAGATTCAGTCTTCAAGACACTCTTCAAAGCCATTTATGGCATGATTTCTTGATTTGACTTCCTTATCTGAAAGGAATTCTGTGGAATATCTCTCAAAACCTAGTGATTTAAATATCCTTATGTCACTAAGTATGAAGAGTTCATTCATTCAACCTCATCCTTTAAGATGAGAGAATCCTTAACCATGGGTCTCCTTTTTTTAGGAATAATCCCCAGTTATAAATCCTTTATTCTGGGCATCTTCCTTAGGAGTAAGCCCCAAATTCTTAAAGTTCCCAAACTTGGGCATCCTCCTCAGGAGTATGCCCCAAACCTTAATTCCTTTATTTGGGCATCCTCCTCAAGAGTTATCCCCAATAATAATCCTTTAATCTGGGCATCCTTCTTAGGAGTAAGCCCCGAGTCCCTTAATTTGGGCATCCTCCTCAGGAGTAAGCCCGAAACCTTAACCCCTAACCTGGGCTTCCCTTTCAGGAATAAGTCTCAGTTATAATCTTGGGCTTCCTTTTCAGGAATAAGCCCCAAGTCCCCTAATTTCTCTTTAACCAGTCCTAATTTACCCTTGATTTGGGTTTCCTTTTCAAGAGTAAAACCCAATCATAAGTCCACTCCTAACTTGGGAATCCTCCTTAGGAGTAAGCCCCAAGATTAGAGTATTCAAAATCTCCATGAAGCACATATACCTTTATGGACCCTGTTCATGGATTTTCTCCCTAAAAGTGAATCCTAAATCTTCATCTATCTGGGCAGTCATACATACATAAGCCCCAAACCATTTCTTATGATTGCATCTTTCATGGCACAATTGTCTAAGTTTTACTAATACCTCTTGTTTCTCACACCGAGCATGACTCACGTGAGCTTAGAGTGTAAAAGTAATTGTGACATCCTGCTTTGAGCCATCAATCATAAACATCATACCCTTATACGAACTACGTGGGTTCCAATTCCTTTTTCAAAAAAAAAGGATACGTAGGTAGCCCATCTATGGGTTCGATCCCAACTCTGAAGTAATTCATTGTCCTTCTGAATGACGATAAACTTCAAGTGCCCCACTGAGTGGCTTCAAAACCAGCCTAGTAATCATAATGACCAAGAGACTTTTATATAAATGTTTTGAAGGATACCATTGACCAAGAATCTCTAAATAGATACAGATGATTCTTTATTGATGAAGAACCTCGAATACATATAAAAGATTCTCTAAATTTCTTACATATTTAATCATTGATTGTTAAACTTAAGGAAAGCTCATTTTAAACTTGGTAATGTAATAAGGATTCATGAACATAACTTAAATCTATAAAGAGAGTCCCGGAGTAGACAATAATTCCCCTAAAAAAGGTGTGATGAGTCCGACCTCCCACCCTCTCGGCCAATGCAAATTTCTAAGCCTCATTAGCCCACAAGCTAATGAGCGCCTAACTTTGGAAAGTAGGTCCAAACGGAAGTGGAATCATTGGATGTTTCCGTTTCTACGAACAAACCCGTTAGAAACCGATCGGAATGTTTGAATCTCCCATCCATGAGGTCATCCCTGGATTCCGTGCGAAACAAAAAATGGTGAACCCGACGTGAATCCTTAACCAAGTTAAAGTGATGTTCTTCTTATTTGTTAGGCCCCTTGGGCCAACAAAGAAATCATTGACATGTGCTCATCCAAAAGATGCAGTGGCCGGATTCATCTTGATTACATCTGTTATATCAAACAGGCACTCTTTTGTCAAGATCTTCTGCAAAATGACATTCCTTAAATTCACCCCTGTGAATACTGATGTTGTAAACACCTCTACTGTGAGGTCTACTGCTGTGAAAACCAATGATGCTACTCCTGCTGGAACGTCGTCCGCTCTGAGGATGACATCACCAACTCAGCGTCTTCAACGCTGGGTTTCGAATGCACTGGTTAAGGAGTACCGTTGCAATGGTACTATCCCCACTCTAGAGGTCGCTCGTCAAGCCCTCCAAGTTAACAACTCTACCTGGTCGTCCGGACAACGGCGGCCAGTGATCAAGAAGCAGACAGTGCTGACTACCGTCTCCAACCATTTCGGGTTGTTATCCCCAGAACGCAATTTCCATTCACTCCCTTACTCTGAGGAAGTGAATGAGTAGGTCCCACAGGGCCTTAATTCAAAAAGACAAGAGTCCGTCCCGAGATCTCCCATCAACAATCGCCGCCAGACTCGTGCGGTAGTGCACCCTCAACATGATGAGGGTACCGACTCCAGGCATTCAGCTCAGGTTCCTTGAACCCGAGCAGGCAAGATGAACCACCAGAGACGGAATCCGGTTAACAATAGGAAGGTTGTCATCCCTTCCATCTCCGGAGGAGTCCAACAACCTAACTTGGTGGAAAATAACGAGCAGGCACACCCACCTGTCCGTTTTAATTCCTCTGTCCAGCAGACTCGTCTGGCAGCATCAAGCTAATCCCGCCAGGCAATTCTGGCGGAGTACTATAGGTAGGAACATGCACCTGCTTATGCATCATCAGTTAGTCAGTAGGCTTGTCTGACTACATATGATGGATCTCGTCAACCGTGTTTAGTGAAGTGTAATCAGCAGGCATATACACCTGCTAATACTAATCAAGCCTACCAACAGTATCACTTGGTAGCGCACAGAGAAGTCCGTCGGAAAGCCCCGACGACAAACAGGAGGCAGACTCAACTCTCTGCCTCCACACTTGAGTTCTGTCAGGATTCACTAACAGGAAAAGGAGGACAGGAGCAGGCACATACACCTACTCCAAACCCGGAATGGACATATATCCCCGTTCCGGCGGCTGAAGTCACCAAACATATTTTTTTCAATGGTGAAAGAGCAGAATCAAATTCCTTCTCATATTATGGATGCTTGCCAGGATATCATAACAGCTTCAACATCATCTCAGGGACAGACACATAAATCTATCCCAAGCAGTGGAGTGACACATCAACAATTCAATCCGGAACAGACACACACATCTGTTCCAGTCCAAGAGGGTTATGGGGCATACTCCCCCATATCATACGGACAACCAAGTCAGGCACATACACCTGATTTGAGTGGAGATCGTCAGCCTAACATGACCATCATTCCTAATCAGGAACATAAACCTACTTAGAGTAACCACTTTCATCAAAAAGTGGTTTCCAAAGCGAGTAAGAAGGCATCTAAGAAAATGATCTGCCCAGCACAGTCATAAGATCAAAGGCCAATCTATAACAAGGCCTTGCTCGATGCTGGAGTTCTTGAAGCCCTCAAACATTTATCTGTCAGAATTCAAGATTCTACTCCCTCAGTTCCCAATAACGAGAACATTAATTCTGAAGGTCTTCAACAGACACTTCCTCATGAAGACTTGCTTCATGAAAATTCGGTCAATCTTGAAGTTTCTTCTTCAGATGAGAGCCATAGGAACCCTCTGTGTGGTCATAAGACCAAGGAGCAAGAGATCTCAACTTTTGTTGTAACCCATTATGGTGGTCCTCCCCATGATGATGAATTTCGCTGTGAAAGTCCTCTCCGCAGTAGTGATTCACATTGCCTGGAAAATACTCCAGTGGACAATGTAGTGCCGAGAAAGCCCTCTTATCTTGAGGCACTTGCAAATGCAAAACCAGTCATGTCTGATGCTTTATCACTAACAAGTGAAATACTTTCTCAATGAGAAGATATCCCAGGGTGTAGGTCATTCTCCGAACCACCCCTAAGTCATGCATCTTCTAGTTTAACCAATGATCTCTCTACCAATCTTGTTTAATCCGATGAAGCAACAAGGAAACACCAACTCTGGTCAAAATATGTAGAAGAATCTTCATTTAATGATAAAGAGGAAATGCTGAACATGAGGAAAAAACTGTCAAAAGGTGAAGTACCAGTCATGTTTTGGCCTTTGGCTGACTCCCAGTACGACATTCCAAAGATGTTAACGGATGATGGAATCCATGATATTCATCTCAACATATGGAAAAATCTTTGTCAATTAAAGAAGAAGGTATTATCTTATGATGAATATGAAAATAATCTTAAGATAATAGAAGGGCTACAACGTCAGATTGATTTAGCATCTCTATCAGTCTCTCGGTATCTGATGGGTGAAAAAACAACAGAGAACCCTTCAACGTTCATGCCTTGGCGCACTAAGAAAATTGTGTCAGTTAATTTCCAATGCTCCCTCTGATGTTCATATTAGAGGATGGGGTGTTCACGGAGCACTACATTTCACTGTGCTTTCCAGTCAGCAAAGCCCGCCGAAAATGGTCTCATGCAATGTTATTGCCCATGGCTGGCCACAGTCAATGGGCTTTGTTCATAATCAAAAGCTTGCTCAAGAATAGGCTTCAACTAGTTCCTCTCAAAATCAATCATATAGAGAACAAGTTGTTGAATTGCTCCTACATCAAGCAGGCGAGAATATTGCACAAGCCTCTCGTATGGAGCAAACACGTCATCAAATGATAGAAGTCTCGGAAATCATCCAACGGCCTATTGAACCAGGTTATAAAAGTGGATACAGGTTAATGCATCCAGCTAATTTCTGAACTATGATTCGCAAGATCAAGAGATATTTTAAGAAGATCTCAGACGTAGCATGTCAAGAGCCACCCTAGCTTGTCAAACTGGGGACTTCTCTAACCCAACCCTCAGAGTCAACAAATTGGATTCGAGGAGTTGAGCGGAATCATCAGGAACATCCCCAGTTCACGAGACTGGGGACTCTTTCAAATCATCAATCCCCTTCTCAGAGAATGTTGGTCTTTTCTTGATTTCGGAAGAAGCCCCAAGAGGAACGAAGAGCCAAATTATCAGGAGATTCCCTCCAAGTTATAGCTCGACAAGAAGTTCCTAAAAGATTGAATCAACAAAAGGAAATGTCTCATCAAAGATATGAAAGAAGACAATATCACAGAAATGTTGATAGAAGGGATGTGATGCATTATGCATCAATCAATGTCATCAATGTCGTTGTTGTTAATACACCAGAAGAGACTCACTCAGGGGACTCAGATGAAGAGCGTCCTGCACAAGAAAATGTACGAACCGATACAAATGAAGAAGGTGTACGTACATGAAGTCAAAGGATTACTCAGAACCTAGTTAATCCACTTCCCTCCCTCCAAAAGGTATCCAACAAAGGGAAGGGAAAGAATCATGTTACATATCCTTCATCTGGAGAAGGTCAATCGCTCTCATTAGAGCAAAGGTTTTCACAACAAGAGGAAGAAATGAAAGAATTAAGAAGGTTGAATGTAGAACTACTTCAGAGTAGTCTCCTTCTTAAGAATGCTAAAGTCCAACAGCCGAAGAAATTTGTTGCAGTTACTTACATGGATCAAGAATATCCTCCTTTATCAGTACACCCTCAGAGGTCTAATCCTACAGGTCAAGCGCAACAACGGTTGGCAGTGCTACCATCAGTTGCAGCACCAACCACCATGTCTGTCCAAGCTCCATTCATTGCACCTACCCAAAACCAAGTTTAACCTGATGTTTCTCAAAAGTTAATAACTACTATTGAGTCATTAACAGCTTGGTTAGAAACTATGGAAGGTAAACGGGCGCAAGTTCAGCCTGAAAAGAAAATTTACCCCGAATGGGTAGATTCAATTTCTCCTCCATCCATTTTTGGAAACCCTGTTTTCCCTACTTTCAATGGATCAGGCGACCCTGAACAACATTTGACGCATTACGTGTCTTGTTGTGATCCTTTGATGGGAACTCCAGAGCAGCAAGAAGCAGTGAAACTCAGATGCTTCGTGCGAACCTTGTAAGGACCAGCTTTTGTCTGGTATACAAGCTTGCAATCCCGGTCAATCATCGGATGGGAGTATCTTTATAAAAAATTCCTTCTTCAATTCAGATCAACTTTGCCAAAAATGACAGTTTTCGATCTTACAAACTGCAAGCAACGGGAGAATGAAAGAGTCTCTGATTTCATTGCTCGCTGGAAGGGATTAACGTATTCTCTGAGTTTAGCACTCCCTCAGGAAGAGCTGTTGCAAATCTGTGTGGAAATTTTGCGTGATGAATTACGCACGCCATTGATCCCTGTGAAATACACAGGAGGGTTTCGAGACCTTACTTCAATTGCTCAGCAAATTGAAGATTCCCTTTTACAGGCTAAGGTTAAATCTCGTGTAATTCCATCAGCTCCAGGAAGAAGAATGGGTAAAGCAGAAATTGCTACAGTTATGCTTAAACAAGCACCTATAACTATATCTACTTCAAAAACTTCTTCTTCTCGAAGGACTCCACCTCCGGAACGCCAACAATAAAGGCCGTTTCATCCAAATGATCAAAGAGATCAACGACGAAAACAATTTGAGGATATGAAGAGTAAAACATACTCTTTCCGAAATGAGAAAGTTCCTGGTTACTTCATTTCAGCTCTGGAAAATAATTTGGTTCAATTACCAGTGCCCAAGAGGCCAAATAAGGAAGGAGATGAAGACCGTCCCAATTATTGTCCCTTTCATCAAATGTTGGGGCATCCCATCAAGGAGTGTTTTGTCTCTAAAGACCTCCTTCAAAAGATGGTCGACTTGGGACAAGTCAAATTGAAGGGTTCTTCAACTCATGTAGCGTGTGTTACCACTACAGATCCAGAGGAAGGAGGCGAGTGGCAGGAAGTCAGAAGCAAAACTGCGCAAAAATATGATGATTGGATGGTCAGAAAGACAATCAATTGGACCCATGCCATTTTGCGAACACAATTGAAGAAGCCAGTTCTGTCTCCTACAAAAGCTACAGTGAAGCCTCCATCAGAAGAAAAATCCTCAAAAGGGAAGCGCAATCCAAAGAAGAAAGAGGAATCAGAAGAAGATGAATATGTATTGAGGCCTAAGTTGTCTTTGACTCCGGCAGATTTCATGCCATCTACTTCCAAGCCATGGGCACCGCCCCATCAAACGGCACAACCTAAACAGGCTAGTCAGGCAGGGTCTTTATCAGACGAAGAGATAATCTTCGGTTCTGTTAATATGATTCAATTAACAGATCCATATTCTAGTCTTGATGAGCCTGAATTCCCTGTATCAAATAAGGGAATCTGAGGAAGTTCTAGAGGTTCAGGATACAGGGGAAGACGTGGATCTTTCCGAAGCCACTACTCCAATTCCACCCCTTCTAGCACTGTGTATGCAGGAGAAACTCATGGTAGAGCCCTTCAGCGAGCACAAAAAGAACAAGCAAGTTCTTCTGCCAATGGCCAACTCAGTTTTGGCACAGTTATTTTGGAAGATAGATTAAAGGTTCCATATTCTTTATCTCAGAAAGTAAATGGATCTAATCAGTCTAATCTTCCAAAACCAAGGATGTTGCCAAATTCTATCCCAATACAAGATGCATCAGCTTCCAAAGCATCTGCTTCCAAGGTACCTACTAAACCACATATTACTGTTGGGAAACGCAGACCTCTAGATCAAAAGTATGATATATTGAAACACTTGGCCCAAGTACCAGCCAAGTTATCAATTATGGATTCTTTGAATCTGTCAAAAGATCTTTAGGAATCACTCATCGAAGCTTTGTCAAGTCCTCAGGAGTTTGATGATGAAATTGTTGCAGCTGAAGTCTATCACATAGAGAATAATCCTGCAGAATTCCATGTAGTGATATCTTTTACTGATAAATATGAAGATGATTTTGTGCATGGGCACATAAAACCTTTGTACTTATCTGGCAAAGTCAATGGTGTAGATATCCGAAAAGCATTCATTGACAATGGTTCAGGAGTCAACCTCATGCCCATTCGTACACTTCGTCGATTGGGCCTCACAGAATCTGATTTATCTCCTTCTATCATGATGTTACAAGGATATGATAAAAATGAACAAGAACCACTGGGAGAAGTTACACTTAGAACCCAATTTGAAGATCTTGTATCCAATTCGGATTTCATGATTGTTGATCAAGACTCAGCTTTCAACATCTTGCTTGGAAGACCCTGGCTACATCAGCATGCAGCTATTCCTTCATCATACCATCAATGTCTCAAATACTATTTCAATGGTCAAGTTGGAACATTGTATGGTGATAAGGCTCCGTTCAAGACATGTGAGTCTCAATACATTGAGGCATAATTTTATCACATGAAGGGAAGAGAAAAATCTACAATGAAGGAAATTACCAAAATTAAGGCTCCATATGGTTTGGAGAAAATTCCAATAAATCCATTTACACATGTGAGTACAGATTAAGTGTTACCTATCAGTCAAATTGACAAAATAGTCCCAAATCAAAATACTCTTATGGAAAGATCCATAATGTCAATTACAGCAATTGAGCCAGACAACATGGGAGAAATTGGTAACCTACCAAACAGTGATGAAAGCATAAGTGGTGACGTTTTCATTTCATCTGCTGAAGTCCAACAAGTCTATACATGGCCAATCAGGCCAGAAGAAGTTATAGCAACACCAAAGGTGAATAATGATGTCGATTCTCAATCCATCATCTCTTCTTTATTTCCCAAATAAGGTCCTTTATCATCAATAGGGTCGGAAATGGAAGCTTCTTCTTCAAAATGTGAAAATTTTAACATCTCTTATGATCATGAGAATTTCATTTTGTCATCTACTATGCAAGTAGAAACGGAAGAAATATCACATAATGAAGAGGAAGAGGAAGGTCTTAGAGATGCTCCTCCAGCATTTGAAGAGGGTATCTCTACCACTGTGGATGAACTCAGAGAAATAAATCTGGGTACAGAGAAAGATCCACACCCCACTTTAATTAATGCGGCGATAACCCTTGAAGAGAAAGAGATATATATTTATTTTCTAAAGAAAAATAAAGATATTTTTGCTTGGAACTATACAGAAATTCTTGGGCTTGATCCTGATGTTGCTACTCATCATTTGGGTTTACCAAAAGAACATCGAGGATTTAAGCAAGCCGCGAGAAGAACACACCCAACTTATTCTTCCAAAATTGAAACTGAAGTGGATAAACTGATCAAAGCTAACTTCTTCAGAGAAGTTCAGTATCCCAAGTGGTTGGCTAATATTGTCCCTATAAAGAAGAAGAATGGACAAATTAGGGTTTGCATCGATTTCAGAGATCTTAATCGGTATTGTCCTAAAGATGAATTCCCAGTTCTGATTACAGAACTCTTAATTGATGCAACGGCTAGTTATGAAGTACTCTCCTTCATGGACGGATATTCCGGATATAATCAGATCTGAATGGCCCCAGAAGATGAGGAATATATAGCTTTCAGAGCTCCTCAAGGTGTGTTTTGTTACCGGGTGATGCCCTTTGGTTTAAAGAATGCAGGTGAAACATATCAACGCGCCATGCATCGTATCTTCAAACCTTTATTAGGGAAGTTTGTTGAGTGCTATGTAGAAAATTTGGTGGTTAAATCCAAACAACGTTCTAATCACTTGACCGATTTGGAAGTCATATTCCACAAACTTCAACAACATAATTTGAAGATGAACCCCTTAAAATGTGCTTTTGGGGTAACCTCAGGAAAATTCCTCGGCTTTGTTGTACACCATCGTGGTATTGAAGTCGATCCTGAGAAGACCAAATCAATCCTTGGTATGTCACCTCCTCAGAATTTGAAAGAATTAAGAGGACTTCAAGGACACTTAGCCTATATTCGGCGTTTCATCGCCAATTTGGCAGGGAAAAGTTTACCCTTTACCAAATTATTGAAAAAATGAGTCACTTACCAGTGGACTGAAGAATGTCACGAAGAATTTGATGTTATCAAGAAATACCTCTTGAGTCCACCAGTACTCATGCCACATGTCGAAGGTAGACCACTTATCATCTCTGTGACAGCTCTAGAGAGATCATTGGGTTCCTTTCTAGCTCAAAAGAATAATGCTGGGAATGAAAATAGCCTTTACTATCTCAGTATAACTATGCTTGAAGTAGAAATCCGGTATTCAAGTATTGAGAAGTGCTGCCTGGCATTAATCTTTGCAGTTCAGAAACGGAGACACTACTTGCAACATCACGAGGTCCAATTGGTATCTCGCAATAATCCGCTCAAATTCATCCTTAGTCATCCAATGCTTACAGGACGTCTAGCAAGGTGGGCAGTTATTTTGCAACCGTTCGACATTCAGTATGTGTCTCAAAAGGCAATAAAGGGTCAAGCTCTGGCTGATTTCCTGGCTGAAAATCCTTCCATGGAAGACACATCTTCAGATATTGAACTCCCTGATGAAGAAGTTTTCTCTATTTAAGAGAATCCTCAAACATGGGAAATGTATTTTGATGGTGCTTCCAGAAGTCCAACAGGGAAGAAAATGGAAAATCCTAAATTCAACAAAGTTGGTTTAGGAATTGTACTCATTTCTCCAGACAAGGCATTTTTACCTTATTCCTTTCTATTGTGGGAAGGTGGTACTAATAATGAAGCTGAATACCAAGCTCTCATTACAGACTTGGAGTTAGCGCTCCAAGCACAAGTGAATAACTTAAAGGTGAAAGGTGATACAGACCTAGTAATCAAACAAGTCAATGGGGATTATGTCATCAAAAAAGAAGAATTAATCCCTTTGTATGATTACGTCAGAGAGTTAATGGCGGAATTTCCTTCAGAACCGACATTTTCTTATGTCCCAAGATCACAAAATGCTCAAGCTGATGCACTGGATAATATAGCCACAGCTCTAGCAGATCCAAATCGGGATGAGACAACCATCAGTATTTCCCACCGTCGTGCAATTTCACCATATGTTCAAGCCAGAACAGAGGAAATTAATGAAATTAGTCCCATTCCTGAACCGTATGGTCATACTACAGGATGGATGTCACATATCATGGAATACCTTCAAAATGGAACACTTCCACCTGATAGAGCCGAGAAAGAACAAATCTGGCGACGTGTGGTCAATTTTACTCTTTAGGATAGCCCAAACCACCTAGAGAAAATTCTCTACAAACGTGGTTTTGATGGGGTTCTCTTCAGATGCATTGATGGTGAAGAGACAATGGCTGTCATGAAAGAAGTTCATGCAGGAGTATGTGGTGCCAACCAGTCTGGACATAGATTGTCTGATCAAATTCGAAGGCTTGGATACTTTTGGCCTTCAATGATACAGGATTGTGTTGATTTCACAAAGAAGTGTCATTCATGTCAAGTATATGCCAACTTCATTCATCAACCTCCAGAGTTGCTTCATATAACTAAATACTCATGGCCATTTGCCACATGGGGAATGGATGTGGTGGGACCTTACCCTTCAGCTACGGCCAAGCAGTTTAAGTACATTCTTACTACTACTGATTTATTTTCCAAATGGTCAGAGGTAGTACCTCTCAAAGACGTCAGTTCTAAATGCATTGTTAGCTTCATCAAGTCTAACATAATTACTAGATTTGGTGTCCCTCATACCATATTGGCGGACAACGGCACCAACTTCTGTTCTTCTGAGGTGAAGAAATTGTATCAAGAATACAACATTAGACCCAACCATTCATCTCGGTATCATGCGGCGGCCAATGGCCAAATAGAATCCTTTAACAAGACTCTTTCAAATATACTAAAAAAGATGGTGGATAAATATAAGAGGTCATGGCTGGATAAACTCTTTCATGCTTTATGGGCTTATCGGACTACCACCCGCAATGCAACGCGGTCAACTCCATATTCGTTGGTATATGGAACAGAAGCATTCTTGCTAATTGAAGTTCAATTGCCCTCACTCAGAGTAGCCATTTGTGATCAGTTATCTACAGATGAGAAATCCCAAAAGCGATTGAATGAATTGGAACAGTAAGATGAGAAAATATTGTGCATTTTGCACCATTTGGAAATCTATCAGAATCAAATAGCATGAGCTTTTAACAAAAAAGTGTGTCTTCGTTCATTCATTCAGGGAGAAATGGTATTAGTTCTCAGAACACCAATGATACCAGGAAAGAATCCTCCCAAGCTTGAACCAAAATGGGAAGGACCTTATTCAATACATATGGTCTACTCCAATGGAGCTAATTCATTAATCTCAATGGATGGAGAACTCATCACGACTCCAACCAATGCCAGATTTCTAAAGAAATATTTTGTATAAACACAAAATATAGTCCCCAGAACAAAGATTATTACAATTGGTTCATATAACCTTAGTCCAGTATGACTTTAAACTGCATCATCCACGGTATATGCATATGACCTTAAACTATTTGCACTTTCGTCCAATATGACGTCAAACTGTAGAAAAGAAGATGTCCCTGCAACATGACACTAAACTGTGCAGCACCATTTCGTCCATGCTATATGACATTAAACTATACAACAATGGTCCAGTATGACCTTAAACTGCAAATTCGTCCCACATGACATTAAACTGTAGAAAAAGTTCCCTAAATGGTCCAGTATGACCTTAAACTGCATCATCCATGGTACATGCATATGACCCTAAACTATTTAAAATTCCCTTACGTCCAGCAAGACGTTAAACTGTGACGTCCTAACTACATGACGCTAAACTGTATAAAAGTCCCTTACGTCCGGAAAGACGTTAAACTACAAAATCATTAAAGGTCTTGTATGGCCTTAAAACAACACCACCGTCCAGCAAGACATTAAACTGCACCATCCACGGTCCATGCATATGACCTTAAACTATTCGCACTTTCGTCCAACATGACATTAAACTGTGAAAAAATCCCCAATGCGTCCAACATGACGTAAATGGTGTGTTATTTTGTCCCTGCTACATGACACTAAACTGCGCAGCACCACTAGTCCTTACTGCATGACATTAAACTGCGCAGTCCACCTTTCATCCAATATGACATTAAACTCTATTGTCGTCATCATCCTAACTACATGACGCTAAACTGTACAGAAAATTCATGATACTCTTATATGACATTAAACCGTATTTTGTCCCTGCTACATGACACTAAACTGCACAGCACCAATAGTCCTAACTGCAAGACTTTAAACTGCATAGTCCCTTTATATGTCCTACATGACATTGAACTATGCATCGTTAAGGTTGTTGTTACCTATTGGTTCTCACACCGAGTATGACTCACGTGAGGTTAGAGAAAACCTCAACTGTAACACTCTCTTTGGGCCTCTAACCATCTATAAGTCCCAACAACATTTTTCATTATTTTTTATTATTAGATCATTATCCCCAAGAACAACTTGATCATTAATTCATTCATTAATTGGACTACAAGGACATTGATCCTTGCCTTCCAGGCTGGGAACATAGGCAACCTCCCAAGGTTCAAGCCCAAAAAACAATCTCTTCACATCGGTCCACCACCATCTCATATGATGTTGATTCGTGAAACCTCCCCTAGAATCAATATCATTACATTGATTCACTTTCGTCCTTGTTATATGACATTAAACTGTGCAACACTTTTGTCAGGTACGACAATAAACTACAATACTCTTTGATTTCCTCATTTGAGAGAGAACTATTATTGACATTGATTTTTCAATCATGTTTTCATTTCAAAAGACTACGTGCATACATGGTAATACCTAAAATTTTTGTCTTAGGTTAAACCATCATTGCATTAAATTCCCCTTTCACCCTTCACATGTACGAACCAAATTTGTACAAAGGGTAGTTCTAGAACTACGTGGACTTGATTCCCATCCTTATGGGATATGTAGGAACATTCGGGTGTCCCTCGAATCCAGTCCCAAGTCTTTTGGGCCTAACCCCAAATTTCACTTTCTGTCCCTTGGCTGAAAAGTCCTCATGAAAACACACACTGTGTATTCATTATTATGGTCCGAATTCTATGACCCTAAACTAAGATCTCTCAAACTTTCATCCTGCATGATGTTAAACTGCATTTCAAGAACTACGTATGGCTTGATTCTCATTCTTATGAGATACGTAGTGAAGTCCAAAATTTCAATTCAGGACCTAGCCACAACATGATTATGGTTATCATTGACCTATGTACCTCTATATACATTGGAAAATACCCATCTTTATGTGTTATAATCCTAACCATAAATATTTTCAGATCTTCATAACCCTTTTAATGACTTTTAGTCACAAAAATGTCAAACTTCTGAGAATTCTTTTGCCTGACTATGTAGCACGTGCCCATAGGTGGCTTTGCATAAACAGTCCACATAACAGACTTGTCAGCCGAAAGATGCTATTTATTTGACCATGCAGCCAATGCCCTTAGGTGGCCCTGCATAATTAAACCCCCTAACGGGTTTTTGTCAAATAATAGTAACTTCATTCTTGGGAAGAATGCCTCTTTTGTCCTTATTTGTCTTAAATGACGGTATGTAGGGATCTGCAAAATAATAGCCATCCTTTACATAATTGTCCCATGTCATTTTTCATGATCTGAAAGTATTCAAGTCTATGGTTTATACTCTCCATATTCTCTTTCCCTATGTTTGGGATAGACCTTTGTAGGAGTGATATTCATTCAATTCTCTGATATTCTTGTTCGGAAATATCTTCTCCATATTCAAGTACCTCTTTCCATAGAACAAACTCTATACTTTAGAAAATTTGAATCTCCAAAAACTTTAACTGGCGTTTAGCACTAGGAAAGTAAATTTCTGAGAGTTCTTTTGCCTGACTATGCAACACGTGCCCATAGGTGGCCTTGCATAAACAGTCCACATAACAGACTTTTCATCCGAAAGATGCTATTTATTTGACCATGCATCCAATGCCCTTAGGTGGCCCTGCATAATTCAACCCCCTAATGGGTTTTTTTCAAATAATAGTAACTTCATTCTTGGAAACTACTTCTTCTAATGCCTTTTAGCTCTTTTTGATATAATTCCTCAGATTCAAAAATTCTTAAGTCATAGCTTAAATTTTTTCCCTCATACTTGAGTATGGTACTATGTTTTCAGATGAGTTGTCAAGGAATTGAGTCAATTCTAATCCATTTCGGTCAAAGCTATTTCGACCTTAAACATTAGCCTTTGTGTGTCCGACATGCATGACTTTAAACTGCCAGATTTTTTGTTTTTTCTTTTCACCTCAGAGTCAAATCCTCTTTTCTCTCCGGATCCAACTCTGAGGGGGGGACTTTTGTTGATGCTCCTTTCATCACAGAATCTAATGATCGGAAAGGGGGAATATTTGAGCTCAAAGTGATTCATCCTTTGAAGAAAACATCAAAAATAGACAAAGGAATGAACAAAGGATCAAAAGCAACTGCACCGCACAAGTTATATCACTGTCGTGCAAGTACACTTGCGCGACGCCCTCGGTCGCGCAAGTGACTTGCGCGACCTAAGTGATAACCGTCTGGGGTCTTCTCCTGCCTATAAATAGACCCTGTGGGCCCCCCATTCGAGAGGATCTTTTTCTAGAAACTCGGATTGAATCTCCTGACACCCATGTCTCTTCTCAAAGCTTCCGGAACACTTCTAAAGGTAATTTCTTACCTAGAACAGAAGATTTAAAGAGAAGAAGGAAGGCCTAAGTGCTGAAACTCATCAACACTTGTGCGCCACCTTATTCCTTCAATAGAACTCACGCGTCCCTTTTCTGGATGAACCTCAAGAGGATTCTAAATGGATTTATAAAGAGTTGCTCAAATATTCTAAATGATGTTTGAGAATCGCGCAACTACACCTCATGTCACGCAAGTATACTTGCGTGACCAATACTTGCATGTCGCCGCAATACTTGCGAGCCTTTCAAGACTTGCGCGTCCCTACCTTTTTGGTGCCCATCTTGCCCATTTTACCCCTCTTAATCCATTACACCTTTCCTTTTCAAGATTCAGTCTTCAAGACACTCTTCAAAGCCATTTATGGCATGATTTCTTGATTTTACTTCCTTATCTGAAAGGAATTCTGTGGAATATCTCTCAAAACCTAGTGATTTAAATATCCTTATGTCACTAAGTATGGAGATTTCATTCATTCGACCTCATCCTTTAAGATGAGAGAATCCTTAACCATTGGTCTCCTTTTTTTAGGAATAATCCCCAGTTATAAATCCTTTAATCTGGGCATCTTCCTTAGGAGTAAGCCCCAAATTATTAAAGTTACCAAACTTGGGCATCCTCCTCAGGAGTAAGCAACAAACCTTAATTCCTTAATTTGGGCATCCTCCTCAGGAGTAATCCCCAATCATAATCCTTTAATCTGGGAATCCTTCTTAGGAGTAAGCCCCGAGTCCCTTAATTTGGGCATCCTCCTCAGGAGTAAGCCCCAAACCTTAACCCCTAACCTGGGCTTCCTTTTCAGGAATAAGTCCCAGTTATAGTCTTGGGCTTCCTTTTCAGGAATAATCCCCAAGTCCCCTAATTTCTTTTTAACCAGTCCTAATTTACCATTGATTTGGGTTCCCTTTTCAGGAGTAAAACCCAATCATAAGTCCCCTCCTAACATTGGCATCCTCCTTAGGAGTAAGCCCCAAGATTAGAGTATTCAAAATCTCCATGAAGCACATATACCTTTATGGACCCTGTTCATGGATTTTCTCCCTAAAAGTGAATCCTAAATCTTCATCTATCTGGGCAGTCATACATACATAAGCCCCAAACCATTTCTTATGATTGCATCTTTCATGGCACAGTTGTCTATGTTTTACTAATACCTCTTGTTTCTCACACTGAGCATGAATCACGTGAGCTTAGAGTGTAAAAGTAATTGTGACATCCTGCTTTGAGCCATCAATCATAAACATCATACCCTTATACAAACTACGTGGGTTCTAATTCCTTTTTCAAAACAAAGGATACGTAGGTATCCCATCTATAGGTTTGATCCCAACTCTGAAGTAATTCATTGTCCTTCTGAATGACAATAAACTTCAAGTGCCCCACTGAGTGGCTTTAAAACCAGCCTGGTCATCATAATGACCAAGAGACTTTTATATAAATGTTTTGAAGGATACCATTGACCAACAATCTCTAAATAGATACAGATGATTCTCTATTGATGAAGAACCTCGAATACATATAAAATATTCTCTAAATTTATTACATATTTAATCATTGATTATTAAACTGAAGGAAATCTCATTATATACTTGGTAATGTAATAAGGATTCACGAACATAACTTAAATCTATGAAGAGAGTCCCGGAGTAGACAATAATTCCCTTCAAAAAGGTGTGATGAGTCCGACCTCCCATCCTCTCGACCAATGCAAATTCCTAAGCCTCATTGGCCCACAAGCTAATGAGCGCCTACCTTTGGAAAGTAGGTCCAAATGGATGTGGAATCATTGGATGTTTCCGGTTCTACGAACAAACCCGTTAGAAACCGATCAGAACGTTTGAATCTCCCATCCAGGACGTCATCCCCGGATTCCGTGCGAAACAGGCTTACAGTCTGAGGAGTCCCACATTGTGGATTGGGGCTTAAACTCTGAGGATGCCCACGAGAGGATGTCATGGTCGATGCCTACTCTAAGCCCACGTGAGTCATGCTTTGTGTGAGAAACAAGAAGAAGTAGGGACCAGAAACTCGCGTCGTGAATGGTGTGCCCGTGGAAAGTGGAGTGGGGCTTACACATAGGGTGGCCCCTAAGGTCGGGGCTTACTCTGGGATGTACACCCAGGGCGACAAAGCACAACGGGAGAGGGAACAGGGTTCTCCTGTTCCCATTACCTCTCTTGTTCCTGGGGGAAGTATGGAAGCGCATGGGGGCTTCCTTCTGATCGGTATTTTACTACCCCCGAAGAAGGGAGAAGTGCCCTGTCCCCAACAAGTGGAAGGGCAGAAATGGGACTCCCGAGCTCAGACTCTGCATTACTATGGGAATGTGAACCCAAAAATTCTTCGGAAATCTGCTAAAGGGATGGAGAAACCACTTCACCACTCCTTAATGTGGCTATGTGAACTCAAAATGGCACGCTGATGCACATGAGGGTTACACCACACGGGTACGGTGGCTCTAGTGGAGTCCTCAACTCGGGGCCGATGAATGGGCCAATGAGGGGGTTACGGAGGATCATGTCAGATTAGGCAGATTTTATCTGGCTCGGGGAATGGGAACTCAGAAAGATCTGGCATGCCACATAGGTGTATGAGTGGTGGCGCCATTCATGTAGGGAGGTTCTACGCAGCTGGAGAAACCATCCATGAACCAGGGTGGTCCGCTGACTGATGGGCATCTCGTGAACTACAGTGGTTCACGGAACGGTGAGCATCCCGCTAACCAAAGTGGTTCGCAGCTTTGGGTTTAATCCGCGTTACAGGGTGGTTCGTGGAGGGTTCCATGCGAGTAGTGGCACCAAGGGCAGCACCGGTCAGGGGTTCATCCTTCGGGGTTTCTCCCACGTAGGAGGGTGCTACGTGGCATGACGGATCGAAAAGGGGCATAAAATCCCTGGTCCATGGGGAGTGCATCTGCGGAGGGGCCATGGTTCACGGTCTTAGTTTCTTTGTTATTTTAAGTTCACAGTTCACCAAGTTATTATGCATTTTTGGTTCCTTATTAGTTCGCTTCCAGCTTCATACCTGCTTTGGTTTGCGGACTGGAACCTCACAGTTTGCGAAATCCTAAGCTCCTTCCATCGAAATCCTTCCACCTGAATCTGATCGATCTCGTTCAATCTCTTCAATCCTCTCTGGAGCTCTTCCCCCTCGATCTCCTTTTATAGAGTGGGGAAAGATATATATCTGTGGTCATGCGGAACCTTTTGCGGAGGCCCATGATCGGGGACCCGGTTCATAGATGACTTGGTCAATCTGTGATTCGTTGGTGCATCGAGCACATCTCCCCCACAAACAAAATGAGCTCGGGGAGTGCTTCATGGCCATAGAGGGCTCTGCCTCCATTCCACGAACGACAGCAGATGCGGACCGGGTCGGTTGAGGTGGTCCGCGTCTTGGAGCGGTTCGTGACAGTGGATCGGTTCGGCGCCTATCCTACTTTGCGCTCGCAGAGAATCTCCGCCTCCATTCCACGAACAACAGAGGTCCGTTGAGGGGGTGCTTAGCATAATCGGCTGCATTGCATTTTCATGGGACCGGTCTGCACACCAGTTTCGCTTGTGAATCCATTGAGTTTTCTCCATACATTCCATACTTTCCCCCCAATTCTTTGGGGGAATTGGATAGAATCTCCCTTAAAGGGAATTGTTGTTCTCCTTTATAGTTTTTTCAGGACCCTACAAATCCCCCCATCAGAATGGGGTCCGATCAGAACATAGAGGAGGCCATTCTAATGTAGAGTGGTCATGAAACTTGGATGGTTTGCAGAAGAGGGGTGGACTTGGTAGGGGACCACACCTATAAATATGGGGGCCCTTCCTTTGTCTTTTTCCAGATTCATCACCAAACTAGAGCCCTCTCGCTTTCTTGTCTTTGTGCGCTCGTTCCTTCAGGAAATTCCTCATCCGAAAACCAATGGCCACTTTCCGCGATCCATTCCTCCTTCGCGGTCACCTTCATCCTTGAACCAACTTCCACTTTCCGCGAACCAATAATTTTAATTAATTAAAAAGTATGTCATAACGGGCCGTGGAGGAATTTGCTCTGTGGTTTTGATGGTCCGCGGACTACCATCATCCAAATTCTGAAAATTTCTTAAGTCTTCCGAATATAATTATTTAAATCCGGGATTATGATTCCGCAGAGAATCTTGGTTTACGGTTTTTTGGCCAATGCTCTACGGGCCAGGGTACCGCGAACTGCTTTCGCACAGGGTTGGCTCGTGCAATGCAGTCATCGCAAACCACCTTTTGAGGCCTGCTCACGAAGGATTCTCGATTCCATTCCCCAGATTTTATTATTCTAGGCTAACCATTTTCTTGTTTTCATAATAGAGGGAGAAAACATGGTTCCCCCCACCCTTCACCCGGGCATGTCGCCGAGCCTCTCCCGATTGGTTCAAGTATGCGTTTAGATATGATTCGCAGAGCAGAGAGCATCAAAGAGGACCCTAGATGGTCCATCATTCTCGATGGTGGTGTCTTGAAGGACTTTATCTCTTCTGATCTCCTGAGTTAACAACTATCAAATCGACATCCACTTTACGGATCCAGTCTACAAGACGACGTCTCTATCCCCCCTACTTTCTTAGGTCTTCTGTCACCTTGCCTAGAAGCGTCGCCGAAGTGTATTCAGGTGAACCTCGCCCAATCAGGGGAAATAATCTCTGATCCTAACACGAAAGATACCTTCATTTTGAGAGGCTCTGTCTGGAACCAAAGAAATCAGTACACACAAGACTTCTCTCAATAATATTTCCTCAATAGTTACCCCTCCATAATCAACCTTACCCGAGTGGACCCTAATGCGGGGTGGATTTCTAGGTGGGATCTTCGGTCTGGAGGGATTTTCTCGAATGACTGTGCTTAGGCCTTTTGGGTCCATCATCATTGTCGGGAATCTCCTGAGTCGCTAGAAGCAGTCAATGTTTAATCTGTAGTGCGGGCATCCCAATTTTTTGTTTACCCACCATCTCTGATCCTTCCAAACTTGCTCCGTCGCTGGTGTTCAATCACTAATACTTTCTACCTTTCCCATGGAGAAGCTGGCATTAGTCAGTGGGACATCTCTCAATTGGGAGGGCTCCCAATTATTGGTGAGTTGTATGACGAGTTTCTGCCCACTCCTGAAGCATAGGACAATGTCGAACAGGTGCCTTCATTAGCGAGTGATCTGCTGGTTATGGTGGAGCAGTCATTGGGTCAGGCCTTGCGTGCCCGCTCTCTTATTCCCTATAGCACCTATATAGGGTTATTTCTAAACACCACTGGTCCTGTGTCAAAGATCAAGTGCCCCAAGACTCATCCTTCTAAAAAGTCATGAACCATCCCAGGTTCCTACTGGGCGGTTCTAGAAGCGAGAGATTACCTTTCATGGGGTTACAAGGTGCGCCCCGGTGTGCCCCTATGCTCAGGTTGGATGGTCTGTTTTCCATGTTTTTGAGCGGGTGGATATTCCCATCTCGGGATATCAATCCGAGCGTCAGATCTTGCACCATGATGATGGCAGTTGTGTTAACTGAGGATCGTCCGGTGAACTTGGTCGTGCCCACTTTGGCTCGTATTTACGAACTGTTGAGCCACATGCAGGAGGGCGGGTCACCCTACTGCCTGAGTGGGCCATTCCAATTCATATATGGCTGGATATTAGATCATTTCCACTGTTATGAGTATTGTCACAACATGGTCATCCCACTTCCTACCATTCAGCCTACCCTTCTTGATATAGCTATGGTTCGTCTGATTTGCTTAAATCATGATGAAATCATCGAACTCTTAAGTTACTTCTCCCAATTTGCTTTCGCTCCCTACCCCACTCCTTCCAGCGTCGTGGTTGACAACTGCAGGGGGAGCCTTGAGGAATATTCTTACATTATTTCGCTGCAGGACAGGATTTTGGTCCTACGGATTGACGGTGTTTCTTTGTGTGAGTTGTATGCTCCCCATCATTTCTCCCGTCAGTTTGGGTGTATGCAACTCCAATTTCCCCTTCCCCCTCCTCGGGCTCGAGGACTACACATGGCCACTCTTCGTCAATGGTGGTTGATGATGATGTGGGAGGGATCTGACACAAGCATTCTCTTTCCAGGTATGGGAGTGGCTGCCAGCCTATCCTTGGAGTATGCAAGAATGTGGGTAAAACATTACCCCAATGGGATCCTGGGGAAGGAAGTCCGGCAGGTTCCCAAGTCAGGAGTCATTGTGGCTGTCGTGCCTACATCACCTTCCTCATCTGCTCTAAGGGAGGACCGACTGATGGCTCGTCGGTCAAAGTGACTCAAGGGATTTTCCTCTCCCATCCCCACTGTGGTCGATGTTCAGATAAACCCAACCTTCTTGGACGCAGATGAGGATGACCTGGTGGATTTGGGTCCTAATGAGACAATTCCGAAAGTTTTACTGACTGATACCTGACTCAGAAACTTAATTCCCAAGCCCGAACCTGGGTTAAAAGCTTAAGACCTTCCAGCTTTGGAATCATCTTCTGGCGTGCACATGGTTGTGCTGATTGCAATGCCAGACTTTGCTCTCGTGCTATCCAGCGAGGATACTAAGGATCATCGTGTCATGGCGGACCACCGAGCAGTGCGCAGGTGGGCCTAGCCCTAGATTTGCGAGATTTTTGTAGAAACTCCTCTAGCTGAGATGACAACTAAAACTGAAGCTCTTTGACAACTCTTCCTGGGTTTGGGGTCAGGTAAATTTTACATTCAGCAGTTCCATTCTATCGCTTTCCAAGATGTCATGGATCGTGAAAAAGTTGCTACTAGTGAACGCAAACATGCTCACCTTGCTGCCTCTTATTGCGGGACCCGAGCCCTGGAGGAAGACACTATATAGCTCCATCAGCTGATAGTGTAGGAGGTGATCTCTCGAGATCTGGCGGACATCCTATCCTCTGAGTTGCACGAATGTGAAGAACAGGCAGCGATGCTGAGGGACCAATTATCAACTATGACTGGTCATCTTGAAGGCACCAGGAAAGGGATCAATGATCTCCAAACAACAGTGGAGCGTACTCGTTCGGTGGCTGAGATTGAGGATAGGGAGATGGCCGTGTGTTTCGCACGGAATTTGGGGATGACCTCCTGGATGGGAGATTCAAACGATCCGATCGGTTTCTAACGGGTTTGTTCGTAGAACTGGAAACATCCAATGATTCCACATCTGTTTGGACCTACTTTCCAATGGTCGGCACTCATTAGCTTGTGGGCTAATGAGGCATAGGAATTTTCATTGGTCTAGAGGATGGGAGGTCGGACTCATCACACCTTTTTCAGGGGATTATTGTCTACTCCGGGACTCTCTTTATAGATTTATGTTATGTTTGTGAATCCTTATTACATTACCAAGTATAAAATGAGCTTTCCTTCAGTTTAACAATCAATGATTAAATATGTAAGAAATTTAGAGAATCTTTTATATGTATTCGAGGTTCTTCATCAATAGAGAATCATCTATATCTATTTAGAGATTCTTGGTCAATGGTATCCTTCAAAACATTTATATAAAAGTCTCTTGGTCATTATGATGACCAGGCTGGTTTTAAAGCCAATCAGTGGGGCACTTGAAGTTTATCATCATTCAGAAGGACAATGAATTACTTCAGAGTTGGGATTGAACCCATAGATTGGCAACCTACGTATCCTTTGTTTTGTAAAAGGAATCAGAACCCACGCAGTTCGTATAAGGGTATGATGTTTATGATTGATGGCTCAAAGTAGGATGTCACAATTACTTTTACACTCTAAGCTCACGTGAGTCATGCTCGGTGTGAGAAATAAGAGGTATTAGTAAAATTTAGAAAATTGTTCCATGAAAGATGCAATCATAAGAAATTGTTTGGGGCTTATGTATGTATGACTGCCCAGATAGATGAAGGTTTATGATTCACTTTTAGGGAGAAAATCCATGAACAAGGTCTATAAAGGTATATATGCTTCATGGAGATTTTGAATACTCTAATCTTGGGGCTTACTCCTAAGGAGGATGCCCAAGTTAGGAGGGGACTTATGATTGGGTTTTACTCCTAAAAAGGAAACCCAGATCAAGGGTAAATTAGGACTGGTTAAAGAGAAATTAGGGGACTTGGGGCTTATTCCTGAAAAGGAAGCCCAAGATTATAACTGTGACTTATTCCTGAAAAGGAATCCCAGGTTAGGGGTTAAGGTTTGGGGCTTACTCCTGAGGAGGATGCCAATATTTGAGGTTGAGGCTTACTCCTAAGAAGGATGCCCAAATTAAGGGACTCATGGCTTACTCCTAAGAAGGATGCCCAGATTAAAGGATTATGATTGGGGCTTGCTCCTGACGAGGATGCCCAAGTTAAGGAATTAAGGTTTGGGGCTTACTCCTGAGGAGGATGCCCAAGTTTGGGAACTTTAAGAATTTGGGGCTTAATCCTAATGAAGATTCCCAGATTAAAGGACTTATAACTGGGGATTATTCCTAAAAAAGGAGACCCAAGTTAAGGAATTAAGGTTTGGGGCTTACTCCTGAGGAGGATGCCCAAGTTTGGGAACTTTAAGAATTTGGGGCTTACTCCTAAGGAAGATGCCCAGATTAAAGGACTTATAACTGGGGATTATTCCTAAAAAAGGAGACCCAAGTTAAGGATTCTCTCATCATAAAGGATGAGGTTGAATGAATGAACTCTTCATATTTAGTGACATAAGGATATTTAAATCACTAGGTTTTGAGAGATATTCCACAGAATTCCTTTCAGATAAGGAAGTCAAATCAAGAAATCATGCCATAAATGGCTTTGAAGAGTGTCTTGATGACTGAATTTTGAAAAGGAAAGGTGTAATGGCTTAAGAGGGGTAAAATGGGCAACATGGGCACCCAACAAGGTAGGGGCACGCAAGTCTTGAATGGCGCGCAAGTATTGCGGCGGTGCAGAATTATTGTTCGCGCAAGTATACTTGCGCGACGTGAGGGGTACTTGCGCGATTTTCAACCAGCATTAGAATACTTGAGCGACTATTTCATAAAGCCTTTAGAATCCTCTTGAGGTTCTTCCAGAAAAGGGACACGCAAGTTTTATTGAAGGCATAAGGCGGCACACAAGTGTTGGTGAGTTTCAACACTTTGGCCTTCCTTCTTCTCTTTAGATCTTCCGTTATAGGTAAGAAATTACCTTAGAAGTGTTTCGGAAGCTTTGAGAAGAGACTTGGGCGTCGGGAGCTTCAATCCGAGTTTCTGAAGAAAAAAAATCCTCTCGAATGGGGGGCCCACAGGGTCTATTTATAGGCAGAAGAAGACCCCGGGCAGTTACCGGGTAGTTATCACTTAGGTCGCGCAAGTCACTTGCGTGACCATAAGGCCTCGCGTAAGTAGACCTGCATGACCACTAGGCGGTGCGCAAGTGTACTTGCGCAACCATGAGGGAAATTGCGCGACCTATGGGCAATGTTCTCCTTGTTCATGCCTTTGTCTATTTTTGATGTTTCTTCAAAGGATGAATCACTTTGGACTAAGGTATTCCCCTTTTCTGATTTTTAGATTCTGTAAAGAAAGGAGCGTCAAAAAAAGCCCCCCCTCAGAGTTGGATCCAGAAAGAAATGAGGATTTGACTCTGAGGAAATCGAATCCATCCAAAGGAAAAAGGGGGCGCCCAAGCCTTCAGGGTACAGAGGTCGGCGCACAAGTTTGTGTCGCACAGGCCTTGAGCGCACTGGGTATGGCGCGCAGATAGGCCTCCTGGCCTATAAATACAAGGCCTCACCTCCGTACAAGGTGCTCTGTTTTCTAATGCTTTCCTTGATGTCGCTCTATTGTAAAGGTATTTTTACTTGCGCGGTTTACACTTGCGCGTCAAAAACTAGCGCGGCACACGAATACTTGCGTGCCATTTTTTTGGACTTGCACGCCTTAATGCCTTGGCCATTTTTCCCGAATTCTTTCACAAATTTTATGAAAAATAAACCCATTTAAGAGTTTAATTTGTTCAAATTTTGTGCAGATTCAATGGCTCCTAAGGGAATTAAAATGTCTGATGAACTGGCTAGCAAGCGGATAGATGATATGATGAACATCATTGGCCCTGATTACTATGATATTTGTGATAGAACTCTCCCAGATTTGGATAAGTACTTGAAGAAATATCATCCTAATTTTCCACAGAGCATCCATCTGCCTCTGTGTGCTCATGGTCATCTGCAAGGAGTCAATGTTCCAAATGCAAAGAACTATACACCGGAAATGTAGCTGCGCTGCTACTCCTTCATTTCGGTTATGCTGTGAATTAAGAGCAACAACAATGGTGTGAACTTTCATATTCTTCTTCCATGTCATTTCCTTGCAGATATGAAAATGGAAAACCCATGGGCAGAAATGTTTTCCACTACCGGTTGGTGGAGAGAAGACAAACATGGTATTAGAGCAATATCTGAAAAGAGTACTCTCTCCAAATGGCTCTTTACTTCCAATGCTCCATTCTCAAATCCATGTATCCATCTTCCAAGTCTCTTGGACAGAAACAGAGTCACTGTTTGATCAGCAGAAAATTTTCTCAAACCGCACTCAAGAACATCCTTTTACAATTGTTCCAAGAAGAGATGGTATCACTACATCTCTTATTGTATACAGTTGAATGAATGAATTCCAGGTGGTTACTGATGAAGCTCGGGATGCCGTAAATCAAATGAAGTGTTATGTTGAAAGCCTCTTGTAATTCTTGAAAAAGAGAAGAGACTCCAGTCTATGGATGTCCTTCTAACTCTTGTGTATCAATGAAAAAACACTTTGACTTTCACTCATTTGTACCTGCATTCTTTCATTACCTGCTTCAAATTTACTTAAGCCAATTGGCCTAGTAAGCATAGTTTGATTTTTACTAGGATTATTACAAATAACCCTACAAACTTTGAATCTTTTAATTGCTCAATATTACCTAAATCATACAGAATGTATGTTTAGTGAGCTGGAACTTGACTTTTATTCAGAGTTCCTTTGTCTTTTTTGGGCAGTTTAAAGTCATGCACGTTGGACATAAAGGGGCTAATGTTTAAGGTCGAAATAGCTTTGACCGAAATGGATTAGAATTGACACAATTCCTTGAATGTTCATCTGAAAACATACTACCATAATCAAGTATGAGGGAAAATATGTAAATTATGGCTTAAGAATATTTGGATCTGAGGAATGATATGAAAAAGAGCTAAAAGGCATTAGAAGAAGTAGTTTCCAAGAATGAAGTTACTATTTTTTAACAACAACCCGTTAGGGGGTTGAAATATGCAGGGCCACCTAAGGGCATTGGCTGCATGGTCAAATAAATAGCATCTTTTGGCTGACAAGCCTATTATGTGTACTTTTTATGCAAGGCCACCTATGGGCACGTGCTGCATAGTCAGGCAAAAGAATTCTCAGAAGTTTACTTTCCTAGTGCTAAAAGCCGGTGAATGTTTATGGAGATTCAAATTTTCTAAAGTATAGAGTTTGTTGTATGTAAAGAGGTACTTTAATATGGAGAAGATATTTTCAGACAAGATTATCGAAGAACTGGATGAATATCACTCCTAAGAAGGTCTGACCCAAATGTAGGGAAGAAGAATAAACCATAGACTTGAATACTTTCAGATCATGAAAAAGGATATGGGACAAATATGTTAAGGATGGCTATTTTTTGTGGATCCCTGCATACTGTCGTTTAAGACAAATAAGGACAAAAGAGGCATTCTTACCAAGAATGAAGTTACCATTATTTAACAAACCCGTTAGGGGGTTGAAATATGTAGGGCCACCTAAGGGCACTGGCTGCATGGTCAAATAAATAGCATCTTTTAGCTGACAAGTTTGTTATGTGGACTTTTTATACAAGGCCACCTATGGGCACGTGCTGCATAGTCAGACAAAAGAATTCTCAGAAGTTTGACATTTTTGTGACTAGAAGTCATGAAAAAGGGTTATGAAGATCTGAAAATATTTAAGGTTAGGATTATAACACATAAAGACGGGTATTGTCCAATATATATAGAGATACATAGGTCAATGATAACCATAATCATGTTGTGGCTGGGTCCTGAATTGAAATTTTGGACTTCACTACGTATCTCATAAGAATGATAATCAAGCCATACGTAGTTCTTGAAATGCAGTTTAACGTCATGAAGGACGAAAGTATTAGAGATCTTAGTTTAGGGTCATAGAATTCGGACCATAATAATGAATACACAGTGTGTTTTCATGAGGACTTTTCAGCCAAGGGACTGAAAGTGAAATTTGGGGTTAGGCCCAAAAGACTTGGGACTGGATTCGAGGGACACTCGAATGTTCCTACATATCCCATAGGGATGGGAATCAAGTCCACGTAGTTCTAGAACTACCCTTTGTAAAAATTTGGTTCGTACTTGTGAAGGGTGAAAGGGGGCTTTAGTGCAATGATGGTTTAACCTAAGATAAAAATTTTAGGCAATACCATGTATGCACGTAGTCACCGGACAAAAGTGTTGCATAGTTTAACGTCATATAACAAGGATGAAAGTGAATCAATGTAAAGATATTGATTCTAGGGGTGGTTTCACGAATCAACATCATATGTGATGGTGGTGAACCGATGTGAAGAGATTGTTTTCGGGCATGAACCCTGGGAGGTTGCCTACATACCCAGCCTGGAGGGAAAGGATCAAAGTCCGTGTAGTTCAATTAAAGAATGAATTAATGATCAAGATGTTCTTGGGGACAATGATCTAAAAAAATGTTGTTGGGACTTACACATGGTTAGGGGGCCAAATAGAGTGTTATGGTTGAGGTTTGCTCTAAGCTCACGTGAGTCATACTCGGTATGAGAAACAATAGATAGCAATAACCTTAAAGATGCACAATTTAATGTCATGTAGGACATATCAAGGGACTATGCAGTTTAAAGTCTTGCAGTTAGGACTATTGGTGCTGCACAGTTTAGTGTCATGTAGCAGGGACAAAATAACAGTTTAATGTCATGTAGGACATATCAAGGATTTTCTGTATAGTTTAGTGTCATGTAGTTAGGACGATGGGGATAATACAGTTTAACGTCATATTGGACGAAAGGGGGATTGTGCAGTTTAATGTCATGCAGTAAGGACAAAAGAGTGTACCATTTTAACGTCATGTTGGACGAAAGTGCGAATAGTTTAAGGTCATATGCATGGACCGTGAATGGTGCAGTTTAATGTCATGCTGGACCTTTGAGATTATATAGTTTAACATCTTTACGGATGTAAGGGACTTTTATACAGTTTAGCGTCATGTAGTTAGGACGTCACAGTTTAACGTCTTGCTGGACGTAAGGGACTTTTATACAGTTTAGCGTCATGTAGTTAGGAAGTCACAGTTTAACGTCTTGCTGGATGTAAGGGACTTTTATACAGTTTAGTGTCATGTAGTTAGGACGTCACAGTTTAACATCTTGCTGGACGTAAGGGACTTTTATACAGTTTGGCATCATGTAGTTAGGACTTCACAGTTTAACGTCTTGCTGGACATAAGGGAATTATATACAGTTTAGCGTCATATAGTTAGGATGTCACAGTTTAACGTCTTACTGGACGTAAGGGACTTGCAAATCGTTTATGATCATATGGATGGACCAGGGAAGATGCAGTTTAAGGTCATGCTGGATGGTTTAGGGAACTTTTTCACAGTTTAACGTCGTGTGGGACAAAGATGCAGTTTAAGGTCATACTGGACCATTGATGTACAGTTTAATGTCAAATAGTAAGGACGAAATGGCGCTGCATAGTTTAGTGTCATGTTGTGGGGACATCTTCTTTTCTACAGTTTAACGTCATGTTTGACGAAAGTGAAAATAGTTTAAGGTCATATGTGTAGACCGTGGATGATGCAGTTTAAAGTCATACTGGACTATTAAGTGCTTATGTAGTTTAACGTCTTTCCGGACGTAAGGGACTTTCCTACAGTTTAACGTCATGTTGGACGAAGTTACAGTTTAAGGTCATATTGGACCATTACTGTATAGTTTAATGTCATATAGCAAGGATGAAATGGTGCTGCACAGTTTAGTGTCATGTTGCGGGGACATCTTCATTTTTCTACAGTTTAACGTCATGTTGGACGGAGTTGCAGTTTAAGGTCATACTGGACCATTATTGTATGAACCAATTGTAAGGGTCTTGGTTCTGGGGACAATATTTTGTGTTTATTCAAAATATTTCATCAGAAATCTGGCATTGGTTGGAGTCGTGATGAGTTCTCCATCCATTGAGATTAATGAATAATCTCTATTGGAGTAGACCTTATGTATTGAATAAGGTCCTCCCCATTTTGGTTCAAGCTTGGGAGGCTTCTTTCCTGGTATCATTGGTGTTCTGAGAACTAATACCAATTCTCCCTGAATGAATGAACGAAGACGAACTTTTTTGTTAAAATCTCGTGCTATTCGATTCTAATAGATTTCCATGTGGTGAAAAGTGCACAATCATTTCTCATCTAACTGTTCCAATTCATTCAATCGCTTTTGGGATTGCTCATCTGTAGATAACTGATCACAAATGGCTACTCTGAGTGAGGGAAATTGAACTTCAATTGGCAAGACTGCTTCTGTTCCATATACCAACGAATATGGAGTTGACCGCGTTGCATTGCGGGTGGTAGTCCGATAAGCCCATAAAGCATGAAAGAGTTTATCTGGCCATGACCTCTTATCTTTATCCACCATCTT
This sequence comes from Viscum album, assembly GCA_963277665.1. Taxonomy (NCBI): domain Eukaryota; kingdom Viridiplantae; phylum Streptophyta; class Magnoliopsida; order Santalales; family Viscaceae; genus Viscum; species Viscum album. The sequence continues at coordinate 1,319,991,122 of OY728157.1, forward strand.
TTGTAGTATATTTGAAAGAGTCTTGTTAAAGGCTTCTATTTGGCCATTGGCCGCCGCATGATACTGAGATGATTGGTTGGATTTAATGTTGTATTCTTGATACAATTTCTTTACCTCAGAAGAACAGAGGTTGGTGTCGTTGTCCCTCAATATGGTATGAGGGACACCAAATCTAGTAATGATGTTAGACTTGATGAAGCTAACAATGCATTTAGAACTGACTTCATTGAGAGGTACTACCTCTACCCATTTGGAAAAGAAATACTTTATGTTTAAGTTCATAGAGTTTGGACCGTTGGGTGCTGGCAGTTTGACGTCTTGCAGCTCGGACAAAGAATACTCCCCCTGCAGATCTGGTCCGTACATGGGGGGAGGGATCATTTTTATTATTATATTTTTTTAGGTGGTGGCTCGGCCAGGATAGGGGGTCCTAGCATCGCTACATATCCTGCAAAGGCAGGAATCAAGCTGCACGTAGTTCTCCTATGAGTACACCACGTGCATGTCTGGCCCATACACAGGAGAAAGGGCATTTTTAAAACTTCTCATCCGTCCAGTTTAACGTCGTGTGGTAAAGACGAGGGATACACCCAGTGCAGGGCTGGTCCGTGCATGGGGGGGGAAGGGAATTTTTAACTTTCATATGGGGACGGTTGGGTCAGGATGGGGAACCCTGGTGTCACTACGTATCCTATGAGGGAAGGAATCAAGCCGCACATAGTTCTCTGAGGAGTACACCCCATGCAGGGATGGTCCTGTATACGGGGGAAGGGGACATTTTTTTACTTTTATTTGGTAATGGATGGGCTAGGATGGGGAACCCTTATGTCGCTACGTATCTTGAAAAGGCAGGAATCAAGCTGCGCATAGTTCTCTTATGTCCATGTAGTTTAACGTTGTGCAGTGAGGACAAGATACTCTTAGTTTAAGTTCATAGAGTTTGGATCATTGGGTGCTTGGCAGTTTAACGTCTTGCTGCTCAAAGGAGCGGAATTTTAGTTATGCCGGTGTGGATAAAATACTCTTAGTTTATGGTCATAGAGTTTGGACCATTGGGTGCTTGGTAGTTTAACGTCTTGCTGCTCGGACGAGGGGTATTTTAGTTATGCCGGTGCGGACGAAATACTCTTAGTTTAAGGTCATAGAGTTTGGACCATTGGGTTCTTGGAAGTTTAATGTCTTGCAGCTCAGACAAGGGTCATTTTAGTTATGCTGTTGCGGACGAAATACACTTAGTTTAAGGTCTTAGAGTTTGGAGTATTGGGTGCTTGGCAGTTTAACGACTTGGAGCTCAGACGAGGGGAATTTTAGTTATTATGTGAAATAATTCTTCCAGAATCTCCCATTTATAGGAGGGGTGGTGTACTGCACGTCCATGGAGATTAGGGAATACACTCCGTTGGAGTAGACCTTCTGTATATCATATGGTCCCTCCCACTTCGGATCTAACATTGGAGGTTTCTTTCTGGGTATCATTGGGGTTTGGAGGACCAACACCAAATCTCCTTCCATGAAAGACTGAAGACGAACCTTTTTATCGAAGGCTCATGCAATCCGGTTCTGGTAGACTTCTAGATGGTGAAAAGTGTGCAGCCGCTTCTTGTTAAGCTCTTCCAATTCACCTAGCCACTTTTCTGATTGCTCATCGTCAGATAATTGATCACAGATGGAAACCCGGAGTGAGGTAAGATGGATTTCAATGGGTAGGACTGCTTTTATGCTGTAAACCAGTGAGTACGGGGCATCTCGAGTAGCGGTGCTGATTGTTGTTCGATAAACCCACAATGCATAGAGGAGTCTATCCGACCATGAATTCTTGTCTTTTTCCACCATTTTCTCGAGAATGTTGGACAGGGTCTTGTTGAAAGCCTCTATCTGTCTGTTGGCCGCTGCATGGTAGCAGGATAAGTGGTTAGCCTTTATACTGTATTCTTGGTATAGTTTCCCCAATTCAGCAGAGTAGAAGCTGGTTCCGTTATCCATCAGTATGGTATGAGGGACACCAAATCTGGTGATGATATTGGTTTTTACAAAGCTGAAAACACTTCTTGCCCTAACTTCCTTAAGGGGTAAAACTTCTGCCCATTTGGAAAAGAAGTCGGTTGTCATGAGGATATACTTCAGCTGTTTGGTTGTGGCGGGAGGATATGGTCCCACAACGTCCATTACCCAGACAGAAAATGGCCAGGAGTACTTATCTTGATGAAGTAACTCCGGGGGTTGGTGTATGAAGTTGGCATGAATTTGGCACGAGTGGAATCTTGCAGTAAAGTGCTCACAATCTCGTGCCACTGTGGTCCAATAGTACCCAAGCCTCCGAACCTGATGGGAAAGCATGGTCCCTAGATGATGTTCTCTACATACTCCGGCATGCACTTCAGTCATGACAGCGACAGTTTCTTCTCCGTCAATGCATCTGAGTAGAACTCCATCGAGGCCTCGTTTTTATAGGACCTCTTACTGACCTGCGCTGCCACATAGGACAAAGTTGACTTCCCTTCTCCGTATTTGCTCTCGTTCAGCCCTGTCTGATGGATGTTCTCCCCATTGAAGGTAGTTTTCCATGGGGGTCATCCAACTAGTGGCGGGAGCATATGGATCAGGGATTGGACTGATTTCGTTTATTTATTCCGTCTTGGCCTGAACAAACGGCAGGACCATTCAACGATGGGTGATGCTGATAACTGTTTCATCCCTGTCTGGATCGGGCAGGGCTGTGGCCGCATTGGCTAATGTGTCAACCTGAGCATTCTGATACCAGGGAATATAGGTCAATATTGGTTCTGTGGAGAATTCCACCATTAATCCTCGGACATGGTCAAATAGGGGAATCATCTCCTCCTTTTTAATAGCATAGTCACCATTGACTTGCTTGATAACTAGTTCTGAATCACCTTTTACCTAATGGTGATGTATTTGTTCTTGGAGTGCGAGCTCCAGGCCTGGAATGAGGACTTGATACTCTGCTTCGTTGTTCATACATCTTTATAAATGGGGGAAGGAATATGTAAATACTACCTTTTCCGGGGACATGAGTATTATCCCCAAACCCACCTTGTTATATTTGGGGTCCTCCATCCATTTCCTGGTTGGGATTCAGGATGTGCCATCGAAGTTCATTTCCCATGTTGGGAACTCCTCTTGAACCGAGAAGATGTCCTCATCAGGTAGATCGATGTCCGGTGAGACGGTCCCTGTTGCAGGGTGCTCTACCAGAAAATCCACTAATGCCTGGCCTTTGATGGCCTTCTGAGACACAAACCGGATGTCACACTGTTGCAGGATGATTGCCCAACCGGATAGGCGCCTGGTCAGCATCGGGTGACTAAGGATGTACTTGAGCATGTTATTACGTGAGACCAAGTGTACTTCATGATGTTGCGGATAATGTCACAACTTTTGAACTGCGGACACCAAGGAAAAACAACTCTTCTTGATGTTTCAGTATCGAGTCTCAGCATCAATCATGGTCCGACTGAGGTAATAGAGGTTTTTTTCCCTACCGACATCATTTGTCTGCACGAGGAAGGCTCCCAGTGACTACTCTAGGGCCATCACGTACAGGATGAGAGGTCTTCCTTCAATTGGGGGCATCAGCACCAGTGGGCGTAAGAGGTTCTTCTTTAGGCTATCAAATTCCTTCTGGCAATCTTATGTCCATTGGTACGTAACTCCCTTCTTCATTAACCTAGTAAACGGCAAACATTTGTCTGCCGGGTTGGATATGAACCGCCTAATATAGGCTAGGTTTCCTTGGAATCCCCTCAACTTGGTGAGATTGTGGGGAGGTGGCATGTCAAAGATAGAATTTGTCTTTTTAGGGTTGACTTCGATGCCACAATGGAATACGAAGAATCCAAAAAATATCCCTAAGCTAACCTCGAAGGCGCATTTCAAGGTGTTCATATTTAAGCTTTGCTGCAGAAGTTTGTTGAAGACGGTCTCAAGGTCTGACAAGTGATCTGAGCACTGACTAGACTTCACCACCAAGTCATCCACATAGAATTCAACGAATCTCCCCAGGAATGGTTTAAAGATATGATTCATGGCGCGTTTATATGCGGCGCCAGCTTTCTTGAGACCAAAGGGCATGACCCTATAGCAGAAAATTCCTTGAGGGCCCCTAAATGTTATGGATTATTCTTCTTCTCGGGCCATCCTGTTCTGATTATACCCAGAGTAACTATCCATGAAGGATAGAGCCTCAAAACCAGTCGTTGCATCGATTAATAATTCGGTGATCGGGACCAGGAAATCTTCTTTCGGGCAATGCCGATTGAGATCTCTGAAATCAATGCAGACGCGGATTTGTCTATTCTTTTTCTTGACGTGGAAGATGTTGGAAAACTATATGGGGTACTGGACTTCCCAAATTAATCCTTCATTAATGATATTATCAACTTCAGCCTCTATTTTGGTAGCATGTGAGGGGTGTGTCCTTCTGGCGGCCTATTTATAGCCCTAGTGGTCTTCCGGCAGACCTAGGCGATGCGTTGCCACTTCGGGGTCGAGCCCTGGAATTTCTATGTAAATCCAGGAAAAGACATCCTGGGGTTGTCTGAAGATGGAGTTATATACCTCGTGCTCCTTGGGGGGCATGGATGCACTAATGAGAGTGGGCCTCGGGTCCTCCTCAGTACCCAGGTTTATTTCCCTGAGTTCGTCCACAGTGGTGGAGATATCTTCCTCAAATGTGGGAGGTGAATCCCTGAGATCTTCCTCCTCTTCTTCCCCCAAATCCTCATCTTCTTGATCTGACGAGGGATATTTTCAGGCCCGGGCTCTCGGGAGTTTGAGGGAGAGGCATCGCGGGCATCCCTGCTCGAGTATTCATCCCCAGATTGTGGGTTGGAGGATGTTCCCACATTGTCATGCTCAGCCGTTGTGGCTGAAGTCATGAAGACGGCTGAGTGTGTGTTCGAACTTGAACCCCTACTCTCAATATGGTTGATGGGCAGTATGTAGTCTCTGCCAAGCGGCCTGAGGGGGTCATCAGGAACTACTTCCAGACCATTTAGAGCGGGGATACATTCAACAGTATCGGCCAAAGGTTTCTTCCTCTTTTTCTCATAAGACCTGGGGCGTCAATCAAGTGTGACTCGAAGATCTCAAAAGGGGCCTTGTCGGCATACAGTGTCCCACTTTTCCCCTTGACGCAATACTTAATACACTGGTGGTAGGATGAAGGAATGACCATGTGCTTATGGAGCCATGGCCTTCCCACCAGGGCATTGAATGCCGTGTTCTACCAGACCACCAGTAATTTCGAATAGGCCACAAGGATGCCAAAATGGGTCTTTAGCTTGATTTGTCCCATCAGCTTCTTCTCACTCTTGTCGTAACCTAGTAGAGTTGTGGCCGAGGGTATTAAATCACCCTCACTGTATCCCAACTTATGGAGTGTCCTTAGGGGATGGAGGATAACTCCATAGCTATTGTCGATAAATACTTTGTGGATCTCAACATCATCTAGTGTGCCAGACACATATAGTGGTTTTATGTGTCCCTGCACGATGGAATCATCATCTAGATCGGTGAAGGAAATCACTTCATTGCATTCAGCCAAGCCAATCTCCGTTCGGTAAATCGTACCGGCAGCTACCTTGGCTTGAAACTCCTAGGGACTTAGAAAGGATTCTATAAGTGACTTTCTGAGGTCAGCTGACAAACCCAGGGCATCCAGGATGCAAATCATGGCTAGTACTGATGCCTGCTACTTAAGGATTCATACTTTTTCTCCAATGACCGACACTTCTCCACTGGCGGGAGAGTTCTAGAATGCGGCATGGGAGTTGGAGTATGTGACGAGTAGGGACCCGCCGCGCGGTCTAATGCCGACGATGTTCCCACATTCTGGGGACTCGGCACGGCCGGTCTGTTTGTGTGCATTAAGTGACTAGATGCTTATTCCTCCTCTATGGGTATCATAGAATAATAGGGGAAGAGTGGCTGCTTGTGGAGGTGGAGGGATGTTCTTTCTCCCACTGAGTCCGTTGAAGGGCTCTCCCACGGGTTTCCGTGATATTGATGGTTTGGGCTGAGGTCCAATCGTAGGGTTGGTTTCGGTCGCGACTCCGCCTCCCCTCGTATCCCCTGCCTCCACAATTTCTCATCCTGGCTCCTCGTGTCGGGAATTCGGGTTCATAACCATACTTTTCGTTAGGGAATGATTCCATAAGATGGATGACATCGATGGAACCAAGGATCAGCTCCTCATCCTCTGACAGGTCAACCTTGTCGGTCATCCCTAATGGTGTCGTTTGGTGGGTCAGTTCCTGTGGCGCCAAATTTGAGGGCATGAAATCTGACAGCATCGGGGCTAACTATGTCCTTGTCGCAGACTTCTCATCTTACGCTTGTCTCCTCCTTCTTTGATTACGGCCATATGACCAGTTCGTAGAGGTTTGTGAGGCCTATATTGTCGGTTGTGTGGCGTTAGTGGCTATTGGTGGCAACACCGGCTGCTGTAGTTAAGCTCAGAGTATGCCCTGGGCTCGATTGATAGTCTTCTAAGTCATACAGTTATCGAATTTCTACCCCTTTTTGCTGGTGACTTCTTACCACCCCTCCACTTCATTGGGGCTGGTCGTAGAAATATATGTCGCATGTGCTGGGGGTGGTCCCAGCTCAACTTTCCCATAGTCTACCATCCTTTGTAGGAGGTCTTTGCAGATGAATCATTCCCGAATATTTTTCCCCAACATTCGATTGTAGGGACAATAATCTGGCCTATCATCGCGGCCGACGTCTTCGGGTTTCTTCAACTCCGAGAGGTGGAGAAAGTTGCAGTTCATGGCGGCGATGAAGTTTCCATATATTTGATCCTCTTGGAATGAGTATGCTTTATGTCTTCGTTCCACAAACTGTTTCTTCTTCGATCCTCTCTGATCATACCTCCTAGGCGGAGGTGGCCGCCGTTGTTCAAGGGGCCCTTGCCAATTTGGTGGAGGCCTGAGTGGTGGAGCAGGCACAAGGGCCGGCTTGAGCGTGACATAGGATGCTTTAGATCTGGATGCTCTCTTTTTAAGAGCCTGAAATGCTATTTAGGACTTCAAATTGGTCCGCTATAGGGAGTCCTCAATTCTATGGGCAATAGATGAGAGATGGTAGAAGCCAGTGGTACACTCCACTGGTATGAGCGGTGTCCGTAGCTCATCTTGAAGATTATCGATGCATATGGCCAGCAACTCGTCTTGAGGAATTGTCCTATTCAGAGATTAGGTTAGACCTTTCCATCTGGCGATGAAGTCAGAGACCCTCTCGTTCTCCCTCTGCTTGCAGTTCATGAGGTCACTGACCATTGTTTTGGGAAATGTTGAGCTGAAGTGGAACAAGAACTGCTTCCAAAGGTCTTCCTAGCTTTTTATTGATTGGGCTAGTAGGCTCGTATACCAGAAGAAAGCAGATCCATTCAAGGTCCGTACGAAGCATCTGAGTTTCACTGCCTCTTGCTATGTTGGAGTCCCCATCATAGGGTCTCAATAAAATGTGTAGTGCAACAAATGTTGTTCTGGATCGCCTGGTCCATTGAATATAGGGAATACAGGGCTCCCAAAATTGGGTGGAGGTGGCGTGTTGCTCAGCTAATTTGGGTAGGGCTTCCTCTCTAGCTGTATCAGAGCATGTCATCCCTCCATTGCTTCCAATAGAGCTGTTAGTGCCTCGATGGTGTTGGTGAGACCCTAGTTTACATCCTGTTGGTCCCGGTCCTGGGAACCTGTAGCCCGAGCCATTGCTTGAGGATCTAGCTCAGCCGGCACCAAGGGTGCATATGCTGTTCGGGACACCCTGAGAGGGTTTAGGCATAATTTCTCTAGTTTCATCCTGAGTGGAGGGAAGTCTTGGTATTAACCCAGATCCACAATTAGGTAGTTGTACGGGGCGGGCGCCTCGTTGGGTAGGAGCCTTGACTGTGCTTCATTTTCCAGGGTAAACTGCAGTCTTTGAGGTGCACCTACTGGGGGTTTATGATGTGACTGCTCTTTGGACGTGCTTTCAATAAGATGGTTCCTCTAGAGTATCATGGTGTTGATCCACCTCAAGTACTTCATTTCCTCTTCCTATCGAGTGAATATCTCTTCCAGCGTAAGCTGCTTGTTTTTATCGAGAGGAGGTGGGTTAAGGTCAACCGGTCCTTTGTTCTTATCCTTATTGGAAGCTCACAGGGTTAGTGTAGGAGGGTTACCTGAAGGGGTGTCCATATTTATAGTGTCCCTATTGTTCCAAGTGTGCACACCTGGTGGTTCATTCTGAGTCACAACCTGACCGGAACCATCATCTCCCAATCCCTCCAGATTTGCAACATCTTCAGTGTCACCTGTGGGGTTAACCTCTATAACGTTGATAGATGCATATCGTGGGGCGGATAAGATGTCATCTTCCAAATAGGAAGAGGATCTCCCACGTCTTTTACTGGTCTTCTCTCTCCTATCCCAGGATTTCTTTCAAGCTCCTTGACGAAGGGTGACGTGGAGAGTTCTTTGATGTGCCCTTATGGTACGCCTTCCTCTTGGAGGGGATGATGATTCAAATGAAGATATAAGATGGGATCGCCCTCCTCTGAATTTCCTCCCTAGATGAGAGAATAATGACTATCATGGGGGAGGTTGTTGTTGAGCGGGTAATAATGCCCCCAGCCCTGAGGCCTAGGGTTGGCTCCATTCCCTGGCCGATGGGTCTCTTCCTATTTTTATTGGTCTTATGGGGGAATTTGTTGTAAAAAAATCCCCCATCCCGACAGGTTGGAGTTGACCCTGGATAGCGGCGGTGGCTATGGCTATCGCTACCTACCAGATCATGCATGCTCCCATTCGAGGGTGAACTGGGTTTGGTGTTGAGATCTTCTGTGAATGAACCCCTTGTGGGGAGGCAGGCAATGACTGCTAATTGGCCTTTCCTAGGCGAGAGGCCTGTTGAATGCTCTCGGTGGCATGATTTAGAAGTTATTGGATGGCTTGTTCCCGTCAGGCCTGTCGCTTCTGGGACTTACTCAAGGCCCGACTCTACTGGGTGTGTTGTCTTTCGCAAATAGGGAGACCACTCAATTGTTGTCTTGACGTGATGACGTTGCAAGACACCATGCCAAACAGGTTCTTTTGGGCGGGGAGTGGAGTGAAATGCAGAGCTCCATGTTCTCCCCATCCCCTAATATGGACTCCCGTCAGAGCGCCACTGTTGAGGCGATGCAACTGGTGCAGCGCATGGAGGTAGGTTATCACCATGTTTCATTTATGCTTATCGGGTCACTGTTTACATGCCAACGGTAGAGCCTCCAGGTCGATGTAACGTAGGATATCTTCTATTTTCTTGACATTGTCTACATACCCATCATATGGAAAGAAGCTTGATTTCAGTCAGTGGAGGGTTGTCCATATATTATGTCGGATGTTGTGTACACATTCTTCTGAAAATTCTCTGGGTATGTATAATTGATAGGTGTTCATGGTCCAAAACATAACTGGTATATCATCCCTAGCCAGTAGTTTCCTCAGGTGCAACTTGTCGGCATACTCCTCCGCTAGTGAGTCCTCTACATGGTCGGCCCAACTAAGACACTCGTCGATAGTGTGGTCGGAGGCAGTGGGGCTGGTAGGTATTGAATTATCATGCAGGTGACTCTGAGGTGGTTCAGAAGATGAATGAGGCCTTGGAACGTCTCTTGATTGAAGAAGGGTGTCGTTAGAGACTAGCTAGTAATATGACATGCTGGATTCCGTTCTTCTTAGTGCCTCGACATACGAGGGATTTTCTGTGATTGATTCGGTAGGGGAGGACCTTCCTATCGATATGATATGTCATTGCGGGGAGGACCTTTGCAATGGCGGTCACAATGGCGAGGACTACCATTACTTCTTGACGCCTCACTACATAGAGGACTTTTGTAGTGCAGACCCAGGGGAGGACCTCCAAGGCATGTTGCAGCAAGGGGAGGACCTTATGGTTGCGTAAAGATGTTATGGGGAGGACCTTCGCAACAACCACCATCATGGTGAGGATAACCATCATGGTTTGACATTCTATGTGCATCCTGGGGAGGACCTTCAAGACACACTACGACAAGGGGAGGACCATCTTGTTGCTTGGGGCCACTGTGGGGAGGACCTTCGCAATGGCGGTCGTGGTGGAGAGGACTACCATCACAGCTACTATAATGGCGAGGCCTACCATTACAGCTGCCGTAGGGAGAATATATAGAGGGTACACACTGGGGAGGGCCTTCAGAATGTACTGCAACGAGGGAAGGGCCTTGTCGTTTCTTGGAATCTCTATGGGGAGGACCTCCGTTATTAGGGTGGCGAGGACTACCACTATGATCTGATGTCTGGCTGCGCGGAGTGTCATTGCAATGTAACCCCTGAGGAGGACCTTCAAGGTAGGCTATGACAAGGGGATGTCCTTCTTTTCGTGATGAGACGTCACTATGGGGAGGGCCTCTGCAGTTGTGACTATGATAGCGAGTACTGCCATCATAATATGTGGTCCCACTGCATGGAGAGTGTTTGCAGCGTATACCCTGGGGAGAACCTTCAGGGTGGACGGTAGAAAGTGGAGGGCCTTCTTTCTGCTTCATCTTATGGTCACGTGGAGGGATTCCGTGACTCATATCAAAAGAGGAGCTCTCATGATCGATCGTTATATGCCCGTGGGGTGGCCCCCATGGGTGCTCTGGGGAGGACCTTCAGAGCTGCTGGTAGCGACATTGCGGGGAGGACCTTCGCAACTGCTACTGACACTCACATAATATGGTAATGGGTGGGTAGGGTTCTGAGTCTTCGATATGCGCTTAGCGGCATTGGGAACCCTATCTTCTAGAAGAGCGGAGTCAGGAACCCGGTCTTTGTTTTCCAGCTACCGTCGGTGCGTTCGGGGTGCCTTCTTGTGGGCAACGGGGACCGTCTGCTAATGAAAACAGCCTTCACCATTGGTTCCCTATCTAATTGGGTCCCGTGATGTTGTCGGGATACGCCGATGAACATCTTGACTTTTAGCTAGGATATATGCCTGCTCTGGAGCATCCACTATGATGGACGAGTGTCCCCCAATTGGAAAGAGTGAAGCTGCTCTATCCGGCTGCCCTTGCATCGCAGAATATAGCCGGAGACCCTCCTGGGCAGAAGCAGGGATGTAGATCTGCTCCGAGGTGGCTATCTCGTCTCTTAGATGAGTCACCTCAATCGGGGAGACGGGCTCATGGGCCCGAGTCCTTTCTATTTTCGCTGATGCAATTACATTCTTGAAAGTCTACATGATATGATCAGGGATCAATACCTGCTCCTCCATCATTGATAGGATATGCAGAGATGCATCTTTGGCTGGAATGGGTATGAAGGCCCATTCCAGTATCAGAGTAGGAATATCATGCTCTGGTCCTCAGTGGTTAGTGGGTACTGACAATTCTCCTGTGTCGGGGTAGGGGAACGAATCTTCCCCTGGGCCAGGATATACCAGTTTATATCTATGTTTTCCACCACATCGTGATGGTGGAATTTACTTTCATTTGCAGGGATCTGGCCCTGCATATATTGGTTTCCCACTATATCGAGTTGGTGGCCGTTGTTGGCAGGGAGACGTGCCCGCCAATTAATTGTTGCCACATCTGGATGGCGGTCTTTTTTGATTACCACCACATCGGGATGATAGGCTTCAGAAGCACCTGCTAGGATCTAGTCCTGCAGGTTCTGGGTCGCCACCACGTTTGGTTGGTGGGCTTCACGACCTTGGGTAGGGAGAGGTGCCTATCAGTTAGGTGTCGTCCCACATGAGCGACGGGATTGACGGAGCTCGACGGGGATGCACGCCTGCTCGTATGAGGCCGCCATGTTTGGATGGCGGGCCTTGGAGGAATGAAAAAGTGTACGTGCCTATTCGTAATGCATCTCCCTGACTAGGTAGCAGAGCTCCTCCTTAGGGACAAGGGTGATGACCAGTCGCTGGTTTTAAGTTTTCCGCCCTCGTCAGGCGGTCGAAGGGGCCATAGCTCGGGGACCGTGGGCCTGGATCCTCGAGGCGACATCCTCCTGAGCATGAGGATGTTGAGTCACGGCGTGACCGCGATGACGTCTTTTGGTGGGGGCCTTAGAGCGGAACCCCCTTTCATCACGGATGAAGTATTCAGCGTCAACCTCATCTTCCTCCCTAAGATAAGGTAGGTATGAGTTGTCTCGTTCCGAGGATAGACTCCAGAAACGGTTGGAGACAGCAACAGGGGCCATCTGGATCTGCCTTTGTGGTTGCTGATGTGTAGGCGACCGGCAAGTCCTAGCAGATTGGAGGGTGTACATGGCCGCCTCTACTATCGGGATATTACCATTCATGTGGTACTCTTAGATCAATGCGTATGAGACCCGGCATTGAAGACTCTGGGTAGGTGAAAGGGTTCCCCATTGGTGAGGAAGTCCGGTCATTGCATTGTTGGAAGCACGCACCTGTGAGTTCCTTCAGGATTCCATTGAATCGAAGGGAGTTTTGTTTGGAACCTGTAAAACATTTTAACAAATACAAACAACAATCTCGTCAAAGAAACACCTCATGATCCCATGCATAATTAATGACCTTGTATTGCCCTCCTTCTGAGTATAAAGGGGGAACAGGGTGGGATTAGGTTAAATCCCTCATGCTTAGTTAAATATTCATGTTGGTTTCTCCATTTTATTGTTTTGGATCGGTTTCGAAATGCCCAACGGTTCTATATCCGATGATACTCGGACCTTCTTTCCAATGGTAGGTGTTCATGGGGCGATTCAGATATCGACGCTTAAGAACTCACATTGGTCGATAGGATGGGAATTCTGGCTCATCGTACACTTTTGGGGGGAATTATTGCCTATTCCGGGACTCTATTATAGATTTAAGATGTATTTATATGTTTGAGAATCTTTTGTTTGTACTCAAGCATAGTATCCACTGACTTCTCCTGGATGGGAATAGTCAACTGGACGCATGGGTTCAGAATCATTTATGCTCGAGGTTTACCATCCCTTGTTGGATTAATGACCTTAAGGAGTCTGGAATCAGTGAGGCAGCACTAGGAGTGGTGCGGTGAACCGATGTGAAAATAGTCGGATCGACTGGTTGCTGGGATTGAACCTAAGGGAGGCTTCCTACGTACCCTACCTAGGAGACAGGGATCAAAGTCCACATAGTTAGAAGAGGTGTGTCGGAAAGCCGACATGAATGTGAACCCAGGTTTCCGACAGTGATCAGACATGAACTTCATGGATGCTTCCGACGTATCCCTATGGCAGGGAATCAAAGTCCACGTAGTTCGCATTAGCTTGGGGCTTACACTCTAAGGAGGCCCACGATGCGGATTGGGGCTTACACTCTGAGGAGGCCCAGAGTGTGGATTGGGGATTACACTCTAAGGAGGACCACGAGAGGATGTATTGGTCAATACATAATCTAAGCCCATGTGAGTTATGCTGGGTGTGAGAAACAAGAGGCAGCAGGGACTAGACAATTACGTCGTGAAAGGTGCGTCCGTGGGAAGTGGATTGGGTCTTATGCATAGGGCAACACATAAGGTCAGGGCTTACTCCGGGATGGATGCCCAGGGCAAAAAAGTGCAATGGGAGAGGGAAAGGGGTTCTCCTATGCCCATTACCCGTCTTGTTTCCGGGAGAAGTACGGAAGCGCATGGGGGATTCCTTCTGATGGGTATTTTACTACCCCCCCGAAGAAGGGAGAAGTACCCCGACCCCAACAAGTGGAAGGACAGAAAGGGGACTCCCGAACTCAGACTCTGCATTACCGTGGGAATGTGAACCCATGAATGCTTTGAAAATCCACTCAAGGGTCAGAGAAACCCCTTCGCCACTGCTTACTGTGGGTATGTGAACTCAAAACGGCGCGCTGATGCACCTGAGGGTTACACCACATGTGTTTGGTGGCTCTGGTGGAGGCCTTGACTCAGGGCTGATGAATGGGCCAATGAGGGGGTTGTGGAGGATCAGGTCAGATTGGATGTATTTTATCTGGCTCGGGGAATGAGAAATTCGAAGGATATGGCGGGTCAAATAGGTGTATGAGTGGTGGCGCCCTTCGCGTAGGGAGGTGCTACGCGACTGGAGAAATTGTCAGCGAACCAAGGTGGTCTGCAGACAAATGGGCATCTCGCGAACCAGGGTGTTTCGTGGAAGATTGAGCATCCCGTGAACCAAGGTGGTTCGCGGCTTTGGGTTTGGTCCACGTAACAGGATGGTTCGCGGAGGTTTCCATGTGAGCAGTGGTGGACAAGGGCGGTGCTGGTCAAGGGTTCGTCGGTCGGGGCTTCGACCACGTAGGAGGGTGCTACGCAGCATGACAGATCTGAAAATGGGAATAAACTCCCTGGTCCATGGGAAGTGCATCCGCAGAGGGGCCATGGTTTTCTGTCTTTGATTATTTGTTTTTTTATGTTCACGGTTCACCATGTTATTAATGGTTTTTGGTTCCTTATTAGTTCACTTCCAACTTCATACTGGCTTTGGTTTGCAGACTGGATCTTCACAGTTTGCGAAATCCTAAGCTCCTTACTTCAAAATCTTTCCACCTGAATCTGATTGATCTCTTTCCGTCTCCTCAATCCTCTCTCGAGCTCTTCCCCCTCGATCTCCTTTTATAGAGTGGATAAAGAGATATATCTGTGGTCATCTGGTATCTTTTGCGGAGGCCCATGATCGGGGACCCGGTTCACGGATGACTTGGTCAATCCGTGATTCGCGGGTTCATCGAGTGCATCACCCCCACAAACCTAACAAGCTTGGGGAGTGCTTCGCGGCCGCGGAGGTCTCTACCTCCATTCCGCGAATGACAGCAGATGCGGAATGGGCCGGTTGAGGCGGTCTGCAGCTGGGGTCGGTTCGTGATGGTGGACCGGTTCGGCGCCTGTCCTGCTTCGCGCCCGCGAAGGATTTCCTCCTCCATTCTCCGAACGACAGCGGTCCGCATAGGGGGTGCTTTACAGAACCGAACACGTAGCGTTTTCATGGGACCGGTCAGCAGACCGGTTCATCTTGTGCATCCTTTGAGTTTTCTCCATACATTCCATACATACCCCTAATTCATTGAGGGGATTGGATAGAATCTCCCTTAAAGGGGATTTTCGTTCTCCTTTGAGGATTTTTCAGGACCCTGCAATGGGTTTTGATAGTTTTTAGTGGTTTCTAGGGTTTCAATGGTATTTTAGGGCTTCAATTGTTTTTAGGGGTTTTTATGGATTTCAGGGGGATTTCATGGTTCTTATAATTTTTTATGTTTTTATATATTTTTGGGTTTTTTTAATTTTATGGTATTTTGGTTTTACTAGGGACATTGATCGGTTTTATGATTTTTTAGGTTTTTTATGGATTTCAAGGTTTTATGGTCTTTTGGGTTTTTGAGGGGATTTTTGAGGTTTTTCTGGGTGTTTTTTGGAGATTTTTAGCATTTTTAATGTTTTTTTGGGATTTTATGGGTTTTTAGTGTTTTTATGGTTTTAAGGGTATTTTTTGTTTTTCAGGTGGTTATCATGTTTTTTAGTTTTTTTAAATTTTTAAATATTTTTAAAATATTTTTAGAGTTTTTAGGGTTTTTAGTGATTTTTTAGGGTTTTTCTAGTTTTTCGGGTTTTTTAAAGATTTTTGTGGGTTATAAGGTCCTTAATGCCCATTCCATTTTCATGGGTTTTTTTAGTTTTTATGGGTTTTTATGGTTTTTATAGTTTTTTAAAAAAAATTAGAGTTTTAATGGTTTTTAGAGTATCTAGTGTTTTGTTTGGGATTTTATGGGGTTTAGGGTTTTTATGATTTTCAGGGGTTTTTATGGGTTTTACGGTTTTTTCTGAGTTTTTAGTGTTTTTACATTTTCAAGTATTTTTAAGGATTTTTTTATTTTTATTTTTTTTGGGTTTTTTTTAGGTATATTAATGGGTTTTAAGGATTTCCATGTTATTATGGATTTTATGGGTTTTCATTTTGAGAGTATATTTATTTTTATAGTTTTTTATTGTATTTTTAAGATGTTTTAAGGTTTTTTATAGTTTTTTATCATTTTTAACATTTTTAGGGGTTGTAATAATTTTCAGATTTTTAGTTGTTTAACGATTTATTGGGTGTTTTAAATTTTTTTGGTTGTTTTTTGGTTTCCAGGGGTTCTCAGGGATTTTAAGTATTTTTAGGATTTTTATGGTTTTTAGGTGTTTTAGGGTTTTTAGCGATTTTGAGGGTTTTATGAGGGTTTAAGGGTTTTTAGGGTTGTTAGGTATTTTTATGGTGTTTAAGGTATTTTGGGGTATTAGGGATTTTTTGAGTTTTCAGGGATACAGGGTTATTAAAGTTTTTAAAATTTTTAGGGGTTATATATTTTTAGTGGTTTTTGGGTTTTTTGGGGGTTTTGGTTTTCTGTGGTTTTTAAGGGTTTTACTAATTTCAGGGTTTTCCATTGTTTTTAGCGTATTATTAGGTTTTAATGGATTTTTAGAGATTGTTTAAGATTTTATGGTTTTCATGATTTTTAGGGGTTTAATAGACTTTATGGGGTTTTAGGGATTTTCAGGGTTTTTTGGTTTTTAGGTTTTTAGGGTTTTTAGGTCCTTTTTTGTTTTTAGTGATTTTTATGTTTATTCATTTTAATATTTTTTATAGTTTTTTAACATTTTATAATGTTTTTAGGGGTTTTAGTGTTTTAGTGTTTTAGTGGGTAAAACCTTTTTGGATGGTTTAATGTTTTTTTACGTTTTTGGGATTTTTAGGGATTTTTTATGATTTTTATATTTTTAAGGGGTTTTTAGGGTTGTTAAGGATTTTTAGGGGTCTTAGGGGTTTTAGGTTTTTTAGGGTTTCAGAGCCTTTTGAGGTTTTAGGGTTTTTTTTCTGTTTTTAGGGAATTTAATTCTTTTATACTTGTTAACATTTTTAATGTTTATAAAATTTTTAGGGGTTTAGGGTTTTTAATTATTTTAGAGTATTTAATGGTTATTTAGGTTTTCATTGTTTTTTGGTGTTTTTATTTTTTAATGGTTTTAAGGTTTTTCAGGGGTTTTAGGGATTTAATGGTTTTTTATCTTTTTAAGAATTTTTAGGAATATTTTAGGATTTTAATGGATTTTAGGGTTTTTAGGGATTTTGAGGGTTTTATGGTTTTTCAAAATTTTAAATGGTTTGTAGTATTTTCCTGATTTTTAGAGAGAGTTTGGGTTTTATGTGTTTTTTAGTTTCTTATGAGTTTTATGGTTTCTTAGATTTTTTGATGTTTTTAACATTTTTTATGTGTCTTAAGTGTTTTAGTGTGTTTTTAGCATTCTTATGGTATTTTTAGGTATTTTAAGGTTTGGGGGTTTTTTGGTTTTCTTGGGTTTTCATGGTTTTTACGATTTTAGGTTTCATAAAATTTTTAGGGATTTCTTATGATTTTTTTTGGGGGGGGGGGGTTATGGTTTTTATGGATTTTGAGGGTTTTTAGTGTTTTTTAGTGTTTTTTGGGTTTTTATGGTTTTTTTTTGTTTTTTGGGTCTTTTTCAATTTTAGGGGATTTTATTTTTTTAAGTGTTTTTAACAATTTGTATGTTTTTATGGTTTTTAAGAGGTTTTGTATTTTTAGTGGGTGTTCAGGGTCGTTATATGTATTATGGATTTTTATGGTTATTAGGGGATTTTATAGTTTAGAGGGTTTTTTTAGGGTTTTATGGTTTTTTTCATTTTTAATAATTTTTAGGGCCTTTTAAGGATTTTTAATAATTTTAATTATTTTCATGGTTTTCAGGGGTTTTTGTGTTTTTTGGGTTTTTTGGGTTTTTTTCGGGTTTATAGAAATTTCAGGGTCTTCTGGGGTTTGTTGGGTTTTAATGAGTTTTTTATTGTTTTTATATATTCTAGAGGTTTTTAACGTTTTTCACATTTTTTAGGGTTTTAATGGTTTTTAGAGTTTTAGTAGTATTTAGTGGGTTTAGAAATTTTTAGGGGGTTTAGAGGTTTTAGGGGTTTTTATCATTTTCATGGGTTTTGGGGGTGTTTAGGGTTTTTTAACTTTTTTGGTATTTTTACTGATGTTATGGATTTTTATGGGTTTTAGGGTTTTTCAAGATTCCTAGGTGTTTATAGTTTTTGGGCATTTTTTGGTTTTTATGTTTTTTTGTTGAGTTTTTATGGTTTTTAATTTTTTTTAGAGTTATTTAATGTTTTTAACATTTTAGGGGCTTTAAGGGTTTTTATAGTTTTTATGTTTTATGGTTTTTATGTTTTTAGTGATTTTACGATTTTAGGTGTTTTATGGTTTTTCTTGTTTCTTCTGGGTTTCTATGGGTTTTTAAATTTTTGCTGATTTCTACGGATTTTTAGTATTTTTATGGTTTTATGGTTTTATTGTTTTTTGGATTTTTTACGGATTTGAGGCTTCTTAGTTTTTTTTGGTTTTTCATGTTTTCTAGGGTTTTTATGGTATTTTTGGGTTTCTGGGTGGTTTTTTATTTTTCAGAGTTAATAAGGTTTTTTAGAGTGTTTAACATTTTTAATGTTTTTAGTATTTTTAGGGTTTTTAGTATTTTAGTTGGTTTTTGGGGTTTATGGGTTATAAGGGTAATTCAAGGTTTTTATGAGGTAAATAGTTTTCATGGGTTTTCAGGGGTTTTTACATTTTTAGAGATTTATGGGGATTTGTTAATATTTTATGGGTTTTAGTTATTTTTAGGGTGTTTAGGGTTTTTAGTGATTTTTGGGTTTTTATGGTTTTTAAGGGTTTTCAGGAACTTTTGGGGGGTTTGGGGTTTTTTCAGTTTAAAGGTATTTTAATGTTTTTATGAGTTTGTTTACATTTTTGGGGTTTAAAAAGTTTTTAAATTGGTAGTGATTTTTAGGGTTTTTATGGGTTTTTATTTTTTAAAGGTTTTTAGGAATTATTATTTCATTAAATGTTTTTAGGTTTTTTATGGTTTTTTACGTTTCGATGGATTTGTAGGTATTTTTTAGAAGTATGAGGGATTTTATGTCTTTTATGGTTTTTAGGGATTTTGAGTTTTTTTGGGGTTTTGGAGGTTTTATGTTTTTTAGGGTTTTCAGGGTTTTTATGGTGTTTTTTGTTATTAAGTTTTCCTTGAGTTTTTTAGGGGTTTCATTATTCTTTGGAGGTTTTCAATTTTTTTTATCATTTTTAGGGGTTGAAGGGTTTTTAGTGTTTTATTGGGTTTTATGGTTTTTATGGATTTTAATGGTTTTAGGGGTTTTATGGTTTTCAAGTGTTTTTCATGTTTTTTAGAGCTTCATAAATTTTTAGCGATTTTTTTGAATTTTTTATGTTTTTATGGATTTTGATGGGTTTTAGGGGTTTTCAGTGGTTTTATGGTTTCTAGGGGTTTTCAGTGTGTTTAGGGACTTTCTGTATTTTTAATGATTTTTTGAGTTTTTAAGGGTTTAAATGTGTCTTAGAGTTTTTTAATGTTTTATAACATTTTTATGTGTCAAAGTGGTTTTGGAGTTTTAGTGGGGTTTTTGGGTTTTTAGTTTTTCTGATTTTTTTTAGGGGTTTTATGGTTTCCATGGGTTTTTAAGGGTTTTAGGTTTTTATGATTTCTAGGTCTTTTTAATTTTTTTGATTTTTTTTTGTTTTTTCGGTTTTTGTGGTTTTTTCGGTTTTAGGGGTTTTATGGTTTCTTAAGCTTTTTAGGGGTTTTCTAGTTTTCATGGTCTTTTGGGTTTTATGGGGTTTTTTTTGAGTTTTCAAGGGTTTTAATTTAGTTTTAAAGCTTTCTAACATTTTTTAACGTTTTTAGGGGTTAATGGTTTTTAGAGTTTTTAGTGGTTTTTACGGGTTTTTACGGGTTTGATGTGTATTTAGGGGTTATTTGCTTTTCATGAGTTTTTCTAGTTTTTCATGGATTTTTTATATTTTTAGGGAATTATATAGATTTTTAGGATTTTAATTAGCTTTATGATATTTTTTTATGGATTTTGAGGGGTTTTAGGGTTTTTAAGAATTTTAGGGTCTTTGGGTTTTACAATTTTTTATTTTTATAGGGTTTTTTTGATTTTTATAATTTTTATAATTTTTTTATTTTTTTAAGGATTAATAGTTTTTTATTATTTTTTTGTGGGGTTCTATAGATTTTCATTGGTTTTTAGGGTTTAATTGTTTTTAGGGTTTCATGGTCTTGAGGGGTTTTTAGTGATTTTAGGGTTTTTTACATTTGCATGTACTTGTAGGGGTTTTTAGGCTATTATTGTTTTTCATATATTGTCGATTTTAGTGATTAGTATGGTTTTATGGCTTTCATGGGGTTTTAGTGTTTTTTGGGTTTTTATGGGTTTATGGACTTTTTGGATTTTTAGGTGTTTTCTTGAGTATTTTGGAATTTTATGTTTTTTATAGTTTTTAGCATTTTTAAAATTTTAGGGGTTTAAGGGTTTTTAAATTATTTATAAGTTTTATAGGGTTTTTACAGTTTTATTTTTTTTTATATATTTTTAATGGTTTTATTGTTTTTAGGGGTTTTTAGGGTTTTGGTGGGGTTTTATATTTGGAGATTTTTATGGATTTCATAGGATTTTTTGGTTTTTTGGGTTTTTAGGATATTTTATGTTTTTATGGGTTTTAAGAGGTTTTAGTGTTTTTATGGTTTTTCAGTGTTTTTAGTGTCTTATTGGGTCTTTAGGATTTATTTAAATTTTTTTAGTTTTTTTTTGTTTTTAGAGTTTTTAAACATTTTTTGGGGTTTTAAAGGTTATATATTATTTAGTGGTTTTTTAGGGTTTTTATGAATTTTAGGGTTTTAAAATTTTTATGGATTTTAGGATTTTATGGTTTTTATGGTATTTTAGTGTTGTTAGGTATTTTTTGGTTTTTTAGTGTTTTCAGGTTTCTTAGGTTTTTTTCAAGGATTTTATGGTCATTTAAGATTTTTTGGTTTTTTATGAGTTTTTATGGTTTTAACGTATTTAGATTTTTTTAACATTTTAATTTTTTCATTGGTTTTAAGGGTTTTTATATTTTTACTGATTTTTTGGGTTTTTATTGGTTTTGACTGATTTTATGTTTTATGGGCGTTTATGGTTTTCATGATTTTTTTAGGTTATTTAGGTTTTTTTTTGGATTTTGAGGGATTTTGAAAGATTTCATAATATTTTAATGTTTTTTAGGGTTTTAGGGTTCATAATGATTTTGATGGGTTTTAGGGGATTTTAAGATTCTTTAGGGTTCTTATGACTGTTAAGGGGATTCCGTGGCTTTTGGGGGTTTTAGGGGTTTTTTTTAATTTTTTTAACGGATTTAAGGTTTTCATATTTTTTATCATGTTCAAGGTTTTTGGTGGTTTAAAGGGTTATTTAGAGTTTTTAGTTATTCTTAGGGGTTTTATGGATTTTTAGGGGTTTTAATTTTTTAGTTTTTTTTGGGTTTTAGGGTGTTTTTAGGGTTTCTTAGATTTTCATGTATTTTAAATGATTTTGAAGGATTTTAATGGTCTTATGTTTTATGATTTTACTAATTTTTATGGATATTAGGGTTTTGCAGTGTTTCATAGGGATTTTAGGGGGTTTAGTATTTTTAGGATATTTTGTGTTTTTAAGGTTTTACATGGTTTTTAAGGGTTTTTATAGTGTTTTAATATTTTTTTCATTTTTAGGGGGTTTAAGGAGTTTTATGTTATTTTTGGTTTTTATGGTTTTTAGGGTTTTTCTAAGGTTTTTAGGTGGTTTTTTTTCAATGGGTTTTCAAGGTATTGGGTTTTTTTAATGTTTTTAGAGATTTTAATATATTTTTTAGATTTTTAGGGGTTTTAATACTTTTTATGTCTTAAGTGATTTTGAGTTTTTTAAGTGTTTTTCATGGTTTTTAGGTTTTTAGGGTCTTTTTTGGATTTTATGTTTTATTTGTTATTTAGGATTTTTTTGGATTTTTTAATTCATTTTTTAATGTTTTTAAAGTGTTTAGGGGCTATAATGGTTTTTATCATTTTTATTGGCTTTAGTTTATTATGGAATTTTATGATTTTTAATGGTTTTGGGGTTTTTTAGGGGTTTTAAGTGGTTTAAGAATTTTCAAAGTTTTTATGGATTTTTAGATATTTTCTTTTTTTATTTTTATGGTTTTTAGGGTTATTTAAGAATTTTTGGATTTTGAGGGTTTTTAAGGGTTTACTAGATTTTTAGGGTTTGAGGTTTTTTCAGGGTTTTTAGGGTCTTTTTTGGGTTTTTTGGTTTTTTGGTTTTTAGTGCTTTAAAAACTTATTTCATTTTTTACCCGTTTTTAACATTTTTTTAATTTCTAAGGGGTTTTATAGTTTTTAGTGGTTTTAGGTTTTTTATGGTTTAGTGGTTTTAGGGGTTGTTATGGGATTTTATGGTTTTTTTGGAGTTTTTCCATGTCTTGGTGGGTCTTAATGGTTGCTATGAATTTTAAGGATTTTTTAGGATTGTATAGTTTTTTGGGTTTTTATGGTTTTTAGGGATTTTTAGTGTTCTTCAATTTTTTTAAGGTTTTTTCAGGGTGTTTGGATTTTTCTATCTTTTTATATTCCTTTTAGGTTTTAAGGGTTTTTTCTGTTCTTTTATGGTTTTTAGGTTTGTGGATTTTATTAATAGTTTTTAATGTTCGTACGGTTTTAAAAGGTTTTTAGATTATTTTGTGGTGTGGGTTTTGGGGGTTTTAGGGTTTTTAATGTTTTATGGGGATTTATGGTTTTCAACACTTTTTATAGGTCTTTTTTACACTTTTTGTGGTTTTTAGAAGGGTTTTAGGTTTTTATGGTTTTTACATATTTTGTGGGTTTTTAGGGGTTCATAATGTTCTTAGGCATTTTTCAGGGTATTTAGAGTTTTTTAGGTTTTGGGTTTTTTTTTGAGTTTTTAGGGTTGTTATTTTATTTAGATTTATTTATCATTTTTAAATTTTTTGTGTTTTAATGGGTTTTATAGTTTTTAGTGGATTTTTAGTTTTAAACGTTTTTAGGGGATTCTTATGGTATTCTGGGGTTTTTATGTTTTAGGGGTTTTCTGTTTTCATGGATTTTTAGGGAATTTTTAGTTTTTAGGGTTTTAAGAGTTTTAATGTGTTTTAGAGATATTGAATACTTTTAGTGTTTTTAGGATTTTTTGGGGTTTTTGGGGGTTTTAAAGGTTTTAGTGTCTTTTTTAGTTTCTAGGTATTTGTAGCTTTGTTGGGGTTTAAATTATTTTTAGAATTTTTATCATTTTTTATCATTTTTATGTTTTTGAATGGTTTTTAGAGTATTTAGTGGGTTTAGAAAATTGTAGTTTTTTCACTTTAAAAATATTAAGGGTTTTTATGGTTTCAGGGGTTTTCATGGTTTTTGGGGGTTATATGTTTTTAGTGATTTGTTAATATTTTTTAGGATTTTTATGATTTTTAGGGTATATTATATATTTTGATGGTTTTTATGATTCATCATGGTTTTTAGATTTTTATAGTTTTTTAGTGTTTTAGAGTTTTTTTGGGATTTAAAGTATATTTTAGTTTTTTTAGGTCCTTAGGTTTTTTTGACTTTTTTAACTTCTAAATATTTTTATAGGTTTTAAGGGTTTTAAAATTTTTCATTTGTTTTTAGGGATTTATTGGATTTAAATATTTTTTGGTGTTTTTATTGTATTCCATGTTTTTGTTAAGGTTTTTATGGTTTTTTATATTTTTGGGGATTTTCAGCACATTTTAGGATTTAATGGGTTTTATGGTTTTTAGGGGTTTTAGGAATTTGATGGGTTTTAGGATTTTTATGGTTTTTTAGGGTTTTATAGTTTTTTTTTCAGTATTTAGGTTTTTTTTTATATTTCAGGGTTTTTAATTGTTTTAGAGTTTTTTATCATTTTTAATTCATTATGGGTTTTAATATTTTTGGATTATTTAGTTGGATTTTCAGGTTTTGATGGGGTTTTTAGTGTCTTTTAAGGATTTTTTTGGTATTTTTTATTTTCAATAGTTTTGCATAGTTTTAAGGGTTTTTTAATTTTTACGGATTTTTTGGGATTTTTTGGGATTTTTATTTTTTTATACTTTTTGGGGTTTTTAGGGATTTTGAGGGGTTATAGGTTTTGTCATGGTTTTTAGTGATTTATGGGTTTTTAGAGGTTTTTGGGTCTTCTCTCTTTTTAGGGGTTTTTATTGAGTTTTTTTAGGATTTTAAGGCTTTTAGATTTTTAAAAAAAATTAGGGGTCTTAAGGGGTTTCAGAGTTTTGGTGGGTTCTGACGGGATTTATGTGTTCATATATGTTTTTTATTATTTTTAGGGGTTTTATGGTTTTCAAGAGGATTTTGGTGTTTTTAGGGTTTTGTAAACATTTAAGGATTTAAAGGATTTTTTATGATTTTTATAGATTTTAAGGATTCTTAGGGCTTTTTGGTTTTTCATGTTTTTTCGAGAAATTTTGGGTTTTTATAGTTTTTTTATTTTTTAGTGGTTTTATGGTTTTTATATTTTATTATCATTTTTAGCATTTTAATAGCATTAAAGGGTTTTTATTGTTTTAGTGGATTTTATGATATTATTGGTTTTATTGGTTATTTAGATTTTTTAAGGTATTATGGATTTTATGGGGTTTTCATGGTGTTATGGTTTTTACGTTTTTTTGGGAATTTTAGTGATTTTTATGATTTTCATGTATTATAATATTCTTTTAGGGTTTTTAGGGATTTTTTTGGTTTTAGCGGTTTTCATAGATTTTTTGGTGTTTTAAGGGTTATTGGGTATTCATGGTTTTTAGGTGTTTTTGAGGGGGGGGTAGGGTTTTTTTATTTTTTAAAGGTTTTATGGTTTTTATGATTATTAAAAAATTTAAGGGTTTTAAGGTATTTTAGTTGTTGTTAGATTTTTTATGTGTTTTAAGTGGATTTTATGGTTTTTAGGTTTTTTATTTATTTTAGGGTTTTTAGGGTTTTTATAATTTTTTATGTTTTTAGATATTTTTATGGGTTTTTTATGATTTTTTTCGTTTTATGGTATTTATGATTTTTATGGTTTTTGATATTTATTCGGTTTTTCATGGGTTTTTAGTGTTTTAAAGGTTTTTTATGGTCATTTGGTGTTTTAGTTTTTTTTTGGGTTTTATGGTTTTTATAGTTTTTTAATGGTTTAAGAGGTTTGAACAGGTTTTTAGAGTTTTTAGTTTTCTTGTGGGTTTTAGGAATCTTTAGAATTTGTAGGGTTTTAGGAATTTTTCACCGTTTTGCATTATTTTTTAGGTTTTTTTCATGTTTTCAAAGAAAAATTATGTATTTTTTAATAATTTTATGATTTTTAAGGTTTTTAGGATATTTGGGTGCTTTAGAGCATTTCTGTTTTTTGAGTTTTTTAAGTTTTAAAGGCTTTTTTAACGGTTTTTATTATTTTTAATTTTTCTATTAGTTTCAATGGTATTTATATTTTTTTGTTGTTTTTTGGGTTTTTATAAGTTTGATGGTATTAAATGGTTGTATGTTTTTTTATGGCTTCCTAGTATTTTTTAGGGGTTTATGGGTTTTTACATTTTCGTGGTTTTTTAGAAATTCTTTAGGTTTTTATTTTTTTTCAAGTTTTTTAGGGTTTTTGTGAATATTTGGACTTTTTTGGTATTTCTGGGTTTTAGGGTTTTCATTTCAGTTTTTAGGGTTTTAAAGGTTTGTAGAGTTATTAAATTTTTTTAAATGCATTTTGGGGTTTAAGGGTTTTTAGTGTTTTTTAGGTTTTTTATAGGTATTTAGGGTTTTTAAGGTTTTTAAGTGTTTCATTGTTTTCATGGGTTTTTAGGGTATTTTTAGTTTTATAAATTTTCAACAATTTATAGGTATCTCTTAAAAAATTATTGTTTTTAGGGTTTTTAATGGTTTTTAGGGTTTTTAAGGGTTTTATGTAATTTCTCTATTTTTGGGCTAATTTAGAGATTTGTCAGATTTTAATGTTTTTTTTAGTTTTTAACATTTTTAACTCTTTTAGGTTTTTAAGGGATTTTTCAATTTTTTATGGGGTTTTGGGGCTTTATGGATTTTTATTTTTTAAAATTTTCAAGGATTTTTAGGTTTTTTTTTAGGAATTTGATGGGTTTTAGGGTTTTTATGGGATTTAGAAATTTTTAGGGTATTTATGGGTTTCAAGGTTTTTTATGGTATTCAGTATTTTGTTTTGTTTTTTGAGACTCTTGGAGTTTTTATGGGTTTTAAGGGGGGTTTTGAGTTTTTAGTGTTTAAAAGATATGTTTGATCTTTTTATTTTTTTCTAAATGATTTTAAGGGTTTTATGGCTTTCTACAGTTTTAGTGGTTTTTAGGCATTTCATGGGTTTTTAATTTTGATAGGAGTTTCTAGGAGATTCCTTTGTTTTTTAGGGTTTTTATGTTTTTTACATTTTCAGAGACTTGTAGAGATTGTTTTATATTTTTATGGTTTTGAGGGATTTAAAGGTTTTTAGTTATTTTGAGGGTTTTAGGGTATTTAATGGTTTTTTTGGTTTTAGGGGTTTCTATTTTCTTTAGTGTAATTTTGGGAATCTGGGGTTGTTTCTAATTTTTTAAATTATTAATGTTTTTTAGAGTTTGTAATGTTTTTAAAATTTTTTATTTTTTATTATTGGTTTTTAGAGTTTTAATTGGGTTTTTATGGGTTTATGTCGTTTTAGGATTTTTATGATTTGTAAATTTTTTTATGGTATTCAGTTTTTTTAGGGATTTAGGGTTTATTAGGTTTTTAGACTTTTATAGAGTATTTTAGGGTTTTTATGATTGTTGGTGTTTTATTTGTTCTTTTTCTATGATTTTGGGGGGTTTTCAGCATTTTTAAGGGTTATAAGGTTATTTAAGGTCTTTTGGGGGGGAGGTTACGGATTTTTTGATTTCATTAGGGCTTCAAGGGTTTTTCATAGTTTTTTAACATTTTTTCACATTTTACGGGGTTTTGATGGTTTTAGGGTTTTTTAAGTTGTCAGGTTTTTTGTGGTTTTTATGGTTTTTAGGGGATTTCATGGTTTTTAAGGGTTTTTACATAGTCAATTTTTTTAGTGATTTTCTATTATTTTTTTATTTTTTTATGGTTTTTATAGATTATGAGGTATTTTAGGGGGTTTTATGGTTTTATGGTTTTTTAGGGTTTTTCAGGGCTTTTAGGGGCTTTTGGGTTTTTAATGGATTATTTTTTATGTTTTTATGGGGTTTAAATATTTTCAGAGTATTTTTTAACATTTATAGGGGGTTTTAGTGGTATTAGTGTTTTAATGGATTTTAGGGGTTTCATAGTTTTTTATAAATTTTAGGGGTTGTTATGATTTTTATGGATTTTAACTGGTTTTAGGGTTTTTACATTTTCAATGATCTTCTTGGGATTTTTTAGGATTTTTATGGTTGTTTCCTTCAGAAATGAGACATCATTCAGGAAATTGAATATTCTGAGGGATATTGGTCAGTACATCCATTTTATATTTCTATAGAGATACCATAGTTAAGTCATTCATGCCAGTTTCAAATTTTTTTGTTTCCATTGTAAATGGGACTTCATTAGGGAAACGAAATGGTCTGACGGAGACTAGTTAGTACATACCATTTATATTGCTAAGGAGATTCCATAGTTAAGTCATGCATGTCAAGTTCACCATTTTTATTTCCCTCCGATTTCACACCCCATAATGGTTTTCAATCGCCTACAAATTTCTAATGGTTAATTCATGGAAACCGAAACACCCAATAGTTTTGTATCCACAGGGACCAGCTCTCCAAAGGCAGATTCTCATTAGGGATTTTGAAACACACTACTTAAAAACATGAATTGGTCGAGAGGATGGGAGGTCGGGATCATCAATCCCTTTTGGGGGGAATTATTTCCTACTATGGGACTCCCTTATAAAGTTAAGATATGTTCAGGAATCCCTCATTAATTCCCATGTATGATGTGGTTCATCCCAAATTAATAGTCAGTTATTAGCATATATAGAATTCAGAATCATCCGCTTGTCTTTGAGGTTCTTCATCAATGGAGATATCTATATATATATATTAGGTTCTCCATTAATGGTATACTTTTATATATACATAGAGATTCTATGGTCATTATCACGATGATGTTGGTTTTCTAGCCACACAGTGAGTCACTTTGGGGATTTTGGACATCTAGGTAGATGAGTATCACTCTAGAGTTTATCATAATCCATGGATACATGAATTTTATGATTCTGGGATTGAACCCATGAATGGGATTTCTACATATCTTTTTTAAAGCAATCAGAACCCATGTAGTTCAGTCCCACTTAATAGGGTATATCATACCTTTTAATATTGTGTGATGTGGACCAAATTATATAGTTTAACGTCATGTGGAAAGGATATCTAGGTGAAATGTTCCTAGTTAATGTTTAGTTTGGGAATTATGCTGAAACAACCCAGGTAACAATGAACGAATATCTGTTTCCAAGATGAATTAGACCCTGCTGGGGATATGGCCCGAAATAACATGGTTGGTTTAGGATGTTGGGTTTGAACTTTAGAGAGGCTTCATATGTATCTCATTTGGATGGGAATCAAAGACTTCATAGATCATTAGTGATAATCCACAAATATTGAGGCCCTCAAGGGTATGTCTCACAAAGGAGTATGGACCGCTGATATGAAAGGTTGGGAATTACACCTGAGAATACTATCCCCTACAAAGGGACCATGAGGTATGTTTTAACTCATGGTGAATTGGGGGCTTAACTAAAGGTTTACTATTGAGGTGGATACCTATATTGAAGGAAAATATGATTGGGTATTATTCCTAATGAGGATTCCCATTGAGCTTAGGCCCTGAGTGGGCTTCCAATATATCCTGGGTAGTAGGAATCATAGTTCTCATAGCTCATTACTTTAGGTTGATTGTGTGTATTTCATGATCATCATTAACCTATAAACCCATATGATTCATGCTCAGTTTGAGAAATAAGAGGAAATGTATGATTTGAAAAACCACACAATTTTCCTCCTATAGTGGAAGAGGTCGGGGATACAGTGGAAGAGGATGGGGTTACCACACTTCCCTCTCTTTACATTACATTGGACTAGAGTCCAATGTGATGGAATAATGAAAAAAAAGGATGTTTAAGTAGAGAGGATCAACATTGTAACCTCCCATATGAATTTCTAGGGGATTACTCTATGAGGGATACCCTGAAATTGGTTTTACAGTAGAAGGAGGATCTCATTCCATGTTAAATCGAAAAGAATGTGTGATCCTTATCCTCCCTGCTAGAAAGCTATGGCTCTGGGTCTCAGAGACATGATGGGATGACCATATTTCTATCCCTGAAATCCGAGAGTGCGAACTCCTCAACATTGTCCCTGGGGTAAACTTCCTCATGACCATAGAGATACATACCCACAAGTACCCCAAGAACCCTGACCGACCAACTGGACAAGTGTGGGGGACCTCTAACCATTGGAATACATACCCAAATTGAGGAAACTTTTGTGCTACAGTCACTAAGTTTTGTAAATTTAGGGGCCTTGGGGGATGTTTTTATTTGATCCCTCTCAGACAAGGGAGCCAAAGAAGTAGAGGTCCAACCATGAATGGCTTTTAATAAGGCCCGATGGATGGCTCGTGCATGGTAGGGTGACCCAAGGAGAATCACACAAGGGGGTGCTTTATATAGGTATGTCTACATGAATAGATAACACCATGGGTGACATACCACTAAAGAGACTACACTTGGGAAATACCGTTATCAAAACTATAGGGGTCTTCAGAGGTTTTTCTGGAGATAAGTCGTGCATCTCCCTAGTTAAAGATAGAATGTTATGCTAGTCTTAATTGATCTGGGGTTGGGAGAATTATTTGTGAAAGGGTTATTTTTTTTAACATCGTGGTCATAAGTGTAGATTTCCTCATTTAACTCCATAATTTTATATGTTAAAAAACAACAATGATGTATTTGGAGGACTTGAAAAAATCACTAGGGCGATCAGAGAACTAATTGGCCCTTAGGAAAATTTTCACATACAAATAAATGAACCAAATTTTTATTCATGGAAAAATATGATACCTTGGGTGAAGGTTTCTTATCTTGCAAGTGGCTAGTGCGTAAGTGGGCGACATTCAACTAGGCAGTGCATAGGTTCTTGCACGTTGAAGCAGCTTAGGGATACCATGGGAGAATTTCTCTTTTGGGATTATCAATTATTATATTTATTCATCTATTTTCTCCTCATTTTTCTAAGGAATTTTCCTTTGATTCTTCTTCTTCTATGTGATAAAACGAATTTTCAACAAAATCCCCCCCCCCCTCTGAGGATTGGATCTAATAGATGAAAGAGGGTCTCATCCTAATGAAAAGGAATGAAAATGATAGACGAGTCTGGAAATATTCCATGCCTAGTTATTCAATATATTCTTCCACACAATATCACCATTCATGCAGTCTTACTTGTCTATAAATAGGGTCTTCATTCAAATGGAATGCTCTCGATGTTCCAAAATTTCATCTCTACTTGTGCAATTAATCCATGTAGACTCTATATTGCTTTTCTCACTGAAGGATTTATTCTATCAAACACAATATGTATTGGGTTCCATGATGCATAGTCTTGGGTGGGTGTCTTGCTAGACACACTTGCATAAGACACCTATGGGCCAGAATGACTTTTCCAAATTTTCTTGATTTTCATGGTTTTCTTCAAAATGAACATATTCTAAATTGAACATAATATTTCATTACATGTACAATGGCTTCCAAGAATGTTTCAATTTCTGAGGATCTATCCATATAATGAATTTATGATATTGTGGAAATCAATTGGAATTATTACTATGACATTTTCTATAAAAACCTTCTTGATCTGGCAGTTTGTATAAAGTAGTACAACAATGATTTCCAAAAGAGTGCATATATTTCACTTTAAAAATATGGAAATCTGTGAGAATTCCTCACACTGACTCCAGAAAACTATCACCCAACTTCTTGGATTCAATATTATAAGAACTTCTCATCTGTCAACATTTTTGGCACGGACACATATATTAATTTTGGTATTATATTTACAGCTTTTTTAAATGGCATCCACCGGTTGAGGGACTCAAGATTAACGTTGATGGTTCTTGCATGGGAGGGATCATGAGGGGGGAGGCGTGCTACAGGATTCCTCTGGATCGGTTCTCATCAACTTCAATGCATTTTATGGGCCTGGAAATTCCCTGTGTGCAGAAGTTCAGGCTTTGGTTTCGGGCCTGTTGGTGTGCAGAAGACAGAAGTTGGTCGTGTCCGAAATAGAAACAGACTCGGATATCCTCGTGAAGATCATGAAAGGGTGGTGTGGAATTCCGTGGGAACTCAGGTACATTATCAGAATGTTCAGAATGGAAGCCTCACTTGGGGATCGTTTGTCTCACAGTTGCAGGGAGGATAATTTTGCAGCGGATTCCCTTTCCTTCTTGGGTAGACAAGACAACCCTCTCATTCTCTATAACTCTCCCCTCTCTCTCCCTTAAGAATGTGCCTCCTTTGTGTTGGGGGATGTGCTCGATCTTCACCATTTCCGTCCCCCTTGAGGGGTCTTGTTTCCTTTCATTATTTCTTTTTGAATAAAAACATAACTACTACTACTACTACTAATGCATCATAGCTCATGTGCTCTAGATCTAATTCCACACATAGTTTAACACAAGTCACATTTATATTCACCTATTTTTTCCAATTCACAAAGGGATAAATCAAATGGTTGGGGGAATGGTTGGGACTTCTAAATATGATGGGGGTGTTATGCCCACATGGATGTGGAAATACATGGCCAGTCAAATATATATAGAGGTCAAAATAGATCTGGATGGCATCATAATTTATGAGTTAGTTTGGGTAGGGTGGACCTATGTATATATGAATAATGATCTTGTTCCAGAGTTGTTGAGCTGGTGGATCCTACAGAAAAATTATTCTAATCTAAGACATGGAGAAGTGGGTATCAGTTTATGGGATGTTTACAAGATCTTAAGGGCTCTGATCCTTGTAGATATGGATGAAGAGTTAATCCCTTAGAAATAAAATATTTAATGACACTAATAAGATGTTAACATTAGTGCATGATCTATTGAATATAGTTTAAGACATCAAGAAGGAAGATCCCCATGAAAAAGTGAATATTCATCCAGAGATGTGGATGGAAATTTTTCCTAAGAAAGAAGATGGGGGAATGTCCCTATTGAAAGCACCCAAAAAGTTTTAAAAACGTGGAGAAGAGAGGTGTACCCATCAATTTTTATCCGATACTAGAAAAATGTGAATTTTACAAATGGGGCTATGAGGTAAAGCTTAATGTTTCCTTCGGGACACATATTTCTGGTTTTCTGGCCATGTTTCTCAGTATCTATATATTGTAGGTCCATGATACCAAAGGTGGTATAATGCCAAGAACCTTGGTTGTAGTGTCCAAGATGGCGATGAATAATTTAGTGGGTTTGGAAACATGTATTTTGGCTAGAATTGATAGGAATCTACTACATATTCATGCAGGGAAATCTCCTTTTAGAACTCTAGGACCATTCTTTGTTTTATGGGGATGGATCATAGCTCATTTTAGGTCTCATGTCCTTCATAGTGGAATCCATGTCCTTGGTTGGTCATTCTGACCATTTGTCCATGCTGTATCGGGTAAACCGCCCTTATCCTTGATACCATGTGACATTCAGACAAGGCTGAGTTTATTCAAAGAGTTCAACTTCATCACCTACGGGAATCCACCAACGAGATGATTTTTGTATGATGGAACGACCAACATGGATATGAGGTCATACATGATATCATTTAGGGTTGGTTTCTTAGCAATAAGTATCGATGGTGGTATCATATGTGAATATTAAGCTTTATACCTAGGTACACATGAGTTCAAATTCCCACAAAAAATTACGGTATCCCTCAGTTTACATTAGATCACAATGGAATCAAATGGTGGCTCGATAGCTATGGATGATCACTGCTATGGTATTAATGTTGGATGTAATCTATCTACCTCCAACTAATGCAATTAGAAAATTGACCATCTGGTATGTTGAACCATTGATTGAATCATACACTAAAGGGGTACTAGATAATGTTTTCCTCAGGTTGGGGTAAAGAAATAGAGAAAGAAATATCCTTTTCATTTAGAAGGTTATTAATATATTTTAGAGGCAGCATCATTCGATTCAAATAGCTAGGATGAAGAGGTTCCAGGTTCATAAAAATGACGTCATGAAAGATATAATATACCCACTAAAATCAAGGAGGATACACCAAAATTACCAGGAGAAATTGAACCTAGGCGGTCTAATCACCATTATCAAGAAGAGAACCATTTTCCATTTTCTCATCTTCCATCCATCGGAGAAGGAGTTGGAAATCCCATCAAATATAGGGTGGTAGAATCATCCTCACCTAAAGCCATAAATTATTCTGAACACATACAATAATAGGATTTCCAATCATGGAAGGACTTGTATTTTGATGCTAAAACTATGTGGAAGCTCCTATGTGAAGGTTTTCATATTCCAAGGATATGAGATCTCTATGCCTCAAGTGATATTTTTTTAGGATAATCCTCTCGAAGTGAGAATTTATATCTGGGATCTAGAGATGCTAATTTATGAAAATGATTATTGGATCCCTTCGACAAGGTGAGTAATGGATATGATAGAATGTGGAACTACTGAGGATATAGATCATTCATCTTTTGAGTGATGGTGTGACTTTGTTGATCTCGTATATGTATGTTTAATTATTATTATTATATTATTTTCTACTTTTCCTTTATATTTAATCCAATGAATTATTTATTAGGAGGAATACAATCATAATTTTCAGTTGGATAAGGGAACATCAGTTGAGGTTCCATCACCATGGTATAGCCCTAGTGGAACTTTGATCGGGGCTATTAAATAACCCTCAAATCAGGAGAAGTATCCCCTGGTGGAAAAGGCATGGAGGATGAGATGGCAGGATACTTCTCACCTATAATAACTATTTTTGAGGTTGTTGATGCTATCCCACCATTGAAGAATAAAAAGAAGATAGGATTTCAAAGGGTGAAATAGGTGGATAAATATTATTTTAGTAGCGATACATCATCATGATATCATTAATCTCTTCTTCATCTATAGCTAGTGCTTAAACTTATAGGAATCTCAGGAACATATTATGTTTCTTCCATTAAATAAGTTATAAATTATCCTTTGATAACTAAAGAGTGTGATGGAGACCAAAAAAATCCCTATGAAAAAAATGGCTCGCACAACTAAAGAAATGATGAATATTGAGGGTGAATCATCCAATCGTAGAATTTCTCTTGTAAATTCTACAGAGATAGAGGAGGCATCAGGTATGTCAGAAGATCATCATGAGAGGTTGTATACCAATGAATGACTTCCAATTCTATAATATTTTAGGTTTGTCTCATGCACCGGATAATCCTACAATGAAAAATACTGAACCTATGGCTATAATTGAGGAGGATTTTTGGGGTCTTAAGTCCACAAAGGGGGGTTATGAACAAACCGCTCCAAGTGTTCCCATGGGTGATATTAACATAGGGCATGGGATTTCAACAAAATCCATGAAAAATCATTGCATTCCTTTTCAGTAAGTACCATAATATGTTGATATTCCTTCTAGTTTAGAAGAATTTGGGGCTCTATATATAGAACAAAATGGATGTGAGTCCTTCTTTTGGATCCAATTGATCTACTTATATATAATTCCATAGTCATGATTGATTGTAACATGCAACTCCATCCATAGAAACTTCTATAGTGATGGTACTTGGAGAATACATTGAAATAACTCTCAATCCCACTATTGAATAGGAGTTAGCTAAAGTGGACCTTGAAATGTGAAGCCTTCTGGAATTTCATCTAGAAGATCCTGGGCAGGCCTAGGAGTGTTCCCCTTATCAAGAGGTTATATCCAAGACTACTAAATCTAAGAATGGAGTAGAGTAATATTCTCAAGATGTTGACTTGTTGTTGTGTAAGGATTACCAATTTTTTTGATTGTGTCCCACTCTTTCTATTATTTTGATGTTAAAAAGAATTTTATTTCATCATATAGGTGTATCATCTTCCATGGATAGGAATGAGGGAAAAGAATCTACATCAGTCTGGCCTGTTTCAGAAGTCAAGGTAGACACTATTCAATAGGGGGAGAACATGGTACTTCTTTGAGTTTGCTAATCCTGGAGTAAATATGTCCTTATGAAAGTGACTCTGAATCAGATCTAGAGCTATAAAAATCTCTCCTCATTGCATGTGAGAAGTATTTGCAGGACATAATGGATATAATCTATGAAATTCCACTTGGGGTCTTATCTTCCTGAATCCAACATCTCTCATCTTTGTTCAGCATGTTGGGATTTAAAGGGGTTGATTACCATTCAATACACACTATAATGAAAGAAACTATTCATCGGTAGTAAAAAGAGCACAAGATTTGGAAATACCATACAAATTCCAAACTCCTCACCAACGTTGATGATTTTCAAGCTGCACTATACTAAGAGGAGACCACCCAGAAAACAATGTTTGAGTGATTTAAATAGAAAATTGGGGATACTTCCATTGAAGTGTCACATATCCAATGAGAATTGTATTCTACACACGGAGAACTCAAAAAACACCACTTCCCTTTAGGATAATCCATAAAAAATGGAAACATCAATTATAGCTTCCAAGGAAGTGCTTTGTTAGGATAAAAAGATTGTGGTTGGTCGACTGACTGAACTCCAAAAAAGAAGATTATGGGTCTTGTGATTTCGTTTAATAGTTAAAGAGTTGTGTTGAAGGCCTCCTATAACATATGATAAAGAGACTCCATTTTTTGGATGTTCCTCTGATTTTTATCATTAAGTAAAAATTATTTTTCTTCTGAACATATGTGTCTTCATCCCTACTTTCCTCATATAATCATAATTTTAGAACAGATTTCCATAGTATTATATCTTCATATCAGATAATCATAATTACAATTATAGGGATGGTGGATCTTTGAATTTTACCTAAACCAAGGGGTGTAGTGAGCATAGTTTGATTGTTTCTAGGGTCATATGTAAAACCCAACAAATTTTTTCTCTTTGGTGTCATCACCCTAATGTTTTTCCTAATCTCTATATGAAAGAGAGTTAGCATGTGAGAAAAAGATTTTTCTTAGACTGCACTTTTTTGGGGTTTTCAGCCTAACAAGACTTGTTACTTTAAACTTTTAACTTATTGATATTTAATAAACCCGATGTAGTGTAGATCCAGTGAGATGAGACTTGACTTTTTTATATAGTTCCATTTGCAGGTTTTCAACATGGTGAGTACTATGTCTCTTTTTATAGTCAATTCAAAGTTATGCATGTCAAACTAAAATGGAAACTATTTTATGTTCAATACATTTGGCCATGAATTTTTAGATGTTAACCCAAACAATGCTTGATGATTAGGAATGTCCCAATATTATTCACATAATTCCATTGTGAATCTCAATTCATGATTATATGGTTCCTAAATTAAAAAATTGACATTTGAGAATAGATGAGGTATCTCCTAAGAACGAAGTTACCAAGGATTGAAAAACCCGCTATAAGGGATATTTTATGCCAAGCCAGTTATGGAATGAAATACATAGTCAATAGCAGCGTCCATATGATGAAAATACAATTATTGGGGAATATTAATGAATGCCAATAGGGGAATGTACTGCATAGTTAGGTAAAGGAGTTTCCTATGATGTTTACATTCTATTTCTCTTTGGTGATCGAAGTTTATGGAGATTTCAATTTCTTAAGACCATAATAAGTTATTTTTTAAGGAAAACTATCTAAAACTAAAAAGGAATTTTTATTTTAGCATAGGCCATGAAAGAGAAACCGTGCATAAATGAATTTAATGTGTGAAGGATGGTATATTTATTTATCTAACCAAATTCAGGGGAAAAAGATCCTTTTCTAAGAAAGGATGAAGGTATCGTGTAGTTTAAAGTCATAGAGCAAGGAAATTATGATGTTTAGTTTAAATTCATTCATCAAAGACATAATGTTGTGTAGTTTAATTTCATATAGCAAGGAAATTATTCTATATAGTTTAAATTCATGCAGAAAGGACATTAAGTTGTATAGTTTAAAGTTGTACAACAAGGACATTATGGGGATATAATTTAAGGTCTTTAGCTTTCACCAAAGGCTTGATGATTCTTTGATTCTTGGTAATTTGTTTGGAAATGAGCTACAATATTGAGGTATAGAAGGATAAAATTGTATTCTATTATTTGGGGGTTCCCAAATCTAAATGATGGTGTGGGAAAAAGGGTTTATGATGTTAGAGGAGGTCTCTCCAGATAACGATATTACCACCAGTTGAAAACCCCATTATATGGGATGTTTTATGCAAGGCCAATTTGGGAACGTAGTACATGGTCATGTAGAAGAATACTTAGGCTGACATGATCAATATGAGGGCAACTTATGCAAGGATAATGGGGGCACATACTGCATATCCCGGTAAAGGAGCTCTCAATAATTCTGAAATTTTATCATTAAAATCCAATGAATGTTTTTAGAGACTTGTATTTCCCCAAGCATTGAGTTTGGTGTGTCAAGAGAAGTTTATGAATATAGAAAGGGTATTCTACATCACAATTTCCAAATAATCATGTAATAGATACTCTATACAAGTATGACCCAAGCATAGGAAGTATGATACTATCAGTTATAGTTCATATTACTATGACCATTATATTATTGAAAAAATGGATGGTACATGGTCAAATGGACCAATATTAATCATTTATTCATTAAACATATGTTTAGGTAAAATGTATACCCTATTCTTAGAGAATTTAAGGTCGGTATAAGAAAAATTGGATAGATATTCATAGGATGACATCATATTTTAAATTGCGAGTCCCGACATACCGTCGTCAAAATCTTAAAGGGATAGAATAGGCTTCTCCAAAAAAGAAGTTACTACTAGTTGAGAAAACTGTTATGAGGTCTATTTTATGCAAGGCCAACTATGCCACATATTGCATAGTCAAATAGTGGAATCCTTTGGCTAGAAGTCCCATTATGGGGGTTATTTATGCATGGCTAACTGGGGAGACAATTACATGGTCACGAAAAGGAGCTCTTAGGTTTCAAACATTCTAACACCGAAATCTGATAATAGTTTATAATGATATAAATGTATTAAATATTAGGAGTGTGGCATATGAAAAAGGGGTGTTGTTCAATGTATTATAAAAGAATTAGACTAATACTGGATATGAGTTTGAAGTTCCCTTCATAGATATGACTCATATATAGAAGGGGGACATCAATTGTTTCCTTGGTAGTTTCTCTAAAGAGATGAACCAAAATAAAAATTCCTACATAGATTTTTGATGATATATAGGGGAGGGGGATTTTATTTTATCCCATTGTTAGGAATAAGGCTTGAGGCTTAGGCTTCACTATGTATCTCAATCGGATGACAATCAATCCACACATAGTTTTATAGGTACCATATAGTTTGGTGTAATGTGGTGAGGATGTTATTCGTGCAGTTTAATGTCAATAGTACAAAAACTATTTTTAACATTGCCTTTGTTCACGTCGGTTTTTTAGAACCG
Organism: Viscum album; assembly: GCA_963277665.1. Lineage (NCBI taxonomy): Eukaryota > Viridiplantae > Streptophyta > Magnoliopsida > Santalales > Viscaceae > Viscum > Viscum album. The sequence continues at coordinate 1,320,029,620 of OY728157.1, forward strand.
AAGTGAAAATATATGAAAATTTATTTTTCATGTCGGTTATTATAAAGCCGACATGAAAATACATTTTTTCTGATTTTTCATATCAGTTATATAAGAACCGATGTGGAAAATCCATTTTCATGAATTTTTCACATCGGTTAGATGAGAACCAGCATGAAAAATCAATTCTCATGACTTTTTCACATTTGTTATATGAGAAACCACATAAAAAATCATTTTTCATAATTCTTTCACATTTCTTATTAAATATATAATGTGAAAAATGTTTACCAACCTTTAGTTTATTTTTCATTTTTTTATTTGACTTGTCTCTGAGCTCAAATGGAGTTAGGGGTCAAAAGTTATGTTCATAGGAATTTGATCATCTCTAAATGAAGTCTTAGGGAAGGAAAACTCCTGATGACCATAAATTTTAATATGTAACTCCATATGAGCTCTGAGACCAGTAAAATAAAATATTGGTAAATTAAATACCTATTTATAAATAGTTTTCATGTTTGTTATTAAATAATTGACATGAAAAATTCTTTTTAACGTCATTTATTTAATAACTAACATGAAAAAGTCATGAAAATTGGTTTTCAATGTCGGTTATTATATAAACAATGTGAAAATTCAGTGAAAATTTTAATATCTTTTCATAAAGGTTATCGTTAAATTGACGTGAAAGATAATTTTAATATACCGCCAATGTAAAATTTCAATTTTTTTACATCGCAACATCAAAATTTAAATTTTCTTATAAAATTATTTATATTGAATTTTCTATTACCATGTAATTATATTTTTTCATTATACACATATCATAATTTAATTATCATTTTATTCAACCATCATCATTCCATTGACTCGACTCATTTGATCTTCAATGTGAATCCCATATTTCTTCATTTCACGATCTCATCCAAGTATTTTTAATTATTTATCCATGATTTATTTTTTTAAGATTATTTTTTTAATTTATATGCCATTTAATGATAATTTATTTCAACTATCATATTTCCACTTACTCGACTCATTTGATCTTTAATGTCAATCCACTATTTCTTTTTTCTACGATCTCGTTAAGGTATTTGTAATTATTTTTCTATGATTTATGTTTTTTATGAGTAGTTTTCTTCATTGATATAAAATTTAATGATTCATTTTTTATTATAATTATGAATAATTCTTTATAGCATGGTATAACTAAAAATCCTCATTCGAAATCTAAAATTTCTACTAAGATGAGGCTATAGTCGGATCATTCGATCTTTCCTAAATATATAAATATCAAATTTATGATGGTCATAATTTATTATCCATAACTCTGTTTGATCTCTAGGAACTATGAAATCAAATATTAGGAAATTATTAACATGATTATGGAATTTTTTACAAATTTTTTAAAAAAAAATGTTAAAATGACTTTTAGCATCGATTTTTGAAAAACTGACATAAAAATAGCTTTTAACGTCATTTTTTTATCATCCGGATAGTCTTTCACATTGGATTTTTAAAAAATGATATGAAAAACCATAAAAAACTTTTTTAACATAAGTTACTAAATAAAAAACGTTTAAAATCATATTTATAAAGTTGATCACAAAGACACTGCCTCTAAACCGATGTTCAAAAGCTAAAAAACCGACGTAAAAAAGTTTTTTTGTACTAATGATTCTAATGGGAAGTATATGGGTGATTTTGACATGAAAATGAATATTGTGGCTAGGCTAGGGTGGAAAGACCTAGTTTCACTATGTATATTATTGTAGCAAGAATAAATTCATATATAGTTCTAACAAATTCGAGTTCATGTGTAAAGTGGGAACTCATATTGGATCTCCCAATGTAGATCTGACCCGTACATGGTAGTGTAGGGGATTTTTCTTTGTTTTTTTGTGGTTGGGCCCATGATTGAAGATTAGGGAATCAATATGTATCTCATATTTGTGAGAATCAATCACTACTCATTTTTTACATTCCCTTCAGTTTAACATCATGTGGTAAGGATAAAAATGAATTGGCGTGAAAGGATGAAAACATTGCTGACAAACAAAGGTGTAGGGATTGGGAATTTCTATGTATCTCATTGGAAATATAATCAAAATGTATGTGGTCCTTGATAGGATCCCTATATAGATCTGATTAATTCATAGGAAGAAAATATACTTTATGACTTAATCATGGATAGACCTAGGATTTGAGATTCGGGAATCACTATATATCATGCAGAGGAAAAAATCATGCTACTTGTCGTTCTTAAAGGTTGTTCCCCACAACAATAATACTTTGATGTGGGAAAGGGTACTGTTGATAACTTATATAATGACTTTTGGGCATAAATCATTAATTGAAGGTATCACAACACATCTAATTATAATGAGAATCAAGACATATGTTTTGGAAAGGTTCCTTATACAGATCTGGTTTATGCCTGAAGAAAATGAAGGGGGATTTTATTTTCCAAAATCATGGTTAGGCCCAGGATTGGAGATCTGGGCATCACTGCATATCTTAATGGGATGAGAATCAGTCCCCATGTAGTTCTTCAAAATTATCCCTATATATGTTTGATACATGAACATAGGGGATTAATGGACCTTTGAAACACTGCGGATGGACCTGAGATATGATATCTTAGAATGACTACGGATCTTATTGGGAAAATAATCAAGCCAGACATAGTTCTTAATAAAGCTCCCTATGTAGGTCTAATCCATACATAAGGACTGAGGGATTTTTTTAAAATCATTGTTGAACCTGGGATTGGAGATCCAGGCATTACGGTGAATCTCAATGGTATGAGAATCAAGCCACATATAGTTCTTGAAGATTGTTCCCCACACCAACTGATGTTTTATCTGGGGAAAGAGATTAAATATTTTTAAGATATTTTCTATAATAATGGTTAGGTTTAAGACACAAAATGGTATGAGAATCAATCCATATTTTTTAGAGGAGTTCCCAGTATAGATTTCATTCATACATAGGCAAAAGAGAAATTATTTATTTATATTCATATCTAGTCCTGAGATTGAGGATCTAGGATTCTCTACGTAACTCATTAGAATGATAATCAAGACACACATATTTCTTGGAAAACTAAGTATTTCATCATCATGTAATGAGGACATGAGGTCACCCAATGTGATAGAAACATCATGTTTGGACCCTGCGATAAGACCCATGTGTCACTATGTATCTTTCTAGGGAACGAATCAAGGCACATGTTTTATCTGGGGAAAGAGATTAAATATTTTTAAGATATTTTCTACAATAATGGTTAGGTTTAAGACACAAAATGGTATGAGAATCAATCCATATTTTTTAGAGGAGTTCCCAATATAGATTTCATTCATACATGGGCAAAAGAGAAATTATTTCTTTATGTTCATATCTAGTCCTGAGATTGAGGATCTAGGATTCGCTGCGTAACTCATTAAAATGATAATCAAGACACATGAATTTCTTGGAAAACTAAGTAGTTCGTCATCATGTAGTGAGGACTTGAGGTCACCCAATGTGATAGAAACATCGTGTTTGGACCCATTGATAAAACCCATGTGTCACTATGTATCTTTCTAGGGAACGAATCAAGCCACATGTTGTTCTTAAAGGTTATACCCCATGTAGGTCTGATCCAAAAATAGTGATAAATGAAACTCAAGTGCCACATGGGAGTGTAATTGATGTGTGAGGTTTACCCATGGAATCTAATCATCTTTTGGGGGACCAAAATGAGTTTCTACTCATAGTATCTAGGTAAATTTTAACATCAAACAATGGATATGTTAATAATAAAATTTAATATCATGTTGTGAGAAAAAAATGATCTATGCAGTTTATCTCCCTACAAAAAAGGCCTCATGTCATACATTTTATCATCATTTGATTAGGATGATGATTCTACATAGTTTAAGTTCATGCAACCTGTACATTGATGGTGTTATACAAGTTATCTTCCTCGAGATAAGATGAAATATGTGTGATTACACAAATTTCTTCTTCAGAAACCTTCCATTAGTTGGAATTGAACTGAGTTCTCCATTCATTGAGATTAAGGAATAATCTTTATTAGAGTGAACCTTATGTATGGATTAAGTCCCCTCCCACATTTGATCAATCTTCTAAGGCTTGTTTCCTACGATCATCATACTTATAAGGACCAATACCAATTCTCCTTATAGGAATTAACGAAGTTGATTCTTCTTGTTAAAGGATTGTGTTATCTGGTTCTGATATACCTCTAAGTGATGGAAGGTATGAAATCTGTTTTGATCCAGTTGCTCCAAATAATAAACTCTTTTATCGGATTTCTCATCTATGGATAACTATTCAAAAATGGAAATACGAAGTGATGTAAATTGAACCTCAATGGGAATACTACTTTTGTTCCATATAACAAGGAGTACATAGTCACTCACATTGCAGTATGGGTAGTAGTATGAAAATCCCATGAGGCATGAAATATATTATCACGAAAGAACTTCTTATTTTTATCCACAATCTTATAGTGTATGTTTGATAGAGTCATATTAAAATCATTTATCTATCCGTTGACCACTACATGATATCAGGATATGTGACTGGATTTAATATTGTGTTCTTGATATCGATTCTCTACCTAATCAGAATTGAAATTGATACCATTATATGTAAAAATGGTATTAGGGATACCAAAACTAGTAATGATGTTTGATTTAACAAAGCTAATAATGTTTAGGATCCGAATTCTTTGAGGGGTATTGCCTCATCCCATTTGAAGAAAAAGACAGTAGCAGTAAGGATATACTTAAACGGATTAGATGTAGCTAGAGGATATAGTCCAAAAACATCTATTCCCCATGTGTAAAATAGCCTAGAATATTTAACTATATGTAGAAACTCTAGGTGTGGATGGATGAAATTGGCATGCACTTGGTAGGGATGATACTTCGTACTGAGTTATGTGTAATCGTGCATCATCAAAGGCCAGAATTATACAACCCTTTAGATTTGATCAGAATGAATATACCCTAATTAGTGGGAACCACAAGATCCTACATGTACTAATTCTATAATATTAATAGTCTCTTCTCCATAAATGCATCTGAGAATGAATCCATCAAATCCTCACTTATAGAGGGATTTTTGGTGATTTGGGATATACAAATAGATAAATTAGATACTCGTCATTTAATCTTCTCTCTTCAAACCTTGTCCTATGGAAGTATTACATCATGGAGATATTCTATGATGGGTTTCATCCATCCCACAGTATGGATATATGGATTAGGTATGGGACTAATTTCATTTATATGTTCTACTCTGATCCAAAAAAAAATGTGAATCCATTCAATGATGGGAAATGATGATGACTGTTTCATCCCGATTTGGATCTTCCAAAGCTATAACTGTATTTTCCAAAGTATCTACTTGATCTTTTTGTATTCATGTAATGTGATTCAATATTGGATCTGAGGGGAATTATTCCATTAAATTTCATATATAATCACAAAAGGGAATTATCTCTACTTTTCTGATGTCATAATTCTGATTGATCTAATTGATTATCAATTCAGAATCACCCTTCACCTCTTGGTGGTTCATTGGTACATAGAGTGCTAGTTCTAGGCCTGCAATGAGGGAATGTTATTCTTCCTCATTGTTGTTACCACTTTCTAATAATAAGATGGAATATGGAAACACTATCATTTGTGGTGAGATAAATACATCTCCCAACCTAATTTTTTTAGCTTAGGGTCTTCTATTCGCTTCCCCGTGGGACTCCTAGAAGCACTGTCAAAATAAATTTTCCATGTTTGAGGGTAGTCTAGAAGACAGAATATTTCTTCATCAGGTGGTTAAATATTTAATGATGTATCTTCAATAGATGGGTTCTCAGTGACGAATTCTTTAAAGGCCTAGCCTTTCACAAATTTTTAGGCATAAACTGTATATCAATCTACTATAGGATAACTTCCAACTGTTCCAAACGTTTTTTCAGCATAGGATGACTGGAGATAAATTTTAATGGGTTATTATGAGAAACCAAGTGGATCTTGTGGTGCTATAGGTAGTTCCTTAGTATATGAAGTACAAATATTAAATCCAAGCATATGTTCTCAATATCTGAATATCAAGTCTCTACACCGAGCATGGTTCGACTGAGATAATAAATGTTTTTTTCATTCACATCATCATTATTTTGTGCAATGAAAGTATCAAATGATTTATCCAAGGCTCACATGTAAATAATGATCAAATTTTCTTCAATAGGTGGGATAAATACTAGTGGGATCAAGAGGTATTTCTCGAGGGAATAAAATGATTTATGACATTCATTGGTCCAATGATATATGACCCCCTTATTCATCAATTTAGTGATGGGTAAACACTTTCCTGGAAGGTTTTATATGAAGCACAGAATGTAGTACAAGTGTCCTTGATGTCCTCTCAAATATTTCAATGTTTGATGATGTGAAATGCTAAGGATATATGTAGTCTTCTTAGGGTTAACTATGATGCCATAATGGCATACAATGAATCCATGAAATTTTCTTGAGCTTACCCTGAAAGAACATTTCAACTAGTTTATCTTCATATTCAGTTATTGAAGCATGGTAAATATGGTCTCCATGTCCAAAAGGTGATCAGAACATTTTAGGGATTTTACCACTATATCATCAACGTATAATTCAAAAAAAAATCCCAATAAGGGTTAAAATATGTGAATCATATCAAGTGGGTATGTGGAGTGGGAATTATTTAAGAAAAAGGGAATTACACAATAATAGAATAAACATTGAGGATATCTGATGTCTATGGATTCTTCATCTTCTAGGGCCATATTAATTTTATTTCACCCTGAATAGCCATCCATGAAGGACAGTTCTTCGTAGCCAGTTGTTTCATCAATCATGAGTTCTATAATTGGACATGTGAATCATTTTTGGGAAAATTATGGTTGAGATATCTGAAATTTTAAAAAAATGTTGATTTTAGCATTATTCTTTTTCATAGAGACATTGTTTTCTAGCCATTATGGGTACTTTAACTCATACATAAAATCATCCTTGATGAGTTTTTCTAATTGATCCTCTATTTTAGAGGTGTGATTCGGGTGTGTCCTCCTGGATGCTTGCTTATATCCTCTATAGTCTTATGAAAAAACCAAATGATGGGTGGCCACCTTAGGATCAAGGCCTAATATCTCTATGTAATTCTAAGAAAACATATCCTAGTGTTTCTTTAGGAAGGATTTTTATACCTATTTTTCTTCGGGGTCATGGATTCACTCATTAGAGTGGGGCATGGATCTTCTTTTATGCGTAGATTTATTACTCTAAGTTCATTAAATGTGGTGGATACACCTTCCTCAATTACTAGAGGGGCGTCTTTTATATCTTCATCTATTTCATCTTCCTCATGCTCCACTTTTTGTGCTACTTTATGTAGAGAAGATGATAAAACAAGTTCCTCATATGGAATATGGAAGTAGTCATTTGGACCTCTAGAGGATGACGTAATCCATTCAGGCTCACTTTCTAGAATTAAGCCTTATTGGAGTCTTTAAGGGGAAATAAGTTACTTAGAATTAGTCTTTTTTACATTCTCCTATAGTCAGGGAAACTTCTTCTAGCTCAGTTGATGAAATCGGGTTTTGTTAAAACTCAGGGGACAAAATTAATAAACGTTCATTCGATATTTATTTATCATTTGGAGGGTTGATAACTTCTTCAGAACCATTGGGATAAACTATCATGATTTAAATTAGATAATCTGGTAAATGAAAATGTGAATTTTGGCCCACCCTTTCAATTTGATTAATAGGAAACACATAATTTTCACTGATCTACTTAAAAGGGTAAGCTAAGATTATCTTCAACCAATTTAGAGCATTGATTTGGATAACATCATCATCCATGTAATCATTACCTCCATTGTGATATAATACTTCATCAATGTATTGTGTTTCGTAGGATTTGAATGGGGCCTTGTCACCATAAAAGGTCCTAATTTGGAAATTGATAGAAGTTTTGATACATTGGTGGTATGATGAAGGAATGAATGCATGATGATGTAGCCAAGGATCTCCCACTAGAAACATTGAATGTTGTGTCCTACTAGACCACAATGAACCATGAGTCATATAAAAGATCTCCAAACTGATTTTCATGTGTGATCTCACCAGGAGGTTCTTACTAATTATTATAACAACCTTGTAACATCAGAGTGGAGGGAGGCAAGTGAGATTCATTAAGACCAAGTTGATGAAGTTTCCAAACTGGGATGAGGATGAATCCTAATCCATTATTAATGAAGGAACATCAGGTATCAATGTAATTTAACATGTCAGATATATACAAGGATCAAACCTGTCCTTTTATGATAGAATCCTCATCTTTTTCAATGAAGGAAATGACCGTATGAAATTCTGTTGGATCATTCTATGCACAATATACTTCATCAGCAATGAACCCAACCTCAAATTATTGAGAGATTGACAATTCATCAATGATTACTTCCTAGAGGTCATTTGACAGTCTCGGAGCATCCAGGATTGAATACTTGGCCAGAACTCGGGATAGTTGTTTCAAAACATCATACTTTTGATCCAAAGGCCTGTATTTCCTAACATGTAGATTCTCGTTTTTTTCCTTAGGATCTGATGTTCTCAATGTGGATGGATGTCACAAACCGAATTTGGTCGCCGCAAAAAACGACACCAAACACTTCTCGTGACAATTCCCGACGGGCGTTCCATTTCCCCACGGGCTGGCACAAGTGCTCGGGTATCATTTATCATGGTTTGGGAATGATTTACCCAAATATGAAAGCATAAAACCATAAAAACAATCCATAATTTAAATTCTAAAATTTATAGCCAAACAAGTATTAATAAAAAACCAAAACTGAATACATTGTATTAAATACAATAAAAGAGGTCGAAATAAAAAAAAATGACAACAGAAAGACATCCCCAAGGACTCCACATGACAAGGGGTTCATCACCCGCAAGTTGTCTCCACAACTATGCACCAACGATGGGGACTAACACACTGAACCACCATCACCCTTGGACTTTCCTTTAACTGAGTCAAAAATAATAAATTCTACTTACACACAAGGGGTTTAAGTAGGGTGTGAGCCTAACCCCAATAGGATACCACCCAATTATTCCAAGGTGCATGCAATACAAGGTGAAAAAGCATGCAGTTTTAATATGCAATGAAAATCGGTGACAAATTCCAAGAAATGAAACATTAAATTGAAAACATTTTTCAAGATAAAACTTTCAAAATGTTAACACATTTAAAAATAAATGTTATCTACTTCAATATAATTCCAAAGAGCCCCAAATACAAGTTAAAAAATCATAAATCCTATTACCAACAATATCAGGAACACACCTAGGCACTAGATAGTCTTAGACACCATGTACCTCGTACCTCAGTGTAATGTAACAATAGTAAAATCCATTCCCGTGCACGAGCCACTAGTAGGGAACATACCAATAACCTATTGGTCCCCAATCATCATCCACATAGTTTAGTTGGAGTTGCTTTTTTCCAAATGATATGTGAAATAGGAATAAGACCAATCCGGTCCACTAGCCATACTAGTACACATCCGCCCCACCGAGGTACCTGGGATTCCCCCTTTGTGCTCAAAAAATTTCAGCATTTAACACATATCCATTTTAATGTAAAACATCACTACTGGTCACATACACCAAATACAGTATCTATCGCATTTTATACCACGTAAAACACACAACAAACACTTTAAATTTGAATACAACAATTTCTCAAAATCCCATGTTGTTTTTCACACAAAACCTCTTAAGAAACCCACTTGTACACTATGTTAACACTTTTAAGTTACCAAAACAGTAAATGCAGCCCAATACCTTTATATTAATACAAAAAATCCATTTTTAGGCATCCCCTTGTTAAACAAGAAGTGATAAATTTGTAAAACCTTCACTTTCAATCAAAAGTGGAACCAAAACTTCACTTTCTTTACAAACACAATTAAAACCCATTTTTCAGAAATAACCAAAGGGGATAAATATTATGAATAGTATTTTAAGCCTTATTACAGGTCAATAAAAACAACTTAGTATTTATAGGGCATCCCCAAATAAAAAAATAAAACATTTCTTTGGAAAACCCCCAATTTCACACCAAATTGGCATTTATAATTCAATTGCAATAAAAACATCATTAGAACCAATTTTTTCAGAAATAATAAAATGATAAAAATCTAAAAATATGATAAATACAGAATTCTTATACACAAATATTTCATCATCATTGGAATCACCTTCCAAATCAAATGAAACCCTTGAATCCTTTGTGCGAAAACACAAACGCACCACCACCACACCTCATGAAGGGTAGATCAAACCTAAAAATAGAAAATTTGACCAAGAAAACCCAAAGTTAAACCTCAGGTTTGACACATTACCCTATGGAAATTTGGTACTTCATGTATATGGGAATAAACCTTAACCACATTGAATGAAACCCTAAGAAAAATGAATGAAGAATGAAATGGACAAACTTACTTGAGAAATCTTGAATGAATCTCTCCAAAATAGCTGTAGCTAAAATTGAAAACAGCCAAAATTCAGGGGTTATTCGAACAAGAATTAGGATTTCATTTAGGAACTAGAATGGTGGGAAAATATTAAGAATCAAGAGAGTTATGAAAGAATGAAGTTACCTCCTCAAATCTGGCCGATTTCAGAAACCCCAAGAAGTTAGTCCCTAAATCGCAATTCGTAAGAGCTTCAAAAATGGGGAAAAGAGACTGGGGGCGTGGATGGTTGTAATGGTCTCGTGTGAGACATAGAATCATCAAAAAATAAATAATATTGAATATGTTATTAAATAAATAATAGTAATTTTTAAAACTGGATATGGGCTTCTGGGCAGGCCCAAACCCTTAAATTAAAACCAAAATAAACCATGGTTATGGATTTATAAAGGCACCAAATTTTAATTTTGGTGTTAATATATCAGGGGAGGACATTTACGAGTTTTAATGTGAGAAAAATATTAAAAAATGAAAAAGTTATAAAAGAAACAATATTTATTTTTAAATATTGAATTGGACTCACGGTTGGCCCAATTCATGAAAACTCACCTATTCTACATAAAAACATAGGAAACCCACAAAATAAAGAATTAATGGAAATTAAAAAAAATTAAATTTAAAATAATCTATTTATGTGACAATTATCCCCACCATGAAAAAATTCTGCCCCAGAAAGTCACAGCAAGTCCAAAGCAACAACCAAACCCAACTGAGATACCAAGAAGTACTCACTTGCCAGGTTTCTCCCCCAAAGGCCAAAACACCTCTAGTGATCAATGAAGGAAGAAATACTCTCACAAACCCAACACAAACCACTTTCCTGAAACCATCAAGCACATTCAGGCATTATCCCAAATGAGAAATCCTCAAACAAAATATGAACAATACTCAAGCAATTCTCCCAAACGAACAACAACTTTGAACAAGGTTGCACTTACCTTACTTTAACTAAACCAGTGGGCGCTCTCCAGTCCCAACGTTTAATCAAGGAATATGTTGGTAGCTAGATAGCTCCAAACGATACTATCTACACCAAGACAATACCATGGATAAATCTAAGTTACTGGTACGGGGGAACACAAATACGTTCCCCACCATAAGGGACAACCAATTATTTTTTTTCCGAGACAGAATTAGGACACTAATAGGAGAGGCGTGAACTGACTCCCCAGTACAATGGGTATAATTCCATCAGACCTTTACAAAAGAACTTATATAAGACTCATAGTGGGTCTCCCCCCCCCCATTAAAACCAACCATTTTAACTGACCAGCATGGGCCAGTACAGAAAGACCCCAAAATTTGATGTAACGCCCCAACCCTAGATACCCAGAGTCGGTGCATTATTAAATAACATTGGCATGATCACAAAGGATCAAGTCTCAAAAGTCCGATTAGTTTAGTAGTCTTGGAAACCCTATATGTATTCATAAGTCTTACATTACATCATAAGGTAAAAAAACTACAACAACATCTTGTCTTCATATCCTCTCATACTATCCCTGCAGGTTATTCATAAATTACTTCTTCATAATCCTGGGAAAAATAAAACATTTAAAGGGATGAGCTCATATGCTCAGTAAGGATAACATTATAGCAAAAGCTTTCATAGATAAGCATAAACACTTAAGGCAGTTTATAATTAAAACAAAAGCCTTTTAAACATAAACTTCAACATAAAATGGAAAAGATAAAATAAAATAATGCCATTTACTTACTCACATGGATATTCTACTATTCGAATGATCACATGCAATATCAATAACCACTTTAATAATGATGGAATGCATAATTCCAGACTATCATAACCACATAGCCAAGGCCTCATTCCCAGACTACAAATAAGATTTTGCCAAGGCCTTGTGCCAAGACACTAGTTTGTCTTATGAGACCTACCGATGCATCGAGGAGCTATAGCGGGCTCCACCCATCACTTATTAAGTCCAATGCATTCCCATATGAAAAGGTTTAAACATAACATACACATTCGTATTAAAACTACCATATGAAATGTCAATACTTTAACCACAAACCATGAATGGTATAAAAATAGCACATCCACAGTCAAACATAACTCATTCGATACAATATGGAAGATTGTATTGTATCATATTAACCACAATTGATGATGATGAAGGATATTGACATAGATGAAAATAATCATCAAAACAATTAGAGTGAAATATCCCCCTTTTTCTTGAAATCATTTAAAAGTCACACTATTTATCAAGAATCCATTTAAAATAAATTTTAGAATCAAAGTGTCCCATAGCACTTTGAAACATTTAAAAGGAGTTTTAATTTTAAAACTTTAATGTACATATAAATAAATCCTTAAAACCATTTTTAAAACATGGACATTAATGATAAAGATTTAGAAGGATAAGTCTTTAAAACATTTAAAAATGGTATTTTAGTTAGAGTTTCTAACCAAAAGAGAGACACTTGAATAAAAATAATTGAGGTAATAAAAAATTCATAATATCAGGAGAATCAAAGGATTCATGATATACTCTGTCAATGTACATTATATACACCATATAAAAGTGATTTGGTGTATAAAAACAAAGAAGTCTCAAAAGAATGTAAATTGAGATGAATTCTCTTATAAAGACCATATCCTTAGGTTAAGGATAAATCAATGACATGATTATGTGTGAAAATTATAAATACACTCAATTTGATTGAATATATAGTGTAAATCATTCATATGACATTCACACATATTCTTGTAAAAACAACACCAATGAATTGGATGTTTAGCTCAAAAAATCGAGATTGAGTAAAAATTATTCTTATCAAGTTCATACTGATGATCTGATAATTTATCAATAGAGTGATTATGTGTATCAAAATTATATCCACAGAACGGGGAGTGGAATTTATGACATAATCAAATGAATAGTGATTCTACACATAATCTTGGAGTAAAATAATCAATGAAGTATGCGTAAAGCCGAATGAGTGGAAATTGAAGTTTCAAATTCCATTTTTGATTTGGTAACATACAAAACATACACCCATAAATGAAGGTTCATACAATTATGATGTAAATATACATGAATTAAAGAATATTAAACAATTAATATAATCATGGGCAGTACTCAAACCACATGCAATAAATAAGTGGTGAACAATGGAATTCTCACGGAATTAAAAGTGAGATAAGTAACCCCTTACCTTGTACTTTTACATGGTTGGGGGTAGGTTAACCTCCTGTATAATGTTTAAATAATTGTTATTAAATTATTCATGAATCATATAAATTAATATGATATCATATATGATCTTTTAACATTTCTTTGTTAATAATATCTTAGAATTATCGTCGTTTCGGGTGTTAACTTACTCGTTTTCTTTTATATGTTTTGTTATGTAAGCCATGTTTTTCATGGATAGGTTGTATCTTATTCATACACATAATGATATAAAGTTATTAAACATTATTTTTAAATCATCAAATGATAATTATACTTGAATGGATATGATAGAGAATGAATCTCATCGCGTTCGTGGAGACGGTAGTCCGTACGTACGGATGAGCGACAATGTCATTTTTTTGATATTAAAATAACATATAATTGGATGGTATATAATATATACAGAATAATTATCATGTTATATTTATTATTTAAATGAGTTATATATCATTATTAAACCCCCCCAAATAATAGTATATTGAATAACAATTAAACCACGACGTGGAGACGGTAAGCCGTACGTACGCACGTATGGTGACATGTTATTCAAAGGGTGGATAGAATACTGAATATGGTTGTACCATATTTATAATAACATCATAGTATATATAAGATACTGTAGTTATTATTTTATAATGGTAAAAACAAAGAAAGAAGAAGTGGAAGAAGAAAGGAACATGAAAAGGGGTGGTGAAAACTTTACATCTTCTTCGGGTTCTTCCTATTGATGTGATCAAAAGGGCTCCTTAGGTTGGCTTTATGATCAAACTAAAGACTCTAGGTTGTAGATATGGACGTTTAGAGAGTATTTGGGTAGGGGTTGGCCGAACTAAAAGGCTTTGAAGGTGTGAAGAAATGAGAAGGAGGAGTGCCCTTTTATAAGAGGGTTGAGGGGCACCTTTGGAAAAGCTAGAAATATTAATTTATAATAAATTCATATTGGGTTTCTAATGGCTCCAAAGTTGATTATTAAAATTTTAAGGTGTGTATAGGTCGAATAACATTCAACCAATAGAATTTAGTCAGGTTTGGGTTACTATATTAACCTTATCTTTTAGTTTTAACTCTTAGTTAATTAGTTTGACATTTACCATGTCACTTTGTATTTTTATATTATATAGTTAATAAACATACCATATAAATCCAAGAGACTCCCAAGTGGTCCATTAATGATATAACTATCATGATATAAGTCTCTTGGCTGAACTGTAGATTTTTAGGAATTTAATATCAATTAATAATATAATATTTCTTTTAAAAACTCTTTTCTGTCAATTTTGACACTATTCAATAGTTGATTTTTGTGAAACTCATAACAGAATTATTACTTCGAAAAAAGTCAATTAAATCAATAAAAATATTTCATATTATCCTAGAAAAGTATTTTAATTCATTAATAGTCTAAAATAATATTTATTTGGGTATTTATAATATCAATTAGTTTAATTTTTCACTAATATGGTAATTACTTCATCATCATTGTGTCATAAATATATTAAATTATTTAATGTCTAAAAATTATAAATAAAATATCATTATGTAGGAAATCGTATTATCTTTCTAATGAATATTTACAATCGAATTTATCTTATGTATAACCCTATATGAAAAATGTTTTTGTAAATAAACTTTGATTTTAACTCTTTTATTTCTTCTTTGAATAAAATAATAATAAATGTCCTAATCTAATCCAAGTGGACCTAAATGATAATATTTTATTCCTAAGGTTGTTTTTGGTCGAGATACACTTGTTCAATAGAATTAGGACATGTGTTAGGGTAATATTAATATCATTTTTACCCTTAATTACACTATTTACTTTTAACCGTGGTAAATAAAAGTAAAAAGTTACTATTCACCAAAAATTATTTTCATCTCATTGAACCACATTTTACTTCTTGATATTAATCATGTCTCTCGGATTTTCGAAATACCATTTACAGAAGCGGTAAAATTAAGTTTTATGAAAAATTCAGTTTTTTTAACTACCACTTAGTAGTTTCACTATTCATTAAAAATTGAAGTTTTTCAGAACAATGCCTAAATTTTACCCTATGCTATAATTGATATTCCGAATTAAAAAATGATGTCTATTTTAAAAAATTCTAAACATATATGTTTCATTAATTAATTTTATAATTAATTCCTGCTGTCACAACAAAAAGCATGTTTTTAAGAAACAATATATATCAAAAGATTGACAATTGTTTATGTCAAATTTCAAAGTGAAATTAATTCTAATGAACACAATTGGATAAAATGGTAAAAATATATTCTAATTATACATTAAAACCACTCAATAATATAATTTATCATTATAAATTATTTTGATTTAATAAGTTTTTTTAATTAAAATTTAGTAATTTTCACTATTCATCAAAATATTAGTGTTTTCCGAAAAATTCCAAAATTTCACCCTAGGATAAATTTGATATTGTGAATCCAAAAATTAAGTCCATTTTTAGAGATATAATTTATAAAATTTCAAAAAGTAGGTATTACTATTCATAACGACTAGTTTGATTGGTTGTGGTGTGTTAGAATCTCGATGTTGCGTACAATGCACGCCATTGCATTATTCGAAGGGAAACGTATCGTGGAATCTTGGGGTGTTACATTCTCCCCTCCTTCAATAAATTGTGTCCTTGGAATTTTTAAAATTGTTCTTGGAAATATAATGGAAGGTCCCACATCAGAAAAAGAGTCAATAAAACTATCCCTTTAAAAGGAAGAAAGAGAGGTATAAAGGTCAACCAAGATAACCCATACTCAGATTCCATGTAAGAAAACATGGATATGGATGATAAAATAAGTGTCAAGTTCTAGTGGAGAGGGATAGAAATCATGATCAGGAGAAAGTGAATAATAAGAAAACCACAAATTTTTGTTGCGACAAATGACCATTAGTCTCCTAGTAGGAAAGTAAACATACAACATTTTTCTGTTTTATGTTACATTACATAAGGATGAGGAATTTATTTATGATATTGACTAAGAATATAAAGATATATACTTACATTTTATGTATAGTTTCATTCTTTAATAAATTTCCACCACTAACTCATTTTTTCTAAACGATGAGTATTCAAGAAGACTTGGTCACACTGGAAGAGCTAGAATAAACTTCTATAGAATCACATGATCCATGCAGGATGAACTATATATTTACATTGTCTTTAGAGATTAATCAAAACCAAAATGGTTAGTACAAGATCTAATGATCCCCCAAAAGGATATTCCTTGAGAGAAATAAACACTAATCTTAATTTCCAAAATTAAACCAACAATACCCCAAAGTTAAATAAATACCATTAAATAATCAATTGTCCTTCAAATCCTTCAATATAATTAAAACTAATATTGAAAACAAATACTTATTAAGAATGTAGTCTTCCACGTTAAATTGTATCTCCAAATGACATTAATTACTCTTAAAGTCACATACTTAAAAGTAATTAACCTTATCATTTCCACAAATAACCCAAAACATTATAAACTTACAATAAAAACATAGATAAAAATCCACCATTACTCCTCAAATGAAATCCCATACTACTCTATTTTCCTTTGGCATATAGTGTTCTCAACAAAGCGAACAACTTCCAAAATAACATTTATCACTTAATCACCAAATCATTTTCCTATACTAAGGGTATTCATTTGATAAGACCTAAGATCCCAAATAAAATTATTATTGATCAATAAAATCATTTAACTAAAAATAATAGTCACACTAACTAGGGACTTCACGTAGTCCAGTGGTAGGCGATAAATCCCAATCACACTTTGGTTGTGGGTTCGATTCCCACAGCTTTGTCTGACGCGACGGGTTGTCACACGGTCTACGTGTTGTCCCTTTTCAAAAACTATATTTTATAACATTATCAAAATGAGATAAATTCCTCAAAATAAGCATAACATAATTGAACCCCAAATGTTATGCCATACCTTGCATTTTCGTCCCAAATTATAATAACTTATAATTGCCTCAAACCCAATGATCATTTAAAACCAAATGTTTATTCATAACTATATCCATAAGAGAAAAGATAATTATTCCTCAAATATCATTCTCACATGGAAAACTACAGGGTTACAAATACAAGAGAAAAGTATTCCAAAGTAAACCCATAAACAAGGAGCACTACCACTTTTTAAACATTTTTTCAACCATTTATTTCCACATAGCTTTTTCTTTGACCACGAAAATATCCTATATAACAGGGAATTCACTCAGGTAATGGTCAGGTACCCTACATTTAGGGAAAATGACTGTAAATGGATTCTGGGGACCATTTTTATCTTCTCCCATAGTACTCTTCATTTTCCTTCGGCAATTATTCACTTTATGTCCTTCCTTCCCGCACGTAAAGCATTTCTTTGTCCCATTGAGACACTTTCCTGGGTATCTCCTTCCACATTTCCTGCATGATGGAAATTGAGGATTTCTTTCTCTTTGGTCTCCACTACTGGAGCTCTTATCATTTATCACCTTTCTCTTCTTTGTTGAGTCCGGTAATTGGTTAATATATATATTGATGATCATATTTTTGGAAAATTGATTTGGCATAAAGATGATATCTTTTATGCCTATCAACATTCCATTTTGTTGCTCATTGCCACCACCGTTCCCACCTTGTACATCATTCTCAAAGTCACTATGACTTTCTTGGAATCCAGCCATTTAATAAAACCAGAAATCATTTTGTGAGTAAAGGTAGTCATAAAATCACATAGAGATTAACATGTCACCATATTCTAAATTTGAAACACATTAGGAATAACCGAGGTCATTTACTCTCATCTTATATATATAATACCTCAAATTGGTTTGTAAAAAAATGTAAATTATCCTAAGCATATCCCCCAGGAGTGTTGTAACCAAGAGTGCACCAAGGCCCGTTGTCGTGCACCAGTTCCCATTCGAGTCTAGATCAAAGCGGTGTTTTCAGGTTTTACCCCTAGGTACATATGTGCCAGAGCCGCCTCTACCTGCTCGTATCCAGACAGGGATGTATTGCTCGGAAAACTCACAAAATATCTACCATACCAAAATTATAGGAAGTTATTCTATACTAATCCTCAAAGTTCATCTTAGGCCTACATGCTCTAATCATAGTTTATGTAAATCTAGCTTCCATGGTTTGTACTAAAATTCATCTGATACCAACTGTAACGCCCCGAACCTAGATACCCAGAGTCGGTGCATTATTACATAACATTGGCATGATCACAAAGGATCAAGTCTCGAAAGACCGACTAGTTTAGTAGTCTTGGAAACACTAGATGTATTCATAAGTATTAGATTACATCATAAGGTAAAAAAAACTACAACAACATCTTGTCTTCATATCCCCTCATACTATCCCTGCAGGTCATTCATAAATTACTTCTTCCTAATCCTGGGAAAAATAAAACATTGAAAGGGGTGAGCTCAGATTCTCAGTAAGGATAACAATATAGCAGAAGCTTTCATAGATAAGCATAAACACTTAAGGCAGTTTATAACTAAAACGAAAGCCTTTTAAACATGAAATTCAGCATAAAATGGCAATGATAAAATAAAATAATGCCATTTCCTTACTCACATGGACATTCTACTAGTCGAATGATCACATGAAATATCAATAACCACTTTTATAATGATGGAATGCATAATGCCAGACTATCATAACCACATAGCCAAGGCCTCGTGCCAAGACTACAAATAAGATTTTGCCAAGGCCTTGTGCCAAGACACTAGTTTGTCTCATGAGACCTACCGATGCATTGAGGAGCTATAGCAGGCTCCACCCGTAACTTATTAAGTCCAATGCATTCCCATATGAAAAGGTTTAAACATAACATACACATTCGTATTAAAACTAGCATAAAAAATTTCAATACTTTAACCACAAACCATGAATGGTATAAAAATAGAACATCCACAGTCAAACATAACTCATTCAATACAATATGGAAGATTGTATTGTATCATATTAACCACAATTGAGAATGATGAAGGATATTGACATAGATGAAAATAATCATCAAAACAATTAGAGTGAAATATCCCCCTTTTTCTTGCAATCATTTAAAAGTCACACTATTTTTCAAGAATCAATTTAAAATAAATTTTAGAATCAAAGTGTCCCATACCACATTGAAACATTTAAAAGGAGTTTTAATTTTAAAACTTTAATATACATATAAATAAATCCTTAAAACAATTTTTAAAACATGGAAATTAATGATAATGATCTAGAAGAATAAGTCTTTAAAACAATTAAAAATTGTATTTTAGTTAGAGTTTCTAACCAAAAGAGAGACACTTGAATACAAATAATTGAGGTTATCAAAACTTCGTAATATCGTGAGAATAAAGGGATTCATGATATACTATGTCAAAGTACATTATATACACCATATAAAAGTGATTTGTTGAATAAAAACAAAGAAGCCTCAATGGAATGTAAATTGAGATGAATTCTCTTATAAAGACTATATCCTTAGGTTAAGGATAAATCAATGACATAATTATGTGTGAAAAATATAAATACACTCAATATGATTGGATATATAGTGTAAATCAATCAGATGACATTCACACATATTCTTGTAAAAACAACACCAATGAATTGGATGTTTAACTCAACAAATCAAGATTGAGTAAAAATTACTCTTATCAAGTTCATACTGATGACCTGATAATTTATCAACAGAGTGATTATGTGTATCAAAATTATATCCATAGAAATGGGAGTGTAATTTATGACATAATCAAATTAATAGTGATTCTATACATAATCTTGGAGTAAAATAATCAATGAAGTATGCATAAAGCCTAATGAGTGGAAATTGAAGTTTCAAATTCCCTTATTGATTTGGTAACATACAAAAAATACACCCATGAATGAACGATCATACAATTATGATGTAAACATAAATGAATTAAAGTATATTACACAATGAATACAAACATGGGCAGTACTCACACCACATGCAATAAATAAGTGGTGAACAATGGAATTCTCACGGAATTAAAAGTGAGATAAGAAACCCCTTACCTTGTACTTTTCCTTGGTTGGGGGTAGTATAACCTCTTGTATAATTTTGAAATAATTTTTATTAAATTATTCATGAATCATATAAATTAATATGATATCATATATGATCTTTTAACATTGATTTGTTAATAATATCTTAGAATTATCGTCGTTTCGGGTGTTAACTTACTCATTTTCTTTTATATGTTTTGTTTTGTAAGCCATGTTTTTCATGGATAGGTTGTATATTATTCATATCCATAAGGATATAAAGTTCTTAAACATTATTTTTAAATCATCAAATGATAATTATACTTGAATGGATATGATGGAGAATGAATCTCATCACGTTCGTGGAGACGGTAGTCCGTACGTACGCACAAGCGACAATATCATTATTTTGATATTAAAATAATATATAATTGGATGGTATATAATATATATAGAATCGTTATCATGTTATATTTATTATTTAAATGAGTTACATATCATTATTATACCCCCCCCCCAAAATATATATATATTGAATAACAATTACACCACGATGTGGAGACGGTAAGCCGTACGTACGCACGTATGGTGACATGTTATTCAAAGGGTGGATAGAATACTGAATATGGTTGTACCATATTTATAATAACATCACAGTATATATAAGATACTGGATTTATTATTTTATAATGGTAGAAACAAAGAAATAAGAAGTGTACAAAGAAAGGAACATGAAAAGGGGTGGTAAAAACTTTATCTTTTCTTCGGGTTCTTCCTTTTGATTTGATCAAAAGGGCTCATTAGTTTGGCATTCTGATCAAACTAAGGCATCTAGGTTGTATTGAGGGATGTTTAGAGAGTATTTGGGCAGGTTTTGGCCGATCCAAAAGTCTTTGATGGTGTGAAGAAATGAGAAGGAGGAGTGCTCTTTTATAAGAGGGGTGAGGGGCACCTTTGGAAAAGCTAGAAATATTAATTTATAATAAATTCATATTCGGTTTTTAATGGATATAAAGTTTATTATTCAAAGGTTAAGGTGGGGATAGGTCTAAAAACATTCAACCAATATAATTTAGATAGGTTTGTGTTTCTATATTAACCTTATCTTTTAGTTTAAACTCTTAGTTAATTAGTTTGACATTTACCATGTCACTTTGTATTTTTATATTATATAGTTAATAAACTTACTATATAAATACAAGAGACTCCCAAGTGGTCCATTAATGATATACCTATAATGATATAAGTCTCTTGGCCTAACCTTATATTTTTAGGAATATAATATCAATTAATAATATAATATTTGTTTTAAAAACTCTTTTATGTCAATTTTGACACTATTCAATAGTTGATTTTTGTGAAACTCATAACAGAATTATTACTTCAAAAAAGTCAATTAAATAAATCCTAATATGTCATATTATCCTAGAAAATTAGTCTAATTCATTAAAAGTCTTAAATAATATTCATTTGGGTATTTATAATATTAATTATTTTAATTTTTCACTATTATGGTAATTACTGAATCATCATTGTGTTATAAATATATTAAATTATTTAATGTCTAAAAATTATAACTAAAATATGATTATGTATGAAATCATATTATCTTTATAATTAATATTTTCAATTGAATTTATCTTATGTATAACCCTATATTAAAAAAAAATTGTAAATAAACTATGATTTTAACTCTTTTAACTCTTCTTTGAATTAAATAATAATAAATGTCCCAATCTAATCAAAGTGGACCTAAATTATAATATTTTATTCCTAAGGTTGTTTTTGGTCGAGATAAACTTGTAAAATAGAATTAGGACATGTGTTAGGGTAATATTAATATCATTTTTACCCTTAATTACCCTATTTACTTTTAACCATGGTAAATAAAAGTAAAATGTTACTATTCACCAAAAATTATTCTCATCTCATTGAACCACATTTTACATCTTGATATTAACCGTGTGTCTCGGATTTTCTAAATTCCATTCATAGAAGCGGTAAAATTATGTTTTATGAAAAATTCAGTTTTTTTAACTACCACTTAGTAGTTTCACTATTCATCAAAAATTGAAGTTTTTCAGAACAAATGCCAAAATTTTACCCTAAGCTATAATTGATATTCTGAATTCAAAAATGATGTCTATTTTTAAAAATTCTAAACATATAATTTTCATTAATAAATTTTATAATTAATTCCCGCAGTCACAACAAATAGCCTGTTTTTAAGAAACAATATATATCAAAAGATTGACAATTGTTTAGGTCAAATTTCAAAGTGAAATTTATTCTAATGAACAACATTGGATAAAATGGTAAAAATATATTCTAATTATACTTTAAAACCACTCAATAATAAAATTTATCATTATAAATTAATTTTATTTAAAAAGTTTTTTTTAATTAAAATTTAGTAATTTTCACTATTCATCAAAATATAAGTGTTTTTCGAAAAATTCCAAAATTTCACCCTATGATAAATTCGATATTCCGAATCCAAAAATGAAATCCATTTTGAGAGATATAATTTATATAATTTCAAAAAGTAGTTATTACTATTCATAATGGCTAGTTTGATTGGTTGTGGTGTGTTAGAATCTCGAAGTTGCGTACAATACACGCCATTGCATTATTCGAAGGGAAACGCACCGTTGAAGCTTGGGGTGTTACATTTGAAGATTTGGGAAGGTCACATGGTTAGTCCGCACGATTTGGTAAATCATGCGCTAATAGTGTGGATCCTTCTATCCAAATGGTTTTCTGGGGCATGGTCACTATTTACCAAGTGAAAATCATGTTCTCAACCAGTCTAGAAAAAAATCCAACCATTCTCCAAAGACTCAATGGAAACCTAAGGGGGAGGGAATGAAATTGGGTGATGACATGGGTACAAGGCCCTCTACCTATTTCCGCCAAAGGTGAACAACAGAAGAAGGATGATGATACCATAGGTTTAAACTATTCCTATCTTTCATATTTTCTATATGACTTTGTATAAGGGTTTAAATGACCCTGTGATTTCCCCTGACTACAAGCCAGCGTTTCTCCGAGACCTACGGCTGGAGCTCAATTGATTAAAGCATCTTCATCCTCGTAGTTAGTATTAGGAAACCCACTGAATTAGAATTCTTCCTTAGGTGCCACCAACAACTACACCACAATCCCGGATAAGTTTTCCAGACATAACACATTCCAAACTCACTTTACCTGATCCCGATATTTCACTGAAACAAGGGCTAAGAAGATGCACACACATCACATCTTGTTTCTTCAGGTGAGAAACAATAAGAGTAAAGAACACCTACACTCACCTTCCTCTAAAATAGAAGTTTTTGAAGTTCTTCCAAGGGAGATATTCACCAAACATAACAAGGACTGTCATAGGATTTCACGATATTCACCTATACGGTCAATCAAGCACATGACATCATAAGGCATCACTGAACATGACCATTGTGATGGATATAAACAATGCATGGAGAGGGACCTTATACAACATCCCCAAACAACACACAATTCTAGAAAGTGGCCACAATATCCTGTCATGACCATATTTCCCACATGAGTGTTTTAACATGAATTCATGCTTCAAAGAAACTTCGAAGAACCCAAAGGTCCTCTTAGACACCATCGAGACACTCATCCACACTAACAACCCTAGACCACATCCACCTTCAATGAATCAGGAATCTTAAGAAACTAAGGTCTCTTTCAACCTTCCATGAGCACTCTCCCATTACAATAGGATCTAAAAATCAAATATAGGAAATGGTGTAGACTCAATCTAAAAATATCAAGGAAAATATTCCTTATATTGATCAACTGGAGGGTCTTCGAAAGGAAAAACAATCCGAGTTTCACTTCAGTTGGGCACTAACCCTTGATGGGGTGTACCTTATCCAACGATTGGACCAAAGGACCCAACCAAGATGGTCAATTGGTCAAGATATACCACAATCCAGATCCAAACACATGAAGGGAACCACCGCAAAGGCATCCCAAAACATTTTTCAAAACAGACCACTATCCGTCCCTACAACACAACTTACCGACCAAACACAAACCCAAAACACAGTTCAAACAAGAGGGATTCTTGGACTCAAAACATCCCACAACATCAACATTATCAAAAACCCATAATAAAAACTATACCAAACTATTCATCTAGACATCATGTTTTTCTTTAAAACCATTTCTTTGAAAATAAACGGTTTAGCAGTAAGCATATCCACCAATGGTACCACATGGGCCTTACACATGCATGTTTTTTTGCCACACCGATCATCCACCTCATATCCGTCCCGGAACTCATCCAATCATTCCATCAACTATCCATCATCCCATTTAACCCCATGCATGTGGTTACTCATGGAAATACCAAAGGTTAAAACAAATATTCTTTCCACTTTTCAAAACCAAAATGGTCAACCAACACATCCTTTTCTCAAAACTGCTAACCAGAAGATCCAAATCCCAATACAAATATTACTAAAATTTTCATAAATACACAACCATTTATCCAAGAGCTCAATTTAATGATATTCACAACAACATTAAAACATCTCACCCATTAAAACACCCTTTGGTTGTTTAGAAAAGTCTATTGGAAACACTTTCTAAAACCAACATCAATATAGTTCCTTCTTTCAAAAGAGGTGTAAGAACACGATTTTTTATTTCAAAAAAATTCTGAAAATTGAGTTCCACCATTTCATTAACAAAACCACCCCCTCATTATTAGAAAATCATTACAAAAAAACCTTACGCTTCTTAAAACCAAGTCACTTTAAAACCAAAGTTCCAAGATTTCAAAGCTAAAGAACACAGGACAATGTGAGAGGAAACTAAATTCAGTGGGTGACTAGGATGTATGGTTGGTGACCATATTCCAATCACTTCACAGTCACAGAGAGTGTTCTGGGGAAGATCCCCGGCTCTACATGGCTTTCCACACCCTGCGAGCTCCCTGAGACCATTAACCAAACTCTCTTTTCATTTTCCCTAAACATCATCAAACCAAGAAAACCAAAGGACTTAGACAAATCCCGACTTCCCCTGGAAACATGAATCCTATCATGATGTGTGATAATTAGGCACAATACCCATAATGAGAATACAATATCACTACAATACTAACTCCATAATATCCCGAATCTTCCCCAAATAACATGACCCAAAGAGTTAACCTGAACCTCCTCTAATACCATTTTGTCACGAACTGGATCTGGTTTCAGCCAAAGATGGCACCAATCCCAGCCCATGACAAGGGCCAAAGGGCGTTACCTATACCCACGGGCTGGAACAAGTGTCTGGGTATCATTTATCTTGGTTTGGGAATGATTTAACCGAATATGAAAGAATAAAACCTTAAAAACAACCCATAATATAAATTCTAAAATTTTTAGACAAACGAGTCTTAATAAAAAAACCAGAACTGAATACATTGGATTAAATACAATAAAAGTGGTCCAAATACAAAAAATGACAACAGAAAGACATCCACATGGACTCCACACGACAAGGGGGTCATCACCCGCAAGTCGTCTCCACAACTTTGCCCCAGTGATGGGGACTAACACCCTAAACCACCATCACCCTTGGCCTTTCCTTTACCTGAGTCAAAAATAATAAAGACTACTTACACCCAAGGGGTGTAAGTAGGGTGTGAGTCTAATCCCAACAGGATACCACCCAATGATTCCAAGGTGAATGCAATACAACGTGAAAAAGAAATCAGTTTTAATATGCAATAAAAAGCGGTGAAAAATTCCAAGAAATGCATCTTTAAATTTAAAACATTTTTCAAGATAAAACATTAATAATGATATCAAATTTAAATATTAATGGTAGATAATTCAATATAATTACAAAGAAACCCAAATACAAGGTAAAATACCACAAATCCTATGAGCAACAATATCGGGAACACCCCTAGGCACTAGATAGTCTCGGACCCCATGCACCTCATACCTCAGTGTAATGTAACCATAGTAAAATATGTTCTCATGCACAATCCACTAGAATGGAACATACACATAACCTAGTGGTCACCAATCCTGATCCACATAGTTTAGTTAGTGTTTTCGTTATCCAAATTCTAGGTGAAAGAGGGACAAAACCCATCCGGTCCACTAGTCGTACAAGTAAACATCCACCCCACCTAGGTACCCGGGCTTCCCCCTTTATGCTCAAACAATTTCAGAATTTAACACATTCTTATTTTAATATAAAACATCACTACTGGTCACATACACCAAATACAGTTTCTATCACATTTTATACCACTAAAAACACACAACAAACACTTTGAATTTGAATAAAACAATTTCTCAAAATCCCGTGTTGTTTTGCACACAAAACCCCTTAAGAAACCCACTTGTACACTATGTTCACACTTTTAAGTTACCAAAATAGTAAAGGCAGCCCAATACTTTTCAATTAAAACAAAAAATCAATTTTCGGTCATCCTCATGTTAAACAAGAAGTGATAACTTTGTAAAACCATCAATTTCACACAGAAGTGGAACCAAAACTTCACTTTCTTTACAAACACAATTAAAAACCATTTTTCACCAATAACCAAAATGTTTAAACATTATAAACATTATTTTTTTCCATATTACAGGTCAATAAAAACAACTAAGTATTTATAGGGCATCCCCAAATAAACAAATAAAATATTTCTTTGGAAAACCCCTAATTTCAAACCAAATTGGCATTTAAAATTCAATTGCAATAAAAACATCATTATAACCAATTTTTTCAGAAATAATAAAATGATATAAACCTGAAAATATTATAAATACAGATTTCTAATACACAAATATTGCATCAACATTGGAATCACCTACCAAATCAAATGAAACCCTTGAATCCTTTGTGCAAAAACACAAACACACCACTACCGCACCTCAAGAAGGGTAGATCAAACCTAAAAATAGAAAATTAGACCAAGAAAAACCAAGGCTAAACCTTAGTTTTGACACCTTACCCTCTGGAAATTTGGTACTTCATGTATAAGGGAAGAAACCTTAAGCACATTGAATGAAACCCTACGAAAAATGAAAGAAGAAAGAAATGGACTAATTTACTTGAGAAATCTTGAATGAATCTCCCTAAAAAACTAGTAGATAAAATTTAAAACGGCCAAAATTCAGGGGTTGTTAGAAAAATAATTAGGATGTCATTTAGGAACTAGAAGGGTGGTAAATGATTAATAATTGAGAGAGTTATGAAAGAATGAACTTACCTCCTCAAATCTGGCCGATTTTAGAAACCCCAAGAAGTTCATTCCTAAATCGCTATTCCTAAGAGCTCCAAAAATGGGGGAAAGGTTGGGGGCCCAGCTGTGTGCAATGGTCTCATGTGAGACTTGGAATCACAAAAACATATATAATATTTAATAATTTATTAAATAAATAAAATTAAATTTTAAAACTTGATATGGGCTTCCGGGCAGACCCAATCCCTTAAATAAAACCAAAATAAACCTTGGTTCTGTATTTATAAAGGCTCCAAATTTTAATTTTGGTGTTACTATATCAGGGGAGGGCATTTAAGAGTTGGAATGAGTGAAAAATAATAAAAAATTAAAAAGTTATAAAAGAAACAAAATTTATTTTTAAATTTGGAATTGAGCTCTTGGTTTGGCCCAATTCATTAGAACTCACCTATTTTCCATAAAACCATTGGAAACACCCAAAACAAAGAATTAATGGAAATTAAAATAAAAATAAATTTAAAATAAGCTATGTATGTGACAATGTACCATCTCTTGGGGAAGGATATGAAAGTTCTCATTTTCTTGGTGGATTAGGCCGGCCAGGTCATCCTACCTACTGAGGAGGTTGTTGATTATCCTCTACCTAGTCATCCACGATAATCATGTCAAGGAATACCATGTCATGTGTATATGAAGAACTCCCTTGTTCTTACTAAGCTCACTAGATATATTTTCCATGTGTTTTGGATGCATAGATTGGTCAAAAGGGGTTTGGTTGAAGTGTTGGATCCTAGAATGACCACATCTTCCCCTATATCCTCGACCCAGCTAACCTCTTCCCCTAGTTCCCTAATCAAGTGTAGGGAAATCAAGTTAATAATCAGAATCATCATTGAATAGGGATATGTTAAGTGAATAAAATTAACCAAACCAAATATCAACTCCTCACCCACTAGTACGTCAAAGGATTGGGATTTTTATGATGTGGGATTTGTCATAGAAGAAGTGGTAGGGGCACATTTGGATGTTTTAGTTGTGTTAATAGAATAACATGAGATTTGTTGATGGTTTTTATGATCATCCAGTCTCCAAATATCAATGTAATGTTTCTTTTAACTTCTTTCAACTTTCCTTCCTCCTCCAGATAAGTAAAAAACATATGATACCCAGGATAATGAATTATTTAATTTCACATGCCTAGAACCCAACATCATTTGTTGGAGGTGTTTGAAAACAAAATACTCCAGGATGGGATTCCCCAACATTTGATAGAAGGGGAAATAGTTTGAGAAAATCCTGTCACCATCATTATTAGGCTTATTGGAATTTTGATACTGGACTAAGTTTTTTTCTAATGTTGAGATAAAGTAGTCTAGGACTTAGTAATTAAGAAAGGAATTGACCATGTTTTTAAACTCCTCAAACTATTTCCGCCTCTAATCTCTTTGACCTTCCTGACTAGGCGGTCATTTATTTTGATGATCAGGAGGTGAATCCCTATAGAATGGGGCATGATTTAAGGTAGGAGATAGTAGATGGGCCTACTTAATTATAACAATAGTGGCCTCTATCATTCATGTTCTCCTTCCCTGTGTTTATGAGATTACCCAGGACTTATCATTGGTCTCTTTGTTGGAGTTTTCCAACTTTTGATAAATTGTGGTTAGATCCTAAAACAATCCTATGTATTTCATAGGGATCAATGTTGTTCTCAACTCATCAAAAATATTTGATACACATATAGGGAACAACTCTTCATGAGGGAGTGGTTGGTTTTAGGAGTAAGTTAATCCTTTCAACCAAGAAATTAATTATAAAACCCTTTCATTCATCCTTTTTTGTAGTTCGTAATATCAATGAGTGTAACCTTATGCATCATTGAGATGAATTGGAAGAGAAAATTTTGATGAAGATCTTCCCATCCTATGACTGATCGAGACTAAAATCTCATATACGATACAAAGGCTGGAACCTATAGTTATTTGACGAAGAATATGAGTTTCACGGCTTCCTACTACTCTGGGGTCCCCATCATGGGATCATAGCAAGAGATTAAATGTGTCAAGTGAAACATTTGATCTCCTAAGTAGTTGAAAATTAGAAAATATATGATCCCCAACATTTAGAAGAAGAGGGGTAGGATCCCCCCGTTTGGGATAAAACATTTTTTCTATATGTAAGGGTGTAATTTTTTCTTCCATATCATCCAATCGATTTGTTAATGACTCAAGGGTGTTCATAAGTATTTGAGGAATGTCTAGATGAGTTAGGACCTGAATAGGTGTGTCAGATAGAGCCTGAACAAGCATGGTGAGTGGAGCCTGAACGGGTGTGGTGACTAGTTGGACCACTAGTGGTGGGACCTCTGGTATCTATCATTAGTAACAAATAGGCTAAACCCTATAAATATTTGTGTGAACATGTTATGGTTGTGTACCTAATGTAGGGATTTTTTATATGCTATTGTGAGGTTCAAATACATTGGTGGTTGATGTACGACATTGAGAAGATGTTCCCTCTCTTCTTCATCTATTGTGGTAAACCCTATTTGCTGAGGTATGCCAACTAGAAGTGAGAGTTGAGGGTTTACTTGTAGAAAATATCTGGTAGGAAGACTACCTCTGAGTAACTCTGTATTGAGTCTTCTAAACTCTCTCATATCCTACTCTTGCTGATAAAATCATTCATCTATAAAATGTGATTGGAATTATCTATAGGGGAAGGTGATACATGGTATTAACCTTACCTTTTCCCTTATTATGTCACCTTTGAGAAGGTAATGGTGTGTTAATTGTGAGAATTCCCAAATTTTTGGTGATCCTTGGGTTTTGGGTACCAAAGCCTTCTACATTATTTTCAGTGTGGAATATCTCTTGAATAAGAACTTCTTCTTTTTAATCCTTTGAACCAGTATTATTTTCGTGAGGTTCTTTAATGATATCATTGATGACATTCACATTTTCATAGTTCATCGCAGGAATTTTGTTAGAATTTTTGTGAGATCGCCTCCTTTAATTCCCTCCACAAGACCATGTCCTCTTCTTTGTTGGATCCCCAAGAACTATTGGATGGGGTGTGACTGGAAGGGAATTACCAAATAGTTCATTTATGTTCCTTTGAAGTGATTTCAGTGGAACACAAGATGATACAAATTGAGAGGATTCACTCAGAAAAATCTTCTCTAATTGAGAGAAGACTAATTCCAACTAAGGAGGGGATTACTAAAGTGAAAAATCCCCTATCTCCGAGGTTTGGGATATTCATATTATTATGTTTCAACCCATTGGTCTTGGTTGTGTAATCCTAAGGATTGGGTTAAAAATACAAAGCCATGTGGGCTGGGGTTGTTCTTGAAGTGTTGTGGATGATATTACCACAAATTCTTTTCTGATTTTACATTTCTGATTGGAATTTGGGTTTGGTGAATTATTTAGCACTCACATAAATATCCTATTTTGGATGAATGTTGTACTATTTCTGAAATTTTCTCGATCTGACAGTTGAAATCCTCTAATAGGGATTCTTGCTGAATGTTCTTATATTCTTGATATAAGAGTATCTCAATAGTTTACTTTCTTTTGGACTGACATCAGTGAGAGTTAGTGAAGACCAGTTCTTGTTGATCATATCTCTAGTCATGAACAGATTCTATTTTTTTGTAGCTATCCAGGGGTAATTACATTGCATGATACCAACTCTTGTGATCTCTGTTGGCTTCAGAGTGCAGTGAAATGCAATTCTCTATGTACACACCATCCTTTGATACAAATACAATATGGGGTATCTGCAATCATCCTTTATAACCTCATTAATGAATCGAGGAATACACATTGAAGGGTTCCCTACTATTTATCAATCTTTAGATGTCAATAATCTAGGAGTGATACCAATTAAATTTAGAATTTTAACCCTTATATTACCCAAATGTGAGTTGGATGCTCATCATAGGGTAATTCCTTTTCTTTTAGGTGATGAATAGTTATCATTATGTTGATGTGGATTTCATGCATACAATATTCCACAAACACCTCTAGAATAATGTATTGAGTAGTGGATAAAGGCTAAAATATTACTGGTATGTCATATTTATCCATCTATTTCCTTGCGTTATGTAGATCTTCTTCATCCTTCACAAGAGGTTTCTTGACCTGGTACAACCAGAGTGGATTCTTCTAGATTTTTTTCCCACAAGCCATGGGATTGGTTGGGGTATTAATTTCTATATTGGAAGGAAAATTAACCAATGGTTGTTCATAGAATGTCCATCACCATGGATTTTATTCTGGTTGATAAAGGATTTCACCCACAAATGACAAGGAATCAAAGATGACTGGCCTTGTTTTTTAAAGCGCCTCATGATAAGAGGGCTTTATTATCACTAGATTTTAAATTGGAGAATTATTTTGCAATGCGAATCACTATTCTGGAGAGAACTTTTTTAGTGATTACCTTCATGGGGAGGAAAATTATGATGAATTTCAAAAAGGGGAAGAACCTATTTCTCCGTGGTCTTCTAGCCACATAGAGTGTTCATGTGGCTCTTATCAAGAGATAGGATCTCGAGATCGGAAAAATTATTTCTATGAATAAAGAATTCACGGTGAAGTGTCAATGATGGATTTTAGAATTACTGTAATTTCTCCTATAATATGGTAATGGTAGGTTAGGATCTTGAGCTACAACATATAAACATCTAAGGGATTCATGAAATCTAGCATCAAGAAAAGCCTAACTGTAGATCATCTCTTGATTTTCCAACTATTATTGAGGATACTTCTTCTTAGATGACTTCTTACAAGTAGTGGGCCACTTTCTAGGATAATTCGTCATCATTGGTAGGTGTTTGTGACTGGCTTGGATTTGCCATTGGAATGGGTTGATTACATCCGATTGTAATAGGTGTATGTTCTCGATCATAATTTCCATATATTATGGGGGAGTTTACCATATAACCCTCCTGGATGAAATCATAAGTATGTGTATACATTGTACTGTTATATTAATGAGACACCCAAATTATGGGGATACAGTTATGTGTCCATCACATGGGCCCTACTGTCATCATCATGATGATATTTTTGAAATTATGTAAGATGTGGGTTGGAATTTTCATCTACCCTTTCACCATGGCCATGATCTACTTAGTGGAATCAGCGACTGGAACAAATATATATGCCCATTCTATATCTGGAGTAGGTGTATGTACCTTCTCTTATCCTCATTTTCTATCATTAGGGTCTGACAGTACTGATGGTAGAGAGTTGAGTCTGCCCTTTGATTGTCATTGGGACATTCCGATTGACTTCTCTATGTGCTATTAGAAGAGGCTATTAGAAGGCCTAATAAATGTTGGTAGGTGTGTGTTTATTCTCACTATTTTTTTCAGACATGGTATATGTAATTCCTTTAGTGATTCTAGATTCGCCTTATAGAAGTCTTGGTAGGTGAAAACTGGTGTATGTTATTTCTTATAAGTTGCTTCTATATTCAGTTAGAAGGCTTTCATGAATGCCTCTTGGAATGTCTATTGGCTGGTTGTGTGAAGAAGGATGGGGTTTTTTACCTGGTCACTATTTTCTACAAAATGGGGTTTTCGGATTCAAAGAACAGGTAAAAGGTATGTACCTTCTCCATTTTGGTCATATATTATCCTTGGCAGTCCATCATTCGCATCTGAGTTTGAAGAACCTAGGCCAGATAGTTGAAGACATCACCCACATCATATTAAGGGTTCACTGTCGCACGATGTTTGTGATTAAAATTGTTGGATGGATCCATTGATAAGGATCCTTGTGTCTTTGGGATGACACCATAGGTGGCCTCTTGATCCACATAACTGAAATATGGGAGGGACTATTTATTATTTTCTAGGGATAAGCTTCTGAAATGGTTGAAGAGGGAGGTCGGTGTCCTCTTTATCAAGACCGTCTGTTGTCATGGATTGGACTGCTGGAGGTGTTGGTTGAGCTGGATGGCCATTCAGGTGGCCTCCAAGGTTGACATGGTACTGTGCTAGTGGTACTCTCAAACCAACGCATTATTTGACCCAACCTTAAAGACACTGAGTCAGTGATGACATCCTTCGAGCGGATGGGGATCCAGCCTGAGTAGAATATAGGTTGTTTGTTGGTGAAAACATTAAGGAATCCATTGGATTGAAGGGAGTTATTGGAAAGAAGTGTATTATGATATATGATATACATGATCAAGAAAACCATGTTAAAGAATAATTTTTTTAATGAACACATGCTTGATTGATTTCCATGTCCATCCCTCATTTCCTTCGACAATGGAAGAGATATAAAAGGTAGGTGAAATTATAATCTTGGTTAAGGATTCACATCAGGTACACCATTTTATGTTTCTATCAGAAATGAGACTTATCTAGGGAAACAAAATGGTCTGATGGAGACTGTTCAGTACACCCCTCTTGTATTTCTAAGGAGATTCTATAGATAAGTCATTCACATTGGGTTCACCATTTATTTCATCGAAAATGGGAAATCATTAGGGAAATAGAATGGTCATATGGAGATTGTTTAGTACATCCCATTTATATGTCTAAAGAGATTCCATAGTTTATTCATTCATGTCAGGTTCGCCATTTTTTGTTTCCATCAGAAATGGGACTTCGTTAGGAAAACTAAATGGTATGATGGAGATTAGTCATCACATCCCATTTATATTTCTATGGAGATTCCATAGTTAAATAATTCATGACGGGTTCTCCATTGTTTATTTCCATTAGAAAAGGGAATTACTTTGGGAAATGTAATTTTCTGATGAAGACCAGTTAGTACATCACTTTTATATTTCTAAGTAGATTCAATATTAAAGTCATTCATGTTGGGTTCAAATTTTTTGTTTCCCTTAGATTTCGTACCCCATAACAGTTTTCTATCTCTGAACGATTTTCAAATGGTTAATTCATGGAACCAAAAACACCCAACAGTTATGTATTCATAGGGATTACATTACCAAATGTAGGCACCCATTAGTGATTTGGACCCATGATGTTTAAGATCTTGCAATGATCGAGAGGATCAGATGTTGGGCTCACTACACCCTTTTGGGGGGAATTATTTCCTACTCTAGGACACTCTTATATATATAATATATGATCATTAATCCTTCCTTATTTCCCAAGTATGATGTGGGTCATACCAAATTAGTAATCAATAATTAAATTATTTGGAATTCAGAATCATTCTTATGTATTTGATGTTATTCATCGATGGAAATATCAGTATGTATTTGAGGTTCACCATTGATGGTATCCTCTTATATACAACTTATAGATTATTTGGTCATTATCATGATGATGCTTTTTTTCTATCCACATAGTGAAGCACTCTAAAGTTTATGATTACCCAAGTAGATGAATGCCAATCTAGAGATTATCTTCATATAGGGAGATGAGAATTGTTTGATGATGGGATCTAATCCAAAAATGGTATTCCTACATATCTTTGTGAAATGAATCATAACTCATGTATTTTGGTGTGGATTAATATGGAACATGATAACTTGTAAATTCGGGGGATGAGGATCTAACCATATAGTTTAACACCATGTGTCAAGGACGTCAAGGCGGAAGGTGCCTGGTCAGAGTTCAGTATTGGACTAATGTCAAAACAACCTAAGGATCTTGGTAGGGATATGAGTTTTTATGTTGAATTAGACCCTAATAGGGATATGGACCAAAAGAAATTGTTTGGTTGAACCTTATGGAGGCTTTATATGTATCATATTTGGATGGGAATCAAAGACCAAGTAGTTCATTAGTAAGGAAACATGCCTATGGAGGCCCTCAAGGTTATAAATAACATGGGATTATGGTCCTTTTAGATGATAAGATGGGAATTAATCATGATAAGTATATCTGCTATGAAGTGTCCATGAAATATGTTTTAACTTGTAGTGATTTGGGAGCTCAACTCGGGGTTACTCTTGAGGTGGATACCTAGATTAAGGGGATTATGATGGGGGACTTTTCCTAAGGAGGATTCACATTGATCTGGGGCCCTGAGTGGGAATCCTAAATATTCCGATTAATAGGAATTTTATTTCTCATAGTTCAATCCTTCAAATGGATTGTGTACCTGTCAAGATAATCATTAAACTATAAGTCCATGTGAGTTATGATTGGTGTGAAAAAAGAGGAAGTGGATTATTTTACAAACCAAACTTTTCCTCCTTTACTAGTGAAAGAGTTTGGGGTTACGATGGAAGAGGTTGGGGTTATGACACTTCCCTCTCTTCACTTTAAATTATAAGAGAGTCCAATATGAGGAAATAATGAAAGTGAAGGATACAAACGTTTATAATAGAAATAATAAAACCGCCCACAAGAAAAGATAAGAGTTTACTCAAAAAGAGTTGCTCTAAAATTTGTTCCAAAACAGAAGGATGATCTCTTTCCATTTTGAATGGAAAAGCAAGTGTGATCCTTACCCTCCCTACTAGGATCTCGAGGCTCCAAATATCAGATACAAGAAAGGATGGACATTGTCCTATTCCTGAAATCTAAGACTGGGAACTTCTCTACACTGTCCCTAGGGTAAGGGTCCTCGTGATCGTAAGGATACATACCCACATGTATCATGAGAACCCCAACTGGCCAATTGTAGAAGTGCGTGGAACCTATAACCA
This sequence comes from Viscum album, assembly GCA_963277665.1. NCBI lineage: Eukaryota > Viridiplantae > Streptophyta > Magnoliopsida > Santalales > Viscaceae > Viscum > Viscum album. The sequence goes on from OY728157.1 coordinate 1,320,066,276, forward strand.
TAGGAATACAAACCTAAATGGAGAAAAATTTGTTGTTCCACTCACCATATTTCAGTAAATATGGGGTCTTGGTGAGGTTTTGATTTGATACCTATCATACAAGGTATCCAAACAAGTAAAGTGTCGACCATGAATGGATTTGAAGAAGGCCCGATGGATTGAATTTAGAGGATAGAAGGTAGGATGAATTAAGGAGGATCGTATAGGGGGTGCTTCATATAGGTAGGTCTTCACAAGAAGATATCACCTTGGTTGACAGACCGCTTAGGAAACTACACTTGGACTAGACCTTTTGAAAGCCTTCAAGGGTCTCCATAGGTGATCCTGGAGGTAAGTTGCACATGACCCATGATAAATAAGTAACCTCACTCTAGTGTTCATTGATTAGGGGTTGGTAGAATGAGTCACACAAGTGTTGTTTATTATTAACACTAGGTGTACTTAATTCCCACTATTCCCCTTTAATTCCCTCTTTTTAGGTGTTAGAAAACTACCTGTAGGGTTTTAGAGGACTTGTGCGAAGCACTAGGGTCATAAGAGAATAAATTATCCTTCAGGAAAATTCATCAATATAAATGAAGACCACAATAGTCTATTTATAGGAAATATGGGACCTTGGGTGAATGTTTCTATTCATGAATGTGGTCAGTGCGTATGTGGGTGGTGCATAGGTGGGAGACGTGAAAGTGTTTATGCGTTGACACTACTTGGGGATACCTTAGGAGAATTTCTATTTTAGACTTTGTGATTCTTTGATTTCTTCATCTATTTCTACCCTTTTATCTAAGGCCTTCCATTATTTACCTTTTCATTTATGTGATAAAAGAGAGTAACAAAAATGGTTTTTCGAGTTTTTAGTGGTTTTAAGTTTTTTGGTGATTTGGGGGTTTTATTGGTTTTTGATATTTTAAATGGGTTTTATAGTTTTTTAGGGTTTTTAGGGTTTTATGATTTTTTATGATTTTTAAGGATTTTAGAGTTCTTATGTTTATTCAACCTTTTTTATGTTTAATGGGTTTTCATAGATTTTGTGGTTTATTAATTTTTTAGGGATTTTTAGGGATTTTCAATTTTTTAAGGGATTTTATCTTTTTCAAGGGTTTTTCATGTTTTTAGGGTTTTTTTGGTTTTCATTGATTTTAGGGTTATTTTAGGATTTTTATGGTTTTTTGGTTTTTAATAGTATTTATGGATTCTGAGATTTTTGGGTTCTTCGGGTTTTTCGAGGGATTTACGGTCATTTTGGATTTATATGGGTTTTTGTGTTTTTTTGGGTTTTTATTGTTTTCTAGAGTTTTTAACATTTTTAATGTTTTAGGGGTTTTAAGGGAATTTATATTTCCCATTGGGTTTTTAGGTATTATGGTTTTTAGGAATTTTTATGTTTTTCTGGGGTTTTTCAGGGTTGTAAGGTTTTTTATGTTGCCAGGTATTTTTACGGATTTTTTAGGATTTTAATAGATTTTAGGTTTTTTTTGTTTTTTTAGAGATTTTTAATGTTTTTAGGGGTTTTCAAGGTATTTAGGGTTTTTTATTGTTTTACGGTCTTTTGGGGGTTTAGGGTTTTCTTGATTTTTTGGGGATTTTATGGGTTTTGGAATAAAAATTACAAGGACACCACCAAGACAAAAGAAACGCACTGCCAATGGAGAGAGTGGTAGCACTGTGAAGGTCGACACCTGAGAAGCCCTAACAAAAATGAAAGAACCTCCATGCTGAAGAAGACACACCGTGAGAGGATTCGACATCTCATGGGTTTTCATGGTTTTTAGTGGTTTGAAGGTTTTCTATGAGTTATTAGGGTTTTTATATTTTGGCGAGTTTTATGGTTTTCAGGGGTTTTTTAGAGATTTTACTGTTTTTTACAATTTCAAGAATATTTGTGGCTTTTTATGAATAATATATTTTTAAGGGTTTCAGGGAGTTAGAGGGGTTGTTAGGTTTTTTCATGGTCTTTATTCGTTTTTAGTTTTTTCAGGCGTTTAGGGTCTTTTGGGTTTTAGGTTTTATTTTGTGTTTTTAGAAATTTTATAGGTTTTAAGAGTATTTACATTTTTAGGGTTTTTATGGGGTTTTTTAGGTTTTATGTTTTTATTAATTTCACGGATTTTTATATATTTTCAGGGGTTTATGTTTTTATTAATATTTATGGGTTTTAATGATTTTTAATGGTCTTTATGGTTTTTAGGGGTTTTAAGGATTTTATGGTTTTAGGTGTTTTCATGGATTTTAGTTTTTTTATGGGTTTTCACGGTTTTTTTGTGTTTTGGGGTTTTAGGGGTTTTTTCTGTATTTAGGGGTTTAAATTTTATTCAAGTTTATTAATGTTTTTCAATGTATTTTGGTATATAAAGGAATTTTAGATTGTTTATTGGGATTTAGGGATGTTATGAATTTTTTGGTTTTTTATGTTATTTAGGGATTTCAATATTTTCAACGGGTTTATAGGGTTTTTATAGTTTTTCACCATATCAGGGATTTTTAAGGCTTTTTATGTTTTTTATGGTTTTGTGGGGTTTTTAGGGTTTTATGGATAGTGTGGGTTTTAAGGTTTTTTATGGCTTTGTAGGGTTTTTATGATATTAAGGGTTTTGGGGGTCTTTTTGGGATTTATAGTTTTTTTTGTTATTTATTTCTTTTATGGTTGTTTAGAGTTTTTAACTTTTTTAAATGTTTTTTATTTCTTTAAATGTTTTTAGAGTTTTATTGGGTTTTTTTGATATGTTTGGTCTTACAGTATTATAAGATTTTTAGGGAGTTTTAGGGTTTTTTAGTTATTTTTTTTATTTATTTTCATGGTATTTATGTTTTTAGAGTTTTTATGGATTTTAATTGTTTTTTGGATTTTCATGGTTTTTAGTGACTTTAGAGTTTTTCTGGATTTTTAGTGTTTTTTTTGGTTTTTTAGTGTTTTTATGAGGTTTTTGGTTTTTAAGGGGTTTTAGGGTTTTTTATGATTAAATAAACATTTTTATTGTATTTAAGGGTTTTAGAGTATTTGTTTGGTTTTTTTCTTGTTTTTGGGTTTGTAGTGTTTTTATGGTTTTCGCGATTTATATAGTTCTCAAGTGTTTTTAATGGTTTTAGTGGTTTCTATGTTTTCTGGGATTTATAGTGATTATTTTGGAATTTTTTGGGTTTTAGGGTTTTTAAGGATTTTTAAGATTTTTTTTAGTATTTTTAGGTATTTTCAGTTTTTTAGGGTTTTGGAGTTTTTAGTGTTTTAAGAGTTTTTAGAGATTTTTTAAAAGTTTAAATTATTTAGGGGTTTTAAATGGTTTTAGAGTGTTTAGTGGTTTTATGGTTTTTATTTGTTTTACTGTTTTCTAAGGTTTTAGGGGTCTTCTTGGTTTTCAAGGAGTTTTTAGGGTTTCTATTGATTTTTAGGAATTTTTAATAATTTTTATGGTTTTAGGGTTATTTAGGGGTTTTATATTTTTTAGGGGTTTTAGGGTTTTTATGGGTTTAGGGGATTCATGGTTTTCGGGGTAGTTTTTTTTGTTTTGCAGTGTTTTTTAGGCTTTTTTAGGTTTTTTAAGGTTTTTAGAGTTCTTTAATGTTTATAACTTTTTAGGGGTTTTAATTGTCTGTAGAGTTTTTAGTGATTTTTAGTATTTTTTTATGTTTCTTATGTTTTTTTATGTTTCAAGGGTTTTTATGGTTTTTAGGGTTTCATTAGTTTTTATATTTTTAGTGTTTTTTTAGGATTTTAGTGGTTTTTAGGTTTTTAGGGTTTTTAGGAGTTTTATGATCTTTTTGGTTTTTGTCACAATCCGAATCTGGTCTCCATCAAACCGGCACCAAACCCGGCTCATGGTATGAACTGAAGGGTGTTCCCCATTCCCACGGGCTGGCACAAGTGCCCGGGTATCTTAAAAATTCATTTGGGAATGATTTACCCGAGTTTGGGTTCATAAAATAACCAAAAACAAACAACAAAACAAATCTGAAAAATTATTCCAAACAAGACTTAATAAAAATTCAGAACTGAGTATATGGGTTTAAACAAGACACAATAGGTCCAAAGGTTCATAAAAGTAGTATCAAACAACCCATGAGACTCCACACGACAAGGGGTCATCACCCACAAGCCGTCTCCACAACACCGCACCATCGAGAGAAACTAGCAACCCGAACCACCATCGCCCAAGGCCTTGCCTTTTCCTGTGTCAAACATGATCAAGTCTACTTACACCCAAAGGTGTGTGTAGGGTGTGAGACTAAGCCCAATAGGATATCACCCAAGGATTACAAGTGATAGGCATTATAAAATAAAAGGCTTGCAAGAGTTTTAAATAGATAATGGTTGCATTTATTTCTAAAAGTGCAACTTTGAAAAGAAAATAACTTTCAATGGGGATAACTTTAAAGAATGATTGAATTTGAATAAAACATTCAATATACTGGTTTTCACATCCCAAAATACCATAAATAAAGTATAAATTCCAAAAAGGCCACGAGCACCCAGCATAGGAACACCCCTAGGTACTAGTTTGTTGTAAGCCCCAAGTATCTCATACCTCGGTGAAAGTAACCATAATGAAATTCTTTCTTGTGCACGAGCCACTAGTAGGGATCATACCCATAACCTAGTGGTCTCCAATCATCTCTATTATATTTTTTTTAGTGTTATCCATGTTAGACTTGCTAAGTAAACAATGGTAAAAACCACTCCGTTCACTAGCGTACTAGTACACGTTAGCCCACCTAGTTACCCAGGTTTTCCGTATTGTGCTCAAATAGTCACCACATGCTACCAAAATCAATTTTTACATATAAATATCAGTTCTGGTCACACACATTCAAAACAGTAGCTACACCTTCTTTGCACCTTTTGTATAACTCAATAAACCACTTATAATTTCTATAAAACAATTTCAAGAAAAATAATCAAATTTTTCACATTAAATTCATCTAAAATCCCACATTTAAAACCAAATAGAGACAAATATTATACCAAAACATAAATTTCAGCATCAAAACATTTTTATAAATCCAATACCTGAATTATAAAACAACACCAAGAGGCACAACATGGGTTGCACATGTAAAACACCCATTTTCACAAGAAATTGGCACTTAAAAATGAACCACTTTTAAAATGCTACCCAAATAAATTTAAGCAATACAAATACTGAATTAGGAACCTAATGGAAACAGAAATACATCAGTCTAACTCATTCTACAATACCTACATATGAAATCACCTACCAAAAGAGTCAAAACCCCCAAATCCTTGTGCGTCACTTCAACCGCACCTCCACCGCACCACCAGGGAGTAAGATTGAACCTAAAACCAGATTATTGGACCAAGAAACTCAAAACTAAAACTCTAGGTACAAAGCCCCATCTTCTGGACATTTGGAGATTCCATAAAAAAGAAGAAACCCTAAGGAAAAGGGAGGAATAAGGAAAAGAACCAACTTACTTGAGAAATCTGGACGTTTTTTTGGAGCTTCAGAGGTTCGGCCCTAAATCTCAATTAATCTGAGCTCCAAAGTGGAGAAAAAGAATATGGGAGTTCGGAGGGTTTCAGTGGGAATGTTTGAGAGGTGGAATCACCGAAAAATGATAAACGATGAATATTTTATGAAAGAATTACAAAACAATTTTAAAACTGGAAACGGGCTTTTGGGTTGGCCTAATACCTAATTTGATCACCCAAATACAAGATTCTAATGAATTTTTAAGGGGCCCAAAATTCTGTTGTGGTTTTAATATTTAAATTAAGGTCATTTTGGAAGTTTAATGGGTGAAAAATGTTGAAAAACGAAGGAGTTATTAAAGAATCAAAATTTACTTTCAAAATTTGAAATGTGATCTCAGGTTGGCCCAAATTTTGGAAACCCACTATTTCCTTCAAAAATGCATGGAAATCCACCAAAAAAAGAAATGATTTAAATTAAATGAAAAATACATTTAAAATATGTCATTTATGTGACAGTTTTTTTGAGATTCTTTGGGGATTTAATGTTTTTAATGGGTGTTAACATTTCTAAACATTTGTATTGAATTAAAGGTGTTTGAGTTTTTTGTATAATTTTATAGATTCTATGAGTCTGTAAGTGTTTTTATGGTTTTTAGGGGATTTTATTGTTTTCATGATTTTTAGGGGTTTGATCATTTTCAATATTTTGATGGGTTTTTATAAACATATTAGGATTTTTATGGTTTTTATAGTATTTTAAGGGTTTTGAGGTTTTTTTGGGTTTTAGGTGTTTTGAGGGGTTTTTGGGGTTTTCATGGTTTTTAGGATCCTTTTGGGTTTTAGGGTTTTTTGAGTTTCTAGTCTATTTAATGGTTTTAGGTTTTTTTATTTTTAATGCTTTTATGAGGTTTAAGTGGTTTTATCATTTCTAGTGATTTTCTGGTTTTTATTGGTACTTAGGGAATTTTAAGGTTTTTTGGGTTTTTATAGTTTTCTTGGGATTTTCCTGGTTTTTATTTGTTTTTACATTTTTAGGGATTTTTATTTATTTTTTATGATATTTATGGTTTTTAGTTTTTTTATTTGATTTAGATATTCTGATGTTTTTAGAGGTTTTTATGGTTTTAAGGTTATTTAAGTCATTTCATGGTTATAGAGACTTTTTTTTGTTTCTAGGGCAGGGGGTCGAGTTATTTAGTTTTTTAAGGTTTTAAATGGTATTTGAACATTTTTTAATATTTTTAGGCGATGAGGATTTATTTAGTTTTTTTGTTTGGTTTTTATGGGTTTTAGGGGTTTTAGGTTTTTAGGGTTTTTTTTGGTTTTTTTGGGTTATTATTATTTTTAGGGGATTTAGGGTTTTTATGGGTTTTTATGTTTTTTTGAGATTTTTAGGGATTTTTTTTGATTTCTATGTGCATAAGCGTTTTAGGTCTTTTAGGTCTTTTTAGGGGTTTAATGGTTTTCTAGTATTTTAGGTGTTTTTAGTGTATTTTGTGTATTTTGGCGGTTTTAGGGGTTCTTCTTTGTTTTATAGCGGTTTTCATATTTTTTACTGTTTTTAATATTATTTGGAGTTTCTATGGGTTTTATGGTTTTTTATAGTTCTTAGTGGGGCTCTAGGGATTTTAGGGTTTTAAGGGATTTCTTAAGGGTGTTTAGGGTTTTTAAGGGGTTTTACAGGTTTTTAGGGTTTTTTACATTTTCAGGGATTTTAACACTTCTTTTTAGGGTTTTCTAGGGGTTTTATGGTTTTTTTGGGGTTTTCAGGCTTTTTTGTTTTTCATGGTTTTCAAGGGTTTTTTGGGGTTTTTTGGTTTTTTTAGAGATTTGTAGTGTTTTTATGTTTTTTAGTGTTTTTTAATGTTTTTACCGTTTTTATGGGCTAAAGGGTTCTAGTGTTTTAGGTAGTTTTTACGGTTTATGTGTTTTTATGGTTTTTAATAATTTTTGGGCTTTCTATTTTTCCTGGGTTCTTCATGGTTTTTAGGTTTTTATTAGTTTTCATGTATTTATATATATTTTTGAATTCTTATTGTTTTTAAATTTTTTTTGGATTTGGGGGGGTTTTAGGTTTTTTTAGAATTTTTTAGGGATTAGGGTTTTTAATGGTTTTAGGGTTACTTTGGATTTTCTGGGATTTTTTTGAGTTTTTAGGGGTTTTAAGGGGTCTTTGAGTTTTTTTCAATTTATATCTTTTTAAGGGTTTTTACAGTGTCTAATTTTATTGGGTCTTTTATGATTTTTAGGTGTTTTAGGGGTTTTATAATTTTCAAGGGTTTTAAATTTTCTAAATGTTTTTTTACCTTTTTTATTAATTCTTGGGATTTATGATTTTTATGTTTTTTGTATTTTCATCATTTTCCATGATATTAATAGTTTTTAGTTTTTTTGGGAGTTTTAAGAAATTTTAGTGGTTTTCAGGGTTTTACGAGAATTTAGGGGTTTTATGAGTTTTTCTTGTTTTTAGGGATTTAATGGTTTTCAGTTTTTAATGACTTTAGGTGTTTAAGAATGTTTATAGTTTTTAGTGGTTTTTATAATTTTTTAGGGTTTTTTAGTTTTTTATGGTTTTAGGGGGGGTTTGTGGGTTTTATGGTTTTTTCATTTTTTTAGTATTTTTAATGTTAATAGGTATTTTGTGAGATTTCATGATATTTTTATGGTTTTAAGGGGTGTTTGGCTTTTTTAGGTTTTTTGGGATTTTTATGTTTTTAGGTATTTTGTGGGTTTTTAGAGTTTTTAATGTTTTTAGGTGTTTAATGTTTTTTTCTAGTTTTTGGTGGGGTTTTATGATCTTTATTTGAATTTAGGGGTTTTAATGAATTTCCTAGTCTTTATGGGTTTTAGGGATTTTTCAAGGCTTTTAAAGGATTTTACATTTTTATGTATTTTAATGGATCTTTTGGAAATTTATGGTTTTTAGAGTTTTTATGGTTTTTACAAAATTTTATTTTTTTATTTTTTTCATGGTTTTTAGGGATTTAGTGTTTTTAAGGTCTTTATGGTGATTTTGGGTATTTAGTCTTTTTTGGGAGTTTCTAGTTTTAATGGTGTTTTATATTTTTATAAAAAATTTAGTGATTTTAAGGGTATTTAGAGTGTTTAGTGTTTCTAGGTTCTTTATTGGGTTTTATGGGTTTTTAATGTCTTAGTGGTTTTTATTATTTTCAAGGGTTTTCTGGGTTTTTAGGTTTTCTTGTATTTTAATGATTTTTACCGAATTTTTATGATTTTTATGATTTTTATGTTTTTTAGTTTTTTATGGATTTGGAGAGTTTAAATGGTTTTCATGGTTTTTATGGGTTTTAGTGTTTTAGTGTATTTTGTGGGTTTAGGGGTTTTTAGTTTTTTGGGATTTTATGGGTTCTTAGTGTTTTTTATAATTTTAGTTGTATTAAGAGTTTTTAGAGATTTTAGTGGATTTTTAGGTTTTATAGGGTTTTAGGGATTTTTTCGGTTTTTGGTGATTTTTATGGTTTTTGGGGTGTTTTTAGGGTTATTTTATTTTCTGGTATTTTTTGGTATTTTGCATATTTTTAATTAATTTTAGGGTTTTAGGGTATTTAATGTGTTTTGGGTATTCTGATGGGGGTGGGGGGGGGGGGTTGGGGGTTTCATGGTTTGTAATGTTTTTATACTTTTGTGTTAGGGGGTTATTTTTTAGGGGTTTAAGGTTTTATAGAATTTTAACATTTTAGGGCTTTAAAGGGGTTTTATAGTTTTTATTTGTTTTTCGAGGGTTTATGGGGTTTTATGGTTTTTATGGTTTTTTGGGGTTTTTATGGTTGTTGGGGAATTTTCAAGGACTTCAAGGTTTTTTTAATTTTCTGGTATTTTTAGTTTTTTTATGTTTTTAAGGTTTTTATGGTTTTAGGGTTTTTACGGATTTATGGGGTTTCAGGATTTTTTACGATTTGAGGGGTTTTCGGTGTTTAGGATTTTTTGCCTTTTAGAGGTCTTTTTTTATATTTAAAGTGTTTAAATGTATTTATATTATTCACCTTTTTATAGGTTTAAGGGTTTTTAAAGTTTTACTGGGTTTTTAGGGTCTTTTAGGTTTTAGGGAATTTTATATTATTTAGTGGTTCTTAGGGTTTTTAGAATTTTTTATGTTTTTTGGGATTTTGGGGATTTTTATGCCTTTTAGGTTTTTTGGGGTGTTTATGAATTTTTAGGGTTTTTATTGTTTTTTAGGGTTTTTAGGGTTTTAATGGATTTTGGGTTTTGTTGTTTTTTTTGGGTTGGGGGGGTGGAGTTTTTTGTTTTAAGGATTTCTTGATTTATTTTATAATTTTCAATGGTTTCAAGGGTTTTTAGATCTTTTATTGGATTTGGGTTTTTGTGATTTGGTGTTTTTATGATTTTTAGGGGTTTCTATGGTGTTTTAGGATTTTATAATTTTTAGGGTTTTCAATTATTTATGAATTTTAGGGATTTTTAGGACTTTTATGGGTTTTGGGGTGTTTAGGGTTTTAAGGGGTTTTAGTGAGTTTGAGGGTTTTTTTGAATTTTTGGGAATTTTTATGTGTTTTTAGGGGTTTTAGGGTCTTTTTAGTGTTCGAGGGTTTCTTTTGTCTTTTAATGGTAGTTTATTTTTTAGATTTTTTAACTTTTTTAGAAGATTTCATGGTTTTTAGGGGTTTCTATGGTATTTTTTGTGTTTTCATGTTTTTAGGGGTTTTTATGTTTTAACGGAATTTTATAAAACTTTTAGGATTTTTATGGTTTTTAGGTTTTTATAGTTTTTAGGGGTTTTAGGGTTTATAGGGTTTTCAAGGTTTCTGAGGTTCCTTTAGTGTTTTTGGAATTTTTTGTGATTTTTAGGTATTAAATGTTGTAAGATTTTTTTTAACATTTTATGGGTTTTTAGTGGTTCTGGGTTTTTATGGGTGTTTAGGGTTTTAATTTTTTAAGGGGTTTTATAGTTTTCAAGTATTTTTTTTGTTTTTTCTACATTTTAATGGATTTTTTTCGATTTTTTTCGATTTTTATGTTTTTAGCAATTTTTGGAATTTTTGGGGTTTTTGGGTTTTTTGGGTTTGTTGGATTTTTAGGGTTTTTAGGGTATTTTAGTGTTTTTTGGGTTTTGGTGTTATTTATGGTTTTTTAGGTTTTTTACATTTTTTAATGTTGTTAGGGTTTTTACGGTTTGTTTTGGTTTTTACATTTTTTAGGGTTTTATTTGTTTTTAGGGGTTTTAATGGTTTTGGGGGTTTTATGGGTATTTTGTGTTTTTCATGGTTTTTAGGATTTTTTTTATGTTTTAGGGATTTTAGAGATTTTTTTGGATTTTTAGGGTACAGGGGTTTTTAAGGATTTAACGGATTTTCTGATCTATTAGGTATTCTTAGGGTTTTTACAAAAATTATGGTGTTCTAGGGTATTTCAGGTTATTTTCGGTTTTTAGGGTTTTTAAATTTTTTAATGTTTTTTAGGTTTTTGGAGTTTTTAGTGGTTTGGGGTTTTTAGAATTTTTGCTGGGTTTTTTGGGGGTTTATGGTTTTTTAGGGTTTTATAGTTTTAGGTGGGTTTATGGTTTTCGTGGTTTTTAGGGGTTTTGGGGTTTTTTACATTTTTAGGGATATTTAATGTTTTTATATATTTTAATGGCTTTTAGGTTTTTTAGTGTTTTGTGGATTTTGAGGGTTTTTATGGGTTTTAGGGTTTTTGAGTGTCTCTTGGCATATTCATTGTGTTAAGGATTTTTTGGGTTTATTGGGGGTTTTTTTAGTTTTTATGGTTTTTTAGAGATCATTAACATTTTTATTGATTTTAAGGGTTTTTATTGTTTTTATTTTTTTCATGTTTTTTATGGATTCTAGGGTTTTTAATAGGTTTTATGGGTTATTTATGGGTTTTAGGGTTTTTTAGGGCTTTTGATATCTCAAGTATTTTTAGGTATTTTCTTAAGTTTTTTATGATTTTTAGGGGGTTTTACGGTTTTTAGGGATTTTGATGGGATATAGGTGTTTTGTGTTTTTAGGGGTTTTATGTTTTTCAGACGTTTAATGTATTTTTGCGTTTTAGGAGTTTTTTTGAGTTTTCTCTATTTTAAGGGTTTATCGTTCTTTAATGTTGTTATGGGTTTTAAGGTTTTTAGTATTTTTAGTGTGTTTTTAGGATTTTATAAATTTTTATTGATTTTAATATTTTTATGGTTTTAAGGGGTTTCTCGGGGTTTTTGGGGTATTTTACATTTTCAGTTATTTAGGGTTTTTAGGATTTTAGGGTTTTTAGGGTTTTTATGGTTTTTGAGTTTTTTTTCTGTATTATAAGGGTTTTCTATGTTTTTATGTTATTGTCATTTTTTTGGTTTTAATGATATTTAGAGTTTTATAGGTTTTTTGTAGTTTTAAACACTTTTTGGTGTTTTCAGGGTTTTTATAATTTTTTTATGTTATCATGGATTTTAAGGATGTTTTAGTATTTTTATGGTTTTTTAAGCATTAGGGTTTTTTAGGGTTTTAATTGTTTCCGAGATTTTATTGTCCTTTTGGGTTTTTACGGGTTTTTTTAGTTTTTAAGGGTTTTATGTTTTTTTAGATTTTTCAACATTTTTTGGGTTTTTGTGGGCTGTTAGAGTTTTTAGGGATTTTTATTGTTTTTATGAATTTATAATCTTTTTGTGGTTTTATCATTTTCTTATTTTTTTAGTGTTTTTTTTCTAGAATACTTTAAAATTTTGATTTTTTTTGTGTATTTAGGGTTTTTTGGATTTTTTTATTAGGATCTTGTGTGTTTTTTGTTTTCTCTAGGGGTTTAGGCTTTTTGAGGTTTTAGGGTTCCATTGTTATTTTTATGTGTTTAAGGTATTTTATAATTTTTTATCATAGTTATGGGTTTAAAGGGATTTTATAGTTTTGAGTGGTTTTTAGGGTTTTATTGGGTTTTTATTGTTTTTGGGGTTTTCATGGTTTTTAGGAGGATACATGGGTTTTTTTATGTTTTGTGATATTTTTAGTGCTTTTCTAGGATTTGTATGGTTTTTAGGAATTTATGGGATTTGAGGATTTTATGGGTTTTCATAGTTTTTAGTGTTTTCTTAGGTTTTTCGGGTATTTATTTGTTTTTAGGTGTTTTAATGGTTATAAGGGATTTTATTTTTTTCATGGGGTTTTTGATTTTTTTATAGGTGTTTTACATTTTCAGGGTATTTTAGGGTTTTTAGGAATTTTATTTTTATTTTATTTTAGGGCTTTTTATGAATATTCAGGTATTTAGGGATTTTCATGGTTTTTAAGGTTTTAGGGGTTTTCTGGGGTTATAAGCTCTTTTGGGTTTTTAGTGTTTTTATTGTTTTAGGGGTTTTAATGTAATTATAATAATTAATGTTTTTTGGATTTTTAATGGTTTTTTGAGTTTTTAGTGGTTTTAAGTGGTTTTAGAAGATTTAAGGTTTTTATGGGGTTTTATGGGTTTCATAGGTTTTTCAGGGTTTTAAGGGTTTTTAAAATTTTTACGTATTTTTTTATAATTTTTTATAATTTTTATGGTTTTTAAAGATTTTAGGAGTTTTTAGGCGTTTTTTAGATTCTTATGGGGTTTCAACGTTGTTATGGTCTTTTGGGTTTTAAAGGGTTTTATGTTTTTTTAGGGATATAAATGTTTTTAGAGTTTTAAAATGTTTTTAGGGTTTTTGTAGTTTTTTGTAGTTTTTAGGATTTTTATGGGTTTTTAGTTTTTTAATTTTTTTATTGGTTTTTTTGGATTTTAGTGTTTTTATGGTTTTTAGGGATTATGAGGGTTTTAGGGGTTTAGAGTTATTTAGGGGTTTTCAGGGTTTTTAAGATCTTTTGGGTTTAAGGGTATTTTTTTATGTTTTTTAGGGGGTTTAAAGTTTTATAACATTGTTAGTTGTTTTAATGGTTTTAAATTTTTTTTAGTTCTTAGATTTTTTATAGTTTTATGGGTTTTTTATATTTATATTCTCTTTAGTTGTATTTTATGATTTTCAGGTGGTTTTCTGTGTTTTTTTTGGTGATTTACATTTTCTGGGATTTTGACGCCTTTTTATGAATTTTATGGGGTATATTTTTTTAGGGTTTTTAGGGATTTTGATGATTTTTGGAGTTCTTTGGGGTTTTTTTAGTGTTTTAGTGTTTTTCAAGGATTTTGGGCCACTTTTGGTTTTTTTAGTTTTTATGGTTTTTTATTTTTTATAGTTATTAATGTTTTTAGTAGTTTCTCATGTTTTTTTTGTTTTTAGTGGGTTTTAGGGTTTTTTTGTTTTTACAATTTTTAGTGTTTTTATTTGGGTTTTAGGGGTTTAATGGTATTTTAAGGGTTTTAGGATTTTAAATATTTTTAGTGGTTTTTAGCGATTTTTCGTGTTTTTTTATTGTTTTTAGGATTTCTAGAGAATTTTCGGGTTTTAGTAGTTTCTGATGTTTTCTTTAGGGTTTTTTTGGTTTTTATGGGTTTTAGGTGTTTTATAGGTTTTTTGTTTTAGGTTTTTTTGGATTATTTTATAATTTTATGATTTTTTATATTTTTTAAACATTTTTAGGGTCTTTAAAGGGTTTTATAGTATTTATTGGTTTTAAGCGTTTTTGTTGGCTTTTCAGATTGTTATTGCTTATAGGGGTATTTTATGTTTTTTAGGGGTTTTTAGTGTTTCTAGGATTTTTTTACCTTTTTAGGTGTTTGAGGGATTTTTAAATATTTTTATGGTTTTTAGTTTTTTAGGGTTCTTTGGGATTTTGATGTTTGTAGGTTTCATGGTTTTTTATGGTTTGTAAAATTATTCTTAGTTTTTATTGTCTTTTTTGGTTTTTAGGGTTTTTTGACTTTTTTATGTTTTCAAGGTTTCTTGATTTCTTAACATTTGTATGGGTTTTAAGGGTTTTTAGAGTTTTTTTGGTTTTTTATGTGTTTATGGGTTTTAGAGTTTTTTAATGTTTTTAGATGTTTTTTTGTTTTGTCAGGGTTTTTTTATTATTTTTGGGATCCCTTCAAGGATTTTACATTTTCATATTTTTTCGAGACTTTTTTGGGTTTTATTGTTTTAACAGGGATATAGGGATTTTTTGGATTTTAATGGTTTTTAGTTAATAGGGTTTTTAGGGGTATTCATGGATTTTAGTGTCTTTTGGGGTTGTAGGGTCTTGAAAATGACGATAATAATCCCCTTCATTTGAGAGAGGATTTTTACCCAATTCCCTTCAACGAATTGGGCAAAGGAAGGAGGCCAATACTCAAAATTGGCAAATGACTAACCGGTCTGCGAACCGGCCCAAGTGTTACGCGGATAGTTCAGTGAACCACTCCCCTCCACGGAGCAGCCTCATTCGCGAGATGGAGGTGGAGATCCTCCGTCGACGTGAAGCAGAACAGGCACCGAATCAGTCCCTCATCACGAACCACCCCAGCTGCGGACCGCGTCAATCGGCCCAAGCAGCATCCGATGTCGTTCGTACAATGGAGGCAGAACCCTCCACGGCCACGAAGAACTCTCCGAGCTCGTTTGGTTCCTGGAGGAGATCGTTTTGGTTCGCGGGGGAGATGCACTCAATGCCCCTCGCGAGTTGTGAATTGACTGAGTCATTCGTGAATCGGGGTTTCTATCATGGGCCTTCGCAAAAGGTGATGCATGACCATAGATACATCCTTTTCCCCGCTCTATAAAAGGAGATCGAGGGGAAGAGAAGAGGGAATTTGGGGACTCGGAGAAGATCAATCAGATTCAGGTGGAAGGATTTCGAAGGAAGCCTTAAAATTTTGGAAGTTCCAGTTCGCGAACCAGAGCAGGTATGAACCTGGGAACGAAGTAATAAGTAACCAAAAACACATAATAACTTGGTTAACCACGAACCTAAAATAACAAAGAATAGAACACCAAGAACCATGGTCCCTCTGTGGATGCACTCCCCATGGACCAGGGAGTTTATGCCTATTTTTCGATCCGCCGCACCGTGTAGCGCCCTCCTACGCAGGCGAAGCCCCAACTGACGAACCCCTGACTGGTGCTGCCCCTGGCCGCCGCTGCTCGCATAGAACCCTCCGTGAACCACCCTGGTTTGCGGATTGAACCCGAAGCCGTGAACCACCTTGGTTCGCGGGATGCCCATCAGTCCGCGAACCACCTTGGATCGCGGGGTTCCCATCAGTCCGCAGACCACCCTGGTTCACGGACAGCCTCTCCCGCCGCGTAGCACCTTCCTACGCGAAGGGTGCCACCACCCATACCCCGGTGTGGCCCACCGAATCCTTCAGAGTTTTCATTTCCCAAGAAAGATAAAATCCTTCCAATCTTGCCTGATCCTCCATGACTCCCTCATTGACCCACTCATCTGCCCTGAGCCGAGGCCTCCACCGAAGCCACCGAACCCGCGTGATGTAACTTTCAGGCGAATTAACGTGCCTTTCTGAGTTTACATACCAATGGTATGCAGGGGTGAAGGGGTTTCTCCGACCCTTGAGCGGATTTCTAAAGCATTCCTGGGTTCACATTCCCACGGTAACACAGAGTCTGAGCTCGGGATCCCCCTTTATGCCCCTCCACTTGTTGGGGTTAGGGCACTTCTCCCTTCTTCGGGGGGGGGGGGGGTTAGTAAAATATCCATCAGAAGGAATCCCACATTCACTTTGGTACTTCCCCCAGGAATAAGGGAGGTGACGGGCACAAGAGAACATCTTTCCCTCTCCCTCTGCGCTTTATCGCCATGGGAATCCATCGTGGATAAGCCCCAACCTTATGGGCTGCCCTATGTGTTAGCCCCACTCCACTTCTCACAGATGCGCCATTTGCAACATGATCATCTGGTCCCTGCTGCATCTTGTTTCTCACACCGATCATGACTCACATGGGCATAGAGTAAGCATCGACCATGACATCCTCATATGGGACTCCTCATAGTGTAAGCCCCAAGCCTATGAGAACTACGTGTACTTTGATCCCTGTCTCCTAGGCAGGGTATGTTGGAAGGCTCCCTGAGGATCAAGCCCAACTATCGGTCGATCTAACTCTCTTTAAATCGGTTCACAGAGCCACTCCTAGCACCGTCTCAATGAGTCCAAATTCTTCAAAGTCATTAATCCAATGAGGGATGGTAAACCTCCAGCCAAAATGATTCTGAACCCCTGCATTCAGCTGACCGTTTCGAACCAGGAGAAGTTCATGGATACTATGTTTGGGTATAAACCAAAGATTCGTGAGTATATGAATATGTCTTAAATCTATAAGAGAGTCCCGGAACAGGCAAAAATTCCCCCCAAAAGGGTGCGATGAGCCTAACTTCCCATCCTCTCGACCAATGTGAGTTCTTAAATGTCACTGGCCAAACCTCCCAGCGAACGCCTGCCTTTGGAAAGTAGGTCCACGCATCATCGGATATAGAACCATTGGGCGTTTCGAGGCCATCCCAAAACAAAAATCGTGAGCCGGATGTGAATCTTTAACCAAGCATGAAAGATTTAACCTAATCCCACCCCGTGCCCCCTTTATACTCACCTGGAGGGCCAAGAAAGGTAATTAATTACGCATGGGATCATGAGATGCTGCTTTGACAGGTTTGCAGTTTTTATTTGTTAAAATATTTTATAGGTACGACACATAACTTCCTCTGATCCAATGGAGCCCCGAAGAAACTCACAAGAACATGCTTCCAACAATGCAATGACTGGACGTCCTCACGAACGGAGGACCCTGTCACCTACCCAACATCTTCAACACCGGGTCTCGGATGCATTGATCCGTGTGTACCATGTGAACGATACTCTCCCGACAGTGGAGGCGGCCATGCACACCCTCCAATCCGCCAGGACTCACCGGTCGCCTGCCAAGCAGCAGCTACAGAAGCGGATCCTGATAGCCCGTGTTGCTATCTGCAACCATTTTGGGAGTCTATCCACAAAACGGGAAAACATGTACCTCCCTTATCATAGGAAGGCAGATGAGGTCGACACTGAGGACCTCATCCCCACTGAGCAGGGGTTCCGCTCCAAGGCCCCGACCGGAAGACATCATCGCGGTTACACCACGACTCAACATCCTCACGCTCAGGAGGATGTAACCACGAGGATCTAGGCCCACGCTCCCCAAGCTCCGGCCCCTCGGACCGCCTGAAGAGGGTGGAAAACATACAACTGGGGACCGATCATCACCCTTGTCCCCGAGGAGGAGCTCGGCTACCCAGACACGAAGACGCATCACGAACAGACAGAAACACATGTTTGCTCCTCCAAAGCCCGCCATCCAAATATGGTGGCGTCATACGAGCAGGAACGCATCCCCACCGAGCACATTCAAGCTCGTCTCTCACACAGGACGACAATTACCGGGAAGGCACCTCTCCCGGCCCAGGGTTGTGAAGCCCACCAACCCGACGTGGTGGTGACCCAACGCCTGCAGGGCCAACTCCTAGTAGATCCCCTTGACACCTACCATCCCAGCATGGTGGAGATCAATAAAGCCCGCTACCTAGATGTGACATCAACTCATGAGAAGGAACGTCTCCCTGCCAACAAAGGCCGCCGACTCGATACGGTGGGAAACCAATATATGCAGGGCCAACTCCCTGCAGATGCAAGTAAAGTCCTCCATCCCGATGTGGCGGAAAACGGAGAGATAAACCGGCGTATCCCGGTACATGGACATATTCTTTCACCTACCCTGACACATGATAATTGTCAGTACCCAATGACCTCCGGAGGACCGGATCAGGATATTTATACTCCGATACCGGAATGGGCCTTCATACCCATTCCAGCAAATGATGTCACTCTGCATATCCTGGAAATGATGGAGAAGCAGGTATCGATCCCAGATCATATCTTTCAGACTTTCCATAATCTAATTTCTTCAGCGGCAAAAGAAAGGACTCGAGCCCGTGAGCCCATCTCCCCAATTTAGGCGACTCATCTAAGGGATGAGATAGCCACCTCAGAGCAGATCAGCATCCCGGCTTCAGCACAAGAGGTTCGCCGGTTATATTTTTCGATGCAAGGGAAACCGGATCGAGCAGCTTCACTCATTCCAACTGGGGGACACCCATCCATCATGGTGGATGCTCCAGAGTAGGCATATATCCCTTCTAAAAGTCAAGATGTTCATCGGCGTATCCCGGTGGCATCCCGGGACCCAATTAGACTTGTACCCAAAGGTGAAGGCTGTTGTCAATAGAAGACGGTCTCCACTGCCCGCAAGAAGACACCCCGAACGCGCTGAAGGAAGGTGCAAAATAAAGAGCGGGTTCATGAATCCACACTTCTAGAAGCTGGGGTTCCCAACGCCGTTAAACGTATATCGAAGGCTAAGAACCCTTCACACCCATTACCATATTATGGGAGTGGAAGTAGGAGTTGCGAAGGTCATCCCCTCATTGTTGCTACCAGCAGCTCTGAAGGTCCTCCCCAGAGCACCCGTGGGGGCCTCCCTCGTGGGCATATAAAGATCGATCACGAGAACTCCTCTTTTTATGCGAGTCACAGAAAACCCCCACATGAACAAAAGATCAAGAAGAAAGAAGGTCCTCCACTTGCTGCGGTCCAGCCTAAAGGTCCTCCCTAGGGTATACACTACAAACACTCTCTATGCAGTGGGACCACAGATTTTGATATTAGTCCCCGCTGTCATAGTCACAACTACAGAGGCCCTCTCCGTAGTGATGTCTCATCATGACAAGAAATCCCTCCCCTTGTCGTTGCTTTCCCTGAAGGTTCTCCCTAGGGGTTACGCTGAAACGAAACTCTGCACAGCCAGGCATCAGATCACGATGGTATTCCTCACCACCCTGGTAACGGAGGTCCTCCCCGTAGAGATGCCAAGAAACAAGATGGCCCTCCCCTTGTTGCGCTACATTTTGAAGGCCCTCCCCAGGGTGACCCCATAGATATTCTACCTGTGGCAACTGTAATGGTATTCCTTGCCATTGCAGCAGTTGTGAGGGTAGTCCTTGCCACCACGACCGCCATTGTGAAGGTCCTCCCCACAGTGGCCCCAAGAAACAAGAAGGTACTCCCCTTGTTGCAGTGTGTCTTGAAGGTCCTCCCCAGGATTCACATTGAACGTCAAACCGTGATGGCAGTTATTGCGAAGGCCCTCCCCATGATGACATATCATATCGACAGGAAGGTCCTCCCCCTGCCAAATCAATCACTGAAATTCCCTCGTATGTTGAGGCACTCAGAAGGATGGGATCGAGCATGTTAGATTCCTATCTAGTCGCCAATGACACCCTTCTTCAATCAAGAGACAGTTCGGGGCCACGTTAATTCTTTAAACCACCTCGGAATCTCCCACATGATGATTCAGCGCCAATCAGTCCCACGACCTCTGACCACACTATCGGCGGGCATCTCAGTTGGGCCGACCATGTAGAGGAGTCACTAGCGGAGGAGTGTGCCGACATGTTGCACCCAAGGAAACGACTGGCTAGGAAGGATATACTAGTTATGTTTTGGCCCACATCCACCTCTCAATTTGACATACCCAGAGAATTGTCGGAAGAATGTGTGCACGACATCTGCCACAATATATGGACGACCCTATGCTAGCTGAAATCATTTTTCCTGCACTATGACAGGTATGTAGACCATGTCAAGACAATAGGATACCTCCTACGTCACATCGACCTGGAAGCACTTCCTTTGGTGTGGAAACGGTGAACCGAGAGGCGCAAAGGGCACATGAAGATAGCCTACCTCCGTACGATGCACTAGCTACGTCGCCTCATCGGTGATACTCCAATGGGAGTCGATATTAGAGGATGGGTGGAACATGGATCTTTGCATTTCACTCTGCTCCCCACCCAGAAGAACCCTTTAGACATGGTGTATTGCAATGTCATCACTTCAAGACGTCAATCAGGTGGTCTCCCTATTGATGAAAGGTAATAAACCCAACAGAGTTGGTCCTTGAGTAAGTCCCAGAATCGTCAGGCCCGACGTCAACAATCTATTCAAAAAATCCTGACTCAGGCCACCGAGAGCATACAACAGGCTTATCGCCTAAGAGAGGCCAATTAGTGATCTTTTCCTGCCTCCTCAGAAGGAATTGATTCACAAAAGAACTCAACACCAATCCCAATCCACCTCGGAATGGGGGCACGTAAGATCAGACATGTAGCAATAGCAGCAGCCACTACCGCAATCTAGGATCAACCCTTGCCTCTAGATCTGGGGGCATTTTTAACAAAAAATTCCTCTATAAGACCAACAAGAATGGGAAGAGACCCAACGTCCAAGGAATGGAGCCAACCCCAGCCCTTAGGGCTGGGGGCATTATTACCCCCTCAACAACAACCTCCCCCACGAGAGTCAGTCTTCTCTCTTCTAGGGAGGACAGTCAGAAGTGGAGGTTCTCGTCCTATCCCGTTGTTTGAATCAACATCCCCTCCAAGAGGGAGGCATACCGTAAGGGCGCATCAAAGCACTCTCCCTATCACCCTTCATCAAGAAGTCTGAAGGCAATCTCGGCACATGAAAGGGAAGGCCAACAAAAGAAACGGGAGATCCTCTTATTATTTGAAAGATGACATCTTCCCCACCCCGCGATATGCATCTATCAACATCATAGAGGTTAACCCCATGGGTGACACCAGAGATGATGCAAATCGGATGGATCGGGATACGATGGTTCCGGTTAGGCTGCAACCTACAACGAACTACCAGGTGTGCACACCCGGAACCAGAGGGCCGACCTAAATATGGCCTCCCCCTTAGCTAACCTTCCTCCGCTTACCCTGCGAGATTCCAACAAGGATATGAACAAAAAACGGTTACCCTTAATCTGCCCCCTCCTCTTGATAAAAACTAGGCACTCATGCTCGAAGAGAGGTTCGCTCTATAGGAAGAAGAAATGAATGAATTGAGGAAACTTAATGCTGACCTACTCTAGAGGAGCTATCTTATTAAAAATGCGTCCTAAGAGGAGAAAAACATTCACTCCCAACAAGTGAACCTCAAAGAATGAGGTTTACCCCGGAAAATGAAGCACATTCAGGGCTCCCACTCAACGAGGCACCGGGTCCATCAAAATAACTAAATGTGGATCTAGATGAATACCATGACTTCCCTCCACTTAGGAAGAAACCAGAGAAAGTATGCGTGAACCCTACGAGGGTGTCCCGAACGGCATATTCACCCTTGGTGCTGGCTGAGCTAGATCCTCAAACAATGCCTCATGCTACAACTGCCCATGACCGGGCCCAACATGATGTAAACCAGGGTCTCACTAGCACCATGGAAGCACTAATGGCTCGATTGGATGCAATGGAAGGTCAGTGTGCTCCGATACATCTAGAGCGGAATCCTTACCTGGATTGGGTGAGCAACAGACCCCCTCTGCCAAATTTTGGGAGCCCTGTATTCCCTCTATTCAATGGATCAGGTGATCTGGAACAAAATTTGATGCACTACGCATCCTATTGAGACCCTATGATAGGGAATCTTAAACAACTGGAAGCAGGGAAACTTAGATGCTCTGTACGGACCTTGCAAGGATCCGCCTTTGTCTAGTATACAAGTCTACTATTCAAGTCGATAAAAAGATAGGAAGACCTTCGGCAATAGTTCCTGTTTCACTTCAGCTCAAAATTACCTAAGACATCAGTCAGTGACCTCATGAACTGCAAGTAGAGGGAGAACAAGAGGGTCTCAGATTTCATCGCTATATGGAAAGGTCTGACCTACTCCCCGAACAGGCCAATGCCTCAAGATGAGTTGCTCACCATATGTATCGACAATATTTGAGATGAGCTGTGAACTCCGGTCATACCAGTGGAGTGCACCACTGGCTTAATCCATCTCTAGGCCATTGCCCAGATAATTGAGGACTCCCTGCAGTGGACCAATTTGATGTCCCGAATAGCCTCGGAGGCTCCCACAAAGAGAGAAGCCAGAGGTGAAGCATCCTCTATAACGCTCAAGCCAGCCTTTGTGCCTGCTCCACCGCTCAGGCCTCCACCAAATCATCAAGGGCCCCCGATATGTCAGTGGCCACCTCCGCCCAGGCGGGACGATCGGAAAGGCGAAAAGCCGAACCAGTTTGAGGAATGAAGACATAAAACATACTCTTTTCGAGAGGACGAAGTCCTGTACTATTTCATCTCTGCCAGGAATTGAAACTTGCTCCGCCTCCCAGAGCCGAGGAAAACCAAAGAAGTCATCAATGATGATAGGCCAGACTATTGTCCCTACCATCAGATGTTGGGGCACAATATTCGGTAATGCTTCATCTTCAACGACCTCCTGGAAAGAATGGTAGACTCCGGGTAGGTCGAGCTGGGACCACTCCCAACACATGTGATGTATATTACTACCATTGACTCCGACAAAGGGGATGGGTGGCAGGAAGTCACCAGAAAAAATGGGTAGAAATTTGATAACTGGATGACTCAGAAGACTATCAACCGAGCCCAGGGCATACTCTGAGCTCAGCTACGGTAGCCATTATTTCATCCAACAGCCTCTGATGCCACACAACTGACAATATCATCCTCACAACCCTCCATGAGCCGATCATCCAGGCGTAATCAAAAAGGGAGGGGACAAGCACAAAAGGAGGAATCTAGAACAAGGTCAATGTTAGCCCTGACACTGTCAGATTTCATACCCCCAAACATGTACCACAGGCACCAACCCACCAAATGGCACTATCAGGGACAACCAACCAGGTTGAACTGTCAATGGATTAAGAACCAATATTTGGTTCCATCAATATCATACATCTTATAGAATCATTCCCTGAAGAAGGGTATGGTTATGACGCCGAGTTCCCAACACGAGGAGCCGAGATGAGGAATCATAGAGGTAGGGGATACCAAGGGAGGCATAGTCGCTGCAAAAACCAACCCCACAGTTGGACCTCAGCCCTAATCGTCAATATCGCGGAAACTCATGGGAGTGCTCTTTAATGGACTCAATAGGAGAAAGAATATCGCCCACCTCCACAAGCGGCCACCCTGGCCCCGTTATTCTGCGATACCCATCAGAGGAGGAACAAGCGTCTAGCTGCTTAATTTGCACAAACAGACCAGTCGTGCCAAGTCCCCAGAACCTGGGAACATTGTCTGCACCTGACTCCACAGCGGGTCCCTCCTCGTTACATACTCCAAATCCCAAGCCGCCTGCTAGAACTCTCCCGCTATAAGAGAAGCATCGGCCGTTGGAGCAAAAGTACGACATCCTTAAGCATCTGGCGTCAGTACTAGCCAAGCTGTCCATTCTGGAGGTGTTGTGTTTTCAGACGACCTCAGGGAGGCACTGATAAAAGCCTTGCTCAACCCCCAGGAGTTTCAAGATGAGGTAGCTGCTACTGAAATTTACCAGACGGAGACAGGCCCGGCTGAATGCAATGCAGTGATTTCCTTCACCGACCAGGATGAAGATTCCATCATTAAAGGACACATCAAACCAATATATGTGTCTGGAACATTAGATGATGGTGAGATCCGCAAAGTCTTCATTGACAATGGATCTGCAGTTAACCTCTTTCCCCTACAGACAATCCATAAGTTGGGCTACAATGCGGGTGATTTAATAGCCTCATCCACCACTATTCTAGGTTATGACAAGAGTTAGTAGAAGAAGATCGGACAAATCAAGATAAAGACCCATTTTGGTGACCTTGTGGCCTACTCGGAATTCCTGGTGGTCCGACAGAGCACAACATTCAATGCCCTGCTGGGAAGGCCGTGGATACATAAGCACATGGATATTCCTTCATCCTACCACATGTGTATTAAGTACTGTGTCAATGGGAATAGTGGGACACTGCACTCCGACAAGGCCCCTTTCGAGCTCTCATAGTCACACTATATTGATGCCGGATTTTATGAGCAAAAGAAGAAGAAGCATTTGGCCGATGATGTATACTGGTTCCCTGCTCCAAATGGTCTGCAAGTGGTTCCTGGAGACCACCTCAGGTAGCTTGGTGGAGACTACGTACTTCCCATCAACCATATTGAAATCATGAGTTCAAGTTCGGACACACACTCAGCTGCCCTCATGACTTCAGCCACAACGACCGAGCTTAACAATGCTAGAATGTCCGCCAACCCACAATTTGCGGACTAATACTCGAGCGGCGATGCCCACGATGCCTCGCCCTCAACATCGGACTCCCAAGAACCTGCGCTGGGGGCTCTCACCTCGTCAGATCTAGAAGATGAGGATTTGGTAGAAGAAGGGGAGGACGATCTCAGGGATGCACCTCCCACATTTGAGGAGGGTATCTCTAACATAGTGGACGAGCTCAGGGAAATAAACCTGGGTACCAAGGAAGATCCAAGGCCTACTCTCATTAGTGCTACCATATCCTCGAATGAGAATGAGGTATATACCACTTTCCTAAGGCAACATCAGGATGTTTTTTCCTGGAATTACATAGAAATGTCAGGGCTCGATCCCTAAGTGGCAATGCATAACCTGGGTCTTACAGAAGACCACCGAAGCAATAATCAGGCCGCTAGAAGGACACATCCCCCACATGCCACTAAAATAGAGGCTTAAGTCAATAATATCATCAAATCAGGCTTCATTCAGAGGTCCAATACCCCATCTGGTTGGCCAAAATCATCCCCGTCAAGAAAAATAACAGGAAAATCCACGTCTGCATAAACTTTATAGATATTAATCGGCATTGCCTGAAAGGAGACTTACCGGTCCCGATCACTGAGTTATTAATCAATGCAACGGCCAGGTATGTGGCTCTATCCTTAATGAATGGCTATTCTGGGTATAATCAAATCTGAATGGCATGAGAAGATGAATAAGCCACTGCCTTCAGAGCCCCCCAAGGAGTATTCTGTTACAGGGTCATTCACTTTTTCATCAATTATGCTGGTTCCACATATTAGCGTGCCATGCATCGTATTTTCAAGCCATTCCTAGGGAGACTTGTTGAATATTACATAGATGATGTGGTGGTCAAATAAAGACAGCGCTTAGATCACCTGTCAGACCTTGAGACCATCTTCAACAAACTTCGACAGCATAGCCTGAAGATAATCCCCTTGAAGTGCACCTTCCGGGTTACCTCAGGGAAATTCCTTGGCTTCAGTGTACGCCATCACGGCATCGAAGTTGACCTTGAAAAAAACAAGGCAATTCTCGGCCTACCACCTCCCCACAACCTCATTGAGTTGAGAGCATTCCAAGGGAACTTGGCCTATATCAGGTGATTCATAGCCAACCTGGAAGGAAAATGTTTCCCATTTACCAGGTTAATGAAGAAGGGAGTCACGTACCAATGGATAGATGAATTCCAAGAGGTGTTTGAAGCCCTAAAGAGGTACCTTTTAAGCCCACTAGTGCTCATGCCCCTCGTCGAGGGAAGACCTCTCATCCTAGACGTGATAACCCTAGAGCGATCACTGGGAGCCTTCCTCATACATAATAACAACGCCGGCAGTGAAAACAATATCTATTACCTCAAACAAACTATGATCGTTGTTGAGACTCGATACTCAAACATCGTGAAGAGCTACCTGGCCTTGGTCTTCATGGTTCAAAAGTTGCAACATTATCTGTATCATCGTGATGTCCACTTGGTCTCGCGTAATAAACAGCTAAAGTACATCCTCAGCCGCCCGATACTGACTGGGTGCCTATCTCGATGGGCAGTCATCCTACAACAGTTTGACATCCGGTTTTTTCCTCAGAAGGTCATAAAGGGCTAGACATTAGCATATTTTCTGGCAGAGCACCCCTCAACAGGGACTACCACATCGGACATCAAGCTACCGGATGAAGACATCTTCACGGTTCAAGAGGAGCTCCCAACATGGGAAATGTACTTCGATTGCGCATCCTGAAGCCAAACCGAGAAGAGGTTGGAAGACCCCAAATTTAACAAGGTGGGATTGGTGATAATACTCTTGTCCCCGGAAAAGGCATTCTCTTCGTATTCCTTCCTCCTGTCAGAGGGATGTACGAACAATAAAGCAGAATATCAAGCCCTCATTGTAGGCCTGGAGCTCGCACACCAAGCACAAGTAAAACACCTTAAGTTCAAAGGTGATTCAGAACTGGTCATCAATCAAGTCAATGGTGACTATTCTATCAAAAAGGAGGAGTTGATTACCCTGTTTGACCATGTCTGAGGGTTAATGGCGGAATTCTCTATAGAACCCACATTAACCTATATTACCGGTCTTAGAATGCCCAGGCCGATGCATTAGCCAATGTGGAAATAGCCCTAGCTGACCCAGACTGGGATGAAACAATAATTAGTATTGCTCACCGCTGAATGGGCTTTCTGTTTGTCCAGACCAAGAAAGAGGAAATCCATGAAATCAATCCTGTCCCTGAGCCATATGCTCCCGCCACCGGATAGATGACCCCCATTGCAAGCTACCTTCAATAGGGAGAACTTCCATCATACAGGACTGAACAAGAGAAAATACGGAGAAGGTAAACCAACTTTGTCCTGTATGGCAGCACAGGTCAACAAGAGGTCCTCTACAAACGAGGCCTCGATGGAGTCCTCCTCAGATGCATTGACAGAGAAGAAACCGCCGCCGTCATAACTGAAGTGCATGCTGGAGTATGTGGATCACATCAGCTAGGGTCCAAGCTTTCCCATCAGGTGCAGAGGCTTGGGTACTATTGGCCCACTGTGGCACAAGATTCCAAACTCTTTACAGCAAAATTCCACTCATTCCAAATTCATGACAACTTCATACACCAACCCCTGGAGTTACTTCATGAGGCCAAGTTCTCCTGTCCATTTTCTATTTGGGGGATGGATGCAGTGGGACCATATCCTCCCGCCACAGCTAAACAGCTGAAGTATATCCTCACGGCAACCGACTTCTTTTACAAATGGGAAGAAGATGTACCCCTTAAGGAAGTTGGGGAAAGAAACGTTGTCGGCTTTGTGAAAACCAATATCATCACAAGATTTGGTATCCCTCGTACCATACTAATAGATAACGACACCAACTTCTACTCTACTGAATTAGAGAAACTATACCAAGAATATGATATCAAGGCTAACCACTCATCCAGCTACCATGCAGCGGCCAACGTACAGATAGAGGCTTTTAACAAGACCCTATCCAACATTTTCCAGAAAATGGTGGACAAAGACAAGAAGATAAACTCCTCCATGCATTGTGTGCTTATTGAACAACAATCCACACCAATACTCGGGATACCCCATACTCACTGGTATACGACACAAAGGCGGTCCTGCCCATTGAACTCCAACTTCCCTCACTCCGTGTTTCCATCTATGATCATTTATCCAACGATGAGCAAGTAGAAAAGCATCCAGGTGAATTGGAACAGCTAAACAAGAAGCGGCTGAACACATTGCACCATCTAGAAGTCTACCAGATCCGGATTGCATGAGCCTTAAATAAAAAGGTCCATCTTCGGTCTTTCTTGGAAGGAGAATTGGTATTGGTCCTCCAGACACCAATGATACCCGGAAGGAAACCTCCAAAGCTGGAGCCCAAGTGGGAGGGACCATATGTTATACACAAGGGCTACTGCAACAGAGCATATGCCCTGATCTCCATGGATGGGAAATTCACCACCGCTCCTACAAATGCGAGATTCCTAAAGAATTATTTTTCATAGAAACCAAAAAAGTTCATCATCCTTACCGCATGATGATAAACTGCACAGATAAGAGAAAAAAAAAAGAAAAAAAAATGATCGTCCGAGCTGCATGACATTAAAATGCCAAGCACCCAACGGTCTTAACTCCATGACCTTAAACTAAGAGTCTTTCGTCCTTACTGCACGACGATAAACTTCATGGATAAGAGAAAAAAAGGATCGTCTGAGATGCATGACGTCAAACTGCCAAGCACCCAATGGTCTTAACTCCATGACCTTAAACTAAGAGTATCTCGTCCTTAACTCACGATGATAAACTGCACAGATAAGAGAAAAAACGAAAAAAAGGATCGTCCGGGCTGCATGATGTTAAACTGCCAAGCACCGAACGGTCTTAAATCCATGACCTTAAACTAAGAGTATTTCATCCTTACCGCACGACATTAAACTGCACTGACATGATGTTTTTTTAAATGCCCCCCCCCCCCGTGTATGGACCAGAACTACATGGGGTGTATTGTCTTTCAAAGAATTATGTATGTCTGGATTCCTGCCATCGGGGGATACGTAGCAACACTAGGTTTCCTCGCCCTGGACCAACCACCTATCAAAAGAAATAATAAATAAAAAAATGCCATCTTTCCCCCATGTACGGACCAGACGTACAAGGGGTGTATTTTTTGTCCTCACTGCATGACGTTAAACTGCACAGATTTCGAAGAACTATGTATCGCTTGATTCCTGCCATCGCAGGATACGTAGCGACGCCTGGGTTTCTCATCCTAGCCAACCCACCTCTCAAATAAAAAAAATTCCCCTTTCCCCCCATGTATGGACCAGATCTACACGGGGTGTATTTAGTAGAGAATTACGTACGACTTGATTCCTACCTTCACAGGATACGTAGAGACGCCGGGATCCCGTCCTGGCCCAGCCACTCCCAAATGAAATAAAATAAAAGTTAATAATGTCCCCTTCCCCCGTGTATGGACCAGCCCTGCATGGGGTGTACTTCTTCCAGAGAACTACGTGCGGCTTGATTCATACCCTCGTGGGATACGTAGTGACGCCATGGCTCCCCGTCCTGGCCCATCCCCCTGAATAAAAGATAAAAATTCCCTCCCCCACATGTGTACGGACCAGACCTACACAAGGTGAATTTCTACGTCCTCATTGCATGATGTGAAGTTGCATGGATAATGAAAGAAAAAAATTCCCTTTCTCCCCGTGTACAGACCGGACCGGAATGGGGTGTTCTCCTCGTCCTTACCGCACGATGTTAAACTACATGGATGGAAAGGTTTAAAAATGCCCCCTTTCCCCCGTGTATTGGCAAGACCTACACGGGGAGTATTTTTATGTCCTCACCGCACGACGTTAAACTGCATGTATAATGAATGTTAAAAATGCCCCTTTCCCCGTGTATGGACCAGACCTGCACGGGGTGTATTTTTCATCCTCACCGCATGACGTTAAACTACATGGATTGCGTCACTAACCACCTACGATATATGGAGAAACGAGGTGGAAATACTCTTTGTGCATTCGGATGCATCCTCCCCATAAATCAGACTACACGACCTGGATAATTATGGATCTTCATAACCATTCATGGTCATCGGGAGTCGAAATTATTTGAACTATGGACACCTTTGCATGATTATTAATACCACGTCCTCAGCGGATCTGCATATTGATAGCCCCTGGCCCGTCTAACATAGGCAAGATTTCCTTGCGTGGTAGTCTTCCTGACCTCGTACGCTTACCGGCCTCAGAGCCCCCATAACATACCTCCTGATCGAGAAGTTTAGGGAGTAATGGTTTACAAGTTCATCCCCTTTTCACATCCATAATTTCCAGGGTATCCCTACACGGTTACCCTGTGTATCCACCCATGGATCACATGATGACCTGCATTTACGAACATCATGCTAGGACTAGGAAACTGGGACTCAACGGAAAATTGCAGTGAAGATGTTTTTTGTATACTCAAACACCACTATCTCCACATGTCGAACACCATACTGTGATCAATCTCGGATTTTCATGATCATTCATGGCCATCATAAGTGGAAGGTTATATAACTGGGGACACCTTTGCATGACTATACATACCATGCCCTCAGCAGCATTGCATATTGATAGCCTCTATCCCGTCTACCATAGGAAATATTTCATTCTGCGGTACTCTTCCTGACCCCATACGCTTACCGGCCTCAGAGCCCCCACACCACATCTCCTAATCTGGGAAACCTCAGAGTTTCAGTTTACAGCCTTCATCCCCTACCCTTTCCAGATCATATTAGAGCATGTTAACCCAGTTTTCCTTCGAGTGACTGTAGTAATAGTAACCCAGTGGTCCGAGCTCTATGACCGCTAAAGTAGGAGTACTTCATCCTTACCGTATGAAATTAAACTGCATGGAGTGAAGGTACACCCCCGCGTGCAAAATAAATCAGTTTAGGGAGCTCCCTAAGCTTTAACAGCAACCAGGGCCGAGCATGACCGACATGCCCAGACATTTCCTTCCCAAATGACAGACTCCATGGCCTGGATAATTGCGGATCCTCATAAGAATTCACGGCCATTGGAAGTGGAACGTTATCGACCCGTGGACACCTTTGCATGACTATTCATACCATTCCCTCAGTAGATCTGCATATTAACATCCCCTGGCCCATCTACCAAAGGCAAGATTTCCATAGGCATCACTCTCCCTAGCTCCATATGTTTACTGGCCTCAGGAGCCTCATATCATTTATCTTAATCCAAGAATCCCTAAAACCACAATTTACACCATTAAACCCCTCTCCATGTTTGGTCATACCGAGGTGTCCGAGCCCAGTTGCATTCTGAGGAAGAGCGGCCTTTTCCACTACGTCCTTACCACATGATGTTAAACTGCACAGAACATCTTGGCTGCTTGGAATAAAACTACAGAGACCAAGCATTAACCATCCTGGGAAATGACTTCAACTACAAGAATTTTTACTGGTTTAAAAATTCCGTCGTCCTCGCTGCATGACGTAAAACTGCACATCATCCTTCAAAAATGCTCCCCTTCTTTATCGCATGACATTAAACTGCACATAAGTAGTCCTCACCACATGACATTAAACTGCGCAGACCCCCTTTCCTTTCACGTCGGGTCACCTCTGTCCTCACCGCATGACGTTAAACTATGTGGAGTTCATCCTTACTGCACGATGTTATATTGCACGAGCTTCGTCGAGACCCACCAAAGATATACTTTGAAAGGGAAAAGGAATACTCCTGGCGCATTTGGATGCATCCTCTTCATACACCAGACTCCACCACCCGGATAATTTCAGGTCTTTATAACCACTCATGTCTATCAGAGGTGGAAGGTTGTCGACCCGCGAACACCTTTGTACAACTATGAATACCATGCCCTCAACGGCACTGCATAATGATGGCCCCTAGATCATCCATCAAAGGAAAGATTTCCCCAGGTGATACTCTTCCTATCTCTGTACGCTCACCGGCCCCAGCACCCCCATGTCATATCTCTTGATCGAAAAATTTATGGAGTAGTGGTTTACAAGTTCATTCCTCACCCGCATCCATGTGTTGCTGCGGAACCCCTGCCCGATGAGCCTATGTATCTACCTGTGGTTCACATGACAATTTGCATCTACAAGCATCAAGCCAGAACTGGGCTACTCTAAATCAGTGGGATACTACTGTAAAGATGTCTCTTTTGTGCTTGGGACACCATTTTCCACATATGCCAAACTCTGTGCTATGAACAATCATGGATTTTCATAATCATTCATGGACATCAAGAGTGGAAAGTTATCAACCCATGGGAACCTTTGTACGACTATGAATACCATGCCCTCAGTGGCTCTGCATAATGATAGCCCATGGCTCATCCATCAAAGGCAAGATTTCCTTAGGCGATACTCTTCCTAGCCACGTATGCTTATCGACCTCAGAGCCTCCATATCATCTCTCCTGATTCAGGAAACCCCAGAGTTGCAGTTTACACCTTCATTCCAACACACTTGTTCAGAGCATGCTAGAGCATCCTAACTTAATTGTCCTCTGAGTGATTATAGAAATAGTCACCCAATGGTCTGAGCTCTATGACCATTAAACTAAGAGTACTTCTTCTGTACCACATGAAACTAAACGGCAAAAAATGTAAAAATGTCCCTCGTCCTTACTGCATGATGTTAAAATGCACGGACTCCATCTTTACCGCATGAAGTCAAACTGTACGGTCAAACTCTCCACGAGTCCAGCTAGGGATAGTGGTTTTCCTCCCCTCCTCTATGAAAGGTCCAGAACTACACAAACTATTTCCTCACATCAGTGTGGGGAGGGATGACTTCACCTGTTCCTGGAAATTTAGTCGGGACATTTCTCCTGTGTCCAGTCATCCTCTTTTCATATTCTATACTATGTGCCTAAAAAGAGATGAACCCTTGTAAGTCACCCCTAGTGGTCCCAAATCTCAACTTCCCTGAAGTTTCTTGGCTATCGTACGAATAAAATCATTTACCTAAGTACACCTTTGTATGACTATGCATACCAGGCCCTCAGCGGCTCTTCATATTGATAACCCCGGGATCATCTACCAAAGGCAATATTTCTTTAGTCAATTCCTCTCTCTGTATGATTTCTTGCCTCTGATCCCCCCATATCCATTCGAAAACCCTATGAGTTGTAGTTTACTAACCTCTTCCATAACCCTGCCTGAATGAGATGGAACATCTTTGACAAAATTACTGAAAACAGGGAAGGCCATCCCACATCAAGAAATGTCCAAGCTGCATGACTCGAAATTGCAACAAGCTCCAAACATCCTCCGCGCTATCTAAATGCGTTGGGTAGGGACCCTGCGTCCCCACTCCTGGTTCATATAGATGTTCCTAAATCCCCTTCAGACGTCACATACCCTTTCCAAGTCACCCGTGGTGGTTTCTATAAGCCGGACTTTCATGAAGTCCAATGGCCATTAGAAATGGAGAGTCATTGACTTAAGGAAACCTTTGCACGACTATGCATACCATGCCCTCGGCGACTCTACATATTGATCACCCCTGGCCCATCTACCAAAGGCAAAATTTCCTTAGGCGATTCTCTTCCCACCTCTGCACGCCTATACAGCTCCCATGCCTTGAGGCATGCCTTGCATGTCGTTCAAATCCAAACACACTCCCTCCACATGCGTTTGAAGGACACTGAGACATCTTTTAATCAACCAAAACTCATTGGGGACCTTTCCCACCTATATTTGGTCAATGTTGTTTGAACTAAAACATCATTAATTATAGTCATGATGGCAGTACTTTAAACCGATCACAAAAGAGAAAAAAAGCCTGTTAGGCTGAAAACCCGAAAAGGGCGACCTAAGAAAAAGTCGGGCCATACCCATTGGGTTAACACTAAATGAGCCCAGGAAAAATTAGGGCACTAAAATAAAAGACAAAAAGTTTGTGGGGTTTTTTTATAGAACCCTAGAAATAGTCAAACTATGCTCGCTGGATCCCATGGTCAAGGAAAAAGTTAGATCTTGTTTATGTTTTATCGATTGTATTGAATTCGGATAATTCTCGGATCAGTGAATTGTTATATGAAGAAATCATGTCAGATGATCTCTATCACAGGAGGAGACATTAAGGGTGCTAAAAGAGAAACATATTTTTATTCCGTGACTGTTTCCCTCGGAATTCGTGGATGACCTCCTGGATGGGAGATTCAAACGTTCCAATCGGTTTCTAACGGGTTTGTTCGTAGAATCAGAAACATCCAATGATTCCACATCCATTTGGACATACATTCCAAAGGTAGGAACTCATTATATTGTGGACTGATGAGGCTTAGGAATTTTCATTGGTCGAGAGGACGGGAGGTCGGACTCATCACACCTTTTTGAGGGGAATTATTGTCTATTCCGAGACTCTCTTTATAGATTTAAGTTATGTTCGTGAATCCTTATTACCTTACCAAGTATTAAATGATATTTTCCTTTAGTTTTGATAATCAATGATTAAATATTTATGAAATTTAGAGAATCTTTTATATGTATTTGAGGTTCTTCATCAATAGAGAATCATCTATATCTATTTATAGATTCTTGGTATATGGTAACCTTCAAAACATTCATATAAAATTCTCTTGGTCATAATGATTACCAGGCTGGTTTTAAAGCCACTCAGTGGGGCACTTGAAGTTTATTGTCATTCAGAAGGACATGAATTATTTCAAAGATGGGATCGAACCCATAGATGGGCTACCTACGTATCTTTTGTTTTGGAAAAGGAATCAGAACCCATGTAGTTCGAATGGAAGAGTATGATGTTTATGATTGATGGCTCAAAGCATGATGTCATAATTACTTTTACCCTCTAAGCTCACGTGAGTCATGCTCGGTGTGAGAAACAAGAGGTATTGGTAATAAAATAGACAATTGAGCCATGAAAGATGTAATCATAAGAAATGGTTTGGGGCTTATGTATGTACGACTATCCAGAGGATTTAATTTAGGGAGAAAATCCAGGAACAAGGTCCATAAATGTATATGTGCTTCACGGAGATTTGAATACTCTAACTTGGGACTTATTCCTGAAAAGGAAACCCAAATTAGAAGAGGATTGATAACTGGGTTTTAATCCTGAGAAGTAATCCCATATCAAACGTAAATTAGGACTGGTTAAAGAGAATTTAAGGGACTTAGGGATTATTCCTGAAAAGGAAGCCCAAGATTTATGACTGGGACTTACTCTTGAAAAGGAGGCCCAGGTTAAGGAATTTTTGACTAGGATTTATTCATGGAAAGGAAGCCCAGGTTAAGGATTAAGGTTTGGGGCTTACTCCTGAGGAGGATGCCCATATTTGAGACTGGGGCTTACTCCTGAAAAGGAAGGCCAAATTAGTGGATTTGGGGCTTACTCCTAAGAAGGATGCCCAAAAATTAAGGGACTTGGGGCTTACTCCTAAAGAGGATGCCCAAGATTTATGACTGGGACTTACTCTTGAAAAGGAGGCCCAGGTTAAGGGACTTGGGGCTTACTCCTAAAAAGGAAGCCTAGGATAATGACTGGGACTGATTCCTGAAAAGGAGACCTAGGTTAAGGATTAAGGTTTGGGGTTTACTCCTGAGGAAGATGCCCATATTTGAGACCGGGGCTTACTCCTGAAAAGGAATCCCAAATTAGAGGATTTGGGGCTTACTCCTAAGAAGGATTCACAAAAAATTAAGGGACTTGGGGCTTACTCCTAAAGAGGATGCCCAAGATTTATGACTGGGACTTACTCTTGAAAAGGAGGCACAGGTTAAGGAATTTATGGCTGGGATTTATTCCTGGAAAGGAAACCCAGGTTAAGGATTAAGGTTTGGGGCTTACTCCTGAGGAGGATGCCCAAATTAGAGGACTTATGACTGGGGATTATTCCAGAAAAGGAGACCCAGGTTAAGGATTCTCTCATCTTAAAGGATGAGGTTGAATGAATGAACTTTCCATATTTAGTGACATAAGGATATTTAAATCACTAGGTTTTGAGAGATATTCCACCGAATTCCTTTCACATAAGGAAGTTAAATCAAGAAATCATGCCATAAATGGCTTTGAAGAGTGTCTTGAAGACTGAATCTTGAAAAGGAAAGGTTTAATGGCTTAAGAGGGGTGAAATGGGCAAGAAAGGCACCCAAAAAGGAAGGGGCGCGCAAGTCTTGGAAGGCGCGTAGGTACTGCGGTGGCACGTAAGTATTGGTCGCGCGGGTATACCTGCGCAACATGGTGGATACTTGCGCGATATTCAACCAGCATTTGAGATACTTGAGAGACTCTTCATTACAGACATTAAAATCTTCTTGAGGTTCTTCCAAAAAATGGACGCACAAGTTCTATCGAAGGAATAAGGCGGCGCGCAAGTGTAATCACTTTCCATAAGGGTTGACCACTTAGTCGCGCACGTGTTGATGAGTTTCAACACTTAGGCCTTATTCCCTCTCTTTAGATCTTCCGTTCTAGGTATGAAATTACCTTAGAAGTGTTCCGGAAGCTTTGAGAAGAGACTTGGGCGTCTGGTGCTTCAATCCGAGTTTCTGGAAAATGATCCTCTCGAATGGGGGGCCCACAGGGTCTATTTATAGTCAAGAGAAGACCCCGGGCGGTTACCGGGCAGTTATCAATTAGGTCGTGCAAGTCACTTGAGTGACCATAAGGGCATCGCACAAGTGGACTTGCGCGACAGTGATATAACTTGCGCGGTACAGTTGCTTTTGATCCTTTGTTCATGCCTTTGTTGATTTTTGATATTTTTCTTCCAAGGTTGAATCACTTTGAGCTCAGATATTCCCTTTTTCCGATCTTTAGATTCTATGACAAAAGGAGCGTCAACAAAAGTCCCCCCTCAGAGTTGGATCTGAAAGAAATGAGGATTTGACTCTGAGGAAATCGAATACATCCAAAGGAAAAGGGGGCGCGCAAGTCTTGATGGCGCTGAGGGCGGCGCGCAAGTGCGCATCGCGCAGGGATACGAACCTCGGTCGTGCAGGGTCCAGCGCGCAGGGTCCCGGCCACGTCTATAAATAGAGGGCCTCACTTCCGTACAAGCATCTGGATTTCCGGACATCATACCTTTGAGCTCTCACCGCGCAGGTCACCTTAGTCGCGCAGGTTTCTCTGTTTTCTAGTGTTTTCCTTGATGTCGCGCTATTGTAAAGGCATTTGTACTTGCGCGGTTTATACTTGCGCGTCAAAAACTAGAGCGGCACATGAATACTTGCGCACCATTTTTTAGGCTTGCGCGCCTTAATGCCTTAGCCATTTTTTCGAAATCTTTCACAAATTTTATGAAAAATAAATCCATTTAAGAGTTTAATTTATTCAACTTTTGGGAAGATTCAATGGCTACTAATTGAATTAAAATGTCTGATGAACTGGCTAGCAAGCAGATTGATGACATGATGAACATCATTGGCCATGATTACTATGATATCTGCAATAGCACTCTCTCAGATTTGGCTAAGCACTTGAAGAAATATCATCTTAATTTCCCACAGAGCATCTACCTGCCTCTATATGGTCATGGTCACCTACAAGGAGTCAATGTTCCAGATGCAATGAAATATACACCTGAAATGCAGCTGCGCTGCTACTCCTTCATTTCGGTTATGTTGTGCATTAAGAGCAACAACAATGGTGTGAACTATCAAATTCTTCCTCCATGTCATTTCCTTGCAGATATGAAAATGGAAAACCCATGGGCTGAAATGTTTTCCACTACCGGTTGGTGGAGAGAAGACAAACATGGTATTAGAGCAATATATGAAAAGAGTACTCTCTCCAAGTGGCTCTTTACTTCCAATGCTCCATTCTCAAGAACATCCTTTTACAATTGTTCCAAGAAGAGCTGGTATCATTGCATCTCTTATTGTATCCAGTTGAATGAATGAATTCCAGTTGGTTGCTGATGAATCTCGGGATGTCGTAAATCAAATGAAGTGTTATGTTGAAAGCCTCGTGTAATTCTTGAAAAAGAGAAGAGACTCCAGTCTGTGGATATCCTTCTAACTCTTGTGCATCAATGAAAAACACTTTCACTTTCACTTATTTGTACCTTCATTCTCTCACTACCTGCTTTAAATTTACTTAAGCCAATGGGCTTAGTAAGCATAGTTTTATTTTTACTAGGATTATTACAAATACCCTACAAACTTTGAACCTTTTAATTGCTCAATATTACCTAAATCATACAAAAATGTATATTTAGTGAGCTGGAACTTGACTTTTATTCAGAGTTCCTTTGTCTTTTGTGGGTAGTTTAAAGTCATGCATGCCGGACATAAAGGGGATAATGTTTAAGGTCGAAATAGCTTTGACCAAAATGGATTAAAAATTGATTCAATTCCTTGACAATTTATCTGAAAACATATTACCATACTCATGTATGAGGGAAAATATGTAAACTATGGCTTAAGAATATTTGAATCTGAGGAATGATATGAAAAAGAGCTAAAAGGCATTAGAAGAAGTAGTTTCCAAGAATTAAGTTACTATTATTTGACAAAAACCCGTTAGGGGGTTGAATTATGCAGGGCCACCTAAGGGCATTGGCTGCATGGTCAAATAAATAGCATCTTTCGACTGACAAGTCTGTTATGTGGACTGTTTATGCAAGGCCACCTATGGGCGCGTGCTGCATAGTCAAGCAAAAGAACTCTCAGAAATTTACTTTCCTAGTCCTAAAATCCAGTGAAAGTTTATGGAGATTCAAATTTTCTAAAGTATAGAGTTTGCTGTATGGAAAGAGGTACTTGAATATGGAGAAGATATTTCCAGACAAGATTATCGAAGAACTGGATGAATATCACTCCTACGAAGGTCTGACCCAAACGTAGGGAAGAATAATAAACCATAGGCTTGAATACTTTCAGATCATGAAAAAGGATATGGGAGAAATATGTTACGGATGGCTATTTTTTTGCGGATCGCTACATATTGTTGTTTCAGAAAAATAAGGACAAAAGAGGAATTCTTCCCAAGAATGAAGTTACCACTATCTGACAAACCCATTAGGGGGTTGAATTATGTAGGGCCACCTAAGGGCATTGGCTGCATTGTGAAATAAATAGTATCTTTTGGCTAACAAGTCTGTTATGTGGACTGTTTATGCAAGGCCACCTATGGGCACGTACTGCATAGTCAGGGAAAAGAATTCTCCGAAGTTTGACATTTTTGTGACTAAAAATCATGAAAAGGGTTATGAAGATCTGAAAATATTTAAGGTTAGGATTATAACACTTAAAGATGGGTATTTTCCAATGTATATAGAGATACATAGGTCAATGATAACCATAATCATGATGTGGCTGGGTCCTGAATTGAAATTTTGGACTTCACTACGTATCTCATAAGAATGATAATCAAGCCATACGTAGTTCTTGAAATGCATTTTATCGTCGTGCAGGACGAAAGTATGAGAGATCTTAGTTTAGGGTCATAGAGTTCGGACCATAATAATGAATACACAGTGTGTGTTTTCATGAGGACTTTTCAGCCAAGGGACTAAAAGTGAAATTTGGGGTTAGGCCCAAAAGACTTGTGGCTGGATTCGAGGGATACTCGAACGTTCCTACGTATCCCATACAGATGGAAATCACGCGCACGTAGTTCTAGAACTACCCTTTGTACAAATTTGGTTCATACATGTGAAGGGTGAAAGGGGACTTTAGTGCAATTATGGTTTAACCTGAGATAAAAAGTTTAGGGATTACCATGTATGCACGTAGTCTTTTGAAATGAAACATGATTGAAAAATCAATGTCAATAATAGTTCTCTCTCAAATGAGGAAATCAAAGAGTATTGTAGTTTATTGTCGTACCGGACAAAAGTGTTGCATAGTTTAACGTCATATAACAAGGACGAAAGTGAATCAATGTAAAGATATTGATTCTAGGGGCGGTTTCACGAATCAACATCATATAAGATTGTGGTGAACCGATGTGAAGAGATTGTTTTTGGGCTTGAACCCTGGGAGGTTGCCTACATACCCAGCCTGGAGGGCAAGGATCAAAGTCCGTGTAGTTCAATTAAAGAATGAATTAATGATCAAGTTGTTCTTGGGTACAACGATCTAATAAATTAAAAAATGTTGTTGGGACTTATACATGGTTAGCGGCCCAAAGAGAGTGTTACGGTTGAGGTTTTCTCTAAGCTCACGTGAGTCATACTCGGTGTGAGAAACAAGAGGTAACAACAACTTTAACGATGCATAGTTTAATGTCATGTAGGACATATAAAGGGGTTATGCAGTTTAAAGTCTTGCAGTTAGGACTATTGGTGCTGCACAGTTTAGTGTCATGTAGCAGAGACAAAATATAGTTTGATGTCATGTAGGACGTATCATGAATTTTCTGTACAGTTTAGCGTCATGTAGTTAGGACGATGGGTACAATAGAGTTTAACATCATGTTGGACGAAAGGGGGACTGCGCAGTTTAATGTCATGTAGTAAGGACAAAATAACACACCATTTATGTCATGTTGGACGCATTGGGGATTTTTTTCACAGTTTAACGTCATGTTGGACGAAAGTGCGAATAGTTTAAGGTCATATGCATGGACCGTGGATGGTGCAGTTTAAGGTCATGCTGGACGGTGGGGTAGTTTAAGGTCATACATGGCCTTTGATGATTATATAGTTTAACGTCTTTCCGGACGTAAGGGACTTTTATACAGTTTAGCATCATGTAGTTAGGACGTCACAGTTTAGCACCATGTTAGACGAAAGTGCGAATAGTTTAAGGTCATATGCATGGACCGTGGATGATGCAGTTTAAGGTCATACTGGACCTAGTCGCAGTCTAAGGTCATACTAGACCATTTAGGGAACTTTTTCACAGTTTAACGTCATGTGGGAAGAAGTTGCAGTTTAAGGTCATACAGGACAATTGCTATATAGTTAACGTCATATAGCAAGGACGAACTGGTGCTGCACAATTTGGTGTCATGTTGCGGGGACATCTAGTGAATACTTTGTATTTTATACCAAATATTTCTTCAAAAATCTGGCATTAGATGGAGTAGTAATGAGTTCTCCATCCATAGAGATTAATGAATAAGCTCCATTGGAGTAGACCCTATGTATTGAATAAGGTCCCCCCCATTTTGGCTCAAGCTTGGGAGGTTTCTTTCCTCGTATCATTGGAGTTCTGATAACTAACACCAATTCTCCCTGAATGGATGAACGAAGACGAACTTTTTTGTTAAAAGATCGTGCTATTCGATTCTGATAGACTTCCAAGTGGTGCAATGTGCACAATCGTTTCTCATATAACCGTTCCAATTCATTCAATCGCTTTTGGGATTGCTCATCTGTAGATAACTGATCAAAAATTGCTACTCTGAGTGAGGGAAATTAAACTTCAATTGGCAAGACTGCTTCTGTTCCATATACCAACGAATATGGAGTTGACCGCATTGCATTGCGGGTGGTAGTCCGATAAGCCCATAAAGAATGAAAGAGTTTATCAGGCCACGACCTCTTATCTTTATCCACCATATTTTGCAGTATATTTGAAAGAGTCTTGATAAAGGCCTCTATTTGTCCATTGGCTACCGCATGATACCGAGATGAATGGTTGGATATAATGTTGTATTCTTGATACAATTTCTTCACCTCAGAATAACAGAAGTTGGTGCTGTTGTCCGTCAATATGATATGAGGGACACCAAATCTATTAATGATGTTAGACTTGATGAAGCTAACAGTGCATTTAGAACTGACTTCATTGAGAGGTACTACCTCTGCCCATTTTCAAAAGAAATCAATAGCAGTAAGAATGTACTTAAACTGCTTGGCTGTAGCTGAAGGGTAAGGTCCCACCACATCCATTCCCCATGTGGCAAATGGCCATGAGTATTTAGCTGTATGAAGCAACTCTGGAGGTTGATGAATGAAGTTGGCATGTACTTGACATGAATGACACTTCCTTGTGAAACCAACACAATCTTGTATCATTGAAGGCCAAAAGTATCCAAGCCTTCGAATTTGATCAGACAATCTATGTTCAAGCCGGTGGGCACTACAGACTCCTGCATGCACTTCTTTCATGACAGCCATTGTCTCTTCACCATCAATGCATCTGAAGAGAACTCCATCAAAACCACGTTTGTTGAGAATTTTCTCTAGGTGGTTTGGGCCATCATAAAGAGTAAAATTGACCACATGTCACCGGATTTGTTCTTTCTCAGCTCTATCAGGTGGAAGTGTTCCATTTTGAAGGTATTCCCTGATAGGTGACATCCATCCTGTAGTATGACCATACGGTTCATGAATGGGACTAATTTCATTAGTTTCCTCTGTTCTGGCTTGAACATAAGGTGAAATTGCACGACGGTGGGCAATACTGATGGTTGTATCGTCCCGATTTGGATCTGCTAGAGCTGTGACTATATTAGCCAGTGCATCAGCTTGAGCATTTTGTGATCTTGGGACAAAAGAAAATGTCGGTTCTGAAGGGAATTCTGCCAATATATTTCTGACGTAATCATACAAAGGGATTAATTCTTCTTTTCTGACGGCATAATCCCCATTGACTTGTTTGATTACCAAGTCTGAATCACCTTTCACCTTTAAGTGATTCACTTGTGCTTGAAGTGCTAACTCCAAGACTGTGATAAGAGCTTGGTATTCAGCTTCATTATTGGTTCCACCTTCCCACAATAAAAAGGAATAAGGTAACAATGCCTTATCTGGAGAAATGAGTACAATTCCTAAACCAACTTTGTTGAATTTAGGATTTTCCATTTTCTTCCCTGTTGGACTTCTGGAAGCACCATCAAAATACATTTCCCATGTTTGAGGACACTCTTGAATAGAAAAAACTTCCTCATCAGGGAGTTCAATATCTGAAGACGTGTCTTTTATTGAAGGATGTTCATCCAGGAAATCAGCCAGAGCATGGCCCTTTATTTCCTTTTGAGATACATAATGAATGTAGAACTGCTACAAAATAACTACCCACCTTGCTAGACGTCCTGCGAGCATTGGACGACTAAGGATGAATTTGAGCGGATTATTGCGAGATACCAATTGGACCATGTGATGTTGCAGGTAGTGTCTCAGTTTCTAAACTGCAAAGATTAAATCCAGGCATCACTTCTCAATACTTGAATACTGGGTTTTTGCTTCAAAGATAGTTCTACTGAGATAGTAGAGGCTATTTTCATTCCCAGCATCATTCTTTTGAGAGAGAAAGGCACCCAATGATCGCTCTAGAGATATCACATAGAGGATAAGTGGTCTACCTTCAACAGGTGGAATGAGTACTGGTGGACTCAAGAGGTATTTCTTGAGAACATCAAATGCTTCTTGACATTCTTCAGTCCACTGGTAAGTGACTCCTTTTTTCAATAATTTGGTAAAGGGTAAACTTTTGCCTGCCAAATTGGTGATGAAACTCCGAATATAGGCTAAGTGTCCTTGAAGTCCTCTTAATTATTTCAAATTCTGAGGAGGTGACATACCAAGGATTGACTTGGTCTTCTCAGGATCGACTTCAATACCATGATGGCGTACAACAAAGCCAAGGAATTTTCTTGAGGTTACCCCAAAAGCACATTTTAAGAGGTTCATCTTTAA
Organism: Viscum album; assembly: GCA_963277665.1. Taxonomy (NCBI): domain Eukaryota; kingdom Viridiplantae; phylum Streptophyta; class Magnoliopsida; order Santalales; family Viscaceae; genus Viscum; species Viscum album. The sequence continues at coordinate 1,320,109,333 of OY728157.1, forward strand.
ATTATGTTGTTGAAGCTTATGGAATATGACTTCCAAATCAGCCAAGTGATTAGAACGTTGTTTGGATTTAACCACCAAATCGTCTACATAGCATTGAACAAACTTCCCTAAGAAAGGATTGAAGAAACGATGCATGGCGCGTTGATATGTTTCACCTGCATTCTTTAAACCAAAGGGCATCACCTGGTAACAAAACACACCTTGAGGGGCTCTGAAGGCTGTAGATACCTCATTTTCTGGGACCATTCAGATCTGATTATATCCGGAATATCCATCCATGAAGGAAAGTACTTCATAGCCAGCTGTCGTATCAATTAAGAGTTCTGTAATTGGAACTGGGAAATCATCTTTAGGACAATACCAATTAAGATCTCTGAAATCGATGCAAACCCTAATTTGTCTGTTCTTCTTCTTTACAGGGACAATATTAGCCAACCACTTGGGATACTGAACTTCTCTGACGAAGTTAGCTTTGACCAGCTTATCCACTTCAACTTCAATTTTGGAAGCATAGGTTGGGTGTGTTCTTCTCAAGGCTTGCTTAAATCTTCGATGTTCTTTTGGTAAACCCAAATGATGAGTAGAAATATCAAGATCAAGCCCAGGAATTTCTGTATAGTTCCAAGCGAAAATATCTTTATTTTTTTTAGAAAAGAAGTATACATTTCTTTCTCTTCAAGGGTCATGGCCGAACTAATTTAAGTGGGGCATGGATCTTTCTCTGTACCCAGATTTATTTCTCTGAGTTCATCCACAGTGGTAGAGATACCCTCTTCAAATGCTGGAAAAGCATCTCTAAGATCTTCCTCTTCCTCTTCATCATGTGCTATTTCTTCTGTTTCTACTTGCATAGTAGATGACAAAACGAAATTTTCATGATCAGAAGAGATGTCAAAATTTGCACATTTTGAAGAAGAAGCTTCTATTTCCGACCCTATTGATGATAAAGGGTATTCTTTGGGAAATAAAGAGGAGATGATGGATTGAGAATTGACATCATTATTCACCTCCGATGTTGCTATAACTTCTTCTGGCCTGATTGGCGAAGTATAGACCTGTTGGATTTCAGTAGACGAAATGAAGACGTCACCACTTGTGCTTTCATCATTGTTTGGTAGGTTACCAATTTCTCCCATGTTGTCTGGCTCAATTGCCGTAATTGACATTATGGATCTTTCCATAAGAGTATTTTGATTTGGGCCTATTTTGTCAATTTGACTGATAGGTAACACATAATCTATACTCACATGTGTAAATGGATTTATTGGAATTTTCGCCAAACCATATAGAGCATTAACTTTGGTAATTTCCTTCATTGTAGATTTTTCTCTTCCCTTCATATGATAAAATTATGCCTCAATGTATTGAGACTCACATGTCTTGAACGGGGTCTTATCACCATACAATGTTCCAACTTGACCATTGAAACAGTATTTGAGACATTGATGGTATGATGAAGGAATAGCTGTATGCTGATGTAGCCAGGGTCTTCCAAGCAAGACGTTGAAAGCTGAGTCTTGATCAACAATCATGAAATCCGAATTGGATACAAGATCTCCAAACTGAGTTCTGATTGTAGCCTTGCCCAGTGGTTCTTGTTCATTTTTATCATATCCTTGTAACATCATGGTAGAAGAAGATAAATCAGATTCCGTGAGGCCTAATTGACGAAGTGTACGGATGGGATTGAGGTTGACTCCTGAACCATTGTCAATGAAAGCTCTTCGGATATCCACACCATTGACTTTGCCAAATAAGTACAAAGGTTTTATGTGCCCATGCACAACATCATATTCATCTCTATCAGTAAAAGATATCACTGCATGGCATTCTGCAGGATTATTCTCTATGTGATAGACTTCAACTACAGCAATTTCAGCTTCAAACTCCTGAGGACTTGACAAAGCTTCGATGAGTGCTTCCCGAAGATCTTTTGACAGATTCAAAGCATCCAAAATTGATATCATGGATGGTACTTGGGCCAAGTGTTTCAATATATCATACTTTTGATCTAGAGGTCTGTGTTTACCAACAAGAATATGCGCTTTAGCAGGTACTTTGGAAGCAGATGCTTTGGAAGCTGATGCATCTTGTATTTAGATAGAAGTTGGAAACATCCTTGGTTTTGGAAGATTAGACCAATTAGATCCATTTAGTTGCTGAGATAAAGAAGATGGAATTTTCAATCGGTCTTCCAAAATAACTGTGCCAAGACTGAGTTGACTATTGGCAGAAGAACTTGCTTGTTCTTTTTGAGCTCGCTGAAGGGCACTACCACGAGTTTTTGCTGCATACACAGTGCTAGCAGGGGTAGAATTGGAGTAGTGGCTTCGGAAAGATCCACGTCTTCCCCTATATCCTGAACCTCTAGAACTTCCTCGGATTCCCTTATTTGATACAGGGAATTAAGACTTATCAAAATTGAAATTATGACTAGAATACGGATCTATTAATTGAATCATATTAACAAAACCAAAGATTAACTCTTCCTCTAATAAAGACTCTTCCTGACTAGCCTGTTTAGGCTATGCCATTTGATGGGGCGGTTCCCGTTGTTTTGAAGTAGATGGAATAAATTCTGCCAGAGTCAAAGGGAATTTAGGCTTTGACACATACTCATATTCTTCTGATTCTTTTTTCCTTCTTTGAATCAAACCGTTTCTTTGAGGATTTTCCCTCTGACGAAGAGGGTTTTACCGCAATATTCATGGTAGAAGACACAATGGGTTTCCTTAATTGTGTTTGCAAAATGGAATGAGTCTGATTGATTGTCTTTCTGACCATCCAATCATCATATTTCTGTGCATTTCTGCTTTTGACTTCTTTCCATTCACCTTCCTCCTCTGGAACTGTAGCAGTAACACATGCTACCTGAGTCGAAGAACCTTTCAACTTGACTTGTCCCAAGTCGACCATCTTTTGCAGGAGTTCATTGAAGACAAAACACTCCTGGATGGGATGCCCTAACATTTGATGAAAGGGGAAATAATTGGGATGGTCTTCATCTCCTTCCTTGTTTGGCCTCTTGGGCACTGGTAATTGAACCAAATTATTTTCCAGAGTTGAAATGAAGTAACCAGGAACTTTCTCATTTCGGAAGGAGTATGTTTTACTCTTCAAATTCTCAAATTGTTTTCGTCGTTGATCTCTTTGATCATTTGGATGAAGCGGCCATTGTTGTTAGCATTCAGGAGGTGGAGCCCATCGAGAAGATGAAGGTTTTGAAGTAGAAATAGGTACAGGTGCTTGTTTAAGCATAACTGTAGCAGTTTCTACTTTACCCATTCTCCTTCCTGGAGCTGATGGAATTACACGAGATTTAACCTTAGCCTGTATAAGGGAATCTTCAATCTACTGAGCGATTGAAGTAAGGTCTCAAAACCCTCTTGTGTATTTCACAGGGATCAATGGCGTGCGTAATTCGTCACGCAAATTTGCTACACAGATTGGCAACAGCTCTTCCTGAGGGAGTGCTAAACTCAGGGAATACGTTAATCTCTTCCAGCGAGCAATGAAATCAGAGAATCATTCATTCTCCCTTTGCTTGCAGTTTGAAAGTTCAAAAACTTTCGTTTTTGGCAAAGTTTAGCTTAACTGAAGAAGGAATTTTTGACGAAGATCCTCCCTTCCGATGATTGACCGGGATTGCAAGCTTGTATACCAGACAAAAGCTGGTCCTTGCAAGGTTCGCACGAAGCATCTGAGTTTCACTGCTTCTTGCTGCTCTGGAGTTCCCATCATAGGATCACAACAAGACATGTAATGTGTCAAATGTTGTTCAGGGTCGCCTGATCCATTGAAATTAGGGAAAACAGGGTTTCCAAAACTAGATGGAGGAGAAATTGAATCTACCCATTCAGGGTAAACTTTCTTTTCTGTTTGAACTTGCGCCCGTTTCCCTTCCATAGTTTCTAACCGAGCTGTTAATGACTCAATAGTAGTTATTAACATTTGAGAAACATCAGGTTGAATTTGGTCTTGGGTAGGTGCAATGAATGGAGCTTGGACAGACGTGGTGGTTGGTGCTGTAACTGATGGTAGCACTGCCAACCGTTGTTGCGCTTGACCCACGGGATTAGATCTCTGAGGGTGTACTAATAAAAGAGGATATTCTTGATCCATATCAGTAACTGCAACAAATTCCTTCGGCTGTCGGACTTCAGCATTCTTAAGAAGAAGACTACTCTGAAGTAGTTCTGCATTCAACCTTCTTAATTCCTTCATTTCTTCCTCTTGTTGTGCAAAACTTTTCTCTAACAAGAGTGATTGACCTTCTCCAAAGGAAGGATATGTAACCTGATTCTTTCCCCTCCCTTTGTTGGATACTTTTTAGAGAGAAGGAAGTGGATTACATAGGTTCTGAGTAATCCTTTGACTTCGTGTACGCAAACCTTCTTCATTTGTATCGGTGCATACATTTTCTTGAGCAAGACGCTCTTCATCTGAGTCCCCTGAGTGAGTCTCCTCTGGTGGATTAACAACAACGGCATTGATGACATTGATTGATGTATAATGCATCGCATCCCTTCTATCAAAATTTCTGTGATATTTTCTTCTTTCTTATCTTTGATGAGACATTGCCTTTTGTTTATTTAATCTTTTAGGAACTTCTTGACGAGCTATAACTTGGAGGGAATCTCCTGATAATTTGGATATTCGTTCCTCTTGGGGCTTCTTCCCCAATCGAGAAAAGACCAATATTCTCTGAGAAGGGGATTGATGATTTGAAAGAGTCCCCAGTCTCGAGAACTGGGGATGTTCCTGCTGCTTCCGCTCAACTCCTCAAATCCCATTTGTTGACTTTGAGGGTTGGGTTAAAGGAGTCCCCAGTCTGACAAGCTGGGGTGACTCTTGACCTGCTATGTCTGAGACCTTCTTAAAAGCTCTCTTGATATTGTGAATCTTAGTTCGGAAATTAGCTGAATGCATTAACCTGTATCCACTTTTATCACCTGGTTTAACAGACCGTTGGATGATTTCCGAAACTTCTGTCATTTGATGACGTTTTTGCTCCATACGAGAGGCTTGTGCAATATTCTCGCCTACTTGATGTAGGAGAAATTCAACAACTTGTTCTCTATATGCTTGATTTTGAGAGGAACTAGTTGAAGCCTGTTCTTGAGCAAGATTTTGATTATGAACAAAGCCCATTGACTGTGGCCGGCCATGGGCAATAACATTGCATGAGACCATTTTCGGTGGGCTTTGCTGACTAGAAAGCACTGTGAAATGTAGTGCACCGTGAACACCCCATCCTCTGATATGAACACCTGATGGAGCATTGGAAAATAACTGACGCAATTTTCTTAGTGCGCCAAGGCATGAACGTTGAAGGGTTCTCTGTTACTTTTCAGCATTCGGATACCAAGAGACTGATAGAGATGCCAAATCAATCTGACGTTGTAGCCTTTCTATTATCTTAATATGATTTTCATATTCATCATAAGATAATACCTTCTTATTCAATTGACAAAGAGTTTTCCATATGTTGAGACGAATATCATGGACCCCATCTTCCGTCAACATCTTTGGAATATCATATTGGGAGTCAGCCAAAGGCCAAAACATGACTAGTACCTCACTTTTTGCCAGTTTTTTACTCATGTTCAGCATTTCCTCTTTATCATTAAATGAAGATTCTTCTAACTGTTTTGACCAGAGTTGGTGTTTCCTTGTTGCTTCATTGGATTCAACAATATTGGTAGAGAGATCATTGATCAAACTAGGAGATGCATGACTTAGGGGTGGTTCGGAGAATGACCTATACCCTGGGCTATCTTCTGATTGAGAAAGTATTTCACTTGCTAGCGATAAAGCATCAGACATGACTAGTTTCACATTTTCAAGTACCTCAAGATAAGAGGGCTTTCTCGGAACTACATTGTCCACTGGAGTATTTTCCAGGCAATGTGAATCACTACTGCGGAGAGGACTTTCGCAGCGAAATTCGTCATCATGGGGAGGACCACAATAATGGGTTACATCAAAAGATGAGATCTCTTGCTCCTTGGTCTTCTGACCACACAGAGGGTTCCTGTGGCTCTCATCTGAAGAAGAAACATCAAGATTGACCGAATTTTCATGAAGCAAGCCTTCATGAGGATGTGTCTGTTGAAGACTTTCAGAATTAATGTTCCCGTTATTGGGAACTGAGGGAGTAGAATCTTGAATTCCAACAGATAAATGTCTGAGGGCTTCAAGAACTCCACCGTCGAGTAAGGCCTTGTTACAGATTGGCCTTTGATCTCCTGACTGTGCTGGGCGGATCTTTTTCTTAGATGCCTTCTTACTCGCTTTGGAAACCACTTGTTGACGAAAGTGGTTACTCTGAGTAGGTGTATGTGCCTGATCAGGAAACATGGTCAGGTTAGGCTGCCGATCTACACTCAAATCAGGTGTATGTGCCTGAATTGGTTGTCCGTATAATATGGGGGAGTATTCCCCATAACCCTCTTGGACTGGAACAGATGTGTGTGTCTGTTCCGAAGTGAATCATTGATGTGTCACTCCACTACTAGGGATATATTTATGTGTCTTTCCCTGAGATGATGCAGAAGCTGTTATGATATCCTGGAAAGCATCCAGAATATGAGCAGGAATTTGCTTCTACTATTTCACCATTGACAAAATATGCTTGGTGACTTCAGCCACCGCAACGGGGATATAAGTCTATTCCGGGATTGGAGTAGGTGTATGTGCCTGCTCCTGTCCTCCTTTTCCTGTTAGTGAATCCTGACAGTACTCAAGTGTGGAGGCAGAGAGTTGAGTCTGCCTCCTGTTTGTCGTCGGAGCTTTCCGACTGACTTCTCCATGCGCTACCAAGCGAGACTGTTGGTAGGCTTGATTAGTACTAGAAGGTGTAAGTGTCTGCTGATTAAACTTTGCCGAACGCGGTTGATGAGATCCATCATATGTAGTCAGGTGAGCCTGCTGACTAACTGATGATGTATAAGCAGGTGTATGTTCCTGCCTATAGTACTCCGCCGGAATTGCCTAGCGGGATTGGCGTGATGCTGCCAGACGAGTCTGCTGGACAGCGGAATTAAAACGGACAGGTGTGTGTACCTGCTCATTGTTCGGCACCAAGTTTGGTTGGTGGACTTCTCCGAAGATGGCAGGGATGAAAACCTTCCCATTGTTAACTGGATTCCGTCTCTGGCGGTTCATCTTGCCTGCTCGGGTTTGAGGAACCTGAGCTGAATGCCTGGAGTCGATACCATCGTCATGTGGAGGGCGCACTGCCGCACGGGTCTGGTGGTGATTGTTGATGGGAGCCCTCGGGAAAGACGCCTGTTTTTTTGAATTAAGGCCCTGAGGGACCTGCTCATTCACTTCCTCAGAGTAAGTGAGCGAATGGAAATTGCGTTCCGGGGATAACAACCCGAAACGGTTGGAGACGGTAGTCAGCACCGCCTGCCTCTTGATCACTGGTCGTCGTTGTCCGGACGACCTGTGTGAGTTGTTTACTTGGAGGGCCTGTTGGGAAGCCTCCAAAGTTGGGACTGTACCGTGTTGACAGTACTCCTTAACTAGCGCATTTGATACCAAGCGTTGAAGACGCTGAGTAGGTGATGTCATCCTCAGAGCGGATGACGATCCAGTAAGAATAGCAACAGTTGTATTTTCAGCAGCAGTATTCATAGATGTGAATTTGAGAGCAGCCATTATGGAAATAAAAAAGATCTTGGAAAAGAGTGCATGTTTGATATAACAGACGTAATCAAGATAAAATTCATCCACTTCATATTTTGGATGAGCACACATGTCAATGATTGTTTTTTTAGCCCTCTTATTTAGTTTTAAATAGGGGATTAACAAATAGGTAAAACATCATTTTAACATGGTTAAGGATTCACGTCGGGTTCACCATTTTTTGTTTCCCTCGGAATTCGGGGATGACCTCCAGGATGGGAGATTCAAACGTTCCAATCGGTTTCTAACAGGTTTGTTCGTAGAACTAGAAACATCCAATGATTCCACATCCATTTGGACCTACTTTCCAAAGGTAGGCACTCATTAGCTTGTGGACTGATGAGGATTAAGAATTTTCATTGGTCGAGAGGATGGGAGGTCGGACTCATCACACCTTTTTGAGGGGAATTATTGTCTATTCTGGGTCTCTATTTATAGATTTAAGTTATGTTCGTGAATCCTTATTACATTACCATGTATAAAATGAGCTTTTCCTTTAGTTTTGACAATCAATGATTAAATATGTAAGAAATTTAGAGAATCTTTTATATGTATTCGAGGTTCTTCATCAATAGAGAATCATCTATATCTATTTAGAGATTCTTGGTCAATGGTAACCTTCAAAACATTCATAAAAAAGTCTCTTGGTCATTATGATGACCAGGCTAGTTTTAAAGCCACTCAGTGGGGCACTTGAAGTTTATTGTCATTCAGAAGGACATGAATTATTTCAAAGTTGGGATTGAACCCATAGATGGGCTACCTACGTATCCTTTGTTTTGGAAAAGATATCAGAACCCACGTAGTTCGAATGGAAGAGTATGATGTTTATGATTGATGGCTCAAAGCAGGATGTCATAATTACTTTTACCCTCTAAGCTCACGTGAGTCATGCTCGGTGTGAGAAAAAAGAGGTATTGGTAATAAAATAGACAATTGAGCCATGAAAGATGTAATCATAAGAAATGGTTTGGGGCTTATGTATGTATGACGGCCCAGAAGATTTGCATTAGGGAGAAAATCTAGGAACAAAGTCCATAAAGGTATATGTGCTTCATGGAGATTTGAATACTCTAACTTGGGACTTATTTCTGAAAAGGAAACCCAAATTAGGAGAGGATTGATAGCTGGGTTTTACTCCTGAGAAGGAATCCCAGATCAAATGTAAATTAGGACTGGTTAAAGTGAATTTAAGGGACTTAGGGCTTATTCCTGAAAAGGAAGCCCAAGATTTATGACTGGGACTTACTCTAGAAAAGGAGGCCCATGTTAAGGAATTTATGACTGGGATTTATTCCTGGAAAGGAAGCCCATGTTAAGGATTAAGGTTTGGGGCTTTCTCCTGAGGAGGATACCCATATTTGAGACTGGGGCTTACTCCTGAAAAGGAAGCCCAAATTAGAGGATTTGGGGCTTACTCTTAATATGGATGCCCAAAAATTAAGGGACTTGGGGCTTACTCCTAAAGAGGATGCCCAAGATTTATGACTGGGACTTACTCTTGAAAAGGAGGCCCGGGTTAAGGGACTTGGGGCTTACTCCTGAAAAGGAAGCCCATGATTATGACCGGGACTTATTCCTGAAAAGGAGACCCAGGTTAAGGATTAAGGTTTGGGGTTTACTCTTGAGGAGGATGCCCATATTTGAGACTGGGGCTTACTCCTGAAAAGGAAGCCCAAATTAGAGGATTTGGGGCCTACTCCTAAGAAGGATGCCCAAAAAATTATGGGACTTGGGGCTTACTCCTAAAGAGGATGCCCAAGATTTATGACTAGGACTTACTCTTGAAAAGGAGGCCCAGGTTAAGGAATTTATGACTGGGATTTATTCCTGGAAAGGAAGACCAGGTTAAGGATTAAGGTTTGGGGCTTACTCCTGAGGAGGATGCCCAAATTAGAGGACTTATGACTGGGGATTATTCCAGAAAAGGAGACCCAGGTTAAGGATTCTCTCATCTTAAAGGATGATTTTGAATGAATGAACTCTCCATATTTAGTGACATAAGGATATTTAAATCACTAGGTTTTGAGAGATATTCCACCGAATTCCTTTCAGATAAGGAATTCAAATCAAGAAATCATGCCATAAATGGCTTTGAAGAGTGTCTTGAAGACTGAATCTTGAAAAGGAAAGGTGTAATGGCTTAAGAGGGGTAAAATGGGCAAGAAAGGCACCCAAAAAGGAAGGGGCGCGCAAGTATTGGAAGGCACGCAGGTACTGCGGCAGCGCGCAAGTATTGGTCGTGCAGGTATACGTGTGCGACATGGTGGATACTTGCGTGATATTCAACCATCATTTGAGATACTTGAGCGACTCTTCATTATAGAATTTAAAATACTCTTGAGGTTCTTCCAAAAAAGGGACGCACAAGTTCTATCGAAGGAATAAGGCGGCGCGCAAGTGTAATCACTTTCCATAAGGGTTGACCACTCAGTCGCGCAAGTGTTGATGAGTTTCAACACTTAGGCCTTATTCTCTCTCTTTAGATCTTCCGTTCTACGTAAGAAATTGCCTTAGAAGTGTTCTGGAAGCTATGAGAAGAGACTTGGGCGTCGGGGGCTTCAATCCGAGTTTCTGAAAAAAGATCCTCTCGAATGGGGGGCCCACAGGGTCTATTTATAGGTAGGAGAAGACCCCGGGCAGTTACTGGGCAGTTATCAATTAGGTCGCGCAAGTCACTTGCGCGACCACAAGGGCGTCACACAAGTGGACTTGCGCGACAGTGATATAACTTGCGCAGTGCCGTTGCTTTTGATCCTTTGTTCATGCCTTTGTCGATTTTTGATATTTTCTTCAAAGGTTGAATCACTTTGAGCTCAGATATTCCCCTTTTCTGATCTTTAGATTCTGTGACGAAAGGAGCGTCAACAGTGACAAAATTGGTGGAGAGGGATTCCACAATCTGGAGCCTCCTCTGGCATCAAAGGCCATTACATGAGTTTTTCAATGAATTCACGAAGTTGTATCAAGAGCTGGTGAGAATCTTAGATTGCTTGGTATGGATTCTACAGCAAGGCTATCTCATCTTATGCACCATCCCGCAGTTATTCTGCCTTCTGTGTCGCCTTTAAGTTCACACTCATCTCCTCCTGCACCCACTGCTCCGCATTTTCAATTATGGCTATGGAATTGGCCTCCTCCCACTGCAGCCGCTGCATGTCGCTTATCAGCACGTCCAATTGAGAGCGCTGCTTATGGATTTCTTCTTGGAGTCTCATGACTACTCCTTCATGATCATGAGCTTATGTTAGGTGAAGTTGGAGGGTCGCGGAAAGGTAAGCTTCAGATTAGGTAGCATAAAGGTGAGACTAAAAGTCGCCAAGCCTCTCCCAGTCGGCAACCACCTGCTTGAACAGATCATAGATTTCATGGTATTCAAAGCCATCAAATCTCAGAAGCATGAACAGATCATGTAACTTCAGCAATTTGGTCGACATCTCTACCAAGGGCGTTTGGGAAATCAGCTTCCAGATTTATTTCCCGTGCCCTTTGGCGAGCAGGACGAAGACTGGAATGGATCTGTTGATCAGGCTCGGAGTTGCTCCCGGACGAAGACACATATTCTGGGATAAACATCACCAGGGAGAGACCTTATATGGCTTCAACCATGGGCTCTGACGTCGCAACAACTCCACCCCCTATGATTGTACCTGCGGACGGAATTTGATCCAAAGGCACGATCACAAGTGCTAAAAGTTATGGCCTTAAAAGCCCAAAAGATGGTAGTAAAGATGATTATCCCGAATTTGGAAAGGGAAAAGAATGGATTTAGTAGTAATCTTTTGAGAAAATTGCCTCCAGTCATCAAGGCATTGGTGTTCTCAAGATCTATGCCGCCACCGCCACTAGAGGAAGACGCTACATCCTCAACGGGAAGCGGAGTTCTAGGAGCCCCCAGAGGTGCCCAGGGCCTAAGGCCATGCCCAAGGCTGGCAGTTCCCAAAGCTGCCTCTAAGAAGTTGTTTACAGAGATCATGTTCAGGGAAATCACTCCCCCAGTAAAAAGAACGAGGGCCCGCTCTGGGTTTTCAACGACTGGTCTGGAAGCAGGCTCTTCCTCCATAGCCATGGGATCCACCGGGTCTAAGGCAGCTAGCCCCGTTGGACCTGGAGACCCCTCAGTCATTATGGGAGCCCCATTCTCCCCCTCAATTGAAGGGGATGTCTGATCAGTCATAGTTTCAAACTCCAGCTGTTCCTCGTTTGACAAATCTCTGGCTGATGAAGGCAGGAGTAAAGCATCCATATCACTAGCCCCTCCAGCAGGGCCCGCCATTTTGTCACACTCAGGTGTGGCTGTAGGTGATCTCTCAGGTGATAAGTGGATAGGAGGTACGACCATGTGTGTAGCCACAGCTAGATCCCTGAGTGGCCCTACACCATGTGCCAACACATTTAATAACTAGCATAATTAGAATATACGAGTTGGAAGTTGAAGAAACGAGAAGTCATAATTACCCGACGTCCCCTGTCTGAGTCGTTCCGATAAATGGGATGCCTGTTGCCATCTCCGGATCTGCCCAAGGGACAGTTCTTCACTTAGGGTGCTGGGAGGAGCTGGAGGAGGAAAGACCCTAGCTGGGTCCATAATGGTCATTTCCACGAGCTCAGCTGTGCTGGGAGATCCCTCATCGATGATCCGCATAACCGAAAGTGTGTGTTCGACTGTTGCAGTACCATGGGGGGTATACACCAGGGAAGGAACCGCCCCTAGGATTCCTCGGCAACCTAAATTAAGGGAAGAAAGATTATAACCTTCTTAGTGAAGGAGGAGGGAGAGCTGGAATGGAGGAACATGACGACCTCTTCTTCGAAATCAGACGATTCAGGATGTCTTATCATCATGGACACCCGGGTAGACCCATAAATTTAGTTCTAGAGCGAATGAAAATAGGTGTCCATATCCTTCAAATAGGCGACTATTTTGCCTAGGTCCTCCTACAATAATAAGTGTGGCGGTGTGGAGATGGTCCCAATGCTCGGAAGCTCGAGAGACCTCACCTGGAGCAATGCCCAAACATCTTTATCTGAGCTGCTGACCCTTAGATCATCCCAAATCCTCCACGCAGCTAAGAATGCAGCTGTAATAGGAATATCTAGCTGGGGAGGATCAGCCAGGGAGGGTTGAGCAGCGGTAGAAGTTGACGAAAGCGCCAACGGCCAAAATGGGTGTCTAGGCCTCATCACCGTCCTAGAACTCTCAATCACTACCTATGAGCGGAATCTCGCAGGTGGGGTAGGGAAATACCTTGACTCAACCACGGTGGGGGAACCAGCATGATCGTCGCCCCATGATAAGTGATCGCTCACCTCCTCCTCATCGTCAGTCACTGACCACAGCAGGGATTGGACCCGGTGAGTCAACACCGCATGACCTCAGTGAGCGTAAATATAGGCCTTGAGGTCCTAGAGATACCGATAAACCCTCTCTGGGTCCACATCATAAATGATGTCAGCATTATCCAATAGGTATCCCAGCTCACCGAATGACACTTCCGATTACTAGAGATATCGCCACAAAGATTCGGGGTATTGGTCGCGAAAGGCTGATCGACCTTTAAAGACATCCCATTGGCCCCAGGACGTCGGGAAGGCAGCATCAACAAGAATGGCTGATTCTCTCTGGGTAGCTTCGATAGCATGCGAGGAGACACCTCTGTCTATCAAGACCTTACTTGGAAGCACGAGGCTAGCAGGGTTGTGAAGGACCTTTCCCGGCCAGGTTGGGGTACTGCCCCCCTTCCACTTCATTTTTCCCTTCGATGGATTAGGGCTTTAGATTGTGGGCACCCACAGCCCCAGATGACCATTCGGGTATAACTATACCCAAGAATCATCATATTTCTTAGATAAGAAAGGCATAGGATCTGTAAGCATGGGGGTCACAACCTTGAAACCAGTGTCATTCCAGGTAAACATCAGCCACAATTTTCTGGCCACCAACAGATGGTGGTTCCCATGGGTGCCATTAAGAGCTGGAGGACATAGTACCTGGACGCAGCCAAACTGACGCCCAAATTGTTAAGGCACGTACCCCCTCACAAATCATCTCCTTGACGATACGAGCTACCAAGACACCCTCTCAGAGGGAGAAGAGGTATCCCCGCTTGGTAAATTCCTCTAATGAAGTGTTTGTGATTCCACCGGTCAGGGAGGGGTATGGGAGGAAATTGAAGTGACCATAGTTCGAGACCTTACTTGATAGTACATGCATGTTCTGAACCTTTGTTTGTTCATCCTTATCCTGGGACACCCACTCCATGGGCATGACCTCGTTGGTCAACTGCAAATACGGTCGGAATGCGGTACCTGGAATCTGAAGGGGGTGGATGAGAGTATAGCAGTTCTTAACATGCACTCCCAACCATCCCCATAGGAATTGAAAAGAGCCGACTACCTGGAATGGCCAACTCCCCTCGGTGATGTTTCTATGCAACTAGTAGATCCTAGCCAACACTGGGATGTCTAGGTTGATAACGTTGCCAGTGGCCAACTTGGCCGCTATAATGAAATTGGAAACCCACACGCCACCAGTCTCGCATACAGGCAATATCCAGCCACTCAGGAACATGGCTAGAAATGAGGCCAGGTGAACCAATCGTTCAACATCCGGCACAAGCTCCCATACCCAATTGTTGAATTGGCATTCCTCCAATATCGGACAGTAGCTACCAATCTGCCTTCAAGATTCTATTGAAGGAAAGTTTGTGGGCCTGCGTGGAAGAGCCACGTGCTCGATCTCTCTGGTGAATGCTCTGATCCAGTCACGATAAGGGATAAGCTGTTTCGAAGAGATATCTTGTTTTGGAAATTTATCGTGTTCCGAAGATGCATCCTTCAAACGCACTCAGGCCTGGTTGATGAGTTGATTTACCAAAGGGTGGGTCCTTTCATCATCATCCCACACAGAAGAAGGAGGAAAGAGTTCATCATACATACCTCTGACAATTGGGACCCTCAAAATCTGGAAGATGTCCCAGAGGATGATACCCACCTCCCAATGGAACAAGTGGAATGTGTTGGTGTCCATACTCCAATAGCTCATGAGCTGCCTGGTGAGGGTATGCAGATGATGAGTATAGGTCTGGGACACCCATGCGGCTTCATATAGGTCCATGGGCCATAGCTCTGCCTCAAACTATGCACAACTCTGGAAAACCCAGAAGGGACACCCCCCCAATCCAACGACTTGAACGCCCCTTCAGACTGGAGGTCCCTGATGGATGACCAACCACATTGGTCGTTTACCATAGCCTTGTGGGAAATACTCTGGTAACAGTGAATCACCCCTTCTTGCTGACATTGTTCCCCTGTAGGGGACACATGAAGGTGATTTAGCATGAATCTGGTGGCTGTCTCCCTCGGGGCAGCCCCCCCTGGTGTTTATCATAGCTCGAGGGATTGTGGTGGTAAAAATCCATGCTACAGGGTTGTTGTCACAAGAGGGCACCAGAATCGGTGTATCGGATAATAGACTAAACCCATAAGCAGAAAGGCTATTGGAAATAGGATACTCCTGCTGCGACTCCGAGAGTAAACGTGCAAGAGGGGGGTATAGTGCGGTTTGGCAGACACCATCATGAACGGAGCTGGCCACATCCTTCAAACGTTGATCACCAACCGAAAGAGGCCCAACAGCGGGCCTAGTCGTAGGACGAGGAGGAACCATATTTATCTTCTCCCTGCACCATGGAAATCTTGCTGATAGATAGTCCAGAAATAATAAAACATGGACAAAATACCATGTATTTGCACAGGATTCCATCCAAACCTCATAATAAAATCCGCAAGGTGGTCTCATAGGTTGGTTCGCGATGAAAACATCCTACGAACCATCCTTACATAGAATGCGTCCACGAAACCCTGGCCCGCAGAGCGTTGGCTAGAAAACCACGAATCAGGCTGCCTCACAGAACCTCATCTCCGAGCATTCAGCGTTTAAGTTCAGACGTCAAGTATTTTTCAAAGTTTGGATCATTCTGGTCCGTGGACAATTTGAAACCGCGAAGCGAATTCCTCTACGGCCCATCGTGACTTACTTTTTAATCAATTAAAAGTATTATTTCGCAGCTGGAGACTGGTCCTCGGATTAAGATGACCGCGATAGAGGAATGGTTCGTGGAAATAGCCACTAGTTCGCGGATGAGGTTTTTCGCGAAGGAATGAACACACAGAGACGAAAAAGGGAGAGGGCTCTGGTTTCATGAAGAATCCGAAAAAAAGACAAAGGAATGGCCCCCCATATTTATAGGCATGGTCCCCTATTGGGTCCACCCCCTACCGCAAACCATCCAAGTTTCAGGACCACTCTGCATCGGAATGACCTCCTCTTCGTTCTGATCAGACCCCATTCCAGTGGGGGGAATCTGTAGGGTCCTGAAAATGAAGATAATAATCCCCTTCATTCGAGAGAGTATTTTTACCCAATTCCCTCCAATGAATTGGGCAAAGGAAGGAGGCCAATAGTCAAAATTGGAAAAGCACTAACCGGTCCGTGAACTAGCCCAAGTGTTACGTAGCCAGTTCAGCGAACCGCTCCCCTATGTGAACTAGCCCCGTTCGAGAGATGGAGGAGGAGATCCTACGTGAGCGCGAAGTAGAAAAGGCGCCAAACCAGTCCATCATCAGGAACCGACCTAGTCACGGACCACGTCAACCGGCCAAAGAAGCATCCACTTTCTTTGCGGAATGGAGACAAAACCCTATGTGGCCGCGAAATACTCTTTGAGCTCGTTTGGTTCGTGGGGGAGATGCGCTCAATGCCCCCCGCGAGTTGCGAATTGACCGGGTCATCTGTGAATCGGGTTTTCGGTCTTGGGCCTCCGCAAAAGGTGCCACATGACCATAGATACATCCTTTTCCCCGCTCTATAAAAGGAGATCGAGGGAAAGATAAGAGGGAATTGGGGGACTTGGAGAAGATCAATCAGATTCAGGTGGAAGGATTTCGAAGGAAGGCTTAGGATTTTGGAAGTTCCAATTCGCAAACCAGAGCATGTATGAACCTGGGAACAAACTAATAAAGAACCAAAAATACATAATAACTTGGTGAACCGCGAACCTAAAATAACAAAGAATAAAAAACCGCGAACCATGGTCCCTTTGTGGATGCACTCCCCGTGGACGAGGGAGTTTTTGGCTCTTTTCCTATCCACCACACCACGTAGCGCCCTCCTACGCGGGCGAAGCCCCGACCGACGAACCCACGACCGGTGCCACCCTTGGCCGCTGCTGCACGCAAGGAACCCTCCGCGAACCACCCTAGTCCGCGGATCGAACCCAAATCTGCGAACCACCTTGGATCACGGGATGACCATCCGTCTGCGAACCACCATGGTTCGCGGGATGCCCATCATTCCGCAGACCACCCTGGTTCGCAGACGGCCACTCCAGCTATGTAGAACCTTCTTACACGAAGGGCGCCACTGTAGAGACCCGTATCTCATCGTACATGGACATTACATTACTTTTGCGGAATACTTAGTACATAACAAAAACACACACACAAGGATCATAATAGTTTAGTGTCTTTGGAAACTCGGAATATAATCTTCTAATCCTGGTGAAAGATCTTCAACATCTCCCATAAAGATCTTCTATTTTTTTTTACCTAAAACCTTTCTTTATATCCTGGGG
The DNA here is from genome assembly GCA_963277665.1 of Viscum album. Taxonomy (NCBI): domain Eukaryota; kingdom Viridiplantae; phylum Streptophyta; class Magnoliopsida; order Santalales; family Viscaceae; genus Viscum; species Viscum album. The sequence continues at coordinate 1,320,126,660 of OY728157.1, forward strand.
AAAAGAAAACATAAAAGGGTGAGCTCAAATTCTCAGTAAGGGTAAACAAAAGAAATATCAATCACATAATTTTCATAAGAACATAACATTTTTGAAAATCTTAACCTGCAAAAGAGAGCATAATTTCATAACATGGGATAAATCATAGTAGTGAAATGAAATCATAACATAAAACATTACTCATTGTGGCATACACACATAATCATAGAGAATCATTTCTTGTTAGTCAAGACTCATTGCCAAGACTATCTTAGTGGACAAAGTCCCTTTCTGAATCGAGTAATCCTCGTTTCAGTCCTGTTTCACTGAACCGGTATAACCTACCATTCCAGACATGTCTATCTCATGAGATATAAAATCTTTACCCAATGCATTGGAGGTAGATATAGGTCCCACCCATCTCTTAATGATACCATTCTTATGTGTGCCACAAAATCATAAACCATACATCATTGCATAACCCATGTAACAAAAATGGAATTCTTAAACAACATGACATCATAAAACCATTCATATAAGATAAAGGAATTCATAAACATAATTCCATCACAACATAGTCAAATCAATGTAAAAATATGGATAGAAACAGAACCCTTTATTATCTTAGATGGAAAATAATTTTGATAAAACAATTGAATTGAATTCTTGAGGAAAATATCCTTTCTTCTTCAAAATCAATTTCTTTTCACAAAAAATCATGCAATTTTAAAAGAAAAAGATTTTATTGAAAATATTCATGAAATATTTTGGAGGAAGGTTCATGAAAATAAGGCTTTATAAAACCGTAAAAATCCGTTCGTGCCGTATAAGTTAAAAAAAACATTCTTTTTTACTTTTGTCGAAAAAGTCAAAATGTACCTCGTACGAAAAACGACAAAAGATTCCTTTCATATCTTTTTCTAAAAACTCACCAAAGGGTAAAATTGGATTTAAACAATTGTAGGTGGATGGAAATAATATTACATATTGAAGAAACATGGATGTGGACGGTAAAATACACCCCAGTAAATACTTACGAATAAACAATCTCGGATAAAAATGAGATTGTGATATTTCCCTTACCTTAGGTCCGACTTTCTTTGTAAGTGTCCGAACCTCCTGTATAATGATTTAAATCATGTTATTGACTTATTACAGAATCATATTCATTGTTATGATATCATATATGGTTCACTTATGACATTATATTACCCGTTCTTTTGTAAATTCCATGTTAAAGAAGCGTTTTGGGTAAAATCGTTTCATTTATCGTAGGTGTTTTGACTTGTTGTTCTTGACATCATTATTACTTATATCATGATTTACTTACTTCCAGAATATAAAATATGATTTATATATCATATATATTCAGTATATATATATATATAATAGGTAGATAAATAAAATGAAAAACACAGTTCATGGAGACGGTAGTCCGTACGTACGCATGAACGTTGTTTTCCTTTCCTTATTGTCTTGAAATGGAATTAAGTAGATGACATACATATGTATATATATACATAAATCCAGTAGCTTTATAATGTCATATATTTCATTATTATTTCTTATATATACATTATAATCATTCTTAAATGGTTAACATGGAGAATGAATCTCATCGCGTCGTGGAGACGGTATTCCGTACGTACGCACGAGCGATGATATCATTTCTATAAATATTGAATTGAATTGGAGTGGATTATAAAATATATCAGAATCAATATGATGTTGTAATAACTATTTATAGTTATTCTTTACACCATTATACCCATCCATGTAAGGTGGTGGTGGAAAATAGATTACACCACGGCGTGGAGACGGTATTCCGTACGTACGCACGCACGGTGATTTCTTTTTCCGTTGGATAGATAGATGGTGAAATAGGGTTGTTTCATACTTATAATAACATATCAGTATATGAGTGATACTGATGTTATTACTTCATAATGAAACAACCTAAGAAGAAGAAGTGTAAGAAGAAATAAAGATGAAAGAATTGGTAACGGTAATTACCTCTTCTTTGAAGCGCCTTTTGGAGACCTCCTATTAGGGAACTAAAATTGGTCTTTGAGTAAGACCAGAACCTCTAGGATGTTGCTAGGGAAGTGGAGAAGAGATTTTGGCAGGGTTTGGCCGAGCTTGAGTGCTCAAATTGGTGTGAGGAGGAGGGGGAGGAGGTGTCCTTTTATAGGGGAGGAGAGGGGCACCTTAGGAATATCTCAAAATATTATTTTATATTAAAGTCAAAATCGGTTTATAATGGTTCCAAAGGGTCTTATTTCGAAGCTAAAGTGGGGATGGGTCGAAATCCTATCAACCAATAAGATTTAGACAAGTTTAGGGTATTATTTTAACCTTATCAATTAGATTTAACTCTAAGTTAAATAATTTAACTTTTACCGTGTCTTTTTGTTTTCTTTCACTATATGGTTAATATACTTACTATGCCAAAAGAACCCCAAATTGTTTATTATTAATAAATATATCCTTATCTAAGTCATTTGTCCGAACCTTAGATTTTTAGGAATAAAATAACAATTAATAATATAATATTTGATTTAAAAACTATTTTGTGTCAATTTTGACACTATTTGATATATGATTTTTGTGATAGTCATAACAGAATTATATGTTCGAACCAAGTTGATTAAATCAACACTAATATATCATAGTAACCTAGAAAATTAGTGGAATTCATTAAAATTCTCAAATTACATTTATTTTGGTGTTTATAACATCAATTATGTCAATATTTCATAAATAAGATAATTACTGCATCATCTTTGTGTCATAAATTAATTAAATTATTTGATGTCTAAAATTTACAAATAAAATACCATTATGTAGGAAATCGTTTTAGCTTTCTAATGAATATTTATAGTCGAATTTATCTTATGTATAACCCCATATTAAAAATGATTTACTTATTAAACTTTGATTTTAACTATTTTAACCCTTCTTTAAATAAATTAATAATAAATGTCCTAATCTAATCCAAGTGGGCCTAAATGGTCATATTTTATTCCTAAGTTTGTTTTTGGTCGAATTAAACTTGTCCAATAGAATTAGGACATGTTTTAGGGTAATATTGATATCATATTTACCATTAGTTACCCTATTTACTATTAACCGCGGTAAAAAAAGTAAAAAGTTACTATTCACCAAAAATTATTTTCATCTCATTGAACCACATTTTACTTACTGACATCAACCGTGTCTCTCGGATTTTTGAAATTCCATTCACAGAAGCGGTAAAATTAAGTTTTATGAAAAATTCAGTTTTTTAACTACCACTTAGTAGTTTCACTATTCATCAAAAATTGATGTTTTTCAGAACAGTGCCAAAATTTCATCCCAAGCTATATTTCATATTCCGAATTCAAAAATGAAGTCTATTTTACCAAATTCATAACATAGAAGTTGAATTAATTAATTTTATAATTAAATCCCGCTGTTAAGACAAATAGCGTGTTTTTAAGAAACAATTTCTATCAAAAGATTGACACTTGATTATGTCTGGTTTAAATGTGAAATTACAACCAATGACCAACATTTAATTAAATTGTAAAAATATATTCTAAATATACTTTAAAACCACTCAAATTAATGATTTATCACTATTAATTATTTCGATTAAAAAAGTTGTTTTTAATTATAATTTAGTAATTTTCACTATTCATCAGAATATGAAAGTTATCCGAAAAGTACCAAAATTTCACCTTAGGCTAAATTCGATACTCCGAATCCAAAAATAAAGTTCATTTTGAAAAATAAGATTTACTGGATTTCAAAAAGCGGTTATTACTATTCATAACGGCTAGTTTTAATAATATTTTTATAGCATATCGTTGTTTAGTGAAACTCGGTATTGCGTACTACACACGCTATCGAGGAAGGTCGCGATTGCGTGTAATGCAAGGCAAGTCAAGGATGTGTGTTGTGGAAGCTCCTTTTGGTGTAGCGTACAACACAAGACATTAGTAAAATAAAAAAAAAATATTTTTCATAAAATCTCGGGCTGTTACATTCTACCCCCCTTAAAATGAATTTCGCCCTCGAAATTCGTTGGGGTTATAAATGGTTTACTATTTGAAAGTTTCTTTAATAGAAACCCACATCGTAAAAGGTAATACCAAAACTTGGCTTTAAAAACTAAAGTATGAAATGTAACGATTACCCAAATAAACTAATCACTGGGTTTCCACATAGGTGAAAATATGGATATGGAAGAGAAATCTAACCATCATGTTCTGATGGAGAGTGGTAGAGAACATGGCTATGGAAAAGCCAGTAATCACAAATCCATAAATTTGTGACGATCTAAGGTACCATCTGATTCATCAGGTATAAGATCACTAGGACAACATTTTTGGTTTTCAAGATCATTTCCCTAAAGTTGAAAATTTGAATTAGAATAAATACTTACTTTATTTTGATACAATATCACTGTTGTTCGTTCCTTGAACAATTTCCACTTCATCTCTTAAATAAATGAAGTTGAATTTGTTATTCGTGAAGTGTTAGCAGATCATGTGATAGAATGACGGGTCATTCCATCTGTCTTAAACAAAAGGTAATCAAAAGTTATTAAATATACATAAGTCATTCTATAGTAAGATTAATCATATATAGTTCCTAAATGGACTTATACTTCATATATCATACTGATTAATATAATAAAACTAGTTTCTACTAAATAGGGACTTCCTGTAGGTCAGTGGTAGGCGATAAAGGCCAGTCGCACTTCGGTTGTGGGTTCGATTCCTACAGCCTTGTCCGAAGCGATGGGCTGTCGCCCGTCCTGCAGGTTGTCCCTTTTTCTAAAACTACGTTACTATAACATCCCATCAATAATATCGAAAATCTTATATCCTTAAACAATACTAACTTATGTCCAACATAATCCAGTCTAATCTTTAGGCTTATACATAATACTGCAGTCCACTCTCATAATATAGTGACATCGATTACCAGAGATTTAATACTGTTGTTGATCCCCACATATCATAAGATATGTCTTGTTGGTCACATTCCAAACATTCAAAGTCCTTAATCGTGTATTCTCTTAAATACCTTAGTGAAAACATGAGTGCAGTTAAAAGTTAACACTTTCCACATACCAAAATCCTCAAAATTCTATATACTCAAACCATGATATCACTTAGTCCTTATATCAATCATGAGCTCATGAATACTGTCAAATATTTCATTTTCTTATTTTCCCTTCATTATGCGCATATCATCTTTTTTCCAAAAATAGCTCAATCACTTCGAATACCACATTAGAGCAATACATAAATATTCCAATACACCATAAAAGTACCTCAACAACATTATTCTTGAATACCAATACATAAACACTTCAGTCCATCCACTTCAATGACTGTCCTAGAATAAGTCCTTCCTTGATTTAGAAGTATCTTTTTAGGTCAGGGCATTGAGTTGGGTAATGCCCATGTTCTCCACAAATAAGACATTGAACTCCATAACAATCTGTCACTCTATGACCCTTTTCTCCACACAGATAACATCGGTCCCTCCATTTGAGGTATTCCTCAAGGTTCTTCTTCCCTTCTTTAGAAATCTCAATCTTCCTTTCTTTATGATCCTCAACATGCGAACATGCATAATTGTTTATCTTCCTCTTCTTTGATGAATTAGTCATACCACTAAATTTCACCTTGTTAATCATATATCGTGATGACTGATTCGGCATAATAATGATGTTTGGACATCCAAATCCCATTTCATTTGGTTGCTCATGAAGAATATCATCCCATTGTCCATCATATCCTCCATTATTGTGAATCATCTTGTTTCCAGCCATTTTCTAAAACCCAAACAGAATAGTGTTAGATGAAAAAATCGTAATAAAGGGGGAGAAACTTAAATATCTATCATCTTTGGTTTAATCTAATATCGTTACCATAGTTCTAGAACTATATCCTATACGTATACTTATCCTTAGGGGCATCCCTAGACATACCTTAGAAATATCTCTAGGGATCTTACTAACGTTTTCGCGTCCTAGTTTCCAAAGGTTGACTAAACCTTTCCTCTGATACCAACTGTAGCGGTCTAGAATTACTTCCAGTGGACTACAATTGATACCTATCAGGGCACTCCATGGGCGGCTACACCCCCTGGGCGGGACACACCACCATCCCCAGTGGCAGCCATTTCCTCATGAAGCCCTTGGGCGGAGAGTCATGCTTCGTCCAACGCTCACATGTGAGAGTTCCCAAGGATCGGATACATTCCTAACTCCTTTGCCTCTGATACCAACTGTAGAGACCCGTATCTCATCGTACATGGACATTACATTACTTTTGCGGAATACTTAGTACATAACAAAAACACACACACAAGGATCGTAATAGTTTAGTGTCTTTGGAAACTCGGAATATAATCTTCTAATCCTGGTGAAAGATCTTCAACATCTCCCATAAAGATCTTCTATTTTTTTTACCTAAAACCTTTCTTTATATCCTGGGGAAAAGAAAACATAAAAGGGTGAGCTCAAATGCTCAGTACGGGTAAACAAAAGAAATATCAATCACATAATTTTCATAAGAACATAACATTTTTGAAAATCTTAACCTGCAAAAGAGAGCATAATTTCATAACATGGGATAAATCATAGTAGTGAAATGAAATCATAACATAAAACATTACTCATTGTGGCATACACACATAATCATAGAGAATCATTTCTTGTTAGTCAAGACTCATTGCCAAGACTATCTTAGTGGACAAAGTCCCTTTCTGAATCGAGTAATCCTCGTTTCAGTCCTGTTTCACTGAACCGGTATAACCTACCATTCCAGCCATGTCTATCTCATGAGATATAAAATCTTTACCCAATGCATTGGAGGGAGATATAGGTCCCACCCATCTCTTAATGATACCATTCTTATGTGTGCCACAAAATCATAAACCATACATCATTGCATAACCCATGTAACAAAAATGGAATTCTTAAACAACATGACATCATAAAACCATTCATATAAGATAAAGGAATTCATAAAAATAATTCCATCACAACATAGTCAAATCAATGTAAAAATATGGATAGAAATAGAACCCTTTATTATCTTAGATGGAAAATAATTTTGATAAAACAATTGAATTGAATTCTTGAGGAAAATATCCTTTCTTCTTCAAAATCAATTTCTTTTCACAAAAAATCATGCAATTTTAAAAGAAAAAGATTTTATTGAAAATATTCATGAAATATTTTGGAGGAAGGTTCATGAAAATAAGGCTTTATAAAACCGTAAAAATCCGTTCGTGCCGTATAAGTTAAAAAAAACATTCTTTTTTACTTTTGTCGAAAAAGTCAAAATGTACCTCGTACGAAAAACGACAAAAGATTCCTTTCATATCTTTTTCTATTAACTCACCAAAGGGTAAAATTGGATTTAAACAATTGTAGGTGGATGGAAATAATATTACATATTGAAGAAACATGGATGTGGATGGTAAAATACACCCCAGTAAATACTTACGAATAAACAATCTCGGATAAAAATGAGATTGTGATATTTCCCTTACCTTAGGTCCGACTTGCTTTGTAAGTGTCCGAACCTCCTGTATAATGATTTAAATCATGTTATTGACTTATTACAGAATCATATTCATTGTTATGATATCATATATGGTTCACTTATGACATTATATTACCCGTTCTTTTGTAAATTCCATGTTAAAGAAGCGTTTTGGGTAAAATCGTTTCATTTATCGTAGGTGTTTTGACTTGTTGTTCTTGACATCATTATTACTTATATCATGATTTACTTACTTCCAGAATATAAAATATGATTTATATATCATATATATTCAGTATATATATATATATAATAGGTAGATAAATAAAATGAAAAACACCGTTCATGGAGACGGTAGTCCGTACGTACGCATGAACGTTGTTTTCCTTTCCTTATTGTCTTGAAATGGAATTAAGTAGATGACATACATATGTATATATATACATAAATCCAGTAGCTTTATAATGTCATATATTTCATTATTATTTCTTATATATACATTATAATCATTCTTAAATGGTTAACATGGAGAATGAATCTCATCGCGTCGTGGAGACGGTATTCCGTACGTACGCACGAGCAATGATATCATTTCTATAAATATTGAATGGAATTGGAGTGGATTATAAAATATATCAGAATCAATATGATGTTGTAATAACTATGTATATTTATTCTTTACACCATTATACCCATCCATGTAAGGTGGTGGTGGAAAATAGATTACACCACGGGGTGGAGACGGTATTCCGTACGTACGCACGCGCGGTGATTTCTTTTTCCGTTGGATAGATAGATGGTGAAATAGGGTTGTTTCATACTTATAATAACATATCAGTATATGAGTGATACTGATGTTATTACTTCATAATGAAACAACCTAAGAAGAAGAAGTGTAAGAAGAAATAAAGATGAAAGAATTGGTAACGGTAATTACCTCTTCTTTGAAGCGCCTTTTGGAGACCTCCTCTTAGGGAACTAAAATTTGTCTTTGAGTAAGACCAGAACCTCTAGGATGTTGCTAGGGAAGTGGAGAAGAGATTTTGGCAGGGTTTGCCCGAGCTTGAGTGCTCAAATTGGTGTGAGGAGGAGGGGGAGGAGGTGTCCTTTTATAGGGGAGGAGAGGGGCACCTTAGGAATATCTCAAAATATTATTTTATATTAAAGTCAAAATCGGTTTATAATGGTTCCAAAGGGTCTTATTTCGAAGCTAAAGTGGGGATGGGTCGAAATCCTATCAACCAATAAGATTTAGACAAGTTTAGGGTATTATTTTAACCTTATCAATTAGATTTAACTCTAAGTTAAATAATTTAACTTTTACCGTGTCTTTTTGTTTTCTTTCACTATATGGTTAATATACTTACTATGCCAAACGAACCCCAAATTGTTTATTATTAATAAATATATCCTTATCTAAGTAATTTGTCCGAACCTTAGATTTTTAGGAATAAAATAACAATTAATAATATAATATTTGATTTAAAAACTATTTTGTGTCAATTTTGACACTATTTGATATATGATTTTTGTGATAGTCATAACAGAATTATATGTTCGAACCAAGTTGATTAAATCAACACTAATATATCATAGTAACCTATAAAATTAGTGGAATTCATAAAAATTCTCAAATTACATTTATTTTGGTGTTTATAACATCAATTATGTCAATATTTCATAAATAAGATAATTACTGCATCATCTTTGTGTCATAAATTAATTAAATTATTTGATGTCTAAAATTTACAAATAAAATACCATTATGTAGGAAATCGTTTTATCTTTCTAATGAATATTTATAGTCGAATTTATCTTATGTATAACCCCATATTAAAAATGATTTACTTATTAAACTTTGATTTTAACTATTTTAACCCTTCTTTAAATAAATTAATAATAAATGTCCTAATCTAATCCAAGTGGGCCTAAATGGTCATATTTTATTCCTAAGTTTGTTTTTGGTCGAATTAAACTTGTCCAATAGAATTAGGACATGTGTTAGGGTAATATTGATATCATATTTACCCTTAGTTACCCTATTTACTATTAACCGCGGTAAAAAAAGTAAAAAGTTACTATTCACCAAAAATTATTTTCATCTCATTGAACCACATTTTACTTACTGAAATCAACCGTGTCTCTCGGATTTTTGAAATTCCATTCACAGAAGCGGTAAAATTAAGTTTTATGAAAAATTCAGTTTTTTACCTACCACTTAGTAGTTTCACTATTCATCAAAAATTGATGTTTTTCAGAACAGTGCCAAAATTTCATCCCAAGCTATATTTCATATTCCGAATTCAAAAATGAAGTCTATTTTACCAAATTCATAACATAGAAGTTGAATTAATTAATTTTATAATTAAATCCCGCTGTTAAGACAAATAGCGTGTTTTTAAGAAACACTTTCTATCAAAAGATTGACACTTGATTATGTCTGGTTTAAATGTGAAATTACAACCAATGACCAACATTTAATTAAATTGTAAAAATATATTCTAAATATACTTTAAAACCACTCAAATTAATGATTTATCACTATTAATTATTTCGATTAAAAAAGTTGTTTTTAATTATAATTTAGTAATTTTCACTATTCATCAGAATATGAAAGTTATCCGAAAAGTATCAAAATTTCACCTTAGGCTAAATTCGATACTCCGAATCCAAAAATAAAGTTCATTTTGAAAAATAAGATTTACTGGATTTCAAAAAGCGGTTATTACTATTCATAACGGCTAGTTTTAATAATATTTTTATAGCATATCGTTGTTTAGTGAAACTCGGTATTGCGTACTACACACGCTATCGAGGAAGGTCGCGATTGCGTGTAATGCAAGGCAAGTCAAGGATGTGTGTTGTGGAAGCTCCTTTTGGTGTAGCGTACAACACAAGACATTAGTAAAATAAAAAAAAATATTTTTCATAAAATCTCGGGCTGTTACAGCCACCACCCATACCCCGGCGTGGCCCGCCAAATCCTTCAGAGTTCCCGTTCCCTGAGCCAGATAAAATCCTTCCAATCCAGCCTGATCCTCCGTGACTCCCTCATTGGCCCACTCATCGGCCCTAAGCCGAGGCCTCCACCGGAGCCACTGGACCCACGTGATGTAACCTTCAGGTGCATCAGTGCACCATTCTTAGTTCACATACCCATGGTAAGCAGGGGTGAAGGGGTTGCTCCGACCCTTGAGTGGATTTCCGAAGCATTCCTGGGTTCAACTCCCCATGGTAATGCGGAATCTGAGCTCGGGAGCCCCCTTTCTGCCCCTCCACTTGTTGGGGCCGGGGCACTTCTCCCTTCATCGGGGGGGGGGGGGGGGGGGGGGGGGGGTTGTAAAACACCCATCAGAAGGAAGCCACCATGCACTTCGGTACTTCCCTAGGGAATATGGGAGGTGACGGGCACAAGATCACCTATTTCCCTCTACCTCTGCGCTTTGTCTCCATGGGCATCCATCTTGGAGTAAGCCCCGACCTTATGGGCCACCCTATGCATAAGCCCCACTCCACTTCTCACGGACGCATCTTTCATGACGTGATCGTCTGGTCCTTGCTGCCTCTTGTTTCTCACACCAAGCATGACTCACATGGGCTTAGAGTAAGCATCGACCATGACATCCTCTTATGGGCCTCCTCAAAGTGCATGCCCCAAGCCTTTGCAAACTACGTGGACTTTGATCCCTATCTCTTAGGCAGGGTCCGAAGGAAGCCTCCCTGAGGTTCAAGACCAAAAATCGGTCGATCTGACTATCTTTACATCGGTTCACCGAGCCACTCCAATCACCGTCTCAATGGGTCCAAATTCTTTAGAGTCATTAATCCAATGAGGGATGGTAAACCTCCTACCTAAATGATTCTGAACCCCTGCGTCCAGCTGACTGTTGCCAACCAAGAGAAGTTTTTGGATACTATGATTGGGTATAAAACAAAGATTCCTGAGCATATGAATACATCTTAAATATATAAGAGAGTCCCAGAACATGCAATAATTCACCCTAAAAGGGTGAGATGAGCCCGACTTCCCATCCTCATGACCAATGTGAGTTATGAAGTGTTGCTGGACAAACCGCCCAGCGAACGCCTACCTTTGGAAAGCAGGTCCATGCATCGTCAGATATAGAACCATTGGCAGTTTCGAGGCTGACCCGAAACAGGGGTTTAAAAGTATATTTTTATTTTTTAGTGTTATAAAGGATTTTAATTTTTTAATGAATTAAGGCGTTTTGAGTGTTTTTAGGGTTTTTAGTTGGTTTTAGGTTTTTTATGTGTTTTTATGAGTTATAAAGTATTTATGGTTTTGGGGGGGGTGTGTATGGATTTTAGGTTTTTTTTACATTTTTATGTATTTTTTTTGGATTTTTTAGAAATTTTATGTGGTTTTGGATTTTTAAGGAATTTTTGGGATTTTTACTATTTTTAGGGACTTTAATGGTTTTTAGGGCTTTCAAGGCTCTTATGGGATATAGGGTTTTTTAGTAATTTTATTATATTTTTTGGTTCTTAGAGGTGTTAATTTTTTTTGGGGGTTTATGTTTTTTTTATTTTTCAAATGTTTTATGGGTTTTAAGTGATTTATATTTTTTAGTGTTTTTTTTGGTTTTTTAAGATTTTAGGTTGTTTATAGTTTTAATGGGTTTAATGGGTTTCAAGGGGGTTTCAGGGTTTTAAGGGGATTTTATGTTTTCATAGATTTTTATGGAAATTTTTTATTTTTATGGGTTTTAGGGATTTGAGGATAGTTTTTGATTTTGAGGGATTTTAGGGTTTTTAGGGTTTTAGGCTCTATTGGGGTTTAAATGGGTTTTTAGGGTTTATATTATTTTTTAGAGGTTTTTAATTTTTTAGTGGTTTTAAGAGTTTTTATTATTTTTAGTGGGTTTTAGGGGATTTTCCTTCTTTTCAGTAATTTAGGGGTTCTTATGGATTTCATGGTTTTAAAGGATTCTTAAGATTTCAGGGATTTTGGGGATTTTTTTGGGATTTTTTTGGGTTTTTAAGTATTTAGGGTCATTTTTAGATTTTTACGGTTTTAATTCTTTTCATAGTTTTTATGGGTTTTTAGGTTTTTTGTTCTTTTTTTTGAATATTTATGTTTTTAATTGTTTTATATAGTTTTTGACATTTTTAGGGGTTTAAATAGTTTTCACATATTTTAGTGAGTTTTAAGGTTTTTAGGGGTTTTAATGTTTTTAGGGGGTTTCAATATCTTTAGGGGGTTTTCAAGGTTTTCTAGTTTTTGTTTCTTTTCAACAATAGTTAGGGTTTTTTACGATTTTATGGATTTTATTATTTGTTCAGTGTTTTGGGATATTGGGGGATTTATGGGTTTTTTGTGTTATTACGGTCTTTTGGGGTTTTATGGGTTTTCTTCAGTTTTTAATGGTTAAAGGTTTTTATAGTTGTTAACAGTTTTATGATTTTTACGGATTTTTTAGAGTTTTCAATGGTTTTAAGTGGTTTTCCTGCCTTTTCGATGCTTTTAGGGAATTTATAGATTTTTATTTTATTTTTCAAGAGTTTTAAGGGTTTATAGGTTTTTTTTATTTTGATGGATTTTTAGGGATATTGTTTGGATTTTTATGAGTTTATGGGTTTTCAGGGATTCTTACGGATTTTTATGGTTTTCATGGTTTTCTGTTGAATTTAGGGTTTTCAGGTCTTTTTTTAGATTTTAAGGAATTTTTTAATTTTAAGGGGTTTTAATTTTTTTATTTTTTAATGTTTTTAAAGGTTTTAATAGTTTTTTAGTTTTGTAGTGGTATTTTAGGGATTTTATAGGGTTCTTGGGTTTTTTATGGGTTTAGGGTAATTTTTTTATTTTTCAGGGTTTTATAGGATTTTTTGGGTTTTAGTGTCATTTAGTGGTTTCTTGGGTTTTTTAGTTCTAATTGATTTTATAGTTTTTTTGGGATCATAAGGTTTTTATATTTTTGTAATGATTTAATGGTTTTAATAGTATTATGATTTTTTAGTGGTTTTAGGTTTTTTATGTCTTTATATGATTTTTAAGGTTTTAGGGGTTTTATGGTTTTAATGGGGTTTTAAAGGATTATGGGCTTTTACATTTCTATATGGGTTTTAGGTATTTTTTAGGATATTTATGGTTTTTACGTTTTATATGTATTTTGATGATTTTTATCCTTTTCATGCTTTTTTAGGGTTTATGGGTTTTATGTATTTTTATGTTTTTAGAGGGGTTTTATGAGTTATTAGTTTTTATGGTTTTTATAGTTTTTAACAGTATTTGGGCAAGGAAGATGCGAGGGTCGGGCTAGTCCTAGCCCCCCCAAATTTATTAAACGGAAAAAAGAGACACAACAGACAAGGGAGGGGAGGGTTCAAACGACCCACACCCAAAAACCCTTAACGAACCAAGACAAATGACCCCAAAAAAAGAAAAATCAAGAAAGAAAAAAAAAGAAAACACACAAAGCAAAGAATCAACCGCCATTATCCAAAGCAATCAGCATCCAGCAGCTCACAACTAACCAACGACCAGCATCCAAATTCAAACAGCAAACAACATCCAGCAGCATCGCGACCATAAACCGCAGCTTCAACACCTCCCATCCAAGCAACAACCAGCATCCAGAATCACCAGCATTCGACATCACATAACCGCCAACAACCAAAGTCACAGAACCACTAGCATCAACATCACAACCATCACCAGCATTCAGCAGCTCACCACGAATCAGCGACCAGTAGCCAACCTCACAAAAACCAGAATCCAGCACCTTCTCACCAACACAAGCAACCACCAATAGCACATACCCACCATCACCAAAATCACACAACTACCAATCACCAAAGCTCACATATATACAGAATCCATCATCCTTTTTAAAAAAAGCCAGAACCCAGCACCTCCCGGTCGTAGAGGTCCAACTCAAGCACCACAGAACTCACACATCAAGAGGAGGCGGCAACCCAAACCTCAAAACAACACAAAGAACTATCACCAAACCAATCCCACCAAAATCCGTGAAGTAGCCACCATAGCCCGATAGCGATCGCAGAACACAACACTTATCCAGACCAACAACAGGATCATAACACAGAAAGGAAACCCAGAAACGAACCTGCCACCGCGCTGAGGTCCGAAGTTGGAAACCAGCACCATCACCTGACTACCCGAGCCAAACCAAAACCGCCGCTCCCCACACAGCTTCAAGAATCGACAAAGTCCCACCGCACAACATCAACCAAGGCCTGGCCTCTCCATGCCACCGCTTGGAAGCCATAGAGGAATCCAGGAACCACCAAGAGCTCGTCGAAAAGAAAGGCATCACCATGGAAATGCAATGCCGCACGGAGAAGGGACCGGAACTGGCCCGCATCTCCATGGATCTGAACCGCCGTGCACCAGGGGAACCAGATCTGAGCTTTTCTCCAAGATCATGTACCGCCACTGCCAGATCCGCGGGTCTTGGAGCCCTAGAAGCGACCAGATCTATCGCGCCCACACCACACCGCTGCACATCCAAGGCGAAACCGACCAGAACTGGGAAAAACCACCAGAGCACAGATCTATTGAGGAGAGGCTTCGACGCCCACAACCGCATCTCCAGCCACACGAACACTGCTCCGCCAGAGAGGTCAAGGCGGGTCCTTTTTGGAGATTTAAGGGTTTTTAGAGTTTTTAGTTTGTTTTTAGGGTTTTATTTGTTTTTATGGGTTTTAGGGGTTTAATGGTTTTCATCGGGTTTTTTAGTTTTAAGTTCTTGTTCATGGATTATGGGGGTTTTATGGCTTTTATGTGCTTTAGGGGTATTATTGGTTTTCATGGGGGTTTTGTTATTTATGATTTTAATGGATTTTTAGGTTTTAGTGAGGATTTATGGTTTTTATGTATTTTAAGAGTTTTAATGTTTTTAGGGTTTTTTTGGTTTTTAGAGGGTCTGTAAGGTTTTCGGGTTTGTTATTTTCTTAGTGGTTTTTGGGATTTTTTATGATTTTTATGGATATTAGTGTTTTGGAATTTTAGGTATATTGTGATTTTTATGGTTTTAGTTTTTTTAGAGCATTTCAGTGTTTTTTTCATTAAGTCTTTTTAGGTTTTTTTTAGTTTTTAGGGGTTTAAATGTTTTTAGTGTTTTTAACGTTTTTCTGTGTTTAAGGGGTTTTATCTGGTTTTAGAGTTTTTTTGTTGTTTAATGTTTTTTATGTATTTTATGGGTTATATGGTTTTTATGGATTTTAGGGGGTTTTCAAGGTTTTTAGGGTTTTAATGGTTTTTTGGTTTTTCAAGTATTTCTATGTTTTTAGGGCCTTCTTGGGGTTTTATGGTTTTGGATATTTTAATGTTTTTGGGGTTCTCATTGGTTTTTAAATACTTTAGTAGTTTTTTAGTGTTATATGGGTTTTATGTTATTTAAAGGATTTAGGGGTTTTTACTATTTTCATGGATTTTCCAAGGATTTTAGGGTTTTTTACATTTTTAGAGAATTTTAGGACTTTTTTAGGATTTTATGGTTTTTATGGTTATTAGGTTTTTTTAGGAATTTAATGTTTTTAAGAGTTTTTTATATTTTTACAATTTTTTTGATTTTTTCGGCGTTTTTATGTTTTTTTGATATTTTCAATCATTTATAAGGGTTTAAGGGTTTTTAATGTTTTAGTGGTCTTTTGGGATCTTTAATGGTTTTTCGGGTATCTATGTTTTTAGGGGTTTTATGGTTTTGAATGGTTTTTCATGGTTATAAGGTTTTTTACATTTTCAATCAATTTTAGTTGTTTTTAAATATTTTTATGGTTTTTAGGGTTTTAGGGGTTTTGTTGATTTTGACGGTTTCTAGGAATTTCTAGGGTTTTAGGGTTTTAAGCGGCTTCTAAGATTTTTATTATCTTTTAGGGTTTTATGGTTTTTTTAATATTTTTTATGGTTTTAATATTTTTAAGGTTTTTTTAATAACTATAGGGGTTTAAAGGTTTTTATTGTTTTTAGTGGTTTGGGGATAACATGTGGTTTGGGATTTTTATAATATTTTTCAGGGGTTTTATGATTTTAATGGATATTTAGGGTTTTATGGTTTTTTTACATTTTTAGGGTTTATAGGGATTTTTTTTTTATTTTTTTGGTTTTTTTTGGTTTTTATAGTTTTTTTGAGATTTTGAGGATTTTGAGGGGTTTTTAGGGTTTTTTGGGGTTTTATGGTTTTTAGGGTTTTCCAGGTTTATATGTTTTTTTGGGTATTAGTGGTTTTTTTTAGTATTTCGTGTTTTAAAATTATTTATAATTTTATAATTTTTATTGTTTCGAAGGGTTTTCATACAGTTAGTCAGTTTTTGCATCCTTATTGGGTTTTAGGGGTTTTTTAGGTTTTAAAGGATTTGTAGGCTTTTCTAGTTTTTTACTTTTACAAGATTTTTAATGATTTTTTAGGATTTTAATGGTTTTTTAATTTTTTTGTGTTTTAATGAACTTTGGAGGCTTTAGGAGTTTTCATAGTTATAGAGATTTCGAATTTTGGGGGTTTTCATGGTTTTTAAATTTTTTTTAAGGGTTTTTTGAGTTTTTAGGGTATTGTGGTTTTCAGTGATTTAAAATGTTTTAGAGGATTTAAGGGTTTTAGAGTTTTTAATGGGATTCCAAGGGGTTTTAAGTGGTTTAAGGGTTTTGGGGGACTTTATGGTTTTAAGTATGTTTAGGGTTTTTAGTATTTTTATATTTTTAGATATTTTTAGTGATTATTTATAATTTTTATGGATTTTAGTGGTTTTTAGTTTTTTATGGATTTTTAGGATTTTTTGGGGTTTTTAGTTATTTTATTGTATATTAGTGTTTTTTGGGTTTTTTATGTTTTTAGGGGTTTTCAGGTTTTTTAGCATTTTTAAGGTCTTTCGCAGTTTTAATGGGTTTTCATAATTAATTAGTTTATTTAGGGTCATTATTGGTTTTTAAATATTTTTAGGTTTTTTACACTTTTCAAGGGATTTTAAATGTTTTTAGGGTATTTAGGGTTTTTTATTTTTAAGGGATTTTTACAGTTTTTTAATATTTTTATGGGTTTTAGGTTTTTTAGAATTTTAAATATTATGAGGGGTTTTCAGAATTTTCATGGGTTTTTTTGGGTTTTCTTGGTTTATTTGGATTTTGACGTGTTTTTTTGAGTTTTTTCAGGTTTTTTTGCGTTTTTAAATATTTTTAACATTTTAGGGGTTTGAAGGGTTAACTATGTTTATAGTGGGTTTATCGGGATTTTATTGGGTTTTCGGGTTTTTATGGGTATGGGGTTCTTTTTGATATTCAATGGTCTTTCTGGGTTTTATTGTTATTATATGTTTTTAAGAATTCTGAGGGATTGTTAGGATCTTTATATCTTTTGTGGTATTTAGGATTTATATGAATTTTTAGGGTTTATATGGATTTAAGGGTTTTTATGGTTGTTATAATTATTTATGGTTTTGTGGGGTTTTTTGGTTATTAGGGGGGTTTTGAGTTTTTTTCGGTTTTAAGGGTGTTTAGAATTTTTAATTTTTTTAGCAGTTTTAAGTGTTTTTAGGTGTTTTTAGGTTTTTATGAATTTTAAGGGATTTTAAGGTCTTTATGGGTTTTTATAGTTTTCATTGTTTTTTACAGTCTTTAGGGGTTTTATATTTTCAAATATTTTTCTATTTTTTTGTTTTTAGTGTTTTTAGGGATTTTTAGGGTATTAGGGGTTTTCAAGGATTTCGTGTTTTTAGTTTTTTTTTGGGTTTTTATGTTTTTTTAGTTTTTATGGGTTTTTTGGTTTATATAGTTTATAACATTTTTAGGGGTTTAATGGGTTTTATGAGTTTTTAATGGTTTTTATGGTTCTTATGGAATTTTAAGGTTTTTAGTGTTTTAGTTTTTTTATTGTGTTTAACCGGTTTTTACGGTTTTTCGACTTTTTTTTTGGTTTTTAGGGTTTTTTAGTATTTTGAGGTTTTTAGGGTTTTAGGGTTTTTATGGATTTTGAGGGGTTTTACTGTTTTTCAAGGTTTTTTTGGGTTTTTGGGGTTTTTAATGTTTTTTTGTCGTTTTTTAGGTTTTTAGTTTTATTTGTTTTTAGGGGTTTTAAGGGTTTATGGAGTTTCTTTACTTTTTTGCTGTTTTAAGGGTTTATTATTTTTTAGTGAATTTTTAGAGGTTTTAGGTATTTTTAGGGGTTTAGGTTTTTCTAGGTTTTATGGTTTTTAAGGGTTTTTAGCATTTTAGGGTTATTACATTTTTATAGATTTTTTTTCTTTTTAATAATTTTTATTAGCATTTGGATTTTTATAGTTTTTAGAAATATTCAATGTTTTTACGGTTTTTTTTAGGTTTTTAGGTTTTTCTGGTTTTTAGGATTTTTTGGTCATTTGGTAGTGTTTAGGGGTTTTTTAGTTTTTATGGTTTCTAAGGGTTGTAGAGTTTTCAATGTTTTGGGGTTTTTAATTTTTTGAGAGGTTTTCGTGGGTTTTAGGGTTTTATGGGTTTTTGTGTTTTTTAGGTTTTAAATGTTTTCTAGTTTTAGAGTGTTTTCAGGGTTTTTAAGGGTTTTATGTTTTTATGAATTTTTAGGTACTTCTTATTATTATTATCGTTTAAGGGGTTTTAAGGATTTTGATTCTTTGGGGGGGGGGGTGAGGGGTTTTTTTTGAGACTTTAGGGTTTTTATTGGTATTTTGGTTTTTTATGTTTTTAAAGGTTTTAAGATTTTTTTATTTTTAATTTATTATGGGTTTTAAGTATTTTAAAATATTTTAATGGGTTTTAAGGGTTTTGTGGGTTTTGGGGTTTTTTATGTTTTTTAGAGTTTTTAATTTTTTTAGGGGTTTCAGGGTTTTTCAGGTTTTTTAAATTTTGATGAATTTATAATTTTTTTTAAGATTTTTATGGTTTGTATAAATTTACATGGGGTTAGGGTTCTTAAAAGTTTTTGTGGGTTTTCAGTGTTTTATGGTCTTTTAGGGTTTTTGGGTTTCTAGTGTTTTTTATTGTTTTAGGGGTCTTTATAGTTTTTAAACAATTTTAGGGGTCTAAAATGTTTTTATAGATTTTATTTTTTAGGGTTTTATGGTATTTTATGGGTTTTAGGGTTTATTTAGGGTTTTTATGGTTTTTTACATTTTCCATGATTTTAGGTATTTTTTAGGATTTATAAGGTTTTTATGGATTCTAGTAATTTTTAGTGGTTTTCAAGGTTATTTTATTTATTTTAGGGTTTTTAGGGATTTTAGGTTCTTTTGGTTTTTTAGGTTTTTTATTTTTATTGGTTTTAAGGGTTTTTATAGTTTATAACGTTTTAGAGGTTTTAAGGGGTTTTAGAGTTTTTAGTGGGGTTTTAGAGTGTATATGGTTTCTTAGTGTTTCTTTTGTTTAAATAAATTTATGGTTTTCAAGGGTTTTGTTATGTTTTTGGGAAATTTTTATGGAATTTTTATATTTTTATGGGTTTTAGGGATTTTGAGAGATTTTAGTGGATTTCATGTTTTTATGGTTTTTTGGGGGTTTGGGGGGGGGGGGGTGGTTATTTTTAGGTTTTTGGGTTTTTTTGAATTTTTTAGGTGTTTTAAGGTTTTCTCTGGTTTTTTTAATGTTTCTAGGGGTTAAAATGTTTTAGAGTTTTTAGTGTTTTTTTTGGGTTTTATGGGTTTTATGGTTTTCTTTGGTTTTTAGGGGCAATGACAATGTGAGGATCGAGCTATTCCGGACCCACCGAATTTTATTAAGAATTGGTTTTTAGGGGGTTTTATTTTTTTTACTGATTTTTTAGGGTATTTTGGGTTTTTAGATTTGCATATTTTTATTAATTTCTTAGTATTTTTATGGTTTTGGGGGGTTTTTAGGATTCTTAAGGAATTTTATTCTTTTGAGGTGTTTTCAGGGTTTTTATGGGTTTATGAGTTTTCATGATTTTTAGGGTCTTTTTGGGTTTTTAGTTTATTTTGATATTTTAGTGGTATTATGGATTTTTAGTTTTTTTAGAGTTCTTTGGGGTTTTAATCATTTTTAGTGTTTTTAGAGGTTTTTAGGTGTTTTAGGGGTTTTAGGGGTTTCTAGGGGTTCTAGGGTATTTAAATGTTTTTAGGGGTTTTTATGTTTTTCTAGAGTTTCTTAGGGTTTTAATGGTCTTATGTTTTCAAGGTTTTTAAGGGTATTATTTATGGTTTGAGGTGTTTTATGGTTTTTAGGGGTTTTAGTTATTTATAGTGTTTTTAGGGGTTTTTTGGTTTTTAGAATTTGTATGGTTTCTTGGGTTTTGGGGACTTTTTTTAAATTTTTTTGTTTTAAAGGTTTTTTTAGAGTTTTTAAATGTTTTTATGGGTTTTAAGGGTTCTTATAGTTTTAAATGGTTTTGGGTTTTAGGTTTTTAAAGGGGTTTAAGAGTTTTTATGGTTTTCTAGGGTGTTGAGGGTTTATATATTTTTTATGTTTGCATGGATTTTTGGGGATTTTTTAGTATTTTTTTATATAATATTGGTTTTTACTATTTTTTATGGATTTTAAGGTTTTTAGGGGTTTTGGGTTTTAAGGGTTTTCTAGTGTTTCTAGGTATTTTTAGTGTTTTTATATTATTTTAGTGTTGTTTGATTTCTATTTTATTTTGGGTTTTCATGATTTTTTCGATTTTTTTTGAATTTTTAAGGTTTTAAGGGATTCTTTAATTTTTAGTTATTTTAGGTACATTAGGGGGTTTTAGGGGTTTTAAAGGTTTTTATGGGGGTTAAGTGTTTTTAAGGGTTTTTATGTTTTAGGGATATTTTTTGGGGATTTGGATTTTTATTGATTTAAGTGTTTTTAGGGGTTTTAGGTATTCTGAGGGGTTTTATGGGAATTTAGGTTTTTAGGAGGTCTCAAGGTTTTTAGGGATTTTTTGTATTTTGATGGAATTTTTGGGGGGTTTTGTTGTTTTTTTAGTTTTTAGAGTTTTTTAAAATTTTTAGGGGGTTGAGGAGATTTTACGTTTTTATTGGGTTTTTAGGGTTTTTAGAAGTTTTATGGTATTTTATGTTTATAGGGGTTTTATTGTTTTTAGGGGGATTTTAGGGATATTTGTGTATTTCATGTTTTGTGGTATTTATATGGGGTTTTTACATTTTTTTTGGTTTTCTGTTTGTTTGAGATTTTCTAAAGATTTTTTAGGAGTGTTGGGGTTTTTAGGGTTTTAGGGGATTTATGATTTAATCAGTTTTTTGGGTTCTGAAGTTTTTTTTGAGTTTATTGGGTTCTTAATATTTTTTAGAGTTTTTAATAATTTTTTGGGTTTTAAGGTGTTTTATAGTTTTTAGTATTTTAGAGATTTTATCGATTTTTAGGGGTTCCAGGTTTTTATGCGTATTTATGGTTTTCTAGGGGTTTTCAAATATTTAGTGTTTTTATGTTATTGAGGATTTCAGAATCCTTTTAGGACTTTTATAGTTTTATGTTCAGTAGTATTTTTAGTAATTTTGAGGGTTTGAGGGGATATAAAGGCTTTAGGTGTTGTAGAGTTTTTAGGGTTTTAGGGGTTTTTTGTTTTTATTGTTATTTTTAGTTTTTTAGTATTTATATGATATTTAGAGTTTTTTAACAATTTTAAGGGTTTAAATGGTTTTATAGAGTTTTAGTGTTTTTAAGGGATTTGAGATTTTTTTTATTGTTTTTCCAGTTTTTATGGTTTTCAGTAATTTTAAGGGTTTTTAGGGTTTTTAATGTTTTTAGTGATTTTCATGTATTTTTAAAAACATTTTTACAGTTTTTATGGGTTTTTATGGTTTTTAGTTATTTGAGGGTTTTGGGGGTTTTAAGGGTTTTCATGGGTTTTATGATCTTTGTTAGGGTTTTTTGTTTTTTAGGGGTTTTAATGGTTTTTATATTTTTTAAACATTTTTATTCATTTAATGGTGTTTTTTTAATGGTGTTTATGGTTTTATGTCTATTTAGGGTGTTTATGAGTTTTTGGGATTTTTATGGTTTTTAGGGGTTTTTTCTGTTTTAGTTGTTTTATTTTTTTTACTTATTTTTAGAGAATTTTTATAACATTTATAGTTTTTGGGGTTTTAAGGATTTTTTGGAATTTCATTATTTTTAGCGCTTCTAGTATTTTTTCTTGTTTATAGGATTTTTTAGGGGTCTTAATATCTTTTTTAATTTTATTGGGTTTTTTCTTTGTTTTTATTATTTTTTGTTTTTTATAGTTCATTAACATTTTTTAATGATTTAGGGTTTTAAGAGTTTTTAGTTGTTTTTTAATGAATTATGGGTTTTTAATGTTTTTATGGTTTTTAAACATTTTAAGGGGATTTAGTTTTTTATGTTTTCAGGGATTTTTAAGATGTGTAATTATATTTATGGGTTTTAGGTATTTTTATGTTATTTAGGAATTTTTAGGGATTTTTTGGGTTTTTCGGTCTTTTAAGGGTTTTTAGGGTATTTAGTGATTATATATATATATATTTGGATTTTTATGCCTTTTTGAGTTTTTTGTTTTTAATTATTTTTTAGTATTTAACATTTTTAGTGATTTCAAATATTTTTGATGATTTTTTGGTTTTTATGGGTTTCTAGAGTTTAAATGATTTTAAAGGGATTTTATGGTTTTCAAGGATTTATCATGTTTTAAGGTTTTTTCATTTGCACGAAATTTTTTAGATATTTTAGGATTTTAAAGGATTTTATGGTTTTTAGAGTTATTGAGGGGTTTTGGGTGTTTTAGGGTTTTTTGGGTCTCTTTGAGGGGTTTTAGGGATCTTAGATATTTTTATTTACATTTTTGAGAATTTGAAGGGGTTTTAGTGTTTTTAGTGTGTTTCTTGGGGTTTTATGGGGTTTTAAGGGATTTTAAGATTTTTTGGGGTTTTATTGTTTTCATGGGGGTTTCAAGGTTTTGAGGATTTTATACATTTTCATGGTTTTAGGGATATTTTTTATGAGTTTTATGGTATTTTTGTTTTTTAGTGATCTTGGGGGTTTCTAGGGGTTCTCAGTGGTTTTTAGGGTTTTTAGCATTTTTAATGTTTTTTGGATATTTTGGGGGTTTTACGGTTTTTCTGAGTTTTTTAAAGTTTTTACGTTTTTAGTGTTTTTTAACAATTTTTTGCATTTAAGGGATTTTAGATTTTTTTAGTGATTTTTCACTTTTGTATGTTTTTTAGATTTTATGGTTTTTAGGGGTTTTATGGTTTTCAGGGGGTTTTCAAAGTTTAATGGTTTTGTATGTTTTCAGTTACTCATAGGGATTTTTAGGTTTCTTATGGATCCTTTATAATTTTTATGGGTCTTAATTTTTTTATGGTTTTTAATTATTTATAGTTTTAAGGTTTTTAAGGTTTTTACAGATTTAGGGTTTTCAAAAGTTTTAGGGTCATTTGGGTTTTTAGGGGTTTTTTGTTTGTTAGGGGTTTTTTAGGTTTTTTAGAGTTTTTAACATTTATAGGGATTTTAAGGGTTTTATAGATATTAGTGTTCTTTTTTTATGTGCTTTTAGGGTTTTTACAGTTTTTAGGGTTTTTAATGGTTTTCAAGGATTTTTCAGTTTTTTATGGTTTTTTATGTTTTTACATATTTTTAGGGATTATTTTTGGATTTTTTGGTTTTTCTATTTTTTATTGTTTATAAAATTTTTGAGGCGTTTTAGAGTTGATCAGAGTTTTGAGCTTGTATTGGGATTTTTAGGGGTTTATAGCCTTTTTGGATTTTTATGGTTTTTCATGAATTTTAGGGTTGTCAAGTTTTTTCAAAGTTTTTTTATGCTTTTTTGGAGTTTTAAGGGTTTATAGAATTTTTAGTGGGCTTTTTGGGTTTTAAGGGGTTTAAAATGTTTATATTTTTTTCAAGGGGGGTTATGGGTATTTATGTTTTTTAAATTTTAAGGTATTTTTATTGTTTTTAGGGTTTTTATTGTTTTTAGGGTTTTTAGGATTTTTAGGTTTTTTATGGATTTATTTTGGTATTTTTGGGTATTTAGGGTTTTTAGGCATTTTTTTAGATTTTCAGGTTTTAGGGCCTTTTATGTTTTTATGGTTTTCATTGAGTTTTTATTATTTTTTGGATTTTTATGTTTTTTAAAAAATTTAGTGGTTTAATGTATTTTTATAGTTTTTAGTGATTTTAGTGTCTTAATGAGTTTTAATATTTTTAAAGATATTTGGGGTTTTATGGTTTTTAGGGATTTTTAGGGTATTTATTTTTTCATGGAATTTTAGGGGTTTTTATGATTTTTATGGATTTTTGGATTGTTTGTTTTTTCTAGGGATTTTTAGGGTTTTGAGGGGGTTTTTGTGGGGGAAGGGGGGTTGTGGGTTTTCAGCTCATCTGGGGTTTTATGGGGTTTTTTAGGTGGTTTTATATTTTTTAATATTTTTATGAGTTTTATGGGGTATAGAGTTTTAAATTATTTTAGTGGTTTTACTGTTTTTAGGTGTTTTGAGTTAATTAGGGGTTTTTAGGGTTTTTAGTGTTTTTTAGTTTTTTACCTTTTTTGGATTTTAAGTATTTTTAAGGATTTTTATGGTTTTTGGATTTCTTTAGGTGTTTCTGGGATTTTGAGGGTTTTAGGGGTTTTTTGTGTTTTTTGTTTTTTTTGTATTTTATGGTTTTGGTAGTCTTTAGGGTTTTTAGGGTGTTATGAGTTATTTAGGATTTTTGGTTTTTAAGAGTTAATTTAATTTTTTGGAGTTTCTAGGGTTTTTATAGTTACTCATGGTATTTAGGCATTTTATGGGTTTTAAATGTTTTTAGTGGTGTGTCAATTTTTTTTGGGTTTTATATGTCTTCATGTATTTTTTGGGATTTTTAGGATTTTTAGAGTTTTAGGGATTTTTAGGGCTTTTTGGGGTATTTAGGGTTTCTAAGGGGTTTTTTGGGTTTTTATGGGTCTTTAGATTTAGGATTTTTTATTTATTTAGTATTTTAAAGGGATTTTGAGTTTTTATATATGTTAGGGGTTTAACAAGTTTTTATATTTTTTTATAATTTTTATGGTTTTGGGGGGTTTGGGTTTTTTATGGTGTTTAGCGAATTTTCTGGTTTTCATGGTGGTTTAATGGTATTTATGGGGTTTATGGGTTTAAGGTTTTTTAATGTTTACATGGGTTCTAGGAAATTTTTATGATTTTTATTGTTTTTCAGGATTTTGGGGATTTTGAGGGGTTTTGGTGGTTCTTAGGGTTTTTAGGATGTTTATGGTTTTAGGGGTTTTTGTGTCTTTTGTATTTTTAGGGGAATTTTTAGTTTTTTATGTTATCTTTGTTTTTTTAATGTTTTTAATGTTTTTATGGGCCTTAAGGGTTTTAGATTTTTAGTGGTGGGTTTTGGTGTTTTTTAATGTTCATAAGGGTTTTAAGGAATGAAGGTTTCTTCTAGGGTTATAGGGTATTTTACATTTCCTAGGATTTTTCAAGATTTCTGAGGATTATAATGTTTTTATTGATTTTTAATGTTTTTGGGATATTGTTGGGCTTTATTATTTTTCATGGTTTTTACTGGTTATTACGATCTTTATGGTTTTTTTGGGTTTCTATGTAATTTTTATTTTTTAGGGTTTTTATTTTTTTTAGCTTTTAATTTTTTAGAGGGTTTAAGGGTTTTTAGAGTTCCTTAGTGGGTTTTCAGTGTTTTCATGGGGTTTGAACAGTTTTTTATGTTTTTATGGGTTATTATGTTTTTATAGATTTTTTAGGATTTTTATAATGTTTTAAATTTTTAGGGATTCCTAGGGGTTTTATAATTTTTATGGTTTCTAGGGTTTTTAGGGTATTTATTGATTTTGAGGGGTATTCACGGTTTTGAATAATTTTATTGTTTTACATGGGTATAGGGTCATTTATTTTTTTATTTCATTGTGTTTTTAGTATTTTTAAGACTTCTAATTTTTATGAAATGATTTTAGAGGTTTTTAGGGTTTTTTGTGTTTTTAGAGTTTTTATTTGGTATTTTGGGTTTTTATGGGTTATTCAGTTTTTAAGGTTTTAAATTGTTTTTTGATTTTCAGGGGTTATTTAGTGGTTTAGTATTTTTCTTTTTTCATGGATTTTTAAGATTTTTTTTGAGTTTTATGGTTTTAGGGGTTTTAGGTTATTATGATGTTGTAAGGTTTTTAGGGTGTTTTGATGGGTTTTTAGGAATTTTTTGGGGTTTGAGATATTTTAGGGGTTTAAAGGTAATTTTATAGTTTTTTATGGTTTTAATTTTTTTCAATTTTTCTAACATTTTTGGGCTTTTATGGGGTTTTAGTTTTTTTAGTTGTTTTTAGGATTTTTATTATCTTTTAGTGTTTTTAATATTTTAGAGGTTTTAGGGTTTTTGTGGGTTTTATAGTGTTTTTAGAGTTTTTTAGGTTTGCAGATATTTTTAAATATTTTTATTTATTTTAATGGTTTTTAGATTATTTTAGGGTTTTCTTCGTATTTTTAGGGATTTTGGGGGGTTTTTGGGTTTTTTTGATTTTTTTTAATTTTAAGTTGTATTATGTTTTTTGGGATTGAGGGTTTTTTTTTGAGTTTTTGGGTTTTTAGATTTTCTTTAACATTTTTATAGTTTTTATGAGGTTTCAGGGTTTTATGGTTTTAGGGGTTTTTATAGATTTTATGGATTTTTAAGTGGTTTAGGGTTTTTTATGTTTTCTAGGTTATTTAGAGATTTTTTTGGGTTTTGGGTTTTTGGGATTTATAGGGTTTTAAGGGTATTTAGGTTTTTTATGTTTATTAGCTTGTTTTTTTGTTTAATTTTATATTTTTTTGGGTTTTCAGTGATTAAAGGGGTTTTTATCGTTTTTTACATTTTACAGGGTATTATGGTTTTTAGATTTTTTAGTTTTTTAGTTTTCTTATGGGTTTTTAGGAGTTTTCATGGTTCTATGGTCTTTATAGTTTTAAGTGGTTTTCCAATGTTTGATGAGGTTTTTAAATTTCTATATATGTTTTGAGATTTTTATGAGTTTTATGGTTTTATGGATTTCTATGGTTCTTAAGTATTTTTTGTTTTTAGGGGTTTCTAGAGTTTTTAGGGGTTTTCATGGTTCTATAGGTTTTTTTTATAGATTTTATCGGAGTTTATGGGGTTTTAAAGTTGTTAGTGCTTTTAGTGTTTTTAGTGGTTTCAAGGGGTTGTAGGGTTTTTACATTTCCATGGATTTACAAGGAGTTTTTTTTGGATTTTATGTTTTTTTTATCATTTTTAGTGTTTTGGGAGTTTTTATTTTTTTTAAAGTGTTTTCAGTGTATTTAGGATTTGTAGAGTTTTTAAAGTATTTAGGGGATTTTAGGGGTTTTTTGAGATTTTTGGGTTTTAATGATTTGATAGTTTTTATCATTTTTATCGTTTTTAATAGTTTTTATAGTTTTTAGTGAGTTTTAGGGATTTTTAATGCTTTTAGGGGTTTTTATAATTTTCCAGTTTTTTCATTGTTTTTATCGTCTACTACATTTTTAGGGATTATTATGGATATTTAATATTTTTATGGGTTTTAGGGGTTTTCTTTTATTTTAGAGTTATTGGTGGTTTCTAAGGGTTTTTTATATTTTTAGGGGTTTTGGTTTTTATGTTTTTGTTGGGTTTTATTTTTTTAGTGTTTTTTTGGGTTTTAAAGGTTTTTCATATTTTTTAGGTCATTATGGGTTTTAGTATTTTTAAAGTTTTTAGTGGGTGTTTAGGATTTTATTGATTTGTAGTGTTTTTGAGATTTTTAAGGATTTTTAATGTTTCTCTTGGGTTTTTTAGGATTTATATGGTTTTTATATTTTTAGGGATTTTTAGATCTTTTTTAGGTTTTTTATATTTTTAGTATTTTGTGGTTTTTAGGGTTTTTATGGATTTTTAGAGTTGTATGTCTTTCGGGGTTTTATTTTTTTTATGTTTTTTTCATTTTTAAGGCATTTTATGTTTTAAGGGTTTTGGGGTTTTTAGTGATTTAGAGGTATTTTAGTGTTTTTTATGTTTTTAGGGGTTAAATGTGTTTTTGTAGTTTTTATGGTTTTATGGGTTTTATAGTTTTTTAGGTTTTAGTTATTTTTAATGGTTTTCATAGGGTTATTCAGGGAATTAAGGGGTTATAATTTTTTTCGGATTTCTAGTGATTTTTTATGTTTTTTATTCATTTTAGGCTATTAACGGATTTAGGGAGTTTGAGGTTTTAGGGGTTTTTCAGTGGTTTTAATGTTTTTTGGATTTTTCATGGTTTTTTTGTTTTTTTGGTTCTAATGGTGTTTATGGGTTTTACACTTTTTCGACGTGTTTAGGGATTAAAGGGATTTTCGTATTTTTTTGTTTTGGGGGGGGGGGGTTATAGGTTTTTAGGGGGTTTTAAGGTTTTTAGAGTATTTATTATTTTCAGTGAGTTTTGATGGGTTTTTATGTTTTTAGGGACTTTTAGTCATTCTTTAGGATTTTTATGGTTTTAGGTTTTTTAAAGATTTTTAGACATTTATAGAGTTTTTTGGGTTTTAGGGGTTTAGGTGTTTTTACGGTTTTCGGGGTATTTTCTGGGTTTTCAGGGTTTTTTGAGTTTGATTGGGTTTTAATGGGATTTTAATGTTATAAAAATTTAACGGGGTTTAAAGGTTTTTATATATTTTAATGGGATTTATGGTTTTTATTAGTTTTTAAGGTTTTTAGGGGTTTAATGGTTTTCGAGGTATTTTTAGGATATTTTATATTTTCAAGTATTTTTATAGGTTTGTTAGGAATTTTATTGTTTTTAGAGATTTTTATGGTATTTGGTGATTCTGAGTGGTTTTAGGGGTTTTCCTAGTTTTTAGGATTTTTATGGGTTTTAATGTCTTTTTGTGTTTTTAGTGTTATTTGGGTTTTTTTATTTTTAGGGGTTTTACGGTTTCCTAGAGTTTTTAATGTTTTTAGGGGTTCTATGTGTTTTAGAGTACTAAGAGGGGTTTAAAGTTATTTAGGGTTTTTTGGGGTTTTTTGGTTTTTAGGGGTTTTTTGGTTTTTCAATGGTTTAGGGTTTTTTTCATTTTCATGGATATTTATGCCTTTTAGGTTTTTTTAGTTGTGTTGATTTTTCATAGATTTTGAGGGTTTTAGTGTTATCACAGGTTTTTAGTGTTTTTTTGTTTTTCATGGACATTTTGGGTTTTATTGTTTTTTAGTATTCATTTTTTTATTCATTTATATAGTTTTAACATTTTAAAGGTTTTTATAGTTTTTAGTGGGGTTTTATGGTTTCAATCTGTTTTTAAAGTTTTTAATACTTTTAGGTGTTTTTATGTTTTTTGGGATTTGTAGGGAATTTTTTTGGATTTTATGGTATTTAGTGTTGAATTAGGGTTTTTATGGGTTTATGGTTTTTTAGGGTTTTTAGTGTTTTTAGGGGTTTTAGGGTCTGTATATTTTTATATTTTTTCACATTTTTAATGTTCTTTATGGTTTTTAAGGGTTTTATATTTTCTAAACATGTTTAGGGGGTTAAGGGGTTTTTAATGTTTTAGTGGATCTCAGGTTTTTACAGTATTTAGGTTTTTTTAAGGTTTTATGAAATTCAAAGGGTTTTTAGGGTTTTTATTGCTTTACATTTTTAGGTATTTTTAGGTATTTTTTTACGTTTTTATTTTCTTTATGGTTTTTAGGATTTTTAGTGATTTAGCATATTTTTTGGGGTTTTCAAGGGGTTTTTAAGATTTCAAGTATTTTTATGGGGTTTTGGGATTTTAGGGGCTTTTGAGTTTTTTTTGGGTTTACGGGTTTTTATTATTTTCTAATATTCATGGGGATTTTTGGGTCTTTATAGTTTTTAGTAGTTTTAGGGTTTTTATGGGATTTTTGTGCCTTAATATTTTCAGTGGTTTTTATGGATTTCACGTATTTTTAGGGTTTTTAAATTCTTAATTATTTTTGGGTTTTTTTAGGATTTTTTTTATTTTCATTGATTTTAGGGGTTTAGGGGTGTTCATAGTTTTTAGGGTTTTTAGGTTTTCGAGGGTCTTTAGGGGGTTTAATTGTTTTTTTTGGTTTCTTAGGGTTTTTTAGATTTTTTAAACATTTTAAGGGGTTTAAAGTGTTTTTAGAGTATTTAGTTGGTTTATTGCATTTTAATGGATTTTTAGAGATTTTATGGTTTGGGGGGGGGGGGTTATGGTTTTCATGGATATTTCAGGGTTTTTTATGTTTTCAGTGGTTTTTAGTTATTTATTTATTCCTTTGGATTTTTTGTTTTTAATTTTTCTTATCATTTTTAGGGTTTTAGGGGTTTTCATGATTTTAAGTTTTTAGGGGTTTTATAATTTTTAGGTTATTTTGGGGGTTTTTTGTGGTTTTTTGTGTTATTAGTGTTTTTAAGGTTATAAAGAGTTTATTAATATTTTCATAGGTTTAATGGGTTTTTAGAGTTTTTAGTTTTTTTGAGTTTTTATGATTTTTTATGGTTTTTATGGGTTTTATTGTTTTCAGAGGTTGTTACGGGTTTTAGGGGTTTTTAGGATTTTAGGTATTTTTTAAGATCTTAGATTTTTTAAGATTTCTCAGTGTCTTATATGGACATTTAGGGTTTTTTTTGGGTCTTTTCATGGTTTTTAAGTTTTATGTGGTTTTTAGGTTTTTGGGGGTCTTTTAATGCTTTTTGGGATTTGTTGAGTTTTTACAGGATTAAGGTTTTGTTAATGTTTTCAAAAAAAATTTGGGGTTTTAAGGGTTTTAATGGGTTTTAGTGGGTTTTTAGGTATTTCATGGGTTTTAGGGTTTTTACGGTCATTAGGGGATTTTATGGATTTCTAGGGGTTTTATGGGCTTTTAGGGTTTTTTACACTTTTAGGGATTTTATGGAATTTTTAGGATTTTTAGGGGTTTTCATGGTTTTAAGGACTTTTTTGTTTTTAGGGGGTTTCTTTTGAATTTTTAGGACTTTTAATGGTTTTTAAAAAATTTATTATTTTTATGAGTTTAAATTTTTCTAGAGTTTGTAGAGTTTTAAGGTTTTTATGGTTTGCTATGTATTCAAAGATTTTAGGGTTTTTTATTTTTTTAACAATTTTTTGGTATTTTTTTATAGATTTTGAGTGGTATTTTGGTTTTATTTTCAGTTTTTTAGTTTTTTAGAGTCTTTAACGTATTAAGGGGTTTTTGAGTTTTTCATGCTTTTAGGGTTTTTATGTGTTTTATGGTTTTTAGGTATTTTTGGGAGTTTTAAGTTTTTCATGTATTTTTAGGGTTTTTAGTAGGTTTTTATGTTTTCAAGGTTTTTTAGGTTTTTTTAGGATTTTAAGGTTTTGGGGGTTTGGGAGTTTTTAAGGGTTTTAGGGATTTTGAGGGGTTTTTGTGGTTTTCAGGGTTTTTAGGGATTTTAGTGATTTCATGGGTTTTATTATCTTTTGGGGTTTTATGTTTCTATATGTTTTTATGGTATTTATGGATTTAGGGTATTTAATTTTTAGGGGTTTAAAGGCTTTTTGTAATTTTTAGTGGTTTTATGGTTTTCATGGGTTTTTTGTTTTTTAAGGTTTTTTGGAGATTTTTTGGTTTTTAGGGGGTTTTCAGGATTTTTAAGGTTTTTTATATTTGAGGAATTTTTTGTGCCTTTGTATGATTTTTATGATTTTTAGGGATTTTAGAGTTTTTAGGGATATTATGGGTTTTTATGGTCTTTTAGTTTTTTAGATATTTTCAGGGGTTTGGGTTCATTTTGGGGTTTTCGGGTTTACTGAGTTATTTAGGACTTTTAATGTTTTTATAGTTTTTTAATGTTTTAGGGGTTTTAAGAGTACTTATAATTTTTAATGGTATTTAGTCTTTTATTGGTTTTTATGTTTATAAAGGTTTTAGGTGTTTTATAGTCTTCAAATGTTTTTAGGAGTTTTTGGGTTTGTTTTATTTTTAGGTAATTTTAGAGATGTTTTAGTATTTTAATGGTTTTAAGGGTTATTAGGGATTTTGAAGGGTTTTTTGTTTTTCTGGGGTTTTTAGGGTTTTTAGGGTGTTTTTTGGGATTTGGGGTTTTTTGAGTTATTTATGGATTTTAAATTTATTTTAGTTTTTTTAACAATTTTAGGGGTTTTGAGGGGTTTTAGTGTTTTGTGAGGTTTTTAGGGTTTTATGGGGTTTTTATGGATTTAAGAGTTTTTAATGGTTGTCAAGTTTTTATAGAGGTTTTTATGTTTTTGATGTTTTTATGGATTTTATAGGTTTTTTAGGTTTTTTAGGGTTTTATGAATTTTGATGGTGTTACAGTTTTTTAGGGTTTTTAGGGGTTTTAGGGTTTTTCCGGTTTTTAAGGTCTTTTGGGATTTTAGGGTTTTTGGGGTTAATTTTTTTTATAATTTTTAAGAATTCTTAATTATTTTAAGTTACTTTAGGGGTTTTGGTGTTTTTTCAGGTTTTTATGGTTTTTTATTATTTTTAAAGGGTTTTATGGTTTTCAAGGGGTTTTCAAGGTTTTAGGGTTTTCTACGGTTTCTGAGATTTGTCCGAATTTTTAAGAATTTTTATGGGTTTTAGGGATTTATTGGGATTTTAGGAACATTGAGGGGTTTAGTGGTTTTCAATGGTTTTAGATTATTTATGGGTGGTGATAGTTTTTTTGTGTTTCTTTATGGGTTGAACGTTCTTTAGAGTTTTTATCATTTTTTTGGGGTTTAAAGGGTTTAGTGTTTTTAGTGGGGTCTTAAGGGAATTATGGGGTTTATGGGTTTTAGGGGTTTTTAGGGTTTAAAACGTTTTTATTGGTTTTTTGGGATTTTCGTAATTTTTACCTTATCAATTATTTATAGATATTTTTAGGATTTTGATGGTTTTTAGGGTTTTAGGGTCTTTATAGATGTTTTTGTGCTATGAAGCTTTTTTTTGGTTATTAATATTTTAGAGGTTTTCGTATTTTTAGAAACTTTTGGGTAATTATTTTTCTTCAAGTTTTGATATTTTTATGTTTTTATAGTGTTTTTAACGTTTTTGGTATTTAAAGTGATTTTAAAATATATATTTTTCTTTAAGGGTTTTATTGGATTGAGGACTTTTATGGTTTTATGTGGATTTATGGTTTTAAACTGTATTTAAGGTTTTTAGTGTTTTTCATGTCTTTAGGGATTTTTTCGGATTTTTTTATGATTTTTATGGTTTTTAGGGTGTTAAGCGGTTTTTATGAATTTTTAGCGATTTAAAGTCTTTTTAGGGATTTTAATGTTTTGATGGTCTTTTTGGGTTATTGGTGGTTTTTTTGTTTTTTGTTATTTTTAGAGTTTTTTAGATTTTTTAAAAATATTTCAGGCCTTTTATTGTTTTTAGTTGCCTTTTATGGTTTTTATTGGAATTTAGTTTTTTAATTTTTTGAGTGGTTTTATGGGTTTCATGGGGTTTTTAATATTTTTATGTTTTTTTATGTTTTTTGGATTTTTAAGTAATTTTTAGGGTTTTTAGGAATTTTATGGTTTTTAGGTATTATGAGTGTTTTTAGAGGGTTTTAGGGGTTTTAGGGGTTTTAAGGGTTTTGGGGTCTTTTGGGGCTTCAAGTGTTATTTCTATTTTAAGGGTTTTAATGATTTTTTTGAATTTGCTAACATTTTAAGCAAATTAAATTGTTTTTATAGGTTTTAGAGGGTTTTAGGTTCTTTAGGGATTTTAATTTTTATGGGTTTTTATGTTTTTTCGAGGGTTTTAGTGTTTTTTATGGATTTTTATGTTTTTAGAGATTTTTAGGGATTGCTTAGGATTTTTATTGTTTTGGTTGTTTTTTTATTTTTAAGATAAATTGATGTTTTTTATGGGTTTCCAGGATTTTAAATGGTTTTACCTGTAATTTGAGGGTTTGTTGGGGTTTCCAGGGTTTTTTATTTTTAGGGGTTTTTTTGGGTTTTTTGGGTTTTTTGGGACATTAGTGGGTTTTTGAGTTTTTTAGTGTTTTTATGATTCTTTAGAGTTTTTAATTATTTTAGGGGTTTTAGTATATAATTGTTTTTGAGGGTTTTATGGGGTTTTAAAGGTTTTTAGGGGTTTCCTGGTTTTTGGGGGTTTTCTGGGATTTTAGGGGTTTTTTACTTTCTCAATAATTTTTAGGGGTTTTTAAGATATTTTTGAATTTTAATTTATTTAAGTATTTTTTGAGATTTTGAGGGTTTTCAGGGGTTTTTAGGGGTTTTATGTTGTTTTTGGGGTTTTCTGGGTTTTTAGGTTCTTTTTGTGTTTGAAGTGATTTTTTGAGTTTCTTTAAGGTTTTAAGATATTTTTAAAAAAAATCAGGGTTTTAAGGGTTTTAGAGGTTTTAGTTGGTTTTTTGTAATTTTATCAGTTTTTAGGGTTTTATGGTTTTTAGTGGTTTTTTGGTTTTCCATGAGTTTAAGATATTTTGCATTTTCAGTGATTTTTAGGGATATTTTATGATTTTTATAGTTTTTATGTTTTTTTATAGTTCGTTTTGGATTTTGAGGGTTTTAGGGATTTTCAATGTTTTTAGGGGTATTAGGGTTTTTTATTTATTTACGGGATTGAACTTTTTATAGATTTTTATAATTTTTAGGGGTTTAAAAGGTTATTGGGTTTTTTACTACATTTTAGGGCAAAGAAGATACGAGGATCAGGCTACTCCCTACCCCAAAGTTTATTAATGAAATGACACAGCACACAAGGGAGGGGAAGGGTCAAACAACCCACACCCAAAAACCCTTTAAAACCCCAAAACCACACAACCCCAAGAATAAAGACCAAACAAACACACCAAAACAAACAGAGCAGAAAAACAAAAAATTCCCCCACATCACCTCCCAACCAGACAGCAACATGCATCCATCAGCACCAAGGCCAGCAATCATCCACTATCATTCAGAAACACCAAAACCATCTTCAAAAATTTCATCAGCCCAATTTCAACATCACAAAGTCACAACCATCATCCTCTTTCAGCCCCAAGCCAAACACCATCACAACTGTACCCATCAAACAGTGACATCTTCCAGCAATCGGTGACAAAAGACCAGTAGCAGCCACCACCAAAGAACACACACCATAAAAAATTACCAACAACAAGAGAACCGTAGGGAAGGAAAACAGGAAAGAAGTATGACCTTGGGCCTCCCCCCTCCAGGCCATAGGCGCCGACCCCGAGAAGACCATAACATACCATAACCGCAGACAAGTCGAAAGAATATGGGAGGGGATACACCACTCCATGGCCTCAACCGGAACCCGAAGTCTAGGGGGAGCCAATCTCAACCTACATCCAGCATCCCGGAGGAATAAACTAACACGCGTGAGCCGCAACGAGATCCCGAGGAAGGGGGAACACCAAAACTATAACCAGGAACACCACGACCAAAACCAAGTCCTCAATGCCACAAAAACCCCTAGATTTAGAAAGGAGGACACCGAATCGGAAGATCTGATGACGACCGATACAAGAAAAGGATCCGGAAGCCAGGAAGTTTGGGGTCATCAAAGCACAAGACAGATCCAGAAGAGAATGAACTGAGGCTGAAGCTAGAAATTGAAGTTTCCAAGCGCGATGAAGCCACCACCAGGACAAGATCGAAGTCATGATTCACGGAAGCAACTTCCATCGGTGCTGATCCAGAAAGAGGTCGATGTCACCGAGGACGGGCTATGCCAAAGGGGGAAGGGAGGCGAAAGTGAGGGGGAACCCTAGCGGCTCGAGGGTAGTGAAGAGACACCACTCTGAGTCCTCTTGAGGGTTTTAGGGGGTTTCGCTACTACATTTTAGGGGTTTTATGACTTTTTATTATTTTTTAATCTTTAAGTGTTTTTATGGGTTTTAGATATTTTTCAAGGTTTTAGATGTTTTTATGCTTCCATGGATTTTTATGGTTTTTTTAATTTTATCTTTCTTATGGGATTTGAGATTTTAGGTATTTTGAAGGGTTTTAAGGGTTTTGGGGGGTTTTAGGGTTTCTATGGACTTTTTGGGTCTTAGGGGTTTTCATTCTTCTTAGGTTATTATTGTTTTTAGTGGTTATTCTCATTTTTTATGGGTTTTTGGGTTTTTAGGGTTTTTATGGATTTTTTGGGGTTTTAAAAGATTTTAGGGGCTTTATATTTTCCAAAGGGGTTTCTGGGTTTTTTTGTGTAGTTTAAATTTTCAAGAATATTTTGTGATTTTTTGGGATTTTTTTTGTTTTTAGTGTTATTATAGTTTTTAGGGATTTTTTAGAGCTATCTGGGCTTTTAGTTTTTTTATATTATTGGTGGTTTGTTCCGCCTCCAAGGTGGCACACGTATGGGCAGTGCAGAGATGGTACAGTAAGGATCATAACCTGTATCATTTTTCATAAATATGGGCTCTCGTCGAATTTACCATTCCTTTGTTCTGACCCATTCAACATAATTATCCATTAAATAAGGTTGAATTAACCTTGTGGGGAACTGTTGGTCCCCAGTGGGTGATTGTGTGGGGGTCAAGCACTAATGGAACCAATCCTTATCAGATATAACTTCCTCGGATGGTCTCCAACGATTTTTTTAGTGAAGCTAAGAACACCCAATGACCCTGGTATCCATGACTCATGACCTGCTTTCCCAAGGCAGATGCTCATCGGCTAATGATTTGGCCAACAAAACTTGAGGACTCCATTGGTTGGTAGGATGGGAGGTCATGCTCCCTGCACCCTTCCAGGGGAATATTGTTGCATGTTCTAGGACTCTCTTGTAGATTTAAGTCTTGTTCATATGATCGTGAATCCTTGGTTCATTACTGAAGTGTTCCCATAGGCTACCCTTGGTTTGCAAGATCGTCGTGGGCACAAATTTCTTTGATACCAAAGATGTTCTGCTGACTAATCCATATATAATGTGCCTTGGAGTTTATCGTCATCTAGGGAGGACTGAAGGTGACTTGATGTTGGTATCGGGCCCATAAATAGGGATTACTATGTATCCTCAATAGAGGAATCAGAATCCATGTAGTTCGGATGTGTGGGGATTACTCATGGAAGATGCCCATTTGATATACATGATTGGGTGGACCCTTTTGGGATGAGCACCCTTTTGAGCTCGAGCCTTCTGAAAGGAATCCTACATATCCGGATCTGGTCAGGAATCCGAGTTCTCATAGTTCAGATGATGTGACGATGTTGTAATCCTCACAAACCTCTAAACTTATGTGAGTCATGCTCAGTGTGGGAAATAAGAGTATGTGAAAGATTAAACAATGCACATCCCTCCTCCCCTACTAGCTAAGAAGAAAGAGCCCACGACGAAAGAGTTCGGGGTGACCATGGGTGTTGGTGAGGAGCAACAAACCTTTACATGTGGATTGGCATTAAAGTTCACGCGGCCCAACCACAGATGATTGGGGACTTACCTTAGTGGGAGGGCCCCAAATTTTTTGTAAAGGGGAGAAGTTTCATCCTCATAAAAGGGGGAAGCGAACATAACCCCTTAGATTGATCATGATTCCTCACTAAATGGAAAAGAAAGTGATCACCCCTTATCCTCTGAACAGGGAGGTCCACATCAGCATCCCCAGGTTGGAATCTTGGTTACCACGGGAATGTAGCCTTCAAGGAATTCCCAAATCCCGCACCTTTGTTGGGAGGGCCTTCGTGACTCCACTTACCATTGGTATGTAGATTCAATGGGGCATGCTGATGTGCCTGATGGATTGATCACACGGTTCTTGTGGATTAGGAGGAGGCTTTTTCCTAGCTCCAAAGAACTGGATGGTGAAGGGATTACGGAGGACTCGACGATAATTGTGGGGTGAGGTTTGAACCGAAGGGAACGATACACGAAAACACCCCATTCCGCGTACTGGTTTCTCATACAGGATGGGGAAGGCCCTGCATACCGTAGCAGTATGCAGTCAGGAGGTCCATCCATGTACCACTATGGTACATAGGCATGGTTATCACCAACCTGTACCAAAGTGTTACGTGGCTTACCATGCCGCTTTGGGTTATATCCGCGTACTGATTAGGTACACGACATCGGGTTCATTCCACGTAGTGGTATGCTACATGGAGCGCCATATTAAATAAGTGTTGGGGGAATTACCATTCATGGAAAATTCATCTGTTAGAAGTCTTTGGTTCTCGTTTCACCAGTTGGGTTCTTGGTTCTTATTATTATTATTCAATTCCCCCATTTTCATGTTTTATGGATGGTTGTACCTATGGAATAAATGGTTTGCAGTTCATGCTTCTCCAATGAAACAAGACGGATGGTGGGGTGAAACCTCTGAGTTTCCCCCAAGCATTCATCGCATGTACTTCCCTCAATCCATCTCCTCTCTTCCACCTTTTTTCTCTTATTCTTCTGATCATCTCCTTTAATAGTGCATCAGAATGATCATATCTACTAGGCATGCGGCACCGTTTGCAGAGGCCCATTGAAGAATGTTTCTAACCCGTGGAAGACTCAATCAATCTGGGGTTTGCAGAAAAATTAGTTCGCGATAATGGTTCACAAAACTCTGATCGACCATTTAATTAGTCAACTGAGGGGTTCACGACATGGTATTCGGACGGTCTTCTAAACATAACTCCTTTGGTTTACGTGGTTCACGGTTTTGCCTGCCCACTGGCCATCGTTTCACAGGTCAGTGGTTCGCGGACCGTCCCGCATACCTGAAGGTTCGTGATCCATCTTCTTCGCAAACCATTACCAGTAATGGTACTTGGGCTATTTAAAAACACGAATTCCTTCAAGTTACATGAAATACATACAACTCAATTTGAGTCCTTTTGAATTTATAAACTTATATAAGAGCTTGATTCCTTCTATAAAGAGATTGTAGGAGTATTTCTTCACCTTGGTGGAATTTTCAGGACCCTATGAAGGCCGCCATCAAAATGATGTCCGTTTAGAATGAAAAGGGGACTATTCCAATGTAGAAGATGTCCTGAACTGAAATGGTTAACGGTAGAAAAGCTAGACCCAGTAAGAGGGGACCACACCTATATATATGGGCCCATGTCATTTGTCTTTTATTATTTCTCATGGTGAAATGTAATCCCAACTTCATAGCCTCCTTCTCTTTCGCGTATCATGCTCCTTACAAAAACCTCATTTTTGAACCATTTTGTATCTTTCGAGAACTGATTTCCTCACCCTTTTTCCTGTCTGTGTACCACATTTTGTCTTCTGCAAACAGGACTATGGAAATTTAAAACATAAAATCTAGTTTCTTTATAGAAGAAGGCTACGCAGCTGACTTGTTTGCATACCAAACATGGATCGGAGAACTGAACCACAAAAACTATTAATACAGACCTAAATTTTAATCCACAACTTATGAAGTTGAACATAACTGAGGCCGAGGATCATTATTTCAACATTCCAAGTACCATTCTATTCATCGGCCAATGGTTCACGGGCCTCCTCATAGCAGTCATTCTGTGTACCAGGGCTGTACGTGGTGAATAGTATTCGCATACTATAGCTGTTGGTGGAGTAGCTTCCACATGTTATACTATACGTGGAATTCTATTTTCGTATACTGTTTTTTAGGAATAGTATGCATAGTTTTTTGTAGACATTTTTCTATTCCTTTAGCCATTTTGTCATAGCCTTTTCCTAACAATTCTTATCGGACTGACTTCTCGTCGACTTTTGGATCTTCTATGTAGGTTACAATGGTTGATTCACAGGATGATGATAACATTAATGCTTCTTCTAAGGGTACTATTTCTTCTCCAATTTCTGTTGCTGCTGAAAGATCAATGGATATGACAGTTTCGGCTGACGAAAAGTCTCCAGTCACTCCATTTTACCAATCCATTGCAAATCTGATCATAGTGGGTCAATGGGAGTACCGGATCTCAGATAGGATTCCTTCCTATGGGTTTGGCCTTATGTCTGACACAACAATCCCATATCCTAACCTGACTGACTATCCCTCTGCTTGGAAAATTAATGCATCTATTCGAAAGTCCATAATCTCTTTAAAAGGAGGGTACCTTCAGAGAGAGACTACTTATGGTTCCTTGCTTCATTATTCACCTCAAACCTTAGAAGGGGTGCAGTAGAAACCAGATCATATAGCCCACTGTTTCCAGAGCATAGCAAGAAATGCTACAACAAATGAGCAGCGTGCTTGGTCATCTTGACAGGACTTTCTCCCTGGAGGCTCATTTGGCGTGGATTGGGGGGTAGCCCTTTTGGGTTCTCTAGAGTTGTGAAGAATTATAAGCTGATTTAAACCTTTTGGGACTGTATGAGGCCACCTGGGTTTCTCAGACATACACCCATCATCCTACTACTCTTATTTCATTTCTTTTGTGTATGTGGAGTCCAGACAACAACACTTTCCATTTGACCCATGGGGAGGTTGTCATCAGCCTTTGGGACATCCGGATGATTTTTGGTGTCCCTATCATTGGAGACATGTATTATGAATTTATCCCCCACCCCGTCCACTATTTGAGATGATGAGGAAAGCCCCCCCCCCTCGGTCAAGAAACTCATCATCCAAGCAGAGATGATTTTGAAGGACAGTGATCCCTGTCTGAAACAAGACGTTATATTTGATGACTGGGTTGGTTCTTTTCCTATACATACTGGCCTTGAGCCTGATCTGAGGAGACCTAAGTCTTGTACTACCAAATCCACCCACAGGAGAGTAAGTATTTACAATCCCACCTTAGAAGAGGGGGATTTTCAGAAATAAGGATTGGGTAACATCCCTAACGTTGATCGGTTATATCGACTGGAAACGTTCTTAGCCATGTTCTTGAGTAGGTGGTTTCTACCAGTGCGAGAATCTGGTGGTGTAAGAGTTTCAAACATTATCATGGCCACTCAGTTGGCCCCAATAAATCCCTCAATTTGTATATCCCCATGTTGGCCACGATATATCGCTTGCTGGGTCACATCAGCTAAGGGGGTCACCCTACCAGATGGTTGGCCCTTTTAAAACCCTTTAGGAATGGATGGGATCCCACATAGGCGGTTATTATTTTATCAATTCCTTACCAATCCCGCATTTGAATCATTGATCATACATTAAGAGCACTAGCGGTGTCATACCAGCGGATTGAGCCTAACAAGATAAGCAGGGGGAGAAGACCGAAATAAACGAGTAATAATTAATGGATTACCTCAATGTTTATGAATGTTTTTCTTACCACCCTTATTATTCAACAATTGCAACCATTACAAACAAAATATCAAAATACTTTGTCAATCTAGGTTACTTCTTCTCTTGGTGAGAAAGATTTTTGGTTTCTCGTATTAGAGGGGAACTCATCTGTGGGGGCTATGCACCCTGCAGGTTTAGCCGACAACTCAATTATGTTCAGAAGTTATGCCCTCCTGGTCTTAAAATTTCTCACCAGGAGAAACATCTTATGATATCTCACCAATTCTGGCTAATTTTCACCCATGAGGACACCCAGATCTAGACCAAAATTCTTATATTCTATGGATTTTGTTCCCTTCCATACCAATAATTATGTTGAGTCCTAGGATAGGTCATATCATGATGCCCAATTGATTGACTTGGTGCCCACTGTGGAAACCTCTAGGGCATCTAAGGTGATGTGAAAGGGGAATCAAAAGGAAGTGGGTGAGCACCCTCGACCTGGAAATTTTCTTAGAATGTCCCTTCTCTCCATCCCTGAGTAAGTTGTGACAGATAGGGTTATGACCTCATGGGAAACCGAACAAGCTTCTCGGAATACTGTCGGTGGTCCATCATCCATTCCTTCGGAGGTAAATTTTCTAGTGTCCTAGAGTTAATGGGACCTTTGGAAGGTCATCAATGATCTTATGGATGGTTCTCTTGTGATTTATGGAAACTCCCCCAGAATAGTGAAGTTTCCCTTACTGATATTGGTTTAGTGGCAGCACTGACTGATGTTTCTTTTGTTGAGGATTCAAATGAGGTGGCTTGCTACCATAAGGAACTCGAGACCCTCATATGCTCATTAAGTGGTTTCTATAGGCACTCACATTGGGTGCTTGCAATGTTGTGACTAGAAACACCAGATGATGATGGAAACATTGTTGGCTTACCTAATACGGACTCCATAAAAAAGGTTTCTTCTTCGCCCCAATCATCTCATAAACACTCCTCTTCTTGAGGTCCTGAGCTTGAAGGGACATCCAAGAAACATTTATAGTTGTTCAAGCCTACACTGCTTCCTCATGTTAACCCCCCAGTGTTGGCTATCCCAATTACGACTGTGTTTCCAGATGCTTGGAGTTTCTAGGAAGAGATGAGGGAGAGCTCCTCAGATGAAGATATTGGGATACTTCATTAGAGGGAATTCTTTGGTCTTCCAGGTTTTGGGGGAGCCATCACTCCTACCGGCATTTCAGCCAACGAAGAGCCTGATGAGGTGGCTGCTCACCTGACTGAAATAGATAAGTGCCTTCATGCTCTTGTAGACATTCATTACTAGTCAAACTATGTGGCATTGATGGCAGTATTCCCAAGGCTGGCGGGAGAGGTCTTATCTACAAATTTCATAAAAAATTTAATTTATTGAAAATATGTTTAAATATTCCCTCTTTTACTTCATATTTATTATTATTATTTTCTTCAGGGGCCTACTGGGTCCCGAGAGACCGCTTTCTCCCTAACTTAT
This sequence comes from Viscum album, assembly GCA_963277665.1. Lineage (NCBI taxonomy): Eukaryota > Viridiplantae > Streptophyta > Magnoliopsida > Santalales > Viscaceae > Viscum > Viscum album. Next base: position 1,320,169,595 of record OY728157.1, read on the forward strand.
TCACCCGAAGGTACTGTACCTTTGGAGTACGCTCCCTCACCGGAAAGGGGTACTGCTGAAGGATCTCTTGGATCCCAAGATCATATGGAGGTGGTTATTTCCATCCCTTATAGGGAATTTCCTCCTCCATCTCCTCTTGGTGATATTATTTAGGATCCAACTATCCAACAGTCCATGAAATGTAATCAAGATTCCCAACTATCGAAGAACATTCAATGGGGGATCACAAGTAAGTATCTGCTCAACTGGTGATTGATCCAAATATCCTGACCTTTTTGATTCATTAGTTCATATATTTACGTTAAATTAGGGCCTGTCGGTGATCAAATGATGATTGTCTGGGCATCTATAGCCCATGATCCCTTCAGGGTAGAGTAAGAATCGAAATCTATTACGACTGACCAGAACAGGGAAGTAAAGCCTTTTGAGGAGACCGGGGGTGTTAATAACCCCTCGGATGAGCCTTCCCCTTCACAAAATATTTCTACCCCATCGGTGTAAGGCCATATAGAAGTATAAGTATTATTTAATCATGCCGAAATGATTCTCATTGAGAGTGACAGGGTGGTATTTATGGTGGGGGATAATTACATTGACGAGCACATGGTTTTGCTGGATTTTGGAAGGGCTTCGAATAACATTGGGCTAGTAAATATTGACCAAGTGGATCCTGACACTATAAATGTAATTGCTTCAAAATCAGATACTCTACCTACTTATGGTGGCTCTAAGAAGGCCATGGTTGGGGAGGTTGATGTCCCATCCCTTGAAAATCTATATTTGGCTATCGTTCCATTTTTTTCTGTTCTGAGAGGTGTTATGTTTTATGCCCCCAGTATTCTGAGACCAATGTCCTTATCTGGAATGACTGTCCCCATAATTATTATACCGACCAGTGACCTTTTAATGGCTGTCTTGAGAACTGTTATTCCGACCTATCATGCTTCAGGGTCCTCATCACTTTCTCATATCCATAGAGCGTGACTAATTATTGAAGATGTAGCGCCGTCTATTTGGGACCATGATACTACTTTGGGGGTGGGAAGTATTATCATCTCCTTTTATCCTCAGAGTCACATCCATGAGATTTGGAAATTTCGGATGTCCCTAACTTGACATCTACTATGGTTAATAGAGATGAGGTTGTTGCAGGGTCAAGCCGTTATGTAGCTTTCAAGACAAGTCCCTCTCTAGTGACGTTCATTCCCAACTACATTTTATCATTAGAGAGTAATTCCAAGACCAACCAAGAATGCCTAGTCGAATTTCATCCTAATCAGAAAAAATCATGGAGGAATATCTGGGGATTAATATCTCAGAATCCATTAGATGAGATGCCAACAAAATTTCCAATGTTACAGTGGCAATTTTTAGTACTGGGTGTCAGGGGATTTAACTATCATGGAAATTATGATATAATAAGGCAAGTGGTTGCTACATGGGAAGAAATGATGGCACGTGTGTCTTGACTCATTGTGGCATATTCGACTGCTTATCTGGTGGATATATGTCAAATCCTTATTGATGAAGCTGCCACTCATGTTGGGACGGTCACGAAGTTGAAAAAAGAACCCACAAAGAAAGAGTCTTTGATGGAGAAACTTGACTAGGAAGTGGAGAAACAAATCTAGAAACTAGAATGGCTCCCATAGGAGTGGGCTTAGTCCATAACTGTTGTAGAAGAAGGGAGATAGAAAATGTAGGAGGGAGAGAGAACTGGCCTCCAAGACATGAGAGAAGCAGAGGCACTTCAAGTGAGTGCAGAATCAGAGACTGCGAACTTATTAAATCTTTTCCAGGCCATTGAGGAATTTCACTAATCATTGATGAAGCTTTGTGACACTGCTGAATGTCTCCTATAAAGGTCTTTTATTGTTCTCAAGGAGAGGCTCAAGGTTGTGGATTCCTTCCACATATTTCATGGAATATGATGAGAACTAATTTACCTATAAATTCCCTCTTTTCTCCTTATCCTGTGAAGATCATTTCCGTCAAATGTTAATTTTAAACAATGAATTGAAATTAGTAAACTGAGATAACCAAACCGAGCTCTAATTTTTTCCTGAACCAATGGACTCAGTGAGCGTAGTTCGACTATTACTGAGCTGGAATGGATTATCTCATGAAATTTTATGTCTTTTTCATTATTACTGTAATTTTTCCTATGCCTTCTTGACACAGGCTTGGCGGGCATAACATGTATTTTTCATTGGCCTCCCTTTATGGGTTTCTGACCAAACAAGGCTTTCACCTTTTCTAATGGCTCAATTCATTTTTTAGTGAACCAATACTCGACTTTAACCAAGACGTTCCTTGGGAATATTTTACCTATATAGAGAATAACGTCTCTTCATTCTCTAGTAGTCCATATTCCTTCTATTAAAACTTATTATTCATGTTTTAGGTCAAAAAACATTAACCAAATTGAATGGTGTAAGGCCCCGACTTGGGATCGTTATTTGGGAATGTTATAGTATCCTTCAGACATGGGTTAGTGATTTTTATTGACCCTGGATTTGTGGATCTTGGACATGCATGAGGCGCAAGATATGCTTTAGGCGTAAAAAGGCAGGAAAGAACTCTCCAAGGGACAAATTTTCCTTTGATTGAAGACCATTTTTGTGGGAGATGTATGCAGAGCCATCGGGGCATGGTATGCATAATCTTGAGAAGGTTCCCCAAAACACTGGCCTTCCATTCCCAATGACCTAGTGGGATTTTCCACATTTTGGATTAATCTTGATGATGGGAGCCACAATACTTGGATGGCTTAAGCTGTGTTGTCTGATAACATTAGGAACAATCAAATCATTCATGAGTGGGCAATCGTTCCCAGACATTTCTTACTTGTGTGAGGGAGATCTGGTAAGTGGTCAGTATAGTTAAGAGTCTTTTCTATGTTAGGGGAACATAGGAAGAAGTAGGTACATAAGACATCATCAAGGAGTTTTCTGAATCTTGGGGTGTGACATGATGTGAATGTCATTTGAGAATTCATAATCGGGAATAGACTCTCCTAGAGACAAATTTTCCTTTGATTGAAGACCATTTTTGTGGGCGAAGTTTGTAGATCCATCAAGGCATGATATGAACAATCAAGAAAAGGTGTCCCCAGGACACTGTCCTACTGCCTTCGATGGCCTTTTAGGATTATGGAGATTGGGAACATTCTGAACACGGTTTATGACCTTTGACCAGGGGTTCCACTGGTCACAAGAGGAGTCTTTTTAGCTGAACTTCTTCAGGGAAACCTAGAAATGAGATGTGGCACTCTTCATTTGCATGTGGATCAACATCTCACTTGCAGATAGGATGTATTTTAGAAACCACAAAAGTGACTACAGGTTAATCGAGCCTGTATGTTTCAATATATCCAATATGTGTGAATAGACGAAAATGTAATGCATGACTTTGTGGTCCCTTGAATCCGGAGGGGTGGAATGAATCTTGGAAGCCATTGGGAATACTGAGATAGCAGAGGACTCTCCTGGGGACAAATTTCCCTTTGATTGACAGCTGTTTTTCTGGGTGATATATGCAGAGCCACTGGGGCATGATATGCATAGTCAATCAAAGGTGTCTGCAGGACACTGGAATTCCATCCCAGATGGACTTGGATGGTTATGGCGATTCAAGATCACTTAAATAATGGAGTTTGGAATATGGAAGGGGAACACCAGGACATATTGTGGCCATTTAGTATATGATTTGCTCATGGAATTGTGTCCCTTATGTATATATGACCTGTACGCAGGGTGAGGTATTCATTATATCTTTGGGTTACCTGGTCGTTTAGCATCACATGGCTATGACATGTGGTTCCTCTCAGGTGAGGGAACCATGACATAACTTTTAGGTTCATTCTACTAGGACCAAATTCCTGGGCCGTTTTGCCATAATGTCTCGGTGGATCTCTTGCTAAGATCTTTAGGCTCATGTAAGCTATGATCGGTGTGAGATAGAAGGGATCACAAGGGGTTCATGTCACTGTATAAGAATACTGAATTCAACTTTAGGGGAAATTTTAAGGTAAATCTATTGCCATGAATTTTAACGTCATGCAGTGAGGACGATTTTGGCTTTGCCGTTTAGCGTCATCCACTGTGGAAGATTTTGGCCTTGTAGTTTAGCATCGCATGGTGAGGAAAATTTTGGCTTCACTATTTAGAATTGTACAGTGAAGACGAATTTGTCCTCGTAGAGGTCTTCAAAAGTTTCAGGTTAATCATAGTCAGGGTGTTCCATTGTTCTTTAGATGCGAGTGATGATAGAAGGTGTAAACCATAATCCTAGAGGTGACATTAATCAGTAGGGATGACATAGGGATTGAAATTCATTGGGAGTACTAAGGTAAGAGAGGACTCTCCTGAGGATGAATTTGTCTTTGATTGATGACCATTTTTTTGTGATGTATGCAGACCCACTGGGGAAAGATATGCATAGTCAATCAAAGGTGTCTGCAGGACACTGGCCTTCCATCCACGATGGGCTTGGATGATTGTGAGGATCCCTGTTTTCCCAAGGTATGGAGTGTTACAAATGGGAAAGGTATTCCTGGGAATGTGAGAATACCCAAACTATGATTAACTGTTACCTTCTTGGAGCTTCCACATAGGTTTGACCCACGTATGGGTGAATAGGGGCATTTTTTGCTGGTGGATGGGCCAGGATGTCGAATCCGAGCATCACTACATATCTATCGAGATTAGGAATCAAGACACACGTAGTTCTGGATGTTCCCTACAAACATCAGTTCGATGTGTTAGGGATAATTGAGGGCATTTTGGTTTTACATGATATAGGTTCCAGACCTACCATACTCCCCTATGGTTTATGTGCGTAAGAGAATCCCTACCACCGATCCTATGCTCACATGAGTTATACTCGATGTGAGAATCAAGGAGTAATAAGGGTATACTTTATGAATTTTGGTAGATAGGGAGCATGATGGGGGAATTTTTTTAACACATAGTTTAAGGTCTTAGAGTTTGGACCTTAACATGGGAGCATTTTTATGATTCATAATTTCTGGTCTTGGAATTTTGACCAACACATAGGGTATTTTTTTTTATGAATCATAGTATAATATCATAGATCTTGGACTTTGGAATTGGGGTGATATTTTTAACTCATAATTTAAGGTCTTAGAGTTTTCACCATGGCATGGGGACATTTTTAACTCATAGTTTAAGGTCTTAGAGTTTGGACCTTATCATTGGGATTTTTTGTTTCTCATAGACTAAGGTCATAGAGTTTGGACCTTGGCATTGGGGAATTTTTTTACGAAGTATTTCTTCAAGAACATTTAATTTGTGGGTGTTGTGATGAGCTTTCTGTCAATTGATATTAGGACATACACTTCATTGGAATAGACCCGATGTATGTCATATGGTCCTTCCCAATTTAGTGCAGGCTTAAATGGCCTCTTACCTAGTATAATCAGGGTTCTAAGGACTAACACTATTTATGCTTTGTGAAAATATTGAAGTCGAACCTTTTTTTGAAGGCATGTGCAATCCGGTTTTGGTAGATTTCCAAATAGTGCAGAGTGTGCAACCTTTTTTTGTCTAACGGGTGTAACTCATAAAAAAGTATATGGGATTGCTCATCCATAAAAATTTTATCGGAAATGGCCACACAAAGTGACAACAGTTGGATTTATATAGTTAACACCACCTCTTCCCCATATACTAGTGAGTACGGGGTTTCCTCAGTGGTGGTGCGGGTCATCGTCCAGTAGGCCCACAAAGCATAAAGAAGCTTGTCTGGCCATGATTTCTTATCCTTGTGAACCATATTTTGAAGTATGTTGGAAAGATTATTTTTGAAATCTTATATCTACACATTGGTTGTTGTGTGGTAGTGGAATGACTGGTTGGAATTGATTCCATATTACAGGTACATATTATCTAGATCAGTAGATCATAAGTTGGTGTCTTTTCCGTCAGTATTGTATGAGGGATAGCAAATCTCATGATGATATTGGCCTTCACAAAGCTGATGATGATTTTCTCCCCGTCTTCCTTAAGGGGTATGGATTTATCCCATTTAGAAAAGAAGTCAGTTGTTGTGAGCATGAACTTAAATTTTCTGGATGTAGTGAGAGGATACAGTCCCACAACATTTATCCCCTAGGAAATTAATGGCCAATAGTATATAGCCGCATGAAGAAACTCTAGGGGTGGTGTATGAAATTAGAATGAACATGGAAGGAATGGAACTTCTTAGTGAATATGGTGAAATACTGTATCACGGTGGTCCAGTAATACCCAGGCCTTCAAATTTGGTGAGAGAGATTGGTTGCTGACTGGTGTACCCCCAAGATCTGATGTGCACTTATTTTATGATGGTAGCACTCTCTTATACATAAATGAAACTAAGAAGGACTCTATTAAGGCCTCATTTGGAGAGGAAATTCTCTGGGTTCACCCCATTATACAGGGTAAAATTGAACGCTCACCTTCAAACCTACTCCCTTTCATCACTAACGGGTGGGATTTCCCTGTTCCAAAGGTAATTTGTGATGGGTGTCATCTAACCGGTGGTATGACCATAAGGATCAAGAGTGTGGATAGTTTTATCAATTTCCTATGTATCTATCTTGATGAATATCAAGACCATTCAATGGTGAACAATACAAATGACTGTTTCATCCTAGTCAAAATCAGCAAAGGTTGTGGCTGCATTTTCCAAAGCATTGGCTTGAACATTCTATGATTAGGGGACATGATCCAATGTTGGTTCTGATAGGAATATTTTCATCAGTGCTCGAACATGGTTCATCAAGGGAACCAATACTTCTTACTGGAATTAATAGTAACCGTTGACCTATTTTATGACTAGCTCCGAATCACACTTTATTTTTAGGTGTTTGTCTTGAACCTGGAGTGCCAATTACAGGTATGAAATGAGGGCCTGATACTCCACTTCATTGTTAGTACACCCTTCTGAATGTAGGAAAGAATAAGTCTAGATGACATTTTTTGGAGATACAAGTACAACTCCCTACCCCACTTTTTTGAGCATGATATCCTCCATTCTTTTCCCTGTCAGGCTTTGGGAAGCAGCGTCAAAGTACATTTCCCATATTTGGGGGTTCTCCTGGAATGAAAATACTTATTCATTCAGAAGTTTGGCATCCAATGGTTAGGTTTATTCCGAGGGGTGCTCAGCCAGAAATTCTACTAACACCTGGCCTTTGATGGCCCTTTATGGCATATACCGTATGTCAAATTGTTGTCAGATGACCACCCATCGTGATAGGCACACATTTATCATGGAACAGTTGAGGATATACTTGAGAGGGTTGCAGTGGGAGACAAGGTGGACCTCATGGTGCAGTATGTAATTCCTGAGCTTCTGAACTTTGAATAGTAGGGCCAGACAGTTTTTTTTCAATCTTCGAATACCGAGTTTTGGCATCAATCATTGTCCAGATGAGGTAGTAGAGGCTATTCTCACTACCGAAATCATTTTTATGTGTGAGTAAGGAACTTACTAACGATTCTAGGGGATTTATGTATAAAATGAGAGGTCTTCCCTCAACTGGAGGCTTGAGAAATGGGGGACTTAGAAATTATATTTTGAGGTTTGAAAATGCATCTTGACAATAGTTATCCCATTCATATGTAAATCCTTTCTTCATTAGCTGGGTGAAAGGAAAAAATTTACTTGCTGGGTTGGATATGAAGCACCAAATGTAGGGGTTTTAGGAATTTTAGTATTTTTAGAGGGTTTATGGTTTTTGAGGATTCGGGGATTTTTTTTATTTTAGGTTTTTAGAGTTTCGTTAATTTTTATTTTGTTTTTAAGGGTTTCTAGTGTTTTTTGTGGTTTTAGTGTTTTTATTACTTTTTAGGGTTTCTTAATGGTTTTCTGTGTTCTTATGGTTTTAGGAGGTTTTTTTAGAGTTTTTAGGGGGGTTTTTCATTTTTAGTTATTTTTGTACATTTTTAGAATATTTTTGGTTATTTGTGTTTTTTGTAGTTTTTTGGGATTTTAAGGGGTTTTCATATTTTTTATGATTTTTAGGATTATTATAATTTTTTTGTGTTTTCGAGGTTTTTGGTTTTTTTTGGTTTCTATAGATTTCTTAACATTATAATGTTTTATGGATTTTAATGGTGTTTAGTGTTTTTAGTTTTTTAAGGTTTTCTATTCGTGTTTAGGGTTTTTAGATCTTTTCAGAGGTTTTTAATGTTTTAGTGTTTTTAGATTTTTTTACATTTTCAAGTATGTTTAGGGATTTTTGGGATTTTTTTCATAGGGGTTGTTAAATTTTATAGGGATTTTGAGGGGTTTGGAGGGGTTTCAATGTTTTTTATGTTTTTTAGATTTTTTATGGTTTTTTGGGTTTCTGGGGGTTTTTGGGTTTTTAACGGTCTTTTAGTTTTTTATAGTTTTTTAACAATATAGTGTTTCAATGTGTTTTATAATGTTTTAGTTTTTTTGGGATTTTATGTTTTTATAGGGGTTTTAGGGTTTTAGAGGTTTTTATGCTTTTTAAGACTTCTTTAGGGTTTTATGGGGTTTTAAAATTTCATGGATTTTTTTTTGTTTTTTTTAGTTTTTTGTGGTTTTTATGGGTTTTACTGATTTTGAGGGTTTTTGGGTTTTGTAGGATTTTTATGCGGTTTTAGAGGTTAACCTACATTTTTTTTCTTTTGGGGTTTTTATGTTCTTTTGATTTCTTTCCAGTATTTAAGTTTTTTTATTATTTTTAAACATTTTAGGGGTTTTCAGGGTTTTTAGGGTTTTTAGAGTTTTTAGTGCTTTTTCAGGTATTTATTGGTATTTAGTATTTTTTAGGGTTTGAGATGTTTATATTTTTCTTGGGATTTTAGGGTTTCTATGGTTTTTCAATATTTAGGATGTTTTAATGATTTTTAGGATTTTTAGGGGTTTTAGGCATTTTTTGGATTTTGAGAGTCTAGAGGTTTTCCGGGTTTTTATGGTTTTTAGTGTTTTCAGGGTTTTAGGTTCTTTTGAGACTATAAGGGTTTTTTTTTATTTCTTATGGTTTTAATGTGTTTTAGTGTCTTTTTGATTTTTATGGGGTTAATGTGTTTTTATATTTTTAGTGGTTTTAGGATTTTAATGGGGGTTTATAGGTTTTTTAGTTGTTAGTAGTTTGAGGGTTTACTGTGGGTTTTTAGGGGTTTTAGAGTTTTTTACATTTTTACGTGGTTTTAGGACATTTTTTTGATTTTGTGTTTTTAGGTGTTTTAGGGTTTAAGAGATTTTCAATTTTTTGTGGTTTTCATGGTTTTTTTGTTATTGGTTTCTTAGAGTTTTTATGTTTTTTGGGGTTTTAAGGGTTTTTATAGTTTCGATGGTTTTTAGTGTTCTTATGATTTTTATGGGTTTTATAATTTTTAGGGGTTTTTATTTTTTTAGGGTTTTCGTGGTTTTTAGGGGTTTATAAATTTTCACTGATTTTTAGGGATTTGTTATGAATTTTGTGGGTTTTTTGGTTTTTAGGGATTTTAGCCATTTTGAGGGGTTTTAGGTGTTTCAAGGATTATTAGGGTTTTTATTGGTTTCCAAGGTTTTTAATGTTTTTCATGTTTTTAGGGGTTTTTAATTCTTTTTAAATATTTTTAGTTTTTAGTTTTTTTCAAGGTTTTATGGATTTGGAGGGTTTTTAGGGGTTTTCATGTTTTTAGCGTTTTATATTTTTTCAAGGATTTTACATTTTTTTGAGGTTTTTAGCTTTTTTCTTGTGTTCGTAAGGTTTTTAAGAGTTTTATCATTTTAATGTTTTTGTAAATTCAATTTTCCATTATTTTTAATGGATTTTTATGGTTTTTATGGGGTTTAAGAGTTATTTTTTGGTTTTGGGGTTTTTATTATTAATAGGTTTTTATTATTTTTTATAATTTTTGGGATATTTTACTATTATATTGGTTTTTTGGTGTTTTTAGTGTTTTAGTGATTTTTTGGGTTTTTATGTCTTTTCATGATCTTTTAGGTTTTTACTATTATATGATATTTTGGGGTTTTAGATTTTTTATTTGACTTTATAGGGTTTTAATTTTTTTAGGTTAATTAATTTTTTTGTGGATTTAAGTGTTTTTAGAATTTTTTTCCATTTTTAGGGATTTAAATTTTTTTCGGAGTTTTTATGGTTTTTATGGGTTTTGAAGTTGTTTGCGGGTTTTAAAGATTTCATTGATTTTTTTTGGGTTTTTTGTATTTTTCAGGTTTTTAATTTATTCTATGTTTTTTAGGTATTTTGATTGATTGTTAGGGTTTTTTAGGGTTTTTAGGTTTAAAGGGGTTTTCAGGGTTTTAGGGTATTTTTGGGTTTTTAGGATTTTTTATGTTTTTAGACCTTTTATGGTTTTTATATTTTTTTAACATTTATAGTGGTTTTAAGGGTTTTTTTATTTTTTTAGAGGAATTAAGGATTTTTTATTTGATATTATGAGTTTTTATGTTTTTAGGGTATTTATAGTTTTACGGTATTTTAGGGGTTTTTACATTTCCAGGGATCATTAGTTCTTTTTTGGGTAATTTCCAGGTTTTATGGTTTTTATGGTTTTTGAGAATTTTGAGGGTTTTAAGGGTTTCCAGGGTTTTTTATGGTTCATACAGTTTTGGGGTTTTAAGATCATTTGTGTTTTTATTATTTTCTATGTTCTTACAATTTTAAGGGGTTTTAGGGTTTTATATTTTTTTAGGGGCTCAATGGGTTTTATGAGTATTCAGTGAATTTTATGATTTTTATGGGTTTGTAGGGGGTTTTAGGGGTTTTAGGGGGTTTTCAATGATTTTTGGCTTTTTTACATTTTTAGGGATGTTTATGGTTTTTTATGATTTTAGGGAGTTTTTCAGCATTTAGGGTTCTTATTGTTTTCAGAATATTTTGGTATGTTTGGGGTTTCTAGGGTGTTTTTTCTAGTTTTTTTTTATTTTTATAGTTTGTAGAGTTTTTTTAAAGCTATTTGGGTTTCTAATGGTTTTTTGGGTTTTATGTTTTTAGGGGGTTGTTTTGTTTTTAGGGGGTTTTAGGGTTTTTTATGATTTCATTAATTTTTAAAAAAATTATAATTTTTCTGGTTTTTGTGGGTTTTTTGGGATTTGGATATTTGTATGCGGTTTTAAAGGGTTTTAGGGGTTTAGGGGTTTTCATGGTTATTAGGTTCTTTTGGGGGATTATGGTTTTTTTTTGAGTTTTATTGTATTTATAGGTTTTAGATATTTTTTAACTTCTTAGGGGTTTTGTGAGGTTTTATACTTTTTGTGGTTTTTAGGGTTTTTAAGGTTTCTAATGATTTTGAGGTGTTTTATTATTTTCAATGATTTTTATGGGTTTTTACATTTTTAGTTATTTTTTGCATTTTTATGGGTTTTTTCAGGTGTTTAGGTATTTTTATGTTTTTGATGGGCTTTCACGGTTTTTAGGGTATCTAGGGATTTTCTAGGGTTTCTAGGGTCTTTTAGGGCTTTAGGGTTTTTTTAGTTTATAGGGTTTTAAGGTTTTTATAGAGTTTTCTATCATTTTAGGGGTTTTAATGGTTTTATAGTATTTAGTCGTAATTGGGTTTTTACGGGTTTTCCAAATTTTTATATATTTTAATTGTCTTATGGATTTTAGTGGGTTTTCATAGGTTTTATGGTTTTTTTTAAAATTTTAGGGATATTTTGAGCTTTTTAGGATTTTTATGGTTTTGGGGGTTTTATGGTTTCTGAGTATTTTCTTGGTATTTTTGGGTTTTTTAGGTTTTTTAATGTTTTTAAGGTTTGTAGGGTCTCTTTGGTTTTTGTGGTCTTTTAGTTTTTTAAATATTAAAAAATAACATTTTTTTAAAGTTTAGTGGTTTTAAATGGTTTTTAGAGTTTTTAGTGGTGTTTAAGGTTTTATGGCATTTTATGGGTTTTTAGGTTTTTAGGGGTTTTATGGTAATCATGGGGTTTTCATGATTTCTGGGTTATTTTATGTATTAAGTTATTTTATAGTTTTTTTCGGATATTTATAGTTTTTAGAGTTTTTTAGGGTTTTAGGGATTTTGATAGTTTTTTAGGTTTTCAAGGTATTTTAGGGTCTTTAGTTTTCATCAAGGGTTTTATAGAATGTTGGTTTTTAAAGGTTTTAATGTATTTAGTGGTTTTTAAGGATTTTATGGGCTTTAGATTATTTAATTTTTTTGAGGTTTTTGTAGTTTTCAAGGGGTTTACGAGGACTCCACATTTTCTGGGATTTTTATAATTTTTTTATGTTTTTTTGGGTTTTATGGGATTTTGGGTTTTAAAAGTTTTTAGGGGGTTTGGGTTTTTTGAATTTTCTAGTGTTTTTTGTTTTTAGAGTCTTGACATTTTTATGGGTTTTCAAGGATTTTTTGTTTTTAGTGTATTTTTAGTGGAGTTTGGTTTTTAGGGTTTTTAAAAGTTTTAACATGTGTTTTATTTTTTTTAAGTGTTTTAAATTTTTTATGTGTTTTTATATTTTAAAATATTTTTAATACTTTTAGGGGTTTACATTTTTTAATGATTTTGAGTGTTTTTGGGATTATTTGGGGTTTTATGGTTTTTTGGGTTATTTTTGGGGTTTTTATGATCTTTAACATATATATACATTTTTATGTTTTTAAAGGATTTGGGGGTTTTATAGTTTTTAGTGGGTTTTTATGGTTTTGTAGGTTTTAGGGTTTTTTTACATTTTAATTAATTTTTAGGGTTTTATTTGGATTTTTATGTTTTTTTCGTGTTTTTAGGAAATTTGGGGGTTTTAGGGGTTTTCAATATTTTTTAGAGTTTTCGGGATTTTATGGATTTTTTTTTGGTTTTTGCATTTTTTTGGGGGGTTTTAGATTTTTTAGAGACTATTATCCTTCTTAGGAGTCTTATGTGTTTTTAGTGTTTTTGGTTATTTTAGTGGGTTTTAAGGTTTTTAGGGTGTTTTATTTATTTAGGATTTTTATGGATTTTTTAGGAATTTTATATTTTTATGCTTCTATGGTTTTTTAGGATTTTGAGTTGTTGTGAGGGTTTCAAAATTTTTATTGTTTTTAAGAGTTTTTAGTGTTTTTTGGGCCTTTTGGGTTTTCATGGGTTTTTTATGCTTTTAGGTTATTATGGTTTTTTAGTGTATTCAATCCTTTAGCGGTTTAAATGGAGTTTATAATTTTTAGTGCTTTTAATGGATATTATTGATTTAATGTTTTAGTTTGTTTTTTGGTTACCTTGGGTTTTTAGGGTTTTTGTAATATTTTCTAAATTTTCAGGGATTTTTAGGGATTTTTAGATTTTTTTATTTTGTTTTTTGTTTTTTAGAGAATTTGAGGGTTTTTTGGTTTTCCATGGTTTTTAGGATATTTTGGGGTTTTGGTATTTTTGTGTTTATTAGGGTTTTTGGAGTTTTTAGTTTTTTTGGTTTTTTATTGGTTTTTAGGGACTTTAATGATTATTTTTAGGTTTTATGGTTTTAAATGGGGTTTGATGGTTTTCTGAGAATTTATGTTTTTAGGGATTTTTAGCACATTTTTAGGATTTTTTAGTATTTAGGGTTTTTAGGGTTTTATGGGTTTTAGGGATTTTGAGGGCTTTATGGTTTTTTGGGTGCTTTAGTGTTTTTGTGGGTTTTTAGGTTTTTTTGAACTTTTTTGGGTTTTGGGGTTCTTTTGAGTTTTTAGAGGTTTTATGGGGTTTTATTGTTATTAATAGTTTTAGGGGTTTTGTGGGTTTTTATGGTTTTTAGTGGTTTTAGTGTTTTTTATAGTTTTTATAGGGATCTCACGGTTTTTTGGGTTCGTAGGTTTTTATTGATTTATAAGGACTTTTTAGGATTTTTATGGTTTTATGGTTTTTAGGGTCTTTATGATTTTAAGCATTGTTGGGGGTTTTCATGGTTTTTAGTGGTTTACAGGGATTTAGGGACTTTTGGGTTTTTATGGTTTTGTTGATTTTTTAGGTATTTATTATTTTTTAGTGTTTTTAATGTCTGAAGTGGTTTTATGAATTTTTATAGTTTTTAGTGATTTTTATGATTTTTATAGTTTCTTGAGGGTTTCAGGGTTTTTCGGTTTTTCAGGGTTTTTCATGGTTTTTAGGGTTTTTTAATATTCAGGGATTTTTTAGGATTTTTATGGTTAATAGGTTTGTTAGGGGTTTGGGTGATTTGGAGGTTTTTATGGGGTTTTGTTGATTTTTTAGTTTTGTATATTTTATTTGGATTTTGGGGATATTTTTTGGGTTTTTATGGTTTTTTTATTTTTTGGTGTTGTTAATGGGTCTTACAATTTTTCTACATTTTTAATGGTTATAAGGTTTTTAGAGTCTTTAGTTGATTTATGGTGTTATGAGTTTTATAGTTTTTATGGTTTTTAGGGGATTTATGGTTTTTAGGGATTTCATATTTCTAGGGGTTTTTTAGAGTTTTGGGGGTTTTACATTTTTAGATATTTTAAGGATTTTTTTGGATTTTATCTTTTTTAGTGTTTTTAGAGATTTTGATGGTTTTAGGGGTTTTCTAGGATTTAGGTTTTATTGGGTTTTTATGTTTTTTATTATTTTTTGATCATTTAAATATTTTGAATATTTTTTATAGTTTTTTATCATTTTTAGTGGTTTTACAGATTTTTCAACTTTTAAGAGGGTTTGAGGGGTTTTATGGGCATTTTATGTTTCTTAACATTTTTATTAGTTTGATGATTTTTTGAGGATTTTCATGTTTTTTAGTGTTTTTTACGTTTTCAAGAATTTTTATTTCTTTTTGAGTATTTTTATGGTGTTTAGGGTTTTTAGGGTTTTTAACGATTTGAGGGTTTTTAGGTTTTTTAAAGATATTAGTGTTTTTTGTTCTTTTTGTTTTTTAGGGTCTTTTTGATTTTCTTAGGGTTTAAAAGGGGTTTCAAATTTATTTAATGTTTTAGGATTTCAGAGGGTTTTTAGGAATATTAGTGGATTTTTAGATTCATTAGGTATATTTAGTGTTTTTTGTTTTTATTTTATTTTTATGGTTTTCAGCAGTTTTTCAAGGTGTTTTTACATTTTTAGGGATTTTAATTTATTTTTGACATTTTTATTCTTTTTATTGTTTTAGGTATTTTGAGTATTGTTTTTCATTTTTAGGGTTTATATGATTTTACGATGTTTTTGGGGTTTATGATCATTTGGGTTTTTAGAGTTTTTATTTTTTTAGGTTTTTTATGTTTTAGTGTTTTTTAATGTTTTAATAATTTTTCGTGGTTTTCGGGATTTTATGTAAATTTAGGGGTTTTTAAGGTTATTTCAGGTTTTTTGGGGTTTTTTACATATTTATGATTTTTAAGGATTTTTATGGGTTTTAGGTCTTTTTATGGTTTTAGGGATTTTGACGGATTTTTTGGATTTTTTTAGGGTTTGTGGGGTTTAAAATTTTTCCGGGTTTTTAGAGTCTTTTGGGTTTAAGGGTTCGTTTGGGGTTTTAGGATTTTAAATATTTTTTAGATTTTTTAATGTTTTTAGGGGTTTAAAGGGTTTTATAGTCATTAGTGGGTGTTTAGGATTTTATGGGGTTTTAGGGGTATTTTACAATTTAAGGGTTTACGGATTTTTAAGGATTTTTATGATGTGTCGGGTTTTTATTGTTTTATGTTATATTGTGGGGTTTTCAAGGATTTAATGGATTTTTAATGTATTTAGCGTCTTTTGGGGTTTTATGGTTTTTTATCTTGAAGGGAATTTAAGGGTTTTTAGTGTTGTTTAGAATTTTAGGGGTTTTAGGGTTTTTAGTATTTTTAGCGAGTTTTCAGGGTTTTATGGGTATTTAGATTTTTAGGGTTCTATGGTTTTTAGGTGGTTTTCAGGGTTTATAGAGGTTTTTAGGTTTTTATAGATTTTTAGGGATTATTTATAATTTTCTATGGTATTTTGGTTTTTTGGGGTTATAGTGGTGTTTTATATTTTTATGTTTTTTATTATTGTACAGGCTTTCTAAGGGTTTTTGGTGTCTTTAAGGTCTTTATTTGGTTTTTAGGGTTTTTTTTGACTTTTGTAAGGATTTTATGGTTTTTTTTTAAAAAAAAGTAAC
This sequence comes from Viscum album, assembly GCA_963277665.1. Lineage (NCBI taxonomy): Eukaryota > Viridiplantae > Streptophyta > Magnoliopsida > Santalales > Viscaceae > Viscum > Viscum album. Next base: position 1,320,185,607 of record OY728157.1, read on the forward strand.
AATATTAATGCATTTAAGGGTTTTTTGAGTTTTTAATTTGTTTTAGGGTTTATGGTGTTTTAGGGTTTTTATTCTTTTTAAGGTGTTTTATGATTTTTAAGATTTTTTAAGGGTTTTTATGATTTTTACTTTTTCCAGGATTTTTTATGTTTTCTAGGATTTTTTATATTTTCCAATATTTTAGGTAATTTTTATGATTATTAGGATTTTTATGGGTTTTTGGGGCCTTTTTGTATTTTGAGTGTTTTTTGGGATTTTTAGGGTTCTTTAGGGTTCTTATGGGATTTCATGATTTTAGGTTCTTTTTAGGTTTTTAGGGTTTATTTAGGTTTTAGGTGTTTAATTTTTATAGTATTTAACATTCTTAGGGGTTTAAAGTGATTATAGAGATTTGACTGGGTTTTAGGGTTTTTAAATACTTTTAGGTGTTTTATTTTTTTTAAAGGGCTTTCAAGGTTTTTATTTTTTAGTTATTTTAATGATATTTTAAGTGTTTATATGTTTTTAGTGGTTTTAGTGATTTTTAGGATTTTATGGGTTTTCCAAGTTACGGGATTTTTAAGGTTTTGATGGCATTTTCGGTTTTTAGGGTTTTTTAGTAGTTTTCAATATTTATGATTTTTTAGTGTGTTTTATATTTTTCATGGGTTATAAGGGTTTTTATATTTTTGATTGGATTTGGAGTTTATAGTGGTTTTTTGTCATTTTTATAGTTTTTAGGGTTTTTTATGAATTTTTGAGTTTTATGGTTTTCTGGGGTTTTAGAGTTTTTTAAGATTTCAGGGATTTTAAGTGATTTTTTAGGATGTATACAGTGTCTAGTGTTTTAAAGTATTTTTCAGTAACAATGGTTTTTTAGGATTTTTTAGGTCTTTAGGGGTTTTCATGTTTTTTATGGTTTTCTAGTATTTTTTGGGGTTTTTAGTTTTTTAGGGGTTTCGCAGTTATTAAGTGTTTTTTAAAAGAAATAGGGTTTTAATGGCTTTTTAAAGATTTTATTATTTTTTATAGTTTTTATGGGTTTTATTGTTTTATGGATATTAGGGTGTTTTAGGGGTTTTTGGGGGTTTTAGGGGTTTTAGGGTTTTTTTATTTTCAAGGATATTTTGGATTTTTTATGATTTTTATGCTTTTTAGGGTTTTAAGGGTATTTAGAGATTATGAGAGGTTTTACGGTTTTTAAGGGTTTATTATGATTTTAAGGTTTTTTAGGGATTTATTGTCTTAGGTTTTTTTGGGATTTTTTGTTTTTTGAGCGTTTTAAGGGTTTTAGGGGTTTTAAGAAAATTAGGGGTTTAAAGGGGTTTTAGAGTTTTTAGAGGTTTTGGGGGTTTTATGGGTTTTTAAGGATTTTTATAATTTTCAATGTTTTTAGGAGGTTTTATGGTTTTTTGGGGTTTTTGGGATTTTTAGGGATTTATTAGGGTTTTTATAGGATTTTTGGGTTTTTAGGTTTTTTATGGATTTTGAGGGTTTATTTAGTTTTTTAGGGTTTTTAGGTTTTTCATGTTTTGGGGGTTTAATTAGTTTTTTTTAGTGTTTTTCGTATTTTTAGTGTTTTTATGGGTTTTTAGGGTTTTTAAGGATTTTATGGGTTTTTAATGTTTTTAGGTGTTCTTAGGGGTTTTTAGGGTTTTTATGTTTTCCATGATTTTTAGAGATTTTAATAATTTGAATAGTTTTTATGATTTTGTAGGGTTTCTAAATATTTTTAGGATTTTTATGATTTTTTATTGTTTTCTATGGTTTTTAGGGATTTTATACATTTCAATATCTTCTTAGTTTTTTAGTGTTTTTTTAGGAATTTATGGTTTTTATGGATTTTTATAATTTTGTTAAACTTTTTGGGTATTGATGGTTTTTATAGTTTTTAATGGATTTTAGGGTCTCTGAGGTTTTTAGTGTTTTTATGGTTTTTAGGAGGTTTTATGGTTTTTAGATTTTTTATGATTTCATGTATTTAAGGCTTCTTAGGATTTTTTTGGTTTTTATGAATTTTAGTGTTTTTAGGGATATTGAGGGGTTTTATGGGTTTTTAGTGTTTTTAGGGTTTTTCATGTTTTTAGAAACTTCTTATGGATTTTATATTTCTTGATATTTAATTGGTTTAAGGTTATTTATAGATTTTTATCTTTTTCGGTGGTTTAAGGATTTTTAAAAATTTAATGGTTTTTATTTTTTTTATCATTTTTAGGGGTTTTTAACTTAGTATTTGTTTTTATAGGTTTTGCGATTTTTATGTGTTTCTTTGGTTTTTTCATTTTCAGGGAGTTTTAGAGATTTTTTTTGGATATTTATGGTTTTTGGAGTTTATAGGGGTTATAGGTAATATTTGGGGTTTTAAGGTTTCTCAGGGTCTTAATGGTTTTTATATGTTTTAGGGTGTTTTTTTGGAATTTATGGTTATTTATTAATTTATAAATGTGTTTTATGGTTTTTTTGATGTTTTGGAATATTTTTAGAGAGTTTGAGGGTTTTTAGTGTTTTTAGTGGTTTTTAAGATTTTATGGGTTTTTTATGTTTTAAGGGTTTTTTTGTTTTTAGGGGTTTTTAAGATTTTATGGTTTTTCAGGGTTTTAGGTTTTGTAGGGTTTTTCGGGGTTTTTGGGCCTTTTGGGTTTTTAGGGGGTTTTTTTTATAGAATTTAACAATTTTTAGAGCTATTTTATATTTTAGGGGTTTTAAGGGGTTTTTTACTTTTTAGTGATTTTTAGGGTTTTTATAATTCTTAGGGGTTTTATGGTTTTCTTGGTTTTTTGAGGGTTTTAGGGATTTTTACATTTTCTTGGTTTTTAGGGTTTTTAGTATTTTTATTGATTTTAGGGTTTTCTATGGTTTTTAGATATTTTTAGTGTTTTTAGGATTTTTAGCATTTTAGGGTTTTTATTGTCTTCTTGGGTAGTTAGAGTTTTTTTGAGTTTTTAGAGTTTTCATGTTTTTTTAGAATGATATAACGTTTTGGGTTTTTAATGGTATTTATTGTTTTTACATTTTTAATGGTTTTCAATGGTTTTTTTAGTGTTTTTTAGGATTAAATGTTTTTACGGATTTTTAAGGTTTTTTTATTATTTTTATGGTTTTTAGGGCCTTTATGGGTTGTTAGGGTTTTTAGGATTTTCATAGTTTTTTGATTATTTTGGTGTTTTAGTGTTTTATTTTGAGTATTTAGGGGTTGTAAGGTTATTATATTTTTTTAAAATTTTTTTAGTGTATTATGGAATGTTATAATTTTTAGTTTTAATTTGGTTTTTTAGTTTTTAGGATTTTAATGGTTGGGGGGTTATGATTTTTAGGTTTTTTGGTGTTTTCAATGATTTTTTACATTCTTTGAGGTTTTTAGGGATTTTAACTATTTTATGGATTTTATTGTTTTTAGGGATTTGGGGGGCGGGGGTTTAGGGTATTCTGAGTTTTACGGTTTTTATGTTCTTTTTTTGTTTTTGAATTTTTTAGGGTTTTTATTTCTTTTTAGATTTATTTAACAATTCTAGGGATTTTATAGTTTTTAGTTCTCTTTTAGAGTTTTTAATGTATTTTTAGTGTTTTTAAGGTTTTAGGGATATTTATGTTTTTAGGTTTTTTAGGGATTTTTAGGATTTTTAGGTCATTTAGGGGGTTTTATGTATTTAGGGTTTGGGGGTTATGGTTTTCATGGTTTTTTATGTTTTTTTGGGTTTCTAGTGTTGTAGGTTTTTTTGAGTTTTCAAGGGTTTTTTATTTTATTGGGTTTTAGAGGATTTTTATTGTTTTTAACCTTTTTGGAGGATTTAAATATTTTTAGAGATATTAGTTGTTTTTAGAGGTTTTATGGGTGTTTAGGGTTTTAATGTTTTAAGAGGTGTTATGGTTTTCATGGTTTTTTAAGGTATTTGGGGTCTTTTGATTTCAGTGATTTTTTGAAATGTTTAGGGTTTTTATGTGTTTTATGACTTTTTAGGGATATTGAGGGATTTTAGGAGTTTTTAGAGTTTTTTTACAGGTTTTAGGGTTTTTATGTGTTTTCTGTATTTTTAGTTTTTTTGAGTTTTTAGGGGTTTTAAGGATTTTTATTTTCATTAAACATTTTTATGGGTTCTATGGGTATTTATTGTTTTAGGGGTTTTTATGTTTTTATGGGTTTTTAAGGTTTTAAAAAATTTTATTTTTTGGGTGGTTTTCATGGATTTTTTGGTATTTTATATTTTCTGGGAATTTTTTGGGAATTTTAATGATTTTTAATGGGTTTTTCTATTTTTTTAGCGTTTTTTTTATTTTGAGAGTTTTTAGGGGCCCTCAAGTGTTTCTAGGTGTTTTAGGGGTTTTCAGTTTTTTATGGTCTTTTGTGTTAGTGGGAGTTTTTTGATTTTTTATGTGTTTTATGATTTTTTATAGTTTTTTAACATTTTTATTGGTTTTAAGGGTTTTTAGAGTTATTAGTGATTTATTGTGTTTTCATGGGTTTTTAAATATTTTTGGGGTTTTTAAGGTTTTCAGGGGGTTTTCATGGTTTTAGGATTTTTTAAATTTTCATGGATTTTGATGTATAATATAGGATTTTTATGGTTTTAGGGTTTTAGGTTTTTTGAGTTTTGGAGAATTTTTTAGGTTTTATGGGTTCTCATGGTTTTTATTGTTTTTAGGTTTTTTATGTATTTTGGGGGTTTATGGGTTTCTTTCGGTTTTTAGGGATTTTAAGGTTCTATAGAGTTTTTTAATGTTTTCATGGGATTAGGGGTTTTTAGATTTCTTAGTGGGTTTTTAAGTTTTTGTGAGGATTTAGTGGTTTTAGGGTTTTTAGGGGTTTTTTTGGTTTGAAAGTGTTTTTTAAATTTAGGGTTTTTTTAACATTACTGGGATTTTGAGGTTTTTTTTATTATTATAGTATTTAGGGGATTTTACGATTTTTATGGATTTTGAGGGGTTTTATGGTTTTTATGGGTTTTTATAGTTTTTATGGTTTTTAGATTTTTTAGGGTTTTTAAGGTTTTTTATTTTGTTAGGGGTTTAAAGGTTTTTAGATGTTTTTAATGTTTTAAGGGGTTTAAAGATTTTTAGAGTTTTTTGTTGGGTTTTAGTGTGTTTAGGTGTTTTTAGGTTTTTTATCATTTTAGGGTTTTTTATTATTTTTGGGGTTCAAATGGTTTTTAAGGTTTTTTACGTTTTCAAAGATTTTTAGGGATTTTTATGGGTCTTTAGGTTTTTAGGGTCTTTAGTGATTTTGAGGGGTTTGTGGGTTTTTAGGTTTTTTATATGGTTTTAGGGTTTTTATAGTTCTTTTTGTTTTTAAGGGTTTTTTGAGTTTTTTAGGGATTTAATGTTTTTTAGAGTTTTTTAATGAATTTATGGGCATTAATGGGTTTTATAGTTTTTAATGAGGTTTTTGGGGGTTTTAGGGATTTTGGTTATTTTTATGGATTTGGGAGTTTTTATGTTTTTCAGGGGTTTTTGTGTTTTTCATGTCTTTGGGTTGTTCTCAATGTTCGCTTGCTTGCCTTGATGGAGGAGCTCAGTTATCTTCTACATGGAGGGACGTTGAAGACGCCTATTCCCCTGAACAGTCCTAGCACAGGGCAAGAGAGGTGGGTTAAATGGAACCCTCCTAGCTTTGGTCTGAAACATAACATGGATGGCTACTGCGCCCAAGGCATTATGAGAGGAGGAGGGATGGTTCGAGACACCAGAGGATATGTGGTCATCGCTTTCAGCACATATTATGGCCAGGGCACCCCTATTGAAGCTGAAGCCAAAGCCATGCTCAGCGGCTTATCCATCTGCCGCGACCACCACATCCCCATCACCTCAGCTGAATCAGATTCTCACCTCTAGGTCAACTTACTCCCCAACCAAGACAAACCCCCATAGTACTTATGCTACATTATCAGGAAATGCAAGATCAGGATGGGTGAGGGCACTAATATCACTCATGCATGGAGGGAGGGCAATTCTGTGGCTGACAGTCTTGCCAACAAGGGGAGCCCTGAAAACCGTTGTATTATCTATGAAAGTATCAGGTCTCTTCCCAACACTTGTAACCTCCTTGTTAGCTAAGATGTGATAGGATTTCATCACTTTTGTCCCCTTGACTTGGTGGGATCATTAATAAAAATTCATTTTCAGTCTTCTCTTTTGGGTTTTTTAGGATTTTTTTGGATTTTTAGGGGTGTTTAGGTTTTTATGGTATTTTAATCTGTATACGGTTTCTTACATTTTTAGGGATTTTAAAGGGTTTTTAGGATTTTATGGTTTTTAGGGGTTTTTTAGAATTTTTATTTATTTTGAGGGTTTTTTGGTGTTTTCAAGAGTTTTTAGGGGTTTTAGGATTCTTAGGGGTTTTTTTTTTGTTTTTATGGAATTTTTTAGTTTTTTTTGTTTTTCGGATTTTTAAGGCTTTTATAAATTTTACGGTTTTTAGATTTTTTTAAATATATAGGGGGTTTAGTGTTTTCTAGAGTTTATAGTGGGTTTTAGGGGTTTTATGAGTTTTTAGGTGTTTTTAACATTTTTATGGATTTTTTTGCTATCAAGGGATTCTAAGTATTTTAGGGTTTTGTACATTTTAGGAAATTTTATGGATGTTTTGGACTTTTTTGTTTTTGTTTTTTTAGGTTTTAAGGATTTTGAGGATTTTTATGGGTTTTCATGATTTTTAGGGTTTTGTGGTTTTTTAGAGTTTTTATGATTTTTTAATTTTTATGGTTTTATGGGTTTTCAGAGTTTTTTAGGTTTTAGGGGTTTTATAGGTTTTAGAGTTTTTATTGTGAATTAGGTTTTTTTGGGGTTTTATACTTTTAGGAAATTTTAGGGATTATATGGTCTTCATTGTATTCATTTTTTATAGGGTTTTTTTACATTTTCATGTATTTTAGGGATTTTTTAATATTTCCATGGTTTCTATGGTTTTTAGGGGTTTTAGGGGTTTAGGGGTTGAGTGGTTTTTAGGGTTTTAGGGGCATGGAAGATGCATAGGTCAGACTACTCTCGACACCCCAAATTTATTAGATAAAAAGATGCAGCAGAGCAGACACAACTGACAAGGGAGGGGTGTGGTCAAACAACCCACACCCAAAAACCCTGGACAACCCCACAAAACCCAAACGTCCCCATAAATCCTATAAGACATGCAGAACAAAAACAAAAAAGGCAGAAACCAAAGATCATCTCAAACAGCAACTCTCAGCCAGACAGTAACCAGCATCACACAACACCATTTTCATCAACCATCACCTCCTTGCCAAGAATATCAACCGCTAGCATCACAGGTTCACCAACATCAAAGTCATAGGTCTCACCTTCGCTACCTCACCACAAAGCAGCAACTTCAAGTCAGCTTCCAGAGACTCACACCAAAGACCAACATCAACACCAATTCAGAACAAGATCTGCAACACAACAGAGGACCACAATCCAATATAGCATCCATAGCACAACACAGCTTATCCATCACTTTAGCAACATCATGGGGGGAAACCAAAAAACCATGCCCATAACCCAACTGCATCAACCAAAGAAGCATCCAACACCACTCCACAGAACCAAAAATCGGCTTCCAAAACAAATCTCGACCAAAACAGCCACTGCATGTAAAATCAAATTCCTAAAAAGTGTCCAAAAAGAAACAGAAATTAAGGATCCCTTCAGGCTTTACATGAGATAGATGCAGAAGTGAGAAACCAGAAAAAAGAACCTACATTTCCTGCACAAAATGGTTCAATGCCAATATCGCCTCCTGAACACCATACATCCCCAGTTTGCAGCTGTAAGACATCACCTCACCTTTACATCTATTAAGCCACCATTGAAACCCCCTCCACCACTACAACGTGACCTCAACAACATCTCTTGATGAAATGATCCGCTCCAAATCCACACTTGAATAACAAAGCCAAACCAAATCCACGGCTCTCAGCATGGCTTCTAGTACCGCCAAAGAACACCGCCTCAAAATCCAAGCAAGAGACATGAGAAAAACCATCAATCGTAGAAGAAAAAGAAACCATAGATACCGAACACATCTGTCCCACACCTCCAAGGAATGCCACACTCTGTCCAAACCAGATCTGGGAAGCTGCACTGTGGATCTGCAACACCAAAGTCCAAAACCGAACCACTTCTCCAAAGAATAGCAAAGCCACATGCTGGAGCGGTGGGATCTGAATCGTTCCTCCATGGTTGACTTCTTCATCAGGGTCCGACACTAGAGAAACTATAAGGGCAACACATATCTGGATTCAGATGAAACGTACCACAATAGGAGGGGGATACAACATTTTGGAAACTGACGCTTGAGAAGCTACAACTGTAGGGAAGGCACCGCCGCACCATGGAAGAAGCAACGCGAGAGTAGGCGAGTGTGAGAGCATATGGGGGATTTAGCAACCATCTTCCTAGGGTTTATAGGGGGTTTCAGGGGTTTTTAGGTTTTTTTGGTTTTTAGAGATTATAGGGTTCTTTTTGGGATTTTAGGGGTATTTGGGTTTTTATGGGTTTCATAGTTTTAATAGTTATTTAAATTTTTTATTTTTATGTCTTATTAGTTCTTTAGTGTTTTTAGAGTTTTTAGGAGTATTTTTTTGGTTTTTAATGTTTTTAGGGACATTTAAGGTTTTAATGACATTTTTTTGGTATTTAAGGTGTATATAATATTTCATGGTTTTTAGGGATTTATTAATATTTTATATGGTTTTTAGGGTTTTATGTTTTTTTAGGTGTTTTAGAGGCTTTCCGGGTTTTTTGGTTTTTAGGGTGTTTTGGGATTTTAAGGGTCTTGTGGGAATTTTAGGTTGTTTTTGAGTTTTATGGGGTTTAATGGGTTTTTAGATATTATTATTATTTTTAGGGGTTTATAGTGTTTGTAGAGTTTTTAGTGTTTTTTTTGGATTTTAATGGGGTTTTAGGTTTTTTTGTTTTTAAGGTGTTTTATGGTTTTTGGGATTCTTTTCAAGGTTTTTGTGTTAAATATGTTTTTAGGGTTTTTAGGCCTTTTTAGAATAGTTATCAATTTTTGTTATTTTTATGGGTTTTATGGGTTTTCATCGTTTTTTGGGTTTTTAGGGTTTTAATGCTGTTTTGGGGTTTCAAGGGTTTTTTTTTACTTTTTAGAATTTTTAAAGAATTTTCAAGTTTTTTACATTTTATGGGGTCTAATGGTTTTTATATGTTTTAGTGCGTTTTAGGGTCTTAATGGGTTTTTTTGGGTTTTTAAGTATTTAGGGGGTTTTTATAGTTGTAAAGGGATTTTCATTGTTTTTACTATTTTTTACATTTTTATATATTTTTAGGTATTTTTTCGAATATTATGGTTTTTGGGGTTTTTGAGATTTTTTGAGAATGAGGGGTTTTTAGTGTTTTTAGGGTTTTTATGGGTTTTTTGGGTTTTTTGGGTATTAGGGTATTTCTTAGTTTTAGGTTTTTTCAGATTTTTATTGTTTTTATGGTTTTAAGGGTTTTTTGTGTTTTATTGGTTTTTAGGATTCTTAAGGGTTTTAGGGTTTTATGGTCTTTATGGGTTTGATGGTTTTTATGCGTTTGATGGTTTTTAGGGGGTTTTGGGTTTTTAGGATTTTTTCGTTTTCAGACATTTTTAGTCATTTTTTAGGATTTTTATGGTTTTTAGAGTTTTTAGGGTTTTATAGATTTTTAAAGTATTAGGTTTCTAGGGTTCTTAAGTTATTTTGGGTTTTTAGTTGGGTTTTGAGTTTTTGGGGTTTTTCATAGTTTTTAGGATTTTAGGGGATAAAATGTGTTTCAGTGCTTTTGGTGGGTTTTAGAGTTTTTATTAGGTTTTAGGATTTTAGAGGTTTTATAGTACTCATGGGGTTTTTAGTGTTTTTTTTGGGTTTTTTAGGTTTCTAGAAATTTTTATATATTTCTAGTGTTTTTATGGATTTTAGTGTTTATTAATTATTTTTGGTATTTTTATGGGTTTTAGTGGTTTTTGGGTTTTTTTTGAAATTTTAGCGTGTTTTAGAGTTTTTTGGGTTTTAAATAGTCTTATAGTTTATTCTGGGTTTTGGGGTTTTAAGGGTTCATAAAATTTTAGTGCGTTTTTAGGCTAATTATGGGGTTTTAGGGGTTTTAAATGTTTTTTGGTGTTCTTATGGTTTTCATGGATTTTTCAGTAGTTTTTATGGTTTTTTAAATTTTCATGGATTTTAGGGATTTTAGGGATTTTTTTGATTTTTTTGGTTTTGGTGGTTTTATGGATTTGATGAGTTTTTTATGCTTTTCAGGGTTTTTTTAGGGTTTAGGTTATTTTGAGGGATTTAGGGTTTTTTTATTTTTTATGACTTTTAGGGTTTTTAGAGTTTTTTTATGTTTTAAGGGGATATAGTAGTTTTTTTTAGTTTTTAGTGGTTTTGGATTTTAGGATTTTATGGTTTTTTTGTATTTTATGGTTTTCATGGGTTTTAAAGGTTTTGTTTTTCAGTGATCCGTATGGTGTTCTAGGATTTTTGTTTTTAATGGTTTATGGTTTTTATAAATTTTGAGGGTTTGGGGGGGTTTTTCAAGGTTTTAAGTATTTATCTCTTTTTAGGTTTTTATAGTATTTTTGTGTTTTAGGTGTTTATTTTAGTTTTTTAGGGTTTTAAAGGTTTTTTAATGTTTATTATGTTTTTAGATGTTTAATGGGTTTTAGAGTTTCTAGTGTTTTTTAGGATTTTTATGAGGTTTAGTGTTTTTATGGATTTTAGAAGGTTTAATGGTTTTAAGGGGTTTTTTACAATTTTTTTTGTTTTTATGATTCCTAAGGTTTTTATGGATTTTGATGGTTTTTTGGTCTTTTAGGGTTTTTAGGGGTTTTAGATATTTTCAGGGTATTAGGGTCTCTTTCAGTTAATTGGTGATTTTTTAGTATTTAGGGGTTTTGATTTTTTTTAATTATTAAGGGATTTTAATATTTTTTTGTGGGTTTTAGGTTTTTATAAGGATTTAGAGGTTTTATCTTTTAAAGGGTTTAAATGGTTTTTAGGGGTTTCTCAGTATTTTTAGGTTTTTTACGATTTCATGGATTTTTATTGTTTTTATAATTTTTATGGATTTAATGTTTTTTATGGGTTTTATGGAATTTTATGTTTTACGGTTTTTTAAATTATATTGGGTTTTACATGTTATTACAGTCATTTGGTATTTTTACTGTTTTTTGAGTTTTTTAAGGTCTTAAGGTTTTTTGAGTATTGTACTTTTTTAGGGGTTTAAATTTTTATTGGGTTTTTTGGGTTTTATGGGCTTTAAACATTTTTAGGATTTTTATGATTTTCATGGGTTTTTGATGGTTTAAAGGTTTTTTATTTTTTAGTTATTTTTTGGATTTTTATTATTTATATGGGCTTTTAATATTTTCAGTAATTTTGATGGGTTTTAGGGGTTTTCATGGATTTTTAGGATTTATTGGTCTTTTTCATTTTTTATAGTATTTTTGGGATTTGATGGGTTTTTTTGAGATTTTTAGGTTTTTAATGGTTTTTAGAGTCATTAAATTTTATTAGGGGTGCTTTGGGTTTTTAGTGGGTTTTAGGGTTTTTATGGGTTTTTATGTTTTTAGGGGGTTTATGGTTTTTTCCAGTTCTAGGGGTTTTTATGCTTTCTTGTATTTTTAGGGATTTTTTAAGGATTTTTATGGGTTATAGTGTTTTAGGGTTTTTAAATATTTTGATACATTTTATTGTTTTTGAAGGTTTTTAGGGTCTTTTTGAAATTTTAGGGGGTTTTTTCTGAAATTTGAGATTATTTATTGTTTTTTTAATTTTCTAACATTTTATGGATGCAAATGGTTTATATATATATTTTCTGAGTTTTTAGGGAATTATGGGTTCTATGTTTTTTAGGGTTATTTATGGTTTTCCAGGATTTTTATGGTTTTTTACATTTTTAGGGATTTTTAGGGATTTTTATGGATTGTTTGGATTTGTATGTTTTTTAGGGCTTTAGGTATTTAGATGGGTTTTAGGGATTTTCTGGGTGGTTTTAGTGCTTTTAGAGTTGTTCGGGGTTCTTAGGGTCTTTTGGTTTTATGCTTCTTATTATTTTTTGTAGAAATTTTAATGTTTTATGTTTTTAACGTTTTATAGGGTTTTAAGGGTTTATATAAAATTTAGTAGGATTTATGGTTTTATAGGATTTGATGGCTTTTAATGTTTTTTATTTTTATTATTTGTGGTATTTATGGTTTTCTTAGGGATTTTTGGGATTTTGTACATTTTGATGGAATTTTAGTGATTTTTTATGATTTTTATGTGGTTTTTAGGTTTTTAGTGAATTAGAGGTTTTTAAGGGTTTAATGGTATTGGGGGGTTTCCATTACTTATAGGATATTTTGTGGTTTTAATGATTTATTGAGTTTTATAGGGTTTTTAAAATTTTATAGAGTTTTTAAATGTTTTTAGGGATTTTAATATTTTTTAGATTTTTTTAGTGATTTTATTTGATTTTAGGGGTTTTTTGGTTTTTTGTGTTCTTCATGGATATTAGGGTCTTTAGGTTATTTCTGTGTTTAATTTGTTTTTAGATTTTTTTGAGGTTTTTTAGAGTTTTCAATTCATTTTTAGGGGGTTTAAAGATTGTATGAGTTTTTAGTGTTTTTTTGTTATTTATTGTTCATAGGATTTTTAATGGTTTTTAGCAGGTTTATGGGTTTCAAGTGGATTTTCAGGGTATTAAGGGTTTTATTCTAGTAATTATTTTTGGGCCATTTTAGGATTCTTATATGTTTTTTATTATTTCAAGGGATTTTGATAGTTTTTAATGTTTTTCATGTTTTGTAGGGTTTGTAGGGTTTTCAGGGTTTATTGGATCTTTTTTGGTTTTAGGGTTTTTTTAGAATATTAATGTTTTTTTATATTTTTTATTATTTAATGTATTTAAGGGTTTTATAGTTTTTATTGGTTTTATGATTTTTATGGTTTTCTAAAGGTTTTATGGGATTTAGGGGTTTTATAGTTTTTGGGGGTTTTCAAGGTTTTTTGTGTTTATTGTGCTTTAGGGATTTATAGATAATTTTCCGGATTTTTATGGTTTTTTGGGTTTTAAATGATTTACTTTTTTTTGAGTTTCATGGTTTTTGGGTTGTTTTGTGTGTTTAGGTTTTTTTGTTTTTTTGGGGTTCTATAGTTTTTGAATATTTTTGGGGTTTTCTAGGTTTTAGAGTATTTTGTTATTTTCTAGGGTTCTTTATGGTTTTTAGGGTTTTTCAGGTGTTTTTACAATTGTAGGGAATTTATGGATTTTTAAATATTTTTATTGTTTTTATGGTTATTTATGGAGTTTAGGTATTTTGAGTGTTTCTATGATATTTCGTTGTTTTTGTGGGTTTTTAGGTTTTTTCAGGGTTTTTAGGGTCTTTTGGGTTTTTCGATTTTTTTTGAGTTTTTAGGTTTTTTATAGGTTTTTCATGTTTTATAAAATTTTAAGGGGTTTAAGGGTTTTTATATTTTTTTAGTGGTTTTTAGTGTTTTTGTGATTTTATGGTTTTCAGGGATTTTATTGTATTTGGGCTTTCTATGGGTTTTTAGGATTTCTAAATTTTTAGTGATTTTTTAGATTGTTTATTATTTTTAGGGTGTTTAGGTTTATAAATAAATTTTAGGGGATTAAGGGTTTTTGAGTTTTTTGGGTTTATACGTATTGGTAGTGTTTAATGTTTTTATGGGATTAAAGGTTTTGTATATTTTTAGCTCAATTTGAGGGGTTTTATCACTTTCTATTGTGTTTACGTTTTTAGATGTATTTATGGTTTTCAGGGGTTTTCAGTATTTTTTGGGGTTATTATGTTTTTAGGGATTTTTATGGTTTTTTTATTTTTAAGGGTTTTAGGGTTTTTATTAATTTTGATGTTTTCTTGCGATTTTTAGTGTTTTAGGGTTTTTAGGGTTATTCATGGGTTTTAGGGTCTTTTGGAGGTTTTTTTGGTTTTTTGGGTTTTCTTGTTTTCTAAATTTTATTAGATTTTTTATCATTTTTTGTGGTATATTGGTTTTTAAGAGTTTTTTAGTGTATTTTTAGGTTTTTATGGTTTTTAGGGGTTTTATGTTTTTTCTGTTTTTTGGGAATTTTAGGTATTTTAAATGTTTTTAGGGTATATCATAGTTTTTTGGGGTATTAGGGTTTGTATAGATTTTTTTGGAGTTTTAGGGTTTTTAGTTTTTAGGGTATTAATGGATTTTTGGTGTTTTTTAAAATATTTCAGTGGCCTTAAGGGTTTTAATATTCGGTTTGTAGGGATTTTGATGGTTTTTAGGGGTATTTATGGTTTTTTGGGATTTATATGGGATTTTAACAGGTTTTTACTTATTCAAGGAATTTTAGGGATTTTTAGGAATTTCATGGTTTTTAGAGTTTTTAGGGGTTTTGGGATTTTGATTGATTTTAGAGTTTTCTAGATGTTTTATGGTTTTGGGTGGTATTTTTAGGTTTTTAGGTTCTTTTGGGGGTTTAGCTATTTTTTTGTGTTTCTGAGTTTTTTATGGTTTTTTAGATATTTTAACGAATTTTAGGGGTTTGAAGGGTTTTTATATTTTTAATGTGTTTTAGTATTTTCATGTTTTTTGTAGTTTTAAAGGGTTTTATGGTTTTTTAGGGGTTTTAGTGTTTTTTGGGATTTTTACCTTTTAAGGGTTTCTTATAACTTTTTAGGGATTTATGGTTTTCATTTTTTTATGTTTTTAATGTTTTTTTGGGTTTTAGAGTTTTTAAGGGGTTTAGGGGTTTATTTATTTTTAGTGTTTTTATCAATTTTTGGGGTTTTAAGGGATTTAAAATTTTTAGTAGTTTATTGGGGATTTTATGTGGTTTTCATAATTTTATGGGGTAATATGGATTTCATGGGTTTTCATTGTTTTTGGTTTGTTTACATGTTTTGGGATTTTTAGGGATTTTTTGGATTTTTTGGGTTTTTCTAGGTTTTTATGGTTTTTAGGGATTTTAGTGTTTTTAGTGAATTTTGTGGGTTTTTAGGATTTTTATGGGTTTTGGGTTTTTTGGTAATTTTTATTGTTTGGGTTCTTTTGAGTTTTAGGGTTTTTAAGGGGTTTATAAATTTTTAATGTTTTTATGGGTTTTATGTGATTTTAATATTTTTAGTGGTTTTTAGGGGTTTTAGGGATTTTATGATTTTCAAGTGGTTTTTAGGGTTGTTTAGTCATTCATGTATTTTTAAGTAATTTTTACAATTTTTATGGGTTGTAAGGGTTTTTAGGGTTTTTTCGAATTTTGGTTATTTTTATGGTCTTTTGGGTTTATAAGTTTTTTTTTAATTTTTTAGGATTTTATTTAGTTTTGTAGAGTTTTTTAACTTTTTAGGTGTTTAAGAATTTTTTGAGTTTTTTTTGGGTTTTTAAAGTATTTATGGGGTTTTATTATTTCTGAGGTTTTTAGGTTTTTTAAGGTTTTTAGTGGGTTTACATAGTTTTTAGGGGGGGGGGTTTACGTTTTTTGGGATTTTACGTGTTTTAGTTTATTATATAATTTTTATGTATTTTTAATGTTTTTAGTGGTTCTCATGGTTATTGACACATCATTATGTCATAAGGATGAAAAGGCTACAAAGGTAAATACATTAAGAAGAGGAGAAGTTGGAAGATGAAAAATCCCAAAGATTGCAAAAGCCTCCAAAGGTTGTTTGCCCAAGTTCCCCAATGCAACTCCATCACACAATGTACTTTCAAAGAAGAATGTGCAATCATCCTAAGTGAGGTCCTATGCTAGACACATCTGAAAGACAAATTTGTGATACAATTACTTCTCAAGTTTCTATATTTTCCTATAAATACGACCTGAGGGTCTTCATTTGTACGGATGGAAATTCACATAGGCCAAGTCCTGTTATAGTCACACTAGTCCATCTATATACTCCTCTAAAAACTTCTAGATATCATTATAAAACTTAAAAAAGAGGGGATTAAAGAGGGCAGTAAAATTAATGTCCTCTCACTATCTAAAAATAATCAATACATGGGTGAGGCATTCTATCACCCTATGATTAACGAACACTAGCACGATATCCCTTCCCTTAACAAGGGACATGTGAATGAACCTTTTGAGAACAACTATAAAGACCCCTGAAGGATTATGAATGTTCTCTCTCAAGTGTAGTCTCCCAATAGGTTTGTCACCCAAGGTTCTACCAAATTTCTTGGGCCTACCTGCACAAAGCACCCCCTGTTTGAGCCACCTAGGTTTACCTAACCTTCAGCCTGCATGATCCATTCATCAATCCTTCTTCACAATCATCCATGGAAAGTCATATCCACCTTTGGATCCCTTGTATGAAAGGGGTCATGTTGAAGCCTCCACTAAAACCTCCAGACATTCACAACCATGGAAAGTGTCACACTAGCATGTCATCCATTTGTGTGTGTATTCCTTTGGTTATTGATTTCTCGCAATCATTCGGTTGGCCAGTTGGGGTATTTGGGGTGCACATGGGTGTTTATTCCCATATACATAAGTACCCCTACCCTAGGGATAGTGTGAAGGAGTTCTTAGTCATGGAAACTAGTGTCTGGACCAAGTCGTACACTTCTCACCTCTAAGACTCATATCCTCTAATTCCAGTGTGGAGGATAAGGATTACACTTGTATTTCTTTTGGACATGGAATAAAATCCTCATCCCTCTTTATGGGAAAAAGTTTAGGGAATCCCTATGGGAGTAGGCCCCTAGTCTTTCTTGTGGTAGGTTGTACCCTTTCTCCTCTCTGCCTTAAGGCCACCACTGATGGTCCGTCCTTCCTTGTTTTCCATACCCTAGCCTCATTCCATGGTATAAATAAGAGAGGAAAGTCCCATTCCCTCATCCTTTTCCACATTTTTCTTTATCCTCTTCCACTAGTGGAGGAGTATAGGTGTGCGGATTTCTATACATTCATATTCCTATTGTTTCTCACACTGAGCATGACTCACGTGGGCATATTCGTTAATTGTGATCATGACATCCACACAATCCAATTATAATTGAACTATAATAACTCTAATTTTTTTTATAACTAGTATTATTGAGATTCATACCTAATTCCTAGGATCAACATGAAACCTTCTTAGTAATAAAACCCTATCAAAACCCCAAAATAATCTCTATTCAAAATAATCACTCATGACCCCGTTTACATATGGAATCATTTTCAGTAGTAATCCCCATATTAATCCTCTAAAAGTGTAACAATCCATTATGATAAGAAACTTCTATGGGATACATAGGCATGGCTTCTTACAATCTAACTACAAGGGATTCAATTCCCCTTTGTATGTGATATATAGAAAGCCTCTATGAGGTCCAAACCCAGCACCCAAGTCAACCCTATTCCCATAGAACTACATTCCCAACATTGTATACTTCAACTGGGGAATCCATATACCTTCTAGGTTCCTTAGGAATCCTCTACATAATTCCCAAACATAGAATAGGTACCTTCCTCCAAGTCATCTTTGTCAAATGATGTTAAACTATATTGTTAACTCCTTATCACATAACCATAAAAGTTATGATTTGGCCCTTTAAATGGAACAGAACTACGTGTGTTCTGATTTCATTCAAGAGGATAAGTAGGAATCCCATCATATGGGTTTTATCCCAACATAAAAAATATTTTGTCTCCCTAGATGAAAATACACTCTACAGTACCCTACTATATGGCTAAAAAAATACAATCATCATAATCATGACCATGGAATCTCAAATTTTTTAAGGTTCTATGTATTGTGGAATCATGTGATGGGGTTCTCTCAAATTTTATTTTTTTCCATGATCGATGACCAATTTTAAATTTACATAACAATTAATTTCTAGATATATGAAATTGAATCAATGAATATATAGACAATGGAAGGAACATCAGAACCAGAGAGAGGATCATCACATGTTATTTATAATTAATTTAATTAAATAAAGAATTAACTTGATGGAATTATTTCTTCAATAATGAATCTTACAATTGATATGTGTTTTACCATCATTTCATTGTAGGAATAAAAGTAGATTCCCCATAGTCGTGATCTACACATGTTTAGTAAATCTCCAAACAACATCATAGTAATCTCTGTGTTCTAGCACCACAGATCCTAGAACTTGCATCTTCCACCATTGATCATCTTGAGAATCACTTTCAAAGAATTATATTGGATCCTTATTGACACAAGACTAAGAGGTAGAGTAACACCGCACTGCATTCTTGGGATAATTATTGGAGAAGTTATATCTTTAGGGATTGAGGGGATTCTCCAAATCAATTGTGCAAAACAAAAAATTGAATTTGTCTGTTGAGAAAATAACATAACAATTTTTATAAATCACTATGGTTAAAATTAAATAATTTCACAACTTCTCTTGATTGTTTAATTAATCCTAGAAATAAACCATGTTAAATAATAATAAAAATATTATTTATCGACATGTTCTTAACTTGCAAAAAAACATTGATTATTATTTAAATATTTATTATTAAATAATTATTATTTTTCTCACCTAACCTAAAATATGGTCCATCATTCCCCCAAAATATTTATTGGGCCAAAATTAATGTCTATTTATTTATTAAAGAAATATCACTACATTGTTCCCCAAAAATTAAATAAATATTATATGTACTAAATATAAAATAAATATTTATATGCAATCAAGAATACATCAATAATTATTAATCCTGGCGAGGGAATACTATTTATTCAACCTATTAAAAAATAAATAATAAAATATTATTTAATTGTTTTCATGGATACACTTAGTGTGTGACTCTCCGGTCCTCTTTCACATTAGGATTATGACAAGCAGCCTAAAATCCAAGTTCAGCGTCTAGAAAGTCACCAAGGAACCCATAGATAATGAAGTTAATGATGCAACGACGTTATACCTCATATAAATACTTAATGTTTAATATAATCCCTTTATAATAATATCTAAAATCAAGAAGATTTCATGCTCGTGCTATCAAGCTATGTGGTTGATTTATATTTCTTTGACATCCTAGAAATTAAACTATCCTATAGAAAAATATGAACGAGGATTTATTTAGGATATATCATTTCCATAAAATAGCCTGGGATATAAAATTCTGTTAAAGAAAATAAGGGAAAATCCTTTCTCACATTTTTTATTAAGGCAATATCAATCATGAAACATCCAATATATCCTACCTCTCTACGAACATTTCCCATTATTGTTTTCATTAACACATTATAGTATGTGACTCATAATACTCATTAATATTAATCTTAAAGTCTATGAACCAATACATATGTCTGTATATAAAAAAATCCAAGACAGATATACATGTAGTTTTCCTATTGGAGGGTCTCAACTCATAATATCCTACCTGATATTACCAAGGGAATATACCATGAGATGTTTCCTCAAATTACTCTAAGGCTCCACCCTTAATATCTTTTATGATTTGTGTCCCTCAAATGATATCATATAGATATAAAACCTATATTAAGAATAATGTGACATCTATACTTAGTAAATTATCACATACAAAGTTATATTGAAGAAAAATCATGATGTGATAAGAAGTTTATTAATATTACAAACTATGAATATAGGTTATCAGAAAGTACTGATAAGTTGGTTCTAGGGGAAAAAATTCAATAGGCTCTCAATTTCACTAGAGTCAACTCCTAACAACCTTTATTCTACTAGCCCCTATATAAAACTCATTATTTTATTAGGATATTCCTTTATTTAATATATCTTATACATTATCTTATGTGGGAACTCTACTTACTACAACATCACCCCTTTGATAAAAATTCCTCAAGTGGTGATAATTCTAGAGTATATGCTTTGTCTATTGGTGTGACCTTATCTCTTTTGAAAGATCCAATCCGATAGTATTATCACAATAAAATATGATAAGATCTTTACTTCTAGTTAGCACATCAAGATCCTTGAAAAAAGTTCTGAATCCAACCAGATTCCTTGGATACATCAGATTCCCCCATATACTTGGACTCCACTATTGAATCAGCTAAAGCTGGCTGCTTTGAACTCTTACACTTCACAGCTCATCCTTTAAGATAGAATAAAAATCCTTATTGTGACCTGAGATCATTCTAATTTGTCTGAAATATAGAATCAACATAACCCCTAATGACCAGATCCCTGTATTCCCCATACACCCAGAACATTTCCTTAGTTACTCTCAGATATGTAAGGATAGTTTTGATAATAGACCAATGTTTTTCTCCTAGATATATTTGATATCTTATTACTATGATCAATGCATATGCAACATCATGTCTAGTATATAACATGTCATACATGATTTATCCTATCACCAAAGCATATGGGATATTACTCATTCTCTATTTCTCTTATTCTTTCTGAAGACACACGTTCTTAGAAGGATGTAATCTATATGACACTGTAACAAATCGCCTCTTGTATTGTTTCATTCTAAATATCTTTAGTATCTGGTCAACATATAGACTTTTACATAGTCCAAGAAACCTCTTGGATCTATCACGAATGATCTTTATCCCTAGAATATATGACACTTCACATAAGTCCTTTATGGAGAAACACTTTTTTAATCGGTCTTTAACAGACTATAAGACCGGTATGTCGTTTCCAATAAGCAATATGTCAGTAACAAATACTACTAGTATTATGACAACATTCCCACTAATCGTCTTGAAAACACACTTCCACATTCATTTTTAATGATCCCAAATTCTTTTATGGATTCATAAAATCAAATGATATGTAACCAAGATTCTTACTTCAATCCAGAAATGGATCTATGCAACTTGAAAATCATTTTAGTATCAACTGGAGTCACAAACCCTTCATGTTGTGTGATATAGACCTCTTCCTGAAGGTTCCCATTAAGGAATATAGTTTTGACATCCATATCCCAAATCTTATAGTCATGGTAATATGATAATGAAAGTATAATTATTAGGGATTTAAACATGGAAATTAGTGAAATTGTTACATCATTGTTAATTCCTAGATTTTTTTTAAACCTTTTATCCATTAGACTTGCTTTATAGGTATTTACTTTACCTTCCATGTCCAGTTTCCTTTTGAATACGCATTTACATCCAATGGTCTTTACATCAAATGTATATTCAACCAAAACCCAAACATGGTTCTAATATATGGAAACTATTTCAAAATTCATGATCTCTTTCCATCTTGTACCTTCTGAGATCTCTAATTCCTCCTTATAGGATAGAGTTTCATCATTTTCAACCAATAATGTGTCACCATCATCAGTGACTAGAAAACCATATCTATTTGGTTCTCTTACCTCTCTTTCATTCCTATGTAGTACATGTGTTTTAGGAAAACATTTCCCATGGGTACTTGTGGAATAACTTCATGTACCAACTTCTGTATATTTTGAGCATCAACTTCATCAAACTCAATCTTTCTCCAAATATGATTTTTTAGGATTTTGTCTATCTCAATTAATATGACTTGTTTAAAGACATCAAATTTATTATCTTAGGGGTTGTATAGGTAATATACCTTTATTTCCATGGTATATCCTTTATGGACACACTTCATTCCTCGAGGTGCTACTTTCTTTCCTGAAAAGGCCTCAATAAATTCCTCCCAACCCCATACACATGTATATGGAAAAGAGAGTTTCATTCCACTATATAATTAAAATATAATTCTATTTTCTTTTTTATTTGGTACTCAGTTTAATGAGTATGTCATAGTTTGTAATGAATATCATCATAAGGATAATGGAATATTTGCATTACTCATTATAGATCGTACCATGTCTAAAAATGTATGGTTCCTCCTTTCACGAACACCATTCCATTTTGTTTTAAAATGTGAAATGAGTTCAAATAGAATCCCAAACCCCATAAGAATTTGATAAAATCTTTTTTAAGATATTCACCATATTGATCTCATCATAATATTATTTATCCACTTACCAATTTGGTTCCGTACTTCATTCTTGAATTCCTTGAATTTCTTAAAGGACTCAAAATTATACCTAATCATGTAGACACAACCATATCTACCCAAGTCATCAATAAAAATTATGAACTAAAAATATAAACCTTTTTCTTCTACTATAAATAATCCACCCACATTAGTCTATACCAATGAAATAATCTTGGTGGTCCTTTTACCATGTCCACAGAATGGTGGTTTGTTCATTTTTTTCATGTAAACAAGAATGAAATACTTTAAGTGGTTTTATCTCCAAAGAGTCTAAATAACCATTTTGATAGAGATTCATCAAACTCTTCTCATTTACATTACCAAGATAGTGATAACACGGTGGGGTGTTATATGAGTGATGTGAACATGATTCTTTATCAATTTCCAATACTTTGTTTTCATAAATAAATATATAAAGATCGTTATTTAAATTTTCCATAACAAAACATATTTTGTCTTTATAAAAGAATAAACTTTTTCCCAAACATGAAAATAAACCTAACCATATCTAGGAATGGTACATAAATTATTTTCTGTGTAACCTTAGGTATATAATAACAATATTTTAAAACCAAAATAATTCATGTAGGTAATGAAAGGTGGTAGTCCCCAATGTCCAGAACAACCACCCTTGCAACATTAGTAGCTCTCAAATCCACCTATCCTATGGTAGTATTTTAGAATATACTTGGTTCCAAAATTTGGATACATATTTTAGCTCTATAATATGTATCTAACACTAAATGTGTAGATATTAAAATATTGCAATCAATAACGAATGCACCTTTAGCTTCCATTAGATTCTGGATGCAGTTCCTCTTCTAGTGTTTTGGATTTCCACATGCAAGACATACTACCTCCTTTTACTCACCCTTCCTCTAGGTCTTCCTCTTTTTAGAAGGATGGTGCTCAAGATCTTTATATTTTTTTATAGGTATTAGGCCCCTTTTCCTTGTTCTTTCTTTTCTAATTCACTATAAGGACCATAGGTTTATCACACACCATGTTCTTATCCACCTGGAGAATCAAATTGAGAAGTTATGAAATACACTTATCATTATTTATCATGTTATAATTAAAAATAAAACTAGATAAGGTCTTGGGAAGTGATGAAAGTATGAATTATTTATGAAAAATATCTAGTAATTTAATCCTTAAGATGTATAAGAATTCAATGTATCCAATAATATTTGTTATATAAGGCCTAATTGACATAAAATCTCTATGATTAGTTATAAAAAATAATTATAGATCTTGTACCTCTATTATCTCTCCTTTTCTTGATATATATATTAATGGTGATACATCATGCTATATGAATAAATGTCCTCAAGTTGCTTCAAAATATCATTAGACATTGATGATAGCATGAAAGACTAAACATTTATAGCATCATTCATATATTTCTCATATAGAGATATCTCTTCATCACTTGCCTCATTACCAGGTGAAACTAGAAATGGTTCTTCTAACACATATAATTCATGGTGAAGGATAACATGTAGTCACCTATTCCAATATTAAAAATTTGTGCTGGTGAAAAGGATTTTCTTATCAAGTATGTATTGAAATTCAATGTTTGATGTCTTTTTTTATTTTTAAAAATAAGATAAGAATGATTTTAGTATATTACCTAATGAGATTTTTAAAAATAAATAAATACTATAGTTATTTGTTGCCATCAATTTTATCAAATCCCAGTAGACCTCACCACTATTTTTAGAATATACTATTACTTGGAAATCCTAGTGGCAAGGATCTATATCCCCTGTCATTACTCTAACATTAGATGTTCAATAAAATTTAACGGTTTTAGGAAGGAATTCCTAATTCCAACTAAATTAAATCATAGTTATTTGATCCACTGAATGGACCCCCATTCCTGAAATCCATAAATTCAATTTCCACAATATTTTCCTCTGAGTTACACTAATTTCTACATTGGCAATCAACTCTTCATGTTAACTATGTTATGTTAACCCAAAAATTTAAGTTATAATTTCCAGATAATTGAATGCACCCCAACTTTGGCCGGTCAAGCACATTCAACTAAAGTTCATTTTAATTGAATTAGTGGAAATATATACTGACATAATATATATTATTGAGAGATTTTATCCTTTTATGAAAAAAAATCATTTATTAAATTTATCACATTCTTGTTAATATTAAGTAGAATTACTTAAGTGATTAACCATGTCTTATATAATATTTTCAAATGAGAAAATATATTTTAGTTCTATATTTAATATTCATTAATTTCCTTAAGTTATATGATCATGACAAAAAATCCAATATGAAATAACCAAGAATATTGATAGAAATATAATAATAAAGTAATATGATCAAGAGATTTATGAATGGGTTGTTTATCTAGTAGTTGATCAACTGACCATTGGATTATGGGGAAAACACCTTGAAAAAGATAAGGTTCATGTAATATATTTTCAACTATCCACCAATGTATCTATCTTTTATTAGATTCTACTTGGCTCCAAACTTGAACAAACTCCACTAGATTGGGAGATCCATCAATTACATATGATTTTACTCACACATAGGTGAGGGTAAAAGGGTTCAAATAAAAAAAAACCATGGGCATACATTCCCTTACATAATTAGAATATAGAAGACAAGTAGGCCAAAAATTTAATTTAATAGTAAATTAAATAAAATTAATAACATAAAATATTTTGGTATATGCTCAAGATCATCTACCAGCATGCAACAATTTACACATTTAATAAAATTGTCATTCAATTCTTTATCATTCTTATTTTTGATAATTCCTGAACAAAAAAAATTAATTTTCATCTTTACTTATTCAATTGTTTTATCTTAATTGTCATTTGAATTTCCTTGATATTCACATCAATTATAATTTTTAAAAAATTAAATAATTTTATTTAAAATTCATTATGTACATAAATGTACCTTGGAATATACAAGGTGAATACATGTCTGATTCTACCGAACATGTATTATACTAGTATAATGTTTACTCTTATGACATATGACATTCATGAATTATCACACACTTTCATGAATTTTAATTAACACATAATTACATGAATTACATGATTTTTTATCATGTTTCAAGCGTTAATGTACATTTAGTAACAACTTGTAATATGATTCATACATGATATGCATAGATGAAAATTATTCCAATATTAATTAATATATATATATATATTAAAACATATCACATGGGGTGTCATATATTTATGATCACACGCAAGTACATGTCTCATGGTTTACATAGTATAATAACTAAATTTTAAATATATGTAAATTGGTATAATTGTGCTGCATTTGAATCCAATTTACTCAGCATGTACATCTCTTAATTTCTATCCAGGGTACTCTCCTAGGGACTTAACATGTAAATCGTACTTTGGAAAATGGAGTACAAAACATGTATAGTGGGATACATGGCATGTGGTCTCCAAATTACATGGTCACTAGTGAGGTAGGTCGTGTATGGTAATACACACCCCATTTGTGACTCAAGGTGACTACACACTTTTTACGTGGGCTACATGGTGTGAATTCTAGTTGACCATGAACCACTCCATCCTGAGGTACACATGGTATAATAATTAACTACACCAAGTTTCATCAATTCACACAGTTAGAGTAGTTTCTGAATTAACTCTTGTTGCATTGAACACAAGTACACTGTGTGTAATTCCTGTTACACATCATGTACTCCTGTGTTATTCAGCTAGAAACCTCAGCACCACTAGATGACTTGCTTAATTTTATTTTATTTATAAAATTAATTATATTGATTAGATCTATGATAAACGATGGAGGAATAAGAAGACATCACAATTAATATTAAAATATTGATTAATGTTGAATTGAAAAATAAAATTACAAATGTGTAAATCAATAAATGATGTTTAAATAATTATAAATATTTATATAACCTCTCTAATACCCCTTGTAGGTTTCCGGTGTAATAGAACCGTGTGATGGGGTTTTACCAACTTTTATATTCTCCATGATTGCTGGTCAATCAATGATTTACACAAAGATTAGTGTCGTGATTGACATAATTGTATCATATAATATATAGAGAAGGGATAGAATTATAGAACCATAGAGAGGATTATCACATAATATATATAATTAATTTAATTAAATAAATAATTAAATTGATGGGATTCTTTCTTATTTGATGAATTTAACAACAGGTATGTGTTGTACCATCCTTTCATTGTAGGAATCAAAGAAGATTCGTTATAACGGTGATGCACATGTGCTCCAAAAATCTATGAACATCATCAAAGGAATATCTGGGTGCTTGAACATCATATCCTAGATCTTTCATAATCCACCTTTTATCTCCTTGAGAACAACTTCCAAAGTGTTAACTTGGATCAATCTTGACTCGAGAGTGGTAGGAGGAAGAAGATCGCACTCGGTTCTTGGGAGTGTTATTGGAGAAGGGAGATCTCTAGGTATTAATAGGATTCTCCAAATCCATTGTGCACAACCAAAACAAAATGAATTTTCTTACTGAGAAAATAAAATAACTGGGTTTATATATCACAACGGTTAAAATAAAATAACTGAAAAAGTTCCCTTAATTATTTATTTAATCCAAGAAAAATCCCATGTCAAATAATTATAATAGTAATACTATTTCCTAACTTACGCTTAACTTGTGAATTAATATTATTTATTATTTATTAAATAAATATTCAATATTTATTATTTTTCTCACCATATGTAATATATATGTTCATCATTTTTCCATAATAATTATTAAACATTAAATAATGATTATTTATTTATTAAATAAATATCACCACAATATTCACCAATAAATAAATAGATATTATAATTACTAAATAAAAATAAATATTTATATGTGATTTGAAATAAATGAATAATTATTAAACTACATGTCGGAGAAATATTTATTGAACCTATTAAATATTAAATAATATTATATTAATAACTGAGATATTGGAGGCACGTAGTGTGTGACCCTCAAAGCTTCTTTCTCAGTGGAATTAAGAGAATAAACCTATAGTACATGGTTAGTGTATAGTAACATGCCAAGGAACCCATATATAATGTGGTTAATGTTGTAATGTCATGATACCTCATATGAATGATTACTGTGTAATATAATCCATTTATAATGATACATCAAATCAAGTAGGTTTCATGCTGGTGTAATCAACCTATGTGCTCAATGTCTATTTCCTTGACTTATTAGAAGTTGAAATTGAATATAGAACACTATGGCCATGACATTATTTAGGCTATATAATATACATCAAAGCGAATGAGATATAAACTTCTATTTAATAACAGATGATACAAATCCTTTCTCTCATTATTCATTAATGCAGTATTAATTATAACACACACAATGTATCATAACTCATCACGAACACCTTACATCATGATTTTCATCAATACATAAAAGTACATGACTCATAATAATCATTAACAATAATATTAATGTCTAAGGACCAATACAAACATCTATAGATTGAAACATCCTATGACACAAATAAATGTCGATTTCCGACTGGTGTGTCTCGTTCACATAATATCATGTTCAATATTACAAAGGGAATGTGCCATGAAAGGGTGCCTCAAAGTCCTACGTGTATCCACACATAATATCATGCATCATTTATGTCCCTAAAATGATGTAATTGACTATATAACATATATTAAGTTTAGTGTCAAAGAACTTCTAGGTTCTCATCATAGCAGGGAACTTCTATGAAATTTTAGTGCAATGACTACTCTAGAGACATTATCATATACAATGTTACAGAGAATAACTATAATGATGTGATAATAAGTTTATTAATATAAAAAAATATGAGTATAAGTTATCATTAAGTACATATAAGTTGGTTCTAGTGCACCAACTCCCACAATTTGTAAATAAGTGTATACTATTAATGGAGAACCTCAGATACTTACAGATATCCCCATTAATGAATAAAATTAGATAAATGCAGATGATTCTAAATTCCATACATTCTAAAAATTGATTTTTTTTCTAGGGTAAACCATATCATACTTGGTAATAAATAAAGGATTTATGAATATATATTAAATCTATAAGAGTGTCATGGATTGGTCAATAAATCCCCCCAAAAGGGTGTGATGAGCTCGACCTCCCATCCTCCCGACCAATTTAAGTTCTCAAGAATCGTCATCCAATTACTTCGATGAAAACCTACCTTTGAAGAGAAGGTCCCCATGGATAAATAAATATTAGGTGTTTCTAGTTCCATGATCAAACCCATTAAAAACTATTGTTAAATAATAATTCATAATAAGAACATGTTTATAATGGTAAGAGTATATGGGGAACTCGACATTAATCATTAACCAAGATGATAGTATCGCATATCTGTAAGCCCTTTTTCACTTGATAAAAGAGGTCCCGACAAGATAATAAATCATGAACGTGTTTATTAAAATGAGATGATGTTTTGATAGAGATTCTTATTTGTGTTTGTCAAATATATGAGAACTTAATCTCATAGATCCCTTCAATCCAATGGAGTCATTCCAGCTTTCACAGATGAACTCCTTAGCTACTGTAAATAATGGGTCTTCGTCTTTATAAAGGATTCCACCACCAACCATGAATATTCCACACTGGGTCTCAAATTCTTTTGTTCGGGAGAACTATCAGAACATCACAATCCCAACCCTAGAGGTTGTTTGATAGGCCCTCTAGCTCAATAAACACCACCGATCAATTGGTCAAAGATGACCAGTGGTTCTGAAGGAGACTTTTCCAACTGCTGCCTACAACCATTTCTAGAGCTTAACCCCAGAACATGAAAACTATTACCTACCATGTCTCAGTTAAGTAAACCATGAGACCATATATGGCCTCGTCCAAATGAAACAGAGGTCCTTCTGAATGTATCCTTAAAATAATCATCATTGCAAATGTCCCATTGTAGTAACCACTCAATATGATGAGGTTGTTTTCCTCAGTTGTTCGGACTAGGAACATTAAACTCGGGCATAGTAGACGGTTCTCCTGGGATGAAAACCATCCAGTAGGTAGAAATTGTACACCTTTTACCACTACAGAGTATCCCACCAACCTAGTTTGGTGGCATATTGTGAGTGGGAACATACACCCATCTGCCTTTATTTAGCCAGCCAGCAGACTCCCTGAGTGGCACCGAATGAAGCCCTCTATTTATATCTATCAACATATGGTAACCAGGAGAATACACGTATCTTTACCCACTAAGAATTCTTGAAGTCTCATCTGGTAAAATTTAGTGAATACCTCTATCCTAGTTTGGTGACATATTGTGAGCAAAAACATACACCTACTTGCACCCATCTAGCCTTCAAAAAGCCTCACTTGGCAGCATCCATAGAAGTAACTTGAAAATACCCAAAAATAAGCAGGGGGAAGACTCTACTCTCTTCCCCCACACATGTGTACTGTTAGTATCTCCTGGTGGAAAAAGGGAGGATGAGAGAAGGTTCATAACCCTAATCCAAATATGGAATGGGAATATACCTTTGTTCTGAATGCTAAAGTCACCATGAAAATCCTAGAACTGGTAAAAGGTATGACGAAAATTCCTTCCCAAATATTGTAGACATTCCAATACATCATAAAGAAAATGATAATAGTACCCATGATATAGACACATAACTGTACCCCCACATATGGGGTGGGTAATCAGCATATAACTCCATTGGGGATACACACCTCAGATCTCATCTTGGAGGGACATGGGAAACATTCCATCATATTATACAGACAACCTAATCAGGAACATAAACCTGGTCCTATCAACGGTTATCATCCTATTCCATTGCCCACTTCATGGAAGCCACAAACACTATCCAATGAAAACCAATTCTCCCATCAAGCATCCCCAATTGATTTTAAGAAGTCTTCCAAGAAGAAGCTTCATCGAACGAGATTGAAAAATTAAGAGTCAATAAATCAACTAACTTTACTTAATGCTAGAGTTCTTGAAGCTCTCAGATGTATATCTATAGAACCTCAAGATCCTACTCTACAATTAACAAATTTTATGAGCAGTAACTATAATTTCGAAGGTCCTCTCTAGACACTGTGAACACTGAACCATGAAATATTTCTTGACGACCAAAATCTGATCGATCCGAATATCCCATCTATTAATGAGAGCCACGACAGCCCCCCATGTGTCTAGAAGATCAAGGTGGATGAGGGCTTTCTATTCCTATAATATTCCATTTTGGTCCTCCCCATGATGGTTACTACTGATAAATTTGTATCTATAGTATTATTTCACATTTTCAAGATAATTCTCTAATTTGAAATGTAGTGATGAGAAATACTTCTTATCATGAGGAACTTGTAAAAACAATTCCAGTCATGTCTGTTGCTTTTTCACTAGTAGGTTAAATACTTTCTCAACCAAAAGGTAACCGAAGGGGAAAATCATTCTCTAAAACACCCTTCAGACACTTACCTTCCAATGAAATAGAGGAAATACATATCGATCTCACCACCTATGATAATATGGCAGGAAAGTGTCCACTCTGGTCAGACCATTTAGAGGAGACTCTGGCCAAAGATGAAGAAGAAATGTTAAACATGATGATGAAGTTGGATAAATATGACATACCATTTCGGTTATTGCATTTATCTACACCTCATTACAACATTCCCGAGGCATTGTTGAAAGATTTTATGCATGAAATTCACCTCAATATATGGAAGAATCTTTGTCACATGAAAGAAACGGTATTACCCTATGATGAGTATCAAAGTCACATCAAGGAATCATATGGGTTTCATAACCAAATTGAAATGGAATCATTTCAATTTTCAGGACATACATCGATAAAAAACAACGAGGATCCCTTAAATGCGCATACCTTGGAGCATTAATGAGGTTGTGACAGCTGATCGCAAATACCATATTTTGTGTTTATATCATAGGATGGGGTGTACGTGGAGTGTTACACTTTGTTATGATAACTAATAAAAAATCCTTCTGAAATTTGTATAAGGAAATGTTATAACCTCAGGCCAAATGCATCAAACAAACCCTATCCATGACCAAAGACATTCTTAACAAATACAGGGTCTTACCGACTCTCATAAACATCAGGAGAAAAGAGAGAAGTCTATTGAGAGACTTTGGAATTAAGCATATAAGAATATCGAATTGGACTCCCTATTAGTGGATGTCTACGGTGAAATAGTCCAAATGTCCAAAATAGTGTAGTAATATTTGGAAATGGTTTATCTAAGTTCATAAAACCCTAAAAACACTAAAGAACCAAAAACCTATAAAATCATTACAACATGAAAACCCCTAAAAATCCTAAGACCCTAAAAATAAAAAAAACCATATAAATCCTAAAAAAATCATTAAAAATATTTGAAAATGGAAAAACCAAAAAACCTTGAAACCCCCTAAAAAAATAAAGTCCTGAAAATGGTTAAAAACCCTAAAACCCATAAAAACATTAAAATCCACTAAAAACTCTAAAACCCCTTATACCCAATAAAATTTTTAAAAATTCTAAAAAACCATAACACCCTTAAAAAATCAAAACCCCCCTAAAACCCATTAACACCCCAGAAACCCAAAAAACCCCCTCACACCTGATAAAACCTTGAAAAAACCTAAAAAATCACCAAAATCCCTAAAAACCCTAAAAACCATGAAAACCCTAAAAATATATAAAAATATCTAAAAATGTAAAAAAAATTAAAAACCAAAAACCCCATGAAAACCTTAAAATCACATAAAAACCCATAAACACACTAAAATCTCTAAAAACTCTAAAAACCCCCAAAATAATAAAAAACACTAAAAACCACTAAACCTATAAGAACTCAAAAAATCCCTAAAAACCAAAAAAAAACCCCAAAAAACCCAAAATAACACTGAAATCCCCTTAAAAAATTGAAAAACTCAAAAATCCAACCAAATCCCTATGAACCCAAAAAAATGAAAAACCCATAAAAATTAAAAAACCCTAATATACCTAAAAATGTAAACCACACTAAAAACCTTGAAAACCCATGAAAACCATAAAAACCACTAAAAACCATAAAACCCCCTAAAACCCCAAAAAATCTAAAAACAAGAAAAAATATAAAACCCCTTAAAATACTAAAAATATTATGAAATCAAAAACCCTTAGAATCACTGAAAACTAAACAAACTATAAAAAACCTAAAATGCCCTAAAAATAATGAAAACCAAAAACACCTCAAAATATTTAAAAAACCATAAAAAACACAGCAACCCAAAAAATACAAAAAAAATCATTAATATTACTTGACAACATAAAAAAACCCTGAAAACCCCCTAAAACCATAAAAACCACTAAACACCAAAAAATCTAAAACCCATTAAAACAAAAAAACCCAATAAAAACTCTAAAAACCTACAAAACACCTAAAAATGATAAAAACTCAAAAAACCATAAAAAACTAAAAAATAAATTAAAACCCTAAAAACCCAAAAAAACCTATAGAACACTAAAACCCATAACATCCTATAAAATCCAAAAAATACTTGAATTCGTAAAAAACCCTAAAACCATGAATATTGTAAAAATCATAACAACCCATAAAAACCTTAATAAATCCAAGAAGCACATAAAAACATAAAAACCACTAAAAACTATAGAAACTCTTAAAACCCATAAAAAGTTAATAAACAATAAAAACCTTAAAACCATAAAAACTAAAAAACCCCTGAAAACCAAAATGACCCAAAAATCCCAAAAAAATGATAACCCTAAAAATCCTTGAAAAGGATTAAACCCAAAAAATCCATAAAAACCCTAAAACCCAGTATCCATAACCATCACAAAATACCCCTATAAATCTTTGAAAAAAACCAGAAAACCTGAAATACAATTGAAAATCATAAAAACACCTAAAAACCTTAAAATCCCTAAAACCCGTAAAGACCCTAAAAATACAATAAAAACCTAAAAACAACTAAACCCCCTAAAAATTTTCATAAAACTCTATAATAAATTAAAAAACCTAAAAAGATAAAAAAACCCATATAAAACCTAAGCAGATCCTAAAATCCCTAAAATCCCCAAAACCCAAAAAATTTAAATACCCTAAAAACCCTCAAAATCCACAAAAGACCGTAGAAAACTGAAAACCATAAAAATCCTTAAAAACCATAAAAATACTATAAATGTAATAAAAACCAAAACCCTTAAAACCCCCCTTAAACACATAAAAACCCTTAAAAACGTTAAAAACCCTAAAACCCAAAAACTCACTAAAATCTCAAAAAACTCTCAATACCCCTAAAACATTTCAAACTCTTAAAAACACTACAAAACCCCTTGAAACCCCTAAATACTTTAACAGTCTTGAAAACCCCTAAAAACCAGAAAAACCATAAAAATCGAAAACACATCAAAATACTTAAAATCCATTAATATGTAAATAACCAAAAAAACTCTGAAAAACTAATGAAAACTAAAAACCCCATAAAAACCAAAAAAACTTTTAAAAACAATAAAAACCCGTAAAAGAATTTAAGACCATAAAAACATAGAAAAAATATTTAAAATTGAAAAACAAAAAAACCCTAAAACAAAAAATTCTAAAAAACCAAAAAAATCCCGGAATATTTCTAAAACCCCACAAAATACTAAAACCAAAAAATATAAATACCATGAAAATCATTAAATATACATAAAAATCCTAAAAAACTCAAAAATACCTAAAAAATGAAAACCACCCAAAACCATAAAATACCCTATAATCCTAAAAACCCTAAAAACAATAAAAACTCTAAGAATCCTTAAAACTCTTAAAAATGTTGAAAAACTCCAAAAACCTTAAAACCCTATGAAAACTAAAAAAATAAAGATTCCAAAATATCAAAAAAACCCCTTAAAACACCCCAAAAATCTGAAAAACACCAGAAAAACCCTAAAAACCCAATAATCCCCAAAACCCTAAAAAAGCCTAAAAAGCATTAAAATCCTAAAATAGATCTAAATTCCATCAAAACAAAAAAAAATCTAAAAACCATAAATAACACCTAAAAATAATAAAAACTTCTAAAAACCCTAAAAACATAAAATCCCATAAAAAATCTTAAACCATTAAAGACATAAATTCCACTTTAACCCACTAAAAAATTTAAAAGACCTTAAAACCCTTGAAAAGCTAAAAAACCCAAAACCCCTAAAAGAACCTAAAACCCAAAAGCTCAAAAAAAAACCCTAATATCCCTCAAAATCTCCAAAAACACAAAACAAAACCTGTAAAACTAAAAATACCTTAAAAACCTAAAAAACCAGAAAAATGTAAATAACCCTAAAAACAATGAAATCCAAAAAGCCTTCTAAAAACCATTAAAATCCCTAAAAATCCATAAAAGCTAAAAAAACTCTAAAACCCTTAAAACCCCAAAAATATAAAAAAAATATAAGCACCCTAAAAACTCAAAGACACCCAAAAAATCTAAAAGTCCTTAAACCCCTAAAACCCCCAAAAACTAAAAAATACGAAAACCCACAAAACCCCTCATAATATCTAAAACAATAAAATTATAAAAAATCCCTAAAAATTTCCAAAAACATAAAAAACCATAAATCCCTGAAATACCTCTAAAAACCATACAAAACCCACTAAAAACCCATAAAACTCCAAAATACCCCTAAAACATCTAAAAACCTATAAACACTGGAAAACGTAAAAAACTCTAAAAAAATAAAAAACTTTAAAAACTAAAAAAACTCCTAAAATACAAAAAACATGTGAACAATCATGAAAACCCCTAAAATTTCCGAAAATACCTTGAAAACCCCTATAATCCATCAAAAATCCATGAAACCCCTAAAAACCATAAAAATCATAAAAATCATAGAAATTACCTAAAAACATATGAAAACAAAAAACCCCTAAAAACTAGAAAAACCATGAAAACTATAAAATTCCCCAATACCATAACAACCTTAAAACCCATAAAAACCTAAAAAACACTAAAACCTTAAAAAACCCCATAAATTCCTTAAAATGATAAAATTACTAAAATAACTTAAACCCCTAAAAGCTTTAAAAAATATAAAAATCCTTTAAAATTATAAAAAATCTTTTAAAAAACATTAAAACCCAAAAAACACACTAAAAACCTAAAAACCAAAATAAATCTAAAACCCTAAATACAAACTCCCCTAATATCGTAAAAATCATAAAAACCATAAAAATAACCAAAAATCCCTAAATATGTAAAAAACTCTATAATATTTAAAAACTTCAGAAAACCATTAAAACCCCTAAAACCCTAAAAACAAATAAAATTCCTAAAACACACTAAAACATTAAAAGCCCATAAAACATCTAAAAACATTAAAGAACTCTTAAATCCCATTAAACCAAAAAGAAACTAAAAAACCCCATATAAATCCCCAAAGGACCTTAAAAAGCCTAAAAGCTAGTAAAACCCATATACCTCAGGAAAACCCTAAAACCCTCAAAATCCAGAAAACCCATAAAAACAATAAAAATAAAAACACTAAAATAAATAAAAATATAAAAAACCATAAAAACCCTAGACACCCCTAAAAACCTAAAACCCCTGAAAAACCTCAGAAAACCCCCAAAGAAACCCTAAACACACATAAAAACACTAAAAACCCTTCAAAACCCTAAAAACATTAAAAAAAATCTAAAAAACTATTAAACCCTAAAATAGTATAAAAACCCACTAAAAACCCAAAAAAATCATGAAAACACTAAAAGAAAAAAAAATCGAAAATATCTTTAAAACCCCCTAAAATCCATCAAAATCTCAAAAAAAATCATAAAACCCTAAAACCTATAAAATTTAAACAAATACTTAAAAAGAATTGAAAACATAAAAAACACTAAAAGCCATAAAAACCCTTGAGAAACTAAAACTCAAAAAAAATATTAAAAAATAAAAACCCAAAAAACCATAAAAAATAACACTAAAATCTCTAAAAACCCTTAAGCCCCTTAAAAATGATAAAAAACGCTAAAAATCCTTAAGAGCAAAAAAAAAGTGGTAAAACCATAATACGAAAAAAACCCTAGAAACCCTACAAGTCCATGAAACCCTTTAAAACCCTCAAAATTCCTAAAACCCCTAAAAACCATAACAACCAAAAAATTGTAAAAATCCTTAAAAATCAATGAAAACATAAAAACACTAAAAACCCTTAAAATCTATAAAAATCTCTTTAAAACCAATAAAACTATAAAAATGATTTAAACCTCTAAAACATTAAAAATATTAAAAAAAATTACTAACATAAAAAAACTAAAACAAACTAAAAATAGAATATGACCCTAAAACCCCTAAAACCCATAAAAAATAATGAAAACCCTAAAACTCCTCAAAAACCCTAAAAACCCTAAATAACACTCAAAACAATTAAATTCTTAAAAAATACCTAAAAATCCACCAAAACATCAAAAAAATCCTAAAAACAACCTAAAAGACATAAAAACATTTAAAAACCAATAAAAACCATAGAAAATAAATATAAACTATAAAACCCCTTTAAACTCATAAAAACATTAAAAACAATAATTACCTTAAAGCCCCTAAAAACACAAAAAAAAACCCAAAAACCCAAAAAATCAAAAGACCCTAAAAACCCTAAAAATAGTAAATCCCTAAAAACACTTAAAAACCCCTAAAGCCTCTCAGAATCCATAAAAACCCTGAAATCCCCTAAAAACCATAAAAATCCCAGAAAACCATAATAATCCTAGAAAATTTAAAAACCCTAAAATCCCTAAAAAACACATTAAAACCATAAAACCACTAAATTTTTAAAAACCATTAAACGCAATAAAATTACTGAATAAAAATTAAAAACTATAAAACACCATAAACCCTCAAAAAAAATTAAAAAATCTAAAAACATTCAAAAAAACATAAAAAAACATTCAAATGCAAAAAAGATAGTAAAAACTCTGAAAGACTAAGAAAAATTAAGAAAATGTAAAAACCACTAAAAATATTCAATGTCAATAAAAACCTATCAAAATCCTAAAAAATCTCAAAAAACCAAAAAAACGTAAAAAACCAAAATATTTGAAACACCCCTAAAAACCAAAAAACACTTAAAACTGTTAAAAACGTAAAATACCAAAAAATATATAGAAACCCTTAAACCCACTAAATTGTTTAAAGTCTATAAAAATTATCAAAACCCCTAAATAATAAAAACCCTAGAAAATCCCTAAAACCCCAAAAAACATAAAATTTAAAAACCCTCAAAATCCCTAAAACCGCTAAAAATCCAAAAAATAAATAAAAATCCCTAAAAATCCTTTAAATTTTAAAGAAACCTAATTACACTGAAAATCCCCTAAAACCATAAAAAATCCTAAGAAACCATAAAAATCTAAAAAACCACTAAAACCCACTAAAAAATCTAAACATCCTTACTACCCCTAAAATTGTTAAAAATTATAAAAAACAGTAACACCCATAAAAAACTATGAAAAACACTAAAACCCCCAAAAAACCATTACAACCCAAAACACCTAAAAACCCTAAAACCCCAACAAACCTTAAAATCCTCAAAATCCCCAAGACTATAAAAAACCTGAAAACCATATAAATCCTAACAAGAAACTAAAAATACCTTAAAAAATGAACCCTTTAAAAGGTAAAATCCCTATGAAAACCATAAAACTACTAAAAATTATAAAAACCCATATAATTGATAAAACCAAAAAAACCCACTAATATCTCAAAACACATAAAATCCTAAAAAAATTAACAACACTATACTATCATAAAACCCTAAAAACATAAAAACCCTAGAAAACCCAAAAGAACCCTAAAATCCATTAAAAACCTAAAACCCCTAAACCCTTAAAATCCCTAAAACATTAAAAACCCCTAAAAATAATAATTTTTTAAAAAAAATCAGTAAAATCCAAGAAAATGTAAAAACCCAAAAAATTCCAAGAAAACCGTAAAACCCCTAAATTTTTTGAAAGAATAAAAACCCAAAAAACCCCACAAAAATTTAAAAAACCCCTTAAAACCCATTTGTAAATCGATAACATCTAAAAATCTATCACAACCCATCCCGGGGCAGATGTCGTGACTTCCCCAAACC
This sequence comes from Viscum album, assembly GCA_963277665.1. Taxonomy (NCBI): domain Eukaryota; kingdom Viridiplantae; phylum Streptophyta; class Magnoliopsida; order Santalales; family Viscaceae; genus Viscum; species Viscum album. Next base: position 1,320,223,610 of record OY728157.1, read on the forward strand.
CACCTCTAATAGGCTAGGGGCTGGAGACTAGCATCGAGTTGGCATATCCCAAAAATGGGTGGCATTTTCTTATGAACATATACACACGAACACAACACAAATACACATGGGCTGGTGAGTGAAAACACTATGTATGAAAATGAATTCATACCACCACAACCCAAAAAAAGAGTATGATAGAAAGTTAATTAGTAAGGTGCCACCGAGCTTGAAATGGGCCCACTAAAATAAAGACAACTATAAAGTCTGACCTGAAAAGAAGGACACTGAAGATGATTTTGGTAGCAACCAGAAACACCTCAGATCATCTGTTCCCACAAGGACCCATCTGGTCCTGGTCCTGGTCCTACTCCACCTAGTACTGCACTAAATCATCAATCGTCTTCACAATACAAAACACGTGTGGTAAAATACTGTGCAGGGGTGGGTAAAAAAAATACTCAATAGGGGACCCCAAAACAAAAAGTAAAATACCATAAGGTAAAAACCACCATGATGATATAGTCATCTCAACAGAAGTATATTTCAATGTTACATATAACCAAAACATCTAGGTATACTCGTAAAGGATTTCAAGATGAAACGTCGCATCTGCTTCAATCAATATGGTTCTGTTCATTACACGCTAAATTCCATGAGATCCCACTCCTTGAGATTTCTGAAGCATGGAACATATAACAAGTATATCAAAATTATTCGAGATAACATTTGGTCTTGATATGTCATGAAGTTTCCCTGAGATGTCCAATATCAATGAGATAAGGAGTCTCGATATTTCATCCAATCCTTGGTCACATGATTCCGCTCAAGGCACACTCGTTCCATGGGAACTCATTCCTTCAGCTATGAAGTCATTAGAAACCCCCACAAAGAGGTACCTCTTCTTTGGGCCTCGCCCAAAGATAACACACTATGAACTACCCAAAGTATACTGGACAAGTCAAGTTGCGAAGGAGAAAATGATCTCAAAACACAGATAGGGGGTCCTGCACCCAAGGATCACTAGGGGACATCCTCTCCCTACTTGAATTATCATCCTAGATAGGGGGTGGTTTTCCTTATAAATATTGGTCACTCCCATTCTTAAAACCATATCAAGGTAACATGAAGAGAAGTGAGACCGGTCAGGCCTCTCGGTGTTGTCTATGCTTCACTTAGACCAGCTGGGGCACTTGGACATGTTGAGTCTCTTAGACCTGCTGGGGTTGTTAGACCCTCTAAGTCTCCTAGACTTGTTGGGTCACATAGACCTACTGAGTGAACTCAATTTAGAACACGGTCATTCTATAATATATGAATGAGATCCTTCTTTGTTCCTTCATAGATATGCCCAAGGGTATGGTATCAATCTCTAGTGTCACCCTCTCTGAAGAGATTGGGATATTATGTTGGTCCCTCATAGGAAAGATAAAGAGAATGCTACCATACCCTACTATTCTAAAAAAAACCCCACCAAGTCCTCTCAAAAGTATTACCTCGTCATAAGGGTATTAAATTTGCAAACAGATCGTCAATCGCACTTACTATTTGAACATTATGAACAATTTAGTGAAGAAGGGTCGGTTGGCTCTAGGTCTAGACTGACTCAACCCGAGTCTGCCAACATAACTCTGATCTGACCTGACCCACTGGGTCCGACCCAACCAAATAGGTCGAAATATTCCACTTGGCCTGACCCGCTGTCGGTTGGGCTCAGCCTGCCATCTCTATCCTGACCCGCTCTGACACGGGATGGGTTGTCTGCCCTGGCCATAGAGACAAGCCTCATCTCCTCCCTGACACGGGGCTTGCTCGGTCGGCCACTAGTCCTACATACCTATGACTTGAGCAGTGGGTCCATCTCACACCACCTTGACATGAAGCTGAGACCATCTTCCATGTGGATAGCTATGTAGACTCAGCTACCGCCACTGCTACTGCAGTGAACGTTTCCTCTGCCAAACTAGAACGCATTCATCACCATGTTATGCTGTCGGTATCGGCATGCTATTGGGGTCATCCACGGTCCACTAGACAATAGCCGGTGGTCCATTCTTTGATCCGGAAGTCATTCTGTAATTGTTGGTCCATGCTCTTTATCTCCAATGGTTTGAATACTCTTTTCAACCACATTATATAAAAAATGATCAAATAGAGGTATCTCTCATGCCGCCTCAATCCATTCACCAACGTCATCATCGTACCTCTGTTATGCTGCATCCAATCCAGATCCTAAATTTTGGAACGTTGAGCAATGAAACGGTTGTGCAACGATCGATCATTCGTCACCCCATGAATAACGCGAAGAACATGGGGGGAGAAAAGCACAATAAGCATCATGAGGATCTAATATCAGTTGTTTATTCATTCTGACCTCGATCTGATATGTTAGAAGGATCAATATAACAACAAAAAACCTAGTAATCAACAAATAGATCATTCAAACCCCCAAATTAAAACCCACAAGTAAAATCCTCCTGCAAGAATGATCAAACCATGAGTCAATCTATTTATGGGTTGATACACATTCATAATTTAGAAATAAATAATGGAAAAAACATAATCGAAACGAAAAACACGACATAGATAATTTGATCAGTTGGTTTTGGGGTTCGATCTTCGTTGGTGATCTATTAAGAGACACCACGATCCATCATCTTTTCGACCCTCGATCCATGATCAATCATCGTTAGTGATTTTTCATTCATAACAATTTTTCTCTCACAAATGGAATTCCTCTAGATCCTTAGATCAATCTCTGGGGTCATCCACTGATCTCGTAACCCTGATAATCCATAAAGGAGGAAATGTGATTCATAGTTTTTGTTACACTGAGTCATCATGTCATTATGATTTTTCATTTATGAAACATCATTTCTGTTATTCTTGAGTTTCAACATTGTTAAACTATTTCATTTATAAAAATAAACATCTCACTCGATGTTTCATTGCAGTGAAAAATTCTCTTTGAATAAGATAAACATTCTTAACTTTATTTTATTTTTATTTAAAATGAAAAAAAAAATCTTGTAGTCGACCTACGCTGATAAAAGTCAGGTCCTGCCTAAAAAACCCCATTGCTCTAAACACAATAGTTCCCATGGATTTCCAATACAATAACTCATTTAAATGTTACTAAAACTGAGGATTCAAGTTATTGTTTTTAATAAACTAAAAAAAGTTCAAATGATTATTATGGGCACCCTAGGCCTCATAATCACATGTCGTCTTAGCACATGGTATTAAATAAATCCATATAATTTATAAAATAATTTACATGGAAATTATGCGACATTAAATTCTCCACACCTTAGTGATTTACATCCTTGAAATCCCAAAAAAGGGATAAACAAACAAAAGTTGAGAGTACCGAAAAAAAATATTAGAATCTTGCTCCCATTTCCTCCTCTTGATGTCCCCATGCTACCTCTTGATATGCAATAAGGGAAAAAATCAGCCAGTAAGGATCCTAAATCATTATTTAGTTCTCAACCTATGATAATCCAATGTTGGTGTCTAGCTTTCCCCAGATTACAATGTGTAAAGGGTTATGCATGAATCTCCTCAACAGTGAAATGTAAGAGATATTGTGTACTTGGTACCACTATGGGGTAAAACTAAGTAGTACGATAACTTTCCAACTCTTTTGAGTACCTAATGGGGGAATATTAACCTTATAGATAGCTTACTGGCCCAATAAAAATATATGAAACCCTTGTCAATGTGAGACCCAAAGAAAGACATGGTCTCCTTCCTCAAACTCAAAAGGTCTCTGCTATCTTCCAGCACAAAACTATGTATGGCCCTGTGAATTCTTCATCCACTCCCATATGAGCTTCACATTCTCTGAAAACACACCCTACACATAGAGTCATCCCAATACCTCTACTAAACTCTGTTCTTGGGGTAGAAAGGAAGTAGTCAGACTCAGTGAGTCAGTATATGATCACCCTGATGGTATCATGTATTATAGAAATATGTGGTAAGCTTATGACAACGTCCAAAGATATCTCTTCCCACATCATTCCAGGTACCCAAAAAAGATAAGGAACAACCAACAAAACAAATTCAAACAAGCGTTCAGCTTTTTATCTCAACAGGTAAGCCCAGCTTCAACTAGTTCTATCGCCCCTGGTGTCTGCCTTTACACCCTCATGCATATCCTGACGCATATCGCCACTCTAAGAATCCACTAGAACAACTTCATGTATCCTAAAAATAACAACGTGATCCCCACCTTTTGAATGCCCATAAAGGGTATTCATTGTGGACAACTGAGCTCTTAAAGCCTCATAGTCAGCATCCCTAAATTGTTCCTCCCTGAATCCCTTAATATAGGATGGGTAACAACCAATGATTAGAGATAAGATACTATCTCTCCATCCACAAAGGATAACCAGAATGAGGAAAAATGCTCCAATACCTCATTCAGTAAATGCCAACTGGATTCTTGTTGAGAGTATCTTCTTCCATGACCCTCTTCCCAGGAGTATAGAAAAATGCCAATTCATTGTCCTATAGTAACTCTAGGTATCATATCAATCTCATGACTTGATCCTTATAAGATAAGAAACACTTGAGAATCTAATGTTTTAATTAGACAGTGTACTTCTAGCTAATTAAGTATTATCACCTCATCTTCAATGTTAATACCACTAATGCAATCTCAAGATTATGGGTCGCACATTTCTACTCATCAAAATCTATCTCAATATTCACTAGATTCATTATAACTCTAGTTGCTGTGGTGATGTTTCCTACAAACGGAAGACCTATCGAATCCAAGAGAGACACTTCAAGAGCATTCTGTTTGTATGGTGCTCTCGATGTGGGTCCATGGCCATTTTCAAGTCTATTGTGTGATCATCCTCAGACATAGAGTACACTATGATGCCATCAAAGAAGGTCACCTATGGGTGCCTGGGGTGAAACACTGGGTCTTACTATGACCCTCCTCTACATGTCCCCCATCTCTACCCCCAAATCATAGAGCTCTTTGGTAGCCAACAAATAAATTGATGTAAATATTAGGCCACATAGAGGTGTAGACTAACGTATACGTCTACCTATCTATGGAGAGGTAAACCTGGAACATTTTCATGGAAGACATCCTTATACAATTCATCCACTAATAATCCTGAGGACTCATACCATCCACTACACCGATTGTCAGACTATCCAAATAAATTGAAATCGGCTACACCATCTTATTCATGAGTCTATCAAGAGCTGCAAGGATTTACCCTTTGCCAATTAAGGAAAATATTCTTCCATCACCGTACACGAACCAAATCCTTTTCCTAAAACAATCAATCTGGTCATGAACTGTGTATTAGTCAATATGGAGAATGAAATCGTAAGACATCGACACTACTACCCCAATATCCCATCTGAAACTGTCACCTCTAAGAGCCTAGTGACACAGTCAACACCAGTGCATGGTCACTGGGTCTCGTCCAGCAGATGTCTCTAGACATGAGGATCAATTCAAAAGTTTCAACTAGAACCTCTATGTATCAAAAAGGAAATTGTTTATAATTGAAATCAGTAGTACAAGTGTATATCAATACTGTAGCTAAAGTAGAATGACCCATATCATACCTTTAATCATTCATGGAGTCCTGGGTTCATATGATTTGAAAGCCTGTAACATTCTCCTCCCCTGTCTTACAACTCTTTGAGTTTGGTATGGACCACCTACAGGTGGTGTTGGTAACACATCAAAATATTAGCCACCCTATACTACTTCCCTAGCTCCCCTACCACATCCTTCATTGGACAGATCTATCTAATCTTATTGGTGCCTATTACTTGGTATTTCATTAACCAACTCTCTAGCTGCAACATGAATGGGGTGAAAATCTCATGTGATATTCTATATTCTACGACAAGCATAGGAATGCCTATTGTTCTGGGAACTATCACGCCCCTGGAACTTCTGATGAAACCTTTGGTTATGCAGCTTATGTTGTGCAATTGATATCAGTATGTCATTCTGACCCTGCGTCTTGGGTGATTTCTACCTAGGAAGCTTGTAACACACATCTGAAACCATTGCCTCATCTGTTTTCACCAAAAGAGACACCCACAAATCAGTCTGGAAAGCTGCATCCACCTGAACCAATGGTGTTGGGTCTAATAACTAATCATCATGAGAAAATTTCACCTTTTAACCATCCTAAATAAAAAATACTCTTTGATAGGCTCCCATTAGGGAGGCCTTGTTTAGTATCTAACTAAATGCTTGATCCTTCTATGGTCACCTCGTTGGCTGGTATCATGAACACGTACTGAGTAAAACAAAATATCTTATGGTTAAAAGAGTATATCTAGTGAGTTGACTCAAGAAGGATGTGGAAAACACAACCCATTTTTATATGATGCAAGCAACATTATTTTTCCCAAAAACTAGTGTTTTCATGTAGCTAGTTGAAAAGTAGATGCCAAGAGTCCTGGTGTATGGATTTGTCAGTCAGTGCACCATCACTGGAGTCCCTATCCTAAAAGCCGAAGTCGAAACACATAACACTATTTCCCCACACCAATATCACAGAATATCGGTCCCAATGTGGAAATGACCTCCTCTGATACCACTCTATCATGACCCATCCCTATGGTCCCAATGATGTTACTTCCCCAGTCCTACCTCTGATATTCCAGGGGCTGGAAACTAGCTCCGAGTATTCATATCCCACAAATGGGAAGAAATTTCCTTAAGAACCTGTGCACATGCTCCCATCTCCAAGCCATAGGGGTTAGAGAGTGAAAACACTAAGTAGAGAAAATTCATCCATACTTGTACAACCCAAAAATTGAGTATGATATAAATTAAATCATTAAAGTTAATTGGGATAGAAATGATCCCACTAAAAGAAAGATTATTGTAATGTCTGGCCTACAAAGAAGGGAACTGGATCTGCTGTAGGAAGTTGTTGGAAACACCTCATCTCATCTGATCTCACAAGGCCTCGTCTAATCCTAGTCTGGGTACTACTCAACCTAGGACCCCACTAATGCATCAGTGGTTTGTAGAAGACACGAAATGTGTGGGAAAATCCAATGCAGGGGTGAGTAAAACAATACTTAGTAGGGGACCCCAATACAAAAAGTAAAATACCACAAGGGAAACACCCCCAATAAGATATAGTTCGTTCAACACTAGTATATGTCAACTTCACATATAACCAAAACAACCAGTTATACTTGTAAAGTATTTCAATATGCAATGTCTCATCCACTCCTATCCATATGGTTCTTCTCATAGCATGCTGGATTCTGAGATATCTTACTCCTTAAGCTATCTAAAGGAAAGAACATAGAAGAAGTCCACCAATAATACCTAAAAGAACATATGGTCTTGATACGTGTTCCGCATCTGAGGTGGCTCATGTTGAAGCATCATTATCATTTAAAGAAAGTTTAATTAACCCAATGGGGAATCGTTGGTCCCAACTGGTGATTGTGTGGGGGTCAAGAACTCATGAAACCGGTCCTTTTCAGATATAACTTTCTCGGATGGTGTCCAACGGGTTTATTCATGGAGCCATGAATGCCCAATGGCCCCGGTATCCATGATTCATGGACCTGCGTACCAAAGGCAGTAACTCATCGGGTGATGATTTGGCCAACAACACTTGAGGACTATATTGGTTTAGAGGATGGGAGGTCAGGCTCCCCGCACCATTCCGGGGGAGGATTGCTGCCTGTTTTGGTACTCCCTTATAGATATAAGTCATGTTCATATGTTTGTGAATCCTTGGTTCATTTCTAATGAGTGTTTCCATGGGATACCCTTGGTTTAAAATACCATTGTAAGCATGCATATGTATGATTCCATAGAGGTGATGCTAAGTTAGCCATATTATAAGGTGCTCAGGAGTTTTTTGTCATCTAGGAGGACGAAAGGTGACTTGACCTTGGGATTGGGCCCACAAGGATGGATTCCTATATATCTTCGAGAGATGATCAGAACCCACATATTTCGAATGTGTGGGGATTATGCATGGAAGCTACCCATTTGATGGGACATGTTTGGATGGAACCTTTTTGGACGGGCACCCATTTTATCTCGGGCCATCTAGAATGTGTCCTAAGTATCTTGATTTGGTCAAGAATCAGAGTTATCATAGTTTAGAATGTGTGGGGATTATGCATGGAAGCTTCCCATTCGAGGAGGCATGATTGGGTGGACCCTTTATGGATTGGAACCCCTTTTGAAATCAGGCCTTCTGGTAGACGCCCTATGTATCCTGATATGATTAAGACTCAATGTTCTCATTTTTCAGAAGAAGTGGTGATGTCGAAATCTTTACAATCCTATAAGACCACATGAGTCATGAACGGTGTGAGAAATAAGACGATGTGAAAGATTCAACAATGCACATGCCTCCCCTTGTTGATGGGGGATGGAGAGCCTGCGGTGGAAGAGGCTGGGACGACTGTGGGAGAGGGTTCAGAGTGACGAAACATTACTTATTAAATGACATTAAAGGTCACATGGCCCTACCTCAGAATATTGTTACTTACCTCAGTATGAGGGCCCCTGAATGCATCATATGTGTTATACTATAGTTTAAAGTCATATATTTGGGATGATGGCATCACAGTTTAATGTCATATGGAATGGACTATTTGGTGTATTGTTGTTTAGGGTAATGCGATGAGGACCACATTCTATACAAACCATGATTATCTATAGGAAATTCATGTTTGGATATTCCAACGGTCCTCAAACATGAGAGGGGTGGAATTTGTAAACCTTGATAATGAGGATCCTATATTAGAAGTTATGACATGAGGCATGGAAGCCATTGAGGCATATAGATATAAGAAAGGACTTTCATGAGGATGAATTTGTCTCTGGTTGATGGCCATTTTTGTGGGAAACAAATGCAGAGCTATTGGGGCATGATATGCATAGACAAGAAAAGGTGTTCATGGGACATTGGCCTTTCTCTTATGATGGTTGGGGATGTTTATGAAGTTCTGAAATCAAACATTACACTACAGTTTAATGTCATATATCTTGAAAAATACAGTATAGTTTAATGTCACGTGGATAGGATGATAACTTATAGTTTAAGGTCATAGAGTTTGGACTGTGGATGGAACGATCCATTATTAACTGAAGGATAATCAGGCTGGGATGTTTTGACATGCATCAAAAATTAGGAGGGAATGTGTAAACTGTAAATTTAGGGATTGTTAGGTCAGGAGAAATGATATTGAGGCATCGAAGCCATTGAGGAATATAGAGGTAGGAAAGGACTCTCCTAAAGAATAATTTTCCTTTGATTGACTGCCATCTTGTAGGATTCATATGAAGAGCCACCAGGGCATGATGTGCATAGTCAAACAAAGGTTTCTGAATGACACTAAACTTTCACTTCTGATGGCCATGGAGGTTTATGAGGATCCAGAATCACCAGAGACACAGAGTTTGATGGATGGAAAGGATTTGTTCAAGCATTTAAGAAACACTCAGGCTGTGATTGTCCAGGGAGTTTTGGGTCAACTTTGGATAGGAGGCGGGTGATAGGGATTTTTAATAGGTTCATGTGGAATGTCTCTTATCATGGTATTTAAGCGATGGGTTGTTTGGTTGGAAGAAGGTCGCAATGGAAAATGTTGTCATTATGGGATGAAAAGTCTGCGGTGTGACTAACTATTTTTAATGTGGGTCAGTGATAGTAGGGAATGGACCAGCCCAACACTGATCTCGAGTGGGGGTGTGGGGGTGCAGCCCCCACAGTATGGAGGATGGGAATGAATGGATTTTTTCATAGGTTTTCCATGTAAGAGATGGTCGCGTAAGATGGTACACATAGGAGTTGGCCGCCTATGATGGTATGCAGAGTAGTTGGCCGCGTATGGTGGTATGTGCAGGAGCATTCCACATACTATCTTCTACATCGGGGATTCCGCAAACCGTATTCTTCATATGGCCATCCATGAACCGTCTTCCACATATTGGCATACGAGAACCATTTTATTGTAAATTTTTATTGGTTTTTTGGTCGGATGCGGAGGGTCTTCCAAATACGGTTTGTGGGGAGGACTTAAACGAATTGCTTTCTCCATATGGTTCACGGGATGGAATCCACGAAATACTCTGGGTGTGGGAGATATTCATCACACACCCTCTACATTACTCACCAACTTTTCACCCATCGTAGAGATCTCTCCCTCTTCCCTTCCTTTATTTTATTCACATGGTTGTACTTTTATAATGTTTCGGGAAATCTATATCTGCGGTACGTGCAACACATTCTCCGAAATCCCATGTAGTAAACCTGGCCCGAGGAAGACTCAGTCAATCTGATATTTTCAGATATATGGTACATCGGTGACATCTCTTCATCTGCGAACCACATAATTTGCAGGGATGGTAAGTAGGGAATACTATCATCATATTTTCACGAGCAAAAGTATTTCACAATGGCTTCAGTTTGCGGGTATGAATTCATAGAAAAATGATTCATTTGTTGACCAAATCCTCACGAGTCAGTGTGTTATAGGCCTTCGGCATAACAATGGTTTGCGATTTATGTCTTCCACAAACCCTTCCAGGTAATCGGTACACAAAAAGGTTTGGGTCCTTTTCCAAACCTTGTTTCTTCAATTTTCCCCCAAAATTTTCAATCAAAAATGAATCCATATTCTTTACCAAAATTTTGGGGGTATCTTCCATCACATTTCTAAATTTTCATGACCCTAAAATACATCAACAAATTTCCTTGAGACATATGGTCTCACTGATACTAGGAGTATCGATATCACAGCTAATCCTAGGTCACAAGCTTCTACTCAAGGCATGTTTGTTCTGGGGGAACTCCTCCTTGATTCATGAAGTCATCAGAGAACCTCAAAAAGTGGACCCACGTTTTTTGTCCTTACTCAAAGGGAACACATTGAGAACTAACCTAAGTACACTAGTCAAGTCATGTCATGAAAGAAGAAATGATCTTGATACACCGATAGGGGGTCCTTTACCTAGGGATCACTAGGGGACATCCTATCCCTACTAGAATTATCATCCTAGATATGGGATGGGTGATCATGTAAATATTGGTCACATCCATGCCACAAACCCTATATAAGGTACCACGAAGAGAAGTGAGGACCGACCAAGCCTCTTAGTGTGTTTATGCTTTACTTAGACCCACTGGGGCACTAAGACCCACTGGGTCTCTTAGACCCACTGGGGAACTTAGACCTGCTGAATCAACTCAATTTAGAACACGGTCCATTATCTATAACAGGAATGAGATCATCCTTCTAACCTTCATAGATAATCCCAAGGGTATGGTTTCAATCTCTACCATGACCCTCTATGACGGGATCAGGATCATACATTGTTCCATCATAGGAAAGACAAAGATAATGCCACTGACCTTTTCTAGTCCAACTAAAACCCCACCAAGTCATTCCAAAAGGACCGTCTCGTGGCAAGGGTTCCATCACCGAAAACAGCTCAACAATCAGACTCATGGTTTACAAGGGTCACATCATCCCAAGGGCATGGTTTCAACAAGTCAGACCAACCCGACCTGGGTCCATCCACCCAACCGAGGTCCACCTCCGACCCGGACCACCATGTCAACCCAGCCCACTAGTCCCAGACCGGCCCACTCAGGCGTGGGATGGTTCATCCACCCTGGACGCGGAAACATGCCGCGTCCCCTCCATGTCACACGGCCACCTCGGTCGGCCGCTAATCTTGCACGCCCGTGGCTTGAACTGCGGGTCCATCTCATCCCAACATGGCATGAATCCACGACCTTCTCTCAGGCGGACAACCTCATAGACACTACTTCTTCCACCACTTCCAACGTCAGTGGGGTCTTCCAGGGGCCACAAGAGGCACTCTGGTGGTCCATTCTTCAATCTGAAAGATGTTTCAGAATCCTTGGTCCGTGGTCTTTATCACCAAGTGGTTCAGATCCTTGTTGCGGCCCCTTTCTCTGAAAAATTGCCAAATGACAGTATAACCCTTTTCACCTCGATTCGTTCACTACCGCCATGCCGCATCCATTCCATATATATCATATTGGATCGTTGATCCAAGAAATGTTTTCACAACAATTGATCATTCATCATCCTATGAAGAACACACAAAAAGTTGGAGAGAAAAGCACAATAAGCATCCCAAGGATCAAGACTCCACCATTTTTTCATTCTGGACTTGATCTGATCCATTATAAGGATCGTGAAAATAGAAAACAAACCAGTAATCAAACAATCTATCAATCAAACCCTAAATTAAAACCCAAAAGTCGAATCCTCCTTCAAGAATGATAGAACTACAGGTCAACCTGTTTGTGGGGTGATCTACATTTTTCATTTAGAAATAAAGAATAAGGAAAACATAGTCCAAACCAAACACCCTACATGGAAAATTGGATTGGTTGATGTCTGGGTTTGATCGTTATTTGTGATTCCTTAAGAGAGGTCATGATCTATCATCTCATCGACCTGCAATCCGCCATCATAAGAGATTCATCATTCTTCATCATTCATCACTCAGGAAAAACATTCCTCTAGAGCCTTAGAGGAATCTTTCATGTCATTCCCCGATCCCACAACATTGATAATACATTAGAGGAAACACGTTTCAACATTTCTGTAACATTGTTTCATTTATAAAATAACATATCTATTATTCTTGAGTTGCAACGTTGTGATACTGTTTCATTTATGAAATGAAACATCTCACTTGACGTTGGGTTGCAGCGAAATATTCTTCTTGAATTTAATAAAATTTATTAAGTTTATTTTATTTTTCTTTAAAATGGAAAAAAATATTTTTCCCTGTCTACCTATGCCGATAAGAGTTAGGTGATGCCTACGAAAAACACACTTCTCTTAACACAATGGTGCCCTTGATTTTCAAATCAGAGCACTCATTTAAACATTACTAACACTGATCACGAGCGTTATTTTTTTAATAAACCAAAAGAGTTCAAATGATTATTCTGGTCACCCTAGGCCTCAGAATCATGTTCCGTCTTAGTACATACTTTTGAATATATCCATATAATTTTTCAAAAATTATTACATCGAATTTAAAAGACATTAAAAAATCCATAAAATCACTAAAAATATCAAAAGAACCCTAAAACCCCAAAGACCATAAAACTCATGAAACCCCCTAAATACCATAAAACCCCATAAAACTCTTTAAACCCCACAAAATCCTAAAAACCCTAAAAACTCAAAAAATTATCAAAATCCTACAAAGGCCCTAAAATCCCTAAAATTGAAAAAAAACCCAAAAAAACCTAAAAACCCATTAAAATAACAAAAATAAAAAAAACATTGAAAACGAAACCCCCCAAAACCCACTGAAAACAATAAAAACCCTTAAACACTATAAAAACGTTAAAAACTAAAGAAAACCATTAAAACCCTAAAGAACTCAAAAAAATCCCTAAAACCCCAAAAGTCCATAAAATTTAAAAAAACTCTTAAAACCCTTAATCCCCTTTAAATGTCACAAAATCCAAAAAACCTAAAATTCTAAAAAACCATAACAAATCATAAAAATCTCTAAAAATCACTGAAAATATAACACCTTAAAAGCCCCTTATAAACAATAAAAACACATAAAAACATTAAAAACCATAAAAGTCATTAAAACTCAAAAACCATTAAAAAATCTAAAAACATTATAAACCCCACAAATAGTTTAAAAATTTTAATGAACAAAAAAACCCCTAAAAAAAATAAAAAACCTAAAATCCAAAAAAAATCCTTAAAACCCCTAAAACCCCTAATAATCATTAAATACCCAAATACTCCTCAAAACCCCTCAAACCCTAAAAACTCTAAAAATAATAAAATATTAAAAAAGCCCCTAAAAATCCAGAAAAATTATAAAAATTGAAAACCCCTAAAACCAAAAAACCCATAAAAATCTCTAAAACTAAAAAACATCATACAATACTAAAACCCACTATAATCTCTAAAATCCTATAAGACACCTAAAAATTATAAAAATACTCTAAGAACATCAAAAATCATAAAAACTTTGAAAAAACCCTAAAAACCCACAAGAAACTAGAATCCCTGAAAATCCCTTAAAACCATAAAAATCCATAAAACCCTTGAAGACCATAAAAATACTAAAAAGTAATAATAATCCCTGAAATTGTAAAAAACCAAAAAACCCCAGAAAACCCCTTAGAAACCCTAAATCCCCAAAAAAACTTAAAAACCACTAAACCACTAAAAACTCAAACAAACTTTTAAACCCCTAAAATGTTAAAGAAATACTAAAAACCATAAAAAATTCAAAAAAATACAAAACCCCAAAAGACCCTAAAAATCGTGAAAAACTCTAAAACCCTAAAAACCCATGAAAGCCTCTATTAACCCTCAAAATTCATAAAATCTTAAAAACCATAAAAATACTAAAAATCCATCAAAATTAATGATAACATAAAACCCTCCAAAAAATCTTTAAAATATTAAAAACCTTTAAATACCATAAAAACATAAAACCCATAAAACCGACCAAACCAAAAAATGCTAAAACCCCTTTAAAATACAATTTTTTTTGAAAAACACTAAAAATACTTAATACCTAAAAACTTAAAAAAAACCCTAAAACCCCAAAAGACCCTAAAATCCCTAAACACCCCAAAAAACCTTAAAAAACCTTGAAAACCCTAAAAAACATCAAAATCCTTAAAAACCCTAAGAAAACTAAAAAACCTAAAACCACTACTAACTCTAAAAACCATTACAACTCCTAAAAATTTTAGTCAATAAAGGATGGAGTAAGGTTGGGAGCATGTCTAGGAGCATGGTAACCATGGGGATCTCAAACATCCTCAAGCATAGATCCCTGCGAATAGGAAGACTGGGGATGAAATTCTAGCACAACCTAACATGGTTGGTAACAAAGAGCTGTTACATCTCCGTGGAGTTAGAAAAGCAAAGAAAATATTCCTCTGAGAGGCTATGTGAGCGTCAGGATCCAAGAAAAACTTTGCTGATGTTGTGAATGTTGCTGCCTCACTCACTTTCATGGATTTTGGCACTCCCTCCCCTGGTCGAGTCATCTGGAAAGGTCAGGTTGCACATGTCTCTACCAATCGGGAAGCATTAGGGGAGCATGCCAATATATGTCGGTTCTCCATCATTGTGAGGGTGATCATTTTGAAGGGAGAAAAACATTGGTGCTATGGAGAGATCTCCAAGAGCCGTTTGGAAATCTGGGGGTTCTCAGAATGGAAGATGACATCCATGGTTCAGGGCTTCTATCATATTGTTTTTCCCTTCGATAAATGTAAACTGAGGGCCTGGAGTCTTGGGTCCCTCATCCTTAAACCTGGCCTCCTATTGATACAAGACTAGGATATTAATTTTGACCCATTTAGTGTCAAAATCCCTTTAGCACATGTATGGATTCACATATGTATGCTATACTTATTCTACTGACATCCGTGAATCCTATGGGATATAGCCTCAGCAGTTGGATCCCTAATTATAATTGAAAATAAAACGGACAACCCATGATATGGGCACCATGCAAGTGTGTTGGTGGTGGTTGATATGGCAAGCACTCTGGTTGATGAGGTTGTTTTAACACCCTTGAGGATAGACTGACCCTGGAAATTCAAAATGAGAGGCGTTCAAAATTCTACTCCTCATGAAATATTTTTAGACATTTGATTTAAGAATGCAGGATACTCATGTCATGCTTGCCCTGTAATTTACAGGGGCACGATACATCCCATTGTAGGAAGAACCGTGGGATGGTCGGAACAAATCCCATGACTGTGGCCCCTCTGGACAAGGAGCGTGTTGTCCCCATTATGGAGGTACCTCATGTGGTCTCTAAAGACCAGCCTATTGAAATCTTAATTCAGGAGGCGGGTGCTACCCTGATCTTGCCTAAAAATGATCATGGTCGAGCCCAGGTGGACTTGGAGATCTCTTGTGGAGATCCCCTGCGTGGCCATGAATATACATTATTAGAGATTGGATCACAACAGGTTCCCCCTCACCCAAAGGACGTGGCACCCAGGGGTGATAAGGGCTCTGGAGGTGTCTCTGGTGCCTTTCTTTTCTCCATGGAAGGTGTCCTAGTCTCACCATGCACGAATGAATCTACCATCAAGGAAAATGATGGCCATGATGTTGTCTTGGAAACCCCAGTGTTGTCTTGCTTGGAGGAGGTTGACGCGCCCATCTGCCCTACAGGTGACCCTGCGGTTGGTCCGGAATTCACCTCTGTGGCCTCAGAAAAGGAGGTGAGAAAGCTGCGGAGGGTTCCTCAGGAGGTTCCCATTTTCACCCTCAAAAAATTTAACCCCCTTATTGGGGCCTTTTGGAAGGATTCATTGGATAAAAAGTAGGCAGAGGAGAATGCTAATGACGCTACTCAGTCACAAACAGAAGTTATACAGGATACGATGGTAAGGTATCTCCTGCCAAATCCAAAGAAACAAGCTTCCAAAAAACCTAAGAGGAAAGGAAGGAAAGGAAAGGTAGAGGGAATTACACCATATCCTACCCCCTTGACGTCCTAATGAAGAAAATGTTCTGCAACTTCCAGGGGCTGGGAAATACTCCCATGGCTACATCCCTTCGACACTTTATATCTCACAAGCCCATGCTAATTGGGATAGCTAATCCCATGATAAATTTTTAAAATTGGAAGGGTTTCAACTAGAACTCTATTGGATACTCCCTCATCTCATCAAATGGGGATGTGAATAGTGTAGACACTTTATTGGTGCTTAAGCATAATAGTGTCCAAGTTGTCTTGACCGATCCGGGTCCTCAAATGTTCTCCCTCACTATTCGCCTGAACAATGACATCCTATCAATCTCTTTTGTCTACGCATCATTCTCATACATTGCTCGGAGACAACATTGGAGTAATATGGAATTAGATCTGTGATGCCATTGATCATAATTGGATGGTGATTGGAAATTTTAACACAGTACTGAGGCTAGAGGAAAAGCTAGGGCCACACTTCTCTCGTGCTGCCATAGAGGATTTTGCCTCATGTCTTGACATATGTGATTTATCTGAGGTCTCCATTGCTGGAGATGCCTTCACATGGGGATAGTGCACCTATAATGGTAGGGAGGCTAGTAAACTGGAAAGTAGTTTCTTGCATATGGGTGACAGTGGACCCCCTATGGCTATATCTAGTTTCACTCTTCCGAGATTCAATTCAGATTATAACCCTTTCATTGTTGAACTAAGGGAGAAAATATCCAAATCTTTCCCCCTACCTTGTAAATTTAATAATGCATAGATCACAATTCTTGGATGTAGGGAAGAGGTGATGAAGGTCTCGAGCAGCACCTTTTCTTGTTTCCCCCATATTATTGTGACTTCTAAGCTCATGGAAGTGAAGCGTCGCTTGAAGTACTCGAGTAAAAGATCCTTATTTGGGTTAGAAGCTGACATCAAGGAGGTTGATTCTCAACTTGTTGTGTGCCAATTCATGTCGAAATAGCATAATACACCTTTAGGGTAAGATATTCGACTACCCTCAAAGCTGGATGATTTAATGGACCTTAAAAGGAAGCTAGAGAAAGTGCATTTTAATGTCAAATGGTTTCAAGAGGGAGACCACAACTCCAAGTTCATTCAATGATTACACAAGGAAAGAAGAATAAGGAATAATCTAAGTTCATTCCACGTTGGTGATGGCACTTTCACTTTGATGGAGGATATTTCCAAGGCTGCGATAGAGAACTTTTAGGGGATATATGCAGACTATGGCTGCGATTCCCCCTTGCTTATGAACTCGATCCAGCCTTATATTTCCGGTCAGCAAAACAAGGCTCTCATGGTGGCTCCACTTGAGGGGGAATTAATGGAGACACTTTTCCCTCTGAATATAGACAGTGTTTTAGGGCTGGATGGTGTTGGCAATATGTTCTTCATGTTCTATTGGGACATCATTCATGTGGATGTAACAAATGTGATTAGATAATTTTTTGTCTCGGGCTTCATTCCTCAAGGTGCAAATGAAAACATCATTTCTCTGATCTTAAAAAAGGAAAATGCCATTTATATTGGTCATTTCCAACCAGCTGATATTGGAAAAAAAATTCTGAAGATAATTAGTAAGATTCTTGTCATGAGGCTGGGGATGATTTTGGGCAACATTATTACTCCAAATCAATTCAGCTTCATCCCGAGATGATGCATCCAAATGTGCCTCTTCTCTGCGTTGGAAGGGATTAATGTAATGAAGAAGAAATCGAGGAAAGAGAGCTTTGAATTCAATCTTGATATATCAAATTCTTTTGATATGAGAAAATAGAGCTTCATTTTAAAGTTCCGTAATAGATATGGATTTTCTAACTTTGTTATTGACTTGATTTCCTCAATCCTCCATAGTTCCAGAGTCTCAGTTCTGATTAATGGCTCACCTCATGGTTTATTCCCATGCTCCCATGAATTTAGACAAAGGTATACTCTCTCTGGATTTCTCTTTGTAGTGGTGGAGGATTACATGAGTCATTGCATCCTTGATCTTGTGCAAGCAGGGCTATACTCACCGATTAAAGCAGAGAGGGACCTTTATGTACCCTCAGACCACCTTTATGTGGATGACATCCTCCTATTTGGGAAGGTTGATATGAAAACCCTGTCGTCAGTCAGGTGAATCTTTCATCATTATGAGAGTGTGGTCGGACAAAAAATCAGCTGGATAAAATCATCAATTGTGTTTGGAAATGGGGTCTCTCCTGCCATGCAGCTCCGAATTGCTAAGGTTCTTGGGGGTAAATAGAGGCTCTTTATCCTTTACTTATCTATGTGTACCGTTTTTTGGGGGGAAAGAAAATAGTTGATACTTTGAGATAATTACTTCTGAAATCACCCAAAAAATGTCTAAATGGAAGGGAAAGTGCCTCTCTCAATATGGAAGGGTCGTCTTGGTTAACTCCATTATCACCTAAATGTTTGTGCATGTTTTTTTATATACATATGCCCAGCTAGTCTTATTAACATCCTAAAATAAAAAATAATGAATTTTGTCTGGACAGGTTCTATCAGCGAATGGAAATTGGTCTATGTGGCATGGAAGCACTGCACAAAGCTGATTGATCTGGGTGGGCTAGGCATTACTGATCTATGGCGCTTCAATGATGAAATGATTGGGAAGTTCACCTGGAGCCTGCTTAAGAACCATGGTAATGGCTTGGGTTTTCACACAGAGAGATTCATGAGCAGGTTATGCGATGGATTTTCTAGGTATTTAGCTTCTTCATTTTGGCATGCCTTTTGTTCTTATACAAATATATTATGTCGCAATCCAAATGGATTGTGTCAAGGAAATATGCACTGAATTGCTGGTCTACCCCATGTATGGAGCAGCCTATCTGGGAGGTGATGACGCCTCCCCTGGACATGCAGAATCTGACTATTTATGGTCTCATCCAGCAATGTAGTGACTCGAGGATACAACTCCCATATAATATCGTCATGCAAGTCCAGCGATATGCCTTCGCAGAAATTGATACACTCATATGGATTCCCAATATGACTGGAAAATTAAATACCTGTGACTATTACAGATTCAAGTGCCCACATGGTCTGGTAGCCCCATCGTGGATGCTTAAATTCAGAACACCTTTTATCCCCCCCATCATATTTTTTTATCATATGGAATTTCTGGCGGAATCGAATCCCAATGCATGAGCAGCTGAAGATGGCTGGCTGGAAACTTGCCTATGCGTGTTTATTATACAGAAAGGCTGAGGGACATTGAAACCATATCTTTCTACATTGCACATTTGCTTTGGTACTTTGGGAGTACCTGTAACAATGCTTTGGTCTGACTTGCAGCTTCAGAGGATCAATCTACAACTTCTTACATGGCCTGATGGAGACGAATTGAAGTGACCAAGTCCACAACCTGCTGCTTGCTGGTGCGGAGACGACTGCTCAATATGTTTGGGCTGCCCCCAATGCTGCAGCCTTCAATGGACAGCCCCTCTCGCTGCATGGGGGAGTGGTGAACATCCACAAGATGATCCAGAATGCCTCACGAATAAAGACAAGTACGATGTTCAATGATGTTACTGATCTGACGGTATTGCACTCGCTTGGGGTTTCTTGTTGAATTAGAAAACCAGTAGTCCTGAAGTACATTAATGGATCCCCCAATCCCATCATGGATAAAGGTGAATGTTGATGGCGTACCCCTTGGATCTCCTGGACCCTTGGGGTGAGGTGGAGTTTTCTACCCCTCTATAGGATTTGTAACGGGTTGTTTCTTTCATTTTATTGGGGAAGGTTGTGATTATGAAGTGGAGCTCTGGGATACCATAAGGGTTGTGAAGTTTGCGAGTCAGTTTAAGTGGAGAAAGATTTGGATTGAGTCAGATTCGATGCTTGCGGTTTCTGTGCTCAATGGATCTTCCAGGGACGTCCCGTGGTGACATTTACCGCATTGGATTGAATGTCTTAATATTTCTCAGACCCTGATCTTTAGTATTTTACAGACATATAGGGAGGCCAATTTGGTTGCAGACACTCTCTCCAAAAGGGCGATTGAGGAAAGATGTTCGATGTGGTCCTTTCTAACTCCACACGTTTTCACTCCTTTTGTCGAGTCAGATCTGAAGGGTGAGATACCTGTTTTTGTTTTATTTAAATTGGGCGGGGGGGGGGGGCTAGGCTAGCCTAGTCTTGCACCTCTTCTTCCCTACAACATTCAATAACTATAATAATCTTTAAAAACCCTAATAAACAAAAAAAAAACCTAAAAACCCAAATGACCCAAAAATCATGAAATCTCCTAACAACCCTAAATATCCTAGAAACCCCGAAAGCCCCTTAAACTCCATGAAAAATCTAAAAAACTCAGAAAATCATAAAAATCAGAAAACACAATAAAAATACCAAAAAATGTAAAAACCCCCAAAACCCGAGAAAATATTCAGAAACCAAAAAACCCCTTAAAACATAAAAAACCTTAAATCCCATAAGAACCCTAAAACTCTAAAAACTATAAAATCCTTGAAGATACATAAAAACAATTAAAGAAACTAAAAACCATTGAACCCCTAATAAATCTAAAAAAATCTAAAACCCAAAAAAGACAATAAAACCCCTAAAATACCATAAAACCCCTTAAAATCATAATAAAACCTAAAATACATCAAAATCCATAAAAACTATAGAATTCCTAAAAACCATATAAATCAGAAACACCCATAAAAATCCCTCAAATGAAAAATGCCTAAAAACCCTGAAAATCCATTGAAAACCATAAAAACACCTATAATCTTTAAAACTCTAAAACCCCATAAAAACCAAAAAACCGCTAAAAAAATAAAAAAACCCTTAAAAACCCTAAAAACAATAAAATACCATAAAACCCCTAAAACACTAAATCACAAAAACACCCTAAAAACACTAAAAAATTCGAGAAAACCATATAAACCATAAAAATCGTAAAAATAAAAATCTTTCTAAAATCCTTAAAAATCACTGAACACGTAAAAAACCTTGAAATCCATGGAGAACATCTGAAACAATAAAACCCACCAAAATCACTAAAAATTCATAAAACCCTAAAAATCCACTTAAACTCTAAAAACCCTTAAAACCCTAAATGTTTTAAAAAACACTAAAAATAATCCCCTAAAAACTTAAAAGAACCTGAAAACCCTGAAAAAACCCAAGAATCCAAAAAACTCTAAAAACTCCTTAAACCCCTCAAAACCCATAAAACCAACAAGACACCTAAACCAATAAAAATCCTAAAAAGGACCTAAAAAATTATGAAAATGTAAAAACCCTAGTAGCCATGAAAATCCCCAAAAATACCACAAAAACACTAAAAATCCATAAAACCTTAAAAACCACTAAAAATCAAAAACCATTAAAACCCATAAAAATGTTTGTACTCTAAAAAAAATTTAAACAATAAAGAGGTACAAAACAACAATAAAACACCAAAAGACCATAATAACACTTAAAACCCCTAAAAACCAAGAAAACCCCTAAAACCTTCAAAATATCCAAAAACCCTAAAAACCATTAAAATCCTAAAAAAAATAAAAAAATACATGAAGACTTAAACAACCCAAAAAACATTGAAAACCTCTGGAAAACCATAAAACCCATAAAATATGTTAAAAACCCTAAAACCAATAAAAACCCTAAAACCAATAAAAACCCCTTCTAAGAACCCTACAATACCTAAAAATCCCACAAAACCCAATAAAAACCAAAATACCATAAAAATTATAAAAAATAATAAAAATACCTAAAAACAAAATAAATCCTAAAAACCCCTAAAAACCATAAAAATAACAAAAAACCATAAAACCCTATAAAACACTAAAAACCGTTGAAACTATAAAAACCCATAAAACCCATACAAATTTGAAAACTGAAAAAACCCTTAAACCCCTTAAAAACTCTAAAAAACTTAAAAAATTCAAAAAATATAAAATGCCCCTAAAAACCCAATGAAAACACTAAAAAACACATGAAAACCCCTAAAGACCCTCAAAATTCTCTAAACCCTAAAAATGGCTAAAATCCAAAAAAATCCTAAAAAATCCCTCAAAATCCCTGAGAATGCAAAAAGTACTTAAAATTTGAAAATAAGAAAACCCCCTAAATCAGTAAATCCCTAAAACACCTTAAAACCATAAAAAGATAATTAAAACTCAAAAAACCCATAAAACACTAATAAATGTTAAAAAATATTAAATCCTTAAAACTTCTAAAAACTCCAAAAAGAGCAAAAAGTCCCTAAAATCCTAAAAACCATTAAAAACAAAAAATCCCTAAAAAACCATAAAATCTCCAAAAACGCACTAATATGATAAAAAACATAAGAATCCATGGAAAATAATAGAACCTAAAAACCCTGAAAACCTCTTAAAATACAAAAAAACCCATAAAACCTTTAAAACATAAAAGCTGATAAATACCCTAAAAATCACTAAAATATCAATAAACCCTAAGAACCTCTAAAACATTAAAAAAATATAAAGAACCTTAAAAAACCTAAAATCTAAAAAAACCATAAAAATCCAAAATGTAATAAAAACAATGAAAAACCCCTTAAATCTTAAGAAACCATAAAAACCATGAAAAAACCCTACACCCCCTCAAAATCCATAAATAACCTAAAAATCAAATAACCCTAATCATCCAAAAATCACTAATTTTTTTTGAAAACGTAAAAACATTAAAAACTTTAAACCCCCATGAAAACGATAAAAACCCCTAATGAATTTAAAAGCCATAAACCCCCATAAAACCCTAAAAATCACTATAAAGCCTTTAAAAACATAAAAATGTTAAAAATTTATAAAAACCCCTTATAACCCATAATAACTGAAAATATAAACTAAAAACTGAAAAGACCCCAAAACCTTGAATACCATAAAAAACATTAAAAATCGTGAAATACCATAATAACATCAAAATCCATAATAACCCTAAAATATCTAAACACCATAAAAATTCTAAAAATCCCAAAAAATCCCTAAATTTTTTAAAAAACCTTAAACACCCACGAAAAAACATAAACCCCCTAAAAATATTAAAAATTATAAAAACAGAAAAAAAATCTCTAAAACAACCTAAGAACTCTAAAACCCCTTAAAACCCCTAAAATGTTTTAAAAAATCAATGAAACCATAAAACCCCAAAAATTGAAAACCCCCCAGTGATAACCCAAAACACATAAAAACCCTAAAACCATCAAAACAATCAAAATACCTAAAACCCATTAAACCATAATATCAACAAAAACCCTAAAATCCATAGAAATACTAAAAAATCCCTAAAAATACCTAAAAACATACAACCCCCCAAAAAACATGAAAATCCCTATAAAACAAAAAATCCCTAAATAACTTAAAAACACTAAAACCCCATAAAACCAAAAATACCACTAAAAAAATAAATGCCCATAAAACCCATGAAGTCATTAAAAATCTCTAAAAAACCTTGAAACCTAAAAAAACTAAAAAAACCCATAAAAACCCCAAAGTACCTAAAAATTCTAAAAATCCATAAATTCCAAAAAACCCAATAAATCCCTATAAACCCTCAAAATCTCTAAAAAACCCTAAAACCCCCAAAAAACATAAAAGTCATAAAAAGAACTAAAATTCCCAAAATATTTTAGAAACACTAAAAACACTGAAAACTCGATGAAAACCATAAAAACCTCTAAAAACATTTAAAAACACTGAAAAACCGTAAAACCCAAAACAAAACACTAAAACTCTTAAAATTATTTAAACCCTTAAAAAATTTACATTCTATAAAAACCATAAAACCTTAATGAACTCAAAAAATACCTTAAAATCCTAAAACAACCTAAAACCCCTAAAAACCCTAAAAACCCTAAAACCCATGAAAACCCCTAAAAATACTAAATAACCCTAAACACCCTAAAACTCCAAAAATAAAAAAATCACTAAAAGACAAAAAATCCTAGAAACCCTAAAAACTATAAATACCCTAAAAAACTTAACCTATGAAAATACATAAAAAAAACCTAAACACTACTAATAACTCTAAGACACATAAAAACCATTAAAACTATAAAAACCCATTAAAAACATAAAAAAACATAAAAACCACAAAAGGCTCTAAAACCTTGAAAACGCATGAAACCCCACAAAACCCTCAAAATACCTAAAACCCCAAAATCCCTAAAAACCATAAAAAACTAAAAAAATGCCTAAAAATTCTTGAATACATGAAAAACAATAAAAACCTTGAAAAATCCATGAAAACTATAAAAACCCAAAAAAACCTTAAGAACCCCTAAAACCACCTAAAAACCACTAAAATGCTAAAAACCCTAAAAACCCCTAAAATGATTAAAAACATTAAAACACGTATAACCCCTAAAAACTAAAAAAACCCTAAAACCCAAAAAGACCATGAAAACCTTAAAAAGACCTAAAACACTAAAAACCTTGAAAACCCCTAAAATCCTTAAAATCCCTAAAAACCCCAAAGAACCATAAAAAAACCTAACCCCCCCAAAGAATCCCTCAAAAATAAAAAAGCCAAAAAACCCTGAAAACCCCCTAAAAACCATAAACCCCCCCAAAACCTTTAAAATTTTTTAAAACCCATATAAAATAAAACCGCTGAAGCATCTATAAACTATTAAAACCCCTAAAAACATTAAAAACCTCCAAAACCATAAAGAACCTAAAAAACTATTAAAAACATAATACCACTAAGAGAACATTAAATCCTAAAAACCCCAAAAACCTTAAAAACCATAAATCCATCAAAACTCTAAGACCCCTAAAAACAATGTAAATAATAAAAAATCAAAAAAATCCATAAAGAAATAAACAAACCCTAAAAACCTTGAATATTCCATGAAAACCATAAATACCACTAAGAGCCATAAAAAATCTATAACCCATTAATTTTTTAAAAACCCACTAAAAACTCTATGAATCTTTAAGACCCTTAATACTGTAAAAATCAATAAAAAATCTATTAAAACACTAAAAAATCATAAAACACCAAACCCCTTAAAACCCATAAAAATCCTAAACCACCTTGAAATACCCCAAAAGACCCTAAAAATCTCTAAAACTATTAAAACAAAAAAACCCATAAAATTCACAAAAACCCCGAAAAATCCCTGAAAACGTGATAAAACATAAGAACCATGAAAAATCCCTAAAAACAATAAAAACCCCTAAAAACCTAAAAAGCCCTAAAACCCCATAAAAACCTGAAAAACTACTAAAAACTCTAAAATCAGTTAAAATAAGAAAAATTAAAAACTCTAAAAATCATTAAAAAACCTAAAAAACTCAAAAAAGAATAAAGATCCAAAAGACCCTGAAAACCCTAGAAATCCCAAAAAATGTTGAAAACTCGTAAAACCCCTCAAAATTCCTAAAACCCCTAAAAACCCTAAAAAATAAAACTCCTAAAAATCCTTAAAAAATTTGTGAAAATATGAAAAACCATAAAACCCTGAAAAACCCCTAAAACCCCTAAAACCCATAAAACCCCTTAAACCATAAAACCCCTAAAACTCATAAAAATCACTATTAAATCAAAAAAACCTTCAACAGAACAATATTAAAAAACATTAAAATCCCATAAACACTGTAAAAATTAATGAAAACCCAATTATTAATAAAAGACCTTAAATCTATAAAAATTCCCAAAATACCATAAAAAATCCTGAAAACCGCGAATTCCCAAAAAAACTAAAAATCCAAAAAACCCATTAAAAATCATAAAAAATCCATAAAATCCCCAAAAACATAAAAACCCTAAAAATTATATAAAATACCAGAAAACTATAAAGACCCCAAAAAATAATTAAAAATATTAAAACTAATAAAACCCCTAAAAACAACTAAATACTATAAAAACCCATAAAAACATTAAAATATACTAAAAAATTTAAAAACACTGACAACTCAAAAAAGCTAAATAACGTAAAAGTCCTTAAGAACCCTAAAAACTATGAAACCATGAAATCAAACAATCCCTAAAGACCATAAAATAATGAAAAATCCTAAAAACCATAAAATCACAATAATTACTAAAAATCCCAAAAAATGAAAAAAAATAATGAAAACCCCACTAAAGACCTTAAAACCCCTAAAATAATTTAAAACCCTAAAACCCATTAAACCCCTAAAACCCATAAAGACTCTTAAACCCCAATAAAAACTCCACAAACCTTTTATACCCCAAAAAATGTCTAAAACAGTAAAAAACCTTAGAAACCCAAAAAAACTGTACCAATCCAAAAAAAGACCCTCAAACCCCTAATAAACCTAAAAACCCCAGAATACCCCTAAAATAATCACAATCCCCCAAAATCCTAAAGACATAAACCCCGTGGAAATCTAAAAAAAGCCCTAAAAATTCTCAAAAGGAAAAACCCTTAAACACCTAAAACCCATTGAAAAGAAAACAAACCACTTAAAATCTAGAAAACCACTAAAAACCAAAGTAAATTACTAAACAAATTAAGAAACCTTAAAATATCAAAAATGATAAAAACACTAAATATACTTAAAAACCATTAAAACTAAAACAACCCTGAAAAATAAAGACCATGAAAACACCGAAAAATATATAAAAACCTATAAACCAAAGAAAACCCTCAAAATCCCTCAAAACCAATAAAACCATTAAAACCATAAAAATACTAAAAACTCCCAAAATATCACCGAAAACGTAAAAAACCCCAAAAACATAAATCCCCTAAAAACTAAAAAACCCTAAAAATAATTAAATACCAAAAAAACCCATAAAACCTTAAAAACCATTAAAACACTATAAACCATTAAACCCCCTAAATGGTTATAAAGTCTAAAAAAATGATGAAACCCTAAAAAATAAAAAAAACCCAAAACACCCTTAAAATTTTGAAAAACCTAAGCCCCTTAAAAGTATTTGAAAACACCTAAAAACCCTCCAAATCCCTAAACACAATAAAATCCATGAATATCCTTAGAAATATCTAAAATTATATGAAAACATATAGCACCTTAAAAACTCTAAAAAACCACAAAATACCATAAACCTCTTAAAACATCAAAACACCTAAAGACACATAAAACCCAATAAAAACTCCAAAACCCTTAAAACACCTTAAAACGTTAACAACTTAAAAAAAACATGAAACCCCTAAAACCATAAAAGGCCATAAAAACCACGAAAACCACTAAAAACCCTAAAAAATATGAAAACCTCTAAAACCATTTAAAATCCCTAAAATCTCTGAAAAGCATAAAAAACATTAAAATCCTAAAAAACCCGTAAAATCACTAAAATGGTAAAAAATACACCCTAAAACCCATTAAAACCCCCAAAACCAATAAAAACAACTAAAAATCTTTAAAACACCCTAAAAACACCATAACCCCACAAAAAACACTAAAACCCTTAAAACCCATAAAATTATTGAAAACTCTAAAACCCTTAAAACTGCTAAAAACATAAAAATTATAAAAAACCAAAAGACCCTAAATACTCTAAAAACCTGATAAAAAACTAAAAATCTTAAAAACACTAAAAACTAAGAAATCCTAAAAATTCCTTCAAATACATGAAAAATTAAAAAATTGAAAAACCCTTAAAACACCTCGAAAACCCTAAAAACCCCTACAAACCATAAAAACCTAAAATCCAATAAAACCCTTCAAAACCACTAAAATATATAAAAACTCTTTAAACCCCTAAAAAATTTAATAACTATAATAACAAAAAAACTATAAAAACTAAAAGAGAACTTTTGATCCCTGAAAACCCCTAAAAACCATAAAAGACCTAAAAACCATAAAATTCCTCAAAACCAATAAAAATGTCTAAATGTGCAAAAATCAATAAAAACCATAAAACCCATTAAAACTACAACAACCACTAAAAACCTTAAAAAATCTCAAAACCAATAAATCCCAAAAACCACTAAAAACTCTGAAAACCCGTAAAACCAATATAATTTTAAAAAAACTCCTCAAAAATTAATACAATATAAAACTCCAAAAAACCCTTAAAACCGAAAATACCATAAAAACCCAAAATACCCATCATCCCTAAAAACCCAGGAAATCCTAAAAACTTCTTAAAAACCATAAAACACCTAAAATTCACTAAAAACCTAAAATCTATAAAATTCCTTAAACAACCCTAAAAATCTACGAAAACATAAAAAACCATAAAAAACTAGAAATACACCTAAAATCATTAAAACACTAAAGATCCTAAAAACCCTAAAACCCCATAAAAACATACAAATCCTACTAAAAACATTAAAAATACTTTAAACCCAGGAAGACATTAAAAAACTATGAAAACCTTAAAACTCCTAAAAAGATCAAAAACCCCATAGAAACCCCAAAAACCCTAAAAACACCAAATCCCTTAAAAACATTGAAACCCCAAAAATCCTCAAAATACCTAAAACCCTAAAAACCATAAATACTTGGAAAATCCATAAAAATAAATAAAAACACCCAAAAACCTAAAAACTGGTAAAAATCCATAAAAATCATAAAACCCACAAAAAACATGAAAAATATTCAAAATCTCAAAAAAATTTGAAGACGATAAAAACCATTAGACCCTATAAAGTCAAAACCTCCCGTGAAAAACCAAAAAATACCCCAAAATCATGAATTCACTTAAAACCCATAGAACACCTAAAAACCATAAACCCCTAAAACTCGTAAACTGTCATTAAAAGCATAAACATCCTTAAAAAGTTCTTCATATCAAAAAAATATAAAAAAACTAAATCCCTAAAAAATTCAAGAAAACTATAAATCCCTTAAAAAACATAAAATTATCTAAAACCCCATAAATATCGTAAAAACAATTAAAAACAATAAAAAACCCTTAAACCTATAAAAATGTTTGAAAACTCTATGTACCATTTAAAAACATAATAACTAAAAAATTCCTATCAATAAAAAATAACCTAAAAACCCTAAAAATGAATAAAAAAACCCTAAAAACCCTAAAACCCCTCAAAATCGTAAAAACCCTAAAACCCCTAAAAACCATAAAAATATTAAAAAATACCAAATATTCCATGAAAATTATTAAAAATTAAAAATCCTTAAGAGAACTAGAAAATAATTAAAAACACCAAAACCCATAAAAACCTAAAAATAACTGAAAACTCTAAAAACCCTTAAAACACTTAGAAATGGTTAAAAACTCTAAAATCATTAAAAACACTAAATCACTGAAAATATAAAATATCCTAAAAACATAAAAAAAAACTGGAAAAAAATAATTTCCTAAAAACATAAAAAACCCTAAAAACCAATTGAAACCCTAAAGACAACTAAAAACTCAAAAAACCATTAAAACTGCTAAAAACTTTAAAAAATCTAAAAAGCATTAAAATCCTAAAAACTAGAAAAAACCAAAAAAGGCCCTAAATCTAGGAAACCCCTAAAATCCCTAAAAACATGAAAACCCCTAAAAACATAGAAACCATAAAAAACATTGGAAACACCTCAAAACCCTAAAAATTCAAATCAATAAAATCCCTAAGACCCCTAAAAACCATAAAAATAATGAAAAGGCCATAAAAATACCTGAAAACATAGAACATACTAAAATTCATGAAAATCCATTGAAAACTGTCAAAATCTCAAAAACATCTTAAAACCCCTAGAAACCCGTAAATACCCAAAAAATCACTAAAAACCCTAAAAACCTGCAAAACCATGAAAATTCCTAAAAACTCAAAAGGAAAAAAATCCCAAAAAAAGTAAAAAACCTTAAAACCCTATAAATCCTAAAAACCCTAAAACCCCTAAAACATGAAAAATCCCTAAAAATATAAAAACCCTAAAAATCCTAAAAATCATAAAAAATACCTAATAATCATTGAAAATGTAAAAAACCATCTAAATATTAAAAAACCCCCAAACCCATAAAAACAATAGAAACTGAAAAAGCATTAAAACATCTAAAAAATGTTTAAGTACTCTAAAAAATTTAAAACACCTAAAAATACAAAGAAAATCCTAAAAAACCATAAAAAACCTAAAAACCCTAAAAACCCTAAAAACCCATAAAATCCATAGAAACACTAAAAACCATAAAATCAATAAAAATTCCCTAAAATCACTTAAAATGTAAATACCACTTAAGACCCTAAAAACACCTGAAAACTATAAAACCCCTAAAAACATTAAAACTTCTTAAAAACACATAAATCCCCCAAAAACAACTAAATCTATAAAAACCCTTAAAATCCCAAAAAATACTACAAAAAACTACAAAACCTTACAACCCGAAGAAAATAAAAAAAAACTAAAAACCTAAAGAGACCATAAAAACCAAGAAAACACCGAAAAATAATAAAAAACTCTGAAAACAAGTAAAAATTCTTAAAATTCATAAAAAACCTATTAACCAAAAAACCATAAAATCCTAAAAAATCCAAAAAAAATATGAAAATGTAAAAAAATATAGAAAACCATGAAAAACTCCTAAAAACCATAAAAACCCTTAAAACCCTTAAAGCACATAAAAACCAATAAAAATAGGAAAAATCCACAAAAAATATAAAAAATATTGAAACCCCTAAAGTGTTAGAAATCTTTAAAAACCATAAATCCTCCCCCCTAAAAAACAGAATACACCATAAACACACCAAAAGTACATAAAATCACTAAACCCAGTAAAATACCAAAAAACCCTAAAAACCAAAAAATAAATACAAAAAATCTCCCAAAAAAACATTGAATATGTAAACCCCTCAAAAGACCATAAAAATCAATAAAAACCTTAAAAATACCCCAAACCCTATAAGAACTCAAAAACCACTAAAAACTCTAAAATACATGAAAATGTTAAGAAATTTAAAAAAAACTTAACACCCCTATAAGACTAAAAAAACTAAATGGCCCCAAAACCCTAAAAACTCAATAAACCATAAAAACCCTAAAAACCTTAGAAACCTGAAAAACACATAAAACCCAGAAAATCAATCAAAACCTAAAAAATCCTGAAACCATAAAAAACATAAAATGCCCAAAAAATCACCAAAAACATAATGTTTTATAAAAACCATCAAAACTGTTTCAAATCATTAAAATATACTAAAAACCCTAATATCCCTAAAACCCCTAAATCCCCTAAAACCACTAAAAACTATAAAATCCCTTAAACCACTAAGAACATGAAAAAACTCCGAAAAACCTTAAAACCACTAAAAACTCAAAAAAACACAAAAGGCCATAAAACCATAAAAAACCATGAAACCTCATAACAACCACAAAATCCATAAACCCCAAAAACCCTAAAAACCATTAAAATCCTAAATATCCCTAAATATCACAAAAAACATAAAAAGCCCTAAAACATTGAAATACCCATGAAAAACATAAAACCCTGAAAATAATAAAAACCCACTAAAAGCACTAACAACCATATAAACCACCAAAAAATACAAAATACAAAAAAGTAAATCCCGTAGAAAACCCTAACAATATCAAAAAATCACTAAACCCAAAAGACCCTAAAAACACATAAGACCCCAAAACCCTGAAAACCATAAAAAAATCCTAAAACCCAAAAAACCGATAAAACCCCTCAAAACCTAAAACCATAGAAATCCTAAAACCCCTAAAAATACCAAATGTGTAAATATTTATATAACCTTGAAAACCCCTATAAAATCATAAAAAACAAAAGACCACAAAACTCAAAAGAAATCCTCAAAATTCTAAAACCCAAAAAAAATCTAAAAACCCTTTAAACCCCAAAAATGTTAAAAGCACTAAAAATCCTAAAAAAATTAAAAATTGAAAAAAGTAAAAATAAACATAAAAGATCCTAAAAAATGAAAACCCCTAAAACCCATAAGAACCATAAACCCTAAAAACAATTCAAAAACATTAACATACCATAAAAATTATAAAAAAAATGAAAAAATCCATAAAATCTCTTAAAACATAAAAAATCCTAAAAACCGTGAACAACTATGAAAACCATAAAAACCCTTGGAAACCTTAAAAACCCATAAAACCACTAAAACCACTAAAACCCATAAAACCTATAAAAACTCAAAATTACCTTAATACGCCAAAAAACATTATCAAAAACAAGAAATTCTTAAAAACCCAAAAAAATCCAACACAATTTCAAATCTAAAAATTCTTTGAAATCCCTAAAACCCTTAAAAATCCAAAAAAACCCCATCAAAATCCTCAAAATACATAAAAAACCAAAAGACCGTAAAAAAAGAATAAATCCATAAAAAGCCCGAAAAACCAATGAAATTTTAAAAAATGATAAAAATCCTAAAAATACATGTCAATAATAAAACCCTTAAAGAAAAAACCTTATATCCCATTACAACTCTAAAAACCCCTAAAAACTCTAAAACCCATTAAAACCTCTTAATCAATAAAAACACTAAAAAAATTAAAAATCTGAAAACTGAAAAAAAAATTTAATAACCAGAAAATATCCTAAAAACCATGAAAACCCCTAAAAATAATTAGAAACCCTAAAAACACCTAAAAACTCAAAATAAAAAATAATATAAAAACCCTAAAAATGGGAAAAATCCAAAAAAAATCCAAAATAATCCAAGAAAATGTAAAATCTGATTAAAACCATTAAAAACATATATAAATCATAAAAACCATAAAAACCATAAAACCACTAAAAACTATAAAATCCATTACATCCTTTAAAACATTAAAGAACTATAAAAACCTAAAATCCCTAAAATCCTAAAAATAATCCACTAAAACCGAAAAGTCCCTAAAAACCATGAAAAACCCTAAAACATACTAAAAATACAAAAAAACCATAAAAATCCTACAAAATCCATAAAATTGCCTAAGAATTTTAAAAACCCTAGAACCCTGAAAATCTCTTAATACCATAAAAACTGAAAAAATCCATTAAAACCATAAAAACCAAGAAAACCCCAAAAACCCACTATAAAATTTAAAAACCTTTAAAACCCTAAATATGTTAATAAATTTAAAAAACCTTCAAAAATCTAAAAATACAAAAAATACAGCAAAAACCCAAAAGACCCCAAAAACTATAATAACCCAAAAAACCTCAAAACCCTAAAAACCCAACAAAAATCCTCAAAATCCCAAAAAACCAAAAAAACCCTAAAACGTGTTAAAATATTAAAATCCTGAAAAATACCTGAATATGTAACAAACCTTAAAAGCCTTAAAACCAAAATGAAATCATTAAAACCCTTAAAAACCATAAAAACACTAAAAACCAATTGTAATCTAAAAACACACTAAAAACTATTAGAGGCCTTAAAACCCCTAAAAATGTAAAAATCTATAAAAAAGCATAAAATCCCAAAAAAGATAAATAAAATCCTAAAAGACAAAAAAAATCCATAAAACACTAAAACCCCTAAAACCCTATAAAACCCCCTAAAAAGCCTTGAAATCCATAAATACTATAAAAAACACAAATAACTAGAAAAATCATAAAAGTCACTAAAAATCTCTGAAAATGTATAAAACCATGAAAACCCTTAAAAATCCCAAAAACCAAAAAACCCCTAAAAATAGTAAAAATCCCTAAAACCCTATAAAACCCCATAAATCCTCATAAATCGAACTAAAAACTAAAAATAATTATAACCCATTAAACATTAAAAAACTCTCAAAAACATTAGAAACCCTAAAAAATAAAAAATCATAAAAAACAAAGAAGACCATAAAACAACAAAAACCCATTAAAATACTAAAAATCTCATAAATCCAAAAAAACACTAAAAATATTCGAAAAACATAAAAACTATAAAAATCCTATAAACCCTAAAAATATTTGAAAACATAAAAAAGAAAAAAATTTGAAAATTCCCAAAAAATCGTAAAACCCCTAAAAACATTAAACACCCTAGAAACGTTTAAAACCCTTAAAACCCACAAAAAACCTCAAAAATTATTAAAAACCCTAAAAAGGATAAAAAAGATTAAAAATTATAAAAACAAAAAACCCAAACAACCCCTAAAAACCTTGAAAAGTCCTAAAAACCCTTAAAAACCCTAAAACCCGAAAACCCCTAAAACTAATGAAAATCATAAAAATAATGAAAAATACCTCAAAAATGTAAAACCACCTAAAACCATAAAAAATCCCAAAAAAACTCAAAAAAACCCTAAAACCACTAAATTTTCTAAAAACTAATAAAACACCTAAAAACATTTAATAAATATTAAAAACCTTAAAACCCCTAAAATCAAAAAACAAAAAAACCCAAAATACCCTAAAATCCCTAAAATAACTTAAAAAACTAACTAGCCTAAAAACTCTTCAAAATACACAAAACCCATAAAAATTCTAAAAATAATTAAATTCATAATAAATCCCAAAAAATTCCATGAAAACAAAAAAAACACCTTAAGCACCCAAAAATCAAAAAACCCATAAAATCATAAAAAACATTCAAATCCATAAATCCCTAAAAAACTATAAAAACTATAAAACCCATAAATCCCCAAAAAACCTACAAAACTATAAAAAATAACTTTAAAACCCTAAAGAAACTCAAAAATATTAAACCCGAAAACACTCTAAAAATCCTGAAAGAATGAAAAAACCCAAAACCCTATAAAACCCTTAAACCCTCAAAATTATTAAAACCCCTAAAACACAAAAAACAATAAAAATCGTAAAACCCATAAAAATGCATGAAAACGTAATTAAATATGAAAAACCTGAAACCCCTTGGAAAACAATAAAAAAATCCATAAATACCATAAAAAACCTTAACACCCCATAATACCCTTAAAACTGAAAAAACTCTAAAACCCCTTAAATATTTTAAAAATCACAAAAAACACTAAAAAAAATCCTTAGAACACAAAAAAAACCTTGTCCCTAAAGAACACTAAAAACACTCAAAACCTTCAAAACACCTCAAAACCATAAAACACCTAAAAACAATAAAATCCAAAAAACATTTAAAATCTGGAAAAATATAAATAACACTAAAAACACTGAAGAAATAGAGGAAATCATAAAAAACCATCGAGAAACATAAACCATAAAACCCCATACAATCCAAAAAACACAAAAAAAAACTATGCACCCTTAAATCCCTTAAAAACATTAAAATCTCTAAAAAAAATAAACCAATTAAAACTAAAAAAGAACCCCAAAAACACCAAAAGACAGTCAAATACAGAAAACACTACAACCATAAAAGCACTAAAACACCCTGGAAAGCCCTCAAAATCCATAAAAACCATAAAACCCCTAGAACTATAAAAATGATAAAAAACCCAATAAAAATACCCTAAAACCTAAAATCCCCTAAAATCCTTAAAGATCCCATGAGAATACATAAAGTCCCTATTAACAAAAAATCATTAAAACCCCATAAAAACTCAAAATACAAATAAAAACTCTAAAAACACATAAAACACCTAAAAATTTAAAATAATAAAAAAACCTTAAAACCCATAAAAATGAAAGAAAACCTACAACCCAAAACGACCTTAAAACCATGAAAACCACTAAAAACCCTAAAATACCTAAAATCCTCAAAAATATGTCTATGTAACTAAAATCCCTTAAAACCCTAAAATATAAAAAACCTATAATGGCCCTTAGAATCATAGAAAAAGTAAGAAAACCCTAAAAACCTAAATTAACCCCTGAAAACCATAAAACCCATAAAAACCTTAAAAACCTAAAAATCTATAAACACCCAATAAAATCACTACAAACTATAAAAACCCATTAAACCCCTAAAAACGTTACAATGACTAAAAAATACACAAAAACTACAAAACCTCCACAAATACATAAAAAACAAGAAAACCACTAAAATTCCTAAAAAATCTAAAAATCCCTAAAACCCCTATAAACCATAAAAATCCTAAAAATCCTACAAAAATCCCTACATATCACATAAAATATAAAAAAACTTATGACCCTGAAAAACACTTAAAAACCATAAAAAACTTTAAAATATTTAAAAACCCCATAAGAACACTAAATCTACTAAAAAATCTAAAAACCCCTAAAAACCATAAAAAAGATAAAAAGCTCAAAAAATACTAAAAACCCAAAAAACCTATAAAAGAACCCTGAAACCCCAAAAGACTCTAAGATCCCTAAAAATTCCCGATGTCCATAAAAACCTAGAAAACCCCTAAAACCCTCAAAATCCATAAAACCCTAAATAATATAAAAAACCATTAAATCCTAAAAAATAATAAAAAAACTGAAATACCACCCAAAACCATAAAAACAATAAATAGAATAAAACCCTAAAAACAACTAAAAATCTAAAAACCATTAACACCCCTAAAAATATTAAAAACTCTAAAAACATTAAAACACCTAAAGAATTTAAAAAACCCTAAACCCCCAAAATACCTAAAAAACCCTAAAACCCCAAAATACCTAAAAAACCCTAAAACCCCGAAAAACTCTAAAAATTCTTAAAACATGAAATACCCTCGAAATACCTAAAAACCCATTAAACCCCAAAAATACATAAAAACCTAGAAAGACCAAAAAATACTTGAAAAAAATAAATAACCATAAAAATCCCCGAAACGAAAACTCCCCTAAAACCCTAAAAACACATAAAACCATATTAACCAATTAAAAATATAAAAACCATTTGAACCCCTTGAAGTAGAAAAAATAACCAAAAAACCATAAAAGCCTAAAAACTATCAAAATCCCAAAAATCCCTAAAAAACCAAAGGACCCTAAAAAACAGAAAAACTAAAAAATGCCTAAAAATTCTTAAATACATAAAAACAATAAGAACCTTGAAAAATCCATGAAAACTATAAAATCCCAAAAACCCCATAAGAACCCCTAAACCCCCTAAAAACCACTAAAATCCTAAAAAACCTTAAAACCCATAAAATGGTTAAAAATGTTAAAGACACATATAACCCCTAAAAACTCAAAAAATCATAAAACCTAAAAGACCCTGAAAACCATGAAAGGATCTAAAACCCAAAAAACCATAAAAAACCCAAAAAACCCTAAAAGACCCTAAAACCCCAAAGACCCTGAAAACCATGAAAGGCCCTAAAACCCAAAAAACCTTAAAACCCCTAAAATACCCTAAAAGACCCTAAAAATCCCAAAGAACCATAAAAAACCTCTCCCCCCCCAATTCCCTCAAAAAAATCCAAAAAATCATGAAAACCCCCTAAAAACCATAAACCCTCCCAAAACCTTAAAAATCCTAAAAATCCATAAAAATTATAAGACCGCTAAAGAATATATAAACCAATAAAACCCCTAAAAACATTAAAAACCTCCAAAACCAAAAAGGATCATAAAAAACTCAAAAAATACATAATACCACTAAGACGCCATAATATCCTAGAAACCCCAAAACCCCAAAACCCATAAATCCATCAAAAATCTAATTACCCTAAAAACCATGTAAAATATAAAATATCATAAAAATCCTCGAAAAAATAAAAAACCCCTAAACGCCTTGAAAATTCCTTGAAACCCATAGATACCACAAAAACCTTAAAAAACTCTAAAACCCATAAAAATAAAAAAAACCACTAAAAACTCTAGGAATATATAAAACTCCTAATACCGTTAAAAACATTACAAAATCCATTAAAACACTAAAAAATCATAAAAACACCAAAACCCCTTACAACCCATAAAAACCTTAAACAATCATGAAATACCCTAAAGACCTTGAAATTCTCTGAAAACAGTAAAAACACAAATAACAATAGAATTCCCCAAAAAAACCTGAAAAATCCCTAAAAATGTGATAAAAAATTAGAACCATGAAAAATCCCTAAAACCATAAAAACACCTAAAAACCTCAAAAACCCTAAAACCCCATAATAACCTTAATAACCACTAAAAACACTAAAATCAGTTAAAATAAAAAAAATTATAAACTCTAAAAATCAATAAAAATATAAAAAAACTAAAAAAAACAAAAAATATTCAAAATACCCTAAAAACCTTGGAAATCCCAAAAAAATTGCTGAAAACTCATAAACACCTCAAAATCCCTAAAACCCCTAAAATCTCTAAAAATATAAAACTCCTAATAATCCTAAAAATTTGGTGAAAATATTGAAATACATAAACCACGAAAAACCACTAAAAACCATAAAACCCCTTAAAACAATAAAACCCCTAAAACTCATAAAAATCACTATAAACTATAAAAACACTTAAACCCAAAAAAACATTAAAAACCTATAAAATCCCATAATACTGAAAAAATCAAATAAAACCCAAAAACCATAAAAGGCCACAAAATATTTAAAAAATACATAATACCATAAAATCCCTGAAAACCCAACCAATTCCCAAAAAACTAAAAATCCAAAAATACCATAAAAATCCTAAAAAATCCTTAAAAATTCCAGAAAACACAAAAACCCATACAATCCTAAAAAGCACTAGAAAAACATAAAGACCCCCAAAATAATAAAAAATATTAAAAACTAATAAAACCTTTAAAATCACTAAATACTATAAAAAACCTTAAAAACCCTAAAATCTAAAAAATGCTGAAAAATCGAAAGAGTCCCTAAGAACCCTAAAAACATGAAACCATAAAATCCCACAAACCCCTAAAAACCAAAAAATTTGTAAAAACAATAATATCATAATAACATCTACAAATCCCAAAAAATGAAAAAAACTAAAAATAATGAAACCCCCCCTAAAGACCATAAATCCCCTAAAATTATTTTAAAACCCTAAAACCATTAAACCCCTAAAATGAACATTGACTCTAAAACCCCACTAAAAACTACCCAAACCCCTCAAACCCCTAAAAATGTATAAAACCCTAAAAAACATTAGAAGCCCAAAAAATGTACCAATATAAAAAAACGACCCTTACACCACTAATATCATAAAAACCCGAAATACCCTTAAAACCATCATAATCCCTCAAAATCCTAAAAGACATAAAAACCGTGGAAATCTAAAAAAATCCCTAAAAATACTCAAAAGTAAAAACCCTAAAACACCCAAAACACCTTCAAAACAAAACAAACCACTTAAAATCTAAATAAACCCTAAAACCCCAAGTAAATCACTAAAAAATATAAGAACCCATAAAAAATAAAAAATGATAAAATATTTAAAAATACATTAAACCCATTAAAACTGAAAAAAACCCTAAAAAATAAAGACCATGAAAACCCTAAAAAATAAAAAACCCCTTAAAATCCAAAGAAAACCATCAAAATCCCTAAAACCCCTAAAAACCATTAAAACTATAAAAATCAAAAAAATTCCCTAAAAATCATTGAAAACATAAAAAACCCAAAACCTTAAATACCACTAAAAAATGAAAAACCCTAAAATGATTAAATACCAAAAAACACATAAAACCTTAAAAACTATTAAAACTATAGAAACCCTTAAACCCCCTAAAATGTTTATAAAATCTACAAAAACGATAAAACCCTAAAAAAATCAAATAAAAAACAAAAGCACCCTTAAACTCATCAAAAAATTAAGACCCTTAAAAATATTTGAAAACACCTAAAACCCTCAAAATCTCTAAAAACCATACAAACCATGAATATCCTTAGAAATACCTAAAAATACTTGAATACATAAAGCACCTTAAAAAACCTAAAAACCCTCAAAAAACCATAAACCGCTTAAAACATTAAAACCCCTAAAGACCCATAAAACCCCATTAAAAACTTCAAAACCCTTAAAACACCTAAAAAAATTCGCAACATAAAAAAACATAGAACCCATAAAACTCTAAAAGACCCTAAAAACCATCGAAACCCCTAAAACCCCTAAAAATATGAAAAAAATATAAAAACATTTAAAATCTCTAAAAACACTGAAAAACATAAAAACCATTAAAATCCTAAAAAGACCGTTAAAATCCCTAAAAAGGTAAAAAACCCTAAAAACCATTAAAACACCCTAAAACCCTTAAAAACAACTAAAAATCATTAAAACACACTAAAAAGACTTAAACCCCACAAAAACCCACAAAATCTCTAAAAACTCTTAAATCCCATTAAATTATTCAAAACTCTAAAATCCTTAAAACTGCTAAAATCATAAAAACTATAAAAACCCAGAAGACCCTAAAAACTCTGAAAACCCGAGAAAACACTAAAAATACTAAAAACACTGAAAATTGAGAGAACCTAAAAATGCCTTCAAATCCATGAATATTTTAAAAAATCGAAAAACCCTTAAAACCCCTCGAAAACCATAAAAATCCCTAAAAATCATAAAAACCTAAATTCCAATAAAACCCCTCAAAACCACTAAAATATATAAAAACACTTTAAACCCCTAAAAAATTTAATAACTGTGAAAAAAATGTAAAAACTCAAAAAAAAACCTAAGATCCCTGAAAACCCCTAAAAACCATAAATGACCTAAAACCCTTAAAATTCCTCAAAAACCATAAAAATATTTCAATGCGTAAAAATAATTAAAACCCCAAAACCCCTAAAAGCCACAAAACCACTAAAAACAATTAAAAAATCTCAAAACCAATAAATCCCCAAAACCACTAAAACTTTGAAAACCCATAAAACCCCTAAAATTTTAAAAAAACTCTTTAAGATAAATACATTTAAAAACTCCAAAAAAACCATTAAAACCCAAAATACCCTATAAACCCAAAATAACCACCAACCCTAAAAACCCAGGAAATCCCTAAAAACTTCTTAAAACCCCTAAATATCACTAAATACCCTAAAATCCATAAATATCCTTAAACAACCCTAAAAATCAATGAACACATATAAAACCATATAAAATAAGAAATATCATTAAAAATCATTAAAACACAAAAGAAACTAAATCCCTAAAACACCATAAAAACTGGCAAATCCCACTAAAAACAGTAAAAATACTTTAAACCCTAG
The DNA here is from genome assembly GCA_963277665.1 of Viscum album. Classification (NCBI taxonomy): domain Eukaryota; kingdom Viridiplantae; phylum Streptophyta; class Magnoliopsida; order Santalales; family Viscaceae; genus Viscum; species Viscum album. The sequence goes on from OY728157.1 coordinate 1,320,264,950, forward strand.
AATACATTAAAAAACTATGAAAACCTTAAAACTCCTAAAAATATTAAAACCCCATAGAAAATCCAAAACCCCTAAAAACATCATAACCCTTAAAAACATTGAAAACCCAAAAAATCCAAAAAATACCTTAAACTCCTTAAACCATAAAATCTATAAATATCCTGAAAATCTATAAAAATACTTGAAAACATAAAAAAATAAAATCCCAGAATAACATATTAAAACTATAAAACACCTAAAAACCTAAAAACCCCTAAAAATCCATAAAAATAATAAAACCCAATAAAAACACTAAAAATCTTCATAACTGCTAAAAAATTAAAAGACTATAAAAACCATTAAACACTAAAAACTCAAAATCCCCCCGTGAAAATCCAAAAAATACTCTTAAGTCATAAATACCCCAAAAAACAATAAAACAACTAAAAACCCTATCCCCCTAAAACCTGTAAACTATCATTAAAATCATAAACATACTTAAAAAGTGCTTAAAATCCATAAAAATGTAAAATACCCTAAAACCCCAAAAAAATCAAGAAAACTATAAATCCCATAAAAATCATAAAAATCTCTAAAACCCCATAAAAATATTAAAAACTACTATATACAGTAAAAACACTTAAAATCCTAATTTTTTTTGGAAACTCTATGTACCCTTTAAATACATAAAAAATTAAATATCCCGACTACAAAAAAGAACATAAAAACCCTAAAAAATGTAAAAAAACCCGAAAAAATCTTACACCCCTCAAAATCATAAACACCCTAAACACCTAAAATCCATAAAATTATTAAAAGATACAAAACAATCCCTGAAAATGTAAAAAAAAAATTAAAAATCCTTGAGAAACACAAGAAAACCATAAACACCCTAAATACATAAAAAATACTAAAACCCATAAAACCTATAAATAACTGAAAACTCTAATAACCCTTAAAACCTCTAAAAACTTTTAAAAACTCTAAAAACATTAAAACCACTTAAATCATTGAAAATATAAAAAATCCTCAATACCCAAAAATACCCGCCAAAAAAATAATTTCCTAAAAAAATGACCTTAAAAACCAACTGAAACCCAAAAAACAACTAAAAAACCCCAAAAACCATTAAAACTGCTAAAAGCATTAAAATCCTAAAAAACTAGAAAAAACCATAAATGCCCTAAAAACCTAGGAAAACACTAGAATCCCTAAAAACAGAAAAACCCCTAAAAAACATAGAAACCCAAAAAAACCATGGAAACACCTCAAAACCCTAAAAATTCAAATCACTAAAACCCTAAAACCCCTAAAAACCATAAAAATATGGAAATTTCTATAAAAATACCTGAAAACATAGAATATACTAAAATATATGAAAATCCCTTAGAAACTATCAAAATCTAAAAAACACCTTAAAAACCCTAGATACCCGTAAAAACCTATAAAACCACTAGAACCTCTTAAAACACATTAAAGTCCAAAAAATCTCATAAAAAGTAAAAATCTTTGAAAACCCTATAAATTCTGAAAACCCTAAAACCCCCAAAACCGGAAAAAACCCTAAAAAATATTAATTCCTTAAAAACCATTAACATCATAAAAAACACATAAAAATCCTTAAAAATGTATAAAAAACACCTAAAACCATAAAACCCCCCAAAATATTAAAAACCCCCAAAACCCATAAAAAACTGAAAACCCCTTAAAACATCAAAAAATGATTAAGTACTCAAAAGAAATTTAAAACACCTAAACATTCAACAAAAATCCAAAAAAAAACCTTAAAACCCATAAAACCATAAAACCACAAAAAACCCCTAAAAATCATAGAAACACTAAAAACCATTAAATAAATAAAAAAATCCCTAAAATCACATAAAATGTAAAAACCACTTAAGACCCTTAAAACCCCTGAAAGCTATAAAAACCCCTAAAAACATTAAAAAATCTTAAAAACACATAAATCTCACAAAAACCATTAAATCTATAAAAACCCTTAAAATCCCTAAAAACATTACAAAAAACTAAAAAACCATAAAACTCAAAGAAAATAAAAAAATCTAAAAACCCAAAGAGACGCTAAAAACAATGAAAACACCTAAAAACCTTAAAACACTCTTAAAAGCCCTAAAAATTCTCAGAATTCATAAAAATCCTAAAAAACCCTAAAAACCATAAAATCCTACAAAAGACATAAAAATATATAAAAATTGAAAATAAATATATAAAACCATGAAAAACCCCTAAAAACCATAAAACCCCTAAAAACCATTAAATCCCATAAAAACCACTAAAAATAAGAAAAATCCACTAAACACTAAAAACTATTAAAACACCTAAAATGATAAAAAAAATATAAAAACCTTAACCCCCCCTCCAAAAAAACTACCTAAATCCCAAAAAGTACCTAAAATCTCTAAAACCCACTAAAATCCCAAAAATACCCTAAAAACCACAAAAAATATGAAAAGCTCCCAAAAAATCCTAGAAAATGTAAAACCCATAAAACCCCTAAAAATCATAAAAACCAATAAAAACCTTAAAAATCCCACAAACCCCATAAGAACCAAAAACCACAAAAAAACACTAAAATCCCTAAAAATGTTAAGAAATTCAAAAAAAAACGTAACACCCCTGTAAGAAAAAAAACCAATTGGCCCTAAAACTGTAAAAACTATAAAATCCTTAAAAACCCTAAAAACCTGAAAGACCCAGAAAACCTACTAAGTCCATCAAAACCCTGAAAAACCCGGAAAGCATAAAAATCATAAAATTCCCTAAAAATAATGAAAAACATAAAAATACTCTAAAAACCGTGAAAGATATTTTAAATCTTTAAAATCTACTAAATAACCCAATACCCCTAAAACACCTCAAACCACTAAAAACTATAAAAAACCTTAAATCACTAAAAACATGAAAAAACTATGAAAAACCTTAAAATTACTAAAAAAATAAAAAAAACACAAAAGACCACAAAACCATAAAAACCCATGAAACCTCATAAGAACCTCAAAATCCATAAACCCCTAAAACCATAAAATCCAAAAAAATCCGAAAAATCCCTAAATATCACAAAAAACATAAAAACCCCAAAAACATGGAAATCCCCATGAAAACCATAAAACCCGGAAAATAATAAAAACCATAAAACCCACAAATAACACTAACCTCCCTTTAAAACACAAGAAAAATATAAAAAAAATTAAAAAATTAAATCCCTTAAAAAACCCTAACAATCTCAAAAAAACCCTAAACCCAAAAGACCCTAAAAACACATAAAACCCCAAACCCTGAAAACCCTAAAAAATCTTAAAACCCTAAAAATCGATAAAACCCCTCAAAACCTATAACCATAAAAATCCTAAATCCCCCAAAAATACTTAAATTTGTAAATATATATATAACTTTTAAAATCCCTTGAAAACCATAAGAAACATAAAAAACCATAAAAACTCAAAAAAACACAAAAAATTCTAAAACCTAATAAAAAATATAAAGTCCCTTTGAACCCCAAAAATGTTAAAAACTCTAAAAATCATAAAAAATCAAAAAAAAAACAAAAAATGGAAATAAACATAATAGACCCTAAAACATGAAAACCCATAATTACCCTAAATCTTAAAAACCATTTAAAAACATTAAAATACCCTAAAATTATACAAAAATGAAAACAATCACTAAAATATCTATAAATCTAAAAAACCCTAAAAACCATGAAAACCTATGAAAACCATAAAAAACCTTGAAAACCATAAAAACCCATAAAACCTATAAAACCACTAAAACCCAAAAAAACCTCTAAAAATTCTAAAATCTCTTAATACCCCAAATAACATTAATAAAAAAATTGAAATTTTTTAAAACCCAAAAAATTCAAAAATATCATGCAAATCTAAAAATCCCCTGAAATCCCTAAAACCCCTAAAAAACCTGAAAAGCCCATCAAAATCCTCAAAATACATAAAAACCCTAAAGACCAAGAAAACCCAAAAACCCATAAAATGCCCTAAAAATCCATGAAAATTTAAAAAACGATAAAAATGTTAAAAATAACTGATAATAATAAAACCCCTAAAGAAAAAACTTTAGAACCCACTAAAACACTAAAAACCCCTAAAAATCAAAAACCCATTCAAACCCCTTAAACATTAAAAACACTAAAAAAATTTAAAACTAAAAACTGAAAAAAATAATTAAAAACCACAAAATATCCTAAAAACCATGAAAACCCTAAAGAACATAAGAAACCCTAAAAAATCCTTAAAAACTCAAAATACCACAAAACCAAAAAAAACCATAAAAATGATAAAAATCCAAAAAAATACATAATGATCCATGAAAATGTTAAAAACCATAAAAAAAATTAGAAAAAAATGAAAACCATAAAAACACATAAAATCCCTAAAACCACTAAATACTCTAAAAATCCGTAAACCCCCCTAAAAATGTCAAAAAACTCTAAAGAACTAAAAACACAAAATTCATAAAAATAATCCACGAAAACCCAAAAGTCCCTAAAACCCATGAAAACCACCAAAACATACTAAAAATACAAAACAAACATAAAAATCCAATAGAATCCATAAAAATCCTTAAAAATTCAAAAAACCTTAAAACCCCTGAAAATCCCTTAATAGCATAAAAACTACAAAAATCCATAAAACCCATAAAAACCTTGAATCCCCCTAAAAACCCAATATAAAATTTAAAATACATTAAAACACTAAATATGTTAAAAAACATAAAAAAACCTTCAAATATCTAAAAATAATAAAAAGATAAGAAAAGCACAAAGGACCCCAAAACTATAATAACCCAAAAAAAATCAAAACCCAAAAAACCCCAAAAAATCCTCAAAATCCCAAAAAACCAAAAAAAAACACTAAAACATGTTAAAATATTAAAATCCTGATAAATCTATGAATATTTAACAAACCTTAAATACCCTGAAACCCCCTGAAAACCATAAAAAACCCTAAAACCATAAAAACACTAAAAACCACAATAATCAAAAAACACACTAATAACTATTAGAGGCCTTAAAAACCCTAAAAACATTAAAATAATATAAAAAGCATAAAAATACTAAAAAGATAAATAAAAAACTAAAAGAAAAAATATCCATAAAAATAAAAACCCCTAAACCCCATAAAAAACCCTAAAAACCCTTGTAACCCATAAAAACTATAAAAAACACAAAGAACAAGAAAAATCCTAAAAAATCACTAAAACTCTCTGAAAATTTATAAAACCATGAAAACCCTTAAAATCCCAAAAAACGATAACACCCCTAAAAACATTGAAAATCCCTAAAACCCCATAAAACCCCATAAAACCCCATAAAACCCCATAAAACCCACTATAAACTCTAAAAATACTTAAAACCCAATAAACATTAAAAAACTCTCAAAACCAGTAGAAACCATAAAAAATTAAAAAAAAACATAAAATACCGAAAAGACCCGAAAACCCTAAAAACACCTAAAAACACTTAAAAACTCAAAAAACCGACAAAACACTAAGAATATTAAAAAATCATAATTACCATAAAATTCCCATAAACCCTAAAAATCCATGAAATCATAAAAAATCTAAAAACATGAAAATGCCCCCAAAACCATAAAACCCCTGAAAAAATTAAATACACTAGAAACCATTAAAACCCTTAAAACCCCCAAAAAACCTCAAAAATTATTAAAACCCCTATAAACGTTAAAAATATTAAAAACCATAAAAATCCTAAAAACAAAAAAAACCCCTAAACCACCCAAAAGACCCAAAAACCCTAATAACCCCAAAAAAACCTAAAAACCTCTAAAAATCCTTAAAAACCCCTAAAACCTAAAAAACCCTAAATCTAATAAAAATCATAACAAATACTGAAAAATACCTCAAAATGTAAATAAACATAAAACCCAGAAAAAAATTGAGAACCATAAAAACCACCTAAAACAAAAATAAATCCCAAAAAAACTCAAAATTACCTAAAAATCATTAAATTTTTAAAAAATAATAAAACCGAAAAAAATGTTTAAAAAATATTAAAAACCTTAAAACCCCTAAAAAATCAAAAAATCCCAAAAAACCCAAAAGACCCTAAAATCCCTGAAATTACCTAAAAACACTAAAAACCTCAAAAACTCCTCAAAATCCATAAAACCCATTAAATTTTTATAACTAATAGAAATCATAAAAAATCCCAAAAAATCCAAGAAAACAAAGACAATCTTTAAGCACCCAAAAACTATAAAACACATAAAATCATACAAAACATTCAAAACCAAAAAGACCTAAAAAACTCTAAAAACTCTAAAAACTCCAAAAACTCCAAAAACCCTTAAAACCCCAAAAAACTTAAAAGACTATAAAAAACCTTTAAAAACGCAAAAATATTAAACCCCCAAAACACTCTAAAAACATTGAAAGACCCAAAAAACCCAAAAACCCTAGAAAACCCTTAAAACATCAATATTATTAATACCCCTAAAAACTCAAAAAATCCGAAAACCCCAAAGATCCTGAAGACCATGAAAGGCTCTAGAACCCCAAAGACCCTGAAAACCATGAAAGGCCCTAAAACCCAAAAAACCTTAAAACCCCTAAAATACCCTAAAAGACCCTACAAAACCCAAAAAACCATAAAAAACCTCCCCACCCCCAATTCCCTCAAAAAAATCCAAAAAACCATGAAAACCCCCTAAAATCCGGAAACCCTCCCAAAACCTTAAAAATCCTAAAAAACTCCAAAAATACATAACACCACTAAGAGACCATAAAATCCTAGAAAACCCCAAATCCCTAAAACCCATAAATCCATCAAAAATCAAATTCCCCTAAAAACCATGTAAAATATAAAATATCATAAAAATCCTCAAAAAAATAAAAAACCCTAAACGCCTTGAAAATTCCTTGAAACCCATAGATACCACAAAAAACCTTTAAAAACTATAAAACCCATAAAAATCAAAAAAACCCACTAAAAACTCTAGGAATATTTAAAACCCCTAATACTGTTAAAAACTTTACAAAATCCATTAAAACACTAAAAAATCATAAAAACACGAAAACCTCTTAAAACCCATAAAAACCTTAAACAATCACGAAATACCCTAAAGACCCTGAAATTCTCTGAAAACAGTAAAAACACAAATAACCATAGAATTCCCCAAAAAAACCTGAACAATCCCTAAAAATGTGATAAAAAATAAGAACCATGAAAAATCTATAAAACCATAAAAACACCTAAAAACCTCAGAAACCCTAAAACCTCATAATAACCTTAAAAACCACTAAAAACTCTAAAATCAGTTAAAATAAAAAAAACTCTAAAAATCAATAAAAATATAAAAAAACTAAAAAAAACAAAAAATATTCAAAATACACTAAAAACAATGGAAATCCCAGAAAAAATTGCTGAAAACCCATAAACACCTCAAAATCCCTAAAACCCCTAAAATCTCTAAAAACATAAAACTCCTAATAATCCTAAAAAATCGGTGAAAATATTAAAAACCATAAAACCTCGAAAAACCCCTAAAAACTATAAAACCCCTTAAAACCATAAAACCCCTCAAACTCATAAAAATCACTATAAACTCTAAAAACACTTAAACCCAAAAAAACATTAAAAACCTATAAAATCCCTTAAAAATAGAAAAAATCAAATAAAACCCAAAAACCATAAAAGACCCCAAAATATTTAAAAAATGCATAATACCATAAAAACCCTGAAAACCCCACCAATTCGTAAAAAATCTAAATATCCAAAAATACCATAAAAATCCAAAAAAATGCTTAAAAATTCCAGAAATCACAAAAACCCATACAATCCAAAAAAGCACGAGAAAACCATAAAGACCCCCAAAATAATAATAAAATTTAAAAACTAATAAAACCCCTAAAATCACTAAATACTATAAAAAACCTTAAAAACATTAAAAAATACTAAAAACCTTAAAAAACATGAAACCATAAAATTCCACATACGACTAAAAACCAAAAAAATCATAAAAACCATAAAATCATAATAACTTCTACAAATACCAAAAAAATGAAAAAAACTAAAAATAATGAAAACCCCCTAAAGACCATAAAACCCCTAAAGTTATTTTAAAACCCTAAAAACCATTAAACCCCTAAAATGAAGAAAGACTCTAAAACCCCACTAAAAACTACACAAACCCTTCAAACCCCTTAAAATGTATAAAACACTAAAAAACCTTAGAAGCCCAAAAAATGTACCAATCTAAAAAAACGACCCTTACACCCCTAATATCATAAAAACCCAAAATACCCTTAAAACCCATCATAATCTCTCAAAATACTAAAAGACATAAAAACCATGGAAATCTAAAAAATCCATAAAAATTCTCAAAAGGAAAACCCCTAAAACTCCCAATACACCTTGAAAACAAAACAAACCACTTAAAATCTAAAAAAACACTAAAAACCCAAGTAAATCACTAAAAAATATAAGAACCCTTAAAAAAATAAAAAATGATAAAAGCTCTAAAAATACATTAAAACCATTAAAACTGAAAAAAAACCCTAAAAAATAAAGACCATGAAAACCCTAAAAAATAATAAAAACCCTTAAAATCCATAGAAAACCATCAAAATCCCTAAAACCCCTAAAAACCATTAAAACTATAAAAATCCTAATTCCCTAAAAATCATTGAAAACATAAAAAACCCAAAACCGTAAAACCACTAAAAACTGAAAAATCCTAAAATGATTAAATACCAAAAAACACATAAAACCTTAAAAACTATTAAAACTCTAGAAACCCTTAAACCCCCTAAAATGTTTATAAAATCTACAAAAATGATGAAACCCTAAAAAAATAAAATAAAAAACCAAAGCACCCTTAAACTCCTAAAAAACCTAAGACCCTTAAAAATATTTGAAAACACCTAAAACCCTCAATATCTCTAAAAACCATAAAAACCATGATTATCCTTAGAAATACCTAAAAATACTTGAATACATAAAGCACCTTAAAAACCCAAAAAACCCTCAAAATACCATAAACCGCTTAAAACATTAAAACCCCTAAAGACCCATAAAACCCCATTAAAAACTCCATAATCCTTAAAACACCTACAAAAATTCACAACTTAAAAAAACATAGAACCCCTAAAACTCTAAAAGACCCTAAAAACCATCAAAACCCCTAAAACCCCTAAAAATATGAAAAAATCTAAAAACCTTTAAATTCACTAAAAACACTGAAAAACATAAAAACCATTAATATCCTAAAAACACCCTTAAAATCCCTAAAAAGGTAAAAAAACCCTAAAAACCATTAAAACACCCTAAAACCCATAAAAACAACTAAAAACCTTTAAAACACCCTAAAACACTTAAACCCCACATAAACCCACAAAAACTCTAAAAACCCTTAATACCCATAAAATTATTCAAAACTCTAAAATCCATAAAACTGCTAAAATCATAAAAACTATAAAAACTCATAAGACCCTAAAAACTCTGAAAACCCAAGAAAACACTAAAAATACTAAAAACACTGAAAATAGAGAGAACTTAAAAATGCCTTCAAATCCTTGAAAATTTTAAAAATTCAAAAAACCCTTAAAACCCCTCGAAATCCATAAAAATCCCTAAAAACCATAAAATCCTAAAATCCAATAAAACCCCTCAAAACAACTAAAATATATAAAAACTCTTTAAACCCCTAAATAATTTAATAACTGTGAAAAAATGTAAAAACTCAAAAAAAACCTAAGAACCCTGAAAACCCCTAAAAACCATAAATGAACTAAAACCCATAAAATTCCTCAAAAAACCATAAAAATATTTGAATGCGTAAAAATCATTAAAACCCCTAAAACCCCTAAAAACCACAAAAACCACTAAAAATAATTAAAAAAATCTGAAAACCAATAATTCCCAAAAACCACTAAAACTTTGAAAACCCATAAAACCCCTAAAATTTTAAAAAAACTCTATAAAATAAATACATTTAAAAACTCCAAAATACCATTAAAACCCAAAATACCCTAAAACCCCAAAATAACCATCAACCCTAAAAACCCAGGAAATCCCTAAAAACTTCTTAAAACCCCTAAAAATAACTAAAATCCCTAAAATCCATAAATATCCTTAAACAACCCTAAAAATCTATGAAAACATATAAAACCATATAAAACAAGAAATACCCTTAAAATCATTAAAACACAAAAGAATCTAAAACCCTAAAACACCATAAAAACTGACATATCCCACTAAAAACAGTAAAAATACTTTAAACCCTAGAAGACATTAAAAAACTATGAAAACCTTAAAACTCCTAAAAAGATTAAAACCCCATAGAAAACCCAAAACCCCTAAAAACATCATAACCCTTAAAAACATTGAAAACCCAAAAAATCTTAAAAATCTCTTAAACCCCTTAAACCCTAAAAACTATAAATATCTTGAAAATCTAAAAAAATACTTGAAAACATAAAAAACTAAAATCGCAGAATAACATATTAAAACTATAAAACGCCTAAAAACCTAAAAACCCATAAAAATCCATAAAAATCGTAAAACCCAATAAAAACACTAAAAATCTTCATAACTGCAAAAAATTAAAAGACGATAAAAACCATTAAACCCTAAAAACTCAAAATCCCCCTGTGAAAATCCAAAAAATACTCTAAAATCATAAATACCCTAAAAAACCATAAAACAACTAAAAACCCTAACCCCCTAAAACCCGTAAACTATCATTAAAATCGTAAACATACTTAAAAAGTGCTTAAAATCCATAAAAATGTAAAAAACCCTAAATCCCCAAAAAAACCAAGACAACTATAAATCCCATAAAAACCATAAAAATATCTAAAACCCCATAAAAATATTAAAAACTACTATAAACAGTAAAAAACCATTAAAACCCTAAAAATGATTGAAAACTCTATGTACCCTTTAAAAACATAAAATATTAAATATCCTGACTACAAAAAAGAACATAAAACCCCTAAAAATGTAAAAAACCCGAAAAAATCCTACACCCCCCAAAATCCTATATACCCTAAAACCCCTAAAAACCATAAAATTATTAAAAGATACATAAAAATCCCTAAAAATGTAAAAAAAATTAAAAATCCCTGAGAAACAAAATAAAACCATAAACACCCTAAATACATCAAAAATACTAAAACCAATAAAAACCTATAAATAACTAAAAACTCTAAAAACCCTTAAAACCACTAAATACTTTTAAAAACTCTAAAAACATTAAAACCACTTAAATCTCTGAAAATATTTAAAATCCTCAATACCCGAAAAACCCGCAAAAAAATAATTTCCTAAAAACATAAACGACCTTAAAAACCAATTGAAAACCAAAAAACAACTAAAAACCCCAAAAACCATTAAAACTGCTAAAAACATTAAAATCCTAAAAAACTATAAAAAACCATAAAAGGCCCTAAAAACCTAGGAAAACACTAAAATCCCTAAAAACGGAAAAACCCCTAAAAAACATAGAAACCCAAAAAAACCATGGAAACACCTCAAACACTAAAAATTCAAATCACTAAAACCCTAAAACCCCTAAAAACCATAAAAATATGGAAAATTCTATAAAAATACCAGAAAATATAGTATACAGTGAAATATATGAATATCCCTTAAAAACTATCAAAATCTAAAAAACACCTTAAAACCCCTAGAAACCCGTAAAAACCTATAAAACCACTAAAACCTCTTAAAACACATTAATGACAAAAAAATCTCATAAAAAGTAAAAATCCTTCAAAACCCTATAAATTCTATAAACCCTAAAAACCCTAAAACCTGAAAAATTCCTAAAAAATATTAAACTCTTAAAAACCGTAAACATCATAAAAAACACATAAAAATCCTTAAAAATGTAAAAAAACCCCTAAAAACCATAAAACACCCCAAAATATTAAAAACCCCAAAAACCCATAAAAAAAACTAAAAACCCCTTAAAACATCGAAAAATGTTTAAGTACTCTAAAGAAATTTAAAACATCTAAAAATTCAACGAAAATCCTAAAAAACCATAAAACCTATAAAACCTTAAAACCACTCAAAACCCCTAAAAACCATAGAAACACTAAAAACCATAAAATCAGTAAAAATTTCCTAAAATTACATAATTTGTAAAAACCACTTAAGACCCTTAAAACCCCTGAATGCAATAAAAACCCCTAAAACATTAAAAAAATCCTAAAAACACATAAATCCCACAAAAACCACTAAATCTATAAAAACCCTTAAAATCCCTAAAAACATTACAAAAAACTACAAAACCATAAAACTCAAAGAAAATAAAAAAAATCTAAAAACCCAAAGAGACTCTAAAAACAAAGAAATCACCTAAAACCTTAAACTCTTTAAACCCCTAAAAATTCTCAGAATTCATAAAAATCCTAAAAAACCATAAAAACCATAAAATCCTACAAAAGACACAAAAATATATGAAAATGTATAAAAATCTATAAAACCATGAAAACCCCCTAAAAACCATAAAACACCTTAAAACCCCTAAAACCCATAAAAACCACTGAAAATAAGAAAATTCTACTAAAACTCTAAAAACTATTAAAACCCCTAAAATGATTGAAAATTATAAAAACCTTAAACCCCCCCCCCCCAAAAAAACTACCTAAAAACCCAAAAAGTACCTAAAATCTCTAAAGCACACTAAATCCCAAAAATACCCTAAAAACCAAAAAAATATGAAAAGCTCCAAAAAAATCCTAGAAAATGTAAAACCCTAAAACCCCTAAAAATCATAAAAACCAATAAAAACCTTAAAAATCCCCCAAACCTCATAAGAACCCAAAAACCACAAAAAACACTAAAATCCATAAAAATGTTAAGAAATTGAAAAAAAAACTTAACACCCCTGTAAGAAAAAAAATTGGCCCAAAAACCGTAAAAACTATAAAAACATTAAAAACCCCAAAAACCTGAAAGACCCATAAAACCTACTAAATCCATCAAAACCCTAAAAATCCCGGAAAGCATAAAAATAATAAAATGCCCTAAAAATAATGAAAAACATAAAAAATCTAAAAACCATGAAAGATATTTTAAATCTTTAAAATCTACTAAATAACCCAATACCCCTAAAAAACCTAAAACCACTAAAAACTATAAAAATCCTTAAATCACTAAAAACATGAAAAAATTATGAAAAAACTTAAAATTACTAAAAAAATCAAAAAACCCAAAAGACCACAAAACCATAAAAAACCATGAAACCTCATAAGAACCACAAAATCCAAAAATCCCGAAAACCATAAAATCCATAAAAATCTGAAAAATCCTTAAATATCACAAAAAACATAAAAAGCCCAAAAACATGGAAATCCCCATGAAAACCATAAAACCCTGAAAATAATAAAAACCATAAAACCCACTAAAAACACTAACAACCCTTTAAACCACTAGAAAAATATAAAAGATTTTAAAAAATTAAATCCCTCAAAAATCCCTAACAATCTCAAAAAAAAACCCTAAACCCAAAAGACCCTAAAAACACATAAAACCCCAAACCCTGAAAACCCTAAAAAATCTTAGAACCCTAAAAACTGATAAAACCCCTCAAAACCTAAAACCATAAAAATCTTAAATCCCCAAAAATTACTTAAATTTGAAAATATTTATATAACTTTGAAAATCCCTTGAAAACCATAAGAAACATAAAAAAACATAAAAACTCAAAAAAACCCAAAAAATTTTAAAACCTAATAAAAAATCTAAAGTCCCTTTAAACCCCAAAAATGTTAAAAACTCTAAAAATCATAAAAAAAATCAAAAACACAAAAAATGAAAATAAACATAAAAGACCCTAAAACATGAAAACCCATAAAACCCATAATAACCCTAAATCTTAAAAACCATTTAAAAACATTAAAATACCCTAAAATTATAAAAAAATGAAAACAATCACTAAAATATCTATAAATCTAAAAATCCCTAAAAACCTTGAAAACCTATGAAAACCATAAAAACCCTTGAAAACCATAAAAACCCATAAAACCTATAAAGCCACTAAAACCCATAAAAACCTCTAAAAAATATAAAATCCCTTAATACCCTAAATAACATTAATAAAAAAATTGAAAATTTTAAAAACCCAAACAATTCAAATAAATCCTGCAAATCTAAAAATCCCCTGAAATCCCTAAAACCCCTAAAAAACCTGAAAACCCCATCAAAAGCCTCAAAATACATAAAAACCATAAAGACCTAAAAAACCCAAAAACCCATAAATGCCATAAAAATCCATGAAAATTTCAAAAATGATAAAAATATTAAAAATAACTGATAATAATAAAACCACTAAAGAAAAAACATTAGAACCCACTAAAACACTAAAAACCCCTAAAAACTCAAAAACCCATTAAAACCCCTTAAACATTAAAAACACTAAAAAAAATTTAAAACTAAAAACTGAAAAACAATTAAAAAAAACAAAATATCCTAAAAACCATGAAAACCCTAAAGATCTTAAGAAACCCTAAAAAATCCTAAAAAACTCTAAATACCACAAAGCCCAAAAAACCCTAAAATTGATAAAAATCCAAAAAAAATACATAATGATCCATGAAAATGTAAAAAACTATAAAAAACATTAGAAAAAAATGAAAATCATAAAAACACATAAAATCCATAAAACCACTGAAAACTCTAAAAATCCTTAAACCCCATAAAAATGTCAAAAAAACTCTAAAAAACTAAAAACACAAAAATCGTAAAAATAATCCATGAAAACCCAAAAGACCCTAAAACCCATGAAAACCCCCAAAACATACTAAAAATAAAAAAAAACACATAAAAATCCAATAGAATCCATAAAAATCCATAAAAATTCAAAAAACCCTAAAAACCCTGAAAATCCCTTAAAAGCAGAAAAACTGCAAAAATCCATAAAAATCATAAAAACCTAGAAACCCCCTAAAAACCCAATATAAAATTTAAAAAACATTAAAACCCTAAATATGTTAAAAAACATAAAAAACCATAAAATATCTAAAAATAATAAAAAGACAACAAAACCACAAAGGACCCCCAAACTATAATAACCCAAAAATACTCAAAACCCAAAAATACCCCAAAAAATCCTCAAAATCCCAAAAAACAAAAAAACACTAAAACATGCTAAAATATTAAAATCCTGATAAATCTCTGAATATGTAACAAACCTTAAATACCCTGAAAGCCCCTGAAAACCATATAAACCCCTAAAAACCATAAAAACACTAAAAACCATAATAATCAAAAAACACACTAAAAACTATTAGAGGACTTAAAAACCCTAAAAACATTAAAAAAATATAAAAACCATAAAAAGACTAAAAAGATAAATAATAACCTAAAAGAAAAAAATATCCATAAAAATAAAAACCCCTAAATCCCCATAAAAACCCCTAAAAACCCTTGTAACCCATAAAAACTATAAAAAAACACAAAGAACAAGAAAAATCCTAAAAAATCACTAAAACTCTCTGAAAATTTATAAAACCATGAAAACCCTTAAAACCCCAAAAAATGATAACACCCCTAAAAACATTGAAAATCCATAAAACCCCATAAAACCCCATAAAACCCCATTAAACCCACTAAAAACACTAAAAATACTTAAAACCCAATATACATTAAAAAACTCTCAAAACAAGTAGAAACCCTAAAAAATTAAAAACACATAAAAAACCAAAAGACCCTAAAACCCTGAAAAGCCCTAAAAACACTAAAAAACTCAAAATACCGACAATACACTAAAAATATTAAAAAATCATAAAAACCATAAAAATCCAATAAACCCTAAAAATCCATGAAAACATAAAAAATCTAAAAACATGAAAACACCCCCAAAACCAAAAAACCCCTAAACAAATTAAAAACACTAGAAACCATTAAAACCCTTAAAACCCACAAGAAACCAAAAAAATTATTAAAACCCTATAAACGTTAAAAAACATTAAAAACCATAAAAATCCTAAAAACAAAAAAAACCCTAAACCACCCAAAAGACCCAAAAACCCTAATAACCCCTAAAAAACTGAAAACCACTAAAAATCCTTAAAACCCCTAAAACCTGAAAAACCCTAAATCTAATAAAAATCATAAAAAATAATGAAAAATACCTCAAAATGTAAATAAACATAAAACCCCAAAAAAACATGAGAACCATAAAAACCACCTAAAACAAAAAAATCCCAAATAAACTCAATATTACCTAAAAATCATTAAATTTTTTAAAAAATAATAAAACCCAAAAAAATGTTTAAAAAATATTAAAAACCTTAAAACCCCTAAAAAATCAAAAAATCCCAAAAAAACCAAAAAGACCCTAAAATCCCTGAAATTACCTAAAAACACTAAAAACCTCAAAACTCCTCAAAATCCATAAAACCCATAAAATTTTTAAAACTAATAAAAATCATAAAAAATCCCAAAAAATCCATGAAAACAAAAAAAAATTTAAGCACCCAAAAACTATAAAACTCATAAAATCATAAAAAACATTCAAAACCATAAATCCCTAAAAAACTCTAAAATCTCCAAAAACCCTTAAAACCCTAAAAAACGTAAAAAACTATAAAAAACCTTTAAAAACTCAAAAATATTAAACCCCCAAAACACTCTACAAACCTTGAAAGACCCAAAAAAAACCCCAAAACCCTAGAAAACCCTTCAAACATAAATATTATTAAAACCCATAAAACACTAAAAACCATAAAAATCGTAAAAACCTATAAAAATACCTGAAAATGTAAATAAACATAAAAAACCTAAAAAACGTTGGAAAACCCTTAAAAATCCCTAAAGACCATAAAAACCCATAAAACCCCATAAAACCGAAAACCCCTAAAACCACTTAAAATTTTTAAATTTATCAAAAAACTCTAAAAAACAAAAAAACATAAAAAACCAAAAAACCTATATACCTAAATAAAACTAAAAACCCTCAAAACCTTCAAAAAACCTCAAAACCATAAAACACCTAAAAACAATAAAATCATTAAAAATCCTGAAAATGTAAATAACTATAAAAACACTGAAAATGTAATTGAAATCATAAAAAACCCTAAAAAACATAAACCCTAAAAACCCAGAAAAACCAAAAAACACAAAAAAAACACTATGCACCCTTAAATCCCTTAAAAACATTAAAAACTCTAAAAAACATAAACCCATTAAAACTAAAAAACACTAAAACCCCAAAAGACCCTCAAATACTAAAAACACTACAACCATAAAAATGATAAAACTCCTTAAAACCCCTCAAAATCAATAAAAACATAAAACCCCTAGAACTATAAAAATGAATAAAAACCCCTTAAAAATACCCTAAAACCTAAAAGCCCCTAAAATTCATGATGATCCCTTGAAATCCATAGTGTCCCTAAAAAATAAAAAACCATTAAAACCCCATAAAATCACTAAATACAACTAAAAACTCTAAAACCCCACAAAACCCCTAGAAAATTAAAATAATCAAAAAACCTTAAAACCCCTAAAAATCAAAAAAACCTATAACCCTAAAAGACCCTAAAAACCATGAAAACTGCTAAAAAACCTAAAAACTGTAAAATTCCTTAAAATTATTTGAAGTCCCTAAAATCCCTTAAAACCCTAAAAAATATAAAAAACCTATAAAGGCCCTTAAAATAATTTAAAATGTAATAAATTCCTAAAAACCTGAAAAAATCCGTAAAAACCATAAAAACCCATAAAACCTAAAAGACCTAAAAATCTATAAACACCCAATAAAATCACTAAAAAATAAAATAACCCATTATACCCCTAAAAATGTTACAAAGACTGAAAAATCATAAAAACTACAAAAACCTAAAAAATACATAAAAAACAAAAAACCACTAAAATCCCTAAAAATACTCAAAATCCCTAAAACCCCTATAAACCATAAAAACCATAAAAATCCTAAAAAATCCCTACATACCACATAAAACATAAAAAAACTTATGACTTTGAAAATTACCTAAAAACCATAAAAACCCTAAAATTATTTAAATCCCTCTAAAAACCTTAAAAACATAAATCTACAAAAACTCTAAAAACCCTTAAAACCCATAAAAAAGATAAAATAACTCTAAAAATCATATAAACCCAAAAAACCTCTAAAAGAACCATAAAACCCCAAAATACTCTAAGAGCCCTAAAAATTACTGAAGTCCCTAAAAACCTATAAAACCCTTAAAACCCTATAAATCAAAAAAAAACCATAAAAACTATAAAACCCATTAAATCCTAAAAAATAATAAAAACACTAAAATACCCCCCCAAAAACATAAAAACAATAAATATAAGAAAACTATAAAAAGAACTAAAAATCTAAAAACCATCAACACCCCTAAAAAATTAAAAAATCTAAAAACATTAAAACCCTTTAAAAATTAAAAAACCCATAAAACCCCAAAATACTAAAAAACCCCTAAAACCCCAAAAAACTCTAAAAAGTCCTGAAAACCTAAAAACCCCTCAAAATCCCTAAAAACCAAAAAAACACTAAAATCCATAAAACCTTATAAATCCCTAAAAATCCTTGAAAACATAAAAAACCATAAAAATCCCAGAAACCAAAACTCCCCTAAAAACCCGAAATACTCAAAAAACCATATTTCCCAATTAAAAATATAAAAACCATTTGAACACCTTGAAGTAGAAAACAAACTAAAACAACCGTAAAAGCCTAAAAATTACAAAAAATCATAAAACACAAAAAACTATAAATACCTAAAAACCATAAAATACATAAAAAACTAAAAAATCCTAAAGACCCTCAAAATTCTGAGAACCCCTTGATTCTATAAAAATCATAATAAATCCCTAGAATATATGAAAACATAAAAACTCTAAAAATGTTTAAAATCTTTTAAAACCATAAATCCCTTTAAAAAAAATAATAAATCCATAAAACCCAAAAGTCCCTAAAAACCTTGAAAACCCCCAAAAACAATGAAAACCACTACAAACAATCAGAATACAAATAAACAAAAAACTATAAAAATAAAAAAAATCCTAAAAAATACCTTAAAAACTTAGAAACCTTAAAACCCATAAAAACCATGAGAAACCCTAAAACCATAAAAAACATAAGAACCTTAAAAACCATAAAACCCATATAAAAAAACTAAAATGCATTTAAAAATTAAATTTTTTGAAAAATATAAAAATCCAAAATAAACCTAAAAACTAAAAAACAAGTAAAAACAAAAAAGAACATAAAATCCATAAAAACCATAAAAACACTAAAAAAATAAAATCCATAAAAATCCTAAATATCCTTAAAAAATCCTAAAAATGTAAAAGAAAAAAATCATGAAAACCCTTAAACAACCATAGAAACCATAAAACACCCAAAAACCCAAAAAAACCCTAAAACCCCACTAAAAACTCTAATGATACCTAAACCCCTAAAAAAATTATAATGTATAAAAACCATAAAACACTGAAAACTCCAAAAAACCTAAAAAACAAAAAATACAGTAAAAACACCAGAAAACCCCCAAAAATATAAAAACCTTGAACACCCATAAAAACCCTGAAATTCACTAAAAACCATAAAAAACATAAAAATCCTAAAAAATACCAAAAACCCCTCAAAATGAAAAAAACCCTAAAAACCTTAAAAACCCTAAATATCCCTAAAACCCATAAAAACACTAAAAAAATAAAACCCAAATAATACCATAAGATCAATAAATACTTTAAAAACCATTAAAACATCTAAAAACATTAAAAAATTGAAAACCTTGAAAACCCTCAAAAAATCAAAAAAATCAATAATCCAAAAAGCCCCAAAATGACAAAAGAACCTAAAAACCCCTAAAAAACAGGAAAAACCCTAAAATCACACAAAATCCCTAAAATCCTAAAAACCCTTTAATGTATAAAAATCCAAAAAATACAGAAAATTTCATAGAAATATAAAAAACCCTAAAACCCTGAAAGTCCCCTAAAAACCATAAAACCCTTTAAAACCCTAAAACCCCCAAAAAAACCCTATTATTTTTAAAAACTATAAAAACCATTAAACCACTAAAAACATTAAAAAAATATAAAAACCCTAAAAAACTAAAAATTATAACACTAAATCCCCAAATAGATCCTAAAAACCTGGAAAAACTTTAAAACCCAAAAAAAATAATAACGCGCAAAATCCCTAAAAACCCTAAAATACATAAAAAAGGTGAAATCCATAAAATATCCCTAAATATCCCTAAATCTTTAAAAAACACCAAAAACCCTAAAAAACATGACAATAATAAAATCCCCCAAAAACCTTAACAGACCCTAAAAACCACTAAAATCATAAAAATAAAATAAAAATACAAGAACCCTTAAAACCCCTAACAATTAAAAAATATAAAAATTATTAAAACCCTAAAAACAAAAATAACCCCTAAAACCACAAAAGTCCCTAAACAAATGAAAATATTTAAAACCATAAAAACCCATAAAACCTGAAAACAATAATAACAATAAAAATCCTAAAAAATCCCAAAAAACCCTGATAATGTAAAATACACAAAAAACCTAAAAACCCCATAAAACCATTATGACACTAAAAACAATAAAAACCCTAAAACCCCATAAATTTTTTAAAAACAAATAAAAACTATGAAAACCCTTGAAACCCCTAAAAACATTCAAAAATAAAAAAAAACAAAAAACCCATAAATAATAAAAAAGAAACACTAAAAACCACAAAACACTAAATAACCCTAAAACCATAAAACCCATAAAAAACCATTAGAACCCAAAAAACCCTCAAAATCCATAAGAACCCTAAAAAACCTAAAACCATAAAAATTATTAATAGTCCCTAAAAATCCCTAAAACATTAAAAACCCTAAAAACTAATAAAAACCATAAACCCCCCTAAAAAATTAAAAAATGCTTAAACACCAAAAATTCCCTAAAAACCACCCAAATCTCTAAAAACTATTAATCCCCTTAAATCCCATAAAACATTCAAAATCTCTAAAATCATAATAAAACCTAAAAATTAAAAAAAATTATAACCAAAATAACCATAAAAATCAAAAAAAACCCTACAACTTTAAACACCCAGAAAAACACTAAAAACAAAAACAATTTTTGAAAACAATACAAAAAATCCAAAAAATACATAAAAATACCTAAAAACATTAAAAAAATGAAATCCTATAAAAACCATAAAACCATAATTTTATCCAAAACCATTAAAACACCTAAAAAACTAAGAAAACCTTTAAGAACCATTAAATATTATGAAACCCTTAAAACCTCTTAAAACATTATAAACTCTAAAATACTTGAAAACCTAAAAAACTCAAAAAAACCATAAATACTTAAAAAGACCCTGAAAACTACTAAAAACACTGAAATCCCTAAAACCCCTCAAAATCACAAAAAACCCATAAAATGCCAAAATACCATAAGAGCCTAAAAATTCCAAAAATCACATAAAATGTAAAAAACAAAAAAAAATCATGAAAACCCCCTGAAACCATAAACAACCCATAAAACCTTGAAAACTCTAAAACCCCATAAAACCCCTAAAAACCAACTAAAAAATCTACAAAATTTAAACTCCTCGAAATGTTAAAAAAACTCTAAGAACCATATACACCCCTAAAAACTCAAAAAAAATCCTTAAAACCCAAAAAGACATTAAAACAATAAAAATACTAAAACTCTAAGTAAAACTAAAAAACCCCAAATCCCTCAAAATCCATAAAACCCCTAAAAACCCTAAAATTCATAAAATTCTCAGTGACCCCAAAAAAATACATGAAAGCATAAAAACAAAAAAACATTGAAAAAACCTTAAAATAATATAAATCATAAAAATAATAAATACCCTAAAAATTAATAAAACCCCAAAAAACAACTATAAACACTAAAACCCCTTAAAAAACCGAGAAATTTTAAAATTATAAAAAAATATTTAAAATAGTAAAAAGTCAAAAAAAACCATAAAGCCCAAATCGACCATAAAAAACCTATAAAACCAAAAAAACAATTGAAAATCCATAAAAACCCTCAAAATTTAGGGGAACCATAAAATACGCAGAAAACCAAAAAATAATAAAAAAATCCCAACAAATCCCAAAAAATGTAAAAACATTAAACACCATGAAAACTCCAGAAAACCATAAACCCCCTAAAACCCATAAAAACACTAAAAAACATAAAAACCCTAAAAACCAACTACAAACTGTAAAACCCCACTAAAAACACAAAAATTTTCAAAAATATAAAAACCGTAAAAACCCTAAAAAATTAATCAAACTCAAAAAACGCCAAAGACCATAAATACCCAGAAAACGTATAAAACTGAAAAGAAACTCTAAAAGGCCCTAAAACCCTAAAAATCCAAAAAAAAATCCTAAAAACCCCTAAAATTATAAAAATTATATTGAATCCCTAAAAATCTATGAAAATCCAAAAAACACGAAAACCCTAAAACACCCTAAAAACATAAAAATCCCTAAAAACATTAAAACCCATTGTTGGGTCCCCAAATTTTTTAAAAGGGAATGAAAACACTCCCAAAAATTTGATAAATGAAAACAATATATATATATATATATATATATGTGACAGAAGGGTTGAAGAATAATATTGAACAAACATAGTTTCGGCAAAAGGAAGGAGAGACACTACGAACTAAATGTCTTTCATGGAACGCCACTCTCCATGGAAATCCATGATATTGCAATGAAGCTACAAACCATGTGGCTTTCAGAACAGAGATGATGTTGCTGGCTCCTGCGAACTGTGTATTTGGCGGAAAGGAGGTGGAAAAATCTTCTCTGCATACGACCCGTACGGATGGCATCATTGGTGGAATAGAGGCATATAAATTCACCCCCACATATCATCCCAACAAACTAAGTTGTTCATGGGTGAGTAGAATCTATCGATGTCCCACAAATGTGAAGAAGTTGTTTAAGGAACTGAGATGGTGATTTCTGTTGCTGTGAACCGAAACCTCGTGGACCTCTATTGATCGAGTCGTCTACGTGCTGGGTGATTTCCCCGTGGCCTTCTGTAAAAGGTGTCGTGTGACCCATAGATCCAAATTCCTTAATACTTTATACAAGGATCTATAAGGATACAATGAAATTGGGGGATCAATCGAAAGAGATATCTATGGATAGAGATGGGGGAGACTTGAGGAGAATGAATTTCCATGATTCAAAGGCACAAAAGAAGAAAGTAATACAAAGACTGAATTTTCCAAGGATTTCTTGTAGGTATAGATTTCCACATACCATAACATAAGGAAACATAATATTAATTGTCACATTGAAAACCTAATTGGTGAAGCGTGAACCGTATCCCTATAGCCGATGAACTTCCTACAAACCATAGGAACAATGACCCATCTTCAATACAGTGTCCCACATAGCGCATCACTATGTGGACGAAACCATACCCCATGTACTGTCTCGATATGTGGATGGAATCTAGAACTGTATATCATCATGCTATGTGGACATAACATGGGGACACATTCCACCACGGTATACAGACCACATCTAGGTCTGCGTACCACTTCGGTATATGTACAACCCCTCCACTCGCATAGAAACATGCTATGTGAGAGATACCCCATCCCGTATGAATAAATGGTATGTATAATGGTGAACCTATGGGCATTCCACCCTCAATTTATAATAATTTCTTTCCATTTCCCAGATCTTGTCTATAGTCCCTCCACAAACCAGTCCAATGGAATTAGGCCAAAGCCCCCCCAAATCCACCAGACCTATACGATAGAACCATCCGGGGAATCAAGGCGCCCTTTTAAATTTACATACCCATTGTAAATGGAGTCCCATAGGTAATTACCACAATAGTTCAGACCCCAAAATTTCCATAAGTTTACATTCCCATGGTAACCCAAGGTCTAACATTGGGATACTATCGTGATCCTCCCCAATATAGGGACCAAGGGTAATCAATGGCCTTTCCCCTCAATAAGGGTCAGTTATATCAGAGGAAAATCACGCTTGATTTTAATTTTGATGAGAAGAAAGATTCCTCACCTTTCCCAGAACAAATTTTATGGAATCCCTCTTAGAGTAAGCCCCTTTGGTTATAGTAAGTGGTTTTCTCACCCCAACCACTTCCACCATTATTGCCCTTATTTTTCAATAGTTTAAAAGAGAAAGTGACTTGATTATTGAATATTTTACATTATTTTATTTATCATACTGATTATGACACATGTGAGCTCATAGGATAGTTATTTTCACAACACCCACACAATCCACTTTCAACCTTGAACTACGAGAACATAGATTTTCACCATGAATGGGATACATAGGAAGCCATCCAAAGGCCCCAGCTTCATGTCATATCATTTGTGAAATGTAAAATATTTTCTCCCCGAAATTGGTCTTCTAGATGGTGTAATCCATAATAAATTCAAATTAATTTTCTCATAAGGTCCTCCTCCGAGGTGTAATCCCAAAATGCATTCAACTACAAGAACTCCAATTCCCACCCCAAATAGGATATGTATGAATCATATCTAAAGCCTGAGATCAAAGGGGATACATCTGAAGGGTTAACCACAGTCATGAACCCCAATTCATCAAGTCCTCCTTTAAGGTTTATGTACCATCTACATATAAAAAAGGCCTTATCCACTGATGTAAGCCCCACATCATGCCCTCTTTATGGGCATAATTGAGGGTTAAGTCCCAATTGAAACTGAACAACGATGGATTTGATTCCCAACCAACGAGGATACATAGGAAGCCTACATATGGTCCAAACTCAACACCTATATCAACCAAATTTTCTATGTTCCATATAACCTATAGGGTCATTTCCACCTAAGATACAATATCTCTCCCTGAAATTCTAGTCCAGTTTGGCTTAAGTCCCACACTAAACATTGACTAGGAACCTTTTTTCTGAGATGCCCCTACACTGTGATGTTAAACTGTATGGATGGGTCCTTGTCATATGACCTTAAAAAGTTATGTTCCTAGTTATATGGAACTGAACTATGTTGGTTTTTTTCCTCTCAAAAGGATATGTAGTAAACCCATTTTATGGGTTCTATCCTGGAAATGAAACAACTCTCACCCACTAGATGATAATAAGATTTAGAGTGCCTTATCACAGGGCGTAATCTAGAATTGTCTCAGTAATTCCCAACATGTGTATATCCATGATTGATCTTTCAACCCAGGGGTAATATAAAGACACATTATTAGTAATGAACCAAGGGTTCATGAACATATGAAAATTACTTAAATCTATATAAGAGTTTTGGAATAGGAAATAATTCCCCAAAAAAGGGTGTGATGAGCCCGAACTCCCATCCTCTAGACCAATGGTGTCTTTAAGTTTCATTTTCAAAATAATCCAATGATCACATACCTTTGAAATTTATATCCACGAATCATGGATAAAAGGGTCATTGGGTGTTTATTGCCCCATGAATTAACCTGTTGGAGAACATCTGAGGAAATCATACCCAATTTGGGTCAATTGCATGAACATTTAACCCCATGAAATCACCCACCAGGACCTAACATACTTTGGGTCAAAACAAAAATGATGAGTCTCATAAGAAACACTAAGCTATGGTACCTTCTTCATAATATAAAGGAAATTATATACTAAACATCCCCCGTAGGACCATTTTGTTCCATACATGCGATGCCACCTTCAGTCAAAAACAGGTTATAAAGCACCTCGGGTCAAATAAAAAATAGTGAACCCAATGTGAATCCTTAACCAAGGTGGCGGGTGACCCCACCACAACCCCCTTCATATTCAAAAGGAATAGGGACAAAAAAATATCATTAATTATACAGGTGATCATAAGATTCTACTTTGATAGAGATTTTTTGTTTGTAATTTTCATGAATATTGCAGGTGATTCACATAAAAACATTCAATCCAATGGCATCCTGACAACTTTCTCAAACATGTGAATCAACAACCGCACATGCGGTCTGGTCCCCAATGAAGAACATGACTCCCACGCCTACCTAGTGTCTTCATCATTGGGTTTAAAATGTTATAATCAAGGAGTTCCATAAAAATGGTACTTTACCCATAGTGGTGGATACAAGACAGACCCTCCAATTAGTGGAACCTCACCAACCGCCTCTTCTGCTGTGGCCAGCACTCTATAACCAAGAAGATCCACTAGGAATATAAAATTGTTTCAGGAGACTACCCCCAAAACGGGACAATAAGTACCTCCCTTATTGTAGGAAGGAATATGTGCTAAATATTGATGACTTAATCCCATTTTCATAGAGGTATTTATTACATACCCCTGATTGAAGGTGCCACTGACAACGTGGTACAACCCAGTATCCTCATTCTGAGGAGGATACCACATTGAGAGTTCCTGCTGAATTCAAATAGACACAGTCCCCTCAGGATGCCCCTAAGGAAAAAAAACATAAAATCAAGACCAGGTCATCACCCTTGTTCCTAAGGAAGAGATTCATTGCAAATACATGGTGGCAGGCTATGGGTAGACATACAACTTTCCCCCCTTTGCTGAATCCCACCATGGATACACAGTGGAACAATACGAGATGACACAAATTTCTACTAATATTTTTCGATCATACCATGCATATAGGGAGGAAAATTATAAATGGATGAAAATCCCCACCAAAGAACAAGAATACCACCATTCAAATATGGTGTAAATCAGCTAAAAGAAAGAAAAAATTCTTATTGATGCTCACCAAGCCCGCCATCCAAATAGGATGGAAAACTATGGGTAGTCATGTAATACATACAAAGAAAATGAATCCCAATAGTCAAATATGGTTTAAATTAATAGGTATATGAAAATTCCTACCTACCACAACAAACCCCACCATTCAAATATGATGGTATGAAAATGTAAGCAGAGTCAACTTATTTTGGATTCATATTAAGTATGCGAGAAAAATATCATGGAAAATAAGAAGATGAAAATTCCTGCTCACAAATATAAATCCCACCAACAAAATACTGTGGAAACTAGAGAATGTAAATGGTGTATCCCATCTAAAATTCAAGAGAAGACTTGTTCCTCTACCATGACATAGGATAACTGCCAATACCCATTGGAGACACACAGAGGACCAGAGTGGGGACAAACTCCTACTCTAACATCAGAATGAACATTTATACCCATTCCAGCTAAAGATGTATCTCAACACATCCTGGAAATGATGGAGGATCATATATTAATACCAGATAATATTCAATAGACCTATCAAGATGTAATTGCATTTGTGTAAAATGTGAGGAGTCTGGACTACAATCCGGTATCCTTGAGTGGGGTGACTCATCCAAAAAATCACATAGTCACTCTAGAGTAGACCAGCATCCCTAACCTAGTCCATGAGGGTCGATTACTATATTCCATGACTGCAGGAAAACCATATCTGAAATAAATACTCATTCCAAATGGGGGACACTAGTCTAACATGGTGGTCACTCTAGGGATGGAATATACCACTACGAAGACTCGAAATGCTCATCAGAATATTTTGGTGACATATTGGGAACAAACCAAATAGGGACCCGCCTATGAATTCCATTAGAAACAATATGAATTCCCATTTTTCCACAAGATATATCCCATAAATGAAATGCATCAAAGGAAACTAGAAAATGATGATCATACTCATGATTCGACTCTGCTATAAGCTGGAGTTCCTAATGCAATATGACATCTGTTAATATAGGGCAAAGATCCTATCAATCCATTTCCAAATTAAGGAATTTCCAGTAGAAGTTTTGAATATTCTACCCACAATATTAATACCTTCATCTCTTAATGTCCTCCCTATATCAGATATGGGGTATTACTTTGTGGGCTAGAAACAATCAATCGTGAGAGCCTATCTCTTTATGCGTGTCAAGGTATCCCTACCCTTGACTAGAATATCAAATAGTAAGAAGGTCCTCACCTTACTATCATTTGACCTAATTTTCCTCCCTAGGGTATACATTGTATATATTATTCTCCCTGTAGTCAGACATCATTCTATGATGATTGTCCTCTCCATGATGGAAGCCACTGCGAAGGTCCTCCCTATAGTGACATCAAGAAATAAAAAGACCCACCCCTTATTACAGTACATCCTGTAGGTCCTCCCCATAATGTACATTTTATATATTCTTATTGAAGCATGATATCAATCCATGATGGTAAACCTATTCATAATTGTAGTCTCTATTAAGGTCCTCCCTATAAGGACGTCAAGTAGCAAGACAACCCTCCCCTTTTTGCGGCCCACCCTGAACATCCTTCCAGAGGTATATGTTGTAGGGACACTCCCCACGGTTGGATTTTAAGTTTCAAGGGAAACCATCTCCATTTTAACTCCAACTATGAAGGTCCTCCGCATATTCAAAATCCTCCCCAGAAAAAAGGTCCTCCCCTCGCCGAACCTAATATGAGGAATCCCTCATATGTTAAGGCACCTGGAAAGATGGAGTCAGATATGTTAGACACCAGGACTATGATGAGAAACATCCTTTATCAACCATAGGATGATCCGGGGCCAAAAGCATCATCTGATCCACCCCCAAGACACTCACACCTAAAGGAAGATCATACTAGGCCCACTGCTTGGATAGAAATTGCTAAGAAGCAGTCAAACTAGGCAGATCAAGCAGATGATTTCCTAGAAGAACAAAAAAAAGATATGTTTTTTTGATAAGAAATATATCTATGGATAAAATAACATTGATTTATTGTCCCTTGAAAACTTATCAGTTCATCATACCTAGAAAGTTTTCCGAATAATTCATGCATAACATTCACCAGAATATTTGGACAACCCTACGCCAGTTAAAAGTATTTTTTTCCAATGATTGTTATGTAGACCATGTCAATATATTGGGGGAGATTCACTATTAGATAGACCTAGAATCTATACCTTCTACACAGTTTCCACAATATGATAGGTAGAAGAAAGATCTTAATATGGAATGTCTCCTGGTACTTCCCAAGTTGCGTTGTCTCATTAGGGATGCACCATTTAGTGTTTATATATAGGTATGGGGAAAACATGAAGATTTACACATCACCCCATGCCCAATCAAGTAGAGCCTACTTAATATGGCATCCTAAAATGTCATTATCCCCAGATGTAAATCAATTGAA
The DNA here is from genome assembly GCA_963277665.1 of Viscum album. NCBI lineage: Eukaryota > Viridiplantae > Streptophyta > Magnoliopsida > Santalales > Viscaceae > Viscum > Viscum album. The sequence goes on from OY728157.1 coordinate 1,320,294,091, forward strand.
ATACCTATTAAGGGAAGATGACATGATCCTCAAGAACCATCCTTGAGTAAGTCTGAAAAGCATTCGGCCTAATGAGTGAAAGCCATCAGGAATCTCCTAAACTAGGCCACCAGGATTATTCAATAGGATTCTCAGCTAGGGTAAGCCAATAAATGAGCAATATTCATGTCCTTAGAAGAAAGAAATACACATGGAGACCTGACACCATATCTGGATCACACTTGAATAGGAATATGTGAGATCAACATTTCTATAAAAGTAATAGAAACTGCCATAGTATGGGATCATCCCCAACCAACAGGTTTGGAGTAATTTTAACATAAAATTCCTCGATAAGACCAGAAAATTAGGGTTTATGAACAATAGAAAAGGAATATGAGTAACCCCAGACCACATGGCCAGGGGAATTTTTACCTCATAAATATGACTAGAGGATGTCAGCCTTTTTTTAATTAGGGAGAACAATGAACAGAGGTATTACCCATTCCCTCCTACATCAGGGTTCATATCCCCTAAAAAGGATACGCACTACTAGGTCATTTCAAGGTTCTCATTGAGTCACCCTTCATCAATAAACCTGAAGAGGACCCTATAATGAAAGGGGAAGATCCAATAAAGGACACAAGAAGATATCCTACCATTCAGCACCTGTTATGCCACCCCCAATGCAGCATTAATTGGTGAAAATATTGAATTTCAATCCAATGGACCTCACTAAAGGGGATTCAAATAATTAGGGAAAGGAAAGAGAAGATTATTCCCTTCCAAAGGTGGTCTACACCGAGTATGAAGGTGTGTGTACCTGGAACTAATGGCCCGCCTTAAATTTGGATGCTCTTTTAGCTAATCAATCATTGCCTCTTTTTAGAATCCGCAATAAGGATAAAAATAATAATAATGTTGCATACAACCCTCCTCTTCCTCCCAATGCAAATTCATCCCTAAAACTTAAGGAGATATTCTCATGAAAAGTGGAGGAAATAAAAGAGATAAATTGAATCAATGTTGAGATGCTACAAGTGATTCATCCTATGAGATATGTTCCTTAGGTACAACATCATCACACACTTCCAACTGAGGTTCCTCTACCACTAGGTATCATCTCGAAGGATGAGGCATGGCCAAAATTCTCGTTCAAGGAATCACCAAAACCATCAATATACCTAAACCCAATCCCATCAAGATATCAATACATACCTTCATTGGGGATGAAACCAGAATATATTCAGGTGAATCCAAAAAGGATTCCCCCAGTTGTGTATCCACCTCATGTTATTGTAGTGATGGAACATCGAATATTTCCCCATGTTATGACCACTCATGCTCAGGTTCAACAAGACATGCACCGAGGGATCATGAATACCATCGAGTCATTGACAACTCGATTAGAATTCATCGAAGAATGATGTTCTCCAATACAACTGGAACAAAAGCCTTACCCTGACTGGGTGAGTAATGTACCACAAACACCAAATTTTGGGAACCCCATATCCCCAGTGTTCAATGGATCAGGTGACCTAGAACAACATCTAATGTACTATGCATCTTATTGTGATTCCTTGATGGGAACTCCAGGACAACAAGAAGCCGTGAAACTCAAATGCATAATGCGCACCCTTCAAGATTAAGCATTTGTATGGTTTACCATCTTTCCATCCAGTTAGATAATAGGATGGGAGGAACTCAGGTGGTAGTTCCTCATCCATTTCTGTTAAACATTACAAAAAACAATAGTAAGTGACCTCATGAACTACAAACAATGGGATAACAACGAGTTTAATAATTCATTTCCAAATAGAACGGTCTGACATACTCCCGGAACTGGCCTCTCCCAAAGAGGCGATTCTTTTCCATATTCGTCGATAATATCCATGATTAGATTTAAATGCCACTCATCCTGGTGATTCATATAAGAAGATTTTTGGATTTCTCTATCATTTCTCAGAGAATATTATATTCCTGGAAATAGACTAATCTCAAGTCCTGAGCATCCCCATCAACCCCATGTAAAAGAATCAGAAGATATGAAGTGACTTCCATCACGCTTAAGACACCCCATGCACTTTCTCCATCTCCATGTACTACACTAAACCATTGATCCCCCCTAGACATCAAAATCCATCCCTCCTTAACAAGACAATCAAATTGGATCTAAGAGAAACCAATTTGAGGAGAAAAGGAATAAAGTGTATTTGTTTTTGGATGATCAAGTTTTTTGATACTTTGTAGATGCCACGAATTTCAACATTCCCCCACTACCATTGCCAAAAATGGATGATGAAGATGGTCTTTATGACTATCTAGATTGATATACCTACCACCAGATTATGGGACACACCATCCTGGAGTGTTTTGTCTTCAATGACATCTTTCAAAATATGATAGATTCTAGACAAGTCAAACTGGGACCACTGCTAGCATAAGTGTCATATGTTTCCACCACTGAACCTAATGAAAATGGTGAATGAAAAAATTCATCACAAACAAGAGTAAAATTCAGATGGTTGGATGACTCAAAAAAGATTCAATTGATCCAATGGTATCCTCAAAGAATAGTTGAATCAACTAACTATGCCCCCAAAATCTCCTGATGTGGCATATACAACATCCTTGTCCCAAAAATCCTTCAAGGGTCGAGATGATCAAGTGAAAGAATAATAATCTGAAACAAGGACAAAGTTATCTTCCGAACACTCAGATTTCATGAAAATAGATCTAATGATATTGGCACCACCTCGTAAATGGCACAATAGGCACCACCCCACCAAACGAAACTTCTGGAAGAAGTTGACCAGGTAATGTCATCATTAGATGAGGAACTAATCTTTGTATCCGTTAATGTCATTCATCTAGTAGATACCTTATTCGATGAAGAGTATGGATATGAACCTAAGTTTCCCAAATCCAATTAGGGAGCCATAAGAAGAGGTTGTAGAATCTAAGGATACTCGGGTAGATGCAGTCATGGTAGGAACCAAATTCGATGCAACACTTCTTCTTAAATAACAAAGTTTTCTAAAACTCGTAGATGATACCTTCAACAGACCTAGAAGGAACATGAATTTCTATCTTCCACTATTGGAAGAAGCTATGGTCTGATCGTCTGGGAGTATCCATTAGAAAAATAATAGATGTTCAATCACCGATGGCATACATGCATGCCTATTTGGGTGAATCCACAATGTGTGGAAGTACCACCAACTCCTTCTTATTAAGTTGGTCCATCAATATCTAGTTACAAAGTCCCTAAAGGGCATGTGAAAGAGAATCCCTAAGCTAGGAAGTCTTATACTTTAGAGAATAAATTTTAAATCTTGAAATAGTTTGCCTTAGTACCAGCCAAGCTGTCAATCCTATATGCATTGAACCTATCAACAGACCTTAGGGAAGAACCCATCAAGGCTCTACTAATCCCACAATATTGTGAAGATGAAGTAGATATAACTGAAGTCCATCAGATCTAGACCATCCCTACATAATTGCATGTTTTCATCTTCTTTATAGATCAATATTAATACACCATTATGAAAGGGCACATCAAACCCCTATAGGGGTATGGTAAGATACACGATGTCGATATTTGAAAAGTCTTCATTGAAAATTTTTCCAGAGTTAATCTCATTCCACTATGGGTAATTTAATGAATGGGATGTAATGAGAACAATCTAGAACCCTGCACTATGACCTTATTGTGTTATGAAAAGAGTGATCAGAATCCATTAGGCTAAATAAAGCTTAAAATATGGCTTGGTGACCTAGTAGCTAACTCAAAATTTTTGGTGGTCAAAAAAAACAAGGCCTTCAAGGTCCTATTAAGAATCCCATGGCTACATCATCATATAACAATTCCATCATTGCACCATAAGTTCATCAATTATAGAATTAATGAAAAGAGATATACATTTCATGCTGATAAGGCCCCATTTCAATTCTTCAAGTCACACTAAATCAATGTACAATTCTATGAGAAAAATGGAAAACAGACGTTAGAATATGGGATTGATTGGGTCACCAATCCAAATGGAATAGAGTTAGTCCTTACTGACCCTCTTATATAGATTATTAAAGAATACATACTTCCCATCAATTAGGTGGAGTTAATGAGTCCAAATTCCGACGTTTATTCATCCATCTTCATGATCTCATTCAGGGCTACCGAGTCCAACAGTGTTGAAAAGTGCACTGGCCCTAAGGATGATGGTGAGTGATCAAATAAAAATGACCTTAACCCATCTTTTGGGATTCATGTGGTTCCTAAATCACCCAAAAAGGGAAAATAGGATTCCTCTTCACCAATATAAGGAACGAAAACTCTTCCAACTTTCACTCCACCCTCTCTAGAGAGTTCCTTGCAGTTAGTCTGGATAGAGGAAGATATTTCAACCCCTAAAGACCATAATTGTGACCCCTCCCAATTCTGAAGATCTCATCTCAAGAATCATTTCCCCATCAGAATGGGAAGAAGAGGATAAAGAGGATGGTTAAGAGAAGGTGGAAGAAGATCATAGGGATTCCCCTCTAGCATTTGATGTAGGTGTCTCTACAACCATTGATGAACTTGGAGAAATAAACTTGGGTACTAAAGAAGACCCAAGACCAACTCTGATTAGTGCAACCATGTATTCCAAAGAGAAAGAGGTATATACATACATACTAAAAAAGAATTGATATGTTTTATCCTTGAACTATATGTAAATTTTATTCCTCGATCTCGAGGTGGCCACTCACCACATGGGCCTTCAAGAAAACCATTGTAGTTATAAGTAGGCTGCCAGAAGGACTCAACCAACAAATGCTGCCAAAATAGAGGCTGAATTAGAAAATATCATCAGAGATAAATTCATTAGAGAGGTCCAATATATCTAGAAATAGTAGTTCCCAAAATGAATAAAAACAGGACAATTAGAGTCTATATCAATTTTAGGGATCTCAATCGGCACTTCCCAAAAGATGATTTCCCAGCCCAGACCATAGAATTTCTAACCAATAAGACTACCAGATATAAGGGTCTCTCATTCATGGAATTATATTAAATATATAGACAGATCTGAATGGCCTAAGAATATGAAGAATTCACTGTATTCAATGCTCCATCGAGATTATTTTTCTAAAATATAGTTCCCTTTAGTTTGAAAAATGTCAGCACCACATAACAACAAGCCTTGCACCCCATATTTAAACCACTCATGGGAAGGTTCATAGAATGATATGTGGATTATTTGGAGTTTAAGTCATTATAGAGTTAAAACCACCTATCAGATATTGAAATAGTCTTCAACAAACTACGCCAACACAGTCTGAAAATGAACCCCCAAATATGTTCTTTCAACATAACCTTAGGGAAAATTATTGACTTCTTCGTAGGCCATCGTGGGACCAAAGTCGACCCCGATAAGATAAAGGATATCCTTGGAAAGTAACCTCCTATCAACCTCACTATTTTGATAGGACTCCATGGAATCCTAGCCTACATTTGACACATCATTGATAACTACACAGGAAAATGTTTTCCCTTCACTAGGTTGATGAAAAAAGGGGTAGAATATCAATGGAATGATGATTGTTGGGAACCATTTGACAATATTTAGAAATATTTCTTAATCCAACCAGTTATAATGCCACCTGTTGAATAAATACCACTCATTATATATGTGACTACCTTTGGGAAATCCCTAGGTGCCTTCCTGACATAGAGGAATGATGTCGGTAGTGAGAATAGTCTCTATTTTCTCAGTCGAACCATGATTGATTCTCATACTAATTATTAAAACATCAAGAAGATCAGCATGGATTTAATAATTGTATTCCTGAAGTTGAAGAATTACCTATACCATTATGAGGTCCATTTGGTCTCACGTAGGTACCCGATCAAATATATTCTTATCCATCCAATGTTGTTTGTGCACCGGTAATGGTGGGCGGTCATCCTATAGTAGTTCTATATACATTTCATACCACAGAATGTTATCAATGACTAGGAATTAGAGTATTTACTATTAGAGAATCCCTCAATGTAGGTGAATTCATTATATGCTAATATACCTGATAAGGAAGTGTAATCTATTCATGAGAACTCCCTGATGTGGGAAATTCACATCGACGGTGCTTCCAGAAGGCCGACAAGAAAAAGGATGGTAGGCCCCAAACTCAACAAAGTGGGGCTTGGAGTCATACTAATATCCCAAAAATGGAAATACTACCTTATTCCTTCTTACTACTGAGGGATGAAAAAGTAACAAAGAAGAATACGAGGACCTTATTGCAGGCCTAGAGCTGGCACTTCAAGTACATGCCGAACACTTGAAGATAGAAGGATATTCACAACTGGTCATCAAGAAAGTCAATGGTGAGTATGTTATCATGAAAGAGGAGATGATCCCTTTAATGAACCATGTTCAAGAACTGTTGGAATAGTTATTATTAGAGCCAACATTGACTTATGTCCCCCAGTCATAAAAATTTACAAGTCAATTCATTAGAAAATGCCGCCACATCTTTGGTCGAACCTGATCAGAATAAAACAGTTATCAGCATTGCCTACCACTGAATGGTTTTATCGTATGTCCAGACCATGATGGAGGAAATCACAGAGATTAGTCCTATCATAAAATCTTGTGGTCATACCACCGGCTGGATGACTCTAATTGTAAATTACCTCCAAAATGGATAACTCCCACCAGATGGGGACGAAAGGGAGAAAATCTAGATATGGGAAATCAACTTCATGATGTATGACAACACAAACCATAAAAATGTCCTTTATAAGTGAGGTATTTATGGGATCCTTCTTAGGTGCATCGATGGTGAAGAGACCACTATCTTCATGAAATAAGTGTATTTTGGAGCTTATGGAATGCATTAATACATGTCTATGCTCTCGCAGCAAATTCGAACACTTGGGTACTATTGGACCACTATGATATAGGATTTGATAAGTTCACTGAGAAGTGACACTCTTTCAACGTTCATTATAATTTAATCGACCTGCCCTCAGAGTTGCTTTAGACATCCATGTACTCTTGGCCATTTCCCATATGGAGAATAGACGTCATGGGACCATATCCTTCCGCCACAGCTAGAAAATTCTATTATATTCTCATAGAAACCAACTTCTTTTCCAAATAGGTAGAGGTTGTACCCCTTAAAGAGGTTAGGGGAAGAAACATTTCCATATTTGTGAAATACAACATCATCTATAGATTTTGTGTCCCTCATACAATATTAATGAACAATGTCACCAATCTATACTCTGTTTAATTGTAAAAATTATATCAGTAGTATGGAATTAAGTACCACCATTCATACCACTACCATGTAGTGTCCAACATGCATATAGAGGCCTTTAATAATACAGGATCCAATATTCTTCAGATGATAGTAGATAAAGACATGAAATCATGGCTATAAAATTTCATCCATGACCTATGGCCTAACTGGACCCTGACTCACACTACCAATCAACAATCCATGTATTCATTGGTATTCAGGATTGATGTGGTTCTACAAATTGAAGATCAAATACCCTCGCTTTGTGTTTCCATTTTTGACCAATTGTCAACATATGAAAAATCCCAAAAACGATTTGATGAGATGGATCGATTGGATGAGAAGATATTGCACAATCTACACCATTTGGATGTCTACCAAAACTTGATTGCATAGGCCATCAAAAAAGGATCACCATGGTCTTTACATGAGAGAGAAATTATGTTGGTCCTTAGAACTCATATGATACTCTAAAAGAAACCGATGAACTTGGATCCAAAATGGGAAGAAACATATTTCATACATAAGGTCTACTCTAACATAGAATATACCTTAATTTCAATGGATGAACATCTCACCATATCTCCCACCAATGCAGGGTTCCTAAAGAAATAAATTTTTTAAATTTGACATATTCATATTAGTTTTACGATGTTAAACTGTATTGTGCCATGTGCATCCATATTTCATGAAATTAAACAACATAACACCATATTCATCTTAGATGCAAGACGTTAAACTGTATAGCCCAATATACGTCCATACTGGATGATTTTAAAAAAGTTATCATCAGCATCTTGATTTCAAGACGATAAAATGAATGGTCAAAATTTCTTCACCAGGCCAAAAATTCCCAATTGAATGACATTAAACAATTGGATACAACATGCCCTCCCATTCACGTTGGGTAAAATTCGCCCCTACCATAAGACATTAAATGGTATGGGGTCTATTATGTTCCAATCAACAGTTCACCAAACATGAATCATATTTGTGCAGAAATAAAAAATTAAAAAACTCCCCCTCCCTGTGCATGGGATTGACCAGCATAAGGATCCATAGAACTACGTGTGGATTGATTCCTTCCCTTGTGGGATATATAGTGACACACAAATATTATATCTTGGAAAATACAACCACCAAAAAATCACTTTCTCCCTACATATGGATAATACCTATATACGTGGTTTCTTCAAGAATTACATGTGGCTTGATTCCTTACCCTGTAGGATACAAATTGATTCCCATATCTTATGTCCTAGCCCAACCAACACTACAACCCCCCCCCCCCCTCTTGTGTATTGGCTAGACCTATGTGTGTTGGTATCTCCTTATAACTATATGTGACTTGATTCCTGACCTATCAGTATACGTAGTGATTCTTGAATCATACCTACTGGTTCAACCTCCACCAAAATAAAAAATGCCCCTTTTCCATTACATACATATCAAATCTATGAAGGGAAGTTACATCAAGAACTACATTCTTCTTGATTCCTTCCATCGTAGGATACATAGTGACACATGGATCTTATATACTGGCACAACTGGTACCTAAAATAAGAAATGCCCCATCTCTGCACATGGGTCAGACCAGCGCAGAGAACATCCATTTTAGAACAACGTGTGGCTTGATTCCTTTCATCATAGGATATGCAGTGACACTCAAATTCCACATCCATGGACCCAACAACCACCAGATAGAAATTAAATTCAATTTCTTACAGGTCAGACATGTGTAGGAAAATCCATAGAACCACATTTAGATTGATTCCCAACCACACATGGTATAAAATTAGCTCTTAGGTATTCAAAATTAGGCCTAGATGAGACAAAATATTGAAGGAAAAGATTCCCCCATCCTTTTTCATGTTCCCCCCTATGTGGTAGAGTGATACCTTTTCATCCCATGTTTCTCACACTGAGTTCCACTCAGTTGGGATTATGAGTTTTGGTAGTGGATTCCATGTAGGTATACCAATCCACTGCATGGCTCAAATGCTTACCACACGATGCAAAAACTACATGTGCTAAGTCCTTATTTCTAGACATAAAAATGCATGGCTCATGTCCTTACCACAAGATATAAAACTACGTCACATATGTCCTTACTAAAAGATGTAAAACTGCATGCATGTGTCCTTACCACGCAACATTAAACTACAAGGTTCCCCAATAATAACATGTGGCATAATTCTTAGTATAATGAGATATATAGTGGCAACAAAATATACAAATTTGGTTCTGGCCATGAAAAATGGGAAAATAAAGATTTCCCCACCCCTTCATTAAAATGAAATGTTTGGAAGGATATTCCAAACCACGATTCTGACAACAAGGGTTTGTCAAAGGATCATGTTTCTATAACATAAAAGTCATATCGATGTAAGGGTCCCCATACATTACAACTAATCATGGTCGGGATATTCCCCATGTACAAAGATATTCCCTTTTTCATCTATTAAAATCCATATCTCAGGAAATTTCTGATCCCCACAAACTTCCCCAACCATTAGAAATGGAAGGTTAGTATCCCAAGGACCCCTTTGTTTAACTATGTGCACAATTCCCTGACAGTTCTGCATAAGATTCCTACAAAAATTCCTAAAAACTAAAGGAATATTAATCCTTATGAGAAAACATTACTACCTCTGTACGATCAATAGCTCCCACACCCTGTATCATTCTACCAGATCTAAGGGTCTTGAGGTTCATGGTTTACACTTTCTTTCCACCTTACATTCTGGGCATGCCAGAATATTACGGCCTGATTATTGAATACATATTCATGACCCTTATCTGAGATTCATTCCCCACAAAATCACATTAAATTGTGCTACCAATGTCCTTTATGGAACACTTAAATCTGCATGGGCCCATAACATCTATATTGTTCATGTCAAGCCACCATCATCCTCAACACATGACTTTAAGCTGAATGGCCCAAAAATCATCTAACATGAGAGGGAATTACCTCCGACATCAGTCACCTACCATACCATGTCTTTTAACTATGTTATTATTTATTCATTCCATCATATTATATGTTGAGACGCATAGACTATCATCATATCACATCCACCCCAAAATAAAAAATTCCCTCTCCCTATGTACGAGTCAGACATATGAAGAGTACTTTATATAAGTAACTATGTGTGGTGTGATTTTTATCATACCATGGGATACATAGTAATACCTAGATCCTATGAACTGAATATATCCATTTAAAAGGGACAAAAAATGTCCCTTCTACACACAGACTTGGTTAATGTAGAAGGCTCCCAAATAGGCCATGTTAGAATGACTGTCTCAAGAATAATCACATGTCCTCCTTTCATGTTAGTTCACCTATGTCCTTTCCACATGACGTTAAACTATAAGAAAAATGGTAAAAATCAGATGAAACTAAATTGTATGATGAAACATCATGGATGCATGATGATAAACTACACAATATAACCCCAACTATAAAATGATTCTTTCTTTTATTTGGTCTTACCTAGTGGGTGAATTGAAACACTTTCTACCCCTTTTTTCTCACACCAGTCATGGCCTACATCAGCTTATGGAGTTTGGGAGGGGATTCCCCATATTCCATGAAAAATCAACCCATGATTAGTGGTTCTGGAGGTATAACCTTAAAAGGAACATTTTCATTCCTTTTCCCCCACAAAGGAGAACTCAAAGTCCGAACTGTATGACATAAAATGGAAAGGTACCCCAAATATAGTGAAAAATTCCCCCACTCCAAACACATGGACCAAACATGGGAAGGGATTATAATCTTAGGACACTTTGATATTCAATATCGGGACACGCTCTGACAAGAGAATCAAAATTTTCCACCCCACATACGGGTTAGATCTGTTTGAAGAGACTGCCAATTTCATAAATAGTCACATCCTGAGTATTTTTAATATGTTCAATCCAATCCTATATATTCATCAAACTTCATTCTTCAAGCAGTTTTGGATCCTCATATATCTCCCAGATCATTAGGAATGGATGGTCAGTTTCATATAGACACCGCTGTTTGACTATGCACACAATGCATGAATGACTCTACATAAAGAGTCTGCAAAAACGACATGTCGACCAATATAAAATTCATCCTCAAGAGAGGGTTCTCCTATTTTTGTATTCGTAATGGATTTCAATCCCCGTATCATAAATCCTGATCTGAAATCCCTTGAAACTACATCTTACACATTCATTATTACATGCATATTGGATATGTCAGAATACCTCGACCTCATTACCCTCTTGTAATCTGGGGAAACTATAATAATGTTCTAATCACATGACATTAAAATTGTGTGGTATATGATACTCAAGGTCCATTAATAGGCCTAAAAAAGAAAAATAATGTCTTCCATTCATGATCATGTGCATGAAATGAATTTTCAAAGGAAAGTACAACATGATTCCCAACTTATTGGAAAATCTCAGACGCAAAACAAAAATACCCCACCCATAAGTGTGAATTAGACCCGTATATGATAAATCATTAAAAAAATACATTTTTCTTGATTCCTATAATCATAAGGATATGTAGTGACACCAGATTGTTATATCTCAGACCCAAACATGCAACAAATTCATCTTATCCTTTCCTACATAAGTGTCACACCTGCTTAAGGAACCCCACCCCCTCACCTATATGATGAGAACGTCTTTACCTACACTCGGATGATTTTGACATGAAATACCCCCTTTCATGTTCAAGAACCCCATTTTCCTGACCCATAATCTAGGTCTATAAAGATCTGACTCCCCATAATCGTCCATGTCTATCTAAGATGGAAGGACAGTGTCCTATAGGAACCTTTGTTTTACTATGCACACAATTCCCCGACAACTCTTCCTATGTCACCCACAAAAACAAACCATAACCTAAAGGCATACTATGCCTCAAGAGAGAATTTTTCTACTTTCATACTCCCTATGATGTTTACTTCTCATCTCATTTTGGGGTTTCAGAACCCCCCCCCAGATTATAGTTTACACAATTCCCCTCATCCCATTCCTGATGATGATGGATCATTTATAGTCATACTACAATGGAAGGGATGATATGTTTACTACTGTTCTTATTCAGAGTGAGATGAATTTAAATCCAAATTCTCAAATTTTCTACTTATATGATGTTAAACTAAGTTATTCTCTTGCCCTCATTTACACAGGTCAAATTCATATGGGACCTACATTCTTAAAAAAATTCGATACATATTCCATCATACTTTCAGACATCATTCCATTAAAAGGCCATCTAACTTGGTCTTACAAACCCCAAAAGATTATGATTTTCCATAAATCTACCTGGAAATCAGAAATGGGAGGTTAGTGTCTTAATAACACCATTGTTTGATTAATGCGCACAATGGCCCGACGAGTCCGCATAAATGGCCCCAAAAAATGGTATGTTAACCAAAGGAAAAAATTTCCATAAGAGATGATTTCCCTATATACATACACCATAAGACTTCCATGCCCCATTTCATTCCCCATACCCCTAAACCACAAGGCCAAGGTGGAGAAAAATTACTTATTCATGTCTGAAAGCTATTGGTACATTCTTGATTAATGGGTCCTAAATTAGGGCTCTTTCCCTAAAAATCATGGTCAACTCTATTCGACCTAAAACATTTGTAATTATATTATAGTTTTAAAGACTTTAAACATCACACCAAAATAGATACAGAACTCACCAAGATGAAAACCCTCAAAGGGAAATATGGACAGATGTTGAGTACCAGCTCAACAAACCTACCTATTGTATGGTTTAGGAAAAATATAAAATGATCAAAAAATAAAGAGAACAAAAACTTGCGAGGTCAAAAACCTGAAAATGGTTGCCTAAGAAATAGTCTAGTTAAACCCACTAAGTCTACAACATAACAGTCATAGAAAAAATTAGGGTTATTATACAAAATATGCAATGTTTGTAGGTTTTTTCATATAAACCTATCAATAATCAAACTATGCACACTAAGTCCCTTGTCTCAGGAAAAATTAGATCTTGATTTTGTTATTTCAAATTCTTTATCCTAGATTGGATTTCAAATTAAAATTCAATTGAAATTATTATTTAAATGAAGTCAATTATAATTAATTAACACTGTAGGAAGAGATGAATGAGAGGATCTGAAGAGAAAATTGTTTCCATTCCATCAAATGAAACAAGAATGGAGGGACATCCACGCTCTGGAGTCTCTCCAAAAATATTAATGTAAAGAAAGAAACAATGGCCCAAGGTAATCCAAAAGAATAAAATGAATCCCAAATAGATCTTTCCAGTAAATCAATAATTTTATGATTGGGGATGTTAAAAGCTTCTTCCAAATCATTCCTCTGTATAGCTTCAAGTTCAACTACAAGATGCACTCGTTTCATGAAATCCTTAAGGTATCACCTTTTTTGTTTGATAAACTCATAATTATCACTTGATAATACTATTTTCACATTTAGTCTGTATATACAAGCATTAAACTCCAACAATTTATCTGTTTGGGGAATCACCTGATCTCGAGCATCCACTTTATTAGCCTTCAGTTTGTGAAACTCATCAATAACACCTTAAAATATATTCATTTGATGATGAGAAGAGTTGATCTTATCAAGGTTACCTTCACTAGTATCCAAATCCTCTCGATCAATGAAAATTTGTTACACAAGGATATGTAGGTGTTGGTAGTCAAATCCACTCGAACCCAAGTAGATGAATAGACATCAAAAGGTATTCCCCTCACTAACAAAATCAGTCCAGGGAGTTTTTGTGGAAAGAGTATAGATATGAAGCCATTATCATCTCCTCATGGCTTAGTGTTTTATAATTGCATGAAGATTTTGGTCTTTCCACTCCACTGTAATGGGAATATAATCAGAAAGCACCATCATGTCAAACAAAAGCACCCCTAGTTGAGTCACCCAAGTAGGATGACTTCCCCTCCCACTAGATGGTTCAGCCAATGGATCTAGGTTTGTGGGACTGACTGAAACTTCACGAACGACTGGTTGTATTGCATTCATTCCATATTTATTAAGACCATGGACTGTATCAGCTAGAGACATGGGATCTAATTCACTATCCATATGGATAGGATGAGCATATCAAGCCCCAAAAAACATATGTGGTGCTGAATGGAATGCATTATTATTACCAGAATGGAGGGAGATGGAAAAAACAGAACAATTTGGATGATATTGAAGGTAGTAGAAGACTTCTAAACTCACCAAACTGGCCTCATCACTACCCCATTAGGGTGACAATCCACCCATAACTAATCATATTCTGGTGAAATGTATGTTGAAGACACTATGGGATGAATAAATAAATCTATATTATCATCCTCATGCATTATCATAAATCATAGTCAATGAATTATTAAAGGAAGATATTACCTCTTTAACTAAGGTTTCAGGGAGATATGGGATTTGTTAAAGGCATCCATATTTTCTAGTGAACCTATAAGGGACATGGGGTTTTCAAATAGCCACTCTATCTATGTAAGCAGTCATGATTCCATCTCGAAGTGCAATGATTTAAAAATGTTCTTATGGGGATCCCCTCCAGCTACTCATTACTATTCTATGGGGAATAGTGTAGGGATAAATGGAGAACTGAGAGACATCACATAGTAGTTCGATTACACCATCAATGTTCCAAGTGTAGGGAATAAGGGAGACAATATTTAGAATTGTTGGATAAAAGTCATAATGAGTAATCCTTGTAGTATACTAATACTCATAACAAGGTACGTTCTCCACCATCCATCCATACTAGAAATGAAAATCCCCACTAAGGCAATGTGGATTCATTCCCTCCTATATCATCCCCAAGAGTTAGTAGATATGGGAAAGGGTTAGGATAATGATATTGATGGGTTGTCCCTCCACTAATGTAGATTCCATCATTAAGATAAAAACTATGACACGGGAATATAAATATTTGGAAGGGAAAATCCATCCACTCAGGATCATGGATTAGAAACCCACTAATATGAGCTCAGATGATACCTCCTATAGAATCTCATAACCCCAAGTGGTGTATCGAACCACCTTGAGGGTAGCGTAGTAAGAGACAAAAATATGCCGCATCTATTGATTTAGATGTGTTCAGATACAGAGAAATTTTTTCATTAGTTCACTCACCTTCATGATAAGTACTATCCAGTCCTCAAATGAAATGAGAGAGTGATCCTAGAGAAGCTGACCAAAAAATCCCTCTACCATAATCAATAATATCTCAAAAAAGGAGATACCTATTTGATATTCTCCCAGGTATTTGTCATTGGAAGGAAGTCTTCATAAATATTTACATAGATAGGAAGCCCTTTTAGTTTTAAGAGGTCTCATATTCTAATTCCCACTTCCCTGTGTGACATGTGGAAGCTATGGGTGCTTGAGCACCAACGACTAAGCAGTTTAGGTAGTATTTCACCAGGTGAATAAATCACAAACTGAGAAACCCATACTAACTAATATAGATTCACAACATCCAAATGGTTAGGGGATTAAATTTTTTTTGTGCACCTAGAATTCCCAAGCCCATTCATCAGAAAAGTAACCCCCGGATCACATATCCCATTTTTATCTCCACACTTCATTGGTATTTTCCTACGATAGGTTAACAATATAAGGGTAGTTCTGGGTGAATGATTCCAGATAACTGTGATAAACATGTTGGTTACTTGGCATCCACTTGGATCCATTCAAAATAAACATATCCTATTGTATTTATGTAGTTTTGATAAATCCCATGAATATATATTCTCCAGATTATGTTCTCAAGATGTTCCGAGGCAAATGATAAGGTTGGTTCATTCAACCTTTGGTAGGGGAGCATCATATTGGAGTCCAAAGTTGTAATGATGTAGCTAGTTAGATATTGGATAGGACATAATCACTGGTGAATGGAGATCTCAGAGAGTACCCCTTTGAGTAAAAACACAATAACAAAGGATTTCTTCGATATTCTCGATCACAACCACCCTTCTTCTAGTCAATCCCATTGAAATAAGAGGAAAATACATTGTTTTCCTGAATCCAAAGACCATCCCACAAGGTCAATATAATGAAATATATCAACGAAACTAATGTTGAACATGTTCTAAAACCCATAAATAGTATGTGGAAAGCACTTATTTTGAACCAAAAGTTCTCATAATCCCATGAGGTGCTAGATTGCGGGGAATTGGCTAGTGAATCGAATAGTTAAAAGAACAATAATGCTGTGAATTGAACTACGCTATGTAGAAATATGATCTCACCATTAAAATATTCAATGTCCCATTCACATATTTAAAAATTTTCTTCATAGATTAAGGTGATCATGATGTTATTTCAGTTCACAAGAGAAGGTGATTTTAAAGGGATATGGTTCAAAGAGGCAATGTGAGAGAGAGAAGATTGAGACCGAAGTGTACACTGAGAAAAGTGGTAAATGAAGAAAGACCTAGAACTCCCAATATATAGGTGTTCCCAACTATGGTTCCACCTTTATACCATAAAACATTTCAAGTCAGGACCACTTTCTATATAGGAATAGCCTTCTCTTTATCCTAATCAGAACCCATTCCAATGGGAGGAATTTTTCAGCTCCTAAAAACCTTACAATGGGAACAAAAATAATTATGAAAATTTGTTAAAGAAAAGTAATATATATATATATATTCAACTGAAGGTTGAAGAATAATATCAAAGAAACCCAGTTTCCATACAGGGAAGGAGAGGTGCCGTGAACTGAAAGTTGTTCACAGATTGTTTCTCAGCATGGCAGTCCATGACCACGCAAAGTAGCTGCAAACCAAGTTGTTCACGGAACAGAGACACCAGTGTCGGATCCCTACAACCATGTCATTGGTGGAAAGGAGGTGAAAAAATACTCTATGTATACAACCCTTGTGAATATAATAATTGGAAGACTAGAGGCAGAGAAATTCATCCTTGCATACCATCCTTGCAAACGAAAAGGTTTGTAGGTGAGGAGAATCTGGAAGTGTCATACAGATGAGAAGAAGACATTCATAGAATTGAGATAGTGATTTTCTTCCACTGCAAACTGTAACCACGTGGGCTTATATTGACCGATTCATCCATGGGTCAGGTGATTTCCCCATGGGCTTCCACAAAACTATCATGAGACCCAAAGATCCAACTTCCCCGATGCTATATTGAAGGATATCGAAGGAGCCAAAGAAAAGGGGAGGATCAATATAAAGTGGGAGATGAGGGAATACATAGTGGGATACTTGAGGAGGATATATTTCAGATATTCAAAGGCATGAAAGAAGAATGTACAATAAATATGGACTTTTCTAATGATTTCTTACAGGTATAGATTTCCACATAACATAAAACAAAGAAACATTATATTAATTTCATGACTATGAACCTTTTTAGAGAACCATGAACCATATCCCAACAGTGAATCAACATCCTACAAACCACATGATCAATTACCCTTCTTCAATCTAGTTTCCCACATAGCGCATCTCTATACATACGAAACCCTACCCTATATAGCATCCCTTTATGTGGATGGAATCTAACACCGCATAGCACCACACCATGTGGACAGAACTTGGGGAGGCGTACTACCACGGTTCACAGACCACATCCAGGCCTACGTAACACTTCAGTACATAGAAAGCCTCTCCACCCACAAAGAAAAATTCTATGCGAGGGATACCCCATCCTGCATGAACAAATGGTAAATGGAATGGGGTACCATTGGGAATTCCACCCTTCATCTTAGATCATTTCCTTTAATTTCTGTCACCTTGTCCATAGTCCCTCCACAAACCAGTCCAATAGAATTAGGCTAAATCCCCTTCAAAAGCCACTAGACCTGTATGATAGAACCATCTGTTGCCTCAGTGCTCCCTTTTGAGTTTATATAACGATGGTAAGTAGAGTCAAGTAGGCAATCCCCACATTGGTGCGTACCCTATAATTTCTATAAGATTAAATTCCCATGGTAATCAGGGATCCAACCTTCAGATACTAACATGAACCTCCCTATTTTAGAGATCATGGGTAATCATTAGCATTTACCTTCATTGAGGGTCAGCGATATCAGAGGAAAGTCATGCTTTATTTTTATTTTTATGAGAAGTAACATTCATCCCCTTTCCCAGAACCAATTTTATGGCATCCTACCTAGAGTAAGCACCTTTGGTCATAGGATGTGGTTCTCTCACCTCAACCTCTTCCTCTGTCATTCCCATCGAATTTCATCAACGGAGAAGAGATCATGGTCATCTTGTAGAATCATTAACATCCTATTATTTCTCACACCAAGCATGAATCCTTTTGGATTAGAGGCTAGTGATGATCCCAACACCTTCAAAATGAACTTCTGGCCTTGAACAATGAGAACTATGATTCCCACCATGAATGGGATGTGTAGGAATCCTTCCTAAGTCCCGAGCTCCATGCCATCTCATCCACAAAATTATATATTATGCCTCCTAGAAATGGTCCTCCTAGAAGGTGTAATCCCCAATCAAATCAAATTAAAATCCTTTAAAGTGCCTCCTCCTAGGTGTAATCCCCAAATTCATTGAACGACGTGAACTTTGATTCCTTCCCCAGACAGAATACGTAGGATTCCTATCAAAGGCTTGAGCTCAAAGAGGATCCTTTTAAAGGGTTAAACCCAATCATGACCCCCCGAAATAATCAAGGCCTCTTTTAAGGTGTAAGTCCAAACTCCAGATAAAAAATTCCTTCTCCACCAATGTAATCCCCAAATCATTCCCCCTTTCTGGGCTTCCTAGAGGGTGTATGTCCTGACTCAAACTGAAGTATGAGGGGTTTGGTTCCCAAAATATAGGGATATATAGAAAGCCTCCCTAAGGTCTAAACTCAACACCTATATCATCGTAATGTTCTCTAAGACATATTCGAGGTAGGGTCATATCCACCCATGAGGTTGTATCTCTCCTGGATATTCCAGGCTTCTTTGGTGTAAGTCCCACACAAAACATTAATTAGGAACCATTTGCCTAGACTTTTGTGCAGCATGATGTTAAACTATAAGGATGAGTCCTTGTCACACTACCTTAAAAAGTGACGTTCCTTGTTAAATGACAACGAACTAGGTGGGTTTGGATTCCTCTGTCATGAATACATAAGAAGAGCATCTTATGGTTTTGATCCCGATATCAAAACAACTCCCATCTTTCCTAGATGACGGTAAACTCTCGAGTTCCTCATCAGATTGTGTAAGCTAAAACTATCTCCATAATTCCAGACCTATGTATATCCATGATTGATCTTGCAACCTAGGGGTAATCCACAGACACATGCTTGGGAATGAACCAAGGATTCTTGAACATATGAACGTTTATTAAATATATAAGAGCATCCCTGAATAGGCAATAATTCCCCCAAAAGGGGTGTGATGATCCCAAAATCCCATCCTATCGACCAATGTTTTCCTTAAGTTATGTTGGCCAAATCCTCCAAAAAGTGCATACCTTTAGATAGTAGGTCCATGAATCATGGATTAAAGGGTTGTTGGGTGTTTTTGGATCCACGAAGAAACTCGATGGAGACAATCTGATGACATCATACCCAATGAGGGTTGATTGCTCAAAAACTTAACCCCATGAAATCACCCACTTGGAACTAACATACTTTGGGTTGAAACACAAATGATCAGTTCCACAAGAAACACTTAACTTTGGTAACTACTTTATAAGATAAAAGAAAGGATATATTTCCCATCCTCTGTCAGACCATTTTTTTCCATGCACATGATGCCACCTCAGGTCGAAAATAGGGTACAGCACACCTAAGGTCGAAACAACCACAAAAAATTCCATAAAACCCATAAAATCCAAAAAAAAGTATAAAAACCCTTAAACCCTATAAAATATTTAAAAACATTTAAAAAACATAAAACCCTAAAAAATATATGAAATCCTTAACAACTCAAAAATAACATAAAATCCCTAAAATCCATAAAAACCCTAAAAATGCTAAAAACCCTGAGAAAAACAAAAAACCCCTCAAAATTCCTAAAACACCTAAATTTCCCCAAAAACCATAAAAACCCTAATAAGTCCATAAAAATCATTGAAAATGAAAAAACCCTAAAACCCACGAAAAAACCTCAGAAATCCATATAACACACTGAAAGTTATAAAAATCCTAAAATCCATAAAACCCCTAAAAAAATTATAAACTCTAAAATTTCAAAAAACCCCTAAAAACGTTAAAAAACTATAAAACCATAAAAAAAATTAAGAACCAAAAATCCCCTAAAAACCCGGTGGACCCTAAAATCCTTGAAAACCCCTAAAAACCCTAAAAACCCCTAAAACCCCTAAAATATCTAAAAATAGATAAAAACATAAAAAACCAAAAAAAAACACAGAAAAATCCCTAAATAACATAAAAACCCATAAAAAACCAACAACCCGACAAACATAAAATTCCCTAAATATAAATAAAAATATAAAACCCTTTAAACCACTAAAGACATTAAAAACTCTAAAGAAACATAAACCCCTACAAAACTATAAGTAATATTAAAACCACAAAGGTCCCTAAAACCTATGAAAAACCCTAAAAACCAAGAAAACCCTTAAAAAACCCAAAAAATCCTCAAAATCCATAAAAACCATAAAAACCATAAAAATCCTAAAAAAGACCAAAGAATCAATTAAAAAAAATAAAAACCCTAAAACCATGAAAATCCCTATAAAACCATAAAACCCCTAAAAACCACTAAAACCCCTATAAACCCATAAAACATTAAAACCCAAAAAAACTATAAATACCCATAAACCCTTAATAATGGTAAAAAGAGATAAAAAATCATAAAAATTGTATAAACTCAAAAAACTCAAAAAACCCTAAAACACCAGAAGACCATAAAAACCATAAAAACACTAAAGAAATTAAAAACCCCTAAAAACATAAAAACCTTAAAAACCCTAAAAATCATAAATATCCCTAAAACCCATAAGAACCATAAAAAACCTTAAAACCCACACAAATCCTAAAAAATGAAAATGAACAAACCCCTAAAACCCCTAAAAAATAAAAAAAACAAAAAAAAACCCATACAAAGCCTAAAAATCCCTAAAAATTATGCAAACCCTTACAACCCTGAAAAACATTAGAAAACACTAAAAAACGTTAATATAAAAAATACTCTAAAAACAAAAATTCCATAAACCCCAAAGAAATCCTAAAACCATAACAAACCCTTGAAAACCCCTAAAACCCATCTAATTCCCTAAAAACCCAAAAACCCATAAAAATAATTAAAATTTATAAAAATCCACGACAACATACAAAACCCAAAAATATGTAAAAATACATGAAAATAATAAAAATACCTAAATCCATAAAACTCCTAAACCCATAAAAAAATAAAAACTATGAAAAACACTAAAAACCCTGAATATTCCTAAAAATTTTCAAAAGCTCTAAAACCCTTAGATCCCGAAAAAATGAAAAATACCCAAAAACCCAAAAGATCCAAAACTCATAAAACCAAGAAAAACCCTAAAAATGCTAAAAACCCTAAAAATCCCTAAAATCCATAAAACACTAAAACCATATAATAAGAAAATATACCTTAAAATCCATGAAAACCTAAAAAACCCTACAACCCTAGCAACCCCTTGAAAACCATACAAATCACTAAAAACTTATAAAACCTTAAAATCAATAAAAATAAATAAAAATTCACTAAATTTTATAAAAACACTTAAAAACCCTAAATGGGTATGAAAATCTAAAACCCCAAAAAATCTCAAAGAAACCCAAAACCACAAAAGACCCTAAAAACCTTGAAAACCCAAAAAATTATGAAAAAATGCTAAAACTGTTAAATTCCATAGAAAACATAAAAAACCCTAAAAACTATAAAAATATAAAAAAATACCAAAAAACATAAAAACCCTAAAAAACATGAATAATCATTCAAAATAATAAAACTCTTAAAACCCTAAAAACCACTAAAAACTCTAAATGCTCTTAAAATCCCTAAATTATAAAATCACTAAAAATATATAAATCCTGTTAAAATATCATACTAACCCTAAAAGTCCCAATAAATCAATAAAAACAATAGAAACCCTAAATATATTGAAAAACCTAAAATTCCACAAAATTCCAAACCCCCTAAAAACCCTAAAAACCAAAAAATGTTAAAAATCCTTAAAATTACATGAAAACATAAAAAATCATAAAACCCCCCTTCAAACCATAAAACCCCTGAAAACCTTAAAAAACACATGAAAGGCCTAAAACCTACTGAAAACTTCAATAACCATTAAAAAACCTAAAAACATTGAAAATTATTATAAATATTAAAAACTCAAAAACTCATAAAAATTCCCCAAAAACACAAAAGACCCTAAAAACATTGAAAAAACACTAAATACCCTAAAAACCATGAAACCACTAAAAACCCACAAAATTCCTAAATACCCTAAAAATCATAAAAACCAAAAAACCTTAAAAATTCCAATGAAATTGTAAAAAACCCAAAAACCCTGAATACCTCATAAACACCATAAAAACACATTAAAACCATAAAAAATTAAAACCTATCAAAACCACTAAAACATTAAAATACAAAAAAGACACTGAAAAAACCTAAAAACTCAAAATAATCATATAAATCAAAAAGGCCCTAAAAAACTCAAAAACCCCTAAAATGCCTAAAAATAATGACAACCCATTAAACCCCTTAAAATACATAAAAATACTAAAAAACCCAAAAACCATATAAATCATAAAAATAATTACAAATCACTTCAAATATAAAAAACCCCAAATCCTAAAAAACAACAAAAAAACCATATAATTACCTAAAACCATAAAAACCCATAAAACCACGAAAAATTCAAAATCCCTTCAAAACCCCTAAAAAAATTAACAGAACTATAAAAATATTAAAGCACCAAAAAAATTGAAAAAAATAAAAACCCCCAAACCCCCCCAAAAGAAACTAATCATAGTAAAATACCCTAAAACCCAAAAAATACATGAAAATCTAAAACCACTCAAAATAAATAAAACCCCTCAAAAGACCTAAAAACCATAAAAATACAAAAAATTCCATAAAAATCACTAAAAATTTAAAAAACCCCTTAAACTCCCTAAAGAAATTTAAAACCATAAAGCACCTAAAATCCTAAAAACTCTAAACCCCCATAAAATCCCTAAAACCTTTGTAAACTATAAAACCCCTTAAAACCATTAAAAACTCTAAAAGACATTAAAAATCTTAAATAATCAAAAACCAAAAAAAAGTCACTAAAAACCCTAAAAACACAAAACACACATAATAAATCCTAAACACCCCAAAAATCCATAAAATCACTAAAAACCATAATACCATTATTGTCCTAAAAATACAAAAAAATAACTGAAAATACAAAAAAACTTTAAAACCCTGAAAAACATCTGAAACCATAAAAACCCTAAAAACCCTAAAAAACTATAAAAACCATAAAAATATACTATAAATCTAAAACACCTAAACCCCTAAAAATGAAAAAACTCTTAAAAAAAATTCAAACCCAAAAAACTCAAAAAACAAAAAAAAATTGAAAATCCCAAAATATCCTAAAAATCTTTTAAACCATAATAATCGTAAAAAATACATAATAATTCTTAAAAAGGTATAACCCCTAAAACCCATAAAACCCTAAAAACCATAAAATCCTCAAAAATTTAAAAATTACTAAAAACCTATAAAAACTCAAAAACCACTAAAAACTATGAAACCATAAAACCCATAAAAATAATTATAAACTCTAAAAACCTTAATAAACCTAAAAAACTAAAAAAATACTAAAGCCACAAAAGAACCTAAAAACCCTAAAAACCCTAAAAATGCATAAAATTCATGAAAACCCGAAAAACATAAAAATTCATAAAACCCCTAGAAAACCGTAAGAACCATTAAAATCCAAAAAAACCCTAAAACCCCCTGAAAACAAGAAAACCCCCTACAAAATTGTAAAAATCCTAAAATCCCATAAAGACCCTAAAAATTTTAAAAAACCTAAAAATAATTTAAACCCCAAAAGTATTAGAAAACTCCTGAAAACATTATCAACCATACCAGACTAAAAAACGCATAAACCCCCAAAATGTCAAAAACATAGAAAACCACTAAGAACAATCCAAAACCATAAAAAAATTAAAACCACATGAAAAAGCCTAAAACTTTCAAAATCCATAAAAACATAAATTCCCTAACAACCATAATCATCCTACAAATAACTAAAAATACAAGAAAATATAAAAACCACTCAAACCTCTGAAAACTCCTAAATTAAATAAAAACCTCTAAAAATAATTAAATCCCCATAAAAATCCTTAAAACCCCTAAAATCTTTAAAAAAATCTACAAAACCTTAAAACCCTTAAAAACTAGAAATAAACACAAAAATATCCAAAAAAGTATCTAACCTCCACGAAAAACCCTAAAAACCCTCAGAACCCCTGAAAAGCACAAAAAACAATCAAAATCCCTAAATCCCTAAAAACCCAAAAACCATAAAAATTCAAAAAAAATCCATAAAAATCCCTAGAAATATAAAATACACTAAAAACCTTGAATACCCCCTTAAACATTAAACCCCTAAAAACCAGAAAACCCTGAAAACCCATATAAACCCATAAAAACCACTAAAAACTCTAAAAACACTTAAAACCCCAAAAAACATTTAAAAAATATAAGAATCTTAAAAACCCAAAAAATGAAAAAACAAATCCTTTGAAAACCCAAAATTACCCAAAAACCCTAAAAAAATTAAAAACCATAAAAATACCAAAAAACACAAAAATATCAAAAACCATATTAAACCTAAAAACCATCACAGCCAAAAAATTAATAAAAATCTATAAAACCCAGAAAACATATACAAACCTCCAAAAAAATGAAAATCCTTTGAGAACCAAAAAAATCCCTGAAGATCTTTACAAATCCTAAAACCCCATAATACCCTACAAACCACTAAAATTATAAGATGCCAAAAAATGTAAAAAAACTCTAAACAAACTTGAAACAAAAAAACTAAACAAAAACCTTAAAAATACACTAAAATCCATGAAAATCAGAAAAAACTCTAAAACACTAAAATCCATAAAACCCCTCAAAATCCGTAAAACCCCCAAAACCCCTAATAACATAAAGATAATAAAAATCCTTAAAATCTCTAAAAATAGATAAAAATGTAAAAACCCAGAAAACCCTAAAATACCCATGAAACCATAAAAATCCCCTAAAGCCTTTAAAACCCATAAAACCAAAAAAAAAACTAAAAACACTAATAAAACAAATAAACCCCCGAAAACCATTAATACTATAAAAAAATTGAAATCCCAAAAAATCAAACACACCGTAAAACCCCTAAAAGAACCTGAAACCCATAAAACCACTAAATACTCTATAAGCTCAAAAAAACCATTAAAACACTCAAAATACCTAAAACCCTTAAAACCCATAAATATCATAAAAATAATAAATAATTCTTAAAGATCCATGATAATGTTTAAAACCTTGAAAATTATAGAAAATGCCTGAAAACCATAAAACCGCTAAAAACCATGAAAACCCAAAACCACTATAAAACCTTTAAAAATACTAAAATCTATAAAACCCCTATAGTTGTTAAAATTTCTACAAAACCATTTAAACCATACAAAACTCAAAAATAACCCATGAAACCCAAAAGACCCTAAAAACCAAGAAAAACTAAAAAAATTAAATCCCATAAAAACCATAAAAACCTCAAAATCCCTAAAACCCCCAAGAAAACAGAATTTCCATAAAAATTTCAATAACCCTTAAAAGTCCTTTAAAATGTAAAAAATAATAAAATCCCATAAATCCCTCTAAAATTGATAAAAACCCCTAAAGACCTTAAAAACTATAAAAACCCATAAAACCCCTAAAAACAATTAATATATTTAAAAACCCTTAAAACCCAAAAAATATAATGAAACTTTAAAAACCCATAAATATCATAAAAAAATAAAAAACCCTCTAAAACACCAAAAGACCCTAAAACCCAAAAAACAACTAAAACCCGAAAAAACATGAAAAACCCTAAAAACCATAAAATAACCTAAAAACTATAAAAATTACTGAAACCACTAAAAACCCTTAGAACCAAAAAAAATCATAGAAATACCAAAAAAATCCATTAAAACAAACAAAACTGTGAAACTTTTGATAACCCAATGAAAACCATAAAACCACTAAAAACTCTAAAACCCCATAAACACCCTAAAACTACTAAAACATATAAAAAACCTTAAAATCCCTTATACAATTCAAAAATATAAAAAATAAAAAATTTATAAAACCCTCAAAAGACCATAAAACCCTAAAAACCCAAAAAAACATAAAAACACTAAAAACCATTGAAAAATCCCTAAACCCCTCAAAATACCTAAAAACCTTAAAACCCATAAAAATTAAAAAAAAATCCCATCAAAATCCCTAAAAACAAAAAATACACTAAAAAACCTTCAAAACCCCTTGAAAACCATAAAAACCCCATAAAAACCATAAAAACCCTAAAACAAAAAAACCCTAAGAAGCCACTAAAAAAAATCTAAAAACCATTAAGACCCCTAAAAATGTTAAAAACACTAAAAACATTAAAACCCCTAGTAAAATACCCAAAACATACATATAGACCCTAGAATCCCTTGAAACCACTAAAAACCCTAAACAAACGCTGAAAAACATAAAAAAATAAATATTTCTAAAACCCCGAAAAACTAAAAGTTCTTAAATTTCCATAAAAATAACTAGAATTCCCAGAAAAATTAAAAAACCCTAAAAACCATGAAAACCCCATGAGTCCGATACAAACCCATAAAACCTAGAAAACCCTAATAAACCTAGAACAAGCCTAAAAACCCACTATAAACTTTATAATCCCTTAAAACCTAAAAAACATTATAAAATGCTGAAAACATTAAAAACAAAAGAAAACTATAAAAACTCTAAAAACCCAGAATGAACCTAAAATCATTGATTACCTTTGAAACCCCTAGAAACCCTGAAAAATCCTAAAACACAAAAAATACCAAAAAAACTAAAAAATAATAAAATTATTATAAAAGAACTAAAAATAAATGAAAACATAAAAAACCCTAAAACCCTTAAAACCCATGAAAAACATTAGACACCTAAAAACCAAAAGAACCTTAAACACCATAAAAACCACAATTACACAAAAACACTTAAACCCCTAAAAATGTAAAAAAAATAAGAACTTTAAAAACCCTAGAAAATTCAAAAAATCTATAAAACACAAAAAATATACAAAAACCATGGAGAACCATTAATACCCTGAAAGGCAATAAAAATTCCTCAAAGTCCCAAAAATCTCAAAAAACCAAAAAATATTAAAAACCCTAAAAATCTATAAAAATATCTAAAAACCTAAAAAAACCCATAAAACCCCATAAAAACCATAAAAACCCCTAAAACCACATAAATACCCTAAAACCACTAAAAACTATAAAACCCTTAAAGAAGTTAGAATACAATAAAAATTATTTAAACCCAAAAAATACAAGAAAAACCCCAAAACATAATAAGTCCCTAAAAACTCTAAAAATCCAAAACCCTAAAATCCTTGAAAATCCCCAAAACCCCTCAAAATCCATAATAACACAAAACCCTACAAACATGAAAAATCCTAAAAAATACCAAAATATCTATAAAAATGTAAAAAACCCTAAAAACCCTAAAAAACCCTGAAGACCACAGAAACCCCTAAAATCTTAATAACCTTAAAAACTCATAAAAACCTTAAAACACCCGAGAAACTCTAAAAAACCTTAAAACTATTAAAAATGTTAAAAATCTCAATAACCCCTTAAAATCCTTAAGTATCTACAAAATCCCAAATGAACTATCAAAACCTACAAAATCTTAAAACCATAATGACCCTAAAATACTTGAAAATCACTAAATCCCCTCAAAATCCCTCAAAATAAAAAAACCAAAAAAACCATAGAAATCGAAGAAAAAACTATTAAAAATACGTGAAAATATAAAAAACTCAAGAATCCATGAAACCCCCCTTAACAATATAAAATTATAAAAAATATTCAATTCCTAAAAACCCACAAAAACCATAAAAATACCTAAAAAACTAAATACCCTCAAAACACCTAAAAAAATTAATAAACTATAAAACTACATAAAAATCAGTCAGAACTAAAAAAACTACCACCCTAAAAGATAATAAATCCATGAAAACCCCTAAAACCCTAAAACCCTTAAAAATGTTAGAACCCCTAAAAATCACTAAATAATTAAAAAAACCAAAAACCAAAAAAATAATAAAAATCTCTAAAAATCCCTAGAAATGTAAAAACCCTTAAAACCCTAAAAAACCAGTGAAAACCAGAAAAACCCAAAAAATTCCCAAAAAACCAAAAAAATACATTAAATCCTAATAAACAACATAAAACTCTAAAAACCCTTAAAACCCCTAAACATGTAAAATACTATAACAATCCTTAAAACTCATTAAAATTTAAAAAACATTGAAAACCTAAAAGGAACAAAAACCCAGAAATACCCTGAAAACACTGAAAAATCCTAAAAACCATGAAAACATCTAAAAACCATAAAAATTCCTAAAAAACTAAAAACCATAAAAACCCAAAAACCATAAAAATCATTAAAAATCCTAAGAATACAAAAAATTGTAAAAACCCCTAAAACACTAAAGTAGCCAAAAAAACACCTAAAAACCATTAAAAATAGTAAAACCTCATAAAAACCATAAAATCCACCAAAAACTCGAAAACCTTACACCCCCTAAAAATGTTAAAAACTATAATAACTGGAAACCCCTTAACGAATCAAAAAACACCTAAAAATAAAAAACTCCTTAAAACTCCTAAAAACCTCAATATCCATAAAATCCCTTGACAAACAATCCTAAATATTTCCTAAAAATACATGGAATCATAAAAAAACCGAAAAACCCTGAAGAACCCCTAAAAACCATAAAAATCTCTAAAACCCATAAAATAGTAAAAATTCTTAATAACCCAAATCAACGAAAACTATCGAAACCTTTAAAATCCATAAAGTTGGTAAAAAAATTAAACCCATTAAAACCATAAAAAGTATAGAAAAATCCTAAAAACCCAAAAAGATCCTAAAAGTCATAAAACATCAAAAAAACACAAAAAAATCGAAAACCCCTAAAAAACCTAAAAACCATCAAAATCCCAAAAACCATAAAAATCATAAAAAATCTCTGAAAAAAATAGAAAACATAGAAGACTCAAAAAAATAATAAAAGACCCCTAAAACTATAAAAATAAAAAACAAACCTTTAAAATCCTAAAAACCCCATAAAAACCCTAAAACCCAACTAAAAACATTAGAATCCCATAAAACCCCTAAAAACATAAAAAAAAATTAAAAAAATATAAAACCCTAAACAATCCAAAATAATCTAAAAAAACCAAGAAATCCATAAAAACAAAAATCCCTAAAAACCCCCAAAACCCTCTAATTCCCTAAATACACAAAAAAATAATAAAACCATAAAAATACAAAAAAAGCCTCTATAATTCCATAAAAATGTAAAAAACCCTAAAACCCATGAAAAACCCCTGAAAACCATAAACCCCCTAAAATCATTAAATAAAACTAAAGTTCACTATAAATTATAAAATCCTTTAAACCCATGAAAATATTGACACTCTTTGAAATTATTTATATCCCTAGAAAATCAAAAAATTTATACCTACCCAAATGACCCTAAAATTATAAAAAAAATAAAAACCATAAAAACCCTGAACAAAACCTGAAAACCTACAAAATCCATTAAACCTTAAAAACCATAAAAATCCTTAAAACCACTAAAAACCATAAAAACCCCAATAAAAACAAAAAAATCCTTAATGCTGCTAAAAACATTAAAAGACACTAAAAACCCCTAAATATCCAAAAAATCTCAAAAAGAAAATTTGAAAATCCAAAATGACCCCAAACACCATAAAAACCCATAAAACCCCATAAAACCCCCTAATTCCTTAAAATCACTTGAAACCATAAAACCCCTAAAACCATAATTTTTTTAAAAGATGTGAATATTACCTGAGAAAATAAAAAATGCTTAAAACCATGAAAACCCCATCAAAACCATGAAAACCCAAAAACCCACTAAAATATCTAAACACCCTTAAGGACCCTAAAAATATTATAACTCTAGAATACCTTAAAATCCTTAAAACCCCTAAAAATCCTAAAACCCATCAAAAACCATGAAAACCCTCATAATCACTAAAACATGAGAAACACAAAAAACATAAAAACTATAATGATAATAAAAAATCCATGAAATATTAAAAAACCATAAAACCCATGAAAAACATTTAAAAACCCAAAAAAAATCTTAAACCATAAAAATCCCTAATACCCCTTAGAATCCATAAACCACTAAAAACTCAAAAAACACTTTGAATCCTTAAAAAATGTTTAAATACTCTAAAAACACATAAATACCCTAAAATATAACCCCCACACCCACCCCCCAAATACCATATAAACCATGAAATCACAAAATACACTAAAAACCTTTAAACCACACCAAAAATCCCAAAAAAACCCAAAAAACCCAAGAAACCATAAAAATACTAAAAAATTCAAAAAATTCCCTAAAAATTTAGAAAACAATAAAAACCCTTAAAAACCCTGAAGAACATTAAATCCCCTAAAAATATTAAGAACACTATAAAACCATAAAACCCCTAAAAACCACTAACATTTTAAAAAAACTCGTAAACCCATAAAAATGTAGAAAATTATAAAAAACCATCAACACCCTAAAAATATAAATAATTCCTAAAAACAAAAAAAACTGAAAACCCTAAAAACCTTGAAAACCCTAACCCCCCCCCCCTCAAAATCCCTTAAAACACAGAAAATCATAAAAACTATAAAAATCCTATAAAAACCATAAATACTAGAAAATATAAAAAACCCAAAAAACCCAAAAAACCCCATGATAACATTAAAAAACCTAAAACCCAAAAAAACCATAAAAATATCTAAAAATTCTAAATACCCTTAAACCCCTAAAAACGTTAAAAATAATTAAAAACCCCTTAAAACCCCTTCAAGACACAAAAAAAAATCCCCAAAAAGAACATAAATCTCCATAAAAACCAATAAAACCCCTAAAAAATGCAAAAAACCATTCAAAATCCCTAAAACATAAAAAACAATAAAACAATAAAATTTCTAAAAAAACCCTATAAATACCTAGAAATATAAAAAACCATAAAACCCCTTAAAATAGTTAAACAATAAAAACCACTAAAATTTATAAAAATCATAAAATTCCATAAAAACCTTACAAGATAATAACAAATCTAAAAACCCTTAAAACCATTAAAAATGATAAAAAATCAAGAAAACATTAAAACCCCTCAAAACCCCAAAAAACCCATATAAACTGAAGAATAAAAAAATACCTATAAAAACGATAAAAAACATTTAAATGACTAAAACCCCTAAAACCCCTAAAAATCCTGAAAATTTCTAAACATTCAAAAAACCATCAAAAAATAAAATTCCTAAAAAATGAAAAAATCATCCAAAATTTAAAAAATAATAAAACCATGAAATACCCCTAAAGACTATAAAATCCCCAAAAACATTAAAACCTTAAATAAACCAATAAAACTACTAAAATCTATAAAAACCTTTAATCCCCCAAAAAAACATAAAAACACTAAAAAACCTTAAAACCACTAAAAAACACACAAAAAAGAACATAAAACCCAAAAAAACCATAAAAAAAATGAAAATACATAAACCCATAAAAACTCATAAAATCCATAAAATCCCTACAAATCCTTAAAAGACTGAAAACCATGAAAATTCTAAAAAATAACTAAAAATCCCAAAAAAGATAAAAAAAACTCTAATACAAGGAAAACCTTGTAAAACCATAAACCCCTAAAAATCCTTAAAAACCCATAAACCCCATAAAATCCATAAAACCACATAAATACTATAAAACCCTTAAAACTACTAAAAAACATAAAAAGCTAAAAACCTTAAACCCTAAAAACTCAAATAGCCCGAAAACCCCAAAACACATAAAACCCTGAGAAACTCTAAAAACAAAAATAACCACAAAATACATAAAAATTATCTAAAAAACCTAAAAAAGAAAAAAAAACCTAGAACCCCTAAAATTATAAAACCACTAAAACATCAAAAAACATTAAAATTCCTTAAAAACCCAAAAAACCACTAAAATTCTAAAAAATATTAAAACCCCTATAAAAATTTAAAACACTAAATCCATTAAAACCCATAAAAATTTAGAAAATACCCAAAATCCCAAAATACACTAAAAAACCTTAAAAACCAGAAAACCACTAAATAAACTCACATTCCCAAAAAACACTAAAAACAAAAAAACTCAAAAAATACAAAAAATAAATAAAAATTCATGAAATAATTAAAAGAATCTAAAAACCATGAAAAATAATAAAGGTCTTAAAGACATATAAAACTCATAAAAATCGATACAAATCCTAAAAACCCAATAAATATCTAAAACCCTTAAACCCACTAAAACTTTAATAAACTATAAAAACCCTAAAAAACTAAAAAACCCAAAAACCAAAAGCACCATAAAATTATAAAAACCACTAAAACCCTAAAAAATGATAAAATATGTAAAAATAATAAAAATACCTAAAATACATGAATGCATAAAATACCATAAAGACCCAGAAAATCCCCGTGAAAACTATAAAATCCCAAAAATATCATAAAAACACAAAAAACACCAAAAAACCCTAATAAACCTAAAAACCTAAAAACCTTCAAAACCATAAACCCACCAAATCTATAAAAACTCTAAAGACTCTAAAACCCCTTAAAATCTTAAAAAATTCATAAAAATCCTCGAAAAAGTAAAAAACCTAAAAATCATTAAAAACCCCAAAATCCATAAACCCCATAAAACCCTTAAAAACTAATATAAAAACATTAAACCCCTAAAAATGTTAACAAAACTAAAAAACATAAAACCCCTAAAAAATAAAGAAATCCCAAAAATCATTGAAAACATTAAAATCCAAATAACCTAGAAAAACTCTAAAAACCGTCAAAATCATTAAAAACCATCAAAATCCACAAATATATAAAATTACAAAAAAATCCGTAAAAATACTTGAAAATGTATAAAATCCTAAAAATCATGAAAACCCCTAAAAACAATAAAAACTATTAAAAACCATAAAAACCCAAAAAATATATAAAACCCCTAAAACAACTAAAAAATCTAAAACCCCTATAAACCCGTAATGGATCCAAGATTTCCCCCAGATGATGTTTTTATTGAGGGTACCCTTAATCAGGAAGCATCATTTACCCCAGATCATAGTCATGATCATGGTATGGAGGTGGAGGAGCGTTCAAATGAGTTCGAGAAGGTGAAAGGGGTGGGTGATGGTCCCACCCCGACCCACTCAAAGAGGACGATGAAGCGGGATTACTCAACTCTTCCCAGACCCATGGCTACTCAGGCGTCATCAAAGGTGGTTAAGCTAAAAGTCAAAGTTAATTATCGGGATCAGCCGCATTCCCCAGAATAAGAAAAACACAGGGAGAAGTTTCTGATACTCTTCAGCCTTAATGAGGACTATGAGTCAGGATGGGATGACTCTGACTCCTACATTGATGATTCAGCCTCTGGATATGGTGCGGATGGGGACCCTTTCAGTTTGGCTTCTATTTCAGTCTTTGGTGGTGATGTTGACTGATCTGGTTTTCTTTTTTGGTTTCCTCTTTTTTGGGTCTTGGTTGGGGTTGTTAAGGGTATTTGGGTTGTAGTCGATTGACAACTCCCCTCCCTTATCTGCTTGTTGTCCGTCATGTCTTCTTTTCTAATAAATTGTTGTGGAGTCATGAATAGCCCGATCCTCACATCTTCCCTACCCTAAAAATCCCTAAATCCAAAAAATCTTGAAATACAAATGAAATCCATAAAAACACCTAAAAACCTTTATAACCCCTAAAAACCCATAAACCCCTAAAAACACTAAAAACACTAAAAACCCTTAAAACTTTATTAAACTCTAAAAAACCATAAAACCCTAAAAAACACAATGAAACCTAAAACCACAAAAAATGAACAAAATCCTAAAAACCTAAAGGACATTAAAACCCTAAACCCCCGAAAACCCTTAAAAACCCTAAAACCCACAAAATCCCTTAAACCATAAAAATCCTAAAATACATAAAAATCCTAAAAAATCCCTATGAATCCTAAAAATGTAAAAAATCTTGAGAACCTAAAATGCCTCGGAAAATTATAAAACCTTCTTAACACCTAAAAAACACCTAAAACCATTAAAACCCCACTAAAAATCTATAAACCCTTAAACACCTAAAAATGTTTAAAATACCTTAAAACACTTAATCCCCCAAAAAGATCATAAAAACCATATAAAACCCAAATTGACCAAAAACCCATGAAAATCCAAAAACCCCTAAAAACATTTAAAACCCTAAGACCATATGATGTGGTTTATTTTACATAGTTTTTCCACATCTTTTTTACTTAATTTTTAATGTTTTAATTAATTATTATTAAACTTTTTAGTAAAAAAGTGAACATTTTTATTTTTAGAGTTAAATTTATTAATTTACCAATTTTTATAATTAAAAATGAATTTCAGCCTTCAAATAATTAATTAGTATCTTACTTTAATTTTAAAGTCCAATAAGTTTTAATAATTTTCGTGTCTTAGCCTTCAATTTTTAATAATTTGATATTTTTATTAATTAATTAATCGATTTAATTGCACTTAGTTAATGTAGTTGTTAATTTAACATATCATATATCAAATATTAATTAATTTAATGTAAAATAATCTAAATATTAGTCGTTATTTAAAAATTCATTAATTATAAATATAATATTATAGACTTACTAATCCTGTTATATTAAATTAATTTAATTTTATTAATTAACTTAATTATTTAAAATAATAATAATTAACTACCTAAATTAATTAATTTAATTTGTAAATGTAACTATTTTAAATAATCTAGTATTATTATGCAAATTATTAATTTAAATTTTATTGTAACTTTTAATAATATAGTTGATTATTTATTTTAGTTTTTATTTAATTCCAATTTATGTTTTATAATTTGATGTTTTAAAAAATTAATTTAGGTTTAATTTGTTTCATAATTTTATTAGTTTCATTTTAATTTGTTTAAATTACTATTTTTTTATTTCTTCATACAATTGCTGAGATGATTTGGAACCATTATTATCCCAAACTATGGCACTGTTCTCCTTTACGATGCCACTGTAACCTCTCACATTGACGTTTCTATTCCTGCTACCATAATTCTATCATGGTGCCATGAAAACATAATTAAATCCACTGTTTTCCTCCACTCTATCTCATTGTTGAACCACACCTCGTTGCATTTTCACCCACAAAAATTCCTCCTTCCTTTGGGATAGTTCATCATCAAACCATTTCAATCTTTCCCATAGTTCCAACATAAATATCTTACGATGCCACATCTCCCACTGAAATCTGCCATATTAAATCCTCACACACTATATCCTCAACCACATTTTCTTCATCCTCTTTCCACACAGTTTCCACCCCAACACTGGTTGTCCCATGCACCACACCGGTGCCACCAGAAGCCCTTCATGTTGATTGGTCACTAGGGCCGAACTAGGGAATGATAATAAATCTCTAATCCCTAAAATATATTTTCCTAGAACTAAAATTAACCTTACATTCCCCATGATATTGTATCGTGTTTAACCATTGATGGAGTTTATTGACTACATCACAGTGCTGGAAGGGGAACTCAGGGAGAAGAAAATCTTTAGATTGAAGTAACCCGATCTGAAGCCGCTCACCCCAGTTCTGCAACCCACCTCCACAAGGATCTACTTATGCCCCTTCCTTTTTTCCATGATGAGAGGCCGTGAACAAGAGTACATTGTACTAAACTGCCATCAAGATGCATTGCTTAAGTAAACGAGATACACTGCTATGGATATGCAGCTAAAGATCCGAGATAGTGTGCCGCGTTGCTTCCACGAGCTAAACTACTGAGTCATAGGTGGAGGAGTCTGAGCTGAGGCCAATACCGAGCTGTTACTTCCACTACCACTGGAGTAGATCAAATGAGGTACAACCGTTAGGTGGAAGAATCCCTTGCAGCGGATGGTTGTAGCGGTAAGAAGAACTCCCCTGTGCACCTAGACTAGGGGGATAAAAATGATTTTAAAAAAATTGAAAGATAAAATAATAAATATAACAATAATAATAATATAAATAAATTTATAATAATAGAATAAAATATAAAACTAAATAATTAAATAAACTCAAATATTAGTCTTATTAATAAAATTAAAATAAAAACTAAATACATTAATGAATATACTAATTATAAATAATCTAGTTTTGAATAAAATAATTATAAATTATAGTACCAATATAAAATTTAAAAAATTTTATTAATTGAAATAAAACTATATACTATGATAAACATAATAATAATCTAAAAAACATAAATTTTCAAAAACTAAAAAATAATATTATTATTTTAAAAATTTAATAAATACAAAAAATTTAATTTAATATATTTATTAATTAGTTACCTTATAAATATAAATAATAAATTGTAACAACATTAAAAAAATAGTTCCATAAAAAATAAATTTATAACTAAAAATTATTAATTTAAATTTAATAACATTTAAGCTTTCTTTAATGATGATTTATTAATTTATAAAAAGTTTACATTTAAACATTGATTCATTTATTTATTTATTTATTTTTCCTTTCTAACTATGCAGGTTCACATAGTATATGGAGACATGTCTAAATACATTTAAATAACTCACTAAGAGTTAGTTACAATGTAAAAGTTAGTGTGACATGTCAGTCATGAAAAAATGCATGTGTGCAGTGCACAAGTGAGGGACACTTAAGGTCGATGAAAAACAAGGGTTGGCATTAATCTTATGACAGTAAGATTTAAAAATAGAGAAAGTGGCAGAAATAGTGGAGGATACTCTTTCTCCTTC
Organism: Viscum album; assembly: GCA_963277665.1. Classification (NCBI taxonomy): domain Eukaryota; kingdom Viridiplantae; phylum Streptophyta; class Magnoliopsida; order Santalales; family Viscaceae; genus Viscum; species Viscum album. The sequence continues at coordinate 1,320,331,485 of OY728157.1, forward strand.
CATGATCACACAAAATTTTAGAGTAGACGCTTCGAGAGACACACCGAACAAAGCTATGAAGCATGGTGACACCAGGAGTAGCAAAAAAGTGCATCATTTTGTGATAATTAGAGGGAGAACTCTCTTCCATTCTATTTTCTTTCAATTTTTCAGTAATTCAAATAGCTAAAAATTGTTTTCTGCAATGAATCCTGTATAGTTTTTAGTGCTTGGGGAAACTATTAATGGTTACTTATTACTACTCTAATTCATTGAAATTATTTTCCTTCAAGATCTGTAATTAGATGGAGATATTAGTTCCAAATCTAGACTTTTAATTGTTTCACACCTCTCATTCTCAATTTTTAAAAACTCCATGATCTCTCATCAAGAAAGATCATGGATGCATCAAGAAAATATAATTTCAAAACTGTTCGAATTGGTTGGAGATATTAAATTCCAACAACACTATTTTTAAAAACCTTCATAGTATAGTGTTTTTGGTTGTGCTGAACATTCATAACCACTATCTATGTGATTATTATCATATTGAGGGAGAGTGATCCATCTTATTTGAGCTTTTTAACTCAATAAAATCTTGAAAACTAGTTTTTATTCCATTCAGTACTGTTTGTATTTCACTAAGCAGTTGTCTGTACCTTGTTCCTCTATATCTGCCTTCACTATTGTTTAGAAATTTCTTTTTCTTAGCTAGTTTATTTAGCCTAAATTTATTTCTTTACATCCTTCATATCCTAATACAAAATAAAAAAAATAAAATGTTAAAAAACTATAAGGATGTTTACCTCCCTACTGACAATAGTGAGTTTAAGAGTTTTAAAACCATAGAATTCTCACTTGCCTTCCCCTAGGTTTGACCTTGAACCAATGTGCTTGTGTAGGAGTTATAAATAATATTTTTAGGGTCGTAATGACCTCCAGTATCACATAAAAATTTGGTGTCTTTTCTAGGGAAGGCATGCATTGAGAGTCTAGGTTTTTCATTAAACAAAAACAAAACACCATAAAAAAGCAAAAAAATCTTCTTTAAAAAAATCTGTTAAATATATATTCTACTTGTGCTATTTTTTTTAAATATCCTTCCTTGTGAACTGTTTTGTGTTTAGACTCTTTTTTTATAAAATAAATGAATGTTCATAAAAACTTGTATCAATTTGGTCCTCACTATGTATGTTGTTACTGTTATGGACACACTACTTGACGGTGTGTCTATAACCCAACACAACAGGCTACTTATATTAAAGAAGATGAAAACATTGAATCTAATCCCAAATTCCCAGCTAAAAATGAATTAATTGAAACCAAATTGTATACTTGGGGGGAATTTTGGGATTCCTGGATTAATAAAACCCATGAAATTAAAAATAAATACACTCAAGATCAATATAAAAAATGAAAATATTGGAAAACATGATCTTGGAATTACAACATAGGGTTAAATAATAAAAATAATTTGAATAAAATGAAAAAGAAAATGTTTTTAAAAGATTTAAAAATAAAATTGAAGAGGAAAGTGAATTTTAACATGGGAAAAATGCTTTATTCATTGAATAATCTGAATATTTTGAACAAAATATGGATATAACTAATTTATTGAATCAAGAAAACAACAATGAAGATCCTAAAAATAACTTAAATGATAATGAGTTGGACAATTTTCAAAATGAACTAAATTAGATTGAAAAGGAATTCCTAGTTCTATTAATGATTCCTACTCTTAAAGAAATCACTATTTTATATGTTTTGAGAATGATGTTTCTCAGGTTGAAGAAAAATTAAAAAATGAAAACTTGGTTGTTAATAACCCTTCACCCAACATTACTGAAGTCATGAACACTAAAGCCGAACTTAACATTTCTTGTTATCGGGAATAGAATGATAAACTGGATAACATGGAACCTGAAGTTTTTAAGACGGAGTTGAAAACCACACTTCCTTGTTTTGAAACTGTAAACCCAATAATTTATGAAATTTTTTTAGATGAAGATGTTTATGTAGAGTGTTTTGAAGAAATGTTGACTGGTGAGTTTTCATTTATTTTTTTCATAGTGATGACATTTCTTAAATTTTGTGTAGTGAGATTGAAAGCAGTGTTGTCATTCCTGGGGAAAATAGTTTGAATTTGATCAATCTTTAACATGACTTTATTGAAGTTGAATTGAACATTTACCCCCTGAACTGAACTATATAGAACACGCTACAGACATTGTTTTGGAAGGAGACCCTTTTGAACATGAACTTGAAGTAGAGGTTGAACACACACTAGATGATGGTTGCAGTATTGATTTGATAGAAGTAGTAGATGTTCAGTGTCAGTTTGAATATGAGGATCTTTTGGAAGAGATCTACAACATTGTTAGACCTGAATCTGTTTTTGATAAAATAAAATCTCTTCCTTTTCTGTCACATTCATCCATAAATTTGAAGGGTGTGGATCTTTCTCATGATATTGATAGTTGTCGAGAGGGGGAATCAAACTTGAGTTCCATTATACATGATTTTGTAGAACACTCTATTAAATCCCTTCTTGAACCTGTTAACTAGAACTCACCAATTAGCACCCTTGAATTTGAATATGCTTATGTTGAAGTTGATAAATATAGATTTGAGGACAATGCCACACCCTATGAAGCACCTACTTTTTCTTCCCTTCTTAAAAAAGATAACGGGTCAAATCTGAAACAATTCTGGAAGTGGAAAATACTACACCAACAACTGTTATAGGGTGATACATTGGGTTTATTTCAGGATATGAGAGTTTAGTTTAGGTTTTCATAAGTTTCGGTGCCCACAATTTTCATTGTTCATTTAAAAACATTTTTTCAAATACATATGTTGTTTCCTATTAAGGAAACCACAATAGACTAGTGACTATGGTTAGTTTCTAGGGGACCCTGGATGGGGACTATAAACTCAGCACTACATGGGAGGCAACCCATGGTTTTGTTTGTTTTCAATAAAACATAAAACAAATTTTACTTAAATAATGTCTGGATGAAGACTTTAAAACATAGCGGTACATGGGATGCAACCGATGGTTCTTTATATCCTTTTATTTTTTTCATCATAACATTGAATAAAGTGCTACTTTTGTGCTCTATTTTTGTGAAATTTTTGTTACTGATGGCTCTTGGTTTACTTGTTCTGTTTCAGAGTTATCATGAAGTTTTTGTTATTTCATTTAAGGAGTAAAATTCCCTTACTAAAGCTTTAATGATAATATTTACTTCAGGGAAGTAATCCTATTTTAATTCCTGTATTAAATAATCCACTCATGTTCACTTTAATAAAATTTACTATATTTCACAGTACTTACTATTGGTGAGGCAATGACTGTTACCTTAAAAATTCGGCTTGTATTAGACAATTCTTCTACATGTTTGCTAGAAAATTTGTGGTTTGTCTAAGAATACTTAAAGGTTTCTATTGTATGTCACTTTTTTTTAAAGAAAAATATCTTGTGCCTCTTGCTGAAATATGAATTTTAATGATATATTAAAATCACCCACTGCTTGAACTTAAGTGAAGGGGGGGGGGGTATACATAAAGGATGATAAATTTAATATTGAAACTGCTTTAGGTTGGGGTGTTTGAATATTCAATCTTTTTCTATATCAAAGATATTATTTAACTCAATATATTAAAATTCTTACACCCATTACACTATGAACCCACAAGTTATATGCTATTTTTTTTACTGAATTGAAAATTTCTATCAATTTACTTAAATGATAATGCAATGTACTAGTTTTGGATCCTAGTGTAAATTATTCATTATAGAAAAAAATATTTTTTAACTTCAAAGATATCTTTATACATGTCATAAATCTATTGAAATACAAAATCTGTTTTGAACATTTAATGTTTAATTGTTCTTATCCACTTTAAAAGTCAACGTTGGGGACAATGTTGGATTTTAAGTGTGGGGGAGGGGTCAAGTCTTGACTGTGCTAAACTATTCTTTATTGTAATATCATCAATTTCCACTACAACTTCAATATTTTGGTAAAAAATGGTTAAATGTTTTCCAAATTATTTCATTATTTTAGGCTGTATACTTTACGCAAATGGGTCTTGCCTAAGGATGAAGCTTTATTAGTAGTTTAGAACTGCTTTGATTCTGAAATTATTGAGGTTGAATGATTGTTGAGTGGTCTTACTTAGTGTTTTTATGAGATCTTGATTTAGGAATACTTTTGAGAGTGGTATGGGTAACCTGTTAGTGGAGTTATGATCATATTCCATGGAACTGGAAGTTTTATCATGATCCTAGGGGACTCATTTTTATTAATTATTAATTTAATACCTTTAATGTGACAATGCAAATGGTTTTCACAAAAGTCTTAAATTGGATTAATGTTGGCATCTCGGATTCCACAATGAATCTCTGATACCCTATATGATGGGTGAGTTTCTGCATACTATAATCCCTCTATACACCTTGAATAAGTGCATTTCACAATTCTTATCACATGATACATACCATGGAAAAAATTAAACAATGTCTCTAGGGTCAAAAATGAGTTCATTAAGGTGAGGGGAATGATGAACACAAAATGAGGAAGGGGAAAATTGTTGATATGAGAATAATTTAGGTTGTATCATTAGAGTGAATCAAAAAAATATATTAATTTTTGGTACATAGGTGACGATTCAAAATACAAGGTTCCTCTGGTTATGTTTTTTATTCCGCTATTAATCTACCTTTTTTTACTCTTATACTTAAAATATGATCTTGAATTGAAAAGTGTCATTAAGTTTTATCACATATGAGGTATGAAACTTTCTTTAATTGATGAATCTTTTTTATCTTGATTACCCGTTGAGTATTTGTTCTAGGAAATATTAAATTTGAAAAATTCATTTTCTAAATCCGATTGACATGTTTTTGTCCTTTGTTTCAAACTGATCAACACGTTACATTTTTATTTGAATCATAAATATACTTTTGTTTTCAAAGTTAATAAAGTAGTGGATGGTTTGAGGATAAACAATTATTAAGTGTGTGAGAATTTGATGAGGCTTCATTTTACATAATTTTGCCATATATTTTTAAATAATTTCTAATGTTTTAATTAATTATTATTTTACTTTTTACTAAATAAGAACACATTTTTATTTTTGGAGTTAAATTTATTAATTATTCATTTTTTGTAATTAAAATTTTATTTTCAAACTTTCAATAATTAATTAAAATCTTACATTAATTTTATTGTCTAATATGTTTTAATTATTTTAGTGTCTTAGCCATTATTTTTTAATAATTTTATATTTTTATTAATTTATTAATCAGTTTAATTGCACTTTGTTAATATTGTTGTTAATTTATTATATCATATAACACATATTAATTAATTTAAAGTAACACAATATAAATATTAGTCATCATTTAACAATTCATTAATTATAAATATAATTTTAAAAACATACTACTCTTGTTAAATTTCATTAATTTTATTGCATTAATTAACATAATTATTTAAAAAACAAAATAATTAACTACCTACATTAATTAATTTAATTTGTTAATGTAACAATTTTAAATAATTTAACTTTATTATATAAATTTTTAATTTAAGTTTTATAGTAACTTTTAATAATATAGTTGATTATTAATTTTAGTTTTAGTTTATTTCCAGTTTAAGTTTTACAATTTGGTAATTTAATCAATTAATTTAGGTTTAATTTATTTTATAATTTTATTAGTAGCATATTAATTTGTTTAAATTATTATTATTTTTATTTCTATATTCAATTGCGGAGCAGATTTGGCACCATTAGTTTCCCAGACTGTGGCACTGTTCTCCTTCATGGTGCCACCATATCCTCTCTTATGACCATTTCTATTAATTCTACTGTAATCCTGTCACGGTGCAACAACAACATAATTTCATCCACTGTTTTCCTCCACTCTTTCTCATTGTGGCACCACACCTCGTCGCTATTTCACCAACAACAATTTCTCCTTCCTTTGGCATAGTTCATCATCAAATCGTTTCCATCTTTCTCGTAGTTCAACCGTATCTTTCTTACGGTTCCACATCCCCCTCTACAATCTTCCACAAAAACTCCTCACACAACATATCCTTAACAACTATTTCTTCATCCTTCTCCCATATCATTTCCACCCAACATCAGTTTTCCCATGCGTCGCACTGGTTCCACCGGAAACCCTACATGTCGCTTCTTCACTAGGGATGAACTAGGGGAAGAAAAAAACTCTCTAATCCCTATAATACACTTTTCCCAGATTTGAAATTAACCCTATATTCCTCTTTCTATTGTAATATGTTTAGCCACTAAAGGAGTTGATCGACTACTTCACCGTGCTCTAAGGTGAACTCGGGGAGAAGAAGATCTACAGATCAAAGTTACCTGATCTGAAGATGCTCGCCCTAGTTCTGCAACCCGCCTCCACAAAGATCCACCAATGCCACTTACATTTCTGCAATGATGAGTGGTCATGAAAAAGAGTTTTCTGCACCGAACAACCATCAGATTGCATTGCTGAAGGAACAGAGACATACTGCTATGGAGTTTCCGCTGAAGATCTGAGATGGCGTGCCGCCTTGCTGTCATGATCTGAACCACTGAGATGTAGAAGGAGGAGTCCGAGATGAGGCCGGTACCGAGCTGGTGCTGCCACCACCACTAGAGTAGATAAAAGGAGGTCCAACCGTTGGGTGGAAGAATCCCTTGTAGAGGATGGTTGCAGCGGCAAGAAGAAGCCCCCCTTTGTACTATGATTAGGGGGGATAAAAAAATAATTCAAAAAAATAGAAAGATAAAAGATAAAATATAATAATAAAAATAAAAAAATTAATAATAATAGAATAAAATATTCAAACAATTAATTAAATAATCTCAAATGTTAATCTTATTAATAAAATTAAAATTAAAATTAAATACTTTAATGAATATAATAATTATAATTTATCTTATTTTTGAATAATATAATAATAAATTATAATGACTATACACAATTTTTTAAATTATAGTAATGAAAATAAAACTACTGATTTTGATAAACATAAATAATAATCTAAAAAACATATATATTGAAAAACTAAAAACTAATTTTATTAATTTAATAATTCAATAAATACTAAACTTTTAATTTAATCTAATTATTAATTAATCACCTTTATAATTAAATAAATATAAATAATAACATGTTGCTACATTAAATAAAATAACTTAGTTAGCTAATAAAATAATAACTTATAACTATTAATTTATATTTAATAACATTTAATCATTATTTAATGTAAATTTTATTTATTTATAAAAAGTTATCATTTATACGTTGATTAATTAATTTGTTTTTCTAATCTAACTGTGATATTTCACATAAGATCTGGAAACACATCTTGATACATTCAACTAACTCACCAAAATTTAGTAACATGGGCAAATCTATAACGGTATTTTAGTCATGAAAAGACACACATGTGTGGTGCACAAGTGAGAGACACTTAATGTCAGTGAAAAATAGGTGGTGACGTGTAGCATAACACAACATGATTTAAAAATAGATAAACCAGCAGAAATAGTGGGGGGGGGGCTCTTTCTCCTTCCAAGTTCACACAGAATTAGAGATTAGATGCTCCGGAAGACACATCAAATAGATGAACAAAGCTTGGAGACACCAGGAGGAGAAGAAAAAAGAATCATTTTGCAAGAATTAGAGGGGGAACTATTATACCTTCTATTTTCATTAATTTTTCTATAATTATAATAGTTAAACTTTTTTTATGAAATAAATTCTATGTAGTTCTTAGTGCTTGGAGGAACAATTAATTTTCTGTTCTTACTGCTCTACTTCTTTACAATTCATTTCCTTCAAGATATGGAATTAGTTGGCGAGATTAGTTCCAGATCTATACTTTTAATTGTTTCACACCACTCTTTCTCAATTTTAAAAACTCCATGTCCTCTCATCGAGAATGATCACGGATTCATCAAGAAAACATAATTCCAGAAATGTTGGAATTGGTTGGTGAGATTCAATTCCAACAACACTATTTCAAACTTCTTCATAGTATGGTGCTTCTGGTTGTGGAAAACTTCCAGAACCACCATTTGTGTGATTATTCTCATGGTGAGGGAGAGTGATACAACTTTTTCAAGGTTGTGAACTGAATAAAAACTTGAAAAGAAATTATTATTTCAACCGGTAGTTTATGTATTTCCCAAAGTAGTTATCTTTACCATGTTCCTTTGTATCTTCCTTCCCTTTTGTTGCCATTTTTGTATTTGCTAGTTTATTTGGTTTAAATTCTATTTATTTTACTATCTTCATATCCTAATAAAAATAAAAAAAAGATAAAAAGTTAAAAAACAATAAAGATGTTTACCTCACTGCTGACAACAGTGAGGTTTTTAGTTTTAAAACCTTAGATTTCTCACCTGCCTTCCCTTGGTTTCGACCCTGCACCACTGTGCTATTATAGGAGTTATAAATAATATTTTTATTTTTATGAAAACCTTTAGTCGAACATCACCCTCAAAATTCCAAAAAAACCAAAAAATCCATTAAAACCATAAAAATTATAAAAAAACCTTAAAAATCCATGGAAACAAAATAACACTAAAAACCCTTAAAACCCAACTTAAAACCATAACCCCCCTTATAAACATAAAAAACCATAACAACCCCTAAAAACCTAAAAACCCAATAAAAAATCAAAAAACCCTCAAACCCCCAAAAAATTTAAAAAATATAAAAACCCTTAAAACCCCTTGAAAACCCAAAAGAACCGAAAAATATGAAAACTCCCTAAAACCTTTAAAACCCTTAAAAACCCTAAAAACCATAAAATTATTTAAAAACCCTAAAAATCCTTAAAAGAAAAAAAAGACCTAAAAATCCATGAAAATTAAAAACCCCTAGAAACCCTAATACAAAAACCATAAAAATCCTAAAAATGCCAAAACCCTGAAAAAACCTATAGACCCTCAAAATCCGTACATACCCTGAACACCCCAAAGACCATATATATTCTAAAAAACCCAAAAAATCTACGAAAACCTAAAAATCCAAAAAAAACAAACTCCCTTAAAAAATGTAAAAAAATAATAAAACCCCTAAAAATCTTTAAATATATATATAAACACTTTATACCACTAAAAACTTTTAAAAAATCTAAAAAACATAGAAAACTAAAAAAAATAAAAAAAAAACGTAAAACCTAAAAGACCCTAGAAACCTTGAAAACCCAAAAAGTACCATAAAGAGACATGAAAACTCATAAAACAATAAAAATCATAAAAACCCCTAAAATCCCTTAAAACCATAAAAACCCCTAAAAATACCTAAAAATCCCTAAAAGTGTAAAAAACTTTAAATCCCCGAAGACTCAATGAAAACCATAAAAACCCCATTGAATCAATCTGAAACCTATAAAACCCCCAAAACCACTAAAATCTTTAAAAACCCTTTATACTTCAAAAAAAATAAATTACACTAAAATAACATAAAATCACTAAACAATCCCAATACCCCCAAACAAAAAAATCATAAAACCCTAAAATCCCTAAAAACACTGAAATCCAAAAAAACACTCAAAATTTGTATAAACCTAAAACCCTAAAAATCATAAAACAACCTAAAAAACCCTAAAATCTATGAAAACCTAAAAAACCTAAAAACAATGAAAACCTAATGAATCAATAAATCCCATAAGAATATTAAAAACTCTTAAAACATATAAAAACCCAAAAAACCCACTTAAATATCTAAAAAACCTTAAAACCATTAAAAATCGTAAAAACTCTAGAATACATTACAAACCCTAAAAAAGTAAAAAAAATATACTAGAAACCCCAAAAAAGACCCTAAACCCCATTAAATTCCCTAAAATCCATAAAAGCCATAAAACCCCTAAAACACTCATAATCACTAAAACACTAAAAACCATAAAACCATAAAAATCCTAAAAATCCCTAATACCCCTTAAAAATGTAATAATAATTGAAAATCCCTAAAAACTCTCTGAAAACCATAAAACCCCTAAAAACCATAAAAATAATAAAAAATTATAAAACCCATAGAAAAAAACTAAAAATTCAAAAAAACCCATAAAACCAGTAAAAATGTTGAAAAAAATATATAAATCCCTAATTTTATTTAAAAAATTCTAAAAACACAAAAATACAAAAACACCCATAAACCCATTAAAACCATTTAATCCCTTTAAACCCCTAAAAGCCCTCAAAATCAAAAAAAACCACCAAAAACCATTCAAAACATATGAATTCTAAAAATGCTCTACAAATCCCTACGAAATCAAAAAATCCCTAAAAAACCCTTGAAACCCATAAAAACAAGAAAAGCTCTAAAAATCATAAAAACAAAAAAACCCTTAATCCAACTAAAACTCTAAAAACCCTTAAAAATTTAATTTTTTTAAAAAACTATAAAAACATTAAAAACTCTAAAGAAGTCAAAAACTCAAAAAAAATGAAAAAGCCCCTAAAATCCGTGAAAACCCCTAATAAATCTTAAAAACCAATAAATCCTCCAAAACCCGTAAATACCTAAAACCCTTAAAATCCCAAAAATCATAAAAATCCTAAAAATTTCCTAAATATCCTTGAAAATATAAAAAACCTAAAATCTCTAATACTTGTTGATAAAACCTAAAAACCCTAAAACCCCCAAAACCCAAAATAAACATAAACCCATAAAAATCCATAAAAAAATATTTAAAACCAAAGGAAACCCTAAAAACCCTAAAACCCCTGAAAACTATAAAACCCCCTAAAACCAATAAAATCCCAAAACCCTAAAATAACTATAAATACACTCAAAACGGATAAAAGTGTTATAAAAATAAAAAAAAAGAAAAACTGATAAACAACAAAGAATCTCGAACAACACAAAAAGACCATAAAAACCCAAGGTGTTTGGCTGTAGGTTGATTGATCCCACCCCTCCCTTTTCTGCAGGGTATTTTTTCTAATATATTTTGGGCGGCCAGGAATAGTTGGGCCTCAAACCTTCCTTCCTAAACAAACCAATTGGACCATAAAATCCCAAAAATCCCAAAATCCCACAAAATCCCCAAAACACTAAAAACCTTAAAAATACTAAAAAAATTCATAAAAACCCTGAAAATGTAAAAAACCAGAAAAACCTCTGAAATCAATAAAACCACCTAAAAACCTTAAAATATCAAAAAAACCAATAAAACCCTAAAATTCCAATAAATACTATGATAACCCATAAAACCCCAAAAATGATAAAAAAATATATCTAAAAACTTTAAAACCCTAAAATCTAAAAAACCTAAAACACAAATAAGAACCTACAACCAAGAAAACCCCAAAACCTTAAAAATTCATGAAAACCTAAAAATCGTAAAAAATCCCTAAAAATTCCTAAATACATAAAAAAACAAAAAAAATCATTGATCACCATAATACCTGTTAAAACTTAAAATATCCCAAAACTGAATAAAATCCCAAAAAACGAATAAAAACCATAAATCCCTTTAAACCCCGAAAAATGAAAAACATATAAAAACATTAAAACCTATAAAACAGAAAAAAAAAAATCTTGAAAAAAAAAACCATAAAAACATTAAAAACCCCTAAAACCATTCAAAAATCATAACAACCCCTAAAAAAATAAAAAATAAAAAAAGAACATAAAGTCCACGAAGACATAAAAAAACCCAAAAAATACTTAAAACCTTCTAAAATCACTAAAACCCCCTACAACATTAAAAAATCCTAAACCAAAAAAACTAAAAACCAATAAAAACCATAAAAACCCTTTAAACCCCTAAAATCTTTAAAAAAATTAAAAAAACAAAATAATTACTAAAAAACATAAAAAACTCTAAAACCCCACAAACCCAAAAAACACCAAAAAACTTTAAAAAAACTAAAAACCCTTAAAACCACTAAAAACATTTATAACTATAAAATCCTTATAAATCATAAAAATATTAAAAACCCCCTTAAAAACCCTAAAACCCTCAAAATCTCTAAAACCCCCAAAACCCCTAAGATCCATAAATATTATAAAATATCCCTAAAAATCAAAAAAATGTAAAAACCCCTAAAAAATATAAAAACCCTTGAAAACTATAAAACCCCCAAAAAAGCTTCAAAACTATAAAACCCATAAAAATCATTAAACCCACTGAAAATAGTAAAACCACTTAAAACCCCTATGAAGTTAAAAACTCTAAAAAACCATTAAAACCGTAAAAAACTAAAAAACCAAAAAAACCCAAAGACGAAAAAAACATATAAAAACGATAAAACCCCTTAAAAATTCTTAAAACCACTAAACCAATCAAAATCCCTAAAACCCTAAAACCCACTAAAATTAATAAAATCACAAAATTAGATTTAAAAACACTTGAAAATTTAATAACAAAAAAATGAGAAAACCCCTGAAAACCATAAATACACATAAAAAAATAGTCCCATAAAAATCTAAAAACTAATAAAAACACTAAAAACCCATAAACCCACTAAAACTTTAAAAAATATAAAAAATTATTATAACACCTAAACAATCAAAATAAATCCCTAAAATCAAAGAAGATCTTAAAACCCATAAAAACCAAAAAAAATCCCTAAAAACCTTCAAAATACATAAAAACCATAAAAAATATAAAAAAACTAAAAAATCATTAATTATCACTCAAAATGTAAAAAATTCCTAAAAACCTAGGAAAACCCCTAAAAACATCAAAAACCTCTAAAAACAAGAAATACCCCTGAAATCCCATAAAACCCATAAAACCGATTAATAATCTAAAAATCCTTAAGACCCCAAAATTTTTAAATCTCTAAAAACAGTAAAAAAATACAAAAACAAAAGATAAAATCCAAAAAAATAATAAAACCCTAAAAACATAAAACCATAAAAATTGAAAAAACCCCCTAAAAATCATTAAAAATGTAAAAAACATGAAAAAAATGGGAAAACAACCAGAAAATAATAAAAATACATAGACCATAAAAAACGACAAATAACCATAAAAACCCAAAATATTCACTAAAAATTATAAAAACCCTTAGACCCTTAAAAATTATAAAAGACTCTAAAATACCTTAAAACCCTTAAAGACTAAAAAAATCATAAAAACCCCCAAAGACCCTAAAAACCCTAAAAAACAATGAAAATCCTAAAAACCCCAAAAAACCATCTAATTCCCCAAAAACCCCAAGAAACCCCTAAAAATATTAAAAACCAAAGAAACCAATAAAAACATTAAAAACCCACTATAACGTTAATAAAATGTATTACCCATAATAACATAAAAAAACTCTAAAAGCCATAAAAACACTAAAAACACAAAAAATACAAAAATACCCAAAAAGACAGTAATATTTTGACAAAACCTAAAAACCCTAAATCCCTAAAAGATCCCCAAAACCCAAAAAAATTATAAAAACCCTTAAAAACATAAAATTCCTAAAATAACCCTAAAAATCATTGAAACTGTAAAAAACTGTAAAACCCCTAAAAACCCTAAAAATAATAAAGCCACGAAAAAAACATAAACCCCCATAAAACCCTAAAATCCACTAGAAACATTAAAAATTGTTAAAACCACTAAATTGTTAAAATTATAAAAAACCTTAAGAAAAAAAAATTAAAAACCCCCTAAAACCACAAAAAATCCTAAACAAACTAAAAATCCCTAAAACCCCTCATAATCCCAAAAAACAAAAAAAACCCAAAAATAATAAAAATCCTAAAAAATCCCAACAAGTCTCTAAAAATGAAAAAATCCTAAAACCTGTGAAAAACCCTTGAAAACCCTAAAAACCAATAATAACCGTAAAAAACATAATGTCCCGTAAAAAAACATAAAAACCTATTAAAACACTAAAACCCCTTCAAACTGATAGAAATGAAAATAAGCTCTAAAAAACCTTAAAATCCCTAAAAAATAAAAAAAAACCCCAGGAATACCCAAAAGGCCCTAAAACCCCAAAAAAACTAGAATAACCGAAAAAATGAAAACACATAAAACCCCTCAAAATCCATAAAAAAATTGAAACCCCTAAAACATAAAATATATTATAAATACATTAAAATAACTAAAAACATAAAAACATGAAAAACCATGAAAACCCTTTAAACCATAAAAACCCTAGAACCATAAAAAACTATAAAAACCCATGAAAACCATAAAAACCACTAAGAAATCTAAAATTTATTAAACCACAGAAAACATTAAAAATCTATGAAAACCCTTAAATCATTAAAAACAAAAAAACCCCTAAAAACCCAAAGACCCTAATACCCATGAAAATCCCTAAAAACCCTAAATCCCTGAAAATGGATAAAACCCATGTAAATACCTATAAATAATAACCCCCCCAATTATAAAAAACATAAAAATCCTAGATAATCCATGAAAATGTAAAAACCCAAAATATTTTGAAAAGCCTATAAAACCCATAAAACCCGTAATAACATTAAAAACCTTAAAAACCAATAAAAACACTAAAAACCTACTAAGACATTAAAAAATTATAAATCTCCTAAAATTTCAAAAAGCTCTAAAAGAATTAAAAACTCTAAAAAACTCTAAAAAATCCTAAAAACCCCAAAGACCCCAAACTCTTAAAAAACCCCTAAATCCCTTAAAACACATTTAAAACCCATAAAAACCCTTTAAAACCATAAAAATCATAAAAACCATAAAACCCATAAAAATTATTAAAAATTATTAAAAATACATGAAAATGCAAAAAACCCTAAACAACTTGACAACCCCTAAAATCCATTAAAATACAGAAAAAACATTAAAACCCATAAAAATTAAAAACCCTAAAAAATCACTAAAAACTCTAAACATCCTTTAAAAACCTAAAAATTTTACAAACCCTAAAAACTATGAAAACCCAAAATATCTCAAAAGAAACCCAAAAACCCCAAAAACACCCTAAAAACCCAAAACCCCCTAAAAACCTCAAAAACATTGAAAACCCTTAAAACCCCTAAAAACACTAAAAACCATAAAAATTCATAAAAGACCTAAAGATTCTCTAGGAATCCTTAAAAGACTAAAATTCTCTAAAACCCTGAAATCCCCTTGAAAACTATAAAAACTACTAAAAACATTAAAAAAAAAAATAAAACCCATGAAAACCATAAAAAACAACTAAAAACACAAAAAAAACCTTAAAAACCCTAAAAACTAAAAATAACCTTAGAAATCCAAAAAAGACACTAAAAACCTTGAAAACACCTTAAAATACCTAAAACATTATGATCCCTGAAAACCCTGAAAATCTTTAATATAAATAAAAAACCCTAAAAACCACAAAAAACATAAAGTCCACAAAACACCTTAAAACACAAAAATTCTAAAAACTTGGAAACCCGCTAAAACCCCATAAAAACCTTAAAACTCCTAAATACCTAAAAAATTATAAAATCCAATAAAAATGAAAAAACCCACAAATAACACTAATAACCTTAAAACCACTAAAAATGTTAAAAACTCTAAAAACCCTAAAAATCCTTAAAACCCCATAAAAACTAAAAAACTCCTCAAACCATAGAGTTATCATTAAAGCCTTGAAAACCCTAAAAACCCAAAAAAATGAAAATTTCTAAAAACCATAAAATACCTAAAAACATAGAAACTAGAAAATCCTAAAAATCCATAAAAAACCATGAAAAGAAAAAAACCCTAAAGACGTAAAAAACTAAGAAAACCATAAAAATGCGAACACCCTCCCATAAAACCCTAAAAACATGAACTATATCTAAAAACCTTAAGAAAACTCTAAAAACTCTAAAACCCCTAAAACATCAAAAGAAACCCCAAGAAAACCCAAAATACGCTAAAAACGTGAAATCCCTAAAAAACCCTTAAAACACTGAAAACCCTAAACCCTCAAAATCCATAAACACCTAAAACCATAAAGACCATTAAAATCATAAAAAATCACTAAAAATAAAAAAAAATTAAAACCATGAAACACCTCCAAAAACCATGAAAACCCCATAAAACATTAAAAAACTAAAAACACAACAAAGCCGTTCAACCCTTAAACATTATTAGATTCTCAAAAGACCTTAATAAACCTAAAAACCCAAAAAACCAATAAAAACCCACAACAAAAATAAACACCACAAAACCATTATTAACCATAAAATACCATAAACCAATAAAAATACCTAAAAATGTAAAAAAATAATAAACCCAAAAAATCATTAAAAACCCTATAATTTCCTAAAAATTAAAAAAAAATTAAAAATTGTGAAAAACATCTAAAAATCAGAAAAACACCTAAAAACCATTAAAAAAATAATACCCCATAAAATCTCTAAAAAACCATTAAACACCATTAAGCACTTAAAATCCCATAAATGATAATGAACTCTAAGAAACCTAATAAATGCTAAAAAACTAAAAAACTTGAAAACACTAAAATCCACTAAACATAGATAAACAATGGAAATCACTAAGAACCCTCAAAATCTGTAAAAATAGTAAAAACACTAAATCCATAAATATCCTAAAAATACTAGATAATATATAAAATCATAAAACACAAAAAAACACAAAAAAAAACCCTTGTGAAGACCAAAAAACCCATAACAAGTCTAAAAACCCATAACAACCAATGATAAAAACTCTAAAAAATATTAAAACCATAAAAATAAAAAACCCTAGAAAACCCAAAAGACCCTAAAAACCATAAAACCACATAAAAGCCTAAAAATCCTAAAAAAACCAAAGAAATATTTGAAATTCTAAAACACCCCTTAAACCCCTAGATACCCCCTGAAAATGAAAAAACCCATTAAAACGATAAAATCCCATAAAAACAAAAAACCAACTAAAAACATTTAAAACAAAAAACCCCAAAATCATTAAAAATATATAAATAACCTCAAAAACCCAAAAAAATACTCATAACAGCCTAGAAAGTCAAAAATACCCAAAAAATATTGAAAACCCCTAAAACACAAACCCCCCTAAATCCTTCAAAATCCCTGAAAACCCTAACAACCCCAAACACCGAAAAAATCCTAAAAATTATCTAAAAATCACTAAAAATTTAAAAACTCTAGAAATCATGAAAAACCCATGAGAATTATAACAACATCAAAAACCATAAAAACCATAAAAACTCATATAACCCATAAGAAACCGCTAAAACTGTAAAAAACCTTTAATCCATAAAAAATAAAAAAAACTTGGAAAAACATTAAAACCATAAAAGATCAAAAAACACTAAAACACCTAATGACCATGAAAACCCCCCCTAAAAACATCAAAACCATTAAAACAATAAAAACCATCCAATTTCCTAAAAACCATAAAAAAGTAAAAAAAATTAAAATCCTAAAGGGCTTAAAATCCATAAAATTTAAAAAAACCCTAAAAACCCTTGAAGCCCATGAAAACCATTAAATCCCTAAAAATGTTAAAAATTCTGAAAACCAATAAAAACCATAAAAAACCACTATAGACATTAAAAACCTTCAAAACCTAAAAAAATGTTAAAAACTCAAAAAACCCAAAAAAACCCTAAATAATAAAATAAACCCTGAGAAATCCAAAATACGTGAACACCCCTAAAAAACTTACAAACCCCTAAAGCATCATAAAACCATAAAACAATAAAAACACCAAAACCAATAAAAATTAAAAACATTAAAAAAACTATAAAAAACCATAAAACCCAAAAAAAACTCAAAAAAACAAAGAAAACAAAACATGACCCTAAAAACCATGGAAACCACTAAAAACACATAAAAACATGAAAACCCAAAATACCCTCAAAATCCCTAAAACCCATAAAAACCATAAAACCCTAAAAATCCCTAAAAATATCGGAAAACATAAATAACCATAAAACCCTCAAAACCCCATAAAACCTAAAAAACCGCCAAAAACCTTAAGAATGCTAAAAATAGAAAAAAAACCATAATATTCTAAAAATCCTCAAAACCCATAAAAATGTGAAAAACACTAAAAAACATTAAAAACCCTTAAAAACTCAAAAAAAAACTAATGCCCCAAAAGATCCAATAAATCTTAAGAACTCCTGAAAACCCCAATAAAAGCCCATATTCCATAAAACCACTAAAACCTCTAAAACCCATAGAAATCCAAAAAAACCATAAAATTCTCTGGAAATTTAAAAGTACCATTAAAAAGATGAAACACCCTAAAAATAATAAAAACCCCTAAAACCATAAAATAACATATAATCCCAAAAAAAGTCAAAATAAACTCTAAAAACCCACAAAATCCTTAAAATGTTAAAAAATATAAAAAATAATAAGAGCCCTAAAAACTCAAACAAAACCACTAAAAACCCCAAAAGACCAGAAAAACGATTAAAATCCACAAAAATATTAAATAACATAAAAACCCTAGTAATATACACAATCCCTAAAAACCCTTAAAACCATAAAAATCTTAAAAAACACAAAATAACCATGAAAATGTAAAATCTCATAAAATTCATGAAAACCCCTGGAAAAAACATAAAAACCCCTAAAAAATAAATAATATAAAAACCATTTAAAACCCTAAAAATGATTAAAAACTCTAAAAACCATCAAACCATGAAAAACAACAAAAATCCCTAAACCAAAAAATACCCTAAAAACTATAAATCCCTAAAACCCTAAAAAACATGAATTCCCTTAAAAATAATCAAAATTCCTAAAAAAAACATTAAAACCCATAAAATTCAAAACAAATCCCTAAAAACTAGAGAAAACATAAAAAATCCTAAATACTTTGAAAACCATAAAACCCCTAAAAACCTTTAAAAAACTAAAGACCCATAATGAATTAAACCCCAATAAACATAAAAACACTTAAAACCCATAAAATTATTAAAACCCTACAAAACACAAAAAAATGTAACAACCAAAAAGAACCTAAAAATCCCAAAAACCCCTAAAATGCATAAAAATCATTAGAAAACCCTAAAACCCTAAAAATCCCAAAAAAACACTAAAACCCAAAAAAACCATAAAAATAAAAAAAACACCCTAAAATGACAAAAAACGTAGAAACCCATGAGACCCCTAAAATCCCTAAAAACCCATAAAAAATTAAAACCCCATAAAAACCTTAAAACCTAAAAACCCATAAAACCCCAAAAAACCATTAAATACATAAAAAACACTTAAACTGGCTAAAAAATTATAAACTCGAAAAACATTAAAACACCTAATAAACTCAAAAAACACAATAACATCAAAAAATCCTAAAACCCCTAAAACCACTAAAATCTCAAAAAACACCTAAAACCCCTAGAAACCCACAAAATCTCTAAAACTCTAAAAATAAATAAAACCATAAAAATCCAAAAAAATCCCTAAAATCCCTAAACACTTAGAAAAACCCTAAAAACTCATGAAACCCATTAAACCCCTTAAATCCTTTAAAAATGATAAAACCCCATAATAACCCTAAGAACCTATAAAACCCCACAAAAACCTGTAAACCTCCTAAAATTCCAAAAAACTCCAAAAAACCTTAAAAAACCTAAAAATATAAAAAAACTCTAAATAAAACAATCCCTAAAACACTTCAAATCCCATAAAACCCACACAACCATAAAACCCCTCAAGATCCATTAAACCCTAAAAACCCCTAAACCCATAAAAATCATAAAAATTTAATAAAATGTCACGACCCGTCCCCCAGGGCCCGTATCGTGACTACCCCAAGCCCGCCTTCCATAGGTCAGGGGCTGGTGACTAGCACCAAAGGCGTAATTCCCTAAAACTGGGAAGACATTGCCATTATAAAACGTAAACACACACACAAATAGAGTACAAGCAGAAGCAAACACTATGTAAAAGCTGTATAACAAGTGTACTGAAACTAAAGGGGTTAGAAATACAAGTCCAATAGTAAAGTACAAGGAGAAGACAAACTAGTACAGCTAAAAAGACAAATAGTAGGAAGGTTTCTAGCAGCTCTTGAATCATCCTCTGGGGTTTCTACCTAAAGGGTTGGTACATATGGTCTCCATAGCACTCCACGTCCATCAGACTCCACCGTGTACAGATTCTTCGTAAGGTCCTCCTTCGGGTACTGTCCAGTCCTGGCGCTCTCAGCCTCTGTCAGTGTTGCCTGTTATCTGTATCCAACACAACGAGGTGCTGGAATAGCCCGTGTAGGGGTGAGTATAACAATACTCAATAGGGACCTCGAGACCCTCATGGTCTCACAAAGTATGATTTCAATAGATAACCATTACTTAGGTATATACTCATGCATATACCTAAGTTATCAAGTAACCCATCTTAATCATGAGGAAAACACAAAGTTCAATAACATAGCTCAACCCAGTATTTTCATTATCAAAACCACATCTTCTAGGGAACTCCTACTCTGTCGAGTAAAATTGCCTTGTTACGACTCTGAGGCGCATCTCACCAACCTTAGACTGCTGAGGTGCTCCTCCTGTCAAGTATCGTGGGCTTGCTACCAACTACCAGGCGCTTCATCCATTGTGGGTCTGCCACCAAACTGGGTGCTCCCCCTAATAGGCGTCAGAGGTACTCCTCCTTTCGAGTACGGTGGGTCTGCTTCCAACTACCAAGAGCTTCGTCCACCATGGGTCTGCTGCCAAACCGGGTGCTCGATCCACTCTGCTAATAGAATCACTCTAAGTCGAATCAGTAAAGAAGTCGTCATGTCTACAACAACTAGGTCTCCGCAATCAGTATGGTAGTCTCTGAGAGGATACGCTCCACAAGCTACTGGTTGATACTCTAAGTCTCACGAAGTCTCAAGTGGACGTATCTCAAAGGACACCCACATCAAAGGGGTCTCAACGCAACAGACAGTGCGTCAATCAGACGCACAGTATGTGAGTTATTAGCATTTTAGTCCCGGGGTCCCGGTTGGATTTGTGTACGGACCAACCTGGTTGTGACTCAACTATACCCCGAACTCCCATGGGGTATTCTCAAAAGGACAGTTATGCTCTAAGAATACTAGCACCGCTAACGGTTCGTCAAATAGATGTCTGATGCCAAAGATAAGGCCCAAGAAGGTAATGGGTCAGTAATGGGCCCGGGTCCGGTCCGACCCAGTCGGAACGACTCGGCCCAACCCAGACTGGGCCGACCCGGTTCGACTCTCTGAGTCTGAATTGGCCCATTAGGTGGGTCATCCCACTAGGTTTTGACAAGGTCCACTGGGCTCGGCCCAGTGGACTGCGAGGGTGGTTCGGTCCGGTAGTCACAACGTAGGGGGTTTGGTAACTCGGTCTGGGAGACCAGGCCGGTTCGGCCAGCGACACCGTGGGGAAATTCGTGGGTTGTCTTGGGAGGCCGGTGGCCGGGAGGCCTGCAGGCTGGCCACGTGGGGCGCGAGAAGGTCGTCTGGGCACCGACAGACCACAGGTGAACAGTGTAGGGCACTGGGGTGCCAGGCAGGCCGCCGGTAGAGGCTGGGCAGGCCACTGGGAGGGCGCAAGAGTGCTGAGCAAGCCATTGGTGGGGCACTGGGGCGCCGGGCAGGCCGCCGACGGAGCGCGGGGGCACCGGGCAGGCCGCCGGTGGCGAGCGGGGGCGTCGGGCAGGCCGCCAACGAGGCGTGGTGGCACTGGGCAGCACGCAAGTGGAGTGCGGGGGTGTCGGGCAGCGCACCAGGGCAGCGAGCCGGGGCACAGGAAGCACGCCAGGGCGCTGCGGGGGCAGCGCGGTTCGCGGAGGCCACGGGTAGCGCGACCCTTGTTCATCATCCTCGTCGTCATCGCCTCTTTTCCAAGTCATCGTAATCGAATAAGAACAAATAGGGGGAGAGTCGGACCATGTTCGTGCGGCCCGAGCCCTCCTCATTATGGTGATATAAATTGGCGATTCTCATACCATAACTTTTTTCGACGAAGAAAGTGGTTTATAATCAAAAAGAAAATTACACAAAACTCCCTAGCTTTGATTTTCCGGTAGTCGTTCGTTGATGTCGTGGAAGGATGGTTGTCAATCCACGGTAGACGATCACGTCCCATGTCAAAGGGGTCTGAGGAAGAAGGCCAGAGAAGAAGAGTGTCACCGACATTCTTCATTTTCTTCGCGCTCTTTGTTGGAGAACATAATCCTCCAAGTGTTGGGCGTCGTGGAACTTTACCATCGCATAGTTTCTTGGTGAAGTCATCCAAAATCATTCTCCCAAGATCCGTATTTATAGGATAGGTGGGAAGGTAGGTAACGATCATTGGAATTTGTGACGGTTCATTTATTTGGAACCTTCCGAAATTCCAATGACACTGTTACATAATTTAAAAAGGGGAAATCCAATTAATTTATGCCGGCTCAACGATGTGTTGCGTTGGAAAAATTAATTCTATGTCAATTGGCACAATAAATTGTGTGTGCATTGGAACAATTAATTATGTGTTTGTTGGCACAATTAATTGTGTGTGCGTTGGCACAATTATGGTGGAGAACGTCAAGAGGATCTCCCTCATTTATGAGAGAGTTGAGAGGTTTCATCCTCCACCATCAATAGGGGTCAGGTGGTCTGCACCTCAATTATCCTCCCACAGGAGGTTATGTTCAGGTGGTCCCCATCACCATAACCTCTCATGGGAGATTAGGGTGTGGCGGTCCCACCACCAACTTCCAAGGGGAGGTTTTAACCAACACACTCAACACATGCCAGCTTAAAAAAATAAAGTGTTGTACTTTATTTTATTATTTTTTTATAAAAATCCAAAAACTATCTTTTATTCCTGAACATCATCCATCAAGGTGAATGTATAATTAAGTGAATAATGGAACTATGAGTTCAAAGGTGCCCTCAAATTTCAGTTCCGAGCACCGGTTCAAGAGTTATAAAAACCCTCTCGTACGTTTACTGAACGTACCCGAATAAAACTTCACAAATTGATTCTGAGCACACCGGGCCTAGGAATCAAGCACTGTCAGAAACTACAGACTCGTAAAATTCCCATGCATTTATGAAAAAAAAATTCCATGGAAATTTCGGATCTTGAAATTCTCCCCACCTCAAGGCTTTATGCCCCCGTAAGCTACAACTCGAACTAAGGGAACAAATGGGGGTACTGACCGTGCATCTTAGCCTCCTGCTCTCATGTGCTCTCTTAGAGGTTCCCTTTCTGCCAAATAACGTGCACCAGAGGCATCGAACGTCCACATAGGATCTGCTGTTATCGATCCTTAATCTCCACTGGAACCTCCATGATATTTTCCCCACCATCGATGTCCAGATCACTGTGGTCGACGATGTGGGATGGGTCGTGCACGTATCTCCTCAACTAAGATACATGGATGACGTCATGCACCCAGTGAAACTAAGGTGGTAGTGCTAAGAAGTAAGACACTGCTTCTACTGTGCTGAGGACCTAGAAAGGTCCTATGATCCATGGAGATAACTTGTCGCCACAACCAAATCTCAATAGACCTCATCGAGGTGAGGCCTGTAGGAAGACTTGGTCTCCATCCTTCAACTCCAAAGGCCTCCATCTTCTATCTTCATAAGACTTCTGCCTGCTCTGCGTAGTCTTCATCCACTCATAGATGATCTGAACCTTCTTCGTGGTAGCCCGTACCATCTCTAGTCCCACTAGTGCTGACTCATCTGGGTCTGTCAAACATAGTGTCGATCTGCAAGGTCGTCCATACAAAGCCTGAAAAGGTGCCATACATATGGTGGAGTGATAGCGGTTTTTGTTGGAAAACTACACAAAAGTTAAGTGGTCCTCCCAGCTACAACATTAGTCGACGACGCATGCACGGAGCATCTCATTGAGGGTCTGAATGTACCTCTCGGTCTGACCATTCGTCTGAGGATGGAAGGCGGTGCTCAAGGGAAGTTGTGTCACGAAAGCCTCCTACAACCCCTTCCATATCCGGGAATTGAATCATGCATCATGTTTAGAGACAATAGAATATCGTACTCTATGTAAACACACAATCTCTTGCACGTAGAGGAATCCCAAGCTATCAACTGAGCCCTGCTCTCTGATCGGTAGAAAGTGGGACGACATGGTGAGTCGGTCAATGATCACCCATATCGAATCATGACTCATGGATGTACGTGGAAGACCCATAACTAAGTCCATGGATATCACATCCCACTTCCACTCCGGGGCCTCTAAGGGTTGAACCAAGCTTGCTGATACCTGGTGCTCTAAATTCACTTGCTGACAATTGAGGCACCATGAGACAAACTCTGCTACTGCCTTCTTCATACCTGGACACCAGTGCTATCGTCGAAGGTCCTCATACATCTTCGCCACTCCTAAATGTACCACTAGATGGGAATAATGGAACTCCCTCAAAACATCATCATGAAGTGCAACTGGTACCATGATACGACCTCTAAAGAGGATGGGGTGCTCCCCACCTTTAGAAAATCCATCAATTTCCCACCCTATGGATTTTTGAGCACGTCGCAACTCACATTCAACATCCCCATACTGCACCTCCCTAACTCAATAAAGATGTGGGAGAGTGATTGTAAGAAACTGTAGATAGTCTGCCCCATCTCTATTCACAAATGATATCTTTAAGGCAGGCAATTGCTTTGTCGCCTCTCATAGTAGTTGTATACCAGTCCTCCTGATGAGCGCATCCTCAATAACATTTCCCTTCCCAAGAGTATAGAATATCATGATGTCATAGTCCTAAAGGAACTCAAGCCATCATCGCTGTCTCAGGTTCAAGTCCTTTTGAGAGATGATATACCTGTGACTCTTCTAATCAGAGTGCATGGTAAAACAATCTATCATTCGATAGTGCTGCCACATATTCAAGTCGAAGACCATTTCTTCTAACTTTAGGTATTGGGTAGCATAGTTCTACTCATGTTTTCTTAGATTCCATGAACCATATGTGATTATATCTCACTCTTGCATCAAGAAACACCCAAGTTTAGTCCCTGATGCATCGCAGTAGACTACATACCCTATGTCTTCCTCTGGAAGCCTCAAGATGGGGACACTAGTCAGCCTCTACCTCAGCCCCTGAAATCTCTACTGGTATCACTCCGACCACACGAAGGGTTTCCCCTTATTCATCAAGACTGGTAGAAGTGCTACAAATTTAGAGAAATATAGAACAAATATTTTTTAGTATCCATCCAATCCCAAAAAACTCTGTACCTCCGTCACACTCCTGGGTGGCCCCCATGCAAGTACCACCTCGATCTTTTCTGGATTCACTATAACTCTAGCCCTTGAGGTGACAGGACCCAAAAAGTGGACCACTCGAATCCAAAACATGCACTTCGAGAGATTACCATAATGCCGGTGCTCTCAGAGTGTGTCCTGCACTACCTACTAATGGTAGGCATGCTCCACCTCAGTAGTCGAGAAGATAAGTATGTCATCAATGAAGACTACGACAAAGAAATTGAGGTATGTCTAGAAGATCCTGTTCATGAGACTCATGAGCACTATTGGAGTGTTGGTTACACCGAAGGGCATAACCAAGAACTCGTAGTCGCCGTAACGACACCTAAAGGTCGTCTTATGCACATCCTCATCTTGAAATCTGAGCTGGTGATAGCCTGATCTGAGGTGTATCTTTGAGAACCATTGTGCTTCCTTGAGCTGATCAAAGAGGTCTTCAATCATTGGGGAGTGGGTAATTATTCTTCAAAGTCACATGGTTCAGGTGACGATAGTAGACACACAGCCTCAAGATCCCATCCACTTTCATGGAGAACTTAATCAGGGCTTCCTAGGGAGAAACACTGGGCCGAATGAATTCCTTTCCCTGCATGTCCTCATGTTGTACCCTCAACCCGCGAATCTTAGTAGGAGCCATCCGATATGCTGGAATAGATATCGGTGTCGTCCTGGGGTACATGTCAATGTAGAAGTCCACCTCTCTACGAGGAGGTAGTACTGAAACATCGTCATGGAAAACTTCCTTGTACTGGTCCACCACTACAGGATATGCCAGACTCTGCACATCAACTGCTCCGAGGGTAAGGGAATCCAACTGGTGAGTGATCAGTTGTACCCTCCTTCAAGTAAGTCCATCCTATGCCGAAAAGGTTCCATTCTCGCCGGTGAAGGTAAACCTGGTCCAATCAATGTAGAAACACCTCACATTTCGCCTAATATAGTTGATCTGAGTATGGACTATATATAACCAGTCCATACCCAAGATGACATCATAAGGCCTTGACACCACTACTAGGAGATCCCAACTAAAGCTCTCGCCTCCTAGAGTAAGCTCACACTGTAGGCACCAGTGCGCAATCATCGAATCAGCTCCCATTAGAGTCTCCAGCCGTAAGGATTGAACCAACAGCTCCTTCGGAATCTCCGAGATCGGAATGAGGGAGGTGGCAATGAAAGAGTGACTGGTACCCTTGTCTATAAGAACTATATCTAAGGTGGAATAGACACAGATCATACCTTGAATCCTCTCCGGAGCTCAATGGTTGTATGCCTCAGCTTCCTGAAGTTGAGCTCTCCCATGTCCACCCGCTCCATACGGTCGGTGTGGACCTCTTGGTGGTGGTGGTGGTAACACCTCGTAACATCATCCACCACCACCTGTACGGCTAGTTCCTCTTCCACATATACCTATTCCCTGCAGATCACCTCGATCATACCTCTACCTCTTCTTGGGAGGTCCCTCAACTGTCTGCTGATCATCAGAGCGGTGGGTCAGATAGTCATGTGCCATGTGACCAAGCCCATCACATGAGTAACATTGTCCGCTCCTGGTATGTATGGATCTGTCTCCACTCTGGGTGCCCCGAAAAATCGATCCTGAGTCGTGCGGTCAACAATATATAGGTCTGGTTCTCTTGGACCTCTACGACAACTGTCTACTGCCAGCTATAGAAGACTCTGCTGCGTGTTGATGAGTAGTAGGTTTCTCTGCTGGTGACTACTCATCTAGGAAAATCCCTACGAGGAGCACTCTCTCTAACACCCCCACCTATGTCGGGATGATGAGGGAGATCATCGAGGCTCTGATCTCTCACCTAAGTCCCTGCTCAAAAGTTCGGGCCCTGCAGAATGAGTCATGTACCATATCAGTGGAGTAGCGCGAGAGGTCGGTGAACCTTGCTGAGTACTGAGCTACACTCATGCTGCCCTACTGAAGATGAAGTAGCTCTTGTATCTACACTGCTCGAAGGGTGGATGATAAAAATTATACCCGGAACAGGCTCTTGAAGTCTTCCCATAGAAGTGATGCCTCATCATGTATCTGGAGCATCAGGCTCCACCATATGCTTGTTGCTGCCTAAAGGAGGCTAGCAGAAAGGGTCACCATGAAGTCAGCTAGTGTCCCTACCAGTCTGAAGACTCTCACCACAACCTCCACCAAATCCTCAGCCGCCTGTGGGTATGTCTCTCCCCTGAACCTGGGTTGCCTCTAGAACTAGAACTCGTGCAGCGCGCTCAAGCGGCGTGCACTCTCTACTACTGGGGTTGGTGGCATCGGTGGCCGAACGGAAAGTAGTACCACTGGTGCCTGAGCTGGTGCCTCAACTGGATGAGGGCCCTATACTGAGGCCTCATTGCTCGGCAGGCTATCAGTAGGAACAACTCTCAGGGCTCTAACTGTTCGTCCGCAGGGAGGCATCCTGAAAGAAGCATATGCGAAATGGTCATAGACTAAACCTGGTGAGCTAACCTAGTTTGAGATTACTTAAAGAAAAATTTTGAAAACACGCATGCAATTAGTGTTTTTGTGTACTGAGTCGAAATTCTATAGTCAGGGTCTTGGTGTATGGATACGTCGGTCGTCCTCACCAACACTGGACTCCCTGAACTGAAAACCACACTTATCACACTTAACACTATTACTTCACAGAAGATAAATACTAGAGCCCTAAGTTCTGCGGTAGAACCAATGTCCTCTGATAACAATTTGTCACAACCCGTCCCCTGGGGCCCGTATCGTGACTACCCCAAGCCCACCTTTCATATGGTATGGACTGGTGACTAGCACCAAAGGCGTAATTCCCTAAAACTAGGAAGGCATTTTCTTTATAAAATGTAAAAACATACACAACCAGAGTTCAAGAGGAAGAAAAAACTAAGTAAAAGCTATATAACAAGTGTACTGAAAGTAAAGGGACCAAAAATACCAGCCTAACATTAAAGTACAAGTAATGGACAAACAAGTAAAACTAAAAAGACAAACAACTGGAAGGTGTCTAGAAGCTCCTGAATCATCCTCCGGGGTTCCTACATGAAGGGTAGGTACAGATGGCCTCCACAGCACTCCATGTCCATCAGACTCCACTGTGTAACAATACGTCGTAAGGTCCTCCTCTAGGTACCATCCAGTCCTGGCACTCTCAGCCTGTGTCAGCACTGTCCATCATCAGTATCCAATACAACGAGGTGCGAGAATAGCTCGTACATGGGTGAGTATAACGATACTCAGTAGAGATCCTGAGACCCTAAAGGTTTCACAAAATCCAACCAGGATAAACCACAATGTAAGATTTCAATGGATAACCATTGCTTAGGTATATGCCCATACATATACCTAAGTTATCAAGTAACCCATCTCAATAACGAGGAAAAAAATGAAGGTCATTAACTCAAATCAAACCAGGATTTTCATTATCAAAACCACGACTGCTGGGGAACTCCTCTTCTATTGAGTATAGTGTCCCTGTCGAGACTTTGAGGCGTTTGTCACTATCCTTAGACTGTCGAGGTACTCCTCCTGTCGAGTACCATGGGTTTGCTACCATGTACCAGGCGCTCCATCCGTTGTGGGTCTGCCGCAAAACCGGGTGCTCCCCTTAATAGCAGTCAGAGGTACTCCTCTTGTCGAGTACTGCAGGTCTACTACCAACTACCAGGCACTCCGTCCGCTATGGGTCTGCTGCCAAACTGGGCCCTCTATCCATTCGGAAAATTGAATCACTCTAAGTCGAATCAGTCTAGAAGTCGTCAGGTCTACAACAACTTGGTCCCCAAACTCTGTATGCTCGTCTTCAGGAGGATCAGGTCCACGAGCTGCTGGTCGATACTCCTAGTGTCACGAATTCTCATGTGGAAGTATCTCAAAAGACCACCACGTCATAGGGGTATCAACACAACATAGGGTGTGTCAATCAGATGCCTGGTCTGTGAGTTATTAGAATTTTAGTCCCGAAGGCCTGGTTGGATTCATGTATGAACGGACCTGACCGTGACTCAACTATACCCCGAACACCCATGGGGTATTCTCAAAGGGACGGATATGATCCATGAATATTGGCGTCGTTGCTGGTTCATCAAACGGACATCCGATGCCAAAGATATGTCCCAAGAAGGTAATGGGTCAGTAATGAGCCTGGGTTCGGTCCGACCCGGTCGGACCGACTCGGCCCAACCCAGTCTGGGCAGACTCGGTCTGGGTCAACCTAGTCAGACTCACTGGGTCTGACCTGGCCCATTGGTTGGTTCAGCCTACTATGTTTTGACCCGATCCCCTGGGCCCGACCTAGCGGACCGCGAGGGCGGTTCAGCCTTGTAGTCGCCACGTAGGCAGTTCAGTAAATCGGCCTGGATGATTGGGTCGGTTCGGCCAGCGACACTGCGGGGGAAGCTGCGGGTTGGCTTGGGAGGCTAGTGGCTGGGTGGCCAGCCGGCAGGCCATGCGGGGCGCGGGCAGGCCGGTTGGGCGCCGACAGACTACGGGGGCACCGGGTAGGGCGCCGGGGTGGAGGGCAGGCCGCCAGCAGAGGCCGGACAGGCCGCTGGGAGGGCGCAGGGGTGCTGGGCAGGCCGCCGGCGGGGCGCGGGGGCACCGGGCAAGCTTTCGGCATGAAGCGGGGGCGTCGACAGTGCGCCATAGGAATGCAGGGGTGGCAGGCAAGGCGCCGGTGGGGCACGGGCAGCGCACCGGGGCAGCGCGCTTGGGCGCGGGAAGTGCGTCGGGGCGCTGCGGGGATGGTGCGGTTCGCAGAGGCCGCGGGTAGTACGGCCCTTGTTTTCTGTCCTCATCGTCGTCGCCTCTTTGCCAAGACGTCATCATCAAACAAGAACAAACAAGGGGAGGTTCGGACCGTGTTCGTGGAGCCGGAGCCCTCCTCATTATGGTGATAGAAATTGGAGATTCTCATACCATAACATTGTTCGATAAAGAAATAGGTTTATAATCAAAAAGAAAATAACTCAAAACTCCCTACCTTTGATTTGCTGATAGTCGTTCATTGACATTGCGGAAGGATGGCCATCAATCCGTGGTAGATTATAACATCCCACATCGAAAGGGGTCCGAGGAAGAAGGCCGGAGAAGAAGAGCGTCGTCGGCGTTCTGTGTCTTCTTTGTTGGAGAGCATAATCCTCCAAGTGTTTGGCGTCGTGGCACATTACCAGCACATCGTTGCTTGGTGAAGCCGTCCCAAATCCTCCTCCCAAGCTCCATATTTATAGGAGAGGGGGGAAGATAGGTAACGTTCATTGGAATTTATGACAGTTCATTTATTTGGAACCTTCCTAAATTCTAACCACACTATTACTTAATTTAAAAAGGGGAAATCCAATTAATTTATGCATGCGCAGTGATGTGGTGCGTTGGAAAAAATAATTATATGTGCATTTTCATAATTAATTGTGTGTGCGTTGGTAGAATTAATTGTGTGTTCGTTGGACCAATTAATTGTGTGTGCGTTTGCACAATTAATTGAATGTGCATTGGCACATTTAATTGTGTGTGCATTGGCACTATTATGCTGGAGGAGGTCAAGAGGCTCTCCCCCATTTATGAGGGAGTTGAGAGGTTTCATCCTCCAACATCAATATGGGTTGGGTGGTCCCCACCTCAATTATCCCCCCATTGGAGGTTATGTTTGGGTGGGCCCCACCACCATGACCTCTCATGGGAAGTTAGTGTGTGGAGGTCCCACCACTAACCTCCAAGAGGAGGTTTTAACCAACACACTCAACACATGGAAGCTTAAAAAATAAAATAAAGTGTTGTACATTTTTTTTTATAAAAATTCAAAAACAAACTTTCATTCCTGACCATCCGCAATCGAGGTCAAAGTCATCTTAAGCGAATATCGGTGCTGCGAGTTCAACGGTGCCCTCAGATTTCAGTTCCGAGCACCGGTTCAAGAGTTTTAAAACCCCACTCGTACTTTTACTGAACGCACCCATACAAAACTTCAGAAATTGATTCTGGGCACACCGGGCCTCGGAATCAAGCGCCGTTAGAAACTGCGGACTCGTAAAATTCCCATGTATTTAAGAAAAAAATCCACGGAATTTCTGGGTCTTTACATTAAATCCCTAAAAATGTAAAAAATCCTAAAAACTATATAAAAATTCTGAAAAAACCCGCTAAAACATTCAAAACATAAAACCCATAAAAATACAGAAAACCGCTAAAGAATCTAAAAAACATTAAAACCCCAAAAAATAGTTAAAAAATACAAAAAACCTTAAAACACATAAAAACCAAAAAAAAAAGAAAAGAAAACTTGGAATCCCTAAAAAACCTAAAATCCACTTAGATTCCTGACAAATCCTATATCACTAAAATCCCGAAAACCCCTAAAAAACCTAAAAACCATAAAAATCCCAAAAATACCTATAAATACCTAAATAAATAAAAAAACATAAAACCCCTAGAAAACCCATAAAAACAAGAAACATACCTCAAAACCTTAAAAAACAAATAAATTCCCTATAAACCACTGAAAATTATAAAAAATCATAATCCCATAAAAATTTTAATAAAATCTAAAAACGATAAAAACCATAAAAACAAAAAAAACCAAATAACATAAAATACCCTAAAAACTATGCAAAACCTATAAGACACTAAAAACCTTGAAAATCACTAAAAACCCTTAAATCCAAAAAAACCATAAAAATCCTAAAAATATCAAAAAATGAAAATAATATATTAAATACCCTAATACCCCTAAAAACTATAAAACCCCAAAAAACATTTAAAAACCTTAAAAACCCTAAAACCAATAAAAACCCAAAAGAAACATAAAACCCCATAAAATATAAAAAACTCTAAAATTATTTAAACTCTACAATACTAAAAAAACCCTAAAACCCAAAAAAAATCCCAAAATACCAAGAAAAACAATAAAAACACTAAAGGCCCCTAAAACCACCCAAATCCCTTAATATCTTGAAAAACATAAAAATATTAAAAAATCATTGAACCATAAAAACTCTAAAACCCCCTGAAGACAATAATACTACTTAAAACCACAAAAAACCTAAAACCCCAGTCAAACCCTACAAACAACTAAAATTATAAAAACCCTTAGAACCCATAAAATAATAAAAAACTCTAGAAAAACGATAAAACCCAAAAAACTAAAAAAACCGTAAAAACCAAAGAAGACCTTGAAAACCCTAAAAAATTATTAAAACCCTAAAAACCTTAAAAAACCTTTGAAAACCTTCAAAATCCCTAAAATCCCAAAAAACAATAAAAATCCAAAAAAAGACCTAAAATCCCTGAAAATGTAAGAAAAACATAAAACCCCATAAGAGCCATAAAACCACTAAAAACAAAAAAACCCAAAAAACCCCAAAAAACCACTAAAAACTCAAAAACCCTTAAAACACCTAAAAATAATAAGTTTTTAAAAAAAGACATAATAATCGAAAAAACAATAAAACCCAAAGACACTAAAAGTCTCAAAAAATCCCGAATAACCCAAAAGGCCTTATAAAACAATGAAACTATATAAATACCCAAAAATACAAAAAAACACTAAAACCCATAAAATTTTTAAAAAGACAAAAAAAATCCCAGAAATGGTGAAAAATAAAAAAAACCATGAAAACCCACTAAAAACCGTAAAACCACTAAAAACCATAAAAATACCTATAAACCCATGAATCCCTAAAAATAACAGAAAACATTATAAACACATAAAACACTAAAAACATTAAAAAATATTTAAAATCCATAAAATCCCGAAAAACTCAACCAAACTCTTAAATCCCAAAAAACCATAAAATTATTAAAACCTTAAAAACTATAAATAACTCTAATCCCCTGACCCACCAATCCATAAAAACCATAAAAAACACTAAAATACCTAAAAATCCTAAAAAATACATAAAATTAATAAAAATGTAAATCCCCTAAAAACTCTGAAACACCTAAAACCAATAAAACACCCTTAAAAAATTAAAAACCCTAAAACCACTAGAAACTCTAAAACCCATAATTCCCATAGAAGCGTTAAAAAAATATAAAAACCTTAAAAACCCAAAAAAAGAAATAAATAACATAAAATCCCAAAAAACTCCCTCAAAACCTAAAAAAAAATTCCAACAAAATCTGAAAAAACCATAAAATAATTGAAATCCCTAAAAACATTAAAAAGTCAAAAGAAAAAAATCCTAGAAATCCCTAAAAAACATGAAAACGTAATAATCATTTAAAACCGTAAAAAATCCATGAAAACCATAATACCAAAAAAATGTAAAAACTCCTTAAAATCCCAATAATACTCTAAAAACATAATAAAAATCTAAATACCCTTAAAACCCATAAGTACAATAAAAACAATAAAAAACATTAAAACTATAAATAAAATAAATAAATCACTAAAACCCCAAAAGACCCTAAAACCCATGAAAAACCATAAAGACCTAAAAAAATCACAATAAACCCTAAAAACCCAAAAACACATAGAAACCCTAAAAACTCTGAAAGGAAAAAATATCCCAAAAAATCTCTAAAAAACAATGACAAATTAAACAACCCCAAAAACACAGAAAACCCATTTAAACACATAAAAATTTAAGAAACCCTAAACCCCCATAAACACCTAAAATACAATAAAAAATATATAAACCATTAAACGCATAAAATCTTAAAGAATACCTAAAAATTTTAAAAACATAAAACCTTGAAGAACATTAAAACCCCCGAAACCCCCTAAAAATCCATGAACATACCAAAACCCTAATAACCTTAAAGTCCATAAAAATCCTAAAAGTCACAAAAAATTATTGAAAACATAAAAACACAAAAATCCCTAAGAAACAAGTAAAACCATAAAACCACTATGAACCTTAAAAACAATCAACCCCAATAAACAACCCTAAAGCCACTAAAATTTTATAAACCGTTAATACTCATTGAAACACTAATAACCCATAAAAACAAAAACCCCCCAAAACAATAAATACCAAAAAAAAACCTTAAAAACTCATAAATACCATAAAATACCCAAAAAACCTAAAATCCATAAAACACCGAAAAATACATAAAAACCCTAAAAACACTGAAAATCATAAAAAATCCTAAGAAATCCCGAAAAATCACTCTAAATTTAAAAAAAAACATAAAAAACTAAAAACTATAAAAACCCCTAACAATACTTAAACCCCTAAGAATACAAAAAAAACCCTCAAAACCCACTAAAAACTCCAAAAACCCTTAAAACCCCTAAAAACTTTTAAAAACTCTAAAAACATTAAACACTCTTTAAATAAAAACCCCCTAAATTCCCAAAAAAACCCAAGAAAACCCTAATAAACATAAAAAACCTCAAAATGCATATAAAACCTAAAAACCATAAAATTCCTAAAATAGCACAAATAATTTATAAAATTGTAAAAACCTTAAAACCCTAAAATCCCACTGAAATCCATAAGAAACCCTAAAAACATAAAAACTGGGAAAACCCAAGGCACCAAAAAAACCACTTAAGTCTCTATAAACACATGAAACCATGAAAAATATTAAAAAGGTAAAAAAAACATAATCCCTAGAAAAATAAAAAAAACCTTAGAAACACAAAAAAACCAAAATACCCTAAAAATCCTATAAACTATAGAAATCTTAAAAACCTCTAAACACCATCATAATCTATAAAAACCACAAAAAACAAAAAAACATAGAAATCCTAAAATATACCTAAAAATCCCTGAAAACATAAAATCCACAAAAATTTATAAAAACCTTTGAAGAATGTAAAACCCCTAAATACCCTTAAAAACAAAATATCTATAAAAACACAAAAAATCATTAAAAACACTAAAAACCATTAAAACTACTAAAAATGTTAAAAACTATAAAAACCATTAAAATCATAAAAAACAAGAGGACACTAACAACCAAAAAATACTATAAAACCTGAAAACCCCTAAAACCATAAAAAATCATTAGATAAACTGAAAATACTAAAAATTCCCAAAAATAAAAAAACCATAAAAACCATAAAAATACTAAAAAATCAATAAAAATCCCTTAAATCATAAAAAACCCTTAAACCCAAAAAACCACATGAAATCCTTAAAAATCATAAAACCCTTAAAACCCTAAAACCAATAAAAACCCTAAATAACCTGTAAAAACTCAAAAAAACCTTAAAACAATAAAATTTTAAAAATCTATAAATAAACTTAAAATCCCTAAAAAATGCATGAAAACCCAAAAACATTAAAAAGACACAAAAAGCTATGAAAAAATAAGATACCTAAAAACCCTGAAAATACTTAAAACCCATAAAATACCTAAGATCCTAAAATCACTAAACACCATAATAATCCAGAAAAATCCCTAAAAGTACCGAAAAACATAAAAAACCTAAAAACCCCTAGAAAACCATAAAATACCTAAAAACCAAAAACATATAAAAACCACAAAGAAATTCAAAATCATTTAAATCCCTTAAAATGATAAAAAAAACTATAAAAACATTAAAACCACTAAAAACTCAAAAAAAACCTCCAAACCAAGAAACACCCTAAATACCATGAAAACCCATAAAACCCATAAAACCCCATAAAGCCCCTAAAAACCCGAAAAACCCCTAAAAACCATAAAATTCATAGAAATGAAATATAAATCCCAAAAAACATTAAAACCACTAAAAATATCGACACCCATAAAAACCATTGGAAACCATAAAAAATACTAACAAATCCTAGAAACCAAAAACCCCATACAAATAATAAAATTCATAAAAAATACATAAAAATACCTGGACAGTGTAAAAAACTCCAAAAACCCAAAAAACATATAAATACCCCTGAGAACATTTAAAATCATAAACCCCATAAAAACAAAAAACCCACTAAAAAATCTGAAACCCTTTAAAATCCCTAAAACATTAAAAAACTCAAAAAAATATTTTAAAACCATATAAACTCCAAAAAACCAAACCCTAAAATAATAAAAAACCCAAAACAACCCTAAAAAACCTAGAAAACCTTTCAAAATCCCTAAAAAATCTAAAACCCTAAAAACAATACAAAATAACTACAAATTTTAAAAAATTATAAAACCCTAAAAGTCCCAAGAAAACCACAAAACCAATAAAAACCAAAAAACCCACTAAAACAAATAATACCCCATAAAATTCTACCAAAAAAATCTAAAAACCCTTAAAACACCAATTTTTTTAAAACCCCTAAAATCATAAAAAGAAACCTAAAATGATAAAATATTCTAAACACCCTGAATATACCCAAAAAATAAAAAAACCCTAAAAACAAAAAAAACCCCTCAAAATCCCAAAATATCCAAAAAATAGTAAAACCCATAAAAATCTGAAAAATCCCAAAAAGTCCCAAAAACATAAAAAACTATAAAGAAGCCATGAAATTCATAAAAACCTCTAAAAACAATAAAAATAACTAAAAACTCATAAAAACAATAAAACTCTAAAAACCCTTAATGCCCATAGAAAATTTTAAAACTCTAAAAATGGAAAATAATACAAAACTCACAAAACAAAAAAATCTAAAAATCCTATAAAAACCTTGATAACCCTGCAAAATATTATAAACCCTAGAAAACCCTAAAAATCTCTGAAACACTAAAATCCACAAAAATCCTAAAGAAGCCCAAAAAATCGCCAAAAACATAAAAACCCCTAAAAACCCTAAAATACCCCTAAAAACCATAATAACTCATAAAAATTTAAAATCCCTAAAACTGTAGAAAACCTAAAAACCCTAAAAAAAATAAAATCCTCTAAAACGTGAAAAACTCTAAAAAATAATAAAAACATAAAATATCAACAAAAAAACACCTAAAATCCAAAATGACCTTAAAACACTAAAAACCCTAAAACTTTAGAAAAAAAAGAAAAACCATAAAACCCCTCAAAATTTAAAAAACATAAAAAATAATAATCCCATAGAAATCCTAATTAACCAAAAAAATCATTGAAAACATAAAAAATACTAATAACCATAAACCCCCCCTAAAACTATTAAACCCCTAAACCACTTAAAAATACGCAAAAATACTCATAAAACCCTTAAAAATTAATATAAACTACTAAAAAAATCTAGAAACCCAAAAAATCCATAAAAATATTAAAAACACTAAAAAAAAGATAAAATACCTAAAAAATAAAAAAACAATGAAACCCTAAAAGACCCGAAAAAACATCAAATCCGAGGAAAACCCTAACAATAACTCAAAATCAATAAAATACAAAAAACCCATAAAAATACTATAAAATATTTAAGAATACAGGAAAATATAAAAAAACACTATAAACCCTAAACCCCCATAAAAACCATCAAAACCCACTAAAACCATAACAAACACTAAAAATCCATAAAAACCCTAAAACACTACTTGAAGATGGGGATATATCCATAAAAATGTTCCCATAGATTAGATAAACTTGAAGATATGACTCCAAGAAAAAACTATACCCATGGTTTTTTCGATTCATGGGTATATGTTGAGCTATACACACAATTTTAAGAAAAACCCTGAGTATGACTCCCTAATTTCCCCATCTTCCATCACGATCATCCCTCATGTTAACCCTCTCTTCTCCACCACTAACCCTAGTCTACCATAATTCTTAAATTTTTCTTTGCACTCATCGCCCTCATGGACCCTCTCTTCTCCCTCAACAACCTTATTCTCCCCCAACTCCTTTATCATCCATCACGCTCATCCCACTTAAATATGGAACCCTTCCTCGATGCTATGTTTCATTTAGGTTCCTCCATTACAGCTTTTGTTTTCATCCTCCACTTTAATTCTCAAAGCCTTATAATTAGGCCTGATCATCCTCAGTTTCACCCTAACCCACATCCTCCTCTACATTCGCCTCCACCTCTCATTAAATATTTATCACCCAAATCTGTGTACACCATTCAATCATGTTCTATATTTTCCTCCTCCCAACACTTCTAACTTCAATTAAATATTTTTTTCACCTAGTATTATAATTTTTTTATTTTACTTCATTTTTTGTTACATTTTCTTTCATATTAAACTTTTAATTCTAACTAAATTTGACTTTTTAAGATGAACTTCTTGATACCACTTCTCTTATATTCATTTATTGATTACGGTTTTCCAATTTTTCCAAGGTAGTTATGCATATGATATTGTATCAGGGGTTCAGATATTTTATTAGCTAATTGGAATCTCTAAATGCTAGAAGCTTTTGAGTTTTGTATGTTTCTATTTATTAACACATTAATTTCAATCCTTATGAATATTTATAATTTTAAATGTCTTTTTTTGTATATTAATTTATATTAATTTTTTATTTTATTTTATCTATTCTATTACATTTCATCACTTGTTGCACAAAAATCAATGACTTACTACTTCAAACAGCCTCATTGTCAGCATCATCAAGGGACAATTTTAATGAAAAGAAAACATAACAATTGATTTTTCATAACAACTCTACTCTCTGAAAGGTTTTATTTTTTCAATGAATGCTAATTAGTTTATAATTCTATATAGTATCATTTAATACATTATACTATTATATAATGTCATCTTTTAAGGTCTAATGATAAAAAATGTCATTTAATATTCTTTATTATTAGACATTATAATTTTTTAATGTATACCATTATACACTATTATTTAATATTGTATAATATTATTCACTATCAATTACAGATCTCTACTGTTATAAAATACTGATTTAATTTTTGTCTACTGTTAAGCAATAAATTTTTCTTAAAATACTTTGTGTTGTTGATATTTATTAATTTCTATGTTGGGTCTGTCCATTTATTTTTCTTGATATGATAACTAATTAGTCATAGATTATCATTTTTTAATACTTCATTGATTTATAATATATCCCATCTACAGAAATGTATAAGATTAAATAGGAATGTCCTTCATCTATTAGATATCCCATATAATTTTTCATACCACTCAAATGTATAGGAATATACCAAAATTTTGGTATCAACCCATGTATTTTCTCTTATAAATACATATTTCAAATTCAAAACACAATGTACAGAAATGAACGATTGTTTGGTTTCTCTTAATATATTGTTTTTTTCCATTATAATTTTTTTAGATATGAAATGTTGATATGATTTATTAGTTTTTAAATACATTTTCATTATTAAAAGTTTATAAAATTCTTTATTAGTGTACACTGCATTTAAATTCCATATAGCCTACTTTTTTATGTTATCAATTTTGGATATTTTATTGTCATTAAATCATTTTTTTCAAAAATATTTTATGTAGGGGTGATTGTTTCTATAATCCACTAGATACTTTTTAGAATTTTAGGGACACCATGTTGTTGGGTGATCATATTCTATTTCCTGGTGATAAAATGCTTGAAGGATTAGTTTTTTCTTCAGAATGTATTTTATTTAGGATGGATTGACTTATTTGATATTTTTGGTTTCATTGTCACTATTAATTTTAGTTTATATCACTACAACTAAACCCCAACTATTTTTTGTGGTTTTATTTTGGATGATTCTTGATGTTTAGGATTCTCGGGTCCCATTGAGTCTAGTTATAGACAATTATGTCAAGGGAAGTTGGTTCACTACGAGTTTTAGGTATGTTTTATTCTATGTAATATTTTTTCCTTTTTTAATTCTGGGGTTTTGGGGTTTTTAGTTTCTAGTGTTTTTCGAGAGTATTTTGTACCTGCTGTAGTGGTTTTGGGTTTTCGTTGCCAAAGGTGAATTTAACATGTATGCATAGGTAGGAATATACATATATAAATTCCTTTATATATATATATTCACTCATGGACATATGAATATATATATATATTTGTTATAGGTGTGATTTTGTATATATATGAAAAATATATAACTATGTATAGTAAAGAGGTATATTCATGTATAAGAATATATGTAAGTCTCTTCTTGTATATATTTGTCCATGAAAACATGTACATAGGGTCTAGGTGTCCTTATATTTATGAAATAGTACATATGCATGTAAGCGGTAAAAGGAAGATTCAAGTTATTATCATCATAAGAAAAGAACCATGAGTTTGGGGTTGGTTACTTTATGCATTGGCCTTTAAAATTAAATAATAATTGATTGATTGTATTTCACACCATGTTTTTTTACTAAATAGTGATATAGATTTCCTTGAATAACTATTCTGAACAGACTCAAAGAAAACAAAAATAACCTATATAAAATTCATTAAAATTGAATTATACTAAATTGAATGAAATATGACATAATATATGTGGGATAAATCAAAATTATTTCAATTGTATTAACCTATAAAGAGTAAAACTGAATATTCCGAAATGAGTGTAGAATAAATTAAATTATCTTATACCAAACAGATTAATTAAAACTAACCTGTTCTAAAAAAATCAAATCATATTGTACCAAAGTGAATCATACATAACTAGTATAATCCATTTAGAGGTCTCCAGACCAACCTCATTTAGGATTTAATCAACCATAATAAACCAAGATGAACCACCAAAAACTAAACCAAAACATATTAATAAGAGTAAACTCAAAATGTTTTGATCAAAATAATGTATAACCATAAAAACCCATAATAGATATAATAAAACCAAATTGAAAATAGAATACTTTTTTTAAAAAATTCAAATTATAATAAAACATTACAGTCAAAAATGTGAATCAGATCAATAAAAAGACTTATAATTATCAAAATGAAGAAAATATAATTCAAATAGAAATAGAATTATATGAAACTAAATTATACCAATTGAAACTAATCTATCTTTAAATAATATTATATTAAAAAAGACGAATAAATTTCGAAAAAATATAATGAATTCAAACCAATATAACAACAACTAGTATGAACTAAACAAAAATAAAAAACTAATATGATCCAAATATAAAAAATAGAATTGATTATAACCCAAATGAATGAAATTTTATATGCTAATATAATAAAAAACAATACAAACTAAATATAATGAAAATGTAACAAACAAACCTGCATTGAAAAACAATGACCCAACATTTCATGGTTTATGATAATTCATTCAAAACAAAAATGAATGTAAAAAACAAAAAATGAACAATACATTAAAAATAAATAAAAAACATAAAATAACTAAATTAAATTGAAAAATATAAATTAGAATTGGGATGAAATAAATAAAACAAAATTAA
Source organism: Viscum album (assembly GCA_963277665.1). Taxonomy (NCBI): domain Eukaryota; kingdom Viridiplantae; phylum Streptophyta; class Magnoliopsida; order Santalales; family Viscaceae; genus Viscum; species Viscum album. The sequence goes on from OY728157.1 coordinate 1,320,372,772, forward strand.
TGTGTACCAAACTGAAGTAATGGGAATTGGAATAAACAAAAATAAAAAGTATATTTCAAATTATATTATACATAACATAACCAAAAAACATCAAGCCTATATAAAAAATGGATGGAACCACATCCTCTTGAACTAGTCTAATTTGTTTCCCGCTATATTGTAGGAACCTGTATTGACCCATGGGTGTTGTGGTTCCTATATGTTTGTTAGTGACATGAATTGTCATAGGAGACAAGTGTCGTGTATTTTAGTTTTTATTTTATTTTATTTATCACATTGGCCACTTATGCATTTTACTGGTTTCTACGGATGGAGGGTAGTAATATTCTATGAAGGGTGCCAGAAGGGTACTGGATGTGGCTACCTATTTTTCCTTGTAGGTGAGGGAGATCAGGGTAGTGAATATATTAATTAGTATTTTTAATTTTTTTTTCTACCTTTATACTATGTTTCTTTTGATTATTTTCTTGTCCTTCGATGTGGATGTTTGATGTACGAATCGGTAATGCATAAATTTTATTTATTTTCCAATACCATTTTAATTAATTTCTTTTGGACAAAATTTTCTCACGTGGTAATTCCTTTATTCCCAAACTATTGTACCAGCATGTGGGCATGGCCATCCACTTTAGTCCATCATATCCATTCTTATATTATAATCTAACAAGATAATTACTATTTCTAAACCATGGGAGGGCCTAGGAAACATGGAATAACTAAGAAGGGATTGGTAGGGACAAATAATACTTAAGACACATTAAAATGTTTAAAACCATAACAACTCTAAAAAAACCTTGAAAAGAAAAAACCTCTAAAACTCATAAAACCCCTAAAACCCATAAAAACTATAAAAACCACTAAAAAATACAAATAATCGTAAACCCCATAAAAATGTTATAAACTCTAAAAACTCTAAAAACCCTAAAATATTTGAAAAAACCTTAAAATCCCCATAACCCATGAGAAGCCCTCAAAAACCATAAAATAAATGAGGACTCTAAAGACTATAAAACTCAAAAACTATAAAAATCCAAAATAATATCTAATAATAAGTGAAAATTTTAAAAACCCCATGAAACCCATAAAAACAAACAAAAAACCTAAACACCCTAAAACCACTAAAATTTCAAAAAACCCTTAAAACCCTTAAAAATATTAAAAAACACTAAAACCCGTTTAAAAACATAAAAACACTAAAACCCCCCGAAAACCCATAAACACCCTAAAAACCCTGAAAACCCCTAAAACCATCAAAATCCTTAAAACCCAAAAATACCCTAAAAAGTAGAGAAATCCAAGAAAATCCTTCAAAATCCTTGAAAATTTACAAAACCCTAATATCCTTGAAAAAAAACTTAATACAATAAAACCTGTAGAAACCATAATAAAACCCAAAAACACCAAAAACCCCTAATAGAAAACCAAAGAAATATAAAAACCCTTAAAATTCCTTAAAACTCAACCCCCACTAAATAAAAGACCCTAAAACCCCTAAAATGATCTTAAATATCTAAAAACCCTTAAAAACATAATAAGACATCATAATCCCTAAAACTCGTAACAAAAAATTAAAAAATCCAAAAAATTGAAGAAAACATTAAACACCCTAAAAACCCAGAAAACCCTTAGAATATGTAAAACCCTATAAACCGATAAAAACCCTAAAACCCACTAAATATTCTAAAACCATTAAAACCCATCAAAACACTAAAAACTAAAAAAACAACAAAACACTAACAAATTCAATACCCCAGAAAAACAAAAAAAACCCCTCAAACTATATAAAAACCGAAAAATAAAAAAAGGGCATAGATATCCATGAAAATATAAAATACCCAAAACCCTTGAAACACCCTGAAAATCATAAAAAACCCCTACAAACCCTAAAAACCCAAAAACCAACTAAAAAATTTAAAAGTATTAAAACCCCTAATAACAATAAAAAACAAAAAAAAACATAAAATTCAAAAATAATCAAAAAAAACCCTAAAACCCCAAGAAGACCCTAAAACCATAAAAAACCCTAAAACCCCTAGAAAACATCTGAAACCCGAAAACCCAAAAAAAATCCAAAAAAACCTTAAAAACTAAAAAATCCATAAAAATACTAATAAATCAATAAAAATCCTACAAAATGTAGAAAAACCCTAAAACCCCAAAAAAATCAAGAAAACCATAAAACCCTTAAACTCCCTAAGAACCCTAAGAACCCATAAAACCCATAAAACCCATAAAACCACTAAAAACTCTAAAAACCCTAAAAACCCATAAAAACCTCAAAAAATATAGAAACCCATAAAAACTATAAATACTATATGAAACCCAAAAAATACTAAAATATCCTAAACCCCTAAAAACCCTAAAGCCCCCTAAAACCCCTTAAAATATCTAAAAACCCTAAAAACCATGATAATCCTAAAAAATACCTAAAATCTCAAAAAATGTAAAATACATTTGTTGACGCTCCTTTTCTTCACAGAGTTTAACGAATGGAAAAAGGGAATACCTTAACCACAAAGAGAGTCATCCTTTGAAGTACATCAAAAATTGACCAAGGCATGAACCAAGAACCCTTTATGACAGGGTTGCACAAGTCACTTTCATGCCCGATTCTTTTTTCACCCAATGTCCTCAATAGCCTATAAATACCGTCTGTGGGCCCCCTATTTCAGGGACGAAAAAAAATCCAAAAGTCAGATTTAATCTCTCAACGGCCTAGCCTTTTCTTGATGTCTTCCCTACACTTCTAAGGTAATTTCTTACCTAGAATGGAAGATCTAAAGATGGGGAAAATAGCCTAAGTGTTTAAATTCATCAACACCTGCACGCCTAGGTGTCTAATCCTTAAGGGGAAATGGCCATATTTGCACGCCACCTTTCCAATTCAACAAAACTTTCATGCCAACCTTTTGGAAGCCTTTAGGGATAATACTAAGGGATTGAGCCAAGTCTTTCCCATGTATTACCCTATTGGTTAACCGTCTCCCAAGTACACCCATGTCACGTGTGTATACTTGTGCGACCAGGACTTGCGCACCCAAACAAGACTTGCGTGCCTAACTTCGTTTGGGTGCCCCTTCTTCCAAGTCACTTCATTTATTAAATTTCACCTCTCCTATTCCTGATTTAGCATTCAAAACCTTATTCAAAGCCACTTAAGGCATGGTTTCTTTGTTTTCTTCCTTATCTGAAAGGAATTTTGTGGAATCTCTCTCAAAACCTTGTGATTTATATAACTTTTATCACTACGGTTGGAGGTTCCCTTCATCCAACCTCATCCCTTAAGATGATAGAATCTTTGATCTGGGTATCCTCTTTAGGAGTAAGCCCCAATCATAAGTCAAATTCCCCTTAATGGGCACCCTCCTTAGGAGTAAGCCCCAAATTATGAATCTAAATCTCCATAAAGCACAACAACCTTTATTGACCATGTTAATGGAAATAATCATTAGGATTAATCCCCAAGTCCCCCCTAATTTGGGCCTCCTTCTCAGGAGTAAGTCCCAATCATAATTTCCCTTAATATTAGGCATCCTCCTCAGTAGTAAGCCCCAGTCATAAATCTTTTTGATTTGGGATTCCTTCTCGGGAATAAAACCCAATCATAAGTCCCTCTTAATCTAGGATTCCTTTTTAGGATTAAGTCCCACGTTAACATTCCAAATCTCTATAAATCACAAATACCTTTATGGACCCTGCTTCTGGGATTCTCTTCTAAACTAAGTCCTGATCTTCATTTACTTGGACTGTCACACATACGTAAGAACCACATCATTTCTTATTAATGCATCTTTCAGGGATCCATTCTCATGTTTATTGATACCTCTTGTTTCATACACCGAGCATGACTCACGTGAGAATAGAGTGTGAAAGTAATCACGACCGATCTTTCTGAGCCATTAACTATGCATAAACCACATAATTATTCACTCGAACTACGTGGACATTGATCTCTGCCTCAAAGTAGAGTACGTAGGAAGCCTTTCTAAGGTTCAATCCCATCTTTCATTAATTATTTCTTGTCCCATATGACGTTAAAATATATCCTAATTCCAGAAATGTGTGGGTTCTGATTCCTTTTCTAACAAGGATACGTAGGTAGCCCATCTGTAGGTACAATCCCAAATCTAAAATAATACATGTCCTTCTGAATTACAATAAACTTCAAGTGCCCCATTGAGTGGCTTTAAAACCATTATGGTCATCATAATGACCAGGATATTTCTATATAATGTATTGAAGGATACCATTCACTAAGAATCTCCAATACATACGGATGATTCTCCATCGATGAAGAACCTCAAGTACATATAAAATATTCTCTAAATCTGATACATATCAATCATTGATTGCCAAATCTAAAGGAAAACTCATTTTCATTATTGGTAAATTAATAAGGATTCACAAACAGAAATTAAATCTATAAAAGAGTCCCGGAGTAGATAATAATTCCCCCCAAAAAGGTGTGACGAGTCCGACCTCCCATCCTCTCGACCAATGCAAATTCTTAAGCCTCATCAGTGTACAACTAATGAGCACCTACCTTTGGAAAGTATGTCCAAATGGATATAGAATCATTGGATGTTTCTGGTTCTATGAATAAACCAATTTTAAACTGATTGGAAAAGTTTGAACCTTAAACCAACGAGGTCATTCCCCGTCTCTAGGAAGAAACAAAAAATGGTGAACCCGACGTGAATCTTTAACCAAGTTAAATGATGTTTTACTTATTTTTAGGCCCCTATTTAACTCAATGTGAGGGACAAAAAAGCAATAAATAACACATGTTCCTATGTAAAAGATGTAGTGGACAAACTTATCGTGATTATGTCAGTTATATCAAATAAGAACTCTTTTCCAAGACCACTCTGTAATACAGAAATTGATTCTCTAATGTTCACACCTGTAAATGCCTCTGCCCCTACTCCCACTAAATCATCATCTGCTCTGAGGATGACATCACCTACTCAGCATCTGCAATGATGGGTCTCGAATGCATTGGTTAAGAAATACCATAAAAATGGTACCATTTCGACTCTGGAGGCTGCTCTACAATCCCTCCATGTTAATAACTCACCCTGGTTGTCCAGACAGTGAGGACCAGTGGTCATGAAGTAGGAGGTGCTAACCACATTCTCCAACCATTTTGGGTTGTTATCCCCAGAATGTAACAGCCAGTCCCTCCCATATTACAGGGAGGTGAATGAAGAGGTCACTCAAGGCCTCATTTCAAAAAGGCAGGAGTCCTTCCTAAGGACTCCCCTCAACAATCACCGCCAGACTCGTGCGGTAGTGCGCCCTCAACATGATGAGGGAACCGCCTTTAGGGGTTTGGCTTAGGTTCCTCAGACCCGAGCATGCAAGACGAACCAGAAGAGGCAAAATATGGTTAACAGGGAGCATTTTCTTACTTCTTCCCCCTCCAGAGAAGACCATCAAGCCAAATTGATGGAAATAAATGAGCGGGTACATACACCCATCCGTTCTAATCCCGCAGTCCAACAGACTCGTATGGATGCAACCCACCAATCCCATCATGGAATTCCAATGGAGTACTATAGACATGCACATAAACCAATTTATAAATCATTAGACGGTCAGAAGGCTCGTCTGACTACATCCAAAGGGGCTCACCAAACAAATATGGTGACCACCTTTAAACAGTAACATACACCTGTTTACAATCAACAATTATGTCAGCAGTCTCTTCTGCTAGTATTGAAGGAAAATCATCAACCATACTTGAAAAAGAATACACAGCAGGTACATACAACTGCCAATGTTCATAAATCCTTCCAATAGTCTCACTTGGTAGTACCCAGAGAAGTCAACAGGAATGATCTGACAACAAATTTGGATCAAACTCAACTCTCTGACCCTATGCGTAAGTACTGTCAAAATTCACTAGCAGGAAAAGGTGGATAGGAGAAGGAATATACACCTACCCCAGACACGGAATGGATGTATTTTCCCATTACAGCTATTGAATTCACCAAGAACATTCTGACAATGGTGAAAGAGAAGAATCAAATCCTTGCTCATATTTTGGATGCCTGTCAGGATATTATAACAACTTCTACAGCATCACAGGGAATGAATCATAAATCTATCCCTATCAGTGGATTGACTAATCAACATGTCACTCCAGAGTAGATACACACCTCTGTTCTAGTCCAGGAGGTTCGTGGGGGCATACTCCCCCATGTCATATGGACAATCAAGTCCGGCACATAAACCTGATTTGAATGGAGGTAATCAGCCTAACCTGACTACTTCCCCTGACCAGGCACATACACCTGCCGATAATAATCAATTATTTCAAAAAGTGGTTCCCAAAATGAGTAATAAGGCATCGAAGAAAAAGACTTGTTCAGCACAATCAAGAAATCAAGATCCGATCTGTAATAAGGCCTTGCTCGATGCTGGAGTTCTTGATGCACTCAGACAATTGTCTGTTGCAAATCAATATTCTACTCTCTCATTTCCCAATTGTGGGAATAATAATTTTGAAGTTCTTCATTAGAAACTTATTCATGAAGGCTTGCTTCATGACAGTTCGATTGATCTTGAAGTATCATCTTCAGATGAGAGCCACAATAACCCTCTGCATGGCCAGAAGATCAAGGAGAAAGAGGTTTCATATTTTGCCGTAACCCGCCATGGTGGTCCTCCCCATGATGATAAATTTAGCTGTTAAAGTCCACTCTGTAGTAGTAATTCACATTGCCTGGAAAATGTTTCATAGGACAATGCAGTAACGCAAAAATGCTCTAATCTTGAGGCACTTGCAAATGTAAAGCCAGTCATGTCTGATGCTTTACCGCTAGCAAGTGAAATACTTTCTCAATCATAAGATAAGTCAGGGCGTAAGTCATTCTCTGAACCACGCCTGGGAAATTCATCTTCTAATTTGATAAATTAATTCTCTACCAATCTTGTTGAATATGATGAAGCCAAAAAGAAGAACCAGCTTTGCTCTAATCAGGTTGAAGAATCTTCATCGAATGGTAAGGAGGAACTACTAAATACAAAAAAACAACTGGCGAAAGGTGAAGTACCAATCTTGTTTTGGCCTTTGGTTGACTCTCAGTATGACATTCCAGAAATGATGACGGAAGATTGAATACACGATATTCATCTCAACATGTGGTAAAATATTTGTCAATTAAAAAATAAAATATTATCTTATGATGAATATGAAAATCTTGTCAATATAATAGAAGGGTTACAACACCAAATTGATTTGGCATCTATCTTAGTTTCCTGATATCCAAAGGTTGAAAAGCAGCAGAGATCCCTTCAGCATTCATTCCTTGGAACACTAAAAAGATTATGCCAGTTAATTTCCAATTCCCCATCTGGTATTCATATCAGGGGATGGGGTGTTCATGGAGAACTTCATTTCATTGTGCTCTCCAGTTAGTAAATCTCACCAAAAATGGACTCATGCAATGTTACTGCCCATGGCCGGCCACAACAAATTGGTTTTGTTTGTAATCAAAGGCTTGCTCAGGAACATGCCTCAACAAGCTCTTCCCAAAATCAGGCATACAAAGAACAAGTTGTCGAAATACTTTTGCATCAGGAAAATGAGAATATCAAACGGTATTCTCATTTAGAGCATGCACATCAGCATGTGACAGAAGTGTCAGAAATCATCCAACAGTTATCTGAGACAGGTGATTTGAGTGGATGTAGGTTGATGCATCCGGCCAATTTCCATACTAATGTTCGCAAAATAAGGACATATTTTAAGAATGTCTTGGATGTAGTAGCTCAAGATCCACCCCAACATTCCAGAAGGGGGACTCTTTTAACCCAACCCTCAGAATCAACAAATATGATTCAAGGAGTTGAGCAGGAACAGCAGGAAAAACCCCAGTCCACCGGACTGGGGACTTTTTCATGTCCTCAATCTCTTCCTCAATGGAAGTCAGTCTTTTATCAATTAGGGAAGAATCCAAAAAAGGAACACAGTGCCGAATTATCAGGAGATTCTCTCCAAATTACGGTTCATCAAGAAGTTCCTGAGGGATCAATTCAACAAAAGGAAATGTCTCATCAAGGACATGGAAGAAGCCAATATTGCAGAAATGCTGATAGAAGGGATGCAATGAGTTATGCATCAATAAATGTCATCAATGTCGTTATTCCTAATCCTCTAGAACATGAGGCTCAATCAGAGGGATCATATAAAGAAGTTCTTGCTCAAGAAGCGGTACATACAGAAACAAATGAGGAAGGTGTGCGTACCCGAAATCAAAGGCTTACCCAGAATCTAGGTATTCATTCAAATAACCAACTCCCCCCTCTCTAAAAGGCATCCAAAAAAGGGAAAGGAAAATATCAGGATACATTCCACCCAACCTCTATAGAAGGCCAATCACTCTCGTTAGAGTAAAGGATCATACAACAAGAGGCTAAAATAAAGGAATTAAGGAGATTGAATGCATAACTAATTCAAGGTAGTCATCCTCCTAAGCATGATGGAGTCAGTCAGTCAAGGGAATTTGTTGTAGCTATTGGGATGGATCAAGAATATCCTCCTTTAATAGTACACCCTCATAGGTCCATTCCTACGGGTTATACACAACAACAACTGGAAATACTACCATCATTGGTAGTCCCAGTCGCTACACCCGTTCAAACTCCTGTTATTGCACCCGTACAGGTCCAAGATCAACCAGATATTTCTCAAAAATTAATGACAACCATTGAGTCATTAACATCCCAGTTAGAAGCTATGGAAGTAAATCGTTCTCCAATTCAACCAGAGAAGAGAGCTTACCCTAAATGGGTGTATGCAATTCCTCACCAATCAAATTTTTCAAGTACCACATTCCCAATTTTTAATGGTTCAGGAAATCTAGAACAACAAATAACACAATTTGTTTCTTGTTGTGATCCCATGATGGGAACTCCTCAACAACAATAATCAGTTAAGCTCAGGTGTTTTGTAAAGTTATTACAAGGACCTGTCTTTGTCTAGTATACAAGCTTGCTATCCCGATCAATTATCAGGTGGGAAGATCTCCGCCGATGATTCCTTCATTAATCAAACTCAACGTTGCCAAAGACAACAATTTTTGATCTTAAAAATTGTAAGAAAAGGGAGAATGAAATTGTTTCAGATTTCATTGCTCCCTGGAAGGGATTAACATATTCTTTAATCTTAGCACTCCCTCAAGAAGAATTGTTTCCAATCTGTGTAGCAAATTTTCCAGATGAATTACACACACTGTTGATCCCTATGAAATACACATGAGTGTTTCTAGGCCTTACTTCAATCGCTAAATATATTGAAGACTCTCCTATAAAGAATAGGGATAAAACATGTGTAATTCCATCAGTTCCAGGAAGGAGAATAGGGAAAGTAGAGACTACTACAGTTACACTTAATCAAGCACCTGTACCTGCTTCGAATTCAATACCTTCATCTTATCGAAGGGTTCCACCTCCTGAGCATCAACAACAACAGCCGCCTTGTCAAGATGATCAAAGATATCAATGGAAGAAACAATTTAACGAGTTAAAGAACAAGGTTTATTCTTTCCAAAATGAAAAAGTTACTCGTTAATTCATTTCGGCTCTGGAAAAGAATTTGGTTCAGTTGCCAAGGCCTAAAAAGCCGAACATGGTGGGAGATGAAGACCTTCCCAATTATTATCATTTCATCAGATGTTGGGGCATACCATTTAGTAGTGTTTTGTCTTCAACGACCTCATGTAAAAGATGGTAGACTCAGGAAAAGTCAAACAGAAGGGATCTTTAGCCCAGGTATTATGTGTTATTGCTACAAATCCAGAGGAAGAATGTGAGTGTAATGAAGTCAAAAACAAAAATGCGTAGAAATATGATGATTGGATGGTCAAGAAAACGATCAGCCAAACTCATGCCATTTTATGAAGACAATTGAAGAAACCAATTTTGTATTCTTCTATGAATTCCACAGGCAAACCCCCTTTATCTGAACGAAAATCCTCAAAGAAGCGGTATAATTCGAAAAAAAAAGAATAGCCAGAAGAAAGCGAGTTCATGTCAAATCCTAAATTGTCTTTGACTTTGGAAGATTTTATGCCATTTAATTAAAAAGCACGGGCACTATCCCACGAAACGGAAAAACCTAAATTGGCTAATCAGGTAGAATCTTCATCAGATGAAGAGTTGATCTTTGGTTCTATTAATATGATTCATTTAACAGATCCTTATGTCAGTCGCAGCTTCGATGATGATGAAACTGAATTACTTGTATCAAAAAGAGGAATTAGAGAGAGTTCTAGAGGTCTAGGATACATGGGAAGATGTGGATATTCTATAAGCCACTATTTCAATCCATCCCCTGCTAATAATGTATATGCATCTGAAACTCGTGGCAAGGCCCTTCAGTGGTCTCAACATGAACAAGAAAGTTCTTCCACACATGGAAGATTCAGTCCTAGAACAGTTATTTTGGAAGGTTATTTAGTGGTTACACCTTCTTCCTCTATGAAAATAAATAGACCTAGTCATTCTAATCTTCCAAATCCAAGTGTATTTCCAACTCTTACCTCAATACAAGAAGCATCTACTTTAGAGGCATCAACTTCTAAGGCACCTACGAAACCACATGTTCCTATTGGAAAACGTAGACCTTTGGACCAAAATTATGATTTATTTAAACATTTGGACCAAGTACCAGCCATGTTATCAAATATGGATGCCTTGAATTTGTCAAAGGATCGTCGGGAGGCACTCATTGAGGCTTTTTCACGCCCTCATGAATTCGAAACTCAAATTGGTGCAGCTGAAGTCTACCATGTAGAGAATGGTCTTTAAGAATGCCATGTAGTGATATCTTTTACAGATGAGGATGAAGATGATGTTGTACATGGACATATCAGACCTTTGTATTTATCTGTCAAGGTCAATGATATAGAAATCTAATGATATTTCATTGATAATGGTTCAGGAGTCAACCTCATTCTTATTTGTACACTTTGTTGATTGGGCCTCACCGAATCTGATTTATCTCCTTCTACTTTGATGTTTCAAGGATATGATAAAAATGAGCAAGAACCTTTTGGCAAGATCACACTCAGAACTCAGTTTGGAGACCTTGTATCCAATTCATATTTCTTGGTTGTTCGTCATGACACAGCCTTCAACATTTTTCTTGGAAGACCTTGGCTACATCAACATGCGGTAGTACCTTCGTCGTACCATCAGTGTCTCAAATATTGATTCAATGGTCGAATTGGGACATTGTATGGTGATACAACCCCTTTAAAAACATGTGAATCTCAATACATTGAGGTAGAATTCTATCACATGGAGGGAAATGAGAGTTACATGACAAAGGAGGTTACCAAAATTAATGTTCTATATTGTTTGGAAAAGATTCTAGTAAACCCATTAAAACATGTGAGTACAGATTATGTGTTTCCTATCAGTCAAATTGACAAGGTATACCCAAATCCAAATACTCTTATGGAAACTTCCATAATGTCAATTACGACAACCAAGCCAGAATGCATGGTGGAAATTGGTGATTCACCAAGAAATGATGAAAGCTCAAATGGAGATGTCTTCATTTCATCTGCTGAAATCCAGAAATTCTATACATCATCAGTCAGACCAGAAAAAGTTATAGCAATTTCAGAGGTGAATAATGATGTCGATTCTCAATCCATCATCTCCCTTTTATTACCCAAGGAAGACGCTTCATCATCAATAGGGTCAGAAATGGTAGCCTCTTCTTCAAGATGTTAAAATTTTATCATCTCTCTTGATCATGGAAATTCAACTTCATAATCTACTATGCAAGTAGAAGTAGAAGAAATAACACGTGTTGAAGAAGAATAGGAAGATCTCGGAGATGGTCCTCCATCATTTGAAGAGGGTATCTCTACCACTATGGATGAACTCGGAGAGATAAATCTGGGTACAAAAGAAGATCCACACCCCACATTAATTAGTGCGGCCATGACTCTTGAAGAGAAAGAAATGTATACTTCTTTTCTAAAGAAAAATCGAGATGTATTTTCTTGGAATTATACAAAAATGTTAGGTATTGATCCTGATTTTGTAACTCATCATTTGGGTTTTCCAGAAGAACATCAAGGATTCAAGCAAGTCGCAAGAAGAACACACCCAACTTATGCATTCAAAATTGATGCTGGTGTGGATAAACTTATCAAGGATAACTTCATTAGAGAAGTTCAAAATCCTAAATTATTGGATAATATTTTCCCTATAAAAAAGAATAATGGACAAATTAGAGTTTTCATTGATTTCAGAGATCTTAATCAGCATTGTCCCAAGGATGATTTTCCAATTCTGATTATGGAACACATAATTGATGAAACTGGTGGCTATAAATCACTCCCTTTCATGGATGGATATTCTGGATATAATCAAATTCGAATGGCTCCATAGGATAAAGAGTATGCAGCCTTCAAATCCCATCAGGGTGTGTTTTGATATTGGGTAATGCTCTTTGGATTAAAGAATGCAAGAACAACATATCAATGTGCCATGAACCGTATCGTCAAACCCTTTATAGAGAATTTTATTGATTGTTATGTGTAAGATTATGTGGTTAAATATAGACAACATTCTAATCAGTTGGATGATTAAGAAATCATATTCGACAAACTTCAACAACACAATTTGAAGATGAACCCCTTGAAATGTGCTTTTGGGGTAACCTCGAGAAAATTTCTCGACTTTTTTGTATGCCATCGTGGTCTGAAAGTCAGTCCTAAGAAGAAAAAGTCAATCCTTGGCATGTCACCTCCTCGGAATTTGAAAGAATTGAGAGGACTTCAAGGACACTTGTCCTATATTCGGCGTTTCATCGCCAATTTGGCAGGAAAATTTTTACCCTTCACCAAATTGATAAAGAAGGGAGTCACTTACCAGTGGACCAAAGATTTCCAAGAGGAATTTGAAATCCTCAAGAAATATCTCTTGAGTTCACCAGTATTACTTCCATCCATTTAACAAAACCACTTATCCTCTATGTGACAGGTTTAAAGTGATCATTGGGTACCTTCCTTTCCCAAAAGAATGATCCTAGGAATGAAAACATACTTTACTATCTCAGTTGGACTATGCATGAAGTAGAAACCAGATATTCAAGTATTGAAAAGTGATACTTAGTATTAATCTTTGTAGTTCAGAAATTGAGACAGTACCTACAGCATCATGAGGTCCAATTGGTATCTCGGTGTAACCCGCTAAAATTTATCCTTAGTCATCCAGTGATTACAGGACGTCTGGAAAGGTGGGCACTTATTTTGCAGTAATTTGATATCCAGTTTGTGTTTGAAAAGGAAATAAAGGGCCAAGATCTGGCTGATTTACTTCCTGAACACCCTTCAGTAGAAGATACATCTTTAGGTACTGAGCTTCTTGATGAGGAAGTCTTCTCCATTCAGGATAATATTCTAACATGGGAAAGGTACTTTGATTGTGCTTCCAGAAGTCCAACAAGAAAGAAAATAGAAGATCATAAATTCAACAAAGTTGGGTTAGGAATTGGACTTATTTCCCCAGAAATGGTATTATTACCCTATTCCATCTTATTGTGGGAAGGTGGTGAAAATAATGAAGCATAATATCATGCTCTCATCACAGGTTTGGAATTGGTGCTTTAGGCATAGGTGAATCACTTAAAGGTAAGAGGTGATTCATACATGGTAATAAAACAAGTAAATGGGGATTATGCCATCATAAAGGAATATTTAATACCATTGTATGATTACATTATAGAGTTAATGGAAGAATTTCCTTCGGAACCGGAATTTCTTAATGTCTCGCGATCACAAAATGCCCAAGCTGATGCATTGGCTAATATAACCATAGCTCTGGTAGATCTAAATCAGGATGAGACAATCATCAATACTGCCCACCGTTGTATAGTTTCACCTTATGTTCAAATCATAACAGAGGAAATCAATGAAATTAGTACCATTTCTGAATCATATGGTCATACTATTGGATGAATGACACCTATAAGGGAATACCTTCAAAATGTAACACTCCCACCTGATAGAGATGGGAAAGAACAAGTCCAGCAACATGTTGTAAATTTTACTGTTTATGATATCCCAGATCACCTAGAAAAAATTCTCTACAAAAGCGGTTTTGATGGAATTCTTTTCAGATGGATGGACGGTGAAGAGGAAATGGATGTCAAGAAAGAAGTACATGCAAGAGTCTGTGGTACCCACCAGTCAGAACATATACTATCTGATCAAATTCAAAGGCTTGGATTCTTTTGTCCTTCAATGATACAAGATTGTGTTGATTTCTCTGAAAAGTGTCATTCTTGCCATGTATGTGCCAAATTCATTCATCAACCCCTAGAGTTTCTTCATACAACTAAATACTCATGTCCATTTTCAACATGGGGAATGGATGTAGTAGGTTCTTATCCTTCAGTTACATCCAAGCAGTTTAAGAACATTATTACTACTACTGACTTCTTTTGCCAATGGGTAGAGGCAATACCTCTCAAAGAAGTTAGTTCTAAAATCATTGTTAGCTTTATCATGTCTAACAACATTACCAAATTTGGTGTCCCTCATACCATGTAGATGGACAATGGAACCAACTTCTGTTCATTTGAGGTAAGGAAGTTGTATCAAGAATTCAACATCAAATTCAACCATTCATCTCAGTATCATGCAACAGACAATGGTCAAATAGAAGCCTTCAATAATACTCATTAAATATACTGCAAAAATGGTGGATAAAGATAAGAATTCATGGCCTCATAAACTTTTTCATGCTCTATGGGATTATCGGACCACCACCCGCACTACTACGCGGTCAACTCCATATTCATTGGTATATGGAACAGAAGAAGTCTTTCCCATTGAGGTTCAATTACCTTTGCTCAGAGTAGCCATTTGTGATCAATCATCTACAGATGAACAATCTCAAAAGCGATTGGATGAATTGGAATGATTAGATGAGAAATGATTGTGTACCATGAACCACTTGGAAGTATATCAGAATCGAATAGCACGATATTTCAACAAAAAAAGTTATTCTTCATTCATTCATTCAAGGAGAATTAGTATTGGTCCTCAGAACTCCAATGATAACAAGAATGAAGGCTCCAGAGCGTGATCCAAAGTGGGAAGGACCTTACTCAATACATAAGGTCTACTCCAATAGTGCTTATTCTTTAATATCAATGGATAGAGAACTCATCATGACTCCAGCTAATGTAAGATTCATGAAGAAGTATTTTGTGTAACACAAATACTTACATCCTGTAAGATGTTAAACCGCATAACCATTCATCCAACATGACGTTAAACTGTGACATCCTAGTTACATGAAGCTAAACTGTGTAGCATTGGTCCATGGAAATGACCTTAAACTATTTTGGTACATTCATATGACCTTAACCTATTTTGATCCTTATTACAAGGCTTTAAACAGCATTGTCCCCATAATACGTCCTATATGACATAAAACTGTATTGTCCTACATGACATTAATCTGTTCACATGTTTGTCCTATATTATGTAAAACTGAAAAAAGTCCCTTAATACGTCCTACATGACATTAAACTGTATTTTTTCCCTGCTCCATGACACTAAATTGTGCAGCAACAATAGTCTTTATGTCAAGACTTTAAACTGCATAGTCCCACCATTCATCCAACATGATGTTAAACTATGTCCCCTTTGTTTTTTTGTTCAATATGACATTAAACTGTTCGTCCGAGCTGCAAGACATTAAACTTCCAAGCACCCCATGTCTGTGACACATGTCATTTAAACTGTGAAATAGTCCCATTTGTCCTACATGACATTAAATAGTGCATCATTAGGGTTGTTTCTACCTCTTGTTTCTCACACCAAGCATGACTCACATGATCGAGCTTAGAGTAAACATCAACCATAACACCCTCTCTGGGCTGCTAACCATGTGTAGGTCCCAAAACGATTTTTTTAGGTTGTTGTTCTCAAGTACAAATCGATCACCAATTCATTTTCAATATAACTATGTGAACTTTGATCCTTGCCTTCTAGGCTAGGTATGTAGGCAACCTCCTGAGGTTCATGCCCAAAACCAATCTCTTCACATCGGTTCACCTCTGTCGCATACGATGTTGATCCGTGAAGCATCCGAAAACCAATCTCTTCACATCAATTCACCTCTATTGCATACGTTGTTGATCTGTGAAGCTGCCCAAAACCAATCTCTTCATGTTGGTTCACCTTCATCCCACACGACATTAAATTGTGTACGTCCCTTTTGTCACTGCAACATGACACTAAACTGTGCAGCACCATCATCCATGCTATAAGATGTTAAACTATACAGTCCCCCATTGTCCCTTGCCTGAGAGGGAATCATCATTGACATTGATCTCCAATCATGTCATATTTCAAAGACTACGTGCATACATGGTAATGCCCGAACCTTTAATCTTGAGTCAAACCATCATTGCACTATGATCCCCTTTCAGCCTTCACTTGTACGAACCGAATCTATACAAATGGTATTTTAAGAACTACGCGTGGCTTGATTTACATCCTTATGGGATATGTAGGAATGTTCGAGCATCCCTCAAACCTAGCCCCAAGACTTTGGTCCTAACCCCAAATTCCACTTTCTGTCCCTTGGCTGAAAAGTCCTTCATTCACATCAGGTTTCACAAACACACAATGTGTATTCCTCATTTTGGACAGAGCTCTATGACACTAAACTATGATCACCTACACTCTCATCCCACATGAAGTTAAACTGTATTTCAAGAACTATGTATGGCTTGATTCCCATCCTTATGGGATACGTAGTGAAGTCCATCACCTCAATTCAGGACCCAGTAACAACATGATTATGGTTAACATTGGTCTGTGTATCTTCTACATGCATTGGATAATGCCAATTTTGATGTATCATACTCCTATCCTTAAATACATCCAGATCTCCATAACCCTTTTCTTGACTTCTATTCACAAAATGTCTGATACCCGAGAATTATTTTTCAAGACTATGAAGCACGTGCCCTTAGGCGGCTTTGCATAAGTAGTCTACATAACAGACCTATCAGCCAAAGGATGCTAGTATTTGACTATGCAGCCACTGCCCTTAGGTGGCCTTGCATTATTCGACCCCATAACGGGTTTTTCAAATAGTGGTAACTTAATCCATGGGAGAAAAACCCCTTTTTTCCCTAAAGGTATTAACAACAATATGTAGGGAACCACAAAAATATCCATCGTTAACATATTTGTCCCATATTCTTTTTCATGTTTTGAAAATATTCAAGTCTATGGTTTATATTTCCCTTCTGTACATTTGGATCAGACCTTCGTTGGAGAGACATTAGTACAATTCTTTGATAAAATTGATTGGGAATATCCTCTCCATATTCAAGTACATCTCTCCATACAGCAAACACTATGCTTTGGAAAATTTGAATCTCCATAAACTTCCACTAGCTTTTAAGCAGTAGAAATGTAAAATTTCTGAGAGTTCTTTTACCTGACTATGCAGCACGTGCCCCTAGGTGGCCTTGCATAAGTAGTCTAGATAATGGACCTGTCAGCCAAAAGATACTATTATTTGACTATGCAGCCAATGCCCTTAAGCGGCCCTTCATAATTCAACCCTCTAATGGGTTTGTTAAATAATGGTAACTTCACTCGTATGAAATACTTCTTATAATGCCTTTTAGTCCTTTTTTTATATCATCCCTCATATTCAAAATTTCATAGGTCAAAGATTACATGTTTCCCCCCATACATGAATGTGGTAATATGTTTTAAAAAAAATTATCAAGGAATTGAGTCAATTTTAATCTATTCGGTCAAAGCTATTTGACATTGAACATTAGCCTTTTTATGTCTGACATTCCTAACATTAATCTTCCCACAAAAACAAGGGAACTCTGAACAAAAGTCAAGTCCCAGATCGCTAAACATACATATTTAATGATTTAGGCAATATTGAGCAACAAAAGATGAATATTTTGTGGCATTGTTTATATCACCCTAGAAAAAATAAAATTATGCTTACTAGTCCCATTGGATTAGGTAAAATTAATTAAGGAAGGTATCAAGAGAATGCAGGTACAAATGATTGAAGATGAAATTGTTTTTCATTGATGCACAAGAGTTAGAATGACATCCACAGATTGAAGTCTCTTCTATTTTTCAAAAATTACAAGAGGATTTCAACATAACTATTCACTTGATTTACGGCATCCTAAGCTTTATCAACAGCCACCTAGAGTTCATTCATTCAACTGGATACAATAAGAGACGTAGTGATACCAAATCTTCTTGGAACATTTGTAAAGAATGTTCTTGAGTGTGGTTTGAGAAAATTTTCTGCTGATCAAACAGTGACTCTGTTTCTGTCCAAGAAACATGGAAGATGGATACATGGATTTGAGAATAGAGCATTAGAAGTAAAGATCCATTTGTAGAGAGTAATCTTTTCAGATATTGTTTCTAATGTCATGATAGTCTTCTCTCTACCAACTGGCCGCGGAAAACATATCTGCCCATGGTTTTCCATTTTTATATCTGCAAGGAAATAGAATGGAGGAAAAATATGAATGTTCACACCATTGTTGCTACTCTTAATGCACAACATAACCAGAATAGAGGGATAACAGTGTAGCTGCATCTCAAGCATATGAGGTTTCAGATCCGGGGCACAAATGCTATGATGCATTATGTATGCCTTCTCCACTGTTCCCTCATTGACAAATGATCCTGCAAATGACACATTTTCGGAAGCGAAATTTGTGTATGTTTGAAACCAAGAATGTGGGAGATAGTTCTTTGGCTCTAGAATGTTTCCCCCTTGCAGATGACCGTGGCCATATAAAGGAAAATAAATGATATTTGGGAAATTAAAATGATAATTCTTCAAGTACTTGGTCAAATCTAGGAGAGCGTTGTCGCAGATATTATAGTAATGGTGGCCAATGATATTCATCATGTCATCAATCCGCTTACTAGCCAACTCATCAGCCGATCCGATTCTTTTGGGAGCCATTGAATATGCCGAAACATCATATAATTAAATTTTATGTAAGATGATTTTTCATAAAATTTGTGCAGAAACTCAAAAACAATGGCTAAGGCATTAAGGCATGCAAGTACCATATTGGCGCACAAGTACAAGTTTTTCGCACAAGTTTTACTGTGTTAGTATTGGCGTGCAAGTCAGAAATAGACTATAAAAAGCACGATGCAACAAAAAGTAGCACTGACGAGCGGAAAGTTGAGTCACTTGCTCGAACGATATCTACTTGCATGTAGAGAGTGAGAAGCGTTCGAAAGCCAGGTGATTTGCATGAGAGTGGCACCCATATTTATAGGTGAGGCCGTACACCTGCGTGCCAAACCCTGCGTGCCAGAAGTATACCTGCGCGCCTACTACTTGCGCACCGCAACTCCATATTTCACATTTTCCTCAGAGTCAAATCATATTTCCTTTTTCAGATCCATCTCTGAGGGGGACTTTTGTTGACACTCCTTTACATCACATAGTTTAACGAATGGAAAAAGGGAATACCTTAACCACAAAGAGAGTCATCCTTTGAAGAACATCAAAAATTGACTAAGGCATGAACCAAGAACCCTTTAAGCATGGGGCGCACACGATTTATGATGGTCACACAAGTATACTTTCGTACCACATATGGGTCACGCAAGTCACTTGCGCGCCCGATTATATTTTCATCCAAGGTCCTCAAAGGCCTATAAATACCCCCTGTGGGCCCCCCATTTTAGGGATGAAAAAAATCCAAAAGTCAGATTTAATCTCTCGGTGCCCTAGACTTTACTTGAAGTCTTCCCAACAATTAGAAGGTAATTTATTACCTTGAATGGAAGATCTAAAGTAGGGGAACAAGGCCTATGTGTTGAAATTCATCAACAATTGCACGCCTAGGTGTCTAACCCTTAAGGGGAAATGGCCACACTTGCGCGCCACCTTGCCCCTTCCACAGAACTTGCACGCCAAACTTTTGGAAGCCTTTAGGGAAAATACTAAGGGCTTGAGCCAAGTCTCTCCCATGTATTACCCTATTGGTTAACCGCCTCCCATGTACACCCATGTCGCGCAAGTATACTTGCGCGACCTGGACTTGCCCACCCAAACAAGACTTACGCACCTGCCTTCTTTTGGGTGCCCCTTCTTCCAATTCACTTTCTTTCTTCAAATTCCCCTCTTCTCTTCAAGATTGAGCCTTCAAAACATTCTTCAAAGCCACTTATGGCATGGTTCCTTTATTGGCTTCCTTATCTGAATGGAATTCTGTGGAACATATCTCAAAACCTTGTTATTTATATAACTTTATATCACTATGGTTGGAGGTTCCCTTCATCCAACCTCATCCCTTAAGATGATAGAATCTTTGTTCTGGGTATCCTCCTTAGGAGTAAGCCCCAATCATAAGTCAAATTCCCCTTAATGGGAATCCTCCTTAGGAGTAAGCCCCAAATTAAGAATCTAAATCTCCATAAAGAACAACTACCTTTATGAACCCTGTTAATGGGCATCCTCTATAAGAGTAAGCCCCAAGTCCCCCTTAATTTGGGCCTCCGTCTCAGGGTTAAGTCCCAATCACAATTTCCCATATCATTAGGCATCCTCCTCATGAGTAAGCCCCAGTCTTAAATCTTTTTGATTTGGGATTCCTTCTCAGGAATAAAACCCAATCATATGTCCCTCTTAATCTAGGCTTCCTTTTTAGGAGTAAGTCCTAAGTTAACATTCCAAATCTTCATAAAGCATAAATAACTTTATGGACCCTGCTCCTAGGCTTCTTTTCTAAACTAAGTCCTTATCTACATTTAATCGGGTTGTCACACATACGTAAGCCCCACATCATTTCTTATGAATTCATGTTTCATGGAACCATTATCAAGTTTACTAATACCTATTGTTTCTCACACCGAGCATGACTCACGTGATCTTATAGTGTGATAGTAATCACGACAGTTCATCCTGGGCCATTAACTATGCATAAACCTCATACTTCTTCACTTCAACTATGTGGAATTTGATCTCTACCATAAAAGTAGAGTATGTAGGAAGCCTTTCTAAGGTTCAAGCCCATCTTTCATTAATTATTTTCCATCCCATATGACGTTAAACTATTTCCTAATTCCCGAACTACGTGTGTTCTGATTCCTTTTCTAACAAGGATACGTAGGTAGCCCATTTGCAGGTACAATCCCGACTCTAAGATAATCCATGTCCTTCTGAATGACAATAAACTTCAAGTTTCCCACTGAGTGGCTTTAAAACCAGTATGGTCATCATAATGACCAGGAGATTTCTATATAATGTATTGAAGGATACCATTGACTAAGAATCTCCAATACATAAGGATGATTCTCCATCGATGAAGAACCTCAAATACATATAAAGGATTCTCTAATCTCATACATATCTATCATTGATTTCCAAATCTAAAGGAAAACTCATTTTCATGCTTGGTAAATTAATAAGGATTCATGAACATAACTTAAATCTATAAGAGAGTCCTGGAGTAGACAATAATTCCCAGTAAAAAGGTGTGATGAGTCCGACCTCCCATCCTCTTGACCAATGCAAATTCTTAAGCCTCATCAGTCCACAACTAATGAGCACCTACCTTTGGAAAGTAGGTTCAAATGGATATAGAATCATTGGATGTTTCCGGTTCTACGAATAAACCTGTTAGAAGCCGATTAGAAAAATTTGAACTTTAAACCAACAAGATCATTCCCCATTTCTAGGAAGAAACAACATAAAAAATGCACAATAACCCCTAAACACTATGATAATGCCTAAAACCTTAAAAACACTAAACCCATAAAAACCCTAAAAACATAAAACTCTAAAAAACCATAGAATACCTCTAAACATTGAAAAATCTAAAAACCCTTAAAAATAATAAAATCTCATAAGACCCTCTAAAAAATCAAAATCCCATAAAACCCCTAAAGCACCCTAAAACCCCAAGGAAACCTAAAAACCCTTAAAATCCCAGAAAATAATAAAATGTCCAAAAATCCATAAAAATCCTAAAATCCCAAAAAGTATAAAAACCATAAAACTGAAAACCTTATGAATAACAGAAAACCCCATAAAATCCCTAAAAATCAATAAATACCCGAAAACCACTAATAAATCTAAAGACACATTAGAGACCTAAAAATGATAAAAAAAACACTAAAAAACCATACAAACATAAAACAAATAAAAACATAAAAACCCCCAAGAAAAATTGAAGACTCTAAAACCCATGAAAACCCATAAAAACTACAAAAATCCCTAAAAACACATAAACCCCACAAAATCCCTAAAAACACTAAAACCCTAAAAAACAAGAAAAATCATAAAAAATGGCCTAAAATCCCTTAAATGTAATAAATCTGAAAAAACATGAAAACCACTAAAAAACATAATACCCATAAAACCCATAAAAACAAAAAAAAATCATAAAAACCCACAAAACCCTGAACCACCAAAAACTCTAAAAACCCTAAAACCAAAAAAACAATAAAAACTATAAAAACATTAAATACACTATAAATTAATAAAAACCCTAAAAAACACAAAATGAATTGAAAACCCTAAAAACACATAAAAAAACTAAAACCCTTAGAACCTTTAAAAATACCTAAAACCATAAAAAAATATAAAAACCATAAAAGTGCTAAAATATTTGAAAATGTAAAAAATAAGAAAAACCCTGAAAACCCCTTGAAATCATAATAATCCTTAAAAAAATTAAAACCCATAAAACCCCACTAAAAACACTAATCTTTTAAAACACTAAAATGTTAAAAACTCTAAAATACCCTAAAAATCCACCCCCCAAATGGAACAACAACATAGAAACCTTGAAAATCATAAAACCCATAAAAACAAAAAAAAACACTCAAAATTTCTAAAAACCAAAAAACCCTTTAAACTAAAAATATCCAAAAAATCCCTAAACATCCAAAAAATGTAAAAACCCTAAAAACATAGAAAACCCCTTAAATCCATATGAAATGCTAAAATCCTATAAAAACCCTAAAACCTACTAAATACAACAAAAACCTAAAATCACACAAAAAGACCATAAAACACACAAAGACCATAAAACCCCAAAAAATAAAAAAAAGCGATGAAACTCCTAAAAAACCAGTCAAAACCCTAAAAAATCCAAAAAAACAAAAACATTAAATACCCCCAAAAAAATCAAAATATCCCTAAAAACATAAAAACCCCTAAAACTCCCCAAAACCATAAAACCCCTAAACACCATTAAATCCCTGAAAAATTTTAAAAACCCCTAAAACCCACTAAAAACTCTATAATTCCTAAAAACACATTAACAGTTAAAACTATTAAATATCATAGAATCGTAAAAAACTAAAAAAACCTAAGACTCAAAAAACCATAAAACCCCAAAATACCCCAAAACCCTAAAATTCATAAAAAAACGTGAAAACCCCAGAAAAAACTCATGAAACCCATAAAAACCCATCAAAACCCTAAAAACCTATAAAACCTTTTAAAACCTTAAAACCCCAAAATAATGCTAAAAAGTATAAAAACACTTAAAACTACTAAAAACTAAAAAAACCTAAAACCCATAAAGACCTTTGAAACCTTAAAAATCCTAAAAACCCATAAAAACATGAATTCCTATAAAACCCTCATAAACCATAAAAGAACTATAAACTCTAAAAATATTAAAAAACTGTAAATAATCCCTAAAACCACTTAAAATGTAAAAAATAGAAAAATACATGAAAGCCAGAGGAAAACCTTGAAAACCCTTAAAAACCTTTAAAACCCAAAAATACGCTGAAAAACTAAAAACTCTAAAAACCCTTTAAAACATTAAAAAAATTATCATACTCAAGAAAACCATCAAACCCTACAAGACTAACAAAACATAAAAAAACTAAAATACCCTAAAAACCCATAAAAAACATATAAAAACCATAAAAATACCTAAAACCCTATAAATCCCTAAATGCCCGAAAACCCATAAAAACCATTAAAATCATAAAATAACTTAAAAATCCTAGAAAACATAAAAAAACCTAAACACCTAAAAAAATATGAGAAACATAAACCTCCCCAAAATCCATAAAACCATTAAAACCCCATAAAAACCCAAAAAATCACAAAAAAAACTCTAAAATCCCTTAAAACCCTTAAAAACATTAAATACGCTAAAACATTAAATAACCTAAAAATAGGAAAAAATCCTAAAACACAAAAATCCATAAAATTCATAAAACCCCATGAATAACACTCAAAAATATTCAATACCATAAATATCCTAAAAACCTTAAAAAACATAAAAAGGCCCTAAAATCCTGAAATACATAAAAAAACCTAAAAACTCCATAAAAAACCCAAAAACCACTAAAAACATTAAAAACCCTAAAACCTCAAAAAACTCTAAAAAACATTAAAAGTCCCTTAAGAACTGAAAAAACACCAAAAGAACCTAAAAACTCTGAAAACACCTAAAATCCCAAAAAACCCCAAATAAACCTTCAAAATCCTTGAAACTGTAAAACCACAAAAAACCCCCAAAAATCCTGAAATTTCATTGTGATTTCCAAAAAAACATAAAAAATTGTAAAAACCCTATGAATCTCTTGAAAACTATAAAACCCTCTAAAAAGCTCAAAACCCCTTAAAACCAATAAAAACCCAATACAACTAAAAACTATAAAATCACTTTAAACCACTAGAAACACAAAAAAATCTAAAAAACATTGAAACCCTAAAAAACAATAAAACACCAAAAAACAAAAAAAACCCCCATAAAACCCAAAAATACCCTAAAAAACTTGAAAAACCATAAAACCTATAAAACCCATAAAACCCCTAATACCCATAAAATCCCAGAAAATCCTACAGAAGACATAGGAATCCCTGAAAAACCCTAAAAACACTAAAACTCCCGAAAAACTATAAAACCCATCAAACATTTAAAACCCTAAAAACACATATAAATCCAAAAAACCTACTAAAAGCCCAAATACCATTAAAAACATTAAAAGGTTTAAAAACACTAAAATACCATAAAAATCGTAAAAATAAAAAACCCCTAAAAAACCCAAAAGACCCAAAGAAACATAAAAAACCTAAAACACTTAAAAACCACTATACACCCCTCAAAATAATTAAAAATATAAAAATCCTAAAAATAATATAAATCCCAAAAAAACCTTGAAATACCCTAAAAAACAATTAAAATCATGAAAACCACATGAAAACTAAGAAAACCTCAAAATACCTTAAAACCCCTAAAAATAAAAAAAGTCTAAATCCACTAAAACCCTTTAAACCCCTAAAAATGTTAAAAACTATAAAAACCTAAAAAAGTAAAAACTCAAAAAAACCCAAAAATACTAAAATCTTTGAAAACCCCTAAAAACACTGAAAATTGGAAACCCCATAAAATACACTAAAAATCATAAAATTCCAAAAAAACCCTATAAATCCTTGATATCAAAAATAAACAATAATACTAAAAAACCATAAAAACCATTAGAACTAATAAAACCTTAAAAAACCCCTAAAACCATATAAAAACCCTAAAACCCTACTAAAAACTCTAAAACCCCTTAAAACCCCCAAAAAACTCAAAAACTCTAAAAAACCATAAAACCATAGAAATTAAGAAAACTCTAAAACCCCCGAAGGAATATGAAACCCCTAAAACCCTAAATACCCATAAAACCACTAAAACCCCCATAAAAAATCCCTAAATATCTAGAAAAACATAAGAAACTCTAAAACCCAGAAATTTCTTAAAAACCATAAAAATTACAAAAACATTTAAAACAAAAAAACCTATAAAGCCACTAAAAACTTTTTGAAAACTCTAAATGCTCTTAAAACACATAAAAATATAAAAATCTCTAAAAACCCTTTAAAACCATAAAAAAATGTAAAAACCCCTAAAACATATAAAACCCTAGAAATAATAAAAACCCCCAAACCCTAAGAATTCCTACAAACACTAAAACCCCTAAAATATATTAATAACCTAAAAATCCATAAAAATACAAGAAAAAATTAAAACCCTCCAAAACCCTTAGAACCCATTGAAAACCACAAAATCCCTATAAAACCTAAAAAACCCTAACCCCCCACTAATTTTTTTAAAACCTCTTTAAACCCCAAATTTTATTTTTAAAAACTCTAAAAACTGTAAAACACGTAAAAAATAAAAAAATAAATCACAAAAAGATCATTAAAACAATGAAATCCCCTAAAAAAATATGAAAACCTCTAAAAACCCACAAAATACTAAAAATTCCTAAAACCCAAAAAACCCAAAAATAAATCCATAAAATGCCTAAAAATCAAATAAAATGTAAAAAAATCATAAACCATGAAATAAACCAACAACCCATAATAAGCCTTAAAATTTTATAAAATTATAGAAACCTATAAAAACATTAAAAAACCCACTAAAAACACTTAAAACCCATAAACCCCTAGAAAATGTTAAACACCTATAATAACCCTTAAAAGTTATAAAACCCCAAAAAAACTTAAAACCCAGACGGCCATAAAACTCAGAAAAAACCTAAAACCACTAAAACCCCTAAGATCCATAAAAACCCTAAAAATCACTGAAAACCCTAAAAACCCATAACCATAAAAGTCCTCAAAAAGACCTAAAAATTTCTACATATTTAAAAAAACCTAAAATCTATAAAAATACCTTTACACCCCCATAAAACAATAAGAACCTCTAAAATATTAATAACTCTAAAAACTAAAATAATTCCCAAAAACACAATAACCCCTAAATACCCTCAAAACCATTGAAAACTTAAAAAAATTTTAAAAATCTTAAAACTCACCAAAAAATAAAAAATACCCTAAATACCAAAAATACACTAAAATCCCTGAATACCCTTAAAGTCTATATATCCTTGAAAACCCTAAAACCCATCAAAATCCTTAAAAACCCTAACAACCATAAAAATCCTAAAAAATTCCTAAAAATCCCGGAAAGCTTAAGAAACCCAAACCCCACCAAAACACCCAAACCCCTAAAAATCCTTAATTTTAATAAAAAAATCCATAATATCCCTAAAAATCATTATTATTTCTGAAAACCCTTAAAAATTCTAAAAACTTAATAAACCATAAAAACCCTAAAAACAAAAAAAATACCTAAAACTGAAAAATACATTAAAACCCCAAAAACAAAAAAATGTGAAAACCCTTGAAAAGCTCTCAAAATACCTACAAAACCTCAAAACCTAAAAACCATAACAATCCTAAAAATACATAAAAACCTAAAAATTATATTCTTAAATACCATTAAAAATCAATGAAAACCATAAAAATCCCTAAAAACCTTAAAAAACACAAAAGTCCCATAAAACCCCTAAAACTAATAAAACCTTAAAATCACTTAAATCCCCTAAAGATGTTAAAAAAACTCTATAAACATAAAAACCTTAAAAAACTAAACCCCCCCAAAAAAAACACCAATATAACCTAAAATCAATGAAAAAAACTTGAATCCCTTAAAAAACCTGAAAATTCAAAAACCCTCAAAAACACTAAAAATAAAAAAACCTAAAACCCATAAATATACTAAAAATGCAATAAAAATACATGAAAATGTAAAACCTTGAAAACCCCATGAAAACCATAAAAAATTTAAAAAACATAAGAAACCTAAAAACTAATAAAAAATATAAAAAAAATCTTCTAAAACTATAGAAACCCTTAAACCCAAAAAACCTTTATAATACTAGAGAAACCATTAAACCCCCTAAAAATTAACAAATTTTAAATCCCCAAATGACCCTAAAACCCCTGAAAATCCCTAAAACACTAAAAAAACACTCAAACCCCCATAAATCCTTAAAAACCTCAAAAACAATAAAAACTATAAAAATATTAAAAGGCCAAAAAATCCCGAAAAACATAAACCCCCGAAAAAATGTGAAAGCCTCTGAAAAAATACCCTTAAAACATAAAAAACCATAAAAACCTATAAAATACTAAAACCCCACTAGAAACAATAAAACCTCTTATGACCCCAAAAAATTTTATAAAACTCTATAAACCATAAATATTATTAAAAAAACACTAGAACCCCAAAAGTGCCTAAAAACCTCAATCCCCCTAAAAACCTTAAAAAACTATTCAAAACCATAAAAACTCTAAAAATCGCTAAAAATCCTAAAATATTGAGAAATCCTAAAAAACTATAAAAGTACATGAAAACAAAAAAAAACATTAAACCCCCAGAATCTTCCTAAAAAACCATAAAACCCCCTAATAACATTAAAAACCCTAAAAAACACTAAAAAATTTAAAACCCTTAAAACCCATAATAACGTTAAATACTCTACAAATCTTAAAAACCCTAGAAAATTCAAATAAAAAGTAAATAAAACACTAAAAATAACAAAAAACACTAGAAATCCTAAAAAGCTAAAAATCTTATAAAAATACATAAAAATCACACAAAATATAAAAAACTATAATAATCATGAAAAACCATTGAAAACCCTAAAACCCCTAAAACCTTAAAACCCTTAACACCCTAAAACCAACTAAAAACTCTAAATACCCATAAAAACTATAAATAATTAAATAACTATAAATGGCCAAAAAGAACCAAAAATCCAAAAACACTAAGAAGCTTAGAAAGAAAAAAATCCTCATAAAACCTAAAATCCCTAAAAACATAAAAATACAAAAAAGTAATCAAAATCCATGTAAAACTATAAAAAACTCTAAAAATTCTAAAAAACCTTGAAAACCACAAAAACCCATAAAAACATTAAAACCCCTAAAAACCTCTAAAACTCCAAAAAACACTAAAAACACAGAAGACCCTTAAAACCACTAAAAGTGTATAAATGTTTTTGAAAACATAAAAACTCAAAACTCAAAATAAACTCAAAAACCTCCCAAAACCACTAAAAACATAAAAAACCAAAAACCCCTCAAAATCCCTAAAAAACATAAAACCATATAAAATCACATAAAACCTTAAAAAATTGAGACCATAAAATTATTAGAAAACCATAAAAATCCCTAAAAATATAAAAACCATAAATCCCTAATAACTCATGAAAACCATAAAAACCCCTAAAAATTATAAAATCCAAAACCCATGGAAACCCTAACCCAGACTAAAATCCTTAAAACACCTTTAAAACGATAAAACATTAAAAAAACAATAAAAATATTAAAACCACTAAAAACACAAAAAACCCAAAAACACTAAATGATCCTAAAGCCCCTAAAACCATAAAACCCCTTAAAAATCCATAAAACCCCAGAAAATCCCGGAAAACCTTAACCACCCCTTCCAAACAATAAAATTACTAAAAAAGGCCCTAAATTTTCCATAAAACTATAAAAGACCAAAAAACCAAAAAAACCTTGAAAACAATAAAAATTCCTACATACCGCGAAACCCCTAAAAACCATAATGCCCTAAAACCCCTATATAAAACTCTACAAAATCTTAAAACCCATATAAATGAAAAAAAACTCTAAAATACCATAGATTCAATAAAATACTCAA
This sequence comes from Viscum album, assembly GCA_963277665.1. Lineage (NCBI taxonomy): Eukaryota > Viridiplantae > Streptophyta > Magnoliopsida > Santalales > Viscaceae > Viscum > Viscum album. The sequence goes on from OY728157.1 coordinate 1,320,402,323, forward strand.
AAATACCCTATTAAACAAAAAATAACCCAGAACCCCTAAAACACCTTAAAAACCCTTAAAACCCATAAAAACCTCAGAATCAATAAAAACCACAAAACACCAAAAACCTCTAAAAATAACTGAATAAGTAAAAACCCAAAACCCCCTAAAAACCCTATAAAACTAATGGAAACCAAAAAATCCCAAGAAATCTGTAAAAACATTAAAAAACTATGAAAATCATAAAACACATAAAAAATCAATAAAACCCTAAAACCCAAAAAGACCCCAAACCCCTGAAAACACCTAAAAAGCCCAATGTCCCCAGAAAAACACTAAAACCCCTCGAAATACATAACAACCCTAACAACATAAAATTCATTAAAAATTATTTAAAAATCCCTAAAAACGTTAATAACCCTAAAAACTCTTAAAACCCAATGAAAACCATAAAACCCAAAAAACAGTAAAAATTCCTAAAATCCCATAAATGCATAAAGCCACTAAACCCTCTAAAACCCTTAAAACACGTAAAAAATTAAAAACATTAAAAAATTATAAAAACCCTTAAAACTAAGAAAATCCCAAAAACAAAAAAATACCCAAATTCCCTAAAACCCCATAAATTTCCCTAACTAACCCTAAAAATACTAAAAATCCTAAAATACCTAAAAACCCTAAAAACATGAAAAACCATAAAAATTCTAAATATTTTAAAAATACCTGAGAATGTAAAAAACCATAAAAATCTTGAAAAACACTTGAAAACCATAAAAAATAAAAAACCATCAAACCCATTATAATCATAACCCCTTAAAACCCCAATAAAACACTAAAAACCCTAAAAACCACTAAAATTTAAGAAATTCAAAAAAACATAAACCCCAAAAAACTAAAAAACCCCAAAAAACCCAAAAGACCGTAAATTCTAGAAAGCCCGTAAAAATCCTCAAAATCCCATTTACGCTAAAAACTACAAAAATCCTAAAATAACAATAAAAATACATGAAAATGTAAATACCCTAAACCCCCACTAAAAACCATAAAAACCTCTAACAACCATCAAACCCCTAAAACCCATAACCCCCAAAACACACTACAAAATCTAGAAACCCATGAAACCTCTGTCAATGTTAAAAAACTATAAAACCCATAAAACCTTAAAAAATAAAAAATCCCAAGAAAACCCAAAAAGAACATAAAGTCAACAAAAACCCCTAAAAATCAATGAAAATCCCTTAAAACCCCCAAAATACCTAAAAACCCTAAAAATTATAAAAATCATAAAAACAACATAAAACTCTATAAACCCTTAAATCCCTTTAAAACATTTGAAAACTCTAAAAAACCAAAAAACCCAAAAATATTTTAAAAACCCCTAGAAAACCTAAAAACCCCCAAAACCCTGGAAAAACCTAAAAACCCTCAAAATTCCTAAAAACTCTAAATACCCAAAAAACTATAAAAACCCTAAAAATCTGTAAAAAATCCTAAACAAGTGGAAACATTAAAATCCTAAACCTACCCACCCTAAAAACCATAAAATTACAAAAAAAAAACAAAAAAAAAACAGAATACTCACAAGAAACCTAAAAATTAAAAAAAACATCTTAAATCCACTTAAACTGTTATAACACTCTAAAACCCTTAAAAACACTAAAACACTCAAAATAACACTATGATCTCAAGAAACCATAAAACCCTAAACCCCTAAAAACCCAAAAACAACCTAAAAACCCTAAAAATCCTTAAAAACATTATAAACCATAAAAACCATAAAAACCCTAAAACAATAAAAATTATATAAAACCTCTAAAAATCCAAGAAAACGTAAAATACTAAATATTTATAAAAACACCCGAAAACCATATAACCCCTAAAAATGAAAAAAAAATAAAAACCATTAAAAACATAAAGACAATTAAAATATGATAAAACCCTTAAAACCGATATTTCTTAAAAAACAATCTCCAAACCATAAAACCCTAAAACCCCCCAAAAGACCCTAAAAACCCTAAAACCGCTAAAAACCTAAAAATCCTAAAATACCTCAAAATCCATCAAAACCATAAAATTAATAAAAACCATAATAACCATAAAAGGCCCTAAAATTACCTAAATTTTAAAAAACCCAAAATAACCATAGAAACCCCAAAACCCATAAAAACATTAAAAACACTACATCCCATTAAAACCCTTAAAATGATTAAAAAAAATCTAAAAACCATAAAAAATAATGGAAAACTAAAAAAACCACTAAAAAATCCAAATGAACATAATACCCAATAAACACTGAAAAAACCCTAAAACCCCTCAATATCCCTAAAAACCATAAAAATAAAAAAAAAATAACTAAAATACATGAAAATGTGTAAAACCCTGAAAACCCTGAAACACCCTTGAAAACCATAAAAATCACAAAAACCTGTAGAAACCCCAAAAACACTTAAAACCCCTAAAAATACCTAAATCTATAAGAACCCATAAAACCTATAATAAATTAAAAACTATAAGAACTATTATTACTATTAAAATAATAAAAAAACCACTAAGACCCAAAAAGACCCTAAAACCCCACAAAACCCTAATACCCTAAAACCATTAAAAATCCTAAAAACTTAGAACCTGAAAAACCCTAAAAACCACAAATGACCTAAAAATCCTAAAAAATCCGTAACAATTCCCTGAAAAAATAAAAACCCTAAAACCCATGAAAACCATAAATACGTATTCAATACTTAAAAACCCATTAAAAGTCTAAGAAACACTAAAACTAGAAAAACTGTTAAAATCACTAAATTTTTAAAAAAAAACCATAAACCTCAAAAAAATTAAAAGAAACTGTGAAACCCGAAAACAACCTAAGATCCCTGAAAAACCTAACAACACTCAAAATCACTGAAATCCCTAAAAACCATAAAAATCATAAGAATAATTTTAAATCCAGTAAAATATAAAAACTTCTAAAAACCCTCGAAAACCATAGAAACCATAGAAATCCAAAAAACCCCCCATAAAACACCAAAACCCTAAAACCGTAAATAAATTATAAAATTAATTTAACCGTCTAAAAATAAAAAAATCTAAAAAAACCATTGATTACCTAAAAACATTAAATATCCCTAAAAACAGATGAAAACCTAAAAAACCTTGAAAACTCCTAAAACCTCTCAAAAATCTCAAAAACCAAAATACACATAAATATACTAAAAAAATAGTAAACATAATTGAAAATGTAAAAAATAGTTAAATCCTTGAAAACCAATAAAAATAATAAAAAAAAAATAAAAACATAAAAATTCTTCAAATTTTATAAAACCACCCATAATAAATTGAACTCTAAAAACCCTTAAAAGACAAAAATGTTAGAAAACTCAAAAGAACATAAAACTCCTATATACTAAAACAAACCCAAAAAACCCCAATGTCCTTAAACACCCTAAAAATCATAAAAACCCCATGAAAAACCTCAAAACCCCTCAAAATCCATAACAAACTAAAATACCATAAAAAAAATTGAACACCATTAAAACCCCTAAATACCCAAAAAACCCAAAAAACTATAAAACCCATAAGAACCCACTAAAAAATAAAAAACCTTTTTAAAACCCTAAAAACAATAAAAAAACTCTAAATACCATAATATATATATAAATTGAAACAAACATAAATCATCAAAAAAGTCCCTGAAACCATGAAAAACTCTAAAACCCATAAAAAATCCTATAAACCCTCGAAATCCTTGTAATCCTTAAAAACATAAAAACTCTAACAAAATCCCAAAAAATAAATGAAAATGTAAAAAATATATAAAAACCTTGAAAAACCCTTGTAAATCATAAAAACCCATAAAATTTTAAATCCCCTAAAATCCAGTAAAAACCCTCAAAACACACAAAATAATCCAAAAACTTTTCAAATACCTAAATATTTTAAAAAAATTATAAATAAACATATAATACCTAAAAACAAAAACAAACATTAAGAAAACACAAAACCATAATAACTCTTAAAAAATAAAGCCCTAATATCTATAAAATCTGTCAAAATCCCAAAAAAACCCCTAAAAACCTTAAAAAATAAAAACCCACAAAATTAATAACCATCGATGAAAACATAAAAAACCTTAAAATACCCTTAAAACCATAAAACCCCTCAAAACAAAAAAAATTAAAAACCGATAAAACCCTAAGAACCACTAAATACTCAAAAACCCCTAAAAACCCTAAAAGACATTAAAATCCCTGAAACCCTTAAAAACATTGAAAACCATAACAATCGAAAAAAATAACTACAAATATGTAAAAATTTGAAAACCCATAAAACTTCTAAAAATTCTAAAACCACATAAATCTATAAAACCATAAAAACCTCTAAAAATATTAAAAAACTCAAAAAACATGAAAACCCCTAAAAAGAAAAAGAAAATATAAAAACCCAAAAGACCCTAAAAATTTGAAAACCCATAAATATCCTAAAATACATTGAAAACCCCTAATAACCATCAAAATTCCTAAAAATGATAGAAACCATTAAATTCATAAAAAATCTAAAAAAATTAATAAAAATGTAAATAACTATAAAAACCATTGAAAACCATAAAAACCATAAAAACCATAAAAAACCTAATAACCATAAAAAACTAAATACACTAAAATCCCTTAAAACAATAAAAACATTAAAAATATTTATCAAATCTTTAAAACCCTAAATATTTCACAAAAACATTAAAACCATAAAATCATAAAAACCATAAAACCCTAAAATCCCTAGAAACCGAAAACACCTAAAAACACTAAAAACCCCTAAAACCAAAAAAAATCCAAAAAACGCCTAAAATACATTAAAATGTAAAAAAATATAAAAAAATCAAAAAACAATGAAAAACCTAAAACCCCTTTAAATAGAAAAAACCCAAAAACCCGTAAAAACATTAAAACTACTGAAAATTCGAAAGAATCATTTAAACCCCAAAAAATATATAAAAAATATATAAACCAGAAAAACCTACAATTCTCAAAGAACCCTATAACCCAAAAAGACCCTAAAACACTAAAAAATCCTAAAAACCCTAAAAAAACCCTAAGAACCCTAAAAACCATTAAATTCACTAAACAAACTAAAACCCTTAAAACCAAAAAATTCCAAAAATAACTGAAAATATTTCAAATAACAAAAACCCTAAAAAAATCCTGATAAAAATTCCTAAAACCATAAAACGAAAAAACCCCCCATAAAACCTCTAACAATTATTGAAAATAGAAAAACTCTTAAAACCACCAATAGTGTTAAAAACATTAAATAATATTAAACCTCAAAAAATGGAAAAAACCCTAAAATATAAAGTCTCTAAAAAATATGAAAAACATTAAAATCCCTTAAAAAACATAAAATCCCTCAAAATCTCAAAATACACTAAAATCCTAAAACCAATAAAAACCCTAAAAGAGATCTAAATTTTTTGAAAAATGAAAAAAACTCTGAAAACTCAGAAAACACCTGAAAACCATAAATCCCTTAAAAATGAAAACAATAACAAAAAACCCAAAAAACCCAAAAACCACTATAAACTATAAAAACAAAAAAAAACATAAAAAACTCAAAAATCCCACTAAAACACTAAAAGATCCTCAAAACCCTAAAAACCCTAAAATTATTATAATCCCATAAATCAATAAAAATTACCAAAAATCCCAAAAGCCCAAAAAAACTAAAAACCACTGAAATCCTAATAATTACCTAAAACCCCAAAAAACATAAGAAACTCTAAAATTCATAAAACCCCTGAATATCAAAAAAAACCCTAAAAACCATAAAACTCATAAAAAACATATAAAATGCCTAAAAACAACTAAAATTACTAAAAACCCTTAAAACCCTTAAATTTTTTAAAAACACTAAGAAACCATAAAATACCTTAAACTATAAAACACTAAAACCCAACCAAAAAAATATAAAAATCCCTAAAAACGCCTAAAATTTTAACAAAATATAAATAAATTATAAAAACCAAAAACATCAAACAAAACCATAAAAACCCAAGAGACCCTAAAACTCCTAAAAACACCTACAAACTATAAAAAGCATGAAAACTGTAAAAACATTCAAAATCCATAAAACCCTAAACCACGTAAATATACTAAAAAAGATTATAAAATCCCAAAAAATGTAAAAGACCCTAAAAACCAAGAAACCACCTATAAAACATAAAAATTCCTGAAAACCTAAAACCCCCAAAAAATGCATTAAAAAAATAAAAACCACTGAAAATTAAAAAAATCCTTTAAAATCCAAAAAATGTTAAAAAACCTATAAACACATAAAACCCCTAAAAACTCAAAAACCCACTAAAAAAGAAAACAACCTAAAAACCCTAACAAATTTAAAAACCCTCAAAACATATAAAAACTATAAAACTCCAAAAAATAGCTTTAAATCCCAAAAAATGTAAAAAAACCTAAAAACACATAAAAACCAAAAAATTACTACAAACACTAAAACCCCATTAAACATCTAAAAATGATAAAAAACTCTAAAAACCCATAAATCCCAAAAAACTCAAAAAAACCCTAAATCGCAAAAGGCCTTGGAAACCATGAAAACACATAAAACCTTGAAATCCAAAAATAACCTTAAAAACCCCTTAAAATCTCAAAAATTCCTTCAAACCCAAGAAACCTAAAAATCATAAATAACTCCAATAAATCATTAAAATGCATACAACCATAAAACCCTAAAACTGCATAAAAACCAAAAAACCCCATAATTTTTGAAACCCTAAAAACCATAAAAACCCACTAAAAACACTAAAAGAAATTAAAACCCCTAAAAACATGAAAAAATCAAAAATCATTTGATACACATAAAAACCTCCAACAACCAAAAATACCTAAAAACCCTAAAAACCACTAAATCCCCTACAAAACCTAAACTACCCTAAAAACCCTAAACATGTCAAAAATCCTAAAACCCACTAAAAATAATAAAAATAATTAATAACTCTAAAAACCATCAAAAAATCGAAAAATGTTAAAAACTCTAAAAACCACAAAACCCCTAAAAACATTAAAAAGACAACTAGAAAACCCAAAAAGATCCTAAAAATCTTGAAAATACCTGATATCCCTCAAAACACCTAAAACCATAAAACACCATAAAAATATTAAAACCCATAAAATTCATTGAAAACATAAAAAAACCTAAAAATCCAATAAAAACCAGAAAACAATTAAAATGAAAAAAACCCCTAAACCCCATTAAAACATTAAAAATCACTAAAAACAATAAAAACCATTTAAACCCTAAAAATGTTAAAAATCCAAGAAACCATGAAAACCATGAAAAATAAAAAACTCAAAAAACCCAAACAAACATAAAAATATAAAAACCCTAAAAACCTTGAAAACAAATAAAAACCTAAAAAATCCATAAAAATCACTGAAAATAAGAAAAAAACCTAAATACACTAAAAAAACTAAAATGAATAAACAAAACTAAAAATCAATAAAAACCATAACAACCCACTAAAAATTTAAAGTCCCTGAAAACCAAAAAAATCATTAAAAATATAAAAAATTTAAAACCTTTCAAAAATAAAAAAAATAAACCCAAAAAGACCCTAAAACCCTGATATCCTATAAATTCCTACAAAACAGTAAATATACCTCAATCCCCTCAAAATCATTAAAAACCCTAAAAACCCTAAAACCATAAAAATCCTAAAAAATCTATGAGAATCCTTGAACATATATAAATGGTTTAAACCCTTAAAACCACAAGAAACCATAATATACATAAAACCATTAAACACCCCTTAAAATCTATACAACCCTAAAGACCCACTAAAATATCTAAAAACCCTTAAACCCATAACCAGTTAAAAAAACTCTAACAAACCATTAAACCCCTAAAAATTTGTAAAAAACGCTAAAAACCCATTAAAACCCTCAAAATACCTATAAAACCTAAAACCCCCTGAAAAACAATAAAAATCCTAAAAATCCCAAAAAATTGCTAAAAATGTAAGAAACCATACAATCCATGAAAACCCCATAAAACCCATAAACCCCTAATAATATTTATAAAAAATAAAATCCATTATAACAATAAATATAATTTATAATTATAAAAAACCCTTAAACCCCTTAAATATGTTAAGAATATCAAAATACCTAAGAAACTAAAAAAATGAAAAACATAAAGAACTCCTAAAAACCCTATGAACTCCCTAAATCCCTAAAAATACCTATAACCATAAAAACACTAAAAACCATAACAAAAACAAAAAACCGTAAAAATCGTAAAAATCCATAAAAACCCATGCAAAGGTAAAAAACTATACAAACATTGAAAATGTTCCCAAAAACCACAAAACTCCTAAAATCCACAAAAACCCCATAAAACATATAAAAACCCTAAAAACAAATATAATTTATAAAAACTATTTCAATCCAAAAAAACATTAAAGACTCTAAAAATCCTTAAAACCCATGAAAACTCAAAAAAAACACCAAATACACAAAAAACTAAAAAATAAAAAAAAACCCCCTAAAACATTAAAAACCATAAAAATCCTTAAAATCTCTAAAAACCCAAAAAAATCTATAAAAGTCCTAAAAATTATTGAAAATGTAAAAACACAAAAAATTTAAAAAATAATAAACCCATAGAAAACCAAAAAACTCTAAACACCCTTTAAACCCCCAGATATCTTAAAATTTTCTAAAAACCCTCAAACACCCTAAAAACACTAAAAAACCCAAAAAAACCCAAAAAGACCCATAATACCCAGAAAACCCCCCAAAACCATAAAACCCCAAAAAATAATAAAAACCATCTAAGTCTCTAAAATTGTAAAAACACTAAAAAACATAAAAAAACATAAAAATCCCTAGAAATCCTTGAAAACATAAAACCCTAACAACCATGAAATGTGCCTAAAATTAATAAAAACCCATAAAAACATAAAAGCCCTAAATTCTCATAAAACCCCAAAAAACTCAAAGAACCCTTAATACACATAAAAACATTAAAAACAATAAAAAACCTCGAAAACCCTAAGAAACTCAATAAACTCCAACAAACTAAAAAGATCCTAAAACCCCTAAAAAACGTAAAACCCCTAAAAGCCCGAAATAATATTAAAAACCAAAAATATCCTAAGGTCCCTTAAAATGTAAATAACACAAAAAAATGAAAAAAATACTAAAAATCATAAATACCCCTAAAACCATAAAAAACCTAAAAACTCAAAAAACAATAAAAAACAACTTAAAACTCTCAAAAACCTTTAAACCCGTATTTAATTATAAACTCTAAAATAATATTTTAACCAAAAAAATTCAAAACCCCATAAAAATATAAACTAAATACCCTAAGAACACTAAAATACCAAAAATACTTGAAAATCAAAAAACACTCAAAAAATCTAAAACCCAAAAAAATTAATATCAAAAAAATTCCATAAATTATTTGAAAAAATAAAAAAAAATATAGAAACCCTAAAAAAATGAAAACCATAAAAACCCTTCAAGCATAAAAACCCCTAAAATACCCATAAAACACTAAAACTAAAAAAACTAAAAACCAAAATTCCACTAAAAACAATAAAAACACCAAAAATCCATAAAAATCATAAAAATTTCAAAACCATCAAAAAAACATAAAATACTATAAAAACCCAAAAACCCTTGAAACACCTAAACAACCTAAAAAATATCTAAAATCACTAAAAACACCTCAAATCCATAAAAATATGAAAAACCTCTAAAATCCCAGAAAACATAAAAATACCCCAAAATTCCCAAAAATTCCCTGAAAACCCTAGAAACCCCTAAAAACAAGAAAAACCACCCAAAACCCCAAAAGAACCATAAAATCAAAAAAAAACTCTAAAACCTCTTTAAACCCCTAAGAAAGATGAAAAAATAAAAAACCTAAGACAACCTAAAAACTAAAAAACACCTAGAAACCCCAAAAAGACACAAGAAACCATAAAACCTCCTAAAACCCCTAAAACACCCTGAAAACCATAAAAACTCTTAAAACCATAAAAATCCCCAAAAATCCCATAAAAACTAGAAAAAATATAAAAATCTCTTAAACCCCTTGAACCATTGAAAAACCCAAAAATCCCTTAAAACAACTAAAAAAATATAAACCAACCATAAAAAAACCCTAAAGCATCCTAAAAACCCTCAAAATTCTTAAAACACTTAAAACACTTAAAAATTATTAAAATCCAAAAAAATTCCTCGAAATACTAGATATGTAAAGAAACCGCAAAAACCAATGAAAACCCCCTAAAATCTAGAAAAACCACTAAAAACCTTTAAACCCATAAGAACCCATTTAACACCTAAAAACAACTAATATATATAAAAACCCATTAAACCCCCTAAAAGGCATGAAAACACCAAAAACCAAAAAACCCTAAAAATCCTTAAAAAACCTAAAATACCATAAAAATCATAAAAATCATAAAAACCCAAAAAACCATAAAAATGTAAAAATCCCTAAAACCCCTAAAAACTCCCTAAAATAATTAAAATTCAAAACACATAAATCCCTTAAATACTAATATAAAAAATTAAAACCATTAAAACTCAAAACTATGAAAAAATGAAAAAAAAACTCTAAAACTGCAAGGACACTAAAACCTTGAAAACTCTAAAACCCTAAAAACACTAAAAACCCCTAAAAATCACTAAATACATTAAAAATATTTGAAACCATAAAAATAGTTTAAAATATCTAAAATCCATGAACATTTATTAGACCTTGAAAATCATGAAAAATTCCTAAAAACCATGAAAACCCAAAAAAACAATGAAACCCTAAAAACACGTAAAATTTGAAAAAGCACTAAAAACTCTAAACACCCATAAAAACCATAAAAACAATAAAAACCTTAAAACACTTAAAACTCCTAAAATACTCAAAAAACCCCCAAAACCCTAAAAAGGATAAATAACAAGAAAACTCATAAAATCACTGAAATCCCTTAAAACCCCAAAAATCCAGAAAAACCCCTAATCCCCTAAAAATCTATAAAAACACTAAAAAACTAAAAGCCATAAAAATCTTTAAAAATCTATAAAAACCCCAAAACATAAAAAAATGTAAAAACTCTGAAACCCCTTGAAAATAAATAAATCCCCTAAAATGCATAAAAACCCCAAAGACCCAAAAAAAGCCTAAAGTCCCACTAAAATTGTAAAAACTCTTAAAATCATTAAAAATGTTAAAAAATAACTCTAAAATTCCTTAAAACGTTAAAAAAATAGTAAAAACCAAAAAAATCCCTATAAAACCTAAAAAACCATCAAAATCCCTTAAAATCCAAGAAAACACCTCAAACCCATAAAAATACTAAAAATTCCCTAAAATATATGACAATTTAAAAAACCCTAAAATCCCCCGAAGACCATAAAACCACTAAAAACCATTAAAACCCCAAAAAATAAATAAAAACACATAAAACACAATAAAAACATTAAAATCCCTAAAGTCCCTAAAAGGTTAAAAAAATATTAAAAACCCATAAATCCCTAAAAACATTAAAAACCCAACTAAAACCCCTAAAAAGACTTATAACACTAAAAACCATCAAATTCCCTAAAACACTTCAAAATCCCTAAAAACACTTAAAAACCCCAAAATCATAAAAAATAAAAAACATAATCCTTGAAAACATAAAAATCCCTAAAAACCCAAAACCCTTGAAAATAATAAAAAATCCCTAAAAACCCTAAAAACCCATAAAAACCCATAAAAACATAAAATCCTAAAAAGTGACTAATACTCTAAAAATCTTTAAAACACCTAAAAAAAATTAAATCTCAAAAAAATCATATAACATAAAAAAACTCCAATAAACCCAAAAAACCCAAAAGAGCCTAAAATCCCTAAAATCCCTAAAAATACTTGACAAAAAAAACCTAAATTTCTCTACATAACCGTGAAAATATAAAAATCCCTAAAAAAACTAAAACACCCTAAGAAACATAAAAACTCCTAAAACCATAAAAACCCTAAACACACATACAACCCTAAAAACCACTAAAAACTATAAAAAACATAAAACTCTTAAAAATGATAAAAACACTCTAAAAAGACATTAAAAACCATAAAAAATTCAATAAAACCATAAAACACAAAAATAACCTCAAAACCTTAAAAACCTTAAGATACATTAAAACCCCTAAAACCCCTCAAAGTCCTTAAAAACCATAAAAACCGTAAATATCCAAAAGAAACCCTAAATATGCCAGAAAATGTAAACAACCATAAATTATTAAAAAAATCCCCGAGATACATAAAAATCCAAAAAAACCCTATAAAAACCTAAATCCCCAAAAATACCCTAAAATTAAATAATAACACTAAATCCACTTTAAACCGATTAAAAGTTAAAAAACTCTAAAAAAATATTAAAAACCCTAAAAACACACCAGAATAAAAAAACACTAAAACACCCTAAAAATTGTGAAAACCCCAAAAAAAACCCAAAAAAACCTAAAATCCTTCAAAATCCTAAAAAAACACTAAAACCCATTAAAATCTATAAAAATATTATTGAAAAGTGAAAAACCCAACAAACCCGTTGAAAACCATAAAACCCTTAAATATCCCTAAAACCCTTAAAAACCACTAAAAACACTAAAACCCCTCAAATATTTTAAAAACACTGAAAACATTAACAAATTAAAAACTCAAAAAAACGTAAAAAACACAAAATGAGCCTAAAAACCCAGAAAACCCCAATTAACCTAAAAAATCTCTGAAAACACTATACAGCCCCCGAAATACCTAAAAACTATATAAAACCCAAAAAAACATAAAAATCATAAAAAACCTAAAAATACCAGAAATTATTAAAAACCATAAATCCATTAAAACACTTTAAAACAATAAAACCCCTTAAAATCCCAAAAAACTGAAAAAAAAACTCTAAAAAAAACCACAATACTATTAAAACCGCTAAAATATTTAAATGCACTAAATCCTTATAAACAAAAAAATTAAATAACACTAAAAAACAAGAGACCCTAAAACCCTAAAAACACTTGAAAATAATAAATGTCCTAAAAACTAATCAACCATAAATTCCTCAAAAACCCTAAAAGTTCATAAAAACCAAAAAAATAATAAAAAATACATATGAATTCCTAAAAACTAAAAAAAATCAAAAACCCCCTTGAAAACCCATAAAAACATAAAATCCCCCAAAAAACTTAAAAAACAAAAAAACTATAAAAATTATAAAATACATAAACCCCCTTAATTTTTTCAAAAACTATAAAACCAAAAAAATTAAAAAAAACTAAAAACACAAAACACCATAAAAAACCTCACAACCCTAAAAAACCATGAAAACTCTATAAGGACCCTAAAAACCATTTGAATCCCTAAAACCCTTAAAAGTCCCAGAAAAACAAAACGATCCCATTTTTTAAAAAATAATGAAAAAGTAAAAAAAACCTAAAACCCCTTAAACACCCCTAAAACCGTAAAACCAAAAAAAATTAAAAAACATAAAAATCAATAAAAATCCTATAATCCTCTAAAAACTCTAAAACCCTTTAAAACCATATTTTTTAAAAAATCTAAAAACATTAAAAACCCAAACAAAATCTAAAAAACCCGAAGCACTCTAAATGATACTAAAAACCCATTAAAACCCTACAGACCCTAAAAACACCTGAAAATTTTAAAAAGCCTCAAAATCCCTAAAAACCTAAAAACACTAAAAACTGTAAAAATCATAAAAACTCTAAAAATACTTAAAAACATACCAACCCAAATTCCCCTTGAAACTATAAAACCCCAAATCAATTTAAATCCCTAAAACCCCATAAATACCCTAACAACACCAAAAACTCTAAAACCCATTTAACCCCTAAAAACGTTAAAAACAATAAAAACCCTTTAAACCCATAAAAATTAAAAAAAATTAGAATATATTAAATGACCCAAAAAACCAATGAAAACCCCTAAAAACATAAAAACACTGCAAACTAATAAAACCCTTAAAATCTCTAAAAACAATAAAACCCTACAAATCCAAAAAAATCCATAAAATTCCCAAAAATGTAAAAAATGCTTCAAAACATAAAACCCCCTTAAAAACATAAAACCCCTAGAATCATTAAAAAACCCTAAAATTCAAGAAAACCCAAAAAACAACTAAATAATCAAAAAACCCCTAAAACCGCAACGAAAGTTAAAAAATCAAAAAAATTAAAGACCACTAAAAAACTAAAAACACCCTAAAACCTAAAAAACCCCTTAAAACCCATAAAACTATAAAAATCCTAAAACCCCTTGAAATCCTTAACTCCTCCAAAAAACATAAAAACCATAAATATCCTAAAAAATACCTTAAGATCTCTAAAAACATAAAAAACAACAAAAAATGATAAAACCCCTAAAAACAATAAAAGTCATTAAAACCTTTAGAAACCCAATAAAAAACATAAAAACTACTAAAAACTATAAAACCCTCAAAACCCCGAAAAGGATAAAAAAATATAAAAGACAATAAAACCATAAAAAACTAATATATCCCTAAAACCCCTGAAACGACCAAAAAGTCCTAAAAAACCCTAAAACCCTTAAATCCCGTAGAATACCTTAAAAACCTAAAAACTCATAAAAAATATAAAAATATTAAAAACAAACAAGAAATCCCTAATAATTCATAAAAACCTAAAACCCGTAAAAACCATCTGGGAACCATAAAAACATATAAAAACCCATAAACCCCTAAAATCCTATAAAACTCTAGAATCCCTTAAACCCCCTAAATATGTTAAAACTCTAAAATTCTTTAAAATTCCTAATTGCTTAAAAAACCCCTACAATCTCAGATATACCATAAAAACCTAAAAACATTGACACCCCATACAAATCCTCGAAATCAATAAAAACACTAGAAAAAACTAAAAACTAAAAAAATTCTAAATACACATAAAAATATATCCAAAATTAAAAACACCTAAAACCCCCTGAAAAACATAAAAACCCAAAAACATAAAAACCCTAAATCCCAAGAAAACCCTAAAACCGACTAAAAAATCAATAACCCCTTAAAACTAGTAAAACATAAAATAACTCTAGAAAACTTCAAAACCCTAATAGATTAAAGAAAATCATAAAACCCCAAAGAGACCCTAAAATTAAAGAAAAATAATAAAACCCCTAAAGCTCCTCAAAATCCCTCAAAACCATAAAAACATTAAAAATAAAAAAAACTAAAAAAGTTGTAAAAATTCCTAAAAATGTCAAAACCCATAAAACCCTGAAAACCCCATAAAACTATAAAACTCCAAAAAACCTTAAAAAACTAAATGCCTAAAAAACCAAAAAAAACCCACTAAAAACCCTAAAACCCTTAAAACCACTAAAATAATAAAACACACCAGAAAATATTATAACCCTTAAAAACTATAAAAACCCCATAAAACACTAAAATACACTAAAACACCTAAGAAAACAAAAAAACCACAAATTCACTAAAAAACCAAAAATCCAAAAAAAATACAAAAATCCCAGACAATATAAAAAAACATAAGAGCCATGAAAACCCCTAAAAACCATAAATACCCCTAAAGGGGTAAAAACCCTAAAACCAATAAAACCAATAAAACCTCTTAAATCCCCTAAAGCCTCTAAAAAGTTAAAGATATCTAAAAACAATTAAAGCCATAAAAAAAGAAACCTAAAACCACAAACGACCCTAAAACCATGAAAACCCCTAATAACCATAAAAACCCTAAAATTTCAAAAAAAAAACTCAAAAAACCATAAAAACATGAAAAACAATAGAAATCTTAAAAAATCCAAAATAATACCTGAATGTGTGAAAATCCGTAAAAATTATGAAAAGACCCTGAAAAAAACCGAAAAACTATAAAATTCCATATAGACTCATAAAATTCACTAAAACCTCAAAAACTCTTTTAAACAACAAAAACAATTTTAAATTCTAAAAAACGCTAAAAACCTTAAAACTCAACAAAAACCCTAAAAACCTTGAACAAACCTAAAGACCATAATAACCATTAGAACCATCAAAGTCTATAAAACAAATAAAACCCTTAAACCCCGTGAAAATCCTTAAAAAGACCTAAAAATTCCTAAAACATTAAAAACCTTGTAATACACCCAAGAACCATAAAACAACTATAATCTTAAAAACCCCTAAAACCCCCCATTAAAAGCTCTAAAATACCATAAATTCTTTTATAATGATAAAAACACTAAAAACCCATTAACCCCGAAGAACTAAACAAATACCCAAAACTAAAATAACCTAAAACCAGGGAAACCACTTAAAATCCTAAAACCATTAAAACCCTAAATTCCCTAAAATCCCCAAAACCCATCAAATTTCTCAAAATTCCCTAAAAATACAAAAAAAACCAAAAAACCAATAAAACCCATAAACCCTTGAAAACCCATAGAACCCCCTAAAAACATTAAAATACACAAAAACCCATAAAAACCATAATGACAAAGAAAACCATGAAAAATAATTAAAACCCTTCAATCCCATAAAATGTTAAAAATTCTAGAAAAACATTAAAAGACTCAAAATTCCCTAAAAACCATAAAAACTATGAAGAACCATGGAAAACATTGAAACCCTAAAAATCCATAGAAACCCTAAAAAACTCTAAAAACTAAAAAACCATAAAATTCCATAAAATCCAAGAAAATATAAAAAACATTGATAACCCTGAAAAAACCCTAATAACCAAAAACCTATAAAAACATAAAAACCCTAAAAAATAGAAACTCTAAAGACCCTTCAAACACGTAAAAATTTTAAAAACATTAAAAAACTCAAAAAAATTAAAACCCTCCAAAAAACACTAAAAACACAAAAGAACCTACAAATTCCTAAAACCCCTAGAACTGAAAAAATTCCTAAAAATCCATATAATCAATGAAAACAAAAAATCCAAAAAAAACAATAAGAAGCCCTTAAAAACTATAAAACCACTAAAAACCATAAAAACACATAAAACCCTCAAACCCAATAAAAAAATTTATACCCTTTTTTAACCCTAAAAATAAAAATAAAAAATTTACAATCTATAAAAAACATTAAAAACCCCAAAACCAAAAACCCAAAAAACAAAAAAAAGACCCTAAAAACCCTGGAAACCCCTAAAACCCCAAAAAACCTGAAAACCCCTTAAACCCCATTAAAATCCCAAAATCCTAAGAAAACATAAAAAGAAAAAGAAAAATCATTAAAAATCCCTAAAAAGTAAAAACCCCTAAAACCTTAAAAAACAATCGAAAATCCAAACCCCCCTAAAAACATTAAAATACCTAGACCCCTTTAAAACAATAAAAAACAAAAAAAAACACAAAAAACCCTCAAAAAACACAAAAAAACTAAGAGAACCAAAAAACATTGAAAATCCCTAAAACCCTAAAAACATAGAAAACCCCTAAACCCCTCAAAATCCATAAACACCCTAAATATACTATCCATAAAATCCTAAAAAATCACTAAAAGTCACTCAAAATGTAAAAAACCAAATAACATTGAAAATAACATGAAATCCATAAAACCCCTAAAAAAATAAAAACCCTAAAACACCTAAACCACCTATAAACCCATAAGAAACACTAAAAGACCATAAAACCCCTAAAATGTTAAAAAATCATAAAACCTTGAAAACCCAAAAAATCAAGAAATAACCCCTAAAAACCCAATATACCCTAGAAACTTTAAAACCCCCTAAAACCCCTAAAACCATAAAAACCCTAAAAATACTTAAAAACACTAAAAACCATAAAAACCTAAAAGATCAGAAAAAATAACGAAAATGTACTAAAACCTAAAAAACCCTCCCTTAAATCCATAAAAACCACTAAAACACTAAAAATCCTAAAAACCCAGAAAACCTCTAAAATCCTACTAAATACACTAAACCCCCTTAAAACCCCTAAAACATTAATAAACTTTGAAAAATATAAAAGCCTCTAAAAAATAGAAAAACCAAAAACCCCAAAAGAACATAAAAACACTAATCATCCCTAAAAACCCTAAAAACCCCAAGACCATCAAAAATCCAAATAAAATATAAATTTCCTTAAAAACCATAAAAATGATAAAAATCCTGAAAAATACATGAAAATGTTAAAACCCTGAAACCATAAAAAAAACCAGAAAACCATAAAATCTGCAAAAAAACATTTAAACACTTAAAAATCTATAAAAACCCTAAAAACCCACTAAAAACTCTAAAATCCCATAAAGCCACTAAAAAGATGAAAACACTAAAAACCTTGAAATAATAAAAATTAAAAAATATCCATGAAAACCCAAAAGACCATATAAAACCTAAGAAATCCTAAAAGCCTTAAAATACTTAAAGCCTAAAACCTGAAAACCCAAAAAACCAAAAAATTCCTTAAAAACTCTAAAAACTCTAAAACTATAAAAATTCCAAAAACCCCCTTAAAACCCACTAAAAACTGCAAAAACCACTAAAAACATTAAAAATCCATAAAACCCCCTTAAAACTCTAAAAACTCATGAATACTCTAAAAATGTTAAAAAATTCAAAATAATCATAAAATCCCTAAAAACTCAAAAAAATCCTAATACCCCGAAAGGACCTAAAAATCCCAAAAATCCCCAAAACCCAAAAATCCATAAAAACCATAAAAATTTAAAAACATATCAATAAATATTTAAAAAAACTATATAAAACCGGAAAAACCCCAGAAACCCATAAAAACCCATGAAAACGTTAAAAATCACTGAAACCCCATAAAACCATAAAACCAATAAAAAATAATTAAAAACCATAAATTTTTGAAAAGAAATAAAATCTCCATAAAACATTAAAAACCCTTAAAAATCTAAAAAATCTCAAAACATGAAAAACTCCAAATAACCCTAAAAATCCATAAAAACATTGAAAACCCATAAAATCCATCAAAATCCCTTGGATCATTCATTGCTGGCTATGGTTCACGCAGAGTTGACTCCATCTCTTCTGGCTTTGAGACCCTTTTCTGACTTCAGTTTGCATCAGATATGTTTGATTCGGCTGTGAGTTGCCAGATCATTCCTTGCAATTCTAGATCTGGGTTCTCTTGGTGGATTCGTGATATGGGTGTTGGGATTGGTGTTCTTGGAGTCGGATTTGGCTTTCCCCTGTCCTCTGGATCTCATCGCAGATTCTATGCGCTCATCGCTGGCTCCAGGTTGTTCATTGCCAGCTGTAGTGGGTTCCCCCGTGGCTTTGAGATCTGGTCGGGGCTTTGGTGCTCTTGGATTCTAGATTCGATTCCCCCACCCGGCTTATCCTCAGTCTAATGGTGGTCCTCATGCTCTGGTCTGCCCGAGCGCGGCTCTATTGTCTTGGAGGGGGAAGGCCCTACTTTCAATCTCCTCTAGATTTCAGCACTTCTGAAATGTTGCTGCTTGGTGATTTGTACTGGTGTGGTATGCTAGAAGCTGTCAGGATAAGAGGTTCTGGATGCTAGAAAATGAGATGCTTGTTAATGGATGTTGCTTGGCTAGGTATGGTTAAAGAGGGTTCTTGCTGCTGAAAACTGAGGTGTTGGTGTTTGGATGATGCTTGGCTGGAAAATGGTGAAGTTGATGTCTATGATTTTGGTGCTAGCGGTTCTATGTTGCTGGTGGTGAAATTTCTAGGAGAGAAGTTGCTGGATGCTAGAAATTGTGATGCTGGATACTAGTTGCTGCTTAGCTGGGAGGTGTTGAAGTTGTGGTTTATGGTCTTGCTGCTGCTGGGATCTTTTCTATTTTTATTATTTTCTTGTTTTTGTGTGCGTTTTGGTTCTTTGGGTTTTTTGGATTTGGGTTTGTTAGGGGTTTTTGGGTGTTGGTCGTTTGACCCCTCCCCTCTCTTGTCTGCTGTTTCTTTTTTTCATATTAATATTTTTGGGGGAGTCCAGAATAGCATGGCCTCCCACCTCTTCTTCCCTCAAGAACCCTAAAAACCTAAAACACCATAAAATAATAAAAATGGTAAAAATTTTCTAAAAATATATGAAAATGTAAAAACCCCTAAGAACATGAAATCCCCCTAAAACCATAGTGACTAAAAAAACCCCTAATACCTTACTAAAAACTCTAAAAACTCTAATAAACCTAAAAACCGAAAAAACATTAAAAACTCTAAAAAACAATAAAAACCGTAAAAACACAAAAACCCTAAAACCTCAAAAAACCATAACAATGCTGAAAAATCCTAATACCCCTTCGACCCTAAAAATAAAAAAACACTTAAAATCCCTAAAACCCATAAAATCCCTAAAACCCATAAAACACCTAGAACCATTAAAAACCATAAAAAAAAATCCTAAAATCCCTGAAAACGTAAAAACCCTAAAAACTGCCTAAAAATAAAAAAACCCATAAATCCCACTAAAACAAACTAAAACCCCCCAAAACCCCTCATAATGTCAAAAAATATAAATTCCTTAAAAACACTAAAAAAACCCAAAAAACAATACATGACCTAAAAAACCCTAGAAAACCCTAAAAACCCATAAAACCCCTAAAAACAACTAGAATTCCTAAAAACCATGAAAAGCCTAAAATACCTTAAAATCTAAAAAAAATATCTAAGAATATCTAAAATGAAAAAAATCATAAAACCCTAAAAACCCCCATGAAAACATAAAGCTCCTTAAAAACAAATAAAACTCTAAAATCCCATAAAACATCTAAAAACTCTAAAAAAATTTAAAAACCCTTAAAACTTCTAAAAATGTTTTAAGAAAACTCTAAAACCCCTTAAACCTTTAAAAACTCAAAAGAACATCGAAACCCCAAAAGGCCATAAAACCATATAAGCCCTAAAACCCTAAAAATATATAAATTCCATTAAAATACCTAAAAAATGTGAAAACCCTAAAACCATAAAAATACAAAAAATTCTTAAAATTTTTAAAAAACTAAAAAGCCACATAAACCCTAAGAATCCACAAAAAACTAAAAAATCCAAAAAACCCCAGAAAATCCACAAATACTCAAAAACCCTTAAATACCCTAAAAATAATAAAAAATCTAACAAACATTAAAAGTCCTAAAAACTAAAAAAAAACCTTAATTTAAAAAAAATTAGAAACCCAAAAAACGCATTAAAGCCTCGAAAACTACTAAAAACCCTCAAATCCCTAAAAACCCTAAAAACATTAAAAATGATAAAAATAAAAAAAATCCCTAAAATCACTGAATATGTAAAAACACCTAAAAATACTAAAAACCCCGTAGAAAATCAAAAAATCCCCTAAAAACATAAAAACCCTAAACCACTAAAATCCCTAAAAACAACTAAATACTCTAAAAAATGTTAAACCCCCTAAATTTTTATAAAACTATTAAATACCATAAAACCCTAAAAACTATAAAAACCCAAAATAATCTAAATTCCTAAACACAATGAAACCCCCATAAATCCCATAAATCCCTAGAACCCCTAAAACGGTCTACAAACTATAAAAAATCCTAAAAATACATAAAGTACCCTAAAAACATAATAAAACCTAAAAACCCTAAAAAACCTGAAAACCATAAATACCCATAAAAACCCTAAAACCCCTATATCCCATAAAAACAGTAGTACCCCACTAAAAACTCTAAAACCCCCTAAAATCTCTTAAAATGTTAAAAAACTCAAAAAACCTTAAAAACTATAAAAAAACACTCGAAAAAACAAAAAAATACTTTAAAAACATTGAAACCCACTAAAAACCATAACAACCCTTTAAAAACACTAAAAAACTCATCATCGCTCTAACTTTAAAAAACCCCTAAAAACTATAAAAATTGAAAAAATCCATAAAAATCTCCGAAAAGGTAAAAAAAACCCTAAAAATCCAGATAGACCGCTAAAATCCATAAGAAACCCCTAAATACATTAAAAACACATAAAACCCATAAAACATCCTAAAACCATTTTAAAAACGCTAAACACCTCTAAAACGCTAAAAAATATAAAATCTTTAAAAAAGTAAAAAAAACCCCAAAACACTAATAATCCTTAAAACCCTGAAAATTCCAAAAAACTATAAATAAAATTGAAAACCCATAAAACCCCTTAAAATCCATAAAATACCTAAAAATCCTAAAAACCATATAAATCATAAAAATTTTCTCAAATCCTTTAAAATGTAAAAAAACTGAAAAACCTTGGAACCCAAAAAACCCAAAAACCAATAAAAACACTAAAATGCATAAATACCACAAAATACACAAAAACTATTAAAATAATTTAAAAAACTTAAAAAAATTAAAAAATAAAAATAACCTTCAAAAACCTAAAAACATAAAAAACCCTTAAAACCCTAAAAAAAATATAAATCTCATAAAACCCCCAAAAAAGTTAAAACAAAAAAAAATCCCTAAAGCACCAAAATACCCTAAAAAATAAAAACTTAATAAATCAACAAAAATGTATAAAAAATGTAAAATCACTAAAACCCTTGAAAACCCCTTAAAAACCATAAAACCCCTTAAAAACTAAAAAACCCAAAAAACCATATAAACCCTAAAAAGACTAACAACTATAAAACACCATAAAATGCTTAAAACCCTAAAAACTCAAAAAACAATAGAACCCAAAAAAACTCAAAAAAGCCTAAAAATAAAAAACAATAAAAACCAAGAATAACATTGAAAACCTTGAAAACGCTCAAAATCCTTAAAACCCCTAAAACCCAAAAAACTATAAAAATCGTTAAAATCCCTAAAAATAATTAAAAACATAAAAAACACTAAATTGCTAATAACGCATGAAGACCATAAAAACACCAAAAAACAATAAAAACCCAAAAACCCAAAAACCACTATAAACCCTTGAAAATGAAAAATATATATATATAAAACCATAAACCCCATAAAACTCAAAGAAATCCCAAAAACCAAAAATACCCAATAAACACTAAAAGCACTGAAAAACTCTTAAAATTTTAAAAACCCTCAAAATCCTTAAAAACCATAAAAACACTAAAAAAAATAAAAAATCATAAAGATCATTAAAAATACCTAAAAATGTAAAAACCATATAAACACAAAAAATCCCTTAAAACAATAAAACCCCATAAAACCTTAAAATCATAAAAACCAAAAAAATCCCAAAACACCCATTAAAAACTCTAAAAACCCTTAAAACCCAAAGAAATGTTAAAAACTATAAAAATATTAAAAACCCTACAAAACTCAAAAAAACCTTAAAATCCAAAAAAACCCTAAAACCCACTAAGAACCCTGAAATCATTAATAACCCTAAAAACCCTAGATCTTATTAAATACTAAAAATAACTAAAAATCACAAAAAATGTAAAAAATGATGAAAACCTTGAAAACCCCCTAAAAATATAAAAACTCATAAAACCATTAAAACCCCTAAATTAATCAAAAGAACCCTAAATTCCAACTACGAATTATAAAAACCCTAAAATTTCCTAAATATATTAAAAAATCCAAAAATATTTAAAACCCTTAAAAACTAAAAAACCCAAAATAATCCATAAGACCCTAAAACCCAAATGTCCCTAAAATCCCCTCAAACCCTAAAAATTCCTAAAAACAAAAAAAACCCAAAAATCATAAAATTCCTAAAAAATATATAAAAATCACTAAAAATGTAAAAAACTCAAAAAAACATAACCCCCTGAAAACCATAAAACCCCCAAAGATCCTTAAAAACTCTAGAACATCGTAATACCCCAAAACCACTAAAAACTCTAAAAACCCATAAACCCCAGATAGAAAATTTACTTTTTTATTATAAAAAACACTTTTATGGGAAAATTGGGAATTTTTTCAAGTTTGGGGTAGGCAAACAACGGAGATCATAAGAAATAACATATTTATTGAAATCAAGCATAAGTATATTAAAATACATAACTATATAGATACTCCATTGCATGGTATTAGAATTAATACATGTATCATCTATGATGAGGTCATCAAATCTGTAGGCAATCTTGTCCCAAGATTTTATAAACTCTTCAACACCAATCATCCTTTCATTGAAGCCCTGTGTCAAAATTTGGTTTTTCTTATCAATCCATACAGACCGTTCTTTATTAACGTCTACTCCAATCATTCAATCTTTCATCATGTTGAACTCCTCCAAGATAGTATTGAATTTGATTTACTTCTCCACCATTTATTTATTGGAATGGGAGAAGATTTCCAAAACTTACCTTTTCTTCTACATCCACCTTATCAGTTGGCCTAACCATACCATTAGGAACCACCTATTTCTGAATCAAATAAACCCTAATTTCACCGTCCAATATATGTTCCTTGAAAACACCATACTAAATCCTTTGATTTTCATAAAAAATAATTGAATTTCCTTCCTTATCTTGAGATGTGAATTCACTATCCACCACATTCTTCTTTTTGATGGACCTTGTATTCATTGGCTTAGGTAGCAGATAATAGTCATTACAGCCTTAATAATTATTTCCCTTAACCACAGTTCAACTCCATGAATCCCTTTTACCCTTCATTACCTTCTTCCTCATAGATCTGTGAAGACCTCTTTAATTCTCTATATCTTTGTTGTCCTCTAATTTATGACGTGAAATATCATCCTCTGAATTTCTCCCATGATTTATTTGATCATCATAGGGATTTTTTTTTTCTCGATTTTTTATTCACTCTCCAAGTTGGGGCACACCCCCTTTATCCTTTACCAATCCTTTAGAAACTATATTTTTAAGTCAATTTCTAATGGGAATTGTTGGACTGGTCCTTTAGGACCTTTCCTTACTTGCTACAAACACAGAATCTTCATTGCCTCCATTGTTTAGGAATTTCGATGAATATTTATGACCTTCTTCCTGCATCTTCTTCCTCCCTATAACTCCATCTTTTGTTTCCACCACATCCCTATTTACATCCTCTTGTGCTTATTTTGATTGAAACTCCACATGAAATCCCAAAAACATTATAAAACTCTAAAAACCTTAAAAACCCTAAAAAAATGAAAACCCAAAAAAACACTAAAATTTCTTAAAACCCTAAAAACCACTAAAAACATGAAAACCCCTAAACCCCCTCAAAATCCATAAAATTCATAAAACCCTAAAAACAATAAAATACCTAAAATACCTAAAATCCCTATATGTGTTAAAAACACTAAAAACCTGAAAAACCACTAAAAACCAACACTAAAAACATTAAACCCATGAAAACACATAAAAACCCTAAAACCACTAAAAACTAGAAAAACCATAATCCCCCCAAAACATTAAAAACAATAACAAACCTTAAAACATCAAAAAACTCAAAAAACCCCAAAGGGATACTGAAAACAATGAAAAACAAAAAAAAATGTTGAAAAATAGAAAACCCCTAAAAATATCTAAAAACCCTAAAAACCCTACAAATCCCAAAAAGTCTTAAATATCACTAAAAACGTAAAAACAGATAAAAACTTGAAAAATCGTGAAATCCATAAACCCCCTAAAAATCATAAAAACCCTTAAAAACCACATAAAAACCCTAAAAACACTAAAAACTCTAAAAACCCATAAAACCTATAATTTTTTTTCAAAAACTACAAAAAATCATAACAACTCTAAAAAATCAAAAAAACCTCAAAATCCCAGAAGATACTAAAAATATTGAAAACCCTAAAACCCCTAAGTATCCCAAATAACCATCAAAATCCATAAAAACCTAAAAACTAAAAAAATTCTAAAAACATCCATAGAAATCCTTAAAAAGGAAAATAACTCTAAAAACATGGAAAACCCCCTAAAAACCATTAAAACCCCAAAAACCATAAACACCCCAAAAACCCCACAAAAGCACTTAAAAATCTAAAACCCCTTAAAACCCTAAAAACAATAAAAAAATATTAATCATCTAATAACCATAAAAACTCCAAAACCCAACAGAACACTAAAAATCCTAAAAACATGTATACCTGAAAAACACTAAAAACCCTTTAAACCCCTTAAATAATAAAAACTCTAAAACCCCTAAAAACGTAACATTAAATAAATAACTAAAAATCTTTGAAAATATAAAAGACACTAAAACCCAGAAAACCCTCTAAAAACTATAAAACCGACCAAAAACCATGAGAAATCAACAAATCCCCATAAAACCCCCAAAACCAATAAAACTATTAAAACCCTTTAAACCCTAAAAACATTAAATACCATAAAACCCCTAAAGACTCAAAAATTCCCCAAAAAACAAAAAAAACACTCAAAACCCTAAAAACATTAAAAATACCTAAAAATCAATAACAAACTCTAAACCCCTCAAAATATCTAATTATCGCTAAACCCCTTTAAACCAATAGAAATCCAAAAAAACACTAAAAATCCATGAAATCGAAAATGACCCTATAAATCCTCAAATACTCTAGAAACCAAAAAACCATTAAAACCATTAAAAACCCTAAAAACCCATACAACCCTAAAACCCACTAAATACACTAAAACCCCTTTAAACCCAAAAAAATGTTAAAAACTCAAAAAATTGTTAAAAACCTATGAAACTAAAAAATAATCTAAAACCCCAAAAATCAAAAAAAAAGTATTGAAAACCCCGAAAACCCCTAAAATTCTGAAAAACCACTAAAACTCCTATAAATACTCAAAATACATAAAACCACTAAAAACTAAAAAATATCCGAAAACCCCTAAAAATCTTAGAAAACCTAAAAAACAATAAAAATACTAAAAGACATTAAAACCCCAAACAAACATAAAAACCTAAAAATCCTTAAAAATCCTAAAAACCCACTGATTACTATAAAACCCCTTAAAACAACAAAATCATTAAAAAAACATAAATCTCTAAAAAACCAAATAAAAAACCATAATAACCATAATAACTCAAAAAAACATCAAAATCCCTAAAAACCTAAAAAAATATTTAAAACACTATAAACTCTGAATCTCCTTCAAAACTTAAAAAACACTAAAACCCTTGAAAACCCCCTTGAAACCCATTGAAATCCCTATAAACCAAAAAAGATCCATAAAACCCATAAAACCCACTAAAAATATAATAACACATGAACCCCTTAAAAAATTAAAAACACTATCAAACCATAAACCACTAAAAACTCAAAAAACATTTAAAAGCCCAAAAATACCTTAAAACCCTAAAAACGCCTAAGAACCAAAAAAACCCTTAAAATTCCAAAAATATCCTCAAAAACCTAAAAATACTAAAATTCCTAAAAAATCCCTAAACATCCTTGAAACATAGAAAACCTTAAAAACCTTGAGAAACCCCTAAAACCCATAAAAATCACAAAAAAGTTAGAAACCCCTAAATAGATAAAAAAATTAAAATCCCTTAAAACACCTAAAACATTAAAAACTCTAAATAACTTCAAAAACAAAGAAACTCAAAAAAAATTAAACAAGGAAAAAGATAATACAAACCTTGAATACCCCTAAAAACCCTAAAAACCCCTAAAATCCATCAAATTCTCGGAAACCCTAATATTTCAAAAACCATAAAAATCCTAAAAATGTCCTAAAAATCCAAAAAAACCTACAAACACATAAAAACATTGAAACCTCCTAAAATCCATAAAACCCCTTTATTCCATTAATTTTTTTGAAAAACCAATAAAAACCTAAAAACTCACTAAAAACATTATAACCCCTTTAAACCCCCCAAAACATTAAAAACTCTAAAAACATTAAAAATGATAAAAACTAAAAAACATCCCTAAAACCCAAAAGACCCAAGAAAACCTGAAAAACTCAAAAACTCATAAACAACCCTAAAACCCCATAAAAACCATCAAACCCCTATAAATGCCAAAAACAATAAAAACCATAGAAATCATAAAAAAATCAAAAAAATCAAAAAAATCATAAAAACACATAAAACCTAGAAAACCCCTGAAAAACATAAAAACCCATAAAACCGAAAAAAACCCCTAAAACCCCTAAAAACCTAGTAAAATTTTGAAAACCCTTAAATACCCTAAATCTTTTGAAAAATCTAAAAAATTTAAACCCTAAAAAAATTAAAAAAAACATGAAATACAAATATGACCATTAAAATCCAAAAAAAACCCTAAGAACACTAAAAACCCCTAAAACCCATAAAAAATTGTAGATTCCCTAAAAAAATAAAAACCCTAAATCCATAAAAATCCTAAAACGCCATAAAATCCCATAAAATGTAAAAAACAAAAAAATTATGAAAACCCCTTGAAAGCCATAAAACCCCTAAAAATCACTAAAACCATAAAACACCAAAAAGCCCAAAAAATAAACTTAAACCAACTAAAACACTAAAAATTCCTAAAAACATTAAAAACACTATAAACACAAAAAAATCCCATACAATATCAAAAAACCCATAAAAACCCAAATAACCAAAAAACTGTAAAAACACTAAAAACCACTAAAAACCATAGGAAACCCTAAAAACCATAAAATCATAAATAATCCATAACACCACCAACAAATGTAAATGTAATAAAAATTATTAAAAACACCTGAAATCCATAAATATTATAGGGTCCTGAAAAATTCGCAAAGGAAGATAATAATCCCCTTCATTCGAGAGAGGATTTTTACCCAATTCCCTTCAACGAATTGAACAAAGGAAGGAGACCAATACTCAAAATTGGTGAAGTAATAACCGGTACGCGAACCAACTCAAGTGTTATGTGGCCGGTTCAGCGAACCTCTCCCCTCCGTGGACCAGCCTCTTTCGTGAGATGGAGGTGGAGATCCACCATGGGAACGAAGCAGGATAGGCGCCGAGCCTGTCCACCATCACAAACAGCCCCAGCCGCGAACTGCGTCGACCGGCTCAAGCTGCATCCGCTGTTGTTCGTGGAATGGAGGCATAACCCTTTGCAGCCATGAAGAACTCTCTGAGATCATTTTGTTTGTGGGAGAGATCATTTGGTTCGCGGGGGTGATGTGCTCAATACCCCCCGTGAGTTGAGAATTGACCGAGTCATCTGTGAATTAGGTTTTCAGTCATGGGCATCCGTAAAAGGTGTCGCATGACCATAGATATATCCTTTTCCCTGCTCTATAAAAGGAGACCAAGGGAGAAAGAGACAAGGGATGAATGGGGAAGAGATCAATCAGATTCGGGTGGAAGGATTTTGAAGGAAGGCTTAGGATTTCTGAAGTTCCAGTTCGCGAACCAGAGCAGGTATGAACCTGGGAACGAACTAATAAAAAACCGAAAATGCATAATGACTCGGTGAACCGTGAACATAAAATAACAAAGAAGTGAAAACCACGAACCATGGCCCCTCTACGGATGTACACCCCGCGGTTCAGGGAGTTTATGCCTCTTTTCCGATCCGTCGTACCGCGTACCACCCTCCTACGCGGGCGAAGCCCTGACCGATGAGCCTCTGGCCGGCGCCGCCACTGCCTGCATGGAACCCTCTGTGGCCCACCCTAGTTCGCGGATCAAATTTAAAGCCGCGAACCACCTTAGTTCCCATATCGAACCTGATGCTGTGAACGCCCTTGGTTCGCAGAATTCCCATCAGTCCGCAGACCACCCTGGTTCACGGACGACTTCTCCGACCACGTAGAACTTCCCTATGTGAAGGGCGCCACCACCCATACCCTTGTGTGGCCCACCAAATTCTTCAGAGTTCTCATTCCCCGAGACACATAAAATCTTTCCGATCTGGCCTGATCCTCCATGACTCCCTCACTGGCCTACTCATTGGCCTTGAGCCGAGGCCTCCACCAGAGCCACCAGATCCAAGCGGTGTAACCCGCAGGCACATCAGCATGCCGTTTTGAGTTCACATACCCACGGTAAACAGGGGATAAGGGGTTTCCCCAACCCTTGAGTAGATTCTCGAAGCATTCATGGGTTCACATTCCCATGGTAATGTGGAGTCTGAGCTTGGGAGCCCCCTTTCTGACCCTCCACTTGTTGGGGCTGGGGTACTTCTCCCTTCATCAGAGGGTAGTAAAATACCCATCAGAAGGAAGTCCCCATGCACTTCGGTACTTCCCCCAGGAACCAGAGTGGTGACGGTCACAGGAGCACCTCTTTCCCTCTCCCACTGCACTTTGTCGCCATGGGCGTCCATCCCGAAGTAAGCCCTGACTTTTTGGGCACCCTCATGTGTAAACCCCACTGCACTTCTCACGGACGCACCTTTCGTGATGTTATTGTCTGGTCCCTGTCTCCTCTTGTTTCTCACACCGAGCATGAATCACTTGGTAGAACAGTAAGCATCAACCATGACATCCTCTTATTGGCCTCCTCAGAGTGTAATCCCAAATCCATCACTCTAGGCTGCCTCAAAGCATAAGTCCCAAGCCACTGTGAACTATGAGGACTTTGATTCCCTACCACAGGGATACGTAGGAAGCCTCCATTAGGTTCAATCCCGATCACCATATGACCCTCGGGTCCACCTTCATGTTGGTTCTCCGGCTCTCTTGTTCGAACTACGTGGAATTTGATCCCTTTCCCCTAGGCATGATACGTAGGAAGCCTCCATGACGTTCAATCCCATCAACCCGTCGATCCTAATATCTTCACATCGGTTCACCGTGCCACTCCATGTACAACCTCATTGAGTCCCAACTTCTCAGGGTCATTAATCCAATGAGAGATGGTAAACCACAGGCATAAATGATTCTGAACCCCTACGTTCAGCTGACCATTTCCAACCAGGAGAAATCCATGGATACTATGCTTGGGTATAAACCAATGATTCGCGAACTTATGAATATGTCTTAAATCTATAAGAGAGTCTTAGAACTGGCAATAAATCCCCCCAAAAGGATGTGATGAGCCCAACTTACCATCTTCTCAACCGATGTGAGTTCTTAAGAATCGTTGGTTAGATCATCCGGAGAACGCCTTCCTTTGGAATTTCGGTCCACGTGTCATCGGATACGGAACCGTTGGGGGTTTCGAGACCGACCCAAAACAAAAATGGTGAACCCGAAGTGAATCCTTAACCAAGAATGACAAGTTAACCTAATTCCACACAATACTCATTCTTACTAACAAGGAGGGCCAAGCAAGGTCATTAATTACGCATGGGGTGATGAGATGCTGCATTGATGGGTTTGATGTTTTTATTTGTCAAAATATTTTACAT
The DNA here is from genome assembly GCA_963277665.1 of Viscum album. Taxonomy (NCBI): domain Eukaryota; kingdom Viridiplantae; phylum Streptophyta; class Magnoliopsida; order Santalales; family Viscaceae; genus Viscum; species Viscum album. The sequence goes on from OY728157.1 coordinate 1,320,433,414, forward strand.
GTACCTTCAGAACTCCCTTCGATCCAATGGAATCCCGAAGGAACTCACATGCGCGTGCTTCCAACAACGCAATGACCGTACATCCTCACAAACGGAGGACCCTGTCACCTACCCAGCGTCTTCAAAGCTGGTTCTCAGATGCGTTAATTCGAGAGTACCACCTAAACGGTACTCTCCCAATGGTGGAGGTGGCCATGCACGCCCTCCAATTTCCCAGAACTCACTGTTCACCTACTCATCAGTGGCCACAGAAGCAGATCCAGAAGGCCCCTGTTGCCGTCTCAAACCATTTCGGGAGTCTGTCCCCAGAACGGGATAATGCGTATCTCCCTTATCTTAGGGAGGCGGACGAGGTCGACGCCAAGGACTTCATCCCTACCGAACAAGGGTTCCACTCTAAGGCCCCAGTCAGAAGGCGTCATCGTGGTCACTCCACGACTCAACCTTCTCATGCTCAGGAAGATGTAACCCCGAGGATCCAGGCCCACACTCCCTGAGCTCTGGTCCCTCAGACCGCCCGACGAGGGCGGAAAACATACAACAGGGGACTGGTCATCACCCTTTTCCCTGAGGAGGAGCTTTGCTGCCCAGTCATGGAGACACGTCATGAACAGGAACATACACTTGTTCGCTCCTCCAATGCCCGACGTCCCAGATATGGAAGCATCATACGAGTAGGCGCGCATCCCCGTCGAGCTCTATCAAGCTCGTCGCTCACACAGGACGACACTTACCAGGCATGCACCTCTCCCTGCCCATGGTCGTGAAGCCCACCAACCCGACGTGGTGGTGACCCAAAATCTACAGGGCCAGCTCCAAGCAGCTCCCCTTGATGCCTACCATCATAGCATGGTGGTGATCAACAAAGCCCACCACCCAGATGTGGTGGCAACTAATAGGTGGACACGTCTCCCTGCCAACAAAGGCCACCGACTCGATATGGTGGGAAACCAATATATACAGGGCCATCTCCCTGTGGATGAAAGTAATGTCTGCCATCCTGATGTGGTGGAAAACGGAGAGATAAACCGGCGTATCCTGGCACTGGGGAAGATTCGTTCACCTTCCCCGATAAGGGAGAATTTTCAGTACCGACTGACAACTGGAGGACCAGAGCCGGATATTCCTACACCGATACCATAATGGGCCTTCATACCCATTCCAGAAAAATATGTCTCTCTACATATCCTGGAAATGATGGAGGAGCATGTATCGATCCCATATCATATCTTGCTGACATGCCAGAATGTAATTGCATCAGTGGAAATAGCAAGGAATCAGGCCCTTGAGACCGTCTCCCCAATTGAGGCGACTCATCTAAGAGACGAGATAGCTGCCTCAGAGAATATCTACATCCCTGCTTCAACCCAGGAGGGTCGCTAGCTATATTCTGCAATTCAAGGGAAATCGGATCGAGCCGCTTCACTCGTTTTAAATGGGGGGACACCCATCCATCACGGTGGATGCTCTAGAGCAGGCATATATCCCTGCTAAAAGTCAAGATGTTCGTTGGCATATCCCGACAACATCACAGGACCCAATTAGATAGGGACCCAAAGGTGAAATTCATTGTCAATAGAAGACGGTCCCTGTTTCTTGCAAGAAAGCACCCCAAACGCACCGAAAGAAGCCATAAAATTAAGAGCGGGTTCATGACTGTAATCTACTAGAAGCTGGGGTTCCCAACGCCACTGAGAACACATCTCAGGCTTAGAACCTTGCCCACCCATTACAATATTATGGGAGTAGCAGTAGCAGTTGCGAAGGTCCTCCCCGCAATGTTGCTACCAGCAGCTCTGAAGGACCTCCCCAGAGCACGCGCAGGGGCCTCCCCCGCGGGAATATAATGATCGATCACAAGAGATCCTCTTCTGATGCGAGTCACAGAAACCATCCACATGACTGAAAGATCGAGCAACAAGAAATTCCTCTACTTGTTGTGGTCCACCCGGAAGGACCTCCCCAGGGTATACGATGCAAGCAATATCCATGTAGTGGGACCACAGATTATGATAGTAGTCCTCACTATCATTGACATAACTACGGAGGTCCTCCCTAATGTGATGTCTCATCACGAAAATAAGTCCATACCCTTGTCGTGGCATTCCCTGAAGGTCCTACCCAGGGGTTACGTTGCAATGACACTCCATGCAACCGGGTGTCAGATCATGGTGGTAGTCCTTGCCACCCTGATAACAGAGGTCCTCCCTGTAGAGACGTCAAGAAACGAGAAGGCCCTAACCTCATTGCGGTACATTATAGAGGCCCTCCTCAGGATGTATCCTCCAGATATTCTCCCTGTGGTAGTTGTAATGGTATTCCCCACCATTTCCACAGATGTGATGGTAGTCCTCTCCACCACGGTTTCCATTGCAAAGGTCCTCCCCGCAGTGGCCCCAAGCAACAAAAAGGTCCTCCCCTTGTCACAGTGTGTCTTGAAGGTCATCCCCAGGATACACATCGAACGTCACACCATGATGGTCATCCTCACCATGATGGCAGTTGTTACTAAGTCCCTCCCCGTAACAATGCTATACAGCCAGAAGGTCATCCCCTTTCTACGACATGCCTTATAGGTTCTCCCCAGGGTGTGCACTGCAAAAGTCCTCTATGCAGTGAAGCATCAAGCAGTAATGGTAGTCCTCTCCATTACGGCCTCCATTGCGGAGGTCCTCCCTGAAATGACATATCATATCAACAGGAAGGTCCTCCCCCTACCGAATCAAGCACAGAAAAGCCCTCGTATGCCGAGGCACTCAGAAGGATGGGATCAACCATGTCAGATTCCCAGCTAGTCGCCAACAACATCCTTCATCAATCAGGAGATGGTCCAGGGCCGCATTCATCCTCTGAACCACCTCGGAATCGCCCACATGACAATTCAATACATACCGGTCCCACTGCCTCCAACCACACTATCAGTGATCACCTCAGTTGGGCTGACCAGGTTGAGGAATCACTAGAGGAGGAGTATGCCGATATGCTACACCTAAGGAAATGACTGGACAGGGATGATATACTAGTTATGTTTTGGCCCACAGCCACTTCTCAATTCGACATACCAAGATAATTGTTGGAATAATGCGTGCACGACATCCACCATAATATATAGACAACCCTACGCCAACTGAAATCATGCTTTCAGCCCTACGACGGGTATGTAGACCACGTCAAGACAATAAGAGACCTCCTGCATCACATCGACCTAGAAGCTCTTCCTTTGGTATGGAAACAGTGACCTGAGAGGTGTAAAGGAAACATGGAGATAGCATGCCTCCGTGCGCTACACCAGCCGCACCGCCTCATCAGTGACGCTCTGACGGGAATCCATATCAGGGGATGGGGGAACAAAAAGCTCTAAATTTCACTCTACTCCCCACCCATAAGAACCCATTCAGCATGGTGTCTTGAAACTTCATCACATCTAGACGAAAATTGAGTGGTCTCCTTATTCAGGAAAGGCAACACACCCAATAGAGTCAGGCCTTGAATATGTCCTAGAAGCTTCAGGACCGACGGGAACAAGCCATTCAAGAACTCCTGAATCTGGCCATCGAGAGCATACAACAGGCCTCTAGCATAGAGAGGCCAATCATCAATCTTATCATGCCTCCCCAGATGGGATTGATTCATAGAAGAACTCGGCACCAAACCCAGTTCACCTTCGAATGGGGGCAAGCAAGATCAGGCAAGTAGCGATAGCCGCAGCCACTACCACAATCTAGGGTCAACCCCAACCAGCAGGGATGGGGGAATTTTAACAAAAAATTCCCCCGTAAGACCATTAAAAATGTGAGAAGGCTCAATTTCCAAAGAACGGAGCCAACCCTAGCCCTCAGTGATGGGGGCATTATTACCCCCTCAACAACAACCTCCCACGTGAAAGTCAGTATTCTCTCGTCTAGGGAGGACAGTTAGAAGAGGAGGTTCCCATCCTATCTCGTCATTCAAATCATCATCGCCTCCGAGAGGAAGGGGCACAATAAGGTCGCATCAAATAACTCTCTGCATCACCCTTCTTCAAGAAGTCTAAAGGCAATCCCAGGTCATGAAAGGGAAGGCCAGCAAAAGACGCGGGAGATCCTCTTCCTATTTGGAAGATGAAATATTCTCCGCCCCATGATATGAATCTATCAATGTCATAGAGGTTAAACGAATGGATGACACCAGAGATGCTCAAAATCAGGATGGATCAGGAGATGATGGTTCCGGTCAGGCTGTGACTCACAACGAACTCCCAGGTGTGCACACCCGGAACCAGAGGGCCGCTCTAAATAGGGCCTTCCTTCCAGCCAACCCTTCTCTGCCTACCCAGCGAGCTTCCAATAAGGATATGAATAAAGTACTGGTTACCCTTAACTCACCTCCTTCTCTCGACAAAGATGAGCCACTCTCGCTCGAAGAGATATTTGCTCGATAGGGAGTGGAAGTGAAGGAATATAGGGGGCTTAATGTTGAGCTACTCCATAGGAACCGTTTTATTGAAAATGAGTCCCAAGAGGAGCCACATTCTACAATCCTAGTAAGTGAACCTCAAAGACCCAGGCTTACCCTGCACAATGAGGCACCTGGTCCATCCAACTACCTAAACGTAGATTCAGATGAATTCCAAGACTTCCCTCCACTCAGGAAAAAATCAGAGCGAGTATGACTAAACCCTCTTAAGGTGCCACAAATGGAACACGCACCCCTGGTGCCGGCCAATCCGAGTCCTCAGGCTACGCCTGCCCAGGACCGGGCCCAGCAGGATGTAAACCAGGGTCTCACCAACACCATCAAGGTGATAACAGCTCGATTGGAAGTGATGGAAGGTCGACACGCTCCGATACAGCCAAAAAGGAAACCCTACCCAGATTGGGTGACCAACACACCACCTATACCCAATTTTGGGATCCCTTTATTCCACATTTTCAATGGGTAAGGTGATACAGAACAACATTTGATGCACTACGCGTCTTATTGTGACCTTATGATGGGGAATCCGGAACAATAAGAAGCAGTGAAACTCGGATGCTTCGTACGAACCTTGAAAGGATCCACCTACGTCTCGTATACGAGTCTGTCATCCCAGTCAATCAAAAGCTGGGAAGACCTTCGGTAGTAGTTCTTGTTCCATTTCAGCTCAACGTTGCCCAAGACAATGGTTAGCGATCTCATGAACTGCAAATAGAGTGAGAACGAGAGGGTCTCTGATTTCATCGCCTTATGGAAGGGTCTGACCTATTCCCTGAACATGCCAATACCTCAAGATGAGATACTATACATATGCTTCGAAAATCATTGAGATGAGCTGTGAACACTGCTCATACCAGTGGAGTGCACCACTGGCTTTAGCCACCTCTCAGCCATTGCCCAGAGAATTGAGGACTCCCTGCAACAGACTAATTAGATGTCCTGAATAGCCTCACAGGCTTCTGTGAAAAGAGACCCTAGAGTTGAAGCATCCATTGTCAGACTCAAGCCGACCCCTTTGCCCGCTTCACCACTCAGGCCTCCACCAAATGGTCAAGGGCCTCCTGCATATCAGCGTCCACCTCCGCCTAAATGGGACAATTAGAGAAGACCGAAACCGAACCAGTTTGAGTAAAGAAGATGAAAAATATACTTGTTCCGAGATGATCAAGTCCATGACTACTTCATTGCCTCCATGAATTGAAACTTGCTCCACCTACTGGAGCCGAGGAAACCTGCAGAAGTTGGCTGTGATGACAAGCCATATTACTGCCCCTACCACCGAATGTTGGGGCACAATATCCGAGAATGATTCATCTTCAAAGACCTCCTATAAAGGATGGTAGACTCTAGACAGGGCGAGCTGGGTCCACCCCTAGCACATGTGGCATGTATCTCTACCACCGACTCTGAAAAAGAGGAGGGGTGGCAGAAAGTCACGAGCAAGTAGGGGTAGAAATTCGATGACTGGATGACTCAAAAGACTATCAACCGAGCCCAGGGCATACTCCGAGCTCAGCTACGGCAGCCAATGTTGTTGTCAACAGCCCCATACGCCGCACAAACGACATCATCGGCCACACAATCCTCCACAAGTCGGTCATTCGGGAGTAATAAAATAAGGAATAAATAATCACAAGATGAGTAGTCTGCAATGGGGCCAAATTTAGTCCCGACCCTGGCAGATTATATGCCCCCGAATTTGGCGCTACGGGCACCGACCCACCAAATGACACCATTAGGGATAACCGACCAGGTTGACTTGTTAGAGGATGATATGCCAATCTTGCATTCTATTAATTTCATCCATCTCATGGAATCTTCCCCTGGTGAATGGTACATTTATGAACTCGAGTTCCCTGCACGAGGATTCGGGAGGAGGAATCGCAGAGGTAGTGGATACCAGAGGAGTCGCAACCATAGCCAAAACCAACCCTATGGTTGGACCTTGGCCCAAACCATTAATATCACAGAAACCCATGGGAGATCCCTTCAACGGACTCAATAGGAGAAAGAATGCCCCTCCACCTCCACAAGCAGCCACTTTGGCCCTGTTGTTCTGCGATACCCACCAGAGGAGGAGCAAGTGTCTGGCCGCCAAGTACGCACAAACAGACCGGCCGGGCCAAGTCCTCAAAATGCGGGAACACCAATGATATCAGACCCCATGGCCAGTCCCTCCTCATCAAATTCTACAGCACCCAAAGCACCTGCTAAGACTCTCTCGCCAACGGAATAGCGTTGGCCGTTGGAGCTGAAATACGATATCCTTATGAAGATGGAATTGGTACCAGCCAAGCTGTCAATCCTCGATGCCCTAAGTCTGTCAGCAGACCACAGGGAGGCGCTTATAGAAGCTTTGATCAGCCCCAGGGAGTTTCAAGCCGAGGTAGCTGTCGCCGAGATTTATCAGACGGAGACTGACCCAGCTGAATGCAATGTTGTTATTTCCTTCACCGCTCAGGATGAAGATGTCCTCATGAAAGGACACATTAGACCACTATATGTCTCTGGAACACTGAATGGTATTGAGATCCAGAAAGTCTTTATAGACAATGGTTCTGGATTTAGCCTCCTTCCCCTATGGACACTCCGTAAGTTGGGATATAGTGAGGACGATTTAATACCCTTGGCCACAACTCTGTTGGGTTATGAGAAGACAGAGTAGAAACCAATGGGACAAATTAAGATAAAGACCCATTTTGGTGACTTGGTAGCCTACATGGAATTCTTGGTGGTCCGGCAGAGCACAACATTCAATGACCAACTGGGAAGGTCGTCGCTCCATAAGCACATGTTCGTTCCTTCATCCTACCACCAGTGTATCATGTATTGTGTTAATGGAAAAAGTGGAACATTGCATAATGACAAGGCCCCTTTCGAGCTCTCCAAGTCACATTACATTGATGTCGGGTTCTATGAGAAAAAGAAAAAGAAGCCTTTGGTCGATGGTGTCGACTGGACCCCCTCTCCAAATGGCCTGGAAATGGTTCCTGATGACCCCCTCAGGCATCTTAGAAGAGATTATGTCCTTCCCATCAACCATGTTGAGAGTATGAGTTCAAGTCCAGACACACACTTGGTTGTCCTCATGACTTCAGCCATAACGACTAAGCGTGACAATGTGGGGACATCAACTGACCCTCAATCTGGGGATGAAAACTTGAGTAAGGACGCCCACGACACCTCGCTTCTGGACTCCCAAGAGCCCATGTCAGGAGCTCTCTCCTCGTCGGATCAAGAAGATGAGGATTTGGGAGAAGAAGAGGGGGAAGATCTCCGGGATGCACCTCCTACATTTGAGGAAGGTATCTCCACCACTGTCGATGAGCTCATGGAAATAAACCTCAGTACTGAGGAAGACTCGAGGTCCACTCTCATTAGTGAAGCCATGTCTCCTGAAGAGCACAAGGTATATACTACCTTCTTAAGGAAACATCGAGATGTGTTTTCCTGGAATTACAGGGAAATTCCGGGACTCGATCCCAAAGTGGAAACACACCACCTAGGTCTGCCAAAAGACCATCGTGGAAATAAACAGGCCTCCAGAAGGACACACCCCTCACATGAAACGACCAGGTATGAGGCTATATCCTTCATGGATGGATATTATGGGTATAAACAAATACAGATGGCCTATGAAGATGAAGAATCCACTACCTTCAGGGACACACAAGGGGTATTTTGTAACAGGGTCATGCGCTTTGGTCTCAATAACGCTAGATCCACATATCAACGTGCCATGCATCATATCTTTAAACTGTTCCTGGGGAAATTCGTTGAATGTTACATGGATGACCTGATGGTCAAGTCCAGACAGTGCTCAGATCACCTGTCAGACCTTGGGATCGTCTTCATCAAACTCTGATAGCATAGCTTGAAGATGAACCCCATGAAATGAGCCTTCGGGGTTACCTCAGGGAAATTCCTTGGCTTCGTCGTATGCCATCGTTGCATCGATGTCGACCCTAAGAAGACACTTGCTATCCCTGGATTACCACATCCCTGAAATATCACCGAGTTGAGGGGATTCCAATGACATGTGGCCTATATCATGCGATTCATAGCCAACCTGGGATGAAAATGTTTGACCTTCACCAGGTTAATGAAGAAGGGGTTCACGTACCAATGGACGGATGACAGCCACGAGGAGTTCGACAAATTGAAGAAGTACCTCTTAATCCCACTAGTGCTCATGCTCCCAGTTGAAGGAATACCTCTCATCCTATACGTGACGGCCCCAGAACGGTCACTGAGAGCCTTCCTCGCACAAAAGAATGACGCCTATAGTTAAAACAGTCTATTTTACGACAGTTGAAATATGATCGCTTCTGAGACTCGATACTCAAACATCAAGAAGAGATGTTTGGCCCTGGTATTCACGATTAAAAAGTTGTGACATTATCTGCAGGATCATGAAGTCCCTTTGGTCTCACGTAATAACTCGCTCAAGTACATCCTCATCCGCCCAATGCTGACTGGGCGCCTATCCCGATGGGTAGTCGTCCTGCAACAGTTTGACATCCAGTTTGTGCCTCAGAATGCCATCAAGTGCTAGGCATTAGCAGAATTTCTGGCAGAGTACCCCTCAGCAAGGACTATCGCACTGGACATCGACCTACCGGATGAAGACACGTTCTTGGTTAAAGGGGAGATCCCAACATGGGAAATGTACTTCGACGGCGCATCCCGAAGCCCAACCATGAAGAGGATGGAAGATCCAAAATTTAACAAGGTGGGCTTAGGGATAATACTCTTGTCCCCTGAAAAGGTAGTCTTGCCGTATTCCTTCCTCCTGTCACAGGGATGTATGAAAAATGAAGTGGAATATCAAGCCCTCATTGCAGTCCTGGAGCTCACACTCCAAGCACAAGTACATCACCTCAAGGTCAAAGGTGATTCGGAACTAGTCATCATGCAAGTCAATGGTAACTATGCTATCAATAATGAGGAGCTGATTCCCCTGTTTGACCATGTCCAAGGGTTAATGTCGTATTTCTGTATAGAATGCACATTAACCTATATTCTCCAGTCTCAGAATGCCTAGGCCAATGCATTAGCCAACGCAGAAACAACCCTAGCTGACCTAGACCAGGACAAAGCATTAACCAGTATTGCTCACCGCCGAATGGTATTGCCATTTGTTCAAGCTATGATGGAAGAAATCCACGAAGTCAGTCCTATCCCCGAGCCATATGATCCTGCCACTGGCTGGATGACCCCCATTGCAAACTACCTTCAACGGGGAGAGCTTCCATCAGACAGGGCTGAAAGAGAGCAAATACGGAGAAGGGCAATCAACTTTGTCCTATATAATGGCGCGGGTCAGTAAGAGGTCCTCTACAAATGAGGCCTCCATGGAGTGCTCCTCAAATGCATTGATGGAGAAGAAACTGTTGCTGTAATGAATAAAGTACATGCCGGAGCGTGTGGAGCACATCAACTGGGGACCAAGCTTTCCCATCAGGTTCGAAGGCTTGGGTACTACTGGCCCACAGTGGCATGAGACTGCGAGCATTTTACCGCAAAATTCCACTCATTCCAGATTCATGAGAACTTCATGCACCAACCCACAGAGTTACTTCATCAAGCCACGTACTCCTGGCCATTTGACGTCTGGGGGATGGACGTCGTGGGGCCATATCCTCCTGCCACGACCAAACAACTGATGTATATCATCACAAAAACTGACTTCTTTTCCAAACAGATAGAAGACATACCCCTCAAGGATGTTGGGGCAAGAAATATTGTCAGATTTGTGAAGACCAATATCATCACTAGATTTGGTGTCCCCCATACCATACTGACGGATAACGACACCATCTTCTGCTCTGCTGAATTGGAGAAACTATACCAAGAATATGGTATCAAGTCTATCCACTCATCCCGCTACCATACAGTGGCCAACAGACAGATAGAGGCATTCAACAAGACCTTGCCCAACATTCTCCAGAAAATGGTAGACAAAGAAAAGAAGTCATGGCCGGATAAACTCCTCCATTCATTGTGGGCTTATCGAACCACAATCTGCACCACTAATCGGGATACCCCGTACTCACTGGTGTACGACACAGAGGTGGTCCTACCCATTGAACTCCAACTTCTCTCACTCTGTGTTTCCATCTGTGATCAATTATCCGACGATGAGCAATCAGAAAAGCGGCTAGGTGAATTGGAATAGCTAGACAAGACGTATCTACACACTTTTCACCATCTAGATGTCTACCAGAATCGGATTGCACGAGCCTTCAATAAAAAGGTCAGTCTTTGGTCTTTCTTGGAAGGAGAATTGGTATTGGTCCTCCGGACCCCAATGATACCTAGAAGGAAACCTCAAAAGCTGGACCCCAAGTGGGAGGGACCATACGTGGTACACAAGGTCTACTCTAATGGAGCATATGCCCTAATCTCCATGGACGGGTAATTCACCACCGCTCCTACAAATTCGAGATTCCGGAACAAGTATTTATCCTAGAAACCAAATATTTACATTGTACTTACCGCACGAAGATAAAATAATCGTATAAGAAAAGAAAAAGGAAAAAAGGATCGTCCGAGCTGCATGACGTTAATCTGCCAAAAACCCAATGGTCTTAACTCCATGACCATAAAATAAAAGTATTTCATCCTTACCACACAACGTTAAACTGCACAGATAATAAAGGATAATAAGAGTTAAGAATGCCCCCTTCCCCTCAAGTATGGACCAGACCTGCAAGGGGTGTATTCTTCATCCGAGCTGCATGACGTTAAACTGCCAAGCACCCAATGGTATTAACTCCATGACCTTAAACTAAGAGTATTTTGTCATTACCGCATGACATTAAACTGCACGGACAAGACATTTTTTTAAATGCCCCCTCCCCCCATGTATGGACTAGACCTACATGGGGTGTGTTGTCTTTCAAAAAACTATGTACGACTTGATTCCTTCAATAGTAGGATATGTAGCGACGCTGGGGTTCTTCATCCTAGCCCAGCCACCTCTCAAAAATAATAATAATAATAAATGCCCTCTTTCCCCCATGTACGGACCAGACCTGCACGAGGTGTATTCTTCGTCCTCACTAAATGATGTTAAACGGCACGGATTTCAAATAACTATGTACGGCTTGATTCCGGCCATCACATAATACATATCGGTGCTGGGGTTCCTCATCCTGTCCCAGCCACCTCTCAAAAAAAATTCCCCCTTCCCCCCGTGTACGGACCAGACCTGCATGAGGTGTATTTAGAAGAGAACTACGTATGGTTTGATTACTTCCTTCGTGGGATACGTAGCGATGTCGGGATCCCGTCCTGGACCAATCACTCCAAAATGAAATTAAATAAATTTTAACAATGTCCTCTTCCCCCGTGTATGGACCAGCCCTGCACGGGGTGTACTTCTTCCTGAGAACTACGTGTCGCTTGATTCCTGCCCTCACAGGATACACAGTGATGTCAGGGTTCCCCACCCCGGCCCAGCCCCCGAATAAACGTTAAAAATTCCCTCCCCCACCCTGTGTATGGACCAGACCTACACGAGGTGTATTTATACGTCCTCATCGCACGACGTTAAATTGAATGGATAACGAAAGATAAAAATGACTATTTCCCCCATGTATGGACCAGACCTGCACGGGGTGTATTTTTCATCCTCACCACACGATGTTAAACTGCACGGATTTCATCACGAACCACCTAAGATATATGGAGAAACAAGGTGGGAATACTCATTGCGCATTTGGTTGCATCCTCCCCATACATCAGACTCCACGACCTGGATAATTATGGACTTCATAACCATTCATGGCCATCAAAAGTGGAAAGTCATCGACCTGTGGACACCTTTGCATGACTATGCCTACCATTCCCTCAGTGGCACTGCATATTAATATCCTTTGGCCCATCTACCAAAGGAAATATTTCAACATGAGTCACTCTTTCTAGCTCCATACGCTTACTAGCCTCAGAGCCCCATACCATACCTCCTGATCCATAAGTTTATGGTTCAGTGGATTACACGTTCTTCCCCTTTTCACATTCAAAATTTCCAGGGTATTCCACCCTGTTAGACTATGTATCCACCCGTGGTTCACATGACAACCTGTGTTTACGAAAATCAATCCAGGACTAGGCTACTTTGACTCAACGAACAATTGCAGTGAAGATGTTTCTTGTATACTCAGACACCATTATCCCTACGTGACAAACTCTGCACTGTGATCAATCGCGGATCCTCATAACTAGTCACGTCCATCGGAAGTGGAAAGTCGTCGACCCGGGGACACCTTTGCATGACTATACATACCATGCCCTTAGCGGCTCTGCATAATGATATCCCCTGACCCGTCTACCAAAGGCATGATTTCCTCAAGCGACACTCTTCATAGATCCGTATGCTTACCGGCCTTAGATCCCCCACCCCACACCTCATGATCTAGGAAAACTCAATGTTTCAGTTTACGACCTTCATCCCCCACCTTGTTCCAAGTATATCAGAGCATGTTGACCCAGTTATCCTTTGAGTGACTGTAGAAATAGTGACCCAATGGTCCGAGCTCTATGACTGCTAAACTAGGAGTACCACTTCCTTACCGCATGACGATAAACTGCATGGAGTGAAGGTACACCCCCGCGCACAAAATACATCAACGCAGGGAGCTCTATAAGCATTAATAGAAACTATGGCCAAGTATGCCCGACATGTTCAGACATTTACTTCCCCGATGACAGACTTCGTGGCCTGGATAATTGCAAATCTTCATAACCATTCATGGCCATTAGAAGTGTAAAGTCATCGACCTGGAGACACCTTTTCATGACTATGCATACCATGCCCTCAGCGGCTCTGCATATTGATAGATCGTGGCTCTTCTACCAAAGACAATATTTCCTCAGGCGATACTCTTCCCAGCTCCGTATGCTTACTGGCCCCAGAGCCTCCATGTCATCTCTCCTGATCCATGAAGCCCAGAAACCATAATTTACACCATCAACTCCCCTCCACGTCTTGGAAATTACAGGATACTCGGGCCCAGTTACATTCTAATCAAGAGTGGCCTTTTTAACTACATCCTTGTCGCATGATGTCAAACAGCACAGAGCACATCTTGGCTGCCTGATGTAATGCTACAAAGACCAAGTATTAAACATCCGGAGGATTTCCTCCAACAATAAGCATTTTCACTGGTTTAATAAGGCTCCTCATCCTTATTGTACGACGTTAAATTGCATGGTCAAACGTCCTTGCTACACGACGTTAAACTACACATCATTGGAAAAGGAAAGAAAAATGCCCCCCGTCCTCGCTGCATGATGTTAAACTTCACAACATCCTTTAATAATTATCTTCATCTTTACCGCATGACGCTAAGCTGCACGGTCAAACCCGTCACGGGTTCAGTAAGGAATAGAGGCTTTTCTCTATCCTTCAGTGCACAAGTCAGACCTGCACAACACACCGTCTCACACTCGTGTGAGAAGGGATTACATCACCCATTCTTAGGATGTTTATTCTAGATTTTTCCCCCATATCCAGGAACCCTCTCATCATAAACCATACTCTACTTAGAAAAAGCCTAACTCTCATTGCCACCCCTGGTGGTCCCAAATCTCAACTTCCCTAAAGTTGATTAGTTATCAGGGGAATACAATCATTGACCTAAGGACACCTTTTCATGACTATGCATACCATGCCCTCAGTGGCTCTACATATTGATTGCCCCTGGCCCGTCTACCAATGACATGACTTCCTTAGGCAATGATTCACTCCGTACACCTCTTGGCCTCTGAGCCCCCATGTCTATCCCAAGATTTGGAAACCCTCTGGGCTATAGTTTACCAACCTCTTTCACAACCGTAACTGAATATGGTGTAATGTCTCTGAAAAGATTACCGAGGACAAGGAGAAGCCATTCAATTCTAGATGATGTCCCAGTAGCATGACTTTAAACTGCCCCAAGCATCAACCATCCCTTACGCTAACTAAATGCGTAGGAAAGTGGTCTCCCCTCCCCACCCCTGATTAGTACAAAAGATCCTAAAACCCTTTCAGATGTCACATACCCTTTCTAAGCCACCCACGGTAGTTTTCATAATTCTCCTAGCCACCCATGGTGGCTTTCATAAGATGGACTTCCATGAAGTCCCCGAGACATCAGAATTGGACAGTCGTTGACTTGAGGACACCTTTGTATGACTATGCATACCATACCCTCAGAATCTCTGCATATTGATCACCCCTGGCTCATATACCAAAGGCAATATTTCTTTAGGCAATGCTCTTCCTACCTCTGTATGCTGACATGGATCCCATGCCTTGAGACATGCCATGCATGTCGTTCAAATGCAAACATGTCCCCCCACGTGCGTCTGAAGAGTATTGGGACATCTTTTAATCAAACAAACCTCATTGGGGCCCTTTCCCCACTATATCTGGTCAAATATGTTCAACGTAAAACATTAGTAATGATATTCTTGACGGCAGGACTTTAAAACGCTCGTGAAAGAGGCACAAAGCCTGTTAGGTCGAAAACCCAAAAATGGCGACCTAGGAAAAATTCGGGCCATACCCGCTGGGTCCACACTAAATGGGCCAAGGAAAAATTAGAGCATTAAAAGAAAAGACAAAATGTTTGTGTGGATTTTCTACAAATCCCTAACAACAGTCAGACTATGCTTGGTAGATTCCATAGTCCAGGCAAAAGTTAGTGTTTGTTTTCCTGAGTGATGATTAATTCCAATTTAGTGAGTTGTTATTTATGCAACAATTGTTCTAGTAACAACCAAATTTTACATTGACAAATATTGACAGAGATTGTATTCCATTCGAACAAAAATGGGAGGATGTCTACAAGCTGGGGTCTCTCCCTCACAAAAAATGTGTAAGTAAAACATAGAATACAAGAATGGCTCTGATAGTCATAAAGGAGCCTGAATCTCTCTCTCCACCAGATCAACAAACAAGTGGAGAATGTTTTTGAAAGAATTCTCTAGAACGGCCTTCTCCCCAGCATCAACCTCATCCACAGAACGAGTATGTTCCAATGTTTCTTGGAGATCATTGATCCCTTTTCTGGTGGCTTCAAGATGACCAGTCATAGATGATAACTGATCCGTCATCATCACTTTCCGTTCTTTACATTAATGAAACTCAGAGGATAGGAAGGCTACCTGATCTTGAGAGATCACCTTGTGTGCTATCAGATGATGGGTTGAATCATGCCTTCCTCTAGGGATCGAGTCCCGCAATGGACGGAAAATAAGTGAGCATGCTTTCTTTCACTAGTGGAAACTTCCTCACGGGCCATGAAAACTTGGAATGTAAGAGAATGGAACTACCGATAGTCAAAGCCACCTGACCCCAATCCTAGGAAGAGATGTCGAAGAGCATTGGTTTTAGTTTCCATTAAATCTAGAGAATTTTCGAAAACAATCTCGAAAATCTTGGGCCAGGCCCACCTATGCATTACTCGGTGGTCCACTATGACATGAGGATCTTTGGTATCCTCACCGGATAACACTGGAACAAAGTATGGCATTGCAACCAGCGCAAACATGTGCTCGCTAGAAGTTGGTTCTAAATATGGAATGTCTGGAGCCTCTAACCCCGATTCAGGCTTGGGTATCATGTTTCTATTCTCGGTATCGACTAGAAAAACATCTGGGATTTCCTCTTTGGGACTCGAAACCATAGGGCTGTCCTCATCCACATCTAAGAAGGATGAACCCTCCTGATGTTCGGCCATTGAAGGGCTGGGAGAGGAAAATCCCTTGAGTCATTTTGATCGACGAGCCATCAGTTTATCCTCCCTTAGAGCTGATGAGGAAGGCGTGGTGGATGCAACAACCACAGTAACTTCTGATTCGGGAACCTTCCAGACATCTTTCCCTAGGATCCCATCAGGATAGTGTTTTACCCATGTTTTTTCATACTCCACGGAATGGTCGGCAGCCGCCCCGATGACAGGTAGGGGAATGCTTGTGTCAGATCCCTCCCACGTTAGCATCATCCACCATTGACGAAGTATGGCCGGGTGCAGTCCTTGAGCCTGAGGAGGGGGAAGGGAAACTTGGACTTGCATGCACACAAACTGGCGAGAAAAACGATACGGGACATACAGCTCGCACAGAGAAACCTCTTCGATCCGCGCAGACCGAAATCCATCCTGCAGAGACATCATGTAAGAACACTCATCTAGGCTCCCCTGGCAGTTTTCAACTATGACGCCAGAAGGGGTGGGGTACATAGTGAAATAAAACTGAGAGAAGTCACTCAGAAGCTCGAGGACTTCACCAGAGCTTCGGGACTTCAAGAGAACTCTAGATATATCAAGCAGGGATGGCCAAAATGTAGAAAGCGAGATGACCGTGTTATGACAATACTCATAACAATGGTAGTGATTTGTTATCCCACTGTATAAGAACTGAAATGGCCAACTCAGATGATAGGGAGACCCTCCCTTCTGCATGTGACTAAGCAACTCGTAAATACGAGCCAAAGTTGGCACGACTAAGTTCACTGGGCGGCCCTCTGCCAACTTTACTTCCATCATCAAGGTGAAAGCTCTGATGCTTGGGTTGATATCCTGAGAATGGAATAGCCACCCGCTAAGAAACGTAGAAAACAAACCTGCCAGCTGGAGCATAGGCGGCGCATCGGGGCGCAACTTGTAACCCCATGAAAGGTAGTCGCCCGACTCCAGAACTGCCCAGTAGGAACCTGGGGCGGTTCATGACTATTGAGAAGGACGAGTCCTGGGGCACTTGATCTTCAGAACAGGACCAGTGGTGTTTAGAAATAGCCCTATCTAGGTGCTATAGGGGATAAGAGAGCGGGAACGCAAGGCCTGACCCAGTGATTGCTCCGCCATAACCAGTAGATCCTTCCCCAACGAAGGTACTTGTTCGACGTCATCCCACGAACTAGGAGTGGGTTGGAACTCGTCATACATCTCACCGATAATCATGAGTCCTTCCAATTGTTAGATGTCCCACAGACTAATGCCAACTTTCACCATGGGCAAGGTGGAAAGTATTAGTGCTTGAACACCAGCGACTGAGCAGGTCAGACCGGATCAGGGATGGTGGATAAATATAAAACTGGGAGGCCCATACTGCGGAGTACAAATTGAATACTTCCAGTGACTCGGGAGATTCCCGGCAATGATGATGGACCCAAAAGGCCCAGGTCAATTCATTCGAGAAAATACCACAAGACCGCAGATCGCACTTAGAAGTCCATCCCACATTAGGGTCCACTCGAGCAAGGTTAATTATGGAGGGGTAACACTTGAGGATGACTACTTGAGAGAAGTCTTGTGTGTACTGATCACTTTGGGTCTAGATAGAGCCTCTCAAAATGAGAGCTACTTTCAGATCAGAATCAGAGGTTATCTCCCCCAATGGGGTAAGGATCTCCAGAACGCACTTTGGTAGCACTTCTGGGAAAGGAGATGGATGACCCGAGAAAGTAGGGGGGATAGGGACGTCATCTTGAAGACTGAAGCCGTAAAGCGGAAGCCGATTTGATAACCGATAACACAGGAGATCTGGAGAGAGGAAGTCCATCACGAAACCATCGTCAGGAATTATGGACTGAATAGGGTCCTCTTTGATGTTCTCCGCTCTGCGAATCATAGATAAACGTCTCCCTAATCCAATTGGGAGAGGCCCATCGGCGAGCCTAATCACTGGACGAGGAGGAACCAAATTTATCTTCTCCATGTGCCATGGAAATCATGCAAATGGTTAATCCAAAATAATAAAACATAGAAAAAATACCAAGTATTTGCAAAGGACTCCATCCAATCCTCATAATTAAATCCACAAGGTGTCCTCATAGGTTGGTTCACGATGACAGCATCCCGTGAACCAACCTTACGGGGAATGCGTTTACGAAACACTGGCACGCGGAGCGTTGGCCAGAAAACCACGAACCAGGCTGCCTTGTGGAACCTTGTCTCTAAGCATTAAGCATTTAAGTTTAGACTCAATGTATTTTTTTCAAAGATTGTATCATTTTGGTCCACGGACCATTTGAAACCGCGAAGCATGTTCCTTCACAGCCTGTCGTGAATTACTGTATTATTAATTGAAAGTATTGGTTCGTGGTTGGGAGATTGGTATGCGGGTGAAGGAGACCGCGAAGGAGGAATGGTTCGCGGAGGTGGTAGCTGGTTCATGGATGAAGCGTCTCACGAAGGAATGAGCATGCGTAGATAGAAATGAAAAAATATCTGGTTTCGAGAAGAATCTGGTAAAGGAAAAATGAATGGCCCCCCATATTTATAGCTGTGGTCCCCGACCGGGTCCACTCCCCTACCGCAAACCATCCAAGTTTTAGGACCACTCTACATTGGAATAGCCTTCTCTTCATTCCGATCGGACCCCATTCCGATGGGGGGAATCTGTAGGGTCCTAAAAAATCCACAAAGAATGATAATAATCCCATTCATTTGAGAGAGGATTTTTACCCAATTCCCTTCCATAAAATGGGCAAAGGAAGGAGGCCAATACTCAAAATTGGCGAAGGAATAACCGGTCCGTGAACCAACTCAAGTGTTACACGACCGGTTCGGCGAACTGCTCCCCTCCACGATCCAGCCTCATTTGAGAGATGGAGGAGGAGGTCCTCCGTGGGTGTGAAGCAAGACATGCGCCGAGCTGGTCTACCATCAAGAACTGCCCCAGCCATGAACCGCGTCGACCAGCTCAAGCCGCATCCGCTGTCATTCACAGAATGGAGGCAGAACCCTCTGTGGCCACGAAGCACTCTCCGAGCTCGTTTGGTTTGTGTGGGAGATCATTTGGTTCATGGGGGAGATGCGCTCAATACCCCCCGCGAGTTGCGAATTGGCCGAGTCATCCATGAATCGGGTTTTCGGTCATTGGCCTCTGCAAAAGGTGTTGCATGACCTTAGATACATCCTTTTTCCCACTCCTTAAAAGGAGACCGAGGGGGAAAGAGACATGGGATGAACGAGGAAGAGATCAATCAGATTCAGGTGGAAGGATTTCAAAGGATGTATTAGGGTTTCGAAAGATCCAGTTTGCGGACCAGAGCAGGTATGAACCTGGGAACGAACTAATAAGGAACCAATAATGCATAATGACTTGGTGAACCACGAACTTAAAATAAAAAAGAAGAGAAAACTGTGAACCATGGTCCCTCCACAGATGTACTCCCCCGCAGATCAGGGAGTTTATGCATCTTTTCTGATCTGTCACACCGCATAACACCCTCCTACGCGGGCGAAGCCCCGAACGATGAGCCTCCGGCCGGCACCGCCCTTGGACGCCGCTGCCTCTATGGAACCCTCAATGGACTACCCTAGTACACGGATCAAATTGAAAGCCACGAAACACCTTGGTTCGCAGATCAATCCCAAAGCAGCGAACCCCCTTGGTTCGCGGGATGCCCATCAGTCTGCTAACCAACCTAGTTCGTGGATGGATTCTCCAACTGCGTAGAACTTCCCTACGTGAAGGGCAGCACCACCCATACCCCTGTGTGGCCTGCAAAATTCTTTGGAGTTCCTGTTCCCGGAGTCACATAAAATCCTTCTGATCCGGCCTGATCCTCCGTGACTACCCCACTGGCCTACTCATCGGCCCCGAGCTGAGGCCTCCACCAGAGCCACCGGATCTGTGCGGTGTAACCCTCAGGTGCATCAACGCGCAATTTTGAGTTCACATACCCATGGTAAAGAAGGGCGAAGGGGTTTCCCCGACCCTTGAGAAGTATCCCGAAGCATTCCTGGGTTCACATTCCCACGGTAATGTAGAGTTTAAGCTCGGGAGCCCCGTTTCTGACCCTCCACTTGTTGGGGCTAGGGTACTTCTCCCTTCTTCGGAGGGTAGTAAAATACCCATCAGAAGGAAGTCCATATGCACTTTGGTACTTCCCCCGGGAACCAGAGAGGTGACGGGAACAAGAGCACCTCTTTCCCTCTCCTATTGCGCTTTGTCTCCATGGGTGTCCATCCCCGAGTAAGCCTTGACTTTATGGGCCGCCCTCATGTGTAAGCCCCACTCCACTTCTAACGGATTCACCTTTAGCGACGTGATCGTCTGGTCCCTGTCGCCTCTTGTTTCTCACACCGAGCATGACTCACGTGGGATTAGAGTAAGCATCGACCATAACATCCTCTTATGGGCCTCCTCAGAGTGTAATCCAAAATCCATCACTCTGGTCTACCTCAGAGTGGAAGTCTCAAGCCACTGCGAACTACTAGGACTTTGATTCCCTGCCACAGGGATACGTAGGAAGCCTCCATGAGGTTCAATCTTGATCACCAGTGGACCCTCGGGTCCACCTTCACTTCGGTTCTCCGACACTCCCATTTGAACTACATGGACTTTGATCCCTGTCCCCTAGGCATGGTACGTAGGAATCCTCCATGAGGTTCAATCCCATCAACCGGTCGATCCGACTATCTTCACATCAGTTCACCACGCCACTCCTAGTACCGCCTCATGAGTCCTGACTTCTCGGGGTCATTAATCCAATGAGGGATGGTAAACCTCGGGCATAAATGATTTTGAACCCCTGCCTTCAACTGACCATTTCCATCCAGGAGAAATCTGTGGATACTATACTTGGGTATAAACCAAAGATTCACAAACATATGACTATGTCTTAAATCTATAAGAGAGTCTCGGAACAGGAAATACTTTCCCCAAAAAGGGTGCGATGAGCCCGACTTCCCATCCTCTCGACCAATGTGAGTTCTTAACCGTCGCTGGTTAGACCATCCGACGAATGCCTACCTTTGGAAAGCAGGTCCACGTGTCATCGGATATGGAACCGTTGGGCTTTTCGAGACCGACCCAAAACAATTACACTTACAAAACATAAAACCCCATAATACCCATAAAAACACAAAACTCCAAAGAATATAAAAATCCATAAAACCCCAAAATTGTTAAAAAAACAAAAAACCTTAAAACTCTAAAAATAAAAAAACGCTAAAAACAAAAAACCCAAAAAACCTGAAAACCCCTTAAAACCCCCCAAAACCAAAAAGTCCAAAAAACCCTATAAACCATAAAATTCCTAAGAAGTCCTAAAAATACCTAAAAATGTAAACAACCTGAAAACCATGAAATACACCTGGAAATCATAAAACCAGATAAAGCCCTTAAAATACGTAAAATTAAATAAAACATTAAATACCACTAAAAACCATTTAAACCCGTAAAATGTTAAAAACTCTAAAAACCTTAAAACCTAAAATACTAAAAAATCCAAAAAATCCATAAAAACCCATGAAAACCTTATAAACCCTAAAAAACTACAAAAACCTTAAACCCATCCAAATCTATGAAAAACATGAAAACCATAGAAAACCTAAAAAATCCATAATATACCCAAAAATATTAAAACACCTAAAATACTGAAAAATCCCAAATAACCCAATAAAACCCCAAATAAGTATAAAAAACCTTAAAAACTAAAAAACAACTAAAAACTATAAACAACCCCTAAAACACCAAAAAAAGAAAAACTCGTAAAACGATAAAAGACTCAAAAAACCTAGCAACCCAAAAAACCAAAAAAACTTGAATACCCATAAAACCAATAAAAACCACATAAAATCCCAAAAAACGCTAATAATCCCAAAAAACTCCTAGAAACATAAAAAACCTAAAAACCCATAAAACCCGATAAAAATCCATAAGAAGGTAAAAACCTAAAAGAACTCTTAAAAACCCCTGAAACCCCTAAAACCCCCTAAAAATTTAAATAATACTAAATCCCCAAACAACATTAAACTTTAATAACCCTTAAAACCCTAAAAACGTTTAAACCACAAAAAACACATAAATTCCAAAAAAACACAAAAAACCCAATGAAACAAAAAAACACACACAAAAACCTAAAATCCCTAAAAAAATCCCTAAAACCCCCCATATTCACTAAAAATATATAAACCCAAGAAAACTTCTCAAAATCCCTAAAAACAATCAAAATTCGTAAAAACCTAGAAGGCCCCCTGAAAATCATAAAACACTTAAAAACAATAAAACCCTAAAACACTTAAAATCACTAAAACCCACTATAAACTCCAAAATATTAAACCCCCTTAAAAAGTTAAAAAAACTCTATAAAACATTTTAAACCTAAAAACCAAAAAAACAATAAAAACCCAAAAAAACCCTAAATCCCTAAAATCATCTAAAATCCCCGAAAAAACCCTAAAATCCATAAAAATCCCTAAAAACCCGAAAATACTCTATAAACAATAAAAATCCTAAAACCCCCAAAAATCTATAAAAGTGTAAAAAACCCTAAAATCCTGGAAAAACCCTAAGAACCATAAAACCCCTTAATAACATTAATAATCTAAGAAAAACACAAAAATCACACTAAAAACACTAAAACCCCCTTTAAAATAATAACAATGTTAATAAACTTTAAAAGACCTAAAAAATGAAGAAAAACTCAAAAAAAACTCAAAAAACCCAAAAAACCCATAAATATCTAAAAACCAGGAAAAATCCTAAACCACTTAATTACCTAAAACCCCTAAATCCCATAAGAAACCTAAAGAACCTAGAAATCCCAAAATCCTAAAAAACCCTAAAAATCTTGAAAACCCCATAAAAACCATAAAATCAATGAAAACCCCTAAAACCCAATAAAACCCATAAAAACCCTAAAACCAACTAAAACTAAAAAACCATTAAACCCCTAAAAATGTTTTAAAAAATATTAAACCTTAAATCTGCTAAAAAACTCAAAAAAACCCTAAAACCCTAAAATAAGTCATAAAAACCCCAAAACCCAGTGAAAACCCCTAAAAATCCTAAAAATCCATAAAAACCCTTAAAACCATTAAAAAATAAAAATGATCTTAAAAAATCTGATAACACAAAAATAGTTAAAATCCAGGAAAACCCCCTGAAAACCATAAAAACCCTAAAAACCATAAAAAACCAAAAACCCCATAAAAACCTAAAAATTACTAATAACTATAAAAACCCTTAAAACTCTTAAAAACAAAAAAACACTAAAAAAATAAAATACCCTAAAAAGTCATAAAAACCATAAATCCCCAAAATACTCTCGAAATTCTGAAGACAATTAGAAACCATAAAAACCCTGGAATCCCGTAAAACCCACCAAATCCCTAAAAGCCATAAAAACTATAAAAATACATTAAAATATCTAAAAACACCTAAAAATGTAAAAACACCCAGAAAACCCTAAAAACCCCAAGAAAAACATAAAACCACTAAATTATCTGAAAAATCAAAAATCCTAAAAAATACCATAAACCCGCTAAAAAATCTCAAAACTTTTATAACCCCTAAAAACATTTAAAAACACAAAAAATAATTAGAACCCCTAAATTACTCAAGGAACCACCCTTGGGAGATGGCTGATCCAACAGGGAGCTTGGGCGATTCTGTGGAACCTCGACATACACCGGCTCCTCTGAATCGGGAAGTAGCTGAATCTGTGAAGATTCCTCACGCTGAACCTATCGGAAATAATGTACTTTTTCAACTTTGCAATCCCCGGGTTTCAAAACCTGGTCAATCATCGGCTTCACCTCTGGATGCGTCGAAGAAGAATTTTGCTGAGGTTGACAAATCTGTGGCTTCCTCTTCTTTCTTTGACTTTGGCACCCCTCCCATGGTTGTGTTATTAAGAAAGGAAAAAGAGCTCATGTAGCTTCCAACCAGGAAGCAATTGAGGGGAGAATTAACCTCTATAAAATTTCAATCATTGCTTACGTGGTCATACCTAAGGGTGAAAAACTATGGAGATTTTATGAGCTTGTCAAGTGAGTTGTGGAAATCTGGGGTTTCTCAGACTGGAAAATTACAGCCATGGGTCCTGGATTTTATCACATCATTTTTCCCTCTGATGAGCATAAAAAACGTGCTTGGAGTTTTGGATAACTTTCTCTTAAGCCTGGTATGATGCGGATCCAAGACTGTGACCACAATTTTGATCCAACAAGTGTCAAGAATACTTTTTCTCAGGTTTTGATCCATATTTTCAAATTGAATTAGTTATACTAGGATCCTCGAATTCTGTGGGACATTGCTTCCTCGGTTGGCTTTTCCATCCATATCGACAGGGAAACAGACAATCCAAGATTTGGGCACTATGCTAGAGTTCTTGTTGAAGATGAAATGGCCAGTAATCTGTTCTAAGAAGTGGTGTTGAACACACTGGATGATAGTATCATGCTGTAAATACAGTATGAAAGAAGACCCACATTCTTTAATAATTGTCTCTTTCATAGTCACTCTATCAATGAATGCAGGATACTGAAGACCTGTAACACTTGCATGGTGCGAGGTCATGAGGATGGTTCATGTCATGTTTCTAAAAAGAAATAAATGACCCATAAGGATGTGGTGAATAATGATACCCTCCCTCTACAAGTTAATACCCTCCCTCTACAAGGTAATGGAAGAAAAAATGTGGGGAAAAGCGGGGTCCCAGATCTTTCTGTTGTGAACCCTGAGAAGGTTTGTGATCCCATTGCATTAGTCCTGGCCAAGGATCCTAATGGTCATAATGCTGGGCAAGATGCTCATGCAGAGTGCTTTTCTATATCTCCTGGGGTCTCTCTAGTGATTGATGCGTCTCCCGTTTAACAGACCTCACTTGCCTAGTCTGATTCACTTGATATTACAACTGCCAGCAGTGTACATGATGCACCTACCCACCCTCCTAATATTGACAAAGCAGTGGATCCTGTCGAACATGTCATGGTTTCTAAAGGTGATCCTCCTCTTGGGGCTCCTCCAGATATTTTTTCCCCATATCATGGGGCCTCTCTAGTGATTTATGTGTCTCTTGTTGAGCAACTTCCATTTTCCCAGCCTGATGCAACTAATCATGCATCTCCCAGATGTGCACGTGATGTTTCTGATCAGCCTTCTCAACTCACTCTCAATGTGCATTATGTAGGAAGGCCTCTATCTTATCCTGATTCTCACAAAGCAGATGCTTCTGCTTACCAAATTAAAGACACTATAATTTCTTTTCCTCTTGGGGCCCCTCCAGAGATTGATGTAGTACCAGATGTTCAAACTGGTGCTTCTGTGTCTCCTGTTTCTGAACATCATTCACCCATGAGAGCGCACAATGCATCTGCTCAGCCTGATTCATATGCTCTTGCAGATACTGCTGAATCTTTCACTCCTGTTCCTACAGGAATTTCCACCAAGGTCATATTCACTTTATTCCCTCACAATGAGGGGATTTTTTCCACTAAAACCCTCTCCCCCCTATCTGGGAAACTCTGGGATGATCAGGTTGATGACAGTAAATATGTAGATGTAAACTTTGAAGTAGCTCCTATGGCCTCCACTCATGAGGTGCCAAGAGTTGATAAAATCATCAAGAAACCTCCTGGAAGACCTCCCAAGCAGGGAGGAAAGAGTAAAGGAGCCTCTTCCAAGAATACACAAGGCCTCTCTCGCCATAGAGTCAATTCAACCCTTAATCAATGAAGCTACTTTTTTGGAATTGTCAGGTGATTGGGAACTCTCCCACTATAGAAACCCTTAGACATTTTCTTATTTCCAACAAGCCTTCACTTGTGGCCATTACTAAGCCTCATATTAGTTTTGATAACTGGAAGGGCTTCAGCTGGGACTCGCTCGGATAATCATTTATTTCTCACAACAGGGGTGCTGGTAACCTTGAAACATTATGGGTTTTTCGGAATAATGACATGGAACATGAGTCTTTTGAGATTTGTCATCAAATTATTTCAGTTCACACCTGGATGCAGGATAATCCTTTCTCCTTCTCTTTTGACTATGATTATTTCTCTTACATGAGACAAAAAGAACTTTGGGATGAATTATCTGCCCTTAGGGAGAATATGAATCACAACGGGGTTGTCACTGGTGATTCAATGTTGTTCTGTGTCTAGATGAAAAAATAGGCCCTCATTTCTCACGTTCTGCTGCTCATGACTTTCAGTGTTGTGTGGATCAATGTAATATCATTGAAGTTCCTATGGCAGACTCCAAATTCACTTTGGGAAGGTTCACTGTCAATGGGAGGCAAGCTAGTAAAATTGATAGGTTCTTTATGCATGTTAATGATACCGGTGCTCCATTAGACATATCAAGATTTAATCTCCCCAAATTTAACTTTGATCATAATCCCATAGTTGTCTCCATTCGAGAGGACACCAGGAGACTCTCTCCCTTACCCTTCATGTTCAACAATTCCTGGCTTACAATTCCAGGTTGCTAGGAAGTTGTTCTTCATGGATGGAACTCCTCTTTCCATGGTAGCCATTATTTTGTGGTTGTCTCAAAGCATAGGAGAATCAAAATCCTTGTAAAAGTTGGGAGTAAGATCTCTTTCTACAGAATTGATGATGAGGTCAAGGATATAGAATTTCATCTGGAGTTTTTCCAAGAAAACAACCAACAGGGGGATGTTCCTACTCAAGAGGAACTTGAGTTTCAAAAAAACCATGACGATCTCCTTGCTCTTAAAGATAATCTTGAATTAAAATCAATTCAATGTACGATGGATCAAGGATGGTGACAAAAACTCAATGTTCTTTCATCGCTTGGAACTGGAGAAAAGGGTTCATAGAGGACCTAATCGTATCCGAATTAATGGAACAACCTTGGTTGAGGATAAAGAGATTTATGATGCTGTTATTGATTATTTTGAAGTTCTATATAATGATAATAGCACTCCCCCTTCTACCTTGACTTCCAAATTTATTGAGAAGTGTGTGAATGACTCACAGAATAATGATATGACCTATCCTCCACTAGAGGACGAAGTTAAATCTTGTCTTTTCTCACTCAATTCTGATAGCGCCCCTGGACCGGACGGATATACCAAAAAATTCTTCATTTTTTATTGGGATATCTTTCATGTAGAAATTACCAATGCTGTCAGAGAGTTCTTTCTCTTAGGGTCAATTCCTTTTGGAGCCAACTCCAAATTCATTGCTCTACTTCCTAAAAAATGAGATTCTATTGATATTGGTGACTTTCTTCCGATTTCCATTGGAAACACCATTTCAAAGGTTATTAGTAAAATCATCGTTACTAGGTTGGGGATGTTTGTTGGAACCATCATCACACCTAATCAATTTGGCTTTGTTCCTGGGCGAATCATCCAAAACTATTTATATATGGCCTCTCAAGGAGTGAATATCATGAGGAAGGAATCTAAGCATGAGACCTTTTCTTAAAAATTTGATATATCCAAAGCCTTTGATACCATAAAGTGGAATTTTCCTTTTAAGGTTTTCAGTATGTATGGGTTCTCAGCCAAATTTATCCATATGATATCTTCAATTTTTGAGAGTGCTAGGATATCTGTTCTGGTTAATGGGGAACCAAAAGGCTTCTTTCAATGTTCACAAGGGGTCAGGCAGGGAGATCCACTCTCTAGGGTTCTCTTTGCACTTGCAGAAGACTATCTGAGTCATATTGTTACCACTGCAATGATGGATGGTTTTTTTGTCCTATCAAAGCTGTCAAGGACTCTTTTGTACCCTCGCATCTTTTTTATGCTGACGATATCCTTCTCATTGGGCAGGCTAATATTCGAACTATATCTTCTATCTGGAAAATCATTAATCATTATGAAGTTGTCTCTGGACAAGAAATCAGTTGGAGTAAATCATCTATTGTCTTTGGGAAAGGGAGATCCTCTGTGAGGCAAAACAGAATCCTCATATGTCTTGGTGTCAAAAAAGGATCTCTTCCATTCAATTAACTTGGGTTTCCCCTCTTTTGGGGAAAGGTAAATCGTTTCCACCTAGAAAGCATCTCTGTTAATATCACACATCAACTAGCTAAATGGAAGGGAAAGTCCCTATCCCAAGCAGGCAGAGTATGCCTTATCAATTCTATAATCACGTCAATGTTTTTTCACGTCTTCTCTATATATAGATGGCCAGTAAGTCTGATCAAGTCTCTTCAATAAATGATACGGAACTTTTCATGGACATGATGCATTAATGAAAATAAATTGGTTACTGTTGCATGGAAAGAATACATTAAACCCATTGAAATGGGTGGTATTGGAATTAAAGATCTCAGGGTTTTTAATGAGGCCTTGTTCGCAAAATTCTCTAGGAACCTCTTCGTACAAAAGGAAGGTGAGATGGATTTTATTAAAGAAAGATTTACTGCTCACTTGTGCAATGGTTACACTGGGTACATGCTATCCTCTGTCTGGACTGAAATTAAATCCTTATACCAAGACATTATCTCTCAGTATATTTTGGGATGTTTCAAGACACTCCAATCTGAACTGTTTGTTCAATCTGTGGCTCGATCGTCCACTACATGAAATCATGCAGGTACCTCAGGGTCTGCATCACATGTCTATCAATGATATCAATTCCTGGCTGATGGAGATGGATGGTTTTCTACCACCACACATTATCTCCCAGATTCATCATTACAACTACATTGATTCGGATACTCTCATATGGAAGCTGAATCTAATTGGTCAGCTCACTACAAGGGAGTTATACAATCAAAAATGTCGGCTAGGCCTGGACCCCCCCCTCATGGATTTTGAAATACAAGTGCCAATTCATTCCCCCTAGACACTTCCTTATTCTTTGTAAGCTTTGGAGAAACAGGCTGCCTATGCATGATCAGCTGCAAAAGTGCGAATGGCAGATTGTTTCGCCTGCAACATATGTTTGTGAGGTGCTGAAATCATACAACACCTATTTGATGAATGAAATCTTGCACATTGACTATGTAATTTCATGCAAGAGGTCTTTGGTCTCCGTTAACCCCCTGGAAACGTTTCCCAAAGGCTGCCCTTTATTATAGATTTGAGCTCTAGTGAGCAGCTTCACAATCTCCTTCTTGCTGCATCTGCAGCAATTGTTTCCTTTCTATAGGCTGCGAGAAATTCTGATATGTTTCGAAATAAATCATGCTCTGCATATGAGGGTATTATTTCCATGCATAGTGTTGTTCGAATGGCTGGGTGTATTCAATCAGGTACGATGAACAACTGCTTCAATGATCTTGTTACACTCTGCACTCTTGGTTTTCCTGGCAGGTGGAAAAAATCAATGTTGATGAAGTACATTAGATGGATTCCACAAATCCTGTCATGGATCAAAGTTAATGTTGATGGTGTGGCCGCATGCTCACTAGGCCCTTCAGGTTGTGGTGGGTTTTTCCGTACTTATCAAGGTTTTATCAAGGGTATTTTCTATCATTTCATTTGGAATGGATATGCCTATGAGGCACAACTTTGGGATATTATCAAGGCTTTTTATTTTGCAAATCAATTTGGGTGGATGCATCTATGGATCGAATCTGATTCGATGCTTGCGGTGGAGGCTCTCCGTCAAAACTCAAGGAAGGTTCCATGGCGGCTCCTACCTCAATGGATTGAATGCCATAGCTTATCCAAGAACATGAGTCTCAAGATCACTCAAGCATAAAGGGAGGTCAATATGGTGGCTGATGTTCTTTCCAAGATGGCTATTGAAGAATTCTACTCACGGTGGTCATTCATTGCTCCTTCTTTTTGCACGTCTCATGTAGAATATGACATGAAGAGCACTAATCGCACTCCAATGTACAAGTCCCCCTGTAATGTTTTGTACTTTTTCTTTTTTATAAATCGAGGCGCCAAGATCTCCGCTTGGCCTGCGCCTTCTTTGCCCTAAATTACGCAAAATAACCCCTTAAGCCAGAAAATACCCTAAAAACTCTGAAAACCCTGAAATGTTTAAAATCCCTTAAAAACACTCAAAATCCATAAAAGCAATAAAAACCCCGAAAAATCATAAAAATCCAAAAAATACTAAAAAATATCAGAAAACCAAAAATCCCAAAAAACCCTTGAATACCATAAAAACCCAAAAACCATTAAAAACCCAAAAAACCATAATACCCCTAAAAATTACTAAAAACTCTGAAAACTCTAAAGATCCTTAAAATATTTAAAATTATAAAAAACCCAAAAAAATATTTAAAATACCTAAATACCGTCAAAATCTCTAAAAATCTAACAGATCACTAAAAACATAAAAAACAAAAAAATCCAAAAAATCCCAAAGATTATCTAAAAACATAAAAACCCTAAAAATATTGAAATACCTATGAAAACAATAAAAACCTAAATAACTTTAAAACCCCATAAAACTCATAAATACCCTACAACCCCAGAAAAAACTCTAAAAACCCATAACACCCCTTAAAATGTTAAAAAACATAAAAAAATATTAAAAATATATAAAACTAAAAGAAACCTAAAAACCAAAAAAGAAACCATAAAACACTAAAATCCCACAAAAATCTTAACAAACCCAAAACCCCTCAAAATCCCTAAAACCCATGAAAAAAAGAAAGGCCTTAAAATAATAAAAATCATAAAAATCTATAAAAATACATGAAAACATAAAAAAACAAAAACACAAAAAACCTAAAAACGCCATACAAACTATAAAAATCCTATATGCCATAAAAACCATAAAAAAAACTAAAAAGAACTAAAAATCTAAACACCCTTCAGAATTCTAAAATGGTTAAAATCTCTTAAAACCACTTAAAAATGAAAAATAACTCAAACATACCACCTTAAAAACATAGAAAACCATAGAAACATTGAAACCCAATGAAAACCCCTAAAACCATCAAAATAAATAAAACCCCTAAAAGCACTAAAAACCATAAAATACTGAAAAAACATAAACACCTGAATATAACTAAAAAAAATCTATTAAAAACTATAAAAAACTATAAAAACCCATAAAACCCTAAAAACCCACTAAAACCTATAAAAACCATTAAAACACCAAAATTTTCTAAAAAAATCTAAAAATAAAAATACCCTAAAAACCACAAAAACCTAAAACCCTTAGAAAACATTAACCCCTAAACCCCTAAAAACTCTAAACACCCCCATAAAACTCTTAAAATCCCTAAAAACCCAAGAAATCCCTAAAAATAATAAAAACCCTTAGATATACCTGAGAATATAAAAAACCACAAAATCCCCTAAAAATCCTGGAAATCATAAAAACCTCTAAAACCATATAAACACCAAAAATAAATAAAAGCATGAAATCCTAAAATTCTAAAAGCCATTAAAACTTTTAAAAACATTAAAAACTCTAAAAAACATATAAACCCCCAAAAAACTCAAAAAACCCATAAAAACCCAAATAGACCCTAAATCCCCTAAAAATCCTAAAAACCCAATAGACCCCTAAAAACACACAAAATACCTAAAAACCATAAAAACCATTAGGACCATATAAAATACCTAAAATACCAGAAAACGTATAAAACCCTAAAAACCATGAAAACCCTGAAATCCCCATGAAAATGATGAAAACACTATATAACATAAAAAACCTAAACACAAATAAAAAACCACTAAAAACTCTAAAAACCCTCAAAACCATTAAAAATGTTAAAAATATTTATAAATCCACAAATACCATGGAAACAAAGAAAAATATTAACTCACAAAATCCATAAAAACCCTAAAAACATAAAATGTCACTAAAACCCAAAAAAATCACAAAAAACATAAAACCTTAAAAGTCCCTAAAAACCATGAGATAGGTCGTAAGGGGTTTTGGGTGTGGATCGATGGATCCCTCCCCTCCCTTGTCTGCAGTGCCTGTGTCTTTTCTTTTAATAAAATTTGGGGGGTCCCAGGAATAGCCTGGACTCGAGCCTTCCTTTCCCTAAAAACCATGAGACATTAAAAACCCTAAAAACACTGAATAACACTTGAAAACCATAAAAACACCTACAAACCATAAAACACCATAAACACCTTAAAACCCCAAAAAACTCCAAAATAACCTTAAAACCCATAAAATGTTAAAAAAACTATAAGAAATATTAAAAACCCAAAACAACCCTAAAAATCCTAAGTCCCCACAAAATCTCTAAAAAAACTAAAAATCATAAAAACCATGAAAATGACAAAAAACCCCAAAAAACATAAAAATACCCTAACACAATGAAAACCATAAAAGGATTAAATACCCAAAAAAAACCCCAACAAACCCTGGAAATGATGAAAAAATATAAAATCGCTTAAAAACAAAAAAAAATTAAAACCCCTAAAAAATGAAATCTCTAAACACTAAAAAACCCTAAAAATCCAAAAATACCCTAAAAATATTAAAAAAATTAAAAAAAAATTGGAGACCCCTAAAACCCCTCAAAATCACTAAAACACGAAAAACCATATGAACACTTAAATCCTCTAGACACCCTCAAAATGATAAAACCCCCTAAAAAACATAAAACTTGGAAAAAATAGAAAAACCCTAAAAAATCATAAACATCCATGATAATGTAAAAAATTGTAAAAACCGTCAAATAATGTTAAAAACCATAAAAACCCAAAACCCCCAGAAAACCACCTAAAACCCATTCAAGACACAAAAATACCTTTAAACCCCTAAAATTGATAAAAACTCTAAACAAAACTTAAGACACAAAAAAACAAAAAAACCCCACTAAAAATCCAAAAAACCCAAAAAAACTCTAAAAACCCTAAAAAACCTGAAAACCCAAACAACCTCAAAATCCATAAAACCCTAAAAATATCATAAAAATCCTAAAAAAAGATCAAAAGATTGAAAAAATATAAAAAACACTAAATAACCCTTGGAACCATTAAAAAATCAAAAAACCCATAAACCCCTCTAAAAATAGTAAAAAATATCAAACCAGTAAGACCCCTAAAATGATTAAAAACTCTAAAAACCCCTTAAAACCTTAAAAAACAAAAAAAATCACCTAAAATTCCAAAAAACGCCCTAAATCTCTGAAAACCTCTAAAAACCATGAAACCTTGAAAACCCCCAAAACCATCAAAATCCATAAAAACACAAAAAACATTAAAATCCTAAAAAAATCCAAAAAATCCCAAAGAAAAATCCTTAAAAATGAAGAAAATCAAAAAACAACGAAAACCCCTTGAAAATAATACAAAACCTAAAAACCCTAAAAATCAAAAAACCTATTAAACCCTAAAACAAACTAAAACTTTAAAACCCCTTAAAATCCATAAAATTATAAAAAACTATCAAACCCTTAAAACCCTTAAAAACTCATATAACCACTAAAAACACTAAAACCACTAAAAACATAAAAATCCAAAAAACCCATAAAAAACCATAAAACCGTAAAAATCCTAAAAAATATCTTAAAATATCAAAAAATGTTAAAACCCCTAAAAACCTTAAAAACGCTAAAACCCATAAAAACCCCAAAAAATATAAAAAAATTTAAAACCCTAAATACTATTAAAACTATAAAAAATATTAGAATCCCTAAAAATGCTAAAAACTCTAAAAACCCTTACAACCCTTAAAAATGAATAAAAACCCCAAAAACTCTAAATGTCTTGAAAACCCCTAAAAACATGAAAATTACTAAATATCTCTAAAAATCCTTTAATCCCCTCAAAATACCTAATACCACTAAAAACTCTAAAACCCTTAAAATCTTAAAACTTCCCAAAAAATACTTGAAAACTTAAAAACTCTTAAAAACTCTGAAAACAAAAAACCCCTAAAAACCGTAAAAACCCTAAAGTATCTAAAAACCACAAAAAATATTACATCCCTTAAAACCCTAAAAAACAAAGATATCCTAAAACACCTAAGAACCCCAAAACCCTAAAAAAATCATAAAACCCATCAAAATACCCAGAACCCCTAAAATCAGTAAAAATCCATAAACACAATAAAATTTAATGAAAACATAAAAAACCCTAAAAACACTAGAAACCCCCTAAAAATTATAAAAACATGTATATTTTTAATAAACCCTAAAACCCCAAAAAATCAACTACAAACTCTAAAACCCTTAAAACCCCTAAAAACATTAAACTCTACAAAACCTTTAAAACCCAAAAAACATTAAAATTCCCTAAAACTTCATAAAGGCCCTAAAATCCTAAAAAATAATAAAACCCTAAACCCCCATGATTCCTAAAAAACTTAAAAACTAGAAAAACTCTTAAAACCCATTACAAATCAATGAAAACATAAAAAACACCAAAACCCCAGAAAACCACCTCCAAACCACAATAACTCTAAAACCAAATAAAACCCCTAAGAGCCAATAAAAACATAAAAAATAACAAAAATCTCTAAATAATTTAAAAAAAATCTAATCCCCCAAAAAAATCAAAATACACTAAAAACCCTAAACCCCATAAAACCTCTAAAAACCCTAAAACCACTCAAAATACCTAAAAACATAAAAACTAAAAATCCATAAAAATCATAAAGATACTTCAAAATCCATGAAATTGAAAAAATCCAAAATACCCTAGAAACCCCCTAAAACCCACTAAAAACACAAAAAACCATTAAAACCCATAAAAAATAAAAAAAATTATAAAAATCCTAAAAAACCAGAAAATACAGAAAAGAACACTAAAACCCCAAAAACCCCCCAAAAGACCCAAAAACCATTAAACCCCCCCATGAAACCCCAAAAATACTTAAAATCTATAAGAATTGTAAAAACCCAAAATATCCTAAAAAACCATACAAATGTAAAAACCCTATAAACCTAAATGACCCCTTGAAACCACACAAACCCTTAAAAATCGTTAAAACCACCATAAAACCATAAAACCACTAAAAGTCACAAAAACTATTAATGCACTTAGACCCTTAAAAACCCTATAAGTTTTAAAAATTCTAAATATCCATAAAATCCTAAAAAAATCAAATGAACTTAAAAACACGAAAACAACCTAAGACCCCTGAAAACCATAATAACCTTGAAAACCCCTCAAAATCCATAGAAATTCAAAATATCATAAAAATCCTAAAAACCACTAAAAATAACTAAAAACAAAAAAAAACTACAAACCTTGAAATACCCCTGAAACCCATAAAAACCCCTAAATCCCATAAAAATACTGAAACCCCTTAAAACACTAGAAACTCAAAAAACCCCTTAAACCACCTAAAAACATTAAAAACTATAAAAATCCTTCAAAGGAATAAAAAATTCAAAAAAATCCAAAAACCCAAAGAAAACCCTAAAGACCATGAAAATCACTAGAAACCATAAAATTCCAAGAAAAACATAAAATCATAAAAATTCCTAAAAACCATTAAAATCATAAAAAAACTCTTAAGCTTGCCTGAAAACAAAGAAAAATATAAAAATATAGAAATATAATTGAATTTTATAAAAACCCATAAAAACTTTATAAACCTTAAACACCCAAAAAACTTCCTCAAACCACTAAAAACTCTAATAACCAATTAAACCCCTAAAATATTATAAAACTAAAAAAACACTACATACTCTAAAAACACTAAAAAACCCAAAAATGAAAAACTCCTTAAAAACCCAAAAGACCCTAAAAA
This sequence comes from Viscum album, assembly GCA_963277665.1. Taxonomy (NCBI): domain Eukaryota; kingdom Viridiplantae; phylum Streptophyta; class Magnoliopsida; order Santalales; family Viscaceae; genus Viscum; species Viscum album. The sequence continues at coordinate 1,320,469,212 of OY728157.1, forward strand.
CACTAAAACCCCTAGAAAACCATAAAAATCCATAAAAACTATAAAAAAAATTAAAAATCCAATAAAAAATCTAAAAATATTTAAACCCCTAAAAAATAAAAAACAATAACAATCCATAAAGTCCCTAAAACCCTGATAAATCTTAAAAACCTAAAAACCATAAAACCCCCCAATATCCATAAAAACAATAAAAAACCCAAAACCCAAAAACCATAAAAATCCTAAAATGTTCTTAAAAAATCTGAAAAATGTAAAAACCCTAAAAAACATGAAAAACAAAATAAAAACATAAAACCACCTAGAAACCATTAAAACCCTATAGAAAATATAAATCCACTAAAAACTCTAAAAAACCATAAAAAATTAAACATGTTAAAAAAATCAAAAAACATATAAACCCCTAAAAACTAAACATATAAAAAATCCAACAAAACATAAATACCATAAAAAACTAATAACCAATGAAACCCCAGGAAAACCCTCAAAATCCCAACCACCAATGATTTAAATTGTTTAAAAATACTTGTTGTTTTAATATCTCTAGAAGTTAGAAAAAACTTGAATCCAAAAAAACCTAAAAACCATAAATGACACTAAAACCCCATAAAACACAAAAACCCACAAAAACCCCTAAAAACCCTAAAAACCTATAAACATGAAAAAACCCTTAAAGACTAAAAAACAAAAGAATGCCTCAAATACCAAAAATACCTATAAAACATGAAAAAATCATAAAAACCCTAAAAACCACTCAAAATCCCTATAACCCTATAAAACACTAAAACACATAAAATCCAAAAAAATTCCATAAAAATAAATAAAAACGTAAAAAACCCTAAAAACTTGAAAACCCCACGGAAAATTATAAAATCCCCTAAAATATTAAAAACTATCTAAACCAATAAAGCCCCCAAAAACAAATAAAATCTCTAAAAACCCTCAAAAACACTAAAATTGTTTAAAACACTAAAAAAACATAAAACCCCAATAAAATTCAAACAAACCTAGAAACCAAAAACGACACTAAGAGCCCTGAAACCCATAAAACCCCTCAAAATCCCCAAAACCCCTAAAAACCTAAAAATCATAAAACCCTAAAGACCCTAAAAAATACCTAAAAACATTAAAATACATAAAAATCATGAAACCCATAAAAACCATAAAATCCCATAAAATCCCAAAACATCATCTAAAAACTCTTAAAACCCTTTAAAACCCTAAAAATGTTAATACCCCCAAAACCTTACAAACCCTAAAAAATCTAAAAAACACCCTAAAACCCAAAGAAAACACTAAAACCCTCGAAAACCCAATAAAAACCCTAAAAACCCTCAAAATTTCTAAAATCCAAAAAACCAAAAAAAAACATTAAAAACCTTAAAAAACATAAAATCCATAGAAACATGGATAATCCTAAAACCTTAAAAACCCCCTAAAAATCATAAAACCCCCTAAAAACCAAAAAATATCTAAAACCTCATAAAAAACTAAAACACACTAATAAATCTAAAATTCCATAAAACCCCTAAAACATTAAAAATTATAAAAAAATTTAAAACCCTTAAAACTAACCGCCTCAGTCCATAACTAAACTAAAAACACTAAAAAACCATTAAATCCATGAACACCCCCTCCCCAAATAATCAAACTCCCTCAAAAATTAAAAAACCATAAAAATCATAAAACTTGTAAAAATTTATGAAAATATAAAAAAAACCCTGAAACCATAGAGAAACCAATAAAATCATAAAAACCCCTAAAACCTTATAACCCCTAAAACCACATAAAACCCTAAAACCACTAAAAACAATAAGAATATTTAAAACCCATAAAGATGTAAAAACCCCAAAAACCCAAAAACCACTAAAAAACTCAAAAACCCTAAATACCCAAAAATACCCAAAACCCTGAAATCCCCTAAAAACCCTAACACCCTTAAAGTAGAAAAAAACACCAAAAAATACATAAAAACCATAAAATTCCAATAAAAATCACTAAAGTACCTAAACATTTATAAACCTCTAAAACCTTGAAAAACCCATACAACAATAAAACTCCATAAAATACTTAAAACCCTAAAAACCTCAAAAAATTGCTAAAACACAATAAAAATATTAAAAAAAATTAAAACCCTTAAAAACATTTAAAAACTACTAAAACAAAAAAAACCCCTAAAAACTGAAAACCCCATAAACCAATAAAAGGACCCCAAAACCTTGAAATCCCTTAAAAATAGTAAAAAACCCATGAAACCCCTAAAAATCTCCAAAAAACAAAAACCTATAAAATACTAAAGCCATAAAAATAATATAAGAATCCCTAAAAATCCGTAAAAATATAAAAAACCTAAAACATTGAATTCCCTAAAAAACATAAAAACCCTAAAAAATATAAAATCCATAAAAACCCACTAAAAAATTTTAAACCCCTTTAAAACCATAACATGTTAAAAACTCCAAAATTACTTAAAAACAATAAAAACTCAAAAACCATACCCATAAAACCCCTAAAAACCCTAAAAACCCATAAAAACCGTAACAACCCTAAAAACTCTAAAAATACCTAAAATTGAAAAAAGAAACTAAAAAACCCATAAACCCTAAAAAACATAAAAATCCTAAAAAATCCCTGAAAAAATAAAAAACCCTAAAAACATTGAAAAACCATTGAAAACCAAAAAACCCCAAAAAACCCATAAAAGACCCTTATACCCCATAAAAACCTTAAACCACTGAAAACACTAAAAACCCTTAAAACCATTAACAATGTTGAATAACTATAAAAAATTAAACACCCTAAAAGTTAAAAATACCTAGAAACCCAAAAGTCCATGAAATCCGTGAAAACCCTAAACACCCAAAAAACCACAAAAAACCCTCAAAATCCTTAAAAACCATAAAAAAATTTAAAAATTCCTATAAAAATTAAAAACATAAAAAAAAACCTTAAATCCCATGAAATCCATAAAACCCCCTAAAATCATAAAAAACATAAAAACCAACAAAAACCCTGAAACTACCCAAAACTCGAAAAACACGAAAACCCCTATAAAACATCAAAAACTATAAAAAACCATAACAACCCTAGAAAACTAAAAACACCCAAATAAACTCAAAAGACCCTAAAAACCTAAAATCCCATGAAAATATAAAAAACACTAAAAACCCCTCAAAAACCTAAAAAACACAATAAACCATAAAACTCCTAGAAAATATAAAAATACTAAAAATGACCCAAAAACCCTGGCAAAATGAAAAGCTTAAAAACCCTATGAAAACAATAAAAACACTAAATACCATAGAAACATTAGAAACCCATAAAACTCTAAAAAACACTAAGAATTCTAAAAACCCTTAAAATCCCAAAAAAAAGTTAAAAAGAATCTCTAAAACCCCATTAAAACCATAAAACTCAAAAAACCCAAAAAAATCCAAAAAGGACCCTAAAAACCCTAAAAACCCTAATAACATTATAAAACCATGGAACAAACTAAAACACCTAAAAATCCCAAAAAACCCCTTAAAAAAATTAAAAAATAAAAAATTATAAAAAATTCCTAAAAATCCCTAAATACATAAAAAACTATAAAAACTCAAAAAACAACCTAAAAACCATAAAAACCCCTAAAAACCAAAAAACCCCTAAACACCATAAAAAATTTTAAAACCACTAAAACTATAAAACACTTAAAACCTATGAAGTCATTAAATTCTCTAAAAACAATAGCAACCCAAAAAATATAAAAAATAATTAAAACCCAAAAATGATCTGAAAACCCTTATTTACAATAATGTACCCTAAAACCCCTCAAAATCCCTAAAAACCCTACAATCCAAAAACATCCTAAAGGACCACCAAAAATCTATGAAAACATAAAAAACCCTAAAACCATGATAACACCCAGAAAACAATAAAAACCTATGAGACCTTTAAAACCCCATTAAAACATAAAAATCACTACAACTGTTAAAATATATAAAACCAATAAAATGTTAAAAACTCTAAAAAACATTAAAAACCAAAAAATACTCAAAAATACCTAAAAACCCATAAAAACCTGATATTCATAAAACCATAAAACACTATAAAACCATGAAGACACTAAAACCCCACAAAATCCATAAAAATCCTAGAAAACCCTAAAAATCCTTGAAAACATAAAAAACCCAAAAAATCGTAAAATTCCCTAAAAATCATAAAAACCCATCAAACCTTTAAATGCCCATAAAAACACTACATCCAAATAAAAACACTAAAAAACATTTAAATCCCTAAATAAGTTTAAAAACTCTAAAATCCTTTAAAAACTATAAAACATAAAAAACCCCAAATGACCATAATAAGTGTAAAATCCCCTAAAACCCATATCAATTTTGAAAGCCCCTAAAAACCCCAAAATAACTAAAAACCATAAAAATATTAAAAACCTAAAAAATCACAAAATACATTAAAATCCATGAAAGGTTTATAAAAACAATTCAAACACTTAAAAACTTAAAACCATAAAAGAAAATAAAATTATTTAAACCCACTACAATCTACACAAACCCTTAAACCCCCTAAAAACATTAAAACCTCTAAAATCCGTAAAACCCCAAAAAACATTAAAAAACATAAAACCCCAAAAGACCCTAAAAACCTAGAAAATACCTAATAACCTTAAAAGTAATGAAAACACCTAAAAACTTTTAAAATAGCTAAAAACAAAAAAACATATAAATTCAAAAAAATTACCTAGGCATCTCTAAAAATGTAAAAAACCCATAAAGACCATAAATATCCTTAAAATATTAAAAACACTGTAAAACTCTAGAAAATTGTTAAACCCAAATTAATGTTAAAAACCATGAAAAAACATTTAAATTGGAAAAACCCCAAAAAAACCCTAAAAACACAAAAAACCAATAAAAACCCTAAAATCCATAAAACCCTAAAAACCCATTAAAACATTCAAATTCACTAAAAATAAAAAATCCCAAATAACCATAAACATACTAAAAATCCTTCAAAATCTATTAAATCATAAAAAACCCAAAAACCCAGAAAACCATAAAAATCCCTAGAACACTTTCAATAAACCTAGAAACCCATAAAATAGATAAAACCCAAAAACCCCACTAAAACCCTAAAAACACTGAAGACCCCTAATAATTTAAAAAACTATAAAAAAATTAAAACCCCTGAACACTCAAAATCTCAATAAACCATAAAAATTTTAAAACAATAAAAATCCAAAAAAACAGCTAAAATCCCTAAAAAGGTAAAAACACCTTAAAATATCTAAAAACTCCTAAAAATAAAAAATCCCTCTAAAGACACATAAAAACCCTAAAATACTAAAAAATATAAAGGCAATGAAAACCCCTAAAAACATTAAAAACTATAAAAAACATAAAAACCCTTAAAACATAAAAATTCCCCTATAACACCCAAAAAATCCTAAAACCTAAAAACCCACTAAAACCGAAAAAACCCAAAAAACCACTAAAATATCCCAAAATTCCAAAAAAGTCATAAAACATAAAAAACCTAAAAAACCAAAAAATGTAAAAACCCTTAAGAAACTATAAAATAAAAAAACCATTTTTTTTATAAAACACTACACCCCAGAAAACCATAAAACCATTAAAAACTATAAATCCCATTTAAACAACAAAAAATGTTAAATTACTCTATAAACCATAAATTCCCTAAAAACTCACAAAAACCCATAAAACCCAAAAGACAATAAAAACCCTAAAAACCATGAAACCCCTAAAACCCATCAAAATCCCTAAAACCTGTAAAAAAAATAAAAAAAATCAATAAAAATCCATGAAAACCTAAAAAATCCTTAAAACGTTAAACCCCATTAGAATCCCTAAAAGCCCTAAAAACACATAAAAACACTAAAATCCACTAAAAACTATACAACCCCTTAAAACCCATAAAAATATGAAAAACTCAGGAAAAGAATAAAACTCTAAATAACTCAAAACCTCGTTAAACCTAAGACACCCCCATAAAAATCCATAAAACCATGAAATTACAAAAAAACCCCAAAATCCCTGAAGACCATAAAACCATAAAAATTATAAAACCCCTAAAAATATCTTAGAATTTAAAAATCCCTAAAAACCATGGAAAAACAATAAAACCATAAAAACTTCTAAAACCTATAAAAAATATAAAATCCCAAAAACCCCATAAAACCATTAAAAAATATAAAACCCCTTAAGACTCATAAAAATTTAAAAAACTCTAAGAAACATTAAAACACTTAAAAAAAAAAAACCATTAAACCCAAAAAGACCCTAAAAACCTTAAATCCCCTGTTGGGTCCTAAATAATCATAATTAAAAAAGTGAATTATATCATGATTAGAAAAGGGTGGAAATGAAACCCATAATACGATTAAAGAAAATATTGAAAGGGAATAAACTGGAAAGAAAAAATTTATTTGTGAACCACCACTCCACATAACGTTCCTCCATGTTGCGAAGCATCCGAGAATGAAATAATTCACAGACATAGCCATTTCCACCAGCGCACGAAAACAAAGTAAAATCATTTATAGGACTACGATGGTGATTTCCGCCTCAGTAAACGAATATCCCATGTGAACTAAATAGTTCATGGGATGAGGTAAAATCATTGACTCCCACAAATGAAATGAATTAATTTGTGGGACTAAGGTGATGGTTTTTTTTCCACAAATGACATTCATGCTGACTAATTCATTCACATACAAGAGTACCTTCTATGGGATCTCATAAAATTTGGCTTTTGGTCCACCACAGATGAACAACCATGCCCGTATCTAGTCATTCATTTATTTTATTAAATAGACCCCTAAGGGGACCTTAAAAATCAGACCGACCGGATAAAGAAAAATTAACTAAATAGATCCAAAGAAAACGAGTGATAAAGCACTGTAGAAACTAATTCCCCTTCAATGATTCCCAGTAGGTAAAAATTCACTACATAGAAAAAATAGGGAGTAATAAATCAATCATCCATCTGGGAAAAATAGACCTTTGTGGACCATCTCACGAGCTGTGTAATAGATGAATCCTCAGTAGATAAACATTCTACATAGAAAATTGCTATTTAGGTGAAACCCTTCCACACGTAGTAAAAATATATACAGGAGGAACTAAGCCCACATATAAAAAATCTACCAGGGAAGAACACATCCCCACATAGAAAAATGCTACCCAGGAAGAACTTGTTCCTGTAGAGTAGCATGTTACATAGTAAGAACTCATGTCTATGTAGCATAGTGATACATGAAAAATCCCATCACTCACATTGGAACATGCTACATAGAGGTAACCTCATCCCACACAATAGCCTCTTATGTGGAATGGGGCATCATAGGCCATCCTATAATATAACTCCCATCATTTTGGTTATGTTACCAGCCCCCATGTGAGCCCTTCCATGAACAATTCTAACATAATTGGGCCAAGTACTCCTCTAAAACCACTCAAAATAATGATAAAATCCTCAGGAACATCAGTGTATCCTCTTGATTTCACATACCCATGGTAGGTTCAGTCACATGGGTAATATCCGCAGTAAGGCGGACCCTCAGAATATCCTCGAGTTTAGATTCCATGGAAAATTGGCTTCTGACTTTAGGTTGATCATGTGAACCACCCCATTCTAGGGATTGGGGGGAACCTCTGGCCATTTTATTTTGATGAGAGCCCATGTTTAACATTCCACTCTTTCCCGAAACCAACATTAGGGCACTCCTCTTAAGGTTAGATCCTATCCATTCTTGTGAGAGGTGGAACTTTTTAACCTCTACATCAGTCTGGGACATATCCTTATTATCAGCATATGTGAATATCTTGTCTATGAAAATAAAATAATATGCTTCCACACTCAACGCCCTCTCCCTTTCCCTTTTTTCACCAAAACCATCCATCAGCGGATAGGGCAAGATGTATGATCTTCATATCAACTAATTCCTCTTATTTTTCGCAATGATCATGACTCACATGGTCCTATAGGTTAGTATATGTAATGAAATCCGCATGATCCTGAACCTACAGATAGTTCACTTCCATGTGTATGGAAAAACCTCCCTTTAAATGGGTAGCTTCCATGCTAATACCCAAACACATGTTCCTTCTTCATAGATTTAATCCCTAAATTCAAACCTCTAATGGGATTCTTATATGGTATAATCCAAAAAACCATGCATCAAACATCAGATATCCATATTCCTAATGAATCGACACCATATGGACATCTTTTCATGTGTCATCCGCAATCATACCCCCTTATGTGGGAACCATCCATGTGTAATCCCCAACATACCAAACTAAGTGGGATTTGATTCCCAAATAACAGGTATATGTAGAAATACTTCATGAAGTCCAAACCCATCACCCAAATCTACATTAATGTTATCCGGGCCACTTTTTGGGTAATTTCATATCCACCTAGGAGAATACATCTCTCATGGTCCTCTCAGGATGCTCTAGTGTAATTTCTAACCCATCTATTTACTAGGAATATTTTTCCTAGACATCTTTTCCACATTATGTTAAACTACATGGTATGGTCATTGTAACACGAAATTAAAAGGTGATGTGTCCTTTTATGTGGAACAAGACTACATGGGTTCAAATTCCTCCCATGATGATATATAGGAATCCCATCATATGGGTTCAATCCCAACATCACAACAACTCATGTATCCCTGGATGATAGAAAAATTTAGAGTGCCTTGCCAAAATTGATTAAAACCATATGATCAAAGAATCAGTAATCCATCCATAAATTGATGCCATTGATATAGAACCTTGGATACAGATGATTTTGAACCCCTGTATATTTGTGATCAATCGTTACCTAGGGGTAATCTGCATATACATACTTAAGAATGAACCAAGTATTCATGAACATATCTTAAATCTATAAGAGAATCCCATAATAAGAAACAGTTCCCCCCAAAAGGGTGTGATGAGGCCCAATTCCCATCCTATCAACCAATGTAAGATCTTAAGTGTCATTGAACATGTTAACCAATGAACTCCTAGCTTTGGAAATATGGTCTATAAATCATGCATATGAGAGCCATTATGCATTTATGGATCAAAGAACAAAACCCATTAGAGACTTTTCAAAAACCTTTACCCAACATAAGTGATTCCACATCATTCAACCCCTTGAAATCAACCATTTGGCCTATAAACACATACTCAAGGGAAATAAAATGGGGAACCTGATGTGGAAGACTTAAATATGGAATCTTCTTCACAAGATAAAAAAGGATATACTACTCAACCCCCATCAGACCATTTTGTTTCTAAAAAGACACTCCTTTGAGGGAAACAAACCATAAAACACTAGAAACCTTGGAATGCCCTAAAAACCCTAAAACCATAAAAATATATAAAACATCCCTAAAAAAAAAGAATACGTAAAAAATAATAAAACCAATAGAAACCCCCTAAAAACCCTGAAAACCTCATGAAACCATAGAAAACCATAAAAAATGAAAAAATCAAAAAAACAAAAAAAAACCACCCAAGACTCTAAAAAACCTTAAAACCACAAAAAACATTTAAAAAACTAAATAAAATTTTAAATCCTAAAAAACTAAAAAAATCCTAAATAGTCATAAAAACCCTAAAACCCCTCAAAATCCCTAAAAACACTGAAAACCCCTAAAACCACTCAAAATCCCTAAAATCACCAAAAACCCTAAAAATCATAAAAATAGTTAAAAAGTATATAAATCCGTACAAGTGTAAAAAACATAAAAACCATGAAAACCTTGGAAAAACATAAAAAACATTGTTAGAACCGATTCATGTATTCATACCCAAGGACGAAAATGATAAATCGATGAATGGGAAGGTATATCATTTTCATATCATGAAGGTGGTGTCACTATTGAGTGGTCTCGGTATGTGATTACAGTGGGTTAAGTGCATCTGCAATTTCTCCACATCGAGTACAACATTCTTAGATGGTTTCCAATGAGTATATTTGTGGAGCCGTAAACACCCAATGAACCTTTTATCCATGATTCATGGAACTAATTTCCAAATTCATATGCTCGTTGGATGACGATTTTTCTGACAACACTTAAAGACTCACATTGGTTTAAAGGATGGGAACTCAATCTCATCACACTCTTCTGGGGGGACATTTTCCATATTATAAGACTCTTTTATAGATTTATGAAATATTCATCTGGTCATGAATCTTTGGTTCAGTCCCAAGAATGTTTTCATGGGTTACCCCTGGGTTTTAAGAACAATCATAAATACATGTGGGCTTCGAATCAAAATGACCCTTTTGGGGATGAACTAGGAATTAATTCATCATTTATTGAGACAATGTGGGTTTAAGGCATACAATGAGGCACTCTAGATTTTATCGTCATCTAGGGGGATGAGAATTGTTTCGATGTTGGGTCGAATATATAAGATAGGCTTCCGAGATATCTTTGTTAGAGGAATCAGAACCCAAGTAGTTCGATGCCACTTAACTAGAAACACCACCTTTTAAGGTCATGTGATGTGGACCCATCCATGCAGTTTAATGTCATTTTGCAAGGATGTCTATGTAGAAGGTACGTATTCAAGATTAGGTGTGGGAAAAACACTAAGGTGTCCAAAGGTACCTGGAAGTGACATAGTATTTGGAGTGAGTGCGACCCTACGATTTATATGGCCAGAAAAAAACTAGGGTGAGTTTCGATGTCGAGTTTGGTCATTAGGGAGGTTTCCAACATATCAGAGTTCGTTGGGAATCAAGGCCCTCGTAGTTTTGTAAGATGGGGCCTATGCATGGAATTTTACTATAAAGGAGGCCTAATTTAGTGCTTACATCGGTGGATATGTCCCTTTTCGAGTCATATTTGGGTCTTATACCATAAAGGTAGCCTTAATGATTTGGTGGTCATGATATAGGTTAACCCTTGTTAAGGATAACCTTTGAGGTAGGGCCTTAGATAGGCAACCTAGATATCATTTTTAGGGCAGGAATAAGAGTTCTTGTAGTTCATTTCATTTACGTCTTACACCTAGGAGGAGGACCATTTGTGGGGGGGGGCATGATTTAGCATTTCATGTATGAGATGATATGGAGCTCGGGCCTCAGGAAGGCTTCCTACGTATCCCAATTATGATGGGAATTAGAGTTCTTGTAGTTCATTTATGGGTGGATTGTGTGAATTTTGTGATCATCAATAGCCTCTAAGCCCATGTGATTCATTCTCAGTGTGATAAATAAGAGAATGTGAAAGAGTCAATGAAAAAACACATTCTCTTAACTGCTGATGGAAAAGGAGGAGGAGGATGGAGAAAGAGGCTATGGTAAGAACACCACATTCTATGATTTGTGCGTCTTACTCTAGGAGGGATCCCATTAAGGGAGTTTAGGGGATTACCTTAGATGGAGTTCCCTTTTGAATTTCATATGGGGTATACTATAGTTTAAAGTTATATAACTTATAAAATGACATCAAATTTTAGTGTCATGTTTTAGGGACTTTAACAACAATGTTAAATGTCATGTTATAGGTACAAATACCATATAGTTTAACATCATGTTGTCAAGATGATATGTGGTCTTTTAGTTTAAGATCATAAAATGGGGGTCACTTGTTATTGAATCAATTATTAACTCTATGATAATTGGGCTTAGATATTCTAGAATGCTTTGAACATGAGAGGGATGGAATTTGTAAACCATGATTCTATGAATTATCAGATCATGGGAAATTAAATGGGACATAGAAACCATTTTGGAATATAGAGGTAGAAGAATACTCTCTTGATGATGAATTTAGATAATCCTTTTTTGTGGGAAACTTATGAATATCTGCAGAGGAATTGTGTGCATAATCAAATAGAAGTTTCCTCAAGACATCGACCATCCACTACTGATGGATATAAAGATTTGTGAAGATATGTATTATTGTTTAAGGGAATATGGTGAGGACCATTTGTTTTAGAAACTATGAATAACTGGAGGATAATTTTGTCTAGATGTTCTAACATGCCTCAAACATGAAAGGGAAGAAAAGTGTAAAAAATGATCCGGGGATTCTCAGATTTGAAGAAATGATATGTGGAATAGAAACCATTTTGGCATACGGAGGTAGAAAAGACCTATCTTGAGGAAGAATTTATCTATGGTGAAAAGGTTCTTTTTGTGGGTAACATATGCAGAACTGCAGGGGAATTGTGCGCATATTCAAATAGAGGTGTCCTCAGGACACTGACCATCCATCTCAAATTCCCATGATGGTTTATGAAGATCTGAGATCGTCCAGGACATAGAGTTTGATGGATTGAAAATATGTGTCCAAGAATGTAAGAAACATTTAGACCTTGATTGCCCAGAATTCTAGATCAACCTGGCATAGAAGGTGGGTGATGGTGTTTTAGGAGTCTCATAAGAAGTAGTTCAACTCATTGAATTAGGGAGATGGATGTTTGGGAGATATAAGGGTACAACAAAAAATGTTGATGACCCAACTTAAAAAAATTCACTGTGCAACTCTCCATTTTTCATGAGGGTTAGTGATGGTAGAAAAAGGACTGTAATGGAGGGCAGAGACTATATCCTGACAATGTTCTGGAGTGGGAATGCAGGGGTGCATCCCCCATCCTATGGACCAATAGTTTCATGTTATTTTACATATAAGGCTATATGTGTAGGAGGAGTTTGCGTAGGGAGGGTCGTGTAGGAGATGGTTGCATAGTGTTGGCCATGCAGAGCTGGTCGTGTTGGAGCTGATTGTATAGGGATGTTCACAAACTATTAAACATGTAGGAGAATCTGTGAAATATCTCCTACAAAGGTTCATCCATGAACCATTTTCCTGCACAGGATCATCTGTGAACCGTTTTATGTAAAGGGTCATCCATAAACTATTTTCCACAAAGTATCGTCTGTGAACAATTTTTTTATTCATTCTTGGGGGTAAGAAAATTACACCTCCATTCCATAAAGGACACTACCTATGAATATTCTCATTTTTGGATGGTCATTCATATATGGTCGTGGGATAGAGTTCTAAAAAAGGTCCACCCACATATGGTTCACGAGACAGAGTCTATGAACAGGTTCAGTTGCAAGAGATATTTCTCCCACACCCTCTATATTTTTCTCCATGCTTCATCACTTTTTTCTCCTATCTTCCATCCATCGATTCAAGATCCTTTTCTCTCCCTTATATTTTATTTATAGAGTAGTGGAATGGGATGCATGCATTCCTTTGCAGAATCTCATGGACATAGTCAGTTGGGGCCTTTGTTTACGGGCATGAGTGAAGCCACCTCATCCCGTGAACTACTTAGTTTGCGCTGGATCATTATTTGTGGGGGAATAAATCATAGCATTCATCCCAAAAACATATTAGTTTGCAAGTACCTCACGAAATGGACTACCATGCAGAGCAAAATTCAATGAAGGACATCTAATTCTCCTTGCCCACAGACCATTTGAGTCTATAGAAATGTAGTTCATGGGTTGAATTTTTCTGCCTCCATTCCATGAATGACATCATTCATAGTGTTGGATCCACCTTTTTCCTCCCAAAAACCATTTAGTTCATGGATGTCTTGTAGTGCAGTGGATTGTCATGCGAAGCAGCAGTTTTTAAAGGATCCCTAGATTGTGGTTTCTCAACATTCCTTTTTCGAGTTTTATGGAATTTTCTTCATCTTGAATGTGAAGTTTTCAGAACCCTATAAACATTTAAAACCCTAAAAACCAATAAAACCCTAAATCACTAAAAACTATAAAAACCCTTGAAACCCCTAAAAATGTTAAAAAAACTCTAAAAACCCCTAAAAACTCAAAAAAACCAAAAAGACCCTAAAATCCAAAAAACCCATAAAACCCCTAAAAAAGGTAAAAACCATCAAAATACCTAAAAACCTAGAAAACCCTAACGACTTTAATAACCCTAAAAAATCCTTAAAAATCCAAAAAAATATAAAAAACCTAAAACCGTGAAAATAACTTGAAAACCATAAAACACCATAAAACCCCTAAAAACCACTAAAAAAATAAACACCATTAAAAAAATGAAAAAACTCTAAAAATTTCCAAAAACCCTAAAGACCCTTAAAACCCTGAAAACCACTTAAAACTCAAAAAATCCATAAAAACACTAAAACCACTAAAAATACATGAAAAAGAAAAAAACCCTAAAATCACAGAAAAACACCTAAAATCCATAAAACCATAAAAACCTTAAAACCATAAATACCCCATAAAAACCCTAAAAACAACTAAAAACTCTAAAAACCCTAAAACCTCTAAAATTGTGAAAAATGCTAAAAAATATTTAAAAACCTAAAAAAAATCAAAAAAACCTAAACACCAAAAAAAGAAACTAAAAATCCTGAAGGACCCAAAAACCCTTGAATGCCCATGACAACCCGTAAAAACCAAAAAATTCCCTATAAAGGTAAAAAAATATAAAAACATTGAAAATATTATAAAAATAATAAAAAACCCTAAAAACCATAAAAAACCTAATAACCTATAAATACCCCAAAATCACTACAAACTATAAAAACTCTTAAAATCCATACAATATTAAAAACTCTAAAAAATATTTAGAACCCTAAAAAACTCAAAAAAACACACCGAAAACCCCAGACCCTAAAAACACTAAAATCCCGTAAAACCGTGAAAATGCAATAAATTCCCTAAAAATCCATGAGAAAATAAAAATCCATCAACCTAGAAAAGTTCCTCATAACTATAAACCCCCCAAAACCATAAAAACCCCTTAAATCCCATAAAAGTCCTAAAACCCCAATAAAAAAATATGAAATCACTTTAAACCCCAAATATTACTAAAATACATTATAAACCATTTAAAATCCTAAAAAATAAAAACATCCCTAAGAACCCCAAAAGACCCTAAAAACTATAGAAACCCCGAAAAACCATGAAAACCCCCCAAAACTCTCAAAATCTGAAAAGGGCCAAAAAACCCAAAAATCTATGGAAATGAAAAATTTACCTTAAATATCATGAAAATGTAAAAAACCATGAAAACCTAAAAACCCTTGAAAACACTACACACCCCTAAGAAAACCACTAAAAATAGAAAAAACATTAAAAACCCGAAAAACCTAAAAAACCTAAAAACCGTAAAATCATCACAAAAATAAAAATTTCTTTAGACCCCCTAAAATTTTGAAAACCTCTAAAAACATTAATAATATCTAAAAACAGAAATAAAACAAAAAAAACCAAAAAAAAAACATAAAAAATAAATATACTAAAAACCCTGAAAACCACTAAAAACTCTCAAAATTCATAAAAACTCTAAAAACCAAAAATATTCTAAATAATCCCTAAAAATCCCTTAAAAGGTAAAAAACCAAAAAATACTTGAAAGACCCCTAAAACCCATAAAATCCATAAAACCAATAAAACTATTAAAACAATTAAAATCTATAAAAACATTAAAAAAATCTAAAACCCTTAAAACCAAAAAAATAGAAAAAACCTAAAACCACCCAAAAGACCCAAAAACCTGGAAAACCGCTAAATTACCTAAAAATACATAAACCCCTAAAATACCTCAAAATCCATAATCTATTAAAAAGTAAAAGGAAAAATAAATACCTAAAAACCCCCTTAAAATCCCCAAAAACGTATAAAATCCTAAAAACCCTAAAAACCCCTAAAAACCATAAATCTACAAAAACTTATTCAAAACCCAAAAAACCCACTAAAAACTCTAAAAACCCTTAAACCCCCAAAATGATAAAAACACTAAAAAACTTAAGAACCCCTAAAAATAATATATATATATATATAATCCAAAAATGTCCCTAAAATCCCAAAATATCATTAAAAACCCAAAAAACCCAAAAAACCCAATAAATACAAAAAAATCCCCATAAATCCCTGAAAGTATAAAAAACAACAAAAACCCCAAGAATCCTATAATAATAATCAAAATCCTTAAAGACCTCGAAACCCCTAAAACCCTATAAAACCCATAAAACACTACAAACTCTAAAAACCCCCCAATCCCCCTAAATACATTGAAATTCTCAAAAAAACCTAGAAACCTTAAAAAACTCAAAAAAACCTAAAACCAATGAAAACACATAAAAATCCTAAAAATTCAATAAAATCTTAAAAATATTAAAAAACCATAAAAATCCTAAAAATCCCTAAAAATCCCTAAAAATATAAAAAGAAGTCTAAAAACAATGAAACCCCCCAAAATGACATAAAATCCTCTAAAACATTAAAGACATGAAAACCCAACAAAACCTTAAAACCCCACAAAACTCTAAAAACCCTTAAAAAGCCTAAAAATGTTAAAAATCTCTAAAAATCCTATAAACCCCTAGAATCTCAAATAAAAACCTAAAACCCCAAAATACCCTAAAAACCCTAAAACCCACTGAAAGCTATGAAAACACTAAAAAACCTCAAAATTCATAAACAAAATAAAGTATATAAAATCCCTAAAACCTATAAAATACCATAAAACATAAAACCCCTAAAAACCTAATAAAACCTATGGAAACTTAAGAAAACCCAAAAAATAATAAACCCCTCAAAACCAATAAATAAACCAAAAAATCTAAAACTCTAAAACACCACAAAACCTCTAAAGATGATAAAAACTCTAAATAATCCTTAAAAACGCTAAAAAACTCGAAAAACCTCTAAAAATAAAAAGGACCCAAAAAATTTCAAAACCTCGAAAAACCCAGAACAAATATAAAAACCAAAATCTTCTCAAAATACATAAAACCCTTAAAACCCCTAAAACCATAAAAGATTTAAAAAATCCATAAAACCCTTTAAATTTTGAAAAACCATAAAATCTTTGAACAACCCTTAAACCATAAAACCCCTAAAAATCTAAAAAACCACTATAATCATTAAAACTTCTTTAAAACCCTTAAAATGTCAAAAAAACATTAAAAACCCTAAAAACAAAAAAAACCACTAAAATCCCAAAAATTCATTGAAACCACTAAAAACACTAAAATTCCTAAAAAATATTGAAAACCAATAAAAATCCTCAATTTCCCTAAAATCCCTAAAAACATAAAAATACTAAAAACAATAAAAATCCTTGAGAAGAAAAAAACCCAAAAAACCCTAAAAACACCCTAAAAACCACAATAACAAAAAAAAACCATAAAACCCCTATAAACCCATAAAAATTATTAAACTATTGAAAACCTAAATAAACTAAAAAACCCAAAATAAACCAAAACCCATTAAATCCCCTAAAAACACTAAAACCCCTTAAATCTTCAGAAAGCCCTCTAAATCTATAAAAACCCAAAAACACCCAAAAATCCTAAATCGCCCAAAGAATCCCAGAAAAAAGTAAAAAATCAGAAAAATCATGAAAACGTAAAATGTCCAAAAATCCTTAAACCCCCCCCCCCCCAAAAAAACCCTTAAAACTGCTAAAAACTCTAAAAACCAATAAAACCCCTAAAAATTTTAAAAACATATAAAACCCATAAAAACCCGAACAACTCAAAAAACACTAAAAACCCAAAAACACCCTAAAATCCCACTAAAAAAATCTAAAAAACATAAAAGACACTATAAACCCCTAAAACCCCTCAAAATCCATAAAAACCAAAATACTCTAAAAACCATTAAAATAATAAAATTTCAATAAAAATATCTACAAATGGAAAAAGTAAAAAAAATAAAACCCACTTGAAACCCATAAAATCACCTAAGAACCTTAAAACCATTAATACCAATAAAACCCCTAAAGTAAAAAAACCTCTTAAAATCAATAAAACCCATAAAAACATTTAAAACTATAAAGAAACCTAAAATAAAATAACAAATAAAAAACCCCTGAAAACGAAAAAATAAACTAAAAACCCTGAAAACCCCTAAAAACCCAAAAAACTCAGTAAACCCCTCAGAATCATAAAAAACCGTAAAAACCAAAAAATACTAAAAATCAATAATATATATAAAAACACAAAAACCCTAACACTATGAAAATCACTGGAACCCCATAAAACACCTTAAAACATTTGAACCCTAAAACCCAATAAAAACCCTAAAAAACAACTAAAAACTCTAAAACCCCTAAAAATGTTAAAAACTATAAAAATACTTAAAACCCCTAAAATTTTAAAAAAACCCTACTACTCTAAAAAGACCCCCAAAACCCTAAAAACCCTTAAAAACAAAAAAAACCCCAAGAACCATCAAAATACCTAAAACATCAAAAAACCCTAAAACCATAAAAATCCCCCAAAATCCGAAAAAACATAAAAAAACTTAAAAACCTTAAAAATACCATTAATACAATAAAATCCTAAAAACTATTAAACCCCATAAAAACCATATAAACCCAATAAAAACTCTAAAACCCTTAAACACGTTAAAATAAAAAAAGATTCTAAAAATCCTTAAGACACTAAAAAACTAATGAAATACCAAAACCTGAAAAGAACATAATGACCCTGAAATCCCCTAAACACCCTAAAATTCCTAAAAACCTTCCGAACCCTAAAAATAATATAAATCCCTAAAACCCTAAAGAACCCTTAATATAATAAAAATACCTAAAAATCCCTAAAAAACCCTAAAAACATAAAATCCCTAAAAACGATTAAAATCCCCTGAGAACAAATTAAAACTCCTAAAATTTAAAATCAAACTAAAGGCCCATAAGAACTATGAAAACAACTAAAAACTCTAAAATCCCTCAAAAACCCTAATATTTATATATAACTCAAAAACCTTCAACACCCTTAAAAATAAAAAAATCCCTAAAACCCCAAAAACTCCCAAGACCTAGAAAACCCTTAAATGTCTAAAACCATAAAAATCATCAAAACCCCTAAAACCCAAAAAATCCAAAAAATCCTAAAAGGACCTAAAAATCTCAAAAAAGGTGAAAACCAAAAAACTTACAAACCCACTAAAAGTCATAAATAAAACCCTGAACACCTAAAAACCAATAAAGACACTAAATAATCTAAAAACCCTAAAAACCTAGAAAACCCTTAAACCACTCAATATCTTTAAAACACCTAAAACCACCGAAAACCATACAAATCATAAAAACAATAAAAATCCATGAAAATGTAAAAAACCCTAAAAATACTTAAAATCCAAGAACCCGACTCTTAGGATTTCTCATGCATACATGGAAGTCAATATGGTGGCTGATGCTCTCTCCAAGATGGCTATTGAAGAATGCTGCTCACGGTGGTCATTCATTGCTCCTTCCTTTTGCACGTCTCATGTGGTCACTGACATGATGGGTGCTACCCGCACACGAATGTACAAGTCCCCCCTATAATGTTTTGTACCTTTTCTTTTTATTAATTGAGGCGCCAAGCTTTCTGCTTGGCACGCGCCTTCTTTGCCATAAAACACACATAAAATCCTTAAAACACCTAAAAATGTTAAAACCACTAAAAACCTTAAAAACACTAAAACACTCAAGAAACTATAAAAACCCAAATAGGCCCTAGAAACACTGAAAACCCCTAAAAACCATAAAACCCTTGAAAACCCCAAAACACCTCAAAATACATAATTACCCTAAAACCCACTAAAACTCATAAAAATCAGAAAAATCCCAAAAAAATACATGAAACCATAAAAACCTATAAAACATTGAAAAAAACATGAATACCAAAAAAACATAAAAGCGTTAAAACCCACGAAGACCCTAAAAACCGCTATAAGCCCTAAAACCCCATAAAACCCATAAAAACATTTAAAAATAAAAAATAAATATAAAAAAAACTCTAAAAATCCCATAAAAACCAAAAAGGCCATAAAACCCCTAAAACCCCTAAAATCCGTGAAAACTCTTAAAAACTCTCAAAATAACTGAAAACCATAAACCCCAAAAAAACAACTAAAAACTATTTAAAATACCTTAAACCACATAAAACAATTATAAATCTAAAATACAATTAAACCTCTAAAATCTCAAAAAAAAACATAAAACCCCAAAAAGACCCTAAAAACCTTG
Organism: Viscum album; assembly: GCA_963277665.1. Classification (NCBI taxonomy): domain Eukaryota; kingdom Viridiplantae; phylum Streptophyta; class Magnoliopsida; order Santalales; family Viscaceae; genus Viscum; species Viscum album. The sequence continues at coordinate 1,320,489,199 of OY728157.1, forward strand.
AATGCCCTTAAAATCCTTAAAATCGGTAAAAACCCTTAAAAGCATCAAATCCTTAAGAACTCTAAAAACCCTGAAATATGATAATTATTCTAAAAAATACATAAAAATACATGAAAATTTAAAAACAAAAAAAACACTAAAAACCGTTGAAACCCATAAACAAGCCTGAAAACCTTCAAAAACACTAACACCCATAAAAACCATAAAATCCACTAAAACATTAAATCCCCTTAAACCCTAAAGATGTTAAAAACTCTAAAAACCCATTAAAACCATAAAAGAATTTTAAAAACCAAAAGGCCCCCCCCCCCAAAGACCCTAAAGAACATGAAAAAACATAAAATTATTAAAAACCTTGAAAGACACCAAAAAACTGTCAAAATCACAAAAAACCCTAAAACCCTTGAAAAGAATAAACTCCGAAAAAATCCCTAAAATACATGAAAATAGGGATAACTCTAAAACCCAGAAAACCCCCTAAAAACAATGAACCAATAAAAAACACAAAATACCCTAAAAATTGTTTAAAATCTCTAAAACCCCTAAAAAGATAAAAACTCTAAAAATCATTAAAACATTCAAAATACCCCAAGAACCAAAAAAGACTCTAATGACCCTAAAAGCCATAAAACCCTAAAAAAACCACAAAATCCTAAAAAAAACATAAAGACCATAACAATCATTAAAAACTCTAAGAACCCGAAAAAGGTAAAAGCCCATAAAACACTGCAAACCCTCTGAAATCATATAAACACCTAAAAATCCTTAAAAATACTAAAAAACATAAGACCAACTTATAACTCTAAAATCCCTTAAAACCCCTAAAATGATAAAAAACTATTAAAAACTTAAGACCCATAAAAATATCAAAAAAAAGCCGAAAAACCCAAAAAACCGTAGAAAACCAAAGCAGTGTAAAAATTCAAAAAAATCCCTAAAAATATTGGAAAATGTAAGAACTCGTAAAAACCCTAAAAACCCCTTGAAAACAATTAAAAAATATCTTTTTATAAAAACTACTAAAAACTCTAAAAAATCATAAAACCCCAATTAACATTAAGAACCCTAAAACCCTAAAAACTAAAATGCACCCCTAAAACCAAAAAAATACCATAAAAACCTTAATACCCTCTAAAAACCGTAAAATCCCCAAAAATCCATATAACCCCTCAAAAACCCAAAAACCCAAAAACCCCCATAAAGCCGTAAAAGTTCTAAAAAATACCCAAGAATATATGAAAACATAATACACCCTAAAACCCATGAAAACCACATGAAAAACATAAAAACCATAAAAACCCATAAAACACCCTTAAAACCTCGATAAATTTATCAAAAAAATGTTAAAACCCCAAACTATTATAAAAACATTAAGACCCCTAAAAATCCCTAAAACACTAATAACAAAAAAACCCTAAAACCCCAAAAAACCAATGAAACACATAAAACCACTAAAAAAACATAAAATCCAAAAAAACTAAAACCCACTAAAATATTTAAAAACATATAAGAATGTTAAAAAAATTAAAAACTCTAAAAACCATTACACCATAAAAACTAAAAAAATATTAAAACACAAAAAAAACCCAAACCCCCCTAAAACCCCAAAAAACATGAAAACACCTAAAATCGTTCAAATTACCTAAAAACACGAAAAACCCCAATAGAGACAAAAAAAAATTAAAAAAAAATTAAAAATATATGGAAACATAAAAAACAATAAAAACATTGAAAACATTTGAAACCCATAAAAACCCCTATAAACCTTAAAAACCCCTAAAAATCTAGAAAACCCTAAAACCACTAAAAACCTCCAAAACCATTCAAACCCATAAGAAATTAAACAAAATTTAAAAATTTTAAAAAATAGAACATACTCAAAAAACATAAAATGACACTAAAAACTCTGAAAACCCATAAAAACCCAAAAAAAATCCAATAACACCTAAATAAAACTAAAACCCCAAACCCCTAATAATAAAAAGAATCCTAAAATTCCTTAAAAATCTCTAAAAGCATAGAAAAAATAAAAATCTAAAAAAACTAAAAACCATAAAAACACTTAAACACTTTCAAAACCCTAAAACCCATAAAACCCAATTAAAACACTTAAAACCCTTAAAACACCAAAAATGTAGAAAAAATAAAAACCATTAAAACCCCAAGAAAACAAAAAACCCCAAATGTACCTGAATTCCTTTTAAACCAAATAAAAATGAGAAAACAACGAAAAACCCTAAAACCCTCAAAAACTCTAAGAACCCTAATATCCACAAAAGGAATAAAAAAACTAAAAAACCCTAAAAATCCTTTAAAATTTAAAAGACCCTAAAAACCTTGAAATACACCCTAAAAACCCTAAAACCTCATAATAACCATAGATAACACTAAAACAAAAATACCATTAAAATCTATAAAAATTTATAAAACCCACCAAAATGTTAAAAATACTCTAAAACCCATATAACCCATATAATAATTGAAAAACTATTTAAAAACTTTAAAATCCCTAAAAACCATAAACACCCTAAAAACCATAAAAATCCTAAAAAAATCTTACAAAATCACTAAAATATTTAAAATCCATAAAACCCTGAAACCTCAAAAAACCAATGAAAACGATAAAACTGCTAAAAACATTAAAAAATTGAAAACCCATAAAAACCAAAAAAAATAAAAAACCCATAAAACCCCAAAATGCACTAAATACCTGAAGTCCCCTAGAAACCCTCAAAATCCCTAACACCCCTATAAACCATAAAAATCCCACAAAAAACCAAAAAATACCTGAAATCAATAGAAAAACCACTAGAACTCTTAAAAATCTATGAAACCCATAAAAAACCTAAAAAACATAAAAACCCTAAAACTGAATAAAACCCTAAAATGGAATAAAAATATAAAACCCATAAAAATGCCAAAACACTAAAAACTATTATTCCACTAAATCTCAAAAAAATCCAAAAACCCCCAAAGTCCATAAAAACCGTGAAATCCCAAAAAAACTAAAAACACCTGAAAAGCCCTACAAACCCCAAACTACCTAAAACACTAAAAAACATAATAACCATAAAACTACAAAAAAATCTAAAAAATCCCTAAAACATAAAAAATCCAAAAAATCCAGAAAACCCCCCATAAAACCATAAAACCCCATACACTAATAAAAACCTAATAACTCATAAAAACCTAAAACCCCAAAAATGTTTTAATTCCTTAAAAAACTATTTAAAAAAACGTTAAAAAACTATTAAAACCCAAAAAAATAAAAAAAATCATAAAAGCCCAAGAACCCCACAAAACCCTAAAACCCCTTTAAAACACTAAGATCCCATAATCCTCCTCAAAATCCCTAAAAACACTAAAAAACCCTAAAACTCATTAAATTTTTATAAAATACATAAAAATACATAAAAAATCAAAAACAAACCTAAAACCCCTTAAAAATGCCTAGTAAATATAAAAACACCTAAAAATATTAAAAACCCCTCAAACCCCACAAAAAACTATAAAAACCAATAAAACCCAAAAAAACATTAAAAACTCTAAAATCCTTAAATCCCCTAAAAACTCAAAAAACCCTAAAACCCCAAAAATACACTAAAACCCCTAAAACCCTAAAATTTATTGGAAATCACTAAAATAATCAAAAACCCTAAAAACCCTAAAAAATAACTAAAAGTCCATGAAAATGGAAAAACCCCTAAAACCTAGAAAACCCACGAAAAACCATAAAAACCCTAAAAATATATAAAAACTAAAATCTATAAATCCCAAAGAAGCAACTAAAAAATTTAAAAACACTTAAAACCCAATTTTTTTTAAATAAATTTAAAACCCCTTAAAACCCTTAAAACTCAAAAAAGACCCAAAAAACTCTAAAAATGTTGAAAATCTCTAAAAATCACATAAAATCACAAAAAACCCTAAAACCTCCGAAATTCTGTAAAATCCATAATACAACTAATACTATAAAATTCCTAAATAAATCCTTAAGAATACCAAAAAATGTAAAGACCTATAAAAACACTGAAAAACATAGGAAACCGATAAAAAACCATAAAAATAATAAAAAATATAAAACCCCATTAAGACCCTGAAAACACACAGAAAATTTTAACCCCCATAAATCCCTTAAAAATGATAAAAAACTCTAAAAACCCTTAAACCCACTAAAAAAATAAAAACACAAAAACCCCACATAAACCCTAAAACCCTGGGAAACCTAAAAAACCCAAAAACCCATGAAAACCCTAACATAATAAAAACCCAAAAAATCGCGAAAATCCTTATAATCCATAAAAAATCAAAAAAAATATCAAAAAATTCCCTAAAATGTAAAAAAAACCCTAAAACCTCATAAAATACTAAAACCCACTAAATACACAAAAATCCCTAAAAACATTAAAAAACTCTAAAATCCTTAATAACACTAAAAACTCAAAAACCCTAAAAATCCAAAAAAAATTTGATAACCCTGAAACAAACTAGAAACATTTGAATACCATGATAATATTTAAAACCCTGAAAATCCCAAAATACCATAAAAATCCTTAAAATCTCTAAAAATACCTAAAAATGTAAACTCCTAAAAAACCATAAAACACCTAAAACTATAAAACCCCATAAAAAACCTAAAAAAACTAAAACTATGAAAACTATTAAAACCCCTAATTTATTTTTAGAACTCTCAAAAATCTTAAGATCCATTAAAAACTAAAAATACACTAAAATACCAAAAACCCTAAAAAAACTAAAACCCCAAAAAACCCAAATATATCCTAAAAACCCTATAAATACCTAAAAACCATAAAATCCCTAAAAACCAAAAAAACCTTAAAGGCCTGAGAAATTGCTAAAAACATAAAAACACTAAAAACCTTGAAAACCCCAAGAAAACCATAAAAACCACTAAAACCTAAAAACCCCATTAAACCCAGAATCCCACTAAAAAATCAAAAACCCTTAAACCATTAAAAATGTTGTGAAACTCTAAAAACCTTAAATTCCTTAAAAACCCTAAAACCCCAAAAATACAAGAAAAAACCCTAAAAAACTAAAAAAATTAACACGTCCTAAAACCCCCGCAAAATCCTCAAAATCCATAAAACCCTTAAAAACCATACAAAACATAATAAAATCCCTAATAATCCTTGAAAACAAAAAAACTATAAAACCCCTGGAAACCCCTTAAAAACCATAAACCCCCTAAAAACTAGAAAAACCCGAAACATACTAAAAACTATAAAAACTATAAAAACCTAAAAAACCCTAAAAAATTTTAAAACTCTAAACAACCATGGAAACGACACCGAAATAAAAAACCCCTAAAACCCAAAAAGGCCATAAAAACCCTAAAAAACCTCTGAAAATCTTGAAAGAACCTAAAACCCCTCAGAATACCTAAATACCATAAAAACCCTAAAAATCATAAAAATAATTTAAAATCATTATAAATATGTTTAAATGTAAAAAAAAACCTTTAAATTCCTTAAAAGAATAAACACTCTCAAAATAATTTAGACCCCTAAATAGGTAAAAATGCAAAAAACCATAAAAAAGTAAAAATAATAAATAAAACACTAAAATATCAAAGACACAAGAACCCTAAAAACCCTAAAACCCCTCAATATCCCTAAATCCCAAAAATTCCAAAAAATCCAACGAAAACTAAAAAATCACTAAAAACCCTAAAAATCTAAAAACCATAGATCCCCAAATAAAAATACCTAAATCCTTTAAAAAACCAGATATTAAAAAAAATCCAAAAAACCATAGAAAACCGTAAAAACCTTAAGAACCTTAAAAAACCCTAAAACATTTAAAAGCCCCTAGAAAACCATAAAACAAAAAATAACCCTAAAAACCCTAAAAATGAAAGGAAAACATAAACCATTAATCCCTAAATACTCTAAAAACCCACAAAAAATCAACAAACCCTAAACACATAATAACCCTAAAAAATTAAATATCCTAAAATGCACCTAAAATTCTAAAAACTCATAAAACCAAAAAACACAAAAAGAATAAAATCTCTAAAAACATTAAAAGACCCTAAAACCCTTAAGAATCATTGAAACCAAAAAAATACTTCAAAACCGTAAAAACCCTAAATCCCCATAAAATGAATAAAAACCACTAAATACTCTAATAACAATTCAAACCTCTAAAAATGTTACAAATCTTTAAAATACATTAAAACAGTAAAAACACAAAATTAAACCCTAAAACCCAATAAAAGAATAAATCCACTAAAAAACCAAAAAGCCCTAAACCCCTAAAAACCCTCAAAATCTCTAAAAACCCTAAAACACATAAAAACAAAAAATCCTAAAAATAACTAAAATTTAAAACCCTAAAATCCCTAAAACCCCTAAGAAAGAGCCATTAAAACCTTAAACATTCCAAAAAAATTTAAAACCCTAAAAATCCTAAAAATACCTTAAAACCCTAAATAAATTAAAAACCATTAAAACCCCTAAAATACCGTAGATAACATTTAAACCAATAAACAACCCAAAAATTATAAAATTGAATTAAAAACCCAATGACCCAAAAAAACCAAAAAATATTAAAATCCCAAAAATATCTAAACAAACCCAAAAAACTAAAAACTATAAAAACAATAAAAAATAAAAAATAACATAACCCAAATAAACCTTTAAACCTATAAAAACACTGAAAAAAATACCCCTGAACATTTTTATGAAATTTATGGTATTTTATATTTTTTAGATGGTTTTAGTTATTTTTTGGGTTATATGGTTTTTAATGTTTTAGGGATTTTATGTCTTTGGGGGGGGGGGGTTTGGGGATTTATGTGTCTTTTTTAAATACCCCTAAACCCCAAAAAACATTAAAAACACTGAAAATACTAAAAAACCCCCAACTAATTTTGAAAACCCTACAAACCCAAAAAGCTTTAAGAATACACTAAAACAGACTAAAATACAAAAATAATCCCTAAAACCATTAAAACCCCTAAAACACCATAAAACCCCTAACTCCCCTAAAAACTCTAAATTCCCATAAAGTCCCTAAAAATGTTAAAAACTCTAAAACCCTTAAAATCTGTATAAAACTAAAAAACCAAAAACCCCAAAAGTCACTAAAATCATAAAAAACCCAAAAAACCAAAAAACCCAGAAAATCCCGAAATACCATAAAAACATAAAAACATAAATATCCCAAAATAACCCTATAAGTTCATAAAAACATAAAACCCCCCAAAAAACCTTGAAACCCTAAGATAAATACATAAAACATTAAGAACTCCCAAAATTTATAAAAACTCTTAAATCCTTAAAACCATAAAAATCCTAAATTTTTTTAAAAAAATATAAAAACCCCAAAGAGCCTCGAAACCCTTAAAAACACAAAACATACCTGAAACCCTAAAAACCATAAAAGACCATAAGAACCCTAAAGCAGAAAAAAATCGTAAAACCCCTATGAAACCTAAACAACCCCTAAAACCCAAAAAAATCTTAAAAACATTAAAAAATGAAGACACCCTTAAAACCATAAAATCCCCTAAAACACAGAAAATACTAAAATACCATTAAAATAACAAAAACCCTAAAAACTTTATAAACTTTAAAAAGTCCCTAAAAATTCTTAAAAATCATAAAATCCTCTAAAATATTTACAGAAACTCTAAAACCCATAAAAAAATGAAATAACACTAAAACCCCTAAAAATCCAAAAAACCATAAACATATAAAAATCCAAAAAATAATTAAAATCCCTAAAAATGAAAGATATCATAAAACCCATAAAACACATAATAAAATCCCCAAAACCCCTAAAAAGCCAATTAATTCTATAAACCCTAAAAATCATAAAGACCTTAAAACCCCAAATTCTTTTAAAAACCCATAAAACCCCTAACATACCCAATAATTACATAAAACAGCAAGTGACCCTAAACAACCCAAAATACATTAAAACCCCTAAAACCCTAAAAACTCTTTAAAAACAAAAAAAAACCCTGAAAAAATCCCAAAAACCCCCTAAAACATTAAATAAACCTAAAATACCACTAAAAAATAAAAAAACTAAAACACTATAAATCCTAAAAACTCCTAAATCTCCCAAAACATGTAAATGCCCTAAAAATATTAAAATTACCCTAAAAACCCAAAAAACCCTAAAAGCCTTAAAAATTACTAAAAAATAGAAAATACCGAAATACACACCATAGAAATCCTAAAACCCCACTAAAAAACCAAACACTCATTAAACTCCTAAAAATGTTAACAAACTCTAAAAAACCTTAAAACACTAAAAATGTAAAAAAAACCCATAAAAACAATGAAAACCCTAAACCCCCTAAAACCCCTAAAAATCCCTAAAAACCTAAAAAAAATAAAAACAATGAAACCCCCTATGAAAAACACCAAAAAACCTAAAAACTCTAAAAAATTCTAAAAATACCTAAAAAATAAAAAAACAACCCTAAGAAACCCTACAAACCCATAATATCTTTAAAAAACCCTAAAACCCATAAAATACCAGATAAAACCCAAAAAACACTAAATGACCCTAAAGTCCCTAAAATGATTCTAAATTTCATAAAATCCTCTAAAACCACAAAAAAATATTAAACCCCTAAAAACCTAAACAAACCCAAAAACTCAAAAAACCCCTTAAAATTATTAAAAACCCCAAATACCCATAAAACCCAAAACCCCCATTAAAACTACAAAAAATATGATATCCTAAAAACCCTAAAAATAATTAACACCTTAAAACCCCTAAAAACATTTAAAAGATCCTAAAACCCCTAAAAACACTTGAAACCCATAGAAACCACTAAAAACCCTAAAAATCTATAATACCCCATAAAAACACTCAAAAGCTACTAAAACCTCTACAAACCCTTAAAACCCCATGAAATTTTAAATAACTCTAAAACCCTTAAAAACGGGAAAACTAAAAAAATAATAATAACCCAAAAAACTAAAGAACCCAAAAGATCCAAAAAATCCCTATAAGTCCTCAAAATACCTAAAATCCTAAAAACCTTAAAAACCTAAAATCCTTAAAAACCATAAAAATCCTTAAAATTCCCTAAAAATCCCAAAAATAATCAGAAAACTTTAATACCCTAAAAAATCCTAATAAAAATCCATAAAACCACTAAAAACTCAAAAAAAATCTAATAAAGACTAAAAATACTAAATAACATTATTGACCATAAAAACCATAAAAACTCCAAAACCCCATAAAAGACAGTACAAACCAATAAAAATACTCAGTAATCCTAAAACACCTATGAAACCGTAAAAGATCATAAAACCCCTAAAACCATAAAAGACTCTTAATCCCAAAAAACTTTAAACACCCCCAAAAAACCTAAGAAACCCCTAAAGCATTAGAAAACCTAAAATACACCTAAATCCCAAAAAACCCCAAAAACACTAAAAATCATTAAAGACCTTAAAAAACATAAAAACCTTAAAAACATTAAAATGACCTTAAAACCCCCTCTGAAAAGGCATAAAACCCCTCATAACATAAAACACCTAAGATGCCATATAAAGCCTAAAAACGAACAAAAACAATAAAATTCGTTAAACCAATAAAATATTAAAAATCTTTAAAAATCTTAAAAACGCTAAAACCATTAAAAAAATAAAAACCCCTAAAACCCCCAAGATCCCTAAAATCCCTTAAAACCCCTAAAAATAAAAAAAACTAAAAAGCCCCTATAATCCCTAAAAATATTTAAATACCATAAAAACCTGAAAAACGCCTAGTAAAAACCCCTAAAACACTGAAAACTCAAAAAAAATCCTAACGACCCTAACAAATATAAAAACACTAAAAAATTTAAAAACCCTAATACCCTGAAAATATAGAATAAATCTTTGAAAACACTACGTGACACTAATAACACTAAATATCACTAAAATTCTATATAACCCCTAATACTCTAAAAACCTTAAAATAAAAAAATTTATAAAAAACAAAAACAAAAAAAAACAAAAAAAAAACAAAAACTACCTCCTAAAAATTTAAAAAAATAAAAATATCCCAATACGTTAAAAATCACTAAAACCCTAAAAATATTTAAAACCCTAAAAACTATAAATAGATCCTAAAACCCCATGAAAACCATAAGAACCCAAAGTCCTTAACACCCATAAAATCCATAAAAACCCTAAAACCAATAAAAACTCTAAAACTCATTAAAACACCTAGAAACCTCAAAAAAACCTAAAAACCTTAGAACCTTGAAAAAACTCAAAAAAACCTAAATACCCAAAAAACCAAAAAACCCAAGAAAACCATGAAATACCTTAAAACCCCTTAAAATCCGCAAAGAGTCTAAAAACCAAAAAATTCATAAAAACATCTTCAAAAATCCCTAAAAAAAATACCATAAAACATACAAGAATACCTCAGAAAAGTCCCTTGAAACCATAAAAACAATAAAAAAATTCTACAAATCCCTCAAATACCAAAAATACCTTAAAGCCCCAAAAAGAACCTAGAAACTCCTAAAAACACTAAAGGAACCTAAAAACCATAAGAAACATTAAAGTACTAGAAAAAATATAATACCATAAAAACACATAAAACCCCTAACAACCGCTATAAACCCAATAACCCCTAAAAATTAAAAACCTAAAATACCCATAAACCCCTTAAACTCTTAAAACAATGGAAATAATAAAAACACCAATAAATTCCCCAAATACATAAAAATAATAAAATCCCTAAAACTTTAAAAAGACCCTAAAATACAAAAGGATCATAAAAACCATAAAACCACAAAACCCCATAAAAACACTAAAAGCCCTGAGAAACCCTGAGAATCCCTAAATACTTTCAAAATCCCTGAAAACCCTAACTACCATAAAATCCTAAAAATTCCCTAAAAAACCCAAAATCATCAGAAAACTTTAAAACCCTAAAAAATCCTAATAAAAATCCATAAAACCACTAAAAACTCAAAAAAAATCTAATAAAGCCTAAAAATACTAAATAACATTATTAACCATAAAAACCATAAAAACTCCAAAACCCCATAAAAGACACTACAAACCACTAAAAATACTAAATAATACTAAAACACCTATGAAACCGTAAAAGATCATAAAACCCCTAAAACCATTAAAGACACTTAATCCTAAAAAACTTTAAACACCCCCTAAAAACCTAAGAAACCCCTAAAGCATTAGAAAACCTAAAATACACCTAAATCCCAAAAAACCCCAAAAATACTAAAAATCATAAAAGACCTTAAAAAACATAAAAACCATAAAAACATTAAAATGACCCTAAAACCCCCTCTGAAAAGGCATAAAACCCCTCATAACATAAAACACCTAAGATTCCATATAAAGCCTAAAAACGAACTAAAACAATAAAATTCGTTAAACCAATAAAATATTAAAAAACTTTAAAAATCTTAAAAACCCTAAAAGCATTAAAAAATAAAAACCCCTAAAACCCCCAAGATCCCTAAAATCCCTTAAAACCCCAAAAAATAAAAAAAACTAAAAAGCCCCTAAAATCCCTAAAAAAATTTAAAAACCATAAAAACCTTAAAAACACCTAGTAAAAATCCCTAAAACACTGAAAACTCAAAATGAATCCTAACGACCCTAACAAATATAAAAACAATAAAAAATTTAAAAACCCTAATACCCCGAAAATATAGAATAAATCTTTGAAAACACTACGTGACACTAATAACACTAAATATCACTAAAATTCTATAAAACCCCTAATACTCTAAAAACCTTAAAATAATAAAAATTTATAAAAAAAAAACCTAAAAATTTAAAAAAATAAAAATATCCCAATACGTTAAAAATCACTAAAACCCTAAAAATATTTAAAACCCTAAAAACTATAAATAGATCCTAAAACCCCATGAAAACCATAAGAACCCAAAGACCTTAACACCCCTAAAATCCATAAAAACCCTAAAACCACTAAAAACTCTAAAACTCATTAAAACCCCTAGAAACCTCAAAAAAACCTAAAAACCTTAGAACCTCAAAAAAACTCAAAAAAACCTAAAAACCCAAAATACCAAAAAACCCAAGAAAACCCTGAAATACCTTAAAACCCCTTAAAATCCGCAAAGAGTCTAAAAACCAAAAAATTCATAAAAACATCTTAAAAAATCCCTAAAAACAAAAAAAATACCATAAAACATACAAGAATACCTCAGAAAAGTCCCTTGAAACCATAAAAACTATAAAAAAATTCTAAAAATCCCTCAAATACCAAAAATACCTTAAAGCCCCAAAAAGAAGCTAGAAACTCCTAAAAACACTAAAGGAACCTAAAAAACCAAAAGAAACATTAAAGTACTAGAAAAAATACAATACCATAAAAACACATAAAACCCCTAACAACCGCTATAAACCCAATAACCCCTAAAAATTAAAAACCTAAAATACCCATAAACCCCTAAAACTCTTAAAACAATGGAAATAATAAAAAAACCAATAAATTCCCCAAATACATAAAAATAATAAAATCCCTAAAACTTTAAAAAGACCCTAAAATACAAAAGGATCATAAAAACCATAAAACCACAAAACCCCATAAAAACACTAAAAGCCCTGAGAAACCCTGAGAAACCCTAAATACTTTCAAAATCCCTGAAAACCATAAATACCATAAAAATCCTAAAAATTCTCTAAAAATCCCAAAAATCATCAGAAAACTTTAAAACCCTTAACAATCCTAATAAAAATCCATAAAACCACTAAAAACTCAAAGAAATCTAATAAATCCTAAAAATACTAAATAACATTATTAACCATAAAAACCATAAAAACTCCAAAACCCCATAAAAGACAGTACAAACCACTAAAAATACTAAATAATCCTAAAACACCTATGAAATAGTAAAAGATCATAAAACCCCTAAAACCATTAAAGACTCTTAATCCCAAAAAACATTAAACACCCCCTAAAAACCTAAGAAACCCCTAAAGCATTAGAAAACCTAAAATACACCTAAATCCCAAAAAACCCCAAAAACACTAAAAATCATAAAAGACCTTAAAAACATAAAAACATTAAAAACATTAAAATGACCCTAAAACCCCCTCTGAAAAGGCATAAAACCCCTCATAACATAAAACACCTAAGATGCCATATAAATCATAAAAACGAACTAAAACAATAAAATTCGTTAAACCAATAAAATATTAAAAAACTTTAAAAATCTTAAAAACCCTAAAACCATTAAAAAAATAAAAACCCATAAAACCCCCAAGATCCCTAAAATCCCTTAAAACCCCTAAAAATAAAAAAAAACTAAAAAGCCCCTAAAATCCCTTAAAATATTTAAAAACCATAAAAACCGTAAAAACGCCTAGTAAAAATCCCTAAAACACTGAAAACTCAAAAAGAATCTTAACGACCCTAACAAATATAAAAACACTAAAAAATTTAAAAACCCTAATACCCAGAAAATACAGAATAAATATTTGAAAACACTACGTGACACTAATAACACTAAATATCACTAAAATTATATATAACCCCTAATACTCTAAAAACCTTAAAATAAAAAAATTTATAAAAAACAAAAACAAAAAAAAACAAAAAAACCTCCTAAAAATTTAAAAAATTAAAAATATACCAATACGTTAAAAATCACTAAAACCATAAAAATATTTAAAACCCTAAAAACTATAAATAGATCCTAAAAGCCCATGAAAACCATAAGAACCCAAAGACCTTAACACCCCTAAAATCCATAAAATCCCTAAAACCACTAAAAACTCTAAAACTCATTAAAACCCCTAGAAACCTCAAAAAAACTAAAAACCTTAGAACCTCGAAAAAACTCATAAAACCCTAAAAACCCAAAAAACCAAAAAACCCAAGAAAACCCTAAAATACCTTAAAACCCCTTAAAATCCGCAAAGAGTCTAAAAACCAAAAAAATCATAAAAACATCTTCAAAAATCCCTAAAAACAAAAAAAATACCACAAAACAGACAAGAATACCTCAGAATAGTCCCTTGAAACCATAAAAAGTATAAAAAAATTCTAAAAATCCCTCAAATACCAAAAATACCTTAAAGCCCCAAAAAGAAGCTAGAAACTCCTAAAAACACTAAAGGAACCTAAAAACCATAAGAAACATTAATGTACTAGAAAAAATATAATACCATAAAAACACATAAAACCCCTAACAACCGCTATAAACCCAATATCCCCTAAAAATTAAAAACCTAAAATACCCATAAACCCCTAAAACTCTTAAAACAATGGAAATAATAAAAACACCAATAAATTCCCCAAATACATAAAAATAATAAAATCCCTAAAACTTTAAAAAGACCCTAAAATACAAAAGGATCATAAAAACCATAAAACCACAAAACCCCATAAAAACACTAAAAGCCCTGAGAAACCCTGAGAAACCCTAAATACTTTCAAAATCCCTGAAAACCCTAAATACCATAAAAATATTAAAAACCCTAAAAATAAAAAATAAAAATGTAATAATTCCTAAAAACACTAAAAATTACTAAGGAAAATACCTAAGAAAAATCCATAAAACCCATAAAAAATGAAATAAAATTATAAAAAAATCCAAAAAACACCAAAATAATTAAAATCCATAAAAACATTAAAATATACTAAAACCCCTAAAAGACCCTAGAAAACCCTAAAAACACTAAATGACCTAAAAAACCTTATAATCCTAAAAAACCAAAAAGACCATTAAACCTCAAAAACTATTTAATGCCCTAAAACATAAAAAACCAAAAAAATCATAAATGGCATTAAAAACACTAAAATACCTAAAACCCAAAAAAACCCCTAAAACCCCTAAAAACACTAAAAATCCTAAAACACCTAAAAATTACTGAAAACCATAAAACCCCAAAAAAATTAGAAACATTTTAACACCCCCCAAAAACCCATAGAAAATCATAAAAATGCATAAAAATATTAAAACCCTAAATACCCTTAAAATCCAATAGAAACTATAAATGCACATTAATACTCCTAAAATCCTTCAAAAACTCAAAAAACATTAAAAACCAAAAAAACCCTAAAAAACCAAAAAATAATAAAAATCCTAAATACCCAAATAAAAACCTCAAAATCACAAAATCCTAAAAACCATAAAAATCCTAAAAAATTCCTTAAAATCATTCAAAGCATAGAATGCACAAAAACACCTAAAACTGAAGAAAAATATATAAAACTCTATGAAATTTTAAAAATCCTAAATATCCTTAAAAACCTTAAAACTCTAAAACCATTAAAAACCCATAAAATACCCTAGAAAACCCAAAAAAACATAAATAACTCTAAAACCCCTAAAAGACTAGAAAAACTTTGAAAATAATGAATAGTATTAAAAACGCCCATAAAAACCAAAAAAACCCTTAAATAACTGAAAAATACCCAAAAAACATTAAAAATTCTAAATAACCCATAAAACCCTAAAAATAAATAAAATCCATAAAAAAACTAAACATCATAAAATCCATAATTTTTTTTTGAAAACCCAAAAAAAATTAAAAAGAATCCAAAACCCTTAAAAATGAAGAATATAAAAACACCTAAAACCATTAAAACCTTAAAACCCATAAAAATCATTGAATGCTCTGAAACACATTAAAACATATAAAAACATTAATAAACTAAAAAATTTGCAAACCCCTAAAAACCCAAAAAATCACAAAAACCCAAAAATACCTAAAACAGAAGAAAAACACTAAAAACCCTACAAATATATAATAACTATAAAAACCCCTAAAGATGTAAAAACCCATAAAAACTTGAAAAACCCTAAGAAATATCCCCAAAACACAAAAAACACAAAAAAACCCTAAAGTCGGATAAAAATCCAAAAAAACCTTTAAACCCTAAAACCATAAAAACCCTAAACCCCCAAAAGACTGTAAAAACCTTTAGAACACTAAATGACCCTAAAAACCATAAAATACAATATAAACCATAAAAATCCTAAAAACCTAAAAAACCTAAACAATCACTAAAAACACAAAAATCCTATTACATTAAAAAAACCTAAAATCTCCCTCAA
Source organism: Viscum album (assembly GCA_963277665.1). Taxonomy (NCBI): domain Eukaryota; kingdom Viridiplantae; phylum Streptophyta; class Magnoliopsida; order Santalales; family Viscaceae; genus Viscum; species Viscum album. The sequence continues at coordinate 1,320,505,247 of OY728157.1, forward strand.
ACCCTAAAAAACTAAAAACCCTGAAATCATAAAAACACTAAAAAATAGGAAAAACCCTAAAAACCCAAAAACCATTAACAAGACCCCGAAAAAACCTATAAAACTCATGAAAACCATAAAAACCCCTAAAATATTAAAAAAATGATAAAACCTACTAAAAAGTCTAAAAACCCTTTAAACCCCTAAAAATATTAAACAACTCTAAAAATCATAAAAAACCTAAAAACACAAAACACCTAAAAACAAAAAAAACCATTAAAGCCCTAAAACCCCTAAGAACCACTAAAACCCCTAAATCCCCTAAAATAATAAAAATCTAAAAAACAGTAATGGTATATATAACATAAAAAACCAGAAACCCTTGAAAACCCCACATAAAAATCACTAAACCCCCAAAAAACCTCAAAATATTTAAAAGACCCAAAAAATTCTAAAAGAAAAAAAACCTCAAAATTACCTAAAACCCCCTAAATCTCATAAAAACCCCAGAAAACCAAAAACACACTAAATTAGTCCAAACCCTAAATGACCATAAAAACCCTTAAAACTCAAATAAAAACATCTAAAACCCATAAATATCCACTAAATACCTAGAGATCTTATAAATACACTAAAAACACTAAATTAAACCTAAAACCCTAAAAACCCTAAAAACACAAAAAACCTAAATACCCCTAAAAATCCCAAATTCCAAAAAATCTTAAAACTGTTAAAAAGACTCCAAAACCTATAAAAACACATAAAATTCATAAAAACCCTAAAAACCATAAGAAACCTTGTAAATACAGGAAAACACTACAAACCCACTCAAACACTCAATACCCTTAAAACCACTAAAAATAATAAAAAAAATCTAAAAACCAATAATACATTCAAAACCTGAAAAAAACCTAAAACATAAAAAACTATAAAAGCCCTCAAATCCTAAAAAACCATGAAAACCCCTAAAACCCCTCAAAATCAATAAAACCCACAAAAAACCTAATATAAATAAAAAATTAAAAACACAAAAAATTACCTAAAAATCCATAAAACCGCTACTAAAAATCCATAAAACCCCTAAAAATCATAAATTTTTTAAAAACACTATAAATACAAAAATCCATAAAATACTTAATAACCATAAATCGTCTAAAACACCCTAGGAAGCCCAAAAAACACTAAATGTCCTAAAAACCAAAGAACCCTAAAATACCCTAAAAACCCTAAAACCCTAGAAACTATTCAAACCCATAGAAAACCAAAACCAACCCTAAAAACACCAAAAAACATAAAATATAAAAAAACAAAAAATACCCCTAAAACACTAAATATCCTTAAAAACACTGAAAATACTAAAAACACTATTTCTTTTTGAAAACTTTAAAAACTATAAAATGACCACAAATCCCTAAAAACCCTTGAAAACTATAAAAAAACTAAAACATTAAAAACCCTTAAAAACCTTTAAACCAACTAAAAAATCTAAAAACTCTTAAAACCATTGAATCTTTTAAAATTATAAAAACTTAAAAAACCCATAAAAACTCAAAAAACACCATAAAATGGAAAATAACCATAAAACACCTAAATCCCCAAAATAACCTGAAAATCCATAAACCCCCTCAAAATCACTAAAAACCCTAAAATCCCCTAAAAATCATAAAAATCCAAAAAAACCTAAAAAAATAAAAAACCCTGAAAAACCCACAAGAAAAATCCCTAAAACACTAGAAACTCCACAAAATTCAGAAAACCCTAAAAATCATAAAAATGTAAAAAACCCTAAAAACCAAAGAACCCCTAAAATACCCTAGATAATCCAAACAAGAACTAAATTACTCTAAAATCCATAAAAGGTCATAAATCCCCTAACAATCCTAAAAACATAAACCAACCCTAAAAACCTACAAAAAACCCAAAAAACATTAAAATCACTAAAAAAACCCTAAAACCTAAAAACCCCTAAAAACTCTAAAAACATTGAAAATCATAAAATAGCTATAATACAGAAAACCATAAAAACCTTAAAAACTATAAAAACACCCAAAAACCCAAAAACCCTTGAAAATAATAAAACCCCCTCAACACCATAAAACCCATAAAAACATGAAAAAATCCACTAAAACTCTAAAAGCCCTTAAAAACCTTAAAAATGTTAAAAACTCTAAAAACCATTAAAATTACAAAAAATGATAAAACCCTAAATATCTATGGAAAATCTCATGGACTTATAGGGAATTTCATGATATTTAAGACTTTATAAAGTATCACTTTTATTTCTTTGTTGGCAATGGATCATTAATTTTCTTGTTGTTTGACTCTTGGCTCCCAATGGGGGATATATATTCCTCATTGTATGACTGTATAATCTATGATTGATGTCTCAGTAATTATGGTACAATTTTGTTTATTATTTATGGTAATTTTTGGTATATGCCTCTTTCTTTTTTTGTTGAGTTGTGGGATATTTGGTGGTGGATGTAGGCACGAAATCCATTAAAATTGTCTGGAAAGATTCTCTATTTGTATTGTTTGAGAGGACATTAGGTTGAAATTTTTTATGGTTCCTTGGTTTGTTTGGTGTGGTTCTAGTTCTTCCATTCCATGTTTTATTTTATTTTATGTTTTGACTTCCTAAATTGTAGGTTTGCCTAGGATACACTACAACCCACACATTTTTCCTTCCAAAACCAATTCATCCTTTGTGAATTTAACTCTAAAAATATTGATCGTTTTTTTAAAATTGTGTCTTTTGGTGTTTGAGTGTTGGGCCAACTCTATTTCAGAGGTTATGGATTATTATAATGGATTGTTTTCTTCGAACTCTCTTACTAGTTTCATAGGATGGCTTAAGGTTTTTTCACTTTTGTATATTGTTTTGAATGAATTGAAGTCTCAGATGCCTAGATTACATCCCTACAATGTTAGTTATATTTGGACCAAGTTATAATTACATATTAATTTTAGGCTCTTATATTTTCTATCATTTACTTTTAATAAGATCAATTTAGAGCTGGTTCATAGATGTATTGTTCTAATATCGTTTTTTTAGGATTGATGATTGTGATGTTTCTTGGGCTTCTTTGGATTCTTTTATGATGTTTTATGTCATAGTTTTATTTTCATATGGCAGGCTTCATCTGTACTACATAGGATCTATTGTTTTCATAGTATCAAATTTTACACTTGTGGGTTAGTTTCTGAATGGTTGGATTGGTGATGGATTGGGGATCCAGGGATCTATTTTCTTTTTATTGGTATTGAGTGTGAATTTTGATTGGTACTGTTTGGGGTTTTGGATTTCCATTCTTATACTATCAATTTGAGTATCCTTGACTTGGATTGGGGTTTCCAGGATTATGTGCATGGTTTTACACTATAGATATTACTTAAATATGGTTTAGGGATTGATGGTAGATACTTACTATAGGTTGATCTCTTGATGGACTTGGTGAGAATCTTATTGTCGGGTGTCTATAAGTGTTGGCTAGTATGGTTGGGTTAAAGGTTGGGTGAGTTGTCATTGTTTATATCAGTCTAGGGAAGGGTTGCTGGATGAAGGCTACAAGAGTGGTGTTGTTGGTTGTTGTAGGCACACATATTGTGGGTGATGGATACATTTTATAAATTTGGTATGGATGTTCCATAATGAATTGGGTGCATCTTGTGCCTGTTGTTGCAAGTCAAGATGGATGTATCGGTTGTGTAGTGGAGAGATCGGTGTATTTTTCAATATCTTGTGTCGATCTCGTTTCATGGATCTAGGTATCTTATGTTTTTCTGATTCTTTGTTGTTTTTGGCTCTATCGGGCTTTGTGTTCTACTGTGGCTATTGTAGGCTTGTTGGGATTCTTCTTGGGACCTAGGCTAGTGTGGTTTCAGAGTGTTGGTTTTCCGTGGTTTGGCTATTTTAATTCTATATCAGGGGTCTACTTGTGTTTATGACATAGGAGGTGGGGAGTTTCTTTGATATTAGGTTACTTTCTTGTTTTTTGGGGTACCTTATTCATGGATACTTCTCTTGAAGGTTGGTGGGTGTGGTCTTCTTTGGTGCTTGTTGTGGCTATCTACGTCATCTGTGCGCTATGTGGGCTACTGGTCTATTGGTATTCTCATGTGTTGGTGGTTTTTTGGGACTTTGTATGTCCAAATCTGGTGTACTAAAGTGTATATGGAGGGATGGATTATTGGAGCTATGTTAAGGCTGGTTTTAGGTTGTCAGCGCCTTATGGGTGTCTCTTTTTTGGATTCTTTTTCACAATGATTTCTCTTCTGGGATCCTCTACGGTGTTTGTTTGGTTCTGGAGGTTCTCTATTATTGTTTTATTTTCTGCTTGGTGAGGAGATATGATTGGATTCTCTTCTCTTTGGTTGTTAGATTTGGTTGGTTTCGTGTTTATTTAGTCGATGGATTATTGGAACCATGAGAATCTGGTTACAATCATCATGATATGTAGGATGGTTTGGGTGCAGTCTTTTAGGGTTTTCAGAATGATGGGCTATGGCTGGTGTTGTTCCATTTGATATATGTGGCTATGGATTCGATAGTTATTGTTTCTTTGATGAAGTGTTACAATTTTTTGGTTCTAGGGTTGTTGTGTTCTTGTGTGTGCGTGCATGCACAGGTTGTGGGGTGTGTGTTTTTTTAGGCTTGTGTGCATGTGTGGGCATTCATGCGGTGGTGGTATGTACAATTGTTTGTGTGAGTGGTTTTGGGTAGATGTGTGCGTGTGTTTAAGTGTTTCTTATTTCTAGTATTTTATTCTACTTGGATGTTTTCTCTCCTTTAGGCCTAATACCTTTGTTGTGATGCATCTTGGAGTTCTTTTCGTCTTGCTACCTAATGGTATTATGGATCCTTATGATGGTTCTATGTGGTGTTGTGCTGGAATCATTTTATTTTTATGTTGGTTTCTATTTCTTTTTTTGTTATTGTTGTTGTTGATTGTATGGTTTGTTATTTCAGGCCCTCTGGATTGGTTGTGTGTCATGTTTTTGGTTTGTCAGATGTTTCCTTCGTTAGTGTGGTGTTGTGCTGTCACAGTGGTGGGGCATGCTAGCTTCTGGCTACTGACTGTGGGAGGACAATATTAGGATCTTAGGCCTTTCTTTTTTTTGGTTTCTTGTTCATTCTTGGGTATCTAATTGGGTGTGCTTTTTTTCCAAAATTGGTTGGTTGGGCTTCATGAGGTTCTCAATCCCATTTCGAAGCATTGGTTTGATTGGGATTCATAAGGTTTCTTATGAATTTATGTGGTGTGATCACCAGAGGCTTTATAGACTTTGATTTCTTTTCTAGGTTACGATTTCTATTTTCATCTTGTCCATTAGTTGGTATATCTTCAGGTGATTATGTCTCACTAAAATAACCTTTCTTTTTATATAATACTTTTTATTTTTCTTTCAACAAAATCCATAAAAACCATAAAACCCCAAATTATTATAAAGATCCCTAAATACACTCAAAAAATTAAAACCCCTAAAAACATTAAAAACACTAAAATCCTTTAAAGTCCCTAGAAAATCCTAAAAATACTAAATGAACTTAAAAACCCTAAAAAACCTAAAAACTATATAAAACCCTAAAAACCAAAACAGTCTCTAAAACCCCAAACCCAAAAAAAACATTTAAAACCAAAGATGACCCGAAATCCCTAATAACCTCTAAAATCCATAAAAACAATAAAAGTCTTCAAAACGAATAAAAAATCCAAAAATCCCTAGAAACCCTAAAACCATTAAAAAGACCTTAAAACCCAAAAAACCCTGAAAACCATAAAATACTTTTAAAACCATAAATCCCCTAAAAACTACTAAAAAATATAAAACCCTAAAACCCCTAAAATTATTAAAGAAACTCTAAAACCCATTTAAACCACTAAAAACTCTAAAAACAACTAAAAACCCTTTAAGCCCATAAAACGTTAAAAACTCCAAAAAACATAAAAAAACCTAAAAAACCCTGAAAAAACTCAAAAATATCCAAAAAACCATAAATACCCCTAATAAACCCTAAAACCCCTAAAAATATATAAGACCCCTAAAACCCCTAAAAATCATAAAAATCTCAAAAATTCCCTAAAAACTTAAAAAACTTGAATACCTTGAAAAACCCAAAGTGAAATCCCTAAAAACCCAAAATACCCCATTTTTTAAAAACATAAAAATTCTAAAAACCTTCAAATCTCCAAAAACCATTAAAAAACCTTAAAACTCAAAATACCCTAGAAATCCATCAGAACACTAAATGGTCCTAAAACCCATAAAAACAGAAAATACCATAAAACGCCTAAAAACCCAAAAAACCCAAAAAACCAAAAAAAACACTAAAAAAATAAAATACATAAAATACCAGCAATCCTAAATAACCTCAAAATCCCTAAAACCACTAAAAATAAAAAAAAACCCTAAAAAATCTTGAAGCCCCTATGAACCCTAAATTTTTTAAAAATACCCCACAAGCCCTTAAAACACCTAGAAAACATAAAACCTCTAAAAACATAAAACCCTAAAAATCCATAAAAACCCAAAAACCACTAAAAACTCTAAAAACACAAAAACCCTAAAACTGTAAAAACTATAAAAAAACATAAAATCCTAAAAATATCAAAAAAATACTTAAAACTTCTCAGAACCCTAAAAATCAAAAAACCCAAAAAATCTTGAAAAACACATAAAAACACTTAAGGCTATAAAAATCCTTAAGGTCGTAAAAATCCAAACAATTTCTCTAAAAGTCCCTAAAATGTAAAAAACCCTTAAAAACTAGAGAAAACCATAAGAATTATTATTAAAAGTATAAAAACTCCAAAAAATTCTAAAAACACTAAAAACAATAAAAAAAACCTTAAAACCCTATGTAATATAAACAACCCTAAAACCCCTAAAAGACCCTAGAAAATTCTAAAAAAACTAACTGATAAAAAAACCCTAAAAACCCGAGAATACCATAAACCTACTAAAAACAATAAAAAATATTAAAAAACTAAAAAACATAAACAACCCTTGAAAACCCAAAAAACCCTAAAATCATTAAAAACCTAAGATACCCCTAAAACCTTTAAACCCCTAAAAATACTAAGAATCTAAAAAACCCTAAAAAATATTGAATACATAAAAGGTATAAAAACATTAAAAAGGCCCTAAATACCGTAAACCCCCCTGAAAACTATAATCCCCCAGAAATCATTTAAACCCCAGCACACCCATAAAAACCCCAAAACCCCATAAAAACTATAAACCCACCTTGAAATATTAAAAACTCCAAAAAACCATAAAACCAGAAAAAACTCAAAAAACCCCATAAAACCCAAAAAACTATGAAAACATGAAAAATGCAAATAATCCATAAAATCATAAAAAAACCTAAAAAACCTAAACACCCCTAAGAAAAAACCATAGAAACAGTAATACCCAAAAAAATATTAAATGCCTAAAAATAATAATAAACAATAAAACCCATAAAAACATTAGAAAATATTAAAAAAATACTAAAACCCCTTATGACCCTAGAAATCATTAGAAAATAATAAATGACTTTAAAAACCCTAACAGACAACAAAAGCCATAAAACCCCTAATATCCCCCAAAACTCTTAAAAACCATAATCACATAAACAACCTCTAAAAACCCAAAAAACCTTTGAAAGTAATAAAAAAACCTAAAATTTTCTTAAAACCCTAAACCCCCCAAAAAACAATAAAAACATTGAAAATATTAAAAAAAACCCTCAATTCCCGAAAAACCGTGAAACACTAAAAACAATAAAAAGACCTTTAAACCCCTAAAACCCACTAAAAACCATACCATCCCCTAAAACCCTTAAAAGCCACTAAAACATATATAACCCCTAGATAATTTTAAAACCCATTAAAACTCTTAAAAATGTTAAAAAACTCTAAAAAACCTTTAAACCCCTAAAAACTATAAAAACCATAACACTGAAAAAAATCCTGAAAACTCTGAATGATCCAAAAAGTACCTAAAGCCCTAAAAAACCATAAAAATCCAAAAATCTGCCCTAAAAATACGTAATCACATAAAAACCCCTAAAATCACTAAACAATCCCAAAACCCTAATACATAAAAAAGTTCTAAAAACCCTAAAAAAACATAAAAAACATTTAAAACCGTAAAAACCTAAATCCCCTAAAAGGCCCTAGAAAACCATAAAAGCACAAAATTACCCTAAATCCTAAAACCCTAAAATACATTAAAAACACTAAAACTACTAAAATTGATAAAAACATTTAAAACCCCTAAAAAACAAACAACACATAAAAACACAAAAAAACCCTAAATACATTTAAAACTCTAAAATAATCCTAACCCCTTGAAAACCATAAAACCCTAAAACTGTAAAAAAATCTTAATAAACCCCTAAAAATTCCAAATACCCTAAAAACATTATAAAGACCCTAAAATACCAAAAAAACTCTTAAAAATAAAAAAACCCAGAGACCTTAAAAACCCACAAAAACCCAAAAGAAACCTAGAAACCACTAAAAACCCCCTAAAACCATAAAACTCCTAAAAATGATAAAAACCATTTAAAAACCATAAAAATATAAAATAAAAAAACTAAAATCCCAGAAAAACCCTAAAACTCCTCGAATCCCAAAAAACACTAAAAATAATAAAAAACCTAAAAATTCTCTAAAAACCCTAAAAATGTAATAAAACTTAAAAAACATGAAAACCTCTGAAAAATACCAAAATGTTCTAATACCCAGGATAATTTTACAAAACACTAAAAATCCTAAGAACTCATAAAAACCATAAAATCTCAAAAAACCATAAAACCCCTAAAAGACCCAAGAAAACCCCAAAAGACTAAATGAACCAAAAACCGTTAAAAACACAAAAATACAGTAAAAACCAAAAAATACCTAAAAACTTTTATAAAAAAAATCCTTAACAACCCCTAAAACCCAAAAAAAAACCTAAAATACCCCTAAAATGTAAAAACCACTAAAAAAATAACCGTAAAAAAATTCCAAATACCCTAAAAATATAAAAAAGACCATAAAAATATTGAAAAGCATAAAACCTATAAAACTTTAAAAACTCCAAAAATCCATAAAATACCTAAAACCACTAATAACTATTAAATCACTTAAAACCCCTAAAAGGTTAAAAAACTCTAAAAACATTAATTCAACTAAAAAAACTAAAAACTCAAAAACCTTAAAACCCATAAAAACCCACAAACTCCTCAAAATCCAATAAAACCCCCAAAACCCATAAAAACCATAAAAATACTAAAAACCCTAAATATCCATAAAAATGGAGGATCCCCTAAACCCATAAAAACCACAAAGAAAAATCCCTAAAACCTTAAAAACTCCAAAAAAAATATAAAATGTTATAAAAATCCTAAAAAGAATTTAAAACACTAAAAACCTTAAAATCCCTAATACCCCTAAAAGACCCTAACAATAAAACAACACAAAACAACACTAAATACCCTATGAATATCAAAAGACCATAAAAAATATAAAACCCTCAAAATTCTTAAAAACCTTAAAAATCATAAAAACCCACTAAAACCACAAGAAATCCTAAAAACCCTACAATACCTAAATTACCCCTAAAATCCTAAAAACTATAAAAAACATAAAACCACTAAAAATCCTAAAAATCCCTAAAAAACCCAAAAACCATACATATCCATAATAATTTTATAAGACCCTGAAAACCCTAAACCACCATAAAAACCATAAAACCACTAAAAATATAAAAAAAAACACTGAAGACCCATTAAAACCCATAAAAAACCTAAAAACCACTAAATCCTCTAAAAACCCTTTAAACCCCTAAAAATGTTAAAAAATATCTGAAATACCTTAACAACAATAAAAACTAAAATACCTTAAAAAACCCCAAAACACTTTTAAAACCCTAAAACCCGTAAAACCTCTCAAAATATCTAAAAACCCCAAAAACCATAAAACCATAAAATATACCTAAAAATATATAAAAATGTAAAAAATCCTAAAAACCATGAAAACCCCTATGTAAAGCCCTAGAAACCATAAAAACATTAAAAAATTATAAAAATAAATTAAAATTTTTAAAAAACAATTAAAACCCTAAAAACATTAGAAATTCATAAAAAATTTAAAAGACCCAAGAAAACCCTAAAAAATGACCATGAAACCCTAAAAACCATAAAACCCCTAAAAACCATAAACCCCTAAAAACCATAAAAAACCTAAAAAACTCTTAAAACCCTTAAAACCCCTAAACAACCACTAAAACCTAAAAAACCTAAAAAATTATTTAAAACCCCAAAATATCACAAAAACCAGAATACCCCCTAATCTCCTAAAAACACAGGAAATCCTTAAAAATGGTAAAAAATCACAAATACCATAAAACACTAAAAACTTTAAAAAGACAATAAAAATCCTAAAAACACTGAAAACCATACAAACCTCTAAAACCTTAAAAACTCTAAAAACCCATAAGGCCACTAAAAATTTAATGTACATTTAATGACCTAAAAAAATTAAAAAAATATAAAAATTCATTAATCCATAAAAAACACAAAAAAACCCATAAAACCATAAAAACCAAAAAAAAATTATGAAAACCCCTAAAACCATCCAAATCAATAAAACCCCTAAAAACCCTAAAAACCTAAAAATCCCTAAAAATTTCTAAAGTAAAAAAAACCATTAAAACCCTAAAAACCCCTAAGAAAAAAAACCTAAACCCCTAAAAACTCAAAAAAAATTATAAAAAACACTAAAATTTCTAAAAAACAATAAAGAACACTAAAACTCATAAAAGACTGTAGAAAACCTCAAAAAACTATACGAACCTAAAAATAATAAAACCCCAAAATAAAATAAAAGAAATAAAAAACTAAAACCCCCTAAAACTTTTAAAAACACTAAAAATCATTAACAACCCCTAAAAACCCAAAAACCCCCCAAAAACATTAAAAACCCGAAAATACACCTAAAACCGTAAAAACCCATAAAAACCATAAAAATCATAAACAACCCCTCCCTGATAATATTGTTATGCAAGTTCAACGGTATGAGTTTTCTAACATTGATGCTATCATTTGAATGCCCAACATGGTTGGAAAATTCAATACTTTTGATTTCTACCAGTTGAAGTACCTACTGGGTCTTGTCTCAACATCATGGCTGTTTAAATTCAGGACACCCTTCATTGCTCCATCACATTTTACTTTAATCTAGAATATCTGGAAAAATAGGCTTCCAACCCATTAGCAACTCCAAATTGATGGATGTAAACTTTCTTCTGCCTGTTTCTTATGCAGGAAGGCAAAGGAGAGTTTCCGCCATATTTTTTTTGCATTGTTATTTTTCTGCAGAGCTCTGGAATTATCTGTCACAGTGTTTTGGACTGGCCTGCTACTTGCAAGAGAAAATATGAGACTTCCTATGCATACTGGCTAAGTTGAACCGTTGTGACCAGATCTGGAACCTCCTGCTGGTCGGGCCGGCTGCGACGATCCATTACGTTTGGGCTGCACGGAATGCAGCTTCTTTCAACTAGTAGCCCCTTTCGCTGCATGAGGGTGTGGTGACAATTCATAAGGCGATCCAAAACACCTCATATATACAAACAGGTGCAATGTTTAATGATTTTGATGACTTGACAGTTCTACATCATCTTGGAGTGGCTGGCAGAAGCAGAAAACCAATGGTCCTGAAGTACATTAGATGGATTCCTCCACTTCCATCATGGATTAAGGTTAACATTGATGGCACGACTCTTGGAGCTCCTGGCCCATTGGGATGTGGTGGTGCCTTCCGCACCTCTCAGGGAATTATAAAGGGCTGCTTCTTCCAGTTTCATGGGGATGGTTGTGCTTATAAAGCGGAGTTGTGGGCTATCATAAAGGCGGTGAAGTTCACAATTCAGCTCAATTAGACAAGGCATTGGATAGAATCAGATTTGATGCTTGCGGTTACTTCCATAAAGTGAATTTCCAAGGATGTTCCTTGGAGACTTCTACCGTAGAGGATTGAGTTCCTTAACCTCTCTCAGAACCTGGACCTCAATGTTTCGCACATTTATAGGGAAGCTAACTCGGTCGTGGATGCCCTCTCCAAACAGGTGATCAAAGAGAGATGATTGATGTGGTCCTTTGTTACAACACACTTTTTTATTCTACTTTTGGATTTGGATCGAAAGGGTGAAATTCACAGCCACCCTTGTAAGCCCATCTTGTAGCAGCAACATTTATGTTTTTATTATATTTTGGGGGGCTAGAATAGCCTAGCCCCGAGCCTCTTTTCCCTAAAATTTTAAAAATCTATAAAAAACCTTAAAAACATTAAAAAAGTCAAAACCCCCTAAGAACCTTAAAAAATCATAAACCCCTCGAAACCCTGAAAACCATGAAAACATCTAAAAATCCTCAAAATCCCTAAAAACTGTAAAAAAAATCCAAACCCATAAAATCCTAGAAAATCACTAAAAACCCTATAAACATAAGAATTACTGAAACCACTATGAACCCTAATAAAAATCTCAAAATCACTAAAAAATACAAAAATTATAAACCCCAAAAAAATCAAAAAAACATAAAATCCCAAAAAACCTTAAACACCCTTAATAACCCTAGAAATCCATAAAAAACTAAATAACCCGAAAGTCCCTAAAACCATCAAAAAGACAATAAAAACCCAACAAACCTAATAACACTTAAAAACCTAAAAAACCTAAATGACCCCAAAAAACCCTAAAAACATTAGTAATCCTAGAAAACCCAAAAAATCATAAAAACACAAAAAACATTACAAATACACTTAATTTTCAAAAACCCCCCAAAAACCATAAAAACCATGGAAAACCATAAAACGCCTAAAACCCATAAAAACCATAAAACCACTAAAAATACTAAAAAACCTTTAAATCCAGAAAAACATTAAAAAACTCTAAAAACCCATAAAATTAGAAGAAACTCTAAAAAAACTCCTAAAACCCCAAAAAAACATAAAAACCATAAAAACCAAAAAAAAACTCTATAAGACCCTAAAATAAAAAAAAACTAAAAAATAATAAAAAATATATAAATTATAAAAAATAACTACAAATCCCTAAAAACATAAAAAATACTAAAACCCTAAAAATCCCTAGCCCCCCCCCCCCAGAAAACATTAAAAACACTCTAAAAATATTTAAAATTTTTAGAAATCCATAAAATTTTAAAAAAATAATAAAAAACATAAAACCCATAAAAGATCCTTGAAGACCCTAAAAATACTAAATGATATTAAAAACCATAAAACCCCAAACAAATATGGAAACACATAATAACTATTTATCTCAAAAAACCCTAAAAATCCTAAACAACACAAAAAATCCCAAAAAAAAATCTTAAACTACATTAAAAACCTAAAATCATGAAAACAAAAAAACCCAATAAAGTTTAAAAATACCTAAAATCCCTAAAAACCCATACAACATTATAAAACCTAAAAACCCATAAAAACTGTAAAACACACAATACTCTAAAAACTATCAAAACCCCTAAAAATATTAAAGAATGTTAAAAAAAACTTTAAACCACAACAAACCCCTAAAAAAATAAAAACCACAAAACCCTAAAAAAATGAAGACACTAAAATCTCTCAAAATCTCCAAAAACCCTAAAAACCATAAATATCATAAAAAATACCAAAAAAATCCAAAAAATGTAAACAACACTAAAAACCATAATGATCCTTAAGAAAAATTCTAATCTCCTAAAAACACCAAAAATACTAGAAAACATTAAAATTACAGAAAACCATTAAAACCCACAATAAACGTAAAAAACTTAAAACCCCTAAATGACCCTAGAATACCCTAAAAAACTAAATTCACCATAAAGTTAAAAAAACTATAAAATACCATAAAAACACTAAAAACCCTAAAAAATATGAAAAACACACACAACCCCAAAACCCACTATTAATAACCCCACCTAAAACCCAAAAAAAGATTAAAACATTAAAAAAAATAAAATATCCTTAAAATCAAAAAAACACAAAAAATCCTAAAAAATCCATAAAAATTATTAAAACACTAAAAAAATTAAAAATAACCAAAAAACAAAATAACACCCTAAAAATTCTTAAAAAACAATGTATATTTCTATGGTCAAGCTATACTTCTCTCAATTTTGGTATGACTTCACTTGTAGGTGGAGGTGGTGAGAGACCTTTGTAACTACTCTATCTCTTACTTTTTTCATGGTGGAATGGAATCCTTCTAATTATTTGTGGTTTAGTTCCTTAAATTATTCGACTTAGGAGAAGGCGTTGTATATGACTTTATTAGTGGAGAACACTGATGTTGTAGGAATGATTCATGCCTTTTCTAAGGTTGATATTCATTCTACTGAGGATCCAAATGTGGTGGATTAAACATCGAGGGTTTTTTAGTGGTTCCTCTAGTGGATTCATCTTTTTCATTCCAGGATTCTTCAATAGGGTTTACAATAGGTGGTACTTCTTTAGTGGGATATTTGGAGGCCGATGCTTTAATTTTGGTAGATTCAGCTGTTATGATATCATATTTTTATTTTTGGGGTTCTTATTGAGGTATATGATTCTATGAGGAAAATGGTTTCTTATTTTATGGGGTCAGATGTAGTTCTGGGTGGGATTTTTTTATTTGTAAGTTCTTCGAGGGTTTCGGGGGATATCATTGATCTTCTTTTAGATATAGGTGTGGTTACTATGGATTTAGGATCATCTAAACTATATATTTAACTCATTTTCTATCCTCTGATGGATGGTGGGAAGAATTTGAAGGTATTTATTCCCCTATCGATTTATCAAAAAGGATCATCTAAATGGAGTAACACATAGTTGGTTATTTATTTTTGAAAAATATTCCCTTTGAGGTGGTTTCTATAATTACCTCAGATATGTAGGGAAAGGATCTGATTGAAATGATCGAAAATGATGAAGGGGTCAATTTTTTTATTTTATTTCATCTTGTTATATTGTGGATATATTTTCATGTTTACCATGGTTTCATTGTAGGTAGATAGATTATTCTTAGGTCATGGTAGTCGGTGATTCCTCTAGATACATAATCATTTTTAGTATTTCTAGTTTGATTAAATTTTGTAAATGTGACTCTTGAGGATTAGTTGTCATAAGGACTTAGTTACATAGATAGTGAAGTGGCTAAGAGTCTCTTTGTAGATAAATCCATGGTTGAAATAATCTGGATCAACTTTTACTACATTTCTATTGAGATCTTAGTCGAGAAGGACCTTCCATGAGAAATATCTCTGGATTTGGGTTTTTATTCTTCTTTATCTATTTGAGTTGAGTGCAGCTGGGTTCCTAATACCAGTAGATTTTGTACAATTTTAAATCATATTATTAATACTTGTATAAATAAGCCTTTGGTTGAACCTCAATCAGATTAAAACTATAATAACCTTAGGATATATTCTTAAATGAAGAAGTATTCACTCAAAGTTTTTGTTTCTAATATAAAAAGTTGGTTTTAAATTCATCCAAACAAGAATAAGGTGTTTAAAACTGGAGATGTTTCCACCCATGGTAATTTTGTGGTTTGTTCCTCTGTGGTTGTTGACCCTTCAGTTGTGGATTCTTCCTATTCTACGGTTAATAGTTTTCCAAATGACCTTGATACGGTTTCTTTCCATCCTCGATTCAATTCATCTATAGTGGATGGCTCATCCTCTTCAGCTAAGGTAATTTCAGTTAGTCCTAATAATTTTGATTACATTCCTATATGAAATTCTATTGGGTGTATTTCAACGTCTCCATGTGAATGATTCGATTATAGTCCTAATCTTAATGCTTATTCCTCTTCTGTGGATTCTATAATATGTGATGAGGTGGAGGTTTTGGCTCCTAAGGCAGGGATTTTGGGTGGGGACACACCTCATCCTACAAATAACAAAGAGGGAGAGTCTTCCTATATTTGTTTAAATTCTCTTATTTAGTTACCTAAGGGAGTGGATCCAGTGGATATTTTTAGTGTTGGAGATATTTTTTATTTGATTCTTGTTATCCTTATTCCTCCTGATTTAATAAAATTTCAAAATATTTTATTCCTCTTACTGGTACTAAAAATTCTGGTTCGGCTTCTGATTTATGGGGTGTTGGGTTTCCCTCTCCAATTTAGGATTCTACATATTAGGTTATTCCCTCTTCTTATTCTTTAGGTGATAATCCCATTAGAATGAAGCTAATCATGGTGGAATAATTTTATTCAAATAGGGTGTCATCCAATATTGGTCCCATGTTTGGTGAATATAGTCCTTATTTTCGTATGTTTAATTTCTGTGTGTGGAATATAAGGTGCCTAAACACCCCTAATAAGAAACGTTAGGTTCGAGACCTTATGGTTTCTCATAATGTTTCATGTTTGGAACTTGTGGAATATAAGGTTAAATGTATTAATATTTATTCCATTGGTAATAAGATCATGCCTAACTATAGTTTTCATGATAATCCTTTGTTTTCTTCCTCTTTCCACATTCTGGTTTTACAGAATCATTATCTATTTTTTGTTAAACCTCAGTCTGAATCTCCCCATCTTGTTTAGTGTTGTGTTATAGATATTAAGGTGGATATAGGCTACTTGATATTTTTTATGGATTCAATTCAGTTTCTAATCATATAATCTTGTGGGAGGATATTGAGAAAAGGGTTTCAATTAGCCCTAAGATCTTTCATGAATATTTCCATGCAGTGAGGTTTTTGAAGGATAGATGTGGTGGCTATTTAGATTGTTTCTCCTATATAGAGGAGTGATATTTAGGAATTATTGGAGCTATCATAGATGATTTCAATTGTTTCAGGTTGAGGTATTCCTATAAGAAGGGTAATTCAAGGGATATGAGTTGGTTGGATAGAGCCTTGTTTAAATAATCTTATCTTTATAGGTTTCCCTCTTTGATATCTTACTTCCTTCACTTTCGTTTCTTTGATCACTCACCTGTTATGTTTTTTAATGAAATTATAATGTAGTATATAAAAAAGAAAGGTAATTGAGTAAAAATAAACACCCAAAGGTGAACTAAAAACCCAAAGGCTAATAACCACAATATGAATGGGAATCCAAGTCCCAACCAAATATAGGAAAAAAATCCTCATAAGGAACCAAGAACATAGTGTGAATCCCATTCCAGGACCATCCAGTAGCACAAAAAAACATACCAAGCACCAAGATAACCTAGCAAACCATCCCAATGGTAGAGAAACCTCCCTAAAAGGGAAACCAACTAGAGAAGAAAAGTCACATTAGACATTCTTACCCAACACAAAAGCTATGCAATTAACCCATGAACACACCTCCATGCTAACATAGCAATGTTCTAATCAAGCGTCTGCACTCGATCCAAAAAAAAATTCTGAATTCAAAACTAAGTTTTAGAGGGTCCAAAATTACTAAGAAAAACATCAACCTACCTCACATAGGCCAACAACATGAATGAAACCCCAAAATCCTGCATCCCAATGATAGGATCACCGAACACCATGTGAGGGAATCGATTGTCCAATAGATCTTGTATAGTAAACAAAAATAGAAAAAAATATTGGTACCCTGCACATCCCCACCATCCAATCACAAAAAACACATCCTCACACCCCTCCTTGACAAAACATCCTAAGAAGTAAGCCATAAAGGGAAACAAATCCTACACCAATCCACCCTCGTATTCGAAACACCTACAACAATCAAAAACTAACCCTCCTAATTATACCCCTATAACCTATACATACCATCCCTCTAAGCCTCATACCTTTGAACCATACACAACACTACCCTCCTATCAATACAAACCTTTAACTACTATACCAAGACTCTAAAAACCACATCCCATACCCTTCCAATTCATATCCCTAGACAACCATAAGAAATTGTAACGAGTAGTAGACCAAGCCTCTTTCCCTGCCACCCCAAAACTAGAATCCTCCCGACTAAGAGAGCAGAATATAATCCCCAAAAATAAGAATCCCAAGCATAAATAACCCTAAAAAACATACCATTCCTAACAAGAGCAACAGTCACACCTATAAGAGGAAAAACAAAGAAATGGCCCAGGTTAATCCAAACAGCCACACCACAGCCACCCATATGACCTCAGAAACTTGAATGCCTTGGTTTTTTCCTAGTAGTCTTCTGATATTTCCTTTCTAAAGCTGGAATTATTAGTCTACCAAACTTATTTTGTGCGCAATTACCCCTCAGAGTCCTTAATATAGGTATAATATGGTTGTAAGGATAAGTAAAATGCCTTGACTCTAAAGGATTCCCCTTCAACTAGGAAAAAAATAATGGTGTAATATCATAAGGAATGAGGCCTTAACTCGGAATTATTTTTCAATTTTTTGATGGTCCAATTCAATTATTCCAGTTTGGTTCTTCTTCATAGTGTGTCTGGTTTAGTTATCATGGATATATGTGCTATTAGTTTTGAAATAATTGATTTCTTCAAGGATTTGGGTGGATTTCTGCATGATTTGGATTATGGTGGGAGGAAATGTTTGGATCATTTTGGAATAATTCTATTGATCATTGGTTTTATGAGTTTTTAGAAAATATGGTCGAGTTGGAGGAATTACATAAGGATTTTTTTCCCTTTACCCTAACAATTTGCTAGGATCAAAGAGTTTAAATTATTTTTTATTTCATAGGGTCAGGATGGTGATTGGTACTGATGTAACTAAAGTAGTGCTAGAAATTTTTAGGACTATTATGTTGTCATTAGAGTCCTATGGACATATTATTTCCATTATTCATAATGTGTACAATTCTTTCTCACTTTTAATTATAGGTATATCTCTTGTTGCAACCCTATTTTCAAATGTATTTCTATGATTTTAGAGGCCATAATGAAAATAATTCTTCCAAGTTTCATTAATAAGGCCCAATCTATGTTCATTCATGGAAGGAGAATCTATGGTAATACTAATATTTCCTAGGAGTTAATTCAGCGGTACCATTTGGAATCTAGGGTCCCTCAACATTCTTTCAAAATTGATTCATTCAAGTAATTTTATATTGTTGTATGGGGGTTCATTTTGGATTCCTTGGGTGTTCTTTGAATTCCTTCTGTATTATCTTTTTTTATTAAATGGTGTGTGTCCTCTCACATATATTCAATGAATTTAATGGTTTTTTGAAGTCTTTTTTCTACAAAGAGAGGGTTGAGGCAAGGGTATCCCCTTTCTCTTCTCCTCTTTTTGATTTTTATAGAGGTGTTCTACTGCATCCCTAATTCTCTCATTACAAATTCTGGTTCCAATAAATTTCATTGGAGATTTGGTAAGACATATATCTGTCATATTTTTCTTGGATGACCATTTGTTGTTTTATTTGGGTGATATATATTTTTTTAGACTTTAAGAAATCATTGGATATTTTCTCCTCCTAGTATGGAATTTATTTTAATGATTAAAAATATATTATGTTTTAGGTGGGTATTTACATTGTTGTCCAATATTTCTTTGAGGATAAATTGGGTATCAGAAGTGGTTCCCTATCACTTTGTTACCGTGGGGTGCCACTTATCCCCTTAAATTAAGAGATATGGATTGTTCCATATTACAAGATAACATTATTAAAAGAATCAAGATCTGGATTAAAATTTTCTCTCCTTTATTGGGTGCATGTAATTTGTCCAATATGCTTTATTTAGAATGAAAAATTATAGGTGTTATAAATTTATTTTTTTAAGAAGTTTGTTAAATATATTGAATCCAAACATAGGTGTTTCTAATGGAATGTCCCATATCAGCCATTGTCTGTGGATAAAGTGGATTTAGAAGTAACAGATTGAATAAAAGAGGATGTAGGTTTAGGGATTAGAAATTTATGTTTTTAGAATATATCTTCTATGGTCATGTTTGGGATATATGAAATACTTAACCCTCTTCAATTTGGGTGTAGTGGGATGATATCCTTCTTCTTGTCCATTCTTAGTTTTGGGTGTCAATAGTTCATTGGAATTTATCATGGACTTGGAGGAAATTATTAAAGATTCAATATTTTCTTGGGGACCATATTTACTTCTTATATAGGAATAAATCAAGTATCTCCATATGGTTTGACTCCTGTCTTCATAAAGGGACTATATAATACTTAGTTGATGAACATGTTATTTATGATTCAGGGATTCCCAAATCTACCAAGGTTTCAGGTATTATTTCTTAAGGAATTTGGAATCCCCCACATTCAATTTTTTGTAGCACTTTAGTATATTTAGTCAGAGATTCATTCATCTCCAGATCTGAGTGGAGGTTGGGAATGAATCCAATTGAATGGATATGATTATTTATTCATCTGTGTGTTCTGGGAGGTACTTAGGTTG
This sequence comes from Viscum album, assembly GCA_963277665.1. Lineage (NCBI taxonomy): Eukaryota > Viridiplantae > Streptophyta > Magnoliopsida > Santalales > Viscaceae > Viscum > Viscum album. The sequence continues at coordinate 1,320,525,567 of OY728157.1, forward strand.
AAATTTACTAAGGTTCCTTTGTTACTCTTTGTGGGGATTTAGTTCTCACTTTCCAAATTCTTCATTATGTTGTTGTTAGCTATCCTTAATCTACTTCCTACTCAGGATAAATTATAGTGTCTGGGCCTAGATTTTCTTAATCATTTCATTATATGTGAAATAGATTCTAAATGTATTGATAATTTGTTCTTTATTTTTGTTTTCTCTAGGAATATTTTGTATTCTTTTATGGGTTTGTTAAATATTTATTCTTCTACTTCCTCTATTTCATTATTTTTTGGTTGGGGTATTGGTAAGTTAACTCAGGATTCATTGATGAGTGTCCTAGTTAGGCTCGAGGAGGCCGCCTTGGTTAATCTTATTTGGAAGGAGAAAAATTATTGGTTTCATGGGTCTCTCCATTATAGTGGAATTTATGTTTGGCATATGTTTTAATTAGTTATTTATTCGATGATTTTTTCCTACGACCAATTTTCCTATAACAAGGTTAATATGGATCTTTCTCATCGAATGAATTTTCTGGGATCTCTTATGCAGATTGGATAACTTTTGTATTTCTTGTCCAAGTTTATATTTATTTTAATTATGGATATTTTTCTTTTTGTTGTGTTTTACTTTGTTGTTATTCTTGTTTGTATATGGATCTTGTTCTAGATTCCATTTTCTAGTGCTTATGTCTGAATGGTTTGTCCTAATGTTGGGAGCTGCTGATGAGATTTTATTGAGTTCTCTTAGTCCATTATGTGGCATTGATTTGTTGATTCCTAATCATGAATATATTCTAGATAGTTAAAGGGATGAGGTTATTGTTTTATTTTTGTCTTGGGACGATTGGGTTGCGGTGCTTGTGTTGGCCTCTCACAGTGAAGTTAATGATTTTGGGTTGAGGTGTAGAATGGTGTTAATTTTTTCTGGTTACTTGGGATGGCCTCAAGGTTGGGAGTTGGAGATGGAATATTGTTTTTGGGGCCAGGAGATGGATTCATAACTACTCTTGTGCCTTTTTGGGGATTTTTGGTTCTTTAAATTTGGAGGTTTCTAGTTTCTTTCATTGTGATAGATGTTGGTATTTATTTTTGGGTTAGCTAGGATTGGGTTTGTACTATTATTGTATGTTGTTTGATGGGTTTCTGAGTGTTTTGACAAGGATGGTGGTCTACTAATGTTTATGTGGTTGGTTGGATGGTTTTCTTGATATATTTGATAGAGTTGAGGATTTTGGTAGGTGGTTGATGACTTTCGGGGGGCTATTGAAGCATGTTGGGCCTTGGTTGGCTAGCTAAGAGGGGTTCTAGGGGAGATATTGTGTTGTTTTTGTAGGTTATCTAGGAGATTTGGTTAATAATAGAGGGATAGAATTTGGGTGATTGGTGGCTCAATTAGATGTGTAGGTTGTGTAGGGGTGTACTCAGTGGAGGTAAAGTTGAGTTCTGTGGGGGGGGGGGGGGGTGGATGTGCATGTGGATTTAATGGTTGTTTGTTTTTTGGTGGATTAAATAGGAGATACTGGAGGATATTTTCCATAGGTTTTTTTTCATGCTTCATATGGTTTGTTCTTTATATGTTTTTTGTGTGGCTTTAGGTTTGGGATAACGTGTTCATGGTGTTGGTTGGTACTTCATTTGATAGGTGGTGTGGGTTATAGGAGTAGAGGGTGAAGGGGATGGGAGGAGGCTGGGTTGGGTCTATTGGTTGTTTTTGAAATACTGGAAGTGGCTAGGGTGGTGTGGTATCTTTACTTTGGTGGATGATGTTTTGAAGGTTTGTGGTCTTCTTGAGGTTTCATGATGGGATGGATTTTTCATGTTCGTGTATTCTAGATAGGTTTGTATTTGGTTCTGATTGTAGGTTTTGGATAGTGTTTTTAGGGACTTCTATTCATTGGATATTATTCAGGTGGTGGCCTACCAATGAAGGTGTCTTGGTTGTGGCAGTGTGATGATATGTTGTGATTCGCAAGGGGATTCCACATATCAGCTCCGTATGGGGCTACTGGTTATATGGGTTTGTGGTTATTGGATGGTATTTTTTCAAGTGGCATGGAGATGGTTCTGCGTCTAGGAGGCTTATGAGGATGTTGTTGGCTTAGAGGTGGAGTTGTGATAGAGTTCAGGTTCTCTTTCTAGGCTAAATTTTGGGATTTTGGGTGTATTTTGGTTTCTTTTCACACTATTTTGGGTGGTGTAGGGATATTGGTGGTCTCAGGGTGCTACGGTTAATAGTTTATCTTTTGGACATGTGACTAGTATAAGTGTTTTCGTTTTTTGGTTTTGGAATGGGACCTGCTTCATGTTTTCAGGTCTAGTTAGTAGAGGATTGTGGGTGGTGGTGCATGTGTGTGTTTGTGTGTTTCTTGTTGTTTTCATTTGATGCTTCCCCTTTTTGGGTTGCTAAATTCTTATTTGGTTCATCACTATTTCTCTTGGAGTGCCTGCTATCTTAGATCTTGGGATCTATTATGGTTCCTTCAACTGGTTCGACGGTAACACATGTGCTAGGACCTTATGTTGCCAGCTTCTGGTCAGTGTCATTACTGGCCTGTGGGTTGGTGGTTGACCGGAGGCACTGACTATGGTGTTTGTTGCTGGTGTCATCATTGGGTTTGGATACTTTTGGGGCTTGTGTACTTTTGTTCAGTAATGTTATTGGTTGTATAATGCTAATTGTTTTTGGTACATTGCTAGTGTGATGGTTATGGTGATTTATTTTCATCTTGATACTAACTAGAGTGTCTTCATGAGGTTCGCATGCCATTTTAGTTTGCTTTCCATTTGGTCTTTTGGGTGCCTTCTTTGGTTCTCTTTTGTTTTGTTTGGTCTTGGAACCTTGGTTCCTGGAGAAACATACAACTTCCACCATTTGTTGATTTGTTTTTAATTCTTTTTTTATATATACTTCATAATTTTTCCTTGAAAATGAACATTAAAAAACCTTAAAAACCCTAAAACCACTAAAATCACTAAAACCCCTAAAATTTTAAAAACTCTAAAATTCCAAAAAACCACAAAAAATTTTTCAAAAAAAATCATAAAAACCCATAGAAATCATAAAACCCCAAAAAACCCTAAAAAATATACAAACCTAATATCTCTAAAAACCCAAAAAAACCCAAAAAACCCAAAAAACCATAAAAATCCTAAAAACATAAAATTTCCAAAAAATAATAAAAACCCTATAAATTCTAATAAAATGAACTAAAAACCCTAAAAACAGTGAAAATTTTAAAAAACCCTAAAAATTTGAAAACCCCTTAAAACCAGAAAAACCATAAAAAACCCCAAAACCCCTAAAAGTCCTTAAAAACCCCTAAAAACACCAAATGATCCTAAAAATATAAAATTCCCAAAAAACACTAAAACCCCTATAATTCTTAGAAAACGAAATAAACCTAAACAACCTCTAGAACTAAAAATACCTAAAAATTTAAAAAACATAAAATACCCATAAATCCTAAAACCCTTAAAAATATAAAAATCCTAAAAAACCATAAAAAATACCGAAAACCCAAAAAATAAAAAAACATTAAAACACCCTAAAAACCATAAAAACCCTTAAAAACCATAAACCCCGTAAAAACCATAAAAATACAAATAACCCATAAATATCCTAAAAACCAATAAAAACTATAAATACCCCTTAAAACCCCTAAATCTATTAGAAACCTCTAAAAACATTAAAAACACTAAAAAACTCAAAAAAACCTAAAATCTCAAAAAAATATATAAAAAAACTAAAAACCCTAAAGAAAAAAGAAACCCTAAAACCCTCAAAATACCAAAAACCTTAAAAACCTAAAACCCATAAAAACCCTAAAAATCTATAAAATCCCTAAAAACATAAAAAACCCCTAAAATCATGAAAACCCATAAAAAATACCAAACCCCTAAAAACTCCATGAAATTATAAAAAACCCCAAGAAACCTAAAAAACCTTTAAAACCCTACAATCCTTAAAAAACCTGAACACTCTAAAAGAACCTATAAAACATTAAAACAGTAAATAACCTTTAAACCCCTAAAAACTCCAAAACACTCTAAAAACCTAAATGAGGCCTAGAATAAACATGGTGTGGCAATAACTTAAACCAGATTACCCAGAACTCATTTAGCTCACCACAGTTGTCATAGTGGTACCATGTTAGGTGGCCACTCCCCAGTAATAGAACTAGAGTAGTTTTGATTCTTTCCATTATCAAATTTAGTTGGGGATGAGTGGTGAGTAGGTGGTGAATGAGGACTAGAATAAGCATGGTGTGGCAATCACCTATACCTCTTTACCTACAACTAATTAATGGATCCTCCTATGATCTATCATGATGGTAGTTACCCTCCCCTATAACAATCGTGATGACAATGACGACCTCCACATATCTCCCACCTCCCTCTACGAGGGAGGGGCCTCAAAGGATTCTTGATGAAGACTACACCTTCATTTTGCTCACATATCCTGATTTTCTGCCTCGTTTTCCATGAATTGAGCTTTTCTATAATGTTCCTGGATGTTTAGAGGGACACCCACAACTCCAACTTTCGATCCAAGAGTTCAATGAATCATCCTCTCTACATCGCTTGACACTGGTTATTCGTTATTTGAACTGGAACTTGTTAGTGGATATTTTTGACAGGTTCGTTTTGGAGCATTGGAATCTCCAGGATCATGCTACGGTGAGTCTTTTTGATAGCTTCCATATCATGTATCAATTTGAAACCGAGGAGTACCTCATCCATGCTTGGCCGTGGTCCCTCAAAGATGCAATGGTGACCATTTCTCTCTATTTCGGAGGAGTTTTGATATTCACCAGATTCACGACTCTTTGATGTTTGCTACATGGATTATATTTCCAGAACATCCCCTCTGGTTTAAAAATCATTCCATTATTTTAATGTTATATAATTTGGTGGGAAGGTCCTCATGCATGGAAAATAGGACTATGTACCTCTTCAATACTATCAATATAAGGGATTTTGTGGAGATTTATGATTCTAAGGAGCTAGTTGACTTTGTGTCAATTGTTGATGGTGAGGATATCTGCTAGAAGCAACCATTTATTTTTGAGTCATGGGTTGACTTATATTCTTATTTTTGGTAAAATTTTCATCGTGATCAGGATTGCAGGTGTGGTACTAGGAAAATTAGTGGTTGGAATCTAGATCAAGTGGAGTCTGATGAAGAAATTTAGGGCTTGGTGGAGGTGCAAAGGGTGGAGATGCTAAAAGATCCCATGAAATTTCCTCACCAGCCAAAGGTTGGTGTAGTTTTTGAGCACTTGAAAACTGATTTGAAATTTGGGTGTGATAAGGAGGGGGAAGTGGTGGATTCATGTGACTGGGGACTGTAGATGATTATAATTTTTAGTGGAAAGGAAAGGGATAGTGTGTAGGTGTTGCATTTTTATGAAGGCATGACATTGCGAAACAACATTGAGAAGATTGGCAGTAGTGAGTTTGGCGGGGGGGGGGGGGCTGGGCTGGGGGCGGTTGTGGAATATGAGGAGATGTCTTGGTCTGGGAATGAGAAAAGTCTTATTGAGGGCCCCCATAAGCAACTCTTGAGCATGGTAGCCATGAACTCGGGCAATAGTAGTGGGTAGGATAGTAGAAGTCAATTTTAGGTTATGGATGGTGTCTCTCTGAGTAATAGGTTTGAGTGTATTGACTCTGTTGAGTCATATGGTGGAGATGTAGCGTAGGGGTGTGGCTGAGTAGGGGAAGGTGGATGAGTAGGGGAGGTGGCTCAGTTTGGGCATGAGTAGAATCTGGTTGAGAAGCAGTCCTTGTGCACTGTTGGTGGGGCCCTCGAACAGTGTGTGTGCAAGTCCCTGGTTGCGGTGTCAATGGAATGGTTCGTTTGTGGTTTTTTCCATTAGTTCTCAGTGAGGATTTTATATAATCTAGTGTTGATAAGGTGGATGGAAACTTAATTACTAGGAATGATGGAACCCCTGGTGAGGAAGGTATTCCTTGGGAAATGCAGCAGGCCATGGTGGTATATGAGGGGCCCTTTATTGATGAGGCACGTTGTGTGGTTATGCAAGACATGGCCATGGAGGAACATCCAGGTGACCGCGAGCTGGCATGAAAGGATCTTGGTGAGACTAATCTAGCTATGAAATATAAGAATGATATTTTTTAGGGAGAACCATATATGAAAGAACTTCAGTTTACTTGTGACATGGATGAGGCTAAACTGTTAAGTGTGATTTTTGCTGAGGATGACCAGAGGATCAACTCCAAGATAGATCAGATCATGAGCTAGAGGGTTATGATTTGGGATTCCTCTCTAATTGGGAATGAAAATAAATCCGTAGTGTTCACTTTATATGATAATAAATTTGGGATTAATGGACAGGGCGACAATCCTCAGCAGACAAGGGGTGAAAATAGTGTTGGTGACAAGGGGGCCTTGATTGTGGAAATTGAAAACATCTTATATGGGAAGGAAGCTCAAGAGGATGATTTTAGCTCCCCCCCACCAAACGAGGACAAACATGGATTATTACACTCTTCCTGGACCCATGGTTACCCAGGCTTCCTCAAAGGCAACTATACTAATTGATAAGGTCAATAAACGGGAGAGACCACTATCCAGCTCAGAGTAATAATGGCTCATGGAGAAGTATCTTGCACTCTTCAAAAATCATGAAGATCTTTATTCTTGTTGGGAATCGATGGACACAGGTGCAAACTATGATTTCTTCATTGAAGACGTGGCTTCTGGATAGTGTGTAGATGGTGACCCATATGGTGTAGCACCTTTTAATGTCTTTGGTGTTGATGTTGACTGACTTGTTTCCCTTTTGGGAGTGGGTTGTCTATCCCCGTCTGTCACTTGTTTGATTTATTTTTTCTAATACATTTTTAGGTCCATGAATAGCCTTGTTCGACACATTCTTTTTCATAAAAAATCATAAAAACCCTATAAAAACTTGAAAACACATAAGAAAAATCCATAAAATTCAAAAAAATCTAAAAAAATATAAAACCCTAAAATTCCTAAAAACCATTAAAAATCCTTATCACCCTAAAAGACCCAATCAAACACTAAAAACACTAATGATATCTAAAAACCTTATAAACACAAAAATACAATTAAAACCCCAAAACCCCTATAAACTCTTAAATACCCTAAACAACTAAAGAACCCCTAAAAACTATAGAACCACCTAAAAATTTAGAAACATAAAATACTCCTAAAACCCTAAAACCCCCTAAAAACCCAAACAATAAAAAAAATCCTAAAAACCCTATAAAATCCTGAAAACCCTGAAAACCCAAAAAAAAATTTAAAAGAACCTAAAACCCTAAAAAACTACTGAAAATCATAAAAAACCAAAAAATGAAAAAACTCTAAAAACTTATGATATCTCTAAAAACCCACTAACAACTCTACAAACCCTTAAACCCTTTTAAATGTTAAAAAATATAAAAAATCCCTAAAACCCAAAAAAACTCAAAAAACACTGGGAAACCCAATAATAATAATTAAACACCTAAAAGCCCAAAAAACCCTGAAAACCCCTAAACAACCATCAAAATTCGTAAATACTAAAATCCCAAAAAACCATAAAAGTCCTAAAAAATCCATAAAAATACATAAAAACATAACAAACCCTAGAAACATTGAATACCCAATGAAAAAAAATAAAATAGAAAAACTAAAATACATTCTAAAAATTGCTCAATTTCTAAATAATCCCTAGAAACCCTAAAAACATTTTAAAAACTAAAAAAATTCTATACCACCGTAAAACCATTAAAAAACCTAAAATTCTTATAAGATCTTAAAAACCATAAAACCCTAAACAACCCAAAAATACCCAAGAAACCGTAAAAACATTTAAAAACCTAAAATAACCCTATAACTCTAAAAACAGCTAAAAATCCAAAAACACTTAAAATCATAAAACCCCTAAAAAATATAAAAAACCATAAAAACCATAAAAATGTTTAAAAGACTCTAAAAACCCTAAAACCCCCGATGAAATTCATAAAGCCCCCAAAAAACCTTTAAAAACGTGGAAAAAAACCTAAAAACCTAAAAACTAAAATAACTCAAAAAAAATCTGTAAAACCACTATAACTCCAAAAATATCATAAAAGTCATAAAAATTATAAAAAACCCTAGAAACCATAAAAACTACAAAAACCCTAAAAACCCTAAAATAACATAACAAACCATAAAACACTAAATGGCCCTAAAACCCTTAAAAGCCATAAAACACCATAAAAACCCTTAAGAAATTAAAAAAAACACTAAAAATGTTACACACCCTAGAATACCACTAAAACCCTAAATGCCCTAAATATTATAATAAAACCCTAAAAAATCTCAAAATACATAAAAACCATAAAAACATTAAAAAGATTGTAAAAACCCAAAAAACTGAGAAAGCCATAAAAACACCTAAAAACATAAAAGCCCTAAAAACCCTTAAAAACCCTAAAAACCCACAAAAAACCAAAAAAACCCAAAAACCCCTAAAATTGTAAAAAACACTAAAAATCATAAAATCCTAAAAAACCTAGAAAATATCCTAAAAACACTAAAATATCCTGAAAATCCCAAGAAACCCTCAAAATCCATAAAACCTTAAAAATTATTACAAACATAAAATATCCATTAAAATCCAATAAAACAAAACAAACCCTAAAATCCTTAAAAACCCATAAGAAACAATCCCTAATAACCCTAAAAACTCCAAAAATACACAAAAGACCCAAAAGTCATAAAAAACATAAAACCCCGTTAAACCTCACAACCCCAAAACCCCTTAAAGACCATAGAAAACCTAAAAACACTAAATGATCATAAAAACCCTAAAAACCTCTAAAATATCATGAAAACCATAAAAAACTATAATCCTAAAAATCAAAAAAAATTGAAAACCAATGATAACCCTTAAACCATAAAAACCCATAAAAATGAAAATCCTAAAAAACCCTTAAAATTTATGAATACCCTAAAACCCCTCAAAACACCATGAAAACCATAAAAACCATTAAAAACATAAAAAAAACTAAAACCCCATAAACACCTAAAAACTAAAACCTCTAAAAACCCCTAAAAATGTTAGAAAACTCTAAAAAACCATAAAATGCCTAAAAATTCAAAAAACCCAAAAAACCCTAACCTATCCATCAAAACCCAAAAAACTCTCAAAATCCCTAAAAACATAAAAACCCTAAAAACATAAAAACCATAATAAACTATAAAAATATCTAAAAATATTAAAACCACTTAAAAACAAAAAAAACCCTAAGAAAATCCCTACAGCCATAAAAAAAATTATAAAACCCTACAAATTCTAAAAAACATTATTACCCTGAAACCTTAAAAAACTCTAACACACCTAAAAGATCCTAGAACACTCTAAAAACACTAAACAACCCTAAAAACTCAAAAAACTCTAAAGACCCTAAAAACCCTAAAAACCCCTAAACCCCCTAAAAACTCTTGAAAACCCTAAAAAACCTAAAACCCCTCTAACCCCCCCTAAAAACATTAAAGACAAGAAATTACCTAAATTACCCCTAAAACTCTAAAACCCCCTAAAAAGAATAAAAACACTAAATAATATAAAACCTCAAAAAAATCACAGACTCTGACAACCCAAAAACTTTTAAAATACCATAAAACCCAAAAGAACCCCTAAAACATAAAATCCCATAAAAATTTAAGAAACCCCCTTAAAATCCATAAAACCATAAAAAATATAAAAACCCTAAAACCATTAAAAAACTATAAAATACCTTTAAAACTCCATGAAATTAAAAAACCCTAAAACCCTATTAAACAATAAAACCCCATAAAACCCATTTAAACCCCTAAAACCCCTTAAAATACCTAAACCCCCTAAAACCATAAAAATCCAATAAATTCCTAAAAATCATTAAAAACATAAAAACCCTAAAAATCCTAAAAACCCTTAAGAAAAATCCTTAAAAACATAAAATATCTAAAAATTTCTTCAAAATCTAAAAAATTCTAAAAAATCATAAAACCCCTAAAAACCTTAAAAAACTATAAAACACCTAAATGCCCCAAAAAACAATAGAACTCCAAACGACCCAAACAACACTAAAATCACCGAAATGACCATACAACCCAAAAACCATAAACACCTAAAAACAAAAACAACTCTTAAAAACACTAAAATACTTTAAAAACCCCCTAAATAAACCTAAAAACATTAAAAAACAAAAAATACCGCTTAAACCCTAAGAATACCTAAAAAACATAAAAACACTAAAAATCATAAAAACCCTAAAAATCATGAAACCCCTAAAAACATTAAAAATGTCCCAAAAAAAACCTAAAAACTACAAGAAAACCATTAAACCCCCTAAGAACCATAAAAACCCATAATAACTCTAAAAAATCACTAAAAACTCTAAAAACTATTTAAACCACTTAAATGATAAAATACTCTAAAAACATTAAAACACAAAAAACTCAAAAAAACACCAAAAACCCTAAAAACCTTGATAAATCCTAAAAATACTCAAAATCCCTACAAACTCAAAAAAACCCCAACAAATAATAAAATTCTTAAAAAATCAGTAAAACCCCTAAAAATGTAAAAAAACATAAAACCATGAAAACCCCTAATAAAAATACAAAAACCCCTAAAAAATAAAAAAAATCTATAAAACTTTAAAAATCATACAAACCATAATTCTCTTGAAAATCATTAAAAAAACTAAAAACCCCTAAAAGACCCTAAAAACACTAAAAACACTAAATTAACCCAAAATCCTAAAAATGAAAAAATACTGAAAGAAACCTAAAACCCTAAATCCCTAAAAATCAAAAACTATTAAAAACCCTAAAAACCTAAACAACCACAAAAAACCCAGAAAAAACATAAAACATAAAAAACCCTAAAGTACCCTTAAAAACCTAAAACCCCTAAAAACACTAAAAACCCTAAATATCCTAAAAACACCAAATAATACTGAAAACACTAAATACCCTAAAAACCGTAAAAGACCCTAAATCCCTAAAAACCCCAATAAAACCCATGAAACCCCTACAAACATTAAAAAACCATAAATACTCATAAAATCCCTAAAACTAATAAAAACTCTAAAAACCGTTAAAACCCTAAAATTTACATAAGTTTAGAAAAAATTAAAAACCCTAAATAACTCAAAAAACACATAAAACCCCTTAAACACATAAAAATAGAAAATTCCATTACCACATCCCAACCATGCTATATCTAGAATCTTGTCACACATTTTACAGCATCCAACACCTCCTCACCAAGTAGATCCACTGCCAGCATTACCGAACCACTAGCACCAGACTCATAAACATTAGCTTCATCACATCCCAACCAAGAAGAAACTAGCATCCAACACCTCAGTTTCCAACAACCAGATATTCCTCCAACATCTCAATTACAAGTAGTAACCAACAACCAATATTTTGCATCGAAAAACACCAACACCTAATTTCCACAGCAGAAACAAAAACATCAATGAAAAATGAACAATATTGACCAGAAACTCAATCAAAAAACCCCTCACCAGATGTAAAGCCCAAAAAAAAACCAAGCCACCAGACAAATGATCTATAACAATATATAAATCACAAACCCACAAAGAGGTAGAAATCTAAATCAACAAGCCACCGGTACACCAGATTCAGGGAAAAATTGTAGAATCAACACTGTAGAAGAGACAACAAACCATATTTGAACCATCATAGGAGAATAAGAAACTGAAAAGAACTTAGGAAACATTCAAGAAGAGGAACCCATCTGTCGATGATGACAAAACCCACTCCCCTGTATCTCTCTCTCAATCGATGCATCTTCCAGGGTTTCTCTTGGATTCTTCTTAAGGATTTGGTAACAGATCTTTCTCACTTACCTATGCTTGTGGGGGGAGACCTCAGTGATGGTGTTCTTTATAAGATCTCTATGGAATCAAGGAGGTGGTTATTTCTTGTCTTCTACCGCTTTGAATTTACCGAGTGGTGACTTTTCTTGGGCCTTTGGCTTTGGACCCCAAAAGGGATTGGATTTTTTGGAGGTTTTTTCTGGTGTCAGCGGTTTTGGACATTATGTGGATAGGTATGCTTTTGGCTCGACATGTAGCGGAAAGTGACGGCGCAAATGTCTCTATGGCGGTGAGTTTCGTCTGGGAGTCTCCAATGTGACCCTCGTCTCAACTTTCATTGGGTGATGGATTTTGTGGATCCCATTTTGCAGGCGGTAGGAATCTGTGGCAGTCGTGAATCCAATAGATCCATTGGGATTTCTTGATGTTTGGAAACCCTAATAGACATCAGTTGCGGATCTAGGTCGAGTTCGTAGAGTTGGGGTTTCGATGAAGGGGTCAGCGGTGACTAGCATTTCAGTGGCGAAGAGGGTTTCAATGACGGTGGGGGTTTTGGAATCGTTGATGGTCGGGCATCTCTTTTGGAATGATTCCTCAGTTTTGTTCAGTTTCTTCTTCTCCAATGATGCTTCAAATCTGGTATTTTATCTCTTATGCCGTGTGGATTCTACAATTTTACCCTGATTTGGGTGGGCTAGTGGATCTTGGATTCACATTTCAACTCCTTTGTGGGTTCATGATTTATCTGCAGTTATGGATTGTTTTTCTGGTTTCTTAGTTTGTTGGTTGGGATTTACATCTGGTCAAGGGTTTTCTTTTTGAGTTTCTAGTCGCGATAGTTTTTTGTTTTTTCAATGTTTTTGTTTCTATTGTGGCAATTAGGTGTTGGTGTGTGTTAATGCAAGAGATTGGTTGTTGGTTGCTGCTTGTATAAGTGGTAATGGTTGTTGGAAACTGAGGTTTTAGACGCTGGTTGCAGCTTGGCTATGATGCGATGAAGTTGATGTTTATGAGTTTGGTGCAGGTGGTTCTACGTTACTGGAGGTGGATCTACTTGGTTAGGAGGTGCTGGATGCTGGAAAATGTGTGACTAGATATTAGATTTTTCTTATCTTGGAGGTGGTAAAGTCATTGTTTTTTAATTTCTAATATGATTCGTATTGTGTTCTTTTTTGGTTTCTTATGGTTTTGGGTTTCATGGTGGTGTCTAGGGTTTTTGGGTATGGGTCGATTGACCCCGCCACTACGCTGTTTTCTTTGTTGTTTTTCTAATAAAGTTTTTGGGGGCAGGAATAGCCTGGTCCAGTACCTTCAATTCCACAAATAATATCTAAAAATGTAAAAAACCCTAAAACCCCCAAAAAACCATTAAGAAAATTCTAAAAAACCCTAAAAACATCATCAAAATCTAAAAAAACCCATAATATCCTAAAAAATTAAAAACCATGTAAACCATAAAAAACCCCAAACCCATAAAAGTCCCTAAAAATCCCTAAAAACAAAAAATGACCATAAAAAACCAAAATACCATAAAAGACCAAAATAAATCTAAACACCCTAAATACCAAAAAACTATTAAAACTCCTAAAAACCCTAAAAAACCCCAAAAAACCAAAAAAAACCTAAAAATTTGAAAAAAATAAAATACTAATAAAACCTTAAATACCTATATAAACCCTAAAACTAATGAAAATTATAAAAATCCCTAAAAACTCAAAAACCCTAAAAAACATAAAAACGTAAAAAAATATCCTTAAAACCCAAAACCCATGAAAACCATAAAACCAATAAAGACCTTAAAAAACCCTAAAACTCAAAAAAGACTATAAAACCCCTTAAACCCCATAAAAATATTATAAACTATAAAAACCCTTAAGACCCTAAAAAACTCAAAGAAACCCTAAAAACCAAAAAAACCCAGAAATACTATAAAACCCCTTAAAAACATTCATAATCCATAAGAACTCAAAAAACCTAACACCCATAAAAATAAATAAAAATCCCTAAAAACATAAAATTCCATAAAACCCCTGAGTACCCCTATGAAAAATCCCTAAAACCTATCAACACTACAGAAAATTATAAAAACCCAAAAATTGAAAAAATCCTATAAAACCCTAAAAACCATTAAAAACCTTAAAACCCCTAAAAGACTCTAGGATACCCAAAAAACACATAATGAACCTAAACACCCTAATTAACCATAAAAACTCTAATAATCTTAAAAACCAAAAAAACCCTAATAACTATTTTAAATAATTGAAACCATAAACAACAGATAAAAACATAAAAAACCGTAAAATATTAAAAAACATAAAATGCCATGAAAATACTAAAACCTCCTAAATCCCTAAAAAACACTGGAAATCCTAAAAGAACCTAAAAAATCCTGAAACCCAAAAAATTCCTAAAAACATTAAAAAGACCATAAAACCCCTTTAATCACTAAAAACCATAAAAACCCTAAAATACCAATAAATACCATAAAACCCCATTAAAAACTATAAAAACTCTTTAAACCAATATAAATGAAAAAAACATTAAAAAACCATAAAATCCATAAAAACTAAAAAAACCCTAAAACCCCAAAAAAACCATTATACCCATAAAAACCCCTAAATACCCCTAAAACCCCTTAAAATCCCTAAAACCCCAAAACCCTTAAAAGTATTGAATATCCATAAATTCCTGAAAATCCTTAAGAACATTAAATTCACTAAAACCCCAAAAAAACACTATGAAACATTCTTAAAACACTAAAAATCCAATAAATACTAAAAATACCTAAAATCCTATAAACCATTAAACCCTTAAAAAACATAAAACTCAGTAAGACCCATAAAGACCTTAAAAAACCCAATAAATTCTAAGCAACCCTGAAACCCCTAAAAAACCCTAAGACATGGAAAAATCATTAAAATAAAAAACTAAAAAACACTTAAAAATCCTAAAAAAATAAACAACCCCAAAAACTAAAAATAAACATTATAAACCTAAAATACCCCAAAACCAGTAAAAATCCAAAAAAACACTAAAAAATTGAAAATCATAAAAAAACAATAAAAATCCATAAAACCTTAAATACTAAAAAAAATGTTAAAAAGACACTAAAACCCCTAAAAGCACATGAAATCAATTAAAACCTCTAAATACCTTAAAAACCATAAAACTCACTAAAAACTCGATAAACCCTTAAAACCTCTGAAAAATACAAAAAACACTAATAACCCTAAAAAAATAAAAAAAAAACCCCTCAAAACCTAAACAAACATAAAAACCCTAAAAAATATAAAAAACCCTATAAAATGAAAAAATCCTTAAAAACACTAAAAACTAAAAAAATCCTAAAAAATAATTAAAAATCCCTAAAAACGTAAAAACCCTAAAATCCAAATAACATAAAAAAATTATAAAAAATCTAAAAAATACTAATTAACCATAAAACACATAAGAATCATAAAAATAATAAAAACACTTAAAAGAACCTAGAAAACCATTAAAAAACTAAAAGAACAAAAAAACCATAAAACCCTAAAAAACCTAAATAACACCTAAAAACACAAAAAAACCATAAAAACATTAAAAACCTTAAAGACCCCTAAAAGCCTAAACCTATAAAACCTTTAAAATCACAAAAAATCTAAAATACATAAAAATACCTAATACCATATTAACTTTTAAAAGACCATAAAACACCTAAAAACCATAAAAACCCATTAAAGCCATCAATCCTCCAAAACCCATAAAAACCCTAAAAACCACTAAAAACTCTATAAACCATGAAAACCCCAAAAAAATTTAAATTTCTAAAAAACAATAAACCCCGTAAAAAACGAAAAAACCCCTTAAACACCCAATAAATCCATAAAAATTATAAAAACTATACGAAACCCTAGAAAACATCAATATTCATAAAAACTCTAAAAAATCCATAGAAACCATTAAAATCTAAAAAATTCTCTAAATATCCCTAAAAACATAATAAAACTCTAAATACCCTGAAAACCCCTGAAGAACCCTGTCAAAAATCTGTAAATCCCTAAAAATATGTAAAATTATAGAAATCACTAAAAAACTATTAAAACCATAAGCAGCTTAAAACATCAAAAAAACCCCAAAACCTCTAAAAACCATAGAAAACTCTAAAAACACTAATCAACCTTAAAAACCATAAAATCCCTAAAATAAAATAAAACCCTAAAAACTATTAAAAATCCAAAAAATCCTAAATAACCCATTGAACCCAAAAAAACACTAAAAACAATAAAAACCCTAAACTTCTTAAATACTCATAAAATCCTAAAAACATTAAAAAAATCATAAAAACCCTAAAGACCCCCTAAAAATTGGAAAAATACATAAAAACATTAAATATCCCTAAAAAACCCCTAAACCCATAAATACAAACTAAAAATTATTAATACCTTTTAAAACAATAAAAACCCCAAAAACCCCAAAAAAACCCAAAAACCCGAAAAAACAATAAAACCCCTAAAATCCTTAAAAATCCATAGAACCGTAAAAACCCAAAAAACAATAAAAATAGTAAAAAAATCCCTGCAGATCCCTAAGTATTTAAAACCCCTTATAAACCTAAAAAATACAATGAAAAAGCCTTAAACCCTTAAAAACTCTAAAAAAATACAAAAAACCCTAAAATCCTAAAGAACACTAAAAACCCTAAAAACCATAAAATCATAAAACACCTAAATGACCCTATAAACCTCTAAAAACACTAAATGACCCTAAAAGATATAAACCCCTTAAAAAACATACAAAACCCAAAAACCCCAAACACTCATAAAATATCTAAAAACATAAACAACCTCTAAAAACCCAAATTTGAAAAAAACCCCTAAAAACCACAAAAAAAAATCATAAAAATTTAAAAATACTAAAATGAATATAAAATCAAAAAACCCCCTAAAAACACTAAAAACACTAAAAAATCCTAAAAAATACCTAAAATCATAAACACCCTAAAAACATTAAAAATCCCTAAAATTATAAAACCACATAAAATCCATAAAACCCCCATGGATCTTACTCTGGTTATTCTCTCCTTTTTTTGACTTCTGTAAGGCTATTATTCAACGATAAGGGTGTTGAAAGGCCTTCAATCCCACTCTATCTCTTCCTTTTTTGAAATGAAATGGTCTCCTTATAATTTTTTGTTGTTTGGTTACTTCAATTAATTTTAGGAGGGGAATGTGTCACGTAGGATTTTATGGGTGGAGGAAACTATTATGGGAGTCAATATGACTGCCTTTCTTGAGGATGGTATTGGTTTTACTAAGAATCATAAGGTGGTGGATTTCTCTTCTATGTAAATGTTAGGGGCTCCTATAGTGGATTCAGATTTTTCATGCCAAGATGCTTCAATAGGGGTTATGGTAGGTGCTGCTACGTAAATGGGATTATTGGTGGTCATTTATCTACTTTAGGTGGATTGAGCTATTTTGATCTCATATTTGGATTCCTTTGGGGTTACGGTGGGGTGAGGTACTTATTGGGGGTTGGTGGTTTCATAATTTTTGGACATAGCTTGGGTTCTAGATGATAGTTTTGCTTTTGAAAATTATTTTTGGGGGTTTAGGGGATATCATTGTCACTCCTTCGGATGCAGGTGTGGATACTGTGGACACAAGTTCATATAAGGTATTTTTGCACCACATTTTCCATCCTCCAGGGGATGGTTGAATGAATCCAATGGTATTTCTTACTCATCCATTTATATCGAAAGAAGTATCCTTATGGATTAACACTATGACTATTTATTTCCTTGAAAAAATATTCATTTTGTGATGGTTTCTAAAATTTACTCAGATATATGGGAAAAGGATCTTATTGAAATTATATGTAATGGTGAAGGGTTATATTTTTTTCATTTTCTTCCATCCTGTGATATTGTGTATATCCTTTCATGATTCCCTTAGATTCGTTGTTGGTTGATCGATGATTCTCAATTCATGGTAGTTTGGGATGTCTCTATACAAGGAATCATTTCCAGTTCTTTTGGTTTGGGTGAATTTCATGAATGTGCCTCTTTATTCTAGTTTGGAAGAGAGAATTATTTACATAGCTAGTGAAATGGGGAAGCCTCTATTTCCAAATAAAGTGACTATTGAAATAAGAAGGGTCAACTTTCCCCACATTTGTGTTGAGATATCATCCAAGAAGGAACTTCCTAAGAAAATTTGTTTATATTTAGGTTCTTTTTATTCTTTATCTATTCGAGTAGAATAAAAATAGGTTCTTAAGAATTTTAGGTTTGGTAAAACAATTGGGTATCATATTAATCAGTGTATGAAGAAGCCTATGTCTTGTTCTCAACCATGTTGGACCAAGGTTACCACTAAGAAATGTTATTATGGTAATAAGAAGATTCTCAAAAGTTGTTGTTTCTGATATTAAAGGTAATTTTTCATTTATTCTCTTCATGAAAAAGGTGTTTAAAAATAAATATGTTTCCACTCATTGTAATTTTGTCTTTAATATCCATATGTTCATCAACCATTGATCTATAGAATATTTCTTTTATATGATTAAGTCTTTTCTGATTAACCCTGGGAAGGTTTTCAACCAGTTTCGTTGCAATTCATCTTCAGTGGATAGATTATCCTCTTTGGATATGGAAATTCCATTCATCCTTGAGAATAAGAATTTCATTATTGTTTTAAATTCCTTTGAGTGTATTTCATCATCTCAATGTAATGTATTTGATTTTGGTATTTCTATTATTGCATATTCATCTCCTATGGATTCTAAAATCTGTGATGGGGTAGATATTTTAGCTCTTAGGTAAGGGATTTTGGGTGGGGTCTCACCTCATCCTACATATAACAAATAGGGAAATTTTCTCTCTTTATTCAGATCTCTTATTTAGGCCCCTGAGAGAGAATATCTAGAGAATGTTTTTAGTGTTTCTGATGTTTCTAATTCGGTTCCTATTGTCCCTCCTCCTTCATATTTTATGAAGGTTTTGAAATATTTGGTTCCTATTAATGGACATAATAATTATATTTCTTCTTATGATTCCAGATTTTTTGGGACTCCCACTCCAAATAAGGATTTTGTAGATTAGGTTAGTCTTGATTCTTTAACATTAGTCAATAATCCCCTTAGGAAGAAACTATTCTGTGTGGGTGAATTTGATTCAAAGATGGAACTATTCAATATTGGTCTATGGTTTGCCTCATATGGACCTTAATTTCCTATATTTAATTTCAGTGTGTGAATATCTGGAGACTAAACAACCTTGGTATGAGAAGAGTGGTTTGGGACCTTATTCTTCCGCATAAGTGGTCTTGTATGGGTCTTGTTGAATCTAAGGCTAAAAGTTGGAATCTAGATTCTATAGTTAGGAAGATAACGTATGGATGGAGTTTTCATTCCATTCCTTTTTTCCTCACTTTTCAACATTCTAGTTTTATGGAATCCTCATTTACTATTGGTTGAAACTCATTTTGAATCTCTCCACCATGTTGAGTGGCATTTTAGGGCTGTTAAGGTGGACGAAAACTTCTTGTTTTTTGTGGATCTAATTTTGTTACTAGTCATAGAATTTTGTGGTAGGATATTTAAATAAGGGTTTCAATTGGTCTTGAGACCTTTCTTGGAGATTTCAATGCAGTGAGGTTTTTAGAGGACATATGTGGTGGTTGTTTGTACTAGTTATCCTCTATAGAGGAGTGATTTTTTTTATTTTTTTAGCTTTCTTGGATGATTTTCATTTTTTCAGGTTGAGGTATTCCTAGAGGAAGCATAATTCAGGTCATCTAATGAGGCTCAACAAAGCCTTGGTCAATTCCTCTTGGAAGTCCACGACTTCCTCTTCGATAACTTACTTCTTTCCCATTAGTTTATTTGACCACATCCCTATAATTTTTTAAGTAAATTAGAAAGTATTATATAATAAAATAAAAGGAATTGAGTATAAAACAAACACACAATAGTGAACGAAAAAAATGAAGGCCAATAACCACAACATGAAAGGGAAGCCAAGGCCCAAGTAAAAATTGGTGAAAACAACCCATATAAGGACCAAAGATTACGGAGTGAGGCCAAACCCAAAACCATCTATCAGCATGAGATAACAATACAAGAACATAGAAAACCCAATAGGACAAGCCAATGATATATACACCTCCCCATGAAGGCAAGAAATTATAGAATACAAGTTGCATCATACCTACTTCCCCAACACCATAGCATACCAACCACCCTATGAATACTCCTCTTAGTCGGTCTAACACAGCTCCCAACAAGAATATACACTCATGTCTGATAAGATTTTGAATCCAAACCCAAGTGGAAGATACCCCAACTCCACCAAAAAAATGACAAATTTCCTTACAGAGACCAAAATTAAGCCTGTAAGTGAACAAGCTCATATCCTTGAGGTATTGGAACCAAACACCATTCAAGGGAATAAAACATCCAACAGTTCTTATAGATCCAATAAAATAGAAAAAAATATCAATAATGGAAACTTTCATAGCCCAAACAACCCGGAACTCAAAAGAAATATTAATACCCCTCCTATAAAAAATAGATCAATCGTAAGCCATCATAGTGAAACCTCCAACACCAACCCACTATTCCATCTGAAAAACCTGCTACTAGCATATCCCAACCCTCATAGTCATACCCCTTCAATATGAAAAACCCATCCCTCCCAGCATTACACCTCGTTACTATTCACAACACTACCCTCCTCACCACACACCCCTGAAACCTCTATCCCAAGACAATATAAACAACTTACTATACCCTACCAACCACATACCTACACATCTAACCAAAATTGAAACCAGTAACACACCAAGAATCTGGACCACCCACCCAAGAACTAGCAGCCTCTAGACCAAGAGATCAATACAAAAGCCCAAAAGAAATGAATAACAAGAAATACCAACCCATTAGAACATACCATTCCAGCTAATAGAATTATCCAAACCTATAATATTAATCATAAGAAACTAACAAAAGTTAATCCAAACAACTACACATTAGACACCCATAGGCTCTCAAAAATATGCACGTCCTGGTGTTTTCAAAGCATTCCTCTAAGATTTCATTTCTAAAGGTGGAATTATTATACTACCTAACATCTTTTGGGATTAATTTCCCCTTGAAGGACTTAATGCATTTGAAATCTAGGTGCAATGATAGTTTAAAGGCCGTGAATCTTATGTATTCCCCTTTTGTAGGTAAAATAATGGGGTTTAATGGATTAAGGAATGGAATATTAACCCATCATTTTTTTCAATTCTGTGAAATCCTAGATCAATTATTCTACGTTGTTTCTTATTCTTAGTGTAGAAGGTTAAGTTATTATTTACTTAGCTGCTATTATTATTGAAAATGTTCATTTATTCTTGCATTCAGTTGGATCTATACATGATTCGACTTATGGGGGAGTTCATTTTTGGAGCCTTTTTTTGAATAATCCAATTTAATAGTGGTTTTGTGAGGTTTTGTAAAATTTGGTTGAGTTGGATGAGGTCTATAAGGTTATTTCCCCCTTCGTCATAATGAAGTACTAGGGTCGAATTAATTTAATGATTTTTTCTCTCATAGGGCCTAGTTTTTTATTGATACTAAAGTGACTAAAGTTGTGATATAATTTTTATGGATGAGTTAGTTGTTGTAGGAGGCCATTGGATTGGTTATCTCCTTGATTCTTGAGTTGTATAATTATTTATTTCATTCAGATTACAATCTTATATCATGTTTCAACACTATTTAAAAATTTATTTTAAATATTTTAGTGTCCATAATAGAATGATTATTCATAGTTTTATAAATAAGTCTCAATCTTTCATAATTCTTGAAAGGATAATATCTAATAATATGCAAATTTCCTAGAAGTTAATGTGGGGTTCCATTTGGATTATGGGGTCCCTTGATGTGCTTTAAAAATTGTTTATTCAAGGATTTCTATTCATTTATATGGGGTTTTTGGGATTCCTTGGATTTTCATGGATTTTCTACTAGATTCTCTTGTTTTATTAAATGTTTCATCTACTCTCCCATGTTTTCTATGAATATTAATGGTTTATTTAGTTAATGTTTTTTCAAGAAAGAGAGATTTTAGGAAAATGATCCCCTTTTTTACTTTCCTTTTTTATTTTTTATGGAGGTGTTCTATCACATCCTTGATTATCTCATTACAGATTATAGTTCATTTAAATTTATTTGGATATGTGTTAATAACTCTATCTCTCATTTTTTTAAGATGATTTTTTTTGTTTTATTTTGGGGATATGAACTCTATGTTATTCTTGAAGAATGAATTGGATATTTTCTATTACTTTTTTGGGATTCCTATTAATATTTTAAAATATCTTATGTTATATGAAGGTATTTCCATTGTTTTTTGTACTTCTTTGAGGCTACAATGGGTTTCAAGAGTGGTGAACAACAAATTTTCTACCTTAGGTTTCCCTTATCACCTCTAAATTAATTGGATTTGATTGTTGTATCTTGGAAGAGAAACTTATTAATAGAATCAAAGACTTGACTAAAAATTTTCTATCATTTGTAAGATGATTGCAATTAGCAAATTTTATTTATTTATCATCCAAACATACTAGTGTTATCAATTTATTTATACTAAGAAGGATTTTAAATCTATTGACGCCAAACTCAAGTGTTTTTATGGAGAGGCCCTTCTCTGGTGGTTTGAGGGGCTAAAATAGCTAAGGATATAGTGTCTAGAATGAAGTAGGGGGCAGGTTTGTGGATCATTCATATTAGTGGATTGAATAAAACTTACATGGTCATGTTTACGACATATTAAATCTTTCTTACTTTGGAATATGGGTGTAGTGGGATCATATCTTAATTCTTGCAAGATCTGGATTTTTGGGGGAAAATATTCTTTGGAATTTTTCATGGACATGGAGGAAATTATTAGGGAATTAATATTTTTTCAGGGACCATATTTCCTTAGTGTATGGTAATAGATCAAGCATATCATTTTTCTTTGACTCTTATATTCCTATAGGGACTATATGATCCTTAATTCATGGACAATTTATTTACGATTAGGGGAATTCCATATTTTCTACAGTTTCTCATATTATTTTAGAAGGTATTTAGAATTTGTCACTATCTATTTCTATAGAGATTTGGTATATAACAAAGGTAATTATTTTAGCCCAGTATTTAGGTAGAGGTAGAGACTGAGTCCTCTAGAATGGGTTATCATATTTCCCCATACATATGGTTTTAGAGGACAATAGGTTGAAGTATGTTGAGGTTCCTTGGTTATACATGGTGTGGATCTAGTTTCCACTGGATAGATTCTCTCTTTTTTGTTAGTTATACTCAATCACTTTACTACTTTGGATAAATTGCAGTGTTCTTGTTAAAATTTTTCTAATTGTTTTTTTCATTGTGAATAGAATTCTGGAATAATTGATCGTTTTTTCATTTCTGTTTTCTATATGCATGTTTTGTCTTATTTTCTGGGTTTGTTAAATTTCAATTGTTCTGCTTGATCAATTTTAGAATTTTTTGGTTGGTGTATTCATACATTCATTGGGGATTCTTTAATGACTGTCATGGGTAGTCTGAGGGTGGAAACCATAGTTTATATTATACAGAAGGAGTTGAATTCTTAGTTCCATGGGTCTATCCATTATAGATAACGTTATGTTTATGTAAAGTTTAAATTATTTATTTATTCTAGGATTTCCTCCTACAAGTAGTTTTCCAATAACAAGGTTAATTTGGGGCTTTCTCGTAGATGGAATTTTTCAGGATCTCTTCTTTGGATTAGATAAATGTTGTATTTCTTAGCTTGGTTTCTGTTTCTTACTATAATGGATACTTTTATTTATGTTGTGCTTATTATTTTTTATAATTATAGTTCTTTTGTCTCTTGTTCTAGATTCCATTTTATGATTCTTGTGCCTATGTTGGTGGGATTGTTGTTGGGTTCTGTTTATGGGACTTGATTCAATTATCTTGGTGCTTAAGGTGGAATTGATTATCAATTTTCTAGGTCGGAATCTACTATGGATGGTGTAGGGTCTAGGGATGAAACGTTTATTTGTATTGGGATGAGTTTGTGGTGCCTGGTTTGGGGTATTTGTTTTGGTATCTAATACTGGAGATATAAAGTTTGGGTCAAGGTGTATAAGGGTGGTAGTTCTATTCTGGTTACATGGAATGGGATCATAGCTAGTAGGTGGAGAGGTAAACTATTACTAGAGATTCAATATGGTGTTTCTTTTTGGGGATGTTTGGTGCTTTTAATTTTGAGGTTTTTTAGTTATTTCATTATGTTGGATGATGGTCTATGTTTTTTGGTTAATTGGGACTAGGTTTGTGTTATTATTGAAGGTTGTTTTTTGAGGGAGTAGGTGGTTCAACTGGGATGGTGGTTTGATGTTGTTTGGTTGGTTGGTTGTCTGTTTGTCTCAATGAATTTCCTGATATTTAGGGTACCAGTATGTGGACGATGGATTTCGGGGACTACTACAGTGAATTGGTCCATGGTTGGTTGGATATTAAGGGTTCTTGTGTGGGGAGGTGGTGACTTCTATTAAAATATTTCATGTTATTTGGGATATTTGGTTGCTGATGGCATGATGGAAGATGGGTGACAGGTGGATTTGTTGGATGTTTAGGTTGTACAGGGGTGATATTGGTTGAGGTAGGGTTGGATGTTATGGGTGGGTGTTTGGCTGTGCAGGGGGCCTTTCATAGCTACTGGTTTTATGGTTTCTCATATTGAATCTGGTGGGGTCTCTTAACATTAAGTTTTTTTCTTGGATATAGATGGTTGGTACTTGGGTTTTTTGGGGCTGATGTAGTCTATGATCATGTGTTCTTGGTGATTTTTGTTGTTTCAGTTTGTTGTTACTACATGTTATAGGTGTAGTGGGTGCAGGCACTGGGAGGAGGTTGGCATGCTTAGGTTGTTTTTTTTTCATGCTGGTTATGGCTTGTGTGGTGTGGTGTCATTAAATTGTTGGCTTCTATGTTGATGTTTTGTTGGATTGTTGAGGTTTCCTAATATCATGGCCTATGTATGGATATTTCTTACAGATAGGCTTGAAAGTAGTTCTATTTTCATGTTTTTGATGGTGTTTTTTATGGTGGATGCTATTTGTTCGTTGTTCTTCGGGTAGAGGCCCCCCACTTCAGGTGGCGTGGTTGTGGGGGGTATGCTAATCTATTTGGAATCATGAGGGGTTGTCTCATATGAGAATTGTAGAGACCCGAAGCTTGATGTACATAGATATTACATTACTTTTGCGGAATACATAATACATAACAAAAACAGACACACAAGGACCAAAATAGATTAGTGTCTTTGGAAATATGGAACATAATCTTCTAATCGTGGTGAAAGATATTAAACATCTCCCATAAAGATCTTCAACTTTTTTTCCCTTACCTAAAACCGTTCTTTTAATCCTGGGGGAAAATAAAACATAAAAAGGGTGAGCTCAAATTCTCATTAAGGTTAAGCATGGGTAAAATAAAACATACCATATACATTTGAACCTAAAAACATGAACATAGTGTTTAAACATCAAAATCATGATCAACGACTTAAAACATGGAAGTACATAAGGCATAGATCATAATGGAACATAAATCATGATAACATAGCATGGGAATAAAACATGTAATTGTGGCATCCATTAAGTACATGTAATGATTTCCATAGTAGCCAAGGAATTTCTGCCAAGACCATCTTAGTGGACAAAGTCCCTTTCTGAATTGAGTTCACTCCTCGTTCCAGTCCTGTATTACTGAACCGGTTTAACTTTCCATTCCAGCCATGTCTATCACATGAGATATAAATCTTTTCCCAATGAATTGGAGGGAGATATAGGTCCCACCCATCTCATAATGAAATCATTCTTACCTGTGTCACAAAATAAACATACATCATTCATAATAACCCAACGAATAAAATGGGTTTCAAAAAAATCATCCCATCACCACATAATCCATATAAAATAAATGGATATCATTTCATAATAAGAAAAGTGAATCCATGTAAATCATAGAGACATTATACTTGAAACATACACATATGAAATAATGTCATCTTAGATGGAAAAATGGTTTTGATAAAACTCATGAAAAGAATTCTTGAGGAAAATGACCTTTCTTCTTCAAAATCAATTTCTTTTCACAAAATATCATGCAATTTTAAAAGAAAGAGCTTTTGTTGAAAATATTCATGAAATATTTTGGAGGAACCTTCATGAAATTAAGGCTTTATAAAACCATAAAAATCAGTTCGTGCCGTATAAGTTAAAAAACCTTCTTCTCGTACTTTTGCCGGAAAAGTAAAAAAAGTACCTCGTAACATAAAAAAAATCAAGATTACTTAGATACCATGTAGTAAAATTCAAAAATGGGTGAAAAGTACTTTTAACATACATGAAAACACTTTTTATAAAACATGGACATGGATGATAGAAATAACCCCCGTAAATACTTATGAATAAGCAATCTCGGATAAAGATGAGATTTGCAAAATTATCCCTTACCATAGGTTCAATATGCTTCATACGTATCAGATCCTCCTTTATAATGATTTAAATAATGTCATTGACTTATTACAGAATCATATTCATTGTTATGATATCATATATGGTTCTCTTATGACTTTATATTACCCGTTCTTTTGTAAATTCCATGTTAAAGAGCGTTTTGGGTAAAATCATTTAATTTTTCGTCGGTGTTTTGACTTGTAATTATTAATATGATTACTTAGATGATGATTACTTAATTCCATAATATAAAACTTGATTTATATATAATATATATTCAGAATTTACATATATATAATAGATCTATAAATTGAAAGAAATACATCGTTCATGGAGACGGTAGGCCGTACGTACGCATGAACGTTGTTTTCGTTTCCTCATTGAATTGAATGGAATTAATTGGATGACATACATATATATATACATAAATACAGTATCATTATTATGTCATATATTTCATTATTACTTATTATATATTCTTAATAATCATTTATTAATGGTTAATCATTGAGAATGAATCTCATCGCGTCGTGGAGATGGTATTCCGTACGTACGCACGAGCGATGATATCGTTCCCATGATCGTGGAATTTTATTGTAGTGTATGTATACTATTACAGAATCAATATCACTTTACAATAATCATATATAGTTATTATTTACACCATTATACCCATCCAATTAAGGTGGTGGTGGAAAATAGATTACACCACGTCGTGGAGACGGTATTCCGTACGTTCGCACGTACGATGATTTCATTTTCCGTAGGATGAATAGATGGTGAAATAGGGTTGTTTCATACTTATAATAATATATAATTATATTAGTGATACTTATGTTATTACTTCATAATGAAACAATCTAAGAAGAAGAAGTGGAAGAAGAAATAAAGTTGAATGAATCGGTAATGGACATTACCTCTTCTTTGAAGCGCCTCTTTGAGACCTCCTCTTACGGAACAAAAATTTGTCTCTGAAGAATCCCAGGACCTCTAGGATGTTTCTAGGGAAGTGGATAAGAGAAATTGGTAGGGGTTGGTCGAGCTTGAAGGCTCAAAGTGGTGTGAGGAAGAGAGGGAGCAGGTGCCCTTTTAGAAGGGAGGAGAGGGGAACCTTTGGAATAACAAAAAATATTATTTTATTATAAATTTATATTCGGTTTTTAATAGCTCCATATAAATTTATTTCGAAGATAAGGTGTGGATGGGTAGAAATTATCTCATTCAATAAAATTTAGACAAGTTAAGGTCATTATATTAACCTAAACATTTAGTTTTAACTCTTAGTTAATTAGATTGACATTTACCATGTCACTTTGTATTTTTATATTATATAGTTAATAAACTTACCATATACATCCAAGCGACACCCAAGTGGTCAATTAATGATACAACTATCATGGTACAAGTATCTTGGCCGAACCATAGATTTTTAGGAATATAATAACAATTTATAATATAATATTTGTTTTAAAAACTATTTTATGTCAATTTTGACACTATTTGGTAATTGATTTTTGTGAAAATCCTAACAGAATTATTAGTTCGAAAAAAGTTAATTAAATAAATACTAACATATCGTATTAACATAGAAAATTATTGGAATTCATAAAAAGTCTCAAATTACATTTATTTGGGTATTTATAACAGCAATTATGTCAATATTTCATTAATAAGATAATTACTGCATCATCATTGCTTCATAAATAAATTAAATTATTTTAAGTCTAAAAATTATAAATAAAATACCATTATGTAGGAAATCCTATTATATTTCTAATTAATATTTATAGTCGAATTTATCTTATATATAACCCTATATTAAAAATGATTTAGTTATTAAACTTTGATTTTAACTATTTTAACCCTTCTTTAAATAAATTAATGATAAATGTCCAAATCTAATCCTAGTTGGCCTAAATGGTAATATTTTATTCCTAAGGTTGTTTTTGGCCGAATTACAGTTATCCAATAGAATTAGGACATTTTATACGGTAATAATAATATCATTTTTACACTTAATTACCCTATTTACTTTTAACCGTGGTAAAAAAAAGTAAAACGTTACTATTCACCAAAAATTATTTTCATCTCATTGAACCACATTTTAGTCCTTGATATTAACCGTGTCTCTTGGATTTTCGAAATTCCACTCATAGAAGAGGTAAAATTACGTTTTATGAAAAATTCAGTTTTTTTAACTACCACTTAGTGGTTTCACCATTCATCAAAAAAATGAAAGTTTCCAGAAAAATAACAAAAATTATGCCTAAGCTATATTTGATATTATGAATTCAGAAATGATGTATATTTTACCAAATTCAAAAAACATCAGTTGCATTAATTAATTTAAAAATTAATTCTCGTCGTCAAAACAAATAGGGTGTTCTTAAGAGATAATAACTATCAAAAGATTGACACATGTTTATGTCTGGTTTAAATGTGAAATTACATCCAATGACCTACATTGTATTAAATTGTAAAAATATATTCTAAATATACTTAAAAACCACTCAAATTAATAATTTATCACTATTAATTATTTCGATTAAAAGAGTTGTTTTTAATTAAAATTTACTAATTTTCACTATTCAACAGAATATGAAAGTTATCCAAAAAGTACCAAAATTTCACCCTAAGCTAATTTTGATATTCCGAATCCAAAAATGAAGTCCATTTTTAAATAAAAAATTTATAAAATTTCAAAAAGTGGGTACTACTATTCATAACGGCTAGTTCATAATAATATTATAATAATATATCGTTTAGTGAAACTCGATATTACGTACTACACATGTTATCGAGGAAGGTCGTGATTTTGTGTAATGAAAGGCAAGTCAGGGATGCGTGTTGTGCAAGCTCCTTTTGGTGTAGCTTACAACACAAGACATTAATGAAATTATAAAGAATATTTTTCATAAATTCTTGGGGTGTTACATTCTACACCCCTTAAAATGAATTTCGCCCTCGAAATTTTTCGGGGTTATAAATTGTTTACTACTCGAAAGTGTCTTTAATATAAACTCACATCATAATAAAAGAATACCAAAACTTGGATTTAAAAACTAAATTATGAAACGTAACGGTTACCCAAACTAACTCATCACTGGGTTTCCACGTAGGAGAACTTAGGTGAAAATATGGATATGGAAGAAAAATATATCCATCATGTTCTGATGAAGACTAGTAGAGAACATGGCTATGAAAAAGCCAACAATCACAAAGCCATAAATTTGTGATGATCTAAGGTACCATCTGATTAATCAGATATAAGAGCACTAGGACAACATTTTTGGTTTTCAATATCATTTCCCTAAAGTTGATGAAATTGGAATTAGAAGAAATATTTTCGTGATTTTGGTACAGTCTCAATATTGGTCGTTCTTTGGACAATTTACACTTCATCTCTTAAATAAATGAAGTTGAATTTATCATTCGTGATGTGTTAGCATATCATGTGATAGAATGACGAGTCATTCCATCTGTCTCAAACAAAAGGTTAGAAAGGTTATCACAAAAATACATAAGTCAATATATAGTGATATTAATAATATATGGTTCCTAAAATGGACTTATACTTCATATATCATACTGCTTAATATAATAAAACTAGTTTCTAATAAATAGGGACTTCATGTATGCCAGTGGTAGGAAATAAAGGCCAGTCACACTTCGGTTGTGGGTTTGATTCCCACAGCCTTGTTCGACGTGATGGGCTGTCGCCCATCCTATAGGTTATCCTTTTTCTAAAACTACATTACTATAACATCCAATCAATAATATCAAAAAACTTCTATCCTTAAACAATACTAACTTATGTCCAACATAATCCATTCCAATCTTTAGGATTATCCAAAATACTGCTGTCCAATCTCATATTATAGTGAGAACGATTACCAAAGATTTCATATAACAAGCATGTTAATACCATCGTTGATCCCCATATATCATGAGATACGTCTTGTGGGTCACATTCCAAACATTTGAAGGCCTTAATCATGTATTCTCTTGAAAAATGAAAACCCATTGAATCTTAGTGAAAACATGAGTGCTGTCAAAAGTTAACTCTTTTCACATACCAAAACCTCAAACCATGATATAACTATATCCTTATATTAGTCACGAGCTCATGAATACTGTCAAACATTTCATTTTCTCCGTATCCCTTCATTATGCGCATATCATTTTTTCCCAAAAATATCTCAATCACTTTCCATGGTTACCGGTACCATAAAATTATTGAAAACCACAATAGACCAATACATAAATATTCCATTATTGCACAATACTATATACAACATTATTTTGGAATCCCATTACATAAACACTTAATCATTCCACCACATTGTTGTCATATTCAACATCGCCAATAGTGATCGCATGTGACTTCCCTTTGTCCTTTGCCTTAAGTGGTTGCTCATGTCGATCATAACTAACACTTGGATGAGGGCATTTATTAGCATAATGCCCCATTTCCTTGAACTTGAAGCATTGAAGTGTTGGTGGTGCGTTCTCTGTAGTCTTTTCTTTATTCACATCATTAGAAACCCGTTTTCCATTACTTCGATACTCAGCTACTCGATGACCTTCTTTTCCACACTTAAAACATTTTATAGTCCCTTTAAGACAATCTCCACCATGCTTCTTTCCACACTTTGAGCATAAGGAATCATTCATCTTCTTTTCACCATTATTCTAAGATGTATCCTTCAACTCCATCTTTCATTTCTTGTCAAAACTATGAGATTGATAAGTAACACCAACTTCCATTTCTACCTTGATAGAACAACGCACAATTTCTTCATAGCTACTGAAGTCTCTTATAGTTAATGCCCTTTGAATATTTGGTTTTAAGCCACTGAAGAATCGATCAACTTTACATTCAGGTTGGATGATAAAGCAAGATGCATACCTTGAAAGGCTTATAAAATTTGCTTCGTATACACCAACAGATTCATCATCCTTTTGATTTAGTTCAAGAAACTCTTTCTCCATCTTTGTTCGAAGAATACGAGGGAAGTACTTACTTAAAAATATGTTCTTGAAAACATCCCATTCCATGGACTCAATTTCATCTCTTGGCCTCGTATTCTTGATAAGATTCCACCATTGATCAGATTCAACTTCCAACCGATATACTGGTAAGATGACTTTATCATGTTCAAAACATTTAAGAACTGAAAATATATTTTCAGTGGTACTAATCCATTGTTCAGCAACAAGTGGATCAGAAGACCCACAAAAAGAAGGTGGACGTTGCATCATGAAGGACTCGATAGAATATTGTTCCCTTCTCTGCTCATTTGGAAGTCCAGAATGATTCATAGCTTGTGTAAGTATAGAAATAAGATTTTCCACTCCATCTCCCATAAAATTTGTTTGTTCAGGAGGAAAATCATAGCATTGTCCATTGCATTGATCAAAACGGTTCCTTCAGGTTCTAGCCATTGTCTAAAACTCAAAAAGAATAGTGTGAGAGGAAAAAATAATGCTAGGGAAAACAACATAATAAAGGGGGAGTACCTTCAATATCTAACATATTAGGTTTAATTCTAAGACCGTTACTATAATTCTAGGACTATAACCTATACTTATACTTAACCTTAGAGACATCCCTAGTCATACCATAGAAATATCTGTATGGATCTCACTAAAGTTCTCGCATCCTAGTTTCCAAAGGTTGACTAAACCTTTCCTCTGATACCAACTATAGAGACCCAAAGCTTGACGTACATAGATATTACATTACTTTTTTGGAATACATAATACTTAACAAAAAAAGACACACAAGGACCGTAATAGTTTAGTGTCTTTGGAAACTTGGAACGTAATCTTCTAATCATGGTGAAAGATCTTCAACATCTCCCAAAAATATCTTCCACTTTTTGTTTCCTTACCTAAAAACTTTCTTTTAATCCTGGGGGAAAATAAAACATAAAAAGGGTGAGCTCAAATTCTCATTAAGGGTAAGCATGGATAAAATAAAACATACCATATACATTTGAACCTAAAAACATGAACATAATATTTAAACATCAAAATCTTGCGCAATGACTTAAAACATGGAAGTACATAAGGAATAGATCATAAGGGAACATAAATCATGATAACATAACATGGGAATAAAATATGTAATTGTGGAATCCATTAAGCACATGTAATGATTTCCATAGTAGCCAAGGCATTGCTGCCAAGACCATCTTAGTGGACAATGCCCCTTTCTGAATCGAGTTCACTCCTCCTTCCAGTCCTGTATTACTGAACCGGTTTAACTTAACGTTCCATCCATGTCAATCTCATGAGATATAAATCTTCACCAAATGAATTTGAGGGAGATATAGGTCCCACCCATCTCATAATGGAATCATTCTTACTTGTGCCACAAAAAAAACATACATCATTCATAATAACCCAACGAATAAAATGGGTTTCAAAAAAATCATCCCATCACCACATAATACATATAAAATAAATGGATATCATTTCATAATAAGAAAAGTGAAACCATGTAAATCATAGAGACATTATACTTGAAACATACACATATGAAATAATGTCATCTTAGATGGAAAAATGGTTTTGATAAAACACTTGAAATGAATTCTTGAGGAAAATATCCTTTCTTCTTGAAAATCAATTTCTTTTCACAAAACATCATGCAATTTTAAAAGAAAGAGATTTTGTTGAAAATATTCATGAAATCTTTTGGAGGAAGCTTCATGGAAATATGGCTTTATAAAACTGTAAAAATCCATTCGTGTCGTATAAGATAAAAAACATTCTTCTCATACTTTTGCTGGAAAAGTCAAAAAAGAACCTCATAACGTAAACAAAAGAAAGATTCCTTACATAGCATGTAGTAAAAGACAATAATGGGTAAAAAGGACTTTTAACATACATGAAAACACTTTTATAAAACATGAACATGGATGATAGAAATAACCCCGGTAAATACTTACGAATAAGCAATCTCGGAGAAAAATGAGATTTGCAAAATTATCCCTTACCTTAGGTCCAATATGCTTCGTACGTATTCGTACCTCCTGTATAATGATTTAAATAATGTCATTGACTTATTACAGAATCATATCCATTGTTATGATATCATATATGTTTCTCTTATGACTTTATATTACCCGTTCTTTTGTAAATTCCATGTTAAAGAGCATTTTGGATAAAATCGTTTCATTTGTCGTCCGTGTTTTGACTTGTAATTATTCATATGATTACTTAGATCATGATTACTTAATTCCAGAATATAAAACATTATTTATATATAATATATATTCATAATATACATATATATAATAGATCGATAAATGGAAAGAAATACACCGTGCATGGAGATGGTAGGCCGTAAGTACGCATGAACGTTGTTTTTGTTTCCTCATTGAATTGAATGGAATTAATTGGATGAAATACATATATATATACAAAAATTCGGTATCATTATTATGTCATATATTTCATTATTACTTGTTATATATACTTTATAATCATTTATGAATGGTTAATCATTGATAATGGATATCATCGCGTCGTGGAGACGGTATTCCGTACGTACGCACGAGCGATGATATCGTTCCCAAGATTTTGGAATTTTATTGGAGTGTATGTATACTATTATAGAATCAATATCACTTTACAATAATCATATATAGTTATTATTTACACCATTATACCCATCCAAGTATGGTGGTGGTGGAAAATAGATTACACCACGGCGTGGAGACGGTATTTCGTACGTACGCACACGCGGTGATTTTGTTTTCCGTAGGATGGATAGATTGTGAAATAGGGTTGTTTCATACTTATAATAGCATATCAGTATATTATTGAAACTTATGTTATTACTTCATAATGAAACAACCTAAGAAGAATAAGTGGAAGAAGAAATAATGTTGAAAGAATCGGTAACGGACATTACCTCTTCTTTGAAGCGCCTCTTTGAGACCTCCTCTTAGGGAACTAAAATTGGTCCTTGAAGAATCCCAGGACTTCTAGGATGTTTCTAGGGAAGTGGAGAAGATAAATTGGAAGGGTTGGGCCGAGATTGAAGGCTCAATGTGGTGTGAGGAAGAGAGGGAGGAGGTGCCCTTTTATAAGGGAGGAGAGGGGAACCTTCGGAATAACTAAAAATATTATTTTATAATAAAGTCATATTCAGGTTTCAATAGATCAAAATTGATTTATTTCTAAGATAAGGTGGGTATGGGTCGAAATAATCTCATCCAATAGAATATTGACAAGTTTAGGTCATTATATTAACCTTAACATTTAGTTTTAACTCTTAGTTAATTAGATTGACATTTACCATGTCACTTTGTATGTTTATATTATATAGTTAATAAACTTACCGTATACATCCCAGAGCCCCCTGAGTGGTTAATTAATGATAAAACTATCATTATATATGTATCTTGGCCAAACCATAGATTTTTAGGAATATAATAACAATTTATAATATAATATTTGTTTTAAAAACAATTTTATGTCAATTTTGACACTATTTGGTAATTGATTTTTTTGAAACTAATAATAGAATGATTAGTTAGAAAAAAGTTATTTAAATAAATAATAACATGTAATATTAACGTATAAAATTATTTAAATTCATAAAAAGTCTCAAATTACATTTATTTGTGTATTTATAACATCAATTATGTCAATATTTCATTAATAAGATAATTACTCCATCATCATTGTTTCATAAATAAATTAAATTATTTTAAGTCTAAAAATTATAAATAAAATACCATTATGTAGTAAATATGATTATGTTTCTAATTAATATTTATGGTCGAATTTATCTTATGTATAACCCTATATTAAAAATGATTTAGTTATTAAACATTGATTTTAACTATTTTAACCCTTCTTTAAATAAATTAATAATAAATGTCCTAATCTAATCCAAGTGGGCCTATATGTTCATATTTTATTCCTAAGGTTTTTTTGGCCGAATTAAACTTATCCAATAGAATTTGGACATGTGTTAGGGTAATAATAATATCATTTTTACCCTTAATTACCCTATTTACTTTTAACCGTGGTAAAAAAAGTAAGAAGTTAGTATTCACCAAAAATTATTTTCATCTCATTAAACCACATTTTAGTCCTTGATATTAACTGCATCTTTTGGAGTGTCGAAATTCCACTCACAGAAGTGGTAAAATAAATTTTTATGAAAAAATCAGTTTTTTTAACTACCACTTAGTAGTTTCACCATTCATCAAAAAATTAAAGTTTCCAGAAAAATACCAAAAATCAGGCCTAAGATATATTTGATATTATGAATTCAAAAATGATGTCTATTTTACCAATTTCAAAACATATCTGTTGCATTAATTAATTTAAAAATTAATTCCCGTCATCAAAACAAATAGCGGGTTTTTAAGTGATAATAACTATCAAAAGATTGACACTTGTTTATGCCTGGTTTAAATGTGAAATTACATCCAATGACCAAAATTCTATTAAATTATAAAAATGGATTCTAAATATACTTTAAAACCACTCAAATTAATAACTTATCACTATTAATTATTTATATTAAAAAATTTGTTTTTAATTAAAATTTAGTAATTTTCACTATTCATCAGAATATGAAAGTTATCCGAAAAGTACCAAAATTTCACCCTAAGATATTTTAAATATTCCGAATCCAAAAATGAAGTCCATTTTGAAAGATTAAATTTATAAAATTTCAAAAAGTGGGTATTACTATTCATAACGGCTAGTTCATAATAATATTATAATAATATCTCGTTTAGTGAAACTCGGTATTGTGTACTACACACGCTATTGAGGATGGTCGTGATTGCGTGTAATGCAAGGCAAGTCAGGGATGCATGGTGTGAAATCACCTTGTGGTGTAGAGTACAACACAAGACATTAATGAAATTAAAAAGAACATTTTTCATAAAATATCGGGGTGTTACAGGAATCACATGAGGTTTCTAGTCAGAATGGATTGTAGTTGTTGGATGGTGGTTTTGAAGGTGGCATGGAGTCGGTGTTGCTGTTATAAGGCTCAGGAGGTTGCTATTGTCTAGGAGGTGGAGGTTTGGAAAGGGTTGGGTTCTTCTACAGAGATTGATATGGGGATTTTCGGTGGCTTCTATTTTCCTTGCATGTTGTTTTGGGTGGTGCAGGGACACTGGTGGTCTCGGGGTTCTATAGTTACTGGTTTCTATATTGGGTGTTGGAATGCTATAGGTGTTTTGTAGTGACCCAAACTTTTATCAAATAATTTCTCCCTTACTATAGTAATATAATAGATTATAATCACATAAAATCACATTGGGAAACACAATTTCATATCATGTATAAATGAACTACTATATTTTATGTTACCTTTAAACATGATTTGTCCTCTTCTAATATTTTATTTTCAAAAATCTGACATACACGATTACTATCAGTAAGCTGTTTGCATTCTGATAGGAAAAACATAATTATTATTGAATAGTAACATACAATTATGAATAGTAATGTTACCCTTATGAATTGTAATATACCCTTTATGAATAGTAAATATTCCAAGTTAATAAGTTCCTTACCAATGATAATATAAATAAAATTTATCCATTCTATAAGTGACAATATGATATAATTTTATTATAATGTTAGTATTATTATAAGTCAT
Source organism: Viscum album (assembly GCA_963277665.1). Lineage (NCBI taxonomy): Eukaryota > Viridiplantae > Streptophyta > Magnoliopsida > Santalales > Viscaceae > Viscum > Viscum album. The sequence continues at coordinate 1,320,562,586 of OY728157.1, forward strand.
GAGTATTTAATAATTAAATTAATAATTTAAACTAAAATTTATTTTCATATAATGTATTCATAAAAAAATATTTTTATATCTTATGATTATATAATGATTTTAGGAGACCTTAATTAATTTATCAAAGTGTTAGGAAAACAGTATTAATTTTAAAATTTGTATTTTTCAAGAAAATTTTAATCATAATTATTTATTAAATTATTCATATATAGAAAATTATTTTTATAAAATTGTGTCCATTTTTAAATTCTACATATCAAAAAATGGTTAGGTTTAATTTTTGAGATTTTCCAAAATAATTTAATTTTTAGCTAATAGTGGAATTTTATAATTTATAAAATATGTTAAAAAAATGAATTTATGCATTATTCTTGAGTCATGCCTGATGTAAATGTTCATTGTTTTAGAAATAACAATCCATTTTTACTATATTCAGTAATATAATCATAACTATTTCTTATCATGAGGGAAATTATTAAACTAATGAATTTAATATTGAGAAAACAACCCTCCCCTCCATTGTAAATACCACCCCTTACAACCTACTTTTCTCACACCTCTCAAGCTTCTATACTTGTAAAAAATATTCCCAAACCTCTTAATTATCCCCTTCTTCACATCCATGAGCTTTTGGTTTCATCCAAATACTAATCCTAGGTGCCTTGAGGAGAATCTCAAGATGATAATTCAAGAGGTGATTTCTCTATCTCTTTTCTTTCAAATTCCTTTTAAAATTCATTTATTTTATTCTATTATCCTCAATGTCACTTATATAAATGTAATGATAAATCTAGTATTATTGATATAATGGTATTATATCATGTTAATGGAAGACTATTAATTATAATCCTCCCTATATCTCTCTTTGTTTATAAAAATGAAATTATCGCCAGTGATGTGTTAATTTACCTATATCATGGGATATTCACATACATTTTACATAAAAGCCTCAAGGATGTCAATAAAAACATTAAATGGTTGAAAAAATATTTTAATATTTATTTTTTAACCCCTTTTATGTTTTGGAAACAACTTTTATACATAATACTACATGATAAAATAAAACAAGTTTGTTGTGATCCAAAAACCACCAAAATTAAACTAAAACAATCATCATTAAATTTTAACAATTTATTTATCCTCATGGTATATAAGAAATTAATTATAAGGTAATTTAAACTCTTAGAGGATCATTAATATCATGTAATAAACAATTCTTGATGTTTTTCCACGTTCTACACGAACTTCTGTTCATGTGTACAAGTGAACTATTCATGGAAACTAAGAAAAAGATCACTCCCAAACAATGAATTTAAACACTATAAATAATCCAAAGGCATATAAAATAACATAATAAAACTATAATGAATCATAATCATGTATAAAAGGTTTTCTAGTTGTTAATTATTTAATATAATGTGATTATACATGAAATTAAAGTGAAGAAAGTGTTCGAACACAATGTAAGGGGAATTCTTGAACCCAGCTCTCTTTCTTCGGGTTTTACCTCTTTCACTCCATTTCTAGTATGATTATTAATTAAAAATAATTTAATAATAATTGTATTATAATTTCTAGGATATAAATGTTTACCACTAGAGTTTATGTCCAACACAATGTTTTCCAAAAGAATATTTCTTTCAAAAACACACCTTTTACTTCTCACTCAAAGTCGATGGTTCATGTATCAAGTATGTTATCCCATATTTCATTTGGGAACCCAAAGTTTATGAATGTATGATTTATTATATTAAATACATTCATTTACATGGGTTATTTATTTCCAATATTTATATACATATACGTGACATGCATGATAATGTGACGGGTGTGCCTGAAATTATAAAGCACAATGGTGATGTTATGATGTGATGGGTGCACCCAAAATTATATATCACTCCAATGAATTGGGTAATGTGATTAATATCATGAGTTAAATTGAAATATGCACTAACATGATGCTATATTTGTTCACAACTATGTATGGTAGTTAACCACTATGACATAAGGTTTCATTTTTATGCATTGCCACTTTTCAAGGCTTTTATTAATTCCTCCTATCATTTTAGGATCTTATTCCTATGTTATGAAGATAATGATTATGCTCACACCATGTTGTATTGTCTTATTTTCTTATCCTCTTACTATGATTTTTTATCACTCCCTTTTTATGTATATCCTCATGTGATTATTTGTATTATTGATAACTCAATGTCCAGTAAGAATCTAGAGAAGAATAAATTAAATAAATGTTTATGTTTTATGTTGTAAAAGTTATTTATGATCCTAGTTTTCCCAAGAAACTAAACCATTGGATCATCAGGGTTTAATTTTATTATGTTTTTTATCATTAAAATGATGTAAATGTATTGTAAGAAAAGTAGAGTCACTATAGTTGGTATTAGAGGCACAATTTTGTTAATTTGGGAATTAGGATTAAAGAAGCATAATGAAAACTCTAGTACGAGACTAAGTATATGTAAGCACATAAGAATCTTTGTTAAACATTTGGATCCCATAAGATATTATTTTAGTGTTAATTTCACAAAGGAATAAATTATTTATTCATGACTTGTTGAAATATTTTTTCTTCTAACCTTTTATATTTTAGAACATGGTGAGAACTAGGAGAAACCAGACTAAGAACCTATGCGAGGGACAATGCAGTGATTGCCCGAATGACATCCCCATTTATTTGGGAGGTAGAGTAAAAAAATTCATGGTGATTCTTATCCATTCATTTTAGGTTATGAATAATAAACTAAATAATTTGGAATTCCCTCCTTTACCTAAGAAGGATCAACTAGATATTGAGTGTTTTTTTGGCGCAACAACCATAAAATTTTAGCTGACATTATGATCCACTAGTTACAAAAAATGTGTTAACTTGATGGAGAATATCTTTTCTATTATTCACTATTCTGATATGGAGAAGATGAATATGTCCTTTTATCATCCCTATAGAGAGTCCAACCAATAATGGGATTTGATTAAGAAAACTAATATGAGAGACAAAATTGAATAGATAGAGTGGGAAGACATTAATATAATGCTTCATAACAAGTATTTCCCACAAACTCTTCATATAAAGATATAGATAGAATTTATAGAGCTAAAGAAAAAGGATAAAGAATCTATCACGACCTACGAAGAAAATTTCACAAGGCTTGAAAGGTATGATTTGGGATTTGTTTCCAACAATGATAACAAAATTGATAGATTCTTTAGTGGATTGAAAAAACCTTTGAAATACTCTTTCAATTCAAGACATTGAGAGTTTTGGTGATGTTTTCCAATGTTCTCTAAAAGTGAATATGGAGTTTGGAGAATGGTCCTGTGGCTATGGTGATAAGAAAAAAATATGGAGTTCAATACCAGAGGATCTAATGATAAGGGTGGAAAGAAAACTCAACCACCCACATGTCAAAAATGTAGGAAGAAGTATCATGAGAATAGCATCAAATGTGATGGAAAATGCTTCAAATTTGGGAGAGAAGTCCACGAATCACAGGAGTGTCGAAAAGACATGAGAAGGTAGGAGAATGTGGTGGAGGAAAGGAGAGCACCACCATGGTCCAATGCTAAATCTTTAGGGAGAAAGGGCACTATTCAAGCTAGTTCACTAAACCTTTATTCCTAGAGGGTAATCAGTATTAGAAGCAACCAAGGACAACAGAATAATGGAAGGCTTATTCCATCACTACTATAGAAGTTGAGATAGAAAATGAATTCCTACATGGTACACTTCTTATTCATTCATTAATGGAAAAAGTCTTATTTGATTCTAATTCTATGCATTCTTTTATATCATGCATGTTTGATAGAACTATTGAATTAAAGCCCTGATACCTTGAATTAGAGATATTTATAAAAATACCAAGTGGTGCAATCATTACAACCCATGTGTTGTACTCTTATCCATTGGTGTATGTGGGTAGATTCTTCTAATGAATCTCATGCTACTTAGCTTGGTGGAATTTGACTCTAAATGGGAATAGATTGGATCTCATTATATATAGCACATATCCACTACTGGGGAAAGGAAGATCTTTTCACATTCTTAAACATCCAATGCTCCTCTATAAATTCAAGGAAGACCATGAATCTCCTATAGAGAATCCTTCAACTATGTGAGTGCTGGTTCCCTATGAATAATAATACCTCACTAAAATGGTTGAGTCAAAGGAATGTATCCACCTAGAAGAAATTCCCATAATGAGGGAATAAAATGATGTATTTATTGAAGAGTTACCAGGACTTAACCTGGATCATGAGTTAGAGTTATTTATTGAACTCATACACATAGATACTCCAATCTCAAAGTGTCCCTATAGGTTGTATCCTATCGAATTAGAAGAGGTAAATAAGTAGCTATAAGATAATTTGGAAAAAAGTTTATACACCCTAGTGCGTCACCATAGGGTGCACGAGTGCTCTTTGTGAAGAATAAATATGGATAAATGGGGTTGTGAATCATTTTTCAGGAACTCAATAATATCACTATAAAGAACAAGTATCCACTCCCAAGGATTGATGACTTGTTCAATCAATTACGTGGAGCTTAGTACTTATCAAAGGTTTATCTTCATTCCGGATATCATCAGCTAAAGGTGAAAAGGAAGATATTTAGAATACTACAATCCGTACAAGGTATGAGCACTTTGAGTTTTTGGTGATTCCCATTAGACTTACTAATGCCCCTAAAATCATCATGGATTTGATGAATAGAGTCTTTAGACATTACCTTAAAAAATTTGTGGTAGTGTTTATCATTGATATTCTCATCTACTCCAAGATAAAGTAGGAACACGAAGTACATATAAGACTTGTTTTGGAGACATTGAAAAAGGATAAATTATACACCATATTCAACAATTGTGACTTTTGGACGAAGAAAGTCACGTTAGTGGAACATGTGATCCAATGTGAGGGAATTTCTATCGACCATTCAAAGACAAAGGCAATTGGGGAATGACCCGGACCCTCTAATGTCATAGAAATCATTAGTTTTCTTAAATTAGCTAGGTAATACCGATTTTTTTTGATAAATTTCTCCAGAATTTCAAGACCAAAAACTATGTTAACAAGGAAAGGGGGAAGGTATGTCTAGATGGAAGAATGTGAGGAAAGATTCATGGAGCTAAAGAAAAGGCTGATCACAATACCTATACTCATATTACCAAAAAGTGGGGAAATTTTTGTGATATACAGTAATGCTTCAAAGAATGTCTTGGTTGTGTAGTAATGAAAAATTATAACGTGATATACTATGAGTCAAGGTAGTTGAATATCCATGAGAAAACAACCAAATGTATGATTCAGAGCTACTAGTGGTGATTTTTTCCTTGAAATTCTATTGGCACTACCTCTATGGTGAGAAATGTGACATATATACCGATTACAAGAGCCTAAAGTATATTTTCACACAAAATGGGATCAAAATGCATCGAAGGAGTTAGTTAGACATAATAAAAGTATACAATAACTCTATTCACTATCATCCTGGAATGATGAATAAGGTAACTGATTCTCTTAGTAGAAATGAACCTACTACTCTATCTATGTTGCTAATCGAGAATGACCTTATATTCATGGATATGAAAAGAAAGGATTTGGAAATCATAATTGCAGCGAATAAATCCTACCATTCCCAAATTATTTCCCAAACGTATATCCAAGAGAATATTAAGGATGCACAAAGGGATGACCTGAAATTTCAAAATATGCTGAACACAGTAATGTAAGGGGAGCAACAAGAGTTCCATATTGATGATGATGATGTGATTCGGTTTGGAGCAAGGATTTGTGTGCGTTCATCAACCGAGGTAAGGAATTATCTATTGTAAAATTCACATAGATCAAATTTATATATCCATCATGGTATCAAAAAGATGTATCTAGATCTCTGAGAACACATCTGGTGGGTCAACATGAAGAAGGAGATTATGGAATATATCTGAAGGTGCTTGATATATGAGAAAGTTAAATCTGAGTTAAAAATGTCAAAAGGTTGGATAAACCCATTGCCTATACCCATATGGAAATGGGATAATGTCACTATGGACTTTGTCACGAGTCTTCCGAAGACATCCAAAGGAAGTAATGGGATATGGGTTGTGGTGGACCGACTCACCAAGACTTACCACATTATTTCTATTCAGGGACATATCTCATGTCAAAAAACATAAAAAAGAGATTTGTGAAGGAAGTGGTGAGAATAAATGGGGTTCCACTCCATATTGTATCCGATCATGATCTAAGGATAACATCTAAATTCTAGATGAGTATCTAATATGCCTTTAGTAATGAATTAAATTTCAACATGACCTATCACCCCCAAACTGATGGCCAATAAAAAGTTATATTTAGACTCTTGAATATATTATAAGAGCCAGATATTTAGAATTCAAAGGTCGATTGAATTAAAATATTCCATTGGATGAGTTCTAATAGCTATATATCTTCCACTTGAGTATTCATATGGATCTAAATAGAGCTCTATATTGAAATATATGTAGAACTCCAACCTGTTGGGATGAAGTTGGAGAAAGAAAGCTACTTGGAACTGATCTTACAGAAGAGATGACAGAAAATGCTCAATCCATACAACAACATATAAAATATGCTTAGTGTTAGAAAAATAGCTATGCTGACAACCATCTAAGGGACTTGGTGTTCTATGTTAGAGTTATAGTCTTCCTTTAAATATCACCATGAAAGAGAGTCATGCAGTTTGGAAAGAAAGAAAAGTTATGCCCAAGGTACATTGGACCCTTTTAGATCCACAACTATATTAGAGACTTGAACTATCAACTTTCAATTCCACCGAATATGGACTAATTTCATGATGTGATTCATGTATCACTCTTGAGGAAGTACATGCCATATCCCTTTTAGGTACTGAACTCATAGGTGGCACAACTGAAAGATGATCTCTCTTACGAGGAGCATCCTGTAAAGATTTTGGACCAGAGATATATGGTTTTACGCAACAAGCCAACCCACCTTTTCAAATTGATGTAGAGGAACCATAATTAGGAAGAAAAAACATGGGAACTGGAGGATGTGGTTAATGAGAATTACCCTCACCTTTTCATGAAAAGAAATCAAGGGAGAAATTTCAAAAGAGGGGAAGAATGTAGCGACCCAAACTTTTATCAGTGAAAATTTTCCCTTCTTATAGTAATATCATATAGTATAATAACATAAAATAACATTATGAAACACAGTGCCACATCATGATTAAATAAACTACTAAATTCTACATGACCTTTAAACATAATTTTTACACTTTTTTTATTTTATTTTAAAAAATATGACATACAGGGTTGTGATCAGTATGTTGTTTAGAGTCCCATGGTAAAAACATAATTTTTGGTGGATATTAACATACCCTTATTAATAGTATTTTTACCATTATTAATAGTAATCTAAACATTATTAATATTAAATTGTCCAACTTAATAGGAATCTTACCAATGATATTATAAAAAAATTATCCATCCTTTAAGTTACAATATGATAAAAATAAATTATAGTGTTAGTATTTTTGTAAGTCATGAATATTTAATGATTAATTTAATAATTTAAAATAAAATTTATTTTCATAAAATTAATTAATAAACAAGTATTTATATGTCTTGTGATTATATAATAATTTTATGGGACCTTAATTAATTTTTCAATATGTTATAAAATAAATTATAATTTTAAAATTTTTATTTTTCAATTAAATTATTATCTATTTTATAATATAAATTAATCATATTTAGAAAATTATTCTTATATAATGGTTTCCATTTTTGAATTATAAATGTCAAAAAGTAGTTAGGGTGTAATTTTGATATTTTTTTAAATACTTTAATTTTTAGTGAATAGTGAAATTCAATAATTTACAAAATATGGAAAATAAATGAATTTTTTCATCATGCATGAGTCATGGATGATATAAATTGAAATATTTTAGAAATAAAATTATTTATTTACTATATTTAGTCATGAAATAATTACTATTTAATTTCTTGAGAAAAATTAATAAACTAATGAATTAAATATTGAGAAAACACCCCTCCCCTCCACTATATATACCACCCCTCCCAACCTCATTTCCACACACCTCTCAAGCTTCAACCCATGTATGAATTATTCCCAAACATATTCCTTATAACCTACCCCACATCTAGTATCTCTTGGTATCATCCAAATAACAATCCTAGGTTCCTTGAGGAGGATCTCAAGAGAATAATTCATGTGTTATTTTCTCTTTCTATTTTCTTTCAAAATCCTTTCAATTTTTTTTCTTTTCTTCTCTTATACTCAAGTTATCTTATAAATATTTTATGATAACTCCAGTATTATTGATATACTGGTTTTATATCATGTTAATTGAATATTATTCATTATACTCGTCCCTCCCTCTCTTTGTTTATAAAAAATGAAATTGTCTCCTGTGATGTGTTAATTTACCAACATCGTGGGCAATGCATTTCCATTTTCCTTCAACGCCATCAAGTATGTCAATAAAAACATTAAATGGTTGAAAAATTATTTTAATATGTATTTTTTAAACCCTTTTATGTTATGTAAACCAATTTTATACATAATAATAAATGGTATAACAAAACATGTTCGTTGAGATCCAAAAACTGCCCAAATTAAACTAAAACGATCATCATTAAATTTTAGCTAATGATTCATCCTCATGGTATATAACTAAATTCATTATAAGATAATTTAAACTCCTGAAACATCATTAATATCATGTAATATCAATTCATAACGTTTATCCATGTTCTACATCAACTGCAATTCATGTGTACATGTGAACCCTTCATGAAAGATAAGAAAAAGAAGACTCCCAAACAATGGATCTAAACTATATAACTCATCCGAAGGCCTGTAAAAGAACATAATAAAACTATAATTAATCATAATCATGTATAAAAGGTCCTGTAGTTGTTAATTAATGAATATAATATAATTATATAGAACATTAATATGAAGAAAGTGTCCATACACAAGCTTAGGGGAATTCTAGAGAAAAACTCTTTTTCTTCAGGTTTTCCCTCTTTCACTCCATTTTCAGTATGGTTATTCCTTAAAAATCCTTTATTTGTCATTATAATAAATTATCTGGGATATAATTGGTTACCACTGGTGTTTATGTCAAATAAATCGTCTTCCAAAAGAACTCTTCATTCAAAAACACACTTTTACTTCTCACTCATGGTTGATAGTTCTTGTATCAAGTATGTTATTCCGTCCTTCATTTGGGAAACCAAATTTTATGAATATATGATTTATTAAATGAAACCCATTACATTAAATGGGTTACTTATGTACGTGATTGATATATGTATATATGTCATCCAAGATAATGTTATGGTTATGATGTGACGGGGGTGCTCAAAATTATGTAGCACAATGTTGATGTTATGATGTGATAGGTTCACCCTAAATTATAAATCACCCCAATTCATTAGGTAATGGGATTAATATCATGATTTAATGTGAAATATTTGTGAATATGATTCTCTCTTTTTTCAAGACTATGTGAGGTAGTTAACAATTAAGACATAAGGTTTCATTTTTATGCATTGCCACTTTTCAAGACTTTTATTAATTCTTCCATTCATTTTTATGATCCTCTACATATGTTATGGTGATAATGATTATGATCACCCCATGTTGTATTGTCTCATGTTTTTATCCTCTTACTAGGATTTTATATCACCCCTTTTTATTTATATCTTTATGTGACTACGTGTACTAAGAAGAACTCAAGGGCCAAAACGAATATAGAGAAGAATAAATTAAATAAATGTTTGTGTTTTATGTTGTAAACATTGTGTATGGTATTATTTTTTCCAAGACACTAAACCATTGGATTTTTGTGGTGTAATTTTCTATGTTATTTATCATAAAAATTATTAAAAATTAATTTAATCAAATAAGGGTCACTGTATGTTTTTTGTGGCTAGTTACGAAATGGTGTAGGCTTCATTATAATGTGGCTAATTTGTTTAGTTCTATGGGGTTTGTGTTGTTAAAAGTTCGGTTGGTGTGGTACTTGTATAATAGTGTCCGTTGGGGAATTTATCTGGATTCACTTTTCAGTAGCTTTTGGATGGTCATACCCCTTAGATTGATGAATGCAAGTTTTGGGGTTTTTGGTTGGGTGTGTTTTCGATGCTTTCATACAAGAGTGCACCGATGCATGTGTGTGTGCGTGTGTGTGTGTTTGGGTTGTGGTGCGTGTGTGCGTACTTTTTTTGGGTGGTGGTGCATTCCTATGTTTCTTATTACTATCATTTGATGATTCTTCTTTTTGGGTTGTTTTATTCTACTTTGGTTCATCTCTATTTCCCTTGGCTATGCTATCCCTTGACCTCTATGCATGCTTGATGGTTGGGAGATGTTGTGGTACCTTCTGCTAGTTTGTAGGGGAACATGTGATGGGCTCTTGTGCTGCTGGCTGCTGTTCAATGTCCTTGATGGATAGTGTGTTGGTGGGTTGTTGGCGGTGTTAGTTTTGGTGTTTATTGTTGGTGTCACCTTTGGGTTTGACTACTTTTAGGTTATATGTTATATTGGCGGTCAAAGTTACTAGTTTCCTATTACTTCTTTGTGTGTTGTTCTTTTTAGACGTTGGGATGATGACGCTTTCTTATCGTCTATATTCTAACTGGAGGGGCTTCCCGAGGTTCATGGGCCATTTTAGTTTACTATTTGATTTGTATCTTGGGTGCCTTCCTTAGAGCTCTTGTGTTTTTCTTAGTCTTGGAACCTTGGTTCTTGGAGAAACCGTCATGTTTCACCTTTGGGTGATTTTTTTGTGATTCATTTTCTTTATACATACTTCATACTTTTTCCTTGAAAAATATCCTTAAAACCCCATAAAACCCATAAAAACCTCTAAAAATATAAGAACCATTAAAACTGCTAAAAATATGAGACACTATAAAGAACATTAAAACCCCTAAAGTTATAAAAATATACCATAAAAACTGATAAAAACATAAAAATCCTAAAAAACCCAAAAACACCAAAAAATTCAAGAAACCCCCAAAACATTTAAAATCCATAAAATGCTAAATACCCTATAAAGAATAAAAAACACAGAAAACCCCTATAAACCCTAAAAACCCTATAAATCCAAAAAAAAACATAATAAAAAGTACTAAAAATCATAAAACTCCAAAAAAACGTAAAACCCCCTAAAAATATGAAAAAACACAAAACCCCAAAAACCATAAAAAACCCTTAAACCACTAAAAGGCCCTAGAAAACCATCAAAACTCTAAACAAAAAAGAACACTAAAACACTAAAAGAACATAAAAACCCTAAAACCCTTAAAAATCCCAAAAAAAATATTCAAAACCATAAAATATATAAAAAACTCTAAAACCCAAAAAAACCCTAAAAACATTAAAAACCCAAAAATACCCATAAACCCTAAAACCCCAAAAAGTCTAAAAATCCTAAAAACTCTAAAAAACCCTATAAACCCTAAAAACCCTATAAACTTTTAAAATAAGCTAAAAATGCTAAAAACCCATGAAAAACATAAAACCCATAAAACCATAAAATCCATAAAAACCCTAAAAACCAATAAAAAATATAAAACCCCATTAAATTTCTAAAATCATAGATAAATTATTAAACACATTAGCACCCCTAAAAAACAAAAAAAAACCAAAATACCATAAAAACCCTAAAAACTATGAAAACCCCTAAAGACCCTCAAAATACCTAAAAACCCTAAAAACACTAAAACCCATAAAATCATAAAAGGCATAAAAATCTCTAAAACATAAAAAACAATAAAACTCCTTAAAACCATAATAAAATTCCCTAAAAACACTAAAAATCCCAGAAAAAAGTTCTAAAACCCCCTAAAAATACTAAGAAACCTTAAAACCTCAAAACCTCTAAAATAACCTAGAAATACCTAAAAAAATAAACGACCCTAAAAACTCCAAAAAAACATAAATGACCATAAAAATATTAAAACCCCTAAAACCCTAAAAATTCCTAACAACCCTAAAAATCCTAAACTACCACAAAAACCCAAAAAAAACCTTAAATAAATTTAAAACAAAAAATACCCCTAAAACCCTAAAAACCTCTAAAAACCCTAAAAATAATAAATATCTCAAAAACCCAAAAATTCTTGAAACCGTAAAACCCTAAAAACATTAAAAAGATACTAAAAACCCTAAAACACCATGAAAACCATAAAAACCCATAAATAACTAAAAAACAATTAAATCACATAAAACCCCATAAAACTAACAAACACTATAAAAACCCTTAAACTCACTAAAAATGTAAAAAACAATAAAACACTTAAAACCCCTAAAAATAAAAAAACCCCAAAAACCCAGAAAAAACAATAATAACCTAAAACCCCTAAAAATTATAACAACATCAAAATCTCTAAAAAACATAAAAATTTCTAAAAACCATAAAAATCCTTAAAATCCTTAAAAACCCAAAAAAATATAAAAACACCTAAAAACCCAAAAAACCTAAAAAACTCCTAAAATTCTAAAAAAATTAAAAATCTTAAAAAACATTAAAAACACTAAAAACCTTATAAATCCCTAAAATTCCTAAAAGAATCTTGAAAACCAAAAACACACTAAACGTCCCTAAAATTCTAAAGACCCTAAAATACCATAAAATAGTAAAAAACCAAAAACTCAAAAAATAATTAAAAACCCTAAAATCCCTAAATAATCCAAAAAAACCCAAAATCCCCGAAAAATAATATAAACTAATAATAACCCTAAAACCATAAAATCCCTAAAAACACTAAATACACTAAAAAGCTAAAAAATCTCGAAAACCCTTTAAAACAGAAAAACATTAAAAGACCCTAAAACCCATAAAACCCCCTGAAAACCTTTAAAAAATCCTAAAACCATAAAAACAATAAATTCCCCAAAATACTAAAACACACTAAAAAATATAAAACCCTTAAAAGTCCAAAAAATGTTTAAAAACACTAAAAAACTTAAAAAAAATCATAAAAAATATAAAAACCCTAAAAAACCATTAGCCCCTAAATACACTAAAAACCCTCGGAAAACCCCAAAAACCAGGCCAATACCTAAAAATCATAAAAAGCATAAAAAATCTAAGAAATCTATAAAAATCCCTAAAATGAAAAAAACCTAAAACCCGTGAAAACATTTAATAAAAACACAAATAAAAGGTACTAAAAATACATACAAATCTAAAAATCCATAAAAACAGTAGAAATATTAAAAATATAAAAACCCCTAAAAGTCCCTAGGGAACCCTAAAAACCCTAAATGATTTTAAACCCCTAAAAACCTTAATCAACCCAAAAACCCCTAAAAATCCGAAAAACCTAAAAAATTAAAAATCATGAAATACTCCTAAAACCCCAAAACCCCTAAAAACCATTAAAACACTGAAAATCATAAACTACTCTAAGAAATCCTAAAATCCCTAAAATCCCTAAAAATGAAAAAAAGACTATAAAAACCATAAAAATTCTTGAAAACCATAAAACCCCCTAAAATCCCTAAAAATCCCTTAAAACAATTATAACCTTGGACAACCTAAGATAAATCACTAATAACCCTGAAAACTCCAAAAAATATGAAATACCTAAATATCTAAAAAAAATTAAAAACCCTTGAATCCTTAAAAACCCTAAATATCACTACTCCTCTCTCTATCGCGATGGCGATTATCGGCTCCCTGGAAGACGACATCGCCGTAATTGATGGCTGTGGCGGTCCTACCCCTCCCAGGGATTGGAGGGGCAGCGGATGGGATTCCCCTGCAACTCGCTAAGCAGTAACTTCCCCCCCCCCATATACTAGAGATTGAGATTTTCTTGAAAGTCCCTCATTGCTAGAATGGTGTTCCCTCGGTCCTGATTTCTGCTCAAGAGTTTTCTTTTGGATCTTATCTTCTGGATCTAAAGCTGGTGGTTCGGTTTGGGAGGATCCGGACCTTTATCGACGTATTTGACAGGTTTTTTGCCTCGTCTTGGAATATCAATGAATGGAAAGTTGTAGGATTACTTGATGCCCACTATTTTTTGGTCTGATTTGGGAACGATGATGATTTTATCTCGGCCTAGGCTGTGGCTCCACAGATTGTCATCAGTTTTCATTTCTAATTGTTCTAGTGGAGCTTGGATTTCCACTTGAATTGTGACCCTCCAAGCATAGCGTTGTGGGTAACTCTTCCTAGACTTTCTCTCCCCTTCCAGAATTTGGCCATCCTTTGCGTCATTAGTAATCCCATTTTTCAATTTCATTGTATGGATGCATGGAAAAGCACTTCATGTCACCCCTTTGTGCCACAGATTTGTATAGAGGTGGATGTGTCCATGCCCTCAGTCAATTTGGTTTGTGTCGAGATTTAAAGTGAACTCTAGTGGCAACACCAAGTCTGCTATGAATCCTGGGTCTTCTTATGCTCGAATTGCTACAGGTTAGGCAATGTTGCATCTGTGTGCTAGCATGGAAGTGGCTCCTCCTCTTCTGTGCCTGGGCCGTCTTCTGCAGCTCCTTCAACGTTTGCTGAGATTGTGGTTGGGGAATCACCTCTGCAAAATATGGGAGGGTCAACTCTAAATAATAATGTGGCTAGCTACCCAAGGAGTCATGCTTATTCTAGTGGTGATGGGAAATTGGTGGCCACTCAGGAGGTGCGAGCTTCATCCATGGAGCCTCTCAATGAGTAGGCTACCTCCCCGGTGTCTGTTCTTGGTCACGAAGTGGAATCTATATAGGGGTGATGCATCATGAGGAGGAGTTAGTTTGTGCGGGGTCTGGGGACACTTCACTGAAGAGTGTTCCGCATCAACCGCCTGAGCCTAAGGTTAGTGATGTGTTTGATAGGCTGAATAATGATCTAGGAATAGTGTTTGGAAAAGTATTCAACGCTTCTGAAGCTGGAAGTAGCAGTCTTGAAACTGTCCGGGACTCTCGAGATGACCTGGTCATGACTATGCAAGCAACACAGGAGAGGGATGTGGTGTTGGGAAAATGTGCCGGTGGGCAAGGCATGGATGTTCCTGTGAACAACTGTTTTGATAGGCTGGCTGAGGAATTGGGCTCTGGGCAGGGACTTGCTATGGTTATGGTGACTCGATCTACTGAGCAGGGTCATACTACTCTGGTGGATTGGAAGGAGGGTGATTATGCATTGGCAGTGGTGGCATGCCCTATTTCACATGATGATTGTTATCATGAAATGAGGTCTTTTGTCCCGATTGCGATAGAAGTGTCAGACACATGTGCTTTTGAAAGGGCACTTGATGGTAAGATAAATGAGTCTAGGAAAATGGGAGATAAGGACAAAGGGAAGTCAATATACCTGGTTCTGAAAGATAGGGTTTTGGAGGACCCCAATGTGATGCAGGCGCCAGTGCAGGATGATTTTTTGCCGAAGGAATTGAATTCCCATGATCATTTGTTATGGGAGGACGACTCGAATGATAGTTTCTGGATGACATGAAATATGGATCAGATTTTGAAAGAAAGGGACCTACTTAGGGAACCTTTGGGAAAGAGAACTATACATGTGGCTTGCCCGAGGAGAGGTTTTTTGTAAGGTAAGCCTTTACTATTTTCTCTCTCAATCTGGAAGACAGTGCCAATATGCCCCAGTTCAAAAGTATGTGGCATGAACTTTATACTTGTGCATTGAACCAAGAGGTCATGGAGATTCCTGTATAGGAGAAGGACCAAGAGGACATGGAAATACCTTCTCATGGGACACATAGCTTGTCTCGGACCCAGAAAAGAAGGGAAAAGAAGGATTATTCTATGCTACCAAGGACTGTTCAAACCAGGGCCTCGTGTAGGGAGACGGATAGACAAAGGGAGTATTATGCTACGACACGGTATGAATCTTCTGAGTGGGACTCGGCATATCCTGATGCTGCTGACGGCTACGGTACAGATGGAGACCCATTTGGAGCCGGGCATGAGTATGATGACTTTATGGCTTGACTTTTTTGCTGTTTCTTTCTTTTGTTTCTTTCTTTCCTTGCTTTCTTCCCTTTTTATACTCCTTTTGGACTAGCGTCCTTTTATTTCATAAATTTGAGAGCTCCAGGAATAGCCTGGTCCTCGCATTTGCCTTCGCCCTAAAAACATTAATGACCCTAATAAAATATAAAACCCCAAAAAATATCTAAAAACCCATAAAACCTCTAAAAACATAAAAAAACATAAAAAATCTAAAACAACAAAAAACCCTAAAAACCCAAAAGAACATAAAAACACCAAAAAATACCCTAACTACCATATAAAACCTATAAAACCCAAAAGGACCTCAAAATCCATAAAATCCATTGAATACCCAAAAAACTATAAAAAACATAAAATGGAACTAAAAATTATGAAAACATAAAAAACCCTACGAAACCATGAAAACACCTAGAAAACCATAAATCCCATAAAACTATAAAAATCCTAAAACCACCTAAAACCCTTGAAAAACCACAAAACCCTAAAAACCCTTAAAACTAATAATAACTTTAAAGACACTAAAAACATAAAAACTCTAAAAAAACTTAAAACACTAAAAAAGTCCAAAAAATTAGAAAAAACAAAAAAAATACCCCTAAAACCCAGAAAACCTAAAACCCTAAAGAACCCAGAAAAACCATAAAACCCATAAAATACCTAAAAACCCTAAAAACCCTAAAAATCATAAAATTACCAAAAATCCCTAAGAGTAATTGAAAAAAATAAAAAATCCTAAAACCCTGAAAAATCCTTAAAAACCATAAAGCCCCTAAAATCCTTTAAAAACTTTAAAAACCCTAAAACCCCAATAAAAACAATAAAACCCCTTTAAACCCATTGAAAATTAAAAAATCTATAAAAACATAAAACCTAAAATACATCAAAATACCCAAAAACCCTAAAAACCATGAAAACCAATAAAAATAAAAAAACCCTAAAAAACCCTGAAAATTGTCAGAATCCCTAAAAACCCTAAAAACCATAAAATCCTAAAAATTGAATAAAAATCCTTGAAAATGTAAAAAAACCTAAAATCCATGAAAAAATTCTGGAAATAAAAAAATAACCAAAAATCATAAAACTGCAAAAAACTCAACCCCCCTATAAACCAACTAGCACCTCTAAAACCATCAAAACAAAAAATTGCGTAAAAAACTCTATAAATAATTTTAAAAACATAAAAATAAAAAAACTCTAATACCCCCCATAAAAAATAAAAACCCTAAAACCCCAAAAAACCATGAACGCCAATAAAAACCCTCAAATTTTCAAAAAAATCAAAAACTTTTAAAAAACCAAAAAATGGGAAAAAATACATAAAAATCCCTAAAAGTTTTAAAAACATTAAAAATCATGGAAAACACCTAAAAATTATAAAAGCTTTAAAAAACCACTAAAAACCATGAAACCCATAAAACCCTAAAAACATCTATAAACTATAAAAACCCTTAAAAAGGTAAAAAGGATAAAAAATACAAACAAACTCGAAAAAACCATTAACCCCCTAAAAAACACAAAAAAACCTAAAAGACCATAATGATCATAAAAAACCCTAAAACCCACAAAATCCCAAAAAAAATTAAAATCCCTCAAATACTTAAATAAAGTTGAAATACCTTAAAACCATAAAAATCCATAAAACCCACAAAAAACACTAAAAACCCTTAACACCCATAAAATATTTAAAAACATTTATATACTCTAAAAAATCATAAAATTCAAAAAAACTCAACAAAAAAACTAAAAAACCTAAAAAACTTGAAAACCCAAAAAACCCTAAAAAACCTTACAAAGCATCAAAATCCCTAAAGACCCTTAAAAACACAAAATACAAAAAAATAAAAAAATTTCTAAAAATCACTGATAATGTAAAAAACCATAAAAACTTTCAAAAACGCCATAAACCATAAAACCCCTAAAAATCTTTAAAAACCCAAAAAATCCCTAAAAACTAGTAAAAACTCTATAAACTATTTAAACCCATTAAAATGTTATAAAAAAATAAAATACAATAGAAACCCTTAAAAACTCAAAAAAACTCCAAAAACCAAAAAGACAATAAAAACATGGAAAACCCTAAAAACCCTAAGAAACTTTAAAAATTCATAAAAACCCGAAAATTACCTAAAACCCTTAAAACCATAAAAAATATAAAAAACCAATAAAACATAAAAATACCTAAAAACATAAAAAACATAAACCCTGAAAAACCTACGAAAACCTTAATACCCCTAAAAATATTAAAAAACCATAAAAACCATAAAAGACACTAAAAAATCTAAAAACCCTTTAAACCACTAAAAATGTATTTAAAAACTATAAAAAATAATTAAAACAGTAAAAACTAAAAAAAACTGTAAAAACCCAAAAGTCACAAAAAACTCAAAAAACAAACAAAACTCCTAAAAACACTAAAAAACGTTATAAACACTAAAAAACACAAAAACTATAAAATCATAAAATAACCTAAAAATCTAAAAGGACCTTAAAAGCTCTGAAAACACTAAAAAGATTAAAAACCATTAAAACCTTAAAGAATCCATAAAATTCCATGAAAACATAAAAAACACTAAAAACCTTAAAAACCCCATAAAAGCCATACGACCCATAAAAATAATTAAAATACCCAAATCCCCCAAAATACATAAAATCCACTAACATTATAAAAACCATTAAAACCCATAAAAAATTTATAATATTAAAAAAAACACTGTAAAACCTCAAAAACCCTAATAAAAATGAAAAACTATAAAACACATCAAAATCCCTAAAACACCTAAATACCCTACAAATTATAAAAATACCAAAAAAATATAAGCACCCTTAAACCCCCTGAAAACCATAATTCCTCTAAAAACATAAAAAATCTAAAATCCCATAAAAACCTAAAACCCACTGTATACTCTAAAAACCCTTAAACCCCCTAAAAAAGTTAAACATTTCCAAACACTCTAAAAAGGCATAAATCCTATAAGAAACAAAAAACCACTAAAAACTCAAAAATACCCTTAAAACATTGAATACCCCTAAAACTCATAAAAAACTAAAAAACCCTAAAACCATCAGAATCCCTAAAACCCTAAAAACCCTAAGAAGAATAAAAAAGAAGCCTTAAAAATCCAAGAAAACATAAAAAACACTAAAAACCCTGAAAACCTGAAGAATCCATAAATCCCACAAATACCTTAAATCCACTAAAATCTGTAAAAATCCATTAAACCCCAAAATTGAAAAAAACATTACAAAATCTAAAAACATAAAAAAAAATTAACACCAATGAACCCTAATCCCATTAAAAATAATAAAACACCTCAAAATCCCAAAAAAACTCTAAAAATCCTCAAAATCATGAAAATTATAAAAATCCCTAAAAATCCATAAAAACATAAAAAACCCTAAAATCCCATTAAAGAAAATAAAACCCATGAAAACCCATTAAAACCTAAAAAAACAAAAAAAACATAAAAACCCACTACATACTCTAAAAACCCATAAAACTGAAAAATTTGTTAAAAACTCTAAAAACATTAAAAACACTAAAAAATAAATAGAACCCTAAATACCCAAAATGACCATTAAAACGCATGGAAAATTAAAAACCCTGAAATCCCTAAATTTCACAAAAATCCCTAAAAACTCTAAAAATAATAAAATACTAACAAATCCATAAAAATGTAAAAAAACCAAAAAACTCTAAAAAAATCCTGAAAACCATAAAACCCCCAAAATCATAAAAAACCTAAAAACCCATAAAACCCCTAAAAGACTGCAAAAAACACTAAACACCCATATAACTATTAAAATGTACAAAATGTTAAAAACACAAAAAAACACTAAATATCTCTAAAAACTATAACCCCCCCCCCCCCCGCCCCCAAAACTCCAAAGGACATTAAAAACCTCGAAAAACCTAAAATATCATAAAAACACTAAAAATCCTAAAACCCCCAAAATCCCTAAAACCCTAAAAACCCCTAAAAACCCTAAAAATTCATAAAAATCCATAAAAATCCTTGAAAACATAAAAAACCCTAAAACCCTAAAACCCACTAAAAATCACCCCCCCCCAAACCTCAAAAAACCCAACAAACCCATACAAAACCTAAAAACCCACTAATCTCTAAAATCTCTTAAAACCCCCCAAAATGATAGAAAATGCTGAAAGTGTATTAAAACCCTTAAAACCCTATAAACTCAAAAAACCCCAAAACCCCCAAAAGACCCTATGACCTTGAAAAAACATATAAATACAAAAAACCCATTAAAACACCTAAAACCCTCAAATCCTTAAAAACCTAAAAACCCCAAAAACCATAAAACACTTAAAAATACTTAAAAATGACTTAAAACGTAAAAATATAGAAATTGAAAACCCCCTTAAATACAAAAAAAGGCCCTAAAACCTATAAAAACTCTAAAAACACACTAAAAAATCTAAAAAAACATTAAAACCCTAAAACATTAAAAAAACCTAAAAATCCTTAAAAATACTAAAAACTCTGAAAGAACCTTGAAAACCCAAAAATACCCTTAAAACCTTGAAAAAATTTAAACACGCTAAAAACCCCAGAGAACCATAAATTCCTACAATGTCCTTAAAACACGAAAAATCATAAAAATCTTAAAATCCCTAAAAATCTCTAAAAATCTAAAAAACCATAAAAACCAATAAAACCACCGAAAACCATAAATTAATTAAAAATAAAAAAACCCAAAAAACATAAAAATTCAATAAAAAGGTAAAAAAATTATCTCAAAAACACAAAAATCCTTTAAAACCATAAAAATTCCCAAAAATCCCCTGATAACTCTTCAAACCCCTCAAAATCCCTAAAAACACTAAAAAACTAAAACCCATAAAAATATAAAAAAGCCTTTAAAATCCATGCAAATGTAAATGACCCCAAAATCCTAAAAAACAACTAATAACCATAAAATACCTAAAAACCATAACCCCCCCAATCCCATAAAACCCAAATAACCAGCAAAATCTCTAAAAACACTTTAAACCCCTATAAATTTTAAAAAACTCTAAAAACCCTTAAAAACCCTAAAAACAAAAAAAAAACAAAAAAAACAAAAAGTCCCCAAATACCATAAAAACCCTAATACCCCAAAAAATGAACCTAAAATACTCAAAATCCCTAGAAATAAAAAAACCCTATAACAATACAAATCCTAAAAATCCCTAAAAATAAATGATAATATAAGAAACCTTGAAAACCTTTTAAAACCTCTAAAAACCATAATATTCAAAAACATTACAAACACCAAAATCCCTATAACCCACTAAAAACTCTAAAAACCCTTAAAACCCTTAAAATGTTAAAAACACTAAAACCCTTAAAAACTATGAAAACAGAAAAAACCCCAAAAAATAGAAAAATAACCCTAAAACGCATTTAAATCACTAAATCCCCTATAAATCCTAAAAATATTTAAAAACTCTACATACCAAAAAAATAATAATATATATATATAAATATCTAAAAAAATAAAAAAAACCTAAAACATGAAAAAAATATCGAAAACCATAAACCCTGAAAATAAATAAAAACCATAAAAACCAATTAAAATGATAATAATTTAGAAAATCTTAAAAACATGAGAATCGTAAAAAAACCAAAAAACCATTGAAACCCAAAAATACCCTAAAAACCTTAAAAATTGTAAAAAAAACCTGAAAACCCCTAAAAAAACATAAAATCCCTAAAAACCCTAAAACCATTGAATCGATAAAAAAATATTAAAAGCCCTAAAAATATACGAAAACTATAAAATCTCTTAAAAACCATTAGAACCCCTAATAATCCATAAAAACCATGAAAACCACTAAAAAATTTAAAATTTCCTGAAACATATAAAAACATTAAAAAATGTTAAATATTTCTTAAAAACCTTCAAACCCCTAAAAATCTAAAAGGCCCTAGAAAAAAAAAATACATTAAAATTCAAGAAGACACCTAAAAACCCTAAAAAAACTAAAAAATCATAAATACCAAAAAATCCTTAAAAACCATAAAAGACCCTAAAAACCATAAAAATTCTAAAAATACCTGAAAACATAAAACACCCTAAAAACCTAAACAACACTCAGAAACCATAAACCCCTCTGAAAACCAAAAAATCCTAAACACCCAAAAATACTAAAAATATAAACACACATAAAACCCTTAAAAACTTTAAAAAGATAAAAAAAATCCTTTAATCCCCTAAAAGCTCAAACAAATCCAAAACCCAAAAATACACTAAAACAATGAAAACCCCAAAATCCTTGAAATATCCACCGAATCCCAAAAAAAATAAAATGTAAAAAACCCCTAAATATTAATCAAAATGAAAAAAATCCTAAAAACCCTGAAAAACCCCTAAAATCAATAAAAACCCAAAAATCTAGAGAAAAAACATAAAAATATAATAACCAATTAAAAACTCAAAAAACCATTTAATCCCCTAAAACATTAAAAACTATAAAATCCCTAAAAACCAATTAAAATCGAAAAAAAAACATAAAAAACATTAAAACTCCAAAAAGGATCTAAAAAAACTAAAACCCCCAAAAACCCTCAAAACTACTAAAACCCTGAAACACCCTAATATTCATAAAAAACACATAGAATCCCTAAAAATGTAAAAACATTAAAATCCCTAAAAAAACCCCTGAAAACCATAAAACCCATAAAAATCACAAAATATGTTAAAAAACCGTTTAAACCCTACTAAACCAATAAAAACTATAAAACCATTTAAAACTCTAAAACCATTTAAAACACTAATATCATCAAAAAAGTTAAAAATTATAAAAATCCTTAAAAACCCTAAAAACCTAAAAGGTAGTAAAACCCTAGGAAAAACTTAAAATCCATAAAATTCTATAAAACCTTGGAACCCACAAAATTCAAAAAAAAACCTAAAAACATAAAAACCAAAAAATTGTAAAAAATCCCACAAAAATATCTAAAAACATAAAAATTCCAAAAACCCCATTAAACCTTAAAACCACTAAAAACCCAAAAAACCATTAAAAACCCATAAAATGTTATAAGCGTTAAAAACGTTAAATAATCTAAAAACCCACAAAAACCCTAAAAAAATATTAAAAATATTAAACCAAAAAGACTGTAAAACCCTAGAAAAAACATAAAAACCCCAAAACCATAAAAACCCTTAAAACCTTTCAAAATACCAAAAAATTCTAAAAACACTAAAACCCGTAAAAATCCAAAAAAAACCTTAAAATTCATGTTAAATATAAAAAACCAAAAAACACTGAAACACCCCTAGAAACCATAAAATCATATAAAAACATTAAAAACACTAAAAACCATAAATATTTTAAAAATGACTAAAAATATTAAAAACCATGAAAACCACTAAAAATGATAAAAAAAACTCCAAAAAACTATAAAAATGTTACAATCTCTAAAAAACCATTATTTCCCAAAATATCCTAAAACCCTAAAAATAAAAATAATAACAATGAATAAAACTAAACCCCCTTAAAACCCCTAAAACACATTAAAACCCTAAAAACAATAAAAAACATAAAAAATCATGACAAATCCTTGAAGGCATAAAAAACCTAGAAACACTAAAAAACCTCAAAAACCAAAAAAAACCAATATAAACTTTAAAAACTCAAAAAACCCATAAAAATCATAAAAAAACAAAAAAAAACTAAAACCAATTAAAACCCCAAAAAATGAAATAAAATTTAAAAAAATATTAAAATAATTAAAAACCCAAAAAACTCAAAAAAAAACCCTATAAACTCCAAAGGTCCCTAAAAACACTGAAAAAATTAAAAACAAATAAAAAACCTAAAAAGGTACATAATCTCTAAAAAAATTAAAAACCCTATAAACTATAGAATTCCTAAAAAATCTCTAAAAAAACCTAAAACCAAACAAAACTAAAATCCTTTAAAAACTCCTAAAACCATAAAACCCCTAAAGAACTTTAAAACCCTAAAAACCATAAAACATTAAAAACACTAGAAAATATGAAATCCATTAAAATCACTAATACTTTAATAGTTTAAAAAACTCTAAAATCCTCTGAAACACTAAAAACTTAAAAATACCCAGAAATACCCAGAACACCCTAAAAAACACTAAAAACCCTAAAACCCCTGAAAACCTGAAAACCCACAAAATTCTAAAAACCCCTAAAAACCTAAAAAACATAAAAAAAAGTAAAAAATCCCTAATTTTTTTAAAAACATTAAACCCCCTAAAAACCCTTAAAAACTTTTGAAAATCATAAAACCCAAAAAACCCATTAAAAACTCTAAAAACCATAAAAATATCAAAAAACACTTATAAATCCAAAAGAATATAAAAAACCTAAAAACCCTAGAACCACAAAACCCCCTAAAAACCCTACAATTCCAAAAAAAACCCTAAGAACCATAAAATTCCAAAAAAATCACTAAAAGTCCCTCAAAAATTTAAAAACACTCTCAAAACCATAAAAACCCTTTTTAAAAACCAAAAACACATAAAACCACAAATAAATATTAAAACACCTTCAAACACGAAAAATCTCTAAAAAACATCAAAACCATAGAAACTCAAAATGAACCCAAAAGAACCAAAAAGTCAAAAAAACCTGAAAAACCTAAAATAATAAAAACCATAAAAACCATAAAAACAAAAAAAATCCTCAAATTCTTTAAAAACATAAAAAACCCTAAAAACCCAAAAAAAACCCTCATAAAACCATACAAATCCTAAAAACCTAAAAAACCATGAATACTTAACAATCAAAAAACACATAAAAATCAAAAAAACCAATAAAAACTATAAAACCACTTTAAACCACTAAAAATTTTAAAAAATATAAAAAATCGTTAAACCCTTAAAAACATAAAGACACTAAAAACTTAAAATGATCCTAAAAACCCTGAATTACTCTAAAACCAATAACAAGCCCTGAAAACCCTGAAAACCGCCAAAATCCCTAAAACTGTAAAAACATCGAAAATCCATAAAAATCCTAAAACTACCCTAAAAATCCCTAAAAACCTTAAAAACCTTAAACCCGACTAAAATCCCAAAAATCCATTCAATCCCCTAAAATGTTAAAAATATTCAAAAACGCTTAAAACCCTAAAAACAAAAAAAACTTAAAACCCAAAAAACCAAAAAAACCCAAAGAACCATAAAAATTGATAAAGACTAAAACCATCAAAATCTTAAAAAACCATAGAAAACAATAAAATTATTAAAAGGATAAATAACATCTAAAGTCTATGAAAATGTAAAAAAAACCTTAAAAACGTTAATCCCCAAAAAACTGTAAAAAACTCTAAAACCCATAAAAACAAAAAAAAACCCCATAAAAATAACTAATAACTCAAAAAGCCCTTAAAAATGATAGAAATGTTAAAAAAATATATATAAACCTTTAAAGCCTACAAAATCACTAAAAACAAAAAAAACCATTAAAACCCTAAATTCTTAAAAACCCTAAAACCCATTTAAATTGTTAAAACCATCATATTCCAAAAAAACCTAAAAACAATAAAATTCGTAAAAAAGAAGTAAAAATATCTGAAAACATAAAAAAACCATATAACCTTGAAAACCCCTAAAAACCACATGAATCCTAAAAACCATAAAAAACCCTAAAACCGTAAAACCCATAAAAACCTAAAAACTATTGAAAACTCTAAAAACCCATAAAACTCCTAAAAATATAAAAAACTATTAAATCACTTTAAAACTCTTAAAATATAAAAAATACCTCTAAAACCCAAAATAACTTAAAACCATGAAAAATGATAAAGCCCCAAACAACCCTGAAAATCCCTAAAAACATCAAAATCCCTAAAAACCATAGAAATTCCAAATAATCAAAAAAATACCTAAAAATACCTAAAAATATAAAAAACCCTAATAAATGAAAACCCAAAAAAACAAAAAAACCCACTAAAAACCATAAAACTCCTAGAAAACCCATAAAAACCTAATCAAATAAAAAACTAAAATCCCATAAAACCCTTAAAAACCCCCTAAAACCCCTCAAAATACCTAAATATGATAAAAACCATAAAAATAAAAAAAACAAATTCATAAAAATCCTTGAAAACATAAATCACCCTAAAAATCCCAAAATATCATAATGCCTAAAAAACTCTAAAAAATCTTAAAAACCTAGGAAACAGACTAAAAAATATAAAAAACCATCAAACCCATAAAAATGTTAAAAAAACTAAAAAAACTGTAAAACCATAAAAAGTTCAAAATACCCTGAAAACCAAAGACCATAAGAACACTAAGAAATCATAAAGCACTAAAAAACTATTAAATACCATAAAACCCCACAAAATTCCTAAAACCCTTAAAACCAAAAAATACTTAAAAATTCCATAAAAACATTGAAAATGTAAACAATCATAAAAATCTTGATAACCCCCTGAAAAAGATAAAACCCCTAAAACATTATAAAACCATCAAAACCCATAAAATCACTAAAAACTACTAAAAACAATAAAAAATTTGAACCCCAAAAAATGATTAAAACATTAAAAACCATAAAAAACTCAAAAATACCCTACAAGACACTAAAAAAATATACTCCCATGAAAAGCACTAAAATCCCTAAAAAACCAAAAAACCCTAAAACAATTCAGAATTCCTAAAATCCCAAAAAATCATAAAAAACATAAAATTATTGAAAATGTAAAAAACATAAAAAACATGAAAATCCAATGAGAACCATGAAAACACTTAAAAACTAAAAACCATAAAAACCAAAACACCACTAAAAACTATAAAAACCCTTTTATTCCCTAAAAACGTTAAAAAAAATCAAAAATATATTAAATCCAAAAAATATCAAAAAAAAATCTATAGAAACCCAGAATCAACCTAAAAAAATGAGAAACCCTTAAATCCCTAAAAAACCATGAAATCCCCTAAAATCCTTCAAAATCCATAAAAATCCTAAAAACCCATAAATATCATAAAAATCATAAAAATGCACTAAAAATACCTAAACACATAAAAACAACTAAAAACCCTAAATAACAGTAAGATCCATAAAAACATTGGAAAATGTAAAAAATATTTAAAAATACTATAAACAAATAAAACCCTAAAAAACCACTAAAATTCTAAAAAAAATTAAACCCTTGAAAATATAAAAAAACAGAAAAAACATAAAAGCTATAAAGACCCTTAAAACGAAAAAGACCATAAAAATCCTAAAAACCCTAAAAAATTTAAAAACCCATTAAAAACCTTAAAAGTATTCAAAATACCAAAAAAACTCCCAAAAAACTAAAAAGCCAAAAAACGCTCTAAAATCCACCAAAAATGTAAAAAATCCTAAAAATCCCTAAACCATAAATACACCTGAAACCCTTAAAACCTCAAATAACATAAAAAAACCTATAAATTAGTAAAAATATAAAACCCCTTAACACCCCTAAAACATTAAAGAACTCTAAAAACCAGAAAACCGCTAAAAAATCAAAATAACCCTAAAACCCCAAAAAACCAAAAAAACCCTAAAAACCCAAAAAAAATCCAAAAAAATCCTCTAAATTCCATAAAACCCTTAAAAACTTTAAAAACCCAAAAATCCCAAAAAAAACCCATAAATTCCAAAAAAACCCTAAAAACCACCAAAAACTATAAAATTCCTAAAACCCCCTAAAAACATTAATTAACTCTAAAAACATTTTAAAACATAAATAATTTAAAAAACCGTAGATACCTAAAAAGTACCTAAACCATTAAAATCCAAAAACCCTAACATCCATAAAAACCGTTCAAAATCCATAAAAGACATCAACATCATAAAAATCTGAAAATATAGCTAAAAAACCTATAAACACAAAAACCCTAATAACCCTGAAAACCATAAAAACCCAAAAAACAATAAAAACCATACAAACCCATAAAAGCATAAAACTTCTCTAAAAAAACTAAAAACTCTTAAAACCCTAAATAACGTTCAAAATTTCTAAAAACCTTAAAACCCAGAAAAAATAAAAAAAATCCAAAAAAAATTAAAGACCCAAAAACCATAAAAACCATAAAATCTATAAAAATCCATAATAACCCCTAAAATTCCATAAAACCCATCAAAATTCCTAACAACAATAAATCCTTAAATACCCCAAAAACCCAAAAACCGATTAAAATCCAAAAAAATACTTAAAAAACCCTGAAAACTCAATAACCCCTAAAAACCTTGAAAAACCCCTTGAAAATAATAAAAACACCTAAAAAACATAAAAAACCAAAAACTCCATAAATACCCTAAAACCATTAAAGATCAAATTTTTTTTAAATCCCTAAAAATGTTTAAAAACAATAAAAAATCTTTAAACCCCAAAAAATTGAAAAAATACTATATAAAAATTAAAACACCATTAAAAAATTGAAGACCCATAAAACCCTCAAAATCCCTAAAGACCTAAAAAACCCAAAACACCATATAAATCCTAAAAATTGACTAGAAAATCTCTATAAATATTAAAAACCATAAAAATGCTAAAACATCCATGAAAAACTAAAACCCAAAAAATATAAAAACTTCTTAAAACCCCAAATGCCACTAAAAACTCAAAAAAACATTAAGACACTAGAAAACATTAAAAAACTCTAAAAAATGAAAATTATAAAAACTAAATAAATCGAAAATTACTATAAGATCCTAAAAAATATGAAGAACCCATAAAACCCTAAAACCACATAAAACCCTCAAAAACCCTTATAAAATTAAAAACCCTCAAAAACCATAAAAATATCATAAACTCAAAAAAATCTCTCATAACATAAAAAACCCCTAAAACCCAGAAAAATCCTACAATCTATAAAAACCCTAAAAACCATAAAAACCCCTAAACTCCTGCAAAATCACAAAATAACTAAAAACAAAAAAAAACCATCAAATCTCAATGACGTTTACAAACACTATAAACATTAAACACCTAAAAAACAAAAAAAATTCCTAAAATCCCAAAACAACATTAAAGCCATAAACCCCTAAAAACAATAAAACCCCCTAAAACTCCCCAAAATCTCTCAAACCCATAAAAACCATAAATAGTTTAAAAATATTAAAATATATCTGACAACATAAAAATACTGAAAACCCCATAAAAACCCTTAAAAACCATAGAACACCTAAAACTATAAAAAACCATAAAAACCCCATAAAAACACTAAAAATAACTAAACACTCTAATAAACCATAAAATCACTAAAATGTTTAAAAAATTTAAAAACATTAAAACCCCTAAAAACTCATTCCCCTATAAAATTTCCAAAAGTCCCTATAATCCACGATTAACCCTAAAAACCGAAAAAAACATAGAACCCATCAAAATCCCTAAAAATGCTAAAAAACACTAAAACCATAAAAATCCAAAAAAGGCCCTGAAAATCCATGAAAACGTAAATAACCCTAAAAACATTAAAAAATCCCTCAATACCATAAAAACCTAAACAACCCCTAAAAACCCACTAAAAATTTTAAATAACATTAAAATGACTAAAAACATTAAAAAAATCTAAAACACCTCACAATCCCTAAAAATAATAAAAAACCTAAAAAAACCAATAAAAACATTAATACACTAAAAAAACCATGAAAAACTCCAAAACCCCCCAAAACCCAAAATACTCTTAAAAACCATAAAAAAATGTAAACCACCCCTACCCGCCCCCCACAAAAGAATCTAGAAACATTAACAGCATTAAAATACCCCCAAAACCCTAAAATCTCTAAAAACACGTAATGTCCTAAAAACACTAAAAAATACTGAAAACACTAAAAACCATAAACATGTAAAAATGAATCTAAAACCATAACAACCACTGAAATCCAAAAACTCATAAAAATTAAAAACCCCTCAAAACACTAAAACACTAAAATACCCTAACAACAAGGAAAAAAACCATAAAATCTCTAATTTTTTTAGAAAACCCAAAAATCATAAATACCCATAAAACCTAAAATACCTTAAAAACACTAAAACCCCTAAAAGACCCTAGAAATCCAAAAAAAAAATTCCCCATAAAATCCTAGTAGACCATAAAAACCCATAAAACCCTAAACAAAATTAAAAACTTAAAAACCTAAACCAACCATAAAATTCAAAAAACACGTAAAAATATAAAATACTTAAAATTCCCCTAAAACCCTAAAACCCCCAAAAACCTGAAAAACACTGAAAATTCTAAAAAACCCAAAAATATTCTGAAAAACCAAAAAACATTGAAAAGACCATAAATACCATAAGACCCATAAGAACCATAAAACAAAATAATAACCGTAATAAACCAAAAAAAATATGTAAAAACCCTTAAAATCCTTTAAAGTGTTAAAAAACTCCCAAAAAACTTAATAACCTGAAAAAACATAAAATCCCCTAAAACCCATAAAAACCAACAGAAATCCAAAAAACCCCCAAAACCCTAGAAACCTTCCAAACACCACAAAATCCCTTAAAACCCTAAAATTCTATAAAAACAATAAAATCCTAAAAATCCATAAAAAAATAAATACTTCCTAAAAACCCTAAAACCCCTAAGAAAAATACCTAAAACACAAAAAACTCCAAAAATTTCTAAAATACCCTAAAAATCATAAAAAAAATTAAAACCCTAAAAACCATAAAAACACTAAAACCCCTAAAAGACCCATGAAAACCACAAAATCACTAAAGGACCCTATATCCCCTAAAAAAACCTAAATATCTATAAAAAAATCATAATAACCCTAAATCTCTTAAAAACACTAAAAACCTAAACAACCCCTGAAACCCAAAAAACCCCTAAGAACATTAAAAATCTTAAAACTCACATAAAAACCAAAAACCCTCTAAAAACCCTATAACATTGAAAATATAAAAAACCCTAAAACGGTAAAAAAAATCCCAAATACCCTAAAAATATTAGAAGTATAAAAACCCTGAAGCACCCTCAATGCACCAAGATTCTCTAAAAACATTAATATCCTGAAAAACTCATAAAAACCCTAAAACACTAAAAACTCTAAGAACCCCTTAAACCCCTAAAAATACTAAAAAACTCTAGAATACCTTAAAAACCCTAAAAACATAAAAAACCATAGAAAAACAAAAAAACTATAAAAATACAAAAACCCAGAAAAACCCTAAAAACCCTAAAAATGTCAAAATCCCTAAAAACCATAAAAACCATAAAATTACTAAAATATTTATAAAAATCCTGAAAATGTAACAATCCCTAAAATACCTGAAAACCCATAAGGGAAATCCACAATACCCCTAAAACACCAAAAATTTATAAAAAACCCTAAAAATCTTAAACACTTTAAAAACCCTAAAATCTCTAATATAAACAAGAATATCCTAAAAACAGTAAACGTACCTAAAAACCCTAAAAACCCATAAATGACCATAAAAATCACAATAAAAATAAAAAATAATAAAAAATTTAAAAACCCTAAAACCCCTAAACACCAATGAAAACCCTAAAAACATTACTAAAAATAAAATACCACTAAAACCCTAAACACCCCTACAATCCGAAAAACACTAAAAATCCTAAAAACCCTAAAATTTGTGAAATCCCTAAAAAACCAAAAGTAATTAAAAATAACCTAAAATCCAATGAAAACGATAATAACCCATAAAAATTTAAAAAAACAATAAAACCCATAAAAATAACAAATAACCACTAAAACTCTAAAAGCCCTTAAATCCACCAAAAACATTAAATAATCTAAAAAACCTTAAGATCCCTAAAATATAGAATAATATAATACCCTAAAAAAACTATTACCCTAAAAACCATGAAAAGCCCCTAAAAATTTCTAAAACTGTAAAAAAACTAAAAACTATAAAAATCCTTCAAGATACATAAAAATTATTCGAAAAGGTAAAACCCCTAAAAATCTCAAATACCCTTGAAAACTATAAAATCAATTAAAAACCAAAAAACCCTAAAAACCCTTAAAATACATAATGAAAAACTTAAAACTCTAAAAACCCTTTAAACCCATAAAAATGTTTTTAAAAATAAAAAATTCCAAAGTCCCTTAAAATTCCTATCAATCTCAAAAAACCCCTAAAATCTAAAAAAGGCTATAAAACTAAGGAAAACCCCTAAAATTCCTAAACCCCCTTGAAAATCCATCCTAACCCCACAAAATCCTTAAAACCCATAAAAAATTGAAAATTCCATAAAAAAACTAAATATCCCTCAAAATATTTAAAAACATAGAAAAACAAAAAAACACTGAAAAGACCGCTAAAAATCCGAAATAGATCCAAAAAACCCAAAAAAACAACTAAAAACTCTAAAAACCCTTAAAATCCCTAAAATGTTAAAAACTATAAGGAAACTTATAAACCCAAAAAAACACTCTAAATCCCAAAAGGATACTAAAAACCCTAAAAACTCTAAAAACCCTTTAAAACCCTAAAAACTCTTAGAAACCCTAAAAACCCAAAAAACCCAAAAAAACCCAAAAAAACCCGTTTAAATCCATAAAAACATTAAAAACCTTAACACCCTGATTTTTTTTTGAAAATGATAAAAACAGCTAAAACCTTAAAAATTACTGAAAACCCATAAAAAATTAAAAAGCAATAAAACAACTTAAAACCCCAAAAAAATTAAATTTTTAAAAATACTACAGTAAACCATAAAAACACAAAAAACACTCAAAAAACACTAAATACACCAAAAACCCATAAAACCATGAAAAAAATTAAAATCCCTAAAAAACCCTAAAAACCCCAAACCCGATCAAATCCCCAAAACCCAAAATAAACATAAAATAATAGATATCCTAAAAATTCCCTAACCCCCCCACCCAAAAAAACCTAAAAATCCAAAAAACCAAGAAAACCCCCATAAAATGATAAAAACCCCCTAAAAACATTTAAAATACTTAAAAATACATAAAACCACTAAATATACACTAAAACACTAAAAACATTAATAACCCTAAAAGGTTAAAAACTCTAAAATCCTTTAAAAAACTAAATAATAAAAAACCTAAAAAACATAAAAAACATAAAAACCCTAAAAACACTCAAAATCCCTAAAAACCCTAAATATCATAAAAATAATTAAAAATACCTAGAATTACATGAATTTGTAAAAAAAACCCTATAACCATGAAAGACCACTAAAAACCAAAAAAACCCTAAAACCTAAATAACCCTAAATCACTACTAAAAACTCAAAAAACCCATAAACCCCCTAAAAATGTCTAAAAAATATAAAAAGCCATAACACCCCCAAAAAATAAAATAAGAAACCGTAAAAACCCAAAAGTCACTAAAACCCAGAAAACCCCTAAAACCCCTAAAAACCCTAAAAACCCTAAAACTCCTCAAAATCCTTAAAAATTTTATAAACTATAAAAATATAGAAAAAATGATAAAAATAACTATAAAAAAACCCTAAAACCATCAAGAAACCATGGAAACCATAAGAACACTAAAAAACCCATAAAAACATCTAAAACCCATAAAAAACCTAAAACCCACTAAAAATCTAATAACCCATTATAGACTAAAAACATTAAAAAACACTAAAACACCATAAAACCCCTAAAATTTTCAAAACCCCCTAAAACCCCCAAAAGATCCTAAAAACCCTGAAAACATTAAAAATAGTAAAACAATCCATGAAAACCCATAAAAACCATCCAAATCCCAAAAAACCCAAAAACCCAAAAACCATAAATATTCTAAAAATCACTAAAAATACCTGAAAACGTAAAACACCCTAAAAACCCTAAAACTTCATGAAATACCTAAAAACCCATAAAAACCTAAAAACCCCTTTAAACCCTTAAAAACGCTAAGAATCACTATAACCATTAAAAACACTTAAAACCCATAAAATGTGAATTTTGGAAAAATACTATAAAAAACCATTAAACCCCAAAAAACTGAATTTTTTTCCTTACAAATGAAATATTCCCTTAAAAATCATGAAAACCATTCAAAATTAAATAAATATCTAAAACCCCTAAAAAACCTCAAAATCATAAAAATCCTAAAAACTCTAAAAACTATAAAATTAGAAAATCCATAAAAATCACTAAAAAGGTAAAATAGGGAAGTGGTTGAAGAAATGGTGATCTTGGGTTGATTTTAAATTATTGTGCATGTATTAGTTCCCAAAGGGGAAAGGCTATAGTAGTTTTCTGATCTTGAAAATCAAACTTATGAATTCTGGGGTTTCACAGAATTGAAGATGACTATAATGGGGAGTGGTTTTTACCACATGGTGTTCCCCTTAGATGAGATGAAAAGAAGGGCCTGGATCCTTGGATCAATTTAACTCAAGCCAAGGCTCCCTAGAATCCAAGAATGGGATCACAATTTGGACCCATCAAATGTTAAAAAAACCTTCACGCAAGTGTGGATTCACATTTGAATGTTGAATTGGTTAACATAGAATCCCATGATACTATGGAATATTCCTTATTAAGTTGGATTCTCGATTCATATTGATAGGGAAACCGACAACCCAAGGTATGGGCACTAAGAAAGGGTGCTGGTTGAGGTTCACTTAGCCAGTACCAAGGTTGAGGAGGTAGCCCTTACCACCATTGATGATACTCTGAATTTAGAGATACAGTATGAGAGGAGACCCATGTATTGTGGAAATTCATTTGTAATGTTGTATATTTTGGTGAATACCCATAGAAGGGGGGTTAGGGAAAAGGAAAGGGTTGTTCACATCCCATGAATAATCATCCCCCTCTTAGGGGAAAATCGACACCTTCCCAATCAAGATCATGTTCTGGAACTGCAGAGGGCTTGGGAACCCCCCCACGACCTGAGCCCTTAGTCACTTCTTCTCTACCTATAGTCCAATGATTATAGGCACTACTGAAACAATGCTTAATTTTGATGACTGTATTAGTAAAAGGTGTTCCAACCTTGGATACTCCCTTGTCTCGCATAATAATACTGAAGGTGGCATGTAAATCTTATGGGTACTCAAGCATGTCGACATGTAGATTATCTCATATGAGATGAGTAATAAAATCATTTCACTCTTGATATGGACTCATGAAAACACTCTAAAGGTATCATTTATCTATGCATCATGTGTACACACAAAGAGGAGGCATCTCTGGAGCAATATAATCCAAACCAGTGGAAAAATCTAGCAAAATTGGATAGTGATAGGGTACATCAATACAGTCCAAAGGCCTGGTGAAAAGACAGGGACCTCCTTCTCCCAGATTGCTGTAGAGGAATTCTCATGTTGTCTGGGTCAATGCAACCTCATCGAGGCCCCCATTGTTGTAGCCCAATTCACATGGGGAAGACACACCATCAACAGAAGGCAGGAGAGCAAGATCGACAAATCTTTTACTCAGATTAATGATCGGGAACACCTTACGACATTATAGGATTCACTCTCCCAAAGTTCAACTCTGATCACAATCCTATAATTGTGGAAACAAGAGGGGGTGACAGGTGGTAGCTTTCAATCCCCTTTAAATTCCACAATGCTTGTCTCAAAATCATAGGTTGTAGATAAGTGATTATGCAAGGATGGAATTTCATATTCCATGGTAGCCCACATTTTATGATGGCTTCCAAACTTAACAAAATCAAAGGGCTTCTTAGGGAGTGGAGCAAGGCCTCCTTCTACAAGCTTGATGATGAAATCAGGGTGTCTAAATCACAGCTTGCTGCATGTCAGATTAATAACCATTAGTTGGATGCTTCTTCTAGGGAGGATCTAAAGTTTCACTGCAAGCTTGATGATCTCTTTTGATTTAAGGACAAGCTGGCCAAAAACCAATTCAACATGAAATGTATTAAGGATGGTGATAGGAACTCCAAATTATTTCACTATCATCGCAGGGGGGGAAACATCAAAAATGGCTGAATGTTGTCTGAATTAATGGCATGACTTTCACAAACAAAAGAGATATCTACAGCACCATTTTTGGATAATTTGAGAATCATTATAATGATTCTAGAAATGAATGGACCCTTAACCTCATGGTCTCTATCACTCCATGCATTGTAGACTTCTAAAATAAATTCCTCAAGGATGTTCCTCTTAAAGAGGAGGTGATAGCCACCCTCTTCTCGCTAAACATGGAATGTTCCCCTGGTCTGGATGGATTTAGCATTAAATTCGTCATGTTCTACTGGGATATCATGCTCATTGAGCTCACCAATTTTATTAGAGAATTCTTCCTCCCCTGCTCATTACCTCCTGGTACCATCTCAAACTTCTTTGCTTTGCTGCCCAAAAAAGATAATTCCATTGAGATATGTGATTTCCATCCTGTTGTTATCGGAAACACCATTCCAAAAATCCTAAGCAAGATCCTTCCTCTCAAGATGGGGAGGATCAGACAGGATCATATTACCCTAAATCAATTTGGGTTTGTCTCTGGCCGTAGTATCCAAAAATACCTATACTCAGCAACATAAGGCATCAACATCATGAAGAAGGTTTTGAAGCACATGATTTTTGATTTGAAGCTGGATATCTTTAAAGCCATTGACACCATCAATTGATCTTTCATTATTGGTGACCTGACTAAGAATAGTTTCACAACTTCATTCATTAAATTAATTAACAACATTATTTCTTGTTCCATGATTTATGTTCTCATCAACGGATCCCAAAGAGGGTTATTCCAATGCTCATGTGGCGTTAGAAAAGGAGACCCTCATTTATACCAAATCTTTGTGATCGCAGAAGATTACTTGAGCTGATGCATTATTGACCTTGTGCAGGCAGGTCTCTTTACCCCAATCAAGGCATAAAAGGACCTTTTTGTGCCCTCACATATGTTCTATGCTGATGACGTCCTTCTCATCGGGCAAGACAATAAGCAGACCTTTCTCCATGTCAAAAGGATCTTCCAACACTATGACGATGTTGCTAGCCAAGCGACTAGCTGGAACAAATCATACATTATTTTTGGAAAGGGGGTCTATGTTCAAAGAAAACATCGCATTTTCAGTTCTCGGGTCATAACGAGGGGATCCCAATCCTTTATGTATCTGGGAGTTCCTTTATACCGGTGGAAAGTGAAAAGTTGACACCTTAATAGCATCTCGTGTAAAATTTCCCAACAACTGGCAAGATGGAAAGGGAAAACTCTATTATAAGCAGACAGAGTTTGATTGATCAATTTCGTCATCATGTCCATGTTAGTACATTCCCTTTCCATTTATAGATGGCCCACAAGCCAGATAAAAAATTTGCAAGGTAAGATTCAGAACGTTTCCTAGACAGGATGCATTGACGAAAGGAAATTAATCTCTATTGCGTGGAAGAAGTGTACTAAACCCACTAATTTGGGTGGAATAAACATTAAATATCTCAATAAATTAATTATTCCATCATTGGGAAATTTACCTGGATTCTATTCAATCCACAAGACGAGGCTCTCGATTTTCTAAGGGAAAGGTTCATCCCCAAACACTATGATGGCTTTGTTGGTAACATCCCTTCATCAGTCTGGACTATGATCAGATCCTCATATAGAGACATCGTCTCTCAATAAAAATGGATAGTCTCAACGCACTCAAACATGAACTACTGGACAACTACCTATCTTGAAAGGCCAATCAACGACTTTGTATAGCCTCCCCCAACCTGCAGCGCCTCTCTATTGACGACTTAAACAACAGGATGGGGAGATCAATGGGAACCTTCTTGAAAACATAATCTAGAAAATATAGAATTATCATTTCACTGACATGGATTGCCTCATTTAAAAACCCAACCTTGTTTGACAGTTGAGCACAAGGGAGTTCTACCAGTATAAATGTGACCAAGTCACCCAACCACGGACATGGCTCTCTAAATTCAGGAGAACCTTCATCCCACCATCAAATTACATTCTGATGTGGAAAGTGTAGAGGAAAAGACTGTCTGTGCAGAAACAACTTAATAAAGCTGGATGAAGCTTAGCCTCAGCCTACCCAACCTTTCTGTGAGAAGATGAAAACATGTAGCAAACATTCCTTTACTGCAGGCTCACTTCCTCTCTTTGGGATTATGTGAAAAATCTTTTTGGTCAAAAATTCTACATGGACAACACTCTGGAAGATCTTTTTAACATCATCATCATTGTAGACAACAATGAGAAGATTAAGAACCTTTTTCCCACTGTAGTCGCAGCCCTTTCAAAATATGTGTAGACATCATAGAATAAGGTAGTTTTGACTCAAAAATCAGCTCCCTACATGGTGGAATCTTGGAAATCCATAAAGTTGTTCATACAACATCCCACATTCAAACTGGAGCAATGGCTAATGACATGAATAACTTAATCATTTTGATTACTCTTGGTGTTTCTGGCAGGTGCAAGCAACCAATGCCCATGAAATTCATTTGGTGGATCCCACCAATTCCAGGATGGATCAATGTTAACGTGGATGTCAACACATTAGGAGAACCCGGTCTCGCGGGCTGCGGAGGTGTATTCTGCACTTATAGAGGCTTTGTCAAGGGATTCTTCTTATATTTTCTGGGAAGTGGATGCGCCTATGAGGGGGAACTTTGGGCCATCATCAAGGCAGTCCAGTTCACGATGCAGTTTTATTGGAATATCTTATCTATTGAGTCTGACTTAATGCTAGTGGTAGAGGCCCTAAGAAGCCAATCAAGAAGGGTACTATGGCGGCTACTCCCACAATGGACTGAATGATTCAAAGCTTCACAAGATCGGACCCTACATATCACGCATTCTTTTCAAGAAACGAATGTGGTGGCAGATGCTCTCTCGAAGAAAGAAATTGAATATAGGGGCTGCATGTGGTCATTCGTCACTCCACCTTATTGTACGTCGACCCTTGTTGACTCAGATTTGAAGGTCGATACACACACCCATTTCTATTGTCCATCATTATAAGACCATGTACCTTTATTATTTTAATTTAATTCAGGGACCAGGCTCACCTTGTCCTGTTTTTTATTTGTCTAAATAAAATCTAAGATGCCCTAGAAAACCCAAAAGACCATAAATACTCAGAAAAACCATAAAACCCCTAAATAACCTAGAAGACCCTAAAAACCCCTAAAATCACTAAAACCCTAAAAACCCATGAAACCATAAAAATCAAAAAAAAACCAAAATATATTTGAAAACGTAAAAAAACCCTGATGTCCTTGAAAACCCCTTGAATCCATAAAACATTTAGCAACCTTAAAAAACTACAAAACCCATAAAATCCCAAAATTCTCACTAAAAACTCTAAAATCCCCTAAAAACTCAAAAAACCCCTGAAACACCAAAAGAACTTAAAAATATTTAAAACTTTTGAAAAATCCTAAAACCCTCAAAATCCATAAAATTCCTATAAACCCTTAAAACCCAAAAAACCAAAAAACCCTAATAAATCCAGAAAATTCTCTAAAAACATAAAAAACCTAAAAACCTTTTAATATTATTGAAAACTAGAAAAACTGATAAAACTTAAAAAACCATAAAGAACCAAAAAATCACTAAAATCCCATAAAAACCCTATTAACCATTAAAAGACAAATAACATTAAAAAATATAAAAAACCATTAAACTGCTAAAAAACTAAAAAAACCTAATAATCACAAAAGACTCTAAAACTCTAAAACCCCTAAAACCCATTAAATCACTAAAAACCCCTAAAAAGAATTAAAATACTGAAAACCCTAAAATACAATAAAAACCATAACAAACCAAAAAAATCAATAAAAATAACTAAATACATAAATACCCTAAAACCACTGAAACAACCCCTAAAACCCATAAAAACCCCTGAAAAATTAAAGAACCTAAAAACTCATAAAACGTAGAGAAATTTATAAATACCCTTAAATAACTAAAAACATTAAAACCCATAAAACACTAAAAGAAAAAAATCCCTAAAAACCCAAAAGAACCTAAAAACCCTAAAAAACCCTAAAAACAGTATAAAACCTTGAAAACCCTCAAAACCCTCAAAATACTTAAAGTCCATTAAATACCCTAAATACCATAAAAACCAAGAAATTCTTGAAAATTTCATTGAAAACATAAAAAACCCTACAAAACCATGAAAAAACCCAGAAAACCGTAAATCCCCTAAAAAATATAAAAATCCAAAAAAACCCCTAAAACACTTACAAACTACAAAAACTAAAAAAACTCTTAAAACTACTAATAATGTTAAAAACTATAAAAGACATAAAAACTATAAATAAACATTGATCCCCAAAAATTTCAGAATACCCCAAAAAACACAATAAGACCCTAAAATCACTTAAAACCTAAAACCCTAAAAAACCCAGAAAACCCCTAAAACCCATAAAATTCATAAAAACCCTAAAAACACTAAAAATCAAAAAAATAAAAAAAATCCATAAGAATCATCGAAAACCTAAAAAATCCTAAAACCATGAAAATACCTTAACACCATAAAACACCTAAAAACTTTAACAAACTCAAAAAACCCTTAAAACCCCTACAAATTTAAAAATTCTAAAAAACCGTAAAAGTATAAAAACTTCAAAAAACCCAAAATATGAAAAACAACCTTAAAAATCATAAAAACCAAAAAACCAAAAAAACCTTAAAACCCTCATAATCCCTAAAAACCCTAAAACCCATAAAATTTCGAAGAAATCAATAAAAATACCTTAAAAAGTAAAAAACCCAGAAAAACCATAGAAACCATAAAACGACTAAAAATCATAAAACTGTAACAAACTCAAACCCCCCTAAAACCAACTATAAACTCTAAAACCATAAAAAATTAAAAGAGGTAAAAACACTCTAAATAATCCTAAAACATAAAAAACAAAAAAATCAAAAAACCCCAAAAAACAAAAAAAACCTGTAAAACCCATAAAAACCCTAAAAACCCTCAAAATGTCAAAAACCCTAAATACCCTAAAAACAAAAAAAAATGAAAAAAAGTCCATAAAATCCTTAAAAAATTAAAAATACTTAAAAAACATGGAAAACCCCTTAATCAATAAAAACCCTAAATTCTTCAAAATTCTGAAACCCCATAAAATCCCTAAAAAAAACTAAAAACTCTAAAAACCCTTAAAACCACTAAACTGAATAAAAAATCTAAACAATCTCTAAAAAACATAAAATCCCTAAAAGTCATAAAGAAAATAGAAAAACCCAAAAAGTCCCAAGATATTATGAAAACCCCTAAATACTATGAAATCCCAAAAAATAGTAAAATTCCACAAAGTCATAAAAAATATTAAAACCATAAAATCATAAATAACCAAAAAATTTCATGAAATATTAAAAAACCCTAAAAACCTTGGAAATACATGAAAACAGAGGAAAACAGTAAGCCCCTTTAAAAAACCTTACAATCCCTAATGACCCTTAAAAACCCCAAAATCCATAAAATCCTAAAAATTCCTAAAAATATCTAAAAATGTAAAAAACATTAAAACTCTGAAAAAACCAAGAAATCTTAAAAACTCTAAAAAACAAGAAATACCCTAGAAACTAGTAAATACTCTATAAACCCATTAAATCCATTAAAATGATAAAAACAATAAAAAACCATAAAAACCTAAAAAACTAAAATAACCCTCAAAAACCAATAAGACCATAAAAACCTTGGAAAAACCTTATAACACTATAAAAAATGAAAATTCAAAAAAAACCTAAAATCTCTAAAACCCTTCAAACCCTAAATAAGATAAAAATTCAGAAATATATTAAAAATACTTAAATACCTAACGAAACATAAACCCTAAAAACCTCTAAATACAATAAAAACAACAAAAAATATTCCAAATTCTAAAAACCCATAAAAACCCAAAAAATGCTATAAAATATAAAAACTCTTTAAACGACAATAAACTGATTTAAAAACTGTTAAAAAATATTTAAACCCCTAAAAAAATTAAAAATTCCAAAAACCAAAAGACCAAAAAAAACTTAAAACCCTTACAACCCTAATATTTTTTGAAAACCCCCCAAAACCATCAAAATCCATGAAAACCTAAAAAACCTTAAAAGCATAAAAATCCTAAAAAACCCAAAAAATCCCAAAAAATTCCTAAACATTAAAAATATGGTAAAAACCACTGAAAATCTCCTAAAAACATAAAACCCCCTAAAATATTTAAAACCATAAAGCCCATAAAACCTTAAACCACTAAAAAAACTAAAAACCCATAAAACCCCTAAAAACATTAAAAGAAGTTATAAACTCTAAAAAACAAAAAAAAACTAAAAAAACCTAAAAATGATGAAAACCCTAAAAACCATAAAAAAAAAAGAACCCCTAAAACCCCTAATACCCCAAAGCCTATAAAACCCTAAAAAAGGATAAAACACCTAAAAATAATTAAAACCCTAAAATTCCCTAAAATTCCTTGAAAACATAAAAAACCAAAAATACCCTGAAAACCCCATAAAAACCATAAGACTCCTAAAAATAATAAAAAACCAAAATCCCCATAAAAACCTAACAACCAATAACAAATCTAAAAACCATTAAATCCCAAAAAAATAAAAATGTTAAAAAACTCTATAAGAACATAAAAACCATAAAAACACAAAAGAACATTAAAATCCAAAAGACCATAAAACCCAAAAAACCCTAAAAAATGAAATACTCTAAAACACATCAAAATCCCTAAAACACCTAAAAACCCTAAATACTATAAAAATACAAAAAACAACCCAAATAATGTAAAAACCCATAAAACCCCTCAAACCCATAAACTCTCTAAACCATGGAAAACCTTAAAAACCAATAAATATCCTAAAATCCAGTATATACTCTATAAACCCTTAAATACCTAAAGAAGTTAAACATGTCAATACACTCAAAAAAAATATTAAAGCCTCTATAAAACACAAAAAACCCTAAAAACTCAAAAAACCCTAAAAACACTACAAACCTCTAAAACCCCGAATACCCTAAAAAACCCTAAAACCATCAGAATCCCTAAAACCCCAAAAAACCCTAAAAACTTCTAAAGAATCCATAAAAATAACAAAAAATGTAAAAATCATTAAAAACCTAAATAATCCCCAAAATCTATAAAACCCATAAAAACCTTAATAACTCAAAAAACCAACAAATACCTTAAAACCTATAAAAACTGTAAAAATCTGTTGAAACCCTAAAATGTTAAAATCATTAAAAATTTTAAAAACTCAAAAAAAACCCTAAAAACCCTGAAAGACCCTAAACCCCTTAAAAACAAAAAAATACCTCAAACTCCCTAAATACCCTAAACACCCTAAAAACCCTCAAAATCCTAAAAATTCTAAAAATAAATAAAAATCCCTAAAAAAATAAAAACCCTAAAAAAAATAAATTCATATGAAAACCATGAAAATCCCTAAAAATATTAAAAATTGAAAAATCAATAAAATCCATAAAAACCATAAAAAATTGTATGCTCTAAAACCCCATAATACCCAAAAAAACATAAAAAAAACTCTAAAAACATTAAAAACACTAAAAACTAAAAAAACCCTAAAACTCAAAAAGACCATAAAACCCTAAAAAATTAAATATCCATAAATCCCTAAATTTCCTAAAAATCCCTAAAAACTCTAAAAACCATAAAATACTAAAAAATCCAAAAAACTCCAGGAAAACATAAAAATCCTCAAAACCCAAACAAACCCCTAAAAACTATTAAACCCCAAAAACT
The DNA here is from genome assembly GCA_963277665.1 of Viscum album. Taxonomy (NCBI): domain Eukaryota; kingdom Viridiplantae; phylum Streptophyta; class Magnoliopsida; order Santalales; family Viscaceae; genus Viscum; species Viscum album. Next base: position 1,320,606,235 of record OY728157.1, read on the forward strand.
ATAAAAACCCTGAAAACTTATAAAACACCTAAAAGAAAACAAAAAAGCTTTAAAACCCCAAAAATCCATTGAAATGTAAAAAACGTTAAACACACAAAAACACCTTAAATTCCCTAAAAGCGTAAAAAAACACAAAACCCAAAAATACCACAAAAACCACGAAATAAATTAAATATCCTAAAAACACTAAAAACCCTAAAAACCCAAAAAACTCCAAATATCCCAAAAAACCTAAAAAACCATAAAATCTATAAAAATCATAAATATTCCTAAAAATCCTTGAAAACATAAAACCCCTAAAACTGTTAAAAATCACTAAAAACCATAAACCCCCCAAAAACCTTAAAAACCAAAACTACCGATAAAAAACCGAATAAACCAAAAAATATATAAAAATTCTTAAACCCCTAAAAATTTTAAAAATGTTGAAAAATAATTAAAACACTTAAAACCCTATAAAATAAAAAAAAACACACATAGAACCAAAAAAAACCCTAAAACTCTAAAAGAACATATAAATACTAAAACCTTTTAAAACTCTCAAAATCCCTAAAAGATCTAAAAACCCCTAGAAACCATAAAATTCCAATAAAATACATAAAAATGACTAAAAAACATAAAAATGATAAAAAATGAAAACCCCTTAAAAACATAAAAACCCTTAAACCCATAGAAATCCTAAAAACACAATAAAAAATCTACAAAACCATTAAACCCCTAAAACATTAAAAAAGGAAAAAGAAATTAAAAATACTAAAAAAAATCTAGAAGAATATAAAACCCCCAAAAGAACATTACAACATCGAAAACCCCTAAACACCATAAAAACTTAGGAAAACCATAAATTCTCTCAAAGTCCCTAAAACCCTAAAACCCATAATAATACTAAAATCCCTAAAAATCCCTGAAATCAAAAAAAAATATAAAACCCCATAAAAACATCTGAAATCCATAAAAACCATAAAAATTCCAACAATCCCATAAAAACCTGAAAATTATTAAAAACTCTAGAAAACATTTAACCCCCTAAAAACAATAAAACCATTAAAAACACTAAAAACCCTTAAAACCCAAAAGAAGACAAAAAAACACCAAAAATAGCCAAAAATACCAATAAACCATGAAAAAACAAAAAAACCCACTGAAAACTCATAAAAACATCAAAATCTATAAATATACTAAAAAACAAAAACCCAGAAAAATTCAGAAATTCCCTAAAAATCCATGTTATGTAAATAACCATAAAACCCTGAAAAAACACCTAAAACCCATAATAATATATAAAAACCATAAACCCGCCCATAATCCCATAAAAACCTTAAAAACCAGAAAACACTCCAAAAACACATTAAGCCCTTAAAAATGTTAAAAACTCTCAAAACCCATAAAAACCCTAAAAACTCAAACCCCCCCCAAACCCAAAAGTCCCCAAATAACCTGAAATGAACCTAATCCCCTAAAAATTGACCCTAAAATCCTCAAAATAGACAATTACTATAAAAACATAAAACCACACAAATCATAATAAATCCCTAAAAATACATGAAAATATAAAAAACCATAAAAACCATTAAAAACCCCTGAAAACCATAAAAACACTAAAAACATTAAAAACACCAGAAACCCTAAAATTCCCAAAAAAACCACTAAAAACACTAAAACCCATGAAACCCCAACAAACCTAAAAAAATGCTAAATACTATAATGAACCTAAAAATACATGGAAACCCTAAAACACCTTAACATCTCTAAAAACTCAATAGATCATAAATTACTAATAATTATATAAAACTATCTGAAAAAAATAAAAAAATAAAAAAACATTGAAAAAATCATGAAAACTATAAAAGCTAGTGAAGGTGATGCTCATGATTTTGATCTAGTAGTTCTGTGTTACTGGTGATGGGTATTCATGGAAATGAGGTAATGGATGATGGAAACAGTGTTGTGGGTTAATGGTAATTGATTGGTTGGGAAGTGATGATGGAGATGTTTCTGAATTTCTTTTATGTCTAGTTTTTTTGTGCTTTTGGGTTTCTTGGGGATTTTGGATTTCTTGGGGGTGTCTAGGGATTTTTGGGTGTGGGTTGATTAACACCAACCCTCCTTTGTTTTCTTTGTAATTTTTCTAATAAATTTGGGAGGGGGGACTAAGAATATCCTGGTCATGTGCGCACCTTTCCCTAAAAACACTAAAAACACTAAAAACACTTAAAACACCAAAAATTTTAAACATCATAAAAATCATTGAAATCCCTAAAAATCTATGAAAACTATAAAAACCCCCTAAAACATTTAAAACCCCTAATAAACTAAAAAACCCAGGAAACCCCAATAAATACTCTAAAATCCCTTAAAATTACAAAAAGTCATTAAAAATATTAAACAATTATTGAAAACCATCAAAACCCAAAAATTATCTAAAAGACCCTAGAAAACCCAAAAGGTCGTAAAATCCAGGAATACATCTAAAAACCCTAAAACCCTAAAAAAATCATTAACACAATAAGAATCCCTAAAAACATTAATATAAACTAGAAGCCATAAAAACCCTAAAAATACCTAAAAACATAAAACACCCTAGAAACCTTAAATAACCCTTTAAAACCAAAAAAACCCCAAAACCCCTAAAAAAACCTTACCCCCAACCCAAATTCTAAAAATATAAAAACCCCTAAAATCCCTAAAATGATAAAAATCTCTAAAAATACATTAAAAACATAAGATCTCAAAAAAACCAAGAACCCCAAAAATACACTAAAACAATAAAAAACCATAAAATCCCTAAAACCCCTCAAAATCCCTAAAACCCTCAAAATCCCTAAAAACTCTAAAGGCCCTAAAAAAATCATAAAAAATCCCAAAATATCCATGAAAATGTTAAAAACCCTAAAACCAAGAAAAAAAACCCAAAATCTAGAAAACTATGAAAAACATAGAAAACACAAAAAAATATAAAAACCAACTAAAAACTAAAAAACCCTTAAAACCCCTAAAACATTAAAAACTCGAAAAAACCTAAAATACCATTAAAACCGAAAAAAAAAGACCATTAAAAACCAAACATAATCTAAAAACCCTATGAATCCATGAATCCCCCAAGATCGCTAAAACCATAAAAACCCAAAGAATACCTAAAAATTCCAAAAAATGTAATCAAATATAAAAACCTTGAAAAACTGCTAAAAACCATGAAACCCATAAAAATATTAAAAAACATTAAAAAATCATAAACACCATACTAAACCAATAAAAATTCTATAAACCATTTAAAACCCTAAAAACAATTTAAATTAATAAAAAACATCATAAAACATTAAAAACTCTAAAAACCCTTAAAAAACCAAATCCCAAAAATTCCATAAAAACCCTAAAACCCTCAAAATCCAAAAAAACCTAAAAACCTAAAAACCATAAATATCATAAAAAATCCAAAAATAATCTATGAAATTCTAGAAAACCATAAAAACATGAAAACCCACTAAAAACCATAAAACCCCCTAAAAACAATAAAAAACATAAATCCCTAGAAAACCATAAAACCACAAAATCTATAAACACCATTAAAAACCCCTAAAATGTTAGTAGCTTTTAAAATGTTTAAAACTCTATAAACCCATAAAACCCTAAAAAATAAAATAATCTTATAAACTCAAAAATACTATAAAAACCTTGAAATGACATAAAAACCATAAACCATTAAAAAAATATAAAACCCCTCAAAATACCTAAAAACCTTAAAAACCCTAAAACCCGTAAAAATACTAAAAATCCCTAAAAATATCTGAAAATATAAAAACCCCTAAAAACCATGAAAAATACCTATAAAAATAAAATCACAAAATAAAAACAATAAAAACACTAAAACCCATTAAAATACTAAAAACCACTAAAACCAATAAAATCCTGCAAAATACTGAAAACCGCTAAAAACGATAAAAAACTCTAAATATCATAAAAACGTTAACAAATCTAAAAAGCCTAAATACCCAAAAAAACCTTAAAACCCTAAAAACCCCATAAATAACAATGAAAACACTTAAACCCCTCAAAAACCCTAAACCCCATAAAAACAATAAAACCCATAAAAATCCTAAAAAATAATGAAATATCCTTGATGGCATAAAAACCCTAAAAACGCTGAAAAGCACTAAAAACCATTAAAACCCCTAAAATTATAAATACTCAAAAATCCCCAAAAAACCTAAAACCACTAAAAACACAAAAAACCCATTTAAACCCCCCAAAATGTTAAAAAATATATAAAATATATAAAAAAATAAAAAACATAAAAACTCAAAAAAACCACTAAAAACTCCAAAAGATCCAAAAGAACCTAAAAAACTAAAACCCCTAAAAATCATAAAAAGACTCATGATCACTAAAAACTTATAAATCATGAAAAATAAAGAATTCCAAAAAGATCTCTAAAAAACACAAAAAACCGAAAAAACCGAAAAACCCCAAAAAACTCTTGAAAACTATAGAATCCCTAAAACCATAAAAACCCTAAAACCGAAAAATATTAAAACACACTAGAAACTTTAAAACACTTTAAAACCACTAAAATGTAAAAATATATAAAAAATCAAAAAAACCTTTGAAACACTAAAAACTGAAAAAAAACAAAAACCCAAAAGACCCTAAAAACCCTAAAAAATACTAAAAACTTTAAAAACCCTGAATACATGAAATAAACTCCAAATCCTTAAAACCCCTAAAAAATATGAAAATATTTAATATATTAAAAAAATCCATAAATATATATTAAAATGTAAAACACCGTAAAAACCCTAAAAACCGTTGAAAATCAGAAAACCCAAAAAATCCAATAAAAACTCTAAAAATGCATAAAAACATAAAAAAATCTCAAAAAACCCCACATAAACCCAAAAGAAAATAAAATCCCTAAAAACCCAAAAGCCCCCTAAAACCATAAAATTCCTAAATAACCCTAAGAACCATAAAATCTTAGAAGCACTAAATTCCCTGAAAACATTAAAAAACCTGAAAACCCTGAAAACACTCTAAAAACCATAAAAAACCCTAAACCCGTTTTAAAACTCCAAAACACATAAAACCACAAAAAACACATAAAACCTTTAAAACCCAAAAAAAACACTAGAAATCAGTAGAAATCATTAAAACCCTAGAAAACTCGAAAAAACCCAAAAGACCCAAAAAGACCCAAAAAAACTAAAAAACCTGAAAAAACACCTAAAAACACTAAAAACCCTATAACCCGAAAAACCATAAAAATCCGTAAATACTATAAAAACCATAAATATGATAAAAACCATAAATAACCCCTCAAAAATCCTTGAAAATATAAAAAAAAATCCTAAAATCCCTAAAAAACCTCATAAAACTATAAATATGTTAAAAACATAAATAAAACCCTAGTTACTTAAATGCCTAAAAACCCATAAGAGCCCAAAAAACCATTAAAAACTATAAAACCCATTTAAACCCATAAAAATGATAAAAAATATAAATAATTTTAATGCCCTAAAAAACATAAAAGACCCTAAAAACTCAAAGTGACACTAATAACCCTGAAAAACTCTAAAAACCCCTAAAATGCTAAAACCACTAAAATACCAAAAAACCCTAAAAACTCATTCAAATCATAAAAATCATAAAAATCATAAAAATTTCCTATAAATCCCAAAAAACATAAAAAACCCTAAAACCCACTAAAATCTATAAAATCCAATTAACCTCTAAAAATGTTTAAAAAATCTCAAAATACATAAAAACATGAAAAACTAAAAAATCCTTAAAACTCAAAAAAAAAACCCCTAAAACCTTATAAAAATAAAAAACCCTAAAACCATCAAGTCCCTAAAATCCCAAAAAACATAAAAAAACAAAAAAAAAAGAATAAATAACCCCTAAAATTCCAAGATAATGTAAAAACTTATAAAAACCTAAAAACTATAAAATCCCCTAAAACCCATAAAAACTCATAAAAACTAAAAACCCCCTAAAAATTACTAAAAACTCTAAAAAACCTTAAAACCACTAAGAATGTTAAAAAAATCTAAAAAACTAAAAAACCCAAAAAATACCTAAAACCTATTAAAACCCTAAAATCCTAAAATCCCTAAAAAACATTAAATCCCAAAAAACCCTCACAATCCCAAAAATATCTAAAAAAACCCTAAAAACAAAAAAAATCTTTAGAAAGTAGTAAAATTCCTTGAAAACATAAAAAATCATAAAACAATGAAACCCTTAAAACCCATAAGACACCTAAAAACAACAAGACACCTAAAAATAAAACCCATAAAACCCATAAAAACCCAAAACCACTAAAAACTCTAAAAACCCATAAAACCCCTTAAAAGGTTAAAAAACTATTAAAACCATTTAAAAATATGAAAATATGAAAAAAAACCCTAAAACCCAAAAGGACCCTAAAATCCCTGAATAATGATAAAACCACTAAAAACCTTGAAACCCCAAAAAACCTTAAAATCCTTAAAAAAATATATAATCCTAAGAATCATAAAAATTCCTAAAAATACATAAAAACATAAAAAATCCTAAAAAACATAAATCCCCCAAAAAACCAAAAAACCCCAAAAAACCATAAAACCCTTGAAAACCCATAAAAAACCTAAAACCAATAAAAAATTAAAAATCCCATAAAACCCGTAAAATTGGTAAAAAAATCTATAAAACCGTAAAACTCATAAATACTAAAAAAACCCCAAAAATTCTAAAAGACCCTAAAAACTCTAAAAATGATAAAATGACTAAAAACCCCAGAACCCCCCGTAACCACTCAAAATACATAAAAATGTTAAAAAGTATAAAAATAAAAAAAAAAGATTCCTAAAAATATTTGAAAAAATAAAACACCCCAAAAACCCCAAATAACATAAAAGCATAAAAACTCCAAAAACTGTAAAAACCCCTAAAATCCATAAAAACCATAAAAATCCAAAAAAACGATAAAAATCTAAAAATTAATAAAAACTATAGAAACCCTTTAACCCCTAAAGACAATAAAAACGCTAAAACTGCTAAAAAACCTTATAAATAGAAAATCTCCATAAAATACCTAAAGACCCCAAAACCCCAAAATTTTCCTAAGAAATCTTTAAAACATTAAAAACCCATGAAAACACCCAAACCCCTCAAAATCCTTAAAACCCATAAAAACTAAAACCCATAAACTTTCAAAAAATCCCTAAAAATCCCAACAAATGTAAATGACCACAGAACCCTAAAAACTGCTAAAAACCATAGAAAACCTAAAAACCATAACCCCCCCCCAAAAAAAATCCCATTAAACCCTTAAAAACCATAAAACTCTAAAATTACTTTAAACTCCTAAAAATGAAAATAATTCTAAAAACCATTAAAAACACATAAGACTCAAGAAAACATAAATTTCCAAAATACCCTGAAAACCCTCTAAAACCCTAACAAAATGACACTAAAATCTTCAAAACCCTAAAAACTGAACCCCCACTAAAACCATACAAATTCTAAAAAATACCTAAAAATACTTGAAAATATTAAAAACCCTAAAAACCTTTAAAAACCCATGAAACCCATAAAAACATCAACAATCCATAAAAACACTAAAAACCCTAAAAACACCGAAAAACTACTAAAAACTCTAAAAACCCTTAAAAATCATAAAATGTTAAAAAAACTAAAAACCCTAAAAATGCTAAAAATCTTAAAAAAACAAAAAAAACCCCTAAGAACTAAAAACACCCTATAAACCACTGGAACTCCTAAAACCCCTCAAAATCTCTAAAATTCTTAAAGTCTCTACAGACAATAAAAATACTAATAAATCTATAAAACTATTTGAAAAATTTAGAAAACCCTAAATACAGGGGAAAAACCTAAAAACCATAAACCACTAAAATCTTTAAAAACCCATTGAAACCAATAAAAATTGTAAAAACATTAAAAAACTCTTAAAAACATGAGAACTGTAAATATCTCTAAAAACACTAAAACTCAAAAAGACCCTAAATACCCTGAAAACCATATAAATTGAAAAAAATACATGAAAACCCGTAGAAACACTTAAAATAACAAAAAAAACCCTAAAAACACTAAAAACCATAAAAATCAGTAAAATCCCTAATAATCACTGAAAACTATAAAAACCCCTAAAACCCTTTAAAACCCTTAATAAACAAAAAATTCATGAAAACCAAATAAAAAATATAAAATCCCTTAAAACACCTAAATACATTAAAAATGTAAAAAATTTCTTAAACCACATCAAAGCCCTATAAGAATCTAAAAGACTCTAAAAAACCCAAAAGACTGTAAAATTTAGGAAAACACCTAAAAACACTAAAAACCCTAAAAATAAAAAAAACCAAAAAAATCCATAAAAACCTTAAAATACCCTAAAACACATTAAAATCCTTAAAATACGTGAAAACATGAAACACCCTAAAAACCCTAAATAACCCATGAAAACCATAAAAACTCAGAAAAACGTAAAAAACCCTAAAACCAATAAAACACCCAAAAAATACTAAAAATATAAAAACCCATAATCCCCTAAAAATGTTAAAAATATCTAAAAATCCTTTAAGACCATAAATTCTCAAACAAAATCAAAAACTGAAAAAATACACCAAAACACTGAAAACCCCAAAAATCCCTAAAAAATCCTCAAAATCCCTAAAAACCCTAAAGCCCCTAACAAACACATTAAAATCTAAAAAGTAACTAAAATATTAAAAACCCTTAAAACCCCTAAAACATTGAAAACTCTAAAAAAACCCTAAACACCATTAAAACCCAAAAAAATTGAATAAAAACTATTTAAACCCCCAGAAAAAACTAAAAACCCTAAAACCCCTCATTATTTATAAACCCTTAAAACACCCTAAAACCATAAAAACCCCAACGAATCCCTAAATATCCCTAAAATTGTCAAAAAATTAAATTCCCTGAAAAAACCCGGAAAACTATAAAACCTATAAAAACCTTAATAATGTTAAAAAGACCATAAAAACCCTAATAAACCAATAAAAACTCTAAAAACCATTTAAAACTCTAAAAATCATTTAAAACACAAAAAACATAAAAAATGATAAAAACTCTAAAAGTCCTAAAAAATTAAAAAAATAAAAAACCTCAAAACCCAAAAGACACGAAAACCCTAGAAAAAACCAAAAATCCCTAAAAGTTCCTAAAAACCCTAAAACCCGCAAAATCCAAAAAAACTAAAATCATAGAAACTGGAAAAAAGAAAATAATCTAAAAAAAATATCTTAAAATTTAAAAAAACCTAAAACCCTGAAACCCCACTGAAAGCAATAAAACCCCCTCTAAAACAAAAAAATTTCTAAAACCCAGTAAAACCTAAAAACCACTAAAAGCTCTAAAAACCATAAAAAACCCCTGAAAATGTTAAATGTGTTAAAAACTCTGAAAACCCATAAAAACACTATATGAATAAAAAACACTATAAACCCAAAAATACTGTAAAACCGTAGAAAATACATAAAAATACTAAAACCATAAAAAACCTAAAAACCAATCAAAATACCTAAAAACCCTAAAACCATAAAACATGTAAAAATCATAAAAAATCTCAAAAAATACCTGAAAGTATAAAAAACCCTAAAAAACTAAACCCCCACAAAAAAACATAAAATCACATAAAAACCTCAAAATCGTTAAAATCAATAAAAATAAAAAACCACTAAAAACACTAAAAATTGAGAAAACCCCTAAAATGATAAAAAAACTCTAAAAACAATAAAAACCTAAAAAAGTCTAAATAACTAAACACCTAAAAGACCCTAAAACTCTAAAAATCGTAAAAATAACAATGAAAGCCCTGAAAAACCTCAAAAAACCCTAAATCCCATAAAAATTAAAAAAATAATAAAAATTCCCAAAAATCGTGAGAAATCCATGAAGGAATAAAAATCTTAGAATCTTTGAAAAACCTCTAAAACCATAAAAACCCCTAAAAACTACAAAAACACTAAAATACATAAAAAACTAAAAAAACCACAAAAACCCCCATTTAAACCCCCAAAAATGTTAAAAAATGTAAAAAATATAAATGAATTAAAAACCATAAAAACTCAAAAAAGACCCTAAAAACTCCAAAAGACACTAAAAACCCTGAAAAACAATAAAAAACCTAAAAACTCCCATGATCACTAAAAAACTTAAAAACTCTAAAAACTATAGAATTCCAAAAAGATCACTAAAAATTCTAAAAACCTAAAAAACCCTAAAACCCTTAAAAACTTTTGAAAACCATACAACCCATAAAAACCTAAAAAACTCTAAAAACCATAAAACATTAAGAAACACTAGAGACTATAAAAATTCTTAAAACCACTAAATTGTTAAAAATGATTAAAAAAACTACAAATCCTTTGGGGCACTAAAAACTCAAAAAAAATTCAAAACCCAAAAGTCCATAAAAATCCTAAAAAATACTAAAAAACCGAAACCCCTAAAAACCTGAGAAACACTCAAAATCCATAATACCAAAAAAACCTAAAAAATAATAAAAAATACCTTAAAAATATATTAAAATGTAAAACAACCTAAAAACCCTCTTTATAAAATCATAAAACCCAAAAAAACCAATAAAACACTAAAACACCATAAAACCCTAATAAATCCTAAAAACCCCTAATAAACCCAAAAGAACAAGAAACCCTAAAAACCATAAAACCCCTAAAAACCCTAAAACCCCAGAAAAACCCCTAAACCCCCCAAAAACCCCATGAACTATAAAAATACTAAAAACACTAAAATTAACTAAAACATTAAAAACTCTAAAAATCGTAAAACCCCTTTAAAATACTTAAAACCCCTAAACCCATTCTAAAACCCCAAAACACATAAAACCACTAAAAACCAAAAAACTATTAAAAACCATAAATCCCATAAAAACACTAAAAATCTATGAAAATCCTTAAAACCCTAGAAAAATCATAAAAAACCCCAAAAGACCAAATAATAACCGAAAAAACCTGATAGAAACCTAAAAACACTTAAAACCCTAAAAATAATTAAAAACCATAAAACTTTAAAAACCATAAAAACACACAAAAAATCCGTAAAAATCCATGAAAACATAAAAAACCCTAAAATCCCTGAAAAACCTCATAAAATCATAAAGCATCTAAAAACTTAAGAATCATTACATGCATAAAATAATGAAAACCTATAAAAACCCAAAAAACCATTAAAACTATAAAACACCTTTAAAACACAATAAATGTTAAAAAACCTAAAAAACCTTAAAACCCTAAAAACTCAAAATAACCATAAACCTCTAAAAAACTAAAACCCCTGAAAACCCTAAAACCCCTGAAAACCCTAAAACCCCTAAAATCCCTAAAAACCCTAAAAACTCTTAAAAACTATAAAAATCCAAAAAATTCCCTAAAAATCCCTGAAAACATAAAAAACCCTAAAACCCACTAAAAACCCTAAAATCCCTTAAAACCCCTAAAAATGATAAAAATATCTCAATATCCTTAAAACCCTAAAAAACTAAAATACCCATAAAACCCAAAAAAACAAAAAAAACCCAAAAACCCTAAAAAAATAAAAAACCTTAAAACAAAAAAATAACTAAATTCCTAAAATACACTAAAAATCATAAAAATCCGGAATAACCCTTAAAAGTACATGAAAATGTAAAAAATTCAAAAAACCTGAGAAGAAACTAAAAACTATAAAAAACCTTTAAAACCCATAAAAACCAAAAAACCAAAAAACCCCTAAATATTAATAAATATTAAAAACCCTTAAAACCACTAAAAATGTTTAAAAAATTACAAAACCATAAAAAACCAAAAATTCTCTAACAAAAAAAAACCATTAAACCCCTAAAATCATAAAAACTCTAAAACCACCTAAAATCCCTAAAACCCTTAAAATCACTAAAAACCAGTAGAATTTCAAAAATTCCAAAATACCCTAAAAAAATAAAATTCCAAAAAAACTGTAAAAATCCCTAAAAACCTAAAAAACCATAAAACCGAGAATACCCATAAAAATCATAAAACACCTAAAAACATAAAAACCCTAAAACCCATAAAAAACTAAAAACCACCAAAAACACCAAAAACCTTTTAACTCTTAAAAGAAGTTAAAAAAATTATTAAAAGCCTTCAAAACTCAAAAAATATAAAAAAAACCCTAAAACCCAAAATACCCAAAATACTTTCAAAAATGATAAAACCCCTAAAAACCTTGAAACCCACTAAAACCATCAAAATCCCAAAAAAAATGCTATGAATTATAAAAAACCCTAAAAATCACGGAAAACATAAAAAACCATAAAAAACTGTAAACCCCAAAAAACCATAAAAACCCCTAAAAACCATTAAACCCATAAAAACCCACAAAAAAACCAAAAATCAATTGAAAATCTAAAATAAAAAAAATCCCGAATTTTTTTTAAAAACTCTACAAAACCTTACTGCTCATAAATACTCAAAAAACCCAAAAACACTAAAAGAACCTGAAAAACTCTGAAATTCACTAAAAATCCTAAAAACCGCTAAAGCCCTTAGAATACCTAAAATTGATAAAAACCATTAAAATTCAAAAGAAATCCTAAAAATATTGAAAACACAAAACACCCTAAAACAAAAAAAACATAAAAACGTAAAAAAACTCTAAAAACTCATAAAACCCCAGGAGACACACTAAAAACTCTAAAAATCCATTAAACTCCTAAAAATGTTAAAAACTCTAAAAACATTAATACCCCAAAAAGATCAAAAAACCCTAAAAACAAAAGACCCTAAGGACACTAAAAAACCCTACACCAATGAAAAAAACCGAAATACCGCAAAACCACACAAAATTATTAAAACCTAAAAACCCACAAATCCATAACATTCATAAAAAAATACCTTAAATTCCTTGAAAACATAAACAATACTAAAAATAATGATAACCCCCTAATAACCATAAAATCCCTACAACTTTAAAAAACTCTCAAAATCCATAAAATCCCTAACAACCACTAAAAATAATAAAAACAATTTAAACCCCAAAAATATTAAAAACACTTAAAAACATAAAAACAAAAAAACCCAAAATACCCTAGAAAATACTAAAAAACACAAACACATGAAAAACACTAAAATCCCTAAAAAAGCATAATAACCCTAAAACCATTCAAATTTTCTAAACACCCAAAATATCATTAAAAACCTTAAAATAAGTGAAAATGTTAAAACCCTAAAAATCTTGAAAATCACATGAGAACCATAAAAAACCTACAAAATGAAAACCCTAAAAAACCATAAAAACTTAAACCCCACTAGAATCTCTAAAAACCATTCAAATCACATTAAAACATTAAAAAAATTAAAAAAACATAAAAACAAAATAAACTCCAAAAAACATAGAAACTCAAAATCAACCTAAAAACATTAGGAACCCTAATCTCTTTAAAAAACATGAAATCCATTGAAAACCCTCAAAATCTTAAATAATATAAAAAAACCTAAAAATCATAAAAATCATAAAAAGGTATAAAAAATACCTGATATATATGAAAAAACCTAAAAACCCTAAATTAACCTAGAATCTATAAAAACATAAAACAATAATTTTAAACAAAAAACACTAGAAACACATAAAACCCTAAAAACCCTCAAAAAAATTGGAAAATACATTAAACCACTAAAAACGTAAAAAAACTCAAAAAAATATAAAAAATCTAATACCCCTAAAAATAAAAACAATGAAATCCTTGAAAACCCTTAAAAACTATGAAAACCCATGAAAACCATAAAAATACACAAAATCCCCAAAAAACCAAAAAACACTAAAACAATAAAATTCCAAAAAGGCCCAAAAATCCGTAAAAACGTAAAAAACCTTGAAAAAATCATGAAGACCATAAAAACACCTTACCATGAAAACCCCTAATAACTTATAAAAAACCAATAAATATTTAAAAATATAAAAACCCTTAACACCACTAAAAAATTAAAAAATAATCTAAAAACCTTAAAACCCCTAAAAGACTCAAAAAATTGAAAACCTAAAAAATTCAAAAAAACCACCCTAAAAACCATAAAAACTCTAAAAAAATATTAAAACCTTAAAAATATAAAAAAATACCTAAAAATCACTGAAAACATAAAAAACATAAAAACCATGAAAATCCACTAAAATCCATAAAAACCCTTTTAACCCATAAAAATCCAAAAAACCACTAATAACTCTAAAAACCCTAAAACCATGAAAAATGTTAAACAAATCGATTTTTTTAAAAAACATATAAAATTCAAAAACCCATAAATAACTAAAAATTCCCAAAAACCATTAAAATCGAAAAAACCATAAAATCCATGAAAAACCCTCAAAATCCCTAAAAACAGAAAAACCATAAAGAATCCCAAAAGATACCTAAAAATATGAAAAGCCCTAAAATCCCTAAAAACAATAAAGCCCCATAAAACCATAAAAAATTATTTAAATCCTTAAACACCATAAAACTTCACTAAAAACACTAAAAACCCTTAAAACCCCAAAAAAATTTAAAACTACTAAAAGCAATAAAACCATAAAAATTTAAAAAAAATCCAAAAAACACTTAAAGATCCCAATACCCTGAATAACCCTAAAATCTATAAAAATTCCTAAAAACCTCTAAAACCCTTAAAGACGCTCAAAATCCCTATAAAACCTAAAACTCTAAAACCCAAATACCCATTAAATTCATAAAAAATACATAAAAATCCATGAAAATATAAAAACCCTGAAAAACCCTAATAACCCCCTGAAAACAATAAAACCTCTAAAAACCATAAAAAGGCTAAAACTCCATAAATACCCTAAAACCAAAAAATGAACAAACAAATTACCTAAAAATGCTTAAAAATATGGAAAACCTTTAAACCCCCACAAAATAAAAAACACTAAAAACACTAAAATACAATTAAAACACAGAGAATCCCTAAAACAATACAAATCCCTAGAGAACTAAAAAACTCTAAAAACCATAAAAATCTGAAAAAATCCCCTGGGAATATCTGAAAATATTAAAAACCATAAAAAAACCTAAAAACCCTGAAAACATTTAAAACCCATAAAAACATAAAACCCATAAAACCCCTAAATGCCACTAAACACTCAAAAATCCCTTAAGACCCTTAAAAACAATAGAAAACACTAAAAAATTAAAAAACACAAAAACTAAAAAAAAAATTACTAAAAGACCATAAAACAATGAAAACCCCCAAAATCCTAAAAACCCCCAAAATACTGAAAATCACTTAAAAAACTAAAAACCTCTAAAAACCATAAAAATACCACAAAATCCATAAAAATACCTAAGAACAAAAAAACCCCTAAAACCCTAAAAATTCCTACAAACTATATAAACCCATAAAAACCATAACAAACCCTAAAACCCGGAAAACCATAAAACCACTAGAATCCAAAAAGAACCCTTAAAATCCCAATATCATTAACAAACACTAAAAAACCATAAAACCCCTAAAAAAGTCAAAAATTTTCAAAAAACACCCTAAACATCATAAAATCCATAAAAACAATAAAAAACAATAAAAAACCGAAATACCCCTCAAAATCCCTAAATACCATAAAAAACCCGAAAACCCATAAATATCCTAAAAATCATTTGACGTCCCTTAAAACCTAAATAAAACATAAAAACCCATAAAAACACTTAAAAACAACTAAACATTTTTAGAAGCATTAAAACCGCTAAAAATGATAAAATGATAAAAATCATCAAAACCACTAAAAACACAAAAAAAACCCCTAAAAATTCAAAAATACTCTAGAATCCTTGAAAACCCCAAAAAACAAGAAAAACCCAACAACCCCTCAATATCCCTAAAAACACTAAAAACCCTAAAACCATATAAAACCATAAAAGGCCTAGAAAATCCATGAAAACGTAAAAAACCTAAAAACCATGAAAAATCCCTCAAAACCATAAAAACACTAAAATCCCATAATAATACTATAAAACCACTAAAAACTATAGAAAACCATAAAATCCCTAAAAACATTAAAAAATATAAAATACCATAAAAACCCTAAAAAATGAACAAAACCCAAAAAAACAATAAAAACCATAAAACATTAAAAAAACCCAGAACCCCCCCCCCCCAAAAAAAATTCCTCAAAATCAATTAAACATCAAAAAACCTAGAAACTATAAAAATCCTATAAATCCAAAAAAATACCAAAAAATTTAAAAACCACCAAAATCCCTATAAACCCCCTAAGAACCCCTCCAAATAATAAAACCCCCTAAAAACCTTAAAAACCATAAAACCCATAAAAACACTAAAACAAAAAAAATTAAAAAAAACATAAACCCCTTAAAAACATTAAGAAACTCTTAAATAACAAAAAAACCATAAAAACTCAAAAAATACCTTAAAACCCCAAATACCCTAAGATCCCTTAAAAATCCTAAAAACCATAATAGACTTTGAAAACCCCTAAAAACTTTGAAAATCACTAAAAGCTCTAAAAAATCCTAAAACAATAAAAACTGAAAAAAATCCTAAAATCCATGAAAATATAAAAGCACTAAAAACCCTAAAAACCATGTACCACCACCCAAAACCATAATAACCCATAAAAAATAAAAAAATCATATAAACCCATAATAACCCTAAAAACAATAAAATCTATAAAATCCATTAAAACCAATAAAAATATTAAAAACTCACAAGAACCCTAAAAATAATAAAAACACATAAAAACCTTAAAACACCAAAAAACCATTAAAACCATAAACACACTGACAATAATCAAAACCCCTTAAACCCATTAAAACCACTAAAAATACCTTAAACCCTAAAAATCGTAAATACCATAAGAATCCTAAAAATCCATAAAAACCCCAAAAAATAAAAAACTCAAAAACCCCTAAAACCATAATAAACCCTAAAAATCATAAAAATCCCTAAAAACTATAAAAACCATAAACACCACTAAAAACAATAAAACCCCTTAAGACCCCAAAAAATTTTAAAAACTATAAAAAACACTAAAACGCTAAATAAACTAAAATAAAACCCTAATATTCCAAAAGACCCTAAAACTCTAAAAACCCTAAAAACCCCTAAAACAATTAAAATCCAAAAAACCCTAAAAGATATTTAAAACCGAAAAAAACCTAAAAACCCCAAAAAATCCCTGAAAAAAAAATCATAAAAACATGAAAACAACAAAAACCAATAAAATTCCCTAAAAACATAAAAAACCCAATATATTCATAAAAACTCATAAACCCCCTGAAAAGTCTAAAAAAAATTAAACCCCTAAAAATGTTAAAAAACTCTAAAAAACAATTAAAACCATAAAAACACAAAAAACCCCTAAAAATCCAAAAAAACTCTTAAAATCCTGAAAAACGTGAAAAAACATAAAAATCGTAAAAATCCCAAAAAAACCAAATTACCCTAAAAACCATACAATTCTTAAGAATCCCAAAAATCCCCAGATAACATAAAAAATCCTTAAAACACTAAAAATGACCTAAAAATCATAAAAACGCATAAAATTATTAAAACTCCAGAAAAACCATAAAATCCTTAAATTCCCACTAAAAACCATAGTACCCTTGAAAATCATAAAAATGTAAAAAAGACACGAAAACCCCTTAAAACAACTAAAAACTCAAAATAACCCTAAAACCAAAAAAGACATAAAACCCTAAAAATCTTTAAAAGCTTTTAAATTGCCTGCAAATTCAAAAAAACATAGAAGCAAAAAAATCCCCAAAAAAGTAAAAAAAACCCTAAATCCTCTAAAAACCCTTAAAAATCATAGAAACCCATAAAAATATAAAAAACCTAGAAACATATAAAACCCCTAAAAACTAACTAAAAACTATAAAAACCCATTGTAATGGCCCAAAACTCTCTGTTATGCTCACCCTATGTATATATCAACTGTTCGGAGGTGGATATAGTTGTCACAGGGGGAGGAGATCATAACCCGTTGTGTGGATCATTCTTGTATAAAGAAGGTCAAGAACTATTTGATGTAGGGGATTCATTGCCTCTCATTTATGTTATGTGCAACCGTAGAGTTAGCATTTTTTATTCCAGTGGATCACAATGAAAATGGAATAATAAATATTTGAACAGGATAAATAAATTGAGATCGATCATATGTTATTGCCTCTTTTTTTCTAGATATTGTGATATCTATCCTTACTAGCTTATCTATTTCATTCTTGAAGGGAATTGGGAAATAATGTAAAGTTAGATTTAATTGATAATTTTTTGGCTGAAGATAAAGAGGCATGTAAATGAATCGGGTTCATATTGTTGTAATTTTATATTAATCAAATTGGTGCAGTAAGAATGATTAATTATTTATGATAGCCTACTTATTAGGTTTCCCGAATTTCGATCCTACAAAAAAAATTGTTAATCCAAGATGGATTAATGAACTAGTTGTTTGATAAAAGATAATTCACTTTATGTTTCTGAGTTACCCTTTTTCTTGTTTAAGGGCCAAGAGCCCAATTGATATGATGGTTGTTTTACTACTGCTTATGTTGCGATGTGAGCCTGGAAGACGGTTTTGATATGTGGGGCCAGGGAAACCGATTGGTTGTGGCAGTAGAGGATGCCTAGAGTGGCAAGATGAATTAGTTTATGCATGTGGGTGTCAGATAGGACATCGGGGATAATGGAATAGGTTGGATGTGAATGTTTGGATGATTGATGTCTCTTTGATTGGTTACTTGGTTTTATTTCCCCACTACTCAAGGAAGCCGGTATTGCTTACACTTGTTCCGAAAGGGGTGAAGATGCATGAGGTATGACACTTTCTTTCCGTGTCTTGATTTTTAAGGGGGTATAGGTCTACTCTCTTACGATAGGCATCAATGACTCTATGTGTATTTCATCTACTCACCAAGTTGAGCCCCCTTGTTTTTATCTATATAGAATTTTTTTCTAGAATGCCTGGGAATATTGGAATGTGATGTTGTAAATAAATAATCGAATAAATGATGTTAATCCATGGGGTTGGAGCTAGCTGGAACGAAATGTTGAGGTTAAAATTTTAAAGGGACATTGGACTTTGGGTGTTATGATAATGGCATATAATGTGAAATTGTTAATGGTTAACTAATGGTTAAAAATTAATTAATAGAAAGTGGAACTGACAAAAAGGGAACAAATTAATGCAATTAAACTCTTTAAATGGTTGGTTGGTTATAGGATACCTAGTCTTATAAGTTAATGTCAGGAGTTCGAGAGACGTTAGCTACAATTGAGTCTAAGTCTAGGTTATTCCCATAGTGTGGTTGTGAGATATAATATATTCTGTAATTTTTCTGTTTCTATACACTACTCCTCTCTGTCAATTAAGTCAACTAACACCCCGTGGATTCTGAGCCCTATGGGGTGTTTTCCCTAATATTTTGGTGGCAGGATGGATTGATGACTACCCCCTTTGGCCCTGCTCTCTTCTCTTGGTAGTTACTTTTGCTGGTAGGAACAATGGTTAGTTTCCCCCATATATGTGTGTAAAAGGCTATAACGGCCTGTGTTTTTTCACACACATATATTCTGGATATAGTATGATATTGACTAATATAGGTGTAATGTGTTTAGGCTATGATGGCTTGAGGATCCTTACTCGGTGTATGGGCTGAAATGGCTTGAGTTATAATACCTAATGTATGATACACATTATATGAGCTATGGTGGCTATAAAAAACTACATGGTTACTTTCTTTTGTGGATGTGGTGGTTTTGTTGCATGAGGTGCATGTTGTGGTGCATCTCCCTGGTGTCTGCGGGCAAGCCTTTTTTGGAGAGAGATTCTTAGGACGTGCAACGTTAGGGAAAAGAGGAAAAAAAGTGGGGAAGAAGTAGCAGGGTACCCTTGATATTATTTATTATATTATAAACTCTTGTATGCATTACTTGGTGAGAGTTTCCATGGTGAGGTTGGGAACTTAGTAGACCTATTTAGGTGACGAGTTAGTTTCACTTGTTGTTCACTGTGCATTAGCATGATTTCATTACTTTTTCACAATAGGATTTAGGGAGGATCCTACTGAGTATTTTATTATGCTCACATTATGTATATACACCCTATTTTCCTGGTCACTTGGATCATGTTGGAGATCAAGCTAGTTTCTACTAACTTAGGGTTGCAGGAGTTGTTTGGGCTTGTGGTTACGGCTGCTTTTACTTTCTTTTGGGTACTAGTAGTTTCCCCTTCCATTTGTAGTAGTTTTTCATGACATTACATATATGCACTTGGATTTTCTTTTACATTTCAATCTCAGTTGGAGTTGGTTGGTTTCTATCTTATCTCAATATTTCACATGTGTTCTCTTGGAGGGTAATTCATCACCTCTGTGTGTTTACTATACCCTCAGTGCTAGTCTCCAAACCAGGGCCTACTAGAGGCGGGACTCGAGGGTCATTATCTCCCTTCTCACATTTCCAGCCCAGGAGGGGTACACTTTGTGGGGAGGGGTCATGAAAGAGTGGTATTAGAGGGAGTTTGAGGGATATTATGGATTTTGGAGTTAGAAACAGGTAAGGTTGCAAGGGTTGGTTGGGAAACAGTGTCAATTAAGTCTATCAAGTGATGTAAACACTGGAGACTGGATGAGGCATAGGCGTTTAGGGCCCCTATGATTTTATGTGCGGACCTTTATGTTTACAATGGATACTAAACGAGGTGATACTAGTTGCAGGGTAGAGCCCTAGGAAAGGATCATGCATCATTCTTCTTTGTGTCTATGTTTGAATGGGTAGAACATAGGATAGTTTAACCTAAAATGAATAAAAGAAAACAATTAATTTTTTATTTTATAGGTATCGATCCAAGCTGACGTCCTCATCAGGATTGCAAAGAAGATGTCCAGAAGGTTGTGCTAGAAAGTCATCGTAGGGTAGAGTTTGATGAAAATGACACTTATTGGAGGAAAAATGAGAGTTTCAGCACCAGAGTCTACAGAAGTAAGAGGGATTTGTTTCAGATGAAGTCACCAAAGACAGGTTGGAGGAGGTCTAGATAGTATTCTTTTTAATTTGTGCTTGGAAGGAGAACTCAGTGTCCTTGGTTGTGACGATGCTATGTGGAGAAGCGAGGCAATGGTGGTTCTTGTTCTTCAGAGATCGCGAGGAGTCATCGATCTCATGGGAAGAGATTCAAGACAAGTTTAGAGTCAAGGTTTTTTTTTCAACTGTGATGGTGTCATGTCGCCAGGAGCATCTTACCCTTCAATAGGGGAGCTCCAGTGTGTGAGGGTTTGGAATCTTTTTCAGGAACCTTTTACAATATTCTTTGGACCTGTTTACAGAGGTGGAGGCCAGGGAAAGAAATTTCAAGGAGGCTTTGCATCCAGATATCCAGCACCAGGTCACCACATTTATGCTGAAGACATATCCGGAGGTGCTGGAAAAGGCATAGGTCGTCTATATGACTTTGGACAGAACCAGATCATCATGAGAGGGGATTCATCATAATTCCTCATGAAGCCAAGCAGTGGTCTGGGGTTCCCGGTTTTCAGGGCAGAAGAGTTTCTGTTTATCTGGGGGTAGGTCCCAGCCTCCAAATCTAGATTCTCTAGAGTCAGTGGATCTCAGGTCTATGCCAAGGTATCAAGATCTTGTTTTTCTTATGGTCTTCAAGGTCATTAGTAGCAAGAGTTCCCAAACTTTTAGAGAAGTCACTGTTCACTTAGTGTTCCACTCTAGTTTCCTCCGTTGAGGCAGTTCCAGCAGAGGAAGTAGCAGCTGGTTGCACCAGCATTAGATCAGTAGAGGGTAGATGTGGTAGGAAGAGGAAAACCACATGATGCTCCCCATCCTTAGAGAGTAGAGCGTGTCTATGGAGGTGGTCGTCATCAGGGTCAGAGCATTCATGGAGGAGTTCATGGTCAGCTTCATGCTTTAGAATTGGCATCACCAGGCGATGTAGATGCTGTTTGAGGTACCCTTTGAATTTTTTCTACCGTGGTGTATACATTGTTTGATTCTGGAGTGACACACTCCTTCATATCTCCTACCCTTGTCCATGCTTTAGACTTGATTTTAGAGGCTTCCAGTGCCCTTGGCACTGACTACGCTAGTTGGAGGTCGAGCTGACTTGTTTGAAGTATGTAGAGACTGTGAGCTAGTGTTGGGGCATTACCACTCTTGGGGATATTTCCTATATTTATGAATTCAACCATATTATGTCATCCATAGCATGGATTGGTTGTATTCAATGTAGGATATCGTGGATTTCTTCAAGAATAAGTTTGTTTCTTCTAGGTGAATAGAGAGACAACGGTGTTTGTTGGAGAGTGAGATCCTCATATGGGTCATAGGCATGTTCCATACTTATCATCCATGATGTATGAGATAATGTTGAGTTCTTCATAGTTTCTGAAGCTGGCGTTTCTTAGGGTCATTGAACAATACCCTGATGTCTTTCCAGAAGAGGATGTAGCAATAAACCCTCGATGAGAGATCGATTTTGGGATTGAGCTACAACCAAGAGAGTCTCCTATATCTATTTCTCCATATAGAATGGACCCTTCTATGTTATGAGAGCTACGTATATAGCTTGATGGTCTGTTACAGTATGGCTTTTATTCATCCAAGTGTAGCACCGTGGGGTGCACTGGTTTTGTTCGTGAAGAAGGATGATGGCAGTTTGCGGTTGTGTGTTGATTATCATCACTTGAACAAAGTGACAATAATGAATCACTATCTTATTCCATGGTTTGATGATTTATTTTATCAACTAAAGGGTGTAGGTTGGTTCTAAAAAATTGACTAGTGGTCAGGATATCATCAGATGTGTGTGAAAGATGTGTATCTCCTGAAGACTACTTTCCATTGTTGTCATGGGCATTATGAGTTCATTGTAATGTCGTTCAGAATGAAAAATGCTCCAATTGTGTTCATGGGATTTATGAACGATGTGTTCCGTGAGCTCCTGGAAAAGTTCATTGTGGTTTTTATCGATGATATCATTGTGTACTCCACGTCTGAAGAAGAGCATGCAGGGCATCTACACACTGTTTTGGGAGTTCTTCATCAACATCAGTTGTTTGGGAAGTTTTAAAAGTGTGTTTTTTGGGCTCGAGAAGTACCTTTCTTGGAGAATGTGGTCTCTCAACAGAGAGTAGCTATGGATCCATCAAAGTTAGATGTAGTTGTTTCTTGGGCATCTCCCAAGACAGTGTCAGAGGTGTGAAGTTTCCTTGGTCTCACAGGCTACTACAGGATGTTCATTGCCAATTTCTCCCAATTTATGACTTCTATGAAAACTTTTTCTTGGAAGGATTAGTTGATCATATAGACTTATCAGTGTCAGATAGCTTTCAAGTATCTAAAGGAGAAGTTAGTAAGTGCTCTAGTTCATTGTCTTCCAGTAGAGGGAGTTAAGTTTGCTGTTTTCTATAATGCTTCACATCTGGGGTTAGGTTGTGTTCTAGTGCAACAATGATCAGTTATTTCTTATGGGTCTCGGCAGTTACATCCCCATGAATGTAACTATTCCTCCCACAATCTTGATTTGGTAGTCGTAGTGTTTTCACTAATGTTTTGAAGACATTACTGCATTGGTGAG
Organism: Viscum album; assembly: GCA_963277665.1. NCBI lineage: Eukaryota > Viridiplantae > Streptophyta > Magnoliopsida > Santalales > Viscaceae > Viscum > Viscum album. The sequence continues at coordinate 1,320,629,821 of OY728157.1, forward strand.
AGCTTTGGGGTTTTCACTGATCATAAGAGCATGAGTTATGTTTTCTCCCAGCGTGACTTGAATTTACGACAACATCTGTGGATGGAGTTCTCACAAGAATGCAAAGTTGAAATATCGTATACACTTGGAATGAATAATGTTGTAGCAGATGCACTGAGTATAAAGTCATGTAGTGATATAGTGCATGAATCTGGTGACTATTGGAAAGTAATGGAAGAACATTAAGAATTACATCTTGATATGGGAGAAGTTGTGGGCCTAGGTTATCTTTTTTAGATGATAGTTCAATTATCTCTGGTGTAAGAGGTGGAAGAGTCCTAGTTAGGGGATCTAGAGGTGGAGGTCTGAAGAGACCAAGTTGTTTATGGCGAGGCCCGTGATGGTTGGTCTAAGGATGAAAAACATGGAGTGTTGTATCCTGAAAGGATATGTGTTCCTTTGATGATGCGAGAGATGGTTATCATAGAGTTCCATAGTTCTCCTTTAGCGGTGCATCCTGGTGTGACAAAGAAGCACCGAGCCTTGAAGAGCTAGTTTAGGTGGTCTGGGCTGAAGCGTGCGGTTATGGAGTTTTTCGGTCGATGTTTGGTCTTTATGAAGGTGAAGGTCGAACATCATGTTCCTGGGGGTCTACTCCAATTGTTAGATGTTCCTTAGTGGAAGTGGGAGGACATGTAAATGGACTTTGTCACTAGTTTGCCTCGAGATCAGGGAGTACATGATGTTATTTGGGTGGTAGTGGATCGTTTAACAAAATCAGCCCAATTTATAGAAATCAAGTAGCCAAGCTTAGTGTACATTTTGTCGAGGTAGTATTAGGAGGAGGTAGTGAGACTTCATGGAGTCCCAAAGATGATCAGTTCTGATCCAGATCCTCATTTTTCCTAAAGTGTGTGAAGAGGTCTCCATTATACTTTGGGTTCTCAGGTATGCCTTAGCACTACTTTTCATCCTCACACTGACGGCCAGACAGAGTGAACCATCTGGACTCTTGAAGACATGTTACACTCTTGTGTTCTGGATTTGGAAGTTCGTGGATGAGGCACTTACCATTGGTAGAGTTTTCTTACAATAATAGTTTTAACTCCACCAACTATATGGAACCATTTAAAGCCCTGTTCGGATGACCATGCCACTCTCCATTGTACTAGACTGGGGTTGCAGAGTTATCAATTCTCGGACTGGAAATAGTTCAGAATACGACAGAGATGGTTTAGGTGAATCTTGAGAGGATGAAGACAACGTAAGATCGTCAGAAATCATTTGTCGATCAAAGGAGGAGACCCTTAGAGTTTTATGTAGGGGTCATGTGTTTCTAAAGGTGACTCCCCGTCGTGGGCAAGGATGGTTTTGTCATTGGAGTATGCTTTCTCCCTGGTTTGTTGGGCCTTTCGAGGTATTAGCTCGTGTTAAAGTTGTGACTTATCGAGTAGAACTTCCCCCCTAGATGAGTCAAATACATGATTTTTTCATGTATCATTGCTCCTTCGTTATATTTATGATGACTCTCATGTCATCGATTGGAGAGAGGTCGATGTTGATGATGATGCGACCTTTGTGGAGCGACCTGTGGAGATCCAAGACTGCAAAGAGTAGGTGTTGTGTGGGTGTTCTATCCCCATGGTTTGTGTCTTGTGGTGACACGGTGGCATGAAAGAGAGTACCTAGGAATGTGAGTCATATATATGTGTTCATTAACAATATTTTTTGATGTTTAACTTTTTCATGTATCAATGTAGTCTCATTGGGTTTAGACATTTCATGTTTATATTGTTGATATATTTTGTTGCTTCTTGTAGCTTGCCTTATTTTGAGAGGTATCTCGATGGATGGTTGTTCGGACCCCATTTCATTTTCCCTTTAGGTGGGTTTTGAATTATCGAGGATGATAATGTTTTGAGAGGTATCTGATGTAATGGCTCAGACCTCTCTGGTTCATTCCTTTGTGAAAATCAAGTGTATGAGGTATTCCGAGAGGTCAAGGTGACATATCCCCAATACTTAGCCACATTTCTATTTCTATGAACTATTCAATCAGTGAACAGTTCCAATGGTAGAACGTTGTGAACAGTGAATTAGTAACTGTCTGTGAACAGTTCCAATGGTAGACTATTGTGAACAGTGCATTAGTAACCTTCTGTGAACAGTGTTATTAGTGAACTTTTAGGAATAGTGTCATCAATAACCTTATATGAACAGTGCAAGGGTGAACATATGTGAACAATGACATTAGTGACCTTATGTGAACAGTTTCATCAGTGACCTTCTGTGAACAGTTTCATCGGTGACCTTATGTGAATGGTTTCATCGGTGACCTTCTGTGAATATTGTCATCAGTAACCTTATTTGAATAGTGCAACGATGAGGTTCCAATGGTGAGGTTCTATCTGTGACCTATATTTCCTTTGCCAAATTTTGTGTTCATGTACAATGTTTCTAGAATGGTGAGGTTCCATCGGTGACCTCTATTTACTATACCAAATTTTGAGTTCATGAATAATGTTTCCAGAATAGTAAGCTCCATTTGTAACCTCTATTTCCTTTGCCAAATTTCGAGTTCGTGGACAGTATTTCCAGAACGGTGAGGTCCATCGGTAACCTCTATTTCCTTTTCCATATTTTTGGTTTGTGAACAGTGTTTCTCAAATGGTGATGTCCATCGGTAACCTCTATTTCCTTTTCCAAATTTTGAGTTTGTGAACAGTGTCTCCAGAACGGTGAGGTCAATCGGTAACCTCGACTTCCTTTGACAAATTTTGTGTTTCTAAACAGTGTTTGCAGAACTGTGAGGTCCATCAGTAACCTCCATTTACATTGAAAATTTTGAGTTTGTGAACAGTGTTTATAGAATGGTGAGGTCCATCTGTAACCTTTATTTCCTTTTCCATGTTTCGAGTTTATGGAAAATGTTTCAAGCTTCCTATAGTTTTCCCCTCTGACATTTCCTTTGACGTAAAATGCTTTTAAAGCCACATTTTAAGGACTCTAAGGCCGATTCAATGGTCATAACTCCTATATTAATTTCTCCTAAGGCTCAGGATGTTTTTTTCTACATGGTCAAACCACGTGGTTTAATGTGATCCTATTTTAATGAAAAATCTATCGTATCTTAAACCACTACTGCATTAAATCTTCTAAAGGGATGATATATCTTTATCCCTAGTTCTTCCTCCTTGTTATCGGGTATGAGACGCTCAAACATCCCATTCCTTTCCATAGGAGTTGGGAAATCAAACTTTCCTAATAGGATTTGTTTCACTCTGTTTTGTTGCAACCAAGCAATATTGATCAGTCTTCGATATAAGTTATGTTCTAAGTCATTATTTTGGGATCATCTATTCCTGTTTCCCCTCTCCTTTTTATATAATTTTAACTTCTTGTTCATAATTGAATTGTCTTGGGTGTTAACAGGTGTGGTGGTGTCTCTGCATCCTCAGGTGGATATAGTTGTCACGGGGGGAGGAGATCGTAACCCATTGTGTGGATCATTCTCGTATAAAGAACATCAAGAACTTTTTGAGGTAGCGGATTCATTACTTCTATTTTTTATTATGTGAAAAAGGAGAGTAATAATGTTTTATTCCTGTGGATCACACTTAAATTTTCATAACAAATACTTGAACAAGATAAATTAATTGAGATCGATCATATGTTATTGCTTATATTTTCCTAGATAGTGTGATATATATTCTTTCTTTCATATATTTTTCGTTCTCAATGGAGATTGTTAAAGAACATAAATTTGGAATTAATTGATATTAGTTTGGATGAAGGTAAAGAGGCATGTAAATGAATCTCATTCCTCTTGTTGTAATTTTATGTTAATAAAATTGGTGTAGTAATCATGTTTAATTATTTTTGATAGCCTATTGATTAGGTTTCCTGAATTTCAAACCAATGAAAAAATAAATCGGTTAATCAAATATGGATTAAAGATCTGGTTGTTAGATAAAAGATAATTCATTTTAGGGTTCTTGAGTTACCATTTTTCTTGTTTAAGGGCCAAGATACCAATTGATATGATGGTTTTTTATTGCTTCTTGTGTTGTGATGTGATCCTGGATGGCTATTGTGACATGTGGGGGTAAGGAGGCCAATTGTTTGTGGCAGAAGATGATGCCTAGAGTGGCGAGATGCATCATTTTATGTATGTGGGTGTCGGAGAGGACAACAGAAATGATGTAACGGGTTGGATGTGAATGTTCGGATGCTTGATGTTTCTTTGATTGGGTTTCTTCTTTACTTTACCCATTGCTTATGGTATCTGGTCTTGCTTACCCTTCTTCCTATAAGGGTGAATACAAGTAGGGTATTCCATGTGCTTTTCATGTCTATCTTCTCAAAAGAGGATGGGTCTAATCTCTTGCTATAGATGGAAAAGACTTGACGGGTAGTTCATCTGCTCACCGTGTTGATCCCCCTTGTGTTTAGCATCATATATTGTTTTTCAAGAATGACTGTGAATATGGGAAAGGAATGCTATAAATAGATAATCGAATAAATGATGTTAACCCATGGAGTTGGAGATTGCAGGAACAAAATGTTGAGGTTACAATATTAAACGGAAAGTGGGCATTAGGTGTTATTCTAATGAAATATAATTTGAAATTGTTAATGGTTAATTAATGTTTAAATAATTAATTTACATAAAGTGGAACTGTCAAAAAAGGAACAAAGTAAAGCAATTAATCTCTATTAATGTTTGTGTGCTTATAAGATACCTTGTCTTAGAAGTGGGATCCAGGAGTCCGAGAGACGTTTGCTTTAGTAGAGTATAAGACTAGGTTATTTCCATATCGTTTTTGTGAGATGTAGTATATTCAATACTATTTGTGTTTCTATACACTACTCCTCCACGTCAGTTCGGTCAGCTGATACCCCAGGGATTCTGAGCCCTAGGGGTGTTTTCCCCAAAATTCTAGTGGGAGGATGGATGGATGACTATCCCCTTTGGCCCCACTCTCTTCTCTTGGTAGTTACTTGTGCTGGTTGGCATAATGGTTATTTTCCACATATATGTGTGTAGAGGGTTGTAACAAATTATGATTATTCACACACATATATTCTGGATATAGAATTCTATGGACTACTATAGGTGTAACGTTTATAGGCTATGAGGGTTTGAGGATCCTTACTCAGTGTATTGGCTGTAATGGCTGGAGGTATATTACCTGATGTATGATACACGTTATACGAGATGTGGTGGCTCTCGGAAACTACCTAGTTATTTTCTTGTATGGATGTTGTGGTTTTGTTGCATGAGGTGCATGTTGTGGTGCTTCCCCCAGGTGTCTACAGACAAACCTTTTTGGAGAGAGATTCTTAGGACATGCGATGTTGGGGAAAAGAGAAAAAATAGTGGGGAAGTAGTAGCAGGGTACCCTTGATATTCATTATTATATTATATAATATTTTATTTATTACTTGGTGAGAGTAGCCACGGTGAGATTGGAAACGTAGTATACCTATTTAGGTGATGAGTTAGTTTCACTTATAGTTTACTGTGCTTTATCATGCTTTATTTAATTTTGCACGAGAGGCTTCCAGAGGGATCCTATTGAATATACTGTTATACTCACCCTATGAATATATAAACTATTTTCCAGGTCACTTGGATAATGTTTGTGATCAAGCTGGTTTCTACTAACTTGGGGTTGTAGGAGCTGTTCGGGCATGTGGTTGCTGCAGTTTTTTACTTTCTTTTGGGTACCTATAGTTTTCCCCTTCTAGTTGTAGTAGTTTTGCATGAAATTACATATGTGCACTTTGGTTTTCTATTATATTTCAGTCTGAGTTGGATTTGGCTGGTGTCTATCTTTTCTCTCTCTTCCGCATGTGTTCTCTTAGAGGGCAATGCCTCCTATCAGTGTTTTTACTATACCCTCGGTGCTAGTCGCCAACCCATGGCCAACTGGAGGTGGGACTCGGGGGTTCATTATCTTCCCTCTCACATTTCTGGCCCAAGAGGGGTACACATTGTGGGGAGGGGGTCTTGACACCCATAAAACCACTAAAAATGTTAAAAAACTCTAAAAAACATTTAAACCATCAAAAACTCAAAAAACTCCAAAGAATCTAAAAAGAACCTAAAAACGCTGAATGCACCTTTTAAACCGTAAAAATCGTAAAAACCCTGAAACCCCTTAAATATTCAAAAATCCCCCAAAAAAAACCAAAAAACCTGAAAATTTTAAAAAAACCTAAAAATCTCGAAAAACATAAAGAGCCTTAAAACCATGAAAAACCTCAAAAAATAATTAAAGCCCCAAAAAACTATAAAACCCCTAAAACACATAAAAATCCTAAAAACCATAAAAAAATTTAAAAACCCGAAAAACATTAAAAAATGTCTAAAAACATTAAAAACACTGAAAAACTCAAAAAACCCTACAAACAGTCAATATCCCTAAAAAACCAAAAAAACCAAAAAAAACCCAAAAAACTTTAAAAACCATAAAGATCGTAAAAAATATTTAAATACTTGAAAACATAAAAATATAAAAACCCTAAAAACATTAAAAAACCCTAAAACCCTTAAAAGCTTTTAAAATCCATAAAACCCCAAAACCACTAAAAACTCTAAAAAACTCTATATACCCCTAAAAATGTTGAACAACTCTAAAAACCATAAAAACACAAAAACTCTCAAAAACCACAAAAAACATAAATACCCTATAAACCCTAAAAATCACTAAATATCCTAAAAAACCCTAAAACCATAATAATACTAAAAAATTCATAGAAATTTGTGAAAGTATATATAACCTGAAAAGCCAAAAAAACCCCTATAACCCATAAAAACACCTAAAAACCATAAAACCCCAAAAAAACCAAAAAACCCCTAAAACAACTAAAAAACTAAAAACATTTAAAATCCCTAAAAATGATAAAAAGTCTAAAAATATTTAAATCCCTTAAAAACACAAAAAACCCTAAAATCTCAAAAGACCCTAAAATCCCCAAAAAAAACCCCAAAACCCCCAAAAAAACCCTAGAAAACCACCAAAACCCAAAAAAATTATAAAAAAACCTAAAAACCAAAATAATCTTATAAAATCCCAAAAAATCTCTGAAAACATAAAAACCCTAAAAATCTAAAAACACACTAAAAACCATAAAACCCCTTAAAACCTTTAAAAAATCCCTAAAACACCATAAAAACCCTAAACCACTAAGAAATCTAAAAACACATAAACCCCTAAAAATGATAAAAATGCTAAAAACATTAAAACCCCTAAAAAAATTAAACTCAAAAACACTAAAAACCCCTAAATCACATGGAGGCCCCTAAAACCCTTGAAAACCCTGAAAACCTTGAAATGCCACATAAGCATAATAAAAATTTAAATCCATAAAAATACTACAAAATTCTTAAAAATAACTGAAGACATAAAAAAAACTTAAAACCTTGGAAACCACTTAAAACCATGAAACCCCTAAAAAACATAAAAACCTATAAAAATCCTAAAACCATTAAAAACTAAAAAAACCCTTTGACGCATAAACATGTCAAAAATCTCTTACAAATATTACAATCTCTAAAAAACTGAAAAATAAGACGCCAAAAGGATCCTGAAACCCCTAAAATTCTAGAAACACAAAAAACCCTAAAAACCATGAAAAGCATAAAAACCTAAAAATCCAAGAAAACATTAAAAAACCTAAAAACCATAAATATCTAAAAAAGGCTTAAGAATACTTATAAATATAAAACACCCTAAAAACCATAAAAATCCATTGAAACAGATAAAACCCCCTAAAAACCGTAACAAAGTCTAAAAACCCATACAACACTGAAAACCCCAAAAAACAATAAAAACCCTTAAAACCCTTGAAATGATTAAAAACTCTAAAAACCATTAAAAACCGAAAAAACTATGAAAACCCATTAAATCCCCCGAAATCCCTACAAACCCTAAAAACCATAAAATTAACAAAAATCCAAAAATATCCTTAAAAATACAAAAAACGTAAAAAACCCTCAAATCCATTGAAAACCAAAAAACCCCATAAAAACCATAAAAACCCCTAAAAGTCCATTAAATCCCTAAAACTCACTGAAATTATAAAAAGCCTTTATTCCCCAAAAAATGTTAAAAAATAAATAAAAACCATAAAAACCCCTTAAAAATTCCAAATAAACACTAAAACCCTAAAAACCATAAAACCCCTAAAAACCCTAAGAACCCTAATAACCCTAAAAGCCCCAAAAATCATCAAAATCCCAATAAACCCTAAAAACAATAACAAACATAAAAATAATACTAAATCATTAAAAATATATGAAAATTTAAAAAATCCTAAAGAACTAGAAAAACCCTTGAAAACAAGAAAACCCATAGATAAATGTAAAAACAAATAAAACTCTAAAAACCACAAAAAATATAAAAAACTTAAAACTTCAAAATGTTAAAATACTCGAAAAAACCAAAAAACTATAAAAATTAAAAAAACCCCATATATCCCCAAAAGATTCTAAAACCCCTAAAAATACATGGAAACCTTAAAAACACTAAAAACTCATGAATACACTAAACATAATAAAAATCCTTAAAAATCCAAAAAAGCCCTAAAAATGATTGAAAAAAAACCTAAACCACCCCTAAAACCATTAAAACCCCTAAAACCATAAAAATACATAAAAAAACTTAAATCTACTAAAAACAATACAAACCCTTAAAACCCCTAAAATTTTAAAAACTCTAAAAAAAACTTTTAAAACCCTAAAAAAAGTCCAAATGATTCTAAAAAGACCCTAAAAATATAGAAACCCCGAAAAAACTTTAGAAAACCCCAAAACCATCAAACATACAAAAAACCCTAAATATCATAAAAACAAAAAATAATTCTAAAAAACATTAAAATTCTTGAAAATGTAAAAAAAACTAAAAACACATATAAACCCTAAACAATCACTAACAATAGTAAAAACTCGTAAACCCCAAAATATCATAATTTTTTCTTTCAAAATACTTTAAAACCATATAAAACTCATAAAACCTCTAAAACCCAAAAATACCAAAAAAAACATAAAATCGAAAAAACATTAAAAACTCTGAAAAATCATAAAAAATCTCGAATTCCATAAAAACCCTAAAAACCATAAATATTTTTAAAAAACCATCAAATCAAGGAAAATGTAAAAAATCCTAAACACATTGAAAACCCCATAAAACCCCTAAAAACATTCAAAAGCCTAAATCCCAAAAAACCCTAAACAATCACTAAAAACTATAAACACCCATAAAACCCCTAAAAAGGATGAAAGACTCTAGAAACATTAAAAAAACTAAAAAATCATTAAACACCTAAATACCAAGAAACCCTTAAAATCCCTGAAAACCCCTAAAACAAAAAAAAACCCTGAAAAAACTTGAAAACCCCTAAAACTTTTCAAAATACCAAAAACCCCAAAAACCCTACAAACAATAAAAGTCCTAAAATGACCCTAAAAATCTCGTAAGACGTAGAAACCCCAAAAAATTCCGAAAACCCCATAAAACGCATAAAAAACCCAAAACCGTAAAAAATACGAAAAACCCTATAAATACAAAAAAAACCCACTATACCTATAAAACACCTTTAAAACCCTAAAAATGTTGAAATGACTAAAAAAAATTTAAACCTTGATAACATAAAATACTGCAATAAAGTCTAAAATTCCTTAAAACACTAAAAACCCATATGAACCTAAAGAAACCTGGAAACCCCCTAAAAATTCTAATAACCCTAAAAACCCTAAAAACCCTAAAAACCCTAAAAACCCTTAAAACCGATAAAGAAATCCAAAAAAATACCTATAAATCTCTAAAAATATAAAAAACCCTTTAAACCATAAAAAATCCCTAAAATCCAAAAAAAACTCGAAAATCCCTAAAAACCCTTAAAGCCTATAAAAACCTAAAACCACACTAAAAAGTCTAAAGAACCTTAAAACCCCAATAAAATTCAAAAATTCAATAAATAATTCTAACCCTAAAAATCTTAAAAAAAAACCCATACAACCCCAAATTACCCTAAAAACCTAGAAAACCCCTAAAAACTATAAAAACCCATGAAAAACCCTAAAACCATTCAAATTCTATAAAACCCCTAAAACCCTAAAAACCATAAAAACCCAAAGAATTCCCAAAACATACGTGAAAATATAAAAACCCTAAAACCCCTAAAAACCCCTAAAACCCTTAAAAACGACGAAGTCACATTAAAACCTTAAAACCCTATAAATACTCTAAAATCCTATACAACCCAAAAAAAGACATTAAATTTTTTAAATAATTGTAAAAATAGAAAAAAACGCAAAAACCCCTAAGAACACCAAAAACCTTAAAAACCAAAAAATAATTAAATATATGTCAAAAAAATGAAAACCCTAAAAATATTAAAATTGTTTGAAAAACATAAAAACCATAAAATTCCTAAAAAACCTTTCAAAATCCATAAAAATGTAATAAACATAAAAACTATGAAAACCACCTAAAAACCATAAAACCCCTAAAAACATAAGAAACCCTAAAACCCCTAAAAACCCCAAAAACACTAAAAGCTCTCTAACCCTTAAAACCACTTAAAGTGTTAAAAATTTATACAGAACTTAAAAACCCAAAAAAATCAAAAAAATCCTAAAAACTAAAAAGACCCAAAAAACCCTGAAATCCATTAAAAACCCAGAAAACCCAGAAAACCCCTCAAAATCATTAAAATCCATAAAAGACCATTTGAAACCAAATAATCCTAAAAATTCCATAAATATCCCTAAAAACATAACAAAAGCTAAAAACCCTAAAACTCCCTGAAAAACAAAAAAACTCCTAAAACCTTAAAAACCATAAATACCCTACAGAAATCATAAAAACCCACTAAAAACTCTATAAAACCTTTAAACCCCTAAAAACGTTAAAAAATATAAAAAATATAGAAACGCTCTAAATAATATAAAAAACACTAAAAAACTCAAACAAATAATAAAAACTCATAAAGAACCTTAAAGTCCTTGAAAATGCTAAAAACCCTAAAAAGTAAAAAAAAAACCTCAAAACCTCAAAACCACTAGAAATCCTAAAAATAATTAAAAATACCAAAAATCCCAAAAATGTAAAAACTCTTAAAACCATTGAAAATATTAAAAACCCTAAAACCCCATAAAAACCCTAAAACCCACAAACATATTTAAATAAACATTAAATACCTAAAATTGTTAAAACACTAAAAACCCTTAAAACTCATAAAAAATCCAAAATTTTAAACATATAAAAAACCATAAACCCCCCCACCCCAATCCTAAACAACATTAAAAACATCAAAACTCCCAAAAAACCTCAAAATCACTAAAAAACCCAAAAAACCAAAAAAATCCTATAAACCATAAAAATCCATTAAAAAGAAAAAAATCTAAAAACACTAAACACCCCTAAAACCAATAAACCCCCTAATGCCCTAAAAACTGTAAAACCCCATAAAACCAAAAAACCCATTAAAAACTCTAAAAATCATTAAAACCCTTAAGAACATTAAAAAAACTCTAAAAACATGAAAACATTAAATCTCAAAAACCCCAAAAACCAATAAGAGTCTCTGAAAAACCAATAAAACTGTAAAAAACCTAAACAACCAAAAAACCCTCAAAATCCCTTCAAACCCTAAAAACCCAAAGTCCAATAAAATTACTAATAATACCTAAAAATACCTAAAAATATGAAAACCCCTAAAAACATAAACACCCCTTGAAAACTATAAAGCCCCCTAAGAACATCGAAAACCCAAAAAACAACATAAAAAACCTAAAAACCCACTAAGAATTTTAAAAATTATTTAATCCTTTAAAAATGTTACAATATATAATAAACCATAAAATCCAAAAAAATAAAAAAGCATAAAATTCCAAAATGACCCCAAAAAACCCTGAAAACAACTAGAAAACCCTTAAACCCCCTAAAATCCATCAAAATACTTAAAACATTATTAACTATTAAATACATAAAAAATCTCTAAAAATCACTATTAACATAAATAACCCTAACAACCCATAAAAAATATAAACAAATACTAGAAACACTTAAACACTTAAAACCCTAATAATGTTAAAAAAATATATAAAAAAACCATAAATCCCCTAAATAACTCAAAACCCCCCTAAAACCTCACAAGACCCTAAAAACCATGAAAACCATCAAAACCTGTAAAAACAATGAAAATACTAAAAATACACAATATCATTAAAATGCCTAAAAGTCCATCAAAACCATCAAAATAAAAAAATCCCTAAAATAGCATAAAAAAAGTTAAAAATCATAAAAAACATAAAAAACCCCTTAAAACCATAAAAACACTTGAAAATCTTAAATCCCATAAAACCCTAAAACCCATAAAAACTATAAAACCCCTTTAAACCCCTAAAAATGTTTAAAAAATATAAAATACATTTAAAACCATAAAAACAGTAATAACTGTAAAAACCATAAATCCCTAAAAACCCATTATAAAGAATAAAAAAACCTAAAAAAACTCAAAATCCCTAAAAACCCTTAAGAACCCAAAAACCCTAAAAACCAAAAAAAAGATAAAAACCATAAAATTTACTAAATATATAAAAACCCCTAAAAACACTAAAATCCATCGAAAATCATAAAACCAATTATAACCTATAAAAACCCAAAAACAGTATAAACTGAAAAAATCGTTAAAATCCATAAAAATATCAAAAACCCTAAAAACCCTAAAACCCCAAAACAATTCAATAAAAACATGAAACACCTAAAAAGTCCCCAAAAACCCTGAAAATACCTTAAAACCCTAAAAACATTGAAAACTCTTAAATCCCCAAAAAAATTATAAAATAATAAAAAACCAAAAAACAATCAAAATCCTAAAAATTCATTAAACCTCTGAAAACATAAAACCCTTTAAAACCCTTGAAAACCATAAAACCCTAAAACCCTTTAAAAAAGTCCCTAAAACACCATAAAAAATATGAAACACTAAAAATATTAAAACCCTTAAAACCCATAAAAATGTTAAAAAATCTAAAAACCTTAGAATCGTGAAAAAACTGAAAAAAAAAATGCATAAAAACACTAAAATACCCCAATACCACTAAAAGACTAAAAAACCATAAATATCCTTAAGAACTCTTAAAATCCTATTTCGGGTCAGCCTCGTAATGCCCAACGGTTCTATATCCAACGATGCGTGGACCTGCTTTCCAAAGGTAGGTGTTCGCTGGGCGGTTTGGCCAGCGACACTTAAGAACACACATTGGTCAAGAGGATGGGATGTCGGGCTCATAACACCATTTTGTGGGGAATTATTTCCTATTCTGGGACACTCTTATAGATTTAATATGTATTCATATGCTCGCGAATCTTTGGTTTATACCCAATCATTGTATCCATGGACTTATCCTGGTTGGAAACGGTCAGCTGGACGTAGGGGTTCAGAATCATTTAGGTCAGAGGTTTACCATCTCTCATTGGATTAATGACTCGGAAGAATTTGGACTCATGGAGACAGTTCTAGGAGTGGCTCGGTGAACCGATGTGAAGATAGTCGGATCGACCAATTGTTTGGCTTGAACCTCGGGGAGGCTTCCAATGTACCATGCCTAGGAGACAGGGATCAAAGTCCACGTAGTTCGCATCAGGGTGTCAGAGAACCGACGTGAAGGTGGACCCTGGGTTCTGATGGTGATCGGGCTTGAACCTCAGGGAGGCTTCCTACGTACCATGCCTTAACATGGATCAAAGTACTCATAGTTTTCATCGTCTTGGGGCTTACACTCTCAGGAGGCCCAAGGTGTGGATCAGGGCATAAACTCTGAGGAGGCCCATAAGAGGATGTCATGGTAGATGCTTACTCTAATCCCACGTGAGTCTTGCTTGGTGTGAGAAATAAGAGGCAACAGGGACCAGATGATCACATCACGAAAGGTGCGTCCATGAGAAGTGGAGTGGGGCTTACGCATAGGGTGGCCCATAAGGTCGGGGCTTACTCCAAGATGGATTCCCATGGCGACAAAGAGAAGAGGGAGAGGGAAAGAAGTGCTTCTATTCCCCTCACCTCTCTTATTCTCAGGGGAAGTACCGAAGTACAGGGGGACTTCCTTCTAATGGGTATTTTACTACCCCTCGAAGAAGAGAGAAGTGCCCCAGCCCTAATAAGTGAAGGGACAGAAAGGGGGCTCCCGAGCTTAGACTCCGTATTACCGTGGGAATGTGAACCTAGGAAGGCTTCTGAAATCTGCTCAAGGGTTGGAGAAACCCCTTCACCCCTTCTTACTGTGGGTTTGTGAACTTAGAACGGCGCGCTGATGCACCTGAAGGTTACATCACATGGGTCTGGTGGCTCCAGTGGAGGACTCGGCTCAGGGCTGACGAGTGGGGAAATGAAGGAGTCATGGAGGATTAGGCTGGATTGGAAGGATTTTATCTGGCTTAGGGAACAGGAACTCAAAAGTATTTGGCGGGCCACACCGGGGTATGGGTGGTGGTGCCCTTCATGTAGGAAGGTGCTATGCCGCTGGAGAGGCCATCCGCGAACCAAGGTGGTCCACGGACTAATGTGCATCCCGCGAACCAGGGTGGTTCACGAACTGATGGTCATCCCACTAACCAAGGTGGTTCATGGCTTCAAGTTCGATCTGTGAACCAGGGTGGTTCACGGATGGTTCCTTGCGAGCAGCGGCGGCCAAGGGCGGCACCGGTCAGGGGTTCGTCGATCAGGGCTTTTCCCACATAGGAGGGTGGTACACAGTGCAGAGGATTGGAAGAGAGGCATAAACTCTCTGGTCTGCAGGGATTGCATCCGCAGAGGGACCATGGTTCGCGGTTTCCTCTTCTTTGTTATTATAGGTTCGCGGTTCACCAAGTTATTATGCATTTTTGGTTCCTTGTTAGTTTGTCCCCAGGTTCATACCTGCTCTGGTTCGCGAACAAGAACTTCTTAAATCCTAAGCCTTCTTTAGAAATCCTTCCACCCAAATCTGATTGATCTTTTCAGAATCCCCTCATTCCCGTTTTTCTTCCCCTCGATCTCCTTTTATAGTGCAGGGAAAAGGATGTATCTATGGTCATGCAACACCTTTTGCGGAGGCCCATGATAGAAAACCCGATTCACGGATGACCCGGTCAATTCGCAACTCACGGGGGGCATTGAGCGCATCTCCCCCTCGAACCAAACAATCTCCTCCATGAACCAAACGAGCTCGTAGAGTGCTTCGTGGCCGCGGAGGGTTCCGCCTCCATTCCGCGAATGACTGCAGATGCTGCTTGGACCGGTTGATGATGTCCGCAGCTGGGGCAGTTCGTGATGATGGACCAGTTCGGCGCCTGTTCTGCTTTGTGCCCGTGGAGGATCTCCACCTCCATCTCGCGAATGAGGCTGGTCTGCGGAGGGGAGCGGTTCGCTGAACCAGCCACATAACACTTGGGCAGGTTCGCGGACCGGTTAGTCCTTTTCCAATTTTTAGTATTGGCCTCCTTCCTTTTCCCAATTCGTTGAAGGGAATTGGGTAAAAATACTCTCTCTAATGAAGGGGATTATTATCTTTATTTTCAGGACCCTACAAATGTCCCCATCAGAATGGGGTCCGATCGAAACGAAGAGGAGGCCATTCCGATGAAGAGTGGTCCTGAAACATGGATGGTTTGCGGAAGCTGGTGGACCCAGTAGGGGACCACACATATAAATATGAAGGTCCCTTCCATTGTATTTTTTTGATTCTTCATGAATCCAGATCCGTCTCTCTTTTTCATCTCCGCATGCTCATTTCTTTGTGAAACACCTCATCTGCGAACCAGCTGCTATTTCCGCAAACCATTCCTCCTTCGCTGTCATCTTCATCCGCGGGCCAGTCTCCAATTGTGAAATCATACTTTTAATTGATTAAAAAGTAAGTCACGACAGGCTGCGGTGGAATTCGATTTTCAATTTCAAATGGTCCCTTGACCAGAATGATCCAAAATTTGAAAATTACTTGAAGTATGAAATTAAATGCTTAATTCTCGGAGATAAGGTTCCGCGAGGTAGCTTGATTCGTGGTTTTCTGGCCAACGCTCCGCGGGCCAGGGTTTCGCGGACACATTCCGCGTATGGATGGTTCGTAGGATGTTGTCATCACGAATCAACCTATGATGCCACATTGAAGATTTTATTATGAGGTTTGGATGAAATCCTGTGAAAATTCTTGGTATTTTGTTCAATTTTCTTTATTTCTAGACTAACTATATGCATGATTTCCATGGTGCAGGGAGAAGATAAATATGGTTCCTCCTCATCCTGCGACTAGGCCTACTGTTGGGCCTCCTCCAGTTGGGGATCAATGTTTGAAGGATGTGGCTAGATCCGTTTAGGATGGAGCCCACAAAACCCCATTGTACCCCCCTCTTGCACGTTTACTCTTGGAGTCATGGTAGGAGTATCCTCTTTCCAATAGCCTTCTCACTTATGGGATCAGTCAACTATGCGATACACCGATTCTGGTGCCCTCTCGTGACAACATCCCTTCAGCATGGATTTTTACCACCGTTATCCCTCGAGCTATGATAAACACCAGGGGGCCTACCCTGAGGGAGATAGCCTCCATATTCGTGCTGAATCACCATCCTATGTCCCCGACAGGGGAACAACATCAGCAGGAAGGGTTGATTCACTGTTACCAGAGTATTTCCCGCAAGGCTTTTTTAAATGACCAATGTGGTTGGTTAGCCAGCCCGGACCTCCGGTCTGGAGGGGCGTTCAAGTCGTTGGATTGGGGGTGGCCCTTCTGGGTTCGCCAGATCTGTTCAGAGTTCGAGGCGAAGCTGCGGGCCGTGGGCCTATATGAAGCCGCCTAGCTTTCCCACACCTATACCTATCGGCTCCATGCCCTCGCCAGGATGCTCATGAGCAGTTGGAGTCCAGACACCAACAACATTCCACCTGTTCCATGGGGAGGTGGGTATCTGCCTCTAGGACGTCTTCCAGATTTCGGAGGTCCTAATTGTCAGAGGTATGTATGATGAATTCTTGTCTCCTCCATCTGTATGGGATGATGATGAAAGGACCCCGCCCCCTTGGTAAGGCAACTCATCAACCAGGCATGTGAGTGTTTGAAGGATGCATCATCAGAACTGGATAAATTTCCAAAACAGGATATCTCTTTGAAACAGATTATCCTTTATCGTGACTAGATCAGATCTTTCGCCCGAGAGAGCGAGCACGTGGCTCTTCCACGGATTCCAATAAACCGTCCTTCAATAGAATCCCGAATGTAGAGTGGTAGCTACTAGACGATCCGGGAGGAAGGCCAATTCAACAGCTGGGGCTGGGAGCTTTTGTCGGACGTCGAATGACTATTTCTCTTGGCATCGTTTCTAGCCATGTTCTTGAGTGGCTGGATATTTTCCGTATGCAAGACCTATGGCATACAAGTTTCCACTTTCGTTATAGCGGCCCAGTTCGCCACTGGAAACGTTATCAACCTGGTCGTCCCAGTGCTGGCTAGGATCTACCAGTTTCTTAGCAACATCAACGAGGGGAGTCATCCATTCCGGGTAGCCAACCCTTTTCAAGTCCTCTGGGGATAGTTGGGAGCGCATGTTAAGAACTTATATACTTTCATCAACCCCCTTCATATTTTTGGTACCGCATTCCGACCGTATTTGTAGTTGACCAGTGGGGCCATGCCCGAGGAGTGGGTGGCCCAAGAGAAGGAGGGACAACAGACTGTTCAGAACCGGCATCTACTGTCAAGTTGGATCTCAAATTCTGATCACTTCAATCTCCTCCCATACCCCTCCCCGACCGGTGCAATCACAAACAGTTCATCAGAGGAATTTACAAAGTGAGGCTACCTCTTCTCCATCCGAGAGGGTGTCTTGGTATCTTGTATCAGCGGGGAGCTGATCTGTGAGGGGTATGCGCCTTACCGATTCAGGCGTCAGTTTGGCTGTGCCTAGGTACTATGTCCTCCTGCTCTTAATGGAACCCGCGGGAACTTCCATCTGTTGGTGTCCAAGCAATTGTTGTGTATGTTTTCCCGAGAGGACCCTGGTTGCGAGGTTGTGACCCATGTGCCTACATATCCTATGAATTTCTTATCTAAGAAATATGTCGATGCATGGGTACAGTCATACCCGAATGGTCAGCTGGGGCTATGGGTGCCCACTATCTCAAGACCTAAGCCATCGAGAGGAAAAAGGAAGCGGAAGGGGGGGGGAGCAGTACCCCAACCAGGCCAGGAAAGGTCCTTCACAACCCTACTAGCCACGTGCTTCCGGGGATGGTCTTGACAGACAAAGGTGTCTCCTCGCATGCTCTCAAAGCTGCATGGAACGAATCGGCCATTCCTGCTGATGCTGCCTTCCTGAAGGCTTGGGGCTAATAGGATGTCTTTAAAGGCCGGTCAGCCTTTCGCGACCAATACCCTAGTTCTTTATGGCAGCATCTCCAAGAATCGGAAGTGGCATTTGACGTGCTGGGCTACCTATTGGCTCATGCTGACATCATTTATGATTTGGACCTAGAGAGGGTTGATCGATATCTCCGAGACCTTGAGGCCTATATTTATGCTCGTTGAGGTCATACGGTGTTGACTCACCGGGTCCACGCTCTACTGCGGTCGGTGACTGAGATGAGGACGAGGGGAGCGATCACTTCTCAGGGGGAAACGATCCATCGGGTTCCCCCACTGTGGCTGAGGCAAGGGTATTCCCTCCCCCACCTGGAAGATTCCACTCACAGGTAGCACTTGAGAGTTCTAGGATGGTGATGAGTCCTAGACACCCATTTCGGCCATTGGTTCTTTCGTCAACTTCTGCCACTGCTCAGCCCTCCCTGGCCAATCCTCCCCAGATAACTGTTCCTATTACAGCTGCATTCCCAGCTGCATGGAGGATTTGGGATGATCTGAGGGTTAGCGGCTTAGATGAAGAAGTTTGGGCATTGCTCCAGGAAATCTCTCTCGAGCTTCTGGGCATTGGAACCATCTTCACCCCGCCCCACTTTTGTTGGAGGAGGACCTGGGCGAAATAGTCACCTCTTTGAAGGAGATGGACACCTATGTTCATTCGCTTTGGAACCGACTTTATGGGTCTACCCGGGTGTCCATGATGATAAGACATCCTGAATCGTCTGATCCCGAAGATATGGTGATCATGTTCGTCCATTCTGGATTTCCCTCCTCCTTTACTGAGATGGTTATAAAGTTCCATCCCTTTATACAGATTTTCGAGGAATCCCAGGGGAAGTTCCTTTTCTGGAGTATACCCCCCTATGGTACTGTAACCGGAGAACACGCGCATTCGATTACGGGATCATCGATGAGTGATCTCCCGGCGTAGCTGAGCTCATGGAAAGTACCATTGCGGACCCAACTAGGTTCTTTCCTCCTACAGCTCCTCCCAGTGCCTTGAGTGAAGAACTATCCCCTGGGCTGATCCAGAGATGGAAACAGGTATCTTGTTTATTGGAACAGCTCTTACAGGGGACGTCGGGTAATTATGACTTCCCATTTCTTCAATTGCTAACTCATATATTCTGATTATTCCAGTTATTAACTATGTTGGCACATGGCACTGGGCCACTCGAGGATCAGGATGTGGCTACCCACACGGTTGTACCTCCTTTCCCCTTATCACCTGAGTGATCACCTACAGCCACACCTGAGTGTGACAAAATGGAGGGCCCTGCTGGAGGGGCCAATGATATGAATGATTTAATCCTTCCTTCATCATCCAGAGATATGTCAGAGGAGGAATAGCTGGAGTTTGAAACTCCTAATGATCAGACAGCCTCTTCAATTTCGGGGGAGAATGGGGCGCCCTTAATTGCTGAGGGGTCTCCATGTACGATGGGGCCAGCTTCCTTAGACCAGGTGGATCCCGTTGCTATGGAGTATGAGACTGCCGCCAGACCAATTGTTGAAGACCCAGAGCAGGCTCTCGTTCTATTTACTGGGGGAGTGATTTCCCAGAGCTTGATCTCTGTAAATAACTTCTTAGAGGCAGCTTTGGGAACTACTGACCTTGGGTGCGGCCTTAGGCCCTAGGCACCTCTGGGGGATCCTAGGACTCCGCTGCCCATTGAGGATGTAGCGTCTTCCTCCAGTGGCAGCGGTGGCGTAGATCTTGGGAACACCAATGCCTTGATGACTGGAGGCAAGTTTCTCATTCTCTTTCTGCTAAATCCATTCTTTTCCCTTTTCTGATTCAGGATACTCATCTTTACTACCATATTTTGGGATTTTTGGGCTACAACTTTTGGCACTGCTGATCATGCCTTTGGATCAAATTGTGTCTCCGGCTACAATCGCAGGGGGTGGAGTTGTTGCAGAGTCGGAGCCCATGGTTGAAGACATATCGGGTCCCTCCCTGAGGACATTTATCCCAGATTATGTGTATTCATATGGGAGCGACTCCGAGCCTGATCAAAAAATCCTTTCCAGTCTCTGTCCTGCTCGCCAAAGGGCATGGGAAAAAATTTCGAAGCTGATTTCCCAAATTCCCTTGGCCGAGATGCCGACCATATTGCCAAAGCTACACGAACTGTTCATACTGCTAGGATTTGAAAACATTGACTAACATGGAATCAATGATCTGGTCAAGCAGGTGGTTGCCGACTGGGAGAGGCTTGGTGGCTTTGAGTCTTTCCTTTCTACTACCCAATCTAAATCTTAACTTTCTGCAGCCCGCCATCTTCACCTAATAGAAGCTCATGATCATGCTGGAGTAATCACGAGACTCTAGGAAGAAATACATAAGCAGTGCTCTCAATTGGAGGTGATGAGAAGTGATATAAAACGACTATTGTGGGAGGAGGCCAATGTCGTAGCCATAATTTAAAATGGGGAGCAGCGGCTGGAGGAGGATATGATCACGATCTTAAAGGTGACACAGGAGGCAGAAGCACTGCGGGCTAGTGCAGATGCTGAGATAGCCTTGCTGCAGAATCTCAACCAAGCAATCAAATATTCTCAGCAGCGCCTGATACAACTTCGTGAATCTGCTTAAAATCTCTTGTAATGGTCTTTGATTCCAGAGGAGGATCCGGATTGTGGAATCCCTCCTCACCAATTTTGTCACAGAATGAAAAGACATTTCTATTTTAGCACCCTTAATGTCTCCTCCTCTGATAGAGATCATCTGAAATTATTGCTGCATATAATAATTCACTGAACTGAGAATGATGCGAATTCAAGACAATCGATAAAACATAAACAAGATCTAAATTTTTCCTAGACCATGGGATCCAGCGAGCATAGTTTGACTATTTCCACGGTTTTATAGAAAAAAACCACAAAATTTTTATCTTTTCTTTTAATGCCTTAATCTTTCCTTGGCTTATTTAGTGTGAACCCAGTGGGTATAGCCCGAATTTTTCTTAGGTCTCCCTTTTCGGTTTTTCAACCTAACAGGCTTTGTGCCTCTTTTGTGAGCGGTTTAAAGTCCCGCCGTCAAAACTATCATTACTGATGTTTTAGGTCGAACAAAATTGACCAAATATAGTGGGTCAAGGGCCCAAATGAGGTTTGTTTGATTAAAATATGTCTCGGCATCTTTCAGATGCATGTGGAGGGACTGTGTTTGGATTTAAATGACATGCAGGGCATGTCTCAAGGCATGGGAGCTGTATAGGCGTGCAGAGGTGGTAAGAGAATCGCCTAAGTAAATATTGCCTTTGGTAGATGGTCCGTGGGTGATCAATATGTGAAGCCGCTGAGGTCATGGTATGCATAGTCATGCTGGGATGTCCTTAAGTCAATAACTCTCCATTTCTGATGGCCATAGGACTTCATGAAAGTCCATCTTATGGAAACCACCTTGGGTGGATTGGAAAGGGTATGTGACATCTGAAGGGGATTCAGGAACATCTATATAAACCCGTAGTGGGAACGTAGGGTCCCTATCTCACACATTTAGTTAGCACGGAGGACAGTTAGAGCTTATCGCAGTTTCGAGTCATGCAGCTGGGACATTTCTTGAAGTGGGATGGCCTTACCTGGTTTTCAGTAATCTTTTCAAAGACGTTCCATCACATTCAAGCAGGGTTATGGAAGAGGTTAGTAAACTATAGATCAGAGGGTTTCCAAATGGATATGGGGGGCTCAGAGGCCAGCAAGCATACGGAGAGAGGCATTTCCAAAAGAAATCTTTCCTTTGGTAGACGATCCAGGGGAGATCAATATGCAAGGCCGCTGATGGGATGGTATGAATAGTCATGCAAAGGTGTCCTTAGTTCAATGATTGTATTCTTCCAATAACAGAGAAACGTTATGGAAGATGATATTCGGGACCACCAGGGGTCGCTTACAAGGTTTCGGCTCTTTCTGGGTGTAGATTATGGTTTATGAAAAGAGGATGCCTGGACATGGGAGAAACATCCCGACTAAATTTCCAGGAACAGGTGAAGTCATCCCTCCCCACACTGATGTGAGGCGGTAGTTTATGCAGGTCTGGCCCTTGCACTGAGGAGGGGAGGAAAACCCATATCCCTGGCTGGACTCGTAGAGAGTTTGACCGTACAGTTTGAGGTCATGGGGTAAATACAGAGTCCGTGCATTTTAACGTCATGTGGTAAGGACGAGGGACATTTTTCCATTCTGTACAGTTTAGCGTCATGCGGTACGGATGAAGTACTCTTAATTTAACGGTCATAGAACTCAGAACATTGGGCGACTATTGCTAAAATCACTCAGAGGGGGAACAGGGCGGGATTAGGTTAAATCCATCATGCTTGGTTAATGATTCTTGTCGGGTTCAGCATTTTGTTTCGGGTCAGCCACGGAACGCCCAACGGTTCTATATCCGACGATGCGTGGACCTGCATTCCAAAGGTAGGAAATCACTGGGTGGTTTGGCCAACGACACTTAAGAACTCACATTGGTCACGAGGATGGGAATTCGGGCTCATCACACCATTTTGGGGGGAATTATTGCCTGTTCCGGGACTCTCTTATATATTTAAGACGTATTCATAGGCTCTCGAATCTTTGGTTTTTACCCAAGAATAGAATCTACAGACTTCTCCTGGTTGGAAACGGTCAGTTGGATGTAGGGGTTCAGAATCATTTAGGCCGGAGCTTTACCATCCCTCATTAGATTAAAGACTATGAAGAATTTGGACTCATTGATACGGTGCTAGGAGTGGCTCGATGAACATATGTGAAGATAATCGGATCGACCGATTGTTGGGCATGAACCTCAGGGAGGCTTCCTACGTAACATGCCTAGGAGATAGGGATCAAAGTCCATGTAGTTTGCATCGGGGTGTCAGAGAACCGACGTGAAAGTGGACCTGGGGGTCCGATGGTGATCGGGCCTGAACCTCGGGGAGGCTTCCTATGTACCATGCCTTAACATGGATCAAAGTCCTCGTAGTTCGCATAAGCTTGGGGCTTAAACTACGAGGAGGCCCAAGGTGTGGATTGGGGCTTACACTCTGAGGAGGCCCATAAGAGGATTTCATGGTCGATGCTTACTCTAAGCCCACGTGAGTCATGATCGGTGTGAGAAACAAAAGGCAGCAGGGACTAGACGATCACGTCGCGAAAGGTGCATCCGTGAGAAGTGGAGTGGGGCTTACGCATATGGTGTCCCATAAGGTCGAGGCTTACTCCAAGATGGATTCACATAGCAACAAAGTGCAGAGGCAAAGGGAATGAGGTTCTCATGTGCCTGTTACCTCTCTTATTTTCGGGGAAAGTACCGAAGTGCATGGGGGATTCCTTCTGATGGGTATTTTACTACCCCCCAAAGAAAGGAGAAGTGCCCCGACCCCAACAAGTGGAGGGGCAGAAAGGGGGCGCCCGATCTCAGACTCTGCATTACCATGGGAATGTGAACCGAGTAATGCTTCCGAAATCTGCTCAAGGGTCAGAGAAACCCCTTCACCCCTGCTTATCATGGGTATGTGAACTCAGAATGGCGTGCTGATTCGCCTGAAGGTTATATCATACATGTCTGATGGCTCCGGTGGAGGCCTAGGCTCAGGGCCAATGAGTGGGCCAATGAGGGAGTCTCAGAGGAGCAGGCTGGATTGGAAGGATTTTATCTGGCTCGGGGAACGGGAACTCCGAAGGATTTTCCGGGCCACACCGGGGTATGGGTGGTGGCTCCCTTCACATAGGAAGGTGCTACACGGCTAGAGAGGCCGTCCGCGAACCAGGGTGTTCTGTGGACTGATGGGCATCCCGTGAACCAAGGTGGTTCCCGGAATGATGGGAATCTTGCGAACCAAGGTGGTTCGCGGCTTCGGGTTTGATCCGCGAACCATCATGGTTCACGGAGGGTTCCATGCGTTCAGTGGCGGCCAAGGGCGGTACCTATCAGGGGTTCGTCAGTCGGGGCTTCGCCCGTGTAGGAGGATGCTACGCGGTGCGGTGGATCGGAAAAGTGGCATAAACTCCCTGGTCCGTGGGGAGTGCATCCGCGGAGGGACCATGGTTCATGGTTTTCTCTGCTTTGTTATTTTAGGTTTGCGGTTCCCCAAGTTATTATGAATTTTTGGTTCCTTATTAGTTCGTTCCCAGGTTCATACCTGCTCTGGTTCGCTAACTGGAACTTCCGAAATCCAAAGCCTTCTTTTGAAATCCTTCCACCGGAATCTGATTGATCTTCTCCAAGTCCCCCCATTCCCTCTTCTCTTCCTCTCGACCTCCTTTTATGGAGTGGGGAAAAGGATGTATCTATGGTCATGCGACACCTTTTGCGGAAGCCCATGACCGAAAACCCGATTCACGGATGACCCGGTCAATTCGTAACTCGCGGGGGGTATTGAGCGCATCTCCCCTGCGAACCAAACGATCTCCTCCTTGAACCAAACGTGCTCGGAGAGTGCTTCACGGTCGCGAAGGGTTCCACCTCCATTCCTTGAATGATAGCAAATGCTGCTTGGGCCGGTTGACGAGGTCCGCGGCTAGGGAGGTTCGTGATGAAGGATCGGTTCGACGCCTGTTCTGCTTCGTGCCCGAAGAGGATCTCCGCCTCCATCTCCCGAACGAGGCTGGTCCGCAGAGGGGAGCGGTTCGCTGAACCGGTCGCTTAACACTTGGGCCGGTTCGCGGACCGGTTAGTCCTTTGCCAATTTTTAGTATTGGCCAGCTTCCTTTGCCCAAATCATTGAAGGGAATTGGGTAAAAATCCTCTCTCGAATGAAGGGGATTATTATCTTCATTTTCATGACCCTACAAATCCCTAACAAAACTAGAAATCCATAAGTCCATGAGTATCCTAAAAATCACAAAATTCCCTGAAAACATAAAAAACCCCAAAAAACCTGAAAATCCCCTAAAAACTATAAAAACCCATAAATCCTGAAAAACCCGAAAACCCATTAAATCCATTAAAACCTCTAAAACACTAAAAACCATAAAAACACTAAAAAAACAAAAAAATCATAAAGCTTAAAAATTCCCTAAAAACCCAAAAAAAAACCCACTGACACGAAAAAACCTTTAAAACAGCTAAATACCCTCAAAATCATTAAAAACCCTCAAAATCATTAAAAACCAAAAAAAATAAAAATCCTAAAAATACCTAAAAATCCCTAAAAATGTAAAAACCCTTAACCCCCCTCAAAACCATAAAAAACCAGAAAAACCCATAAACATATTTAAAAACTGAGAAATACATAAACGCCTTAAGAAAACAATAAAAACTATAAAAACCTTTAAAACCCCTATAAAGTTTAAAATTTATAAAAAACCATAAAACCTTAAAAAACTAAAAAACCAACACCCCAAAAGACCATGAAAATCATGGAAAACCCTAAAATATCTTAAAACCCAAAATAACTAAAAACCCCGAATAAACAAAAAACCATAAAAATATAAAAAATCTCTAAATTTTCTTAAAAATGTAGAAAACACTAAAACACCTTTAAACCCCTAAAAATAAAAAAAATCCATAAAAAAATATAAAATATAAAACAAATAAAACCCTAAAATCCACTAAAAACACTAAACACCTATAAACCCCCTAAAAATGTTAAAAACTCTAAAAAACATAAAAGACCTAACAAACTCCAAAAAAATACCCAGAAGGCATTGAATACCCCTAAGAAACCAAAGTACCAAAAAAACCCTCAAAATCCATAAAAACCATAAAAACCATAAATTTCATAAATTTTTTTAAAAATCCCCTAAAATGTAAAAACCCCTAAAAACATGAAAACCCCCATAAATAATGAAAACCCCATAAAATTTTTATAAAACCCTTAAAACCCATAAAATACCTAATAAACAACTAAAAATAAAAAATCCCTTAAAACCCAAAAAAATGTTAAAAAGAATATAAAAAACTATAAAAAACCTAAAAACTCAAAAATTTCTCTAAAACCCAAAATCAATCCTAAAACCCATAAAACCCATAAAACCCCTATAAACACGGAAAAACCCTAAAATTCTCAGAATCCCTAAAACAACAAGAACCCTAAAACCATAGAAATCCTAAGAAACACTAAAAACCCTATTAAAAGGTAAAAAACCATAAAAACCCTAACTCCCT
Source organism: Viscum album (assembly GCA_963277665.1). Lineage (NCBI taxonomy): Eukaryota > Viridiplantae > Streptophyta > Magnoliopsida > Santalales > Viscaceae > Viscum > Viscum album. The sequence goes on from OY728157.1 coordinate 1,320,656,298, forward strand.
GAAATCCATAAAAAACCCCAAAAACCATAAAACTCTAAAAATCCTAAAAACCACTAAAAATTCTAAAAACACTTAAACACCCAAATTTTTTAAAAGACTCTAAATAAATTAAAACCCCAAAAAACATAAACTCATCGAAAAAACACTAAAAGAACAGAAAATCCTTAAAAACCCATTGAAACCATGAAAAACCCTTAAAATCATCCAAATCCATAAAACCCCTAAAACCTTAAAAAACCTTAATAATCCCTAAAACCCCCTAAAAATATAAATAACCCTTAAACCCTGAAATGTCCCTGAAAATTCTGAAGCACCAAAAAACCTTAAAAACCTTAAATCCCAATAAAACAACTAAAAACTATAAATCCTCTTAAACCCCAAGTAAACATTAAAAAATCCAAAAAAATCATAAAATGATAAAAATCTCAAAAAAGCGCAAAAATTAAAAAAATACACTAGTAACCATAAAACCTTGAAAACAATGAAAACCCCTAAAAACTCCCAAAATACATAAAACCCTAAAAACACCTAAAAACCATAAATATCCAAAAAACCCATGAAAACATAAAAAAACTAAAAATATTGAAAATCATCATAAAACCAGAAAACCCATAAGAACCTTAAAAACCATAAAAACCAATAAAAAACAAAAAAACACTATAAACTATTAAAGGCCTAAAAAAATTAAAAAAAATCTAAAATTGTTAAAAACCCCCTAAATTGATAAAATAACCCTAAAACCTAAAAGAACCTAAAAACCTTGAAAACCCCTAAAAACGCAAAAAAAACCACTAAAACACCAAAAATCACAAAAAATAAAAAAAACCCAAATAACATTAAAAATTATAAACAAACCCAAAAATTCCATGAAAACATAAAAAAACTAAAAAACCCTTGAAAACCAAAAATACCACAAAAATCATAAAAAAACAAAAATCCCATAAAACCCTAAAATAACCCTAATAACTCTAAAACCCCAAAAAACATTAAAAAACTCTAAAAACCTTAAAACCCTAAAATCAACCCCCCCCCCCAAACCACAAAGAGTCCCTAAAATCCCCAAATAAAAATTAAAGCACTACAAAACCCAAAAAGCCTAAAATACCTCAAAATCCATAAAACACATAAAAACTATGAAAAAACCAAGAAAACCATAAAACCACTAAAAAATTATAAAACTATATAAAACTAGAAAACCCTTAAAAACAACGAAAAATAATGCAAGCACTTCAAACCAATAAAATTGTTTAAAAACATTAAAAAATCATAAAAAACCTTTAAAAGCCTAAAAATATTTAAAAAACACAATTTCTCAAAAGGCCCTAAAAATCCTAAAAATCTTAAAAACCTTGAAAACCCTTAAAATCCCTAAATTTCCTAATAAAACCTAAAAAAATAGAAATTTTTAAAAATCTTTAATATCCACTAAAAACATAAAAACCCCTAAAATCCTTGAAAAATCCATCAAAACAGAAAAACCCATTAAAACAATAAAAAACCAAATACAAATAAATACCATAAAACCCACTAAAAACTATAAAAACATTAAAACCCCAAAACATCAAAAAATGTTAAAAAACAATAAAAAACATTTAAAATCCAAAATAAATCAAAAAATTGAAAAAACCAAAAAGACCCTAAAACCATTGAAAACACATAAAAACCCTAAATACTCTGAAAAACACTAAAACCACTCAAAATCCAAAAAACCCAAAAACCCTAAAAATTATTAAAATCCAAATAACCCATAAAAAACCTTAAAATCCAAAAAACCCATAAAACCTTAAAAACGTCAAAAACCCATAAAAACATAATAAACATAAAAACCCATAAAAAAGCTAAAAACCCACTAAAAATGTAGAAAAATTAAACTATCAAAAACTCTAAAAAATCAATAAAACCCAAAATGTCATAAAAATAACCCAATAAACTTAGAATACCCCTAAAACCCTGAAAACCCCTAAAAATATTTAAAAATCATAAAACTCATAAAAATCCTAAAAAATCCCTAGGAATCCCTAAAAATTCAAAAACCCCTAAAAACTTTGATAAACACCCTGAAACCCATAAAACCACCAAAACATTAAAAACCCAAAAACCTATAAAACACAAAAAAACACATAAAAACTCTAAAAACCCTTCAATCCCGTAAAATGTTAAAAAAAACTCAGAAGACATATAAAGACCCAAAAACCACTGGAAAACCCCATAAAACCCATAAAAACTCATAAAATACCGTAAAAACCTTCAAAATTTCTATATATTCAAGAAACACAAAATTCCATAAAATCATAAAAAGTATTAGAAATCTATCAAGGCGTATAAAACCCTAAAACCATAAAAAAACTCTTTAAACCCATAAAAACTCCTAAAAACTCCTAATACCCTAAACACCATAAAACTGCTAAAACCATACAAAACCCTAAAACCCATAAAATCCTGTAAACCTCACTAAGAACAATAAAAACCCTCACACATCCTAAAGATGTTAAAAATATTAATAGCCTTAAAACTCTACAAAAATAAAACCCCTACAACCTTATAAACCCTAAAAACCCACTAAATACTCTACAATCCATTAAAAACCTAAAACATTAAAAAACTCTAAAAACCTTAAAACCCATAAAAAACTAAAAAAAAACTAAAACTGAAAAGACCATAAAACCTTGAAAACCCCTAAAAACCCTAGAAAACCCTTTAAACCCTAAAAATCCTTCAAATCCCAAAAACCCTCAAATCCCAAAAAACCATAAAAATCATAAACAATCCCTACAAATATTTGAAAACATAAAGATCCCTAAAATCCTGAAAAACCCATGAAAACCATAAAATCCCTTAAAAACCTTAAAAACCCTAAAAACCATAAATACCTGAAAAACATTAAAAACTCTAAAAACCCTTAAAACCTTTAAAAACATTAAAAAACTATAAAACACCAAAAAACAAAAAATAATACCTAAAACCAAAAATACCCTAAAAACCCAGAAAACTGTATAAACCATAAATAACACTAAAACCCCAAAACCCCTCAAAATCCTTGAAATCCATGAAAACCATAAAAACACCAAAAAACCCGAAAAATTATAAAAGTACTAAAAAATACCGAAAGATCCTTGGAACCCTAAAAAAATATTCAAAACCATAGAAAACCCTAAAAACCATGAAAACCCCCAAAAACATTAAAACTATTAAACCTCATAAAACCCAAAAAACTGACTAAAACCCTAAAACACTTAAAACACTGAATAATTTTAAAAACTAATGAAAACCTTAATACCCCTTAAAAACAAAAAAACCCTACAAAAATAAAATGACTCTAAAATCCCTATAAACCATAAAAATCCAAAAAATTCCTAAAACCCTTAAAAAATCCCTAAAATACACAAAAATCATTACAACCCATAAAAATAACAAAAAATATCTAAAAACCCCTAAAATAATATGAATTCCTAAAACCCCTAAAAACCCCTGAGAACCATAACAACCCCTAAAAACCTTTAAAAACCAATAAAACCCCATAAAAACCACTAAAAACGTGAAAAACCCATAAAACCGCTAAGGAAGATTAAAAAATATAAAAACATTAAAACCCCTAAAAACAGAAAAAAACCCCCTAAAAACCCTAACACCCATCAAATATCCCTAAAAATGATAAAAACCACTAAGAACACTAAAAACCCAAAAAAACCCAAAAAATCCTTGAAAACATAAAATACCCCTAAAAACCAAAATTTCTTATAAAACTCTAAAAACCCATAAAAATTCAAAAAAAATCGCTAAAAACACTATAAAACCTTAAAAAGATAAAAAAACTCAAAAAAACCAAAAAAACACTAAAACCCAAAAAAAACCCCTAAAAACCCCTAAAACCCAAAACCCATGAAAAAAATACAAAACCCATCCAAATCCAAAAAAAACCACAAATTCCCTAAATACCATAAATTTGAAAAAAAAACTCCGTATAAATATCTAAAACTGTAAAAAACCAAAGAACACTAAAGAAACCCCTAAAAAATAATAACCCCTAATAACATTTAAACACCCTAAAATGCTTAAAAACCCCAAAACCCCTGAAAACTCTAAAATCCCTTTAAACCAAAAAAAAACATTAAAACCCATAGAAAACCTTAAAACCCCAAAAAAATCAACCCCCCCAAATGACCATAAAACCATAAAAACGCTAAAGTACCTTGAAAACCCCTAAAAACCATAAACCCCCTAAAGACCCTAAAATCTCCTAAAAGTCCTAAAAATACTATAAATACCTAAAAATACCCACAAACATAAAACAACCTAAAATCCCCAAAACCCACGAGTACCATAAAAACCCAGAAAAACCTTAAAAACCATAAAAATGCACAAAAACCATAAAAACCATTAAAAAAACTAAAACCCCTAAAACCCCTAAAAATGTTAAATAACTCTAAAATCCCTTAAAAACCTAAAAACTCAACAAAAACCCTAACGCCCCCAAAAGTACCTAAAAGACCTAAAAATCTCTAAAATCCCTAAAAACACTAAAAACCATAAAACCCTCAAAATTCCAAAAATCTCTAAAACCTAAAAACCATAAAAATCATATAAAATCACTAAAAATTATTGAAAACCTAAAAATTCAATAAACAACAAAAACAACCTAAGGATTATAAAAAACCCCAAAAAAATAAAACCCTAAACCCCATAATACCATAAAACCACCAAAAAATATAAAAACCATTTCAATACCTAAAATATTAACAAATATAAAATCATAAACCCCCTAAAAAATAAAAAACCACAAATACCCCAAAACACTATAAAGAACTTCAAAACCATAAAAACCTAAAAAAATCATGAAAACTCCTAAAATACCCCCTAAAATCCCTGAATACCCTAAAAACAAAAAAAACCATAAAAATCCTAAAATTCATGAAAATTTAAAAATCCTAAAAAACCACTGATAACCATAAAAAACATAAAAACCTTTAAAAACCTTAAACTCATAAAACCCATAAAACCCATTAAAACCACTAAAAAGTTTAAAACATTTAAACACCAAAATTTATTAAAAACTCTAAAAACCCATTAAAACCTTAAAAAATAAAAAACCCAAAAGACTCTAAAAGACCATAAAAAACCTAAAACCCCCTATAAACTATAAAAACCCGAAAATTCCTAAAATTCCCATAAATTTTGGAAAAACCTAAAAAAAATCCTTAAGAAACCCTATAAATTAGTGAAAATTTAAAAATCCATAAAAACTCGAAAAAATCCATAAAAATGATAAAACCCCCGAAAAACCAAAAACCTCTAAAAACCCATAAAAACCCAAAAACCCCAATAAAAACTAAGAAATCCATTTAAATCTATAAAAATCATAAACCTTTAAATGAAATCAAAAAAACTTAAAACCCCTAAAAAATGAATAAATATTAAAACACCAAAGGACCATAAAACCCTAAAAACCCCAAAAAGTCATGTAAAAATCCATAAAACCCCTAAAATCCAAAAAACCCACAAATACTGTAAATATCTTTAAAAAGACATAAAAATCCCTAAAAATGTAAAAAACCCAAAAAATGCCAAAAACACCCTGAAAAGCAGGAAAAGCCCTAAAACAATTAAAAAATTATAAAACCCATAAAACACTAAAATATACTATAAATTCAAAAAATCTTAAAACCCATAAAAATGTTAATACACTCTAAAAAACCCTAAATCCCTAAAAATCTAAAAAACACTCTAAAAACCCCTAAAAACCCGAACAGACCCTTCAAAATCCCAAAAACCCTTCAAAATAACTAAAATCCAAAAATACAAAAAAAACCATAAAAATACTAAAAACTACCTAAATATCACTAAAAACATAAAGAACCATAAAATATAGGAAAACTGATGAAAACAAAACATCCCCTAAAACCTTTATAACCCCGAAAAATGAAATAAAACTCTAAAAACCACAAAAAGATCTAAAACCCCTTACATCTCCTAAAAACATTAAAAAAGTAAATAAAACCCCAAAAAATACTAAAAAAAGACTGAAAAAAATTAATGAAAAGTAGAAGAACCTAAAAACACTAAAAATCTATAAAAACCTAAAATAACCTTAAAAACATAAAATACAAAAAATTCCTAAAAAATCAATGAAAATGTGAAGCCCAAAAATCGGTGAAAAGTTTTTGAAACCATAAAACCCCCAAAAACATTAAAAACCTTAATAACCCATAAAAACCACTAAAAACACTAAACACCCTTAAAACTAAAAAAGACATTAAAAAACTCAAAAATTATTTAAAACCATAAAATATTTAAAAAAATACAAAAAACCACAAAACCCCTAACCCCCCCCCCCAGCCCATTGAACACATAAAAATCCCACAAAATCCCAAAACCCCAAAAAAAATGAAAAACAATTAAAATCCTAAAAAAATCCCAAAAATTCCTTGAAAATGTAAAAAACCATAAAAACCATAAAAACCCTCATAACCAAAAATCCTATCAAAACCATTAAAAATGTTAAAAACCGATAAAATCCCTAAGAATCCACTAAATACTCTAATATCCCTTACAAAACCTAAAAACATTAGAAAATATAAAAAACTATAGAACCCCGAAAAACTCAAAAAACCATAGAACCTTAAAAACCACAAACCCTATAAACCATAAAAATTATAAAAAACACTAAAAATCCCAAAATCCATAAAGACCCTAATAACCCAATAAACCATAAAATTTTTATAAAATCCCAAAAAATCCCAAAAAATTAAAAATGATAAAAACTAATGGAAACCATTGAAAACTATAAAAAATCCTAAAAAAATAAAAAACTCTAAAACTCCATCAAAACCATAAAACCACTATTAACAGTAAAACACTTTAAACCAAAAAATTTTTAAAAACACTAAAAAACCTTAAAAAACTAAAAAACTAAAAAACCCCTTAAAAACCCAAAAAGTTCCTAAAACCCAAAAAAACCCTAAAAACCCTAAAGAAACAATAAAAATCAAAATATCTAAAAACAATAAATTCATAAAACCCATAAAAATTATTAAAAATCCATTAAAATCCGTAAAAACATAAAAACCCCTTAAAACAATGAAAACCCCATGAAAACAATACAACCCCTTAAAACCATAAAAAACCTAAAACCAATAAAAACCGTCAAATCACATAACAATCTAAAACCCTTAAACCCCCTAAAATGTTAAAAACTCTAAAATTATTCCAAAAATTAAAAACTCAAAAAAACCCTAAACCACCAAAAATACCGTAAGAACCCTAAAACCCCTAAAACCCCTTAAAACATAAAAAACACTAAAAACCTTGAAATCCATAAAAACCTAAATAGCACCTGAAAATCAAAAAAATCCTAAGAAACTGAAAAATATGTGAAATAAAACACCCTAAAAACCTGAATAAATCCTAAAAACCATAAAAATCGCTTAAAAACATTAAAACCCCTAAAAACCCATTAGTATCCCAAAAAACCAGCTAAAAACACTAAAAAACCTTAGAACCCCGAAAAATGTTAAAAATATCTAAAAATAATAAAAACCCATAAAAACTCAAAAAAAACACTGAAAACACAAAAACGACCCTGAAAACACTAAAAACCCCCTAGATCCCCTAAAAACCCTAAAACCCTTGAAATGGTATGAAACCTTTAAAACCCTTAAAAACCAAAATACCAAAAAACCATAAAAAACCAAAGAACCAATAAAAAACATAAAAACTGACTAAAAAATCTAAAACCAATTAAAACCCTAAAAAACATTAAAAACATGAAAAATACATAAAACCATAAAAAATGAAAAATACTCTAAATACCCTAATTTTTTTTAACCATAAAAAACCCTACAACTCCTAAATATCATTAAAAAACCTAAAACCCTAAAACCATAAAAAACATAAATAATCTCTAAAAATCCATGAAAATGTAAAAACCCCTTATAAACTTGAAAACCTACTGAAACCCATAAATACCCCTAAAAACCTTAAAAGACACTAAAAGCCCATAAAAGTTCTAAAATTCCACTAAAACTATATAATTCATTAAAATTGCTAAAAATAAAAAAAAAATAAAAGAATAAAACCCTAAAAACTCAGAAAAACCTTTAAATTCACAAAATACACTAAAAACCCTAAAAAACTAAAAACCATAAAACCTTATAAATCCTATAAAACCATAAAAAACAGTAAAAACCATAAAAAACATAAAACCTTAAAAATCCCTAAAAGTGTAAAAAACCATTAAAATCCCCTAAAATACTAAATATTCCTAAAAACAATAAGAACCCATAAAAACCATAAAACCACTAAAAAATCATAAAACCATTAAAACCCCTAAAGATGATAAAATCTCTAAAAACCTTAAAAACATAAAACATTAAAAAATCCCAAAAAACCGTTAAAAATATAGACACCCTAAAACACTAAAACCCCTAAAACTCATAAAACCCCATAAACCCCTCTAACTCCCTAAAATCCTTAGAAAACCATAAAACCATAAAAATACAAAAAAATACCAAAAACATCCATGGAATCATTAAAAACCAAAGAATTGTGAAAAACAATGGAAAATCATAAAACTCCAAAAAATAATAGAAACCCAAAAAACCCAAAAATCCCAAAAAACACACTAAAAAGTATAAAATTCGTTAAAAACCAAAAAAATTTAAAAACACTAAAAATATATAAAAAAATGTAACTAATTATACCATAAAACATAAAAGGCACTTGAAACCCTAAAAACCCCTAAAAAATTGAAAAACCTAAAAAACTGAAAGAAATATTAGAATCCCTAAAACCATAAAAAATCCTAAAGACCATAATATTCCTAAAAAATCCCTAAAAATATCTAAAAACAAAAATAACCTAAAACATTTGTAAACCCCATGAAAACCATAAAAACATATAAAAACTCAAAAACCCTAAAAACCCGTAGACACCTAAAAACCAACTAAACACTCCAAAACACAATAAAACTCCTAAAAATGTTAAAAATCTATAAAAATAATAAAAAACATAAAATAACTAAAAAACCCCCCAAAAAAGACCCTAAAAACCTTGAAAACCATAAAACACCATGGAAAAAAGATAAAAACCTCAAAATCCCTTAAATCGCTTAAAACAATAAAAATCATAATAAATCCCTAAAACCCAAAAAACATAAAACCCCTTAAAACCCAAAAAAAACCTTATAAAATCCCATAAACGCATAAAAATAGTAAAACCCCATAAAACACTAAAAATTACTATAAACTCTAAAAACCCTTTTATCCCCTAAAAGTGTTAAAAAATTTATAAGACATTATAACACAAAAAAACTCAAAAAACACAAAAAACACTAAAAGAACACAAAAACCATTAAAACCCCTAAAAATACAAAAAATAAATCCAAAAAACCGTAAACCTTCAAAATTAAAAAACCATAAAAACCCTAAAAATTATAAAATTCCTAAAAATTCTAAAAAATCACATAAAATGTAAAAAACTATAAAATCTAATAAAAACCACGGAAACCCATAAAACCCCTAAATGCCATAAAATCCTTTAAAACCCATAAAAACCCTATGAAATTACTAAAAACTCTAAAAATCATTAAAAACCCAAAAAATGTTAAAAAAATTAAAACCATAAAATCCTTAAAAACATAAAATGAAACCAGAAAAACCAAAAGGCAATAAAACTCTAAAAAAATAAAAACCCTCAAAACACCAAATATCCTTTAAAACCCGAAAAAATACTAAAAATCATAAAAATCCTATGAAATCCATAAATGTACATGAAAATGTACAAAACCTAAAAACCCCTTCCTGAAAAACATCTAATCCCCATAAAACCCCTAAAAACCTCAAAACCCTAAACATACATAAAACACATAAAAACTTATAACAAATAAAAAAACTCGTACATCCCATAAATTTTTGAAAAAACTCTAAAAACCTCAAAAACCAAAAAACATTCAAAAACCCATAAAAACCAAAAAGTACCTAAAAACCAAGAAAACCATAAATCCCCCCCCCCCGAAAAATGAAAACACACAAAACCATTAAATTTCCCTAAAAACCCTAAACCCCCCAAAACCATAAAAATACAAATAAATTCCTCAAAATTCCTAAAAACCTAAGATCCCTAAAATCCCTAAAACCCATTGAAAACCATAAAAACCCAAAAAAAATTAAAAACCCCTAAAACCCCATAAAAACCATAAAACCCCTAAAAACCAAATAGAAATCTAAAAACCATTAAAGATCCTAAAAACATTAAAAAATTATAAAAAAATAAAAATCCCTTAAAATATAAGTAAAATCAAAAATACCAATAAAGGCCCTAAAACCCAAAAAACCACTAAAACTCCAATAAACCTATTAACCCCTAAACCCCTCAATATCCCTAAAAACCTTAAAAAATTAAATATTCAAAAAAAATATCTAAAAATCCCTTAAAAGGAAAAAAATCCTAAAAATCCTAAAAACCCCTGAAAACCATAATAACTACCAAAAATCATAGAAATTCTAAAAATAGATAAAACCCAAAAACAATAAAATCATTAAAAAATTATAAAACCCATATAACAATAAAATTTTAAAATCCCTTAAACCCCTAAAAACCCATAAAAACCCTAAAACCCAAAAGGCCATAAAACCTAGGAAAACTTTCACTACTATATTTTGGGGTTTTGGAGGCCGTTGGAATGGGTGGAATCCTATGGTTGTTTTATGGATTAAAAAATTAACATGCCTCTCCCCCATATTCCCTCATACTATCCCTTAAGAAACCCTACATCACCCATCCCCTCCCTCAACGCACCACCTCCACCTCTGACTCAACTCTGCCACCCATCCTCTCCCTCACCGCACTCGCCTACGCCTCCAGATCACCTACCCTGCCCTTTCTCTCCCTCTTCGCACTACCTATGGATCACCGCCTTCTCCACCGGCTCACCTATTCAGCAACTCCTCCCCCTCACCACACTCTCCTCTAACTCTAACTCATCTCCATCCCCCCATGTTTTCTTCCCCACCATAGGCTCTAGCTCCCTCTCCCTCCCTGAATCCCCTCCTCACCTCTACCTCCACCTCCCTCACCCTGAATCCCTCTTCTCACATCTCACCCATTTCCACAACCATCCCAGATCTCCATTCCACCCATCCTCTCTCCCCACTATCTCTCTGTCATGTCTCTCTGGTCCACCGACTCCTCGTCTATATTCACTTGGTTCCAGATTTGTCACGATATTAGGTAATCCCTAATTTTGGTTTGAGGGTTTTGATTTTGGGAACTTACATCACAAATTTGAACTACTTTCATAAATTGATTTTGGTAACCTCCATCACAAATTTATTTTGTCCACTTCCATCAAAAATTATTATTTTTTGATTTATTTTGAGGCATTTTCTTAGTCTATAATGTTGATAGTCCAAGATTTGTATTTGATGATTTTTTTCATGTACCATATACACATGTAGTTTGTTAGGTTTTGTTTCATTTTTATGATTTAGCTTTTTTATATATATAGTTATAGTTCCTTTATATGTTTTAATTCTAGTGTATCAAATTTCTGAATTATGATATTAGTGGATCATAGATTACTTATTATCCATGTTGGCTTGCTATGTTTTAGTGTACCCAATAAAATATATTTTGTTTCTTAAATAATTGACTCCTCCAAGCATACGATCGAATGATTTATGTAATCCCATTATATATGTCCCATGATCTATCTAAATCCATAATATAAATACCAATATATTGAAGGGAACTGATAATCATGTTTAAAGAAAGAAAATATGATATGTGTGCAAGGGAAGAGGACCCATCAAAACACCCAAACAGTTTAACTTCACAATTTAGAAACACAGAGTGAAAATATATTAAGAACATGAAAGATATATTCAAATATGAAGGTAAATATCAATGCAAATCTCCACTTTAAATCAACATTAATGTTTTTCCATTAAAAAGAGTAAAAAAAATTCAATGGAGGAAAACATAGGAAAACAAAAGGAAATGAAATTATAATAAAATAAATATTGGCAGTCATAATTGATAAAATATTTATTTTTATGAAGGGTTCTCTTCCATTTATATGTTTCTGTTGGACTCCAAATGTGTTAATCATGTTTTAATGATCACAAATCCTATTACTATTAATTAGTCTCAATCTTAATTGCACATCTTGCTAATGCACATCAATATCAATAATAACTACACATTATGTTTTAATGGAAACAAATCTTATTGATGTTAATTACTCTCTTTATTATTTAGAAGTCTTATGCATGATCACAAATATCACTTACATTATCAAGCATTTCTATTTATGATTCATGTTCTCTTACTCTCTAATGGTTAAACTTAATCCATATTCTGCATATTACTGTTTAAGTATAAACATAGATATTTGTCTAAGTATAGAGACACTGTGATGTTTGACAGAGTAAGACAGACTGTGTACAAGACACAATCATAGTCAGCCAGACTCCATGAAGGACACAGCATGACCCATACACTATGAAGGACACACCGTGACCCAGACACCGTGAAGGACACACCATGACCCAGATACCGTGAAGGAAACACCATGACCCAGACACCATTAAGGACAAAATATGATCCAGACACCGTGAGCTACACACCGTGACATGGAGATACCGTGAAGCACATACCATGAACCACACATACCATGAAGACCATACCGTGAAGAAGACACCATTTACATAATCACTATGACACCATTTCTTAACTCTTTGTCAATATTATTTAAATAATTCTAATCGTCATATTTGATGTTTTTAATGAAATTAATGTTATTTAATGATAGTTGTTGGCATGTCATGAAACTGTATCTCGTACCTATGAAAATGGTATCATTCCTACTAACAGAACTTGAGGAATATAAGGAAGATTGAGATGCAGTACATGTGAGAGTGTGACAATACAATAATAAGAACTTACATACACCCGAGAGCACTGTGCTGAACAAGAAGAACAATCCCGAGCAAGAAAAAGATTTCAAGACTTTCAAAGAACTCTCATTAGTGAAATCCAACACCACTGAAGATCACACGATGAATCAAGAGATCATTTTCACTCTTGTAGAACACAAGGTAGACTACGACACTCTATTTTTCAACAAAAAAATCAGAGAAGGACTCAGAAGAAATTCTGCTAAATCCAACGAGTCCAGAGCTGCATTGAAAATCCATAGATCTTTCTAAACTCTTATCATTTCTCTCTATGTGATTTGTTTATTTACTTTTGAGCAGTTTGGTGTACTAATTATATCTTACACACACACTGTCCCCTGCACTGAACTGGAGGATATCAAAATTCACACTCCAAAACTCTTAACTCTTGTTTACCCACGTCAACTGTGGAAGAGGTCCTTGTGTGGCCTGGTCTTTGTTTTGTTTCCCATGAAGAACTGTGGCAGAGGTCCATGCGTGGCCTGGATAGTTGTTTAAACTATTTTTAACCCCGATCCAGGGTGTGGATCAAATTTATATAAATTTGAGAGGACTAAGTCTAGGCTTGAGACTGAACCTCTTGTTATATCTGCCGTGCATCTTTAGTTTATGTTTAAAGTATACTACATATATCTTTTATATTCCGTTGCTGTTAAAATGAAATACAAAACTATTTTAAAGCTACTTTGATAGTTAAATTAGCAAGTGTTTATACATATTATAAATCAGTAGGTTAGTTTTAAAAGTTAGTTTAATCTTGTGGTTAAATTAACTAAGACCTAATCAATCTTTGAGAAGCTAAGTGAACATCTACAATCTGTATAAATTCACTACAGTTTAACTTGTTTTAAAAATTGGGGGATTTTAAAATAGACAATATTTTAAAAGAAGTTTTAATTGGCACTCAATTAACCCCCCTCTTGAGTATCCACTCCGACCAAAATTTGGTATCAGTGGTTGTTTTTGTTAAATGATTTTTGAAACACTCTGTTTTTCAGCTGTGATTTTTGTTGCATCTTTAAAGATCTTAAATTTCTGTTAGTTCTAAATTTTATCCATTTAAAATATTTTTTCCTAAAATATGGTTATGGATAATAGACTAGAGGGTGATGCTTCAAACAGGCTCCCTTTATTCAATGGTACAAACTATGCTCAGTGGAAAATGAAAATGAAAATTCCTTTGGAAAGAATGGGTTTTGATATCTGGACTGCTATAGAATCTCAATATAAAATCCCAGAAACCGAATGAACAAATTGGGATGAACCTACAAAGACTGCTTACAAGAATAATTTTAATGCTATGAATTCCCTATACTATGCTCTAGGAGATGAGTAATTCAATAGAATTTATGCTTGTAAAACTACTTTTGAAATTTGGGATACATTGGGTGTTTCTCATGAAGGAACAACCAATGTTAATGAAATGAGATCGAATACATACACTATTAAATATGATAATTTTAAAATGAAGACTAATGAACCTATTTCTAATATGTATCTCAGGTTCAATGAGATAGTCAATACAATGAATTCGCTCGGAAGGGCTATTCCAGCAAAGGAACAAATTATGAGGATATTGAGGTGTCTACTAGACCAATGGAGTGGAACATCTATTTCAATCAGACAGTCATGTGACATTGCTGCTCTACCTGTCAATGAACTCATTGGTAAGCTTATGATGTATGCCGAAGAACTCACGGTGAATAAAGAGGAAGAGGATGAACCAAAAAGGAAATTAGTGGATTTCAAGACTATTGCTTCAAAGAACAAGGAAAAAGAAAAAGCTCAAATACAAACTAATTGTTCAACAAGTGAAAGCTTAGACTCTGATAGTGATGATGAAATGGCTCATATAGCCAGAAGGTTTAAGAAATTTTATAGGAAGAAGAAATTTTTCGGAAAAACAAATTACAAGGGTATGTATGACAATAAGGTACATTGGAAGAAGGACTGAAAAAAGCATGATAAAAGTGATGAAGTTTTTTTCTACAAGTGAAAAAGAAAAGGACACATTAAAGAAGACTGTCCAAAGCTAAAATTCAAGAAGAAATATGATTATAAGGATAGTAAGCACAAGAAAGCTATGAAGGCTACCTGGACTGCTTCTGAAGAGAGAACAAGTGAATCTGAAATGTCTGATTCTGAAAAGAATCGTGCAAATATGTGTTTTATGACGAACGCATTTGAGGTAAACTTAGATACTCCTGATTTAAATTCCTATTATTCTAGAGATGATGCAGAATCTGATTCGGATTTTGAAAACATGACTTGTGAAGAATTATTTGAATAATTTAATATGCTGGAAGAGACATACAATGAACATAAAGATAAATACAAATAATTGAAGAAACAACATTTTCTCACTACAATTGTTAAAACTAAACTTACTATTGAAAAAGAGAATAATTCTCAACTGTTAAAGGAAAATACAGAACTGAAAATGTCTAATGAGAAACTTAGAAAAGACTTAGGGAAGTTCACAAATGGAAAGGATACACTAACTAAAATGATAAGAAAGCAAGTGGCACAAAAATACACTACTGGAATAGGCTACAAACCAGGATAGAGACAGATTACTAAGAATATATTTATTCCTAAATCTGGACAGAATACTGCTAGTTCTAGTTCTGGACATTCATATGATTCAACTAGTTATTCACATAGTTATAAATAAAATAAAGTTTATCTTTCAAAATATATTGATTATGTAAATTATATGAGACCCATTAGACAAATATGGGTACTTAAATCTATGATTTCTAACCTTTCTGGACCCAAGAAGATCTGGGTACCAAAATAATTTCCTATCTAAATCTGTTTTTTAGGAAACATGCTTGAAGAGTTCCAACAAGAAGACATGGTATTTGGATAGTGGATGTTCAAGACATATGTTTGGGGATTACTCATGCTTCAAGAGTTTGATAAAGGTTGATGGAGGCTATGTCACCTTTGGTGATAATTATAAAGGAAAGATCATCGGCCTAGGCCAAATTGGTAACACTGATTCAGTTTTAATTTCCAAATTTTTAGTTGTTGATGGACTGAAATATAATCTATTAAGTATTTCTCAATTGTGTGATGATGGTTTTAATGTCAAGTTAGAAAATGATTCCTGTAATTTTTTTAATTCTAAAATGTTTTTAGTATTTTATTCTTTAAGAAATGAAAATGTTTATGTGGTGGATTTGAATTCTATAGCTAAAAAAAATGTTACTTGTTTAAATGCTTTTCATAAAGAGTCTGGGCTTTGGCATAGAAGATTAGGACACTGCAATATACACTCACATAGAAAACTGACTAGGAAGAACTTAGTTAAAGTCCTACCCAAACTTGAGTTTCCAAATGACAATGTTTTTAATCCCTGTCAAAAGGGAAAGCAACACAACATCTCTTTTAAACAAAAGAAAGAAGTCTCAACTTCTCATCCTCTTGAGTTGGTTCACATGGATTTATTTGGACTATCAAGAGTTTCTAGTTTAAATGGGAACCACTATGTCTATGTCCTAGTAGATGACTTTTACAGATATGCTTGGGTATACTTCTTAGCTCATAAAAGAGAAGCTTGTTCTCATTTTGATAAATACACCAAGTCTGTAGAAAGTCATAGTGAAATAAAGATTAAAATTATAAGAAGTGATCATGTCCGTGAGTTTGAAAATCATGAATTTGAATCCTATTGATCACATAATGGCCATAGTCATATCTTTTCTTCACCTAGGACACCTCATCAGAATGGTGTAGTAGAAAGAAGAAATTGAACCCTGCAAGAAATTGTTAGAACTATGCTTAATGAATATGACCTGCCTATTTACATTTGGGCTGAAGCTGTGAATATAGCTTGTTATATAATTAATAGAGACTTAATTAGACCAGTTCTTAAGAAGACCCCATATGAGGTATGGAATAACAGAAAACCTAAAGTCAATTACTTTAGAGTCTTTGGTTGCAAAGTCTATATTCTCAATACAAAAGATAATTTTGATAAATTTGCTACTAAGAGTGATGAAAGAATATTTTTTAGGATATTCTTTAACCAGAAAATCCTATAGAGTTTTCAACAAGAGAACCAAATGTGTGGAAGAATTTGTTCACATCAAATTCGATGAAACTGATCCACATGAGCCTAAAACCTCTCTTGAAAATCTTGAAGAATATTTTATTGTTCTGGACCATAATGACAAATCTAAAAAACCTGCTATAAAGGCACCCAGTTCTGGACTTATTCCAGAATCTTCTCCAAATGAACCCAAACCTAGAGAAGAGCCAGAAATTTCTAGTCCTATCTTTACTAGATCAACTATAATTCTAAAGAATCATCATTTAGAAGTTGTTGTAGGAAATCTTTATAGAGGGACACAAACTAGAGCTTCTCTTAGAAATCAGGTTGAACAACAAGCCTTCATGTCACAGCTTGAACCTAAAAACATTGATGATGCTATTAATGATGAATTTTGGGTAATTGCTATGCAATAAGAACTCAATCAGTTTGAAAGAAATAAAGCTTGTAATCATGTTGAAAGACCTTAGGACACTTTCCCAATAGGCACTAAATGGGTGTTTAGAAATAAAGTAGATGAATCTGGAAACATAGTTAGAAACAAAGCTAGGATAGTTGCACAAGGCTATAGTCAAGAGGAAGTAAATGACCATGAAGAGACTTTTTCTCCAATAGCCAGATTAAAAGCCATTAGGATTTTACATTCTTATGCTGCACATCTAAATTTCAAACTATATCAAATGGATGTAAAGAGTGCATTCTTAAATGGATATATTGCTGAGGATGTTTTTGTTGAACAACCACCAGGATTTTCAAACCCTCATTTTCAAAATCATATTTTCAATTTATCAAAATCTTTATATGGATTAAAGTAATCCCCAAGAGAGTGGTATGATTGATTAAGTACTTTTCTAATTTCGAAAGGTTTTACAAAAGGTATAGCTGACCCTACTATTTTTATAAAACGAATTTCTAAAGATGTTTTAGTTGTACAAATTTATATAGATGATATTATTTTTGGATCTTCATGAAATTCCCTATGTACTGAATTTTCTAAAATGATGCAAAATGAATTTGAAATGAGTTTAATGGGTGAACTAAAATTCATTCTTGGATTTCAAATCTTTCAAAATGATGATGGAATTATTTTAAATCAAAGTAAATATTATAGACATCAATTAAATCTTTTTGGATTGGATAGCACAAAAAGTAGTGACACTCCCATGAGTACCACCTGCAAGTTGGATCTTGATGAAGATGGTAAATCTGTTGATCAAACCACTTGTAGAGGAATTCTTGGAAGTCTACTCTTGCTGACTGCTAGTCATGCTGATATTATGTTTAGTGTGTTTATGTGTGCTCGTTTTCAAGCAAACCCTAAAGAGTCACATTTAAATGCTTTAAATGTATTTTTCAAATACCTCAAGTATACTCCCAATTGAGGACTGTTCTATCCAAAAAGATAATCATTTGATTTTGTTAGTTATTCTGATGCTGATTTTACTGGATGTAAGTTTGATAGAAAAAGAACCTCTGGAACATGTCATCTTTTAGGAAAGTTGCTAGTATCATGGTGTACTAAGAAACAAAATTCTATTGCATTATCTACTGTAGAAGCTGAATACATAGCTTCTGGAAGTTGTTGTGCGCAAATTTTGTGGATGAAAGACACATTACTAGACTATGGATATCAATTCAGACATGTCCCAATAAATTGTGACAACATAAGTGCTATTAATATTTCTAAGAATACTATATCTCATTCTAGAAAAAAACATATTGATGTAAGACATCACTTTTTGAGGGATCATTATAAAAAAGGTGATATCACTCTGGAATTAATTGGTACTGAATATAAACATGCTGATATATTCACCAAACCATTAAATTCCAAATGATTAGACTACAGCATACGTGATCTTGGTATGATTAGTCATAAATAGATATCTTACTGATCTTAATGTTTAATAATTTACTATATTTTACTTTACCCGTTCATGGTCACAGTTTTACAGTTACTATTTCATGCATATGGTCTCACCGTTAAGACCTTGTGCTCACGGTCTGCCAACTCACTGTCTCACCGTGACTGCACAAAATGGTCACTATCTCACCGTGACGACCACCAACTGTCTCACAGTGATGACTGGTTTTCATCACACCATAATGCATACTCACGGTCTCACAGTGAATATTATTTATACTTTTATTTTAACCCCTATCATGGTAATTTTTATTTCACTGATATTTGATTTCTCGCGTTTTGGTTTTTATTACGTTTGACATTCCCAAATGATAAAACTTATGGGTTTTATTCAATTCCTTACCCGAACCCTCTCCTGAATCTTCTCACTCTTGAAAACCTTCTCTTCCCTTTCGCTCGAACCTTCAGTGGATGCCAAGGATGAAGCGTCCATCTTCACCCTCATCTGAGAAGCGCCGCTCTAAGAAACAAAAGAGGATACTGAGGATATCTCCCGAATGACCTATAAACCCAAACATGGTAAGCCGTACTATTGTACCTAAAAAAGAAGTTTTCCCTGAGTGGCTGATGTCTAGAAAGTTGTTAGTTTTGAATGTTTTAAGAGAACAAGGATGGCTTGAATGGTTCTCTGGAAAAAATAGACCGATTTACCCAAGGCTGGTATCTCAATTCTATCAATATGTAAAGTTTTCCATTGAGTTTGGAGAAAACATTATGGTGACCAGCTAGATCAATGGTCAGAAGTTTTCTTTCTCCTCGAGGATGTGGGTTGCATGCCAAATAATTCCACATGAAAGAGTTTGTGAAGACTACCAGAGGTACCCTCCTCCATCTTCTGATATCTTCAATATGGAAAATGCCTTGGAAATTCTAACTGCTAATGGCACCAAGCGAAGGGCCATAGCTGCAGATCTAGATGGAGAAACTAGGATTCTTTTAAAAATTGTTCAGAATTTGATCAGTCCGAGAAAAGGGGATTTTGTTGTAATGAAGTATCAGGATGTGTTCCTGATTCACCTATTGAAGAATGGACATAAGATCAACCTATGCAAGTATGTTATTAATCATACCTATGAGATGATTAAAATCACTTCCAAATCCACCTCCTTGTTTTACTCAAGGATGATTTCAGCCATGTTAGTTTCCAAAGGGATGGTTGGAGCGAATGAAGAAAAGTCATGGGAATATGATTTATGCTTATCCAAACCTATCATCAGATGGATTAAGATTAGTTGGAACCCATGGAAGAAGTAATGGGTTGAAGATAATGATCAATTGTATAAGAAGTTTAATCATGTTGACTATCCAAGAAGGCCTAAGAATCTATATGATCCTGGTTTGGAACCAGATGAAGTGGCTGAGTATTCAGAAGAAGAAGATGATGATGATGATGAATTGGAACCTGAAGTACCACCTAGAGAAGAAGCTGGAATACCTCCAATGGAAACAGATCCTATTGAAAAAGAAAGGGATCATGTCCCTGCTGATGTCCCTGCTGTTGACCCTGCTGAAATACCTCAAGGAGAGGAAGTTTCTGTTGGTTTGAGAGAAGAGGAAGCTCCTGATTCTAGCGAGGATGTCAATCCAGAAACTCATCCTATGACTTCAAGAAAATTGGTTTTTCTGGATTTAGAACATCAAGCTACCATAGAGATAAATCCTCTTGAAGAGGATTTCCATGTTGAGAAAGAAGAAAGTATGGAAGATCAACCAGTGGAACAATCAGTTCCTAAGATAAATCCCTCTGCTGAAGAGAGGATGGAAATTGCCTTTCAGTTGGCAAGGAATGAGTTTGCTAAAGAGATTAGAAATGATCTTGTGGATCTTGACAAAGTTGCTGAGCCTATTGTCACTGAAAGGGGAACACAACTTGAGGGGGAGGAACCTCAAAACCTTGAGATTATAGAAGCTGGATCTACTGAAGCTTCTCAACCTACTGTCACATATTCTGTGTACACTCGGTATGAATTCCCAAGCTTTTATGATGTGAATGAGTCACAGCAAGTGACTAAAACTGGAATGGATCTCTCTTATCTGTTTAAACTGAAGTATGTAGCTCATCCAGAACCAGAACCAGAACCAAAGCCTCAATATAAATCAGAATCTGAGTCTGAAGATGACTTTAAACTGCAACCAGAACTTTCTCCAATACCTTCTCCTGCACTCTTACCTGAGCAACACTCCTTTGTGACTAAAGATGATTTTAAAGTTTTGGAGAGACTCTGTTAGCTAGAGTTGAGAAACTTTTATCCACTAAACCTCGTCCAGTAACGAAACTGAGTTAAGAAGATGCATCAATTATTTTCAAAAATATTATATTTCATATTCAACCAAGGATGATCCTAGGAATTAAAGAAGTCGGAGTTGAAAATAGGATTCTGAGTTCTAATGTTGCAAACCTGAAAAACATGGTTGCAAACCAGCAGAATGAGTAGTCTTTGAGATCATAGCCTGTGCGTGCTCCTGTTTTTGCCCCTACACCTGTTGCTACTTCTCCTGACCCAACTGATTCCAACCTCACTAGGGAATTTGTGTCTCAAGTTCATCCATATCTACTTTCTTTTGATGATAAGATTGAAAAAAGGCACACCAAAATGTTGTAACACATGAGCGAGCTTGTGAAAAATTTGTATAAACTCACAGATGAGTACACTGGATGTCTGCAGAAAGTTTTAAAACAGCTCAAAGTTCTATCTGAATCTTTAAAAGATTCCCCTACTTCTGATCAACCTTCTGTTCCTCCTTTGGATGATTCTCTGCTGAGATCCATAATCATGGAAGAACTTCAGAATTCCTTTAGTGGCTTGGATCTGTCTTCTTTGTCAGAAGTGGTTAAGAACAGTGATCGAGCATTGGATTTGGTTAGAATTCATTCTAAGACAGCCAATGATGCTCAACAGGAGATCACTACAAAAATAGATATTTATCTCACCTGAATTTTCTCGAAAAGTGATATGACAGATCACTTTAGATATCTTATGGAGAATTTGAGAATCCCTCCAGTAACTCAAGTTTTTAAAGCTCATGTTCAGAAACTTACAGAGTTCACCAGATTGTTGGACAAATTCATAGAGAATAAGGATGATTTTGAAAAGGCTATGCAATATAGTGCTGAAATTATTAATGATTTCATCAATCATTTGAAGCAATACCTTCATGTGCAGAGTACTACTATAGTTGCTCTAGCTGGTGCACCCCTTAGACCTGGTCTACCTGCCTTAGCCTCCACTTGCATGTCAGTCAGTCAAGCTCTTTCACAGATCCGGCCAGTCATTCTTAACCAACCCCATCCTAGATCTTCTACTGCTCCTAATTTGGTTCCATCCGTTTTGAAGGTCTACTGTTACCCTCTTTGACTACCACATCTATGCCTTCTTCTACATTGGCACCAGCTCCTGCTGCTGATAAAGTCAAGGAAAAGGTGGATCCTTGAAGAGTCCACGGACTGTTTCTGTTTTCTTTTTTGATGGGATTTCATTTGTTGTTTACTATTTTAATTTATCCTATATGTTTTATTATGAACCTTTTCAATATCAAATGCATTGTTTCACTTCATTTCTCACTACTTTTTGATAATCCCAAAAGGGGGAGAAAAACTACCAGTATCAGTACGATAATGGGGGAGAAAAACTACAAGTATTCGTACTATAATGAGTTATGTTAGTATCGAATCTATTATTCTCTAATTGTTTCTATTCTAATATGCTTGTTTCTTTAATGTTTCATTTCATTTATATTTTAACTATACATGATTTGGATCATAAAAAAGAGGAGATTGTTGGAATCCTCATGTATTGATCATGTTTTAATGATCACAAATCCTATTACTGTTAATTATTCTCAATCTTAATTTCACATCTTGCTAATTCTCTTCAATCTCAATAATAACTACACATTATGTTTTAATGATAAAAAAATCTTATTGATGTTAATTACTCTCTTTATTATTTACAAGTCTTATGCATGATCACAAATCTCACTTATATTATCAAGCCATTACATTTATGATTCAAGTTATCTTATTCTCTAATGGTTAAACTTAATCCATATTCTGCATTTTACTGTTTAAGTATAAATACAGATAGTTGTCTAGGTATAGAGACATCGTGTTGTTTGACGCAGTAAGACTGACTGTGTACAAGACACAGTCATAGTCAGCCAGACACCGTGAAGGACACACCATGACCCATGCATTGTGAAGGACACACCGTGACCCAGACATCGTGAAGGACACACAGTGACCCAGACATTGTGAAGGAAAAACTGTGACCCAGACACTGTGAGCTACACACTATGACATGGAGATACCATGAAGCACATACCATTAACCACATACCATGAAGACCATACTGTGAAGAAGACATCGTTTACATAATCATTGTGACACCGTTTCTTAACTCTTTGTCAATATTATTTAAATAATGCTAACGGTCATATTTAATGTTTTTAATGCAATTAATGTTATTTAATGATAGTTGTTGGCATGTCAGGAAACCGTATCTCATACCTACAAAAAGGGAATCATTCCTACTACCAGAACTAGTGGAATATAAGGAATATTGAGATGCACTACACGTGTGAGTGTGATGATTCAATAAGAATAACTTACATACACCCGAGAGCACTATGCTGAACAAGAAGAACAATATCGAGCAAGAAATAGATTGAAATACTTTCAAAGAACTCTCATGAGTGAAGTCCAACACCACTGAAGATCACACGATGAATCATGAGATCATTTTCACTCCTATAGAATACAAGCTAGACTATGGAACTCTGTTTTTCAACAGAAAAAATAGGGAAGGACTCAGAAGCAATTCTGCTAAATCCAACAAGTCCAGAGCTGCATTGCTAATCACTAGAGATTTCTAAACTCTTATATGTTCTCTCTAAGTGATTTGTTTATTTAATTTTGAGCAGTGTGGTGTACTCTGTATATATTACACACACACTGTCTCCTGCACTGAACTGGAGGATATCAAAATCCTCACTCCAAAACTCTTAACTCTTTTTTACCCATGTTAACTGTGGAAGAGGTCCTTGTGTGGCCTGGTCTTTGTTTTGTTTCCCACAAAGAACTGTGGTAGAGGTCCATTCATGGTTTGGATAGTTGTGTAAACTGTTGTTAGCCCCGATACAGGGTGTGGATCAAATTTATATAAATTTAAGAGGAATAAGTCTCGGCTTGAGACTGAACCTCTTATTATATCTGTCATGCATCTTTAGTTTGAGATTAAAGTATACTACATATATCTTTTTATATTCTTTTGCTATTACATTGAAATACAAAACTATTTTAATGATACTTTGATATTTAAATTAGCATGTGTTTATACTTATTATAAATCAGTAGGTTAGTTTCAAAAGTTCGTTTAATCTTGTGGTTAAATTAACTGAGACCTAATAAATCTTTGAGAAGCTAAGTGAACATCTAAAATCTATATAAATTCACTATAGTTTAACTTGTTTTACAAATTGGGGGATTTTAATATAGACATTATTTTAACAGAAATTTTAATTGGAACTCAATTCACCCCCCTCTTGAGTATCCACTCCGACCAACAGTTTCAACTTCTACCTCTATTAATATGAGATTTTGTACCATTTATCACCTCACCCTCTTTCTTCGACCAGCATCTATGTGATTTTTTAGTTAAGTCATTACCTAAATTATTTATGAAACATTCATGAAGACAAAGTTTTTCTCATGGGTGTGTACATGTAAGAAAAATTTTGACCTCCCCCCCCCCCCCTCAATAGACTTAGACTCATTATTATCTAGCATATACCATCCATATTTAACAATCATTCCTCTTATATAATCATCAATGGGAACTGGAGTCTCTGGTTAATGGATTTATAATAGATATGATATATTTTATAGTAATTTTGTATAGTTTATTATATATCGAATCATAATAGTGATATGGATTATGTATAATGTAATTATCCTATTTTCTTCATTAATTAGTAGATATCATAAGTAGTGGTATGGATTTCTTATGTATCATGGGAAATAATATGTGAATGTTATCTCCAATGATTAAATTATAATTAGAGATATTTACGTTTCATAGTCGGAAATAGACAGTTTTCTTTAGTAGCAAACCTAAAGTCAATCATGTCATATTAATGACAGGATGTAATCAATGGTGATAATCCTAACACCTCAATCATTGTAATTGATATTTAGTGGTAATAAAATGTAATTCACTACATGGATGTTATGGATTAATACCTCCCCCAAAAATCCATTTTGGATTGGTGTTGATATAGTTATTTAAATTGAAGATAAAATTTTATTTCATTGTGTAAGGAATTCAGAAACGATGATTGATATCCCCATGTTGATTTTCCTTACCAAAACCCATTAATATGTGTGAATTAAATATACCATTATCCTTATTATATAACAATATTTATCTATTTTGTTCCATGGTTGAATGAAAATAAGTGGAATGTGATCATTGATGTCTTTGATGTCTATTTTATTTTATTTTTTGTGTGTTATAGCTTGAAATATCATCTTGTCACTAGTTTTGACATCCATCACTTTACATACACATGATAGTAATTGGTGTAAATATCACCATGTCCTCAAATAAAGTCTACATCCAATTTAAACAACCCATTTAACGGGATTTATTATTGTAATTTATCCATTACACAACTATTAAAGGTGGATATGGTATTCATTGTATAACTATTTGGTGTAGACATTAGGTGACTATTAGAAATACGTTGAAACTAATTTTTAACCATTTTATATATAGGATTGGGTATATATAAATAAATATTATTAATCATAAAATTATAATGTAATGTAATACGTCCTTCTCAAAATGATAGAAAATATTAATTGTTTTGATAACACCTCTCACCTAGAAGTTCTTTTCTTATTAACACACATGGAAATGTATTTATGTTATTTAAGTAGATTTATTTTGAAATTTATATATAAATTATGTGAAACTATTTTTAGAAATAAATTAATATTTTGAATTTATTCGGTAGTACTTCTTAAAAACCTCTTATAGTGTATATCTGTTTTGATAAATTCTTTTCTTCATGTGTTTTCAAATTTCATGAAAATGAATTTCATGAATATGTTTTTCTTGAAAATGTGTTTATTCATATTTTATAATCCAGAGTGAATGTTGTATTTATATTTACTTGTCCTTTAACTATCTATTCTAATTTCTTTACCTATTAACAAGTGCAACAAAAAATTCTCATTTCATAACAAAAATATATCTTTGTTGAGTTTTATTTTATATATTCATTTTATCAACATTTCATTTCTGTTAAAAATATTTGTTTTATCTGGACATGTTTGTAAGACTATCTACAAAGTATCTAGTTATGTACAGAAGAAGTCTTTTAAAAATAAAATGTATAATTAATTAAATACAATAGAATGATAATGTTATTTTTGAATTGTTTTTTTAATTTTTTGATGAGTATGTATTGAAGTCTATATGCAATAGGTTAGTCTTTATTTTAAATGTATTTTGTGATATGAAATTATAAACATTCATGCAATATGAAATCTTGTGGAAATGTTAATGCTTGTTGTACAGATGTGAATATGGATAAGAGTTGGATTGATCATCCAAATAGAACATATAAGTAGTATTTTGAAGTAATTATAGAGTTTATTGATTCTGCAAGAGGATTTCAAAGTGACTATATTAGTTTTCTATATAGAGAATTTTCAAATAGATATCAATTCATATGAGATACTGTGAGAGAGAAGTTATTCCTGAATGGATTTCTAAAAAATTATATGAGTTTGACTCATCATGGGGACAAATATATTCATTCTCATCATACAAAAAAAATTAATGTGGATGGTGATGAGAAGAAAATTGATCCTATACATGGAATACTTATTAAAATGGCATGTGGTTTTGATCATGAATGAATTATCATCTGGAAAGTTGAGATCAGTGAGATAAATACATGCTATGTTTCATATCTTGTTTCTTTGAAGTTTTATGAAATACTTGATGATAAGAAAACTGAATTATATTATTGGTATACTAATAATCATAAACATTCATTTATTATGGAGTTTTCTCACTTAAATACTTTGAATCAATGCTCAGATTCATCATTCATCATGTTGTTGGTGTTATTTAAAAAATCACTTCTTGTTGATTTTATGATTCCCGATTCATATTATCAAGCTCATAAGTGGACAGAGAACTTAGGTTTCACATATGATACTACAGATGCATTCTCAAACAAATTTATGCTGTTTAGAAAATAAAATGTCTATTTGGATAATTGTATAGTCTGTTACTCTTCCTGGTGGAAATATAATATGGGAAATCATACAAATAAAAGGCATACTGTGAAATAGGGGAAACCAATTGTCTTAAATAAAATGAGTTACTTTCCATTAAATATGAGGTTGAAAATATTATTTTTGTCATCTAAAGTTTCTCAATTAATGATATTGCATGTGGAATGAAATAAGAAATGTGATATGCTAACTCACTTGGAAAAATCTATTTCATGATCAGAGACACTATAAATTTTGGAAAGATAGTTGTAATGTATGATTGGGATTGAAGTCAGATGGTTTCAATCCATTAATTTCAATGGTTTGTGAACCTCATAGCACAAGGCTTTTGGTTTTGTTTTTGTATAATATTCTGTCTTTGTATGAAATAATAATTTCTATTACATTCCACTATTATTGATGGGACTAAAAGTCCATGGGATAGTATTTATGATTATCTTTATCCATTAATTGATGTGTGGAATGTATTTTAGGGTGATGCTGTGATGACTTATTACTATTTAATTAATGTGATTTTCAAATTGTAGGATACATTATTGTGGACAATCAATGAATTCCCAGCTTATGAAAATTTTTCCGGTTGGAGTATGAAAGGGGAATTTCCATGCCCTTTCTACAATAAAAGTAATAATTCTATATGACTTAAGCATTGTAAAAAATTTGAAAAACATGGGCTATATACATTTCCTTCCCCCTCATCATTGGTTCATAATGGATATAGTGAAATTTGATAGTTCTATAGAATTCAACCTGGCATCAAAGTTCATGATAGGAGTAGAAACATTATCACGGATTGATGAAGAAAATATCCACATGGTATATGAATTTCTAGATTTTTTGTCTCATCCATTACTAAATATTCATGGTGTGTGTAGGCAGAGCAATCAAAATTGGAAGTTGAAAATTATTTTTTGATATCCCCTACTATAAAAATCACATTATAAGGTATAATCTGGATGTCATTCACATTGAAAAAAATGTTTTTGAGAATATATTATGGACCATTTTTTGTTGTTAGTGGAAAATCAAAGGACTATGTCAACACATGAAATCATTTAGAAGAAATGTGTTTAAAGAAACAATTTCATTTATAGTTGGGGAAGGAAAACAAGGCATAAATGCCTGCTGCATAGTATACGAGGACAAAAAAGGGAAAGATATATTTATTTCCATTTTAATGAGACTCATGGTGCCTGATGGTTACAATTATAATATTTCCAATGGTGTGAATGTGATTAGTAGGACATTATAAGGGATGAAAAGTCATGTCAATCACATACTACTTCAGTAGTTGAGACCAATCATAGTTTATGATTTTTTATCACACAATTTTGTTCAATAACTTATTGAGATGCATAATTTTTTTAGACATATTTGTTTAATAAATCAATGAATAGGTGATTTAAAAATTTTGTAGGACAGAATTTTAATTACACATAGTCACTGGGATAAACTATTTCCATAATCGTTTTCAATGTTATGGATCACTTGATAGCGCACTTAACTGATGAAGTAGTGACTATTGTTTCGGTCTAATTCAGGTGGATGTATCCTATTGATTGGTATCTTAATACATTGAAATGAATCGTACTTAACATAGATAATCCAAAATAATTAATATCCTAGGGTTATTTTATGGATGAGTGTAAAATTTTTTGTGTATAATATCTTATGGATTTTGAAATAAAATTAGATAATACCTCTTAAATTCATGATGGTCTAGTTGGATAAGGATCTATATTTGATATGGAAAACATTGAGTGGATACATGTTCATTGATATATCTTTCTCAATAATCCATTAGATTCACCATTGATGTAGTAAGAATCAAATCACTTTTATTGTATAAATATTACATGTTTCGTTTGTATATATAAATTTGTTCATTTAAACATGTTGTTATCATTTCTAGGAAATGCATTAATGAGTTAAAATAATAGATTTCTTGTGCAAGTGATTATCAAATTCAATAGTCCCATTATGCATCATTTTATGATTGGGTCAAAGATTTTGTTCATGTAAATTAATTTTCATTATGATTGAAGTATAATACTAATTTATTTCTACATAAATTGTAAATGAAATCATTGAAATACATGGTTCCATAACCCGTGGGAGTTAAGTGACCCTACACTAACTGAATAATTCCAGCAACTAGCTGATGGTCCATCTATAATAGCTCATCATTAAAAATATTTTGATTTTAATGGATTTAAGTTTTTTATTGAAGTTTTTCATGAAAAATGAGAAACACAAAACTGTGGAACTGGTTATCCATCTATCGATTCTGGTAATTAGTATCGTCCATTGAAAGACATCATTGAAGTTTTATACAAGAATGGGTTAAAATACATATTGTTAAAGTATGACTGGGTTGATATAGTTTTTGGAAGTAATGTTGATCAATATCAGTTTATATTGGTGAATTTTAACAACATTTTATATATATATGAATGAATTAGTAACAAACCTTTCTTTTTGTCATCACTAGCAGAACAATGTTTCTTCATTACCTTACCATACAATCCAAATTGGAATGTTTCTATGAAAAAGTTAAGGTGACGAGTGTTTTTAGTTGAATGAGATGAACCTAATACCATTGATTTTATTGCAAATAAAAATCCACACCCTGTAGATCAATATGAAGAATATATTCATTGGGTTAGAGAGATCATTGAAGGAGAAACGATCGATTTACAAATTTAATGAAAGGTATGACTGTTTTTAGATGTGTTAGTGATTCCCATTTTTTCTCACCAACGTATATTTTATAGAAAACATTTATTTCATGGAATCACATTTACTAATTATTCTTTTTATTCATTCATTATTAATTTTGTTTTAAATGTTCTAATTTTTTGCCTTCTATTGGTGCTATTTGGAACCCATGTTTGTCCTATGGTTGGGTACATCCATTGATGTTGATTTCCCCTATTACTATAAGCTTTTAAACCATTACTGAAACATAGGCTATGTTAAAGGGTCAAGGTAAGACATTCCTTGCACTGCACATTATGTAAAAAAATTAACATAATCTCACATTGCACTCCACATTATGATAACAACTTATAACAATGTTTATTAGAGAAAAAAATTATGTTATCATATAATATATTTTAAATTAGTGAAAAACTAGTTTTTCTATTTATAAAACATGTTCTTAAAACAATTAAATCAATAATGATGATATATTAAATAATTAGTATATAAAACAACTAGTGGGATTTAGGAGATCATTATATAACCCTAATCAGTAGTTGTATTCCAAAGAAGAATCCAATGAGATCATGGTAGATTAAATATATATATAATTTAAGAACATAGAATACTTATAATGAGAAAACCATGACATCATTATTTTTCTTTGAAGGAGTAGGTAACCTAAAGGGAAAAGTATCCTAGATCACATCTTGAGAATGTGCATAGACATTACATGGTGTAAGTTCCTTTGTTGTGATGTGATGATGGGTGTACTGGGAGAAGATAGTTTCTATATTCTTTTTAGGAAACTAAAGATCATTTACAATGAAGGAACTATTTCCCATTAATAGAAAGGTCATGACACTCTTAATTTAATGAAGAGAACCAGAAATAATATCATCTATTTTTTCCAATTAAATATTTCATCATTGAACAATTAAATGAATGTGTGCATGAAACAAAATACCATCACAAGGATTAGTAATTGAATTAAATAGTGTTTTCTTTTGGGTTTGTGCTAGCCAAAATAACTCATGAATTCTAGTTTCATCACATTAAATCATTTTGTGTTGGAAGCAATGTACGTTCATTTTTTTGAATCATGTGACCCTGATGTTGTTTTATTTTCACTATAGCATCAACATTATTTATTTCATTAAAAACCACATCATCTATAATTCCTATTTCCTTTTATAATAAATTTAAATCAATAAATACATTTAGTAAATAAAGGATTGAGTATCAAAAAATGCATAAACATACCTCTATTCCCTAAAATAGCTCCAGAAAACACAAATTAACTTTTAATATTCTTCCAAGAACATTTACAAATGACCTTCACCTCAACTAAATTACCATGATCAAAATTACACTTCAAATAAATCCCCCATGTTTGGTTCTTTGATTTTAAGTACATGAATACAAAAACATGTAAAATCTTCAATCACCCACCCTTACACAACTTCACCAGAGCACCATATGCCATAAATCCTACACTGAAAGCTTCCTTATTCACTCCATGATTCAAGGGGACTAGATATGGTGAAAAATCATTCTCTCCCTTTACTACATGAAAGAAAGTAATTTTATAACCTAGCATTTCCAACTAACTGATCAAAAACATGTTTTTCAAAATCACTAAAGTCTGTATTTTTTATATAATTATAGACTAATAATCTCATAAACAACTTAAAATTACATCCAACTCTATCATATAAGTAGGCATATAGATTCCATCATTCTAATAACCAAAAAAATAAAAATTCCAAATTTCTATCCTCTAAGAATTCATATTATACCCCCATGAAGAATAAAACATCATAGCAAACCACCTATACACTTTGAACCTATACATACCAGTGAAAATGGATATAAACTGACGAAGAATGGACCCTAAAAATCACACTAAACAGTCATATCCTATTCATCGCACTTCAAATCCACCTAAGAATAACACCAATTAAAAAAAATTATAGTGTTCCTCTCTTTATGAACCTTTTTATGAATGGGCAATGACATCATATTCTATTTTCATGCATGTATATTGTAACATCCCAGGTAAATAAAGAATAAAACATTTTCATATTTATTAATATTTACGAATTAAATATTAATTTTACTTTAAAGGGGTTTCTATATTCGATAGCATACCCAATATGCAAAAAAGAGTTTCTTTGAAATCTTACGTTGCACGCTAGTAATAAAATAATATTTTTTTAAATTGTAGTTAACATGTAGCCATTGTATTGGCGAGAATGAATATAAATAACTAAAATATGATTATATATGTTTGTTAAATGTTTTTACATTTATCCAATAAAGGATAAAGGCTTAAAATACGAAAAGAATTCAATTTTAGGCATAGATACTCTAATATTCACTAAAAGGTCGAACTTTCGCCTTTTGATGGAGAACCCTCTTTAAATATAGTTTTGGTAACTCTTATACATTCTATTGGACTAAATAAAATTATTCTTTAGAATCAGGACATCAAAAATTATGTTGTGAAATTTTTTGGTAATTTTCCGATAAACTTTATTTTTTAATGAATAGTGAAAACTGTTGTATTTTAATTCAAAACCTCTTTTTAATCTAATTTATTTATATGATTAGATTACCTTTGTAATTGGTTTTAAATTGAAATTAGAATATATTTTTACCATTTAATCCAATAGTGGTCATTGGAATTAATTTCACTTTGAAATTGGACTTAAACTAGTGTCAATCCTTTGATATATATTATTTCATAAAAACACGCTATTTGTTCTGACAGCTGGAATTAATTATTAAATTAATTAATGTAACTTATATTATTTTCATTTTGTAAAATAGACATCATTTTTGAATTCTGAATATCAAATATAGCTTAGGGTGAAGTTTTGGTATTTTTCTGAAAAACTTCAATTTTTAATGAATAGTGAAACCACTAAGTGGTACTTAAAAAAGAGATTTTTCTTTAAATGAAATTTTACCACCACTATGTTTTTAATTTCAAAAATCCGACATACATGGTTGTCATTAAGAAGTAAAACGTGGTTCAATGGGATTAAAATAATTTTTTTCTGAATAGTAACTTTTAAGTTTTTAATCGCGATTAGAGGTAATTAGTGTAATTTACGGTAAAAATAATGTATTAATAATATGAAATGACCTTGACACATGTCCTAACCCTATTGGGTGTGTAATTGACGACCCATACAATCCATGGGTAAACTTGGGGACCCCATGGATCCACTTTGGTAGGAAAATGACATTAATGACTTTTTATTTAATGTTAAAATAAAAATGTCACAAACATGGGTTGTTTTACTAAAACAATTTTTACATGGTCTTATACAAGTAATATTTTTGACTATAAATAATTATAATAAAGATAAAAATATTTCCTACCTCATGATAGTTTTTTATAATTTTTAGACATTAAATAAATTAAATTATTTATGACACCATGATGATGCAGCGATTACCTCATTATTTAACGATTTAAATAAAATGAAACGATAATGTAAAATCTAAGACCTAAACTTGTAAAAAACCTATTAGATGGATGAAATTAGAACTATTATCACCTTATCCTCGAAATATATAATTTTTGGACCTTTAAAATCCGAAGAGCATTTTATAATAATGTAACCTTTTATAACTTTCCAAGAGTGCCCCTCCTCTCCTCTTATAAAAGGCCCCCACCTCTACCACCTTACCCACACCTCTCAAACATTTTTCTCGGCAAAACCATGCCCATTATGTCTCTCCACATCCCTCTCTTACTCCTAGAATCATCACTTTGGGTACAAGTCTTTCCAAGTAAGCCATTGACCTCAAATCAAAAAGAGTTACCCGATTTAAAGGTAGTGTCTTCTCTTGTGTTCTTATGTTTTATTTTGCTTCTCCTACCCCCTAAACTCGTTCTATTACTTTCTTTAGTAACAAAACTAGTATCTTAAATATACTAGATGTTTTTATGTGAAGTATTCAAGCTACTCTTACACGCATCTCCGTCTAACGGTTAAAGAACTTAATGTTTCTGTGGATGGCGAATTTCTGCCTCACGAAACGATGATTATTCAATATTATATTAACACCTTTCATGGTGGACATTAAGATATCACTATATTTATATATGATATATATTATGTTTATGTTTTCCTTATGCTTCTGTATTTTTCATTTGTGGAATAACTTTATGGTTTCCATTGTGGGTAAACACGATAATTTCATTTTAGGAAGTGCGGACTACCGCCCCCTAAAAGTTATTTGATTCGTTAATGCCATATGTGGGATGTATAAAGGATGGAGTTAATGTTATTATATATGATGTTATAATGGAATTATAATATACCCTTATATCATTATTATTTCACTCCATTAAATACAAAATATAAATGAAAGTAGCGCTCATGCATACGTACGACTTACCGTCTCCATGAACGGTGCATTTCATTTCTTACCTCTAATTGTTGTGTACTATTATAAATACATGTATATGCTGGATATATATGAAATATATGATATCCAAATCATGAATATCATTCTGGATATAATTAACCTTTGACTACATAAACAACATGAAATTGTAAGAAGTCCATTTTTGACTCAAGTACCAATGATCAACAAAACAACCATCATTAACTTAAATAATTACATAGTGTTCATGACATGGTAATAAGTGATATAAAAGGAATAATGAACTTGAAAAAGGTTCTCAAGCAAGTAGAAATTTGCTCAAGTTTTTTATTCAGGAGGTTAAAGAGCAATCGAGTCACATCGGACATGAGGTAAGGGACTTCGTCTCAATCTCCTTTCATTGAGGCATATATTGTTTTATACACAACTTTATTTTATATGGTGTATAAACCCCTTTGACTTTTAGGTTTATTCAAAAAGAATCGTTTTTATATGAAGCATTTACTAAATGACAAAATGGAATGTTTTTTTTGTCATATGTATGCAGTGACAACGACTTCTCCGCCGCCGTGACCATTATTTGAGTTTTGGCCTCCTCTACAAGACACAACTTTTTTTAAATGAAAAATAAATACCATGTTTTGCTTTTCCATTATTTTTGTATTGAAAATGGTTTTGATAATTTTTTTATTATGTCAATGTGTTATTGATACCTTGTGATTGAAATGTGGAAATGTTATGTTTTCTTTATGCATGTTTTATGTGATATGATTATGTTATGGTTCTTGGGCATTGTTTATGAAGATGGGTGGTTACATGATAAAATAAGGGTGGGTGATCCCGATATAGCTCTCCAATGCATTGGGTAACACGAAGGAGTTAAATGTTAAGGTTTCCTTGAAGAGATTTAGGGAATATACTGTGATGAGTATTTCAAACGTAACCATGGGGGTTACTCCCTACCTCAGAATGTTATGAATTCCTCAAGTTACCTTTATGTCTTATGATTTCTATGATTTATTCATGATTTGATGAGGTATGTGATTATGTTTTATGAGTAAAGTATGATTCCATGCATGGACTAATGTTTTCATTTCTTACTTTTATATCCTTTACTGAGCTTTTTATGCTCATCCCATGTTTTTTAAATGTTTTTCACAGGTCAAGGGAAAGGTACATGATTTGATGATAGTGTCAAGGAAGTGTCAATAAAGAATCCATGTTTTATTTTAAAAATGATTCCATTGATGGAAAAAATGAGTACTATCTTTTATGTAACAACTTTTTTTAAATGTGGAATGTAATGCATGTTTTATGATCTAATTCTCTATAACTCTAAACCTGAAAAGATCCCCAATGTGTATTCTTGAAGTAACTCAAGATTAAGTAATGTTTAAGGGTGGGGCCTTATAGTTGGTATCAGAGGTCGTTTTAGAAAACTTTAGGAGTTAGAAAATTGTTAAATTATAAATTAATGTATGGTATGATTGAAATGATATAGCATTTGAAGATTACCATGTTGCTTCTCCTACGATATTTTTGTGTTAAGAATGGTTTTTCATAGAGGAAACAGAACAACATTTCTGGGAAGGCATATAGAGGGAAATGACCTTTCAAATCAGTATCATGAGATGGTCAGAATCAAAACTAAACAGTTTGTTGTAGTGATGGCTCAGTTGACTCAGGTGATAAATATTGGTTGTTTTTATTGATGATATTTTGGTGTTTTCTAAAACTAAAGAGGAGAATGAAAGACATTTAAGGGTTATTTAGAAAATCTTAAAAAAAAAGAAATTGTATGGGAAATTTAGAACATGTGAGTTTTGGTTGCAACAAATTTCTTTCCTTGGTCACATTATTTCTAAATATGGTATAACTGTTGATCCTACAAAAACAATTTTTTTTGAAGAATGGCCAAGACCCACAAATGTAACTTAGATTCGTAGCTTCCTTGGTTTGGCAGGCTATTACCGAAGATTTGTTAGAATTTTTTCACGGTTATCTAGTCCAATGAGTAAGCTAAATCAGAAGGGTGTTAAGTTTATCTGGACAAAAGAATATGATGATTGTTTTCAGGAACTGAAAAGAAGATTGGTGAATGCTCCAGTTTTGGAACTACCTTCCAGGAATGGTGAGTATGTTATCTATAGTGGTGCTTCACTAAAAGGAATTGGTTGCGTCCTAATTCAGAATGATCAGGTAATTTCTTATGCTTCACAACAGTTGAAAACTCATGAGGTAAATTACCCTACACATGATTTGGAAATAGTTGTTGTTGTTTTCACTTTAAAAATTTGGAGGCATCATTTGTATTGAGTTAAGTGTGAAATATATACCGATCACAAAAGAGTAAAGTATATATTCACTCAGAAAGAATTGAACATGAGAAAAAAGTGATGGCTATAATTAATCAAGGATTATGATTGTACAATTCATTACCATTCGGGAAAATCAAATAAAGTGGCTGATGCTTTGAGTTGAAAAAGTAACGCTTCATTAACCATGCTACGTTTAGAACGAGATCCTTTGGTTTTTTATTTGATGAACTTTGGAATAGAATTTGTTGGTGCAGGAAGTTCTTCTGTTTTGTTTCAGGTATCACTGAGATCATCCCTATCAGACAGAATTAAGCAAGCGAAGAAGAAAGACAGTGGGTTGTAGAAAAAGGTAGAGCTGGTTCAGAAGGGTAAGTTGCCTGAATTCAACATTAATAATTATTGTGTTTTGAGATTTTTGAAGAGATTGTATGTGCCTTGTGATTCACAGTTGAAGAGAGAGTTGTTATGTGAAGCTCATTGTTCTTCGTTTTCAGTTCATCCAGGCAGTACTAAGATGTATAGAGATCCTCGGGAGTATTACTGGTGGGACAGAATGAAAAGGGATATTGCTGATTTTAATGTGAAGTGTTTGACTTTTCAATAGGTAAAAGAAGAGTGGAAGTTACCGAAAGGGATGCTTTATCATTTACCAGTACCAGAGTGGAAATGGGAGAATATATCCACAGACTTCTTTGTGGGATTGCAGAAGACACCTCGAGGTAATAATGCAATCCGGGTTATTGTTGATCGCTTGACTAAATCTGCTCATTTCCATGCTATATGAGATACTTTTTCCCTAGATCAACTTTCCCGTTTTTTTCTTAAAGAGATAGTCAGGTTACATGGAGTTCCTCTCTCCATTGTATCTGATCGTGATCCCAGGTTTATTTCTTACTTTTGGAAAGGCCTTCAGAAGTTGTTGGGTACTGAATTAAATTTTAGAATAGCTTTTCATCCTCAATCAGATGGGCAGTCAGAAAGAACGATTCATACTTTGGATGATATGCTACGTTCTTGTTCTATGGATTATCGGGGAAGTTAGGACCAACATATTTCATTGGTTGAGTTTTCTTATAATAAAATTTTTCTTTCCAGTATACAGATGGCTCTATTTGAGGCATTATATGGTAAAAGGTGTCAAACTCCAGCTTTTTGGGATGAAGTGGGTGAAAGGAAGATGATGGGACCAGAAATGGTAGAAGAGATGGCAGAAAAAGTTCAGTTGATTCAGAAACACATGAGAATAGCTCAGAGCAGGCAGAAGAGTTATGCGTATAACCGTAGGAAGGATCTATCTTTCAAGGTAGGTGAGAATGTTTTTCTCAAAGTTTCACCATGAAAAAGTGTGATGTGATTCAGTAAGAAAGGAAAACTGAGTCCAAGGTTCATTGGACCATATGAAATTCTAGAGAAAGTTGGATCAGTTCCTTACCGAGTGGCTTTACCTCCGAGTTTATCTCAGGTACACAATGTTTTTCATGTTTCGATGTTGAGAAAGTATATGCCAGATCCATATCATGTTTTGAGCCTAGAGGTAGTTTAGTTGGAAGAGAATCTCTCTTATGAAGAACAACCAGTCCATATTCTTGACCGAAGAGAGAAACTATTTCGAAATAAGGTAATTCACCAGGTAAAGGTTTTGTGGAAAAACCATACGGTTGAAGAGGCAATGTGGGAATCTGACAATTCTATGAGGGATAAATACCCCCACTTATTTTGATAAGTGAATAAAATTGCGAGGACGCAATTCCCAAAATGGGGGAAGGATGTAACATCCCAGGTAAATAAAGAATAAAACATTTTCATATTTATTAATATTTAGGAATTAAATATTAATGTTACTTTAAAGGGGTTGCTATGTTCGATAGCGTACCTGATACGCAAAAAATTGTTTCTTTGAAATATTACATTGCACACTAGTAATAAAATAATATTATTTTAAATGGTAGTTAACACATTGTCGTTGTATTGGGGCGCTCGAGTTTCTTTGAGAGGAATAGGAGGCGCACAAGTGTTTCTGATTTAAGGAAGTTGGGAAATTTGGGTGCGC
Organism: Viscum album; assembly: GCA_963277665.1. Classification (NCBI taxonomy): domain Eukaryota; kingdom Viridiplantae; phylum Streptophyta; class Magnoliopsida; order Santalales; family Viscaceae; genus Viscum; species Viscum album. The sequence goes on from OY728157.1 coordinate 1,320,695,009, forward strand.
AAGTGTTATGGATTTCAAACACTAAAGGGACTTATTTCTTGTGATCCTTATTTAATTCCTCCACTCTAGGTGTTAAAGAAATACCTTTAAGGTTTCAGAAGACTTGGCGAAGCACTAGGGAGACCAGAGAATCAATTAGGAATCAGGGAATATATTCCATACAAATAAAGTCCCCAAGGGTCTATTTATAGGAAAAAAAGTGACCTTTGGTGAAATGGTGGTGTGGAACACAAGTGGGTTGTGCGCCAGAACATGGCGTCCGAGTACCTTGCATGCCAACGTATCCTTATCTTGAATAGGGTGATCCAATTTTCAAGCCTTTTTAAAATCTTGATTTTCTTCAAGTGTTTTATCCTCTTTTTTCTAAGGCATTTCCCATTGTCACTTTTTAGACTCTATGATGGAATAGATTGTCAACAAAATCCCCCCCATCATAATTTGATCTGGAATGGAAAGAAGATCTTATACTAAGGTAATTTTATGAAAAATGAAAAAATAGGTTGATGTGGCACACAAGTGTTAGCATGTGATGCAATGGTTGCATAGGGTTCTATAACGCATGGTAATTTTCATCGCTTATATATAATGGAGTAATTTCCAAGAAAATTACAATGAATTACAGAAATCCATCTCTTGGCACAGAAGTATTTTCACTCAGGCACTTCTGTTGGTCACACTTCTTCTGTATGTTTTTGATTTGCACACCAAAAATTGGGCACCATACATGCAAACCAGATTTAAACATGTGTGACATGTTCATAATTGGGCACCTTAATTCCTTTTTCAAACTTTCTTAATTCCTTTGTCAAAAAAATATGAAATGAGCTTACTTTAAAGATGAAGTTTTATCTCTTTTGCAAGTTTAATGGCTCCCAAAAGAATTGGAACCACTGATGAATTGTCCAGTAAGAGAATTGATGATATGATGTAGATTTCCAGTCATGATTACATTTATGTCTGTGATACTTCTCTCATAGAAAATGAAAAGTATTTGAGGAAATATCAATTCAATTTTCCCAGAAGTATTTATTTTCCTTTTCATTGTTATGTCCATCTACAGGATGTCAACATACCATACCCAAAGAATTATATTCCACTTTCTTGGTTTCAATACCATACCAATTTCTTGTCTTCGAATGTTTCTATTGTGGGTACATATATCAATGTTGGGAAAATATGTAAGGCTTATTTCATGCATCATAGCCCGTGTGCTCCAAATTTGAAAGCAGATACACACAAGCTACAACCACACATTTACTCATCCATCTTTGTATATTCTCATACAGATCAATAAAAAGGATGGATGAAAAGTTTGAATTTCCACCCAGGAGGGGGTGTTAAATCTGCATAGATGTGGGCATATTCAGTGTGCAGGACATGTGCTGAATTTAGGGATGACTTAAAAGGTGTTGGGATTTATGAGGTTGTATGGGTTGGGAAAATCTATGTATATAAGAATGAAGATTTTGTGCCAGATTTTCTAAAACAATGGAGTCCAAATACTAATTCATTCCATTTGACTCATAGAGAAGTAGGAATCATTTTGTGGGACATCTACAAGATCTATGGAGATCCAATCTTTAAAGATATGTATTATTAGTTTAATCCTCCAAAGGTGAAATGGAATGACTCAGAAAAGACACCATCCTTAGTTCATGATCTAATGAAGAAATTTAATGAACTCAAGAATATGAACACAACATAGTCCCAAACAAGAAGGGATATTCACCCAGAGGAGTGGATGGAAAATTTCCTACTAAAGAAGATGGAGAAGGGTCCCACATTCACTCATCCAATAAGCTGTCCAATGGAAGAAAAGAGAGGTACACCTGACACTTTCTGGAAAACATTTTATAAATAAGAGTTTGACAAGTTGGGGTATGAAGTCAATTCCAAAATTCCTACAAAGACATGTCTAGTAGGTTTCCTAGCCATGCGGCTCAACATTTATCTATTACCTATTCTTGATTCCAAGAGAGGCATAAGTCCATAAACTTTTTCTATCGTGGGAAAGATGGCCAAGGAGAGGATGGTTGGATTGGGTACCCATATTTGGGAAAAGATTCATAGGAGCTTGATGCATATATATAAAGGGAAGTCTCATTTCAGAATAGAGGCACCATTCTAGGTGTTATGTGGGTGTATATCCACTCATTTCAGAGCTTATGTTGTGCAATGTGGAGTACATGTATTTAGAAGTTCGTTCTGACCATCTATTCAGGATTTCTATGTTATTTTACCTTTATCCCTTGCTTCTAATGATAATAAAACTAAGATGAGTATATATAATGAATTTAATCTTTTCTCTTATGGGAATCCGCCTACGGGGCAATTTTTTGATGATGGGATGGCCATTTTAGAGCTGAGGAAATATATGTTAGCTTGTAGGGATGGCGTGTTGGCCACGAGGATTGATGGGGAAATCATATGTGTGCCCTATTATCCTTATACATTCACGTGTCTATTCCAATTTCTGCAAAAAATTAACATATCTCCTCCAGTTATTGTCAAATTAGAGAAATATCTGATGGTAACCCGACAACTATGGTTTCTGACAATTGTAGAGAAAACTAGGGTAAGATTAAAATTATCTTTTGCTGATGTAATAAGAAGATTAAATATCTGGTATGCGGAGAACTGGGTCGAATCATATCATGAAGGGTTATTAAACCAAGTTTTCCCTCAAGTAGGGATAATGATAGGCATTATGAAGGGACCTTCTCATTGGGAAGGTAATTCTTCATCATCAGGGGATGATTCATTGAAGTCAGAGGGTGGAGGTGACAAGGCTCCAAGCTCACCAAAGCAACCTCATGCAAGATATAATCCACCTATCAGAGTCAATAGAGACACACCATCAATCTCAACTAATGATGTACTGAGGGAGTCTAGTAGCCATCATTTCGAAGAGAAAAGAGTCCCATTTTCTCATCCCCCATATGTGACTGCAGAAATTGGGAAGAAAATGAAACCTAAAATTGTAGGATCATCTTCAAAACCCTCTATAATACACTCTAAATATTAATTACCAGAGCCAGTTCAAATGTGGAAATGTTTTCATTATGATATTGAAACCATGTGGATAGATTTATGTGAAGGGCTGAATATTACAAAGACAGGGGATCTATGTCCCTCTTCTGATATTCTCTTTAAGAACAATTCTGATCAAGTGAGAAATTATATATGAGAATTGGAGATGCTCATATACACAACCGATTAATCAATTCCCACCACAATGTGAGTGAAATAAATGATTGATTGTGTCACTATTGAAGGTATTGACCTTTAATTAGATCATTAATGGTGTAATTTTGTTGATCTTGAAGATGTATGTTTCCCTTTTCTCACATTATTTTCTTTTTTACAATTTGAATTTAGTTAAAGCATTGTTAATCAGGGGAAATATAAATTTAACATGTAGCCAACTAAAGGAAAATAAAATGAAGTTATACCACCACAATATATGCCTTGGGTTACTGATCTTGGATCTAATGGACCTCCTTATGAATCAAGAGATATATCTCTAGGCCAACAGGTCACAGAGGATGAGATAGAAAGGGGTTTTCCATCTCCAATACCTTTTTTGAAGATTATGATTCAAGTACTCACAAGAAAGAAAAAAAAGAAACACTGAAGAAATAAAACCATGGTTTAACGTTTTCTCAATAGTGGTAAGCATTCTTGACCACATGAATTTTATCCATATTCATAGATAGTGTTTGTAACGACCCAAACTTTTTGAATAGTATATTAATTTACACTTAAGGATTTAATAGAGATGTTAATGGTTAATGCAGAAAGAAGATTTGATGGCCCCATATAGTAGTCTCGGGCCAATCGAAGCCCATCAGAAGAAACACAGGAAGGAGGTAGCACCACTGGGATTTACTCTGGATAAAACCCAAGCTGAACTTCATCGTGTGAAGCTAGAACGGAATCGCCATCTGGAGAAGTTCAAGCTTATATAAATCACTACTCAGGAAATATTGGACAAGCCACTTTCAGATTCTCTCACCTTAGAACACCTTACACTTAATTCCTATGCTGGTGTTATAAGGGGATATGTGACAAGACCATAACTCCCTTGTGTAATCCTTTGAGATAAATAAAATTGTGATTTCTTCCTATGGTGGAGTTTGTATTTTTTTAGATGTTCGAATAAAGATAGGATGTATATTGATGAATTTTGGAAAAAGGGAATATTTTAAAATATTTATTAAAACTTTAAATAATTAATGATATGTAATGATTTTCAAAAAATGGTCTTCTAGTAATGTGTTCAGTAAGAAATTTAGAATCTAATAAGATCAACATAATTTTTTGCGAATAGAAAATTGTGAATAGTGATTTTACCCTTAGGATTAGTAATGAGACCAAATGGATTATTAATCTCACATAAGGAAAGTATTAAAATAATTTAGGCACCTTGATTAAGTAATGTGATTCAATAAAATAGGTAAATAACCATTTTAGAAATTATTAGTCAATTAATATTTTTTTCGGGTGAATATTGTTTTTTAATTAAAAATTAAATTTAAAATATTTGGAAATTTTTTTTATAAAATGGACTTCTTTTTTGAATTCAGATTATTGATATTAGATTAAGGTGATTTTGGGGGATTTTTTTTGAAAAAAATGAATTTTCGGTGAATAGTGAAAATATAGTTTTTAGTTTCGGGTGTTTAATGACATCATTAAGGATGTAATAATTATGGTCGACTTATGAATATTAAGATAAGTTATGAGGTGTCCCAAGTGGCCAATACCATGGGAAAATACCATGAGCAAGCCCATGGTTTTTCCAATACCACCGATGAGGTGTCCCTTGGCAATTAATGCTTTTTCCCCTCACTTATTCTATAAATACCCACACTTTCCTCCAATATTTTTCACTCCCAACTCTCCTTAAACGAAGCTATGGTCTCATTGCCTTCTAAGGAGTCCTCCCAAGGTTCCCTGAAGCCTCCAAGGTCTTGTCCATTGTGTTTTAGGACTTACATTTTAAGGTAAGGGATTCTTTCACTCTTCCCATTTTCAAAGTTCTACTTTCATTCAAGTATTTCATGTTAATTTTTCGATGTTGGGGTATGATCTCTATATTCATAATACTATATTTTTATTTTCACATTATGAGAGACCCTATTTAATCTCATCAATTAATTTTTTTGATGTTTTAAGTGACGCTGTTAGGCTGCCGAATTTTTCATAAGAGAAATCTTATTTTTATCTTCCTTTCATGTTTTTCATTTCATATGGAATGTCCTTTAAATTTCATTACCATGTTCTTATATCCTTTATATTCTGTCCCTCTAATATTTTGTGGATCATTTATGAGTGGGTAACCCATGTCCCCTCTCTTTCCAATGTTTTCTAAAACCCTGCAACATATCAGTTATGCTACAGAATTTTCATCTCAAAATGTATCTCTCTTTTTCTCAAATTATTTTATTTTATTAATTGAATACTCAAAACTATTTATTATACAGGTTTTTCCAAATATATATCAAAATTTTATATTTTAAATTCCTCAATTTACATACATGATACCCGCTTTCCTTTTACATGGGTTTAAAGTGACATAAAGATCACGTCTTTAAAGTAGTTTAAAAATGTTATTACTATGAAATGAAACCAAATTCTTTTATGCTATATGGTTTATTTATGAAATTATTGATGATGATATATGTGGCTCACATGATAATAAAGACAAATTAAGGGTGCACCCTGATAGCGCTCCAATGCATTGGGTAAAGACTTAATCTCTAGAGATGACCCTTTTAACGATACCTTGGTGAATAACCTTGGTAATTTTTTAATGACACCTTGGGGATAGACCCTTGTGATATGGAAATGATTGTCTAAGTTAAATTTTGTAGCCACAAATTCATGTTATGAAACACAATTTTTTTATTATGATATTCCTCAAGATCTCTTTCTCATGCCTTAAAGTTATTTATCATGACTTTATTGATGTATCTCTAGTTCACATGTAAAATGATTCTCTTGTTTCCCTTACTCGGCCTTCTGCTCACCCTTACCTTGGATGTATGCTCCCAAGTTATGAGATGTTGTAATAAACATAGTATGGACAATGAATATGACTTCCAAGTGTTTAAGAAGAATGTTTTATGTCGTCATGTATTATGTTTCTGATTTCCAAGACACTAGAATTTAAACGTCCTTTGTATGTAAAATGTAATGAAATGTTGCGTATTAAAAAGGTGGGATTCCACAATTGGTATCAAATGATAGTTTAGTTATTTATAGAAATTATTCTATGAAGACTTTAGGAATAAACCTATAGAAAAGTTTAAATATTGGGAACACTTCCTGGTATTTTTGTGAGTATTGAGTAAGTGGTTTATCAAACAAAAACATCCCTGTCTGGATACGAGATGGTAGAGGCAGATCCAGCACAGATGTACATAGGGGTAAAACCCGAAAACACCACATCGATCTAGACTCAAATGGGAACTAGTGCACGATAACAGGCCTTGCTGCACACTTGGTTACGATACTCCTGGGGGATATGTTTTGTTAATTGGAATCCTTTTATGAATAATTATGATGGAATTATAGAGAAATATAATTTTTCAAGCATGAGTTTTTGAGACGTATAATCCTTTATAGTTAAAATATTCTTAAATGAAAAAAGTTTCTCAATAAGATTTTATTCTTTTAAAAAATGCCGGGAAATATGAGGAACTGTGAAAATGGTGACCGCAATGGACCATGTGCTGACGGACGTCCAATGGAAGCTGGAATGGAAACATTCATGCGAATGATGAAACAACTGTATCAAGTTATGAGTAATAACTTGAATCAAGATGAGAGGCTGATCTCACCATGAAGGGAACAACATTCTGTTGATTCCTTTATGCGTCAACTACCACCAACCTTCAGTGGATCGACTAAACAATTGAATGTTGAGAAATGGATCAACTCTATAGGGAAGATCTTTTCTGTGATACGCTGTTCAGAGCAAGAGAAGGTCACCCTGGTTGTCTATCGCTTAGAGGGAGAATCTGATCAGTGGTGGGAACTGATAAAGACAACAGGCGAAGAGTGGAAGTTGAAGCTTTATAGTGTGAAGAGTTCAGGGGAATATTCTTCAATAAGTATTTCCTTCGTTCGATGAGATCGATAATGGAGAAAAAATTTCTTGAGCTGATGCAGAAGGAGAATGAATCCTTTGGAATCTACGAGATGAACATCACAAGGCATTCCTGTTATACCTCAAGCCTTGTCATGGACCCTAATTGCATGGTTGATAGATTCTTTGGTGGACTACGACCTCATATGTGGAAGAATCAAGCCAACATGAACTATGATAGCTACAAAGAAATAGATCAAAGTGTTATGAAAGTCGAACTGGAGTTTGGTGAGACATAGTGGTCTCAAAAATCTATAGAGAAGAAGAGAGATCTAGAACCAAGACTAGGAAGAATCTTAGATTAGGAAAGAGGTGGAACGAAAATGAATCTTTCCACATGAAATAAATGTGGGAAGAAGCATTCGTGGGCACTTCTTGATCGGAAGTGGAAAGTTCTAAAAGTGTGGAAGAGAAGGCCATATTGCTTGGAATTATCATAGTGAGGTGAAGCCTCAACTCCCCAACACTAATGATAGAGGAAATATGGTTATGGACCTACCCGAAGTCCAATTCTTCAGTGTCGATAGATTTGGAACTTTGCTAATCACTTTCCAAATCTGAGGGTAGTGGAGGGGAATCACCATCAACTCCGCAAAGGCCAAGTGATCAAGGTGATGCTTTTGATATCACAACAAATTAATTTGAAGCTATGAATGACGTGGTAGCAGGTACTCTTGTTGTCCTCTCAAAACTAGCAAGTACTTTGGTTGATTCTTGTTCTATGCATTCCTTTTTTTCCACCATGTTTGCAAAGAATATAGAATCAATCCCCAAACTTCTAGAGGTAGAGTTGTCAGTCAGGACTCCAAGTGGGATTATCCATGCATCAATAGTGTTTAGAGACTCTAGTTTTTACTTTAGTGAGCACAATATTATCGCAAATCTAGTAGTCATTCCCATGATAGAGTTCGACGTTATACTTGGGATGGATTGGCTCTCAAAGTATAATGCTAAGATCAAATTCATAAGAAAGTAAATCTCAATAGTGCTGAATGAACGACCTACAATTATCTTCCAAGGAGAGATATCCCAACATGATATTTTTCTAGAGGCACCTCTAATAGCCATCTTTATGGAGTTAATCGGTGAGGATGAAGAAGGAAAAGAGAGTTTACAAATAGAAGATGTTCCGATTGTTCAGGAATACATGGAAATATTTCCTGAGGAGTTACCTGGACCGACCCTAGAAAGAGAGGTAGAGTTCCCCAATGAACTCATACCAGGATCTCAACTGATATCAAAGACCCTGTATAGAAAGGAAAATGTGGATCTATAGGAGTTAAAGAAACAACTCCAAGACTTGTTGGATAAGGGGTTTATATGACTAAGTGTGTCTCCTTCGGGAACACCATCTCTCTTTGTGAAGAAGAAGGATGGATAAATGCGGCTATGCATTGATTATAGAGAACTGAACGGGATCATAGTGAAGAAAAAAATACCCTCTTCCAAGAATTGATTATTTATTTGACCAACTTCGTGGGGATCAATTCATCTCCAAGATTGATCTTTGATATGCTTATCATCAACTGAGTGTGAAGAAGGAAGATATTCCAAAGACTACCTCCCGATCAAGATATGGGCATTATGAGTTTACTGTTATGCCCTTTGGCTTGACTAATGCTCCTGCTATTTTCATGTATTTGATGAATAGAGTATATAAGGACAACCTTGACAACTTTGTGGTAGTTTTTGTTGATGATATTTTGATATATTCAAAAATTAGTGAGGAGCATGAAGATCATATGAGGGTTATTTTGGAAACACTATGGAAGGAGGGGCTCTTTGGAATGTTCAGCAAGTGTGAATTTTGGTTACAACAAGTGGATTTCTTAGGGCACATCGTAACCAATGAAGGAATCTCGGTTGACCCTGCAAAGACAATGGTTATGGTGGAGTGGCCTCAACCCACAATAGTAACTAAGATTTTTAGTTTCCTTGGTTTAGCATGATATTATAGGAGATTTGTGAAAAACATTTCCTAGATTTCTAATCCACTTACGAAGTTGACTCAAAAGGGGTTAAGTTCATATGGATAAAGGAATGTGAGGAAAGTTTCCAAGAGCTTAATAAGAGATCGGTTACTGCACCTCTGTTAACACTACCCTCTATCAGAGGGGGATTGTTTATTTTTAGCGATGAATCTCTAAAAGGGATTGGGTACGTCCTCATACAAAAATACAAGGTAATTTCTTATGAGTCTCATCAGCTGAAGAAACATAAGTAGAATTATCCTACGCATGATATAGAGCTAGAGGTAGTTGTTTTTACTCTAAAGATATGGAGGCACTATCTATATGGGGAGAAATGTGATATATACACCAAACACCAAAGTTTAAAGTATATTTTCACAAATAAATAATTTAACATGAGACAAAGGAGATGTTTGGAACTTATTAAAGACTATGATTGTTCAATTCATTATCACCCTGGAAGAGGAAACAAAGTTGCAGATGCGTTAAGCAGGAAAGACCCTTTTGTTCTGGAAACAATGAGGATACTAGGAGATCTCTTGATTAAGGATCTTGTAAAATAGGACATGGTAATTGTAAGGGAAGGGACATCATCAACCCTATCCCAAATGATTTCTCAACCTTCATTACTAGAGAAGATCAAGAAGTCTCAAAAAGAAGATCTTTTGTTGCAGGAGAAGTTTGAGGCTGTGAAGGATGGGAAGTTTCTTAATTTCAATATTGATCAGGAGGGAGTATTGAGATTTTATACAAGACTATGTGATCCATCTATTATGATGAAAAAGAAAGAACTGGTGGATGAAGCTCATAGATCTACTTTCTCTATACATTCGGGAAGCACTAAAATGTATAGAGAACTTCATGATCATTATTGGTGGGATAACATGAAGAGGGAGATTGTTGATTACAATAAAAGGTGCCTGGTGTGTTAATAAGTAAAAGAATAATGAAAAAAAATCCTAAGGGGTATTACAACCACTAACCATACCATCATGGAAGTTGGATAATATAACAATGGACTTTGTCACTGGTCTCCCAAAAAATTCCAATGGGAACAATGCGATATGGGTTATATTGAACTATCTCACCAAGACCGCCCATTTTATCTCATTTTGGGAAGATTTATCTCTAGATTAACATGCCATGATATATGTAAGGGAAGTGTTAAGGCTTCATAGGGTACCACTATCCATCGTATCTAATCATGATCTAAGATTCACATCAAAATTATGGGGAAGTATTCAACATGCTCTGAATACTGAATTGAATTTTAGTACGACCTATCATCCTCAAACTGATGGCCAATCTGAAAGGACTATTCAGACACTTGTATAAATGATGAGATTATGCTCAATGGAATTTAAAGGTGGATGGGATCAACACCACTCATTATTTGAGTTCTCATACAGCAATAGCTTCCATTCGAGTATTCAGATGGCAGGTTATGAAGCTCTGTCTGGAAAGCGATGTAGAACTCCTACTTGTTGGGATGAAGTTGATAAGAGAAAGATTCTTAGGCCTGATCTTGTGCAAGAGATGACAGAAAAGGTTCATGCCATCCAACAACTCATAAAGGCTACTCAGAATTGGCGAAGATCTATGCTGACAACCATCGAAGGGACTTGGAGTTTTGTGTTGGAGAAAAATTCTTCCTTAGAATTTCACCATGGAAGAGAGTCATGCGGTTCGGTAAGAAAGGGAAGCTCAACCCTAGGTACATTGGCCCCTATGAAATCCTTGATCATATAAGAGTTGTGGCCCATCGTCTAGCACTTCCACCGAACCTAGATCAAGTTCATGATGTCTTCTATGTATCTTTATTGAGGAAGTACATACCCGACCCTTCGCATGTACTGAACGTAGAGGTGGTAGAACTAGAACATTACCTCCCTTATGAGGAGTAACCATTGGAGATCTTAGACTGTAGAGACAAGGTTCTACACAACAAGACTACCCACCTTGTGAAAGTGTTGCTGAGGAATCTTAAGTATGAAGAAGTGACGTGGGAGCCTAAGGAAACAATGAAGCAAAAGTACCCTCACCTTTTCGACTAGGCCATTAGTTTAAAATTTCAGGGATGAAATTTCTTAAGGGGGGAGGAATGTAATGACCCAAACTTTTTGAATAATATTTTAATTTACTCTTAATTATTTAAGAGATATGTTAATGGTCAATGTAGAAAGAAGATTCGATGGCCTCATCCTGTAGTCTCAGGACGATCGGAGCCCATCTGACGAAACTTGGGAAGGAGCTAGCTCTACTGGGATTTACTCTGGACCAATCCCAAGCCGAACTTCATCGTGTGGAGTTAGAGAGGAATCACCTTCGAGAGAATTTTAAACTTATAGAAATAAATACTCGGGAAATGTTGTCCGAGCCAACTTAAGATTCTCTCACCTTAGCATACCTTACACTTAAGTCCTATGCTAGTGTTATAAGGGTCTATGTGACGAGACCATAACTGCCTTGTGTAATCCATTGAGATAAATAAAATTGTGATTTCTTACTATGGGGAATTCTGTGTTTTTTTGGATGTTAAAATAAATATAGGATGTATATTAATGATTTCTGGAAAATGTTATATTTTAAAATATTTATGTAACCCTTAAATAATTAATTATTTGTAATGATTTTCAAAAAAATGGTCTTCTAGAAATGTGTTCAGTAAGAAATTTAGAATCTAATTATATCAACACATTTCTTTGTGAATAATAAATTATGAATAGTGATTCTATGCTTAGGATTATCAATGTGACCAAATGGATTAGTAATCTCAATTAAAGAAAGTATTAATATAATTTAGGCACCTTAATTAGGTAATGTGATTCAATAAAATAGGTAAATAACTGTTTCAGAAATTATTAGTCAAGTATTAGTTTTTTCGGGTGAATTATATTTTTTAATAAAAAATTAAGTTAAAAATATTTAGAAAATTATTTTTATAAAATGGAATTAATTTTTTAATTCAAATCATCAATATTAGGTTATGGTGATTTTTTGGGTATTTTTCTGGAAAAAAAACAAATTTTCGGTGATTAGTGAAAATACAGTTTTTCGTTTCAGGTGTTTAATGACAACATTAAGTATGTAATAATTATGAAATAATTATGTAATAATTCTGGTAGACTAATTCATAGTATGATAAAGTATTAGGTGTCCTAATTGTCCAATACCATGGGAAAAAACCATGGTTAAGCCCATGGTTTCTCCAATACCACCGATGAGGTGTCCCTTGGCAATTAATGTTTTGTCCCCTCAGTTCTTCTATAAATAACCACCCTTTACTCCTATAGTTTTCACTCATAACTCTCCCTCAATGATGCTATAGTCTCATTTCTTCCCAAGGATCCCTTCCAAGGTGCCCCCAAGCCTTAAAGGTCCCGACCTTTGAGTTATAGGACTTACGTTTTAAGGTAAGGGATTCTTTAACTCTTCCCATTTTCCAATGTTCTACTTTCATGTCAAGTCTTTCAACTTCATTTTTCCATGTTGGGGTATGATATCGATATTCATAATACTTTTATTTTATGTTCAGATGATGATATACCCTATTTAATCTCATCAGTTAATTTTTTTAATGTTTTAAGTGACATCGTTATGCTGCCGAATTTTTCTTTAGAGAAATCTGATTTTTGTTTTCCTTTATAGTTTTTCATTTCATATGGAATTTCCTTAAAATTTAATTACCATGTTTATCCTTTATATTATGTCCCTCTACTATTTTATTGATCATTTATGAGTGTTTGACTCATGTCCCCTCTCTTTTCAATGTTTTCTAAAACCCTGCAACATAGCCATTATGTTGCCAAATCTTCATCTCAAAATGTCTCTCTCATTTTCTCAAATTAGTTTATTTTATTAAGTGAATACACAAAACTCTTTATTTTATATGGGTATTCACATATATATCAAAAAAATTTGTTTTGAAATATAGTATTTACATACATGAGACCCGCTTTCCTTTTTCGTGGGTTTAAAGTGACATAAAGATCACATCTTTAAAGCAGTTTGAAAATGTTATGACTATGAAATGAAACCCATTTATTTTATTCTATATGGGTTATTTATGAAATTATTGATGATGATATATGTGGATCACATGATAATAAAGATACATTAAGGGTTATCCTTAATAGCGCTCCAATGCATAGGGTAAAGACTTAATCTCTAGAGAGGACCGTTTTAACGATACCTTGGTGAATAACCTTGGTAATTTTTTGATGACACCTGGGGGATGGACCTTAGTGATACGAAAATGATTTTCTAAGTTAAATGTTGTAGCCACATCTTCAAGTTATGACACACATTATTTTTATTATGATATGCCTCGAGATCTCTTTTTCATGCCTTAAAGTTATTTATCATGACTTTATTGATGTATCTCAAGTTCACATGTAATGTGTTTCTCTTTTTTCCCTTACTTGGCCTTCTGCTCACCCTTTCATTTTTTGTATGCTCCCAGGTTATGAGATGTTGTAATGAAATTATGATGAACAATGAATAAACCTTTAAAGTGTTTAAGAAGAATGTTTTATTTTGTCATGTATTAAGTTCCTGATTTCCAAGACACTAGACATTAAAGATTCTCTATATGTAAAATGTAATGAAAAGGTATGCATTAAAAAGGCAAGATTCTAGAGTGTTTAAACATCTTGTAATTTTAAGAGCTTCTTTTGTTTCTTATCTTAAATAAAACACTGATAAGCATTGAGAAACTATGGCGGGTGCTTCAAAACAGACACAAATTCCTACTAACCCAGTGATTTCTCAAGAGGTATTTAGACCAAAGGAACCAATTTATATTCCCTTCATTTCTCGTAATCTTGCTATTAGGAGAGAGGAGACCGATGGTAAATCAATAGTGCCTCATGAGACACTAAATATAACAACAACTTAATTCCACCCTGTGATGTTTTAGGTTCATCCCATGCACCAAAAAATCCTATTAAAATTGATGTTGACCCCACAACTATCATTGAGGTAGTTGTTCGGGGTCAAATGTTTTCAGAGGAAGGTTGTGAAACAACCACACTATGTGATCCCATGAGTGATACTAACACAATATCTAGGATATCATTGGATGCTATGATGAATCGTGGCATGTATATTGAATAAGTATTAGAACATGTTAATATGACAAATACTTTAGATGATTTTGATGTTCCTTATATAGAACCAAATGGACGTGAGTTTTCATTGTTCATCCTATAAATCTTCTTATAATTAATTTTCCAAACATTATTGGTTGAAATATGTATTTCCCTGTAACAAAACTTCTATAGTGATGATACCTAAAAGAAGTATTGACATCACTATAAATCCTAACATTGCAGAGATATTGGCTCAAGCAAATCTTGAGAAATAAAATCATCCTGAGATTCATTCAGAGGATCCTAAGAAAGTTAAAAAAAAATCATTCCCCACCAAGAGATATCAACCAAAAATGATGAAATTGAGAACATTGGGGAGAAATCTTCTCAAGCTTCTGACCTATTGTTTAATAAGGGATACCGATATTGTAATTGTTCTCACTCTTGTTATCCCTTGAAACGAACCATAACTATAATTTTACTTCACCATATAAGATTATAAACTTCGATGGATAGGTCTAGAGGTGAAGCTTCTATATTAGCTCAAACTATATTAGGAAGTGAAGCAACCGTTGTCAAGGAAGGAGAAGAATAGGGCACTTATTTAAGTGCATTAATCTCAAAATATGTTCCTCCATATGATAGTGATTTTGAATCAGAACTAAAACAACAAAAGGCTATTCATCTTTCACGTCACAAGACATGAAAAAATATATGGAATATAATATGTAAAATTCCTCTTGAGGAACTTCCCTTAAGAATTCCACGACTTTTATCTCTATTCATTACGCTGGGATTTGGTACTTTTGAATATGGTAAGCTTCAAACTACAGTGAAAGAGATTATCTGAAAAAGGGAGAAAGATTAGAGGCTTCAACAAGATCTGATAAAAACTAGACTATTGATCAAAAATGGTGAATTATTATCAATTTTATCCCAATCCAAGGCCAATAAATCTAAAATGTTTAAATAACTAAGGAAGAAATTTAAAGAAAATATTGTTCAGCAGCAACGTCTTCAGCAAGAATTAAACATTGTCACAGGGGAGCTTGACCAGCTTCATGATTCAATAGGAGAAGTACTTAAGGATGGTGTAAAATCCATTTCAAATTATAATAAATCACATCATTATGCTGAATATAATGATACTGGCCAGCTAAATGAACTTCAATATGTAGCTGATGGGGCTCAAGATGTCATTAATCAAATGAGAAGTTAAGTTGAAAACCTCTTGTATTTTATGATAGAGAGACTCCAATTTGTGGATCCTCCTATGTGGATTGTTTACTAACAAATTAAAATCATTTTTTCATTAATCATCAGTGTATTCATCCTATAAATTCATTTTTACCTAATTTAATGGGCCTATTAAGGGAAATTTAATTTTTACTAGGGTTGTACAGAAAACTGAAAAAACATTGTATCGTTTGGATTTTTATTTCTCAATATTGCCTAACCATACAAAAATTTAATTTTAGTGAGGTGAGACTCAAATTCATTCCAGAGTGTCTATTACGGGATCCCAATCTAATGAGTACGATGTCTCTTGGTTATTGTTAGTTTAGAGTCATGCACATTAGACTGAACGATATAGTGTTTAAGGCCAAATAGCTTTGACCATAAATTTTAATATTAGATCCCAGAAAAGCTCAATGTTTAATAATTTCTCTAATATTCATTAAATACTTCCAAGTGGAATATTGAGTCATTATTTTTTTGTCAGAAAATGTAAAACTTGTGTAAACATAAATGTGGTATTTTCCAAGAATGAGGTTACTATTATTTGACAAACCCATTCCTGAGGTTGTATTATGTAGTACCAACTATGACATCTGTTTCATAGCCAAATAGTTGCATCTTTTACTGATAGGCCTGTTATGTAGGAAAATTTTATGCATGGTCTTCTAGGGGCATGTACTACATAGTCAGGAAAAAGGGAACTCTGGAATTTAACATTTTATTATCGATAGAGAAGGAAAAAATTTGCATGACCCAAGACCACAGTGGGTGGTTTTTTCAAGGAAAGGAATTTTAAGAATAAAGGGTTATATATGCTGATATATTTCATGAATAGGAAAACCACTTCAACACCAATTTGGTGTGTGAATAATGGTTAAAAATTTGTCCGAAAGGGGGATTTTTAATATCATGCTATGCAGTTTTAACATCATGCAGTGAGGATATTATACTATGCAGTTTTAGGTCATGCAGTGAGGAAATTATATTGTGTAGTTTTAAGTCATGAAGTGATGACATTATGTTGTGAAGTTTTATGTCATGCTGTGAGTAAATTATACTGTGCATTTTTAAGTCAGGCAGTGAGGACATTGGGTGGATTTAATTTAAGGTATTTAGCTTTGACCGAAGGTTTGAAACTCTCCAATTTCATGATAATTTTCCTAAAAACATACTACCATGTTCAAGTGTGGAAGGGAAAAATTGTAAACTGTGATTTGGGAATTTCTAGACCTGAAACATATTATGGGAAAAGGGATCAAGGCATTAGAGGAAGTCTTTCCTAATAATGATTTTACAATTATTTGGTGAACCCGTTATGGGGTTATTATGCAGGGCCTACTAGAGAATATGCTACATAGTCAAATAGTGGCATCTTTTGACTGATAGTCCTGTTATGAAGGCAACTTATGCAAGGCTATCTAGGGACACGTACTGCATAGTCTGGAAAATGAGTTCTCATCAATTTGACTTTATATTCAAAAAATCTAAATAATGTTAATGGAGATTTTAACTTTCCACAGTACAAAGTTCAGTTTATGGGGAAAGGCACCTTGAAATAGAATGAATATTTCCAATCATAATTTCCAATGAATTAGAGGAATAGGATTTCTATGAAGGTCTGACCCAAATGCATGAAGTATGGTGTCTGTAGTTTTAAGTCATATGACAAGGACCAAAATGGAAATAGTAGATGATATGTGGTCAAATGATCCAAGGCTGTTTCATTTTTGTCTAAACACATGGAGAGAGAAATGTGTAAACCATGGTCTTAAAGACTTTAAAATTTAAATAAAGGTAATGGGAAAAATATACATGGATCAATGCTTTAAGATACATATTCTTATATCTTGTCATCAAATTTTTAATGGGACAAAAGAAACTTTGACCAAGAAATAAATAAACATTATTTGAAAAAACCATATGGGGGATGTATTATGCATGGCCTTCTAGGGCATATGCTGCATAGACAATCTTTAGAATCTTTTGACTGAAAGGCTTATTATGTAAGAAACTTATACATGGCCACCTAGGGGCCCATACTGCATAGTCAGGAAAAAGAGTTCTCATATATAAAAAACACTTACCCCCAAAGAAAATAATAAATAATATGAAGATATAAAAATATTTAGGAGTATGAAATATGAAATGGGTAATGCATAATGAACAGAAGAAATATTTGAATCAATTTTGGCCATGATTTTGGAGTTGTCACTTTTATAGATCTGACTCATATGTAAAATGGGGAAATTTATTGTTTCCTTGGTTGGATCTCTAAGGAGAGGACCGAAAATGAAGACTCCCACATATATTTTTAATTATATGTGGAAGAGAGATACAAAATATTATCTTATGGATGTGATTACGAGCTAAGTCCTTGTCTTCACTACGTAACTCAATGGGATGAGAATCCAGCCATACGTAGTTCTTTGGGGGCTTTTCATTTTAGGGTCATGTGGTAAAGACATTATTTTGTGTATTTTAGAGTCATGCAGTAATGACATGAAGTGATGCATATGTAGAAAATGAATATTGATGCCATACTAGAGGATTGAACTCAGGTGTCAATACATATCTCATATGGATGAGAA
The DNA here is from genome assembly GCA_963277665.1 of Viscum album. Classification (NCBI taxonomy): domain Eukaryota; kingdom Viridiplantae; phylum Streptophyta; class Magnoliopsida; order Santalales; family Viscaceae; genus Viscum; species Viscum album. The sequence goes on from OY728157.1 coordinate 1,320,713,049, forward strand.
TCAATCCACACTTAGTTATTTAAAAAAAAATTTCCCACACTAATTCGGTTTGATATGAGAGACATGGGATTTTAAAAATTTTTTGAAGAAGAATGGTCAAACTTAGGAAAACAATTGTATGAAGATCAAACCATGTATCTTTAACGAACAACTCTGTATAGATCTAGTTCATATATAGGAGGAGAAAAGGGAAATAATTTTTTTGTGGTTATGGATGGGCCCCAGATTAGATATCTTGGCATCTCTATGGATCCCAATAAAAATGAGAATCAAGCCACATGTAGTTCTTAAAATGAGGCCCCTATGCAGTTCTAATTTAGACATAGGTAGAAGTTGAACTCATGTTCCACTAAGGAGTAGCAATGATGTCAATGATGCTTGAACATTGAAGCTATTAACGTCAAATAAAGAATATTTTAATCGTATTGTTTAATGTTGTGTAATGCATGTAATGAGGAAAAATGATGTCATGCTCCTTAATTTCATGTGACAAGGAAAAATATTCTATTAATTTTAACATCAGGAAGCATGGATTCTTATAGTTGTTATTCTGTTTAATGGCATGCAACTTGGACTTTGTGTTGTGTTGTTTAGAGTCATGCAGTGAGGACATTTTCCAATGTGTAATTATAAATAGTACTTATTTAAGAATTTTTCATTGTTTGGTGTTATAATAAGTTCTCCATCCATTAAAATTAGGGAATAGGCTCCATTTTAGTAGACCTTACATATGGAATAAATTCATTCCCACATTGGATCATGTTTTGGAGGTTTTTTTCCTACTAAAATTGGAGTGCCAAGGACTAATACCAATTATCCTTGAAGAAATGAACGGAGTAAACTTTCTTGTTAAAATATTGTGATATTATGTTATTATAGACTTAAAAATGATGCAAAGTATGCAATATATTTTTCATCTAATCATTCCATCTCATCAAATAGATTCTGGGACTTTTAATCTCTAGACAACAGATCACAGATTGAAACTCTGAGTAAAGGAAATTGAATTTCAATTAGAAAATATAATTTTGTTCTATAAACCAATGAATATGGAGTTTCTTGAGTGGTAGTATGCTTTGAAGTCTGATAATCCAATAAATCAGGTAAAAGTTTCTCGGGCCAATATTTTTTATCCTTATCTACAATTTTCGGGAGTATATTTGATAGGGTCTTATTGAAGGCCTCTATCTAAAAATTGTTCCCTGCAGGATAGAATGATGAATGGTTGGATTTGATATTGTGCTCCTGATATAACTTTATTACCTCAGAGGAACATAAATTAGTGCCATTGTCCATCAATATATTATGAGGGAAACAAAATCTACTGATGATATTATACTTGAAAAATCTAACAATGCCTTTGACTCTAACTTCATTGAGAGGTATTACGTCCACCCATTTGGATAAGAAATCAATAGCAGTAAGAATATACTTGAACTGATTCGCCGTAGATGGAGGATAAGGTCCCACTACATCCATTCCCCATGTGGCAAAGGGCCAGGAGTATTTAGCTGTATGTAGAAACTCTAGGGGTTGATGAACAAATTTTTCATGAATATGGTAGGGATAACATTTCTTGGTGAAATTTGTGAAATACTGTGTCATTGAATCCTAGAAGTATCTAAGCCCTCAGATTTGATCCGAAATCCTATTCCCAGACTGGTGAGCACTACAAGCTCCTACATGTACTTCTTTCATGATAACTGCAGTTTCTTCTCCTTCAATACACATGAAATGAATTCCATAAAAACCTTATTTTTAAAGAATAATAAAGTAATATGGACTATAATAAAGAGTTAAATTATCCACTTGTTGTCATATATGTTCTTTTTCAGATCTATCTGGTTGTAGTATTCCATTTTGAAGGTATTCTATGATTGGTGTCATCCATCCTGTAGTATGACCATATGGCTTGGACATAGTGATGATTTCATTAATTTCATCCATTCTAGTTTGAATGAAATGAGAAACCACACAATGATGGGAAATAATGATGATTGTATCATCCCGGTTAGGATCTTCCAGGGCTATGACTATATTATCCAATGCATTATCTTGGGCATTTTGTGATTGTAGGAAAATAGACAATGTGGGCTATGAGGGAAATTCATCCATTTAACCTCTGGAATAATCACACAAAGGTATTAACTCTTCATTTCTAATATAATAATCCCCATTGATTTGTTTGATTACCAACTCTAAATCACCTTTCACATTCAGGTGGTTCACTTGTTCCAGGAGTTTCAATTCTAGGCCTGCAATTAGAGCTTGATATTCTGCTTCATTGTTCGTACCGAATTCTTACAACACGAATGAATATGTAAACACTAACTTTTCTTGGTAGATATGTACAATTCGTAACCCAAATTTTTTGAGTTTATGGTTTTCAATTCTCTTACTCATTAGATTTCTTGAAGCACAATCAAAGTACACTTACCTGGTTTTTTGATTCTCTTGAATAGTGAATATTTCTTCATCAGGTTTTTTATTATTTAATGATGTATCTCTTACAGATGGATACTCGGCATGGATATCTGCCAAGGCTTGACATTTTATTAATTTTTGAGGTAGAAAATTGAAATTTAACCATAGAAAAATAACTACCCATCGTGCGAAACACCCTATAAACACAGGACAACTGAGGATAATTTTGAGTGGGTTATTTCAAGATACAAAGTATACCTTATGATGTTGTAGGTAGTGCTTTAATTTTTGAACTACAAAGATTAATTCCAGGTAGCACTTATCGATACATGAGTATTGAGTCTCTATGTCATGAATAGTTTGGCTAAGATGGTAAAGGCTATTTTCATTCCCAACACCATTCTTTTGGGAAAGTAGTGTACCTAGTGACCGCTCTAAATCTGTCACATAGAGAATAAGTGGATTTCCTTCCATAGGTGGCATTAAAACCAGTGAACTCAAGATATATTTATTGAGGGTATAAAATTCCTCTTGGCAGTCATCAATCTATTGATAAGTGACTCCCTTCTTCATTAATCTGGTGAAGAGTTAACACATACCTGCCTAATTGGAGATAAAGCGTCGAATTTTGGCCATGTGTCCTTGAAATCCTCTTAATTATTTCAAATTTCAAAGAGGTTACATGTCAAGGATTGATTTTGTCTTATCAGGATCAACTTCGTTGCCGCTATGGCATACAACAAAGCTGAGTAATTTTCGTGAGGTTACCCTAAAAGAACATTTCAAGGGATTGATTTTCAAATTATGATACCGATGTTTACGGAATACGGTCTCCAGAACATCCAACTGATCATAATGTTGTCTGTATATTAGTACCATATCTTCCACATAACATTTTAAAAAAAATTCCTAGGAAGGGTTTGAAGATATATTTCATTTCATGTTGATATGATGCACCTGTATTCTGTAAGCCAAATGGAATTACCCGATAAAAAACACAACTTGAGGGGATCTAAAGGATATAGAATCCTCATCTTCTAAGACCATTTGTATTTTATTGTACCTAGAGTATCCATCCCTGAAATATAGAGCTTCATAGTCAACTATTTTATTAATCAAAAGTTATGTGATTAGAATTGTAAAGTCATATTTGGGATAGTGCGAGTTAACATCTCTGAAATCAATGAAAACACTGATTTTCCCATTCTACTTTTAACTGGGAAAATGTTGGCCAACCATTTGGGACATTCCACCTCCTTGAAAAAATTATCCCTGATAATATTTTCCACTTAAGCTTCATTTTTAGAGGCATGAGTCGAGTGTGTTCTTCTTGCTGCCTACTTGAACCCTTGATGCTCTTATGGAAAACCCAATCGATGAGTGGCTACATCGGGATTAAGACCTGGTATTCTTGTTTAGTTCCAAGAAGATATATCTCTATATTTCTTTATAAATGAAGTATATATCTATTTATATTTAGAATTCATGGCCTCACTAATTTTAGTTGTACATGGATCTTCTTATGTACCCATATTTATTTCTCTATGTTTATCCACAGTGGTGGAGATGCCTTCATAAAATGATGGAGGAGCATCCTTGAGGTCTACTAATTCTTCTTTATTATGTTTCACCTCTTCTGTTTCTTCATACATAGTAGGTGAAGAGTCAAAACTTTTATAGGTAGGGTAGGAATGAGTATTTGAACATCTTGAAGAAGAGGCAACCATTTATGACCTTACTGATGATGAAGGTTCTTCTTGAAGAAATGAAGAGGAGATGGTGGATTGGGAATCAACATCCTTGTTTTCCTTTAGTATTGCAACTAATTATTCTAGACTGATTGAGTAAGAAAAGACTTAATGAACTTCAGTGGGTGAAATGAATACATCTCTATTTATACTTTCACCACTACTTGAAAAATCAATAATTTATCTCACACCGTCATGCTCGATTGCCGCAATTGACATTATGGAACTCACTGGATTAGTTCCTGGATTTGGGCCTATCGTTTCAATTTTATTGATAGGAAACACATAATCTATACTTAGATGTTTTAATGGGTTAGAAGTTATCTTTTACAATCCATTCATAGCATTGATTCTTGTTGAATACTTTTTCACGGAACTCATTCCCTTTTTGTGATAGAATGTTTCCTCAATATACTGAGATTCACACATTTTTAATGGAGCTTTGTCACCATACAACGTCCCAATTTTAACATTTAAGAAATAATTGAGACATTTGTGATATGATGAAGGAATGGATGATTGTTTATATAGCCAAGGTCTCCCATGAAGAATGTTGAAGGTTGTGTCCTGACAGACAACCATGAAATTTGAATTGGACACCAGATCCCCAAACTGAGTTCTGAGTGTAATATCACCTAAAGGTTGTTTTTTATTCTTTTCACAAACTTGAAATATCAACGTGGATGAATATAAGTCAGATTCAGTGAGGCCCAATCAAATAAGTGTATGGATGGGAATGAGGTTGACTCCTGATCCATTATCAATGAAGGCGCGTCATATGTCTATATCATTATCCCTACCAGATAGATACAAGGGCTTGATGTGTCCATGTACAAAATCATCCTCATCTTCATCTATAAAATAAATTATCTCATGACATTCTATAGGATAATTCTCTATATGGAAAACCTCAGCAATAGAAACCTCGGTTTCAAACTCTTGAGGACATGAAAATCCTCAATAAGTTCTTGAAGAAGATATTTTTGACATATTGAAGGCATAAAAGATTGACTAAGTTTTTGGTACTTGGGATATCTATTTTAAAACATCATACTTTTTGTCCATAGGTCTGCATTTTCCATCATGGAGATACAGTTTTGTAGGTGCCTGGGAAGCTGATTCCCCTGAAGTATATGTACCCTGTGTTGGGGGAAAAGCTATAAATACTTCCATTTTTGGTCGATTTTACTAACTAGGTATATCTACTTTCTCAGAGAATGATTGTGTAACCTATAATCGTTCCTCCCAAATAATACTTTCAGGACCAATCCTATCATGTGTGGGAGAACATCATTGTTCTTGTTGAGACTGCTAATGGGATCTACCATGAGTTTCATACGCATAAATAGTTTGATATGGGGTATAGTTAAAATAGTGGTTTGTTGCATATCTATGCCTTCCCCTATATCCTTGAAATTGGCTTCTTACTATATTCCCCCAATCAGGTAGAGGCAATTTAGTCTCATCATTACTAGAGTCATCATTTTCATAGGGGCTCGTTATGTGGATAACTTTAACAGAACCAAAGATCAATTTCTCATCTGATGATGATTTTTCTTGACAAGTTGGTTATGGTTGTGTTTTTTGGCAGGGTGGTGCTGGTTCTTTTGAAATTGATGGAATGAAATCTACCATTGTTAATGACAGCTTTTTCCTTGACATGCTCTCATCCTCTTCTGACTGATCTTTATCTTTCTGATCACATTGGTTCTTTAAGAATAGACCTTTAGAGGACTGATCTTTTAATGAAGATGTTTTTACTATGGAAGAAGTGGAAGAAGACCCAATTGGTTGTTTTAACTATGTTCATAACATGGCATGAATTTATTTGATTGTTTTCCTGATCATCCAATCAACATACTTCTACACATTTTTTCTTTTTTACTTCCTACCATTCGCCTTCTTTCTCTGGGTCTGTAGCAGTAACACATGCTACTTGGGCTAATGAAATTTTCAGTTTCACTTGTCTAGAGTCTACAATTTTTTGTAGGAGGTCATTCAAAACTAAACAATCCGGAATATGATGTCCCAACATTTGATGAAAGGGTAAATAATTTGGAAGATCGTCATCTCCCATTTGGGGTTTCTTCGACCTTCAAAACTGAACCAATATTTTTTACAAAGATGAAATTAAGTAACCGGGAACTTGTTCATTCCAAAAAGAGTAAACATTGTTCTTTAACTCCTCAAATTTCCTCTACCCAAATCTTTTTTATCATATTGATGAGGTGGTCATTTCTTTTTATGCTTGGGAGGTGGATCCCTTCGATATGATGAAGGTTTTGAAGTAGAATCAGTTACAAGTGTTGGTTTGAGTGTGACTATAGTAGTCTCTAATTTCTCTGTTCTCTTTCCCAGAGCTGATGGAATTACATTATATTTAAATTTTGTTTCCACAATGGAATCCTCCACTTGTTGGGAGATTGAAGAAATATCTTGAAACCCACTTTTGTATTTCACATAAATTAGTAGTGTTCGTAACTCATCATGCATATTTTCCACCCAAATTGGTTGATACTATTCATAAAAGAGTGCTAGATTTAAGGAATATGTTAATCCTTTCCATCGAGTAATGAAATATAAAACTCTTTAATTCTCCCTTTATTTTTAATTTTTAAGATGAATGCTGTTGTTTTTTGGAATTATTGAGCTGAATTGAAGAAGTAATTTTTAACAGAGGTCTTCCCATGTAGTAATTGATCGAGACTGCAAACTTGTATACCATTAAAAAGACAGCCTTTATAATTATTGAACGAAGCATCTGAGCTATACTGCTTTTGGTTGTTTAGGGGTCCCCATCATGGGATTACAAAGAGAAACAAAATGTGTTATGTTCTGCTCCAGATCTCCCAAAACAGTAATGATTGGAAATTTAGTATTCACAAAATTTTGTGGGGGAGGGATCATATCCACCCATTCGAGGTAATATTTTTTTTCTGATTTTATTGGTGCACATCGTACTTCTATAGAATCCAATTGAGTTTTTAATGCCTCAATTGGGTTACTAATCATTTGGGGAATACTTGGATGAGTTGGGACTTGTATAGGTATAACATGTGGAGCATTAAGTGGCTCAATAACTGTAAAAACCACTAGTGGTGGTCATGTTGGTATTTTTCTTGGATAACCCATGGGGAAAGACCCACAAGGATATTTTTGATCCTACCCTGGCTCTATACCCAATGGAGGGAATTCAATATTTATGTATGTAGTTGCAAAAAACCATATTTCTGAGGATTTCCTATAGTATGTGTAAGTTGAGGATCTGCTTGGGGATCACGTCTAATAGAATTACTACTTCAAAGTAACTTCTTATTGAGTCTTTTTAACTCCTCTATCACCACTAGTTACTAGAAAAATGGTTATTTCAGTGAATGATATCGACCTTCTTCAATGGAAAAGTGAGATGTGATCTTACCTTCACCTTTACCCTTATTATATTCCTTTAGAAGGGGTATGAGTTGGTTACTTGAGGGCATACCAAGATTTTGAGTAAGTCATTGATTTTGGGTACACAAACCTCTTTTATTTACTTCAATATATACAATGTTATGGATAATAACTTAATATTATGACTCCCCTGAACTAGACTCATTATAGGGATGATCTTTTGTAATGGTATTAGTGATATTTACTAATTCATAATGCATTGGTGGTATTATTTATGTATCATTAGAAGATCGTTTCCTTCTATATCTTCCATGAGACTATGTTCTTCTATATGTTGCATTCCATAGAATAATTTGACAGGTAGTAACCAGAAGTGAATCCTTGGATAGTTCAGTTGTGTGTTCACTTTGTGGATTTCTCCCAAATTAGGAGAAAACTTACTTCTATTGAGGGGGGGACTGTATATGAGAAAAAGCCCCCATCCATGCAGGATGGGGTTAGTTTTTTTTCTTCTTCAAACCTTTGAACATAGTTTATTGATATAGAAGGTTTAATTTAGCAAGCCCCCAGCCCTGCATGCTGGGGTTACTCTTGAACATCTATAGCAGAGATTCACACAACATCTCTTCTGATTTTGCGAATTTTCGTCTGAACATTATATGGGTGAATTGTTCGACAACCACTTCCATCACCTATTTCGGAAGACCACCATGCTATTTTAGGCATTTGTGACATCTGATATATGACATCCTCTAAGGGAGATGCTTGCTTAATGTTTTCAGATTCTTGATTCAGAAGTATCTCAATAGCTTTCTCTATTTGGGCCTAACTCTAATGAGAACTAGTCGATGCATGTTCTTAAGTGTATCTTTGATTACACACAAAATCTGTTGATTGTAGCTGGCCGTGGGCAATAACATTTCATGAGATCACATTTGGTGGGTTTTGCTGATTTTGGAGCATAGTGAAATGAAATGCTCTGTGTGCACCCCATACTCTGATATGAACACCAAATGAGGTATCATAAATTAATTAGTGATACCTCTTTAGAGAATCAAGTCATTCATGATAAAGTGTTCCCTTGTTCTTCTCAACCTTTGGATGTTTGAAAACTGAGAGATATGCTAAGTAAATTTGGTGTTTTAACCATTTTATTACCTTTAAAGGACTTTGATATCTTTCATATGTCAATAATTTTTCTTTCAGATGAAAATGAGTTTTCCAAATATTGAGGCATATATCATGAATGGAATATTCTACCTTCAATTCTTGAATGTTGCATTGAGATTTTTTCAATGGAAAGAACATGACTGCTATTTCACCTTTAGCTAATTATTTTCTCATATTCAACATATTTTCATCATCTTTTTCTATAGGTTTATGTAGTTGTTTAGACTATAGTATAATTTTATAGATTTTCTTATTGTAAAAAATTGAATAAGATGTTTTTTCCTCTGAAATATTTGAAGATAGAGGTCCCAAGGGAGGATCAGAGAATGACTATCTCCTTAGGATGTCTTCTAGTTGAGAAAGAATGTCTCCTGATAATGACAAGCCATCAGACATGACTGGCCTTATGTTGGAAAGTTCCTCAAGATATGAGGTATTTATCATTACTACATTGTAAATGAGAGAATTAACTTTACAATGAGAAACACTGCATCAGAGAGAACTTTCGCAATGAATGACGTCATGGGGAGGAACACAATAGTGGATTACAGCAAGGGATAAATAATCTTACTCCATGGTATTCTTGATACATGGAGGGTTATCATGGATCTCATCTAGACATAGGATCTATAGATTGAATTAATTTTCTTTAAGAAATCCTCCATGATGAAGCGTATGATGGGTAATATCAAAATTATTTATATTACTCTCATAATTTGGTAATGGGAAGGTAGGATCTTGAATTGAAATAGATAAATGTCCGAGGACTTCAATAACTCAAGAATTAAAAAGAGCCAAATCATAGATTGGATCTTGATTTTCCATCTATTTTTTGTGAGACTTCTTATTGGATGTCTTTTGTATGTAGTTGGGGCCACTTTCTTGGAGAGGTGGTTATCATGGGTAGGTGTATTTTCCTTCCTTGGAGTGGTCATTAGAATGGAAAAATTATATCCAATTGGAAAGGGTGTATGTTTTGAATCCTATTTTTCATATGATATGGGGGAGTATGCCTCATAACCCTCCTAGATAGGAATAGATGTGTGTGTATGCTCTGAGATGGCTTGCCGACGAGTCATCCAAGGTGTGGGGACAGAATTATGTGTATGTTCCCCTAGTACTGTTGATGTTTCTATTATGATACTCTGGAATGCCTCCAGAATATGTGAAGGAATTTTTGTCCACCCTTTCACCATTGATAAAATGTGTTTGGTGACTTCAACGGGTGTAACTGGAATATAAATCCATTTTGTTTCTGGAGTAGGTGTAAATGTCTTCTCATATCCTCCTTTTTCTTTCTTTGGATACTGACAGTACTCATGTATGGGGGATAGAGAGTTGAGTGTTCCCCAGATATTTTTTCAGAGCATTCCTAATGAATTCTCTGGGTGCTGAAAAATGAGACTGTTGGAAGGCTTGATGAATGCTATCAGGTATATGTGCCTCCAATATTTTTTCTTCCAAGCATGTTTGACAGACTTCTTTCAATACTAACAGATGATATTGCTGGAAGAATTGGTGAGTGTAATTAGTTGAATGTTCTTTCTTACTAGTTTCCACCATATTAGATTGGAAGGATTCCTTGAATGTAGTCTGACAAGCCTTCTAACTAGATGACAGTTTATAAAAAGGTGTATGTAACTGTTGATGTTTCTCCACCATATTTACCTAGTGGGATTGGTGGGTTGCTTCTAGATGAGTATGCTGGCCAGCATAATTGTGATAGGAGGGTGTATGTGTCTGTTTGTTTTTTTCCATCAAGTTAGGTTGTTAGACTTATCTAAGGGATGAAAAGGAAAGAACATTCTCTTTTTTAGACAGATGTTTTCTTCAGCAGTTATCCATGAACTACTAGGTCTATGGGACCTGAGACGAACATGCAAAGGCAAGACCCCCATCTTGTTGGGGGTTCAATGCTGTGCGATTTTTCTAACGGTGATTGTTGGTAAGATCCCTCAGGAAGGACCCCAACATCTTTGAGTTGAGTCCATGAGTTACCTCTTGATCCACCTCTCTATAGAATGGGAGGGACTAGTTATTGTTTTCTGGTTATAAAGTCCCAAAATAATTTAATACGGTGGTTGGCACCATTTGCTTCTTGACCACCGGTTGTCGCTGACCAGACGATTGAGGGTTGTTGTTAACCTAGAGATCCCTTTGGGAAGCCTCCAAGGTTGTGATAGTACTGTGTTGACGGTATTACCTTACCAGTACATTGGAGATCTAACATTGAAGATGATGAGTTTCTAATGACATCCTTCAAACAGATGTGGATCTAGCTTGAGCAGCGGCCAAGGCATTCACATGCAAAAACAAGAAGGAATCCATTTTGGAATGAAGGGAATTGTGAGAAAACTAAAGAAAAACAATGAAATCAATTAAAGAAATATCTTTTTGGATGCATAAATGCATGATTGATTCCTTTTTCTGGCCTTTAATTATCAATTGATAGTGGCCTGATAGATGGGAAACACTATTAAAATGGTTAAAGATTCACATCAGGTTCAATATTTTTTGTTTTAATGATCCTCGGAATGTGTGTTCTGGTTAGGAATCACTACTTCTCTGCAGTTTTCAATGGATTTATTTATGGAACCAGAAACATCCAAGGGTTATTTATTTAAAAGGGACATGCTTTCCAAAGGTAGGAGTTCATTATGTTTGAACTTACGATAAATAAGAACATGCATTGATCGAGAGGATGGGAGGTTGGACTCATCACAAAATTTTGGGGGAAATTATTTCCTGCTCTGGGACTCTCTCATAGATTTTAAATATTTTCTTGATTCCTTATTAATTCACCAAGTATAACATAGGTTTCCAATGGATTTTTGAACCAATTATTAGAATGTTTAAAATTTAGAATCATCAGTATGTATTCGAGGTTCTTCATTATTTGGGACATCTATACGAATTTGAGATTCTACGTCAATGGTATCCTCTCACATACTATTTAGAGATTCTTGTAACCATTGTTATGATGATACTGGTTTTTAAGCCACTCAGTGATGCAATCTAGAATTTATTTTCATATAGGGAGATGAAATTTTGTTTTTATGTTGGGATCATACCCATAAATGGGCTACCAACTTATCCTTGTAAAAGGAAAAAGAACCCTTTTAGTTCGGTGCCGCTTAATTGGACATATCATACCTTTTAAGGTCATGTGATATGGACCTATCCGTACAGTTTAATGTATTGTCATAAGGAAATCTAAGATAAGGATTCTTAGTCATGGTTTGGTGTGCAACTAATTCTTAAGAAAAACAAGGAATGTAGAAATAATATGGGTTTCCAAGATAGATTAGATCCTATTGGGAATATGGTCTAGGAAGAATAGGGCTGATTTGAAGTGTTGGGTTTGAACCACATAGAGGCTTCCTACATATCCCATTTGGATGGGAATTAAATCCCACATAGTTTTAAAAGACTCATAGAAGAATATAGTTTTTTAGAGAAATAGTTTGGGTTTACTCCATGAAAAGGATTCCTTGTGGATTTTGGTGTTTAATTTGGGGCTTACTCCTAAGGAGGATACCCATTTATGGACGAAATGATAGGAGATTAGGCCTTATGAAGGCTTCTGAAATATCCCAATTATGATGTAAATTAGATTTCTCATAGTTCAATAGCTTAGGGAGGCTTAAATTTGGGCTTACTTTTAAAGAGGATGCCCAGATTAATGGAATTGAGGTTGGATTCTTCAAGAGGATATCCAATGAGCATGGGCCATGAGGAAGGCATCCTATGTATCCCAATTGTGGTGGTAATCAGAGTTATCATAGTTCATTCAAGGAGGTTTTGTTTGAGGTTTGAACAAAATCACTTTATGACAAGGGATCCAATGAAGAAGAAGTCTTTCCATGAATTTATTTAAAGAATACATGATGAAAGGATTGGGTGAATCAAAAAGGGATCCGAAGTAAGTATCTAGTGCATAAGAATGGGCGCTTAAGTATATTTGGGCGACCTGATGTTCTATTAAGTGATGAACAACATGGATGTAAATACATGGTTGATACTTGACTTAATCCTTCAAGATTATTAACAGGTATTCCATGAAGTGGGGCGCTCAAGTTCCTTTAAGAGGAATAGGTGTCGTGCAAGTGTTTCTGATTTAGGGTGGTTGGGAGCTTTGGGTGCGCAATTGTTATGGATTTAAGACACTAATGGTAATTAAGTACTACGATACTTCCTCAATTCCTCCACTTTAGGTGTTAAAGAACTTTATTGATGGTTTCAGAAGACTTGAGAGAAGTACTAGGGCAACTAGAGCAGTAATTAGGCTTTAGGGAAATTTTTCTGTACTAATGAAGGCCACAATGGTCTATTTATAGGAAAATAAGTGACCCTAAGAGAAATGGTGGTGCGACATGAAAGTGGGTTGTATGCTAGAACATGGTGCGCAAGTACCTTGCGCACCGACGGATCCTTGGCTTGGCTAGGGCGATCCAATTTTCAAGCCTCTTGTAAGTATTTATTTTCTTCAACTGTTTTCTCCTATTTTTTCTATGGCATTTCCCTTTGTATCTTTTTATACTCTATGATGGAACAAAGTGTCAACACCCCAGAAAACCCAAAAAATTATAAAATATATAAAACACCCTAACCCCCATAAAAACTTTAAAAACCATGGAAAATGTTACATCCCCTAACAACACAAAAAACGAAAAAAAACTATATAAAACCGCTAAAAAACTGAAGACCCCTTAAAACCCTCAAAATCTCAAAAAACAATAAAAACCCCTAAAACCCCTAAAATCCCAAAAAACCATAAAATTTCTAAAAACCCCCAAAAAGTAAAAAATCGTTAAAAATACAGAGAAATCATTAAAAACCATAAAATACCCAAAAAACCCCTAAACCCCCCAACACCATATAAATGTTACAAACTCTAAAAAACATTAAAACACAAAAAACTAAAAAAACACCTAAAAACCCAAAAAGACATTAGAACCTAGAGAAAACCTAAAAACCCTAAACCCATAAAAACCCTCAAAAACTCAAAAACCCTAAAAACCATAAAATGTCAAAAACCCTAAAAATAATTAAAAATCTATGACAAAATTAACCCATAAAAACCTCAAAAAACTCCTCAAAACCATATAAACCCCTAAAACTGTTTAAGACCCCTTAAACCTTTTAAAAACACCTAAAAACTTTAAAAACCCAAAACCCACTAAAAACTCTAAAAACCCATAAATCCCTAAAAAAATGTTAATAAAACTCCAAAAACCATTAAAACCCTAAACAATAAAAAAAATAGAAAGAAACTAAATAAACCTAAAACCTTGAGAAACCCTAAAAACCCAAAAAACCCTAAAAATATAAAATCTCTCAAAATACATTAAAACCATAAATATCATAAAATACCAAAAAATCATTGAAAATTTAAAAAAAACTAAAAACCCTATAAAAATAAAAACAAAAAAATTAAAAAATCCATAAAAACCAATGAACACTAAAAACTCAAAACCCCTTAAATCTCCCCAAAACCCTTGAAATTTCTTAAAAACTATAAAAACTCAAAAAAAACCTAAAACCCCAACAAGAACCTAAAAAAACCTAAAACCCTGAAAACCCCCAAAACATCACTAACCCCATATTAACTTATGAAACCCTAAAAATAAAAAAAAATCCAAAAAAATCCCTTAAAATCCATAAAAATGTGAAAAATCCTAAAAACCCTAAAAAAATCCCAGAAAAGCATAAACCACCATAAAAACCATTAAAAATACTAAAAACTCAAAAAACACCTAATCCCTACGGAAAACTCTAACAAACCATTAAACCACTAAATTATTTTTAAAAATTCATTAAAACCATAAAAACCCTAATAACTAAAAAATCCCTAAAAACTCATAAAGATATTAAAAACCCAGAAAAAACTTAAAAAACACAAAAACACTCTAGGAAACCCTAAAACCATCCAAATACATAAAAACCCTAAAAACCCTAAATCCATAAATACCATCAAAATCCAAAAAAATCCATGAAAATGTAAAAAAAACCCTAAAAACTCTGATTGAAACCTAAAAACAATAAAAACCCATAAAACCCTAAAACCCACTAAAAACACTAAAATCATAAGAAAATAAAAAAATCTCTAAAAAACCATAAACCCCTAAAAACCCTAAAACCCCTAAAACCCACTAAAATCCATAAAAATTCATAAAAATGATAAAAATCCTAAAAAACAAGAAAAACACTAAAAATCCTAAAAACCAAATGAAAATGCACTAAAACACTAAAAATCCAAAAAATAATAAAAAAAATCTAAAATTCTTAAAAAATCATAAAGTTATAAAAACATAAAAAAATCCAAAAACCCTTAAAGGACTCTAAAACCCCTTAAAACACTAAACGTCCTCAAAAACCCAAAAACAATAAAAGACCATAAAATCCCTAAGACACTAAAAATGATGAAAACTATAAAAACCACATAAAAAAATAAAACCATAAAACCATAAAATACTTAAAATATCCCTAAACCCTAAAAACCCATAAAAACCCCAAAAACAATGAAAATTATAAAGAAACCCTAAAAATCCAAAAAAAATAAAAATTTAAAAAAACCTTAAAAGATCTTAAAATTTATAAAAACCCATAAAATCCATAAACCCCCTAAAATACTAAAAAAACACTAAACCCCATAAAAAACATAAAACCAATAAAAATTATCAACCCCTTTAAACACAAAAAAACTTAAAAAACTCTAAAAACAAAAAAACAAAAAAATAAATAAAACATATAAAACCATAAAGCCATAAAATCCCATTTAAAAATCTAAAACATTTAAACCCCTAAGAATATTTAAAAAAACTATATAAATATATAAAAACATTAAATTCTCAAAGAAAATATTCAATAATTTCTAAAATAAATTGAAAAAATTAAAAAAATCTAAAACCATAAAAACCATGAAAATCTCTAACAACCTTCAAAATCCCTAAAAAACCTAAAACCCGAAGAAGCCCCTAAATATCATAAAAATCCTAAAAAGTCAATGAAATGTAATAAACAATAAATACCCAAAAAACTGCCTAAAACCATAAAACCACTAAAAACCTTGAAAAAACTAGCAACCATGAAACCCATAAAGAATCATAACTCTTAAAACCCATTAAATCCATAAATTATTAATAAACTGTAAATACCGTTTATAACCATAAATTACTAAAAACAAAGCCCAAAAAACACTAAAATATCCTATAAACCCTAAAAAATGTTGAATCAAATAAAACCACTCAAACACCTTAAAACCCATAAAACCATAAAAACCATAAAAATCCTAAAAAATCCATAAAAACCCATAAAAACGTAAAAATCCCTAAAAATCCATGAAAACTATAAAAACCTCTACAAACATAAAACACCATAAAACCTACTAATCCACTAAAAACTCAAAAACCCCCTAAAAACTTAAAATACTATTGAAAATATTTAAACCCTAAAAATCTCAATAAAACCGCTAAAACCCCTAAAAACCCAAAAAAAACTAAAAACCCAAAAAAACCCTAAAAACCACGAAAAACCATAAAAACAATCAAAATTTCTAAAAGACTAAAAAATCTAAAAAACCAAAATCCTAAAAATCCTAAAATTCTTGAAAACATAAAAAACCCTAGAAAACTCTAGAAACCCCTAAAACCATAAATACCCTTACAAAAAATAAAAACCCCTAAAATATTTAAAAAACCTAAAACCCTACTAAACACACAAAAATCCCTCGAAACCCTATTTTTTTTAATAACTCTAAAACCATAAAATTCCTATAAAAACCAATAGACCCTGAAAACCCTGAAAACCCCTAAAACCCCTAAAACACCAAAAACCCTAAAAAAACTATAAAATACCCAAAAAATCCTCAAAATAACTAAAACCCCTAACAACCCTAAAAAACATAAAATTATTAAAAAATTCCGTAAAAATCATTGAAAACCTAAAATACCCTAAATTCCTGAATACCTCTTGAAAATAATAAAACCCCCTAAAACACTAAAACCCCTAAAAACCTATAAAAATGCTAAACACCTATAAATACCCTAAAAATGACTAAAAACTCTAAAACCCCTGAAAACCTCAATAAATTTAAAAAACACTAGAAAATCTTTAAATCCAAAAAAAATTAAAAAAACCCTAAAACCTTGAAAATCTATAAAATCCCTAAAAATTCCAAATACCATAAGCAATATAAAATCCTAAAAAATCCCCAAAAAATCCCTTAAAACATAAAAATCTTTGAAAACCCCATAAAAACATAAAATTCATAAATATCATAAAAACTATAAAAACCAATAAAATTCCTAATAATGACAAGAATCTCTAAAAAACATTTATACCCCTATTTTTTTAAACATTAAAAAAACCCTTAAACCCATAAAGAACTCAAAAAAAAAACAAAAAAACAAAAAAAAGACCCTAAAAATCTTGAAAACCCCTAAAAACTGAACAAACATTGAAAAACCCTAAAACCAATTATAATCCCTAAAAACCATAATAACCCTAGAAACCATAAAAACATTAAAAATACCTAAAAATACCTAGAAATATTAAAACCATATAAACCCTAAAAACACATAAAAACAAAAAAAAAACACTAAATCCTTATAAAATCCCAAACAACAACAAAAATCCTAAAAACTACTAAAATTCAAAAAACCCCTAAAAACCTAAAAATGTTAAAAAATCTGAAAACCATAGAACCCCAAAAAAATTAAAAAGAACATAAAACCCCCTTAAAATCATAATAACCCCAAAAAACCAAACAAAACCCTAAAAATACATAAAACACATAAATAACCAATAACTAAGACAATAGAATTCAAAAAACCTAAAAACCCTTAAATTCATAAAAAAATGTAAAAACCCTGAAAAACCCTAGAAAACCCTGAAACCCTTTAAAACCCTAAACCCATAAAAATCTTTAAAACTGGGTAAAAATTCTGCAAAACCCTTAAACCCCCTAAAACCGTAAAAAAACCAAGATTCCTAAAAACATAAAAAACCAATAACCCCCTCAAAATCCCTAAAAACCATAAGAACTGCAAGAACTATAAAAATCCTAAAAGGCCCTAAAAATCCCAAAAAAATTTAAAAAAAACAAAAAACCATGAAAACCCCCTAAAAACAATAACTATCCATAAAAAAACATAAAACCCCCAAAAAACACATAAAAACCCTAAAACTCAGTAAAAACCCTGTAAAAACTCTAAAAACACTTCAAACCCCTAAAAACATTAAAAAACAACAAAAAACATAAAAACATAAAAACCATAAAAAACAATAAAAATTCAAAAAAGCCAAAAAACACCATAAAAAACTAAAACCCCTCAAAACTCTGAAACTCCATAAAACCCACAAAATCCCTAAAAACCATTAAATCCATAAAAATCCTAAAAAATACCTAAAAATCATAAAAATGTAAAAACACTATAATCCCTTGAAAAAATAAGAAAACCCATAACCCCACCCAATCAAACCTTTAAAACCCTAAAAACCCTAAAAACCCAAAAAAACCAATAGAATCTTTAAAACATTTAAAACTGTTAAAAATATTAAAAACACTAAAAACCCTTAAAACCCCCACAAAAACTAAAAAAACCTAAAAACTCAAAATGACACTAAATAACCTAAAAACACCAAAAACCCTAAAAACCCATGAAAAAACCTAAGAACCCTCAAAACCGCTAAAAATAAAAAAAATAATCTAAAAATAATAAAAATCATAAGAAATCCCAAATACCCATGAAAATTTTAAAAACCCTAAAAACCTAAAAAACCCTTGAAAACCATAAAACCCACTAAAAACATAAAAAATATAAATATCCATAAAATCTTTGAAACACCACTAGAAACTCTAAAAAATCCAAAAAACCCTTAAAAATGATCTTAAAAACCTTAAAACGGTAAAAAACTCAAAAAACCCACAAATACCCAAGAATCCCTAAAAAAATCTAAAACCCACAAATAACCTAAAAACCTTAGAACCCTCTAAATCCAAAAAAAACCAGAAAACCAGAAAACCATAAAAGTCCTAAAAAATCATTGAAAATCCATAAAAACAGAAAAAATTCTAAAACCCCTAAAAATATCTAAAAAACATAAAAACTCGTAAAATGATTAAAAATTCTAAAAACCCAAAATGATTTTAAAAACCAAAAAAAACAATAAAACCCATATAAACCCCTAAAAATTATAAAAAACACTACAAAACCATAAAAACATGAAAAATACATAAAAAACCTAAAATATAAAAAGTCCCTAACCCCCCCCCCCCAAATCCATAAAATCCATAGAATCCCTAAAACCAAACAAATCATATAAAATCCCTAAAAATACATGAAAATTTAAAAACCCCTTAAAACGCTGAAAACCCCCAATAAACCATAAAAACCCTAAAACCAAACAATCCCTAAAACCCCATAAAAACCTAAAACCCCACTAAAAATTATAAAAACCCTTTAAACCCCTAAAACCATTACTAAACTATAAAATACCTAAAACCCTAGAAAATAAAAGAAATAACCTAAAAATAGAAAATTTCACTAATAACCCAAAAATAAAAAACCCTAAAACCCATGAAAACCATAAAAACCTAAAATATCCCTAAATACCATAAAAACACGAAACACCAAAAAAATCATAAAAAATCTCTATAAATCCTTGATAACATAAAAATCCTAAAAACCCTGAAAATTCCCATAAAACCATAAAAACCCCTAAAACCTTAAAAAACCATAAAAAAAATCTAAAAACCCTAAAATCCCACAAAAACTCTAAAAACCCTTAAAACCGTTCAAATGTTAAAAACCTTATAAATATTATAAACCTAAAATACTCAAAAAAACCCCTAAAAGCCCCAAACGACCCTAAAGCCCCTCATAATATCTAAAAACCCTAAAAACCATAAAATTCCTAAAAATCACTAAAAAAACATGAAAAAATAAAAAAACATTGGAAAACCCAACAAAAACATAAAAACCCCTTAAAACATTAAAAATCCTAAAAACACATAAAATTAATAAAAAAACCCATTTAAAATTCTAAAAACCCCTGAAACCCAAATAATTGGTAAAAATTATAAAAAAAATTCAAATCCCTTAAAACACAAGAAATCAGAAAAACCAAAAAGTCCCTAAAAACTAAAAAACCCTACAAACCCTAAAAATCCTAAAAACGATCAAAATCACCAAAACACTAACAACCAGAAAAACCATAAAAATTCTCAAAGGCCCTAAAAATCCTTGAAAATGCAAAAAACCCTTAAACTCCCTAAAAATCAATGAAACCCATAAAAATCCCTAAAAACCCTAAAAACCATTAAAATCTCAAAAAACTAAAAAAAACCCCAAAAAATGTTAAAAAAACTCTAAAACACCTAAAAATTTAAAAATACGGATAAAGGCCAAAAAAGTATTCAAAAACCTTGAAAACCCCTAGGAACCCTCAAAAACCTAAAAACCCCAAAAATATCCCCTAAAACCATATTTTTTTTAAAACATATGTAAAAAACATTAAAAACATAAAAACCCATAAAAACCATAAAACCCCCTGAAGATCATAAAAATTCATAAAAACTTAAAACATATTTAAAACACATAAAATTCCTAAAACCACTAAAAAAAATAAAAACCCCTAAAACCATTAAAAACATTAAAAACTCTAAAAACATTAAAATCACTAAAAACACAAAAAAGACCCAAAAACTGGAAAAAAGACCCTAAATCCCCAGAAAACCTCTATAAACCTGAAAACCCTAATAACCCTTCAAATCCTTATAAACTGTAAAAACCCAAAAAAATAAAAAATCAAAAAATCATTTAATATACTTGAAAACATAAAAATCCCAAAAAAACCCTAAAAACCATAAAAATTGCCTAAGGACATAAAAACACCCTAAAATCCCATAAATATCCTAAAACTGCTAAAAACTATGAAAACCCATAAACCACTAAAACATTAATATTTTTTAAAAAACCCTTATAAACACTAAACACATTTAGAAAACCGTAAAAACCCAAAAGGCCCTAAAAACTATGAAAACCCCTAAATCCTCGAATAAAAACTTAAAACCCCTTTTAAACCATAAAAACCATAAAATTTAAAGCAATCAGTAAAAATCCCAAAAAATATTGAAATCCCAAAAAACCCTGAAAACAACTAAAAACAATAAAAACCCCTAAAACCCTAAAAACAACTAAAAACCCATAAAATCATAAAAAACCACTAAACCACTAAAACCCTTAAAATATTTAAAAATGGTAAAAAAATATTAAAAAATAAAAACCCTAAAAACATAACAAAATCCTTAAACTCCCAAAATACACTTAAAATAATGAAAAACCCTAAAACCCCAATATACCATAAAACCCATGAAATACCACAAAACTGCTCAAAATCACTAAATAATCTAAAAACCCCTAAAAATCAGAAAAAAACTGAAAAATCCATAAAAATACATGAAAATCAAAAATACCATATAATTCAGAAAACCCCCAAACCCCCAAAACCCCCCAATACATTAAAAACACCAAAAATACATAAAACCCCAAAAGACCACTTAAAACTATAAAATCCCATAAAACACAAAAATAGTTTAAAAACTCTAAGAAAGCATAAAATCCTTACAAAAATAAAATACCCTAAAGATCTAAAAGACCCTAAAACCTCTGAAACCTGCTAAAAATCCTAATAACCCTGAAAATTTTTGAAAAACCGCCAAAATCCCAAAAAATCATAAAAATAAAAAACATTAAAGACCCAAATAACCCCAAAACCCCTTAAAAATCCTAAACACCTTGAAAAATACGAAACACTCAAAATTCCAAAAAACCATAAAAATCCTATAATAGTCCAAAAGTCCCCTAATACCTAAAAAAACCATGAAATTCCCTTGAAAACCAAAAAAAACTATAAAAGCCTTAAAAATTCAAAAAACCCATAATAAACCCTAAACCCACTAATAACTCTAAAAACCCTTAAAACCCATAAAATGTTAAAAACTCTGAAAATCCTAGGAAAATAAAAAAAAACTAAAAGCCAAGAGAACCATAAAACCTTAAAAACATAAGAACCCTAAAATACCTGAAAATACTAAAAATCCAACAAAATCCCTACTACCCTAAAAGAAATAAAAATCTTATAAAAAGACATAAAATCGCTAAAAATGTAAAAACCCTATAACCATGAGAATCAACTGAAAACCATAAAACCTTAAAAAATAATAAAAATCCTAAAAATACCAAAAAAAAATCCTAAAACCATAAATAACATGGAAAACACTAAAACCCCTCAAAATCCCTAAACCCCTGAAATCCCCTAAAACCCATAAATATGCTTAAAAGACGAAAAAATCACTGAAAATGTAAAAAATACAAGAAACCATGAAAACCCCATGAAATCCATATATACCCCTAAAAACCCGTAAAATTCCAAAAAAAAACATAAAAATTTACTAAAAACTATAAAAACCCTTCAAACCACTAAAAATATTAAATAACACTAAAATACCTTAAATAACCAGAAAAACCTAAAAAAACTAAAAACTGAAAAACCGAAAAAGACAATTAAACCCCTAAAACACTTCAAACCCTACAAAACCATAAAACCCCATAAAAATCCCAAAAAAACCAAAAAACCCTTAAAACCATAAATACCATAAAAACCTAAAGAAGCCAAAAAAATACCTTAAAATGTACAAATCCCTAAAAAATTAAAATCACCATAAAAACCATAAAAACCCCTAAAACATTAAAACCCCTAAAGACCACTAAAAAACCTAAAACCAACTAAAATCTCAAATACCACTCAAAACCCCTAAAATTGTTAAAATAATACAAAAAACATAACACACCTAAAAAATATCAATAAATATGTAAATCCGAAAAAACCCAACAATTCGTAAAACCCTAAAAACCCCTTAAGATCCCTAAAAACCCTAAAATCCATAAAAATACTAAAAAATCAAACATGTCCCTAAAGAAGTAAAATACCCAAAAAATCCATGAAACCATAAAACCCATGAAAAAATTAAGACCCCATAAAACCCTAAAAATCAGTTAAATCAGTAAGAAACCAAAAAAACCATAAATGTTAAAAAAACTCTCAAATCCTAAAAAACATAAAGAAACAAAAAATTCCATAAACATATAAAAACACCCTAAAACCCCCAAAAACCTAGGAAAATCCTAAAAACCCTAAAAATTGATAAAAAAGCTATGAAATCCTAATAATAATTAAAATCTAAAAAATACATAAAAATTACTTCAATGTAAAAAATCCAAAAGAATCTGGAAAACCCTTGGAAACCATAAAAACCCCCCAAAAACAATAAAATCCCTAAAAAACATATAAACATCAAAACAACATTGAAAACTCTAAAAACTCTTGAAACCCCTATAAACACTAAAAAACGCAATCCCCCCCTAAATCCCAAAAGACCCTAAAACCCTCAAAAACCCTGAAAACCCTGAAAATCCATTAAAAACCATAAAACACCTAAAAATTTTAAAACCCCTAAAAAAACTAAAAACTCTAAAAACCCTTTAAACCCCTAAAAATGTTACATAACTCTAAAAACTCCTAAAAACACAAAAGACCCATAAAACCCAAATAACACTAAAAATACTAAAAACCTTAAAAGCATTAAAAATCCTAAAATTTCTTACAAATATTAAGATCTATAAAAACCCCTAAAACCCCTAAAATATAAAAAATCTGTAAAAATAATGGAAAACATAAAACACTGAATTTCTAAAAGACCCATAAAACCATAAAAATATTAAAAACCCTAAAAACCCGTGAAACCCTAAAACCCACTAAAAACAATAGAAATATTTAAACCACTTAAAAACGTTAAAAACTCTAAAAAGTCATAAATCCTAAAAAAATAAAAAAACCTAAAAACCCAAAAGTCCCTAAAAACCCTGAAAATCATAAAAAATCGAAAAAACCTGAAAAAACCTAAAACCACAAAAAATACCTAAAAACCATAAACAACCTTAAAAGCATAAAAATACTAAAAAAATACTTATAAATATCTAAAAATATGAAAACCCTAAAAACCATGAACACGCCAAGAAAAACATAAAAACCTCAAAACCCTAAAAACTAATAAAACCCTATGAAACCACTAAAATCTCTAAAAAACCTTACAACTATTAAAAATTAATAAAAACTCTAAAATTACATAAAACCCTAAAAGAACCAGGAAATCCCTAAAAACCAAAAAAAATGAAAACCCAAAAAACCATAATAATTGGAATATCCATAAAAACTTTTAAAATTTCTAAAAACACTAAGAAACCAAAAAACATTAAAAAAACAAAAAAATGCATAAAAATACCTAAAAAATAAAAACTGTAAAGAACTGAAAATCTCTTGAAATCCATAAAACTCTTAAAAACCTAGACAAAAATAAATCTTCAAAGACCACAAATCCATTAAAAACTCAAAAAACCCTTAAAAGCCCTCAAATTCTAAAAAACTATAAAATATTTTAAAACCCTAAAGAACCTAAAACCCCAAAAGACACTAAAGAACATGAAAAAACCTAAATACCAAAAAAAACTCAGAAATCCCCTAAAAACCCTCAAAATCTGTAAAAACCATAAAAACTATAAAAACCAAAAATTGACCCTAAAAATCACTGAAACATAAAAACAAATAAATCCCCACAAACCCTCCCAAAACAATAAAAATATTAAAAATCCTAAAAATCCTAAAAACCCCTAAAAACCATTAAAATCTCCAAAAACCCTCAAACTATTGAAATTTTTTTAAAAACCTCTAAAAACCGTAAATACACCAATAAATTAAAAAAACACCAAAGACCCAGAAAACCTAGAAAACCATTATAAACCGTAAAATCCCTAAACCCCCCCCCCCCTAAAAACATAAAATCCATAAAAACCCTAAACACCATAAAAATACTTAAAATTCACTACAAATTCCTAAAAACATAAAAAATCTGAAAAACACTAAAAAACCCTAGATATCATAAAAACCCATAATAATGATAAATAAATATGAAAATCCTTTAAAATCATAAAAATACACAGTCAAAATAGAATCCCTTTAAAACCCTAAAAATGTTAAAAACAATAAAACCCTTAAACCCCAAAAATAAAAAAAACATTAAAAACCCAAAAATAACATAGAAATCATGAAAAACCCAAAAACCCAAAACCCTGAAAACCATTAAATTCCCAAAAATCCCAAAAAACTATAAAAAACAACAAGAACCATAAAAATCCCAAAAATCCCAAAAAATTCTTAAATATGTAAAAACCCATAAAAACCCTAAAAACCCCTAAAAACCATAAAAACCCAAAAAGCCCATAAAAACCAAAAACACCATAAAAACACTAAAACCCCATGAAAAAAAAATATAAAATCCTTAAAACCCATATATATAGTAGAGAAATCTAAAAATGTAAAACCCCTAAAAACTCAAAAAACCCTGAAAACCCCAAAAAGGCTCTTAAACCCTAAAACCCTAAAACTATAAAAATCCCTAATAACCTTAAAACACCATGAAATCCCCTAAAAATCATAAGACCCCAAAAAATCATAAAAAGCCCTAAAAATCCAATACCCTCTAAAAACCGCTGAAAACGTTACAAAAAATCTAAAAAACGTTAAAAACCCTTAAAAATAAAAAAAACAAAACCCCTCAAAAGACCAAAAAAACCCTAAAACCCCCAAAAAAGAAAAAAAATCCCTAAATCCCCTAAAACCCTCAAAATCCCTATAACTCCCTAATAACCATAAAAATTGAAAAATCCCTCAAAATCCATTAAAATGTAAAAAAACAATGTAAATCCAAGAAAATCCTAGAGACCCATAATATCCCCTACGATCCATAAAACCCCTAAATCCCATAAAAACTCTAAAACCCACCAAAATATCTTGAAAAATATTAAATCTCTTAAAAACATTAAAAACATTGAAAAATATAAAAACTTTAAAAAACTAAAAAATTATCTTATAACACAAAAGACTCTAAAACACAAAAAAACCCTAAAAGCCTAAAACCATAATGACCCATAAAATACCTAAAAATCCCTAAAAACATAAAACCCTAAAAATCATAAAAGTCAAAAAAAGTCCTAAAAATCCCTAAAAACGTAAAAAAACATAAAAAAATCATAAATACCATAAAAACCCATAAAACCGTAAAAACCTAAAAATATGCTTAAAATATAAAAATTCCTTTAAACCCTTAAAAATATAAAAACACTAAATAACCTTAAAACACCCAAAATCTCAAATAAACCCAAAACCCCATAAAGACACTAATGTTTTTAAAACTTAACCATAAAAATCCTGAAAAACCATAACACTCCTCAAAATCGCTCATACCCCTAATAACCCTAAAATTATAAAAGTACTAGAAAAGCACTAAAAATACATGAAAATATAAAAAACACTAAAAAATCATAAACCCCCTGAAAACCCTAGAATACCATAAAAACCTTTAAAAACAAGTAAAACTCTAAAAAACCATAATAAAATGTAAAAAACCTACAAATACCAAAAAAAACTAAAAACCTAAAAAACAAAAAAATCCCAAAAATACTGATAAATCCTTTAAAACCCTACCCCACAAAAAATAAAAATCATAAAATTCCCTAAAAAACCCGGAAAATGAAATTAATCATAAAAACCCTAAAAAACCATTGAAAACCATAAAACCCCTAAAAATATTTTAAATTCTAAAAAACCCTAAAACCCACTAAAAACTAAAGAAACCCTTAAAACTGAAAAGTGTCAAAAAATATAAAAATCCATAAAAGCCTAAAAATCTCAAAAAACCCCTCAAAATATAAAAAGACCCTACAAACCCTGAACACCCCAAAAAACCTGAAACCCCCAACAAACCCTGAAAATCCTAAAAACATTAAAAACCCCTTAAGACCATAATACCCCTAAAAACCTTAAAAAATAATAGGACACCATAAAACCCCTAAAACTCACTAAAAACTCTAAAAACACTAAAAATCCATATAACTACTAAAAAAATTTAATAACTCGAAAAAACTTTAAAACCTAAAAATATCAAAAAATTCCCTACAAACCCAAAAGACCAAAAAAATCCATAAAATCCATAAAAATATGAAAATACCTAAAAACCCAAAAAATCACTAAAACCATAAAAATCATAAGAATACTGAAATTGACATAAAAATACCCTAAAATATAAAAAAACCTTAAAACCTTGAAATAACATTGAAAACCATAAAACTCCCAAAAAACCTTAAAACATTAAAAACACATAAAATCTGTAAAAACCCACAAAAACTCTAAACACACATAATTTCCCTAAAAATCATAAAACCCCCAAAAAATAAAAAATACCCAAAAGAGCCTAAACCCATAAATATCCCAAAAACCCATGAAAAAACCTATATACTCAAAAAACCCTCAATATCCTTATAACCCCTAAAAATCCCTAAAACCCATAAAAATCTAAAATATCCCTAACAATCACTGAAAATATAAATAACCCTAAAAAACCTGTAAAACACCTATAAATCATAAAACACCCTAAACTCTTAAAAACTTAAAAAAACATAAAAACCCTAAAAACCAATAAAAACTCTAAAAACCATTAAAAACCCTAAAAAAATTAAAGACTCTAGAACCCCTTGAAATTCCAAATAAAAACTCACAAAACCATAACACCAAAAAAGTCCATAAAACCACCAAAAAAGTCCAGAAAACACTAAAAAATTTAAAAACCCTCAAAATCACTAAAACCCCAAACACCATTGAAACCCTCAAAGTCATTAAATATCCATAAAAATATTTGAAAATGTAAAAATCTGTAAAATCCCTAAAAACCTCTTAAAGCAATAAAAACATTTAAAAACCCTAAAACACCAAAAAGAACCTCTAAAACTGCTAAACTATAAAAACACTAAAACCTGTATAGCATTATAAACAATAAAAAACTTAAAAACCTTAAAAACTCAAAAAAATCTATAAAAACTGAAAAGACCCAAAAAAACCCCAAATACCCTAACATCCCTGAATACACATAAAACCCCTCAAAATCACTAAAATCCCAAATATATCCTCAAAATAATAAAATTCCTAAAAAATTGTTAAATTTATTAAATTTTTTTAAAAAAACTAAAAACCTTGAAAACCCCTTGAAAACCATAAAAACCCCCAAAAAATTAAAAACACTAAAATTCATAAAAAAAACCCCTAAAACCACTAGTATCTATAAAACCCTTTAAACCCCTAAAAATTTAAAAATTAAAATATTCTAAAAAACCCAAAAAAACTCAAAAAACCTTAAAACCACAAATTACCCTGGAAACCTAGAAAAAACCAGAAACCCCTAAAAATCACTAAAAACACTAAAAACTATAAAAACAAAAAAAACACAAAAAATACCTAAAAATCCCTAAAAATGATAAAGAAACCGAAACACCCCTTTAAAACCATAAAACCATTAAAAACATTAAATAACCCCAAAAAACACGAAAACAGTAAAAAAACACTAAAAACTCTAAAAACCCTTAAAACCCCTAAAAATGTTAAAAACCCATTAAAAACCTAAAAACCTTAAAAGACTCTTAAAACCCATAGAAGAACTGAATTCCCTAAAAATCCCTGAAAACCATAAAAACTATTAAAACTCCAAAAATCCCTCAAAATCCATATTAACCCTATGACCCCTTAAAAGCAAAAAATTATAAAAAAACATAAAAACTCATAAAAACCCTAAAAATCACTAAACAATCTAAAAATCGTTAAAACCCTATAAAATGTTAAAAACTTTAAAAAATCATTAAAATGCTAAAAATGGTTAGAAACCCTAAAACCCTAAAACCCCTAAAAACACCTAGAAACCCTCAAAATCACTCAAAACCCATAAAAGATAAAAATTTAAAAAATCCTAAAATCCCCAAAAGGAATAAAATAACATAAAAACCCTAAAAACATTGAATCTATAAAACCCCCTAAAACCAAAAAAAAATCCACAAAACCCAAAAAAAAAATTAATTTTAAATCCAGAAAATATGTTAGAAAATATTAACAAATCATAAAAACCATAATAACTCATAAAACCCCCCAAACCCAAAAATTCAGAAAAAAACCAAAAAAACCCCTAAAACCTTAAAAACCTTAAATCCATGATAAAACACTAAAAAACCCAAAAAACCTTTGAAACCATAAAATTCATTAAAAACCAAAAAATACTTCAAATCCTTGAAAACATAAAAATCACTGAAAGCCCCTGAAAACCCATAAAACCCCCTAAAATCAATTTAAAAACCATAAAACCCATAAAACCCTTAAAAAACCATGAAAACCTTAAAAACCCTTCAAATCCCAAAAAATCTAAAAAATTTCTAAAAACTCTTAAAACCCTAACAAACTCCAAAAAAACCTTCAAACCCAAAAGACCAAAATACCTTGAAAATTCCTCAAAACCATAAAAAACCCTAAAAGAAATAAAAATATTGTAATGTCCTTAAAAATCCATAAAAATAGAAAAACCCTAAAAACACTAAAAACCCAAGAAAATAATAAAAACACCAAAAACCTTAAAAACCCGTAAAATCCCATAAAACCCCCAAACCCCCCTAAACCTATAGAAACCCTTAAAACCCCTAAAACATTGAAAATTTTCAAAAAAATAAAAACATAAAAAAACAAAAATATGCTTTGAAACCCCAAAAATTTCCAAAACCCCTGAAAACACAAAAAAAACCGTAAAAAATCATAAAATCTGTCAAAATGCCTAAAAACCTAGAAATCCCTATAAACCATAAAAATAAAAAAAACCCTAACAAACCCTAAATATATAAGATACTCTAAAAACCCTGAAAACCCATTGAAAACTATAAATACCCCTAAAACCCATTAAAACTTCTACAACCCCTAAAATCCACTATAAACAATAAAAAAACCCAAAATCCCATAAAAAATAAAACTCTAAAAAATCATAGAAACCCTAAAAAACTCAAGATAAGTCTAAAACACAAAGATACCCTAAAACCATGAAGAAACCTAAAAACCCATGAAAACACTAAAATAATAAAAATCTATAAAAACCGCCCAAAACTCTATAAGCGATAAAAATCTTTAAGAACACGAAAAATCCCAAAAAATATAAAAATCCAAAAAAATCCTGAAAAAACATTGAAAACCGAAAAAACCAATAAAATTTAAAAACCCTAAAACCCATAAATATTCTAAAAAACGCTAATAACTCTAAAAAGACATGAAACCCCATAAAATGTAAAAAAAATCCAAAAACCCAAAAAACCCAAAAACCCCATAACACAAAAAAAACCCCCAAAAACCAAGAAAAAACCAAAAAAAATCCTAAAATAACTAAAAACCCTAAAAACCAATGAAAACCCAAAATTCCCTCAAAATCCCTAAAAAAATAATAATCCTAAAAAAACAAAAAATATCCCAAAAAATTCCTGAACATTTGAAAACCCTAAAATCCCTAAAGAATCCAGGAAAACCAAAAAAATCATAAATCCATTAAAATCCAATATAAATCTTAAAACAGTTAAAAATAAAAACAACTTAAAATCTCTAAAACATTAAAAATACTAAAGGTCATTTAAAACCCTAAAAAACTCAAAAAAAACCCTGAAAACATAAAAATACCATAAAACCCAAAATAAGCCTCAAGACCTTGAAAACTCGAAAAAACCATCAAAATTCAAAAAGAAATAAAAAACTCTAAAAATTAAAAATCTTAAAAATATCCCAACAAATTTCTGAAAACCTAAAAAATCTAAAAAACCTAAAAACCCGAAACCCCTAAAAACCCTTAAAAACCTAAAAAACAATAAAACCCATAAAAACCTTAAAAATAACCAAAAACCCTATGAACCCTTAAAACACCTAAAAGTTAAAAACAATAAAACCCCTTAAAACCTAATAAAAGTAAAAAAACAAAACACCCAAAGATACCCTAAAACCCATGAAAACCCTGAAAACCACAAAAACCCATCAAAATACCTAAAAAACCTAAAAACTCCAAAAACCATAAATATCCTAAAAACCATAAAAATCACTAAAAATGTAAAAAACCATAAAAATACTTAAAATCCCCTAAAACCATAAAACCCCTAAAAACCATTGAAACCCCAAAAAACCTATAAACCCTAAAAATCATAAAATACTCAAAAACACATTAAAACCCTTAAAAACATTAAAATCTCAAAGAAACATAAAAACCGTAGAAAACTATAAAAACTCTAAAAACCCAAAAAGAACCTAACACACAAAAATAACCTGAAACCCCTTAAAATCCCTTAAACCATATATACTATAAAATCCTAAAAAATACATAAAAATTAATGAAATCAAAAAAAACCATAAACACCCTAAACACACCAAAAGACCATAAAAACATAAAAACCATAAAAATATATAAAATCCTAAAACCACTAAAAAATATATAACCCATTAAAACCCCATGAAATTTAAATTAGTATACAAATAATTAAAAACCATAACAAACTATAAAAAACATTAAAAAAGGAAAAACAATATGAAAAACCTAAAAACTGTAAAAAAACCAGACATCATCCTAAAAATGCTCAAAATCCCTAAAAATCATAAAAAATACATAATATCAATGAATAAGTAAAAACCTCAAAAAATCACTGAAAACAATAAAAACACCTAAAGACATTAAAGACACAAAAAACCATTAAAACACACTAAAATATCTAAAAAACATAACACCCCCAAAAATGAAAAAATCTTTAAAAACCTTAAAACCAGTAAATAATAAAAAAACTATAAAAACCCAAAAAGTCACTAAAAACCTGGAAAACCATAAACACTGAAAAAACCCTCAAAACTACTCAAAATCTCTAAACCCAAAAAAATTGATATAAACCATAAAATTAAAAAATAATACCTAAAAAACATTAAAACGTAAAAAACCCTAAAAACATAAAAAATCGCTGAAAATTATAAAAATCCCAAAATACTTAAGAAACCCAAAAAACATATAAAAACTCAAAAGCGCAAAAAGACAATAAAAACCCTGAAAACCCCTTAATGCTGTAAAGATCCTCAAAATTTATAAAACACCTAAAAACCCTAAAAAGATAAAAATCAAAAAAAATCCCAAAAATATTGGAAAACATAAAAAACCATAGAAATCCTAAAAACATCTAAAAACAATAAAAACCTTTAAGACCTCGAAACCCCATAACACCCTAAAACCCCAGAAACCCCTAAAACCCACTAATAACTTTAAATACATTTCAACCCCTAAAAATTTTATAAAAATATAAAAAAAATGTAAAACCCTAAAAACTCCAAAAAAACCATAAACACTAATAAACCATAAATATCCTAAAAACCGTATAATCCTCGAATAACCCTAAAATTCTTCAAAATCCCAAAAAAACTAAAAACCATAAAAACAGAAAAAATACTAAAAATATCAAAAATCCTTAAAATGTAAAAAACATTAAAAAACCATGAAAACCATAAAAACCCCAAAAACCATTAAAAACTCAAAAAACCCATAAAAACCCAAAAAACCACAAAACACTCTAAAAACCCATTAAAACCCATAAAATTCAAAAAATTAAAAAAATCCTTAAAATCCCAAATAACTCAAAAACCCTAAAAAACAAAAAGACCCTAAAAACATTGAAACCCCTAAAAACCATAAAAGCCTAAAATCCCCCTTAAAACCATAAAATATCTTGAAAATATTAAAAAATGTAAAAACACATAAAAACCCTAAAATCCACAAAATAACACGAAAAATACCTACAAATCATTAAAATGTTAAAAACCCCCTAAGAGACCTTAAGAACCCTAAAATATTAAAAAACCCTAAAAACCTATAAAGACCCTGAATATCAAAAAAAACATAAAACCATAAAAACAAAGAAAAAATATAAAAACCCTCAAATTATCTAATACCCTAAAAACCTTGAATATCATAAAAATACAAAAAAATATTAAAAAATACTTGAAACATAAAAAAACCCTCAAAAACATAAGAACCCATAAATTCCATAAAAACCCCTGAAGCCCCATAAAACCCTAAAAATCCACAAAAACTCTAAAATATCTTCAAAACCTATAAAATGATAAAAACTCTGTTAAACCCTAAAATTCCCTAAAAAAATAACAAACCCCCCAATACCACAAAAGACTCTAAAAACCATAAAAAAACCCAAAACCCAAAAAACCTAGAAAACCCTAAAAATCCATAAAGACCCAAAAAACCATAACATCCTAACAATATCTAAAAACCCCTGAAAACATTTAAAACCCTAAAAAACAATAAAAAAACCCCCTAAAACCCATAAAATCTATAAAAACCATAAAAACCCTAAAAACCACTAAAACTCTAAAAACTCATTAAACACCTCAAAACATTAAAAAAAATATAAAAATCATAAATCTCCTAAAAATTTCCAAACAATCCTAAATTTCCAAAAGACCCTAAAACCTAAAAATTTTAAAAACCGTATAAATCTATAGAATATATCAAAATCTTTGAAATCTTTGAAAATGCGAAAACCAAAATAGTCATAAGAAGCCCTAAAGGTCACTAAAAATGTATAAAATTCTAAATAATAATGAAAATCCCAGAAAACAAAAATACCCATTAAAAACCGAAAAACACCAAAAAAACTTTAAAAATCTCTAAAAATCTAAATACACATTAAACCCATAAAACATTAAACAACTCTAAAACCCATAAAACCTATAAAAACTCAAAAACGTCTTAAAACCAAAAAAATACCCTAAAACAATAAAACCCCCTAAAATCCTTAAAAACCTAGAAAATTGTAAACACCCTCAAAATCCTTAAAAACCCTAAAAACGACAAAATAACATAAAAACCTCAAATGTCCCTGAAAACTTATAAAACCCTAAAAACCCTAAAAACATCCTTAAAACCATTAAAATCCCAAAAACCCCTAAATAACCTAATACCCATAAAAACCCACAAAAAAATCTAAAAACCCATAAACCCATAAAAATGTTAAAAACACTATAAAAACCTTTAAAACTCAAAAAACGTCAAAGAATATACCCTTAAAACCCATAAAGTACTTAAAAGATCCTGAAACCCCTAAAAACCTCAAAAACACTAAAATTCATAAAAAACGTTAAGCCCATTACAATTCTTAACAAGCCTTCAAAATCCTTAAAAACATAAAAATACATAAACACCATGAAAACCCCTAAAAACCTAGAAACACCAAAAAAACAATAAAATGCCTAAAAACCACCAAAAACCCCAGAAACACTTAAAATCCCTAAAATGTTAAAAAAAACTACAACCCCTTAAAACCCCAAGAAAGCTCAAAAAACCCCCAAAATACCCTAAATAATGAAAACCCTGAAAAAATATGAAAAGTCCGTAAGACACTCAAAATCCCTAAAATCCCAAAAAACACACAAAACCCATAAAAACATTAAAAATCCCTAAAAATCCTGAAAATGTTAAAACCCCTAAAAACACTTGAAACCATGAAAACCCATAAAACCTTAAAAACCCTAAACCCATATAAACTGTAAAAACCCACTAAGACTCCAAAATCCCTTAAACCCGTAAGAATGTTAAAAACCCTTATAAACCATAAAAACTCTAAAAATTAAAAAACCCCAAAAAACTAAAAGACCCTAAAGAATCTGAAAACCATGATAAATCCTAAAAACCTAGAAGACTAGTATAAAAAATTAAATTCCATAAAAACTCTCAAAAACACTAAAACTGATACATATCTTAGAACCCTAAAAATCCATGAATACAAAAAAAAACTAAAAACCCAAAAAACCCCGAAAACCATAAAACCCTTAAAAACAAAAAACCCATAAAATCCCCTAATACAACTAAAACACTAAAACCCCTTAAAATTTTGAAAATCTTGAGAAATTCATACAAAAACCCTAAAAACTAAAAAAATACTAAAACCCATTAAACCCTAAATACCCAAAATTTCATAAAAACCCAAATAACTACTAAAACCCCTAAAACATAAAAATACATATAACCCTAAAACTATAATAATCCTAAAAAATTCTTAAAACTTAAAAACCCTAAAAATCCTAAAGACCCCCAGAAAACCATAAAAACCTAAAAACAATAAAAAACCATAAAAACCAATAAAAACCCTAAAACCCACTAAAAATATAAAATCACTTTAAACCCCAAAAAATGTTAAAAAACTACTAAAAATATTAAAAACCCTATAAACTCAAAAAACCCTACAAACCTAAAAGTACCCTAAAAAACATAATACCCCTAAAAATACTGAAAAACCCTAAATACTCCCAAATTACCTAAAAACCATAAAATCACTAATAACCATAAAACATAAAAAATACTAAAAAATACCAGAAAATATAAAAAACCCTAAAACCACTAAAAACCCCTTGAAAACCATAAAACCCCCAAAACCATAAAATTCAATAAAAATGCAAAAAACCCTAAAAACCAATTAAAAATTCTGAAAACCATAGAACAACTAAAACCCCTAAAATTTTAAAAAACAATTAAAATCCTTAAAAAATTTGTAAGAAACCAAAATAGGACTTAAAACCCTAAAACACCCTAAAAACTCTAATAAACACTAAAAACCCTAAAAACATCTAAAACCTCTGAAATTCCCTATAACCCTAAAATTCTAAAACCCAAAAAAATCCTAAAAAATTCCTTAAATATCTATGAAAACTTAAAAAAAAACCTAAAAGCCCGAAAATACATCTTTGAACCATAAAAAACATAAAAAATGAAAAAAACCATAAAACCCTAAAAACGTCAAAAAACTCAAAAACCCCTTAAAACCTTATACTCATTAAAAAGTCCAAAAACCATAACACGCTATAAACTCAATAAAAAACCATAAACCACCAAAAAACATAAAAACCCTAAAAACTCTACCAACCCATAAAAACCCTCAAAATCCCTAAAAATCCTAAAACCCCCTAAAGCCATAAAAATCCTAAAAATTCCAAAAATTCCCTTAAAACATAAAAATCATTAAAAACACTTAAACCCCCCAAAAATATAAAAACTGCTAAAAACCTTTAAAAAGACTAATACATATGAAATCCATAAATACAAAAAAATATAAAACCCTTGAAACCACTAAAAAGGTCAAAGAAAACCTAAAAAAACATTAGACAATCGAAAATCCCTAAAACCCAAAAGACCCCAAAACCAAGAAAACCCCTAAAAACCCTAGAAAACATTAGAAACCCCAAAACCCCTCAAAATTCCTAAAATCCCTTTAAACCCCTAAAACCCATAAAATTCTAAAAAGTCCCTAAAATCAAAGAGAATGAAAAAAACACTAAAATCTATGAAATATTAAGAAACCTGTAAAAACCCCTAAATCCATAAATACCCTAAAACCCATAAAAGAACCCCCCAATCACTAAAATTCTATAAAACCCCTAAAAAGTTAAAAACGAAAAAAACACTAAAAAGCTCAAAAATACCCTAAAATTCAAAAGACCATAAAAATCCTGAAACCACTACAACCCTAAAAAATCCTAAAAAACACTAAAACCCAGAAAAATCCCAAAATCACTGAAAAATACCTAAAAACCATTAGAATCCAAAAAATGAAAAGTCTAAAAAAATGTAAAATCCCCATAAAAACCCTTAAAATCCCCAAAAAAACCCCCAAAAACCCATAAAAACCCATAAAAACCATAACAATCACTTAAAACTCAAAATACCCTTAAAACCCTAAAATCAATAAAAACACAAAACCCTTAAAAACCCTAAAAACTCAAAAAACCATGAAAATCCTAAAATCCCTTAAAAACATAAGAAACATAAAAAAAATAATAACCAAAAATCCCATAAAACCATAAATATCCACTAAATCTCT
Organism: Viscum album; assembly: GCA_963277665.1. NCBI lineage: Eukaryota > Viridiplantae > Streptophyta > Magnoliopsida > Santalales > Viscaceae > Viscum > Viscum album. Next base: position 1,320,749,656 of record OY728157.1, read on the forward strand.
AAAACCCTCAAAAACACAAAAAACTTTAAAAACAAAAAAAAACACTAAAAACCCTAAAAAACCCACAAACCCATAAATACCCTAAAAATCTCTAACGACCCTAAAAACCATAAATACAATAAAAATTTTGAAACATGACTAAAAATCATTGAAAATTTAAGAAACCCAAAAAACCATGAAACCCCACAGAAAACCATAAAACATAGAACCCTAAAATTCTATAAATCCCCTATAAACTACTAAAAAATATAAAAATCATCACAACCACTAAAAACGTTAAAAACATTAAAACCCCAGAAAAAACTGAGAAACTCAAAAAAAACAATTACAAATACAAGAAACCAATGAACCCGAAAAACATTCAATGTTATTATAAACCCTAAAACCCTAAAAACCTTAAAAATCTTAAAAAATCCTATATATCCCTGAAAATTTAAATTCACTAAGAAATGTGAAAACCCCTAAAACCCATAAAAACCCATCAAAACCACTAAACCTATAAAAACCCTTAAAACCTTAAATTTTTTAAAAATATCAAAATAATAAATCTCCCAAAAAACTAAACAAAGCATTTAAAACCCTAGAAACCCCTAAAAACTATAAAAAAACTATAAACCCCAAAAAAAACCCTCAAAATTCATAAAACCCTAAAATCCATAAAAATCCTAAAAAATACCAAAAAATTATTAAAAATATAAAAAACCCTAAAATCTCTAAAGACCAAAAAAAAACCTAAAAACCCCGTAATGACCAATAAAACCCCTAAAAATACAATAAAACTCAAAAAACTCTTAAAACACCTTAAAATGTTAAAAAACGCTAAGAAAACCATAAAACCCCTTGAAAACCTATGATAACCAAAGCCCCATGAAAACCGTAAAAAACATAAAACCCTATAAATATACCTAAAAACTCTAAAAGAACCTTTAAACCCCTAAAAACATTAAATAATCTAAAAAACCATAAAAACACTAAAAACATAAAAAACCCTAAATCCCAAATAACCATAAAAACCTTAAAAAACCCTAAAAATCCCTAAGACTCCTCAAAATTTGACAACACAATTAAAAACCTAAAATATCCAAAAAAAAATCCCTAAAATCCCTAATAACATAAAAACACTCAAACATAGAAAATCGACTAAAAATAATAAAAACCCCTAAAAACCAATAAAACCCCAAAAAAAGGTGTTAAAAACTCTGAAAACCATTAAAACATATATACATGTTAAAAAAATGTCAAAAAATATAAAAACAAAAAAAACCCAAGAAGACAATAAAAACCGAGAAAACCACTAAACACCTTAAAAGGCACTGAACACCCCTAAAAACCAGAAAAATCACTAAAAACCCTAAAACCCATAAAAGTAATAAAAAACCTAATTAATCTCTAAAAATGCCAGAAAATTTAAAAAAACCAAAAACCAAAAACAGTCATTGGAAATTATAAAACCCCCAAAAAACCTTAAAAAGCGTTAAAATCAATCAAAACACACTAAAAACTTTTAAAACCCGTAAACCCCCTAAAAATGTTAAAAAACTCTAAACCCCATAAAGGACATAAAAACCATGAAATACCTTGAAAACCCTTACAACCCCATGAATACTTCTAAAACCCCTAAAAATATCTAAAACTCTACAAAACCCTAAAAACCATAAATTCCTAAAAATTCCATAAAATTGCTAGAAATGTAAAAAACTCTAAAAACCCTAAAAAACACCTTAAAATCAGAAGAACATGTAAAACATTATAAACCACTTAAACCCACAAAAAAACCCCCAAAAAACTCTAAAACCACTATAAACCCCTTAAAAGATAAAAAAACTCTAAAAACCATAAAACCAAAAAAAGCACAAAAAAACTAAAACCCAAATTATGCTAAATTCCTTGATAAAAACTAATACCCATTTTAAACTTCAAAACCCCAAAAGACCCTAAAAATACCTAAAACATAAAAATCCATAAAAACACTAAAAATTCCCTAAAAATGTAAACACCCCTAAACACCTTAAAACCCCAAAACGAAAAAAACACTAAAAACCCACTAAAACACTAAAAACCCATTAAAAACAAAAAACCCCTAAAACCCAAAAAGACCGTAAAAAACATGAAAACACTTAAAACCCTAAAACCCTAAAAATCATAAAAAACACAATATCCCTAAATGTACTAAAAAACATAAAAACCCTAAAACCATTAGAAATCCATAAAAACCTCTAAAATCCTTAAAATCCCAAAAAACCCAAAAATACCCTAAAGACACTAAAAACTCTTAAAACCCCTCTAAAGCCCAAAAAAGGTTAAATAACTCTAAAAAGATTAAAAACAAAATAAATCAAAAAACCTATAAAACCCCAAAACGACCCTAAAGGCCACAAAAAAATCTTAAAGACCCTAAAAAACATTAATAACCATAAAAACACTCAAAATCACTAAACCCCCCCTAAAATTCCAAAAAAACTAAAAAAACCCAAAAAAATCTAAAGATGTAAAACACCCTAAAATCCCATCTTAAACCCATAACAACCTCAAAAAATCTTAAAACCCCTAAAAATCCATAAAACCCATAAAACACTAAAATTTATAACAACCCTTAAACCCCATAAAACGATAAAACTAATAAAAACATATAAAAATAGAAAAATTTAAAAAACCCTAATCATCATAAAGACACTAAAAACCCAGAAATTCACTAAAAACCTAAAATCCTTAAAAACAACTTAAAATCCGTAAAAACACTAAGAAACCCTAAAATCCATATAAATATTAAAAACCCCCTAAAAATACTAGAAAATGTAAAAAACCTCTAAACCCCTAAAAAACCCTAAAAATCATAACACCCCCTCAAATCCTTAAAAATCTTAAAACCCATTAAATCCCTTAATTCCACTAAAAATATAAAAACCCCAAAACCCCTAAAAAGGATAAAAACATTGAGAACCCTTAAAAACCCTTAAAAATAACTAAACCCCTAAAACCCAAAATGATCTTAAAGACCCTAAAACCCTAAAAGACCTATGAACCCCTAAAACCCTTAAAATAAAAATAACACTAAAACCCATAAAAATTATCTAAATCCCAGAAAACCAAAAACACTATAACACCCCAGATAAAACATTAAAAACCATAAACCCCAAAAACCCATATAAAACCCAAAAAAGCCATAAAACTCTGAAATATCACTAAATTTGTAAAACCCCTTAAAACCCCTAAAAATGTTGAAAACACTAAAAAACCTAAAAACCTTAAAAACTTAAAAAACTAAAACACAAAAAGACCATAAAACCCTAAAAATCCTTAAAAACCATAAAACCCCCTAAAACCCCTAAAAACCCTCAAAATACCTAAAAACACTAAGAAACCATAAAACCCATAAAAATCCTAGAAAATCCCAAAAACCTCTAAAAGCATAAAAAGCCCCAAAAACCGAGAAAAAACCTAAAAACATAAAACTCGTAAAACCAATAAAAACCATAAAAAAAATATAAAAACACTAAAATTCGTTCAAATCCCAAATTTTTTTTAAAAAATCTAAAAACCAATAAAAACTATAGAAATTTAAAAAATCCTAAATACCCAAAAGACCCTAAAAACCATAAAACTCTAAAAACTATAAAACCCCCAAAACCCCAAAAATCCATAAAAATTCTAAAAACCTTAAAAAAATATAAAAATCATAACAAAAATCCCTAAAATCCATGAAAACACAAAAATACTAAATACCCTAAAAACCCCTAAAAACTATAAAAAACGTAAAATATGCTAAAATTAATAAAAACCCTAAAACCAACTAAAAATTCAAAAAAAATAAACTCCTAAAAACATTAGAAAATGAAAAAACCATAAAAACCCTAAAAAACTCAAGAAATCCCCAAAAACCAAAAAATAAAAAATAAATACCCAAAATCCCATAAAATCCAAAAACCATAAAAACACTAAAAATATCTAAAAACCAAAAAAACAGAAAAAAATATATCAAAAACATAAAAAGTCCTTAAAAATCATTGATACTGTAAAAAACCCTAAATCCTCTAAAAACCTATAAAAACCCAAAAAACAATAAAACCTTTTAAAACCCATAAACACCCATGAAATTTCTAAAAACCAACTATTAATTCTAAAAATACATGGATCCCATAAAAACTCAAAAAACATTTAAACCCCAAAACTCCCTAAAAATCATAAAAACCCATGAGAACCTAAAAAAACTAACAAACCCTCAAAACACTGAATGTTCCTAAAATCACTAAAAACCCCTAAAACCCATAAAAATATAAAAAATCCCTAAAATTCTCTGAAAATGTAAAAAACCCTAAATCCCAAAAAGTCCCCCTTGAAAACCATAAAAACCTAAAACCCCATAAAATGGTAAAAACCAATTAAAAACAAAAAACACACTAAAAATATAAAAAAAATTTAATCCCTCCAAAAACATTAAAAAAACTCTAAAACCCATAAAAAATATAAAAAATTAAAAAAACCCCTAGAAACCAAAAATACTCTAAAAACAATAAGAACCCCAAAACTATAAAAACCCTGAGAACCCTAGGAACAATCAAAATCTCTAAAAATCATAAAAAATATAAAAACCATAAAAATAATAAATAATAACTAAAACCCTTAAAAATGAAAAAACCCTAAAATCCACGAACACAACATAAAAACCCAAAAAACCCAAATCCCTAAAAAACCTAGAAACCCCATAAAAATAAACAAAATCCCTAAAACTCCTAAAAAACTAAAAACCGTAAAAATGCAAAAAAAATCCCTAAAAATCCCAGAAAATGTAAAATCCCCTAAAACCCTAAAAAATCTCCTATGTTCCATAAAAACCCCTTAAACCCCCTAAAATGACAAAAAAAACTCTAAAGCCCTCAAAACCTATAAAATGATAAGAAAGTCAAAAAAAATTAAAAAACCTTAAAAATCTAAAAAAACTCTAAAACCCCAAAACGACCCTAATAACAGTAAAAACACCTAAAAACACATGAAACGGCTAAAAACCACAAAATGCGTTAAAACACTAATAAACCCTAGAAACCATAAAAATATTTAAAAATCCCAAAAATTCTTGAAAACATTAAAATCTCTAAAACCCCTAAAAACAACTGGAAGTGATAAAAACCCAATAAAACATTAACAACCCAAAACCCCTAAAAATCCTAAAACCCACTAAAAACTCTAACAACCTTTTAAACCCCTAAAAATATTATAAAAAAATTAAACCCTAAAAACTATAAAAAACTATTAAAAAACCAAAAGGCCCTAGAAACCATGAAAACTACTACATACCCTAAATAACATGAAAACCCATGAAAACCCTAAAAATTCCTAAAATCCCCTTGAACACATAAAAATCATAAAAATCATTAAAAATACTTGAAAATGAAATAACCCCTAGAACTCCTAAAAACACCTAAAAACCATAAAAACATTAAAACCCGTAAAACCAATAAAACCCAAAAAAATCACTAAAAACTCTAAAAACTATTCAAAACCCTGAAAACGTTAATTTCTCTAAAAAACTTTAAAATCCCTAAAAATAAATAGAAACCTAATACCCCTAAAAACCATAAAAACCCAAATACCCTAAAAAACATCAAAAACCTATTAAAACCCACAAAATCCCTAAAACCCCTAAAAGCACTAAAAATAATAAAAGTCATAAAAGGCCCTAAAAATCCCTAAAACCCTAAAAAACACTAAATCCCATGAAAAATCATAAAAAACCCTAAATACCATAAAAACCACAAAACCCCCATAAAACCCCTAAAAATCACTACAAACTCTAAAACCCCTTAAAAGCCCAATAACATTAAAAAACACTAAAAACCATAAAAACCATAAAAACTCAAAAAAACCTAAAAAACCAGAAAAAACCAAAAAATCTTAAAACAAAAAAAAATCATGAAAACACATAAAACCCCTCAAAATACCTGAAATCACTAAAAACCATAAAAATCATAAAAAGGATAAAATACAAAAAAAATGAAAACATAAAAAACACTCAAAACCCTAAAACCCCCCTAAAAACAATAAAAACCCCATAAGACCATAAAAACCCTGAAACCCACTAAAAACTCTAAAACCCCTTTAAAACCATAAAATTGATAAAACACTCGAAAAAACCATTAAAACCCTAAAAACTGTAAAAAAAACCAAAAAGACCCTAAAACCCAAAAAAATCCATAAAACCCTAAAAGCCTGGAAAACCCTTAAAAATCTAAAAAATAACTAAAAACCAAAAAAAACCATTATTACAGTAAAATTCATAAAAATCACTAAAAATCCCTAAAATTTAAAAATCCAAAAAAACCTTATAAATCCTGAAAACCCCTTGGAAACCGAAAAAACCACTAAAACCCATAAAATATTAATACCAATAAAAACCCTAAAAATCCACTAAAAACAATACAATCCCATAAAACCAATAAATATGTTAAAAACTCTTAAAATCATAAAAACTCTAACATAACAAAAAAAACCCCAAAATGACCATAAAAACACAGAAAAACCATAAAAACCCTAAAACCCTAAATCCCCTAAAAACCCTGAAGACCAATAAAATCTATAAAAACAATAAATAAAATAAAAACCCTAAAAAAAGAACCCATAAAAACCCTGAATTTTTTTGAAAACCATAAAAACCTAAACACCCATAAAACCTTATAAAATCCTAAAAACCACTAAAAACTCTAAAACCCCAAAAAATGTTGAAAAAATATAAAAAATCATAATACCCTACAGAAACCTAAAACCCCCCAAAATACCTAAAACTAATAAAAAACCTTAAACCCCTAAAAACCTAAAAACAAAAAATATCCCAACACCCCCCCAATCCCTATAAACATAAAAAAACACTTAAAATCCTGAAAAAACACCTCCAAACCCTAAAGGCCCCTAAAAACATTAAATTTCAATAAAAACCCTTAAATCATAATAAATTTTTAAAAACAATTATAAAAATAAAAATGTTAAAATAACATTAAAAACCCAGTAAGACCCTAAAACCCTAAAACATCTGAAAAACCTAAAAACCCTAAAAACCATTAAAATCCCAAAAACCCAAAAAAACATTAAAAATATAAATCCCAAAAACTATATAAAAACCCATAAAAAATAAAAGATCCTAAATCTATGAAAACCACTGAAAAACCATAAAAACTGTACAAAACCCTAAAAACCCATAAAACACCTAAAAACCACAAAAACTATAAAAACAGTGAAAAACTTAAAAATGTTAAAAAAACTCATTAAACCCATAAAAATCATAATGTAATCAAAAAATTCCTAAAACCCAAAAAAAATACAAAAATCCCTAATAATAATAAAAAAACAAAAAACCACTAGAAACCACTAAACCCCCTAAAAATCCCCAAAACCCAAAAAACCTGTAAAAATCCATGAAAACATAATAACCCTCAAAACACATGAAATCCATAGAAACCCTAAAAACATGAAAACTATAAAAACACAAAAAACCCCTAAATACCCTAAAGGACCCTAAAAACCCTAAAAACCCATAAAACCCATGGAAACCCCTAAAAATCCATAGAATCTCAAAAATCCAAAAAAAACCATAAATTTTTTAGAAAAGCACTAAAATTCCCTGAAATTGTAAAAACACTAAAAATCCTAAAAATACCCTGAAAACCATAAAAACTTCTAAATGCATTAAAAATCTCAAAAAACTAATACAAACCCCAAAACGACTAAAAACTCCAAAAATTGATAAATTTCATAAACAATTTAAAAACTCTAAAAAACATTAAAAACCCTAAGAAACTCCAAAAACCCCAAAGAACCTAGAATGTCCTTAAAGCCGCTACTAAAAACCAAAAATCTTGAAAAAATTAAAAACCAAAGAAATCCTAAAAATAAATAAAATCTATAAAATACATAAAACCCCTAAAAACCTTGAAAACCCCTACAAACCATATAACTTTAAAATCCCATAAAAAACCTAAAACCAATAAAAACACTAAAACCCCTAAAATAATAAAAAATTCAAAACCCCTTAAAACCCCTGAAAACTCAAAAAACCCTTAAAACCCAAGAAGTTCTATAAATGAATAAAAACCATAATCCCTAAAAACAATAGAAAACCCCTTAAGATCTTCAATTCCCTAAAAATTATAAAAACCCCAAAACCCATTAAAATTCTAAAATGTCCCTAAAATTCCTTGAAAATGTAAAAAAACAACCAAAAACCATTAAAACCTCCTAAAAACCATAAAAACCTCTAAAAACAATAAAACCTGTAAAAACCCAAAAAACCAAAAAAAACCCAAAATACTCTAAACACCATGAATACCCCCAAAATCCCTAAAAACTCTCAAAATTATTAAAATCCCATAAAAATCATAAAAAATACATAAAATTACCTAAAATTGAAAAAGCCCTAAAATCCTAAAAAACATAAAAATAAACATAAACCCATAAAAACGCAAAACCCCACTCAAAAATCTAAATACCCTTCAAGCCCCTAAAAACAATAAATACTCTAAAAAACATTTAGTATCCAAAAAACTCAAGAAAACCTAAAAACACCAAAAAACCATAAAAACCTTGAAAAACTATAAAAACCATAAAACTCTTAAAAAAATATAAAACCCCATAAAAACCATAAAACCCATAAAAATTATAAAAAGACCATAATAATTTACGAAAACATAAAAATCCCTAAAAACATGAAAAACCCAAAAAAACCATTAAAACCACTAAAACCTTGTAAAATCCTAAAAATCCATAAAAACCCTAAAATAGTTGGAAACTCTAAAATTTTTAGAAACCCCAAAAAATGATAAAAACACTAAAAACCATTTAAAACCCTAAAAACTCAAAAAATACTGAAACCCTAAGTACCCTATAAACCATGGAAAACCATAAATCCCTTTAATACCCTATAAACACTTGAAAACTCCGAAAAACCATAAAAACCAAAAAAATCCTAAAAATCCTTGAAAATACATGAAAATGAAAATACCTTAAACCCTAAAAACTCCCAGAAAACCATAAAAACCCACAAATCCCTTTAACCCTCTACAAACCCTAAAACCCCACTAAAAACTCTAAAACCCATAAAAACATTCAAAACTCTATTGGGTCCAGAGAAATTTTCAAAGGGTAATCAAATACTCCCAGGGATTTAGTAATGGAAGGAAAAAAAATTGAATAACTAATTGAATATAAAATGCTGATAAAGCCAAATATTTGGAAAAGCAAAGTAGAGTCTCCATGAATAAAAGCTCCTTTATAGACCACTACATTTCAGGGCATTTTGTGGTTTCAAGAAGAATCTTCAAACTAACCAGTTTACAGGACAATGATGTTGATGCCAATCCCACACATATGTTCTCTTAAGAACACAAATGGTTCATGGGAGAGATAGATATGAAGGCATCAATTGAATGAAACAAGTCCATTTGCTGGAACAAGGCAGTAATTTCTGCTACTATGGATGATGACCTCACACCCCACTGATAGAGTCATCCATGAACTGTGTTGCTCTCGTGGGCCTCCACAAAAGACTCCGAATGGCCCACCTATCTAGTTCATCCACCTCACTATAAAAGGACCCCAAGGGGGACTGAATAGGATGACATTTTTATGGAGGACATGAGTGATGGAAGGAACAAAATAATATAACACCACAATGATAGAATCATTCTAAGATTCCTTGTAGGTGTAACCCACCACATAGCTTTAAATTAGGAAATTTAATACTAATTGAAAGATCGTGAAAATTGTTTTCTTCGAGGATGAATTTCCTATGAAACATAGAAACAATTCTCATTCTTCAACCTAGGGTCCCACATAACAATATGCTATGTGGGTTGAATCCTTCACCGTGTAACAAAACACTAAGCAGACAGAACTCAATGCCATGTAGAAAAACACTATTTGGGTGAAACCTAGTTCCATGTAGAAAAATGCTACTTGGACTAAATCTAGGTCCACATTCCACCATAGTACGTAGAAAAAACCTTCAATTGTATAAAAAATAACACTTGGGGAAAACCCCAGCCCTTATAAAGAAATTGTACACATATCAGGGTATTCACGGGTGTTCCACCGAATGGATTCAATCATTTCCTTCCATTTCCACCACATCATTTATATCCCCTCCATGAATAAGTCAAACAATAATAGGCCAAAGTCTCCTCCAAAGACACCATATCAATAAGATAAAACCATCGAGTGCATCAATATTCCCTTTATTGTTTACATACCCATGGTAACTAAAGTCATGTGAGAAATACGCACAATAAGGTAAACCCTCATAGTGTCCCTATATTTACCTTCCCATTTTAATGCATGATCCATCTTCATGATTCTCATATGTACCTACCCATTCTATGAATTAAGGGTAATCATTGGTCTTTCCCTTCGATTAGTTCCAGTGATAAATAATGTACATCACATTTTCATTCCCCTTTGATAAGGAATCATGATCCTCCACTTTCGTAGAACCAATATCTGGACACTCCATCTGAGGTAAGCCCCTAGAATCCCTTTAGGGAAGTGTTGTATCCCTGACATCTTCTTTTATCATTCTCCTCCTTTTCCACCTATGGAGAATTAAAAGGGTTTTTTTTGTTGGATATAATGATTCCAATATTTTTCACACCGATCATGATGCACGTGGGCTTAGATATTAGGGAAATATCATGGAATATTCACAATTAACACAACTAATTGAGCTATGAGAACTCTAATTCCAACTATAACAATGATTATTAAAACTCTTGCTTATTTCCTTAGGTAAACTGGTTCTTCCCTCAAAATTTATGTCCCAAATCATGCCTCATTAATGGGAATCTCCCAAGCATAATGAACAAATAGTGACTTGAATGGTCCTCCTCTAAAGTGTGAGTCTCAATCTTCCTAAACTCTATGGGCTTTGATTCCAAAAAAATTGGGATACATAGGAAACTTCCATTAGGTCCAAACCCATATACCATATCGGCCCTAATGTTCTTCGGGACAGATCCCTGGTATGGTCAAATTCTCCTAGAATGGTACATCTCTTATGGGTTCCTTGAGCTGTTGCGATGTAATTCCAACATTAAATCTTGACTAGGCATTTTTTCCAAGATGTTATCACCACAATACAATACACTACATGGTTGGGTCCTTGTGACATGACCCTATAAGGTGACATGTCTAGTTTCATGGCATATATCTATATGGCTTTTTATTCCTCTCATGAGGATATGTATGTAACCCATCACATGGGTTTGATCCCTACATCGAAGCATCTCTTCCCCCTTGTATAAGGATAAACATAAAAGTTCCCCATCACATGAATTAAACCATAATTGTCTTAGTTAAATACCAATGGATTTCCAATTTTTCCAAAAAAATAGTAACATTGATGAAGAAACATGGATATACAAAGATATCCTCATTAAAGGAGAAAATCAGATACATACAGAAGATTCCAGACGCATGCATATTTATGATTGATCATGCGGCCTAGGGGTAATCTGCAGACACATGCATAGGAATGAACCAAGGATTAAAAATATATGAGAATAGCATAAATCTATAAAAGAGTATCAGAATAGGAAGTAGTTCCCCCAAAAGGGTGTGATGACCCATAGTTCCTATCCTCAGGATCAATGTGATTCCTTAAGTGTTCTTAGTCAAATCATCCAACAAACACCTAAATTTGGAAAGAGAATCCATAAATCATGGATGTGAGAGCCATTGGGTGTTTCTGTATACATGAATAAACCTATTGGATACTATCAAAAGAACTTGTATCCAACATGGAGAGATTTCAAAAAAAACATAACCCCCTGCAACCACTCATTGGACCCAACATGCTTCGATTCGAAACCAAGTGGGGAGTCTAATGTGAATTACTTAACTGTGGAACCTCCTTCATAAGATAAAAAGGATATATTACCCAGTACCCATTAGACCAATTTTTTCTTAGTAAAACAAAAGTATTCATGTCAAAACAAAAATGGTTAACCCGAAATGAATCTGTCACCTAGGTGGTGGTGTTACCCCACCTCAATCCCCTACCATATCCAATGGAAAAGAGGTCCAAGAAAAAACATCAACTATACATGTGGTCGTTAGATGCTACATTGAAAGGGTTTTTTCTGTACTTGTCACGTACATTTTAGGTAATTCGTATATCTTCCTTAAATCTAATGGAATCATGATAGTTTTCTCAGACACATGCATTAGTGACAACACATGCGGCTGAGTCCTCAATGAAGAAGAGGATCTCATCGCCCATCCAGTGCCTTGAATGATGGGTTTAAAATGCACTACTCAGGGAGTACCATTAAAATGCTACACTCCCCACTATGGAGGCAGTAAGGAAAGCCCTCCAGGCCATAAATATGAGCAGACCTGCCACTTAGTAGTGGTTGATGATCCAAAACCGGGAAGCTCAACTTGTCATCTACAATCATTTCAGAAGCCTATCCTTGAAATGTGATAATGAATACCTCCCAAATCTTTAGGATGTATATGATTTTGTTTCCAATGACTTCATACATACTAAATAGGGTTCCCACTCAAGGGACTCTACCAGAATATGTCACTATCAATGTTGTGTGACCCAGTATCCTTATTCTTAATAGGATGTCACACTGAGGGATCCTACTGAGGTTCAATGAACACCGGTACCCTTGGATTCCCTCCAAGGTATGAAAACATATAAAAGAACATTTAATCATCCTGGTTACTGATGAAGATATCCACCATGAAAATATAAAGTCATAATATGGTTAGACATACAATCCCTCTCCCTCTTCCAAATTGTTCCATGGATATACGGCGACATCCTACTAGCAGACGCATATCCTCGTTCACTCTTATGAATCCCACCATAAATATATTGTTTCACACAATTATAAAGTGAAAATTCCCACTAATTCTCACCAAGACCACTACAAATATAGGGAATAAAAGTATATGTAGATTAAAATCCTTGTTGATGTTCATGATGTCCGCCATCCAAATAGGATGGAGAACAAGAGGCAAGAACATATCCCTACCAAGGAATACGAATCCCATCAATAAAATATGGGGATAATAAAGTATGGGAAGAGTCAAATTCCTAGCCCTGCATATTATGACCACCAATCAAATACGGTTGAATTCAAATATAGGTAGATTAAATTCCTACAGATTCATATCAATCCCTTAAAACTAATACAACGGAAAATGAGGAGATAAAAAATCCTTCTTGAAAATTTGAATCCCTTCATCCAAAAAGGATAAAAGTCAAAGAAAATAGCTAGCCTATACTAGCCCTAAATCGAGGGTAGACTAATTACTCTTCCCCAAAACAGGAGAACTCCCAGTACCCACTTGCAAGCCATGGAAGACTAGAGAAGGAATAATCTTTTGCTCTAATATCAGAATGGGTATATATTCTTATTCCATAAAAATATGTATCTCAACACATTCTGGAAATGAAGGAGGATTAGACATAAATTCCAGATCATATCCTATAGACCTATCAAGATGTAATCACCTCAGCGTCAATATCAAGGATTGGGGGCTACAACCCCATATTTCCAAGTGGGGCGGCTCATTCACAAAATAAGATAGTCACTTTGGAGTATACCTACATCCATGATCTGGTCCAAGAGGGTCGATGGGCATATTTTGCGATACAAGGACCACTGGAATGGGAACAAACACCCATTCCAATTGGGGGACACCATTCCACCACAATGGCCACTACAGGATTGGTATATATCCCTTTCATAACTCAATATACTTTTCGGAGTATCCTGATGGCATCATATGGACATACCAAATAGAAACCTTAATATAAAGGTCATTACCCAAAGCAAGCGTCACCAATATCCCACAAGAGAGTGCCCAAAAATGAAACATTCCCAAAGGAAAATGGAAAATGAAGAGCACATTCATTGTCCTACTCGGTTGGATGTCATATGTATTGATTCTATAAAGAACATATCAATAGAGGAATCAGATCCTTTCAACCCATTGAAAAATTATGGGAGTGGTAGTAGAAGTTGTTAATGACCTCCTCATAATATTATTACCATCAGCTCTAAAGGTCCTCCACAAATCACCCATGTGGGATTACTTTGTGGGAAAAAATGTACAATCATGAGATATTATCTCTTGATGAGTGTATTGGTATCACTCCCCCTAAGCATAAGATCAGACAAAAATAAGGTCCTCCCCTTACTGTCATCCACCCTAATGATCCTCCCCAGGGTATATGCTGCATAAATGCTCCTTGCATTTAGATGTCAATCTATGATGGTAGTCCATTCCATGATCAAAGTCACTAAGAAGTCCCTCCCGAAAGAGAAATCAAGCAACATAAAGGTCCTCCCTTTGTTGGATCTCATACAAGAGGTCCTCCCCCGGATGCACACCATATATATTATCTATGAATCTAGAAATATATCTATGATGGTAGTCCTCTCCATGATTGCAGTCACTACAAACGCCCTTCCCCCAGTGACATCAAGTAGAAAAATGTCCTCTTCTTACTGTGGTTCACCCTGAAGGTCCTCCCTAGGGTATATGTCGTAAAACTTCCCCCTATATTTAGACATTAAGCAATGATTGTAGTCCTTGACACCACGACCTCAGCTATAGTGGCCCTCCCCACAGTCAACATTCACACTGGAAAGAAGGTCCTCCCCTCACCGAACTATTCATGAGAAAGCCCTCATATCATGAGGCTCTTGGAAAGATGGAGTCTGAAATGTTATATACTGTTTCTACGAAGGAAAACATTATTTCATAGTCATATGATTGTCCAAGGTCATGCTCATATTTTGATCCAACCCTATACCATTCATTCATTGATGAGACCCCTACTTTGCCTAATGATGTGGATAAAATCCTTATGTAGCATCCAAGATAGGAATATAAAGAAAATGAGTGTCTAGAAAATGATAAAAATAATTTGTTTCTCAGGAGAAGAAAATTTTCCAGGGATGAAATACCAGTTATGTTTGGTCCCACAACCACTTCTTAGTTTGATATACCGAGAGATTTTTCTGAGTAATGCACACATAACATACATCTAAATATCTAAAAAACTCTACACCATATTAAAGAAAAGTATTTACTAGATAATGGGTATACAGAAAATGTCAATATATTTGGGGATATTCACCGTCAAATTGACCTACAATATATTCTATTTACACAAAAACCATAATTTATGTGGTGGATTAGATATCTTGAATTTGTTTTCCTCCACTGACTACACAATTTTCATTGACATATTGGAAACCCAGCATATAGTGTTCATATTCATGGTTGGGGAGAGCATGGAGCAGTACAGTTTACCCGACATCCCATCTAGAAGAACCCATTATAAATAAAATCATGTAATATCATTATCCCAAGATGATGATCAAATTAAATCCTTGTTCAATAAAAGAATCATTCTCGATAATAACTGACCTTAAGTATGTCACAATAGTGTCAAGCCCGATAAGAACGATCCATTGAAAAACTCTTGAACCAGGCAACTAAGAACATCCAAAGGGATTCTCAATTAAAGTAATCCAAACATCAAGAAATGTGCATGTCCCCAAAATAAAGTAATTCACTTGCAGTCCCTGCACCATATCTGTGTCACCATTTAACGAGAATACATGGGAACAATAAATCCACAATCATAGTAGCAACATCTGTAGTACAGTATCAGTCCCATCCCACAGGGCTGGGGGAATTTTTAACAAAAAAATTCCCCTATAAGACTAACAAATATGGGTCAAGGCATAGTAAAAAGATAAGGGGAGAAACCCCATCCCACAGGGGTGAGGGAATTTTTACCTCAACTACCCGCCTAGTGGATGTCATTATTTAACCACATATGGAGGAAAATTAATAAAGAGGCCTCCCATTCCATCTCATCTTGTGATTCATTTCTTCCGTAGGGGAGGCATACAATAAGGTCATATAAGGGATCCCTTCTAGATACCCTTTCCTATGAAATCTAAAGAGGATCTTAGAATGAAAGGAGAAAATATAGTTAAGGATAAAAAAACTCTCATACACTTTAGTAACTAATATGGAACCCACCAGAATTATGCATTAGTAAATATTGAGGAAATCAATCATATAGACCATGATAAAAATGATGAAAATGTGAATGAATAGGGAGAGGATGGTTCCATCCATAATCTTATCCACACCAAACATGGAGGTGTTAACACCCAAAATAAAAGGGCCACCCTAAATTTGGTTACTCCATCTGTCAATCCCTCACTACCTCTAAAAATAACCAATAACCAGAATGAAAAAAATAATTTCATATACGAACTACCTCCCCCCAATGAGAATGAGTCCCCAATGCTCGAATAGAGATTTGATCGATAAGAGGAAGAAATGAATGTGTTGAGGTGAATAAACATTGAGGTTCTACCATGAAGCCATCCTGTTAGATATGTTCCCCAGGTAGAGCTTCAACATACCCTTCAAGCATGTGTGTCTCTACCATAAGGGCTCATCCTAGTAAATAAATCAAAGCTAGAAAGCTCATCTAAGGTATCACTAGGACTGTTAGTATATCTAAACCCACTCCTAGTAGGATGTTAAAATTTACCTTTCTTAAGGAAATAACCTGAACAAATTCTAGAAAATTCATAAAGGATTCCCTCGACTGAGTATTCTCCTTAAGTACCAGCAGCACCAACATGGCAAAATTTCACCCCCGTTGCACCATATGAAGCTCAGGTCCAACAAGAAACACATCAAGGGATCAAGAATACCATTGAGTCATTAACAGCTCCATTAGAATCCATGAAAGGGAGGCTAGATCTGATACAACTAGAATGGAAACCTTACCCAGCCTAGGTGAGTATCTTTTTACCATCACAAAATGTCATGAACCCCATATTCCCTATATTCAATGGACCAGGTTACCCAAAACAACATCTAATTCATTATTCATGTTATTTTGATCCCATGATAGGGAAACCAGAGCAACAAGAAGTAGTAAAACTCATATTCTTCATGTGAACCCTATAAGGTTTAGCCTTTGCATGGTATACCAGTTTTCCAGCTCAGTCAATAATAGGATGGGACGATCTCCAGTATAATTTTTCTTCCATATCGCATAAAAATTTCCACAAACAATAATTAGTGACTATATGAACTGAAAATAGTGGGAAAATGAAATATTCTCATATTTCATTGCCATATGGAAAGGCCTGACCTACTCTCTAAATTGACTGCTACCTCAAGATGAGATGCATTCTATATTCCTCAATACTCTCAAGGAGAAGATGTGAATTCCACACATCCTTGTAAAATATATGAGTGGGTTTTAGGATTTATCTATAAATTTAAAAAGGATAGATTATTCCTTATAGTGGACTAATATCAATTCCCAGGAAGCCCCCATCAGCCCCAGGGAAAAGAGTGAGAAGAGCTGAAGTGGATTCTTTTACACTTAAGCCACCCCAGCACCAACCCCAGCTTTAAGGCCTACACTAAATTGTGCAGGGCCCTCTGGACATCAACATCAGCCTCCATCTCATTAAGACAAGAAAAGGTGACCTGTGGTAAATCAATTCAAGGAATGAAGGAATAAGATTTATTCATTTTGAGATGACCAGTTCTATGGCTACTTTGTAGACACCGTGAACTACAACTTTCTCCAGCTACTAGAACCAAAGAGGACTGATGAAGTAGGTCTTGATGACCTCATAGATTATTGTACCTTCCACCAGATACTAGGAAATATCATTAAGGTGTTTTTCTTCTTCAAGGGCCTCTGACAAAGAATGATAAATTCTGTGTAGGTCAACCTGGGACCGCCACTAGCACAAGTGGAATATGTTTCCACCACTGACCCAGACGAAAGAGAGGAGTGGGAAAAAGTTTTTAGCAAAAGGGAGAAAAAGATCAATAGATGGATGGATCGAAAAATAGTTGATAGAGCTAATTGAATAACCCAAGCCTAGTTGATGAAACTTATTGTGCCTCCAACGGTCCCCATTGAATTGTAGATGACATCCTTATCCCCACAATCCCTTAAATATCAGTTGGACCAAGTTTATGAAGATGAACCCATTACAATGCCAATGTTGGCATTGATGCTCTCTGATTTTATGCCATCTAATCTAAAGAGATGTGGACTTCCCCACGAAAAAACTCCACCAAAGGAAGTCAATCTAGAAGAATCATCTTCATATGAGGAATTCATTTTTGGATCCATTAATGTCATCCACTTAATGGACTCTTTTGCCGTTGGAGACTATGTATATGAACCTAAGTTCCCAACACCCTATCAGGGAACTAGAGGAAGAGTCCAAAGAAGTCGGGGATACCAAAGAATATGTAGTAAAGGTAGAAACCTAATTCTTAGTTCCACCCCTAATGAAACCATCAATGTTGTAGAAACTTTTGGAAGAGCCCTTCAGTGGACCCAATGGGAGAAGGAAAATTACCCTACCCCCACTGGAAGATACTATGGCATGATCATCATTGAATACCTATCCGAAGAGAAACAAGTTCCTAACCGCACAAAGCATGTAGGAAGACCTGCCCAACAAAATTCACAAAGTAAATAAGCACCATTATATCTTGTCCTAGGGACCAGTCCATCTTCCCTCAATGCTCAAGCCCATGAATTTATTGTGAAATAGAATCCCCAGGTTGGAAGTGTTTGCCTTTAGATAAAAAATATGACTTTCAAAAACAATTTCCATTAGTATAATCTAAGTTTTAAATCCTAAAACCCTAAAATCATTTACAATACTAAAAATCAAAAATACCCCTAAACATCATGAAAACCCATAAAACTTTTAAAGGAACCTAAAATTCATAAAATCTCTGAAAACCATAAAACCCCTAAAAAACTTGAAAACCTCTAAAAGCCCATAAAAATAGTAAACCACTAAAAAATATTAAAACCCTTAAAACCATAAAACGAATTTAGAACTCTAAATACAATAAAATACATTGAGATTTCAAAAAACCCCTAAACCACTAAAACCCCATAAAAAGCCCAAAAATACCCTGAAAGTATCTAAAAACTCTCAAAATCCATTAAACCCCCAAAAAACCCTAAAAATCATTAAAATTGAAAAAAATCACAAAACATCCAAAAAAAACACAAAAAACCCTAAAATCATGAAAAACTCTAAGAAAATCCTTAAAAACCTTAAAACCGTCAAAAAATTATAAATAGTCCTAAAATCCTAAAAAACATTAAATACCCTAAAAACCATAAAAACCCTAAAACCGCGAAATGTCCCTAGAAAATCCTAAATGCACTAAACAACAATAAAAACCCCAAACCCCCTAAAATCACTAAACTACCACAAAAACATGAAAACCCCAAAAATTAATAACATGTATTCAAAACCTAAAGACCCTAAACACCACTAAACATATCAAAAAATATCAAAACATTAAAAAACCCTAAATAAACCTAAAATATTAAAAAAACTAAAAACACAGAAAATACTAAAAAACACTAAAAATCCCCCAAAACCCAAAAAACCTAGAAATATTAAATGACTGTAAAATTCTAAAAACCCCGGAAACCCACAAAACCCCCAAAAACCCCTAAAAACATAAAACTCCAAAACCCACTAAAAACTCTAAAAACCATTAAAACCCCAAAAAAGTTTAGAAACACTAAAAAACGTATAAACCCTACAGAATCATAAAAACACTAAAACCCCAAAAAACAATAAAACCCTAAAACACCAAAAAAATCATGAAACCCCTAAAACACTAAAAATCCACAAAAACCATAAAAACCCTAAAAACCCTAAAAATCATTAAAAATACCTAAGAATTCATAAAATCGTAAAAATCCTTAAAAACCACAATGAAAAATTCTTAATATCCTTAAAATGAAAAAGATATTAAAAATGTCTAAAAATACTAAAAAACATTTAAAACCCAAAAATCATTAAAAACCCATAAACCCATAAAATCCCTAAAAATCCTAACAAAACATTAAAAACACTAAATGATCCAAAAATCCCAAAAAACACAAAAGATCATAAAAAATCTTAAAACCCCAAAAAACTATTATAAACCCTAAAAACCTAAACAACACCTAAAACCCAATAAACCCCAAAACATTAAAAAATATAAAATAATATGATAGTCCTAAAAACCCTAAAATAATGATAATCCTAGAAACCCAGAAAACCAAAAATCTCTTAAAAACCATAAAAACCTTAAAAACAATATATACCACTAAAAATTTAAAATCCCTTTAAACCCCTAAAAAAAGTAAAAATGCTAAAAACCTTAAAACCTAAAAAATCATAAGAAAGTTCCTAAACACCCCTAAAAATCCCTAAAAACATAAAATACCTAAAAACCTTATAAAACTCTAATAAAATCCCTAAATCCCTAAAAACTATAAATAATATAAAATACCCTTAAATTCAAAACAACTTTAAAAAAATGAAAAAACCATAAAACCCCTAAAACCATATAAAAACCTTAAAACACTCAATAACACCAAAACCCCCAAAAACCCCTAAAATAATATAAAAAACATAAAAATAATAAAAAATAGTTAAAACCACAGTAAACCCAAACAACCGCAATAAACCAAAAAAACAATAAAAAATGTTCAAAAACATAAAATACCCCTAAATTCAAAAACCCACTAAAAATCTCAAAAAATACTAAAAATCCTAAAAACCATAATAAATACCAAAACCCATAAAAAATTTAATAATTTTAATATGACTCAGAAAAACCTAAAAACCACAACCCCCATCCCCCCCAAAGACATTGAAAATCCATAAAAGCCCTAAAAATAAATAAACTATAAATGTTCTTAAAAATCATAAAAAAATAATAAAAAAACTCCCAAAATCATAAAAACCATAAAAACCCAAAGAAACCCTTAAAACCTAAAAAACCATAAATTTTTTTAAAACCCTTGAAATCCTTAAATACTATAAAAACCCTAAAAGATGTAAATATAATAAAAATCCATAAAAAACAGAAAATAATAAAAAACCCTAAAAACCTAAAAGCCCTTACTAAAAATCCATAAAACCCTATAAACTCCAAAAAACAAGGAAACCCTAAAAATATGAAAAAAACATTAAATTCAAAAAACCATTAAAAACGAATATCCCTGATGATACCCTAGAAGACCATAAAAAACTACACAAACATAAAACATAAAAGGATCATAAAAACCTAAAACACAAAAAATCCGTAAAATCTCATAAAAACCCAAAAAACCCAAAACAACAATGAAAAACCCAAAAAACCCATAAATTTATTAAAAAGCAAAAAAAAACCCTAAAACCCCTTGAAACTCCTAAAACACTAAAAATACAAAAAAAACCATAAATATAATGAAAACCCTAAAAACTATAAAAAGACCCTAAAAACCCCAAAACCCCTAAAAACTATCAAACCCCTGAAAAAATTAAGAAACCCTAAAAACCCATAAAAATAAAAATAAAGCCACTAAAAACCCTAAAACCATAAAAATATTTAAAATCCCTAAAAATTTAAACACCCATTAAAACATTGAAAACCCCTAATAATATATATAAAAAACTAAAAACTACAAAAAATTATTGAAAACCCTAAATATCCTAAAAAATATTTAAACCTGTTAAAACAATAAAAACCCCTAAAACCCCTATAAGACCCTTGAAAGCCCTAAAAACACTAAATGAACCTAAAACTCCTAAAAACCCTCAAATACCATAAAACCATAAAAACTAATAAAAATACTAAAAATTATAAAGAACCCCAAAAATTCCAAATAACACTAGAAAACATGAAAAACCCTAAAATACCCCTAAAACCCTAAAACCCCCAAACCCCTAAAATAGATGAAAATCCTTAAAACTCTAAAAAATCATGAAAACTATAAAAACCCTAAAATATTATTGAAAACTATAAAATTCCCTAAAATATTAAATACCCCTAAAACCCCATAAAATACTAAAAACACTTAAAACTATAAAAACCCTTTGAATCCCTAAAAATGTTAAAAATTATAAACAACATAAATGCTAAAAAACTCAACAAAAGGTTAAAACCCAAAAAACCCCTAATAATCCTTAAAAAAACTCAAAATCAACAAAACACAAAACCCCTAAAAACCATAAAAATCCTAAACTATATAATAAAATACCATAAAATTTAAAAACCCAAAAAAATCCCTAAAACCCATAAAAACACTAAAACCCCGAAAAGATCCTAGAAAACGATAAAACTATAAAGATCCCTAAAAAACCTAAAAATCTTAAAAACTATTAAAACCCTAAAAACCTAAACAACCACAAAAATCGCAAAAAAAACCCTAAAAACATTATAAAACCTTACATAACCCTAAAACCATAAAAACCCTTAAATCCCATAAAAACACTAAAAACCCCAAAAATTACATAAGATATCCCGATAACCATAAAAACCCTATGAACATTAAAAAGGTGCTAAAAACACAAAAAAACCCCTTGAAAACCACAAACCCCCCAAGAACCGTAAAAACCCTTAAAACCCATAAAAACCAATAAAACCCTAGAAAACCCCATAAAACAACTAAAAACTCTAAAAAACATTAAACCTCTAAAAACATTAACAAATCTAAAAATCATTAAAACCTTTAAATTCTCAAAAAAAATCATAAAACCTCCTAAAAACCATAAAACCCCTATAAACAAAAAAACCGAAAAACCCCTAAAACCCTTCAAAATAAAAAAAACCTAAATAACCGAAAGAAACTATAAAATCATAAAAAATACCTAAAAATATAAAAAACCTAAAAACCATATGAAAAATACATAAAAACCTAAAAATCCAAAAAGTTATAAAAATACCTAAAATTAATAAAAAAAACCTTAAAACACTAAACACATTAAAAAACACTAAAACCCTTAAAAGACCCCATACGATCCTTAAAACACTAATGGATCCTAGAAAAAATAAGACCCTAAAAGATCATAAAAACCCTAATGCCTTAAAACTCTTGAAAGCCATCAAAAAACCTAAACAACCCCTAAAAATCAAAAATAGCCCAAAAAATTTAAAAACATACAATACCCCTAAAAAACTAAATTAAAATAATACCTGAAAACATTAAAAATACTAAAAACCATAAAAATTTGTGAAACCCGTAAAAAAATTAAAATTTACCTAAAAACATAAAAATCCCTAAAACCCATAAATACCCATAAAAAACTTAAAACACCATAAAAACCGTAAAACCCCTCAATTTCCTAAAATCATTTCAGACCCTAAAATTCAAATTATAAAGAGAGTTGTGAAAATCCTTGAAAGCATAAAAGACCCTAAAAACCAAAAAATCCTTAAGAAAAATCTTTAAACCCTAAAAAAATTACCCTAAAATCTCAAAAAAGATCTTAGAAATCTATAAAAATACTAAACATCACTAAAAACATTAAAAACTCTTAAAAATACTAAAACCCTAAAAATCCCCTAAAAACATAAAGGACCCTAAAAACCCTAAAAACCCTAAAAAAATAAAATGCATAAAAATTATCAAAATCCCTAAAACCTTGAAATTTTAAAAAGACCCAAAAACAATAAAACCCCTAAAAACCGTAAAACCCCTAAAAACCTTTAAAACCCTAAAAATACATAAATAACCTAAAAACCACAAAAAATTAAATCCCCTAAAAAGGATAAAATCTATTAAAACATTAAAAACCCTAAAAAATAAAAACCCAAAAAAACCATAAAACCCTTGAAACCCCTAAAAACCACAAAATCACTAAAAAACAAGAATTTATTAAAACCCATAAATTTCATGGAAATGTAAAAAACCCTAAAACACTAAATAATGTAAGAAAAATACGTAAAACCATAAAACTCCAAAAAAAATATAATAACCCCCTAAAAATTATAAAAAACACATAAAACCCTAAAAATCGTAAAAAAACTCTAAAACCATAAAAACCCTAAAACCTCTAAAAACCCTAAAACCTCTTAAATACCATAAAAAATAATCAAACGCAAAAAACTAAAAAATCCAAAAAACTCAAAAACCAACTAAAAACATTACAACAATGAAAATTCTAAAAACCATGAAATTCTCGAAAACCCTAATAAATACAAAAAAAATAAAAATATACCAAAAACCCCAAAAAACCAAAAAACCCCAAAAAACCATAAACAACCCTTAAATTCAAAAAAATTATTAAAACCCTTAACACCCTCAAAACATTAAGAACAGTAAAAACCTTAAAACTATAAAAAACTCTAAAAACATTAAAATACATAAATACCCTACAAAATCAGAAAACCCCTAAAACAATTAAAATAAATAAAAACCCTAAAACCCCTAATCGCTATAAAAAACATAAAAAATCCGTAAAATTCCCTAAAAACCTAAAAACCATTGAAATCTCAGAAAGACACTATGAAAAAACCCTAAAAACAATAAAAAAACTGAAACACCTAAAATACCCAAGAAAAACTTAAAAATAATAAACAACCATAAAAACTATAAAAATCCTAAAATACCATAAAAACCAAAAAAACAAAAAAACTCCAAAAATCCAAAAAACCCCTAAAATCATTAAGAAACCTAAAGTACCCCTGAAACCTTAAAAACATGTAAAACCCATAAAACACTGAAAATCATTAAATAGCCAAAAATTTCTGAAAAAAACCTAAAATCCCTAATTTTTTTTAAAAAAGATCCAAAAAACCCAAAAAAACCAAAAAACCCAAAAAACCAAAAAACACCATAAAACCCAAAAACTCCCCATAAAAATTCATAAAACCTGTAGAAATAACTAAAAATCCAAAAAACCTTAAAACACCCAATACATTAAAAACTATAAAAAACATAAAAAACTAATACGTTTGGGTTCTCGGTTGTGCTATCAAAGCTATATAGAGCCCCATGATCATGGTGGTTTTGTTGTTATGACTTGTAAATTGGGTCTCCTGGTGTTTTGGTAGGCTTTCCATTTCTAGATGGTTTATCTCGATTGGGTTCTTGCCAAATGTTTTTAGGGGTTGTCTGTTATTTGGATGGTGCAGTTGAATTTTTTTTCAATGTGGGTGATATAAATTCTTCTTCATGGTGTGGTTTCATCCTGGTGGTGCTTGTGGATGGTTTGGAGTGCCATTGGTTTCTAATCATGGGTTATTTGGTTGGTGGTGTGGTTTCCTTGTGGCATCTATTCGTTCTACTATGGGTTCACATAGTTTTTCCCTTGTCGATGTTGGGTGTACATTGGTGCCCATGGTATGTTATCGATGGTTCATTGGATAGAGATGCTAGAGTCATAATGTTTTGACTGTTGTTTCTATGGCCACTACTTTGTTATGAGGTTTGATATTTTGCGGTTATTTTTGGTAAAAGATGTGATTTTTTCGACGATGGGGGTCTGACATCGATGCTCCTGGCTCATATTTTTATTTCTAGATCATTATTAATTGCCTCACATACAACAATGCTGTGAAGGATGGATTATCTGGTCCACTTTATTTTTTTGACCATATTTGTCGAATCTTGTGGTTGTTGATGGCATCAGGTTTCAGTCGCTTTTAGGTGACAAGAGCACATGGGGTGTCACGAGTCTCGTGGGTTGCCTTCAAGTGCCCAGTTCATTGGCTATATTTATTTTTCTATTCCTGGATCGATGTAATGTTTTCATGGTCATTGTCTTTTGGTATCTTTTTTTGTTTCCATGTTTAGGTCGGACGTTTTCTGGTGGTTCTTTATAGCTTGTTTGAAAGTGATGGATTTTACTTCGATTGTTATTGCAGGGATCTTAGCTAGTGTTGTGTTTCTTAGGATCATTGAAATTTGAAATTTTCTTAGTAGTGAATCCATTTCACCTTTATCAACATTGGTTTTTTTGGTGATTATGGTTTAGCCAGTTTTTAGGTTGAATATTCATTGACCACTATCTCTTCAGAGATTGGTAGTTGGTTTGTTGTATGTCGTTCCTCCTGGTTCACGAGATTCCATCTAGATGTCTCCAAATTGCTGGATGATGTCTCCAGGTTCAAGGTTGGAGGATTTCTTAGTTGCATCATCAACATCCACTTTTCATTGGGAGGATCATTCGTATTCATTTGTCCTCATTGGAGAGTTTTCCTAGCAATTCTCATGATTTGGTCTGCTGGCGATTGCGGTTGCTATCGGCTGGGTTGGGGATTTAGCCAGGCATTACTCTTGTGGATTCATTCTTGATCATTATTGGTGATGTTTATATTGGGTTTTAATGGTCTTAATCATAGTTGTCTTGATTTTTTTGGGGGATTCTGGCATCGCATGTCTTCTACTATGAGGGGAAAGCATGTTGTTACTGGTTTGGAGGTGTGGGTGTTGCTAGGACCATGGGGATTCCTGGATAATCGCACTACTGGGGTATAGGATTTTGTAGGAGTTCGGTCTAGGGTTGTATAATATTGATGGGGTTCCGGTCAGAGGTTAGTGGGGAGTGGATCTGGATGGATACAGACCGAGATTGATTATTTCATTGGGGTATTTTTATGGTGGATTTTAAAGAAATGATCTCATTCTTATATTTACTCCAAGGTCTACTTCTATGTGGAGCATGGTCTTCTAGTTGGTGGCTTTTGGTCACTGGAAGTGGGTGTAGGGTTGGGGGTGTTGCTTAGATAGTGTTATGGGTTGATGGGATTATATGCTTCCGGTGGTGGTGTTGGTGCTGGTGGTGATGCAGGGTGATTCTTGGTTGGCACATCTTGGATAATGCGGGGTTTACATGGATGATACAGGTGTAGGGTTGGGTTGATTCTTGGTTGGTGTTTCGGGGTATTGATAGCTGATGCGAGTGTTGGGAATGATGGATCTAATGTGGGTTCTTGGGGGTGTCTATGATGGTTTCCAGTATAGGGTGCTACATGGCTAGTTCTGTAGGATGGTGAGAGCTATTACGGGGTTCTGAGAGTTAATGAGGGATAGGGGTGCTACTTGGCTAGTAGTAGAAGGAGCTTCTAGGAGATTAGGGTTGTTATTTTGGTTATTTGTTTGTGTGGCTGGTGGAATTTTTTTGTAGGATGGCAGAGTGGTGTGGGTTATTTATGGTGCTCTGGTATTGTTGGGCTTCATGAGATTTCTAATGATTTTACTGGCATTAGGATCTGGGGTTTGATTTTTTTAGCTTTCTTAGGCCTATTTTCTATACTACTGTTGTTTTGGGCGTTTGGGCCATTCGTTTCACCCTTATTGTGATTTTTTTATAATTTATTTCATTTATTTTTATGTATTACATTCTATTAGCCTTGTAACAAACTATAAAACCCCAAAAATTACACAAAAAATCCTAAAAACCCTAAAAACCTCGAAAACCCATAAAACCCATCCAATTCCTAAAAATCCAAAAAACCCTACAAAACATTAAAATCCTAAAAAGCCACTAAAAATCCCAAAAAAGGAAAAAAAATTCATAAAAATCATGAAAATCCTAGGAAAAATCCCTAAAACACTAAAAACTCCCAAATATTCTATAAAACCATAAAATTCCAAAAAAAATAAAATCCCTAAAAACCATAAAACCTCAAAAACCACTAAAAACAATAGAAACCGCTAAAAATACTAAATGAACATGACAACCCTAAAACCCCTAGAAGAACATAAAAACCCCTAAAACCCAAAAACCCCTAAAAACCCATAGAACTATTAAAACCCCTAAAAACCCTAAAAACCCTAAAAACATTAAAAAATAAAATAGCTTCCAAACCCTAAAAATCATGAAAACATTGAAAACCCAAATAATCCAAAAAATCCATGAAAACCCTAAAAACATTTAAAACAACCCAAACCCCTAAAAAACCTCTAAAAACCAAAACCCCTAAAAACCTTAAAAACATAAGAACCCATCAAAACCCCAAAACAACAAAATCCCTAAAAACACATAAAACACCCCAAAAGAAATTTAAAAAACCCTAAAAACTCAAAAATAAACTAAATAACCCAAAAAACCATAAAAACCATAAAAATCTTAAAAAATCGTAAAAAACCTTAAAAATTATAAAAACTCAAAAACCCAAAAACTACATAATAAAAATCCTTAAAATCCATTAAAAACCATAAAACCATTAAAACAACCAAGAAATGACTAAATACAATAAACAACCCAAAAAACTCGTAAAATACCTAAAAGAACATCAAAATCCTTAAAAACTGAAGAACTCTTAAAAACCTAAAAACCCTAGACAACCCCTAAATACCCAAAAACCCTTAAAAATATTAAAAACCCTAAAATCATTAAAATATTAAAAATCATAAAATCCATAAAAAATACCAAAAACCCTAAAATACCTAAAAACATTAAAAAGTCCCTAAAAAACTAAAAACCCATCAAAACCATAACTACACCTAAAAACCATAAAAACCAAAAGACCCCATAAAAAACCATAAATACCCACTAAAAATTCTAACCCCCCTTAAAACCCGGAAAACATTTGAAAACTCTAAAAACATTAAACCCTCTAAAAAACTCAAAAAAACCCCCTAAAAATACAAAAATATACATAAAAAACCCTCGAGGACGCTAAAAATCCTAAAAATCTAAAAATAAACATAAAAACATATAAGACCCTAAAAACACTCCAAATCCATAAAAACCCTAAAATCCATAAATATCCTGAAAAGAAAAAAAAATCTCTAAAAATGAAACACCCCTAAAACCCTAAAAAAGATATAAAAACCTTCAAAACTCATAAAATCTAAAAAACCATAAAAACCCTAAAATCCAAAAAACCCCAAAAACTATAAAAAAACACTAAAACCCCTAAAACCCCTAAAATAACGTAAAAACACACAAAAACTAAAAAAATATTAAAACCCTTAAAAACCTAAAAACCCCTAAAAACTGAAAAAACCCTATAAACATTAAAAAACTAAAATACCCCTAAAATCCTAAAACCCCATAAAACGCTAAAACACTAAAAATCCCAAAAAACACTAAAAACCCTAAAAACCCCATGGAAACTATAAAATGATTTAAAAACTATAAATCCCCTAAAAACCCTAAAAACCCACTAAAAACTCTAGAGACTAATAAAACCCATAAATATGTAATAAACTCTATAAAACATTAAATAACCTAAAAACTCAAAAATCATAAAAACCCAGAAAAACATAAAATTCCTAAAATCCCTTTAAACACTTAAAAACAATAAAAACCCAAAAACAGTTAAAATTATTGAAAATAAAAAAAATTCCCTAACAATCATTAACAATATAAAAAACCCTGAAACCCCAAAGTAAAATCCCTAAAGCACTAAAAAATTATAAAATCCCTAAATTCATAAAAAATCATAGAAACTATTAAGAACCCTAAACCCCTAAAACACCATAAAAAATCCTAAAAACAGTAAACAACCCTAAAAACCCTAAAAGACAATAACAAACCATAAAACTTCTAAAATCCCTAAAAACTCTTAAAACCCCTAAAAAACCAAACAACCCCGAAAACAAGAAAAACCTAAAACATTAAAAAATCTAAAATAACCCTTAATCCATAAAAACACATAAAAATGATAAAAATACTAAATATTGTAAAAAATCCAAAGAAAAACTTGAAAACCCTTTAAACATTAAAAATACCTTAAAACCCCTAGAAAAACATAAACCCTCTAAAAACATAAAACCCCCAAAACCACATAAAACCCCACTAAAACTCTAAAAACCCTTGGGATTGTTGGTTGGTTTTGGTTGGGTATTTTTCTGGTGATGGTTGTATGGTTATTTTTTATCTAGGAATTAAATGGTTCCTAAAATCCATGTGTGTTTTGGATGTTTATTGGTTCATGTAGTTGGATGGGATGGGATTTTATTGAGGTTCTGGTAGGTTACTAATTTTTCTTGATTGTTGTACATTTTCAAGTGTTCCTAGTGGATAGTGCCTTTGCTCTGGCATGCAACATGGGTGGTTTTATATTCCTGATCGTGCTCTTCTATTCAAGAATCTGGTGATGTGAGATACTTTGGGAGGCCTTATCATCATGGAATAGGGTGGAATTAGAGGTTCACTAGGGCTCTAGGTTCATGGTTTTTTGGATCTTTGTATATGTTTTTAGAATTCATTGTTGGTAGATCATCATCATCTTGAGTCAGGTGTGCGTGGGTGACATGATGTGGTAGGTGGGCATGGGCGACATTGTTTTCATGATTAATTATGGTTTATTTTCCATGCACATGGATTATATATGATTTTATGGTCATTGTCTCTGCATATTCAAGGGAAGTTCGTCTCCTGATCTTTGTTAGGGGGTGTGAATTGGCTCCTTGTCTTCTTTAGTTTGGAGAGGGTGGTTTATCAGTATTCCTGGTTCAGTTGATTATTGTGGGTTACCACATCTTCCACTAATATTTCTTCTATTGGCTTTAGTTTTCTTCCACTGAAGTGGTTTCTTCATCAGTGTCTCAAATGAGTCTCATCATCTAGTGATGATGCATCCTTCATATTAGGTTTTCTTTTATTGATATTTTTGTCTCTTTGGTGTATGTTCTTTGTGTTTTTTGGCACCTAGTTTATTTTTTTGTAATAGGGGTTTTGGTGGCTCTGATTTCTCTCAACTTTTATGCATTTATCTCCTTCAATTTTCTTTCATGATCATCTACTTATCCAGTGGAACCTCATGGATGTTGGTTTGTTGGATTTTGTCTCTCTTTATAATTTTGTTGGTTTATTGTTAGTTCTTTGGCTAGTTTTTCTATCCCATCATCCTTAAATTATATTTTAGGGGTGTTGATGATGGTTTCTAGTTTCATTCCTATGTTGTTGTTGTGGGAGTATTCACCAACCATCTCTACTTCTCTCTTCCCTTATATTTTTCATTCCTCTACTTCCTGGTTGAAATGGGGGTGGGGTTGGTATAGGTTCACTAAAGGCTGGTATAAGCTTGTGATTCAGCTGGGTTGTCTTAGTCTAGAGCTGTGAGGCACATGGAGGTATTCCATTTTCTATTTTGGTTTGGTCATGGTTTTGGTTATTCCAGGATTCTAGTCATGGATATTTT
Source organism: Viscum album (assembly GCA_963277665.1). NCBI lineage: Eukaryota > Viridiplantae > Streptophyta > Magnoliopsida > Santalales > Viscaceae > Viscum > Viscum album. Next base: position 1,320,780,613 of record OY728157.1, read on the forward strand.
CATTAGTTTTTTTGGTCTGATGGGTCAAGATGGTTGTGGGTGGAAGTGGGCTGTATTTTTGTGGATTTGGTTGGGATTGGTCTTGTTTTCTTAATTTGTATCTTGAAGATGTTTCTAATGATATTTGATTTTTTAGGATTTCATGTTGTTTTTTCATGGGCTTACTGGGTGCTGGGGTTTTCTAGATACCAGTACTGGGGGGGAGACCAGTTGGGCATTTGATTTTGGTTGCAGATTTTCTTTATAATTTGGGATTTTATTTTTGTGGTGTGGTATGTTTCATGCTTGGATGGATTTTCTTATGGTCATGGATGTGTGTAGTTCCTTGCATGTGGATTGGGATTATGGAGTGTGAAATGATGGCCATTTTCTTGGGTTTCCTTTCCTTATTTTAGTCATTTTTTGACCCTTGGTTCAATTGATTCACCATTGGTTGATCATTTATACTTTCAATTCATTTCCCCTTTAATATATCATGTTCTATTTTCCTTGCTAAAATGATAAATAATAAACAAATTTTCTCCATCCATGTAAGGTGAGATCTATAAGTCCCTTAATAAAGTAAGATGGGATCCCATTATAGCATTCAACATCTTCAATATCCCTCACATCATTGGGCCTTTCCAATATGTATCCTCTACCTAGGAAATCGAATCTGTGAATTTGACATGGTTTTCAACATCCTCCACTAATATAAAATGAGTCATCCTAGACTCTTCATCATCTACACCAAAAAAAAAGATTAGAAACATTTAAAGTTCAACATTCAACATACTCACCCTGTAAATCTATATTGTAAGGATTATTGTTAATCTTCTTGAGAACATTTAAATGTCCGTGTCCCTGTGGAATTAGTTTTAATTTTTTCTTATTGATATATATTTACTTTCTCTTATAAATCCATACTAATTCACTAGGAACGAAGAACACTTTATTCTAACCCTTTTTGCACAATCACAAAAATTTTGTTTCATTTGATTGATATTTTCCATTTCATCTTTATAGAGTTGTTTGACGATTTCTGCACTCCCTTTCGTATCCATATTAGTTTATTCATGAATTGGGAAAAGTAAATAGATCAATAAGGGCAAGGGGTTTAATCTGTAAAGAATTTTAAATGTATAATATTGAGTATAGGAATCCTTGGACCTATTATGTGAAAATTCCAAATGTTAAAAAAACATCTCCCAATTCTTGATATTCCTCTTAATAATTTTATGTAGGAGGGATGGTAATGTCTATTTCACCACCTCTATTTTTCCATTAGTTTTTAGATGAAAAGTAGTAGAGAATAGTATCTTTGTACCTAGTTTTATCAATAAAATCATCCATAAGTAATTGAGGATTTTTTTCTCTATCTTACACAATCATCTCAAGATTTACATGGAGTTATACTACTTCCTAAAAGAGAAGTGTTAAAATGTTAGTTACATCATCTATAATGTGACAAGGAATAAAATGTGCCATTTTAAAAAACTGATCCACCACAACAATAATGGAATTTCTCCCCCTATTGGTCCTTAGTAACCCCATATTAATTTCCATTTATATATACTCACATGGGGTATTGGGGCTTGGGATAGTAATATGTAATCCATGTGGGTTTATATAATATTGGATTTAGAGTATAAAATGCACTTTTTTAGAAATTTTTCAACATATCTAGACATCATATGATAATAAAAATTCTCACTAATAACACTTAATATTTTTGAAACACAAAAATTTACAATTAACTTACAAAAATGTTGCTTTTTTAGTAAAAGTAAATAGACATAGAAATTGGAAATAAAAATCTTATCAATTTAGAATAACAATCTATAATGTAAATAGAACTTTTCTAAACTAACTCAAGGTTTATAATGACCATAATGTTCTCCATAATCACTATTAATTGAATATAAATCCTTTATGTATTCAAAACTAATGATTTTAGAATCCATCATGAATAAAATATAATATCTTCATGAAATTTTTTCAACCACAATATTTTCTTCACCATTTTTATTCTTGATGAAATATGGAAATTATTCAATTAATTCCATCCATCTAGAATGTCTCAAATTTATTTTATGTTATATCTTAATGAATTTAAGAGACTCATGATCATAATGGATCACAAATTCTTTAGGAAAAATATAATGCTTCCATGATTCTAGTGCTCAGAACAATCCAAACTACTATTTATCATATGTAGCATAGTTTAGAGTTGGGTCATTAAACTTCTCACTAAAGAAATAAATGAGATTAAATTCTTGTATGAGTACTCCTCATCTTCCAATTCCACTTTCATGAAATTCAATTTCAAAGTTCTTATCAATGTCTGGGATATAATGAAGGGGTTCATGGTGAGTATGTATATGAGTGATTGGAAATACCTCTCTTTATTTTTCCCCCATTTGAAAGTAACATTATTTTTTATCAACTAATTGAATTGAAATTCTAGTGTTTTCATGTCCTTCACAAACCTACTATAGAAATTATAAAACCCATGGAAACTATTTACCTATCTAAGGTGGGAGTTAGAAACTCATGAATGGATTTGATATTCTCAATATCAACCTGAACTATATCATATCTTATAAAAAAATCCATGGTAAAGAATTTTTTATAGGAAACATTTAGATATTTAAATGCTTCAAAACAATTTTTCCTTTCTTAACTACTCTAAGACTTTTCTTAAGTGATCCGCATGTTCTTGTAAAGTCCTTCTATACACCAAAATGTCATCAAAGTAGACTACCATAAATTTTCCCATATATGAATGTATGAAATGATTAATTAACCTTATAAATGTGTTAGTCACAAATGTGAGACCAAAGGGAATGACTAACTATTCATAAAGTCATTTTTTTCTTTTAAATTCACATTTTCACTTATCTTTTACATTCATACTAATTTGATGGTTTCCACTTTATAAATGAATTTTTGAAAAAATAGAAGATCCATTTAACTCATATAAATTATCATCTCGCCTAGGGATAGGTTGATGATACCTAACTCTGATGTTATTGATGGATATACAATAAATACACATTCTCCATGTTACATTCTTCTTAGGAACTAGAAGAACCAATAAAACGTAAAGACTAAGGATCTCTTAAATGTAGCCCATATCAAACAAATATATAACATTCCTCTGAATTTATTTTTTTATGATCTGGGCGGGTGAGACATTCATGGTAGTTCGGTAGTGATTCTCAAATCATGATGTCAATTTGATACTCAAAAAATATAATGGGTGGAAAACTAGGTGGAACCTCTTTGGGAAACACATCATCAAATTCCTACAAAAAATAATCGACCACATTTGGAAAAGTAGATACGAATTAGTTTGTATTAAACATCATTTACATTTACATAAATATTAAAAATGTTTTTTTAAATATAAAAGCTTCATTAACCTCACTCTTTTTTTCAAAAATCACACTTTTCTCTCCCATTAGTATCTTTTTTTCCCTCCTGATTTTTCATTTCTCTCCATTTATTTTCTTCTCTCATATTTAATTTTTCCCTCATTATATCCTTTTTCATTATCTCCCTTTATTTGAATATCAGTATTTGTTTTATTTTTTCTGAAAATGTAATATTCCAAAAAATTGGGGGACATGGGGTAGAGGATATATAGGATACCCTTGGATTTCAAAAGAGTGATGGTTCAAGAACCTATCATGAGTAACACATCAGTCGTAATTCCATTTTCAGCCAAATAGAAAATGACAAACATTCATAGGAACAACATCACACAATACCTAATCTTGTATTTATTTATGGAGAAGAATACCTTCACCTATTTGCTAACCTTTTTCTCTCCACAATCATTCAACTGTTGATGCGAATCTGGATGTTGATGTTATAAAGTTGGAACTAATAACTGCTCCACAATCTCAGGGCTCTTTATGTTGCTATAGATTCCCCCATAAATAACAACACTACATAAAATCACAAGGATCTTTCACCATGTATGAAAAAGGTTATCCCACTATTACTTATCTCCAATGGTCATATGTGAACTTAGAACTCTTCTAGTGAGAGGAATCTCACCATATTCTGCAAATTATCCATTATCAATTTCATGGGATTCCTCCTCTTCCTCCTCTGAGCTCCCTCTATTTTTCTACCATTATCCATAATTTTTACTGGTTAGGGTAGCTACGTGACACATTGACATTTGAAACATCGAATACCTTGATTATTTGTTTGGTTAGACTCAAAATTAGGTTTATATGGTTGAAGAAATACCTTTTCAATTTTTTAATAAACCACATCTTTTGGATTAGATGATTCTCTAATTTCCTTCCTTGAACATCTCTATGGAGTGAAAGGGGTTGTAGTTTTCCTTATGTTTCTCTTTCGTTTGATTTTTTTCATGACCATGGTGTATTTTTTGGATCATATCTAGTACATATACATGGTGGTACATCTCCACTTGATCAAAAAAATTCAGATTCATTCTGTGTAAAAATAGGTCCATGGTTTCATCCAAATCCCCCTTAATGTTTTCTTGATTCATGGAAATTTTCATCTGCTAGAAGTAATATTCAATACTCTTACTCCCTCGGGTGTGGAATTGAAATTTTTTGGGGTTATATATGATAATATTAGGAAAAAAACTACTTTTGTTCCATGAAAAAAACAAACCTCTTCGGCATGGAAAACTTCCCCTCATCAAAAGTGTTTATAAGACATATGTCATATTTATCCCTCTCCATTTTCATTTGATCCCATAAAATTAAAGAATAATAATAGAATTAATGGGAAGCATGTTTGAATTTTTTATTCTTGAAATATGCATGTCATGATAACTATTTCTCAAAATGCATCTCCCACTACAAGTATGCTTCAAGATCATCCTTTTCATGAATAGAGGGAACCTTCACCTTTATACCTGCAAGGATGTCATTTTCTTGTGGTCTTATTTGGCCGCATGTAAGTTTTTGGAACCTCCTCCTTTGTGGGACATCATTAAAATCAACATCAAAGTTCTCTATCTCCTCCTCCATGATGTCAGGGTGACATGATGTCTAAGAGCACTATTGTTTACCATGAATCATCCTCAAGCTTGGTTGATTCTCGTGGTTTTCAAAACTCTCATGTATCACCTCCAAATTACTATAAATAAGCTTCTAAAAATGGGTCTCTAAAGCTTTCATTTGGAGTAGCATAACATATAGGGTGGAAGATCTACTTCAAATTCCTTCATCACTATCCTGAGCTATTAACTTCCCATGATATTCTACCATGATATGTAACACAAACAAAAAAACACATAGGGAGAAACACATACAATTACACACACTCAAACATTCTATGAAACAGACAAACTCACAATATGTACACACTCAAGAAAACAAGGATGCATACTCATGGACACATGATATACACATTAATGCATAAAAGGATACACACTCACATGCATCAGATATACACATTCATGCACGCAATGATACACACTCATGATTACTTTTACTTATTTCTATCCATTATCAAAACTCGATTCAAATCCCAAAATCTTTTGAAATTTAATACCTTGTTTGTGGATATCATAATCTGCCAATCCTTACCCAAACAAGATGGTATATGGGAATGTATTTATACAATAAATTTTAGTTTTACGGGGTTATCAAATGGAAAGGGTGGAAAAGTGTTTAAAAATTGGAGAAATGTCGAAAAGGGGTAGAAAAGTTTGGTATGTGGGGTTTTCCTGATTTTGAATATAAAAACAATTAATAACCATATAAACCAAATATGATATGGGGATGAATTAAAATGATATATAATAATATGTATAGAAATGAAAAGTGATAATAAATTATTTCATGGAGAAGCAATAAATTTATTCTCTCTCGCTTCTTCTTATTTTTACTCTTTTTAATTTTTTTTTCAAATCTCCCAAAAAAATTGTTCTTAGTATTTTAAAGAACAAGATTATGATTGGAGAGTATGATGATTTTTTTTTGAAATATATCAATGTAAGAATGATTTTTGGTTCTGAAAATCACAAAATGATGATGTGAGATAATTTGTTTTCTTAGATACAAATCACATATAGAGAAGTAAATGTGAAAACAATTGATGAATAATTGAATCAATGTAAAATTTTTCAATATTTCGTAGAATTGGACAATTATTCTTATGTTCAAAGAAGAAGGGTTTTTTATTTTTTTAATGTATTGGTAATAATAAATGATAAGAATGGTAATGGATATATGTGATATCAAAAGGGTGATATATTTCTATTGTGTCAACAAGAGATATGATTCCAACTGTTGTGAGATCTTCAGGGTGGCCGGATCTTCATGGTGTATGATGGAAAACAAGGGACATGGTTTGAGGCTAATTGGTAGATGATGGTTTTGGATATTGGAAGAAATTAGTAAACCAATATTACTTGTAGTGTGACCTACTACTTAGAAAACACACTCAAAAGAGGTATGTGAGGGCCAATCCACAATTGGATGTAATTATGTTGAGGCATGGAATTGGGGGATTTGTGATCATAGATAAACAATATAAATTTTATATTGACAATATAAGAATACATAATAGTGAGGTAATAATGTAATGATCCTCACAATATAGATAATAAACTCGTAGAGTTTCACTAATGCAAAATTGAATGAGAATATAATTCCATGGGTTGTATATTTATATGGAATGGGTGATACAAAAGGTCAAGGTTCTAATACCATAAATTCATAGATCCAATTCCTACCTTTTCCCCTTAAATTAAAAAAATTAAAGTCTAATAATGATTTTTTTTGGGAATGTAGTGCATGTCTTTCCACCCATAGCCCATCAGATTTGACTTTTAGTTCTTAGCCTACTAGATTTTAATTTGGGGTCCAAATATTCCATAATAGAATCTATATGTGGTAAAATATTCCAAAATCCATGCTTCCAAGTGGTATAAGCTTAAAAACCATTTTTGGGTTTGAATAATCTAGATAACAGGCCTAATTTCTCCATCCATGCGAGGTGAGATACATTGGGCCTTTAATTAAGTGGGATTTATGCCCATTTTAAATTTTAACTTATTTAATGTCCCTCAAATAACCATGACATGAAAATATAGATCCTACACCAGGTAAATCGACTTGGTTCCTTTTACATGGTTCTAATCATCTAGTGTGGTATTTTCTTACGGTAGGAATTTGGGCTCAGTTTCTTCCTGGGAGGATCTTACTTGTTTGAAATTTGGTCTGTGATGTTTCAATTCGGTAGTGAGGGATGGGTTTTTAGGTATCAATTGTATGCATCTGGGATGGTTGGGATTTTTAGGGTGCTTTGGTTTTTCTATTTTTATGTGATGGTGGTCTGTGGGGGTGGGGTCTAGTGTATTTTTGTTACTAGGTGTTGGTGTGAAAGTTTATTGGGCGGGCTTAGCTTGAGACTTGGGTTGTTAGGGGTGGCTCACTCGTATGGTTTAAATGGGATATTTGTATTGTGTTCTGGGGGTTAAATGGTATTTTATATAGGATTTGTTTGTTTTAAGTGTTTTTGGGTTGTTCGTGATGTGGGATTATTTTCTTAAATAGAGTTGTAAATGTTGGATGATGGTTGAATTCCATTTGGATGGGGTGTTATTTTATTTGAATCCTTTCTAGGACGATGTTCTAGATTTTATTTCAAATTGTTACAGCTTGTATCAGGATCTTTAGGTGTATTTGGGTGTTCATAGGTGAGCTATTGGTAGTGGGGGGAGTGCATGTATGATGACATTTCTATGACAGTCTATTGGACAGGGGTTTTTGTAGGTGTTGGAAAAGTTAGCTAAGCTAGAGGAGGTCCACATAGGTTTTTCACTTCATCCTAATAAATAACCGAGGATGGATGGTTTCAATGATTTTATTCATTCTTATATAACTTAGGGTGATTGTATTTGATGTGAATGAACTACTGTTAGAGTTTTTTAGGACCAAGATGTTTCTATGGGAAGCCAATTTCTTTGGTCATCTCCTCGATTCATAAGGTATCTAATGATTACTCACTTTCATATTTCAGTCCTATTTCATGTTGAAACATAATTTATAATTGTGTTTCTATGAATTTAGTGGCCAAATTGAGAATAAAATTTCCTAGTTTCATTAGTAAGGGATACTATGTGTTCATTCATGGAAGGTGAATCTCTGATAATATTATAATTTCACATGATCTAATGTGAAAAAGTATCTTGATTCTTAGGATCCACCATGTTCTTTAAAAATTGATTTATTTAAGGTTTTTAATTCAGTTATATGAGAGATATTATAGGATGCCTTATATCTTCATAAATTTCCTTCTATATTTCTATCTTGGATTAAATGTTTTGTCTCCTCTCCCATGCTTTCTATGAATATTAATGGTTTTCTAGATGGATATATTCCTATGAAGATAGACTTGAGGAATGGGAATCCTCTTTATATGTTCCCCATTTTTATTTTCATGGAGGTGTTCTATTGCATGCTTGATTCTCCCATTGCATCATCCAGCTCCATTAAATTTTACTAGAGATGAGGTAAGTCCTATATCTATCAACCTGTCTTTGTGGGTGATGGTTTATTTTTTTCATTTGGTGATAGGGATTCTATTTTATACATGTATAAAACATTGGATATTTTATCCTCCTTTTCTGGAAAATCCTTCAATCTTTCAAAGTCTCTTATATTCTCAGTGGGTATTCCCATTAATATTCATGACTACATTGAGGATACAATGGGTATCATGATAGGTTCTTTACCACTTTATTATCTTTGGTTTCACCTCATCACTTCTATATTAAAAGTCAAGGATTGTTCCATATTATAAGAGAAAATTATTTATAGAATCAAGCTCTAGGATCTTAATTTTCTACCCTGTACATGGTTCTTACAACTTTTCCAATCTATTTTATTTAGAATGTGATTTTACTGGTGTTAGATTTTATTTTTCATGAGAAGGTTCTTAAAAATATTAAATCCAAAATCATGTGTTTTTTATGCAAAGGACCTTATCTAGAGGCATTGGGGTATAAAGTGGCTTGAGATTTGGTGGCATGAACCAAATAGGAGGGAGTTTTATGGATAAATCCTATTGTTGATTTGAATAATGATTCTATGGTTTGACATGTTTGGGACTTATGAAATCATTATTACTCTACAATTTGGGTGGATTGGGATAGTATTTTTTCTACTTGGACATTCACAATTTTGGGTACCTAAAGTTCCATGTAATTTCTTGTGTACTTGGAAGAAATTACTAGGGATTCATGATTTTTCTCAAGGATCATATTTCTTTGTCGATTTGAAATTGATTAAGAATATCCTTGTGGTTTGACTATTGGATTTCAAGGGGGTCCATATTCTCCTTAGTTGATGATCATGTGATTAATGAATTGTGTCTCGCCAATTTTTCTATCATCATACATATTATTTGACATGCTTAATGGAATCCTATGCTTTCAATTTCTGCAAAGGTTTGGGAGATTTGAGAGGAGACTATTTCAGAACCAGATCATGGTGGAGGTAGGGACTAGATTCTCTAGAATGGATAGGTTTCTTTCTCTAGCCACAAGGTTTAGAAGGTTATCATACTAATATTTTCAAGGTTCCTTGGTTCTCCTTGGTGTGGAGTCATATCTCAATAGCCATGTTCTCCTTTGTGTTGTTCTTAGTCATCCATAATATCCTACCAACCTTGGATAGATCAAAGAATATTGATTTAGATTTTCATAATAATTGAATCCTTTTGGAAATGTATTCTGAAAATATTTATAATTTTTTCATCAATTATTATTTATCTTGGAATCTTTCGTATTCCTTTATAGGTATGTTAAGTGTTGAATATTCTACTATCCCTCTTTGAATATTTTTTTGTATGTTCATTGGAGATTCTATGAGTGATATCTTGGGAAGGCTCGGGGTGGCCACCTAGTTGTATCTTATTTATAAGGAGGGGAATTCTAGAATTCATGGTTCTCCCCATCATTGTGGAAGTTATGTTTGGATTATGATTGAGTTAGTTATTTTTTCCAAACCTCCCTCTTGAAAGATGGTTTCTAATTAAAAGGTAAATCTAGATCTTTCCCATAGTTGATATTTTCTACGATCTCTTCTATAGAGTGGATAATTTCTATTTTTATTATTATGCCACGGTTGGTTGATTTTCTGAAAAAAAATTATTGTATTGCACTTTTTTTTATACTCATGGTTGAGAGGATTGGTATGATTTTTGGTGTAGTGGTTGGATATTCTACTTTCCTTATCTTTTTGGGGTTATCTCTGGTAGTATTTTTGTTGAGGTTTGGGGATGGATGGTTAGTGGATGATTTGGTATTTCTTCTTATGTTGTGGTTTTCAGGGTTTCTAGTTGTTTCTACCTTTTTGGGGCTTCCTTTTTGAGTTTCAGTTGATGGTATTTTCAGGGATATTTTGTTATTGTGGGTTGATTCTATAGATAATAGTGTTTTTTTGTGGGGTTGTCTCCTTTTTTGGTTCTATTTCTATTTTTTGTGGAATTTGGGGTTCTAGGGAAGCCATGGGGGTATTGTTGTATTGTTTGAGGGTAGAGGTGATCGGGATGGTTCTGTTGGGGTACAAATGGCATGTAGCTAGAGGGATGGGCTGTGTTTGGTGTATCTGTGTGGATGATAGGGTTGAGTGGTGTTGGTTAAAGGGTTTTGGCTGGGAGTTCTAGGTTGCTGGTTTTAGATGATGTAGATAACTACTGTTTCATGCAGTGGTGCACTTAGCAGGGCCCTATGTTTTTTTTGGTGTCTTATACTGTTTAGGGTTGGTTGGTTCTTTCCTTCCATTCCATATAATTGGGTGCATAGTTCACGGTGTCGATGTTGTAGGTTTTGGTTGTTTTGGGTGTGAAGGGGTTCATATGATCTGGAACATTAGTTTGGTGGTGGTGCTTATTTGGGGAGGTTGGATGTTGTTCCTTGGGCCTGGTGTCGTTGTTGTATAGGTTGCTTCCTGATTGGGTTTTTTGTGTAGATGGGGTAGTGCTCCTTGTTGTTAGTTTGCTTGGTGGGCTACTACCATGGGTTCTTTCTAGTTGATGACGAAAGTTACATGATGCATGGTCATTGGAGAGGTGTCTGGTGGAACTTCTTCTATTGGTGCTGTCTCATTGGGGATGTTGAAATTACCTATCCTGACTTCTCAATGGTCAGGGTGTGGATGGATGGTTCTGTTTTCATATTGTGGTAGTGTTTGTGTGTGCATTTGTGTGTGTTTTCATGCACACACATGTGTCGGTGTGTAAGTGTGTGTACATGAGTGTGTGCATGTGTAGGTTCATGGTCTGTTTGCTGTAGGTTTCTATATAGTTTCAAACTGTCTTGGTAGGATCTCCTTGAGAGGTGTGATTATTTTGGATAGGCCTCCTTATTCAGGTTTCACCTTGGAGTGTTGGAATTTCTTAGTTGATGGGGTGGATGCTCTGTTCTTTTGGTGGTGGTTTCTTTATATGCTTCTGTGTTGTTGGTCATGGGGGTTTCCTTTCCACTTGCCTTCTTGTTCGTGTTTCTCCTATTTGATGTGCTGCTTTCATGATGTTGTTTTTGTGGGATTTGTGAGGTTCTCATAATTTTTGAGCAAGCTTATTTCTTTCTTGCATGTAGTTATTTTTTGTATTGCGATGTTGTAGATGATCCTTGATTGGTTACAGTTTGGTGGATGTTGGTAGGCATGCCTTGGTTATTTGGGGCTTCTTGGTAGTGCAACAATTGGTGTTCAATCTTGTATGGAGCTTCTTAGAGCTAGTTTTGGTCTCGTTGGGATTCATGAAGCTTTGTGTGGTTTCTTATATCTTTTAACTATTTGATAACCTCAGGTTTCTTAGTCATTGGTTCATCTACGATTTTAGGAGTGTTTGTCAGTCTTTAGGTCCTTAGATTACCATTGGGTGTTTTTATTGTACTTCAATTCCATTTATAGTTTTATACTACATTTTAATTTTTTACAAAAAAACCTAAAAAACTAAAAATACCTAAAATAGCCCCAAATCCTTAAATACCCAAAAGACCCTAAAAATAATAAAAATCCTAAAAATCCAAAAAAATCTTTAAAATCCTAAAAACATTAAAAAGACCCTAAAACCATAAAAACCCCTGAAAACCATAAAAACCCCTAAAAACCTAAAAAACTATAAATACCCATAAAAACCCTAAAAACCATGTAAAAAATATAAAAACTATTTAAACCCATAAAACATTAAAAATACTCTCTTAACCTTTTAGAAAAAAAACTAAAAAAAATCATAAAATCCAAAGTAATCATAAAACCCCTAAAACCCCTCAATGTCGCAAAAATACCTAAAATCCCTGAAAACCATAAAAATCTTAAAAATATCCCTAAAAATACATAAAAATATATAAAACCCTGAAAACCCAAAGTGAAATCCCTAAAAACTCTTAAAAAATCCAAAGAAATCTAAAAAACATTAAAACCCTAAAAACGATTAATCCTCTAAAAACCCTAAAAATCCATAAAACCCCTAGAAGACCGTAGAAAACTCTAAAAACACTAATAACCCATAAAACCACAAGAAAACCTAAGAGAACATAAAAACCCATAAAACCAAAAAAACTATTAAAAATTCCCAAAAACCAAAAGATCCCCTAAAAACATTAAAAAACCTAAAATACCCTTAAAATCCTAAGACCACTAAAAAATACTAAAAACACAAAAAACCATAAAAACCCCTAAGAAATATCTAAAAATAGAAAACCATAAAACATTTAAAATTCCTTAAAACAAACATATAAACCATAAAACCCATAAAACATTAAAAAACCAAAACCCATAAATACCCTGGAAAACCACTATAAACTATAAAAGCTCATTAAACCCCTAAAACGTTAAAAAATATAAAAACCCTTAAAACCCCTAAAAATCTGAACACCACTAAACCCCCCAAACGAAACCATAAAAACCCTAAAATCCCTAAAAACCCTAAAAACCCTAAAAACCCTTAAAATCCCTAAAAACACTAAAAAACCCTAAAAACAATAAAAACCTAAGAACCAATAAAAATCATTAAAAATGTAAAAATCCTGAAACCCTAAAACCCATAAAATTCTCCCTAAAACCATAAAATATCAATTAATTCAAAAACCCTCTAAAATCCTAAAAAACCATAAAACCCTTAAATTCTACGAACCCCTAAGAGACCCTAGAAAATATGAAAAAATTTAAATGAACCTAAAACACCTAAAAGACCATAAACACCCTAAAACCTCTTAAATTCCCTAAAAAATATTAAAACCCCCCTAAAAACACAAAAAATCCACAAAAGCATTAACAGACATAAAATACCCATAACACCCTAAAACCCCATAAAAACACTGGAAATCTATAAAACACTAAAAAATTATGAAAATAATAAAAACTCTAAAAACTTTTAGAAGACCCCTAAATCCCTAAAAACACCCTAAAATCTATAACACCCCAGAAAAACCACTAAAAACTCTAAAAACCCTTTAAACCGAAAATAATATTAAAAAACTCAAAAAAACCATTAAAACCCAAAAAACTCTAAAAAACCCGAAAACTAAAAAAAACAAAAACCAAAAAACCCTAAAAATTCTAGATTAATACTAAACCCCCTAAAAATCCCTAAAAATTCATCAAAAGTAAAAAACCCTAAACACATTAAAAACTCATAAAAATCCATAAAATCAATAAAAACTCTAAAAAACTAAAAAACCCTGAAATCTAAAAAGTCGTAAAAACCCAAAATACCATAAATACCATAAAACCCATAAATACCCTAGAAACCCCTAAAAAAACTAAACAACCTTAAAAACTATAAAACTCTTAAAATCCCTTAAAATCATAAATAACACCTAAAACCCCAAAAAACCCCTTAAAACATTAAAAAAACCAAAAATACATCTAAAACCCAAAAACCTTTAAAAACATAATAACTTTGTAAATCTAAAAAACTATAAAAAAAATCCTAAAATACCTAAAAACCCTAAAATATTTAAAAAAGATGTAAATATCCAAAAATCCTTTAAAAACATAAAACCCCTAAAAACCATAAAAATCACTAAAACCCAGAAAAACTCTAAAAAAATTAAAAACTATAAAAACTCATTAAACCCCTAAAGATATTAAAAACACTAAAAAAATTTAAATCCATAAAAACTCAAAAAATCACTAAAAGACAAGAAAAATATAAAAAACCAGACGACCAGTCAAATACCTAAAAACCTTAAATTCCATAAAAGTCATAAGTATCCAAAAAAATCCTAAAAATTACTAATAAAGTAAAAAATCCTAAAAAACATGAAAACCCCTAAGAAAATCCCGGAAAACCCTACAAACTCCATAAAATATAATATACCCAATATATCTTAAAGACTCTTAAAAACCTAAAAATAAAAAAAAACACCCAAACCCTTAAAATACCCTAGAAAACCCTAAAGCAAAAAATGATCCTAGAAACCCTAAAACCCCTAAATAGCCATAAAAACCCTAAAACCCATAAAAACACTTAAAACCCCTAAAACCCCAAAACAACCCCTAACACCCTAGAAAAACTCTAATAACATTAAAAACACCTTAAATACCCATAGAAACATAAAAACCCTAAAAAAAAAAATACCCAATAACTCCTGAGATCTCTAAAAAATCCAGAAAACCACAAAACCCTAATTTTTTTAAAAGACCCTAAAACCCTAAAAATCCACAGAAAATCCTATAAACCTTAGGAACCCAGAAAAACCATAAAACCCCTAGAAGCCACTAAAAAAATTAAAATTCTTTAAAATCCATAAAAAATTAAAATTGTCTTGAAAACCATACGAACCCAAAAAAACTAAACAACACCCTAAACCACAATACAAAATAAAAACTCTAAAAACCCTAAAAATAAAAACAAACTATTAAAACCCCTAAAAATACGTAAAACCAAAAAAAACCATGAAAATCATAAAAAATCCCTAGAAATCCATAAATACATAAGAATACCTAAAATCCCTAAGAAAAATTACTAAAAACATAAAAACACCAAAAAATTAAAAAAACCCTAAAATCATAAAAATTCTATGAAACCCTAAAAACCATAAAAATCTTAAACCCCAAAAATACCTAGGAAAACCCCTAAAACTCTAAACCACCTTAAGAACACTTATAATAGTGAAAGACCATAAAGACCCCTCAAAACCCTAAAACCCCTAAAACCAATTAAAACCCCTAAAAAACATAAACAACCCTCAAAAACAAAAAAAAATATTAAAATATTAAAAAACCCAAAATTCAACTAATACCCTTCAAACACCTAAAAACACTAAAAAATCACCAAAACCCTTTAAATACTTCTAAAAACCAAAAACCATAAAAACAATAAAACTCATAAATATCCAAAAAGCCCTAAAAAATTATTAAAAACTCTAAAACCCTTAAAAACCCCTAAAAACATTAAAAAACTCAAAAAATGTAAATAACCGTCAAAAATAAAAAATAACACTAGAACACAAAAAAACCAAAAACCCCAAAAAAACCAAAAAAACCGCAAAAAATCCATAATAACCTTAAATAATCCTAAAGACAATAAAAATCCAAAAAAACCTTTAAATCAATAAAACTATAAAACCCCCCAAAAAACTAAAAACCCTTTTCAAAACCCCCTTAACCCCAAAAAATCTCCAAAAAATCTAAAAAACCCAAAAATTCATAATAACCCTTAAAAACCCTAAAAACCATATAAACTCCATAAAACCTTTAAATGGCCCTAAGAAACCCTAAAATCACTAAAAGACACAAAATATGATAAAATCATAAAAGGCTTAAAAAACCTTAAAAACTTACACAACCCCTAGAAACCCAAAAAACCCCAATAAAATAAAAAACCTTACATACCCTTCAAACCCTAAAACCCTTAAAACCCCTAAAACCCAAAAAACCATAAAAACAATGAAAATACTAAAAACACTACAAAATACCAAAAACCATAAAAATATTTAAATGACCTTAAAACCCCTAGAAACCCTAAAAACCATAAAAACCTATAAGACAATAAAAATTTTAAAACCACCTAAACACTCACTCAAAATAGTAAAAAACCTTAAACCCCAAAAAAATATTAAAAACATTAAAAAACATTTAAATCCCTAGAAAGTAAAAAACCACTAAAAGACCCTAAAAAACCCTACAAATACTAAAAGACCCTAAAAAACTAAATTCCTTAAAAGAACATAACAATCATAAAAACCCTAAAAAATCTTAAAACTCTAAAAAACTTAAACCCCCTCCCCCCCCCAAACATAAAAATTTAAAAACCTAAAATCCCCCTACAATGGAAAAATCCTTGAAAACATTGAAAAACCTAAACCCCAATAAAAATCCTAAAAACCATAAAAATCCAAAAAAATAAAACACTGAAAACCCAAAAATCCCAAAAATCTATAAAAACCCCTAAAATATTTAAAACCCCTAAAATATTTAAACCTATAAAAACCTACAAAAACACTAAGAACCAATAATAAATTTAAAACTCCTTAAGTAACCTAAAAAATATAAAAAATATTAAACACCATAAAGATATAAAAGAAACCAAAAAAACATAAAAACCATAAAAACCATAAAACCCCCAGAATCCCTGAAACCATAAAACCCTTTAAATCATAGAAAATAGAAAATAATCACTAAAATGAAAAAAAACACTAAAACCCCAGAAAACCCCTAATAAAAATCCATAAAACCCTAAACTCTAAAAAATTCTAAAGATTCATAAAAATCATAAAAAACTCTATAGCCACTAAAAACCTTAAAAATCAATAAAAACAATAAATACCCATGAAAACCCTAAAAAACAAATGAACCTCAAACCCCGAAAACCCTAAAAGACTATAAAACTCTAAAACTGATAAGAACCATAAATTCCAAATCATCCCATAAAAACAAAAAAAACCACTAAAAATTAAAAAAACATAATATACCCCGAAAACATTAAAACCCCCAAAAACATTAAAAACACTAAAAATCCTAAAAAATCATAAAAAGTCCTAAAAACCCAATAACCCCTTAATTTTTTAAAAAGGAACATAAAACCCTATAACCCATTGGAATCCATGAAAACCCCTAAAACCTTTAAAACCCCTTTAAACTCATAAAAACAACTACAACTCTAAAAAACCCTAAACCCATAAAAACGTTAAAAACTCTAAAAACCATAAAAAGCCAAAACCTCTTAGAAACAAAAAACCCATAGAAACCGTAAAATACCAGAAAACCCAAAAAACTCTCAAAATCCCTATAAACCATAAAAACTATGAAAAATCTAAAAAGCCCAAAAAAATCCATAATAACACAAAAAAACCTAAAATCATGAAAACCCTTAAGAAAGATCCCTAAAACCATAAAAATTTCAAAAAATTCTAAAAAACATTTAAATCCCTAAAAACTATAAAAACCCTGAACCCCCTAACAGGCCCTATAAACCCCTAAAATCATTAAAATACCTAAAAAATACTAAAATGTCCTAAAAACCCTAAAATCCCTTAAAATCCTAAAAACTATTAAATCACTAAAAACACTTAAACTCCACAAAAAACCTAAACAACCCCTAAAACCCAAAAAAACTATAAAAAATATAAAATATATAAAATATCCCTATAACGCTAAAAACTCTAAAAACATTGAAAATCTGAAAACCCATAAAAATTCCCAAAATCGAAAAAAGCTTAAAAACATTAAGAAACCATAAAAAACCTAAAAATCCCCAGAAAACCTTAGAAACTCTAAAAATCCTAAAACCAATAAAAACCCTAAAACCCTCCGAAAACTCTAAAAACCCTTAAAACCCCTCGAAATGTTAAAAACATTAAAAACATTTATTTAGTTAAAATAACTATAAAAACCCTAAAAACACTAAAAACCATAAAAACCCAGAAAACCCTAAAACCACCCTAAAAACCCTTAAAATAATCAAAATACTTAATGTCCTAAAAGTACCTAAAAATCCTAAAACTTCTAAAAATTCCATTAAAATCTCTAAAAATATAAAATACCCCTAAAAACCTGTAAAACTCTAATGAAAATCTATAAACCCCCTACATACTTCAAAAAATTCTAAAATCCCCAAAAAAATCCTAAAATGATTTAACACCACTAAAAATCTTTTAAATCCCAAAACCCCTAAAAGTACCTTGAAAACACTAAGAACACTAAACATCCCTAAAAACCCTAAAACCCTAAAAGACTATAAAAATCCCTAAAACACCATAAAAATCTCAAAAAACTAAACATCCCCTTAAAACACAAAAAACCATAAAAGCATTAAAAAAATGTAAAATACCCCTAAAACCCAAAAGCACCATAAAAACCCTAAAAACAATTAAATCCTAAAAAGCCCTAAAATATCCTAAAAATCGTTAAAAAGTCCCTAAAATCGTAAAAACCCATGAAAAACATAAAACCCACTAAAAACCATTAAAACCCTTTACGAACTCCCAAACCCATAAAACCATAAAAAACCCACTAAAGCACTAAAAACCCATAAAACCCCAAAAAAATTAAACCCCTATAAAAACTCTAAAAACACTAAAACCCTAAAATTGATAAAAATACCTCAAACCCTAAAAATCCATAAAAACTTTAAAACCAATAAAAAATCCATAAAAATCCATAAAAATCCCTAAAAAAACTGTGAAAGCCCAAAAAACCATTTGAAAAATCCCAAAAAAAACCCAAAAAACATCAAAAAATTATAAAACTCCCAAAAATTCAAAAAAAAACATAATAATCCGAAAAACATTTAAAAACCATAAGAAACCTAACAGATCCTAGATTACTAAAAAAAACCCTAAACGGCCGAAAAAACCAAAAACCCTAAATACACCAAAATCCTAAAAAAACCTAAAAACCTAAAAACATTAAAGAATATAAAATACCCATAAAACACTAAAACCCCATTAAATCCCTAAGAATAATGAAAATCCATCAAACCGTAAAAAAATCCCAGAAACCCTAAAATTTTAAAAAAGATCCTGAAAACACAACAACTTCCCAATACCATAAAACCCCCTAAAGACCCATAAAAACCATTAAAAACCCATTAAAATCTCTGAAAACCCACTAAAACAATAAAAACCATTTAATTTCCAAAAAACATAAAAAAACTCTAAAAATCAGAAAGCCCTAAAAACTCAAGAAAACACAAAAAACCTAAAAATATCGTAAAACCCTAAAATCACTGAAAAACCCTCTAACCCATCAAAATTATATAAAAGATATAAAACCCCTAAAAATAATATAAAAATTCCTAAAAGTCCCTAAAAACATAAAAACACTATAAAAACCTGAAAACCCAAAGAAAAAGTCATAAAAACCATAAAAACTGGATGAAATTCTAAAAACCCATACAATTCTAAAAAGCTTAAATACCGTAAAAATTATAAAAAACCATAAAACCCTAAAACAACAATAAAAATCCTAAAAACACTAAATGTACATAAAAACACTAAATGACCCAGAATAACTAAAAAAAGACCATTAAACACCCTAAAACATCTAAAAGCCTAAAAATAAAAATAAACCCAAAAAACCCAAAAACAAAATCATAAAAACATTAAAAATCCTAAATTACCAATACCATAAAACAATAAAAACATTAAAAAATTCTTAAAAACCCTGAACACCATAAAAACCACTAAAAACCATAAAAACCATAAAACCCCATAAAACAACTAAAAATAACTAAGCACAAAAAACCCCTTTAAACCTATAAAAACGATTAAACTTATAAAAACATTAAACCCCTAAATATTAAAAAAACTTAAAAACACAAAAAAAACAAAAAAAACCCTAAAAACCCTTAAAAACCTCAAAATCCTTTAAATTCTGAATGACATAAAAAGTCTAAAAATCCCTAAAATCCCTAAAAATGTAAAACCCCAAAAAAACCATAAAAACCCCAAAACATATCCCTAAAATCCCAAAAAACATAAAAACCCCTAAAACCCCTAAAACGCACTAGAAAACAATAAAAACACTAAAATACCATTAAACCCCCCAAAACCATAAAATACCATAAACCCCACTTAACTCTCCTAAAAACACTAAAAAAATGTAAACCCCATAAAAACCCAAACCCCTTAAATCCCAAAAAAAGCATTAAAAGGCATAAAATACCCCTAAATTATTTAAAAAAACCTAATATCAATAAAAATCCTAAAATTCTAAAAAATGCTAATAAACATAACACCTTAAAAACACTAAAAAAGTCCCTAAAACCCCTAAAAACCATTAATACCCAAAATAACTTCTAAAACCCTTAATAACTATAAAAGAACCTAAAAACATAAAAAATCTAAAAACCACTAAAAACTACAAAAATCCTTTAAAACGTTAAAAAAATATAAAAAACATAAAACCCCTTAAAATATAAAAAACTCTAAACCCTAAAAAACCATAAAAACTTGACAAACCACTAAAATCTATAAAAACCCATAAAACCCCTCAAAATCCATAAACCACTAAACACCATAAAACCCCCTAATAATTCTCTAGAAATCCCTAAATTCTTAAAAAACCCCTCAAACCCCTAAAAACCTTAAGTAAATGACTTAAAAAACCTAAAACTGCAAAAGATTATAGAAAAACCTAAATATCCTAAAAATGCGTAAAAACCTAAAAACCGTAAAAACCATAAAACATTAATAGACTAAAGGAAACACTAAAAAACACTAAACAACCATAAAATTCTAAAAACCCCTGAAATACAATAAACACCTAAAACCTACAAAAAATCTTATTAACCATATTTTCTGATTAATCCATAGTCAATATCATTGGGGATAACATTGCATGTTTATTCATTGAGATTTCAGCTGAGCATGATCATCCGGATTAAATCACTGTTGATTTCGGCATCAGATCATCGTCCTCTATTTTAGTGGAGTATAGTTTGGTTCCTACTACCATTAGCCATTATAATATTTTTGGGAATCAATTAAATCTAAATGTAAAGAAGCCTTAGGATGATCCTCAATTGAGATGGACATAGGTCACTCCAAGGAAGCATGTTTATAACAAGAAGGATCACCCCCTACTTCGTTTCAAGATCAAAGTGGTAAGATTCGTTCTCGTCAACTAAAGAAGTTGGTGAGGGATTCAAAGGCTACTTAATACTCCACTAGTAATTTTTTTATCCTTCCTATTACAGTGACCCCCTTGACAGTGTATAAGTCAGCATGTTCGGATAAGTTAGTTTCAATTGGGTCTTTGAAGGATGTTTTCTTCCTGATTCATAATTCATTGATTGTTTATCAAAGGCGTTACCTAGTTATGAGGTTGGTTTTGGGGCCTGAGGTTCTAGTTTGATTAATTCTCTTATTTTCAGTGGGGATGGTTTGCCTTCATCTTGTTCGAGATCCCATCACTAGGTAAGATTGGGTTCTTCTATTTTAAATGATAATCCATGGAGGAATTGACATTGTAAGGTTAGTGAATGAGATTCAAGGAGGGTAATTTCGTCATTGTACCCCTGTCTACTAGTTATGATCCTCTCTTAGCTTCCAATAATTAGTTTCTCATTGACATAGGATTCTTGAGTGTGTTTTCTTATCAATTTTTTGTTCATTGGAGAAAGTTTCTACTTGGTAGGCCTTCATTGGGAATCATTAGAGGGTTCTTAGACATTCCTAGTTCCATCAGCTTAAAATGGAGAAGAGGGTGGTTTACTGGTTCACTGATGGTTTACCAGTTTTGTCGCTAGTTTCATGAGATCTGATGTTGTGGAAAGGTGGTATCTGGTGGTCATTATGTGGCAGTTGTAGTGTCAGGTAATCTTTCTCTAACAAGAGTTGGTATTTTACTTCAAGGATATCTTTATGGGTTAAATCTCCTCAATTATGAGATTATCTATTTTAAAGATTAATTCTTTGGTAGTTCATTGTATTCTAATCAGTGATGGTGGTTCCATGAGATCGGGATCATGTCCTAGGTTGGTGACATTGTTTTCTTTAGCATCAATGTGCTTTTCTTGTGTTCCTGGTGTTGCGAGGTTTTTGGCTACCCTCATATGGATGTTTTGTGTTCTCAGGGGAAGAGGATTTCAGGACCAGCTATTGCATCATGTTTTAGGTGAACGTGGAAACTTTGGGGTTTGACGCCATGTCAATATCCTTTTAGTTCACTTCGTCTTCAGGATCAATGAATTTTCTCCCCTTGTTTTTCCATCAATGATGGGTCTAACGTGGTGGATCTTTGTTCTTTTGATGTTCTGTAGCGTTAGAAGATCAACAACATTCATTTTTTTCTTTTCAGCCGATGAGAACAGGGTGGATTTGATGACTTCTATATATTAAGGTTTGATGGTTACTAGCTTCTGAGTTTCAGGTGTGAAGGGGTTCTTTGGGGATCTTCAGCTTTAGATCAGAGATGGTGGTTAGACATGTTTCACTAAATTTGTCTTTATTAGCATCAGTTATTCACTGGTGCGATTTTTTCATGTGATCATTGGGTTGGTCTTGTCATTCAGAATCACTGCTATAACTAGTTTTAGTGTGAGTTTTTCAAAATCATTGGTTTGGTAGTTTTCTTAGGCATTTTGGGTTTTTTTATATTTTATGGTTTCTAGTTCATCAAACAACTTCAATGCATCAATCATCCATGCTTCATATTTGATGATCAATTTTTTCATTGATGTTAGAATTTTTTTGGAGCTCATGGATCATGATTTTTCTAGTCTATATCATCTTTTGGCGTCAATGACTCTATATGATTCGATGTTTTTTCATCATTTTTTGGTTAATAGGTGTTTTCTTTGGATCCCTTAGCTTTGTGTACCTACTGGAATATTGTTCATCAATAGATGATGATGCTTGTTTTATTTTTATTTTTATTGTTGATGTCTCGTCTACCTGAGATTCTAATCTTTCTGATCTTGATTCATACTCATGGTTCAGGTTCTAGTCATCATGTTAGTTTTCTTCTTTAAATATGTTCCAGTGGGTGAAATCAACAATGGCTGGTTCAGAAACACTGATTCTACCTTTTTTCATTATGGTTTGGTTTGAGGATGAGCTGGGGAAATTATGATGCATCAATGGGTATGACATAGTGGTTGGGAATTAAGAATGGGATGTGGTTTATCATGTTGGTTTCTAGTCGCCTTTGGGGTTTGTCTAATGTAGTTTTGTAAGGGAATGGATCTGGTTAGGTATTCTTCTATGTTCATTTGGGATGTGGGTTCTTTCATCAGGTGTGTTGTCTCTCTGTATGCTTGGTAATGGTGCATGCTATGTTAGGGCTGGTTGTGAGCCTTAGTGTATGTCACTGGATATTTTAATATAGATGGTTGATACTTGGTTTAATGGACTATGGGTGGTCGGGATGTGGCTATTGAAACAGATTAGACAGAATATCTTGTGATGTGTCTCACAATTGT
The DNA here is from genome assembly GCA_963277665.1 of Viscum album. NCBI lineage: Eukaryota > Viridiplantae > Streptophyta > Magnoliopsida > Santalales > Viscaceae > Viscum > Viscum album. Next base: position 1,320,803,977 of record OY728157.1, read on the forward strand.
GGTTGATGATCTCAGTCAAAATGTTTTGCGGCTATGTTTACAAGGTGATTTGTTCGTGTATCATGGTGGGTTTAGCATGGTGAGTGTGGTTTTATCATTGTTGATGGGTTGGATTTGGTATTGGGGGTGGAGCTAGTCAGGCTAGTGGATTTTTGGTTTTGATGCGGTTGTTATGCTTTGTGGTGTTCATTGTTGGTGTGCAGGCTCTGCTTGCCTATGACACTCGTGGGTACTTTCTTTTGAGAATAGATTTCTCATTGCTCACTATTTCATCTTTGGGGAATTTTGATGCTATCTTGGTGGCTTGAATGCTTGGGTCTTCTTTTCACATTTGTATTTTTTTCATTGCTGGCTTCAAGCTAGTTGTTTCACACTTTGGGTGATCATTTTTTACTTCAATCCCTTTTTATTTTGATATACACTACATTATATTTTCCTTACAAAAACAATAAAATCCAGAAAAACCCTAAAATAAAAAAATACCATAAAAACCTAAACAAAACCTAAAATACCTGAAAATGTAAAAAACTATATAACCATTAAAATCCTAATAAAAATAACTAAAACAACAAAAAACTCCAAATAAATATAAATATCCCTAAAAATACAAAAAACCATTAATAAACCTAAACCTTAAAAACCCCATAGAAGACTTAAATGCCCCTTGAAATTCTTAAAAACACTAAACAACCCAAAAAACCATAAAAACCCTATAAGGCCATAAAAACCGTAAAAACCCTAAGTACTCTTAAAAACCATAAAAACCTATTAAAACCATAAAAACCCAAAAATCTAATATAATTAAAAACCTAAAATTCCCCTAAAACTATAAATACCCCTAATTAAAACCCCTAAAAATATTCAAAATCATAAAAATTCCTAAAAACCCTAATAACACTAAAAACATTAAAAAGACCCCAAAAACTCTAAAAAACCATGAAAACCAAAAAAATTTATAAAAACATTAAAATACCCTAAAACACTAAAAACTATAAAAACCCTTAAACCCCTAATAATATTTAAAAACTTGAAAAACCGTAAAACCCCTAAAAACCCAAAGAAAACCAGAAAAACCCAAAAAACCAAAAAAACTATAAAAAATCCTAAAACCCATTAAAATCACGAAAAATAATAAAAACCCTAGTAACTATTAAAATAATAAACAAACTTAGAAATACCAAAAAATGTAATAGTTCCCTAAAAACCCTAAAAACCCCTAGGAAAGAACCCTAAATACCCTAAAACCCCAAATAAAGAACCCAAAAAATTTAAAAACTCCAAAAAAAATCTAAAGAACACTAAAAATTCAAAAAAAAAACATAAAAACCATGAAAATCTAAAAATTCCTACAACTCATAAAAGACTATAGAAACCCCTTAAATAGTATATGACCCAAAAAACCATAAAAAACATAAAAACCCCTAAAAACCCTAAAACAAGAAATTACACTAAAAACCTAAATAGCCAATAAAAACGCCAAAACGCTCTAAAAACATTAAAAGCATAAAACACCCATAAAACCATAAAACCCCTAAAACCCTAAAAACAATGAAAATTTTAAAAAATCATAAAAACTATTGAAAACCCTAAAAACTATAAATATACCATGAATACACTAAAAATATCTAAAACCCCCTAAAAAGAATAAACACCCTAAAAACTCATAAAAACATAAAAACCAACTAAACACACATAAACCCCTTAAAACCCTTCAAAAAAATTAAAAACTCTAAAAGATATTTAAAACCCAAGGAAACATTAAAAACAATAAATGACATTAAATACCCAAAAAACCCCTAAAACCCAAAAAACCATAAAAACCCTAAGAAACATAAAAACTCTAAAATCCCTAAAAACCATCAAAACCCCTCAAAATCCAAAAAAACCCAAAAAATCATAAAAATACCAAAAAGTCCCTAAAAATACACAAAATCATATGAAACCCTAAAAACCTTCAAAACCCCTAATAAAATCCCCAAAACACATAAAATATAAAAATGCATCAATTAGGAGGAAATAAGATCAAGATTGAGCTCTGTGGAGCTATCAGAAGCCACCTGCTCATGGTACCTACGGTGTTGTGTCTCTCTTACTACCAAGGTTTACTAGTGGTTTCACGTGGCTCTCTCTTCTCAAGTCTGGCCGTTTCTCCCATTGTTCTTTGTATGGATGTGGTTGCTACTTGGATATTCATTCCTCACCGCAGTTCCTAGTTGGTTGCAATTTTCCCTAGTTGCTTCTTGGATTCATGTCTTTTTTGGACCTCTTTGTGCTGCTTCTGAAATGTCTCTCTAGAGGACACTTGTGTTCTATAAATCTTGGATATTTCTTAAAAGTATGTCATTATTTTTAACTTCTAATTTTAGGATCTTCATGGTGGTTTTCTTCATTATTGTTTCTTATTGATCTGGGAGAGGTTGTGGAGTTGGATCTAGATTTTGATAGAGGTGGTTCTTTCTACTGGAGGTTGTTGAAGATTTCAATATGATTTATTATTATTCGGACTATATTTCTTCTCTCTAGGAATTTTCCTCGATAGCACATTAGATCAATGATGGTGGGAGATGTTGGTGTTGGCACTGGATCTCTTCCTCGCATCTGGTGCATGTGATTATGGTCGGGTCGTTGTTTGTCAACACAATGATTGATTTTATTAAATGTTTGAAGATAGTGTGTGGACCGAGGCATCCCTATGGTGCTGTTTTTTCTTGAATTTCAGGAATTATACGATAAGTGTTGGTGGGTGAAAATTGGTTTTAGTTGAGGTTTTATTTTTGTGGGTGGAACAAGATATCTTCGTGGCCCTTTTTTGTTTCTTCGGCATCAGATCTTCTACTTTAATGCAGGTCAGTGTCATCAACTTCAAATTCTTTCTAACATTGGATGGTTTGAAATTTTATTGATGTGACTTCAGGATCAATGAGATGTAGGTATGTTGTGGTTTCATTGGTGCTTGAGGTTCTCAGGTTGTTGGTTGAGGGATCTTTGTCCAGCGTCATTTCTAATTAATCAAATGTCAGCTTATTTCAGCATTTGTTCACCACTATATTGAGGGGATGGGGAGTTGTCCCTCCCATGGACTGATATGGGTTTTCTATACATATATTCCAGTTAAAGGTCCTATATTTCAGAGGATGTTCATTTTCTTTTTTTGAATGGAGTTTCGACGGATAGTGTTTCTTTATCTTCACCATTCTGGTTCTCACCAGTACTATGGTTTTTCAGATTGCAAGAAATGGGTTCCTTGGTTGGTCCTTTGAAAAAACCTTTTTAGGTCTTCACTAGTGAAATTAGAACATCCAGTTCTGGGTATAAGATCACTGTCCAGCGATGCAAATTCATTGATTCTCCTACAACATTTGATTGAATCATTATTGGTGCTTGCAAGTCGATGGTTGGTGACATCAGCCGTCGAGATTTTTTTGATGTTTTCCACATTAATTTTCCTTTGCGGGAATTTACTATGGACTTGAGGTTCTATTTCTGCTAGTTTCCCTTGGACGTATATTTCTTATGTAGATGGCGCTGGTGGGTTACATGTTGACTATTGTGCTTGGTCGGCATGGGAGGGAGCTTTTAGTGGTTTTGCTTATGTCCTTATAAATGGGATATTTATAGGATCTCATTTTTTTAAGGATGCTGGGAGGCTTGTAGTTTATCAGAGTGTAGAGGAATCAGATATATTGTGGTTATTTCTTATGAGGTCATGGTTTGAAGCTGTTGCTCAAGTGGATTGCATATGTTTCTTTGTCTTGGCTTGGTGTTGGGGGTGATCTATGGTTGCGGGTGGTAGTGAGGTGGCTGGGCGGGGACTCTAGTTGGCTTGAATAGAATCTATTTCTAGGAGTTTGAGCTGTTTTCCTAGGTCTTATAGGATGTCATGGAAGTGGATATAGATTTATTGGTTATAGGATAGGATGGGATATTGATACACTATTGTTGGCTAGGAGGTGGTGGAGTTTTGGTGTTTCTCTAGAGTGGGATACTACTGGAGATCTGGTTGTTAGTGCTTCGATTGTTGGGAGTTGGTAATGAAGTTGGGATATGGTGTTGTTTGAAGCTAGAGCTAGTTTTTGGAGCTAGGAGTGATGGGAGTTGTTGTGTGTTGGTTGATGGTTTTGGAAGATGATACATGTAGTTGTTTTCTACTTGAGTTGGTTTTGGGAGTTGGGCACTAGATGATGTGGTGGGACCTGGTAGTGCTGATATTTTCTTCATGAGTGGGTGATGGGATTTGATGTATGGTGTGAGGAGTTGATGGTGCATGGTGTTGGGAGATGGTTTTTGTGTAGGGATATAGTTCTGGGGTTATTATTCTTCATGGTGTTGGTTAAGGGATGTTGGGATTTATTCATCGAGAGGTTTCTCGGGTCCTTTCCCTATAATTGGTTTGGATGGGCTTAATTAAGTTCTTGGGTCTCTTTCTAGGCTTAGGTTGGGATGGTATTCATGAGGGTTCTTGAGCCCATTTTCCAGGCTTTGCTTCATTTGTGTGTCTTGATCTTTTAGGGTCACTTTACAGAAAATGGTTTAGAAAGTCTTTGAGAGGTTTCTAAATCTTTTTCTTCAAAGATATGGTTTGTATGGGATTCATGAGGTTCTTGGTCCCATTTTTCAATCAATTATTTGAATGGGCTTCATGTGGTTTCTCTAGAGCTTTAGATGGGTTTTCACCTAAGGTTTCTTGTATTTCATTTTGTTTTCACATTATTATTATTTTCAGTCTTAGGGATATTGGATCAACCATTGGTGATTATTTTTACTTCAATTCCTTTTTTTATACCACTTTTAATTTTCAATTCATGAAAACCCTTAAAAACTCCAAAAAAATATAAACGACCCTAAAATTTTAGATAACCCGTAAATATGATAAAAACCATAAACCCCCCTAAAACAACTAAAAGTCCTTATAAAACCCTAAAACACTAAATGAAACTAAAAACATCAAAAAACTAAAAGACTATAAAACCCCTAAAAAATCATTAAAACCCTAAAAACCTAAACTAACCATAAAACAAAAAAAGTCTAAAAAACAATAAAAAACCAAATAATACCCTTAAAACTTTAAAACCATAAAAACACTGAAAATAATAAAAATCCTAAAAAATCATGAAATCCCTAATGAAACTAAAAACCATAAAATACCATAAAAACCCAATAAAAACCCATAAAAATCATAAAAACTTATAAAAACCATTAAAACCATAAAAAACATAAAAATAAACTAAAAAATATAAATACACTTGAAATCTTAAAAAATGATAAAAAAACTATAAGAAACCTTTAAAACCCCAAAATTTAAAAAAACCCTAAGTCCAAAAAAATTAATAAAAACCCTAAAAACAACAAAAATAAACAAAATCCCTAAAAACCATAAAAACCATAATTGTCCTAAAAAATCACTATAAATCCTTAAAAATATAAAACCCCTAAAATCGATGAAAACCCTTAAGAAAAATCCCTATAACCCAAAAACTACAAAATTTCATAAAATACCTTCAATCCAAAAAACCGTAAAAACCCATTTAAAACCCAAAAAACCCTAAAAGAATATATAAAACCCTAAATGCAATAAAAGACCCAAAGAACCCAAAATCCCTAAAAGACCATAAATACCCCTAAATACCCTAAAAACTCACAAAACCCTAAAAATCCCAAACATATATTAAAAACCCAAAAAACCCTAAAACATTAAAAAATATAAAATAACAATAAATGCCCCCAAAACCCCTTAAAACCCTAAAAACATAAAATACAAAAAAACCCTAAAAATTAAAAAAACCTAAAACCCCAAAAAATATTACAAAGATCCTAAAACCCATAAAAATAATAAAAACCCTTATAAACCTTAGAAACCCCAAAAAACACATTAAAACCCTAAAATCCCACAAAAAACACTAAAACCCTTTAAGTACCAAAAAACATTAAAAAACTATAAAAACCCTTAAAACAGAAAAAATCAAAAAACTGAAATAAATAAATAAAAACCCATAAAAACCTAAAAATAATGAAATCAATAAAACATTCATAATCCCTAAAATGCCTAAAAAACATAAAATCCATCAAGAATATTAAAAAATACCTATAAATAACTAAAAACATAAAAACCCCTAAACCATGAAAACCCCTAAGAAAATTCCTTAAACCCATTGAAAATTAAATAAAATTCCAAAAAACACTAAAAATCCAAAAAACCCATAAAAACCCATAAAAACCCAAAAAAATCTCAAATACCCTAAAACCCCTAAGAGAACCTAGAAAACTGTAAAACTACTAAACAAAACTAAAATCCCTAGAGACCCATAAAAGATCATAAAAACCACTAAAAACTCTTAAAACATTAAAATACCTAAAAAACCATAAAAACCCATAAAAACACACAAATCCTTATAGAAATATTAAAAACCTAAAATACGCCAAATATGGAAAAATCACCTAAAAACCCTATGAATACTAAAAATCATAAAAAACTCTAAAAACCATAAAACACTAAAAATTATAAAAAGTCCCTAAAAACCTAAAAAGCTCTGAAAACTTCAATACCCCTAGAAACCTTTAAACCCTTAAAACCCATTATAAACCTAAAAACTCACTGAAAACTATAAAAAACCCTTAAAAACCCATATAAGTTAAACATATCTAAAAATTTTAAAAACCTAAAAAACTCTAAAAACCCTAAAACTGATTTAAATAATGGAATACATATGCATTGAGGTGCTGAAAGTGATTATATCATTGATGGCAGAAGATGCATAAACGCACGATACCCATTGCATGGGATTGGTGGCCCAATTTTTATAGGAAGAATAAAGAGGATAAAAGAGGCTTTACATAGAATCACTTGGAAATTAAAATGGAGAACAAACATGAATTCATGAGAGATGGAAATAGGCCTTTAATCACTCTTACTAAATCCCAAAAGTGAACCTAAATGGCCAACCCAAATTATTCCACAAATTAATATCCTCTTTCATGAAAGAAATATCTACTATCAAAATTGCCGGGGGGGGATTTTCTCTAATTTTATATTGGGAATCTTTAATGTCTTTGGGGTGGTTCCAAAAAGTATTCTTCGTTGATATGTTTTCCCCTAAATCCATGAAAATGTGTAAATGAAGTCAAAATCATGTTGTATTCTTTATAATTTCATATGATAGGTATTTTTACATGTATCCCCCTCATTTGGCTATAAATATCCACCTCCTTGTACCCCTTGAATGATAATTATGAATTTGAGTGTTTTCTACCATTATTATTCTTGTGTGTATTGTGTTCTTGAATAAATGAAAGTATGAATTATCAAATGAGTGATCAAACCTTGTGGTTATTTATAGTTATTGTTTGAAGTGGTAAGTCTTTTTGGGGTCCTAATTGATCATCCCCACTCCCTTTAATTTTCCTTCACATTTATTTATTTTTTATTTCTCCCACTTTCATCCCTTGGGTTTCCAAATTTTCAATAATGCATAGTGTACACCCATACAATATCATATCATTTGGTATCAGAGATCAAAAATGGTAACCATGTTCATTGTTTTTTTATTTCTCCCGTCATTTTCATCTTCTTACATTTTAAGACATCTCCAATTCTTGATGAAACATTATTCCACCATTTTGGCCTCTTTTTATTTGAGTTTTGAGACATATGATATTTCATTTTCATATTTCATAATATCATATTTCTTCTAAATTTTCAAATTATGAAATCTATGATGTATAGTTGACGATATATCTGAATCAATTCATGTTATAGATTCAGTATTTTGAAATCTAATTATCATTAATTCAGGTTCCAATCGAGTTTGGAGTTAATATTATCTCACCATTTAATATCATTGAAATTAGATTAGTGAATTGTGAAATTTTAATCCTTTATATATTTATAACAAAAAATTCACTCTTTATATCTCAATTATTAATTATAGTACATGATAGAAAAAGAATGAGTATAAAAAATATCAAAAAGAGAGAGCCATAAAAAAAAAACTAATCATTTGAATCATTGTGTTCACATATTTAGTCACATATTTGATTGTATTTCCTTATCCAGAATCTTATTTCATTCATACATATCCAACCTTAAACTATGACCATTTTACATTTCCCTTTTCCTCCTGTATTTCATGGAATCAATATATTGAAAACACTTTAAAAATTTATGATTTATTAATTTTTCCATGAATCTATTACTTCTTACCAGTTATCTTATTAATTTTATTTAATATCATTTGATACATTATACAAGTAATACTAGTAAGTATCCTAGGAACTGTATTCAACATTCACATGATGTGCACATGAATCTCCATAAAAGAACAAGTGATAAGGGCCATAAATTGTGTAAATGGGGATGAAACGTGAGAGTTGGTCAAGGTAGAACCTAAAAATAACTTGTATCTAATAACTATAACCACAATAATCCAAAAAAGATGAAAAATATTTAGATAATTACCCAATTAATAAATAACATAATGGTTTTAATAAAAACATACCATAATAGCACTACCTTCATTCATGATGTTTCATGAGTATAAGGGGGTGGGTACTTATATCCAATGAAGGATTGGAATTTGTAGCACACCATGAGGTAGATCTTTATAATAGTAAAATCGCTAATATTCTATAGTAAAAAATTCTAAATAACTCTTTTTACAACTTTGGCACATGCCCATGACTTTAGGAGATAAGTAGAAAACCCTTTTGGAAAGTAGGGAGAACTATCCAACCACCTTTTAACATTGAATATTCTATGGGATATGGGCCTAAAATTCATAGATCCACTTGGGTTGAAATTTTATATGTATTTTTTGGCCTTAATTAATGTAATTATAGGTGTATATTCTTCCCCAATGAATGGTATCATGTCTCCCCATGGGTATTAATTATTAATCTATGTATGTCCCCTTAATTATTTTAATCATCACCCTTGTCATTGTGCCACCAATTCCTTGAAATGGGTCTTATTCATTTACAGGTGTTTTTACCTCCTCTTAATGTCCTCCTTTAACTCCTCAGTTCCCATGTGTTCCATTATCCTCATCATACCCTCCCTCTTCAAATAGATTTATCCTCAAAACTGCAAATTTAAAGGGAGAAAGATCAGAACCATTAAATGTGGTACTAGTGTTTCTATACATTTTAGGTAACTCAATATTGTATGAATTATCATTCATCATCTCCAATACTTGTAAATTACCATATCCACTTGATGATGTTTTTATTTTCATTTCTTTGGGAACCAATCCTTTTTCAGGTGTACTCACAACCATTATCTAGGTCGAAACACAATTATCTTCCAAACACTGTTTGTGTGTTTGACCACCGGTTAATTCTTCAACTCATTGTTGGCCTTTACCTATGCATGAAACTCCTAAAAAAACATTTCCTTTTTTTCTATTAAATATTATATAATTGACTGGTTTGAAAAGGTAAAATATCAAGTGTATTAAAAGGGTTAAAACTATACACAAATTCAAAGGGCGAAGCACTAGTGGTGGAGTAAACCACTTGATTATAATAAAACTCATTTTAAGGAACACTTTATTCAAAATTATTCACTTTTTTTTCAAGGATGGAATGAAACAATGTGGAAAGGGATCTTTTTACCACCTTAGTTTTACCATTTATTTGTTTATGTGTAGTGATAGTGAACCAAATTTTGGTTTTATGTTTGTTTCATAATATCCTCTAGAGGTGACCAAGAAAATTTACATCCCTATCACTCAGAATGATCTTGGGTAAGCCATGAATCCAAAAAAATTCCATGAAAAAAAATCAGAGATATGAGTTGTATCATTGGTTTTAGAATAAGAAAAAGTGATCCATTTTACTAAACCTACCCACCACCATAAGGATGTTATCTTTCCCTGATTGTGATCTCAGAAAGCTGAGCACAAAATTGATTGAAATGTCAACCCAAGGATAATATTCAAATGTAAAAGTAATGTATAATCATTGTGGAAACACTTTTGACTTTGAATTATTATACGCATTATAATTTACACAAACACTAACCACATCCCTAAAAATTTGAGGCCAATAAAAATTTTCACACAATAAAGATAAAGTATTTTCAATCTTAAAATGCCCTTTTAATCCACCACCATGATTTTCTCTAATAAGAAATTCACACATGAAATAATATGGAATAGTAAATTTAATTTTCCAAAAAAAGAAACTGAACATGTTTATAAAAATAATTTTACATTTTTTCACAAAACTTCCAAATTTATTAAATAAATATACATCATTGCCATAAATTATTTTCAACATTTCAAAACAAAGTATTTTTTCATTCTTAGAAGTGATAAGAGACTATATCCTATATAAAGAATTACTGACAACACATTATTTTCCTATTTTATGATAAATTACATAAGAAAAATTTTCAATTAATTCTATAAATAATTCATGAAAACTATTAATGTTTCTTTGTGACTTTAGAAATTTTAGTCTATCATGATTTGAATGAATAAACAATTTCCATGGCCAAAAGTAATGTTTCTAATTTTATAAATTTATTTTTAGTTCATAAAATTACAAATCCTAGGTAGAGTATTTAAATGAATCCCATAATCTTCTCACTAATTTAATCCGTAGGATTAGATTATTTCATTAGAGTATACCTAATTTATTTTCCATAAGTATCACAGTCAACCTCAAATACATTATAAAAGTAATGTATAATTAAGAGAGTGAAATAAAGTAACATAATGTTGAGTTTGTAGAAGGAATATTTATGATATTTTCCCCTCATGAAACTCACTCATTTATTGCCCAAATCATTCAATAGTGCCACAATGGTTGAAAAGTATCTCAGGAACTTTTTTTAAAATCTCCCAAAACCATGGAAGATCCTTAACTCATTGACATTTTATTGTGTTGGCCAGTCCTGAATCACCTTGACCTTCACTTCATCGATCCTCATACTATTATATCCTACCACAAAATCAATGAAAAAAAATTAAATTAATTTTTTTTACATTTTTCTAATTTTGAAAATAATCTATCTTTCCTAAGAGTCTCGAAATCATGTTTCAAATGGTTAAGATGTTCATTAATTCTCTTCGAATAAAAAATGATTACATCAAAATAAATGACCACAAATTTCCTTATGAATAGATGGAAAACATGATTTATTTAGTTCATGAATTTAATTAGGGAATTAATTATCCTTAATGTAATAAATATCCATTAATACAATACAAAGATATTTTTAAAGGTGGTTTTCCATTGATCTCTTTCTTTCATTCTAATATGATGGAATACACTCCTTAGGTCAATATTAGTATACAAGAATGAACCATGGTGTTCACCAAGAATATCATCCTAATGAGTTATGAGATAATAATACTTTACCGTGATTTTATTGATATCTCAACAATCTACAATAAATCATTACATACCATATTTTTTGGGGAAAAGAATTATCACCACCCCACAAGGACTCAGGATCTCTTGAAAAAATCCATTACATAGAAATTATTCCACTTGTCATTGGATTTATTGAGTATCCTATTTATTAGCCTAATAATTTGGTCAATTAGGAGGTCTTTCTCATTAGAAGAAGTCGATGTGGTTATGAATTCCCGATAGGGGTGGTAATCCATCAGGAATATCCTTTGGAAACACATCACAAAATTCCTATAAAAGAAACACAACACTAGAAAGAATTGATGGGCTAAAATATTTAGTGGTAAAACATTCCCCCTTTCATAGAATCACAAGAGTTTCCTCCTACTCTAAATATCTCTCTATATCTCTTTTTCCTAAGAATAAACTCACTTTTCCACCAGTACTATTATTTTCACTCACATTTTCAATATTATTTTCCACACTTTTATTTACATAATTTATTTTTATGTCACCCATCACTCCTTTTTCACTGTTTGTTTTTCTTCTCTTTTCATTATATTTTGTTATCTCTTTTCCTTTTCTCTGTTTTTAAAATCTCTCTCAATCCTTACATGGTTGTCATAATCTTGAAATGTCTTCAAGGGTTTAAGTATAATCATCCCCCCATTGTACTCAAAATAATATTAGTTGGTGTATCCATTATGTGTAATCCTTTTATAAAATTTCACAGATTTCTTAATAAGATGTGGCTAACATGCAGGTGAACAACATCACATATCACATTGTTTTCATGATTCCCAATAGAAAACGAAAATATTTCATTCTTAGTCACTTTAAAATACTTTATATTATTTAACCATTTTCATCTATATGTCCTAGGATGTTTGTTCATAGCTAATCCCAATATACCAAACATCAAACCACTTACTACATTTTTGCAGCTACCCCCTTCAATGATCATAATACATACATTATCTTTGATAAGGTACGTAGTATGAAAAATTTTCCCCCTTTCCTCTTGATCATGTTCGTTTTTGGGTGGATCACTCAATGTATTCCTTTCCACAATCATATATATATGTACTAGGATCTCCATTTCTACATTTTAATACTCGTAAAATGGTGGAATTTCATCTTTTCATGGGATAACATTAAGAATATATCCATCATCCAAAATAATCATGGACCTATTTTTTTGTGAATTTCGAGGATAAATGTATAAATCCTTGAAATTTAGATCATTTTATATCTAGTGATTTGGAAACAACCTTACCCTCTAATTTACCTTTGGATTTTTGAAATAATGGTTTTTTTGGTCACCTACATTGAATCCATTTTGTTTTCCCTTATATTATCTTATGTTTTGGAAACATTGTTCATGAAATAATATTTATAATCCTTACAATAATATTTAGGGAATATCATTCATTTCATTAGATGCATCTCCTCTTTAGTATCCATGTAAAGTAGATCTTCCATGTTTATGTAGTGGTGTATATCCACTATGTCTCGTATGTCATGGTTGAGGCCATTCACAAACCTTGTGATAGTGGCCTCTCACTCTACATAAATATTGGACTAATTAATAATGATATCCATATCTTTGTGATACTCCTAAACACTGATGGATCCCTGCTTCAAACCCTACAACTTGAAGAAAAAATCAAGACATATAGCTTCTAAAAATAATCCTCTTTCACATTTCCATTTCAATCTCATTCCAAGTGAATATGGGTCTTTCTCCACTTCATTATTGACTCACTTGTTATTGTTCCCACCAAATATAATACATTGTCAGTGAATTCTACCACTAATGGATTCACCTAATTTCCTTCCTAAAAATTGTGACATCCAAAAACATGTTTGAACTTCCGTTCCCATTCTATGTATTTTTTGGGATCATTATTACCTTGTAATGAATGGGTCCTGAACTTTACCTCTCCATGATCATTGGTTTTCCTCCATGGTGGTTGATTTTTTTTGAATTGGTGAATCATGAAAATTGGATAACTCCCATTTTTCTTTAATGATTTTCCTCCTTGGCAGTGCTCTAGAATTGTGAGGGGAGTTTAATTCATCTATCCTTATATTTATCCTTTTTAATTATTCATGTACACCCATCATGAATAACTTGATATCGATTTCATGGGTGATACTTGCCCCTTATATTAATGAATCCTACAAGAAAATTTATGGAGAAAGTAATATGGACCATACACCCGACCTCATTTGTTTTCACTTAAATATATTATGTTCACTTGTGTTTCAATATTTTTTTGGTTTTTTAACAAAATATAACACTATTTACTTTTACCATTAAAATTTCTTCCTATAGTATTATTAACCAATTTTAAAAAATATAAAAGATCATCAGAATGTTTTAATCTTAAACTAGAACTAAAATATAAAATTAAAAAAGGATGATAGATGAGAAATTTGGTAAGGGGATGAAAATGGATGAATAATAAATTGTAACAATACATTGGACTCAAGATGTCACAATTTTTAAGAGCCTTTACTTTTTTTTTATTTTTTATCTATTTTTTGACTAAATTTAGAAAAAACAAGATTAATTTTCAATATGTAAATGTAGAAGAATCCCTAATTTGAAACATAAAATATAATTAAAGTAATATTTTCATGGTTTTAAATTGAATAATTCTTCGTAAAATTATAATTTGTTTTATCTCATGATTTATAGATTTGATATTGATGGGTCTAGATGGAGAATAAATATGGGTTTCTTAACTAAAATAATGATATGATAAACTTAATAAATGAAGAATAAATTATGTGTATTGGTGAAGAATAAAATGGGCCAGAATTGATGTCCGAACAATTCAAAGAGAAAAAAAGATGGAAGAGTGGATAACAAAAAAATGAACCTGATTTCTTGAAATTGGCCATTGATATCAAATAATATGTGATCCAATGCCTTCTAGGAAGTGTCATGGGAACCTTTTTCAATGTTACCATGTTGAGAATCTAGATCATCATAATAAAACAAGTGATAAGGACTATAAATGGTTGAAATGAGGAAGAAAGAAGATATTTAGTCTTAGTAAAACCGAACGAAAACATTTCTCTAAGAAATATATCAAAAAGATGCCAAAAAGTATGACTAATCATTCAATAAGTTAATAATTAAGAATGAACACAATGGGGTGGCTCCTTACATTTGTCAAATGTCCACTCTTCTATATTCAAAAGGATTAAATAACACTTTTGATAACTTTGTAACATGCCATGACTTTAGAAGACAAGTATAATACCCAATTGGAAAGTAAATAAAACTATACTACCACCTTTTTTACATAGAATATTCCATGTGAAATGGGATTTAAATTAGTAGTTCCACTTGGGTTGGACATTTAAATGAATGTTTGGGCCTTAATTAATGTAATTATAGGCCCATATACTTCACCCAAAAAAATTAATTAGGCCTCCCCATGGATATTAATGATTAATCCATGTAAGTACCCATAACTAACTAAAAATTATATTTTTATTATTCAATCACTTTTAAGGAGAAAGTGAGAAACCAAGATATCAACCACAATATGAGATAACAATACCATTAAAGTATAGTTTATGAATACCAGATTTAGTCTCTCTAAATAGTTTCCAAGATATGTCACTAACCTGGGTGTTTAATTCATCCATTAAGATATATTTTAATTGAAACAACAACTTTTACCAAGCCTGGATATACATCTCAATGTTGAGCTTTCCAATATTGAAACCCCTTATAAGAAGCAGGTCATGTTTATCGATCCAGGAATGCTACAACTCGTTAAGATTCATCCTCAGTGGCCTCCCCATAATCATGGAAGCTTCTTATTTTGAATAAAATTTTAAAAGAACCTATTCAAGAGATTATTCTTCTGAATTCATAAGAAATTATAGAGGATTATAAAGCAGACCACCTTGTTTTTTCTTCTAACAAGCATTCTTGGGAGGAGGGTGGCTATTTCTACCCATATTATTCTCCTCTATTTTCTTTACTGAATGTGTCTCTACTGGAAGAGGAAAAGTAGAATATAGTCATTTCTCTTCTTTTGAATTACTTTATGTATTCTACATCTCCACGGCATAGAAATCCTTTCACTATGAGATACCAATTTTTCAGCTGAAGATTTTTTTTAATTGATTCAATCTTGGGAACCTTCTTATCTTCCATGGAGGATCTAATTGTTTCATCGTCAAACTCCTAAACTGAATCCTCTTTAGTAATATGTTCAATGCGATTTCCCAACATCAAGGTTTCTACCTCCATTATAGGTCCTGACCTGTGGCCTGAATGATTACCTCCCCCTGGGCACACCACATCAGTATATAATGTAACTAGGGGAGTTATGAGACCTCCATCAACCACCGTTTGGGACTCTAATTTGTTCCCAATGTCACCTCAAGGACCCTCTAGAAAAGGGACCTCATGAGCACCCATTGTATCCTCATGAGTAACAACAAATCCTCCATGATTATCACATACCACAAAAATATCTCTTTGATTTAGAACAATCAAGTCTTGTTTCAATCTATCAAAAAAATCCTTCACCTTTGGCTCGGGAGGTAACACTAGTGCTTGATTCACAACACCACCTAAGCTCATAGACACAGTCTCATTGATAGTAGTAGAGCCACCGCAACCTAAGAAAGACTTTATGATTAAAGCTCATTCTTCCTACATTAGTCTTTATAGATTTTCCTTCCCATGAAGATTCAATTGATCCACTGTAACAGAATCCTCTTTCCTCAACTCCTGCGAATTATTTCTCAGAGAACTACTATGACATACTTAAGCCAGATGAACAAACCGATTGTAAGAAATACAAAAATCTATCTAAAACTCAAACCTAACATACAACCTCCATCAATATTCATTACCATCAGTTATCCACACCCAATCCACTGGTGTATTGGAAACATCAACCTCCACCCAAATATAGGGACAATGGGATGACATGTAGCTTTGGTTCTACTTTCAGAGCACAGGTAGTGACCAACCATTTTCCTGAGAATGAGAAAAATAGAAGGATTCTATAAGGGAAGTGGGAGACCATGGAATCTTTACAATTTATCATAGTTGTATTATCTCGCTGTATATGGAATTCAATGTTCCATTAAAGAAGTTGGAAGATGTAACCTTCACATCAACGAAGAACATTGTACCAAGCGGTGATGAGATCGTCCATTGACACCAATCAAATCATAATATACCTTCGATCAATAATTCCAAAAAAATCATGATCCTATAAACCACAGGTTTTGAAGATGAAGTGATCAAATGCATCAATCAAAGGACATCAGTGGTTGAAATTGGCCACTATAGTTAGGTTGAAGAGATACAAATAATTATTGAACTCTGATAAAAATAAGGAGAGCTGAGGTGAACCATGATACAGATCTAGGAATTTTGTTAAAATAGGGATCTCTAGAAACAAAGGAATTTTCGATTTTAGAAAGGGTGAAACACTTTGACAGATCATGAAAAGAGAGAAACAATATGTAAGAAATTAAAAAAATAGTGAGTGAGGGAGAAGAAAATGATATTTAAATAAATATTTTCATGAAAACTTTTAATGAAAAATTTACAATGGTTAATTATAGGGTGGATGAGTTGAAAAATTCATCAACATCATGAGCTCTATGAAGGAATGAATTTGATGAAGAATATAAAAAGTACCTTAATTTTGAAGAATCATCCTATGGGTGAGGGAAACGTTTTTCTTAGAGAGAAATTGGCTGGGTAAGAATCAAAATTACTCTTCCATCCTTTCATGGGAGGAATGACCTGAATCATTCCTCAGAATGGGAGAGGAAATATGAACATGTGTTTTCGATTCACAACTACTTGGAAGAGAAGAAGGTAAAGTTTTATAATTTGAATTCAATGACTATGAAAATATTTTGTGGGACCAATTACAAGTAAGTCGATGACAAAATAGAGAAAACCACTCTGAACATATGAATAAATTAAGACTGTAATGTGAAAAAGGTACATTTTTAGTCAATTAAATCAGGATTTTAATTGAATGTCACAAAAACATGGGAATGGTTTTATTTGCATGGAGGAATACTGAAATAAAATAGAGATATCTATAATTCAATCCAATTTGAAGGAGGATCAAGAAGCTTCAAGATTCATTAACAGATTGAATCTAGTAATTCAATATGTGGTGGAACTTTCAATCCACAATGACAAGGATGATGTTCTATATAATGTTGTGAAGTTAAAGAAGAAACTATATTATTGAAGGAGTCAAGTAAGATCATATAATTTTAAGAAGGATAACTAGAAAGATCCTAAATAAACATCTAAAATGAATGAAATGAAAAAAATGGATTAAAAATTTTCTCCAGGACAAAGAGAAGTGGCCAAAAAAAAATTAGTTCTGATTCAAAATATCAAAAATAAAACAAATTTGCTTCCTAACTCTCATGATATTAAGTGTTTCTAGGGTATGGGACATGGGAATATTGAATCTCAATTCCCAAAAATGTGGAAAATAATTTTATTGGATAACAATGACATTATTGGTGAGTTATATAGTGGGGATGGAATTACTACTTTTTAGAAGTGTTCACATGGATGTTTAAGAACCTATACTTAGATATTAAGTAGTGGTAATAAGAACTATAAAAATTCAACAAAAATATGATCAAGATGAGGATAATCATCTTCACATTTTTTATAAATGATTCGATGTCATGGAGAAGGTATCTATCATGATCATTTATAGTTGGTGTTGTACTAATTTTTCTAGTAACTTATTAGTATAAAAGTTGAGTTTACCTACTATTAAGAATCCTAGACTCTATAAGTTGTAATGGTTGAATGTTAGTGATGTGATTAGAGTAACTAAAACAGTAATTGTTTACTTTCATATTGGGAAATATCAAGATGAGGTAGTTTTTGATATTTATTCAATGAAAGTGGGACATTTTTTTTCTAGGTAGGATGAGGTAGTTTGGTAGGATGGTTATATATGATAGACATCCTAATCATTTCCCATTTGTTTTTAGCGATAGAAAGATTTTTTTGATTACACTATGTCCCAAAAAATCATATGATAACCGTGTGATGATAGAGAACGAATGAAAAAAATTAATAAAATGAGTGAAAAAATTATGTGAAAAATAAAAATAAGATTAAGAAAAAAGAGCCTAATGAGATCAGGGAAAAAGAAAAGAGAAAAAATAGAGAAAATGAAAAGGGTAAAAAATATGAGTGAAAAAGGAGATAAGAGTGAAAAAAAGAAATGAGGGACATAAAAGAGTTAAAAATAAGAGTGTTGAGTGGAATATTAGTTTTCTTACTAGAATAAGTGAGGTGAAAAGAGATTTATTGATCAAGAATGTCTTCTTATATATTATTAGTTATTATTACCTTGAAACTAACAAACTTCATCATTTGTTTCCATCAGGTGTTGTGTATTTATTATAGGAATATTGAGATCAAGAATCTTTGTGTTAGAAATAAGTTCCATTTGATCTAGGTTGTTTGTATGGAAATACCTTCTAAAAGGATGTTTTTTTATAAAAAATAAGGTGAAACCCCTTAAATTGGGGTGATACTCCTAACATTTTTTTAGAGAATATCAATGGAAATGCCTAGAAGACTAACCTACCTATCATGTATGTAAATTTGAGTGTTACCTATAATGTTATTGATCTCTATCCCTTTGAATATATAAATTCGTTGAAGAATCGTTTTGAATGGGGAGTACATGATGAGAATCAAGGTGCGCATAAACATCGAGGGGTTAAGAGTGATCATAGAAAAGATGGTGGAAGAAACATACATGAAAAAGACCCATTTTAGGGGATTTTTAGACCAATTAAAATAGTAAGAATGAGTAGGATAAAAGAGTCTTAACATGGCATCATTTTGAAATTACAAGATGTTTCCCAAAATGAATGCATGGGGAAGAAAATGGGACTTTAATCACTCTTATTAAATACCAAAAGTGAATCTAAATGGACCACCAAAATGGTCCCAAGAATTTATATCCAATTGTATGAATGAAATATCCAATGTAAAAAGTGGTAATCCTTTTGTCTCTAAAGTCATGTTTGGAATCCTTAATGTCTTTGGGGTGGTGCCAAAAAAAGTATTCTTGGGGGATATCTTGTCCCCTAAATCCATTAAAATGGGTAAAGAAAGTAAAAATTATGTTATGGGATTTATAATTTTTTAGGATAGGTATTTTGACATGTATTCCTCTCACATGGTTATAAATATCCACATCCATGTACCCGTTGATGGTTAATAATGAATTTTATTGTATTCAAGCATTATTATGCTTGTGTTTTTTTCTGTTCTTTAATGAATGCAGGTAAGACCTTTAAAAGGAGTGATAATCCTTTGTGTTGATTTATAATTGGGGTTTTAAGGGGAAACGTTTCTTGGGGTCCTAATTGATCGTCACCCCTCCCATTTATATTTCATTCATATTTATTTATTTTCCATTTCTCATATTTTAATCCATTTTTTCCCACATTTTCCCAACTAAATAACACACACTCATATGGTTTCATGTCAAAAATCCTAAAAACCCATGACAAACCCTAAATATCCACAAAATACCAAGATAACATAAAAACCCATAAAAACCATAAAAATCCTAAAAAATACTTAAAAATTCCAAAAAAATAAAAACCTATAAACCCTTAAAACCCTAAGAAAAAGTCCATAAATCTTAAAAACTCAAAAAAATTATAAAGATTCCAAAAATTCCTATAAAACAAAAAACCCTAAAAATATTAAAAACCCTAAAACCCCTAAAAGACCTTTAAAAATCCTAAAATCAATAAAAGATTATAAAAACCATAAACCCCCTAAAATGCCATAAAAACCCTAAGAATTTGAAAACCCCTATAAAACATTAAAGTCCCTAAAACTTAAACAACCCCTAAAAACCAATAAAATAATGAAAAAAATAAAAAACCATATAATACACCTAAAACCCTAAAAACTGATAAATCCCAAAAAACACTAAAAATACTAAAAACTCTAAAACATCTAAAAAATATTAAAAATCAATTTTTTTTAAAAAGACCCTAAAAACAATAAATCTCCCTAAAAACCATAAAACACTAAAAACCTTAAAAACCCTAAAACTGAAAAATCCCTAAAACCCTAAAAAACCTAGAAAACCCTCAAAATCCCTAAAAAACCTGAAAAATTCTAAATACCACAAAAATCCAAAATATTCACAAATAATCCCTAAGAAATTAAAACCTATAAAAACCCTAAAACCCCTAATAAAAATCCCTAAAAACCCAAAAAACTCTATAAAATTATAAACAACACTAAAAATCCTAAAAAACATTAAAACCCCTAAAAATATTTAAAAATATTAAAAACCCTAAAGGACCCTAGGAAACCCTAATGAACAAAATAACACTAAAAAGGAATACCATATCAATGATACTCTTCCTCGGCCCCCTCCGATTGGGCGGAAGGATGCCTTTGCCGATGGGAGGCTAACGCCTTCCTCGGCCCTTCCTGAGTCCCTTATGCTGGAGGAGGTGCCCATGGATCTGACACCTGTCATGGTTTCTATGGATGAGAAGTCCCCTGAACCAATTCTATCTACATCTGATGACACCTTTATGCCTGTTTCTTCAGATAAGGCAGCAAAAAGGACCCCAACAGGGGCTTCCCCTGATCTATTATTCCCCTTGAACATGTTCTCCCCTCTCAGTGGAAGCTTCTGGTCTAATGAGGTAGAGGACCAGCCTTATGAAGCCAGAAGTCTAATGGACTCACCCAAGCCGGATGAAATTCAAACCCATGCAGTTGATGCCTCAAAGTACCGATCCATGGACGTAGAGGACTCTACGGTGAGGAAGAAGCCGGTTGGTAGGCCCAAGTAGAAAGGGAAGAACGGAAAGGTGAACCCCCCTCTCCCACATGACTCCAAAAACCCACCTCCTTCAAGGGGTGATGTCAACCTTTTCCAATGAGGATACTGTATTGGAATTTCCAAGGGATTGGAAACTCTCCCACTACCTCAGCCCTTCGGCATTTCATCTCATCCCAGAGGCCACATATGATTAAAATTGCTAAACTGATAATACCCTTTGACAGCCAGAAAGTCTTAAAATGGAGAAGCCTTGGGTACTTATGTGCTACTTAAATCTTCAATGAAAATGGATTGGAACAATTGTGGGTTCTCAACCAGGATGATTTAATGGTTTTATCTATTGATGAGTATATTCAAGTCATTAACCAGGGGAATACCCTAAAAGATTATCTTTTCTTACTCTCCTTTTTCTATGCTTCCTGCTCGTACACAAGAATAAGGGACCTATGGAGGAAGGTTGGCCGACTCTGTGGGTCTACTAATGACAATTGGGTGACTGTTGGTGACTTTAACTCAGTCCTTAAACCAGATGAGAGGATTGGTGCCAGCTTCTCCTGTATGGCTGCTGCAGATTTCTCCCACTGCCTTGACTCTTGTGACCACACTGAAGTGACCATCTCTAGAGCCTCCTTCACATGAGGAATATTCACTACCAATGGACGGAAAGCTAGAAAACATGATACATGCTTCTACCAGATCAATGACAGCATCTCACTCTCTAATGTTTCCATGTTCACCCTTCCAAAGTTCCATTCAGACCACAATCCCATTATTATTAACCTCTCTGGGGGAAAAAACTCCTCCCCCTGCCTTTTAAATTCAACAATGGTTGGCTCAAAATTCCAGGATGCAGGGATGTCATTGTCAACGGGTGGTTGGCTCCTTCCCATGGAAGCCATTACCTCAAACTTGTCTCCATGCAGAAGAGAATCAATTCCCTCTTTAAGGAATGGAAAAGGTCATATTTTTTCAATATGGATGAAGATATTTAGGCTATTGAGGCCCGGGTTGCCTCCCTCCATATTTCTAATCAATCTCTCCCCTTGACCTCTAGGGAGGAGCTCCAGGCTTATGCCATGTCGGATGATCTTCTCTCCCTGAAGGGAAAGCTATCTGAGGCTCAGTTTAATACCAGGTGGCTCAAAGATGGGGACCGTAACTCCAAATTATTCCACAGTTTAAAAAAGGAGAGGAAGGCCAAGAAGTGTCTGACTGCTGTTTGTATTCATGGAATTACCTTCACTTCTGAAGCAGAAATCTCCAATGTGGTGGTGGAATACTTCCAGAAGCATTACACTTGTGATAATGAAGAGTCCTTCCTCCCCCTAACAGATTCCATTATACCGTGGGTTAATGTCCAAAAAAATAGAGACCTGACGGATTCCCCCTCAGAGGAAGAAATAAAATCTTCTATGTTCTCCCTCAACATGGACAATGCAGCAGGTTCGGATGGCTTCAGCAACAAATTCTTTATGTTTTATTGGGATATTCTGCACACGGAGGTCACGAGTGATGTTAGGGAGGTTTTTTTTCTCAAGGTCCTTTCTGTATGGCACCAATTCCATCTTCATCACTCTTATACCAAAGATTTATAATGCACTTGATATTGGATATTTCTAGCTGGTTTCCATGGGGAACACTATTCCCAAAATTATCAGCAATATTCTTGTCAAGAGGATGGGACGATTGATGGGAGACCTCATCACCCCTAACCAATTTGGATTTATTCCTAGGAGGAACATTCAATGCTATCTGTTTATAGCCTTGGAGGGCATCAACATCATAAGGAAACACTGCAAGAATGGAAACTTTTCTCTAAAGATGGATATCTTCAAGGCCTTTGACACCATCAAATGGAGCTTTATTTACCAAGTTCTCTCAAAACATGGATTCTCAGAAATTATTATAAAGCTGGTGGATTTTATCCTGAACAGTGCCAGAGCCTCAATGCTTATCAACGGTTCCCCCAAGGGGTTTTTCCCGTGCTAACGCGGGGTAAGGCAAGGAGATCCTTTGTTTGGCATCCTTTTTGAAATTGTTGAAGATTACCTGAGGAGGTGCCTCATCAACCTCACGCAGGCTTCCCTCTTCATCCCAATCAAGGTAGGGAGAAACCTTTGGGTTCCATCTCATCTATTTTATGACGATGACATCCTACTCATTGGTTAGGCTTACAAGAGAAACTTGTCCTCAATCTGAAAGATCTTCCAACACTATGAATATGTGGCAGGATAGTCCATTAGCTGAAGAAAATCCTCTATCGTCTTCGGGGATGGGGTTTCCCCCTGCAAGAAAATTCGTATTTCCCTCTCTCTTGGTGTTAAGAGGGGGTCACTTCCCTTTGATTATCTGAGGGTCCCGATCTATTAGGGAAGATTTAAGAGAAACTATCTTATGAAAACGGTGTGAAGAATTTTACTGCAACTTTCTAAATAGAAGGGCAAATGTCTCTCATAGGCCGGAATAGTATTTCTTATCAATTATGTTATTGCATCCATGTTCACTTAAGACTTCTCTTTATATAGGTGGCATGTTAACCTCATCAAATCCCTACATGAAAATATTAGAAACTTCACTTGGACAAGCTGCATTAGTGAACAGAAACTGGTCACTATGGCTTGGAGGGACTTCAATAAGCCGACTGAATGAGGTGGGTTGGGAATCAAAGACCTCAGGAGATTCAATGAATCAATGTTTTTTAAATTCACACGGATCTCTCTTGATTACATGGATGATGGCCTTGACTTTTTCCGAGAAAGGTTCACACAAAAACTTTGTGATGGGTTCGTGGGAAATTTTCCCTCCTCGGTCTGGACATCGATATGAGGCTCCTACATGCCATCGTGGAGAACTAAAAGGGGATTTTCTCCATGAGGTTGAATATGAATGTCTGGTGTACCATGTGGCATGATAGGCCCCTGCTGGATAGAGTGACTCCCCCTCCCCCGCCGAGGCATGGGATATGTCAATCGCTGGTTTCATCCAGAAAATGGAACAGTTTGAGCCCCTTATTCTTGTTGACACATACATGAAAATTACGGAAGATGTGTTTTTTGAAAGAGACCTTATAATTTGGAAGCCCAATCTTGACGGCTGTATGAATTGAAAGATTTCTACTGGTCAAAATGTCTACACGGCCCTGCCCCTCCAGCTTGTCTCTCAAGCTTTAAGAGGCCCTTTTTCCTGCCGACTAGTCACCTCCTGCTCTGGAAAATCTAGATGAACTGGTTGCCGATCCAAGGTCAGCTATAGAGGGCTGGACACAGCCTGTCCTCGATATGTTTTCTATGCCTTGGAGCTGAAGAATCCATCTATCACACCTTCTTCTAGTGCATGTTTCCAGTGGCTCTCTGGGGGTACCTATAGGGGCTGTTCGGATTTCCCCTCTGCCTTGGCAGGCCATTAATTGAGATACTGGACAGCCTTATCAATTGTCCACGTAGCATGCAGGTTTCAAATTTTTTACATGTGTCCATTGCCTCCATCGTCTCTTACACATGGGCTTCCCAGAACGTGATCGATTTAAACAAAGTAAGGCTCTCTCTTCATGGTGGTGTCATCAGCATCCACACAGAGATCCATGCAGTGTCTCATATCCAATCTGACCTGATGGAAAATGATGTGAGTGATCTTATTCTCTTGCGGTTACTTGGTGTTTTTGGCAGTCCAAGGAAACCGAAAATTCTCAAATACATCTGATGGATCCCCTGATATCTTCCTGGATAAAGGTCAACGTGGATGGTGCAGCGCTGGGCACATCGGGGAGGGGTGTGGAGTGGTGTTCCATACACACCGAGGCTTTGTCAAAGGTTGTTTTCACCACTTCATTGGGAATTGGTTCTCCCTTGAAGCTGAACTTTGGTCCATGATTAAGGAAATTGAGTTTTCTGGACAGTTTGGATGGAATCCCCTATGGCTTGAATCAGAATCCATGCTTGTAGTGGATGTTCTCAAAGTTAAATCAGAGCGCGTCCCTTGGAGGATCCTTCCGCAATGAATGGAATGCCTTGCTTCTTACCAAAGACTTAGCCTTCTTGTCACATGTGCCTACCGAGAGGCAAACTCAGTTGCTGATGCGCTATTCAAATAGGATTTTGTGAAAAGGAGCTCGATATGGTCGCATGTGGCCACACCGTGCTGCCTTCGATTTTTGGAGTCTGATATGAAGGGTCAGATGCACACCCGAGTTTATAATCCCCACTTGTAACATTTCTTTAGTGCTCTTAATTTTATACATTTTGGGGTGCCAGGTTCACCTAGTCTCAAGCCTTCTTTTCCATAAAAACCCTAACCAACTCCAAAAAAGACACAAAACCCCTAAAACATTATAAAACATAATGTAACCCTAAAATCCAAAAAACCCTTAAAAACCCAAAAAACAATGAAATTCCTAAAACCCCTAAAAACCTCAATAACTCAAAAAACCTATAAACATCAAAAAGTCCCTCAAAACCCTAAAACACCTGAAAACTATAAAAATACCTAAAATCAATAAAAATCCCCAAATCCAAGGAAACGCTAAAATCACTAAAAAACTTTTAAACCCCTTAACACATAAAAAACTCTAAAAACATAAAATCCTAAGAAACTCAAACAACCCCTAAACCCTAAAAAACTAAAAAAACACTAAAAATTATAAAAATTCCTAAAACCCTTAAAAACTATAAAAATCATAAAAACCCAAAAATTTCCAAAAAATCTAAAAAACACTAAAAAACTTGAAAAACCAAACAAAATCCCTAAAAACACCGAAAAATTTATTTAAAAAACAATGAAAATCCTAAAAATCCTAAAAACCCCAAAAACCTAAAAGATACAAGAAACCCCTAAAAACACTAAATAACCCTAAAAACAAAAAATATCCCTAAAAGACCATAAAACCAATAAAAAATCCAAAAAACTATGAAAGCATAAACATTGCGTAAAAATGAAAAAAATCTAAAAACATTACAAACCAAAAAAACCCCTAAAACTCCAAAAAACCCTAAAACCCTAAAAAATGAAAATCCTAAAAATAACACAAAATGTCCTAAAATAGCTAAAAACAATAGAAAAAATAAACGACCATAAAAACCTTAAATACCATAAAACCCATAAAATACTAAAAACCCTAAAAATCAGAATAACCCTAAAAACCACAGAAATTTATAAAAACCCATTAAAGCCCTAAATTTTATAAAAAACTATAAAAACCCATAAATACACCAAAAATCTCAAAAAAACACCAAAAGCCCTAAAAACCATGAAAAAACCTGAAATCCTTAAAAATCCCTAAACCCCTAAAAAATTGAAAATTAATATAAATAATAAAAACTTATAAAAATACATAAAAAGATAAAACCACTAAAACCTCTGAAAATCCCTAAGAAAAATACCTAAAACCCCTAAAACACCAAAAAATTATAAAAAACCCCTAAAAATCCAAAAAAATATTGAAACCCTAAAACCCTTTAAAAATCCTAAAACCCCCCAAAAAACCCTTGAAAATCCAAAAAAACACTAAATGACCCTAAAAAACATAAAAGACAATAAAAACATTAAAAACCAAGAAACCCTAAAAATTATTAAAAACACTAATAACCCAAAACAATCCCAATAAACCCAATAAAGCCTAAAAACATTAAAAAACATAAAGTACAACTAAAATACCACACCCCTTAAAACCCCTAAAAACACTGAAAATAAAAAATCACAAAAAATCCTAATGGCCCAAATTTTTAAAAAAAGAAACAAATGATTAAAAAACCAATGAAAACAAAAAAACACCTCTGAAACCCTTAAATAACCATAAAACCCATAAAACTCTTCAAACCCACTAAAAAAATTAAATCCCTTAAAACCCGTAAAAATTATAAAAAAACTCTGAAATCCTTAAATCCCCAAAAAATCAAACAAAACCTAAAACCCTAAAAAATCATAAAACCCAAAAAGCAGTAAACAAACCTCCAAAACCCACAAAATCCATTAAATCTTTAAAAACTCCAGAAATCAATATAAATCCTAAAATGGCCTAAAATAATCAATAAAACATAAAAACCCCAAAAACCCTGAAAACCCCTAAGAAAAATACCTAAAACCATAAAACTCCAAAAAAATTAAAAATCCTAAAAATAACAAGAAACCATAAAACCATAAAAGCTAATAAAAACCCTAAAAACCCTAAAAGCCCCTAGAAAATCCTAAAAACACTGAACGAAACTAAAAACACTAAAATTCCATAGAAACCATAAAACCACTAGCAATTATAAATATCTATTAAAAATCATAAGAAACCTAAACAACCCCTAAATACCCAAAAAACCCAAAAAACATTAAAAACCCTAAAATACCCCTAAAATCAAAAAATCCCTAAAAACCCTAAAACTGGTGAAAATTCCAAAAACCCTGAAAAATCCCAAAAACCATAAAAACATTAAAAAAAATATAAAACACCCAGAAAACCATTAAAACCCTTAAAACCTATTAAAAACCTTAAAACCTACAAAACCCCTAAAAATATAAATAATATCTTAAACCCCTTAAATTTCCTAATAAAGTAAAATACTCTAAAACCCATAAAAATATGAAAAACTCAAAAAATCCAAAAAACACTTAAAATCCAAAAAAACCCTAAAACCCCTCAAAATCCCTAAAAACCATAAAAATCCTAGAAATCCATAAAATTACTTAAAATGTAAAACCCCCCAAAACCCCTCAAAACCCGTAATAAAAATTCCAAAAAACCATAAAAATAAAAAAAATGTATAAAGAAACCAAAAAATCTAAAAAATTATAAACATCCAAAAAAACATTAGGTAATCAGAAAACCTTAAAAAAACCCCAAACCCCTAAAAGACTCTAGAAAACCATAAAACACTAAACTAATATAATAAAAAATAAAAAATCTAAAAGACAATAAAAACCCCTAAAATCCTAAAAAACTTAAACAACCCATAAAGACCAAAAAACCCCCCTAAAACCCTAAATCCCTGAAAACCTAAAAATGCTGGAAACCCTAAAAATCTTGAAAAAAACCTGAAAACCCCTAAAAATCATTAGAAAACCCTAAAATCTATAAACACAAAAAACCACTAAAAATATAAAAACCATAAAACACTTAAAACCATTAAAAAAATAAAAAAACCTTAAAACCCATAAAACACTCAAAACCCCTAAAAACTCAAACACCCCATAAAAACCCCAAAAATCCGAAAAATCCTGAAAACCCCAAAAAACATATCAAAGACCCTGAAAACCCTAAAAAATTCGAAAAACCATAAAATCCTAAAAAAATAAATAAAACATATAAAACCCTTAAAACCCTAAAAACACTAACAAAAAAATCATAATATCCAAAAAACTACAAAAACATTAAAAAACCTAAAAATGAAAAAAAACAATATTAATACCCCTAAAAACCTTAAATAACCCCAAACCCCTAAAAGACTATATAAAAACATAAAAACAATAAATGACCCCAAAACCCCTAAAGAACCTAAAAGACCATAAAACCTCTAAAACCCTAAAAACCATAAAAAACCCAAACAACCCCTAAATACAAAAAAAACATAAAAACAAAAAAATCTTAAAATATCCATAAAAACCTAAAACCACTAAAAACACTAAAAATCCTAATAAACCATAAAAAACTAAAAAACCTAAAATCCCTATAAACATTAAAAATACCTTAAAACACTAAAAAATCGTGAAATCTATAAAAAACCATAAAACGCTTAGAAAATGTAAAAACTCATAAAACCCTAAAAACCCACTAAAAACTCCAAATCACTTAAACCCCTTAAAGTGTTAAAAAAATAAAAGAAACCTTAAAACCTAAAAATCTAAAAAAACCATAAAACCCCAAGAAACCCATAAAAACCGTAAAAAACATTGAAAACCCAAAAAATCCACAAATCCAACAAAAATATTAAAACCCCTAAAAACGTAAAAAACCCAAGAAACCACTAATACTCCATAAAAAACCCTAAAAAACTAAACATCCCAAAAAGATAATAAAAACATATAAAATAAAATACAAACACTAAATCCCCTAAAAATACATAAAAAACCAAAAATACCTAAACAACCCCTAAAACCCTAAAAACATTGAAAACATAAAATACCTTTATTATCTTAAAACCCCTAAAAATATTGAAAACCCTAAAAACCATAAAATATCCCAAAAAACCTAAAAATACTAAAGACAATAAAAAGACCATGAAAACCCTAAAAAACCTATGAAATCCATAAAACCTGTAACACCCCAAGATTTCATAGTGTGTTATTTCTTCAAAATAATTCAATAACTTGCACTACACGCAACACCGAGTTCAATCACACCATGACTTACAAAAAAAAGCCATTAAAAAGAGGTTATGAATCTTATTATCTAAATTTTAAACTTTATATAATCCTTATAATTTTAGAATCCATATTATGAGTTTCTTAGATATAATGCAAGAACAAATTCATTTTCAGTATTGCACTATTATCAAATTTTAATAGTGAACCCTTTTTAAATACAATATTTTAAACTTTTTGACTAAATGGGGATATCAAAAATTTAAAATGAAACATCCCAAGCTTCCACGGTACGCTTTCTTTGCATAATACAGTAGCGTGTGTTGTACGCAACCTTTAGTTTTAACACACACCACAACCAATCAAACCAGCCGTTATGAATAGTAATACATGCCTTTTGAAATTATATATATTTTATATTTTAAAATGGACTTCATTTTTGAATTCGGAATATCTAATTTAGCCTAAGGTGAAATTTTGGTACATTTCGGATAACTTTCTTATTTTGATGAATAGTGAAAATTACTTAATTTTAATTAAAAACAACTTTTTTAATCAAAATAATTAATAGTGATACATTATGAATTTGAGTGGTTTTAAATTATATTTAGAATATATTTTTACCATTTAATATAATGTTGGTCATTGTATGTAATTTTACAATTAAACCGAACATAAACAAGTGTCAATCTTTTGATAGTTATTATCTCTTAAAAACACGCTTTTTGTTTTGACAGCGGGAATTAATTTTAAATTAATTTATGCCACTTCTGTATTTTGAATTTAGAAAAATGGATTCCATATTTGGAATCAGGATGTTAAAATTGTGTAAATAGGTAACTTTTATTTTTAGATATTTTGAACAATTACTGTGGTAAATATTTTATTTACCATGGTTAAGGGTAAATCCGGTAACTAAGGGTTAAAAAATAATATTATAATAATACTAAATTACCCTAAAACGTATCCTAGCCTTATTGGTTGATATATTTTCGACCATAGGCATCTTTGGGTCGATTTTGGGACCCCATGGTGCCACTTGTAGGAGATAGGGACATTTTATTTTAATTAAGTTCAAATGAATACAAAAATGACACAAGCATATATCTTTTAGAAAAACGATTTTTACATAGGGTTATATATGTTGGATTTTAGATTATAAATATTCATTAGAAAGATAAAAATATTTCCTACATAATTATATTTTATTTATAATTTTTAGACATTAAATAATTTAATTTATTTATGACACAATGATGATGAATTAATTACTATAATAGTGAAAAATTAAAATAATTGATATTATAAATACCCAAATAAATATAATATGAAACTTTTAATGAATTAATATAATTTTATAGTATAATAAGATATATTAGGATTGATTTATTTTACAATGTTAGAAGTAATCAATCTGTTATGAGTTTCACAAAAATCAACTATTGAATAGTGTCAAAATTGGCATAAAAGAGTTCTTAAAACAAATATTATATTATTAATTGATATTACATTCCTAAAAATATAAGGTTCGGCCAAGAGACTTATATCATGATAGGTTCATCATTACTGGACCACTTGGGGGTCGCCTGTATGTATATAGTAAGTTTATTAACCATATTATATAAAAATACAAAGAGACATTGTAAAAGTGAAACTAATTAAGTTAGAGTTAATACTTAAAGATAAGGTTAATATAAGTACCCAAACCGGTCTAAATTCTATTGGTTGAGTGTTTTTCTACCTATACCCACCTTAACATTTAAATAATCAACTTTGGATCCATTATGAACCGAATATGAATTTATTATAAATTAATATTTCTAGCTTTTCCAAAGGTGCCCCTCACCCCTCTTATAAAAGGGCACTCCTCCTTCTCATTTCTTCACACCTTCAAAGCCTTTTGGTTCGGCCAAACTCTGCCCAAATACTCTCCCAACGTCCCTCACTACAACCTAGTGGCCTTATTTTGATCAGAAAGCCATCCTAAGGATCCCTTTTTATCAAATCAAAAGGAAGAACCCGAAGAAGAGGAGGTTAACCTACCCCAACCAAGGAAAAGTACAAGGTAAGGGATATTCTTATCTCACTTTCAATTCCGTGAGATTTCCATTGTTCGCCACTAAATTATTGAAAGTGGTGTATTGTGTACTGCCATTCGATATATATTATCATGATTCTCTTTATATTCATTTTATTCTAGAAATCATTTGGTGGTTATTAACTTTTGTCCATACGACTCAGTTGATTAACGTGGTAAGGGGTTTTCATCTCACTCCTTATTCCCGTGAGATTCATGCCATATTGCCACCATTACCTTTTGTGTGGTGTATGTACTACCCATAATTATATTCTTTTTGCAGTACACTCTAATTTATGTGTATTTACATATTCATTATATGATACCTCTTTCATGGGTTGTATGTTTCATAAGTTACCAAATTGGTAAGGGTTATTTCACAATCTCTTCATTATCCGAGGTTGTTTATACCTAATAATCTACTGGGATCTCTTTATCATCCACATCCATGTTTCTTAATAATGTATTTCAAAACATTTTTATCATTTACAAGAATATGGGTTAAAGTCATTTATACACTTGTTTGACTTTTTATAAGAGGAATCTTTCCGTCATTTTCAAAACGAGGTCATTTTTAACCTTTTCGACAGAATTAAGGTAAGAATGTTTTTTTAACTTATACTGCGGGTGCGGCTATTTACCGCCGTTATAAAATCGTCAAAGCTTCCCTTACAAGCTTATAAGAATATTTTCAAATTGAATATATTATTTTATAATTATGTTACTTTTAAAATGATTTCAAAAAAAAAGATATTTCTATAAAATAGTTTTGATTTCCTCTATGTCAACATCCTTTGATGGATTTTAAGCTTATTTAAAGTTGATTTATTATGATACAAAACATCCATATTTTTTTGAAGGTTTTGTGATATTTTTGACTGTGGATAAGTTATTCTTATGTCACTCATGGTTTTTGTTTAGAGTATTGACATTTCATAAGTTATTTGTAATCCAAATGTTTATGTTATATTTCAACCTTTCATTCAGATGAATGTGTTAGACAAGTATGTTCCGGGTTGGGGACCGGTAAAAGTAAGCCCTCCGGTTTGGTCTCCGGTTATTAGAGGAACTCCGGGTTGGTGTCCGGTTATTAGAGGCTCTCCGGGTTGGTGTCCGGTTATTAAAGGCACTCCGGGTTGGTGTCTGGTTATTAGAGGCACTCCGGGTTGGTGTCCGGTTATTAGAGGCACTCCGGGTTGGGTTCCGGTTACAGTTAGCCCCTAGGTCTTGGGACGAGGCCTTGACAAAGAAATTAAAATTCAGCATTATGCATTCTGACATTATGAATGTGGTTATTGAGATTGCATGTGATTATTCGATTAGTAGAATATCCATGTGAACAAGTAAATGGCATTATTTCATTTTACTTTTGTCATACTATGTTGAAGTTCAAGTTTAAAAGGATTTTGTTTTAGTAATTCATTTCCTTAAATGTTTATGCTTGTTTTTGAATGTTCCGCTATATTGTTATCCTTACTGGGCATTTGAGCTCACCCCTTTTCTATGTTTTATTTTTCCCAGGAAGTGAAGAAGTAAATTATGAATGACCTGCAGGGATATTATGTGGGGATATGAGTGTGGTATATGGAGACAATATGTTGTTTTAGTAGTTTTTCATTTTATGATGTAATGTAAGACTTATGAATATATCTAGTGTTTCCAAGGCTACTAAACCAATCGGTCTTTCGAGATTTGATCGTTCCTGTGATCATGCCAATGTTATGTAATAATCCACCGACTCTGGGTAACTAGGGTCGGGGCGTTACAGTTGGTATCAGAGGAAGTTTAGTACAAACCTTGGAAGCTAGATTTAGATAAACTCTGATTAGATCACGTAGACCTAAGATGAACATTGAGGATTAGTATAGAAGAACTTCCTAGAATTTTGGTATTGTAGAGATTTTGTGAGTTTTCCAAGTAATACATCCCTGTCTGGATACGAGAAGGTAGAGGCGGCTCTGGAATAGATGTACCTAGGGGTAAAACCCAAAAACACCGCTTTGAGCTAGACTCAAACGGGAACTGGTGCACGACAACGGGCCTTGTTGTACTCTTGGTTACGACACTCCCGGGGGATATGCTTAGGATAACTCTCGTTTTATTTACAAATAATTATGAAGGGTTTATGAGTATATACTTTTTCAAAGAAAACATTTTTTATGATTATGGAATATATCCATAAACTATTTAATTTATGTTATTTGTCTTACAAGTTTGGGATTAGGTATTGTTATTCATAAACTAATCTAATGTATGTCATTGTTTAGAAATGGCGCCCAGTAGAAGGAATGAGGACTCTAGCAATGCACATGATACAAAGAGAAAGAAGGATCATATATTTTATGGTCTTAAGCCAGAATTTACAAGAGAAATAGTCTCGCATGTATTATCATCATATGAAGAAATAATATCATGTGTTTATAAGATAAGTAAAGAGTTTACTGAGTCCAATGGCTTTGAAGGGAAGCAAGAGAAGAAAAGGATGGAAGAGATAACGATGGATAAAGGGAAGAGGGAAAAGAAGAATTTTTTCATATGTGATAACTATGGAAAGAAATACCCTGGAACTTTTCTGAAAGGAATGAGAGTTTCTTATAAGTGTTGAGGAAAAGGGCACAAAGTACGTGACTTCAAGGGTAATAAAATGGTTTAAAATGTACAATGATTCATTTGCAAAGAGTTTGGACACTACGCGAACCTATTTCCCAGTCATCAGACTATGCCACAAACGATGCTATTGGATAATAATCAAGTTATGATACTACCACAAATGAAGAGGAATAATTAAAGTTCTTATGTTGATTAGGTCAATTGAGTGTTGTATCAACAATGTACTTATTATAATAATTATGGACTATATAAGGATTTTACTGCATTACTATTTCATTAAGTACTTGAGATTGTGTGGAACAAAGAAAAGTGAATCAATAGCAGGATAAATTTTTGGAAAATATATGGTTGAGAGAATGATAAACCATAATATAGTTCTGATACCGAGGTAGTGATTTTGGAATAATACATGATTGTTTTGGATAAATTATATTGGTTATTCTTGAATACCTTGGAACTGATTAATGATTTATATATTCCATCATTGTTGGGGTTTAAAAGTTTATTGGATTGATGAAGTATATCCAGCATTCTATATGGAATAAGGGAGCATGAATAAGGAATATGGTAATTCAGGATGTTTCAGTGTATTAAAAGAATACATGATGAAGGTATTCATATGCTAATACGGGGTAAAAAGGATCTACATTATGTTTACCTTCCTTATAAATGTTGGAATGTGAGTTTGGATAGAAGTATTTTGGATAGTTCTAGTTTGGATTATTTTGGATTGCCATAAAAGGACATCCCGGAGGTCGGGCGGCAACCCGTCGCGTCCGGCAAGGCTGCGAGACTTGAACCCGCAACCGAAGGGAGACAAGGGTGTATCACCTACCACTGGCCCACGAGATGTCCTAGATTAAATAATGTAGTTTTTATTAAAATATCTTGTAGATGAATTATAAATTCGTTTATTTTGGACCCTATACGAATAGTGTAAATAGAATTTTTTTACAGTGAAAGATGAGTTTGTGGTAGAAATTTATTAATTGATAAAACTCTAATTATAAAGTAAGTATATCTCCTTATGATCTTATCCAATCTCGTTAATAAATTCCTCAATATTAAGAAAAGCAACTTAGAACAAAAATGTTTTCCTAGATGGTACCTTAAATCATCACTAATCTATGGCTTTGGGATTGTTGGCCTTTTCATAGCCATGTTCTCTACAACTCTCCATCAGATAATTGGTGGTTAGATTTTTCTTCCATATCCATATTTTCCTACATGGAACCCTAGTATGTTTTATTTTCGGTAATCTTCATACTTTTGACTCTTTATTTTAAATAGAGGCCTCATTAATTCATTTTTCGATGTGGGATTTCAACTAAGATATTTTGAAACGTCAAAAATGTGTTATCCTAATACCCTATGTTTTGTTGAACCGATGGTATTTCAAATCATCATAGATTGATGAATTTAAGGACCTCAATTTTATACTTTTTGTGATTGATGACCTCAATCACTACCGATAAATATTTACGTTTTTCCTCCAATTATATGTCTCTAATTTCCACCAATGTTCTCCTAATCGAGATCATAATTTGGTGGTGACCCTTTCATTTCTCTTTTCCTCATATTAAGACTAAATTTTAGTAACCCAATTTCTGATGTGGGTTTTCCCACAAATATATTTTATATTATCAACCTTTTATTTTCGAAGAACAATTTCAAATTGCGAGGACGCAATTTATTGAAGGAGGGGAGAATGTAACACCCCAGGATTTCATACTGTGTTATTTCTTCAAAATAATTCCATAACTTGCACTACACGCAACACCGAGTTCAATCACACCATGACTTACAAAAAAATCCATTCAAAAGAGGTTATGAATAGTATTATCTAAATTTTAAACTTTATATAATCCTTATAATTTTAGAATCCATATTATGAGTTTCTTAGATATAATGCAAGAACAAATTCATTTTCAGTATTGCACTATTATCAACTTTTAATAGTGAACCCTTTTTAAATACAATATTTTAAACTTTTTGACTAAATGGGGACATCAACAATTTAAAATGAAACATCCCAAGCTTCCACGGTACGCTTTATTTGAATAATACAGTAGCGTGTGTTGTACGCAACCTTTAGTTTTAACACACACCACAACCAATCAAACTAGCTGTTATGAATAGTAATACCTACTTTTTGAAATTATATATATTTGATATTTTAAAATGGAATTCATTTTTGAATTCGGAATATCTAATTTATCCTAAGGTGATTTTTTGGTACATTTCGGATAACTTTCATATTTTGATGAATAGTGAAAATTACTAAATTTTAATTAAAAACAACATTTTTAATAAAAATAATTAATAGTGATAAATTATGAATTTGAGTGGTTTAAAAGTATATTTAGAATATATTTTTACCATTTAATATAATTCTAGTCATTGGACATAATTTTACAATTAAACCAAACATAAACAAGTGTCAATCTTTTGATAGTTATTATCTCTTAAAAACACGCTTTTTGTTTTGACAGCGGGAATTAATTTTAAATTAATTTCTTCCACTTCTGTGTTTTGAATTTAGAAAAATGGATTCCATATTTGGAATCAGGATGTTCAAATTGTGTAAATAGGTTACTTTTATTTTTAGGAATTTTGAATAATTACTGCGGTAAATATTTTATTTAGCATGGTTAAGGGTAAATCCGGTAACTAAGGGTTAAAAAATAATATTATAATAATACTTAATTACCCTAAAACATGTCCTAGACTTATTGGTTGATATATTTTCGACAATAGGAATCTTGGGGTCGATTTTGGGACCCCATGGTGCCACTTGTAGGTGATAGGGACATTTTATTTTAATTAAGTTAAAATGAATACAAAAATGACACAAGCATATATCTTTTAGAAAAACAATTTTTACATAGGGTTATATATGTTGGATTTTATATTATAAATATTCATTAGAAAGAAAAAAAGATTTCATACATAATTTTTTTTTTATAATTTTTATACATTAAATAATTTAATTTATTTATGATAGAATGATGATGAATTAATTACTATAATAGTGAAAAATTAAAATAATTGATATTATAAATACCCAAATAAATATAATATGAAACTTTTAATGAATTAAACTAATTTTATAGGATAATATGATATATTAGGATTGATTTAATCGACTTTGTTCGAAGTAATCAATCTGTTATGAGTTTCACAAAAATCAACTATTGAATAGTGTCAAAATTGACATAAAAGAGTTCTTAAAACAAATAATATATTATTAATTGATATTAAATTCCTAAAAATCTAAGGTTAGGCCAAGAGACTTATATCATGATAGTTTCATCATTAATGGACCACTTGGGGGGTCTCTTGTATGTATATAGTAATTTTATTAACCATATTATATAAAAATACAAAGAGACATTGTAAAAGTGAAACTAATTAACTTGGAGTTAATACTTAAAGATAAGGTTAATATAAGTACCCAAACCTATCTAAATTCTATTGGTTGAGTGTTTTTCGACCTATCCCCACCTTAACATTTAAATAATCAACTTTGGATCCATTATAAACCGAATATGAATTTATTATAAATTAATATTTCTAGCTTTTCCAAAGGTGCCCCTCACCCCTCTTATAAAAGGGCACTCCTCCTTCTCATTTCTTCACACCATCAAAGCCTTTTGGTTCAGCCAATATCTGCCCAAATACTCTTCCAACATCCCTCACTACAACCTAGAGGCCTTATTTTGATCAGAAAGCCAACCTAAGGAGCCCTTTTGATCAAATCAAAAGGAAGAACCCGAAGAAGAGGAGGTTAACCTACCCCAACCAAGGAAAAGTACAAGGTAAGGGATTTTCTTATCTCACTTTCAATTCCGTGAGATTTCCATTGTTCGCCACTAAATAATTGAAAGTGGTGTATTGTGTACTGCCATTCAATATATATTATGATGATTCTCATTATATTCATTTTATTCTGGAAATCATTTGGTGGTTATTAACTTTTGTCCATATGACTCACTTGATTAACATGGTAAGGGGTTTTCATCTCACTCCTTATTCCCGTGAGATTCATGCCATATTGCCACCATTACCTTTTGTGTGGTGTATGTACTACCCATAATTATATTCATTGTGTAATACACTCTAATTTATGTGAATTTACATATTCATTATATGATATCTCTTTCATGGGTTGTATGTTTCATA
The DNA here is from genome assembly GCA_963277665.1 of Viscum album. NCBI lineage: Eukaryota > Viridiplantae > Streptophyta > Magnoliopsida > Santalales > Viscaceae > Viscum > Viscum album. Next base: position 1,320,842,353 of record OY728157.1, read on the forward strand.
AGTTACCAAATTGGTAAGGGTTATTTCACAATCTCTTCATTATCCGAGGTTGTTTATACGTAATAATCTACTGGGATCTCTTTATCATCAACATCCATGTTTCTTAATAATGTATTTCAAAACATTTTTATCATTTACAAGAATATGGTTTAAAGTCATTTATACCCTTGTTTGACTTTTTATAAGAGGAATCTTTCCGTCGTTTTCAAAACAAGGTCCTTTTTAACCTTTTCGACAGAATTAAGGTAAGAATGTTTTTTATAACTTATACGGCGGGTGCGGCTATTTACCGCCGTTATAAAATCGTCAAAGCTTCCCTTACAAGCTTATAAGAATATTTTCAAATTGAATGTATTATTTTATATTTATGTTACTTTTAAAATGATTTCCAAAAAAAGATATTTCTATAAAAGAGTTTTGATTTCATCTATGTCAACATCCTTTGATGGATTTTAAGCTTATTTAAAGTTGATTTATTATGATACAAAACATCCATATTTTATTGAAGGTTTTGTGATATTTTTGACTATGGATAAGTTATTCTTATGTCACTCATGGTTTTTGTTTAGAGTATTGACATTTCATAAGTTATTTGTAATCCGAATGTTTATGTTATATTTCAACATTTCATTCAGATGAATGTGTTAGACAAGTATGTTCCGGGTTAGGGACCGGTAAAAGTAAGCCCTCCGGTTTGGTCTTCGGTTATTAGAGGAACTCCGGGTTGGTGTCTGGTTATTAGAGGCACTCCGGGTTGGTGTACGGTTATTAAAGGCACTCCGGGTTGGTGTCTGGTTATTAGAGGCACTCCGGGTTGGTGTCCGGTTATTAGAGGCACTCCGGGTTGGGTTCCGGTTACAGTTAGCCCCTAGGTCTTGGGACGAGACCTTGACAAAGAAATTAAAATTCAGCATTATGCATTCTGACATTATAAAAGTGGTTATTGAGATTACATGTGATTATTCGATTAGTAGAATATCCATGTGAACAAGTAAATGGAATTATTTCATTTTACTTTTGCCATACTATGTTGAAGTTCAAGTTTAAAAGGCTTTTGTTTTAGTAATTCATTGCCTTAAATGTTTATGCTTGTTTTTGAATGTTCCTCTATATTGTTATCCTTACTGGGCATTTGAGCTCACCCCTTTTCTATGTTTCATTTTTCCCAGGAAGTGAAGAAGTAAATTATGAATGACCTGTAGGGATATTATGTGGGGATATGAGTGTGGTTTATGGAGACAATATGTTGTTTTAGTAGTTTTTCATTTTACGATGTAATGTAAGACTTATGAGTATATCTAGTGTTTCCAAGGCTACTAAACCAATCAGTATTTCGAGATTTGATCTTTCTTGTGATCATGCCAATGTTATGTAATAATGCACCGACTCTGGTAACTAGGGTCGGGGCGTTACAAAACCCCTCAAATCTTAGAAACCCCTATGAACCCATAAAACCCCTAAAAACCCTTTAAAATTCTAAAACCCATTAAAACCCCTAAAAATGATAAAAACTCTAAAAACCATGAAACTCCTAAAAATATCAAAAAACCCATAAACCCCCAAAAAACCAATGAAAACCATGAAAAACTAAAAAACCCCTTAACATCTCTAAAACTATAAAAAACCCTAAAAACCATAAAAATAATAAAAATCTCTAAAAATTCCTAAAAATGAAAACAACCCTAAAATACCTAAAACCCATAATAAAATCCATAAAAACCCTAAAAACACCATAAAATAGGAAAATTACATAAATATATAAAAAATATTATAAACCATAAAACCCTTAAAAACCCTAAAACCCCTAAAGGACCCTAAATAATCATAAAAACACTAAACAAACCTAAAACCCTATATGACCATAATAAACATAAAACCCTATGACCTCTTAAAAATACCAAAAAACCAAAAAAAACAACTAACCCCCCCCCAAATATAAAATGTTAAAAACCCTAAAATCCAGAAAACCAGAAAACCCAAAAAAATTAAAAAACATAGAAACCCACTAAAAACCATAACACTACTAAAAACATAAAATTCTAAAACCCCATAAAAAACCTAAAATCTCATTAAAAAAATCTAAAAATCCTTAAAACCCTAAAAACGTTAAAAAAAATAAAAAAACCATAAAACCCTAAAAACCCATGAAAAAACCTAAAAAATCTCAAAATCCTAAAATAACTTAAAATCAAAAAAAAACCAAAAAACCTAATACCCCAAAATGACCTAAAACCCCAAAAAACAATAATTGACTCTCAAAACTCTAAAATACTCTAAAATACCCTAAAATCCCTAAAACCCCTAAAACCATAAAAACTCTTAAAACCCTAAAAACCTAAACAATATCAACCTATCCCAACCAAAAACTCTAAAAACAGATAAAACATAAAAAATATTATAAAACCTAAAATATTCATAAACCCTAAAAACCCATAAAACCATAAAAACCCTAAAAATTCTAAAATACCATAAAAATATCAAAAAATAATAAAAACCCTAAAACATTAAAAAGACACTAAAACCCCTAAAACCCCCTAATAACCATACCCCCCAATAGTTATTTCTCTAGTCATGATATCCATCTCCCTATTTGGGTATGGCCTTTCTTATAGTTAGAGGTGATGAAAAACCTTCGATCCTACTCCATCTCTTCCTTTTTTGGGATGGAATGGTCTCATTTTAATTTTTTTTGGTTTAGTTCTTTCAAATATTTTACATAGGGGTAGGTTTCATTTAACATTACTTGGGTGGAGGACACTGATGTCACAATAAATATTCCTACCTTTCCATAGGTTGTTATTAGTAGTATTAGGGATACAAAGGTGGTGACTCACTTATCAGGGGATGTGTTAGGGGTTCCATTGGTGGATTCAGTTTTTTCACACCAGGATTCATTAATAGGGATTATAGTGGGTGGTTCTACATCAGAGATATTATTGGAGGATATTTATTTACTTCTTGTGGATTAATTTGTTTTTATCTATGATTTAGAACTATTTGGGGTTCTAGTAGAGGAATATGATTCTGAGAGGTTGATGGTTTTTTTATTTTTCAAGGATGGATCTAGTTTTATGTGGGAGTTATACATTTTAAATTGGGGGGGGGTTAGGTAGATATATTTAGTTCTCCTTTAGATGAGAGTGTGGTTGATGTGGAGGCGAGTTCATATAAACTATATATTGACCTCATATTCTATCCTCCAATGGATAGTGGGTGGAATCCGAATGTATTTATTCCTTATTATGTTTTTTATAAAGAATGATCTAGATTGAGTAACACTCCAGTTGGTTATTTCCTTGATAAAAAGATATTATTGCAATGGGGTCCATAATTTCCTCAGATATATGGGTAAAGGATCTCATTGAAATGGTCGACAATGAAAAAGTGTTCTATTTTTTTCATTTTCATTCATCTTTAAATCTTGTGGATATCCTATCATATGACACTTGGTTTATTTTCAAGTAGATTGAATATTCTCATGTCCTAGAAGCTGAGGATGTCTCTAGATGAGGAATCATTTTCAATTTTTCAGGTTTGGGGGAATTTTTCGAATGTTTCTCTTGAAGATTAGTCATCAGAGGGACATAGTTACATAGATAGTGTAGTGGGTAAGCCTCAATTTTCATATATATCAATGATTGATATAATAAGGATCATATTTTCTAGAATTTATGTTGAGATCTCGACCGAGCATGACCTTCCGAAGGAAATTGGTATGGATTTAAGTTCTATTTATTATTCATCTAATCATGTTCAGTACAGTTGGGTTCCTAATACTGGTATCTTTTATAAAATTTTTAGGCATCATATTAATCGGTTTATGAAGAACCCTAATTTTGAACCTCAACTATGTTGGACCAAGGTTACCCCTAGGAAATGAACTTACGGGAAGGATATGATCAAAGCTGTTGTTTCTTATTTGAAAGGTAAGTTTCCATTTCATCTGATAGAGAAGGAGGGTTTTAAAACCAAAGCTGTTTGCACCCCTAGTTATTTTATGGTTTGTTCCCATGTGGTTTTTGGCCCTTCATATATAGATGATTCCTTTTCTATGGTTATGTTTTTTCAAATTGACCCTGTAAAGGATTCTGAACATATTGGTTGTAATTACTCTATAGTTTATAGATCATCATATTTATCTAAGGTAATTTCATTTAGGATTGAGAATGATGATTTCATTCCTATGTGCAATCCTTTTGCATGTCTCTCAATAGCTCAGTGTGAGTGATTTGATTCTTGTTCTACTATAAATGCCCATTTCACTTATATGGATTCTAAGATCTATGTTAGGGCGGAGGTTTCATCTCATGGGGAAGGGATTTCAGGTGGTGAATCACCTCGTCCAATTGATTCCAAATAGGGATAGTCTTTTTTCTTTATTCTTATTCTCTTATTTAGGGGCATGAGGTAGTGAATCCAGTTACTATTTCTTGTGTTGTTAATGTTTCTGATTCGGTTTTTTTATCCCTCATCCTCCAGATTTACTAATGTTTTTGAAACATTCAGTTCCTATTATTGATCATAATAATCATGGTATGGCTTCTCATTTTAAGGTTGTTGGGTTTCCCTCTCTATGCTAGGATTCAGCAGAAATGGTTAGTCCTCATTCTTCTACTTTAAGTGATAATACCTTTATAAATAATAATCTTAGGTTGGATGAATTTGAAAAAAAGGTCACTAGTCAATATTGGTTCCAGGATTGTCACCTCTATCCCTTAATTTCCTATTTTTTTATTTTAGTGTGTGGAATAAAATGGGCCTAAATAGAACTGGTAAGAAAAGGGTTGTTTGAGACCTTATTCTTTCCCATAGGATGTCTTGTTTGGGTCTTATTGAATCTAATGTTAAAAGATGGAATATAGATTCTATTGTTTGTAAGATCACCCATACATAGAGATTTATTTCTAATCCTTCTTTATACCCCACTTTCCACATTCTTTTTTTATGGAATCCTCATTTTCTTTTGGTTGAACTGTAGTTAGAATCTCTCTATCTAGTTGAGTGTCATGTCTGCGATATTAAGGTGGATGTGGAATTCTTGATATCTTTTATTTGTGGATCCAATTTAGTTTTTAATAATAGAATTTTGTGGGAGGATATTGAGAAAAGGGGTACAATTAGACTAGATATATTTCTTAGAGATTTCAATGAAGTGAGTTTTATAGAGGATAGATGTGTTGGATGTTCAAAATGTTTCTCCTATATGGAGGAGTAAAATTCAGGTGTTGTTAGAGATAACATGGATGATTTAAATTGTTCAATGTTGATTTATTCTTAGTGGAAGGGTAATTTAGGAGTTTTGAGGAAGCTGTACAGATTCTTGGTAAATTACTCTTGGTTATCCAAGTTTCCCTCTTTGATGGCTTACATCCTTCCCTTTGGTTTCTCCAATAACAACCATATAATTTTTTTTCAAGGAAATTTGAAACTAGTATATATAAAAAATAAAAGTAATTGACTGTAAAAAACACACAAAGGAGAAATATATTCCCAACATATAATAACCACACCATGAAATGGAAATATAGTCCAAATAATAAATTAGTGAAAATAACCCATAGAATGACAAGAGAAGACCAAGTCAGGCCCATCCTAGAACAAACCAATAGCACAAGACAATATCCCAAGCACAAAGAAAACTTAGAAAACCATCCCAATGTAAGAGACACCACCCCATTAACAAAAAAAAACTAGAGAATACAAGCCACATCAGACCTACTTCTCCAATACCAAAGCTTCCCAAGTTCCACACAAACCCACCACCAAGCAAGCACATCACTGCTCCTAATAAGAATTTTCACTCAAGAAAAACAAGACAAAGAATCCAAAAACATGTGGAAGAGTCCCCAAAATTGCTAAGAAAATCATCAAACAACCTCATAGTGACCAACACCAATCATGCAAGCATATAAGAGAACATCTCTATGGAAGAAGCACCAAACACCATGTGAGGGAATCCAATATCCAAAATTCATATGGAGATGAAAAAACATTCAAAAAACTAGCATGACTAGAATCCTACACAACCGAACAATACAAGCACACGAAAGGCATCCCAACACACCTTTTATCCATAATAAAACAACTAGAAATCTATCACAATCAAACCTCCTGCACCAACCCTCCATCCCATTTATAGCACCTGCATCCAACACAACTCAACCCCAAAGTTGAACCCCTTTAACCATTATATCCTAACCCTCTCATCAATATCCCCCTTATCTATACACAAAACTAACATCCTATTGATAAAAACCTAAAAATCCCATCCCACATCCCTTCGAATTTCATAACATTCCCTTCCAACCATATCCCTACATAACCATCTCAAATTGAAACCAGTATCACACCAAGACTCTAGCCATTCCACCCCAAAACCAGCACCCTCCAGACCAAGAAAGATACAAAAAATCCCCAGAACAAATAATTCCAAGAAAAAATAACCCATATTCACACACAATTACAGTTGAGAGAATCAATCATTGTTGTAAGATGCATCATAAGGAACCGACCCAATCTAAGCCAAAAAGCCAAACCACAACCACCCACATTTCTTCTAAAACCTACCTAACCATGTGTCTTATCGATAGTCCATTGATATTTCTTTTCTAAATATGGAATTATCAGACTATAAAAAATTATTTTGTTCTTGATGTACCATATGAAGCATTAATACATTTGGAATCTAAGTGAAAGGAAAGTTTAAATTTTTTGAATATGAAGGAATTCCTTTCAGCAAGGAAAATACTTGGGTGAAATTGATTAAGGAAGGGGGCATTAACATATAAATATTTTTCAATTCTATTAAGTTCAGGTTCAATTAATCTAGGTGTGTTCTTTTTCATAGTGTTGATGGTTTGGTTATCATGGATTAAGGTTATATTATTTATAAAACAACCGAGTTCTACCAATATTTAGTTGGATCTCCACATGATTTAGTGATGTGGGGAGGGTGTGTTTGGAGCCTTTTATAAATATCTATATTGACTAGAAATTTTTTCAGGATCTGGAAAATATTTCTGAGTTGGAAGAGGTACCTAAGGTGCTATTTTCCTTCCCATCTTAATAAATCATTGGTTCTATATGGTTTTAATGATTTTTTCTTTCATAAGTCCTGGTCAGTGATTGGTACTGAAGTCATTTAAGTAATTCTATAATTTTTTAGGAATGAGAAGTTACTTCGGGAGGATAATTTAACAATTATTTCCTTGATTTAAAGGGTTATAATTCTTTAACTTTATAATTATTAGACTATCTCATGTTTCAGCACAATTTAAAAAGTTATTTACATCATTTTAACATCTATAATGAGAATGATTCTTCCTAGTAACATTAATAAGGACCAATATGCAATTATTTATGAAAGGATAATCTCTAAAAATATTTTAATTTCCCAAGAGTTAATAGAAGGTTATAATTGGAAATTTATTTCTCTAAATGTTCTTCCAAAATTTATTTGTTCAAAAAGGTTGATTCAGTTATATGGGAGTTCTTTAAGGATAACATGGATCCTATTATCTTTCCTTCTATATTCTCTTGTGGGATTAAAAGGTTAATCTCATCCACATGTTTTCCATGAATATTAATGGCTATTTTAAATGATTTTTTCCTAGTATTATAGAGATAATAAAAGGGGACCCCCTTTCCCCATTCCTTTATGATTTTTATATAGGTGTTCTATAACATCATTGATTCCCTCATTACGGCTTCTAGTTACATTAAATTTCATTAGAGATATGGTAAGGCCACTATCTATTATCTTTGCTTAATGAATAATCTTTTATTGTTTTATTTTGGGGAATTAGACTCTATTTTAGTATTGACGAAAGCATTGAATATGTTATCATCCTTTTAAGGAATGGATATCAATATTTAAAAATCAATTTTATTCTTAGTGGTTATTTCCATTGATGTTTTGGATTTCTTTAAGGTTACAATAGGTATTAAGATAGATGACTGACCACATTGTTACCTCAAGGTTCCCCTCATAACCTATAGATTAAGTTTGATGGATTGTTTCATCTTGTATGATAAAACTATTAATATAATGGAGTTCGTGACTAAAAAAATTATCTCTTTTATAGTGAACATTCAATTGGTCAAAATTTATTACTTATAATTCAATCTTACTAGTGTTATCATGTTATTTTTCTTAATAAGGTTGTTAAATCTATTAAATCCAAAATCATTTTTTATGGAAATTATCTTATCTGGTGGTGTTAGGGGATAAACTGTCTTGGTAATTAGTGTCTAGAATGAAAGAGGATGAAGGTTTAGAGATCAAGAATGTAAGTGATTGGAATAAAGAATCCATGGTCATGCATGGGACCTATGAAATCCTTCTTAATCTTCAATCTAGGTGGAGTGGGATCGTATCTTTCTTCTTGGTTGGTCTGGGTTTTGGGTGGCTAAAGTTCCTTGTAATTTCTCGTGGACTTGGATGAAATTATTAAGGATTTTGTATTTTCTTGGGGACCATATTTCTTTCTAGGTTGGGAATGGATCAAGAATCTAATTATGGTTTCAATCTTGGATTTATGGATGAAAAATATGCTTCTCAATTAACGAACATGATATTTATGATTTAGGTCTTTTAAAATCTGATAAGCATTTAGGTACTATTTCAATAGGTATTTTGAATGAAACACTTGTGGTTTCTATTGATATTTGGGATATTCGGTAGGCAATTCATTCATCTCTATATTGGGGTAGAGGTAGGAACCAAATCCTCTATAATGGGAAGTATTCTTTCATTATCTTCATGGTTTGATATGACCTTAGATTTAAATTTTATGAGGTTACTTAGTTCTCTTTGGTGTGGATCTGGTTCTCACTGATCGATTTTCCTTTGATTTATAGTCATTTGTCCTTAATTTCGTGCCTACTCAGGGTAAAATGAAACATTCTGGCCAAGGTTTTTCTAAACATTGCTTTATTTTTTAAAATAATTCTAAAAGTATTGATCATTTTTTAATCAATTTGTTTTTCTAAATTGATATTTGGTCTTTTTTTATGTGTTTCTTAAATGTTTATTATTTTTCATTCTCTCTTTCAAAATTTTTTTATTGGTCTATAAAAACATTTATTGGGTATTCATTGACAAGTGTTATGGGTAGGCTTAGGTTTCCCTCCTTAGTTTATCTTATTTGAAATGAGCATAATTCTTAGTTTCATGTATCTCTCCATTATAGTGGAAGTTATGTTTGTCTTATGTTTGAATTATATATTCATATTAGGATTTTCTCTTAAAATCGTTTTTTAAAGGAAAACCTGTAGCATTCTCATAGATGGAATTTTCCAGGATCTCTTCTACAGATTGGATAACTGTTATCTTTATTTTCCTAGTTTCTATGGCTTGTTGTTCTTGATATTTTTATTTTTGTTGTTATTGTTCATTATGTGTTATTGGTTTGCCTATAGATCTTATTCAAGATTCCCTTTTTTAGTGATTTATGGTCAGGTGGGTTAGCCTGGTGTTGGGTGATGTAGTTGGGACTTGAATGAGTTCTCTTGTTTCTTCATGTGGAATAAATTAGTTATTTTATGGTAATGGAAATATAATGGATGGTACAGAGGCTATGGATATTGTGTTATTTTTGTATTGGGGTGAGGTTGGGGTTTTTGGGTTGGGCTTCTTATGTTGGTCAATTGTAGTAGACCTGAAGAGTTTGGGTTGATGTGCTGAAGGGTGTTGGATGTGTTCTAGTTTCTTGGGATGATCTCTTTGTTAGGCAGTGGAGAGGGATTTCTAATTACAAGACTCAATGATGGACCAGTAACTGCTTTTATGCCTTGATTGGGTTGTTTGGTTCTTTAAATTTGGAGGTTTCTAGGTTCTTTCTTTGTGATGGATGATGGTATCTGTTTTTGGGTTGGTTGGGCCTGGGTTTTTGCTATTGTTGCAGGTTGTTTGTAGGGTGTCCAGTTGGTTCAACTCGGATGGTGTTTTTTTATGTTCATTTGGTTGTATGGGTAGTTATCTCGATAGATTTTCTACAAGTCTAGGTGCTGGTATGTGGATGACAACATTGGGGGGCGACTATAGTGCATGGGACTTGGTTGGTTGGCTAGTATGGGTGCTTAGGGGGTTGACTAATGTGAATCTAATATAGGATTTCTAGTATCATTTGATACTAATTGATGTATGGAGGCTGGGTGACGAGAATCTTCGTTATATGTGTAGGTTGTGAAGGGGCGAGCTCGAGGGAGGTTGGGTTGGGTGCTGTGGGGGGGGGGGTTGGCTATGTAGGGGGATTTAGAGGTTTTTTGTTTGTTGGTGGATTGGATTAGAGATATTGGGGGATCTTTGCCTCAAGTTTTGTTCTAGATTATAGATGGATGAAGCTTTTTATATTTGTTGGGGGTGGATGTAGGCTGGCAGTAGGTGTTCTTGGTGCTTCCTAGAGCTTCAGTTGGTGGTTCCTACAAGTTACAGGTTCAACGAGTGTGGGGTATAGGAGGAGGCACAACTAAAAATTGAACCATTTGGAAGAGAGAAATTACAACAAGATCCCATCTCAAAAGATCATTTGTGATGGGGTCCCGTCATAATTACCCCTTCACTGAAAATGGCATCGCAAATGCATTTTTTTACAATGGGAACCTCTCTCATTTCAAATAGTTTATCTGATTTTTTAATATTCCCCTTTCAGGAAGGGCATATCGCAAATAACTTTTTTGCGATGGGCCACTCACAAATAAGTATTTGCAAAGGTCATGTCAGAAAAAACAAAAAAACAGTAAATAAATAAAAATTAATATTAAAACAAATTAAAAAATAAAATAATAATAATAATAATAATAATATATATATATAATAAAAACAAAAAAATAATTATATAATAATAATAATAATAATAATAATAATATAATTAAAAGTAATAAAATTATTACAAATATTATTAAAATAAAAAAATTTAGAAAACACAATATTCACAAAAAATATAAATATAATAATAAAATAATAAATAATATAATGATAAAAATAATAAAGTATATAATATAATATAATAATAAAAATAAATAAATAATTTAATAATAAAAATATTAAAATAATAAAAAACATAATATTCACAACATTATAAAAAACACAGTAGATAAAAGTATAAATATATAGAATAATAAAAATATTACAAAAACATTTTATATTCAAATATTTATCATAAAAAGTAAATAATTCACTATAGGGGAGGGTCATCTGGTGGAGTTGGAGGAGATAGAGGAGGAAAATTCATCCCTAAACCATGAGTTAGACGTCACATGTACTCCATCACCTGTTCGTGCTATTGTTGCTTCCATTGATGCATCCTTTCTTGTTACTACTTCTCCTATCAACGGAACTCTTCCTGCTCCCTACACATACTCTCTATAATCTCACCCTAGGATTGCAACTACTCCTGATACTGTGAATTAGATGATGATGAATCTCCATGATCTCCTCTCGAGTTACATGACAATATCACAACAATACCATAATAATTCTCAGGCGTCAATTGAGAGATGATACCAACCACTCGGCCTTTCTCGAAGGCATACTGGGTCACCTACATCTATACTGCTTCATCGAATCTTAATGCACTGGTTTGATCCTCGATCTCTACCAAACTCAAAGTCTGTGTTTGAGACATTGTGGACTCATATGAATCCTTCATTTTTGATTTAAAATTATAATATTAAAATATTATTTTTAGTTAATTTTAAAACACAAAAATAAATTTTACTAACCAAAATCTGATGATGCAAGTCATCTATAATCACTCTAGTGATAGGTTCATTGTACATCATCCTATAAACAACTAAATATATAATATCAGGGTTTTTAATGCCTATATGAATAGAAAATAAAAAAAATTATATTTAAATTTTTATAAATTATTTAAGAAAAGGTACTTACCAAATGTTTCATATGCGTATTGAATGTATGACTACTAGCTCGATGTGTCATCTCATATCCCCCTAGTTGTTTTTTCCTACTAATGATCTCTTCTAAAAACAACCACCCATCCAGTGTGAACATAATCCATCCAAAACCAGAGATGAAATGTAATCAGGTCGGAGGGCACAACAAGACTAATCAAACCCTATGTCTCCTACTTTACTCATAATTTTCCTCCTCAAATTGTGCAAAAACTGATGAAAATACTCAGTCATACAACCCTCCCATGCTTCCCAGATTGCGTCACACATGATATCATCAATGGGATAACATAAAGACTACAACTAATTAATAATATCGTGTTATTAATTAAATAAATTTAAAAATAAATATTATTTATTTACATACCAGCTAATGATCGACCATGTAGTGCTAATGATTAATAGAAATTTTATCCCATATAACCCATGCTTCAAAAAAAATAATTTTGCAATATAGAACTCCCTTATCCAATAACTATATGTGAAAATCAATGAAAAAAGAGAGAAAAAAAATCAAAAAATTAGTATATAAATAAATTAATGATAGTTAATTAAAACTAACTAAATTACACAAGTAAACATACCTTTGGATGTGTGCACTACAAAAAACACCTCATTTAATAGTGTTGGTATTTATCAGTGTAAGACAAAAACTGATAAATGGTATCTTTATCAGTGCTAAAGAATGTGCAGATAAATTTATCCATTTTCAGCACTGATAAAGGGTAACATTTATAAACACCGTATTTTTAGTACTAAAAAAAGATACCCTTTATCAGTGATTTATTTTTAGTGATCATAAAGGAGTCCTTTATCTGCGTTTTTTAGTATTGATAGTGGTTCAAATAAATAAAATAAAATAAATAAAAAAATAAAAAAATAAAAAATAAGTTTATTAAAAAAATAGTACATTTTTTTAATTAAGTAATTTTTTATAAAATAATAATAATTTTATTTTACTATACATAAATTATAAATATTAAAAAATAGTATGTATTAAATTTATAGATATGAAAAAAAAATAATAAAATTAAAATTAAAAATAAGTAAATTGAAAAAAATATTAAACATTTTATTGATTAGATGATTATTTATAATGTTAATAAATAATATATATTAAATATATAGATATATATTAATGTATGTAAATATGATTTATATATTAAAAAATATTTATGTGCTCTATTTAGTGAATACTTGTTTATAATTAAAAATTATAATGAATTAAAAATACTGACAAATTTCATAGAGTGATCGACTTATAATTGAACTTCATTTGATTTTTCAATTTAGCATAGATCAAATGTGCATTATATTGATTTTATATATACATAATTAATTCATTTTTATTTACAATGTACACACATAAAACATATCCATTTTTTCAGTATTATTAAAGTGAAATTATTTTTAATTTATTCAATTTCACTCATTTTTAACATGCATGCACTTAAAATTAGATATTCATTAATAATGTTACATTAATATCAGTAAAAAATATTTATAAATAAATATTTATAAATATATATATTTAAAAATGTATATACTATATTTATAAAATTATATATTTATAATTTAAAATAAATAATTTTTTAAAAGTATTTATATAATTATAAATAATTAATTATATATATTAAAATAATTATAAATAAATAATTTTATATATGTAAAGAATTAATAAATTTATAATAAATTTACATAAATAATGAATATATTTATTATATATATATATTTATATATATTTATCAAATATATATATATATATTAAATATATATATAATTACATAACTATATATAATGATATAAATATTGTTTTTTATATTTATTTATATATTTATAACTAATTAATTATATATTTAAATTATAATAAAATTATAATAAATATATTTAAATAGGGAATATATATACTATATACTATATTTATATATATTGATTAAGAATATATATATATATATATACAAATTTTTTATTTATAATTATAATAATAAATCCTTTATCAGAGTTAAAAATGATGATAAATGTAGTATTTATCATCTCTAAAGCTTTATCACTAATAAATTTGGATTTTATAATCACTTTTGTATCACTGATAAAGACCTACCTTTATCAATGCTAAAGAAGCACTTATAAATATGCCTTTTCTATGCGCTTAAATAATAATCGATGATAAAAAAACTCTTTATAAGAGCTTTTTAAAAGCACAGTTAAAAATTTCATGGTGTTATTAAAAAACCCAACCTATTGCAAAAAAATTGTGATATCAGAAAAAAAACCTATTGTGAACCCTTGGAGGGCGCTTCTTGTTCATTCTCCCCTTTCTCCAACCCCGATTTTCTCCCACCTTCCCCTCAACCACTATACCCTAAGGTCCCAGATTTGTTCAATGGTGTTTCAAATATTTTGTTCTCGACCTCAGAGTACAAGACGACATCAAATCTTCTTGATATGTTAACCTTTAATTCTTGGGGGTTGCAGGATCAAGCCATGGTAGGTCTTCTCGACAAAATGAACATCGTGATTTGGTTTTCTTTGGAGGAAGATCTGGTCAGCGATTAGTCCAATTCCCCCCCTCGTAGCTGCAACATCTACTAATTCAATCTCTTTAGGTGGTCATATGACTTCCATATGAAGCGTGACATTCCAAGAGTATCAATTTGGGTTAGTTTCCCCAAGATCACTTTACCTTTTCAAAATATATGGATTATACGCATGTCAGGGTATCTCTTTGGGAGATATTAATGTTTTGACAGTAGTACCTGGTCCGTTTCTCACCCTATTGCTCCTTGAATTTTCATATAAGTAGATGTCTTGAGTGTGCCAACGTATTATATTTGGATTATAGGGGGGAAGAATTTTTATGCAAGTAGGTTATGTGGTTTGAATCGTGGGTCAATTTCTGTGGTTCCTATAAGAAATTAGTTCATTCTACATTTTCATGTAAGTGAGTGACCAAGAACCACGAACAACAATAGGTTGTAGTTTCTGGAGAAAACGATAAGGGTTTTAAGCCTGATGTTGGTGAAGGGCTGATGGGGTAGAGTCGGTTAAACTTTTTTACTGACCCATGCAATGCGAAGGTTGTTCAATGCGAGTCTCAGGGGGGGGCACATCTCCTAGGTGAATGGATGTTATCAAATTCAATATATTAGAAATTATTTTTTGGTATTCATCAATTTAGGTCTATATATACTATTTAGGTCTATATATACATTTAATTAATAGTAATATAATTTATACGTTAATAACCAAAAAATTATTGTTGACTCATGTTACTTTAAAAAAAAATAAAATTAGGTTACTATATATACATTTTTTAAATAATTAAACATTAATAAATTTAAATAATTATATTTTATAAACAATTATCCAAAATAATAATTATTTATAATAAAAAAATTAAAAATGATTATTAATAATATTTTTTTTCATTAGAAAAAATAGTATTATATATATATATCGAATAGTATATTGTATATTTAAATAAATTTAAATATGATAAATAATATAAATATATATAATTATATTCAAATAATGTTACTAATATAATACATATAATATATATATATATATAATATTTAGGTAGATTTACTTTATTTATCTTTGTATTAAATGATGAGTGACCTCTATTTTATAGTTTTTTATAGTGGTATTCATAAACCCCATTCAGTTTTATTGTCTATCAAGGTAAGCGTGACCAAAGTAAATGCCTCCATCAACCTATTTTTTCCAGTCACATAAAACCCTATCATTTTTTAATAAAATAAAACCTATTAAAAAAGTTATGTTTTATGAAAAAAGCTTAAAAAATCCTCAACCAGCTATTTTATTAATGTTTTATTCGGATCCTTGTGGTTAATTTTGAGGATAAAAATGAATGCAATTCTTCATTAACTATTACTCCATGTTAAATAAAATAAATTAATTTCATTAACAAACACTTGTTTGCTAAAATTGCAATATAGAAACCCAAGACCCCCATGCTATGCAGTACTGATGTTGCGTATTCAGATTCTTTAGTCTCCACCATATCCATTTCTTTCCCTCCCTTTACTCTATCATGTCTATAGTTATGTGGATATTTTATTTGCAATGAGTTGGTGGCAATAGTGTCATCTAGTTAATAACTAATTACAATGGTGCAATTCTAACAAATGGGAGGTATTATGCCTTTTACAGAATACAAATAAATAAAATTTCCATCCTCATCAATTTCATCTCCCAAACAGTTATGATTGAATTTTGTTACCTTTAGTCTCATACCCTATCTCTTGTGGGTATGAATCTATGTTTCTTATACTACTAATAGAATTAACATTCCCATAAATTACTACTTCTTAGTGTATTTCAAGCAACATAGGTTCATTTTCACAAGAGATTTAGAATATGTGTCAAAAAACAAAATGAAATGATAAATCTTTGGGATATGATCTTATGAGGAAGAAAATTGCACTTCATTTTGCTCTATAAAATGTTAAATGTCTCCCATTTGTGATAATTACACCGTTGAAACTAGTTATTAACTCGATGCCTCCATTACCATGACATCCTTCTATAGAAAATCTTTACATAACCAGAGAAACAGTAGAGTGGAGGGTAGAAAGGGCATGGAGAGGGTGGAGACAGAAGAATCAGAATATGAAACTATAGTGTTATGCATCCTGGATGTATTTGGGTTTCTATAATGTAATTTTAACTGATGAGTGTATGTTACTGAAATTAATTTATTTGATTTGATGTGGAATCAAAAATAATGAGTAATTACTTTCATTTTTTATTGTCTAATTTATCCATAAGTATCTGAATAAAAAATAAATAACCAATTTGGTTGAGGATTTTTTGAATATTTTTCATGTTTTAAATGATTCATAAGTCATATTTGATGTGTAGGAATCAAATGAACCTCAATACTATGCACAGTGTGCCTGTTATGACTCAATGTGTCCGATTTCAGTTTTAAATCATTAATTTAGTTAAAAAATGTCACTGACTAAAAACCAAGTAAACACGCTTGAATATTCTTTATAATTTCGGTCATTGATTCATAATTAATTTTTAATGTGTAATAATTAGTCTCATGTCAAATCTATACACAATGTGATTGGTATGTGCTAAAGTGCATGTTTCCAGTTTAAAATGACATTTTAGTAAAAAAGATATGTGGAACACTCAAAAAAGGAAATGAATTTATGTTATTTTTATAATTTATGAAAAAGTTCTATAACCCATTTGGAACATGTGGGAATCATCCATACATCAATCCGACACAGAGTATGACTGATATGACTCAAACTGCATCTTTTTATTTAAAATTGACATAAATTTTATTAAAAAGGAAAACTCCCCAAGTAAAAACTAATAAAATACATTATTATTGTTTTGATTATTTACTAAAATGATACATATGTCATTTAAGATGTGTAGGAATCAGTCAGACCTCAATATGATGCACGGTGTGACTAGTATGAATCCAAGTGCGTCTTTTTCTTTAAAAATGACCCTAATTTTAATAAAAATGCCAATTGAGCTACAGAAAACAATGAAACTTCATTCGAATTGTTTTTATACATTATTTAAATGATCTATAAGTCATTTTGGATGTGCAGGAATCAGTTTCACCACAATATGTTGCACAGTGTGCTCGGTATGACTCATTATGTCTGTTATTAGTTCAAAATTGAGAATTTTGTTCAAAAAATGTCACTCACTGAAAACTGAGAAAAATTACTCATATTTTCTATATAATATATGAAATAGATTCATAATTTATTTGTGAAATTTAGTAATTAGTCTCATGTGAAACTGATACATGATTTGATTGATATGAATCAAATTGTGTGTTTCAAGTTTAAAATGAAATTTTAATAAAAAAAGACGTGTGACTTACTCAAAAGTGAGGAAACACGTTCATATTATTTTAATACTTTAAAAAAATCCATAATTCATTTGGGACATGTAGGAATCATCCTAACATCAATCTGACACCCCAGTGTGACTGATATGACTCAAATTGTGTCTTTTTATTTAAAATTTACATCAATTTTAGTAAAAATGATAACTCACCTACTCCAAACTGAGAAAAGAAATTTAGATTATTTTGATACAATAAAAAAATATCCATATGTCATTTGAGTTGTGTAAGAATCATCCATATGTCAATCTTATGCATGATGTGACAGGTATGACTCAGTGTATGCCTTTTTATTTAAAAATTACATCAATTTTAATAAAAAAGAAGACTAACCTACTAAAATCTGAGCAAACACATTCAGATAATTTTTACACAATAGTTAAGTAATACATAAGTCATATTTGATGTTTATGAATCTGCTTTACCTCAATCTGACACACTATGTGACTGATATGACTCAAATGGCATCTTTTTTATTTAAAATTGACATCAATTTTAGTTAGAATGAAAACTCACCTACTCAAAACTGAGAAAACACATTCGTACTGTTTTTATACTTTAGTAAAATGATCCGTAAGTCATTTTTGATGTGTATGAATCAAACTTACCTCACTATGATACAAGATATGGCCAATATGATTCAATGTGTCCATTTTTTGTTTAAAATCAATATTTTATTTTAAAAAGTGTCTTTCACTAAAAACTATGAAAACACACTCAGATTGTCATTATAATTTATTACAATGATTCATAAGTAATTTGTGATGTGATGGAATCAGTATCATGTCAAACTGATACACAATATGTGTCATGACCCCTCCCCATAAAGTGTTCCCCTCCTGGGTCAGTAATATGAGAATGGAGATGATGACACCCGAGTCATGCCACCAGTAGGCCCTGGGTTGGAGACTAGCACAAAGGGTATAGTAAAAAAACAAATGAAAGGAATTACCCTATAAGATAACACATTCATAAGAGAGATATAAGAAAAAAAATGACCAAATCCAACTCAATCTGTTATATAAAATAAACTAAAGTACATGTATGCAATGTCATGCAAGAATTACTAAAAATGAAAGGGGAAACTATAAGTACCAAAAGAAATGAAAAAACTGACGACCACAAAGCCTGAACATCTCCTACAAACCCCATGCTATTGGTAACCAGACTGATAACCAACCAGCTCCAAGTGTCTTGATAAATTGTTTATATTTTTAGGGTGAGTATAATAGTATACTCCGTAAGATCATCCTAGAGCCTCCCATAAAAAAGTAAAGAAATCTTGCTAAATCCTAGTAAACAACAAGTGAAACTTACTCATTTCCTAATTAGGTATGCTATCTTCCCAGCCTCACCATGGCTACTCTCACTAAGTATCTCATACAAGAGTATATAATATAATAAAAAATATCAAGGGTACCCCGCTACTACTTCCTCGCTGGTTTGTTTATTTTCCCCAATGTCGCATGTCCTAATAATATCTCTCCAAAACGTCTTTCTCAGAGACACCTCGACAAAGCACCACAACATGTACCTCGTGCAACCCAACCACCACATCCACGTAACCAAAGTTACCAGGTAGTTTTTGGGAGAAACCATGGATCACATAACATGTATCATATGTCATTTATTATACCTCAAGCCATTACATTCCATACACCGAGTAAGGATACTCAAACCATCATAGCCTATACACATCACACCAATTGTAGTTCATAGGAAACTATATCCATAATATCGGTGTGTGAATAAACACAATCCATTATATCCCTCTACACACATATATGGGGGAAACTAACCACTGTGTCTGCCAGCACAAGTAACTACCAAGATAAGAGAGTTGGGAAATGGGTTATTATCCATCCATCCTCCCACCAGGATGTTGGGAAATACACCCCCTAGGGCTCCGAATCCATGACATGTCATCTTCCCTAACAGATAGGGTAGAGTAGCATATAGAATCACAAATGGTACATAATATATTATAGCTCATAGCCACACTATGGGATATAACATAGTATTAGAATCAACTACAGCTAAAATCTCTCAGACTCTCAACTTATACTGCTAAGAATAGGTATCCAATAAACACACAACCAATTAGAGAGCAACATTCTATTACTTTATCCATTTATAATATTTTCACTCTATGTTAATTAATTATTTAACCATTAATTAACTATCATCATTTCCACATTACATTTCATTATCATCACACCAAAGATCCATTCCATCTAGGAATAACCAAACCAAGTCAATAATTCATTAGAAGTACTACCTCAGTTATTCACCCTATAAAGCTCCTACCCCATGCGTTCATCATAATTAATTCAATAATTTATTAATATCATTATAACTATTCATATTTACATATTTCCAGGAATTCTAGAAAAGCATTCTAAGCTACCAAACACAAGGGGATAGACATGGTGAGTAGGTGAACTACCCATCGAGTCATTACTACCCATGGAATGAGTGTACACGCATACTTCCTTGAGAAGATAAACATGGAAACCATGTGGAATGGCCTGCACATCTTCGCCTCTTTTGGAATGAGGGTAAGCAAGACCTTCTGACTCATGCATTGGGGAAAGTATAACAAATATAAGTGCAAAAGAATCAAACAAGAAAAAGATCATGTAAGCCCAACTTCAACGCTTTTCATCATCTCCAGTGTCCTCCCCGACACCCATATGAATAAACTAGCATATCTCACAACACTAGACGTCAACTACTGCCACAATTACTGAGCCTCCCTGCCCTACATACCACAACATCCTTTCAGGGTCAACCATCCTAGGCTCACAAAACAACAGAAGCAACAGGAATAAACATCATAGCAACTAGGCTCTTTTCCCTTAGATAAGGAATCCATCCTTTATACATAATGAGCACTCACATCTACAAAGAATAAGATTCTTGGAATTTACAAGAAATAGGGTAACTGAGAACCCTATAAGTCATTATATTTACAATACAACTGGTTCCCTATTCCATATACAATTAAATGATTCAATTTAAACATGAATAAATGAATCCTTCTGATTATCACAAAATCCCAACAACAAAAACCAGATTCATAAAGCATGCCTCTTTATCATGGGCCAATTAATTTATAATTAATCTCATATTTATGTTATTTACCAATTTCCATAAGAAACAAAATTATAAATGATAAAACATAGATATTAAAATATCTAGCAAATCAAGAGGTAATAATATCAATAAAAAATTGATACAAATTATTTATTCTAGTTTAAGTATTTATTATTTCAATTTGATTGTGATCTAGTGGGATAAATCATACCAACTATAACACTGCACGTAATAAGAATAGAGAATTTAGGAATAACCTACCTCAAAAGGTTTCCACTATTCTTTTCATGAGAATGGTCCAACACAACGGATCACGATAACCTCTCCCATAACGAATGCATTCAATCAAAGACATAGTTGCACAACCACATAAACCAACACCCAATAAGTATCGATTAGAAACATGGAGATCACAATCCATTAAATTGAAATGAGGCATGGGAAAAATAGACCAAGGAACTCAAAAGATAGTGGTAGAACATACAATATATCAAAGATGGATACATAGTTCCTAGTGGCACCAAAACAGGGGGTGTACATGCAGTAGGAAGAAACTTCCAAGGGAAACGATCCAATGACTGAGTTTGATCACACCACACCTATGGGAAGGTATTATTGGGGCACCATACACCGATAGAAAGGATAAGTAATTAAAGAATTGAAGGTGTCTATCTTTTAAGGATTAGATCCAAGACTAATGATATTCTAAATGAAAAAGAATTTACATTTATTGTGGATCACATTAAACCATGCGATTTGACCAATTAAAAGCATCTGGATTGTTAGAAAATCAAAGATATGATTTATATCCCTTAAAATGGCTTCAAACCCACTTAAATATGGAATTGAACCCATTTTACATCAAATAACGACATCAAAATGGTAAAACTAGGAAATCTGGAAAAAACTAGAAATTTGAAAAACTATTGGAAATGACACACTATTATGGAAATTTTTAAACTATTGGAAATGAATCACCATTTGCGAAATTTGAAAAACTATTGGAAATGACTCACCATTTCAGAAATTTGAAAAACTGTTGGAAATAACATACCATTCTCTAAATTTGAGAAATTGATGGATGACTCACTATTCTGGATTTTTGAAAAGCTATTGGAAATTGCTCACAATTCTAAAATTTGACGAACTTTTGAAATGAATCAGTCTTTTAAAAATTAGGAAAAATTGTTGGAAATGACTCACTCTTCTAGAATTTTGATAAACTGTCTGAAATGAATAACCATTATAGAAATTTTAAAAACCATTGGATGACTCACTATTTTGGTAATTTGAAAACTGTTGTTAATGAATCACCATTCCTGACCTAATGTTACCGGCATTGAAAAATTTTGAAAACTGATTTATTTTTTTGAAAAGTGATGAAATGAGTCACCATGACCTCCCCAAACACCTCAAACATAATATTTCCAAAAAATAATGGACTAGAGGGGTCTGTGCCATTACATCAGATAACTCTCAAAACATTCTTGTCCTTGGGAATCTAAAACCAACCTAAAGAGGAATGAAAAACATTCTGAATAACCACCCATTGAGATACCTCTCAAGGCTCTCACCAACAAAGAAGCTCAACTACTTCATCAAAGGGACATCGTGAAACCACACAAAAAAACCAGCCCCAAACCACTCTCTCTAGGGAGATACCCCTCAAAAGAGAGAAACCCACAACAAGAAACAAGATAAAGACATCTCATAAACACAAAATATCTACAACCAAAATGAACACCATTACAAGAAAAGAGATAAACATCAAATAGCTCGAGGTACCGAGTGTGTATCTACAAATCAAATTCCCATGTAATCTCCCCTATTATGTTGTGATTCCACAAGACATGAACCAAGGGGATAACATGCCCATGAAACACCCTCTCCTTGTGGTTCTGGATCACTAAAGGATGCTCCATGAACATCGCCTCATCATAAATATTGATCTCTCCCCAATCAAAGATGTGAGAGTCATCATGAAGATAACAATGGAGCTGTGGAATGTGAAAACAATTATATATCTGGGTCATCTTTGGGGGAGGTGATACTCGAAACACCATGACTCCAACATGAGCCAACACCTCGAAAGGACCAACTAATCAGGGAGAATTCTTACTCACACGATCGAACCTTCACTGCCCACAATGGGGTGGGGGTCGTCACTAGAAACAAATAATCCCCAATTTCAAACTCCAAGGACTCCTCCTGTGATCGGTATAGGATTTATAATAATCATACTCTTCCTTCATCTTCTCAAGAATCACTTTAACCATTAATGTTGTATTCTATACCAGTTATGGACTAAGAATTACTGACTCTTCGACCCCATTCCAATACAACGATGAACAAAACAGCCATCCATATAGAGATTCAAATGGCTCTATTCCAATGGTGGAGTGAAAAATATTATTTTAAGGGAACTCTACCATAGTAAGGAGCCTCATCCAAAAACCTCCAAAATCTAGGACATAAGAGCACAACATGTCTTCAAGAGTCTGTATGGTCCACTCTATATATTTATTCATTTATTGATGAAAAGAAATAATAAGGCATAACTATGAATTGAAAAATTATGGAGACCTCTCCACAACCTAAAGGAAAAATGGGGGTCTCAATAAAAAATGATCATCCTCAAGACTCTTTGGAGTCACATCACCACCTCCATATACTACATTGAAAAAAATCCACTGTGCTCGACTCCATGGTTTCTATAAAGTTGGATGATTTTGTCAAACAATCCACAACCACACATATAGCATCATAACATCCATGAGATCAAGGTAAAATGTAACAAATTGCATCGATATTCCCTCCTACTTCCATTGAGGAACTTATAATAGCTGGAGAAAACCACAGGGAACATGATGCTTGACCTTCACCTTCTAGAAGACCAAACATCGTGAAAAAAACTCTGCAACTCCACACTTCAACCCAGGTCACCCAAACTGACTCTTCACATATCGATACATCTTTTTCACTCCAGGATGTTCCAATAAGGATGAAATATAGAACTCTCTATGAACTAGCTCATGCATTGAAAAAGGGATAAAAATTATCCCCTGAAAAACACTCAGTGTTGTTCATCCTGAGACCAACATTTAGGGGACTCACCAAACAAAACTGTGTCCCTCCAGACCTCAACCTTAGGATCCCCCAACTGGGAATCTTCTACCTTCTGCACCAAAGATTACTACACTATCATCTAGAGAAGACAACATCTTCCCCCATCTTCTCCCATGTCTGTATGTAATGCTGAATGTTCCTCCATCACTCTCTAAGTATCACAAAATTCACACATGAAATCCTTATGTGACATCCTGATCATCGCATCTGCTACAACATTCCATTTACTAGATGTATACAAGATTTTGAAGTCATAATCCTATAATTACCTTGTTCATTGATGTTATTACAAGTTCAAGTCACGTTGGGATAAAACCCACCTCATGCTCTTATGATCGGTGTAAACCACAAAGTGATCACCAATGAGGTAATGTCTCGACAACTATAAATAAAACACCACCAATTCCAATTCAATATCATGGGTGGTAGTTATGTTCATAGGGATGAAACTACCAAGACCAATAAGAAATGACCAATCTATACTTCATTAGAACGCAACCCAACCCCTAACGCAAAGCATCACATAAAACCTTGAACTGAACTCCTCAAGCTGGATGAAAAAGAACCAAAGAACTGACCAACTTCACTTTCAGATAATTAAAAGCTACCTGACACTGGTCAATCCATATGAAAAACATATCCTTCTTGGTCAACACTATCAGAGGCATTGCAACCCGATATAAATCGACCACAAACCTCCTATAATTGCCCATGATACAAAGGAAAATTATCAGTTCTGTCACTATCATAGGGATTTCCAAGGAAAAATGATTATATATTTGATGGATCCATAGTTAATACCTACTGGGATACAACATTCCCCAAGAAAAAAGACTTCTCGAGCACAAAACTCACAATTTGAAAACATTTCAAACCGTTGTTGTCAACGAAGAACTCCCAAAATAGCAAGCAGATGCTCTGAATAATCCTCCTCAGATGTGGAGTATACAAGGATATTGTTGATTAAACCCACCAAAAATGTATCTAGGAACTCACAAAACACGTCATTTATCATCCCCATGAATAGAACTATATAATTCATCACACTGAATGACATCACAAAGAACTCATAATTCTTATTATGACAATAGAAAGTATTCTTCGGGATATCCCCATTTTTCACACGTATCTAATGATACACGAACTATAAATTGGTATTTGAGAACCAAATTTCATCCTTTAGTTGATCGAAGAAGTCATCAATCCATGAAAGAGGATATTGGTTCCTCACTGTCACTTTATTCAACCAATGATAATTAACACACAACTACAAACAAACATCATCCTTCTTCAAAAACAAAACTAGTGCACCACACGGTGAAACACTTCGCCAAATGAAACCACTCATCAACAAACCATAAAGTGGTATATGCAGATCCCGTAAAACAGAAGGTGTCATCCCATATAGATACATTGAGATAGGAGACACGCTTTACTGTATCTCAAACCCGAACATGATCTCCCATTGAGAAGGTAACACGACAACCTCTTATGTAATGACATTAGTGTACTCTTCAATTGACTTGGGAAACACCAACCACTAAACCTCTGACAAACTCAACATCAGATCATCTATTAAGGATGATAAAGAAGGAAGACACCTCTAACCCATCTGAAGGTCTCAATTGCCAAAAAACATTGTTGGGTCTCCATCAGCATCGAAGAACACTACATGAATCTGGAATCAATTCATGATAGCCTGTACTGAATAAAACTAATACATTTTTAGGATTAAATCATATGGATATATTAATAAACATATGAAATATCCTCAAGAGTGGTGATTCTCCAACACTATCCCACATTCACTACATACTTTAAACATATCAGCTCGACCTCTAACTGACATATTCAACACCAAGGGCACTGGAATCCTCTCTACCTCATGTCCCAAATCATGTAAAAGGGTATGTTATATGAATGAGTGCTTCTATCTTGAGTTAAATAAGGCATACACACAAGTAGAAAATAGGAAAATGGTACCTCAAATGATGTCTAGCTCACTTGGAACTAGAAATGCTAAAGCATGATGCTAACCACGACCTACTTCACGGCCTCTCAGACCCTAATGATGACCACCACCATGGCCACACTATACACTCTAAGTGTAGGGAGCATTATGAGGCTATCCTATGCCTACCCCATCTACCCTCTGCTGATCCAAATTTGGTGCAACCTGCAGCTGCTTGCTTGGCTGGAACTACCTCAATAGAGGAACATGGAAAAAACACCTAGTGCATGCTGAATTCTATTATTGGTCAGACACTCTCACTACTAATGATCTCGACCAATTCAAGAAAAGTCAGAGCATGATCCATTGGCATACCTGATAACTTTTTCCTCTAGAGAAATGAGATGCTAAGGGCTGGGACCTACCCTCGACCGAATAGAAATAATTCTACACTAAAGCTCTAGAACCTCTGACCACCAATCTGCTTCATGAGGAATCTTGACGACTCCCCTCTCATGATGATCTGGTTCTCACTAATGTTCTCCCAACGACCTATTCCCTCACCATCACTTTAATATATGTAATTATCATAAAAGAGGTTACCAAGAACAGAATATCTAGATGAAAACATGCCTCAAAATGCCTCGCTCTGGCCTCCTTATATTGCAACAGGTCGAAATAATATCTCAAAAGGTTCTAGAAACATATCCTAAACTCTTGCACACCAGAGCATCGCTGCTGAAGGGTAAGTAGCTTCTATCGACTGGTCATGTTCACAGTTGGAGAAATAAACTCAACTCTAAACTGCTCTCAGAACATCTCCAATGAGATCAGCGAAGCCTCGTGATCCCCTATGAACAAGGACCACCACTCCCTCGCTACCCCATGTACCATCATCACAATTAATGATAGCCAGTGATCCTTCTAAGCATAGATCAAATAGAATGTTATCTCAAGATCCTCTAACTAGTCTTCTATGGATGCATCTAAAATGAATCCCTCATAATTCTACAGACTCTGGCACTGAAACTCTCAGAGTGTCCTCATAGAATTGTCATCGTCTTCAGCCTCTACATTGTGGTGATCTGCTGGCACAACCTACTGAACATCTTCTTCGCGAATTTGATGGGTACGTTGACCTAGATCCATACCTTCAAATTGAAAAATATTTAGAACTCCTAAACCTAGAATATGAAATAACTTAACATTAATTAATTTTTTTCTTTAATTAATTTTAGGTTAGCAAATGCCAAGGTCATCTCATTCAAACACCTGTGTAAATAAGAATGATGCTTGATCCATTCTTAGGTCTCTACCCTGGAAACAGTATCACCTCGTTTAGAATCCATTGTAAACTTGTAGGTCCATGCACCAGATCAGAAGGGGGCCTGAACACCTATGTCTCAACTGACCTCTAGTGTTTAAAGTACTTGATAAACTTGACTGGCATTGTTTCCCTACCAACCCATGCAGCCCCACATGTACCAAACACCAAAATCCATTTTTTACCCAAACCTCCCTCTGATACCAATCAGTCACCACCCCTCTAAAAAAGTGCACCCCTTCAAGGCCGGAAATGTGATAAGGGAGATAATGACACCTAATTCTTGCCTTTAGTAGGCCCCAGGTTGGTGACTAGCATCGAGGGTATTGTAAACACACAAATTAGAAGAATTCTCCCATAAAAGAACATAGGTGAAAAAGGGAGATATGATAGACACCAAACAACTCCATCTCAGAATGAAATATAAATGAAATCCAAGTACATGTATGAAATTTCGTGTCATACCTACTAAAATTAAAAGGAAAAACTACAAGTACCAAAATAATGTAAAATGGCAGCGACCACGAAGCCTGACCAACTCTTGAAAAACCCAAGCTAGTAGTAAACAGACTGATATCCAACCTTCTCCAAGTGACATGAAAAACAATTTATATACCTAGTTTGAGTATAAATGTATACTTAGATGATCCTTACCAAAGCCTCTTATGATAATGTAATGAAATCATGCTAAAGAACAGTGAACATAAAGTTAAAATAAATCGTCACTGAAATGGGTATGAAATTTTCTCAGCCTCACCATGGATACTCTCACCAAGTATCGCATACAAGATTATATAATATAATAAATAATATCAAGGGTACCTTACTACCACTTCCCCGCTAGTTTCCCACTTTTCCCCAACGTTGCAAGTCCTACGAATCACTCTCTATAAAGGATTTCTCATAGACATCTGGGTGATCCACCACAAAATGCACCTCATTAAACACAACCACCACATCCTTGTGACTAAAGTAACCAAGTATTTTTCGGGAGCCACCATGGCTCACATAACATGCATCACATGTCAGGTATTATACCGCAAGCCATTACAACCCATAAAACAAGTAAGGATCCTCAAACCATCACATCTTATACACGTTACACCTATAGTAGTCCAGAGAAAAAATTATCCAGATTATATGTGTGTGAATAACCACAAAAAATTATGGCCCTCTATAAACATATATGGTCAAAACTAACTATCATTATTACTAAAAAAAGTAACTACAAAGAGAAGATAGCGATGTTAAAGGGGGTAGTCATCCATCCATACTCCCACTAAGATGTTGGAGAAAATACCCCCCCCCCCCATTGCTCAGAATGCCTAGGGTGTTAGTTTCCCTAACCAACAAGGTGGAGTAGTATATAGAAACACAAAAAAGTACAGAATATACTATTTCTCATATCTACACTATGGTCTTAACTTAAACGTAGTCTCTACTGTAGCTAACGTCTCTTGGACTCTTAACTGCCACTACTAAGTCTAGGTATCTTATAAGAACACAACCAATTAAAGAGATACATTAGATTACATTATCCCTTTATATCATTTGAAATTTATGTTAATTAATTATTTAATCATTAATTAGCCATCATCATTTCCACATTACATTTCATTAACATCACACAAATGTTTCATGCCACCCAGGAATAATTAAACCATGTTCACAGTTCCTCAAAATTATAACCTCAACAATTCATCCCAGCAAGATCCAACCCCACGAGTTCAACATCATTCATTCAATCATTTATTAACAACATTATCAATTCCCATATTTACATATTTTAAATTATTCTATAAAATCATTCTTTGATACCAAACACAAGGGGATCAACACAGTAAGTAGATAAACTACCCGTCAAGTTTCTTCAACACATAGTAAGATTATAGATCAATTCTTCATCAAGAAGCTAAACCCAGAAAGCACGTCGCATACCCCACACATATTTGCATTTTTGGGAAGGAGGTTACATAAGACAATATGCCTCAAGAAATGGGTAAATTATAGTAGATAAACATAGAAAATCATCCAATATGCAAAACTTCAGGTAAGCCCATCTTCAACTCTTTCCATCATTTGCAGTGTCTTACCTAACACTTATATGCATAAAAAATATATCTCAACACTCTAGGTGTTAACTACTGACACAACCACTAGGCCTCCCTACCCCACATACCACAAAAACATTCCAATATCAGTCATCCCAGGCACACAAAAAAACACAATTAGTAGGAACAAACATCATAGAAACTAGGGTCTTGGCCCTTAAAAAAGGTATCCAACCTTTATACATAATGAGCACTCACATCTTCCAAGAATAATGAACTTAGAATTTATAAGAAAGAGGGTAACTCAGAAATCTAAAAGTCATTATCTTTACAACACAACTGGTTCTTTATTCCATCTAAAATTAATTGATTCAATTTAAACATGTATAGAGGTATCCATCTGATTATCACCAAATCACAAAAACAACTCGATTCATTAAACATGACACTTTATACTTGGAAAGTTATTTTATAATTAATCCCAACTATAAGTTATTTAACAATTTACATCAATAATGAAATTATAAAAAAAAACATCGATATAAAACTATTTAGAAAATCAAGAGTTAATAACAACTATATGGAATTGATACAAATTTTTTAATCTAGTTCAAGTATTTATTATGTCAATTTCATTGTAATATAGTGGGATAAATCATGATAACATTACTAATGCATGTAAGAAGAATATAAAAGTCATGAATACCCTACCTCAAAACGTTTCCAACATTATTTTCATGATAATAGGCTAACACAATGGATCAAGATCACCTTTCCCACAATGACTGCATTCAGTTGAGGACGTTGGGGCGTGATCGCATCAACCAACACCCAAGGAGTATCCATTAGAACACGGAGATCATATTAAATTACATGTAAAGGAAATATAGTAGTAAATGGATTGAGTGACCCAGAATATGTAGGTAGAACATGTCTTATATCAAAGACGATTCCACACTTCCTAGTGTCACCAAAACAGGGTGTCTGCATGTAGTAGGAAGAAAAAATAAGGGGAAACGATCCAAGGATTAGAGTTTGCTCGCACCACTCCTATGGGAAGAAAGTATAGGGGTTCTTCACACCGAGATAAAGAATACATAATTAAATAAGGTACGTTTATTGACTTTGAAGGATTTTTTCTGAGACTAATGGGATTTGAAATGTCTTAGAATTTCAATTAATTCGAATCACATTAAACCATGCGGTTTGACCAATTAAAATCCCCCAGATTTTTAGAAAATCAAAGATATGAATTATATCCTTTGAAATAGATTCAAGATCACTTAAATGTAGAATTTAACACATTTTACGTCAATGAAATATGTCAAAATTGAAAAATTGGGAAATCTTGAAAAAATCTGGGAATTTGAAAAATTGTTCGAAATAACGCACCACTATTAAAATTTAACAAACTATTGGAATTGAATCACAATTATAGAAATTTGATAAATTGATGGAAATAAATCACCATTCTAGAAATTTGAATAAGTGTTGGAAATGACTCACCATTCTGGAAATTTGACAAACTATTGGATGACTCACCATTCTGGAAATTTGAAAAACTGTTGGAAATGACTCACCATTCTAGAAACTTGTAAAATTTTCAGAAATAACTCACCATTTTGGAAATTTTACAAACTTTTGGATGAATCAACATTATAGAAATTTGATAAGATGCTATAAATGAGTAGACATTACTGACCTACCATTCCTAGAAAATAACTTTTTTTGAAAATTGGAATTCTTTTCAAAGTGGTGAAATGAGTGACCTTGACCTCCCCGAACACCTCAAACATCAAATTTCATAAATCTAATAAAAAAGAGGGGTCTAGTACATTAAAATATGTCTGATATGATTCAAAGTGCATGTTTCTATTTGAAAATGAAATTTTAGTAAAAAATACAAGTGACATACTCAAAACTAGGAAAAAATATTTTAATTATTTTGATAGTTTAGAAAAATGATATATAAGTCATATGAGATATGTATGAATCAGACACACTATAATCCAACACACATTGTTACTAGTTTGACTCCATGTGTGTTTTTTCAATATATACGTATCATTTTAGTTTAAAACATGCATCATATCGCCAAAACCAAGAAAATGAGCCTAAATTGTTTTATCTTCATTTAAATTTTATATTCATAAGTTATTTTGTTGATTTTGTGGTGTTTTTGGTGCTATGGTGTGCTATTATAGAACACTACATTAGTGGGTAAGTTTGTTATAATAATAGATTGTAGTATGCCCATTTATTAGTTCTTTTAAAATCACTGATAATTGATTCCTTTGTGCTTATAGAAACTTTAATAAAATACTAGGGCTTTTAACCTCACTGCAGTAGTGAGTGCTTCTCTAGCACCAATAAAGGCCATTTTTAGATCTGTTAAAGGTTTGTTTTGAAGTAGTGGAGGAACAAATCCAAGATGTGTACAACGCTCAAGGATATGGCCTAGAATCATTAATATTTCAAGGCAACAAGCCCTCTTAATCATCACTGAACCATCAATACTCTTAGGGTTAGATGATCCAATATCATGATTGTTACTAGGTAGATCGCCCCCTTCAACTCAAGAAATAGATCTGAGTCTATCTAAAACAAAAAATGACTATTTTTAGAAAATAGTTAATAACTATTGTTAGATTATAGTTGAAAAAAATATTATATATAGACTTATATTATATATTATTATAACTAATATTTAACTATGAATATAATCATCACCATACTCATATTCAAATATGACAGTGTCAATATCCTCATATTCGTCCTCAATACCATCCATTTCAATAGCAGTTTTAGTTTTCAAATCTCCAATCATTTCAAATTCATTTGATACATCAATAAAATCATCATCACCAAAGACCCTTAATCGTTGTGTGTCATCACCAATATTCATGTATCTTCATTTAAAAGATAGATTTAGATTAGTCTCTTGAAAAAAATTCAATTACTTGCAATTAAGAATAACCACATTCACTTTGAAGAAATTGATTTTCTCAAGATTTCATTTTTTTATTCTCCACCAATAACTTAACTCTCTCGAAGTAGCATAATAATTTTCATAATAAATTTAATATTCCCTATGCGCTAATCAAAATGGTTAATTTACTACATGATGGTTATTAGGTTTAATATCAATGGTTTCATGGATCAGATGATCATGTAAGTCCCTCTTGGTATCCAAAAAATTAAATTTAAACATCATTATATAATTATGTCCTAGTTAACAACGTTTAATTATTTCTTTTAGCATTATGTTAAAGTCAAATTCAATTTCTATATGATAATATCCTTTCAATAAAACCACTATTCGTTGTTTTTTTTATTCCCCATATACATGTGTAAAAAATTGAAAACCATTGACCATATATGCATTATAAGATTTAACTATTTTGGATGGTGTGTAACTCAATACACAAAATTGATTCTCAATTTTATCATCTTGTTGAGATACCTGATATTTTTTTTAAACAATTATCAACAAAACAAGTAACAAATTGATTTTATATGTTAAAAATTAAGTAATTTAGGTTACTTGTTTTTTAAACCAGTAGAAAAAACTTATTTTATCAAAAACATTCAAGAGAAACTGATGTAATTTATGGAAGCTATTTCTTAATATGATTATCATATAATTTACGAATAAAATAATATTAATTTTCTATAACAAAGGTTATTGAATAAGTGATAGGAGGACTCACAATTCTAATGATGTTATTTTTTCATAGTTGATCAAAACCTATGTATGATATCTATGATGTTCATCATCTGAAATCTATCGTTCCTGAACTCCACCCAAGAATAATTTGAGCTAATTAAAATCTGATAATTGATTGCTCATATCATCATCATAATTTCTCTATTTATGACCCATGTGTTTATATTTTGATGGATATTTAGATTTAAAATAATGATATCATAAAAAAGAAATTTCCTCCTACAAATAAACTCCTACAATTGATCCTTCAACATAGGATTTGTTTCATGATTTTTTTTCAATTGCTGCACACATCTTTTGAATAGGTACATCCATTGAAATTGTATCAGACCTAAAAATTTTTCTTCATGTGTAAAATTAAATAAAAAATGTTCCATTGAGTCAAATAAATATGGTAGGAATATTTTTTCCTGTTTATATAAAATTAAAACAACATCTTCTATTATCCTAAATAGTGCACTGTAGTCTGTTTTTTCTATAAAAATGTCTAGGGAAAAGTATGATATATCTATTAGTGCATCTCAAATCATAGATTTCAAAAAATATCTTAATTTAATTTGAAAAATTATTTCCATTATAACATAAAAATCATGAAATTTTAATCCTGTAATATGATTATTTCAGACACATCTAGCCAAATTGGAAACATAACCATCTGGACATCCCAAATCTACAATACCTTGACAAAATAATAATCTTTTTTCTTTAGAAATTTCATAGGATTCATTTGGATTCATTAACTTATAGGATCTAACATTTTTAAAAGTTCAATTTCTGGTCCCCAGCAAATTCGTGTAAGATCTTATCATGCCTTTACATTATCTATGATCTTACCTAGTGTATCCAAAATCATATAAAATATATTATCAAAACAATTATTCTCAATATTCATGAAACTCAATATATCATGGACCAACAAATCAAACCAATATGGAAGATCAAAAAATGTTGTGTTTTATCCAATTATATTATTTGTCAAAGCCATGAATTTTCTATTGGTTTATAGGTGGTTAAAATATAATGGGAGGTAATTAAGAGACAAATTATTTTAACTCCATACATGAGATTGTTATTGGAGGTTTATCTCTTTCAATTATTCCATTTCTAAATTGATATCTATTCTTCCAAAAATGGTGATTGGTTAGAATAAATCTGCGATGATAGTTGGATAAACATGTTTTCCTTCCATTAATGGGGATGATCAATTTGATGTCACTCATATAGTATGAACTAGATTTTGGACCATGTGTGCTCTATCCATATAACATTCCATATGCTGGGAAGTCACAAATTTCACACTACAATTCAACATTCACCAGTAAATTTTGTTTCACAAGAACATCATATAAACTGACATAATTACTTCATAATAAATCTAACTCATCAATCAGTGGCTTCAAATAAAGGTCAATATTCTTTTTCAAATATCCTAGAATTAATAAGGTAAAAAAGATATATGGATCATTCATCAACATCAAAATAGGTAAATTTTATAGAGTTATAAAGATAGGCCAACAATAATACTGACTACTATAAGAACCTAAGGAATAGAAACCATTAGTAGAAAGACCCAATCACACTTTTTAGTATTGTTAAGAAAAAGATTTTTGTACTTGGTCTATATGTTTCAATTAATCACCATTAGAGTGATGATTTAATCTTTTACCGGTTAAAATATTGGTTTTTTTCAATGAAATAAATGACATTGTGTTCTGAGACATAAATAAATGATATAATATGAGTGTAAGTGGGAAATACCTCAACTATGTTATAGGAATCAATTAAGACATCCCTAGATGAACCTCTTTATACCTCAATTTTCCACATGTTGGAAAACTATCCAACAACTCATTTTCACCAAAATATAAGATAAAATAATTTTAACATTAATGAATCTTTAGATAAATAACAAAAGAATTACGAACCACCTTCTTTCTCTCATATAAATTTATAGAAAACACATTGTATTTCAAGTAATAGTGTTTTAACCAAAGATAATAACTAATAATAACAACTATATGACATTCCATTATCTGATTTAATAGCCATAAATTTCTCAACCACTTCAAATTTAATTATCATGACAACATGGTATAACGAATCCTAAGAGAACCTCAAAAACTAATATAATTGAGATTGATCCAACTTAGGAATTAAATTAGTTTTATCCAGAGTTTTAGTTTTTTTTAAAGTCATATATTCCACATCATGTTCTAAATTTTAAAACCATGAAGGGTCTAGAACAAAATTATTAGTATATTTTCAAAAACAATGTTCACCATGTTGATACCAAAAAATATAATATGTTTTAAAATGAAAACAAAGTAGATGACCCCCAACTTTATCAAATGCATCAAACGTCCTCAGATCACATTTCTTACATTATCACTTAATTTCCCCTTTTGAAACAAATTCTAATTTTTAAAATACAAATGTTAGTAAATTATCAACAACCTCAATATATAAATGATTTATACCAGAAGCATTTGTATTACTAAAATGAATTATCCAAGCGAGATAATCTAATGATGACTTTTGTTGACTTCCCAGTTCCATATTTATCTAAAAACTATAAAATACCGATTTTTTATGATTATTTTGATATAAGAATAACACAATCTAAAAAAATATTTTTTATAAATTATTCCTATGTATTTTTAATTATCAATAATTATTATTAATTATTATAATTTATTCCTAATTATTCCTTATTATTTTTAATTATTGATGATTATTTCAAATTATTCCCAATTGTTAGTAATTATTGATAGTACTTGCTAATTTTTTCTATTAATTCATATTTATTTCACATTATTTATTATTATTGATAGTTATTTCTAGTTATTTATAGTTACTATTAATTTTTTCTAGTTATTACTAATTTATCCTAATTACTTCTAAGTATTATTAATTATTTCTACGTATTCCTTATTATTCCTAATTATTGAAAATTATTCCAAATTATTTTTAATTATGACTAACTATTACTAATTATTCATAATTATTCTTATTATTATTAATTATTCCTAATTATTTCTAATTATTACTAATTATTTCTAATTATTGCTAATTATTTATAATTATTGTTAAATATTGATAATTATTCCCAATTACCACTAATTAGTCCAAATTATTAATAATTATTACTCATTATTTTTAATTTTTCCTAATCATTTCTAAGTATTTCTAATTATTCCTAATTATTCTTAATTAATCCGAATTATTTGTAATTATTCCTAAGTATTCCAAATTATTCATAATTATTTCTAATTATTTATAATTATTTCTAGTTATTACTAATTATTAGTTATTATTAGTAATTATTACTAATTATTAATGATTATTAGTGATTACTTCTCATTATTTATAATTATTCATAATTATCACTAATTATTTCTAATTATTACAAATTATTCTTAATTATAACTATGGATTCTTAAGTATTCCAAATTAATCCAAATTATTCCTAAGTATTCCTAAGTATTCCTATGTATTCTTAATTATTCTCAAGTATTCCTAAACATTCTTTAGTATTCCTATGTATTCCTATGTATTCCTAAGTAAACCTAAGTAAACCTAAGTATTCTTAATTATTCATAATTATTCATAATTATTCCAAATTTTTGCTAATTATTTCTAATTATTCCTAATCATTCATATTTATTGCTAATTATACCTAATTATTTCAAATTATTGCTAATTATCACTATTTTTTTCTAATTATTATGAATTATTGCTATTTATTGCTAGTTATTTCCTATTATACCAAATTATGGCTAACTATTGCTAATTATTTCTAATTATTGATAATTTTTTTCTAATTATTTGAAATTAATCCTAATTATTGCTAATAATTTCTATTTATTACTAATTATTGCTAATTGATCCAAATTATTGCTATTTATTCCTAATTATTGCTACTTATTTCTAATTACTACTATTATTCCAAATTATTAATAATTATTACTAACTATTCTAATTATAAATAATTATTTCTAATTATTTCTAATTATTCCAAACTATTGGTAATTATTGATAATTATTGCGAATTATTCCTAATTTTTGCTAATTTTTTTCTTATTTTTGCTAATTATTCCTAATTATTTCTAATTTTTCCTAATTAATCATAAAAATCCTAGTTATTCCTAATTATTTGTAATATTTGCGAATTATTTCAAATTATTCTTATTTATTACAAATTATTGCTAATTATTGTAAATTATACTTAATTATGACTAGTTACTCTGAATTATTCATAATTATTCCTAATTATTCTTAATTATTACTAATTATTTCTAATTATTGATAATTATTGATAATTAATGATAACTATTGCTAATTATTGATAATTAATGATAATTATTTAAAATTGTTGCTAATTATTCCTAATTATTACTAATGTTTCCTTTTTTGGTAATTATTACACATTTTTTGTATTTATTATGATTTTTTTGTAATTATAAGTATTTTTGTAATTATTAATTTTTTTTGTAATTATTACTAATTTCTGGTAATTATTCACAATATTTGGTAATTATTAATAAATTTTTGTAATTATTACTATCTTTTGGTAATTATCATTATTTTTTTGTAATTACTAATAATTTTTTTTGTAATTATTTCTTATTTTTTTAATTATTACTATTTTTTTGTAATTATTACTACATTAAACTATTTATTACTTATTCTAATTATAATTAATTATTAATAATTCACATTATTATTTTTTAGTTATTTTTCATTTGTAACTATCTATTACTAATTTATATAATATTTTATAAATTATTACTAATTACCACTAATTATTACTAATTACCAATAATTATTACTTATTTAAACTAATTATTTCTAATTTCCACTAATCATTACTAATTACCATGAATTTTTATAAATCACCACTAATTATGATTAATATTTATTACTATTTTTTACTAATTACTACTAATTATTATTAATTATAACAAATTTGTACAAGTTATCACTAATTATCACTAATTAACATTAATTTTTATAAATGTATAAAAATTTATTACTAATAATTACTAATTAAAGATAATTTAAAAAAATTATTACAATTAAAAACTATTTAATTTTAATTAAAACAATAATTCAATTTATAAATAAATAGTTCTACAAAAATTAATGCAAAAAGGACTAATTAATTTTAATTAAATCTAATTACCATTGATCAAAAATAATTATACTAATATTTAAAAAATAAATAAATAAACTCAAAACTGAATCTTTTGGCACATGTAAAATATTAAAGCTAATCGTCTATAAATTTTCAAACTCTTGAAAATTTAAATGAAGAAATATCAGAGCAGAGAGGGTGAGAGACGTTTAGAAATGTTTTGAATGAAAAAAAATTTAGGGGGTATATGTAGGTTAGATAATTTGTGACATGATCATTTGTTGTAGGAACCATCACTAACAGTTAGTCATTTATTAATTGAGGCGACGGTAAAGAATAGTATTTGTGAGGGAACCTATCGCAAATAGTTCTCTAGTTCTTAATTAAGGCAGTGGTAAAAGAGAGTATTTGCGACGGACCGTTGGAAATAATATCCTACGGACATATTATTTGTGATGAGGATCCTCCCCACTCACAAATAATAGAAACCCGAGAAGAGTAGTTGCGGCAGGTGTTTAGTCTATGTTACAAATACTCTTCCTGTGCTGACGCACACATGGTGCACCAAATGTATTTGCGATAGACCGTCATAAATAACTCTTTTTATGGACTATATGTGAGAGGGATTTAGGCCCATTGTAATAAGTCATTTTTTTGTAGTGAGGCTGGGTTGGGTTTGTTGGTTGTATTCTGGCTGCTGGATGTGGCTGGTGTGGTGTGGTTTCTTCGGTTTGGTGGCTGCTGTGTTGAAGGTTTATGGGATGCTTGTGGCTACTTGGTGGAAGGGATTGTACATTGTGGTGTCTTTCAAATATGATATGATGTGGTTCTGGTTGCGGGTTTTGGTTATTTTTTCTAGTAGCTAATATTTGTTTTTTGGTGTTTAGGTGGCATCCTCCCACTGCAGGTGGCTTGGTTGTGGGGGATATGCTGATCTTTAAAGCTTCGCGAGAGGTTCCTCATATGGGCTCTGTGTGTGGCTGCTAGTCAGACAAGATTGTGGTTGGTGAATAGTTTTTTTGTATGTGGAATGGAGATGGTGATGTGGTAGGGTAGTTTGGGAGGTTGCTATCGGCTAAGAGGTGTAGGTATGGTAGCGTTTGGGTTATCCTACCGGGCATGGTTTTTGTGA
The DNA here is from genome assembly GCA_963277665.1 of Viscum album. Taxonomy (NCBI): domain Eukaryota; kingdom Viridiplantae; phylum Streptophyta; class Magnoliopsida; order Santalales; family Viscaceae; genus Viscum; species Viscum album. The sequence continues at coordinate 1,320,881,718 of OY728157.1, forward strand.
TTTTTTGTGGTTGTTGATTTTCGTGCACACTATTTTGGGTGGTGCATGGCCGCTGGTGGTCTCGGGGTGCTATGGTTGATGGTTGTTGTTTTAGGTGTGTGGCTACTGTAGGTGTTTGTTGTTGTCAGTTCTAACATGGTTTAGGATTCATGGTTCTCTTGTTGGTTGGTTAAGGTATGTGTGGTTGGCGTTGCTAGATGTTCGATTGGAATGGTGCTCGTACAGTGGTTGGAGGTGGGGTATTGATCTTGTTGCTCTTATCGGTAGAATCTAGATGGGCCCACCTATTCTGTTGTTGAATTTTTGTTTTGGGTGGGTTTTGGGTCGGCTATGATTTGTGTAGGGGTGTATGTGTGGGCGATGGTGCTTGTACGTTCCGGGTGCAGCAGAAGCATGCGATAGGTGGTGTCGAAAATTGCTATTTATCATGATTGATGATCAATCCATGATCTATTCAATGTTTAATCTATATGATGAATGAAATTGAATCCAATATAGACAACATTAATAAAACCATAACTGAGGGAGAGGATATCCAGACATATTATTTATAATTAATTTAATTAGATGTTGAATTACCTCTAAGGTATTATTTCTTCATTGACGAGTCCGACGACAGATCTACAGTGCACCGTTGTGTCATTTTAGAAACCAAATGTAGATTTCCTTTAGCAGTGATCCACATGTGTTCCAGGAATATCCCAACGTCACCGAAGGAGTCTCCAAGTGCTATCATGAAAGATCATTGCGCTTTCATCATCTACCATGATTGACGTGACTATCGATTCCAAAGCATTCTACTTGATCTGATAAAGGAGGATTGCCCATCGTTCTTAGGAGTGTTCTTGGAGAATGGATCTACCTAGGTTTGAGAGGATTCTCCAAGATATTTTTGCACAATAGAATTTTCTAATGATAAAAATGGCATAATTGGGTATTTATATTGCAAAGGTTAAAATAAAATAATTGTGAAAGTGCCCTTAATTATTTATATGATCCTAGAAATACCATATGTCAAATAATAATAGTAATATTATTATTTCTCAACATGCGCTTAAGATTAAAATTATAATTAAATATTATTTAATTCAATAATATTCAATATTATAATCTCTCACTGGACCATTAAACTCGGTTCGTCATTCCTCCCCAACATTTATCAGACATTGAATGATGTCTATTTATTTATTAAATAAATATCACTACATTATTCACTTATCGATAAAAAATATATTATATTCACTAAATAAAAAATAATTACTTAATAAATATTCTATCACAATATATTCTTTCAAATAACTAGTAACGGAATAAATGCGATCAAACATACTTGAATAATTATCAAACCACATCTGTGATGTAGTTTTATTCTACCTGTTAAAAAATATATTATTTGACTACAATTTTGCAAACACTTAGGGTGTGACCCTCTAGGCCTCTGTCACAATGGCATTAGGTGAAGTAGCTTAAAGTCCAAGTATAACGTCTAGAAATATGCCCAGGGACCCATAGAGATATAAATTAATGCCACAATGACATGTCACCTCATATGGAAACCTTCCATGTAATATAATACCATCATCACAATAACTCTTATCAAGAAGGTTTCATTCAAGTTATATCAACCAATGTGCTCGATCTCTCTTTCTTGGACTTTCTGAAAATAGAACTTGACTATAGAACACCATGGCTGTGGAATAATTTAGGCTATAACATTTCTATCAAAGGGACTAAGATATTAACTTCCATTAATGAACGTTAAGGATAAATACTTTCTCACATTATTCTTTAATGCAATATTAATTGTGACGCACCCAACATATCCTACCTCACAATGAACATATATCGTCATTATTTTAATCAATAAATAAAATTTTGTGACTCATAATAATCATTAATTATAATCTTAAAGTCTAAGGACCAATACACACGTCCGTATATAGGAACATCCAATGACAGAAAGAAATATGGATTTCCTACTGGCGGGACTTGTTCTCATAATATCCAGACTATATATTACCAAGGGTATACACCATGAGTTGGTTTCTCAATGTTTTATGTGTCTCCACCCCTAACAGACTATATCATTTTCCCCTCAAATGATAACATCTGTCTATAGAACATATATTCAAGAATAGTGTCACAACACTTCTGGGTTCTCATCATAGTGGGGAACTGGTATGAACATTTAGTGCGACAGTTACTCTTAAGACATTATCACATAAAATGTTACATAGAAGAACAATAATGATGTAATAAGTAGATTATTAATATTAAAAATAATTAATACAAGTTTATAATAAAGGACAAAGAAGTTGGTTCTAGGGATTCAACTATAAAAGACTCCCACTTGCACTAGAGCCAACTACTAACAACCTTCAGTCTATGAGCAATCACATGATACTCATGATTCTACTAAGATATCCCTTTAATCAAGGCTTCCACCACATTCTATTTCATGGGTACTTTTCTCACTGCAACTTTACCCATCTAATAGACTTACCTCAAGAGGTGATACTTAAAAAGTATATGATTTGTATGTTGGTGGGACCTTGGCTCTTTTACAAGAGCCACTACTATAGTATTATCACAATACAATATGATAGGGTCTTTACTTCTAGGTACCACATAAGGATCCTTGAAAAAGTTCTGAATCCACACAACATTCTTGGTTGCATTCAAAGCCACTTTATACTCAGAATCCATTGTAGAATCAGCAAAAACTAGCTACTTTGTACTATTCCATCTCATATCTCCTCCATTGAGATAGAAAATATGTCCTAATTGTGACCTCAGATCATTTTGATCTTTCAGAAAACCACCATTAGTATAACCCCTGATGACCAGATCCTTATCTCCTCCATACACTGGGAACATATCCTTTGTTCATCTTAGATACTTGAGGATAGTCATAAAATTAGTCTAATTCTGTTCTCCTGGATCTTCTTGGTATCTTCTTACTGCGCTCAATGTATAGGAAACATCAAGTCTAGTACACAACATGACATACATGATTGATCCTATCACTGAAGCATATGAGATCTTACTCATTCTCTCTTTCTCATGTTTTTTATGGGAACACATATTATTTGAAAGGTGTAAACCATGTGACACTAGAACCAATCCCCACTTGTATTTTTTTCATACTAAATCTCTTTAGTATCTAGTCAATATATGTACTTTGACTGATTCTATGAATCCTGTTAGATCTACCACAAATGATCTTGATCCCTATAATATTGGATGCTTCACCTATGTCTTTCACGAAGAATCACTTGTTCAACAAATATTTAAAATATCATATGATTGGCATTTCTTTTCAAACAAGTAATATGTAATCAAGATATACTACTAAGATAATAACCTCATTATCGTTAAACCATTTTAACCACATGACTCACATTCATTCCTAAATAAACCAAATTCTTTTACAGTTTCATAAAATTGAATGTTCCATATCCTCGATGATTTCTTTAATCCAAAAATGGATCTCTGCTACTTGAAAATATTTTTGGCATCACTTGGAGACACAAACCCTTATGGTTGTGTCACATAAACATATTTATAAAGGTTATTGTTAAGGAATGTGGTTATGAAATCCATCTGCCAAATCTCATAGTCATGGTAATCTATTATAGTAAGTATGATTCTGATGGATTTAAACATAGAAATCGGTGAAATGGTTTCATCAAAGTCAATTACTTAAATATTCTTATTATATTTAGCCACTGGCCTTGATTTATAGGTACATTATTTACCTTCCATGTCTAGTTTCCTCTGGAATACCGATTTACATAAAAAAGGATTTACATCAACTTTGGCATTGACCAGAACCCATAATTTGTTTTGATACATGTAATCCATATAATAATTCAATGATTCTAGCCGTATTACAGCTTATGAGCTCCCTACTACATTATTGCAGGATAGGGGATCATAATTTTAAACCAATAATGAGATACCATACTCAATGACCAAAAAACCACATCTCTCTAGTTCTCTTACCTCTCTTATGCTCATACACAGTACTTGTGTTTCATGAACTACTTATTCCTTGGGGACCTGTGGAATTTTTCCCTGTAACAAATATTGTGTATCTTTAGCATCAACTTCTTCTAAGCCAATCTTTCTCCCACTATCCATTTTTAGGATGTGCTCCCTCTCAAGAAATATGTATTTTATGGAAATATTCACTTTCTTGTTTGATGGGTTGTATAGTTAGTGTCCATTTGTTATATTGGGATACCCTAAAAAGATAAACTTTGTTCCCCGAGGTACTAGTTTTTTGCATGATAAGGACCTAAAAAATTCCTTACAACCCCATACCCATGTATCCAACAAAATAGGTTTCTTTCCACTCTATAACTCAAAGGGAAGTCCATTTTCTACTTTCTTTGGTACTCAATTATAATTTTTATTCTACAGTTTGTAATATATATCCCCCAAAGGATAATAGAATATCTTCATGACTCATCATTGACCTTACCATTTCTAACAAGGTATGGTTCCTATTTTCACTAAAACCACTCCACTTTGGTGTATAAGGTAGAGTGAGTTGATATAGAATCCAAAAATCTTATAGAATGTCAATGAACTCTTGGTTAAGATATTCACCACATTGATCTGATCGAAGCTTATTTATCTTATTACCAAAATGATTCTCTACTTCATTATCTAATCCCATGAATTTATCAAGTGACATAGACTTATAAATCATCATGTAGATATATTCATATCTACACAATTCATTGATAAATGTTATGATGTAATAATATTCATCTCAAGATTCTACAAGAAATGTTCCAGACACATCTATGTGTACCAATCCTAGAAGTTTTGTGGCCCCTTCACCTTGTCCACCGAATAGTGGTTTGGTCTTTTTTCCTTGTAAATAATAATGACATTTATCGAGTGGTTTTATCTTAGAATAGTATAAATAGCAAATTCGATATATATTTTTCATATACATCTCATTTACATGAAAAATATAGAGATACCACAAATGTGTGTAATATGAGTTGTCTGAACATGATTCGTTAATGATTGAAAATACATGGTATTCATAATTTAATAAATATATACCATTGTTTCAATACTTCAAGAAATTGCATATATTGTCCTTATAAAAGAACAATCTTTTATAATCAAATTTGAAAATAAACCCATCGTTATCTAAACATGACACACAAATTATGTTTTTGGTAACTATAGATACATAATAACAATCTCTTAAAACCAAAATCACTCCTTATATAAATGAATGTTTTTAGTCACCAATGGAAAGACCAGCCAACCTCACTCCATTGGAAGCTCATAGATCCACCTCTCCTCAAAAAATCATTCGAAATATACTTGGTTCCTACATTTAGACAAAGATGTGAGCACCATAAGCTATATCTAATACCCAATTTGTAGAAATAAAAAGATTAAAATTGATAAAGAAAGAAAATATAGCTTCCCCTTGCTTCTAGGTGTTGTTCCTATTCCACTTGAATGAATTTACACATGAAAAATATACTTCCAAATTATCGTTTCCCTACGTTTGGATCTTATTCTTCTTGATAGGATGGTGCTCAAGAACTTTTGACTATTTATAGGTCTCGAGCCCCTTTGACTTGTCCTTCATTTTCTTATTCACCATAATGAACTCAGGTTTATAACTCCCCATGTCCTTATCCACTTGAGGAATTAAAGTAATAAGTTCTAAAAGACTCTGTTCATTATTGCTCATATTGTAATTGATAATAAAAATGGAGAAGTTGATAGGCAGTGATGAATGTATGAGATCAGTTCACAAATAATTTGAGAATTTAATCCCTAAGATATCCAGTTATTCAATATAGCCAATAATATTGACTACATGAGGCCTAGATGGAAAATACTCTACAAGATTAGATGTGAAAAAAAAATTGGAGATCTCATACCTCTCTTTTCATTCCTTCTTCGGATAGAGATATCGAAGGTGAGACAACTTTCTACAGGCATCCATATCCTCATGTTTCTTCAAGATCTCATTGAACATGGATGATAACATGATGAAATATAAATCTGTAGAATAACTGAGATGTTTCTTATAGAGATATATTTCTTAATAACTTGATCTATTTCTTGGCATAATTGGTAAAGGTTCTTCCAGCACATACAATTTCTTCTAATGGAGAAAGATACCATGTAGGAACTTTTGCTACTCTTAGAATTTTTTTCCAGTGAAAAGGGTTTACTTATCAAGTATGGATCACAATTATATGTTTCATATCATTTTATTTATGGTTTGGAAAAATATGATAAGAAGAATATTATTACTTTATCTGATAAAATTTTAGACAAATAAATAAATATTATATTTATTAGTCTCCCACTATTTTATCGAAACCCAATAGCCCTCACCATTGGATTTGTAATTTCTTGCTTCATGGACATTCAATTGGAAATGATCCATATTACCCATCTCATCACTACAACATTGGTTGTTCATGAAAAATGAATTATTTTATGTAGGAATTCAAAATTCCAACTACATTAACTCACAATTCCTTGATCTACCGAGTGTCCTCCTCAATCCGGGAATCATTAATTAATATTTACTCAAATTTTTCCTCTTAGTTACACCAAGTCCTTATTTGGAACCCTTGTTGTGAACCAAATTAATTCAACCCAAAACCTCATCTTAGAATTCATTTATAATTTAAAGCACCCCAACATTGGCTGGTCAAATCACATTGAACTATGGTTCTATTCTAACTGAAGTAATGTAAGGCTACAGCAGCTGGATATTTTCTTGAGGGATTTTATTCTTTTATACATAAATTTCCAATATTAATCATTATCCCATGATTTTTAATATTAAGTGGGATTACTTTAGAGATTAACCATGTATTAGATAATGTTTATGCATAAGACAGTTTATTTTAGTTCTATCGTGCATGTTTGTTACTTTATTATTTAAGTGATCATGAAATAAACATGAAACAAATAGAAATAAAATAAATGGTATGATCATGAGATAATAATAATGGTTAGTTTATATAGCGGAATATAAACTATCTATTGACTTGGGGGAGAAACACCTTGAACCAATTAATGTTGTGTTTGCATCTTTCCACCAGTCCACCTTTATATCTCATTGGATTGGTTTTTCCTCGGCTATATACATGAACTACCTCCACTATCATGGGATTTCCATCCATTTCATATGAATTTTACTCACATGTAGGTGAGGGTAAAAATGGGTTTCCATAAAAGAAACCATGGGCACACAATCCCTACATAATAATGAGGGCAGAAGGCACACATTCCAACAATTTAATTTAATAAAAAATTAATGAAACAATCACATACAAAAGATCTAATATAGCTCATTATTATCCACATGCATGGAAAAAATTATGGATTTAATAAAACAATAATTCAATTATTAAACCTTATTTATTTAAGATAAATGTTACTAAAATTGATTAATTATTATCTATAATTAATCAATCATTTTATATTAATTATTATATAAATTTCCTTCAGATTCTAATCCATTATAATTTAAATCAAATTAAATAAATTCATTTAAAATTATCTTTGTATATAACTTTTAACTTGGAGGTAACATGATTAATACCCATCCAATTCTTCCAAAAATGTATTATACTTGAATACTATTTCAATCTTGTGACACATGGAATACATGACTTATCATGTAATTTCACAACGTGTTCTCATGGATGATTACATGATTTATATGATTTTCCATCATGTTCTATGATCAGATTCTCATAGAGTAACAACTTGTAACACAACTCATATATGATATAATTATATGAGAATTACATAGATATTTATTAAACATTTAAATATTTATTTATATTACAACCAATCACATGACATGTCCTATCTTTATGACCACATGCAAGTACATATCATAAGGATTACATAGTAAAATAAATAAAGATTAAATCTATGTAATTTGGTAAAAGTACATGACAAGTAGATCTAATCTACATGGCAAGTACACCCTTCACTATCTACCCGAGGTACATTCCTAGGGACTCGGCATGTAAAACATACCTTGAAAATTGGGAGTACACAACATGTCTAATGGGCCACACACCGTGTTGACTCTATGTTACATAGTCACCAATTTTGTTGGCTATGTATGAAATACACGGCTCATCTCTGAACCAAAAGGGACTACATGCCATGTACATGGGTTACACGACATGTACTCCAGCTGACTGTGTGTCAGTCTATCCCAGTTAACTCATGGTGTAAGAATTAACTACAACACACATCATCAATGTACACAATTTAAGTAATTTTCTGAATTAACTCATGGTGCATTGACCATGAGTACATGGTGTTTAATTCCTATTACATTGTGTGTACTCTTATGTTATCAATCCAGAATCTTTGTAACTTTATATGATGTCATCGTTTTTATTTTCAAAATGAAAATTATCATCTTAGTTAGATCTATGAGAAATGACGGTGGAAGAAACAAATATCTCAATTTAGGTTAAAAGAAAGATGAAAATTTAATTGAAACACTAAATTATAAATTCATAAATCACAAATATTTTTTAAATAATTATAAACAATTATGTGCCCACTCTGATATAACTTGTAGGTTCTGGGTATAGTATAAGCCTACGATGGGCAGTGGTTATCACTATTTTTTGTCATGAGCAATGATAAAACTATGATCTATATGATGTTTAATCACCATGATCAATTGAATTGAATAAAAAAAAGATAAAAATAATAACACTAAAACCATGTGAGAGTATATCAACACATATGGTTTATAATTAATTTTATTCGATGAAGAATTAGATTTAAGGAATTCTTTCTTAATTGATGAGATCAACGATAAATTTTCAGTGCACCATTGTTTCATTATAGAAACCAAGTGTAGATTTACTCTAGAAATGATCCACGCATGTTCTAGGAATCTACAGACAACACCTAAAGAGTTTCTAGGTGCTAGAATAGAATATTTTAGTGCTTACATCTTCTACCTTTATCTCCTCATGAATCATTTCCAAATCGTTCTCCTTGATCTAATGGAGGAGGACTACTCACTGTACATGGGAGCATTCTTGGAGAAGGGATATCTATAGGCTTGAGAGTATCCTCAAAGATTAGTTTTTCACAACAGAATTGGAAAGTTGAAAAAATGACCTAATTATTTATTTGACCGTAGAAATACCCCATTTCAAATTATAATAATAATATTATTATTTCTCGACATTCACTTAACATTCAATTTATAATTAAATATTATTTATTTAAATAATATTAAAAAGTTTCAATTCGCACCAAACCATCAAAATCAGTCATCCATTCTACCACAATATTTATAAGGCCTTGAATAATATATATTTATTTATAAAATAAATATCACTACATTATTCTCCGAAAAATAAATAAATATTATTTTCACTAAATAGAAAAAACATATTTATTAAATATTATTCTCATAATATATTATCTAGAATAACTAGTTTTGAAATACATGCAATCAAACATACATGAATAATTATTAAACCACGTATGTGAATAATATTTATTCATACTGTCAAATATTATTTTATTTAATTGGGATTTGGGATACAGTTAGTGTGTGACCCTTTAGGCCTCTTTCTCAGTGGCATTAGGCAAAGTAGCCTAAAGTCCAAGGTTTTCATATATAAACATGCCAATGAACCCATAGAGAAAGAAGTTAATTCCATAATGACATGTCACCTCATTCTGATTCTTATCGTGTAATATAATAACATTATCACAGTAGCTCTTATCGAGCAGGTTGTATTCCAGTTCCATCATACTATGTGATCGATATCTATTTCTTTGACTTTCTAAAAATAGAACTTTCATATATAACACCATGAACATGGATTTATTTAGGCTATATCGTTTCCATCAAAGGGCTGGAGATATTATCTTTAGTTAATGAACAGAAGGGATGATTCTTTTCTCACATTATTCATTAATGCAATATTACTCGTGATGCATGCAATGTGTTTTACCCCACTGCGAACAACTATCATAACTGTTTTCTTCAATACATCTATGTTTGTGACTCATAAAACTAATTAATAATATTCTTAAAGTCTAAGGACCAATAGAAACATCCGCATATAGGAACATCCAATGACATATAGAAATGTGGATTCCATAATGGTGGGTATCATTCTCATAATATCCATACTAGATATTACCAATGGCATACAACCTGACAAAGAACCTCAAATTCCTATGAGTCTCCACCCCTAATAGCATATATCATTTGTGTCCCTCGAATGATATCATTGAGATATAGATCATATATTCAAGATGAAAAGTGTCATAGCACTTTCGGGTTGTCATCATAGAGGGGAACATATATGACCTTTTAGTCGGACAAGTACTCTTATGACATTATCAAACACAAAATTACATAGAAGATAAATCATGATGTTATAATTAGTTTATTAATATTCAAAATAATGAATAATATTTTATCATAAAGAAAAAAAATTTGGTTATACGGCACCAACTCCAATAGTGTTTGTGTGCATGCATGTGTTCAGGCATTTGAATGTGTGTGTGGGTGGTGGTGTGTGCAGGCATACATGTTGTTGGGTGGTGGTGTGTTCTTGTGTTTACATGTTTTTTATTACTGTCATTTAAGGCTTCTTCTTATTGGGTTTCCATATTTTACTTTGGAATGTCTCTATTTCCAATGGTTGTGTTTTCCCTTGGAGTGCCTGATGGACTGGTGGTTGGGAAATGATGTGGTTCCTTCTTCTTGTTTTGTAGGTCCATGTGTGTTGGGCTATTTTTCTACTGTCTTCTAGTAAGCTTCCCTCTTATATTGTGTGTTGGTGGCTTGCTGGTGGTGTTGGTTGTGGTTTTCATTGTTGTTGTCGTATTTGGGTTAAGTTTATTGTGGGGCTTGTGCGCTGTTGGTGAAAATTTTTAGTAGTTGTTTTCAACTACTTGGTGTGCAAATCTTTGTCGGAGGGGTGGTGATGATGCTTGTTTGTTGTCTGGATACTGTCTGCAAGAGCTTCATAAGGTTTTTAGGCCACTTAAATTATCTTTTTTCTTGCACTTTTGGGTTCCTTCCTTGGTGATCTTGTGTTTGGCCTGATCATTGATACTTAGTTCTTAGAGAAACCTTCATCTTTCACCATTGAGTGATTTTTTGTAATTCATTTTATTTATATATACATTAGACGTTTTCCTTGCAAAAAATCTTAAAACCCCATAAAAAACCCTAAAACCCCAATAAGAATATATATAAACACTTAAAACCCCTAAAAACATTAAAAACACTAAAAACCTTATGAATCCAAAATATCTCCAGAAAATCCCTAAAAACCCACAAAAACCATAAAAATTCCAAAAACCCTAAAAATCACTAAAATTTATCCAAATCCCTAAAAAGCCTAAAAACGCTAAAAATCCCTAAAAGTACAAAAAACCTAAAAAATCACTAAAAATACCTAAAAATGGAAAAAAAATAAACATAAAAAACTTAAGAAAAAGTATGCAAAACCCAAAATAATCAAAAAATTTATAAAAAAACCAAAAAATTGTAAAATAACTAAAAACCCTAAAAACCTTTTAAACCCATAAAACACATAAATGACCCTAGAAAACTCTAAAAACACTAAACGATCCTAAAACCCTAAAAAACCCTAAAATACTATAAAACCATTAAAACTAAACAAACTATTACAAACAAAAAATAACCTATACAACCCCTAAAACTAAAAAAAATCATAAAAAACATTACAAGACATAAAATACCCATAAAACCCTAAAAACCCTAAAAAATTAAAAATCCAAAAAAAACCAAATAAATATCAAGAACCCTAAAGTCCTATAAACATTAAATTAACCTGTAAAACCCTAAACCCCCCCGAAAAACCATAAAACCCTTAAAAACATTTGAATTCCCTAAAACCTCATAAAAACCCTGAAAAACAACTAAATATCAGAAAACCCTTAAAACCCCTAAAAACATTAAAAACTATAAAAAATACTAAAAACCCAAAAAAAGCTTAAAAAAACTCCCAAAAAACCATAAGAACCTTAATACCCTAAATATCATAAAAACCATGAAAACCCCAAAACCCCTAAAAATACCTAAAACCCATAAACCCCCTAAAACATCTAAAAATCCAAAAAAATCCAAAAAAAATACATAAAAATGACCCGCCCTAAGACCCTAAAACCGCTTGAAAATCCCTAAAAACTCAGTCAATTCTAAAAAACCTTTACATCCCTTAAATCATGAACAGCCCTAAAAACCCGAAAAGACAATAGAAACCCTTAACAACCTTAAAAAAACTATAAACTCCTAAAAACACTAAAAAACCTAAATGAAGCCCTAAAAACAAAAAAAACACTAAAAACCTTAAACACCCCATAAACCCTAAAAACCCCTAAAACTCCGAAAACACTGAAAATCCAAAAAAATTTAAAAATACCGAAAACCCTAAAAACATAAAATATTTTAATGATCCTAAAAACTGTAAAAAACCCATGAAAACCAAAAAAAACCCTATAACCCTAAATCCCATAAAAACCCAAAAAACCAAAAAACAACTAAAAAATCCATAAACCATTAATTCTATAAAAATTATAAAAATAATATAAAAACCATAAAACCCTAAAGAACTCAAAAAACCCTAAAAACCTAAAAAAGCATAAACCAATAAAAACCCTAAAAATCATCGAACAACCCCAAACACCCGAAAAATACCTAGAAACCCTAAATAACCCTAAAAATAATAGAAATACTAAAACCCCCTAAAATCACTAAAAACATAAAAAAGGATAAATACCATGAAAAACAAAAGAAATATACCTAAAACCCCTAAAATTCCAAAAAATTATAAAATACCCAAAAAACTCCAAAAATACCTTTAAATCCCTAAAAACCATAAAAATCATAAAAACCCTAAAGGACCCCAGAAAACCCTAAATAAAGTAAATGACCCTAAAAACCGCAAATGACTATAAAAAACTAAAAAAACTAAAACCCCTAAAAACTCTTGAAAAACATGAAAAATTGAAACTACCTATAAACCCTAAAAAACCATAAAACATTAAAAAACTAAAATACCCCTAAAACCCTAAAAACTCCTACCACCCATAAAACCCTAAAAATACCAAAATCCCTAAAAAAATATGAAAACACTAAAAATATTAAAAGGCCCTAAAAACCCTCAAACCTCGAAAATCCATAAAACCCAAAAACCTTAAAAACCCCTAAAACCAATAATAAACCTAAAAAACCAAGAAAAATTCTAAAAAACCTTAAAACACCTAAAAACAATAAAAACCCAAAAACCCCTTAAAACCCATAAAATCTCAAAAAACCCCAAAAATCCTAACGAAACCCAAAACCCCACAAAATCCTTAAAAACCCTAAAAACCCTTAAAAACAATAAAAATCTTAAAAATCCTTAAAATTCCAGTAAAATGTAAAAAACTCTAAAAACCATGAAAACCACGAATTAAAATCCCTAAAACCCCTAAAAGCTACAAAAAATTATAAAATCCCTAAAAAATATAAAATATATTTAAACACTAAAAACCTTAAAAAATATAAATCCCCTAAAAGGCCATAGAAAACCCTAAAATGCTGAAAGACCTAAATACCATAAAAATCCATAAAACCCCTAAAAACCAAAAAAAGTTAAAAAGTATAAAATTCCCCTAAATCCCTAAAACCCCTAAAAATTATAAAAACACATAAAATATTTAAAATTCTTAAATATACTAAAAACCATAAACCCCTAAAAACTTTTAAAAGAATCTAAAAACCCTAAAAACCCATTATAGACCATTAAAACCCTAAAAGCATTAAAAAAATAAAAAAACCAATAAAACACATAAAAACAAATAAAATTTCTAAAAACCATAAAACCCTTAAAAAGTGTTAAAAAACTCTCTAGAACCGTAAAACCCTAAAATAATTAAAAAACCCAAGAAACCCTAAAACCCTAAAAAAGCCCAAAAACCACAAATTCACTAAAAATCCTAAATACCACAAAATACTAAAAAATCCCTAAAAATAAAAAAAACATAAAAAATCATAAAACCTGAAAAACACTAAGAAAATGCCCTAAAACCCCAAAATACACAAAAAATTCTAAAAACCCTAAAAACCGTAAAAATCCATAAAAACTAGAAATACCTTAAACTGTTAAAAGTCCTAAGAAAACATAAAAGGACAATAAAAACACTAAAGGTCTATATTAACCCTATAAGGCCATAAAAACCAAAAAACCAAAAAACCCTAAAAATTATTAAAAACCATAAAACCCTTAAAAAGCCCTAAAACCCCAAAAAAACCCATAAAACATTTAAAAAACAAAAAAACCCTTTAAAGCATAAAACCCCCTAAGACCCCTAAAAAAAGTAAAAATCCAAAAAACCCCTAATAAATAATGGAAACACTAAAACCCTATAAAATTTAAAAAGACCTTAATCCCCTAACAACCCAAATAACCCTTAAAAATAATAAAACACCCAAACGATCATAATAAATGTAAAACACCTAGAAAACATAAAACCCACTAAAATTCCAACAAACCTAAATGAACCCTAATTTTTTAAAAAAAATATAAAAATCTTTTAAACCCCTAAAAAGCTAAAAAAAACCCTAAAAACCCTGAAAAGACCTAAGAACCCTTAAATTCATAAAATCCCTAAAAACCATAAGAATCCTAAAAAATCCAAAAAAATCCATGAAAATCATAAAAAACATAAAAACCACAAAAAACACCCATAAAGACCTTAAAAACCCACTAAATTTTTTTAACAACACTTAAACACCCAAAAAACATTCAAAAAATATAAAAATCCTTAAAACCCTAAAAACTAATAAACCCCCCTAAAATCTTGAAAGACCCAAAAAACCTGGAAAAATCTTAGAAAACCTAAAAAACTAAAAAACCCTAAAAGCCCTAAAAATCCCTAAAACCCCTAAAAAACTTGAAAAAAAATCCTAATAAATTCGTACAATTATAGAAAACCAAAAAGCCCAAAAACCAATTAAAAACCCTTGAAATCCCTAAAAACTCTTAAAAAACTAAAAAATATTAAAACTCTATAAAAATCACTAAAAACCCTTTCAACCCCTAAAACATTAAAAACTTTAAAAAACACTAAAAGACCATTAAAACTTTGAAAACTCAAAAAAACCCTAAAAACCCAAAATGAGCCAAAAAATCATGAAATCACTAAAAACACAAAAGTACTGAAAACACCATAAAATCCCCAAATAATCTATAAAACCCTAAAACCCCAAAAAGCATAAAAATATCAAAATATAACTAGAAATCACTAAAAAGATAAAAAACATGAAAACCCATTAATAACCCCAAAAAACCAAAAAAATCCAAAAAACCATAAAATTTATAAAAAATGTTAAAAACTCTTTAAAATCATTAAAACCTGATAAAACTAAAAAACCACTAAACACCCACAAAACCCTAAAAATACTGAAACCCCAAGAAAATCTATGAAACGCTAAAAAACCCTAAAAACCCAAGAAATCCAAAAAAAGCCCTTAAAAATCGTACAAACCATACAAATCCTAAAAAAAAAATCCCTAAAAATGTAAAAACCCCAAAACCCATTAAAAACCATAATGTCCCTTAACAACCTTAAGAAATCATAAAACCAATAAAAACGCTAAAACCACTATAAATTATAAGAACCATTAAAACCCCTAAAACTACAAAAAAACATCAAAAAACTCTTATAAAACACATAAAAACCAAAAAAGAACATATAATCATGAAAAAAACCTTAAAAAATACTGAAAACCCGAAACCTCATCAAAACCCAAAAACCCCAAAAACCATAAATATATCAAATACCCTAAGAATACATAAAAATATAAAAAACCTTAAAACCCCTAAAAAACCAACGAAAACCATAAATACCCCTAAAAACCATAAAAAACCCCAAAACCCAAAAATCCTCTAAAAAACCAAAACTTATACAAAACCCTTTAAACCTCTAAAATTATTAAAAGACTATAAAAACCTTAAAAATCTTATAAAACTCAAAAAACCCAAAAAATTCCAAAAAACCCCTAAAAACCCAAAGAAGACCCTAAAAACTCTAAAACCCCCTAAAACCTGTAAAAACCATAAAAACTCTAAATCCCCACAAATTCCTTGAAGAGCCTAAAACCCCTAAGAATCACTAAAAGTCCCTAAAAACAGAAAAAGGCATAAAATCCATAAAAATCCCTAAAAACCCTAAAAACATTAACACACCCTAGAAACCCATAACACCCCTAAAAATCCACTAAAAACTCTAAAAACCCTTAAAGCAGCTAATAAAGATAAAAAAAATTTAAAATAGTCTAAAAACCTTAAACCCCTAAACAATTAAAAAAACCTTACAAACCCAAAAAGACCCCAAAACCCCCAAAACCCTAAAGACCCATAAAACCCTTAAAATCACTATAAACCTACTAAAACCCTAAAAAAATAACAAACTAAAAAATCCCTAAATATCATTGGAACCATAAAAAATACCTAAAAATCCTGAAAAACAATGAAAAACCATAAAACCCCGAAAAACCTTAAATACCCTAAAACCCTATAAAATCCATATAAAAACTAAAAACTATAAAAACACTTTAAACTCCTTAAAATGTAAAAAATATAAAAAGACACTTCAAAAACTTTAAAATCCTAAATAACTTTAATAACTCAAAACCCCCAATAGATCCTAAAAAACCTAAAAACCCTAAAATCCCTCAAAACACCTGAAAACTTCTTAAACCCTCAAATCCCTAAAAACCCTAAAAATCATAAAACCCATAAAAATATAAATAAATCCAAAAAATACATGAAAAAGTAAAAACCCCAAAAAAATTTAAGACCCCCTCAAAACCATAAACCCCCTAAAAACAATAAAAACCCTAAAAACCCATATAAACGGTTAAAACCGACTAAACATTTCTAAAAACTTTTAAAACCCCTAAAAACAAAAAAAAATTTGGCCTAAAACCCCTGAAAATCACTCAAACCCCTAAAATACCTAAAAAACAAAAAAAAACATAAAAATCCCTAAAAACACTAAAAAAATCTAAAGACTAGAAAATACTAAAAAATCCCAAAAATAAATGGAAAACATAAAAAAACCTAAAAACCAAGAAACCTCCATGAAAACTATAAAACCCTTAAAACCTTAAAAGCCCAAAAAGCCCATAAATACCCATAAAACCCTTAAAAACACTTATATCTCTAAAACCCTATTGATCCACTAAAGTCATTAAAAAATGTTAAAAAATCTAAAAAACCTTTAAAACCATAAAAAACTCAAAAATAACCCTAAAACAAAATAGACCATAAAACCCTAGAAATACCCTAAAACCCCATAAAACCCAAAAAACTCCTAAAAAAATTCCATAAAAAACATAAAGAAACCCAAATAAATAAATATTCTAAAAAAGAAATAAAAATCCATGAAAACCTAAAAAATGAGAAAAAATCCCAAAACCCCCCTAAAAACTATAAAAACCCCTAAAAACCATTAAAAACCTATAATCGCATAAAACAACAAAAAACCACTAAAACACTAAAAACCATTTAAACCCATAAATCATTAAAAAACAAAAAGACCATAAAAACCATTGAAACTCTAAAAAAACTTTAAAACCAAAAAAGACCCTAAAAACAATAAAAATAATAAAAAAACTAAAAATCCATTAAAACCCTTAAAATCCCTAAAGACCCTAAAACCCCAAAAAAATTATAAAAAACGTAAATAATACCTAAGAAACTTTTAAAAATGTAAAAACCCATAAACAACTAAAAAACCCTTGATAACCATAAAACCCCAAAAAACATAAAAAAACATAAAAACCCATAAAAACCCAAATAACACAATAGAAATATAAAAACTCTAACACCCAAAAAATCTAAAAACACAAATAAACCTTAAAAACCATAAAATTATAAAAAACAATAAAAACAAAAATGACATTAAAAACCCAAAAAATCCCTAAAAACCCTAAAAACACATTTAAAACCTCAACATCCCTAAAAACATTAAAACAATTAAAACAATAAAATCCTAAAAATACCTATAAGTCCCTGAAAACTTAAAATAACCTTAAAAACTCCATCTACTATAAAAACTAAAAAATCCTTAAAAATAATAAAAACCCATAAAAACCATAAAAATCCACTAACAATTCAAAACCCCCACCTTAAAAACCATAAAATTTTAAAAATCTTAAAAAACTCTAAAAACCATGAAAACTCAATAAACGAAAAATATCCCACAAAATGAAAAAAAACCCTAAACCCTTGAAAAATCTAAAAAAATCTAAAAAACCATAAAACCCTAAACCACTCAAAAATCCATAGAAACCCAAAAAACCATAAAAACCAAAAAAAATAAAAAAAATCCCATAAAACCCCTAAATATCTAAAAAACCTAAACCCCTAGAAAAACCACAAAGAACTATAAAAAATCTAAAACCTTATAAAACCACAAAAAAATATAAAAAAACTACTAGAACCCCACAAACGTTAAAAACATTAAAAACTCTAAAAACCATTAAAAACCCCGTAAAAATAAAAAATCCATACAAAACCAGAAATACACTAAAACCCTAAAAACCCCTATGAACCTAAAAAACATAAAACCCCCTAACACCCCTCAAAATACTTAATGACCCTAAAAACCTTTATAATCCTTGAAAATGTAAGAAATCCAAAAATCCCTAAAAAACATTTAAAAATATAAAAACTCCCCTAAACCCTTAAAACCCCCCCTAAAACCCATATAAACGCTAAAAACCACCAAAAACTATAAAAACCCTTACCACCACTAAAACCATTAAAAATGCTAACAAATCTTAACCCCCCCCCCCCCAAACTCAAAAAAAAACATAAAAACCCAAAAATACAGTAAAAAACCTAAAACCCATAAAACCAATAAAAATCACTAAAACCCCATAAAAACACTAAAAGTCCCAAAAATATAAAAACCTAAAAAAATAAAAAACTAAAAAAAGCACTAAAATTCCATAAAAACATAAAAACTCTTAAAAACCCTAAATACCTTTTAAGACCATAAAACGCCTAAAAACCTTAAAAAATAAAACACATAAAAACCCTAAAAACCCACTAAATATCTAAAAACCATTTAAACCTCTAAAAATGTTAAAAATGTTAAAAACTCTACAAATCCATTAAAACCCTAGAAAACACAAAAAACTCTTAATCCCCAAATAGATCCTAAATACCATAAAAAACCCTAACCCCACAAACACCTGAACAACCCCCAAAACACTCAAAATATATAAAAAACCTTAAAAACTATAAAAATAAAGAAATCTGTAAAAATAACTTAAAATGTAAAACCCCCAAAAATCATAAAAACTCTTGAATACCATAAACCCGTCTAATATAAAAAAACTCTAAGAACCTATAAATACCCCAAAAACCTAATAAAAACTCAAAAAACCATTACAACCCTTTAAAATATAAAAGATACCTAAAAAACCCAAAAGACCATAAGACCCTAAAACCACAAAAAACCCTAAAACTTTAGAAAAACCTAAAAACCCTCCAAATTATTAATAACATTAGAAAACCATAAAAACCAAAAAAATCCCTATAAATCGCTAAAAACCTAAAAAACCTAAATCCCTTTAAAGCCCACTATAACCATAAAACCCATAAAGAAAGAAAAACCCTAATACCCCATAAAAACCCATAAAACCCTTAAAAACCACTAAAATCACTAAAACCCCTTTAAACCACTACAAATATTAAAAAATGCTAAAAACACTAAAAATTCTTAAAAACCATAAAAACTCAAAAATAACCCTAAAACACAAAATGGCTTTAAAAACATTTAAAACATTTAAAATTACTAGAAAACACTAAAACCGTTAAAATCAAAAAGAACCATAAAAAACATAAAATTCTAGAAAACCCTAAAAATCATTGAAAACATAAAATTGGCAAAAACCCTAAAAACCCCTAAAAACTAAAAAACACTAAAACTATTAATGTAACTGAAAATGAAGAAAAACCCTAAAAACCCACTAAATCTCTAAAAACACCTTAAACCCCTAAAAATTTTTAAAAACCAAAAAACCCTAAAAAACATAGAAATGCTAAAAAAAGAAAACCCTAAAAAACAAAATGACCCTAAAGACAAAAAATGACCTCATTGAACTTAGAAAACCTAAAAATACTAAAACCCCTCCAAAAACCTCAAAATCTCTAAAAACCCTAAAATACCCAACAAACCATAGAAATCCAAAATAATACCTAAAAATACTAGAAAATGTAAAAAACCTAAAACCTCTAAAAAATCAATGGAAACCATAAAAACCACTAAAAACATTAAAAACACATAAAACCCATAGAAACCCATAAAAACCCTAATAACCCACTAGAACTATAAATACCATTAACACCCAAAAATTCTAAAAAGATCTAATAAACTATAATACCCATAAAAACTAAAAAAACTAAAATCCCAAAAAGTCACTAAAAATCATGAAAAATTCGAATAACCCTAAAATCCATGAAATCTCCCAAACCCCTAAAGCCCTAATAGCATTAAAAACCCTAAAACAATAAAATCTTATAAAATCACTAAAATCCCATTAAAATAAAATTAACATAAATACCCATAGAAAATCCATACAACTATAGAAAACCTGAAGAAAATTAAAATACATAAAAAAACATAAAAACCATAGAAACCCACTAAAAAATAAAAAAAAACCATTAAACCCCCAAAAATGTTAAAAATGATAAAAAAAACTCACAAAACCATAAAAGTCATAAAATCCTCAAACCCCCCCCCCCTAAAAATCCAAAAGTCATAGAATACTTTGAAAAATTTTATAACCCTAAAAACCCAGAAAACCCCTTAAAACTATCAAAAACCTTAAAAACACTAAAAACCATAGAAATCATAAATATCTATAAAAACTTCTAAAAACATAAAAACCCAAAAAACCCATGAAAACCATAAATAACTAAAAACCTTTAAAAACTAAAATCCCATAAAATCCCTAAAAGGACACTAAAAATCTAAAAACCCTTACAAGTCTAAAAAATGTTAATATAAGTTAAAAAATATAAAAAAACCTTAAAAACCATAAAAATAAAAAACCCATTAAAGTCCCCAAAAGATATAAAATTCCATGAAAACCCTAAAAAACATAAAAACCTTGAAAAAACATAAAACATTCAAAATCCATAAAATTCCTAAAATACCATAAAAACCCTAAAAAAAAACCTAAAATATACCTTGAAATACCTGAAAACGCAAAAAATCCTAAAACATGGAAACCCCTTGAAAATCGCTTAAACCCCTAAAACCATAAAAAAACAAAAAACCCAAAAAATCATAAAAAACAACGAAAAAAAATAAAATCCCTCTAAACCCCCAAAAATGATAAAAAATGTTAAAAAACCATAAAAAGCGTTTAAAACCCTAATACGCTCCAAAAGAACCCAAAAACCCCCAAAGACAAAAAACCCAAAAAATCCCTAAAATCCCTAAAAACCCAGAATAAACCAAAAAACTATCAAAATCATAAAACCTTAAAAATCCAAAAAATCCAAAAAATCTTAAAAATCTTTAATAATCCTTGAAAACATAAAAAACACATAAAACCCTAGAAAAACCTTGAAATCCATAAAAACCCCCAACAAACATAGAAACTCTAAAATGCATAAAACCCATAACACCCCACTAAAATTATAAAAACCCATAATACCCTAAAAATGTTAAAAATGTCAAAGAAATATTAAAAACATTAAACCCCAATAAACTCAAAAAAAACCCAGAAAAAAATTACCATAAAAACCATTAAAACCCTTAAATCAGTAAAAAACCATGAAAGACCCGAAAAACCCCAAAATCCCTAAAAACCATAAAATTATAAAAAATCCAAAAAAAAACTAGAAAATGTAATAAAAACCATAAAAACCTTGAAAACTCATTAAAACCAAAAAAACCTTAAAAACCGTAAAAAGTACTAAAAGCCTATAAAAACACAAAAACTGATAAACACCCTTAAAACCTTAAAAACCTAAAAAACCTTGAAAACTCTGAAAAACCCTAAAACTAACAAAATCCTTAAATACCCTAAAAACCATAAAACCATAAAAATTCTAAGAAACCCTTAAAAATAATGAAACTGTGTACTCCCTGAAATCCCCTGAAAACCATAAAAATTTTAAAAAACCATAAAAATCATAAAAATCCGTAGAAACCCTAAAAATTGCTAAAGAATATAATAACCCTTACAATCCCTAAAATGTTAAGAAATGATAAACGCAATAAAAACCTTAAAACACCTCGAAAATTCAAAAAATCCCGAAAAACCCAAGATAACCTAAAACCCTAAAAACCCCTAAAAACATTGAAAACCCCTAAAAACCCTAAAATTCCCTAAAAACCTGAAAAACCATAAAATTATAGAAATATTAAAAAATACCTAAAACCCACTAAAAACTTATAAAATCCAAAAACCCCTATAAACTTTCAAAATTTCTAAAAAACCTTAAAATACCTAAAATCCCTTATGATGTTCAAAACATTAAAAAAATATAAAAAAAAACATAAAACCCTAAAAAACTCTAAGAAACACTAAAACCCCCAAAATACACTAAACACCATGAACAAATCTATAAATCCTAAAATCTCTAAAAACCCTAAAACCATAAAATCTATAAAAACACTAAAAACTATAAAAATCCTAAAAAGCCTTACAAATCCCTAAAAACTATAAAAAAACCTAAAATACCATAAAACCTACTGAAAACCATGAAAAACCGTAAAACTCTAAAAACCCTAAAAACCCTAAAACCCCTAAAACAAACTAAAAACTCTAAAAATCCTTATAACTTATTAAAAGTTATATTTTTAAAAAATACTCTAAAAACATTTAAAACATTAAAAAACACTAAAAGACCGTAGAAAAACCAAAACGACCATAAAATTCCATAAACAAATACCTAAAAAACCCAAAAAAAACCCCTCACAGTCCCAAAAATCCTAAAAATAATTAAAAACTAAAATAAACCTAAAATTACCTAAAAATCTATGGAAACATAAAAAACCCTAAAAACCCTAAAAACACTTGAAAACCATAAATTCCATAAAAACCCTAAAAAACCTAAAAAAACAATAAAAACCCTAAAAATAATTACAAACTATAAAATCCCTTAAAACCACTAAAAGTGTTAAAAAACATTAAAAACTCAAAAAACCCTAAAAACATAAAAACATAAAAACCCCTAAAATACCAAAAAACCCAAAAGAAACCCTAGAAAACCTTAGAACCCTTATAAAAACTCTAAAAACCTATAGAAATCCTCAAAATACCTAAAATACCTAAAACCTTAAAACCCATTGAAGTCATACAAATCAATACAAATCCCTGAAATCAAAAAACCCTAAAAACCCTTGAAAACCCCATAAAACCATAAAAAATCCTAAAACCAAAAAATACCCTAAAAACCCATAAAACACCTAAAAACCCACTAAAAACTCTAAAACCCTTGAAACCCATAAAAATTTTAACAAAAATAAGAAACCTTATAAACACAAAAAAATCAAACCCCCCCCCCCAATCCCAAAATGAACCTAAAAAAATTGAAACACCCGAAAAACCAAAAGAACATTGAAAAACAATAAAACCCCTCAAAATAAAATGACCATAAGAACAATGAAGATCTTAAAAAATCCCTGAAAATATCTGAAAATGAAAAAAAAACCCTAAAACCCTGAAAACCGAATGAAAACATAAAAAACTGAAAACCTTAAAAACTCAAAAAAACCCAAAAAACCCAAAAACCCACTAAGAACTCTGAAAACACTTTACCCCTTAAAACGGTAAAAACAAAATAAATTAAATTCCATAAAATTTCTGAAAACAAAAAAAATACCCTAACTACAAAAAAAAACCCAAAATTCATAAAAACCCAAAAAAGCCTCAAAATCCATTAAAATCCCTTAAAACCAAAAAACCCAAAAAATCCAATAAAATAAATAAAAATACCTAAAAACATTAAAAAACCCTTAAAACGTTTAAAAAACTATAAAAAACTATAAAAAAACCATAAAAAACATTAAACCCATAAAACTATGAAAACCAATAAGAATCTTAAAACACACTAACCCCCTAAAAACCTTAAAGTGTTAAAATCTATACAAAAGCATTAAAAACATATAAAATATCAAAGAACCTCTAAAAAACAAAAAAATAACTTAAAACTCTAATAACCTTAAAAACCCTAAAAACCCACGAATAACCTAAGAACCCTTAAAATCCATAAAAACTATAAAACTACCTAAAAAATTAATTTTTATAAATAATATCTAAAAATACCTGAAAGCATAAAAAACTAAAGGCATAGAAAACCATAAAATCCCTAAAAAACAAAAAAACCCTATAAACCCATAAAAAACCTATAAAACCACATAAAACACGAAAAACCAATAAAACCCTTAAATGTTAAAAAATGTTAAAAAACCTTAAAAATTAATAAAAACATTAAAACATCGTCAAAATCCGAAAGTCCATAAAAATGATGAAAAACCCTAAAAACTCTAAAAAACCCAATAAAACCCTAAAAATTCAAAAAATATCTTGAAACTATAAAAAATACAAAATGCCATTAAATCCATAAAATATTTATAATTCCCTAAAAACATAAAAAAACCCTAAAAAACCTGAAAACCATAAAAAACAAAAACAAATCTATAAAAAACCTTAAAACCCCAAAAAAACCCTAAAACCCCACAAAAAGCTATAAAAACTCTTTAAAACGCTATAAATTTAAAAAATGCTCACAATCTCTAAAAACCTTAAAAACCTAAAATACTCAAAACCCCCTTAAAACCCAAAAGACCCTAACAACCCTGAAAAACCTTTAAAATCAGAAAACCCCATAAAAATATAAAAAACCTAAAAAATCACTAAAATCCATAGAAATATGTTAAAACAAGAAAAGTCCTAAAATTCCTAAATATTAATGAAAATTAAAAAAACCCTATAACCCGGAAAATCCCCTAAAAACAAAAAAAACCCCTAAAAAATTAAAACCCTAAAAAAACAAAAATTTATAAAAACCCTTAAAATTAATAAAATTTTAAAAAACCTTAAATTACTCTAAAAAACATAAAAATCACAATAAACCAAAAAAACCTAAAAACCACAAATTTTATAAAATAATAAGAACCCTAAAATACCTAAAAAAACCCAAAAAACTCATAAACCATGAAAATATTTAAAAACCTAAAACAACTCTATAAACATTAAAATCTGAAAAAAAATCCTTAAAAATACATGAGAACATTAAAAACTATAAAACCCCAAAAAAACCCCTGAAAACCAAAAAACCCCTCTTAAACCTCAAAAACCCTAAAAACCCTAAAATCAACAAAAAATACTCAATAACTTTAAAACCCATCCAAAATGTTTAAAAATGTAATTTTTTTGAAAAAAAAACATGAAAACTCAAAAAACCCAAAAGACAGTAAAAACAATAAAAACCCATGAAAAATCCTTAAAACACCTAAAATCACTAAAAACCGTATAAAACCCTAAAACCATAAAAATACATAAAATCCGTAAAAATCCATGAAATAGAAAAAACCGAAAAAACATAGAAAAAACCTTGAAATCCATAAAAATCTCTAAAAAACAAAAAAAAACCCTAAAAACAAAAAACCCACTAGAATTATAAAAACCCTTAAACACCTAAAAACATTAAAAACATTAGAAAACTCTAAATACCCATAAATCCATAAAAACTCAAAAAAACCCAAGATACCCAAAAACCCCCTTGAAAACCCATAAAACACTAATAAAAAACCATAAACCCCCTAAAATCACCCCAAAACTATAAAAACCCATCAAACCCATTAAAATCCTAAAAAATATCTAAAAAATGCAAAAAAACTTAAATTACCCTAAAACCCCTAAAAACAAAAAGACCCTAAAACATTAAAAAACCCTAAAATCTATAAAAAACCTGAAAACCACTAAATATTATAAAAGTCCAGAAAACGTAAAAAAATTAAAACCCTAAAAACTCATAAAAAATCATAAAAATGAATTAATACCCTAAAACCCATGAAAAACCCTAAAAATACCAAAAACCCAAAAACACATCAAAATCATTAAAAACACTAAAAATCACTAAAATCCATAAAAATTATAAAAACCCTAAAAATCCGTGAAAATTTAAAAAATGCTAAAAACTCTGAAATACCTTGGAAAACCCCTGAAAACCAGAAAACCACTAAAAACATAAAAAAACAAAAAACCCCATAACAACCCTAAAATCAACTAAAAACTTTTAAAACCCTTATAATACCTTAAAAAAACCTAAAACAACTTAAAATATTAAAAATGTAAAAAAATCTTAAAAACCTTAAAACCCTAAAAAAATAAAAAAAAACCAAAAATCCAAAAATACCCTAAAAACCCTAACAAACTCGAAAACCCCAAAAAAACCTAAAACACCCTAAAATACCTCAAAAACACCTAAATACCATAAACCCCCTAAAACCCATAAAAATCCTAAAAGTACAATAAATTCGTGAAAATACAAATATCCCTAAAAACCCTGAATAACCCTTGAAAACCAAAAACCCCGTAAACACCTCAAAAAACCATAAACCCCATAAAAACCATAAAAACATTAACGAAATCTAAAAACCATTTAACCCCATAATTATGTTATAAATTTTCAAAAAATTTAAAAATCATAAGTCTTCAAAAAACAAAAAAAACAAAAAAAAACAATAAAGACTCTATAAATTCTAAATACCCAAAAAACCATAAACCCATAAAAACATTGAAAAACCCTAAAACCCCAAAAAAATGCATAATACCCTAAAAATCCCTAAAAATAATTAAAATAAAAAAACACACAATAGTTCCCTAAAAACATAAAAAAAACATAAAACCATAAAAAACATAAAAAACATAAAAACTAAACAAACCCATCTAACACTAAAAACCACTAAAACTCTCAAACACCTTTAAACCCTTAAAAACCTTAAAAATGTTAAAAAACTCTAATAACAATAAAAAACTAATAAAATAAAAACACATAAAAAACCAAATGACTTTAAAACCCTGAAAACCCCAAAAAACATTAAAAACCTAAAAAATATCAATATTCCTTGAAAAACCCTAAAAAGCCTAAAACAAAAAATTCCCTAAATCCCCTAAAAAATTCTAAAAACCCTAAAAACCATGAAATCCACTAAAAGGATTAAATATACAAGAAAAATTAAAAAATCTAAAACCCCAAAAATCTGAAAATAAAAAAATCCAAAAAACCCAAAAAAAAACTAAAAACACTATAAACCATCAAAACCTCTAAGATTTTTAAAAATTATAAAAACCTTAAAACAGTAATAACCTAAAAGATCATTAAATGATAAATAGTCCACAAAAACACAAAAAACCTTAAAAACCCTAAAAACCCTAAAACCTAAAAACCCAAATAATCCCTAAAACCGTATAATATATAATAGCAGTTAAAAAATTAAAATCCATAAAAATCATTGAAAACATAAGAAACCCTAAAAACCCTAAAAACAATTGAAAATCATAAAAAACCTTAAAACATTAAAACCATAAAAATGTTAAAAACTCTAAAAAACAATAAAAACACTAAAAACTCAAAAAAACCCTAAAAACCCAAATAGAACCTCAAAAAAATTGAAATCCCCTAAAAGACCTAAAAACCCAAAAACACTCTAATAACCTCAAAATTTCTAAAAAACCTAAAAATCCTTAAAGACAATAAAATGCACAAAATCCCTAAAAAGCTTTGAAAATGCAAAATCCCAGAAAAACACCTGAAAACCAAAAACACCCCAAAAAACCAAAAATCCCCCTAAACCCATAAAAACCCTAAAAAAACTAAAAATACTAAAAAACCATAAAAACCCTTAAAACATTAAAAACTTTAAAATTTCTTAAAACCACTAAAAAACTCTTAAAACCCCCAAAAAACCCCAAAATACCGTAAAAACCCTAAAACCTCCTAAAATCCTAAAAACCCCAAAATCCCCAAAAATTCCTTAAAATTCTCAAAGACCTTAAAAATTCATAAAAACACATAAAAATCATTAAAAATCCCTAAAAATACATGAAAACATGAAAAAATATAGACACCATGAAAACCTCTGAAAACCATAAAACCGATAAAACCATAAAAATTGTTAAAACCCATAATACCCTAAAACAACTAAAAATTTTAAAAACCCTAAAAACCCATAAAATTTTTAAAACTCTAAGAAACCATAAAACTCTAAAAAATAAGAAAATATAAAACCCTAAAAGACCCTAAAACCCCTAGAAAACTCAAAAACCCTAAATTCACTAAAAAACCAAAAACCAAATTAAAAACCTAAAAATCCATATAAACTCTATAAGCCCGACAAATCATAAAAATTTATAAAAATATCTAAAAATGTAAAAAAATGAAAAACTAGGAAAATCCCCTAAAAACCATAAAACCCTAAAATATTAAAAAACCCTAACAACCCATAAAAACCATAAAGACTCTAAAATCCCATAAAACCCCTTAAAATATAAAAAACTACAGAAAACATTAAAAACCCTAAAAACCCAAAAACTCGGAAAAAAAAAGCAAAAAAAAAAGTCTCGGAAAAACATTAAAACCATTAAAACCATTAAAAAACAAAAAAAACATCAAATCCCATAAAAAACCCTAAAACCCCATAAAAACAATAAACATCCCAAAATGCATTAAAAATCCCTAAAACACAAGAAACCCTAGAAACTCCTAAAAACCATAAAAAACCCTATAAACTCATAAAAGCCCTAAAATAACAATAAAAAATCTCAAAACCCACTAAACCCCTAAATATGTGAAAATATCTTGAAAAATTAAAAATACGAAGGACCCTAAAACCCCACAAAATCCCAAAAAATCTTAAAATTCCTAAAAACCATAAAAATCCTAAAAATCCCTAAAATTACATGAAAACGAAAAACTCTAAAAACCAAAAAAACCATAAACCCCTAAAAACATTAAAAACCCCTAAAAACAAAAAAAATATAAAAATCATTATAAACCATAAATGTTTTAAAAAACTCTAAAAACATTTAAACCCTAAAAAACTCAAAAATCCCAAAACCCCAAAAATAACTTAAGAAACCCAAAACCCCTAAATAACATGAACAATCCTAAAAACCTTAAAATCCCTAAAAACTCTAAAAACCCTCAAAATATATAAAACACTAAAAAATTCAAAAAAAACATTTGAAAATTATAAAACTCCTAAAACATTAAAAAACCCTAAAAACTCATAAAATACATAAAACCCATTAAAATATTTAAAAACCTTTAGACCCCTAAAAATGTTAAGAAAATATAAAATAACATATTATCCAAAAAATAAAATAAAATTCCCTAAAAACCCAAAAGGACCTAAAAACCCTAAAACCCCTAAAACTCTAAGAAACCTTGAAAACCTTGAAAGCCCCCAAATATCCCTAAAAACCCTAAAAAGACATAAAAATCATAAGAAACCTAACAAATCTGTAAAATTCCCTAAAGACATTAAAAAACATAAAATCCATGAAAAATCCATGAAATCCATAAAAACCCCTAAAACCATAAAAACTACTAAATCCCAAAAAAACCTATAAATTCCTATAAAATCTAAATAATCCAATAGAAACTCTAAAAACCGTTTAAACCCCTAAAAGTGTTAAAAAGTTTAAAAAACATTAAAAATTGTAAAAAAACCAAAAAACCAAAAAAACCCAAAAAGATCCAAAAATCCCAAAAACCCATAAAACTGCCAAAAACCCTAAAAACAATAAAACCACTCAAAATCAATAAAATTATAAAAACACTTAAAAAGCATAAATATCCAAGGAAATCCATAAAAATCCCCAAAATCATAGAAAACCATAAAACCCTAAAATTTATCTAAAACCCACAAAACACCTGAAAACTTTTTAAAAACCTAAAAACCCACTAAAAATTAAAAATCCCTTAACACCCCTAATAACATCAATAAACTCTAGAACCCTAAAATATATAAAACCCTCAAAAAATACACTAAAACCCTAAAAACCCTAAATCCCCTAAAAACCTAGAAATACCATTAAAACACCTCAAAATCCCTAAAAATCCTAAAAATCCTAAAAAACATAAATATCCAAAAATTCCCTAAAACATAAAAAACCTTAAAAACCATAAAAACCCTAAAACCCTAAAACCCTAAAAACCACTAAAACTAAAAATAACCTTTCAAACCCTAAACAATTTAAATAAATCTAAAAACCCTAAAAACCATAGAAAAGTCAAATAAACCCTTAAAACCAAAAAGACCCTAAAAGAACTTAAAACCCAAAAAAAAACATTAAAACCATCAAAATCCCTAAAACCCTAAAAGTCTATAAAACCAATAAAAATCATAATAAATTCCTAAAAATCTCTAAAAATGTAAAAAAATATAGAAACCCCCAAAACCCCAAAAAACCATAATGGAAACTAAAATCCCTAAAAACCCATTGAAATCCATAAACCAATAAATCCATTTAGACCCCTAAAAGCATTAAAAAAATCTAAAAAACATTTATTCCCCTAAAAAACTCAAAGAATCACAAAAAACACAAAAACTATAAATACCGTAAAACCCTAAAAACCCTTAAACACTCCAAATCTTGAAACCCCCGAAATCTTGAAAAACCCTAAAACCCCTAAAAATGATAAAAATGATAAAAATGATAAAAATCCTTGAAAACAAAACAAACCATAAAAGACACATAAAATTAATAAAACCCCAAAAAATATAAAAACCCTAAAACCCATAAAAACTTTAAATACCCACTCAAAATCTCTAAAAACCCTTAAACATCTAAAAATGTTAAAAAATCTATAAAACATTGAAAAACAAAAAAAAACAAAAAAAATCTCTAAAAACCGAAAAAGACCTAAAGACCTAGAAAACCCCCAGAACCCTAAAAACCCATGAAAATCCTTAACACCTCTACTAATATATAGAAATGCCAAATATCTCTAAAATCCATAAAAATAATATAAAATCCCTAAAAATATTGAAAATCATTTAAAACCCTAAAAACATTGAAACCCCTCGAAAGACCATAAAACCCCTAAATATCATTAAAAACCCTAACACCCTTAAAAACCCTAAAACCCAACAAAAACTCTAAAAAACCTTTAAACCACAAAAAAACATTAAAAACTCTAAAAAAATGAAAATCCATAAATACTCAAAAAACCCTAAAAATATAAAATGATTCTAAAAACACAAAAATCATTGAAAAGCATTGAAAAATCCTAAAACCCCCCAAAATAAAGAAAAACCATAAAACCTGAGACCCCTAAAAATCCTAAAAAACACTAAAAACCCAAAAATGATGAGAAACCTAAAAACCACAAAAAACCATTGAAAATTATCAAAAACATTAAAAACATTAAAATCTATAAAAAATAAATATAATAAAAAACCATTAAAATTACAAAAACCCTTCAAACCCCTAAAATGGTTAAAAAATATAAAAACCCAGAATATTGCTAAATAACTCAAAAAACCCTAAAAAACCAAAAGATCATAAAAACAAAAAAACATATAAAAAACTAAAAACCATTAAAATCCATGAAAATCCCTCAAAATCATTCAAACCCCTTAAACAAATAAAATCCATAAAAAATTCCTAAAAACCCTAAAATAGTAATGAAACCTAAAAACTGTAAAATACCCCTAAAAACCATAAAACCTCTAAAAACATTTAACAACCCTAAAACCAATAAAATCCATTATAACCACTAAAATATTTATAAACCCTTAAAAAACGAAAATGTTAAAATTATCTAAAAACACATAAAAACCCAAAAAACTCCAAAAAACCATAAAAGCTGAAAATAACCTAAATACCCAAAATGCCTCTAAAAACCCTACAAAACCAAGAAACCTTATAAAACCCCTCAAAATCCATAAAAACACTAAAAAACTAAAAGACCCTAAAAACTATTAAAATCCTAAAAAGGCCATAAATTTTTGGAATAACATAAGAATCCTTTAAATCCTTGAAAACACCTAAAAACTAAAAAACCCAAAACCTTAAAACTATAAAAATCCATAATAATCCTAAATACTCCCAAAACGATAAAATCTCTTAAATACCTAAAAATAGATAAAAAACTCTAAAATCACCAAAACCATAAAAAACTCAAAAAATGTATAAAAACCAAAAATAACCTAAAAACCCTAAAAAACCCTAAAAACCCCGAAATAACCTAAAACCTAAAAAATCCACGTAAACTCTTGAAATTAAAAAACCTTAAAAACAATGAAAACCCCCTCCAAAACTATAAAACCCCATAAAAACATAAACAATTCTAAAAACCCATAAAAGTTGACATGAAAACTAAAAATCCCTAAAACCATAAAAATCCTAAAAAATCCCAAAAAAATCCCTAAAAACCTAAATACCCAAAAAAACCTTGAAAACCAAAGTACCCTAAAAAATAATAAAAATACCCTAAAAACCTATAAAACACAAAAAAAAAACCCACTAAAAACCCTTAAAACACTTTCAACACCTAAAAACATTAAAAAAATTAAAAACCAAAAACCATAGAAAACTCAAAAACACTAAATACCTTAAAAATTATAAAAACAAATAAAAAACAAAAAAGCCCAAAAAATGTACACACCATAAATCATCAAAATTCAAAAAGACTATGAAAAAACTTAAAAAACATAAAAAAAAACCCTTAAAAACCCAAATGACGCTAAAACATGGAAACCGTTAAAAATCCTCAAACCCCCAAAATCCCTAAATAATATAACCATAAAAAGTGAAAAAAAATCCTAAATATCAATAAAAACTTAAAAATTCTGAAAAAAACACTAGACAACATATTGAAACCATAAAACTCAAAAAACATTAAAAAAACCCAACAAACCTATAAAACCCCTAACACTCGCTCAAAGCACTGAAAACCCCTAAACATTATAAAAATGTTTAAAAAATTTAGAAAAAATTAAAACCCATTGAATACTCAAAAAAACCGAAAATTCCAAAAGTCTATAAAAACGTAGAAATCCCTTAAAACCAGAACAAACATTAAAACTCCGAAAACCCCCAAAATACCTAAAACCCCTAAAACCCCTAAAACACTAAAAAACCTAAAAAATCGTCCAAAATAAGTAAAAAAGTAAAAAATTGTAAAAACCTCAAAAAACCCCAAACGCCATGAAAAACACTAAAAACCTTAAAAACCCTAAAACCCATAAAAAACCAAATCCCACTAAAAACATTATAAAACCTTATAAACCTTAAAAATGTTAAAAACTCTTAAAAAATAAAATGCTAAAATGATCAAAAACTCTAAAAATAATAAAAATCCAGAAAACCCTAAAACCTGAAAACCCATAAAAATCCTAAAAAATCCCTAAAAATGTAAAAAACAATGAAAAACCTGGAAAAATCCTTACATAAAACCTTTAAAACCCTTAAACCCCATAAAAACATAAAAACCACTAAAAAATTCTGAAAATGTGAAAGCCTCTAAAACCATTTAAAAACTCTAAAAAACATAATAAATCAAAAAAAAATAAAAAAGTCCCTAAAGTCACTAAAACACCGTAAAAACATAAAAACAATAAAATACTGTGAAACCCTAAAACCCGAAAAATCCTAAGAAATCTAAAACCCTAAAAATTATAAAAATCCTAAAAATACCTTAAAATATTTGGAAACGTTAAAAACTAAAAACAACTAAAAACAACTCGAAACCATAACCCCCCCCCCCCCCAATCCAAAAAACCAATAACCCAGAAAAAACAAGAAAAAAACTAAAAAACAAAAAACCTCTAAAAAACTAAAAACCTAAAAAAACATGAAAAAACCTAAAACCCTCAAAATATATAAGTCCCTAAAAAACATAAAAAAATAAAAATCCCTAAAATCCCTAAAAAAGTAAAAAAAAACCCGAAAAACCCTAAATACCTCCTAAAAACCATAAAACACATAAAATTTTAAAAACCCCTAAAGAAACATAAAAAACCTATAGAACTAAAAATTATAAAAAACCCTTTAAACCCCTAAAAACATTAAAAACCTCTAAAAACATAAAACCCTAACAACCCCAAAATACCCTAAAACATGAAATCCCTAAAATCCTTAAAAAATCATGGAATCCCTAAAACACTCAAAATACAAAAAATACACCTAAAACACAAAAAACCAATAAAACTGGAAAAACCTCTAAAAACCTATAAAATCATAAAACCCATAAAAACCTTCAGAAACCCCCAAAATCCATAAAACCCCTTAAAATCATAACAAACATTAAAAACCCATAAAACCATAAAACCATAAAACCACTAAAACCACTAAAACCATTAAAACCACTAAAATGATAATAGACAATATAAAACCATAAATTCCCTAAAAACTCAAAAAAAAAACTAAAAACACAAATACCATAAAACCCTAGATAACCCCTAAAAAACCTAAAAAACTAAAAAAACCTAAAACACCTCTCAAGCCCCTAAAAACCTAATAACCAAAAAACCATAAAAATACTAAAAAGGCCCAAAAAAGAACTAAAAATGAAAAAAAAACACAAAAACCCCTGAAAACCAATGAAAACCATAAAAACAAAAAAACTATAAAAACCCATAATAACCCTATAAATCACTGAAAACTATAAAACTCTAAAAAATGTTAAAAAATTTAAAAAAATCTAAAATGCTTTTAAAACCCTAAAAACTAAAAAACAATAAAAACAATAAAATTACCTAAAAATATCGAAAAACCCTAAAAACCTTGAATACCCCTAAAATACATAAAATCCATAAAATTTCTAAAAAACATTAAAAACACTAAAAATACTAAAAAATCGCTATGTTTTATTTGAAAATGTAAAAAACCCTAAAAATCATGAAAACTCACTAAAAACTATAATACCCCCTAAAACCATGCAAATCTTGATGAACCCAAAAAACAATAAAAACCCACTAAAATCTCTAAAACCCTTAAAATGAATAAAACCTATAAAAAAAATTAAAAACAATAAAAATCCTTAAAAAATCAAAAAACCCTAAAAACCAAAAAGGACCCTAAAAACGATGAAAATAATAAAAACCATAAAAACATTGAAAACCCCTAAAACCCTTGAAATCCATAAAAATTCTTAAAAACTATAAAAATCCTAAAAATCCATGAAAACATAAAAATGCATAATAATAATGAAACCCCACTAAAAACCATAAAACCCCTACAAACATTAACAAAATTCATACAAGATGGAATATTTGCTCTCTCGTGATCATGAATGTCCTCTCCCATTGAAAGATTGAAGATGACGATTGTTCTTGCGCCTCACCCACCCCCCTCTATAGGGGAGGGACCTCTTCTGGTTCTAGATGATGAGCACCCGTTTGTTCCATTCTCAAATCCTGGTCTGCTTCCCCCTTTTCTGTGGTCTGAGATTTGTCTTAAGGT
Organism: Viscum album; assembly: GCA_963277665.1. Taxonomy (NCBI): domain Eukaryota; kingdom Viridiplantae; phylum Streptophyta; class Magnoliopsida; order Santalales; family Viscaceae; genus Viscum; species Viscum album. The sequence goes on from OY728157.1 coordinate 1,320,917,260, forward strand.
TCCTGATTTACATGAATATTTTCCGCATCTCCAGCTGCCGAATGCGGAGTTCAATAAGGCCTCCACCCTAAATAGGCTGACCTTGGTTGCTTAATTCTTGAACTGGCATCCTCTTGTGGATGTTTTTGATAGATTCATGTTTGAATAATGGGACCTTCAAGATTGATCTACAATTGGTATTCGTGACAGAAGACACATTTTGATTATGTTTGTGTCAGAGGAGGATCTGATCCATGCCTAGTCCGCATCTCCAAGAAGATGTAGCGGTGCCTGATTCTCCCTTTCTTAGTGGAGATTTCATCAACATTTGAATCACGACTCACTGATGGTGGCATCTCAGGTTAGGTTTCCAGAACAACCCCTTCTTTTTAATATTTTTATTATTTCCATGTTGGGGAATCTGGTGGGAAGGTTTTTATGCATGGATAGTAGAACTAGGTCCCTCTGCCATCGGGTTTCCCCAAGGGCCTTTATTGAGATTGATGCATCTAAAGGACCAGTTGATTTCATTTTGATTGTTTTTTGATGAGGAGATAAGATGGAAACAACCTGTGATATTTGAGTCGTGGACTGATTTCTGCTCCTCCTATTGTCTACTGGGACATAGTTTTCAGGATTGCAGGTAGTTCGGCATAAATTGCAGTGATTTGAATTGAGTGCAAGAGGTGGGTGGTGAAGGGAAGGGGAATCAGGGTGAGGTTTAGGTTGTTGTGCACATGGATCTTCAACCCTTGAATTTGGTTCAGGTTTAGACTGGTGAAGGGGGTCAGGCTTTCGTGGCGGTGCCTGTTAAGGAGGCCACAATGTCTAATTCAAGTGGGCATGAAATGATTGGTGCTGAGGGGTGGAATCTTCAGTTGGTTATCATAATCAAGGGAAGGTGGCTATTCAGTGCCATCCGGATCCCAATGTGAGTGATATTTTCAAGAAACTAAGGAGAGACATAAATCTTTCAGATGCTGGAAGTTCTCTATAAAGGGCGGTTCCAGCTGGTGGGAGGTATATTTCCTCTGATGGTAGTCTGAATCAGATGTAGCAATCCATTTTAACTTTCAACCACTTTTATGGCATTGATGTTGAGGATGGGGTACAAGGGTCTCCATTTTTTGATGTTGGGATTGTGCAATGACACATAGTGAGGTGCAGGTCATCGCTGTTGGGTGTGATGAAGGAAATGTGGCCCAGAATTCTAGTGAAGTCGAGATAATGTTGAACACCACTGGGAACTTGGATGGTGTTATTGCGCAAGAGAAAAGGGAGTTGCGGGTGCATCTTCACAATAGTGATGGGATTATTGCGGATGAGGGGAATGTTTGAAAGATGCCTAGGGAGGAGGGGCAGGGGTTTCCATTTTCTTATATTAGGAGCATGAGTTGTACTGTGCATGCGCTAATAGAGGTGCAGGTAGGAACATCCAGGTTTAGTGGATGGAGTGTGGCCCAGAGTGAAGCCGAGCTGATGTTGGACATCATCAAGTGCCTGGATGGTGCTGGTGAGAAAACGCAAAGGGTGCTACTAGGGCTTGTACACGATAGTGATGGGTTTGTCAAGGATGAGCCTTTTTTCCAGGGGGAAGAATGTATGTTTTATAGGGTGGCTATTGAGGAACCTTCCTTGTTAGTTAATGTTCCGTAGTGTGGGGTTTTTGTCGAATGTCCCTTAAATTAGGAAGCCTCCTTCATCCATGTCCTAGAGTTTGATAGAAGGATGAATCCAAATTTGGCTATTGTAATGAAGGAGAGGGCCTTTCTTGAGGTGGCCATTCCATATGGGTAATAAAACAATTCTTCAGGGGCCTCTCTAGTTCGTTGGAATAGGAAGATGAGTAAAGATTATTCTACTTAGCCAAAAACTGTGTCCACGAGTGCTTCTTGCAAAGCTAAGGAAGTCGACTCTGGGAGGGGAGGTCGGTCTTTCAAGGCACAACTAAATATGGAGCAACAACATTTCAGAGAGTATTACACTGCTTTCCTAAAGCAATATGAATCATCTGAATGGAAGTCAGTGGGGTCAGATGCTTCCTCTGGTTATGGTGCTGACAGGGACCCATATGAGGATGTAGATGTTGATTTGTCATTCTTGCTTCCTTTACTCATTCTTTTCGGGTCTTTTAGGGTTTTGGTGTCTTGGGGGGTTCAGGGCTTTTTGGGTGTTGTCTGTTTGGCCCCACCCCGCCCTTGTCTTCTTTTCATTTTCTTTTATAAATTTTTGGAGGTGAGGAATATCCTAGCCTCACACATTCCTTTCATTAAAAACATTAAAAACTACAAAACCCATAAAAACCATAAAAACCAATAAAAACTTTAAAAACCCCTTAAGCCCCTAAAAACATTAATAAAATCTAAAAATATTAGAAACCCTAAAAAAATAAAACAAAAAATCACCAAACCCCCAAAATTCCCAAAACCCCCGAAAAAACCCCCAAAACAAAAAAAACCCTGAAAAACATCAAAGACCCTAAAAATCCTTGAAACCCATAAAAATATAAATAACATAAAAATACCAAAAAATCTATCGGAATCCCTGAAAAAATAAAAATCAGAAAAACCCTCAAAATACTTTGAAATCCATAAAAACACTAAAAACATTAAAAACCCTAAAAACCCATAAAATCCTAAAAAAACCATGAAAAAAATAAAACCCCTTAAAAACAAAATTTTAAAAATTACTCTAAAAAACAATGAACAATACACCCTAAAATATATGAAAATACCTAAACCCATCAAAATCTCTAATACCCTAAAACCCCATAAACACCAAAAAAATACTAAAAATCCTTAAAAATCACTAAAAACATTAAAACCCATAAAACCTTGAAAGACCCTTGAAAACAAAAAAAAATCCCTAAAAATATTGAAAAACCTAAAACAAATAAAAACTCTAAAAATCATTAAAACCACAAAAATGTTTGAAATATCTAGAAACCTTAAAAACATAAAAAAAATAAACAAATCCCAAAAAACCCAAAAGTCCCTAATATCAATGAAAACCCACAAACACCCTAAAAACCTTAAACTCCTAAAAACATCAAAAATCCAAAAACACCTTAAAATAAAAATTTATATATTTAAAATACCTAAAATTCTAAAAAATTGTAAAAACCCTAAAACCCTAAAAACCTTAGAAAACCATTAAAACATATAAAAACCTTGAAAAACCTTGAACCCCCATGCTACACCATTAAAACCCGGGAAACCCTCAAAATCCAAAAAAAAATTCTTAAAAACCCACTAAAAACTCTAAAACACATTAAAACTCCTAAAAATGTGAAAAAATTCTAATAAATCATTAAACCCTATTAAAAACAAAAAAAATATATGAACCCAAAAAGACCCTAAAAACCTAAAAACAATATAAAACAATATAAAACCCTAAAACCCATAAATTTATTGAAATCTCTAAAAAACAAAAAACCATAAAAACCATAAAAACCATAACAATCAAAAAAAAATCAAAAAATCCCAAAATATATAAATACCATTAAAAACAATGAAAACCACAGTCTTCTAAAAACCTTATAAAACAAAAAACCCCAAAAAACACTATAAGATATTAAAAACTCATAAATCCCTTTAAAACCCTAGATTATTTAAAAAAACATAAAAAATTTAAAACACTAAAAAACATAAAAAACATAAAAAACACATAAAACATAAAAAGTCCTAAAAAATATTGAAAACCCTAGAAACCTTTGATAGTCTGAAAGAGTTTAAAAACCCTAATAAATAACTGAAATCAAAAGATCCATAAAAACACAAAAAATTCCTTAGAAATATAGGAAAATGAAAAATACTCTAAAACCCTAAAAACCCACTAAAAACCATAAAAACCCTAACAAACTTTAAACCCCTAAAATTCTTAAAAACACTAAAAACTCAAGAACCCTAAAACCCATAAAATCATTAATTTTTTTAAAAAAAACATTAAAACTATAAAAATAACCTAAAACCCCAAAAAATCCCTAAAACCCTGAAAAACCCTAAAAACAGTAAAAAAAACCCTAAAAACCTACTAAATCTCTAAATACCCTATATATCTCTAAAAACATAAAAATCCTAAAAAATTCCAAAAAATCCATGAGAACATAAAAGATCCTAAAAACCACCTAAACCCCATAAAAATCCTTAAAAACCATAAACACCCACTAATACTATTAAAAAAATTTGAACTACTAAAATCTCCAAAAACCACTTTAACCCCAATTTTTTTTTAAAAACTCAAAAAAACATGAAAACCCTTAAAACACAAAAAAAAACACCCAAAAACCCAAAAGACCCTAAAAACCCTGAATAGACCATGAACCATAAAAAACCATGAAAACCCCTAAAACCCCTCCAAATGAATTAAAAAAGAAAAAACCTAACAACCATAAAAATCCTAAAAACAAAAATTCCTTAAACTCTAAAAAATTCTAAGACCATGAAACCCCCATGAAAATCATAAAAACTAGTTACAACAATTAAAAACATAAAATCCCTAGAAAATATAAGAAACCAAAAAAATTAAAAAACCTTAAACCCCTAAAATTCTTGAAAAACTAAAAAAACCTTATAATGAATAATCATAAAAAACTAGAAAACAATAAAATCCACAAAATACCTAAAACCCTAAAAATTATAAAAAGAACTATAAAAATCCCAAAAAGAAAAAATAAAATTATAAACAACTAAAAACCCCATAAAACCCATAAAACCCATTAAAACCTTAAAAAACTAAAAAACCCAAAAAACTAATAAAAATCTATGAAAAACTATAACAATCCTAAATGCACTAAAAAATCAAAAAAAATAAATAAATCCCCAAATAGAATTAAAGATTACCTAAAAACATAAAAAGACTCTAAATCCATTGAAATCCCTAAAATAATAAAATAGCCCAAAAAACCTTAAAACCCCTCAAAATCACTAAAAACGCTAAAAACTATTAAAATGATAAAAATCCAAAAAAGGACTCAAAATCTTAGAAAACGAAAAAAACCCTAAAAAAACTTAAAAACCCCTAGAAAAAAAGAAAAACCTCTAAAAACCATAAAACCCATACGACCCCATAAAAACTCTAAAACCAGTCTAAAAATGTAAAAAACTCCAAAAACTCTAAAAACCCATAAAACCCCTATAAATTTAAAAAAACCCTAAAAAACCTTAAAACCCATAAAAATCAAAAAATCAATAAAATCCCAAAAGACCCAAAACCCCTATAAATATCTAAAAACACTAAAAAACAATGAAAACCCATAAAAACACTAAAAATAAAAAACCCTAAAAAATAAAATTCCAAAAAAACGAAAAAATTGATAAAAAAGTAAAAAACCCTAAAAATCATGACCCCCCAAAAAGCCATAAAAACATCTAAAACCATAAAAAACTCTAAAAACCCATAAAACCATAAAATCCACTAAAACCAATAAAACCTCTAGAACCCCTTAAAATCTTATTTACTTATAAAAGCCTTAATATCCTTAGAAACCATAAAAATGCTCAAAAGAGCCAAAAAACCCCTAAAAACCTAGAAAACTCTAAAAACCCATAAAATCGCTCAAAATCACTAAAGACCCTAAAAACACTAAAAACAATAAATATCCTAAATATCCATAAAAATATATGAAAACATAAAACCCAAAAAACACTGAAACACCCCTGAAAATCATGAAACCATTAAAACCATAAAAACCCCAAAAACCCATGAAACACTAAAACAACTCAAAACCCTAAAAACCATTAAAAACCCTAAAAATGTTATCGACTATAAAAAACCTTAAAACCATAAATATTATAAAAACCCTTACAACCCAAAAGACCCTAAGATTATTAAAACCCCCTAAAAACCAAAACCCCCTAAAAACCAAAACCACCTAAAAACCCTTAAAATCCTTAAAAACCCAAATACCCTTAAACCATAAAAATCATGAAAAATCCATAAAAATATAATAAAATGTAAATAACCCTAAAAACATTGAAAAACTATAGAATACTATAAAAACCGCTAAAAACGTTAAAATCCCTAAAAATCCATTATAACCTAAAGACAACTAAAAAATCTAAAAACACTTAAAACCCAAAAAACTTTAAAAATCTATAAAAACCATAGGAAACACTAAAAACTAAACCCACCCAACCTTAAATTACAAAAATCCCGAAAACCCTAAAAATATCTAAAAAACCTTAAAACCCCTGTATAAACATATATGACCCTAAAAATCCCAAAATCCCTAAAAATTCCAAAGAACTAAAAAGATCGTAAAAAGCCCTAAAAATCCCTAAAATGGTAAAAAACCCTAATATCAGGAAAAACCTTGAAAAAAATAAAACCCCTAAATTTTTAAAAAACCCTATGAACCAATAAAAACCTTAAATAACCACTAAAATCTATAAAACCCCTTTAAATACATAAAAATGTTAAAAAACAATAAAAAGATTAAAAACCCAAAAAACTAGGGAAAAATCTAAAAACCAAAAAGACCCTAAAACACTGAAAAACATAAAACTCTAAAACCCTAAAAACCATGAAAATCCCAAAAATCCGAAAAATCCCTAAAAGCCCTAAAATGTATAATAAACATAAAAATCCAAGAGAGGCTAAAAATCCCTAAAAATTTAATATATCATAAAATCACTAAAAACAACTGAAAAGAATAAAAACCAATAAAACCCTTAAAAACCTTAAAAACCCAAAAAAAACCTTTAAACCCTTAAAAACTCAAAAAAACATAAAACCCCAAAATACCGTATGACACTAAAAATATCTAAATGACCTAAAAACTATGAAAACACATAAAACCCACAGAATATATAAACACCATAAAAACCCTTAAATGTCCTAAAAATCCTAAAAACCCCCAAAAAATCCCTAAAAACATAAAAAACCATAAACACCTTGAAAACCACCATAATCCATAAAAACCTCTAAAAACTGTTAATGTCCCTAAAAAGTCATAAAACCCCTAAAAACCTCTAATAAATACTAAAATCCTTTAATCCCTTAAAAAATTAAGAAACTCTAAAATCCATGAAAACTATAAAAAACTCAAAACCCCTTTAAACCCCAAAAAGAACGTAAAACCCTAAAAACCAATCAAAACTCTAAAAAACCCTAAAACACCCAAAAACTATTAATTTACCTAAAAACCCTTAAAATAATAAATATCCTAAAAAAGAAATAAAAATCCCAAAAAATGTAAAAAACTCCAAAAACCCTGAAAAATATCTGAAATATATAACTCCCCTGAAACTCATAAAACCCCTAAAAACTCAAAAAAAACTAAAAACACTAAAAAATATAAAAACAATTTAAAATCATAAACCTAAAACACCTAAAAACAACAAAACCCAAAAAAAAACTGAAAAAATGTTAAAACAATAAAAATACTTGAACACACTAATAACACTCAAATTCCCTAAATCCCTAAAAACCCTAGAAACCATAAAAATACCAAAAACACCTAAAAATACTTAAAAACATAAAATAACATAAAATTCCAAAAAATTACATATAAACCATAAACCCCTAGAAACATTAAAACCCTTAAACCCATATAACCCCAAAACTAAGTAAAAACTCTAAAAACCCTTAAAACCTCTAAAATTGATAAAAACACTAAAAACTTTTAAAACCCTAAGAATATAATAAAACCATAAAAACAAAAAAAACACAGAAACACCAAAAGACTATAAAAACCCTAAAAAACTTGAAAACCATAAAAACAATATAAATACTAAAAGAAATCCTGAAAATCCATGAAAAAAATCTCAAAAACCTAAAAATGCCTAAAACCATAAAACCCCTAAAACCCTACCACCCAATAAAAAACTAAAACTACTAAAAAATACATAAAACCCTTAAACCCCTAAAAACATTATAAACTCTAAAAAACCATAAAATCCCCAAAAAACTCAAAAAACCACTAAAAACCCAAAAAAACCTAAAAACCCTAAAAACCCCTAAGAACCCTAAAAATACACGAATCCCATATAACCACAAAAAATTACTATAAAACCTGAAAAACACTAAAAAAATATAAAAATTATAACAAATCCCAAAAAATACATTAAATGTAAAAAAAATTAAAACCCTGAAAACACCTAAAAAGTATAAAAACATCTAAAATTATGAAAAACCCATAAAAACCACAAAAACCCAAAACCCCCCTAAAAACACATTGCAAAAAACCCTCTAAAAATGATTAGATTTTTTAAAAAACATTATAACTGAAGAAATCTAAAAAACCTAAAAAACAATCAAAATCTCTAAAAATACATAAAAATGTAGAAACCCTAAAACTTTATAAAACCCTAGAAAAGCCAAAAAATAATGAAAACCTTTAAAACCCCTAAAACACATAAAGACATTAAACCTCACTAAAAACTAAAAAAACCCTTAAAATACTTAAAAGTGTTAAAAACATAAATCCTTTTAAATACCTTAAAAACTAATCAACGGGAGATTCTAGACTAATGAGGTTTCGGACCAACCTGATGAGGCTAGGCATGGGGAGGCTCATACCCAAATGGTTGATACTCAATTAGTGGATAATGTTACCTCCATGTACCAGATCACCAAGGCCGATGAGGCCAAGAAGAATCCCATTATCATGCCTAAGAATAAAGGGAAGAAACGAAAGAATGCTCTACACCCTGCCTCCGGATCAAAGAACCTGCCTCCTAAAAGGGGAAATACTACCTATAATTAATGAGGATCATGTTTTGAAATTTCCAAGGTCTTGAAAATCCCACCACTAACTCATCCCTTCCGTATTTTCTCACTTCCCAAAGGCCGATGATTATTGGAATTGCTAAACTTATGATTTCATTTAACAATTAGACAGGTTTCAAGTGGATCAGACATGACTACTCATTTATTGATAAAGATTTTAATGAGAGTGTCCTGGACACTTTTCGGGTCTTCATCCCTGGTGATGTCCATGTATGGTCACATGAAGTGAGTCCTCAAGTTATTACCTTGGTGATATTCCTTAACAATGCCCCCTTCTCTATTTCTTTTGTGTATTCCTTCTGCTCATACATTAAGAGAAGGGTCTTGTGGAGGATGTTTGAGCTATTGTCTCTATTCATGGTTCAAAAATGGATTGTTATTCGTGATTTCAACATCGTTTTGAGGTCATATGAGAATAATGTCTCCAATTTCTCCTAAGCGGCTCCTAAAGACTTATCTTACTTCCTTGATTCTTGTGATCTTATTGAAGTTCCAATTACTAGAGGCTCCTTCGCATGATGAGTATTCAAAATCAATGGACGACAAGCAAGTAAGCTGAATACGTGTTTCTACTAGATCAATGAAAGAAGCGTGATCTTCGATTTCTCTGGGTTTACCCTCTAAAAGTTCAATTAGAACCACAATCCTCTTATTGTGGACCTCTACGGGTGCTCTCCAAGGTCATCTCCATTTTCCATTAAGTTTAACAATTCCTGGATCATGATCCAGTGCTATAGGGAAATCATTCTTGATGGGTGGAAAGGCCCTTTTCATGGTAGTTAGAAATTTATTTTGGTCTACAAACTGAGGAAAATCGAAAATATTCTTAATAAGTGGAGCAAAAAGTCTTTCTCAGGGATGGATGAGGTTATCAAAGCTACTAAACTTCTGATTGCCTCCCTTCAGCATTCTAATAAGAAACTACCTATGCCCTCGTAGGAGGATTTGCAAGCTCATGCAAAACATGATGTCCTTCTGGTTCTTTAGGATAAATTGGCTAAGATTCAGTTAAATGTTTGATGGATTAAGGATGGGGATAGGAACTCAACGATTTTTCAATGGCCATATAGGGAAAAGTAGGATAAGATATGCATGAATTCCATCTATATTCATGGATCTAACTTCACCTTTGAAGTTGACATCTCCACAGTTCTGGTCATTTAATTTCAAGGGATTTTCTCTGATACTTTTGGAGAGTACTCCCTCCCCTTAACAATCTCCATATTGACTTGTGTTAATTATTAGAAGAATAAGGACCTAATGAGTGCTCCCCTTGAGGAGAATGTTAGGTCTGCTTTGTTCTCCCATAATATGAATGTGCAGCGGAACCAGATGGATTTATAAACAAGTTCATTATGTTCTAATGGGAACTCATGCATGTAGAAATCACAGATGTTTTTAGGGATGTTTTTGGATCCTAATCTTTCCCACGTTGCACTAATTCCAATTTCATTGATTTGATTCCTTAGAAATAAACTGATCTTGATATTAGAGATTTTTGGCCGGTTTCAATGGTAATACCATCCCCAAAATTATTAGAAAAATTCTTTTTAAGAGGATGGGGAGTTTTATGGGAGAAATTATTACCCCTACGAATATGGTTTTGTTTCGGGGAGGTATATTCAGAACTACTTATTCACAGATTCGAAGTGTATCAATATAATGAGAAAGTTCTCAAAGAATGGGATCATTGCTTTAAACTAGATATTTCTAAGCCCTTTTATACAATCAATTAGAGCATCATCTTCCAGGTTCTCTCCATGTATAGCTTCTCAGACAGATTATTCATGATGGTGGCATCCATCTTGAATAGTGCTAGAGTTTCGGTGCTCATCAACAGCTCCCCTAAGGGGGTTTCCCATGCTCCGTGGAGTTAGGTCGGGGGATCCAATTTCTAGTATTCTCTTTGCGATTATCGGAGACTACTTGAAGAGATGCCTCATTTACTTCATACAAGATGATCTGTTTAAACCAATCATGGTAGTGTGATTCCTCCATGTTCCATCCCTCATTTTTTATGCCGACGATATCTTCCTATTTAGATAGGATGGAAAGCAGACCATGTCCTCAATCTGAATGATCGTCCATCATTATGAATGTGTGGCAATGAAATCCATCAACTGGAAAAAATACTCTATCATATTTGGGGAGGGAGACTCCCATATAGGCAGCGTCGCATATCCCTATCCCTTGGATTTACAAGGGGATCCCTTCGCTTTATCTACTTGGGAGTTCCCATCTTCTGGGGGCAGGTCAAGACTAGTAACCTTGAGAACACAACGAACCGAATCACCCAACAACTTGCTAAGTGGAAAGGGAAGTTCCTCTCATAAGATGGGAGGGTTTATCTTATCAATTATGTTATTACCTCTATGTTCACATATTCCTTCTCCATATACAGATGGACAGTTTATCTAATTGAATATCTATAGGAGAATATTAGAAATTTTTCCTTGACATGCTCCCTCAGCGAAAGAAAACTAGTCACTGTATCATGAAAGGACTACACAAAGCCCATTGTGTTGGGAGGGATTTGAGTCAAAAACTTGAGGAAATTCAATAATGCCCACCACACCAAGTTCACCTGGGGTTTGTTGAATGTTAAAAATGATGTTCTAGGCTTCTGTTGGGAGTGGTTCACACTGAATCTTTGTGATGGACTTACTGCTTATTTCCCTTCCTCGGTTTGGCCAACAATTCGAGGATTCTACATAGGAATTATGGATCACTCAAAGATAATAATTTCAACGCATTCGGACCCGAACGCTTGGTCCACCACTTGGCTCAATAATCCATTTCTGTATAGCGTGGTGCCACCCACTAATTCAAGTCACATGTCAATTGATTGCTTCATAAATCGATTGGAAGGGTTTGAAGCTCTCCTTTCAACTAACACTTAACTACAGATTCATGATCACATATTTGCTGATAGGGATACCATAATATGAAAGCCTATTCCTGTTGGACAACTCAATATGAAGGATTTTTATAGGTCTAAATGTGCACAGGGCCCTGCTCCTCCAGCCTAGCTCTCATGCTTTTTCTTCTGTCTTAGTGCAAAGGAATCCATAAACCATACATTTATTCAATGCTGGTTTGTAGTGGCACTTTGGGACTTCCTGCAAAAGCTATTTTGGTTCACTTTCTGCTCGATTAGGCCTCTGTTTGAGCTGTTGGATAACCTGGGGGAATTGGCCTTGAAACAAACAGGTGTCTAACCTCCTGCTCGTTGTTGTTTTCGCTATTATTTCTTACATCTAGGCAACCCCGAGCATGATTGCTTTTATCAAAAAGAGACTCTCCTTTCATGGGTGAGTCGTCACCCTGCACTCAACAGTCAATGTGGAATCTCACATTCAGGCATGTCCAATGGGGAATGATGTTAATGATCTTATTCTCTTAATAATATATGGAGTTTCTAGTAAGATAAAAAACCACAAGTTCCCAAGTTCATCGACTGGATTCACCCGATCTCTTCCTGGATCAAGGTCAATGTGGATGGCACGACACTCAGAGCACTGAGCCCCTCTGGGTGTGGTGGGGTCTTTCGTACCCACTAAGGTTTTTTCAAAGGATTCCTTCAACACTTTATTGGAAATGGGTGGGCCCTTGAATTTGAATTTTGGTCCATGATGAAGGTGATTGGTTTTTCTATTCAATTGGGATGGTGTCCTATCTAGCTTGAATGTGAATCGATGTTTTGTCAGGGAGGTTCATAAAAACAATTATGGGAGAGTCCCTTGGAGGATTCCTCCCCAATGGAGGGAATGCCTTGCATGTTTTCAAGGCCTCAATCTTCACGTCACACATGCGTATCGAGAGTCGAACACGGTTGCAGATGCCCTCTATAAGAAGGAGATCGTAGAAAGGTGTTTGATGTTGTCTTTTTTTACACCATCCTCCTGCCTCCTGTTTGTGGAGTCCGACATGAGAGGTCATCTGCATACCCTGTTTTTCAACTCCTCCCTATTACATTTTTTGGTTCCTGCTCATTAATAAATTTTGGGGGAATAGGTTCTCCTGGTTTCGAGTCGTCTTTGCTCTTAAAAAATTAAAAAACATTTAAAACCCCAAAATCCCTTAAAAACATATATGAAAACCGTGAAATCCATTTAAAACCCCTAAGAACACTAAAAAATCGTAAAAACTAAAAAAAATCCAAAAAACCTCTAAAACCTACAAAAATGTAAAAAATTATATATACAATGAAAAACACTTGAAAACTAAAAAACCCTTAAAAACCAGAAAAAACCCAAAAACCCCATTAAAACACTAAAAAATGACAAAAACTCTAAAAACCCATAAACCCCATAAAATGTTAAAAAAATATAGAAAAAAATACCTAAAAAACAAACAAACCCTAAAACCCCTAAAGACCATAAAATGTTGAAAACCATAAAAACCTTATAAAACCTTGAAAAACCCTAAAAACCATTGAAATCCCTAGAATAAAAAAATCCCTAAAAACCCTAAATGTCCTAAAAAGGATATAAAAATACCTGAAAACATAAATAACCATATAAACCCTAAAAACACAGAAAAAAACCATTAAAAACTCTAAAAACAATTAAAAACCACTAAAAACTCTAAAATCCCTTTAAACCCCTAAAAACATAAAAATGGATAAAAATCCTAAAAAACCCTAAAAAATCAAAAAACGCCTAAAAACCCAAATGTCCCAAAAAAACACTGAAAAAAACCGTAACCCCTAAAACCCTAAAAACCCTATAAATTCTCCAAACCCATAAAACCCTAAAAATCCCTAAAACCATAAAAATTTGAAAATATCCAAAAAATTCAGCAAAAGGTAAAAAACCCTAAAACCCTAAAACCCCAGAAAACCATAAAACCCTAAATATATCAAAAAATCCAAAACCCCCATAAGGACCCTAAAACCCCACTAGAAATGTTAAAACAACTAAATCTCTAAAAACATTAGAAAACATTAGAATACCATAGAAACCCTAACCCCCCCCCCCCCTCTAAAACACACAATGACCTTAAAAACCATGAAAAATCATAATTTTCTAAATACTCTGAAAACAATAAAAATCATCAAAAACCAAAAAGTATTTAAACCCATAAAAATCCTAATATATCAATAAAAATACTTGAAAACATAGAAAACCCTAAAAATCCTTAAATACCCCAGAAAATAATAAAATCCCCTAAAACCTTTAAACCCCTAAAATCCCTAGAAACCCTTAAAATCTCAAAAAACTCATAAAACCCCAAAAAACGATGGAAAAAATTAAAAAACTATAAATAACAAAAAAATTACTAAAAAAATTGACAACCATAAAAAATAAAATAATAATATAAATATTAAAGAAGATCCTAAAACCTCAAAAAACACCTAAAGACTCTAAAAATTCACAAAAAACTAAAACACCATAAAACCATAAAAAAAATTAACAAGCCCTAAAAATACATGAAAACATAAGAAAACCCTTAAAAGCCTGAAAAACTCAGGAAAACCAAAAAACCCCACAAACCATATAAAACCATAAAACCCTAAAACTCACTAGAACTATAAGAACTCATAAGACCCTTAAAAACATTAACAAACTCTAAAAACCCTTAAAACCCCCAAAAAACTCAAAAAACCTTAAAAAGACCTCAAATACCCTAAAAACCCTTTAGACACTGAAAACTATAAAAAACCTAAAAAACTAAAACTATATAAATACCTTATAAACCATAAATAACATAAAATATCAAAAAAATAACAAAAAGCATAAAACAAAAAAAACACTTGAAATCAATAGAAACACTAAAAACCATAAAACTTATAAAAGCCAATAAAACCCTAAAAAATAACTAAAAAGTCTAAAAACTCTTCCAAACCTCTAATAACATTAAACACTCTTAAAACCCATAAAATCCAAAAAAAACTCAAAATAACCTAAAAATCCAAAACACCCTATGAGCCATGTAAACTATAAATGCCTTAATAACTCTGAAAATCACTAAAACCCTCCGAATCCATAAAACCAAAAAAATTGAAAATAATAAAAATTATAAAAAAATCCCTAAAAATCATTGAATTTGTAAAAAATTGTAAAAACCAAGGTACACCCCTGAAAACCATAAAAATACCTAAAAACTTTTAAAAAGACAAAAACACATAAAACCATTAAAAATGTAAAAAACCTAAAAATCCTAAAAATAAAATAAACTCTAAAAAAACATTTAAAACCTTAATGACATAAAAAAGGTCTCAAAACCAAAAAAGACCCTAAAACCCATTAAAATGCAAAAAAAACCTTAAAATCTTCAAAATAACAAAAAACCCTAAAAAACCCCCCATAAAAATCATAAATATTCTCTAAAATCCCAAAAAACATAAAATACCTAAAGACCATGAAAAGCTCTGAGGTCCATAAAACCCCTTGAAAACATTTAAAACCCTGAAAACCGATAAAACCCCTAAAAACGAACTGAAACTTCTAATAATCCTTAAAACTCCTAAAAATATTAATAAATCTAAATAAATGAAAACCCTAAAAAATTTAAAAAGACCCCTAAAACCCTAAAGATTCCTTAAAACCCTTAAAAATCCTAAAAATCTCAAACTCCCAAAAAAACCCTAAAAACCATAAAAATCCTAAAAATTACCTATAACTCCTTGAAAACGTAAAAACCTCTAAACACACTAATAAGCCCCTAAAATCCATTAAAATCCCTAAATATATTAAATTAACCTAAAGACTTATAAAAATCCTAAAAAATGTTTAAAACTCTTAAAACCATTAAAACCCATAAAAATTAAAAAAATCCCCTAAAAATCGAAAAGATCTTAAAAACCCTGAAAAATCATAAAAACCCATGAAAAACCATAAACACCCATCAAATACCTTAAAACCACACAAATTACCAAAAATATATAAAATTCCTTTAAATATATAAAAATCCTAAAAATCCCTAAAAATATTTGAATATATAAAAATCACTAAAAACCTTATGAAACTCCTAAAACCCATAAAACCCCAGAATACATAAAACCCTAAAAACCAATAAAAACACTAAACCCCCACATAACTCTAAAAACATAAATCCCCTAAAAATGTTAAATAACACTAAAATACCATAAAAATCTTAATAAACTCAAAAAAACAATAAAACCCAAAAGACCCTAAAAACCTTGAATACCCCTAAAATACTTAAAATCCATAAATTCTCTTAAAAACATTCATAACCAATAAAAATATAAAAAACAAAAAAAACCATAAAAATCCAAAAAAATGAATTAAAAATTCAAAAACATTAAAAACTTTTAAAACCCTCAAAAAACCATAAAACCCGTAATAACCTTAAAAATCCTAAAAACCAATAAGAAATTAAAAAAAAACAATAAAACCGCTTAAATTCCCTAGAAATATAAAAAACTTGAAAAAAACATTTAAACCTTTGAAAAACTAAAAAACCCAAAAAACATAAAAGACCCTAAAATTCTAAAAACACCATAAAAATCCTAAAAATCATAGAAAAAAATCATTCAAAATCCCTAAACCAAAAAAAAAACAAAATGGAATAAATATAATAGAAATCCATAAAAATTCAAACACCACTAAAAACTAGGAAAAACGCTTTAAAACCATAAATGAATAAAAATAATAATAACCCTAAAACCCATAAAAACATAAAAGACAACTAAAAACACTAAAAACATTTAAAAAACCTAAAAAAGTTTAAAAAATATAAACAACTTAAATACCACAAAAAAAACCTAACATCCTAAAAATTAACTCAAATCATTAAAAACCCTAAAAACTATAAAACCCCTCAAAATCAACAAAAAACCTAAATGCTATAAAAATCCTATAGAATCAATAAAAATATCTAAAAATGAAAAAATACACTAAAACCATGAAAACCCCTTGAAAACTATAAAACTCCTAAAAACGTTTAAAATCTCTAAACACCCATAAAAATCAAATGAAGACTAAAAGCTCTAAAACCCCTTAAAACCCCTAAAAACATTAAAACCCTCTAAAAACCATAAAAACCAAAAAAAAATAATAAATAAAAACCCAGAAGGAAAATAAAATGCCAAAAACCCCTAAAAATCCCAGAAAACGATAAAAAGCCTCAAAATCCCTAAAAATCATACAAAAACCTAAAACCCATGAAAATACTAAAAAAATATTTAAATATCCCTCAAAACATAAAAAACCCAAAAAACCCAAACCCCCCTAAAAATCCTTAAAATAAAAAAACATTAAAAACCTTAAAAATCCATAAAGCACTAAAAACTCAAAAAAACATTAAAAACTCAAAAATACCGTTACAAACGTGAAAATCCATTAAAACCCTAAACACCTTGAAAACCCCCCAAAACCATCAAAATATTTTAAAAACCTAAAACCCCTAAAACCATAATAATCCTATAAAATCCATTTAAATCCTTGAAAACGTAAAAACACCTAAAAACCCTGAAAAACACTTAAATACCATAATACACCTAAACCCTATAAAAACACTAAACGAACCCTAAAAACCATACACAGTCACAAAAAACTCTAAAAAACACTTGAAACCAATAAAAATATTAAAAAACTCTAAAAAAACTTAAAACCACAAAAAAACCCTAAAAACCAAAAATGGATTTAAAACCCCTAAAAACACTAAAAACCATAAAAATCGTAAATATAACAAAAAACCCTAAAAATCACTTAAAAACCTAACATCAATAAAAACCCTAAAAATCCCAAAAAATCCCTAAAATATTTAATAATAACAAAATGCCAAAATACAATGAAAACCCCTTGAAAACCATAAAACACCTTAAAACCCTGGAAAAACCCTTAAATACCATAATACACCTAAACCCTATAAAAACACTAAACGAACCCTAAAAACCATACACAGTCACAAAAAACTCTAAAAACACTTAAAACCAATAAATATATTAAAAAACTCTAAAAAAACTTAAAACCACAAAAAAACCCTAAAAACCAAAAAAGGATTTAAAACCCCTAAAAACACTAAAAACCATAAAAATCGTAAATATAACTAAAACCCCTAAAAATCACTAAAACCCCTAACATCAATAAAAACCCTAAAAATCCAAATAAATCCATAAAATATTTAAAAACAATAAAATTCCAAAATACAGTGAAAACCCCTTGAAAACCATAAAACACCTAAAAACCATAGAAACTAAAAAGATCTATAAAACCCATAAAACGCACTAAAAACACTAAAAATACATCAATCCCTAAAAGTGTTAAAAGATTCTGTGAAATGGTAAAAATCATAAAAAACATAAAAACCCCTAAAAACCAGAAAAGATCCAAAAAACCATGAAAAACCCAAATAGATCTTAAAAACATTAAAAACTCTAAAAAACCCTCAAAAATAGTAAAAACCCAAAATTTTTATGAAAAACAGAAATTCCTATAAAATTCTTACAATTCCCTAAGAAAATTAAAATTCATAAAAATCAAGGAACCCCCCCCTGAAAAACATAAAAACGTCTAAAACCATAAAAAAATATAAAAACCATAAAAACCATAAAACCCACTAAATTTTTTAAAAGCTCTCAATACCAATAAGAATGATAAAAAACATTAAAAACCATTAAAACCCGAAAAACCCAATAATACCCTAAAACCAAAAAAAACCCTAAAAATGCTAGAAAACCTTTAAAACCCTGAAACACTTTAAAACCCTAAAACCCCTTAAAATCTATAAAAACCTAAAAAAAGCTAAAAACCATAAAAATCCTTAAAAACCCATAAAATTTACTAAAAATGAAAAAACCAAAAAATCCCATGAAAACCCCTTAAAGTCCATAAATCCCAAAAAAACCTTAAAACATATAATCTCCTAAAAACCCAAAATACCCTAAAACTCTAAATAAACTAATACCTATAAAAACGTTAGAAAACTCTAAAAAATATTCAATACTAAAATAACTCAAAAACACCATTAAAACCCCACATGTCCCAAAAACATTAAAAACCATTAAACCTGAAAAGACCCAAAAAACGCCCAAAATCCCAAAAACCCTATAAAACACTAAATAACATAAAAAACTAAAAATTATTAAAATTACCTAAAAACATAAAAAACCCTAAATACCATAAAAACCCCTAAAAACTATAAACACCCTGTAAACCTTAAAGACCCCTAAAAACTTATAAAAATCATAAAAAACTGAAAAACTCTTAAAACCCATAAAACCTCTAAAAACTGTAGAATGATTTAAAAAACCGTAAAACCCTAGAAAACTCAAAAACCCATGAAAGCCTAATAGAACATAAAAACCATGTAAAACCCAAAAAGCCTAAAAACCTTGAAACCCCTAAAACCCTTAAAAATACCTAAAATCCCTAAAATCCTAAAAAACCATAAAATCCTAAAATATCCAAAAAAATATATGAAAATGTTAAAAACCATAAAAATCATGGAAAACATCAAAAAATGATAAAAACCAGTAAAAACAATAAAAATCATTAATAACCCATAAAACCCTAAAAGGCCTCTAAAAATCCAAAACCCTTAAAACCCCTAAAATGTAAAAAAATCTAAAAAACCAAAAAAATGATTAAAAAATAAAATAAACCAAAAACCCAGAAGACCCAAAAACCTTTGAAACCCGCTAAAAACCAAAACCTTAAATCCCAAAAAAATCCATAAAACCCAAATTAACCACCAAAAAAGTTAAAGAAACCAAATTATTGCTCAAAATTTAAAAAATCCTAAAAAACAAAGAAAACCCCAAGAAAAACATACAAACCCCAAAAAACATTTAAAATCACTTAAAACCCCAAAAAGCCTACTAATTTTCTTTTTAAAACCATAAACCCCTAAAATTTTAAAAACAATAAAAAACCATGAAAACCATAAAATGTACCCCCACTAAAAACTCAAAAATACTCTTATTACTATACAATTACTCGAGAAACCTGAAACCCCTAAAAATCCGCAAAAGCTTTAAAATCCCTATAACCTTCATTTAAAAAAAATCCCTAAAAAACCATGAAAATATTTAAAACCCTAAATACATTGAAAACCCCCAGTAAACAATAAGCCCCCTAAAAACCATAAAAACCCATAAAATCCCATAATACCCCTAAAAACCAACTATAAACACTAAAAACCCATAAACCCCATTAAAATATTAAAACAATTAAAACCCCTAAAAAGAAAAGAAAACCCTAAAAAACAAAAAATACCATAAAAGTCCTAAAAACAAAAAAAAATCTTAAAAAAATTACACCTCAAAATCCATAAAACAATAAAACCATATAATTTATAAAAAAATATCAAAATTCATAAATATTTAAAATCCCAAAAAACCGAAAAAACACCCTAAAAACCATAAAAACTTCTAAAAACCATAAAAACCCTAAAAACCACTAAAAATATAAAAACCCATAAATTCATAATAATAACACTTAAAACTGATAAAAAATAGTAAAAATTATAAAAACCTTTAAACCCAAAAAACTAAAAAAATATAAATTAAAAAATACCCTAAAAACATCAAAAACCATGAAACCCTAACAACCCTAAAAAATATAATATCTATGAAATACCTAAATACCCTAAAAATACTAAACACCAAAAACTTTCTATAAAATCATGAAAAAAAACCCCTAAAAACACTAAAATACTCCTTAAAAACAAAAAAAACCCTAAAAACCTTAAAAAACCTACTACCCCATCACAACCCAAAAAATGTCTAAAAACTCTAAAAACCCTGAAAACCCATTAAATGTTAAATATTCTAAAAAACCATAAAAACCAGAAAATACTATAAAAACTATAAAAACCCAAAAGACCAAAAAAACATGAAAACCCAATCCTTAAAAACCCCAACAACCCTCAAAGTAGCTAAACACCCTATAAAACATAAAACCAAAAAAATCATAAAAAAGACCTAAAATTCACTGAAAATGTAAAAAAAACCTAAAACCGTAAAACTCATGAAAATCATAAAAACCTCTCAAATCATTACAAAACCTAAAAACACATAAAAAATCTAAAAACCCATACAAACGTTAAAAACATTAAAAAAAATATAAAATAGTTTATAAACCCTACAAATTTAAAAAACCCAAAAAACCATAAAGACCCAAAAAACCATAGAAATCCTAAAACCCCTAAAAAATCCTAAAACCCCATAAAAATCCCCAAAGAACCCTATTGACCCTAAAAAATTTAAAATTCTTGAAAATTTAAAAAACACTAAAAACCATGAAATACTTTTGAAAAGCTTAAAAAACCCTAAAAACCTGAAAAACCACTAAAAACCCTAAAAACCATAAAAACCCAAACTAACCCTAAAAACATCTAAAACTATAAAAACCATTTAAACGTTAAAAACATTTAAATAATCTAAAAAAATTAAAATACATAAAAGTGTCAAAATTATCCCTAAAAACAATAAATATCCTAAAAACTCTAAAAACCTCTATAAATCCCTAAAAACCCTGAAACCACTCAAAATCCTAAAAACCAGGTAGAACCCCCTAAAACCATAAAAATTCTAGAAATCTAAAAAACCCTAAAATCATAAAAATAATAAAACCCATAAAATCCCTTATAACCCTGGAAATCCCCTAAGATCCAAAAAAACCATAAAACCCCTAAATACTCCAAAAACCCATAAAAACTATAGAAAACTACTAAAAACTAAAAAAAATCCAAAAAAAACTCTAAAAAAATTAATATTATAAAAACCTAAAATATGTAAAAGAACTCAAACCCCCCATAAAAATACATGGAAAAACATAAAACCATAAAACACTAAAAACACTAAAAATATTTTAAAATCCAAAAAACCCAAAAACTATAAGAATCAAAAAAATTACGTAAAAATTCCTGAAAGTGTGAAAAACAATAGAAACCATGAAATCCCCTTAAAAACCCTGAAAATACATATAAACCTTAAAACCACTAAAATATAATAAAAAAACATAAAACAACTAAAAAATATATGGACACTTTTAACAGATAAAATATTGAAATACTTAAAATATCCCATTTATAACCTAAAAGAATAAAAAGCCCCCAGAATAAAAAAGATCCTAAAAATCCAAAAAACCCTAAACCCCCTAAAACCCTAAACATCCCTAATAACTCTAAAATACAAAAACCTGAAAATCCAAAAAACCTCTAAAATTTCTGAAAATGGAAAACCCAAAAAATCCAATGATAACCCTGAAAAATAAAAAAAAATCAATGAAAACATTTTAAAAACCTAAAAATTCCTATAAAATATATAACCAAATAAAAACATCAAAAACCCTTAAAATCCTTAAAAACATTATAAAACTCTAAAAACCATAAAACTCTAAAAAAATTAAAAAACCCAAAATATGTAAAAGACCCCCAAAACATATAAGACCACCAAAATAATAAAAAAAACTCCCCAAAACACTCAAAATCCCTATAAAATCCATAAAAACCCTAAAAAATAAAAAACCTAAAAATTTCATAAAATCCCTGAAAACGTAAAATGCCATAAAAACCCTGAAATCACATAAAAACTATAAAAATTTCTAGAAACCTAAAAAATCCAAAAATTCGACAATAAACATAATAACCCACGAAAAACCATAAACCCTCAATACTCTTAAAAATATTAACAAAATATGAAAAACATAGAACACCTAAAAACTCAAAAAATATCATAAAACCTAAAAGACTATAAAAACTCTAAAAAACCATAAATCCCTAAAAACCTAAGAACCCTCAAAATCAATACAAACTATAAAAGTAAAAACAAATACCTAAATATACTTAGAAACATAAAACCCCCTAAAAACCATAAAAATACATATAAAACCACAAAAAACTAGAAATTCTAAAAACCTGAAAACTGACAAAAACCCCAAAAAACTACTAAAAGGAATAAAAACACAAAACCCCTCAAAATATTAAAAAACTCTAAAAACCATTAAAAATCAGAAAAGACTCAAAAAACACTAAAAACTAAAAAGACATTAAAAATAGTGAAAAACCCTAAAATCCTAAAAAACCATAAAAAACCTAAAAACCTGGAAAATACCTAAAACATAAAAAACCCTAAAACTCATAAAATACTAAAAATCAATAAAAATCCCTCAAAAAATTAAATACCCTAAAAAAAAACCCTAAATAACATGAAACCCTAAAACCCATTAAAACTATAAAAACCAAAAAACCCAAAGAAATATTAAAAACCCTAAAAGACTAAAAAACCATAAAACAATAAAAATCTCTAAAAATCAGTCAAATGTAAAAAATGAAAAAAAACCCTAAAAACCACCTAAAAACCAAAAAACCCTATAAACTATAAAAAATATGAAAAACCTATAAAAACCTTAAAACCCCAGTAAAAACACTAAAACCCCCTATAATCCCTAAAATAGTAAAATTATAAATAACCTTAAAAAACTAAAAAAACAAATAAAAACCTAAATAAAAAAACTATAAAAACCCTGAAAGTGCCTAAAAACACTAAAACCCCTAAAAATCCTTAAAACACTATTAATTCCCAAAGATTATAACAAATGAAAACAATATCCCCATAAATCCATAAAAATGTAAAAAACCAAATAAACTCGAAATACCCCAAAAACCAGAATGCTCGAATAAACATTAAAAAATTGGATAAATTGATAAAAACCCAAAAAACTAGTAAAACTATAAAAACCCTTAAGACACCTAAAATAATAAAAAACTCAAAAACCCATTAAAACAATAGAAAAAAAAAACCACCTATGGACCTAAAACACCCAAAAGACCCGAAAACATTGAAAAAAACAAAAAATATCATGAAAACCCCAAATTCCCGTCAAACCCCATAAAGACTCTAAAACCTTAAAAGTACAAAAAATCCAATAACAAATCCTTAAAAATACATGAAAATGTAATAAAACACTAAAAACATTGTAATACCACTAACAAACATAAAAACTAATGAAAATATAAAAAATATAGAATCCCAAAAAAACCCTAAAAACCACTAAAAATATAAACACCCTTAAAACCCATAAAAACATTAAAAATCAAAAGGACATACAAAACAGTAAAAAACTCAAAAAAGACCCAAAAAACCCAAAAAGACAAAAAAACTAAAACCCTAAAACCCTGGAAAACAAAAGAAACCATAAAACCATAAAATTTTAAAATGCCTCTATAAATCCCGTAAAACAACTCTGAAGAACGCTTAAAAACCTTAAATCCATAAATAACTAAAACCCCTTGAAAATCCATGAAAATTTAAAAAACCAACTGAAAACTATAAAAATGTGAAAAATACCCTAAACCATTTAAAACCCTAAAAAACTGAAAAAAAAACTAGAAACCCAAAAGACCATAAAAACCATGAATATAACTGAAATCCTTGGAAAACCCTAAAACCCCTCAAATCCAAAAAAACACTAAAAAAATCTAAAGATGATAAAAATCATAAAAAATCCCTAAAAATACCTAAAAATGAAAAAAAATCCCAAAAACATTAGAAAAACATAAATATCCATAAAAACACTAAAACCCATTAAAACCATAAATACCAATTATACCCATAAAATTACTAAAAAATATAAAAACCCTAAAAACCCTTAAATATATGAAAAAATACTGAAAATCATTTAAAATTAAAAATAACACTAAAATGATGAAATAATCCATAAAACCATAAAAACCCTAAAACCCTAAAACCCTAAAACCTTAAAAACCCATAAAACCCTAAAAATACCTAAAACACTAAAACCTAAAATATCCTACGAATCCCTAAAAAGCTATGATAAAGTAAAACCTGAAAAAACTAATAAGAAAACCTTAAAACTATAAAAACATAAAAACAATAAAACCACAAAAAACCCATAGAGGCCTCAGAGCGATGTCTTCTCATCTCCTAACGCCTCTAGGGTTCCCCTTAGGATCTTCTTCTCTCCCACACTAGCGTGGTCCGTCCTCGGCGATTGAAGATCCACCCTCGATTGTCATCGATGGAGGTATTTCACCTTTTCTCTGGATTTGTTTCTAATCTGGTGGTGGCTCTGTCGCTCGGTGCCGCTTTGAGAGTCGGCTTTAGCTTCAGTTCACTAGTCGCTAGTTCTGGTTTCTGCAGAGGTGACTTTGGCTCTCATGGATTCGGGATCCCTATCTGGTTTCAGCTTGCATCATCTCTATGTGTTCTAGATGTGGGATGCCAAATCGATGTCTTCCTCTCCAGATCTGGGTTCTTTTTGCGGATACGAGAGCTTGTTGTTGGGATTGGCGTGATTATTGTCCGATTTGGAGTTCCCTCGGGATCTTTTTGCAGCCTCTGTGTGCTCGCCGCTGCCTCCAGATTGATTGTTTCTAGATGCGGTTGGATCTTCCTAGAGCTCGAGATCTACTCTCAGTCGTGGTTTTCATGGTGTCGTATGCGCTTACGGATATGAATTCCCAGTCAGACCTCATCCTGGCTAGACGCCAGTTCTGGTGTGCTCTGATCTGCTCAGGACTGGTTCCATTGGCTGAGAGGGGTGGCCCAACTTTCTGTTTCCTTTAGTTTCATGCATTCTATTGATGATGTTTCATGTTTTGATGGGTGTCTTTTGTGACTTCCATTGCTGCTTGCTGGTCACTGATTGCTGGAATATGATGTTTCTTGGTTGTGAATGAGGTGATGCTACTTTCTGCTTTTGGAGGCTAGTGTCTAGTGAATCTTTGGTGCTGATGTTGGGTTGATGAATTTGCTGCAATTGGTTTGGTGTTGATGGCTGCTGGTTGATGATGAGCTTTGAGGTGATGTTGGGGTCTTTCCGGATTTTCTGCTTTGTGTTTCTTTGATTCTTTCTTTTGGGGTTTTTTGGGGTTGGTTTTGTAAATAGTCTTTTAGGTGTGGGTCTTTTGACCCCCCGTCCCTTGTCTACAGCATCTTATTTCTAATAAATTTGGGGGGCTCGGAAATAGCCCGATCCTCGCATATTCCTTTCCCTAAAAAACCCATAAAACCCTAAAATCCACTAAAATTATAAAACCACTTAAAAACACTAAAAACATTAAAAACTTCCAAAATACCATAAAACCATAAAAGCTCAAAAAACCATAAAACCCCAAAAGATCCTAAAACCACTGAAAATTTTAAAAATCTCTAAAATCATAAAGAACCCTAAAACCCCTAGAAACACTAAAAAAAACTAAAACCTCTAAAACCATTTAACCCCCTAAAATGGTTAAAATTGTTCAAAAACGCTTAAAACCTTAAACCCCCTAAAAATGTTTAAAACCCCTAAAACCATGAAAACCCTAGAAACCCATAAACCCCCTAAAACCCCTAAAATTCCATAGAAACCTTAAAATCGCTAAAAATCACAAATAACTTTAAAATCAAAAAAAATCCTTAAAAATATAACAACCATAAAAACCCCATAAAACAACAGAAAAACCTAAAATCCCTTAAAAACTATAAAACCCAAAAAACCCAAAAAACCCTCAAAACCACTAAACACTCTAAAACACATAAAAATGTTAAAAACTCTTAAAAACTGTCTAAACTATAAATAACTCTAAAAACCCCAAAAATCTAAAGGTCACTAAAAACCCTGAAAAACCATCAAAACCCTTAAATCCCAAAAAATACATACAACCATCAAAATCCCAATAAACCATTAAGACCCTAAAAACATAAAAAATCCTAAACCCTAAAAAACCCTTGTAAATGTAAAAAAACTACAAACCTTGAAAACTATAAAACCCATAAGAACATTTAAAAACCCTAAAACACCTTAAAATTAATTAGAAACCACTAAATACACTAAACATACATAAAACCCATAAATTTGTTAAAAAAATCTAAAAATACTTAAAATTTAAAAAAACTCTATAAATAAAAAAACTATAAAAACCCATAAATCCCTAAAAACCCAAACAAGTCCCGAAAACCCATAAAATACCAAAAATCACTAAAAACTATTAAACCTATTAAAAAAGCTTAAAAACCTAAATATATTTGAAAACAAAAAAAAAAGAACTAAAAACTCTAAAACCATGAAAAAATTAAAGTCCATAAATATATTAAAAAACCTTTAAAACCCATAAAACTTAAAATACCAATAATAACTCTAAAAACCCGTAAACCCCCTAAAAATGCTAAAAAACAATTAAAATCTCTAAAAACCCTAAACAACTCAAAAAAAACTAAAAATGAAAAAAGTCCATAAAAACCATAAAAACACTAAAACACTCGAAAACCCCCAAAATCCCTATAAACCATAACAAACCCTAAACACCATAAAAATCCTAAAAATCCCTAAAAAACCCTAAAATGGTAAAAAACCAAAAAAACATTAAGAAGTTCCTAAAAACCATAAAAAAACTAAAAACCATTAAAACCCTTAAAACAAATAAAAACCCAAAAACCAATTAAATTTTTTTTAAATCACTTAATAATGTTAATTTTTTTTAAACATTTCAATCGAGAAGATATTAAAAAACTAAAACCCTATAAATAACCCGTAAACCCAAAATAACTAAAAACCATGAATAACCATAAACCATTAAAACACTACAAAACCCCTAAAACTCTAAAAACCCATTAAATCCCTAAAACCACAATTAACTCTAAAACATAATAAAAACTCTATAAAATAAAAAAAAACATAAGAAACCCATAAGACAATAAAAACCCTGAAAATCCATAAAAACCCTAAAAACCATGGAAACCCCTTAAAACCCTAAAAAGCATATAAAAGTCCTAAAAGTCACTGAAAACGTAAAAACCCTAAAATCACTAAAAACCCTACGAAAACCATAAAACCCCTGAAAACATTTAAGAACCCAAAAAACTCATAAAAATATAACAAACCACTAAAACTATTAAAAACCAATAAAAAACTAAATTGTTAAAAATCATAAAAAACACTAAAAACCCATAAAAACCCTAAAATAAAAAAAATACCCAAAAAACTCAAAACACCCTAAAATCACAAAAAAAAACCCTAAAACCCTATAAAACACTAAAAACCCTAAAACTCATCAAAATATCTAAAAACCAAATAAAATAATAAGATACCTAAAAATACTATAAGAACACAAAAAGTCCCTAAAAATATGAAAAAACATTAAAAACATAGAAACCCCAAAAAATCAAAAAAAAATTCCAATAAATATCATATAACCCTAAAACCAATAGAAACCCTAAAACACACTAAAAACCCTAAAAACCCTTTAAACCCCTAAAACGATAAAAAAAACTAAAAAACCATAAAACCCGGAAATATCAAAATAATCCCAAAAAACTCAAAACACCCAAAAATCCATGTAAACCCATAAAAACTAAAAATATATAAGAAATAATAAAACCCATAGAAATTCAAAAAAATCCAAAAAACCCATAAAGACCATAAAACCCCTAAATATCCATAAAAATCCCGGAAAATGTAAAAAATCATAAAACCATGAAAGCCACCGAAAAACCTGAAAATCCACTGAAAACCATATAACCCCTAAAAACATTAAAATCCCTGAGAACCCATAGAAACAAAAAACCACTAAAAACAAAAAAAGCCATTTAAACCCTTAAAATGATAAAATATGTCTAAAAACCCAAAAAAACCCAAAAAACCTAAGATGAACCTAAAATACCAGAGAAACACAAAAAACCATAAAAATCCCAAAAAACACAAATAACCATAAGAATTATAAAACCCCCTAAAAATCATGGAAAATGTAAAAAACCCTAAAAAAGTTTAAAACCCCTGAAAACCATAAAAAACCCAAAAACCATAAAAAACCATAAAACCCCATAAAACGTAAAAAAAACTAAAAACACTATGAAAACTTAAAACCATTAAAACAATAAAAACTATAAAAATCTTCAAACCCTAAAAAACTAAATAAAAACCCCAAAAATTCAAAAATACCATAAAATCCCTAAACACCCAAAATACCCCAAAAAACATCAAAATCCTTTAAAATTCAAAAAAAACAATAAGATTCATAAAAAATATAAAAAATCTATAAAAATCCACGAATACATAAATAACCATAAAAACCATGAAAACCAGTGAAAAACATAAAAACACTTAAAACCTTAAAAAACCGAAAACCCCATAAAAATCCTAAAACCCCACAAAACTCTAAAATCCTTCAATATCGCAAAAAAAATAAAAATAGTAGAAAACCATAAAACCCGAAACAACAAAAAACCCCTAAAACCAAAAAGACCCTAACAACCCATAACAGCAATAAAAATATTAATAACTGCAGAAATAACTCTAAAAACCCTAAAAATACCTTAAACCCCTAAACCCCTCTAAAAATCTTAAAAATCCTAAATATGTTCTAAAAATACATGAAAATTTAAAAATCCTAAAAACCTTAAAAAACCCCTTTAAATCCATAAAAACACATAAAAACATGGAAAACATATATAAGCCAATAAAACCCATAATAACACTAAAACCCCTCAAAACCCATGAAATGTTAAAAAAATATAAAAACATTTAATCCTCTAAAAACTCAAAAACCCCTAAAAATACAAAATACCAAAAAAAAACATGAAAACCCCAAAAAACCCAAAAAACCCTGAGAAACCCTAAAACCCCTAAAAATCCATAACAACCATAAAAATCCTAAGAAATTCCTAAAAATAGAATAAAACATAAAGAACTCAAAAAAACCTGAAATTCAAATGAAAACCATAAAACCCCTAAAAACCATAAAAACCCTAAAAATATAGGAAAACACTAAAAAAACATTAAAACAGAAAAAAACCTTTAACCCCTTTAAAACATTAAAAAACTCCTTAAACGTTTAAACTCCCAAAAAATAAAAATAACTTTAAAAACCCAAAAGACCCAAATAAACGAATAAAATCCAAAAAAACACTAAAACCCCATTGAAAACCTGAAAAAACCGTAAAACCCCTATAAAACCATAAAACTCCTAAAAATCCTAAAAATCACTTAAAATACCAAAAAAACATAAAAAACCCTAAAAACTAAAAAACACTAAAAGCCATAAAAAACAAACAACTCTAAAACTCTTAAAAAACAAGAAATCCACAAAATCCCCAAAACCGCAAAAAAAATAAAAAACCATAAAATCATAAAAATCCCTAAAAATCCCTAAAAATACTTGAAAATGTAAAAAACTATAAAAAACATTTAAAACCCCTTAAAATAATAAACACAACCTAAAAACCTTAAAAACCCATAAAAACACTAAAACCCAAAAAAAAAGCTAAAAAATTCAAAACCCCATAAAATGTTCAAATCATTAAAAAAACACACTAACGCAAAAAAATCCAGAAGAAAATACTAAAACCAAATAGACCATAAATACCCTAGCAAACCCACAAAACCCCATAAAACCCTAGAAAACCCTAAAATTTCTCACAACCTAAAAATCCCAAAAATTTATAAAAATTCTAAAAAAATCCCCGAAAACATGAAAAACCCTGAAAACCTTCAGAAAACCATCAAACAATACTAAAACATTAAAAACCCTAAAACCCATATAAACCCTAAAAAATACTAAAAACTCAAAAAAAACCTTAAAGACCCAAGAAACCCAAAAACACTAAAAACTCCTAAAAACCATAAAAAACTCTGAAAACTCCTAAAGACCCTCAAGATATCTAAAATTCTAAATAAACTTTAAAACCCATAAAATACCTTAAAATTTCCAATAAAATTTCTAAAAACATAAAAAACCCTATAATCCCTAAAAGACCCCTGAATACCATAAAAATAGTAAAAACATTAGAAACACCTAAACCCATAAACACCCTAATAAACCACTAAAAACTCTAAAAATCATTAAACCCCTAAATTTTTTTAACAACTATAAAAGACCTCAAAACCCTAAAAAACCAAAAAATTGCTAAATCCCCCAAAAAAACTGAAAAACATATCAAAACCCGTAAAAAAATGGAAAACCCTAAGAAACCATAACATCACTAAAAACAATAAAAACCTGAAACCATAAAATACTAAAAATCCTTAAAAATCCCTAAAAATGAATGAAAACATAAAAAAACCATGAAAACCCTAAAAACCTTAAATCTCTAAAACTATAAAAACCACAAAAAACTATTGAAATTCTGAAAAACCTACTACAAACTCTAAAAAACAACAAACCAAAATAAAATGTGAAATAGATCTTAAAAATATTAAACCCTAAAAAACTCAAGAACCACTAATACCCCAAAAGACACTAAAATCCATAAAAAGACTAAAACCCTAAAAACCCTAAAAATCCCTAAAACCCCTAAAAATACCTAAAAACCATAAAAATCCTCAAAATAATTTAAAATACCCTAAAAATGTAAAAAACAGTAAAAACTATGAAAACCCTAGAAAACCCTATAAACGGTTAAAACCTTAAAATCCCTAAAAAATACATAAAACCCCTAAAACCACTAAAACTATAAAATCCCTTAAAACCCCTGAAAATGTTAAAAAATTATTAAAAATATTACAACTGTAAATAACTCAAAAAACACTAAATCCCTAAAAAACCATAAAAAAATTTGAAATACTAAAAAACCTAATAAAACATTGAAAATTTAAAAAATCCTAAAAATACCTAAAAATCTAAGAAAATGTAAAAAAGCAAAGAAACCCTGAAAAACCCCTCAAAAACATAAAAACCATAAAAACATAAAAACCCCTAAAACCCTAAAAACTACTAAATACTCTAAAACACTAAAAACACCGAAGAAATTTTAAAGACTCTAAAAAATAAAACAATAAAGATCTAAAAAAACCTAAAAATGAAAAAGACCATAAAAACATGAAAAACGCTAAATACATAAAAAAACCCTAAAAACCACGAAAACCATAAAACCCCTAAAAACATAAAAACCATAAACCCAAAAAACAATAAAAACCCACTATAAACACTATAAACCCTTAAAACCCCTAAAAATGTTAAAAATGTTGAAAAAGTCGAAAAACATTAAAACCCTAAAATATAATAAACTCTAAAACCAAAAATTCGTTAAAAACACTAAAAACCCAAAACACATATAAAACTCTAAAACCCAAAAAGTCTATAAAAACCAAAAACACAAACAAAACTATAAAATTATTTAAAAATCCCTAAAATTAATTAAAAATATAAAAATTCCTAACAACCCCGAAAACCCCCAAAAACTATAAAACTCCCAAAACATTAAGAAACACAAAAACCCAAAAATACACTAAAAACCTCTAAAAAACTATGCAAACCCCTTAAAATCCCTAAAAACTATAAAGAATATAAAAATATTAAACCCCCTAAAAATTAAAAAAAACCAAAAAAACCAAAAAAAATACTACAAACCCTGAAAAACCTTAAAAACAATAAGATCCCTGATAAACCCTAAAACCCTCAAAATCCCTAAAATCCCTAAAAGACCCTAAAAACTCATAATGATCTTATGAAATCGCTAAAAGTCCCTGAAAATTTAAGAAACCCTAAAAACCATGAAAACCCACTAAAACCCATAAAAACCCATAAAACCCCATAAAACCCTAAAAAATCATAAAACCCATAAAATAACTAAAACACACTAAAACTCAAAAAATCAATAAAACCCCCCAAAAAATGATACCATACTATAAAAAACCTTTAATACCTAAAGAACTAAAAAACCTTTAAATAACCACAAAACCTAAAAACCTAAAAACCTAAAATTACATGAAACCCTAAAACCTTAAAAACCCATAAAATCCCTCAAACCCCTAAAAACACAAACAAACACTAAAAATCCATAATAATCCTTGAAAAAGTAAAAAACCTAAAAACCTAAAAAAATCATGAATAAAATAATACTAATAAAAACCGTAAAAAAATTAGACCCCTATACAACCCAAAAACTCATAAAACTCTAAAAACCCTTAAAAACCCTAAAAAAGATAAAAAATTCTAAAAACTAAAAAATCCCTAAAACCCTAAAAAATAAAAATGACCATAAGACCCCTAAAAACACTCAAGATCTCCAAAACCCCCAAAAAAACCTAAAAACAATAAAAATAATAAAAAAACAAAAAAATCACTTAAAATGGGAAAAACCCTAAAAACCATAAAAACCCCCTGAAAACCATAAAATCCCTAATAACCATTGAAAACCCTAAAACCCACTAAAAACCCTTTAATCCCTTCAAACACAAAAAAAAAATTTAAAAACATAAAAAAATAAATAAAACCATAAAACCCTGAAAAACTAAAAACCCCTAAACACCTAAACGACCCAAAACCCCAGAAAAACCATAAAACCCATAAAAACAATGAAAAAACCAAAAAACATTCAAAATTCATTAAAATATTAAAAAAACCCTAAAACTATAAAAATACTAGAAAAACCCGAATAATCCTATAAAATATAAATAAACCCCAAAAATCCTCTAGAAAACCATTAAAACCCCTAAAAACTGTAAAAATTACAATAAAAACCCATAAAACCCAAAAACCGACTAAAAGCATGGAAATACCTTAAAACCAATAGAAAATTTAAAAAACTATAATTATACTTAATGACTATAAAAACACAAAAAAACTAAAGAGACCTTTAAAACTTTGAAACCCCCTGAAAAGATTAAAAAACCCTAAAACCCCCTAAAACCCCCCAAAATCCTTAAATATCCAAAAACGTCAAAAACTAATAAAATCGTAGAAAATCCGTAAACATCCCTGAAAAGATAAAAATCACTAAAACTATGAATAAAACGTTAAAACCATTAAAAAAATAAAAACTCAAAAAAAAACAAAAAATATACTAAAATAACTAAAAACCTTTAAACCCCCCCAAAAAAGTAAAAAAGCTCAAAAAAATATTACAGCACTAAAAATCCTTAAAAACACAAAAAACATAAAAACACACTAAAGACCTTAAAACCCCTTAAAACCCTTAAAAATTCCCCCAAAACCCATACAAAACTAAAAACAAGAAAACATAAAAATAATTAAAATACCGAAAATAACTGAAAATGTAAAAAACTGTAAAAAACTAAAAAATCCATGAAAACCAAAAAAACCATAAAAAACACTAAAGACACAGAAAAACTCTCAAGACGTTAAAAAACCATAGAACCCATAAAACATAAAAATAACTCTAAAAAAATAAAAACACAAAAAAACACAAAAAAACCCTAAAAACCCTAAGAAACTGTGAAAACCCATCAAACCACTAAAAATAAATAGAAACCCTAAAAACTATAAAATACCTAAAAATCATTGAAATCATCAAAACCAATAAAAAACCCTTAAAACCATAAAAAAATATAATAACATTAAACACACCTAAAAACACATAAAACCAATAAATACACAATAAAAACATTATAAACACTCAAACCCCTAAAAAATTAAAGAAATATAAAAATCCATAAAACATTAAGAAATCATAGAAAACACTAAAACACCAAAATGACCAAAAAACATTGAAAAAAACTAGATTCCCTAATATCCCTCAAAATACCTAAATCCCATCAATTCTCTAAAACCCTAAAATTAAAACATCCAATAAATCCCTAAAAATCCATGAAAATGTAAAGAAACCCTAAACACATTGAAAAACCCCTAAAAACATAAAAAACTCCTAAAAACATTAAGAAACCATGAAACCCCTAAAACCCTAAAACATCTAAAAAGTATAAAAACCCATTAAGCGCTATTTTTTTGAAAAACTCTAAACACCCTTTAGAACACAAAAAAACTCAAAACACCCATAAAACATAAAAGACCATAAAAATACTAAGGAACTATAAATATGATAAAAATACATGAAATCTCTAAAAACCCTCAAAATACCTAAAACACTAAAAGCCCTATGAAAAATAAAAACCTGAGGAAACCATAAAAATCATAAAAATCCCTAGAAATGTAAAAACCCACAATAACATTGAAAAACCATAGAAACCATAAAAACCCCTAAAACCTTAAAACCCCCAAAAAACATTAAAAACTCAAAACCCACAAAAAAATATAAAAACACATTAGCCCATAAAATTTTTAATGTGTTAGAGAACTCTAGAAAATCTTAAAACCCCTAAAAAATAAAAAAAACCATAAAAACCCAAAAGACCCTAAAACCTAGAAAAACCCTAAAACCCCTAAAAACCTTGAAAACCCAAAAAAACACTTATAATTCCTAAAAACGATAAAAAAACAATGATAAAAAAATAATAAACCCTAAAAACCCATGAAAAAGTAAAAAACCTATAAAATCCCTAAAACCATAAAAACCCTAATACCACATAAAAACACCAAACCCACTATAAAATATAAAAACTCTTTAAACCCATAAAATGAAAAAAAACTCTACAAAACCAAATAAACTCTAAAAACTAACATAGCATAAAACCAAAATATAACCAAAAACTGAAATCCATATAAACCCTAAAAACTCAAAAAACCCCTCAAAATCCCTAAAAATACAAAAAAATCATAAAACCATAAAAATATAAAAAATCCCCCAAATCCTTGAAAACATAAAACCAACTAAAAATCCAAAAAAAAACTAGATAAAACTATAAAATCCCTAAAAACCATAAAACCCTAAAAACCCTAAAACCCTAAAAACATAATAACAACGTTAAAACCCACTAGAAAACTCCAAAAATAGTAAGAACCATACAAAAAATCAAATAATCTTTAAAACCCAAAAAAACCCTTAAAAGCTAGAAAATCCCTAAAAACCCTAAAAATAATGAAAGCCAATAAAAACCCTCCAAATACCTAAAAACCCTAAAAAAACCATAAAATATATAAAAATGAAAAAAAATTGCCTAAAAATACCTTATAATGTAAAAAACCTAAAAATCCCCTAAAAATATTAAAGTAATAAAAACCATAAAATTTCCTAAAACCTAGAAAAACCTAAAATACACAAAAATTATAAAACCCTCTAAAACCATGAAATTGTGAAAAAATTATAAAAACACTGAAAATGTTAAAACCTCAAACCCCCCTCCTTTATTAAACCCCAAAAGACCCAAAAAAACCCCGAAAACCACAAAAACCGATAAAAGTAATGAAAACCCCTAGAAACACACAAAATCCAAAAAATCCCAAAAAACCATAAATATTATAAAAATGATAAAAAGTCAAAGAAATCCCTAAGAAATTAAAAAACTATAAAATCCGAAAAATACCTAAATCCCTAAAAACTCTCAAACACCATAAAATCCCCTAAAACCAATAAAAACTGTAAAAAAACTAACAATAAAGACCATTAAAACCCCTAAAAACATAAAACATTATTAAAATCTAAAAAACATTGAATCCCATAGAAAATCAAAAAACCCTAAATATCAAAAAACCCTAAAAACCTGTAAAACCCCTCCATGTCCATAACACCCCTGAAACCCCTAAAATCTATAAAAAATCCTAAAAGGCCCAAAAAATCACAAAAATATAATAAAAACAAAAAACTCTAAAATAACTCTAAATATAATAAAAACCCCTACAAATTTAAAAAACCTAAATTCCCATAAAAACCCTAATTAATACTAAAATTCTTAAAACCTTTAAAACTCCTAAAATATTTAAAAACTCTAAAAACGCTTAAAACCCTAAAAATTTAAAAAAAAAACCTAAAACACAAAAGACCCCAATACCACTGATAGTCCCTAAAAACCCTAAAAAACTTGAAAAAAATTAAACCCACAAAATCCTTAAAAAAACCTAAAAACTTCTAAAAACCACAGAAATACTAAAAACCCCATAGAAATTCATGAAAACCTAAAAAACAATAAAATCCTTGAAAACCCCTGAAAATTATAAAAACCACTAAAGTAGTTTAAAAACCCTAAAACTCATAAAACAAATAAAACCCAATAGGAACAATAGAAACCCTTTAAAACCCTAAAATATTTTAAAAACATTAAAAAATATAAAAAACTTTAGAACCCTAAAAAACACAAAAAACTAAAAAAAAATAAAAGATCCTAAAAACCTGAAAAATATCTAAAAATAATAAAAAAATGTATAAAATCCTAAAAACCATCAAAATCCCTAAAAAATACTAAATCCATAAATATTCTTTAAAATCCAAAAAAATCCTTAAAAATAGAAAAAAACTAAAACCCCACAAATAAACCCTAAAAACCATAAAACCTCTAAATAATAACAGCACTAAAAACCCAAAAAAACCCTAAAACCCAATAAAAACTCTAAGAAACCTTAAACCCTTAAAAATCTTAAGAAACTCTAAATAAACTATAAAATCCTGAAATCCCCAAAAAACCCTGAAAACCTAAAAGACCCTAAAACCATTAAAACCCGTAAATCACCTGAAAACCCATATCACCCTCAAAATCCATAAAAATCATAAAAATATAAAAACCCATAAAAAATATAAAACTCCTAAAAATAACAAAAAACATAAAGCCCCTAAAAACCATAAAATTCACCTAAAAAATAAAATCCCCTAAAACATGAAAATAATAAAAGCCCATAAACCTTACGAAACAACTAGAAACTATAAAAACACATAAAACACTTCAAAATATTAAAAAATGCCAAAAAAAAATAAAAACCATTAAAAACCTAATAATCACAAAACCCTCTAAATCCCCAAAAAGGTCCCAAAATACTCTGAACAATGCTAAATTACCTAAAATACCCCAAAACCCATAAAAATATATAAAAACTATAAAAACATCATAAAAAAAGAAAATTACTAAAAAATCCCAAAAAATATCTAGAATAGAAAAAAAACATAAAAACCCTTAAAAACCACTAAAAACAATAAAACCCCTAAAAACCTTAAAAACCAAAGAAACCCATAAAAGCCATAAAATCACTAATAACTGTAAAACCACTTAAAACACTAAAAATGTTAAAAAATAAAGATTACCATAAAAAACACTAAAAAATAAAAAAACACTAAAAATCCAAAAAGACCCTAAAACCCTTAAAAACCTAAAACCATAGAAAACTCCTAAAACCCTAAAAACCCCTAAAACCCTACAAACCACAAAAACCAATAAAAATTCGAAAAAAATCCTAAGAATCCCCCAAAAGGTAAAAATCCCTAAAAACTATAAAACCCATAAAAATCATAAAAACCATTAGAACCCCATTAAATCATAAAACCCCACTAAAACCCTAAAAACCATAAAAACCCTTTAAAAATTTAAAAATCTCTGAAAAACAATAAAACACCTAAAAAATGAAAAACTCCCTAAAAATCCATAAAATACATTAAAAACCTTGAAAAATTCTAAAAACCCTATAATACTTTGGAAACCCTAAAAATAATGAAAATCCAAAAAAACCCCAAAAATCTATAAATACCATAAAAATCCTAATGAAGCCTTAAAAATTACTAAAACATAAAAATTTCTAAAACC
Source organism: Viscum album (assembly GCA_963277665.1). Lineage (NCBI taxonomy): Eukaryota > Viridiplantae > Streptophyta > Magnoliopsida > Santalales > Viscaceae > Viscum > Viscum album. The sequence goes on from OY728157.1 coordinate 1,320,955,242, forward strand.
ATGAAAACTCTCTAAAAACCATAAAACCCCATAAAACCCATAAAAACCCTAAATAACCATAAAACCGACAAAAATCAATAAAAACCTCCAAAAATGTGAAAATTGTTTAAAAAATATAAAATCCTAAGAAACGCTAAAAATATCACAAAATCCCAAAAAACCAAAAAAAAACCTAAAACCCTGAAAAACGCTAAAATCCCTAAAAACCATAAAAATACTAAAAAATCCCTAAAACATAAAAAACCATTAAAACCGTAAAAACCATGCATTCATTAAAAACCCCTAAAAACATAAAACCCGTAAAAACTATAAAAGATCCTAAAAACTCTAAAAACTCTAAAAATCTATTAAAAACTAAAAAACTCTAAAAAACATTAAAAACTATACAAAACTGAAAAACCCTAAAACCACAAATGAACCTAAAAACAATAAAACCCTAAAAAACCTAAACACCTAAAAAACATGAAAAACCATCAAATCCCTAATAACCCTATTACCCTAAAAGCAATAAAAATCCTAAAAAAACTTAAAAATACTTGGAAACGTTAAAATTCCTAAAATCCCTAAATACGCCATAAAACCATAAAATCAACTAAAACATTAAAACCCCCTAAAAGTCATAAAAACCCTAAAACCCCTATACAAAGTCTAAAAAACCTTTAAACCCCTAAAAATGATAAAAAAAACTCTAAAAACAATAAAACTCTAAAAACTCAAAAATACCCAAAAACCCAAAATGAACCTAAAACCCCTTAAAACCCCTTAAAACCGCTCAAAATCCATAAAAACACAAAAAATGAAAAAAAAACCTTAAATAATCCCAAAAAATACCTATAAATGTAAAAACCTTAAAACACTGAATACCCCCCATAAAAACATAAAAACATAAAACCATAAAACCCTTATTAACACCTAAAATCCCATAAACAACATAAAACCAAGAAAAAAAATCAATAACCGTTAAAACACTCAAAATGTGAAAAAACATTAAAAAACTCTAAAAACCCTTAAAACCCCTAAAAATTATAAATCCCCTAAAAACCTTAAAACCCCAAAAAACCTTTAAAACCCCCTAAAAACCTTCAAAATCCCTAAAAGACCCTAAAAATATAAAAAATCTATAAAAATCTATATAATTACTCAAATGGTAAAAAAACCAAAAATCCCTGAAAATACCCTAAAAAAATAAAAACCCCTAAAACCTAAAAACCCCATAAAACCACTAAAATTACTAAAAACTCTAAAAACCCAAAAAACACATAAAACTTTAAAAAGTGTAAAAACATTTAAAACTCAAAATGACTATAATAAAACAAGAAAGAGTCTAAAAAACCCTAAAAACTATGAAAATCCATGAATACCTATAAAAATGCACTAAGTGGCTAAAATACAAAAAACCCCTAAAACCATAAAAATATAAAAAAATCACAAAAAAAATATTAAAAGACCCAAAAAACATGAAAAAAATAACAACCCAACAAAAATCATTAAAACCCTAAAAAATCATAAATCCTGAAAATATGATAAAACTAAAAATAAATAAAACACATAAAAATGATAAATGTGTTAAAAAACCCTAAAAAACATAAAACCCCTTAAAAAGTAAAAAACCCATAAAAGCCCAACAAGTCCCTAAAATCCAAAAATAAAATAAAAAATAAACAAAAATAGCCTTAAATATCCAATGAAATATAAAACCCTATCAACCATGAAAAACCAATGAAAACCATAAAAAACTGAAAAAATTAAAAACCCTAAAAACCCATAAAAACCTAAAAACACTAAAAACTCTTAATCCCATTAAAACTCCTAAAAATGTTAAAAAAACCCTAAAAAACTATAAAATCCTTAAAATATAAAAAAACATAAAAAAACCAAAACCCCACAAATACCCCTTAAAACCCTAAAAAACCCTCAAAAACACTAAAAACCATAAAATCCCTAAAAACCATAAAAATCCTAAAAATCCCTAAAAATCATTGAAAACCAAAAATACACTAAAAACCTAAAAAATCCATAAAAACTATAAAAAAACCCTAGAATCCTTATAAAAAATAAAATCCCATAAAACCCCTAAGAACTACTAAGATATATAAAATCACTTTAAACCAAAAAAACATTAAAAATGCAGAAAAAATTCAAACCACAAAACTCCCTAAAATCCAAAAAAGACCATAAAAGCACCCAAAACACTAAAAACCTTAAAAAATGATAAAACCCCTCAAAATCCATAAAAACCCTAAAAACCCCTAAAAACCATATAAATCCTAAAAATTCTTAAAAATCCATAAAAAAATAAAAAAATCCCTAAACCCTCAAAAACACCTACAAACCATAAAATCCCAAGAAACCATAAAAACCCATAATAACCGATTAAAATAGAAAAAAACAAACAAAAACTCCAAATATCCTTTAAACCCCTAAAAACATTAAAAACTATAAAAATCATAATCCATACAAACAGAAAAAAACTCTGAAACCCCTAAAAATAGTAAAGACACTAAAACCCTGAAAAAACCCTAAAAAGCCTTGAAAAATCGTAAATACATTCACAAACCTAAACAACTAGAAAATTCAAAAACCATACAAATACATAAAACCGTAGAAATCCTTGAAAATGTAAAAAACCCTAAATTACATGAAAAATACATAAAACCCATAAAACCCCTAAAAACCTTAAAAACCACTAAAACAATAAAACCTTATAAGATACTAAATCTATACAAACTCTTTAAATCCTTAAAAATGTTAAAAACCCCTTTAAAACCGTACAAAACTAAGTACCCCTCCCTCGGCCTTGGTTGCCGACTGTATTGAGTTGTGTGTGAATGACTCACAGAACAATGATCTGACCTCTCCTCCTCTTGAAGATGAAGTCAAATCTTGTCTCTTCTCTCTCAATTCTGAAAGTGCCCATAGACCGGATGGGTTCACTAACAAATTCTTCATCTTTTATTGGGATATCTTTCATGCAGAAATTACCAATGCTGTCAAGGAGTTCTTCATCTCAGGATCATTGCAATTTGGAGCCAACTCCAACTTCATTGCTCTGCTTCCAAAAAAATAAGCTGCTATTAACATCGTTGACTTTCGTCCCATTGCCATTGGAAACACCATTCCAAAGGTTATTAGCAAAATCATCATCACCAGGTTGGGGAAGTTTGTTGGTTCCATTATCACTCCTAATCAATTTGGCTTTGTTCCTGGGTGAAACATTCAAAGCTGTTTATATATGGCCTCTGAAGAGTGAATATCATGAGAAAGAAAGTCAAATATGGGACCTTTGCTCTTAAACTAGATATATCCAATGTTTTTAATACCATTAAGTGGAATTTTCTGTTCAGGGTTTTGGGTATGTATGGTTTCTCATCCAAATTTATCAGCATGATCTCTTCTATTTTAGAGAGTTCTAGAATTTATGTTCTGATTAATGGGGCGCCAAAAGGTTTTTTTCAGTGTTCACAAGGGGTCAGATAGGGAGACCCTCTCTCTAGAATTCTCTTTGCACTTGCATAAGATTACCTGAGTCATATTGTTACACATGCAATGATGGCTGGATTATATTGCCCTTTGAATTCCAGCAAGGACTCCTATGTACCCTCACACCTTTTTTATGCTGACGATATCCTTCTATTTGGGTAGGCTAATATGGGAACTATCTCAGCTATCCGGAAAATCTTTAATCACTATGAATATGTTTCCGGGAAGGCAATCAGTTGGTGTAAATCATCTATTGTTTTTGGAAAAGGGTGCTCCTCAGTGAGGCAAAACAGAATCATTAGATGTCTTCTCCTTAAAAAGGATCTATGCCTTTTATTTACCTTGGGGTTCCCCTCTTCTGGGGGAGGGCAAATCGCTACCACTTGGAATGAATTTCTGTTGATATCACCCAGCTGCTAGCTAAATGGAAGGGAAAATCTCTGTCTCAAGCAGGTAGAGTTTGCCTAATCAATTTCGTTATCACATCAAAGTTTGTTCATGCCTTCTCTTTATATAGATGGCCGGTAAGTCTGATCAAATCCCTTCAAGCCAAGATTCGAAACTTTGCATGGACAGGATGCATTAGTGAAATGAAATTGGTAACTGTTTCATGGAAAGTCTGCATCAAGCCCATTAACATGGATGGTCTTGGAATTAAAGATCTCAAGGCTTTCAATGAGGCCTTGTTGGATAAATTCACCTGGAATCTCTTCGTGCAAAAGGAAGGTGAGATGGATTTTCTTAAAGAACGATTCACTGCCCACTTGTGTAATGGCTACACTGGGTATATGCTCTCCTCGGTATGGACCAAAATTAAATCCTCATTTCAGAATATTATCTCTCAATCTATCTGGGCTGTTTCAAGACAATCCAATCTGAACTGCTGGCTCACCCCTTGGCTTGATTGTCCTCTGAATGAACTTATGCAAGTTCCACAAGGTCTGCAACACATGACTATCAGTGAGCTCAACGCCAGGCTGATGGAGCTGGATGGAATTCTGCCATCACACATCATCTCCCAGATCCGCTATTACAACTACGTTGATTCGGACACTCTCATATGGAAGTCGGATTTGATTGGCCAGCTCACTGCAAGGGGTTTCTACGAGCATGAATGCCGGAAAGGTTCTGACCCCACCCTCATGGCTCCTGAATTATAAGTTTCAATTCATTCCCCCTAGACACGTTCTTATTCTTTGGAAAATTTGGAGGCGTAGGTTGCCTATGCATGGTCAGCTTCAAAAAACTGGGTTGCAGATTGCCTTGGTATGCAGCATCTGTTAGCGAGGTGCTGAAAGCATACCTCACCTCTTTATTGATTGCAATATTGCACACAGATTATGGAGCTACATGCAGGATGTTTTTGGTCTCCACTTACCTCCTGGAACCTTTTCCCAACAGATGATTTTTATCAATGATTTTAGCTGTAGCGAGCAGCTTCATAACCTCCTTCTTGCAGCTTCGGAAGCCATTGTCTCTTTCCTATGGGCTGCAAGAAATGCTTCTATGTTTCGGAACAAATCATGCTCCACGCATGAGGGTATTATTTCCATGCATAGTGCTGTTTGGCTGGCTGGGAGTCTCCAATCAGGTACGATGAACAACTGCTTCAATGATCTTGTTACACTCCGCACCCTTGGTGTCCCTAGTAGGTGAAAAAAACCAATGTTGATGAAGTACATTAGATGGATTACACCAATCCCTTCATGGATCAAAGTTAATGTTGATGGTGCGGCGGCAGGCTCACCAGGCCCTTCAGGTTGTGGTGGGGTCTTCCGTACTTGTCGAGGATTTGTCAAGGGTATTTTCTATCACTACATTGGGAATGGATGTGCTTATGAGGCAGAGCTTTGGGCTATTATCAAGGTTGTTCGTTTTGCAATTCAATTTGGGTGGTTGCATCTATGGATCAAATCGGACTCAATGCTTGTAGTGGAGGTGCTTCGCCAAAATTCAAGGAAGGTTCCGTGGTGGCTTCTTCCTTAGTGGATTGAATGCCTTAGCCTATCCAAGAGCCTGACTCTCAGGATTTCTCATGCATACAGGGAAGTCAATATGGTGGCTGATGCTCTCTCCAAGATGGCTATTGAAGAATGCTGCTCACGGTGGTCATTCATTGCTCCTTCCTTTTGCACATCTCATGTAGCAGCTGACATGATGGGTGTTACCCGCACACGAATGTACAAGTCCCCCTGTAATGTTTTGTACCTTTTCTTTTTATTAATTGAGGCGCCAAGCTTTCTGCTTGGCACACGCCTTCTTTGTCCCATACAAAACTAAAAAACTAAAAAAACCAAAAAAAACAAGAGACCCCATAAACCCTAAAACACCCTAAAAACCCACAAAATCTCTAAATATCTGAAAAATACACAAAAAATCCCAAAGAGAACAAAAAAAAACCTAAAAATACATTGAACCCCCTAAAAACTATAAAAATATTAATAACCTAAAAATCTCATATTAACCTAGAAAAAGGCTAAAAACTCTCAAAACCAATAAAACCACTAAAAAGGTTAAAAAGTTATAAAAAATCGTGAAAACACTAAAAACTAAAAAAACCATTAAAACAATAAAAAACCCAAAAATTCTGAAAAAACAATAAAAACCTCTAGAACCCTAAAAATATTGGAAAAGAAAAAATCCATAATAATACCTAGAATCCAAAAAAATCCCTAAATATATAATACAACATAAAAACTCATAAAAGGCCTAAAACCCGCTAAAAACTCTACAAACCATTTGACCCTCTATAATCGTAAAAAATCATTAAAACCCATAAAACCCCTAAAAACTGAAAAAATCCTAAAATCACAAAAGCCCCTAAAACCCTTAAAACCCTGAAAACACTTAAAAATATTAATGTCATGAAAACCCATAGAAACCTCAAAAACTATAGGATCCAAAAAACCCAAAATATCCCTGAAAATAGAAAAAAACCATAAAAACGTAGAAAAAAATCTAAAAAACATAAAACACCTAAAAGTATTAAAAAACTTAAAACCCCATACAAACCTAGAAACTATTAAAAACTCAAAAAACTATAAAACCCCAAAAATTTTAAAAAACAAAAAAAACATTAGTGCCCTAAAAACTAAAAAAACACCAAAAAAATAAAAAACCCAAAAACCCATAAATGCCATAAAACCCCTCAAATTCCTAAAAAAAACACTACAAACCATTAAAATAAAAAAATTCATATAATCCATGAAAAAAAAATAACCCTAAAAATCTAAAACCACTAAAATTCATAAAACCCCTAAAAACCATAAAAACCCTAAAAACCCCATAAAAACCCTCAAAACCCACTAAAAACATTGAAACCCCTTAGAAATCCAAAAAATATTAAAAATGATAGAAAAATTATAAGAAACCTTTAAAACCCTAAAAAGATCTGAAGCGACACTAAAAACCCAAAAGACCCTACAACACAAAAAACCCCTAAAAACCCTACAAAAATATGAAAACCACTCAAACCATCAAAATCCCAAAATAAACTAAAAACCTAAAAACCATAAAAATCATTAGAATTCCTTAACAATTATTAAAAAGAATAACTATAAAAACCCTGAAAACCCACTGAAAACTGCAAAACCCCCACATAACCTCAAAAAAATTACAAACCACTAAAAAGTTGTAAACCTTTAAAATCATAAAAACATTTTTTTTTTCAAATTTATAAAAAATAATAATAAAATAAAACAAAAAAGAAACATAAAAACCCAAAATATCGTAAAAACCCAAACAACAATAAAAACACTCAAAAAAAATAAAAATGTGAAAACCTTTCAAACCCCTCAAAATAAAATAAAAACATTTAAAACCCCATAAAATTGAAAAAAATAAAAAAAATCTAGCAAAATCCCAGAAAATTTAAATAAACAAAAAACCACTAAAAACTATAAAAATGATTTAAACCCCTAAAATGAAAAAAACATTAGAAAATATTAAAATCCCTAAAAAATCAAAAAAAACGAAAACCCAAATAAACATACAAACCATGAAAACCAATAAAAACAAAAAAACAATAAAAACCCTAAAACCTATCAAAATCAACAAAACCCTAAAAACCCTAAAATCTGAAAAACATTAAAAATCTTAAAAAACCCCTTCAAAATCATTTAAAACATAAAAAAATCAAAAAACCATGAAACACCCTCCCCAAAAATAAAAAAAACAAATTTTTCTTAGAAAAACTCTAAAAACCCTGAAAACCCTAAAAACAACTAAAAATTCTATAATACCTTAAACCCCAAAAATTTTATAAACTCTAAAAAACCATAAAAACCAAAATAACCCAAAAAACCCAAAACCCCTCAAAATCCCTAAGTACCCTAAAATGCCTAAAAACCATTAAAATGTGAAAAAATACCAAACAAGTACTTGAAAATATAAAAAACCCAAAATACCCAAAAAAACACATGAATACCATAAAACCCCTAAAAACCTTAAAGAACCCTAAATCCCATAAAAACCCTAAAAATCTCTAAAAACACTCAACACCCTTAAAACTTTAAAAATGTTAAAAACTATAAAAAAACAAAAAAAAACCCTAACAAACTCAAAGAAACCCTAAAATCCAAAAGACCCTAAAAACCATGTAAACCCGTAAAAACCTAAAAAAATCCCTAAAACCCCTCAAAATCCCAAAAACACTAAAAATCCATAAAAACCATAGAAATTCTAATAAATCCCTAAAATTATATGAAATTGCAAAAAACCAATGACCATGGAAAACACCAAAAAACCATTAAAACCTAAAAAACCTTAAAAACCCAAAAATCAAAAAAACTATTGCCTTTAAAAACACTAAAACCCCTAAATTTTTTAAAAAAATTTAAAACCTTAAAAACACTAAAAAAATAAAAAAATTACTAATACCCCAAAAAGATCCTAAAAAACAAAAAAATATATCTAAAAAATATAAAAATCACAAAAACCCTAAAAACCCCCAAAATCCCTAAAAACACTATTAAACTAAAAACTACCAAAATCCTAAAAAACTAAAATACCCTGGAAAACCATAAAAATCCCTAAAACCTCAAGAATCCCTAAAATCTCACCAAAAAATCTAAGACCCCTTAAACCCAAAAAATGATAAAAACACTAAAAACTCTAAAACCTTAAAATCCATAGAAAACTCTGAAAAACCCCTAAAGACCCAAAATATCCTAAAAACCTTTAATAACACTAAAAACTCCTAAAACCGCTAAAAACCCATAAAACCCAAAAAATACCTAAAATCCTTAAAATATTAAACTCCATAAAAATTCTCAATAAACCTAAAAATCCATGAAAATATAAAATACCCCAAAACTACTAAAATCCCCTTAAAACCAATAAAACCACTAAAACATTATAAAACCATAAACACCATAAAACATTAAAACCTGACGAAAAACTCTAAAACCCATAAACCCCTAAAAAAATTTAAACTATAAAAACCATACAACCTAAAGGAACTCAAAAAACTCCTCAACACCCCTAAATACCCTAAAAATGATAAAACCCTAAAACCTTTAAACCACTAGAAAATCCTAAAAACCCGAAATCCCTTCAAAATATCTAAAAACCCTAAAAACCTTCAAAATCCAAAAAAAAACCTAAAATAACTAAAAAATTTCAAAAAATACCTGAACATGTATAAACCCCTAAAATTATAAAAACCCCATAAAACCATAAAACCCTAAAAACCTTTTAAAACCCACAAAAGCCTAAAAAACTAAAAACCCAAAAACCCTTAAAACCCCAATTTTTTTAAAAACCATTAAATATAATTATAACACATATAACCTCAAAAAACCCCCATAAACCCAAAAATAACCTAAAATATTTATAAAATCTGAAAACCCCTAAAAACCATGAAAAAACTAATACCCCTAAATAGCGTGGAAGCACCTTAAACCCATCAAAATCCTTGAAAATCACAAATACCATAAAAATCATAAAAATTCTAAAAATGCCCAACAAATGCATGAAAACATAAAAAACCATAGAAACCATGATAAACCCCTAAAACCATAAGAAACCCTAAAAACAATAAAACCCCAAAAACCATCTAACCCTAAGAAACATGGAAAACTCTAAAACCCCTCAAAACCCCTAAAACATTAAAAAACTCTCTAAAAACATTTAAAACCCTAGAATCTAAAAAAACCCCTAAGACCAAAAAGACCCTAAAATCCATGAAAAATCATAAAAACATTGAAAATCCCAAAAACCCACAAAATCCATAAAATCCGTGAAAATCTTAAAAAAATAAAAATCCTTAAAAATCCATGAAATTCCCTAAAAACATAAAAACCCTTGAAAACCCATGAATATCATAAAACCCATAAATCTATTAAATACACTTCAAACCCATAAAATCCCCAAAACCAAAAAAAACTATAAAACCCCTTTTAATCCCGAAATATTTTATAAAATGCTAAAAAACTATAAAAACGTTAAAACCCAAAATAACTGAGAAATCCCCTTAAAACCAAAAGACACCAAAACCATGAAAAACCCTAATAATTCAAGAAAACCAATAAATTCATCCAAATCCCTAAAAACACTAAAGACCCTAAAAGCCATAAAAATTCTTTAAACTTTATTAAAATCCTTGAAAATGTAAAAACCTCTAAAACCCATGAAAACCCCTTTGATACCATTAAACCTATAAAATCCATTAAAACACAAAAAAAATCCACAAAAAATTAAAACCCACTAATAACTTTGAAAACCATTTGAGCCCCTAAAATGTTAGAAATAATAAAAACCATTTAAAACCCTAATAAAGTCATAAAAAACCTAAAAACTCAAAAGACCCTAAAAATAATGAAAACCCCTAAAGAACCCTCAAATCTTTGAGAACCCCAAAAACCTTCAAAATCCCTAAACACCCTTAGAAACCATAAAACCCCTAAAAACCATAAAAATTCCTTAAAAGTACCTAAAAAATTGAAAACCCTAAAGACCAAGAAAAACCATTGAAAACAATAAACCCCCCTAAAAACTATAAAAAATCTGAAAAACCCAAATACCCAAAAAACCATTAAAAACAATACAAAACATTAAAATAAGTAAAAAAATTAATAAATATATAAAACCCCATAAACATCCTAAAAACTATAGAAAACTCCTTAAACCACAAAGATACCCAAAAACCAGTGAAAAAATCTAAAAGATATAAAAAACCCTAAAAATCCATAAAAACCCTAAAACCATTAAAACCATTAAATTATTTAAAAAATCTATAAAACCCCCTAAAAAAATAAATAAACCTAAAACCATGAAAAACCATTGAAAACCATAAATCCACTTATAAACCATAAGATCCATAAAATCCCATAAAACCATAAAAACACAAAAAACATTGAAAACACTTTAAAACCCAAAAAATATTAAAAAATGTTAAAAACTTGAAAAAACATTAAAAACCAAAATAAACTCAAAAGAAAACCATAAAACCCTAAAATACCATAAAAACCATAAAAACCATAAAACCCCCTAAAACATTAATAAATGATAAAACCCTTAAATCCCTAAAAACCTGAAAACTCTAAAACCATAATAAACCTAAAAAATTTCCTAAAAACGTAAAAAAAACACAAAAAACCTTAAAAATTTCCTGAAACCATAAAACACCTAAAACCATAAAAAATCACAAAAACCATAAAACCCCTAAAATCTATAAAATTCACTAATAACCCTGAAATCCCCTAAAATGTTAAAAACTCTACAAAACCCTAAAAACCATAAACACTATAAAACACCATTGGACTCTAAAAACCCAGAAATCCCCACAAAAACAGAAAAACTATGAAAAACCCAAAATCACTTCAAAAAAACTAAAAACCCAAAAAACCTTAAAAATCCGAAAAAGAACTAAAAATCATTTAAATTATAAAACACCATAAAACCATTAAAATAACCTACAACCCATAAAACCTATAAAAAAACTTTAAACCCTAAAAACCCATAAAACATCTTAAAACCCACTAAACTCCCTAAAAACATTAAACCCGTAAAAATTTCTAAAAATGAAAACTATAAAACCATTAAAAACCATTAAAACTAAAAAAACCCTAAAAACTAAAAAATCTAAAAAACCTAAAAAACCCAAGAAATCCTGAAAAACACTAAAAACCCCTCAAAATCCTAAAACCCACTAAAAATATTAAATACCAAGAATAAAACCTTAAAAAGTTCTAAAACTCCATAAAACCCCTAAAGACCCATAAAACCTAAAAAACCCCATTAAAACCCAAAAAACAACTAAAACTACAAAAACAATTTAATCCCCTAAAAATGATAAATAAATTAAAAATAAAAATACTATAAAACTAAAAAAACTCTCAAATCCATGAAAAACTCTAAAACTCAAAAAATATCTAAAACACCTAAAATAGACCTACAAAGCATTGAAAATATAAATGATCATAAAAACCATGAAAAACCCCATGAAAACCATAAAAAATCCTAAAATCCTAAAAATACATCAAATCCATAAATCCCAAAAAAGACTTTAAAAATATAGGAACCCTTAAAATGCCTAAAAATGTTAGAAACATTACAAAAATATACAAACATTAAAAACCCTAAAAAATTCAAAAAACTCTAAAACTCAAAAAAGAAACACTAAAAAACCTAAAAACACCTAACAACCGTAAAAGACCTGTAAAGTTCTAAAACTATAAAAATCTAAAAAAAACACTTAAAACCAAATAAATCATAAAAACCTATAAAAATCTCTAAAAATTCCTAAAAATTTTAAAAACACGAAAACCCCTTGAAAAAAACCGAAAAACATAAAAATTCATAAATACCCTAAAACTAACTAAAAATTTAAAAACCCATAAACAACTAAAAATTTAAAAAAATCTAAAAATATTGAAACCCTAAAAAACTAAAAAACCCATAAAAACCATAAATGACTAAGAAATAAAAAAATACTAAAATACCTAAAAACCCTCAAAATCCCAAAAAAACCCAGAAAACCCTAAAATATTAAAAAACCCTAAAAAGAACTAAAAATAATGGAAAAAATTAAAATCCTAAAAAACCTGACCCCCTCCCCCCCAAAAAAACAAAAAACCACTAAAAATAATTAAATACACTAAAACGCCTAAAAAACATAAAACCCACAAAATAATAACAACCATTTAAAACCCAAAAAAATATTAAAAACATTGAAATACATTTAAAAAGATTAATAACACTAAAAATTTGCAAAAAAAATACTAAAAACAAAAAAGACATAAAACATAAAAAATGGAAAAACCCCCAAAAACCCTGAAAAATTCTTAAAACCATTAAAATCACAAAAAACCCTAAAACCCCTAAAGACCACAAATATTTTGAAAATCACTGAAAATGTAAAAAAACAAAAAAACCTAAAAACCCACAAAATCATAAAAACTCACAAACCTTAAAATCCTAAACACCCATAAAAACCATAAAACCTCTTAAAACTATAAAACAGTTAAAAATTTTAAAAAATATAAGAATATTAAAACCCCCAAAAAACTCAAAAAAAAACATAAAATCCCAAAAGATCCTAAAACATTGAAAACCATAACAACCCAAAAAAACAAATTGTAAAACTCTAAAACCCCTCAAATTCCCTTAAAAATAAACCCATAAAACCATAAAAATCCTAAAAACATTCCAAAAAATACATAATCATGTAAAACCCAAAAAATCGTGAAAACCCCCCAAAAAACCAAAAAACCCTAAAAACATAAAAACCCATTAAGACTCTAAAAAACCAATAAAACACTAAATTCCATAAAATCCCTAAAAATGTTATATAAATATAGAAAACTTATAATTAAACAAATATCCCAACACCATAAAACCATTAAAACCCCAAAATACCTTAAAAACAAAAAAAAACATGAAAAACCCTAAAAACTTTAAAATCCAAAAAAACGTAAGACACATTAAAATACATAAAAATCCTTGAAAATGGAAATAACCCTAAATACCAAGAAAATCCCTTGAAAACCATAAAACTCATAAATACCCTAAGAAATCCTAAAACCCCAAAAAATAGCCCAAGAAACCAATAAAAACTATAAACCCCCATTAATCCCCAAAAAATGTTAAAACCCTATAAAAATCATAAAAATCCAAATAAGACTCAAAAAACCCAAAAAAACAAAAAACATGAGAACATAAAAAATCCCTAAAAACACTGAAATCCATAAAACACTAAAATTCATAAAAATCATAAAAAATTCATAACAACATAATCCTAAAAATTCTCTAAAAATAAATAAAAACATTAAAAACTCTAAGAAAACTAAAAATCCCAGAAAAACTATAAATACCATAAATACCATAAAAAATACTAAAAACTAAGAAAACCCCTAAAACCCACTAAAAATCTAAAACCCCTTAAAACCCCAAAAAAGAGAAAAATGTAAAAAAACTTTATAAATCCTTATAAACCTAAAAATCAAAAAAGAACTAAAAACTGAAAAGACCCTAAAACCCTAAAAACCATAAAAAACCCTAAAAATGGTTAAAACACACAAAATACCTAAAACCAATAAAACCATAAAAATAGAAAAATCCATATTATTCCATAAACATGTAGAAAACTATAAAAAACCCTAAAACCATTGAAACAGATAAAACCCTTAAAAACCTATAAAACACCTAATATCCACTAAAAACGCTATAAACCCTTAACATCCCATGAAATGTTAAATAAAATCAAAAAAAATTATGAAATCTAGAAAATAAAAAAAAACTCAAAACCCCCAAAAAGAATTTAAAACCCCAAAACCCCCTAAAATCCCTAAAAACCCTAAAAACACTAAAACCCCTAAAATCAATGAAATTTATAAAAACCACTAAAAACCATAAAAATCCCAAAAAACATAAAGTAAATAAAAATCCTCATACAACCCTAAAAATCCAAAAATATTTAAAAAATCATAAAACCATAAAAACCCCATGAAATCCATAAATCCCCTAAAAACCATAGAACTGCTAAAAATCATAAAACCCCAAAACAATGACTACAAAAATCCACAAAGAAAAACATAAAAACCATTAGAACTATAAAAATTTTAAGAAATTTTAAAACATTAAACTTCCAAAAAAATCAACAAAACCCCCTAAAACCCATTGGACACTAAAAACCCAACAAACCCCAAAAAACCTTGAAAAACCCTAAAACCCCTCAAGAACCCTAAAAACACTTAAAATACCTAAAAACCATAAAAATACTAAAGAAACCCAAAAAATAATAGAAAATAAAAAATCATAAACCCCAAAGCCCCCTTAAAACCATAAATATCAAAAAATATTTTAAAACATGAAAAGCCCATAAAAACCTAAAAAACAAAAAAAACTATTAAACCCTTTAAAAACCTAAAAACATTAAAAAATCTAAAAAACCTTGAAAAAACTAAAAACTAAAAAACCCTAAAACCCTAGAAAACACTAAAAACCATAAAAACCCTAAATTACTCTGAAAACCCAAAAAAAATGTAAAAAACCGTAAAAAACAAAAAAGTCCAAAAAAACCCAAAAAATCCCAGAAAATATAAAAAACCCTGAAAACCTTGAAAAGCCCCTTAAAACAAAAAAAACCCTAAACCCTTAAAAAACCTTAAACATCCATCAAAACGCTAAAACCTACTAAAAACTCTAAAAACCCTTAAAACCCCTATAATCATTAAAAATTCTAAAAACCCTAAAAAACACCAATAAAACTCGAAAAAACCCTAAAAATCATGAAAACCATAAAAACACTAAAAAATAATGAAAACCCCTTAGAATCTCTAAAAACCCTAGAAATCCTAAAAAAACATCAATATCCTAAAAAATACATAAAAATTGTTGAAAAGGATAAAACCCCTAAAAACCCTAAAAACTATTGAACAACATTAAAACCCCTAAACCCTTAAAAACCCTAAAACCCCTAAAACCTTAAACACCAATAAAGTTATAAATAAATTTAAACCACTAAAAATGTTAGAAATATATAAAAACATAAAATATCTAAACAAAAAAAAATTAAAACACAAAATGTTCTTAAAAACCCTTTAAATACTTAAAAACCCAGAAATCCCCTAAAAATTTAAAAACTATAAAAACCACAAAACCATAAAAGACTAAAAAACCCCAAAAAAATGAATGACCCTAAAATATACTAAAACCCATAAAATCTTCAAAAAACACTAATAGAATAATACCTTGAAAACCCTTAAAAATCCTAAGAATCCTTGGAAACCCTAAAATATCCCAAAAAATTCCTAAAATCAAAAAAGACCCAAAACAAATGACTCCAACCCCCCCCCCCCACAAAACTTAAAAAAAACTAAAACCATTATAAAACCTGAAAACCCATAAAACCATAAAACCACTAAAAACACTAAATACCATTTAAACCATTTAAAATTTTAAAATACACAAGAAACCTTAAACACCAACAAAATCATGAAACCCCTAAAAACCCAAAATACCGTAAAATTCTGGATCACCCCTAGAACCATAAAATATCACGAAAAATACTAAAAACCCTAAAAAATTTAAATACCATTAAAATCCAAAAAATATGGGAAAATGCGTGAAAACATAAAAATCCTTAAAAATCCTAAAAACATAAAAAATATCATAACCCCCAAAAAACCCCTAAAAACTAAAAGTATAAAAACCCTTAAAACACTAAAAATGTTTAAAATCAATAAAAAATATTAAACCCAAAAAGAACTAAAAATGAAAACCCTAAAAACCTAATAGAACCTAAAACTCGGAAAACCCAAAAAACCCCTAGAAACCCTCAAAGTCCTTAAATCCCTAAAAACATGAAAAAATATAAAAAAGCAAAAAAATTCCAGAAAAATATATGAAAATGTAAAAACCCTAAAACCCCTATAAACCAGAAAAACAATAATAAACTTAAAAACCTTAAAAATCCAAAAAAACCCCAAACAATCTTTACCAACTAAAAACCCATAAAACTTTAAAATGTTAAAAAATTCTAAAAAACCTTAAAAATGCTAAATACTCAAAAAATGTCCCAAAAAACCAAAAAATCCCAAAAATTGTTGAAAACCCCTAAAAACCCTAAAACCCCCTAAAAACTCCTAAAAACCCCTAAAAACCTCAAAATACCAAAAAATATTATAATACTCTTAAAACTATAAAAATCCTAAATATCCATTTAAATCCTTGCAAACATAAAAAACATTAAAACCCCTGAAAACCCATTGAATTGAATAAAAACCATAAAACCCCATAAAAATAAAAATAAAACATTAAAAGACACAAAAAACATTAAAAAAAACTTAAAACCCCTAAATATGTCAGAAAACTATAAAATACATGAAAACACTAAAAAAACTCCCTTAAAACGCCAAACGACCCTAAAATGATGAAAACCCTTAAAAATACTAATATCCTATAGAACCCCTCAAAATCCTTAAAACCTCTAAACACCATAAAAATCCTAAAAACAGAAAAAATCCATGAATATGTAAAAAACCATAAAAAGAACTAAAAACCAATAGAACCCAAAAAACCACTGAAAACACTAAAATCACATAAAACCCTAAAAAGTTAAAAATCTCTAAATACCTTTAAAAACCTAACCCCCCCCCCCCCCAATTACCCTGAAAACACTAAAAGAACCCAAAAAACCAAAAAACCAAAACCCCCACAAAATCCTTAAAAACCCTAAAAACCCCAAAAAATTTCTATAAAAATATTTAAAATGCATTAAAAACATCTAAAAAAATAAAAAAACTTACAAAGCCTAAAAACCCATGAAATACATAACACCCCTAAAACCCATAAAAAACCTAAAAACCAATCAAAACACTAAAAACATAATAAAAATCATAAAAATTTTAAAAATCATCAACAAAATTTAAAATTCTAAAATCCTTGAAACATTAAAAAACTCAAAAAACACTAAAACCCAAAATTCCATAAAACTGAAAAAACCTAAAACCCCTTAAAAAACCTAAAAACCATTTATAATAATCAATACCAAAGAAAACAAAAAACCCCAAAAATTCATAAAAATACTATAACCCCTAAAAATCATATAATGTAAAGAACCTAAAACCAAGAAAATACCATGAAAATAATAAATACACATAAAAACAATAAAAACCTGAACACACCATAAAAACATTAAAAAACACCAACAAATATAAAACCATTAAAAAACACCAACAAATACAAAACCATTTGAACCAAGAAAAAATTTCAAAATTGTTTAAAACACTAAAAATCCTTAAAACCTCAAAAAAAACTCAAAAAATGTAAAAACCCACAAAATATAGAAAAAACCAAACAACCCAAAAATCTAAAAAACAAAAATACCCCAAAAACATAAAAATACTAAAAACCCTACAAATATCTAAAAAAAATTAAAAACCCCTACAACCATGAAAAATCATGAAAACCATAAACCACATAAAAATAAAAAAAACCCTAAATCCCCATAAAAACTCAAAAAACAAAATTAATACCCCTAGAACCCATTAAAACCTCTTAAAAGGAAAAAACTAACTAAAATTAAAACCCCAAAAACTCAATAAAAACTATACAAACCCAAAAATCCCCTAAAACCCCTAAAAACAAAAAAACCCATAATGATCATAACAAACATATTAACTATAACTACCATAAAAACATAAAAACAATAAAAATCCCTATATTACATAAAAATGTAAAAACACCTAAAAATTTTAAATACCATAAATACATAAAACCCCAAAAAACCATAAATACTCTAATAACCTAATAAAACCCATAAACCAATAAAATATAAAAATCATTAAAACCACTAAAAACATTGAAAAAATATAAAAAAACTAAAAACAATAAAAAACTAATAAACCCCCTTAAAACAAAATAGAACCTAAAAATTTTGAAAAACCAGAAAACCTAAAAAATCCATGAAAATCCAACAAAACCTAAAAATATTAAAACCACTAAAAACAATAGAAACCATAAAAATATTAAAAAGGCCATAAAATCCCTCAAAACATAAAAAAAATCCTAAAACACCTTAAAATAACTAAAATGAATTGAAATATTTAAAAACTATTAAAAAATACCAAAACCAATAAAAACCATAAAACCCTGTAAAAATCTAAAAATACATAAAAACCATAAATATATTAAAAAAATCTAAATGATCTACACCCCTGAAAACTCAAAAAACAATAAAAACCCAAAAGGACCCAAAAATCCAAAAACCCCTCAAAATACACAAAAACACTAAAAAAACCAAATAACCATAAATAGCATAAAAATACCTAAAAATAAGAAAAAATGTAAAGAACCAAAAAACCCTTAAAAACCTCTACAAACCACCCCTTGCAAAAAATTAAAAACCCCAAACACCCAAAAAACCCCTAAAACTCACAAAAAATATATAAACCCTTAAAAACTTAAACATATTTAAAAACTATAGGAAATTTAAAAATCATAAAAACTAAAAAAATTATAAAAAATCAAAAAAGGCCCTAAAACCCTTAAAACCCCTAAAACTCTCAAATTAAATGAAAATCCTAAAAAACCCAAAAACCATATAAATAATAGAAAATAACTAAAAATATTTGAAATCATAAAAACCCCTAAAACCATAAAAAATCATGAAAACCAGTAATACCTAAAAACCTAAAAACCCTTAAAAACCAATAAAATCCAAAAAACCCACTAACATCTCTAAAAAACCTTAAAATCCCAAAATGTATTCAAAACCCCAAAAAACATAAATCCTATGAAAAAGTAAAAAACTCCTAAAAATTAAAAATGATTCTAACGTCCCTAAAAACCCCTAAAAACCATAAAAAACCTTGAAAACACAAAAAAGCCCAAAATCACTAAAAACCATAAAAAATAACAAGACTATAACAATCCTAAAAAATCACAAAAAAACCATGAAAATGTAAAAAAACATAAAAACAACAAAAAACCTAGAAAACTATAAAACCCTAAAATGAAAAAAACCCCAAAAAAACATTAAAACCATAAAACACTAAAAACTATAAAAAGCATTTAAACCCATAAAAATTTTAAAAACTCTAAACACCCATTAAACCCCTAAAAAACCGCAACACCCCAAAAAGATCATAAAAACATACAAACCCTAAAACCCTAAAATACCTAAAAACCCTAAAAAACCCCTCAAATACCCTAAAAACACAAAAAAATACATTAAAACCCATAGAACCGAAAAAATTATTAAAATCCTAAAAAGCCCTAAAAACCGTGAAACTCTAAAAATCCATAAAAATCTAAAACCCCCATAAAAACCATAAAACCCCTATAAACCTTAAAAACCATACAAACTAATAAAACACGAAAAAAACTACTAAGAACTCTAAAACCATTAATACCACTAAAAACAATTAAAAATAAAAAAACATTAAAACCCTACAAAAATAAATAATCCCGTAAAAACCCAAAATACCCAAGAAACACTATAATCACGTAAATTTAAAAAAAAACCATGAAACCCCCCCAAAACCTTCAAAAACCATAAAAACCTAAAAAACCATAAAAAATCCTAAAAAATCCTTAAAAAAACCTAAAATCAAAAAACCCCTACGTATCCAAAAAAACACCTTGAAACCCCCCCTAAAAGCTGTTAAAATGATTAAACCCCCAAAAAATTTAAATAATGTTTGAAAACTATAAAAAAATTTAAGGACCCTAAAATCTTTAAAAATCCTAAAAATGCAAAGGACCCCATAAACATTAAATACCCTAAAAACATTGAAAACCCATAAAACCCTAAATATTTCTAAAAACCCTAAAAATTAAAAATCTCGGACAAATCCTCAAAAATCAATGAAAATGTAAAAAACCATACAAACCCTCAAAATCCATTAAAATAATAAAAAATATAAAATCCTTAAAACCCCCTAACATCCATAAAACTCTAAACTAGTAAAAACTATAAAACCCCTTAAACCCCTTAAAACATAAAAATATCTAAAAAACATAAAAATATAAGAAATCATAAAACCCCAAAAATACTTAAAACATAAAAAAAACCCTAAAAAACATGAAAGAAAATAAAAAATCTCAAAACCCCTAAAAACATAATATTACAAAATAAACATAAAAAATTAAAAAAACACTAAAAACATGAAAACTCAAAAACCCATAAAAACCTTGAAAACCATATAAACACCATAAAACCTCAAAAAACCTCTAAAACCCCATAAAAACCCTAAAACCCATTAAAATATAAAAACCGTTAAAACCCCTAAAAATGTCAAAGACATTATAAAACACTAGAAATCCATAATATCCCTAAAAACCTCAAAAAACCCCTAAAAATTTAAATTGACCATTAGGTCCCTAAAAACTATAAGAACCCTAAAGAACTTGTAAAACTCTAAAAACCATCAAATCCTTAAAAACCATAAAACCCATAAAAGCAATAAAAATTCTAAAAAATATAAACAATTAAATGAAAACACGTAAACCCCATAAAACCATAACAAACCCTTAAAACCTTAAAAATCCCATAAAAACATTAAAAACCATAAAACCAATAAAAATATAAAAACCCAAAAAACCACTAAAAATATTTAAAAACTTATAAAAACCTTAAAACCCAATAAAACTCATAAAATCCTAAAGCCCCAAAAGGCCATAATATCCTGAAGAACTCTAAGACCCCCCAAAAATAATGAAACCCTTAAATCCCCCAAAATCATTAAAAACACTTAAAACCATAAAAATCATTAAAAATATGAAAAAATCCTTGAAAACGTAGAAAATCGTTAAAACCCAAAAAATTCTCATAAAACCATAAAAATCCCTAAAAGCCTAAAAAATCCTAAAAACCCATAAAAAAAATAAATCCCATTGAAAACTCTAAAACCCCTAAAAACTACTAAAAACATTTAAAAAATTTAAAAACCATAAAACCCTACCAAACTCCAAAAACCCTGATTACCCCAAAAGCCTAAAACACTAAAAATCAAAACCCTAAAAGACCCTAAAAACCATAAAAATCTCCAAAAACCCAAAAAACCTAAAAAAGAATAAAAATATTTAAAAACACCCCAAAAATACCCAAATAATTAGGAACCCTAAAATCTCAGAAAAGCACATGAAAACCATAAATACCCCTAAAACCATTAAAAATGCTAAAAACCACTAAAAACTCTATAAACCCATAAAACTAAAAAAACATTATAAAACTCTAAAAAAATTAAAACCCATAAAAACAAAAAGAACCATAAGAACCCATGAAAACCCTAAAACCCCTAAAAACACTTAAAAACCTGAAAACAGCAAAAAAAAAACCCCTCAAAAATCCCCAAAAAAACCCAAAAACCCATAAAATTATAAAAATTATAAAAAATACCAAAAAATCCCCCAAACAAAATAAACTATAAATAACATTAAAAAATATTCAATACTTTAAAATACCCCTAAAATATTAAAAACCCTAAAAACCCCTAAATACCCTAAAATCCACCATAAAACTCTAAAAACCATTAAAATCTCTAAAAACATCCAAAAAATTAAAAACCAAAAACTATAAAAACAAGAGAAACTGAAAATATAACTAAAACACCAAATAGCATAAAAATACTAAAGACCATATAATCGTACAAAACCCTAAATACTGTAAAAATTTCTAAACACCAAAAAATCATAAAAACCATTATAATCTTTAAAAATATGCAAAAATCCCGAATAATTTAAAAAATCTATAAAAATCCTGAAAAAGAAACCCATGAATACAATAAAAACCTGTAAAAACAATAAAATATATAAAACCCTAAAAATGCTATGAAAAACTATAATAACCCTTAAACCCCTAAAAATGATAAAAAAAATATTAAATTCCTTAAAACCTCAAAATCCTAAAATACTCTAAAATTACACAAGACCTTGAAACCCCTGAAAACCTATAAAACCACTAAGAAAACTAAAAACTCTTAAATACCCATAAAATCCCAAAAATACCCTAAATCCCTAAAAACAATAAAATCCTATGGAATCCCTAAAAATCCCTAAAAATGTAAAAACCCCTAAAAACCATGAAAAACACCTAAAACAAAAAAAAACTGAAAACACTAAAAACAAAAAAACCCATAAAACCAGAAAAATCACTAAAAACATTAAAAACTCTTAAAACCCTTAAAAATATTGAAAACTCTAAAAAACCTTAAAATCCTAAAAACCAAAAAAATCAAAAAAACACTATAAACAAAAAATACCATAAAACCCAAGACAACCCTTAAAACACTAAAAAATCCTAAAACATCAAAATCTCTAAAAACATGAAAAACGTAGGAAAACCATAAAAATACTAAAAAAATATCTCAAATCCATTAAATGTAAAACTGCTATAAACCATGAAAAATTCTTGAAACTAATAGAGCCCCTAAAAAACAAAAAATTATAAATTGGATAAAACCTCTAAAAACTCTAAAAACTCTTAAAACCCATAAAAATGTTAAAAAAATATAAAAAACATGCAAAACCATGAAATTATTGAGAAACAAAAAAACCTAAAAATACCCTAAAATCCCTAAAAACAATTAAAAACACAAAACCACTAAAAATATATGGGAATATAAAAATCACTAAAATCCCTAAAAACCACAAAAAAACCCAATAAACCATCAAACCCCATAAAAATACCTAAAAATCCTAAGAAGCCATAAAATGCAACAGACCAGTAAAACACTAAATACTCATAGAACACCTAAGAGAATTTAAAAAATATAAAAAACATTAAAAGCCCATAAAAACTAAAAAAAATCTTCTAAAATATAGAAATAAACCAAATCCCAAAAAATATGTGGAAAACCTTAAACCCGAAAAATCCTCAAAATCCCTAAAAACCCTAAAAACCATAAAAAAACTAAAAAAATCCCTAAAAATACATGGAAATGTAAGAAACCATACAAACATTCTGATGACCCTAAAAATCCCTAAAAATCCTTAAAAATCCCAAAAAACCTTGAAAAACCTAAGAACCACTAAAACAATAAAAACTATTTAAACCCCTTAATAAGATAAAATCTTGAAAAAACATTAAAGCTCCTAAAATGTAAAAACAAAATAGAAAGACACTAAAAACCCACAAAATCCCTAAAAATTGTAAATTCCATAAAAACCATAAAAACCATAAATATTATAAAAAATCCTTAAAAATCCCTAAAAAGGTAAAAACCCAAAAAAACCATGAAATACCTCTGAAAACCATAAAACCCCTAAAACCATTAAAAACCCTAGAAACCCAAAAAACGAATAAACCCCAAGAAGGAATATAAAAACCCTTAAATCCGTGAAATTTTTCAAAAAAACTGTGAAAACCCTAAAAACCATTAAAATCCCACCAAACCTTAGAAAACCATAAAAATACAAAAAATCCCTAAAAATGTGATGTGCCCTAAAAACACTAAAAAACTCTGAAAACCATAAAAATCCATAAATTCTTAAATACCCTTAAACCCCATAGAACCCCTAAACATAGTAAAAACTCTAACAAACATTAATATAGATAAAATTTTAAAAATTCAAAAAACTGTAAAAAACAAAACAAACAGTAAAAAAATCTAAAAATCTAAAAATATCCTAAAATTATGAAAAACCCTAAGAACCTTCAAAATCTATAAAACCCTAAAATCCAAAAAAATTCTAAAAAAGGAAAAAATCCCTGGAAATTTAATAAACCCTAAAAACCCTGAAAACCCCCCAAAAGCATAATAACCCCTAAAAACAATAAAAACCCTAAAAAATCTCCCTAAATCAACAAAAACCCTAAAAACCCTAAAGACCCCTAAAAATATAAAACCCCTAAAACCCCAAAAAGAACCCTGAAAACCATAATAAAAAAAATAAATCCCTAATGACACTAAAAACCATAAAAACTAAAAAATTATAAATACATCTCTAAAAATCCATGAAAACGTAAAACCACCCAAAAAATCATGAAAACCCCTTGAAATAAATAAAAGCCTTAAAACATTAAAAAATAATAAAACCTATAAAATCCGATAAAAAAACTAAAAATCTAAAAACCCTTTAAACTAATAAAAACATTAAAAAATGATAAAATTATCTAAAACATAATAACCCTAATAAATAAAAATACACTAAAACTCTAAAATCCTTCAAAATCTTTAAAAATCATAAAAACCATAAAAATCTTAAAAAATCTCTAATGTGTCCTAAAAACCTAAAAACCCAAAAAAACTCTGAGAAACCTCATAAAACCATAAAACCTCTAAAAACCCCAAAAAATATTTACACCCCCTAAAAACACTAAAATCCACTTAAAACTCAAAAAATCCGTAAAAACCTGAAATTTTTTAAAAACACTATAAATCCATATAAAACCTAAAAACCTATAAATAACTCTAAAACCCCAAAAGACCCTGAAAACCCCTAAAGACACCAAAACCCCTAAAAACACTAAAACCACTCAAAATCCTTAAAAACATAAAACCCTCTAAAACATAAAAATCATATAAAAAATCCCAAAAAATACATGTAAATATAAATAAAGCTAAGGACCTTGAAAACCCCCTAAAATACCTGAAATAATAATACCCCAAAAAATCTGGAAAACACCTAAGAACCCATAAAAAACCTAAAACTACTAAAAATTATAAAAACTTTTAAATCCGATAAAAATGTTAAAATCCATAGAAACCATAAAACCATAAAAAACTAAATAGAACCCTAAAACCCCCAAAAGACCCTACAAACCCTTAAACCCCAAAAAATCCTAACAAATCATGGAAACACCTAAACCCCTCAAAATCCCTAAATACCCTAATAAACCAAAAAACAATAAAAATACTAAATTGGTCCTAAAAATATATAAAATTATACAAACCCATAAAACCCATGAAAACCCATTGAAAACTATAAAAACCCATATAAAACATAAAAACCCATAATAGCATAAAACCACTAAAACTCTAAAAACCAAAAAAAATCCTAAAAATGTTTAAAAAACACTAAAACCCCTAAGATCACAAAAAAACCCAAAAACCCCAAAAAGGCCATTAAAAACGTAGAAAACCCTAAAAACAGAAAAAACCATATACATCCCTAAACACATTCAAAATTCATAAATTCCCTAAAACACCCCAAAAACCTAGAAACATAAAAAACCATTAAAACCATTAAAAAACTTGAAAAAACGAAAAAACCCTGAAACCCATTAAAAAAATAAAACCCATAAAAACCATGAAACCCATTAAAATGTAAAAAACTATTAAAATCAGTAAAATGATGAAATACTCTAAAGACCCAAAAACCATGAAAAATTAAAAGAACCCTAAAAACCCCAATAATGCAAATGACACTAATACCTATAAAAATTATAAAAAACAATAAAATTCTTTAGAACCCTAAAAAACAAAAAAAACCCAAAATTTATACAAAATATGAAAAACATTTAAAACCCACAAAATCCCTAAAAACCCTGAATACCATAATAATTCTAAAAACCCTAAAATTAAATTAAAATATAAAAAACAATAAAACATAGAAAAACCCCTAAAACCCATATAACTGTTATAAAACTAAGAAAACCCTAAAACCCATAAAACTATAAAAAACACTAAAACACTAAAAACCCTTTAAACCATAAAAATGATAAAAACTCTAAAAACCTTAAAACCCATAAAAATAAAAAATCCATAAAAACCCCAAAATATATTAAAAACCCCAAAACCCCTAAAAACCCATAAAACCATAAAAACCATAAAAACCCATAAAAACCCATAAAAACAAGAAACATCCCTAACTACCCTAAAATCCCTAAAAACCATAAAAATCCCAAATATCACTAAAAATCCCTAAAAAAGTAAAAAAAACATAAAAACCATAAAAACCCTAATAACTATAAAACCCATAAATTCTTAAATATCCCTAAAAACCTATACAAAGACAAAAAGACACTAAAAACTCTCTAAACTGTTGAAAACCTAAAAATGATAAAAAACTATAAAAACCTTAAAACCCCTAAAAATCAAAAACCATAAAAACCCCAAAAGAACCTAAAAAATTGAAAACCCCAAAAAACATAAAACCCACAAAAATCCTAATGTTCCATAAAAATAAAAAAAACATGTAAAAAACCCTCAAAAACCTAAAATACCACTGAAAACTATAAAAACATGTATAAACCCTAAAACCCCATAGAAATATTAAAAACCACATAAAATATAAAAACCCTCAAATCCCTTAAAATTTTTATAGAAACACTAAAAACATGAAAATCCCTAATAAACTCAAAAAACCACTAAACATCCCAAATGACCCTAAAAAACCTAAAATCCCTAAAAATACTGAAAAATGCTAATTAAATCATAATCTTTATAAACTATTGAAGACTATAAAACCTATAAAATCACAAAAAACCAATATAAAACATGAAATGAAAAAAGCGTAAAATCCTTGAAAACCCCCTAAATACCATCAAAACCACTTATGACCTTAAAAAACCCTAAACCATATAAGAACCCCTATAAACCCACTAAAAAATTTAAAACACATAAAAATGTTTAAAAAATAAAAAACCATCAAACCCATATAAAACTAAAAACCTATTAAAAATATAAAAGGACCCTAAAAACATTGAAAACCCCTAAAAATCCAAAAACCCTCGAACTCCCTAAAAACCCTAAATCTACCATAAAATATTAAAATCCTAAAAATCCCATAAAATCCATTAAAATTTGAAAAACACTAAAACCCTGTAAAACCTCTCTAAAACCCATCAAAACCATCAAAAACATTAAAAAAACTAAAAACCAAAAAAACCACTAAAAACCCTCAAATCCCTTAAAATAAAGAAAAATTAAATATCCTCTAAAAAACAATAAAATCCTAAAAAACAAGAAAACCCACAAAACTCCAAAAGACCCTAAAAACACTAAAATACCCTTAAATCCCCCAAAACCACATAAATCCATAAAAACCATAAAAACCCCTAAAACCATAAAAATCCTAAAACCCCTTAAAAATAAATGAACATGTAAAAAACCCTAAAACCCCTAAAACCCATAAAATCCCCAAAAATCCTTACAAACCAAAAAACCCAGAAAACCACAATAAAATGATAAAAACCCCTTTAAACCCCTAAAACATTAAATACACAATAAAATCCAATAGATACTAATAACCATGAAAACCTCTAATTCCATGGAAAACTCCAAAAGACTCAAAATCTCTAAACACCATAAAACCGTAAAAACAATAAAAATTCTAAAAAATACCTGAAACACCTAAAAACATAAAAAACCCCTAAAACAATTGAAAATCTATTGAAAACCAAAAAAACCTTAAAACCTTTAAAAATCTCTAAAGAACATAAAATACCATAAAAACCCAAAAAAGTCCCTAAAAACCTAAAAACCTTAAAAATACCAATAAACCCATGAAAATACCTAAAAAACTAATACCCTAAAAATCATAAAAATACTATAAAATATATAAAAATCTCTAAAAAGGTAAAAACCCTTAAAGGTCTTGGAATCCCCATAAAAACCATAAAACCATTTAAATGCCCTAAAACCCCTTAAAACCTGTAAGACCACTAAAAACTCTAAAAACCCATAAAAATCATAAAAAATAACTAAAAATCCATGAAAAGATAAAAAAACTAAAATTATGATGCCCCACTAAAAACCTTAAAACCCACTAAAACCATAGAAACCTAAAAAATCCCATTAAAACCCTAAAAACCACTAAATAATCTAAAAGAATAATACCCATATATTGTTTTAAAAATATTTAAAACCTTAAAACCATAAAAAACTCAAAAAACAACAAAAGGAACCTAAATACCCTAAAATCCATAAAATCCGTTAAAATCCATAAAACCCCTAAAGTCACTAAACATCTAAAAACACTTAATGCTCTTAAAAATGATAAAACAACTCTGTAGACACAATGAAAAGTGTTCCATGCAGTTTTCCATATAGTGAAGATATGATTCTCACAAAGAAAAAAAATTCAAGTATGAGTAATTATCATTTCACCATGAAGGAAGAAGATGCAGGCTGGATTTCTCTATGCCAAAATACTACTCCATACTGCTGGAGAAATGAAATAATTCCACTATCCTAGAGTTGGTATTGGATTTAAATGATCGAATATGAAAAGGTGTCGACATATTAAATTCAATATATGAGTTCCTTATTTGGATACATGGTGTATTTACCACCACAAAAACTACAGAACTCTTGAAGACCTTAGATTTGACTGGTCGCGGAGCCCAAACAGACTTACAATACAAATGTTATGGCACTCAGAAGAAGGATAAATTTCATAAAGGGGCCTAAGTGGAGGACCTCTTCGGATAACGTATGTGGAAATATAATTTCTACACCCCTACATGGAGGACCTATATAGAGGACCTATACAGAGGACCTTCACATAAAACATACCTTTGACCAGGTCCCCTCCATGCCTATAAATAAGACCCTTGGGCTCCCTATTTCAAAGACTGAAGAATGATGAAAGACTCCCTAAAGCTCCCATTGCATAGCTCTTTCATCTAGATCCATCAAATTGTCTCAGGTAGCTCTCTAAAACATGAGATAAGAGATAATAAATTGGGAGAAGAATGTTTTTAAAGTCTTCCACACGTTTTACATAGGCTTGGTTACCCTCTATAAAACATATTCTTTAGTCATCATACAAACCCATGAGACACACCTGCGCGGTACAGATGTGCGGCACAACAACGCAGGGTACCTACATGGCACACTTGCGCGATGTACCTACCTGGAAGAACTTGGTATAAGGATTGCATACCTACTTAAATACTCTCTTTAAAGCCATTCATGGTAGGGTATCTCCTTCCTTGGTTCATTTATCTGAAAGAGACTAAGTTGAAGCCTCCAACAAAACCTCATGAATTATCAAACCCTTGGGAAAGGCACATTAGTGTGTCCCATATTTGGGTTTCTATTTCCATAGTCAGAGGTTTCCCACATTTGTTTCATAATGGGGTTAGGATTCATGGAGTGTCTGTGGGTTTTTATATCTGCAGTCACATAAACCTTTCTCCCATGAATAGTGTTGGGATGTTCTCGGTTTGGAGGATTAGGGTTTGGGTCCAGATATCTCCCTTCTCAAAGACCCTGAACCCTAGGTCTATTGTAGAGAACATATGGTTCACAAAAACTTTTACTTTTTAACAAATGAAAAGTCCCCCTCCCCTACCATGTTCAATATTAGGTCAGCCATATTGATGTAAGATCCTAACCTCTGTCCCTCCTTCCTTTCATTGGGCCCTTGTCCAATGTATAGAGAATAGAGGGAGGTATCTTATCCTCGCCCTCATCAACCATAGTCACCATAGGCATTCCCTCTACCACTAGTGGAGGGGGAAATGTGTGTTTTCTCTTGTTGAATCATTGGAATAATCTTGTTTCTCACACTGACTCACATGGGTTTAGACATTTTTCATTGTCACAAAATTTTCACAAAATCTAAACTATAAGAACTCTGATTTCTATTAAAATCAGGATATGTAGGATGCCTGCTTAAAGTCCCACGATCATAATGGAACCCTTCCAAAATAGGACTCACCCAATAATATGCCTTCAAATGGGAATATTTTATGCATACGATCCAACACATTGACCTGAACTACAAGAACTTGGATTCCTAATTGAACCAGGATATGTACGAAGAATTTTTAGGGACCGAGATAATTGGATATTTTATTTAGGAATCCAACCCTAAATCCATTAATTTGTGCATCTTCATTAGGATATATCCCCAAATTAAACTCCCAAATCACCATGGAATCCTTTTCAGGAAGTAGTACCTAACTCATTTCTTTCAAATGACTGTACTCTCCTATGAAACTTATCGAACTACGTGGGCTTTGATTCCCATCCACATGGGATACATAGGAAGCTTCCTTGAGGTACAAACCCAACAATTAAAATCAAACATGTTCTCCTTGGGACATATTCCCAATAGGGTCTAATCTTACTTGGAAATGCATATTCTTTCCAAGTTCCATGGGATGGTTTGGAATAATTCCCACACCAAACTTTGACTAATCACCTTTCGCTTAGATGTACTTACCACATGACATTAAACTGTATGGTTATTTCCTTATCAGATGTATTTAAAAGTTATGATGTGTCCCATTAAGCGGCACCAAACTATGGCGGTTCTAATTCCTTTCACAAGGATACGTAGGTAGCCCAGTTTATGGGTACAATCCCAATATCAAAACAATCCTTCATCTCCCTAGATGATAAAAAAATATAGATTGTCTCACTGAGTGGCTTAAAAACCAGTATTATCATAATGATGATTAAAATAATCTCCAAATAGTATATGATAGTATACCATTGATGGAGAACCTCTAATACATTCAGATATCTCCATTAATGAAGAAACTCTAATACATACAGATGATTCTAAATTTTACACATTATAATAAGTGATTGAAAATTACAAGGGAAACTTATGTTATACTTGGTAGAGTAATAAGGATTCATGAAAATATATTAAATTTATAAAGAGAGTCCCAGAGCAGACAATAAATCCCCCTAAAAGGGTGTGATGAGTCCGAACTCCCATCCTCTCAACCAATGCACGTTCCTAAGTATCATAAAGTTCAAACATAAAAAATGCCTACCTTTGGAAATAAGTTCCCTTTTTGATAATGAATTGTTAGGTGTTTCCATTTCCATAAATAAATCTAATGGAAACCACCTAGAAGCTGTGATTACTAAAACTATAACACACATTTTAAGGAACTATGGAAAAAATGGTGAACCCAACGTGAATCCTTAACCATGTTAATAATGTTACCCACCTGTCAGGCCCCTATCAACTGATAAAGTACGGTCATACAAAGGAATAAATCATGCATGTTTCCATCTAAAATATATCACTTTAATGGATTTTATTTTTGTTTTCTTATTTTTTCTCAGAACTCCCTTTAGTCCAAAATGGATTTCTTCAAGATGACATCTGTGCACTTCCCGACCGCTGCTCAAGCTGGTTCATCATCCATAATAAGCATGTCATCACCCACCCAGCATCTTCAATGCTTGGTCTCAAACATGATGGTAAGAGATTACCATAAACATAGTATAATCCCAGCCTTGGAGACTGCCCGACAGACCCTCCATATTATAAAAATTGTCGATCGTCCGACCAAAGATGACCGACGATCAATAAGAAGACAGTTCCAAACAGAGTATTCAACTGTTTTGGGTCCTTATCCCCAAAAACCAACAATCGGTCACTTACATACTATAGGGAGGTGGATCAAGGGGTCACTCAAGGCCTTAATTCAAGTATTCAGGAGTCCTTATTAAAGACTCCCACCAATGATTTTCGTGAACAGAATTATACGGTAGTGAACCCCTAACATGATGGGGGTGTTTCCTTTGGACATTATTCCCAGGTCTCTTAGACTCGGGCACACAAGAAGAACCACCGAGGACAACATCCAGTCAATATGGAGAAGTTTCTTACCTATTCCCCCTCAAGATAAGTCCCTCAACCTAACTTTATAGAAAACAATGGTAAGGAACATACACCCATCCATCCTTATTCTGCTACCCAGAAAACTCACCTGGACGAAACCCACCAATGTCCCAAAGAAAATATGGTTGAGTACCGTGAACAAGAACATACACTTGTTTACAAATTATCTGGCAGTCAGCAGGCTCTCTTGACTAAATTTAAAGAAACCTTCCAATCAAATGTGGTGGCACTAGGTAAACAGGAATATAAACTAGCTTAAAATCACTAATTCTTCCATCAGTATCATCTGATAGTATTAAAGGAAGTTTGTTAACCTTACTTGATGGAAAACAACCAGTATGTACATACACCTTCCATCATTCATCAAGGCTGCCAAGAGTCTTGTTTGACAGCACCTAGAGAAGTCAGTCAAAAATATCTGATGACAAATCTAGGGCAGACTCAACTCTCTTCCCACATACATGAGTATTTTCAATACCCATTGAAAGGAAAATGAGTACAAGAGTAAACACATACAACTACTGCTGATATGTAATGGATGCATATTCCTATTCTGACTACTGATGTCACCAAACATATTTTATCAACATTGAAAGGGAAGACACAAATTCCAACCCATATTCTAGAAGGATTCTAGGATGACATAACAACAAATTCATAAAATACTTGGGGAACCAATACCTAAATCTATCCACTCACCTGGGATGACACCTCATCATGGAATCCCAAAGTAGATACACACTTCTGTTCCTATCCAGGAGGGTCATGGGGGATACTCCCACAATCATACAAACAACTAGATCAGAGATATATACCATTTCTAAATAAAGTTAATCATCCAATTTTGATAACCACTCCAAGGAAGGCACATACACCTGCCCATGATAACCAATTCTCCTAAAAAGTTTCCATAACTAAGTATAAGAGATCATCCAATAATAAGTCTTTCCAAACCGAGTTGTAAAATCAAGAGTCAAGATGCAATTTGGATCCTTTTAATGGTGAAGTTATTGAAGCCCTGAGATATTTATCTATTATATCTCAAGATCCTAACATCCCATTACCAAATTACGGGAATAGTAGTAGTAATTCTGATATTATCCATCAGACAATTCATCATAAAGTCATGTTTCATTAAAATTTGGTCAATCCATAGATCCTATCTATAGATGAGGGCCACAAAAATCTTCAATGTGTGCATAAGACCAATGATAACGATGATTTATCCCTTGTTTTAATCTACCATGGTGGTCCTCCTCGTGATGGAATTTTATGTGGAAGATCTCTCTGTAGTAGCTTTTTGTATTGTCGGGATAATTCTAGAATTGGAAATGTAGTAATGAGAAAGCCCACTAATCTCGATGAATTTTCTAACATGATTCCAGTCATGTCTGACACATTCTCATTAACAAGTGAAATAAATTCTCATCCAAAAGTCATATTAAGGGAACAGTCATTCTCCAAACCTCCATTGGGTCATTTTTCTTTAAATGCAATAGAGGAAAAAATAGATGATTCCATTTTTTTCAATAAAACAATCGAGAAGCTCCCAATTTGGTCAGAATAAGTGGAGAAATATCTAGTGAAAGATAATAAAGATATGTTAAAAATGAGAATACAATTGGCTAAAGGAGAATTACCATTCATTTTATGACCTTTGAAAAAATATTAATACAAAATTCCAGAATTGATGGCAGAATATTGCATTCATGATGTCCACCTCAACTTATGGGAGACTTTTCATCATTTGAAAAACAATGTATTATAATATGATGAATATCAAAATCATGTAAAGGTAATAGAAGGGTTGCAATGCCAAATTGACTCGGAATCTCTTTCAGTTTCCTGACATCTAAAGGTTGAAAAAAATAGGGAAACCTTCAGTGTGCATGCCTTAATTCTCTAAAGAGGATACTCGAGTTAATTTCTAACACCCCATCTATTGTTAATATCAGAGGATGGGGTGCACATAGAGAATTTTATTTCATTGCACTCTAGAATCAGAAAATTCTGGTAAAATTGTTCTCAAGAAATGTTATTTCCCATGACTGACTAAAATCAATTGATTTTGTATGTAATAAAATGTATGATCAAGAACGGGCCTCATCAGAGTTAGGCCCAATGAAAAAAATTTGTTTATTTAATTTTGCATCAAGTATCTGACAATATTCATCATGACTCCCACATAGAGGATTTCATCCATTAGATAATAAAAATGTCTAAAATAGAACATAAGTCCTATAAAATAGTTGATTTGAGTGGTTTTCAGATAATGGACCAAGCTAATATCTGAACCAAAATTCGTAAAATCTGAAGAGTAGTTGTGCGAATCTTTGCTATAGCAATTCGAGAGCCGGCCTAGCATATAGGGGTGGGGGATTGTTTAATTAAACCTTCAAATTAATTTTAAAATGTTCAACGGTTTGAAGAATAATAAAAAGAATAGCCCCAACCTATAGTTCTAAGGTATTTTTCACATCTGAAATACCCTCCTCAAAAGAATTCAGTTTTCTACTGATTAGAGAAGAATCCCCAAAGAGAGCGCACAAATAAACTATACAAGTATTCCCTTCAAGTAACTATCTAAAAAAATTCCTAGTAATTCCGCATATAAGATAACATAGTCTCATGGAAGATATAGAAGTATATGATCTTACAAATATACTAACAGAATTCCATCAATGTATTATGCATCAGTGAAGGTTATTAACACCATTGTAGAATATCCTCTAGAAAATGAGTCTATCTTAGATTGAGTCTCATTTTTATACTGTATAATGTCAATATATTTCACTTATAGAAATATTTTCACCGTAATAAGAGTAAATTAATGAGTTGAAACAACCTAATACATACTTATTTGAAGTAGAATTTATACTAGACATACTCCTTAGGAATATCTTCAACTTTCACATACTATAAAAGCTCCTCAGAAAAGAGGATTTGTGGTAACTATAGATCCGGATAATGAATTTACTCCATTGGGTACACAACCAGGTCAGGATCATACACATCCTTATAGGCTTATTCTTGTGGGTTATCAAAGGAAAATACCAGCCCCACCACCAGTGGTTTTTCCAGTAGTTGCACCAGTTGAAGCTCTAGCTATTGTACCTGCATAGGTCCCAGCTCATCCAGATATTCCCCAATTTTTTTTGAACACAATTGAGGAATTAATGACTAAATTGGAATATATGTAAGAAAGGTGTGCACGAGTTCATCCAGAAAAGAAATATTACCCTAAGAGGGTAGATCTGATCCCTCCCCCACCAAATTTTTTGAATACCCCATTCCCAATCTTTAATGGTTTGGGAGATCCTGAACAACACTTAACACATTTAATTTCTATGTGTAATCCCATGATTATAACTCCTCAACAACATGAAGCAGTAAAGATTAGGTGTTTTGTGTAATCATTACAGGGACCAAATTTTGTATGGTATACAAGTTTTCAATCTCGATCAATTACTAGATGTGAAGATCTCCATCATAAATTCCTTATTCAATTAATCTCAATGATACCAAACACAATAGTTGTTGATCTTACAAATTGAAAAAAGGGAAAAGGAAAGAGTTTTATATTTCATTGCTTGATGGAAAGGATTAACATATTCCTTAAATCCTGAACCCCCTCAAGAAGAGTTTCTAAAAATTTGTGTGGAAAATCTGCGTGATGAGTTATGAACATCACCGATCCCTATGAAATACATAGGAGTGTTTCGAGACCTTGATTAAATTTATAAATATATGGAATATTCTATTACAGAAAATAAATCGAAAACTCATATAATTGCATCAAATCTTGGAAAGAGAAAAGGGAAAGCAAAGGTAGCTATAGTCACACTTAAGAAAGAACATGTACATGCTTATACATCAAAACCTTCATCACATCAAAGGGATTCACCTTCTGAGCATCAGCAAAAATGACCACCTCATCAAGATTACCAAAGAGATCAAATGAGAAAAATGTTTGAGGATTTAAAGAACAAAGTTTATTCTTTTTAGAATGAACATGTTCTGGGTTGCTTTATCTTAGCTCTGGATAATAATTTGGTTCAGTTTCCAAGGCCGATGAAACCAAACAAATAAGGATATGAAGATCTTCTAAACTATTTTCCCATTCACCAGATGATGGGGCATCCCATTCAAGATTGTTTTGTTTTCAAAGACATCCAGCAAAAATGGTAGAATCTAGACAAGTAAAAATGAAAATTTATTCAACCCATGTAGCATGTGTTACTACTACTGATCCAAAGGAAGAAAGTGAATTATAGGATGTCAAAAGTGAAAATGCATAGAAATATGATGAATGGATGATCAAGAAATTAATCAATCGAGCTCATTTCATTTTTTGAAAATAGTTGAATAAACCGATTATGTTTTCTGCTACTTCAGCCAAAGAAAAACCACCTTCATCAAATGATCAGTCTTCAAAAGGTCAATCCTCAAGGAAGAAACGTGATCAGAAGGTAAAATAACATTTGAAGAAGACAATCTCATGTCAAGGCCAATGTTTTATTTGACTCTGGATGATTTCATGCCATCTGTTTCAACAGAACGAGCACTACCCTGCTAAATGACACAAATAGAACTAACCTGTTAATAAAAATATTTATAAGATGAAGAATTGAACTTTGGATCTATCAATGCGATTCAAAAAATCCCTATGGCAATGGTGATTCTAGTTATAATCTGTCTGAGTTAATTGTATCTATATAGAGAACCATATGAAATATCCAAGTTCTATGATATAGGGGAATACATGGGTATTATATAATCCACTATTATAACTATACCCCTGCTTGAACTATATATACGATAGAAACTCGTGGGATATCCCTTTAGTGGGCTCAACAAGAATAAGGAGATTCTTTCACGCATGACAGATTCACTCCTAACTTGATTATTTTGGAGGACTGATTAGAGGCCACACTATCTTCATCTCAGTAAGTAGATAGTCCTAGTCAGTATAATCTACCAAAGTGGGGAGTATTTCCAGCTTCTACTCTAACACATGGTATATCTACATCAGGAGTGTCAACTTCCAAGGTACCTACAAAACCGCATCCCCATGCTAGAAAATGCAGACCCATGGACCAAAATTATGAATTTTTGAAAAGATATCACATGTACCATCCAATTTGTTGATTTTTTATTCCTTGAAGCTTTCAAAAGAGCTCTGAGAAGCACTTATTGAGGCTTTTTCAAGTCTTAAAGAGTATGAAACTGAAGATGATGCTGCTGAGGTTTACCGTATAGAGAATGATCTTACAGAATGTCCTGAAATTATATATTTTATGGATGAAGATGAAGATGATGTTGTACATGGAAATATTATTTCCTTGTATCTTTGTGTAAATTTCAATGTCATAGACATCTGGTGATCGTTCATTGATAATGTCTCTGAAGTTAACCTCATTCCTATTCGTACACTTCATCGATTGGGCCTCATAGAATCTAAATTATTTCCTTCTACATTAATTTTTTAAGAATATGAACAGAATAAGCAGGAACCTCTAAGAGAGATTACACTCAAATATCAGTTTGGGAATCTTGTGTCTAATTCATATTTCATGGTTGTTTGTCAGGACACATCTTTTAACATTCTTCTTGGTAGGCCTTGGAAACATCAACATTCGACCATACCTTCTTTATAGAACCAATGTCTCAAGTATTGTTTCAATGGTAAAATTGCGATATATTATAGTGACTAGTCTCCATTCAAAACGTGTGAATAGTAATAAATTGAAGAAAAGTTTTATCACACGAAGGGAACGAGGTCTATGAAAAAGGAGGTAACCAGAATAAATGCTTTGAATTGATTGTAAAAGATCCCAACAAACCCATTCATACATTTGAGGACAAATTATGTGATACCTATCGATCAAATTGAATGGGTGAACCCAAATCCAAGCATTCGTCCAGTAACATCCATAATGTCAATTGTGGCCATCAAGTCTGATATCATGGGAGAAATTTTTTATTCACCAAGAAGTGGTGAAAGATTAAATGAAGATGTCTTCATTTCATCAACTAAACATAAGTAATCCTCTACTTATATAAT
This sequence comes from Viscum album, assembly GCA_963277665.1. Taxonomy (NCBI): domain Eukaryota; kingdom Viridiplantae; phylum Streptophyta; class Magnoliopsida; order Santalales; family Viscaceae; genus Viscum; species Viscum album. Next base: position 1,320,993,268 of record OY728157.1, read on the forward strand.
CAGATTAGTAAAACTCGTATCAATACTAGAGGAAGAAATTGATGTTTATTCCCAATCCATCATCTCCACTTTACTACCCCACAAAGACCCTTCATCATCAGTAGGGTCAGAAACGGTGGCCTCTTCTTTAGGATGTTAAAATTCCGACTCATCCTCTAACTCTGGAATTTTTGTTTCATCATCCACTATGAAAGTAGAAATAGAATAAGTAATGCTTAAGGAAGAGGAAGACAAAGAATACGATCTCAAGGACGCTCCTCTAGCATTTGAGGAAGGTGTCTCTACCACTGTGGATGAGCTCTGAGAAATAAATCTGGGAACCGAAGAGGATCCATGACCCACTCTAATTAGTGCATCCATGACACCTAAAGAGAAAGAAGTGTATACTACATTTCTAAAGAAAAATCAATATATATTTACTTGTAATTATAATAAAATTCCAAGACTTAATCCCGATGTAGCTACTCATCATTTGGTTTTTCAATAAAAACATCGAGGATTCAAGTAGGAATCAAGAATAACACACCCAACCCATACCTCTAAAATTGAAGTTGAAGTTGATAAGATTATAAAGGATAAATTTTTCAGAGAAGTTAAATATACCAAATGGAAGGATAAGATTTTCCCAGTGAAAAAGAATAATGGGAAAATTAGTGTTTGCATTTATTTCAGATATCTTAACAATTATTGTCCTAAATATGTCATTCTAGTTTTGATCACTGAGATTTTAAATGATGTAAAAGCTAGATATGAAGCTCTTTCATTTATGGATGGTTACTTTGGGTATAATAAAATCCACATGGCCCGAGAAAATGAAGAATATACAGCCTTCACAGCCCCTCAAGGTGTGTTTTTATATTGGGTAATGCCCATTGGATTAATGAATTTCACTGAAACGTTTCAACGTGCCATGTACCATATATTAAAACCCTTCTTAGGAAATTATATCCAATGTTATGTGGACGATTTGATGGTTAAATCCAAACAATTTTATGATAACTTGGATGATTTGGAGACCCTATTCAATAAACTTCAACAACGTAATTTGAAGATGAACCCCTAGAAATGTGCATTCAAGGTAACCTCAAGGAATCTCTCCGCCATCATTGTACACCATCATGGCATTGAATTTAATCCTATGAAAACAAAATCAATCGTTGGTATATCACCTCCTCAAAATTTGAAATTAATATGAAGACTCTAAGGACACTTGTCCTATATTTGGCTCTTTATCACCAATTTGGAAGGCACGTTTTTTCCCTTCACAAGATTAATAAAGAATGTAGTCACCTATAAATGGAATGAAGTCTGCAGAGAACCAGTTTATACCCTCAAGAATTATCTCTTTATTCCACCAGTATTAATGTCACCTGTTGAATGAAGACCTCTTATTTTATATGTGACATATTTAGAGCAATCACTAGGTGCCTTCCTTGCCTACAAGAATGATACTAGGAATGAAAACAGCCTTTAATATCTTATTCAAACTATTATTAATTTAGAAACTCATTATTCATGTATTGAAAAGATCTTCCTATAATTAATATTTGTTGTTCAAAAATTGAGGCACTACCTGTAGCATCATTAGGTCCAATTAGTGTATCACAATAACCCGCTCAAATTTATCTTCTGTCATCCTATTCTTATAGGGTGACTGACATGCTGGGAAGTTATTTTTCAACAGTTTGATATCTAGCTTGTGCCTCAGAAGGCAATAAAGGGCCATGATCTAGCCAGCTTCCTTGATGAAAACCCATCTATGGAAGATACATCATTGAATACTGAACTTCCTAATGAAAAAGTCTTCTCTATTCAAGAGAGTTCCCAAACATGGGGAATGTACATTGATGGTGCCTCCAGAAGTCCAATAGGGAAGAGAATGGAAACCCCGAAACTCAACAAAGTTTTGTTAGTAATTGTACTTATCTCCCCAGTAAAGGAATTCTTTCCTTATTTCTTCTTATTGTAAGAAGTTAGTACCAACAATGAGGCAGAATAACAAGCTCTCATAGCAGGCCTAGAATTGACACTTCAGGTGTAAGTAAATCACCTAAATTTAAAAGTTGATTCAGAGTTGGTAATCAAACAAATAAATGGGGATTATTACATCCAAAAAGAAGAGTTAATTTCTTTGTGTGATTACTTCAGGGGGTTAAAGGCTGAATTTCCCATAGATCTGACATTGTCCTATGTTTCGCGATCACAAAATGCCCAAGATGAAGCACTGGTTAATGAAGATACAACATTTGTAGATCTAAATATAGATTATAAAATCATCATTATAGCACATCTTCGTGTGTTATCACCTTTCATTCAAACTAGAATGAATGAAATTAATGAAATTATCCTTATTTCTGATCTATATGGTCATACGATGGGATGGAGAACACCCATCAGGGAATACCTTAAAAATAGAGTACTTATACCAGATACAGCTAAAAATGAATAGATTTGACAATGACCAACCAATTTTATTCATTAGGATAGTCCATACCAAAAGAAGATCCTCTACAAATGAGGCTTTGATGGAATCTTATTCAGGTGTATTGATGGAGAAGAAACTGCAGTTGTCATGAAAGAAGTACATTTGAAATCTTGTGGTGTTCACCAGTTTGGGCATAGGCTTTCTAATAAAATATGAAGTCTTGGATACTTTTAGCCTTCAATGTTGCAGGATGGAATCTATTTTACAAAGAAATGTAATCCATGACAAGTACAATCCAACATCATTCATCAACCCCCCAGAGTTACTACATAGAGCTAAATACTTATAGCCATTTTTCACATGAGGAATGGATGTAGTAGGGCCTTATCATCCTGTTACGGCTAAGCATTTAAAGTATATCCATACCAGTACTGATTTATTCACCAAATGGGTTGAGGAAATACCTCTCAAAGAATTTGGAGCTAAAATCATTGTTATTTTGGTCAAAACTAACATCATCACTAGATTTGGTGTCCCTCGTACTATATTGACGGACAATGGAACCAATTTCTATTATGTTGTGGTAAAAAAGTTATACCAGGAGCACAATATCAAATCCAACCATTCAAATTTCTATCATGAGACATCAAATGGATAGATATAAGATTTCAATAAGACCATATCAAATATACTCTATAACATGGTTGATAAAGATTAGAAGTCTTGGCCTGATAAACTTTTTCATGCTTTATGGAGTTAACAGACTACTACCTATACTTCCACCGAGGAAACCCCTTATTCATTTGTGTACAAAATAGAAGAAGTTTTTTTCAATTTAAATTCAATTTCCTTTACTCAAAGTTGCAATATGTGATCAGTTTTCTATTTATGAGAAGTCTCATAAACGGTTTGATGAGCTTGAATGATTAGTTGAAAAAATATTGCATACATTGCATCATTTTGATGTCTTTAAAAATAGAATAGCATGAGCCTTTAATAAGAAAGTTCACCTTCATTCATTTATTCAAGGAGAATTGGTATTGGTCATCTGGAATCCAATGATACCAGGAAAGAAACCTCAAAATCTTGAGCCAAAGTGTGAAGAACCTTATTCAATATATAAGATCTAATTGAATGGAGATTATTCATTAATATCAACCGATGGAAATCATATTAAAACTCCAACCAATGTGATATTATTAAAGAAATACTTTGTGTAATTGCACATATCATCATCACTACATGACTCTAAACTACACAACACAAGGTCCTAGTCACAAGGCGTTCAACTACATAACAACCACAAGCATCCATGTTGTATGACAATAAAATGTGTTGAATCTTTGTCATTATCGCACGATGTTAAACTTCATGACATAATTTGTCCTTGTTACATGACGTTAAACTATATAGATAATATCTTCTCTATTTGACATTAGAATCTTCCATATGAAAGCATCATTGACATCATTTCTACTCATTAGTGGAACATGAGTCCCTTTCCTCCTAATGTATGAGTCAAATATGCATAGGTAACTCATGTTAAGAACTATGTGTGGCTTGATTCTCATTCATATGAGATACTTAGAGATGACTAGATCTCCAATATTGGGCCCAGCCATAAGTAACACATGTTTTCCCTTTTCTTCTTCTTTATATAAACTACATCTATACAGAGTGCTCTTTTATGATACATGTGTTTATTTTCATACCATATTGTGTCTTAAATTTAATAATTCTTCTAGAATGTGTTAAAATCCCCCATCTCCCATGTCAAATTTGATTGGTGTTGGAAATGAATGCTTTAAGAACTATCTATGGATGGACTCTCATCTATATAAGATACAGAGGGATGCCCAGATCTCCAATCCTGAGCCCAACCACAAAAAAACCCCTTTTATTCTTTAAATAAGAATCAAAACCTGCATAGAGAATGTTTAAAGAACTACATATGTCTTGATTCTTGACCCCAATAAGAAAATTAGTGAGACTTAGTTTTTTTCCTTAGTCCAGCTAGGATATGTCTTTATTTTCACATCGGTTCATCTTCGTCCTTATTACATGTCGTTAAACTACATGGAAATCCAAGAACTACGTTTGACATGATTATAACTCCAACAAGATCAGTAGTAAGACCAAATCCTATGCCCTGGCTCAGCCATAACTTAATAATAATACCCATGTTCTTCACTTGTGTCATCATTGTGTTACAGAAGATGAATTTACTGCTCCTTGTTTCTCACACTGAGCATAGCTCACATGGGCTTAGGAATTGGGTAAAAAAAGATTCACTGTATAAATAAGGTGTCTCGATTTCTTATGGGGTTATCAATGGTCCTTACTGCATGACTTAAAATTGCACAGTACAATGTCCTCACTACATGACTCTAAACTGCATAGCATAATACTGATTCAAAGGAAACAACGAATGTCTTCATTTTTCATGGGAGTTAGATCTATGTAAAGGGATTCAAACTCCTGGCCAATATTGATTCAAATATTTCTCATGTGCATTGATAATTACCACTTCTATATGTCACACTCTTAATCTTGAATTTTTTTCAGATGTTATTAATCTTTCTTACGGTTTCTATTGATAGAGTTTCTAATATTTGTGAACTCTTTTGCTTGACTATGCAGTACATGCCCTTAGGTGGCCTTGCATAAGTTGCCTATATAACGGGCCTGTCAGTCAAAAGATGACACTATTTGGCTATGTAGTATATTCCCCAGTTGGCCCTGCATAATACATCCCCCATACTAGGTTTTTCAAATGATTGTAATTTATTTCTTGGTTATAGTGTCTCTATCCCCTTAAAAATTTGACAAAAATATACAAAAATTTGTATTTTAAAATGGTCATTCATGTATATTTGTCCCATTATCTTTATCTCAATGTGAAAGTCTTCAAGACCATGGTTTACACATTTCACTATCTATGTGTTCAATGAAATATGAAATAAACTTAGAATCACTTGGCCACATATCATATATTGCTTCTATTTTTGGTCCTAGTTTTATTACCTAAAACTACAAACAACATACTTCCCATGTTTGGGTCAGACCTTCATAGAAGTCCTATTCTTCTAGTATTTTGGGAATCATGATTGGAAATACTCTCTCCATATTCATGTACATTTATTCATAAAACAAACTATATGCTTTGGAAAATATAAATCTCCATAAACATTCTTCAGTTTTTAGCAATAGAATGTCAAACTTCTGAGATCTCTTTTTTTTTACTATGCAGTACATGCCCTTAGGTGGCCTTGCATCAGTTTCATACATAATAGAAGAGTCAGTCAAAAGATACCACTATTTGGATATGTAGCATATGCCCTAGTTGGACCTGTATAATACAACCCTCATAATGGGTATTTCAACTAATGGTAACTTAATTATTGGAAAAGACATCCTCCAATTCCTTTATCCCTTTTCCATATCATTATTCAGATCCATAAATTCCCAAATCACAGTTTACAATTTCCCCTTAAATATTTGAATTTGATAGTATGTTTATAAAAAACATATCAAGAAATTGGGAGAGTCTCATACTTTTGGTGAAAGCTAAAGACCTTAAATTAAATCCACATAATGTACTCACAGCATGACTTAAAACTTCATACAAAACATCCTAACTACATGACTTAAAACTACATAGTACAATGTCCTCACTGCATGACCTAAAACTACATAGTATGATATCAGAAATTCCCCTTCTAATTTTTTTACCATTCCTCAAACACCAAATTTGTGTAGAAGTGGTTTTGCTATTCATGAAATTTGTTGGCATAGATAACCCTTTATTCTTAAAATCCCTTTCCTTGAAAAAACCACACAATGTGGTCCTGAGTCACCCAAATATTTTTTTACCTTGCTTATCAACAATAAAATGATAAATACCTAATAACTCTTTTGCTCGAGTATACAGTACGCTCCTTTAGGTGGCCTTGCATAAAAGTTTCCTACATAATAGGCATGTCAGTCAAAATATACCACAATTTGGATATGAATCATATGCCCTAGTTGGCCCTGCATAACACAACCCCCATAATGGTTTTTTCAAATAATGGTAACCACTTTCTTGGAAGAGACTTCCTTCATGTTTATAAAAGTTTTAGATTTGGTAAATATAAAAATCATGACTCAAGATTCCCCTTGGAAATATTTAAATAATAATAGAGCAATTATTATCCACTGAGTATTATCTGGGATATAAATTCAAAATATATGGTTAAATCTATTTGACCTTAAACACTATCCCTTTTTAGTCTGACATGCATGACTCAAAACTGCCTACAAAAAGGGACATGGTACTCACTAGATTGGAAACCTATAAAGGCCACTCTAGATAAAAGTCGAGTCCTTGCTCACTAAATGTACATTTTTTGTATAGTTTAAGTAATATTGAGCAATAAAAGTCAAAAGAAACAATGTATGTAGTGTTGTCCATATGACCCTATCAATATTCAGACTATGCTCGCTATGCCCTACAGCTTAGGAAAAAATTTGAGCATCCTTCCAAACTTGAAATAGTTCCAAATCTAACCAAATGATGATGGAATGCATAAATATTCCCTACATTAACCTTATAATAATATTCTTTTCATTCTAAATTAATTAAATTCTAAAGGGGGGATTTTGTAGACCTAATGAAATGTGATTCATGAACTTTTCCATAGAGTGAAGATATGATTCTCACATAGAAAAAAAATTTCAAGTATGAGTAAATATATTTTCACCATGAAGGAAGAAGATGTAGGCTGGATTTATATGTGCCAAAATACTACTCCATACTGATGGATAAGTGGAATGATTCCCCCATCTCGAAGTAGGCGGTGGATTTCCAAAATCGATGATGAAAAGGTTTTGACACATTAAATTCAATATCCATGTTTCTTCCAAGAAGACATGGTGTATTTACCACCACAATAAGTGTAGAACTATTCAAGACCTTTTATTTAACTTGTCACGGAGCCCAAATAGTCTTACAGATCAAAAGTTATGGCACTCTGAAGAAGGATAAATTTCATAAAGGGACCTACATTGATGACCTGCATGGAGGACCTATGTGGAGGACCTACGCGGAAATATAATTTCTACACCCCTACACAGTGGACATATGCGACAGACCGGTAGAGAAAACTTCTCTTAAACCATGCCCCCTACATGACTATAAATAGGACCCCTGGGCTCCCCATTTCAAATACAAATAAAGTTGAAAGACTCCCTGAAGCTCCTATTGTGTAGCTCTTTCACCCAGATCCCTCAAATTGTCTCTGGTAGCTCTCTAAAAAAAGGAGAAAAGAGATAATTAAATTGTATAAGAATGTTTTGAAAGTCATTAAAAAGTTTTAAATAGGCTTGGTTCCCCTATGTGAAATATATTCTTCAGTCATCATAAAAACCTCTACGGCACACCAGCACGGTACAACTGCGTGGTGAAGCAACGCCAGATACCTACACGACACACTTGCGTGAATTACCTAAGCAGAAGAACTTGGTATAAGGCATACATAACAAATTAAATACCCTCTTTAAATAAATTCATTATAGGGTATCTCCTTCCTTGGTTCCCATATATAAAAGGGACTAAGTTGAATCCTCTACCAAAAACTCCGAATTTATCAATCCCTTTGGAAAGGCACATCAGTGTGTATACTATTTAGGTTCGTATTTCTGCAGTCAGAAGTTTCACACATATGTTTCACAGTGGGGTTAAGATTCCTGGAGTGTCTGTGGGTTTGTATATCCGTAGTCACAGGGAAATTTATTCTAGGAATAGTGCTGGGAAGATCTCAGTTTGGAGGATTAGGGTTTGGGTCCTGATCTCTCCCTTCTCAAAGACCCAGAAACTCAGGTCTCTATTAGGGAAGGTACATTTCACACGAAATTTTCCTTTTGAAGAAAGGAGAAGTATCCTTCTTCTACCAGGATAAACATTAGGGCATCCATCCTAGTGTTAGACACTATCATTCATCCCTCATTCTTTTCGTTGGGTCCTTGTCCAATATAAAGAGAACTGAGGGAGGGCTCTTCACCTCGCAACCTTCCACCAGCATAGGAGGAAAAGTTTGCATGCCTTTGATGAATCTTTGAAATCCTCTTGTTTTTCACACCGAGCATAAATCAAATGGGCTTAGATATTTCTCAGGGTCACAACACTTGAACTAAATATGAACTATGAGAACTCTGATTCTTGTTCAAATCCGGATACGTAGGACACCTTCTTGAAGGCCCGAGATTAAAAAGGTACCCTTCCAAAAAAAGATTCACCCAATCATGTCCCTTTAAATGGGAAAATCTTATGCATAATTCCCAACACAATGACCTAAACTATGAGAACTATAATTAAATTAAAACTATGATATGCATGAATTATTTTTAGGTCCCGAGGTCATTGGATATCCTCTTAAGGAATCCAACCCTAACTCCCTTAATCTGTGCATCTTCCTTAGGAGTGAGCCGCAAATTAAACCCCCAAATCATAAATGAATCCTTTTCTGGAAGTAATCCCAAACTCATTTCCCTCAAAGGACTATACTCTTCTATGAGACTTATCAAACTACATCGGCTTTTACTCCCATCCACATGGGATATGTAGTTAGCCTCCATGAGGTTCAAACCGAACACTTCAAATTAACCTTGTTATCCTTGAGCCATATTCCTAATAAGGTCTAATTTTACTTGAAAATCCATATTCACTCCAAATTCCTTGGTATTCTTCGATATAAGTCCCACACAAAACATTGAAAAATAACCTTTTTCTTAGATGTCCTTACCACATGACGTTAAACTGTATGGTTAGGTCCTTATCAAATAACATTAAAAGGTATGATGTGTCCCACTAAGTAGCACCGAACTACGAGGGTTCTGATTTATTTCACAAGGATACATAGGTAGCCCATTATATGGGTACAATCCCAAAATAAAAAAGAAACATCAGTCTCCCTAGATGACAATAAATTCTTGATTTCCCCACTGAGTGTCTTAAAAACTAGTATCATCATAACGATGATTATAATAATCTCTAAATAGTCCATGATAAGATACCATTGATGGAGAACCTAGAATACAATCAAATAAATCTATTAATGAAGAACGTCAAATACATACAGATGATTCTAATGCTTACACCTGTTAATAAGTGATTGTATATTCCATGGGAAACTAATGTTATACTTGGAAAATTAAAAAATATTCCTAAAAAAATCTTAAATTTATAAAGAGAGTCCCAAAGAAGTCAATAGTTCTCCACAAAATGGTTTTATGAGTCCAAACTCCAATACTCTCGACCAATAGACATTCCTAAGTATCGTAAAGTTCAAACTTATTGAAAACTTACCTTTTGAAAGCAGTTCCCTTTTGGATAAAGAATTTTTGGGTGTTTCTGGTTCCATGAATAAATCTAATGGAAACCACCCAGAAGTAGTGATTCTTAAAACTAGAACCCATGTTTCAAGGAACTACGAAACAGACTCTAAAAAACTTTAGACCACCTAAAAGTAAAATAGTCCCTTAATTACTCGAAAAAATGACTCACCAAAGTTGGAATTTGGAGGGGTGTAGCTTCCGTTGTGTGAGATATACTTTGACTTCATTCATCTTTAGCATGATAAATTATATTACCATGATCTTCTTCCATGATATGTAACATAAACACAAACCCACACGAGGAGAAACACACATAATGATAAACACACAATCACACATGTGAATACACACACACACACACAAATGTACACACACACACACACAATATGTACACACTCATACACACAGGGATACACACTCACACACACAATATGTACACACTCATGAACACAATGATGCACACTCACACACATAAGATACACGCAATCATGCACACAAGGTTACACAATCACATACACAAGATATACATGCTCACACACATAAGTATACACACTAACCCCCACAAGGATACACACTCACACATTTAAGATATCCACACTCATGCACACAAGGATACACATTCACAAACACACGATACACAAACTCACACGCACAATTATGCAAACTCACACATGCAATATATATATACATACACAAATAGAGAGGGATACACACCTATAGTTATTTTTACTTATTTCCCACCACCATCAACACTCATTTAAAATACCACACTCTTATGAAATCTAATACATTGTTTGGGAAGATCATGAGAAACCAATCCTTCCCAAATAAATATTGTGTTGGGGGATGGTTTACACAACCTTTTGAGTGGTAAAGAGGTTAACAAATGACATAGGGTGGAAAAGAGGGTAGATAAAATGTATAAATGGTGTAAAATGGTTGATGGTTGTAATAAAATGGGGTTTTCCTGATTATACATGATAAGAAAGATTAATAAAAATATGAGAAAAAATGATATTAGGATGATGTAAAATGATGTATAAAGTGATGTATGGAAATAAAATGTTCTAGTAATGTAAATAAAAAACAACTGTATTTGTTTTTTTAAATCTCCAAAAAAAAATTCTTATTGTTTTAAAGAATAGAATATTGAATAGAGAGTAAGTAATTTTTTATATCTCTCAAATAAAGGATATTATTTTTTTTTTAATCACAAAACCATGAGTTTATATAATTTTATTTTTTATGGATACATTTTTTTCAAGGTAAAAGTACATATCAAAAAATAGAATATGAATTAAAAATAGAATTAACTAGTGATGGAATGGAGGATGACCAAAGAAACCAAGGATCATGTACCATACAAGAACCAATGACCCAATAAATGGACCAAAAAAAGTGACCAAGAGACTAAGAACACACCACCACAATGAAAACATAGAAAAACTCCCTGAAAGGAAGCAACATAAAAAATAGCAGCACATAATCCAAAAAAGAATTATAACCCAAAGAATTAAACTGCAATGAACAATGTAACTAGTGCCACAAGACCCCATAGAGTGCACAAGAACCATCATGAAGATTAACTTGTAACCAAAAACACATGATCCATGAAAATAATCCCCCTCTGAACCAAAATAAGAAACCACAACAACTCTAGGCACCGAATCGAAAATTACAAAGAATGACAACACTGTCAAGAACTGAAGACGAACCAAAAAAGAAACAATAACTCCCCCAAGGAGAAGAAAAACATATGAATTCACTCACACACTCACCACTGCTCGTGCATGCAGAAACTCGCACATAAACCCACATACACACCACCATCCACACACGTGAACAAACAAAAACACTAAAATAAAAAATCACAAGAAAACCCCACACTATCCTACACCACCCAACCAAAAGAACCTCCACAGGAACTAGACATCCATCCAAATCACCGGCAACCAACTCCATAACTCTCCTAGAAGTTCCCCTAAAATATGCCCAACCCAACCCTCTCATCCACACAATAGAACCAACCACTACCCAAACCTACACCCTAATTACCCTACTGCCGACCCCACCCCACCACTATCACATCCTTCTAGGAGAACCAACAGCCCACCAAAAGCACCCCAAAACTAAACCAGCCCCAACACCCACCTGTCAATAAGAACATGACAACCCCGGAGAAATATGATACCCTATAATTCCATAAATCCCGATCTATGATAACATTTAGAACCCTACACATGATCCATGAACATTCAGTATCCCATAAAAACCACAATAACACCAAGACCCTAGCATCCACCAACTCTAAAGACTGCCTACCAGCTCCAACCCTAAGCCACATACAACCAACAATAACATCAAATGAGGATACAACCCACACAAAAAAAATCAAGTACCATGAAGGAAACCAAAAAAAAATCCATCAATAGAATCCATCTAGAAAATCCCAATAAGAACACAAGAAACATAGGACAATAAAATAATCTATTATACCCAAACAAAACCATAGCTAGAACCAACCAACATCATCCAAATAGAAATATACCACCCCTGAAGCCAAAACCAACACCAACCACAACATACACATACAACCAGACCCTGTAAAAAAGAAAACAGAACCAATAAGTAGTAAGAACGTTGTACACCTTCAAAAAAACACCTAAGATTTTGAAAACAATCAAAACAGCTAGCCCCAAACAATATCCCACACCATTCATTCAATCCCAACAAAAGAAATAGGTTAGAATTCATTTCCAAGAAAGAATAATGTAAAATTTGAACTATGTACCATATCCTAATTAGCTCCATTATTAGGGAAATTCTTTTATGAGGATATCATAGAACACCACAATGTCTCCAATATAGGAAAAAAAGATACCGACAATGTGATAAGGAGAGACATGCATGCTAGAAGTTCATTCCTTCCAATGGAGATAAACAAGAGTATCCACTCCCATCGTACCAAAACATGAAATATTTACTCACAATCAAATCCAATACACCAAAAAATAATAACAAAAAAAGAGTAATTCAAACAAACAAGGAATGAATGACTCAAAAAAGATATCCATGACTTCCTAAAACCCCACTGTTGAAAAACATTGATCCATGACCATAGAATCAGATTCAAAAATAAATCATATTTTAGAAAAATAAATAACCCTATGTTTTAATCTACCTTGAGTAGGCATCCAATGTAGAATAGTTAACAACAAAATGAACGTAATATTGGAAGGAGTATACCTATTCCAAACCAGGTATCACTAAGGAACCAAGGAAAACTTCATCTAAATATTATCTTGAGAAAACTGGACAGGGAGTCCATGATATGTGGCCCATAAAATACTATTAAAACCTCCACATCCTTCAACAATCATAAGGATATCATGAATAATATCCCACAATTTAGAAAAAATTTCCAGATGCAGATTCCAATTCCTGTTGGAAATAATATAAAAGATAATATCAGAATAGGAAAGATTCGAGTACTAGATGATTCAATTAACAATGGAGGAATAAATTCATCACCTAGGAAGACATGATCTAAACCAAAGAGAGATATAAGAACCAATCCCAATTGAGAAGGAGATACAACCTTATAGAAACTCTGGAATACCCTATAACTTCCTCAACATTAAAAAAAATCCATGGAAGTTTGTCCTCCCAAAATTGGCATTGTCCATGTAGAAAAATACATTCCTGATCCACACATATTTGAGAATAATAAAAATAACATAAGTCCTAGACATGTTTAAACATCACAACATTATTCCAATCCTCAACCCTTTTTATCCCGAAACCCCCTTCCTTCTTAGTGATAACCACTAATTCCCAAGCACCCATATACCCTGAAATAGAAAGTGAAGGACCCTTCTGGAGGAACCTCACAATCCAACCATCAATATATTTTACCTCTTTATTTGAAAATATAAAATTGTAGTACTAGTAAGCTTTCTATTTAATCAAAATGGACTAAACAAGATGCCACTAGCCTGTAAAGGAAAGAAAATTATTCATCAAAACTGTAATTATATTGGTAATACTATAAAATAAAATGGAGCACTTGAATATATGATCTTATTGGTTATCATAGGAACCCCAAAGTTGAAAAGTGGAAAAGAACCACGGAAAATACCCATAGATACACCAATACTGTCTTGGTCCTCAATATAAATTCTTTTTAATAACATCCAAGACTTCGAGAGGTTTATAAACAACCCAGATATGGAAGAAAAAAAATTCCATACCATGATTTAGAACCAAACCATCATCCAATTTTCCAAACATGAACAACATAAGATCATCCAAAAAAAGGTGGAAAGTTTCCATCTTAACACATATACAATGAACTTCGAAGGATCTAGAAGTCGAAATGAATTATTGAAGAATATAGAAAAAAAAGTTATATATAAACCACAAAGGGAAAGGGAGAGAGTGAGTCCCCATGTCACATCCCAATATTTATTAAAAAACCCATGAATTATACCATTAATATTGATAGAAAACATATGATAAGATATTCACCTCCTAATCCATGTTGAGAGTCTTCTAGGAAACCCCATAAGGTCCAGTGCATCCCTTAATAATTCTCAATGAATTGAGTAAAAATTATTAAATTAATAAATTCTAAAGTCAATGTAAGGAAACCTAAATTCAAGATGATAAAAATGAATCACCTATTGTGTAATTAAAATTCTATTAGAGATACGTCTACCATGAATAAATGAATGATGTGCCTTATTAATACAATTAAGAAGAATCCTTCTTAATCCTGCCGAAATGATCATATAATTTAACTTATTGATAGTGTAACAATATCATATGGATTGAAATTCCAAAAATGGAACTAGAGTTACGGACCTTCAGGATCAATGAAATAATAGGCCCATTATCTTTACAGAGAAACTTACCATATCTGAAAAATTCCAACACTTTCTCAGTGACATCGGGACCAACAACCATCCAAGCCTTTTGAAAAAAGGAATTAAAACCTTCAGGTCCTTGTGTTTTATTAGGACGTGGAAATAAAAATGAACGACCAATATACTCAAGTTATATAGAACTATCCAACAAGTCAAAATCAATCTAATTAGTGGTATAGGATAAGAATGGTTCCAAAATCAATCTTTCAGCATAAGACACAACATGAAGAGTCCCAATTAGGATTGGAATAAAATCAAAAAAATCATGAATGATCTCCATAGGATTAGAAATAATTGAACCTTAATCTCTATTAAGTAATACCATCTTGGTATAGATAAATATAGCCTTCACATAGATTAGAAAATAATAATTAAAATCCCCCTCCATAATCCATTAGACTATATATTTTTTCTTAGTGGAGAGAACATTCATAACGGTCAAGGCCATCAACCTTTATTTACACCTTAAATCCATATGAATTATATCGTTAGAGTTACCAATAAAAATAGAGGAAACATGGAAATCAGAAAGCACGTATAAAATCAAAGAAATTTCATATTTGTTCTAAATAGAAACAAGGGTGTGGAACTCGTGAAGGGACAACTTAACATTCTTAAGTTTTTTATAGACCTAGAATATTTGTCTGCTGAAAATTCTAGTGCTTCAAGATAAGGGAAATGATAAGAGAAACCCACCATACTCATCCCAATGATTGAAAAATTTAAATGAAAACTTTGATAAATTAATACCTTCATCATATCTAATAAAAATAGGTTTGTGATCATATAAGATAAACAAAAGACAGTCTACCACTGAAGAAGGATATCTGGAAAACCATGAAGAATTTATGAAAGCTATATCAGGATCCCTCAACTCGCCCATATTACCCTTCCTCTTATAAAATATAATGCTATAGCAACTCAGATATTCTATATTCTCACCAACATTTCTAGAGTATCATTCCTCCATATAAGAAAACAAATCCATCAAACCTCCAACTCTGTCATCAAGGTACTTAACTACATTAAAATCTCTAATAAGGATACAAGGTTCTAAAATACCAAGAGTATCATGACTAGAAATAATCTCCCAAAGCATTCTATGATCAGATATAGAGTTCAACCCATAAAAATGAAACCAAACAATAAAAATCCACCTTAACAGCCTGAACCATGCATTCAATGGTTGGGGAGTCTCTAATTGGGGTTTAATAATAAAAATTTCAGTATTCTAATCAATGGAATATGAAAAGAAGTAGAATAATAATTATTAGAGAAAAATTGTAACCCTATATAATATTCTTTATAGTGGAATCCAATGAATCACTCCTAATACAAGTCTCCATTAGCCCCAAACAAGCTAACTTGTTAGAAAAAATGCAGTCACGCACCTCCCTATACTGTTTTGAGGCCCCTAACACTTTAGACACCAAAATTAAACATGATTGGAAGGAGGAATCAAAGATCCATCTAATATGGGACCAATTTGATTAGAACCCACTAAGAGTATCTCTCATCAACCTTAAGAAGTTTATCCCATAGTGGATTACAACTTTTGATAGATGAGGAAGGACTAAATTGATTAGGAGGGTTCGAAAAAGGATACCCAACCAACCTATCTCTAGGAGAAAGTTGTAAATTAGGGTTGGGGAACACTAGATTGGGAATAAAATTATCCATTACTTTAGATGGAAATGACACTACAGGAGTGAGGGAATTGATAAAAATAGAAACCAAGAGAGAACCTTCACCAGGGGGATCACCTTCACTAGGGAGAACCTCCAAGGGATAACTAAAGGGATTTCAGGTAGGAATATAGTATTCCATACCAATCTAATGTGAGATGCTTAGAGTGGCTCGATCTTCACAGCATAGGTTAGCCGAAGGATAATGTGGTTCAGTGATAAGTAGAGGATGATGGGTATGGATAGTAGAAGCAAGTAGGCAACCAACACTATATAAAGCGTGACCTGCTACTTAGACAACACACATAATAAGATATGTGATGTACAATCCAAACCAGAATGCACTTTGGTTGAGGCATAAAATTAGGGGCTTTACAATCTTGGATCACTAATCTACATTTTAGATTGACAAGGCAAGAATAAAGAATGGAAGGGTAAGAATGTAATGATCCTCGTAATAGAGAAAATAAACTCACAATGTTTCAATGATGAAAACTTTAATGAGAATAAAATTCCATGTGGTGGATATTTATAGTTAAGGGTTGACACAGTAGGTCAAGGGTCAAATAACCTAAATGCAAAAACCCTATTACTATCATGACCCCTTAAATTTAAAAATATAAAGTCTAACAATGACTTTTTGGAAAAGTAACACATGTCTTTCCCACCATATCATACTATATTAGATTTTGAGTAACCATCCCATCATATTTTACTTTGGTATCCAAATATTCTATTCTAAAATCTCTATATGGGTAGGGCTTCCAAAATTCATGCATCCATGTGGACCAAGATTAAAACATAATTTTTGGGATTGGATAAGTGAGAAAATAGGCCCATTTTCTCCATCCATGCATAGTGAGATCCATTGGGCCTTTAATGTTGTGATATGGTTTCACGTTGTTGATATCAGCCTCTTTAATCTCCCTCACATCACCGGGATTACAAATCAAATTTCTCCTCTTGGCAAATTACTCGGTGTCTTTGACATGGTTCTCATCACCATAAAAACCCTAAACACCCACAAAAACCCTAACAACTACTAAAAGCTCTAAAAACCCTTAAAACCCCTAAATTGTTAAAAAAACACTAGAAACCATTAAGCTCCTAAAAAACTAAAAAACCTTAAAACCCAAAAAAAACTATAAAACCCTCAAATCCATAAAAACCATAAAACCCTAAAAACAATAAAAATTTAAAAAAACCTAAAGATCCATGAAAACATAAAGAACCATAAAAACCATGAAAACCCCCTGAAAACCATAAAACCCCCTAAAAATATTAAAAATCAAAAAACACTAATAACTTTAAAATGCTTATAACCCCTAAAAATGTTTAAAAACTATAAAAATCCTTAAAACCGTAAAAACTCAAAGTAACTGCTAAAACCTATAAAAAACTGTAAAAACACAAAAAAACACTAGAAACCATATAAAAACTTGAAAACCCCCAACAAATCCTCAATATCACTAAAAACACTTAAAACTCTAAAAACCATAAAAAATATAAAAAATACTTAAAATCCCTAAAAATGTAAAAAACATATAAAACCCCTGAAAACAATAAATGCCTCTAAAAGCCTTAAAACCCCTAACAACCCATAAACCACTTAAAAATCCCTAAAAAATAAAACCCCTAAAACCCCCTAAAATTTTAAAAACATAAAAAAACCCAAAACCCCCCAAAAAACAAAAAAAATACCCAGAACACCTAAAAAACCGAAAAATCCAAAAAAAAACCTTGAAAGCCCAAAAACCACTCAAAATCCCTAAAAATCCTACAAAATTAAAAAGCAATACAAAATCCCAAATAATCCTTGCAAATATAAAACACCCACAATTTTTTGGAAAACCCCTAAAAACCATAAAAACCCATAAAAATTGTAAAACCTCTATAATAATCTTAAAAACCCACTAAAACTATAAGATCCCTTAAAACCCCTAAAATGCTATGACCCTATAAAAACCCATAAAACAATAAGAAACTCAAAAAAAAACTAAATATGAAAAAGTCCCTAAAAACCCTTAAACCCCATAAAACCCCTAAAAGCCAATAAAATCTCTCAAAATCCCTACAACCCTAAAAAATATTAAAAACCAAAAAAATCCTAAAAAAATACCTAAAATGTAAAAAACTCTAAAAACGTGAAAAAACCATGAAACCCATAAAAACCATAAAAACCCTAAAAGACCATAAAAAACCTAAAAGTCTATAAAAACCCTAAAAGACCATAAAAACCTAAAAGTCTATAAAAACCCTAAAAACCCCCTAAAAGTTCCAAAAACCCTTAAACCATGATAAACATTTAAAATTCCAAAAATTCTTCAAATGCCTAAAAACACAAAAATAACCCTAAAATCCCCAAAAAAACCAAAAAAAACCCTTAAAACCCCATAAAAACCCTCAAAATCCATAAAAACTCTGAAACCACCTAAAATTTATAAAAATCATAAAAATCCATAAAAATCAATGAATATTTAAAATACCCTAAAACCCCCGAAAATCCAGTAAAAACCATAAAACCCCTAAAAACATTAAAAACCAAAAAAACACATAAAATCACAAAAACCAAATAAATTAATAGATACCCTAAAACCCTTAAAAACATTAAAAAACTATAAAAACGCAAAAAAACTAAAAAATCCACAAAAACAAAAAACAAATAACACCCCAAAAACCCAAAAACCACTGAAAAAACTAAAACCCCATAAAAATCTCTAAAAAATCTAAAAAATTAAATAAACAAATTCTTTAAAATACCTAAAAATACATGAAAACAAAAAAACCCTAAAAGCCCGGAATTTCCC
The DNA here is from genome assembly GCA_963277665.1 of Viscum album. Lineage (NCBI taxonomy): Eukaryota > Viridiplantae > Streptophyta > Magnoliopsida > Santalales > Viscaceae > Viscum > Viscum album. The sequence continues at coordinate 1,321,012,484 of OY728157.1, forward strand.
CCAAAACACATAAAAATTCCTAAAAACTTTAAAACCCATAAAGGCCATAAAAATCCTAAAAAATAATTAAAAATTCTAAAAACGCTTATAACCAATAAAACATTAAAAAACTATAAAAAACCCTTAAACCCAATAAAAACTCAACAAAACCCTAAAACCCAAAAAAATTATTTTACAATCCTAAAACCCCCAAAAACTAAAAAACCATATAAACCTCCAAAATCCCTAAAAACTTTTTAAATAAAAGAAACAATAAAAATCATAAAAAATCCCTAAAAATACATAAAAACATAAAAAAACCCTAGATATCTGGAATACGATAAACACCCTTAGAAACCTTAAAAACCTTAAAACCCATAAAAACCAAAAAATGCACTGAAAACCTAAAAACTCTTAAAAATCATAACAACATTGAAAAATATAAACCATATAAACCACAAAAAATTAAAATAACCTAAAACCCAAAAAAACATAAAGACCCTAAAAACCACAAAACCCTGAAACCCCTAAACCCTCAAAATCCCAAAAAAAACATTAAACCCCATAAATACCACAAAAATAAAAAATACTAAAAATTCATCAAAACATAAAACCCCTAAAAACATAGAAAACCCCCAGAAACCCATAAAAACCTATAAAAACATTAAAAACCCTAAAACCCTAAAAACCCCTAAAAACTCTAAAAACCCTTACAACCCCTAAAACATTAAAAAAAATTAACCCTAAAAAACTCAATCCCCCCCCAAAAAAATCCTAAAAACCATAGAACTCTAGAAACCCAAAAAACCCAAAACACCTTAAAATCTCTTAAAACCCTAAAAACTCTGAAAATCCTAAAAAAGAAAAATTGTCCATAAAAATACCTAAAAACTAAAATAACCCTAAAACAATAAAAACCCATAGAGTTTCATAAATCTCTAAAAAAACATTAAAACCCTAAAAATTGATAAAACCTTAAAACCACTAGAAACTCTAAAAACCCATAAAACCCCTAAAACAATAAAAAACTCTTAAAAGTATTAAAAACTCTAAAAACTAAAAAAAAAACCAAAAAACCCAAACCCATAAAACACCTAAAAACCTTTGAAAACCATATACCCAACAAAATCCCAAAAACCTTAAAACCCTTGAAACCATAAAAATCCTAAAATATCACTAAAAATCCCCCAAAACATAAAAACCCATAAAAACCGTGAAACCCCCTTTGAAACTATTTAACCCCCTAAAAACCATAAAAATCCCTATAACTAATAAAACCCTAAAACCCACTAGAAACACTAAAAACCATTAAAACCACTAAAAATGTTAAAAAACTCTAAAACCCCTTAAAAACCCCTTAAAAACTCAAAAAACTAAAAAAACCCTAAAAAAATAACCCATCAAAACCCTAAAAATATTTAAAAACCCTGAAAAATACTATAAACCCTAAATCCATTGAAAATGTTAAAAAATAATAAACATCTTAAAATACTAAAAAACCCCTAAACCTCTTGAAAATGTAAAAAACCTAAGAGGGATAAAAACCCAGAAAACCATAAAAACAACAAAACATTAAAAACCCCTAAAACACCACAAACCCTCTAGAAACAACTAAAAACACAAACAATCCGTTAAACCCATAAAATTTTTAGGAAACTCTCAGAACCCTTAAAATTTTAAAAAATCAAAAAACATAAATAATTAAAAAATTCATAAAAACCCTGAAAAACATTGAAAACCTTCAAAATAACTAATAATACTAAAAACCGTAAACACCATAAAAATAATTAGAAAGAACTAAAAATCCCTAAATATGTAAAAACCCTTAAAAACCATGAAAACCTCCCAAAAAAATTAAAAACCCCTAAAAACCTAAAAAACAAAAATTCCATAAAAAACCTATTACCAACTAAAAACTCTAATAATCCTTTAAAACCCTTAAAATTTTAAAAAAACTCTAAAAAAATCTTAAACCCCTAAAAATAAAAACAATACCAAAAACCCCCGAAAAACCCTAAAAACAAAATAAAAACACCTGAAAACAATTAAAACAATCAAAATCCATAAAAACCCTAAAACTCCTAAAAACCACAAAAATCCTAAAAATCCCTAAAAATCCTTGAAAACATAAAATAAAACAAAAAACCTTGAAAAACCCTTGAAATCCATTTAAACATTTAAAATCCTTAAAAACCCTAACACCCATAAAACCCTTAAACCACTAAAAACAATTAAAACCTATAAACCCCTATTTAAAAAAATACAAAAAACATAAAAACCCAAAAATATACAAAAAAAACCAATGAACCCAAAACCTATAAAACCCTATTTTGGGGTCTTTTGCATTTTGGTTGTAAAGGGTTTTTGGGTGTCTGTCATTTGACCCCTCCCCTCCCTTGTCTGTTGTGTCTCTTTTTTTTTCTTTTTAATAAATTTTGGGAGGCCGAGAATAGCCCGACCATCGCATCTTCCTTGCCTAAAACTTTAAAAAACCTTGAAACCTATTAAAACCCGAAATTTTTTCTAAAAACCCTAAAAACCATAAAATTCCTAAATATCCATTAAAATCCCTAAAATCGTAAAAAACTCTAAAACCCTGAGAAACCCCTAAAAACCAAAAACCCCTTAAAAACCTTAAAAACCATAAAAACCCATGAAAACCTAAAACCCACCAAAAACTCTCAAAACCCATAAAACCCCAAAACATTTAAAAATTATAAAAAACCATTAAACCCCAAAAAACTCAAAAAAAACTCTATAACGCAAATATACCATAAAACAATGATAATAATAAAAAGCATAGAAAATCCATGACAATGTAAAAAAATTTAAAAACATAAAAAACCCCTAAAAATAATAAAAATGCCTAAAAACCATAAAAATCAATAAATCCCCCTAAAAACCTTAAAAACACCAAAAACTCTAAAAACCCTTTGGCCCTCGAAAAATTTTCAAACAACACAAAACCCATAAAACCCATCAAAACTAAAAAATCACTAAAATCACAAAAACCATATAACCATAAAATATTAAAAATACCAAAAAACCAAAAAAACCATAAAAATACTAAAAAATACTTAAAGTCCCTAAAATAAAAAAAAACCCAAAATCCTTGAAATCCATAGAAAACATTAAAAAACCCTTAAAAACATTAAACCCCCCCCCCCTAAAACAGATAAAACCCCTAGAACCCTACTAATAACTCTAAAATCCCTAAAACCCTATAAAATGATAAAAAACTATAAAAAACCTTCAAAACCATAAAATATTCAAAAAACCATACAACCCAAAAAGACATTAAAACCCATGAAAAATAAAAAAACATAAAAACATAAAAACCACTAAATCCCCTCAAAATAGGTAAAAATCCTAAACATGCCTAAAAAAATAAAATCCTAAAAATCCCTAAAAATCCCTAAAAATATAAAAAACCCAAAAACTTTGAAGAACCCCTGAAAAACATAAAAACCCAAAAAAACCCATAAAAAACATAAAAATTAATAAACACCCATATACCAGTAAAAACTAAAAAATCCTTAAAATCGCTTAAAAATCAAGAAAGCCCCATAAAACCCAAAAGATCATAAAAACACTAAAAACCATAAAACACCAAAAACCCCTAAAAACAATAAAAATCCCTAAATACTATAAAAAACTCTAAAACCCTAAAACCCCCTAAAAATTATAAAAACCCCTAAAAACCATAAAATCCCTAAAAACCCATAAAACACATAAAACCACTAAAATCACTAAAAACCCTTGAAACCCCTTAAATTTTAAAAAAGGATAAAACCTATAAAAAAACATAAAAATCCCAAAAAAACCCAAAAACCCAGAAATACTATAAAAACCATGAAAACCCTTACAACCCTAAAATCACATAAAAAACCTAAAAACCCCTAAAAATAAAAAAAAATCCTAAATAACCTATAAAATCACTGAAAATGTAAAAAACATAAAAACCATGAAAAACCCCTGCAATCCATAAAACCCCTAAAACCCGAAAAACTCTAGAAGCCACTCAAAACTAAAAAACCCCATAAAACCCCTAAATATTGAAAAAAATTATAAAACACATAAAAATCCTAAATAGGGTCTAAAAATCAAGGAAAACATAAAAACCCTAAACTACCCCTTAAACACAAAAAATCTCAAAATCCTTTAAAAACACTAAAAACCCATAAAAACCCTAAAAATACTTAAAATTATAAAAAAACCTTCAATCCCCTAAAATTGATGAATTTTTTTTTAAAACCAATAAAATCATAAAAGACTAAAAAACCATAAAAAATACAAAAAACCCCAAATAACTAAAAAAACCAAAAAAATGAAATACCCTAAAAATCTGAAAAATCTCTAAAACACCTAACAATTATAAAAATCATAAAAATCCAAAAAATATTTCATATTACCTAAAAATGTAAAAATCCAAAAACCTTAAAAACCCCTTGAAAAAACTAAAAACCCGAAAAACATAAAAAGACTAAAAACCTTTTAAAACCTAAAAACCCACTTAAAGTATAAAACCCCTAAAATCATTAAAACCTCTAAAAAACATAAAACCCATAAAACTAAAAGAACCCTAAAAAACAAAAAATACTATAAAAACCCTAAAACCATAAAAACACTAAAAACCATCACCCCCCAAATACCCTAAACCCAAAAAATCCCTAAAATCCCGGAAAATACTTAAAAAGCATAAATAGGTTAAAAATTCCCTAATAATATTGGAAAACATAAAAAATTAGAAATTATTAAAAACCCATAGTAACCCATGAAAACCATAAAAACCCCTAAAAACCCTAAAAACCCATGAAAACTCTTAAACCCCCTAAAAACTCTAAAACCCCTTAAAACCCATAAAAACATTAAAATTATTTAAAAATTCATAAAACCCTAAAAAATAAATAAACCCTAAACCCCCCCAAAAGCATAAAAGCACTGAAACCCTAAAAACATAAAAAACAATAAAACCCTTAAAATCACGAAAACCCTAAAATCCCTAAAACACTAAAAATCATAAAAATCCCTAAAATCCCTAAAAATGTAAAAAAATATAAAAACCCCTAAAAACCCCTGAAAATCATTAACACACCAAAAAACCTTACAAACCTTAAAACCCAATAAAATCCAAAAAACACACTAAAACTATTAAAACCGATAAAAAGTTAAAAAAATCTAAAAACCCATAAAAACTAAAAAACCCTAAATACCCAAAAAAATTCATAAAAATGATAAAACCCCTAAAACCCCTAAAATCTCTAAAACCCTCAAAATCCATAAAAACTCTAAAAATAATAAATAACCCTAAAAATATCTGAAACCATAAAAACCCTAAAAATATGAAAACCCCCAAAAACAATAAAACTACTAATATAATGAAAACCCATAAAATCCATAAAAACTATAAAAGAAAATAAAAACCCTAAAAACCATTATAACCCCTAATTTTTTTAAAAAAATCTAAAAACCCATGAAAACCAAATAAACTAATAAACCCCAAAAGAACCATAAAAACCTTTAAACCCAAAAAACAATGAAGACCCCTAGTAACTCATCAAATTCCATAAAAACACTAAAAACCCCAAAATCATACAAAACTAAAAAAGACCTGAAATCCTTGAAAATGTAAAATCCCCTAAAATCCTGGAAAACCTCTGAAGACCATAAAAACCTTTAACACATTAAAAATCCTATAATCCTATAAAATCCCAAAAACCCACTAAAACTATAAAAACCCTTAAACCCAATAAAAATGTTAAAATCTCTAAAAACAATAAAAATGAGGAAAAGCCTAAAATCCCAAAAAACCCTAAAACCCAAAAAATATTCTAAAAACCCTTAAAATCTATGAAAAAACAGAAACCCCCCTAAAAACCATAAAAATAATAAAATTTCATAAAATTTCCTTAAAACATAAAAAACCATAAAACCCAGGAAAACCCTAGTAAATAAAGGGAGGTCCGATGCGTTATTATTTCTAGTAATTTGAACTATTTGGAGATAGTGGAAACTAAGGTTAAAATTGATAATCTCACTACTATAGTGAATAATATTATTCCACGATAGAACTCATACTCAAATCTATCTTCTTATCCTTTGGGATAATTTTGGTTTTAGTGAACCCATGTTTTTTGATTGTAGATCTTCATTTTGTTTCTTTCCAGCTTATTCAATCCCTTATCAGATCCATTAAGGTGTATTTATCCTAAGTAATATCCATTCTTATGGTTATAACATTGTTGTAGAATGTATAACCCTTTGGGAAGACATTTCTAGAAGAGTTTCATCTATTATGGCTAAGCCTTGCATATTTATTGTGATTTAAATGCAGTGAGATCTCAAAGATGATAGATTTGGGGGATATTTGGATTGAAGATCAGCTATATAGGAATGTAAATCTAGAATTATGAACACTAATTCGGTTGACTTACTCAATTTAGGGTTGTGGTTCTCTTGGAGGAAGTGTGATATATGTGTTTTCAAGAAGCTAGATTATGGATTAGTTAATTCTACTTGGATTTCAAGATTTCCCTTTTCAAATTTGAATTTTAATCCTTTTGGAATTTCATATCAAACCCCCATTTTTATCAGAACTGACGAAGGGTTTCATTTTAGCAAATTTCTATTTTAAATTTTTAATCATTATAATGATTTTGAGTGGTTTATTTCTTTGGTTTCTTTAGTTTGTATTTTTAGGGTTTCAATATGTAAAATGTTTCAAGTTTATGAAATGATTAAAAGGGTTAAAGTGGCTCCTCGCGACTTTAATGATCATGTTTCTACTCAAAATAATGGTGATATTTCCCTTTTTAGGTCAAAAAATTCATATTTACAATATTATTTTTTAGAATGGATATTATAAATTTGAATTCATGAAGGAAGAAATTTGCAAATAATTATTAAAGGCTATGACCTTGTAATATTCCCTCTTTTCTAAATAGAATAGAAGAGTCCAGTGGATCAAGTAGGATAGTTCTAATTCAACCTTATTATTTAATTTAATGAAGTATAGATTAAAACATTAAAATCTAGTTCTGCTATCTAAATCTAATAGATTGATTATAACTAAACCAAGGGTTATTTTTCATAAGTATATAGAGTTTTTCAATCCTTTATTAGAGAACTGCATGCAAAGGAACATACTAGAAGAAATAGGTTGGAATAATTTTTGGAAGATTCTATTAGGAGGGATTTTTGAGATATTCTGGACAAATCTGTGGTTATGGAGGTAACTCTTAGTGCCTTTTTTACACATCATAGTAAAAAACTAGGGCCATATGGGTTTTCGTTTTCTCCTTTCATATGAACTTGGAAGTGGTTGGTCCGGATGTAATTGAAGATATAATATAATTTCAATAGATCTATAAAATTGTTGTAGGAAGCTAATTGTTCGATCATATCATTGATTAATGAGGTACTAAATTCTTGTTCCCATACTAATTAAGGCATATTTATTACTGAAATTTTATTTACAATTTTATTTCAATTATCCTAGAAACGATATTAAGGATTTTAATTCCCAATTACATTAATAAGACCCAATTATTCTTTATTCGTGGGAGAAAAAGCTAATATAATATTTTGATGGCCCAGGAATTTATAATGGGATATCATTTGGATTATGGGATCTTTTGACATGCCTTCAAGATTGATTTATTTCATACCTTTTATTCTATCATATGGGAGTTCCTTTGGGATGCCTTAGATCTTCTTATTTTTCCTACTAGGTTCTCCTCCTAGATCAAAACTTGTGACCCTTATCCTATTTTCACAATGAAAATTAATGGAAGTTTGAAAGGTTATTTTCCTTGGAAGAAAGGTTTGATCTATGGGGACCCCCTTTCTCCCATCCTCTTTTTTATTTTCTTGGAGGTATTCTCCTACATTATTGACTCTATAATTTTAAATCAATGATCCTATAAATTTAACTAGCATTACGATAAGACTTATATCTCCCTTATTTTCTTTGTGTATGATCACTTATTATTCCCATATATAAATTTTGATTCTATTTTAGTAGTGAAATATACTTTGGATTTTGATTTCCTATCTGAGTTATCTATTAACCATTAAATATCTCTAGTGTTCTTGGATGGTATCACATTTGATGTTCGAGATAGTATTTAGGATTCCATCGGTATTAGGGTAGGTTTCCTCCCTCTTTTCTATCTTGGGGTGCCTCTTATTATATCCATGTTTATATTGGGGGACTATTTTATCTTAGAATATAGAAATTTTAGAAGAATTAACATTTGGAATAATAATTTTCTTTCAATCTTGGGAAGATTTCAACTTATTCAATCAGCCTTATTCAGTATGTAATCTTATTTGTGTTATCACTTTATTCTACCTAAGAAGGTGGTGAGGTCAACTGAAGCCAAGCTTAGATGTTTTCTATGGAATGGTCCTTTTATGACTATCTTGGGGGATAAAGTGGCTTGGGATTTAGTAGCCAGAACTAAAGAGGAAGGAATCATTGGGATCATGCATTCCAGAGACTAGAATAAGGTTTCCATGGTTAGATACTATTGGGAAATTTGTAATCCTTTATTTTCTGTAGTCTTGGTGGAGTAGGCACGTGTCTTCCTTCTTGGTCAATCCTAGAATTAGGTGTCCAAATTTATGTGGAACATGTTATACACATGGAGGAAATTACTAGGACTTTGGGATTTTCTTTGTGATCATATCTCTTTATTAGTTTGAAATGGATCAAGAATCTCATTATGGTTTGGCTCCTAGATTCCTTGGGATCTTATTCTCCCCTCTATTGAAGATTTAATTATTATTGGCTTAGTTTTAGCCAAGTTTTCTTCATCTACTAATATTATTTATGATGGTTCTTGGACTTCTCTGCTTGTTATTGTAGTTGATCTTTGGGATATTAGGTAGGAGATTCCATATCTTCATGATCCTGGTGGAGTATATGGTAAGATTTTATGAAATGGGCTGTCCAGTTTCTCTATTATCATTGTTTGGGATGACCTAAATGTAATGTTTTATAATGTTACTTGGAATCACATAGTTGGTACTATTTTATCTCATCTAGGTACTATTTTATTTTATGTTTGGGGGTTCTTAATAGGATACCTACCTAAGATCGACTATAGAATAGGGGGATTGACTTTCCTAATCAATGTTTTCTTTTTGAGGTGGATTTTGAAAATATCGAACACATGTTGTTCAATTGTGAGACTTCTAGAAAGTTGTGTTATTCATTTATGAGCCTTTTAATTGTGGAATGTTCTTCTTGTTCATTTTATTCTAATGATGGAACTTTTCAAGTACAATTCTTAGGGATGGATGTTGGTCTATTTAAAGTGTGATTCTACTTTGTCATTGATTTATAGGTGAATTTTCGGGGCTGGGTTTGAAAGAGGATATCAGTTCATGGGTATTAGTGGGCATTATATTGTTAGTTGCTGGGGGCTGTTGTTGTTTATGTCGACCTCCTAGTTATGGGGTGGGTCTTGACTGCATTCATGGGGTGTGTAGTGAGGCTTTGAAGCTTTTTATGCTCATATAGATGGGTTTTTTGGGTGCTGGAATGCATGTAGAGTGGATGATATGGATTATTTTTCTGGATTGAGAGCAGATGGTTGGTTTAAGATCTCCATATCTCTGGTTTATGATGTTGTTCGATACTGCCCTCACTATATTTTGGGGAGTTTGGATTCATTTTTCAGAGGCTGGTGGTTTGTGGGAGTTGTGAAATTTTCTAGGAGTTGTGTTGTGGTCGAGTGGTTGGTTGGATAAATTGATTATTAGGGGATGATATTGGAAATGGGAGTCGGTTTTGGTGTGTTGATCACTTGTATTCCAAAGTTTCAGGTGTCATGTGGTGGATGATTTGGTTTGTGTTTTCTACTTCACCGGTTTGGGCTAGTGGGTGGGCCTACCTTGGATGGGATATGGACTTTTAGAAATAGTGTTAAAATTGTCTTATCCTACTGATGTATGTCACAAATAACCTTTTATGGAATGTAGTGCAGGTCTGGTTAGTTTTTCATACCTTGTGTTAAGCTATAGGAATTGGATGGACGCTGCCTTTGGCATTGGAGTTGCGTGATCTTTTGATGGTGTTTGTGGCTTTTTCTTGGTTCTCTTTTTTAGTTATGTTTGTTGTTATTTCTTGGGTTTGTTCCTCGCATGGGTTTTCTTATGTTTTTTATTTTGGTGGAGGGGATATTATGGTCTGGTTGGGTGGTGGAGTGTCTTGTGATAGTTCTATTTCGGGTGCTTCTAGTTCTCTTAGTGGGTTGTTCTGATGGTGGGATGGGGTCGGCTATAAGAGAAGATGAGTGGTGATGGGTGTATTATATTCTGTTTTAGGGTGTAGATTGGTGGTCATGTCTTAGGAGGGTGTATCTAGAGGGATGGGTATGGTTTGGTGCAGGTGTGAAGATAAAAGGGTTAGGTTGTGCAGGTTTTTGGGGTTTGTTTGGGAGGGATGGTATCCTGGTGTGGGGGATGGTAGTGGAGCTTGTTGTTAGTGTTTTATATTTTTCCATGTGTGCGATTGGTGGTGGGTGTATATATGTATGTGTGCGTGCATGAGTAGTGGTGGGTGCGTGAATGTGTGAGTGTGTTTATATTATACTATGGGGCCATTGTTTCTTCATTGGACCATATTGGTTCTTTGCAGTGTTGTATCTCAATGTGTTTATATGTTCAGTTCACGAAGCTTCTGTCTTTCCTTTCTAATGGTTCATAGAGGGCTCATCTGCGTGGCTCATATGTTGTTGGATACTCGTTGATGTTCCTGTAGGATCAAGTGCTGCTAGTTTCTTATTATGATTTCACAGGTTTTTACTGTTTTGTCATGATAGTTTTTCATGCGAGGTCTCTTGGTCATTGTGAGTGCCTTCTATGGTACCTTGGTGCATGGTTATTCTATGAGACTTCATTTTTAGGTCCATAGTCATTTCATCATTGGGTGATTAAGCCTGTAATTAATCTTCTCTTTATTTAATAAATAATTTTACCTTAATAAAATCCACTAAAAACTCTATAAACCCATTAAACACATAAAAAATTTAAATTTACAAAAAAAACCTTAAAACCCAATTAAATTCAATCCCCCCCCAAAAACACATAATGACCACAAAAACCAGAAAGATCCTAAAATAATGAAATACCCTAAAAATTTGAAAAATCCAAAAACACCAAAAAAATCCCTAAAAACCACAAAAAACCATATAAACCATAATAATCATAAAAGGCCTTAAAAATCTCTGAAAACGTAAAAACCCCTAAAAACCCTAAAAACCATGAAAATCATAAAACTTCTAAAAACCAAAAAAATCCAAAAACCCATAGAACCCCTAAAACCATGAAAAACCCTAAAACCCCTTTTAACCCATAAAAATGATAAAAATACACTAAAAACCCTAATAAAATAAAATAAACCCAAAAATCATATAAACCCCAAACACCCTAAAAACCCTAAAAACCCCAAAAAAACACTAAAAACTATCAAAATCCAAAAAATCCCTCAAAAAAATAAATTCATCAAAATCATAAAAAATACCTAAAAACATAAAAAAACCCTTAAAACATTGAAAAAACCCTAAAAATCATAAAAACCCTTAAAAACCAAACAATCCCTAAAATCCCATAAAAACCATAAAACTCTATAAAAACTCTTAAAACCCTTAAGACCCCTAAAACCCATAAAAAATATAAGAAACCATAAAACCCTAAAAATATAAAAATTGATAATAGCAAAAAAATCCTAAAATCCTTAAAAACCACAAAAAAACCTTGAAAACCATTAAAACACTCAAAATCACAAAAAAAAAACCTAATCCCCTAATAACCATAAAAATAATAAAAAATACCTAAAAATACATAAAAAAGTAAAAAACCCTAAAAATATGAAAACCCCATTAATACTATAAAACTCTTAAAAACCATAAGAAACCCTAAAAACCCATAGAAACCCTAAACCAACTAAAAACTATAAAAACATTCAAAACCCAAAAAAAACATTAAAAACTCTCAAAAATAATAAAACATAAATAAACTCAAAAAACCCCAATAACCCAACAAAACCATAAAAACATTAAAAACCATATAACTTGTTGAAACCCCTAAAAATCCCTAGAAAATCTAAAAAACACTAGACACCATAAAAATACTAAAAAATCTATAAAAATCATGGAAAACGTAAAAACCCCTAAAACCCTAAAAGACCCCTAAAACCTATAAAAAACCCTAACAATATTTAAATACACTAAAGACCAATAAAAACCCTAAAAAGTATTAAAAACTATTAAAACCATAAAACCATAAAAACAATAAAAAAACTCTAAAAACCATAAAACCCCTTGAAAAATAAAAAAAACCTTAAAAACCCAAAAACCCCAAAAAATCCTAAAACCCTAAAGCACCAAATAAACCATAAAACACCTCAAAATCCATAAAACCCTAAAAAATTTATAAAAATCCTAAAAACCCTTAAAATAATTAAAAATAGAAAAAAAGTATAAAAATATTACAGACCCTTGAAAACTATAAAAACCCCTCAAAACATAAAAAAACCTAAACCCTATAAAAATTTAAAAACCCATTTAAAACTCAAAATCCTTAAAGACCCTAAAACCCAAAAAACACTAAAACCCATAAAAACCATGAAATCCCATCAAAATCCCTAAATTCCCTAAAAACCCCAAAAAATAATGAAAATAATATATAATCCCTAAAAAACCCTGAAAACAAATTTACCCAAAAGAACATTGGAAATAATAAAACCCCTAAAAACTTCTACAAGCCAATAAAAACCCTAAAAAACACTAAAAACACTAAAACACCTAAAACCCTAAAAACATTAAAAAACTCTATAACTCCTTAAAAACCCTAAAAATATTTAAAAAGCGATAAAAACCCTAAAAAACATGAAAACCTCCAAAAGATAAAAAAATCCCTATAAAACATTAAACCCTAAAAATCCCACAAAACTATGAAAATATAAAAAATCTTAAAACCCCTGAAAACCCCTTGAAAACCATAAAATCCCTAAAAACATATAAACCCCTAAAATCCATCAATGCCCAAAAAACAACAAAAAACAATAAAAACACAAAAAACCCCTAAAAATATATAAAACATTAAAACCCTAAAAACTCTGAGAACCCCTAAAAACATAAAAAACAATAAAAATTCTAAAAACCTAAAACCACTAAAATTCCATTAAACCCTCAAAATCCTTAAAACATTAAAAATACCAAAAACCATAAAACCCCTAAGAACCATAAAAATCCAATAAATTCTTTAAAAAATACAAAAAACCAAAAAAACCCCATAAACCATAAAATCCAAAAAAACCCATAAAAACCCTAAGAACACACTAAAAAATCGTAAAACAATTTAAACATCTAAAAAAATAAAATACTAACAAAAACCGTAAAACCCATAAAAACTCAAAAACCCCTAAAATTGAAAATACCCTCAAAACCCTGAAAATCCATGAAAATCCAAAAAGACCCAAACAATTCCTAAAACCCTAAAAACCCTAAAAATCCTAAAAATCCTAAAAACATAAAAACACCTTAAAACCATTAAAATCCTTTAAAAACTATAAGAACCTCTACAAACCTTAGAAAACCAAAAAAACACAAAAACCCCATAAAAACCTAAAAACCAACTAAAAACACTAATAACACTTAATCACGATACAATGTTAAAAATAATAAAAAAATTATAAAAACTCTAAACACTCATTAAAATACATAAAAACAAAAAATATCCTAAAAAGATGAAAACCCATAAACCTTATAAAAATATTGAAAAACTGAAAACCACTTAGAATCGGTAAACACCATTAAAACCCCTGGAAACAACAAAAGTCTCTAAAAATCCCTAAAAACATAAAAAATCTAAAAATCCAAAAAACCCCTAAAAACCAAAATAACCTCTAAAAACCATTACAGAACTAAAAAACACTAAAAACCTTAAACAAACACTAAAAATCCTAAAAACCCTTAAAACCCCTAAAATTTTAAAAACCCTAAAAACATTAAAAACCCTAAGAACATAAAAACACCAAAATTTCATAACACCCTAAAAACCCTAAAAAATTGTACAAACCCAAAAAAAACCCCAAAACCCAACAAAGCACTAAAAACCATGAAAACCCCTAAAAACCTCAAAAACCATAAAACCGAAAAAAAACCTAAAAACCCTAAAAATACCTGAAATCGTAAAACACACATAAATCTATGAAAACATAATGAATACCATAAAAACCCCTAGAACCCCTAATCAAACACTAAAACTCTAAAAACCTTTATTACCCATAAAAAATAAAATCTCTAAAAAATATTAAAAACCCAAAAAAAAAACCATAAAAACCCCATTAGATCCTAAAAACCCGAAAAAACCTAAATCCCAAAAAATACAAAAAATAACAAAACACCTAAAAACCTAAAAAACCCTAAATACCAAAAAAAATATGAAAAAATTAATAACATTCCCAAAAAATGTAAAATACCATAAACCCCTGAAAATAACCTAAAAATTACATAAACTCCTAGAACCCTAAAAACAACTAAAAAGTATAAAGGCCTTTAAAACCCCTAAAAACATAAAAAATATAAAACCCTTAAAAACTGAAACAAACCCTAAAAACCCAAAAGACCCTAAAAACACTAAACACCCCTAAGAACCCTAAAAATTTATAGACAACCATAAGAACACCCAAAATCCAATAAAACCCTAAAAAACTCTAAAACATGTAGAAATTATAAAAAATTAAAAATAAATCCCAAAAAACATAAAAAACTCTAAAAACTCTGAAAAACCCCAAAAACCTATCAAACACCAGGGAACATTAAAACCCTTGAAACGCCATAAAACCCATAAAAACCAATAAAGACTCTAAAACCCCTAATAACATTTAACAACACAAAAAACCACAAAAACTCTAATTACAAAAAAGGACTCTAAGAATCTAGAATAGAAGTAAATTCAAAAAAACCCCTCAAAAACAATAAAACCCCTTAAAATCCCTAAAAAGCGAAAAACCCTAAAAATAATAAAAAATCCTAAAAAATCCATGAAAATCCATGAAAATGAAAAAAACCCCTACAAATCCTTAAAACACCTTAAAACCATAAAACCCTATAAAACCCATAAAACCCCATAAAACCAAAAAAACCCAAAAAAACCCACTAAGATCTCTAAAATCCCTTTAAACCCATAAAACATTAAAAAAATCCAAAAACATTACAACCCTAAACCCCCCCAAAAAAGTCCCTTAAAACCCTAAAATCCCCTAAAATTTTTAAAAACCCTTAAAATAACTAAAAACCCCAAAACCCCTTAAAAATCATAAAATCACTTAAAAAATCTTACAATCCCTATAAACATAAAAAAAAGTAAAAGCCATGAAAAACCCTAAAAACCATAAAACCTCTGAAAACCCATAAAACCCCATAAAACCCTAAACCCAAAAAAAACTATAAAACCCATTTAAAACACTAAGAAATAAAAAAACCCAAAAAACCCAAAAGACCCAAAAACCTTAAAAACCATAGACACAGTAAAAAAAACCTAAAAAATCCAAAATCCCTCAAAACCTTAAAACCTATAAAACCCTCTAAAAACAAGTAAATCTCTACAAACCCTTGAACCCCTTAAAACATTAAAAAACTCTAAAAACATAAAAACCCTAAAATACTAAAAAACCCTACCACCCTAAAAGACAATAAAACCCTAAAAACCCTTAGAAACCATATAAATTACTAAAAACACTCAAAATCCCAAAAAAACTCTAAAAATTTAGAAAAACCATAAAAATCCTAAAAATTGGCCAAAAATCACTAAAAATGTAAAAACCCCAAAAAATCCTAAAAACCTACTGAAAACCAAAAAACCCACTTAAACATTAGAAAATCCAAAAAACCCCTTAATTAGGTAAAACCCATGAAAAACATAACAATCTCTAAGCCCCCAAAACATTAAAAAACTCTAAAAAACCTTTAAAACCAAAAAACTCTAAAAAAACCCCTAAATCATAAAAAATTATAAAAACCATAAACGCCCTAAAAACCCTAAAATGTATAAAAACCTAAAAATCGCTAAAAATACATGAAAACATAAAAAAGCAAAAAAAACATTGAAATACCCCTAGAAACCCTAAAACCATTAAAAAACCTAAAAACCCATAAAACCCTTAAAACCCCACTAAAAACTCTAAAACACTATAAAACCCTTAAAAACATCAACGAACTCTAAAAACCCTTAAAAATTTTGAAAACATACAAACCCTAAAAACTCTAAAAACCCTTTAACCCCCTAAAACGTAATAAAACTCTAAACAACATTATAAATTCTTAAAAAACTCAAAAATACCCTTAAAATCCAAAACACATAAATCTTTAGAAAACCCTAAAAACCATAATAACTCATAAAAACCCATCAAAATCACTAGATTCCTTGAAAAACAAAAGTAACCATAAAAATTCAAAAAAAAATTAAAAACCTCTTAAAACATCAAAACCCCTAAAAACCTTGAAAAAGCCCTGAGGACCATATAAATTCCTAAAACCCATAAAAACCCTAAAACATATAAAAATCCTAAACCCACTAAAAACACTAATTCCATTAAAAACATTAAAAATATATATGAAACCTTATAAACCCAGAAAAATTAAAAAAAACACATTAAATCCCAAAAAACCCATAAAACACTACAAATCCAAAAGACACAAAGAAATCGGAAAAAACAATCCAAATCCCTAAAACACTAAAAACAATAAAAACCATAAAAATCCAAAAAAAACTCTTTAAAATCAATAAAAATCTAAAAAACCCTAATAAACATAAAAACCCTACAAATCATAAAATCCCACAAAACCATAGAACGCCCTAAAACCCAAAAAAACAAAAGGCCAATAACCATTAAAACCCCTAAAACCGTTAAAAATATATAAAAACCATAAAAAACTCCAAAAATATCTAAAAATAATAAAAATACTAAAATCCCAAAAAACCATGAAAAACCCAAAACCCTTAAAATGCCTAAAAACCCTAAAACAATGGAAACTGTAAAAATCCTAAAAAATACATAAAAATCCTTTAAAATGTAAAAACCCCTAAAAAACCCCTTAAACCCATTAACCCCCAAAAAACATTAAAAACCCCCTAAACCCCTTTTATCATTGAAACCCCCACTAAAACTCTAAAAACCCTTAAAACCCCTAAAATGATAATAAAGTAAAAAAATCTTAAAAACTCTAAAAAATGTAAATAAACAACTAAATCCCCAAAAAATACATAAAATCACTAAAATCCTCAAAACCCTGAAAACCCCTCAACCCCTCAAAATCCCTAAAAACCAAAAAACCCCAAAAACCCAAAAAAAAAATTCCTAAAAATCTATAAAAACTATAAAAACATAATAAAACCTAAAAACCATGAAAACTTCCTGAAATCCATCAAAACCACTAAAAACCATAAAAACACTAAAGCCCATAAAAACCCTTTAAACCACTAAAAATTCTAAAAACCCTTAAATAACCTAAACACAAAAAATCCCTAAAAACCAAAAAAACCCTAAAATGACCAAAATACCTTCAAAACCCTCAAATCCCATAAAACTCATAAAAAACCCTAAAAGTCCTAAAAATCCTAAAAATTCTCAAACCATCCATGAAAACGTAAAAAAACCCTTGAAAACCATAAAACACGTAAAAACATAAAAAACACTGAGAAACTATAAAAACCATAAAAATAACTAAAACCTCTAAAAACCCTTAAAATCCCTAAATTGTTAAACAATTGTAAAAAACATAAAAACCCTAAAAATCTCAATAACCCCCTAAAATCCCAAAAACCCCTAAAAACCTTGTAAAAATAGAAATACCAAAAAAAACACTAAAACCACTAAAATCCAACAATATCCCTAACAAACCTAAAAACATAAAAAACCTCAAAATTCCCTCAAAATACAAGAAAACATAAAAAAATCAAAAAACCAAAAAACCCCACTAAAAACCATAAATACCCCTAAAACTTATTAAAAATCAAAAACACATAAAACCCCTAAAACCCCACTAAAACTCTAAAAACCGTTAATCCCCTAAAACAATAAAAAAATATAAAAAACCACAAAACCCCAAAATAATGAAAAAATTACTAAAAACCCCGAAAAACAATAAAAACCCTATAAACCCTAAAAACCTATGAAATACACTAAAATACCTAAAAATCCCTAAAGACCTTAAAAATATAAAAATCCTTAAAAAATCCCTAAAAATCCAAGAGAATTTAAAAAACCCGAAAACCCCTAGAAATTTAAAAAGCTCTAAAAAGGTTAAAAAACCCTAAAACCCCATAAAACCCTAAAACCATTAAAAACTCTAAAATCCATTAAAACCCATAAAATAGATAAAAATATATAAATAACAATAAAGGTAATAAAAGCTCAAATAACCCCTAAATCCCACAAATAACCTAAAAATCCTTAAAACCCTTAAAAATATTGAAAAATAAAAAACCCCCAAAATCCCAAAAAACCATAAAAACCAAACAATTCCTAAAAACCAAAAGACCATCAAAAAGAAAAAAATCTATAAAAAAACATGAAAACCACCTAGAAAACCATAAAAACCCATAAAACATAAAAAAACCCAAAAAAATCCTAAATACCATTAGTAACTATAAAACCCCTTAAAACCCTAAAAACTCTAAAAACATAAAAAAAAATTAAACCCCTAGAAGGTCAAAAAACCCTAAAACCCAAAAAACATAAACCTTTAAAAATCATAAAAAAAAACTAAACCCCCTAAACTAATAAAAATCCCTAATAACCCTAAAGTTCCTAAAATCAAAAACATACTACAAAATCCCAAAAACCCTATTAAATTAAAAAAAACTAAAAACCCTAAAAACACCATGAAAACCCTAAAACCTTTAAAAATATAAAAAATATACAACCACATAAAACCCCTAAAAACACAATAAATTATATAAAACCCCATGTTTCCGTTGGAATCATGTTTAGGATAAGAATCACTACTTCTAAATAGTTTCCAATAGGTTTGTTCATGGAACCAGAAACACCTAGTGGTTCTGTGTTCAAAAGAACCTGATTTCCAAAGACAAGTTCTTTTTGAGAGGTTAGGATGGTGATGCTTGAGAACTAACATTGGTCCAAAGGATGGGTGGTCAAGATCATCACACCCTTCTGGGGGGGAATTATTTCCTACAATGGGAATCACATATGCATTTAATATATGTTCATGAATCATTTATTTATTCCCAATTATGGGGTAGGTAACCCTAGAGTTAATAATAAATTATTATCTTGTATGGAATTTATAATCATCTACATGTATCCAAGGTTCTTCATCAATGAATATATATATATATATATGTGTATTTGAGATTCTTCATCAATGGTATCCTCTTATAAACAACTTATAGATTTTTTGACGTTATTAAGATGATTCTAGTTTTCTAGCCACATAGTGGGGATCTCTGAAGTATATCTCCATAAATAGAGACATGATTTATTTAAATGTTGAGATCGAAACCATTCATTGTCTTCCTACATATCCTTGTGAAAGTAATCATAAGCCATGTAGTTTGGTTCCCAATAATGGGACACATCATACCATTAAATTTCATGTGATAAGGATCTAACCATGTAGTTAAACGTCATGTTGAAAAGACATAAAGGATGAAGGTGCCTAAGAAAAGTATAGTGTGGGACTTATGTAAGAGCAGCCCAAGGAACCTAGAAGGAATATAGATTCCCATGTTTAATTAGAGAATGTTGGGAATATGGACTAGAGAGAACAAGTCTGATTAGATGGTTGGGTTTGAACCTCATGGAGGCTTCCTACATATTCCATTTGGATATGAATCAAATACCATGTAGTTAAATTGTGAGGAACCATTCCTATAGAGGTCTTAGAAGGTTTTTATTTTATGGGAGTGCATCCCCTTTGATAGGATTAAGTTGGGGATTATTCCTAAAATATATTCCCTAGAAAAGGCACCATGAGGAATGTCTCAACTCAATGTGGTTTGGAGGCTTACTTTGGGGATTTCTCCTAAGAAGGATGCCCATATTAAAGGTGTTATGATTGAGAATTACTATTGAGGAGGATACCCACTGAACTCAGACCATAGGTAGGAATCCTACACATTCATGTTATATAAGGAATCAAAGTTATCATAGTTCAATTATTGGGGCTTATATATTGGGTCTACCAATAAGGTTCTATATTGGTTTGGATTGACTAAGGATTTGTCCTGGAGAAGATTCCCATGAGGTTTGGGATCATATGGTTTTCATGATCATTATTAACCTCTAATCCCACATGAGTCAAGATATGTGTGAGAAACAAGAGGAAATGAAATATCTGAGAAACCACATGATCTACATTGTCCTGAGATAGGATATATGGACTTGAGGACCCATGCCTATGGAGGCACTCTGAATGAAGGTGAGAGGAGGATTCAATGGAGGATCCTACACCAAACATGTATCCAAGAGTGTTAGAGTCATGATTGTGGATATCCTCTAAGCCCATAGGACATGATGAGTCATTCTCAGCGTGAAAAACAAGGGAAAGTAAAAGATATAGAAAAATTAACAATTATACTCCACTGCTGGTGGAATAGGAGAAGAAAAAAGGTGTATGAGGTTGGGGGTATGACATTTAACTCTCTTCAATTTACCTTGGAATGAGTACATGGTATGGATATGGAATCATTACCCTCAATAGTGGCTAGGATATAGAGAGGATAAATAGTGAAACTCCTTGTATTAAAGGCTAGGGAATCACTCCATTTTGGATTCCCTAAAATTTCCTCCATAGTAGAGGAGGAGGATGTCATTCCATGTTAAAAGGATATTATATAGTTTTCCTAATCCTCTGTACTATTAAATAGAGGCTCCAAGAGTTAAATATGAGATATGTAGGGAATAATCCTAACCCTAGTGTCCATGTATGGGATGTCCCCGACATTTTCCTTTAGGTAAGGGTCCTTGTGAACCTTGCGATACACACCAACATGTAGCCTAAAGACCCTGAGTAGACAATCAGAAAAGTGTGGTAAACCTCTGGCCTTAGTAATACACGCCCAAATGTGGGAACACTAGTGTGACACTCACCATGGTTGTGAAAGTCCAATGGTTTTGGTGGAGTCTTCAAATTTATCTATATTAGAAAATGGATGCAGAGGAGGAGAGGGTCTAACATGGATGGCTTTGAAGAAGGCCTAATGAGTGTCTCACACAGTCTGGAGGTTAGAGCGAAACAAGGAGTCTTTGTGGAAGGGGTGTTTTTCATAGGTAGGCCTAGGAGAACTAGTTGTATCTTAGGTGATGGAACATATGGGTGACTACACATGGATGAGACCTTACTTTAGCCTTTAAGAGTCTCTACAGGTGTTCCCAATAGTGACTCATGTAGGTCCCTAGTTGGGGAAGGCTACCACATGCTAGTCTTCATTAATCTGGGGGTGAGTGAGTACCACACATTGGTATTGTTTATTATAAACACTTTTTAGGACATTAATTTCATTATTACCCTTTAATTACCTCTTTTTTAAGTATTATATAACTAACTAGAATGTTTGCAGGGATTGAGTGAAGGAATAGGGAGGGCAGAGCATCAATTGGCCTTCATAAATTTCTATCTGTATAAATAAAGTCCCAAACATCAATTTATTGGAAAAAATAGTACATTGGTTTAAGATTTCATCTCACTCAGGTGTATCTCTTAGTTGTCTCATGTAGGATATCATGCAGGATTGTTATGAAAGCTTCCCTGAAGGTACCCTGCACGATAGAATTGTTTTAGGGTACCTAGGTGAACGACCTTTCAGGGACTTTGAAATCATTGGAATTCTTTATTTCCCTTATTATCTTTTTGATAAAATATTTCTATTTTTTTCCTTTTTATACATGTTAACAAAAGGAGTTTCAAAAAAAGTCCCCTTATGGATTATATCTGATCGAAAGAAGAGGGTTTGATGCCGAGGTAAGAGGATGAAAATGGGGGATGGATCAAACAGTTTTCCACACAGGTTATCCACATAGGTGGTCCATGAAGGTGGTATGTGTATGCAGGGCATGTATATGGTACACGCAGGGAATCTATAGAGTCTATAAATGGGGTCTTCCTTTCAATGGTGGACCCTCGTGACTCCATACATTCTTGTCTCATCGAGCTAGTCCCCCACATTGATCCTCCGTTGAATCTCTTTTCAGTAAAGGTTTCATCCGCACAGACATGATATGTATCTATCTAAACAATTAATGTAGAGACCCAAGATTTATGTAAATGGAGATTAATTTTCATTATGTAATACTTAAATATAGTCCACAAAAAAATTCCCAATGACCGTATTAGTTTATTGTATTTGGAGACATGGAACATAATTTTCTAATCATGGTGACAGATCTTCAACATATCCCATAAAGATCTTCGCCTTTTGTTTTCCTACATAAAGAATTTATTTATATCCTGGGGAAAAGAGAACATAAAAAGGATGATCTCAAATGATCAGTAAGGGTAATCATGGATCACATAAAACAAAACCATAAACATTTGAACGTAACAATATGAACACAATGTTCTGACATCAACATCATGAGTCATGACATAAATCTTGGAAGTATATAATCCATGGATCATAAAGGAACATTAATATTGATAAAATAGAATTGGAATAAAACATGGAATTTTGGAAAACCATTAGGCACAGAATATTATTTCTAAAGTAGCTAATGCATTGTTTCCAATACCATCATAGTGGAAAAGGTCTATTACTGAACAAGGTTTACTTGTCGTTTCGGCCATGTATTACTGAACCATATTTACCTTCTATTCCAGTCATGTAAATATAATTAGATATAAATATTTACCCAATGAATTTTAGGGAGATATAGATCCCACCCATCTCATAATGAAATCATTCTTACATTCTCCACAAAAACATAAAACATTCAACATAGAATATCCCATGAAATAAAATGGGATTCTTAAACATCATTCCATCATAACATAATCCATATAAGATAAATAGACTTCATAAAAATATTTCCATCATAAACATAATCAAATAAAAGTACTAATAGGGGCATAAACATAACCCCATGTCATCTTATAAGGAAAATAATTTTGATAAAACTCATGAACGTAATTCCTGAGGAAAATATCCCTTCTTCTTTAAATATGTTTTCTTTTCGTAAAATATCGTGCAATTTTAAAAGGAAAAAATATAGTTGAAAATACACTTGAAATATTATAGAGAATGATTCATGGAAATAAGTCATTAAGAAGATGCAAAAATCTGTTCATGCCATGTAATTTAAAAAATCATTCTCCTCATACCTTTACCAGAAAAGTCAAAAAGTACCTCATATGGTAAATAAAAAAAGACTCCTTCTATACCTTATAGTAAAAGAAAAAAATTGTTATAAATTAATTTAAGAATTCATAGAATAATATTATACATTTTATGAAACATTTTTGTAAAACATAGACATGGATGATAAATATATACCCAGAAAATACTTACGTATATACAACCTCAGTTAAAAATGAGATTGCACAATTTTCCCTTACCTTAGGTACAATTTCATATATTTGTGTCCAAAACATCTGTATGTTGGGTTTAAACATAAAATAAACTTGTAAAAAACCATAATAATATTTATTATATCATTTATAATTCACTTATTACTTTATATTACCTATTCATTGGTTAATTCCATGTTAAAAAAGCATTTTGGTAATAATTGTTTAATTTATCTTATGTGTTTCGACTTGTTATTATTCAAATGATTACATAGATCATGATTTACTTACTTTCATAATGTAAATCATGATTTATATATCATATATATTCAGTATATAAATATAAATAATAGATCGATAAATGGAATGGAATACACCGTTCATGGAGATGGTAGGCCATACATACGCATGAACGTTGTTTTAATTTCCTTAATAAATTGAATGAAAGTAAGTAAATGAAATATATATATAATCATAAATAAAGTAGAATTATTATTTCATATATTTCATAAATTATTTATTATATATACATTATAATCATTCTTGAATGGTTAATATGGAGAATTAATCTTATCGTGTTGTTGAGACGGTAAGCCGTACGTACGCCCGAGCGATGATATATTTACCATAGTTGTTAAATGGTATTTAATTGGATGATGTATATATCTCAAAATCTGTATCATGTTATAATAATCATATATAGTTAATATTTTCAACATTATACCCATCCATGTAAGGTGGTGGTGAAAAACAGATTACACCACGACGTAGAGATGGTAATCTGTACGTACGCACTCGCAATGATTTCGTTTTTTATAGGATGGAAATAAAATGAAATAGGGTTGTTTCATATTTATAATAGAATATCATTATATTAGTGATACTTATGTTATTAATTTATAATTAAATAACTAAATAAGAAGAAGTATTAGAAGAAATAAATTTGAAATAATCGGTAGAAGAGATTACCTCTTCATCAACGTGCCTCCTTTAAATTTCTTCTTAGGGCACTAGAGTTGGTATTTTTAGAGGAAAAAAACCTATATAATGTAATTAGGGAAGTTTATAATAGAAATGGTCTTGGGTTGTTCGAGGTTTAAGGCTCAAAATGGAGTTAAGAGGAGAGGGAGGAGGTTCCCTTTTTATAAGAGAGGAGAGAGGCACTTCAGGAAAGTTCTAAAATATTATTTTATTATAAATTAAATTTTGATTTAAAACTGTAAAACACATATTTAATTATAAGATAATGTGATTTTGGTTTTAATACCCATCATCCAATAATTTTTTGAAGAGTTTTGAATATTTTTTTTTATCCTTATCTATATGGTTTTAACCATATTTTATCCTTTTTAATCTTACCATGATATCATGTTATTTATACATTGTGCATTAATGTAATTACCATATCAGGTCAAACGACCTAAAAAAAGTTATTTATGACATATTTGGACTTATATTAACCATTTTAAATAATATTATATTTTTATGAATTTAATATCATTTAATAAACTCTTTTATGTTTTAAGTTATGAATTTTGTCAATTTTTGATAGTATTCACACTTGACTTTTTTAAAAATTCATAACAACCTTATTACATCAAAAAGTAGGAATTAAATCAATTATAATATGTGAATATAATCCAAAAAATTCTAGTATGGCATCAAAATAACCAAATTTCAATTTTTTTAAATATTTATAAATTTATATAATAGAATCTTTCCTTAATGAGGTAATCACTACATCATAATTGTGTCAAAAATAAATATATTTATCTAATTTCCAAAAATTAAAATTAAAATACAATGATGTATAAAATATTTTTATATACCTAACGAATATTTATATTCATATATATCTTCTATATAACCCCATATTAAAATCGATTTAGTAAAAGATAAATGCTTAGGTTATAATTATCGTTACTTTAAATTAATTTTTATTAAGTGTCATTTTCACATATATGTGAATCCATGGGGTCCCAAAATCGACTCAAGGATGTAAATGGTCGGATATATCTCACAAAATTGGATTAGACCATATTTTAGGGTAGTTTAATATTATTATAAGATTATTTTGTACCCATATTTATCAGATTTACCCTTTAACCATAGTAAATAAAATAATTATTGAAGTTACTATTCAAAATGTCCAAAAATAAAAGGTACCTATTTATATAATTTAAAACTTTTTGATTCCAAATATTAAACCTATTTTTTCAAATTCAAAAACTAGAATTTGCAGTAATTAATTTAAACTTAATCTCGTTATCAAAAAAATGGGTTTTTTTGTTTAAAACATTGTCAAAGATTGAAATATTTTTACATATGAATTCAATGAAAAATTATTTAAAATTGCTTAAATTGAATTTAAAAAATAAAAATATATTCTATTTATAATCTTATATAAATTAAATAATATAATTAACTATATAAATTATTTTGATGAAAAAAGTTGTTTTCAATTAAAATTTAGCGTATTTTCAATATTCATCAAAATATGAAGGTTATCAGAAAAATATAAAAAATTTATACAAAGTAAATTTTTATGTCCCTATTTGAAATAATAAGTTTATCTTGTCAAATATAACTTATAAAAGTGTCAAAACTAGATTTAAAAAGGGTGCTCTATCCAAAGGAGGTAAAACTACATATTGTTTTTAAAAATACTTCTTTTATCCAAAAAATTTCTTTTGTTCTCATATTATGTGTAAGATTAATTATAATTTTATATTAAATTAAAAATGTGGTTAATAATATTCATAAATGCTAGTTTATATAATATTTTAATAATATATCATTGTTTATTGAATCTCGGTATTCCATACCATGCATCTATCGAGGAAGGTCGCTCTTGAATGTAATGCAAGACATATTAGTGTTTCGTGTATTGAAATATTCATTTGTTGTTGCGTATAACATAATACAAACTTATTTTATTTATATAATGAAAAAACCTATAATCAGTGTTGTGTGAAATGAATTATATCAAATGATATTGAAATTGTGTGTAACAAACGCTAAAAATAGTGTTGTGTATACTAGAAGCTAATACGGTGTTGCATAGAGTGCAATATAATCTTGGTACAGTGTACAACACTAGACATCAAATAATCTATCTCATAAAATATCAGGGTGTTACATTCTACCCCCCATAAAATTAATTTCGCCCTTGAAATTCTTTGGGGTTATAAATGGATTTCAACATGAATGTTTCTTTCATAGAAACCCACATTGTAAAATGGAATAATAAAACTTAATTTTATAAAGGAATGTTAGAAACATAATGCTTACCCAAAGTAACCCATCACTGAGTTTTCACATAATAGAACATGGGTGGTATGTGAAAACATGGATAAGGAAGAGAAATCTAACCATCATGTTCTTATTGATAGTTATATAAAATAAGGTTTAGAGAATATTAACTACTAGAAATCCATAAATATGTGATGATTTATGGGACCATCTGATTCATAAAAAAAGAAAGTACTAGGATAACATTTTTCGTTTTCAATATCCTTTTCCTAAAGCTGAATAATTTTTTCATTAGAATCAAATACTTGATTTAGGTACCATTGATCGTTTATTGAATAATTAACACTTCAACAATTAATTATATAAATAAAGATTAATTTTTCATTCTTTAAGTGTTAGCAGATCATGTGATAGAATGATAGGTCATTCCATCTGTCTCTATGACAAAAGGCTAGCACAAGTTATTAAATATACATAAGTCCATCTAAGATGAGATTAATCATATCTGGTCCCAAAAATGGACTTATACTTCATCTATAATATCGCTATATAAAATAAAACTAATTTCTACTAACCAAGGACTTCTTGTAGACTTGTGGTAGGTGATATAGGTCTGTCACACATCGGTTGTGGGTTTGATTCCCACAGCCTTGTCTGATGCAACATGTTTTCTCTCGCCATGTGGATTGTCATTTTTCTAATACTATACGATTATAAAATTCCAGAAAAAAATGATCTAGCCTTAAAAAATAATATTTGATTTCCAAATTAATCAATTTCACCCTTTCGGATTATCCAAAATAATTATGTCCACTCTCACAGTACAAAGAAAAGAATTTCCAGAAAGGTCATATAACAAGAATTTGAATATCATCATTTATCCCCCATATATCATAAGATATATCTTGTTGTTCACATTACAAACATGTGAATATCATAATCATGTATTATATTGAAACATGAATTACCATAGAACCTTAGTGAAAACATTAATTTTATCAAAATTTTACTCCTTCCACATACCAAAATCCCAAAAATTCTATATACTCAAACCATGATATCACTTTGTCCCTTTTATCAGTCATGAGCTCATTAATACTATCAAACATATTATTTTTTTATTATCCCTTCATTATGCACATATCATCTGCTTTCCAAAAATATTTCAATGACTTTTCATGGTTATTGGTACTATTCAACATATACGTTCAAATAATTAATGAATAAAATAGTGTAATAATCCATAGATGTTTCTTTTTTCCATATTACCATTAAATTACATATAAAACATTACTCTTGATAAACATAAAATCATTCCACTACATTCTTAAACCATTGACCGAGCATCATCAATTTTTTCCTCAACACTTCTTTCATCTCATATATCATTTCTATTCTCTTCATCATCATCAAAATAAATACTACCCATATGAGCATGCTGATTCTATTCCTATGATTTTCCCTTAGGGCATCGATTTTCATAATTCTTGTACATTACAAATTTAAAACATTTAACCATTATTTACATCTTGGAAATACCATTATCCTTTTCTGTTGTGTTAACAAAACCTTTTCCTTCGCAATTAATGGACTTGTGTCCTTATTTTCCACAACCAAAACATCTTCTATCTCCTTTGAAACATTCTACTCGATGAATCTTCCCACATGATTTACATAAGGAAAATTGAACTTTCCTTCCTCTATGATCACCATGAAACACCATATTTGTCTTACTAGATATTTCATGAAACTCACCAAAGTAGATATTATTGATCATATTATGAGATTTATGATTAGGAATAATCACGATTTTTCTCCTTCCTACCCCCAGTTAATTTGGTTTCTCATGAATAATATCATTCCATTATCCATCATATTCTCCATTAACATGAATCCTCTGGTTTCCATCGATTTTCTAAAACCCAAAAATAATAGTGTGAGAGGAAAAACTAATACAAGGAAAACAACACAAATAAGGGGGATTAATTTCAATTTCTAACATCTTAGGTTTAATAATAGGTTATTTATGATAATTATCATAATTATAGGATAGAAACCTATACATACACTTATCCTTAGAGACATACCTTGACATACCTTAGAAATATCTCTAGCGATCTCACTAAAGTTTTCCCATCCTAGTTTCCAAAGGTTAACTAAACCTTCTCTCTTATACAAAATGTAGAGACCCAATATTGAAGTACATGGAAATTAAATTACTTTTTCTGAATACTTAAATACATGGCATAATTAGAAACCCAATGACCATATTAGTTCAGTGTCTTTGGAAACTTTAAACATAATCTTCTAATCATCGTGGAAGATGTTTAACATCTAATATAAATATCTTCCCCATTTTTTCCTACCTAAAACCTTTATTTATATCATGGGGAAAATAAAACATAAAAGGGTGAGCTCAAATGGTTATTAAGGGTAGTCACGGAGAATATAAAACAAAACCATAAACATTTGAACTTAAAAACATGAACAGAAAGTTTAAACATCAACGTCATGAGTCATGAAATAAATCTTGGCAGTATGTAAGGAATTGATCATAAAGGAACATTAATCATGATAAAATAGCATGTAAATACAACATGGAATTGTGTAAAACCATTAAGAAGATAATATGATTTCCATAGTATCCAAGGCATTGTTTCCAAGACCATCATAGTAGAAAAAGTCCATTACTGAATCGGGTTTACTTGTCGTTACAACCATGTTTTATTGAAACAGATTTACCTTCTGTACCGGTCATGTCTATCTCATGAGAAATAAATCTTTACCCATTCATTGGAGTGAGATATAGGTCCCATACATCTCATAATGAAATCATTCTTACATGTTCTACAAAAACATAAATCATTCAATATAGCATAACCCATGAAATAAAATGGGATTCTTAAACATCATACCATCATAACATAATCCATATAAGATAAATGGAATTCATCAAAAATAATTCTATCATAAACATAATAAAATAAAATTAATAATCGGGGTAGAAACATAACTCTATGTCATCTTAGATGGAAAATTATTTTGACAAAACACTTGAACTTAATTCATGAGGAAAATATACTTTCTTCTTTAAAAAATATTCTTTTCTCAAAATACCATGCAATTTTAAAAGAAAATAATTTAGATGAAAATAAACACGAAATATTTTAGAGGATTTTTCATGGAAATAAGTCATTAAGAAGATTTAAAAATCCATTCCTTTCATATAAGTTAAAAAACATCCTCTTACTTTTACTAGAAAAGTCAAAAAGTACCTCGTATGGTAAGCAAAATAAAGATTCATTCCATTCCATGTAGTAAAAGTAAAAAAAATGAGTAATAATGACTTTAAAAATTCATAGAATAGTAGTATACATTTTATAAAAACATTTTTATAAAACATGGACATGGATTATAAATATATTCCTAGAAAATACCTACGTATAAACAATCTCAGATAAAAATGAGATTACAAAAGTATCTCTTACCTTATGTATGATTCCTTCTGTATCTATCCAAAACTACAATATAGTGGGTTTAAACAAATTATGAAATAATATTTATGATATCATTTATGATTCACTTATAACTTTAGATTAACCGTTCATATGTCAATTCAATGTTAAAGCGGTGTTTTGGGTAATAATCGTTTCTTTTATCGTATGTGTTTGGACTTTTGATTCTTCATATGATTAAATAGATCATGATTTACTTTATTCCAGAATGTAAAACATTATTTTTATATCATATATATTCAGTATGTAAATATATATAATAGATCGATAAATAGAATGGAATACACAGTTCATGGAGACGATAGGTCGTACATACGCATGAACGTTGTTTTTGTTTCCTTATTAAATTTAATGGATGAAAGTAAATGACATATATATATATACATAAATCAAATAGATTTATTATTTCATATATTTCATGATTATTTATTGTATATACATTATAATCACTCTTGAATGGTTAACATGGAGAATGAATCTCATCATGTCGTGGAGACAATAAGCCATATGTACGCACGAATGATGATATCGTTCTCATGGTTGTTGAATGGTATTGAAGTGGATGATGTATAATATATCATAATTCTTATCATGTTATTATAATCATATATTTTTATTATTTCTACCATTATACCGATCCAAGTAAGGGGGTGGTGAACAACATATTACACCACGACTTGGAGACGGTAATCTGTATGTACGCACATGTGGTGATTTCATTTTTTGTAGGATGGAGAGAAAGTGAAATATTTATGTTTCATATTTATAATAATATATCAGTATTTGAGTGATACTTATGTTTTTACATTATAATGAAACAACTAAAGAAGAGGAAGTAGAAGAAGAAATAAATTTGAATGAATTAGTAGAAGAGATTACCTCTTCCTCGACATGCCTCCATTAAATTTTCTCTTAGGGAAGAAGAGTTTGTATTTTGATAAGACCATAAACTCTATAATGTAACTAGGGAATTTTATAAGATAAATCGGTATGGTTTAACCGATCTTGAAGGCTAAAAATTGAATTAATAGGATAGGGAATAGGTTCCCTTTTTATAAGAGAGGAGAGGGTCACTTTAGGAAAGTTCCAAATGATTATTTTATTATAGATTAAATTTAGATTTAAAATAGTCCAAAACATATTTAATTTTATTCTAAGATTATTTTGGCTCAAATAATATCATTCAATAATTTTTTGACAAGTTTTGAATATTTTTTTATCCTTTTTAATCTTACTGTGATATCATTTAATTTACACATTGTGGGTTAATGTAATTACCATATCCTGTCAAACAACCCAAAAAAAGTTATTTATGACATATCTGGACTTATATAAACCATTTGGAAGAATATAATATTTTTCGGAATTTAATCTCATTTAATAAACTCTTTTATGTTTTATGTTATGAATTGTGTCAATTTTTTACACTATTCATAATTGGCTTTTTTAAAAAATTACACTACCACAAAACTGGGCAAGGCCAGCGCCACCCCTTTATCAGCGCTAATGAAAAATCACTGATAAAAGGGGGGGCTTTATCAGCGCTCAAAAAAGTCTTGATAAAGGGTGCCTTTATCAGCGCAAAAAAAAGTGCTGATAAAAGTCCCCCTTTATCAGTGCTTTTTTAGCACTGATAATGGGCCCTGCCTTTATCAGCGGTTTTTTTGCACTGATAAAGGGACCCCCTTTATCAGCGCTTGTTTAGTAGCGCTGATAAAGGGGGGATTTTATTAGTTCATTTCTTAAATGTGCTGATAAGGGGTCGACTCAAAAAAATTTAAAAATATATTAATATATAAATATAGTTATATTGATATAAATATAATATATAATTTTTAAATATATTTTAGATAAGTTTAAATGTACATTTACACTTAATATACTTAATATATATAAAATTTACTGAAAACGGAGTCCTAAAAAATTTAAAAAATATTTTTAATTAATAATTTTCTTATTATTATGGAGTAATAGTCATTTAATAACAATTTTAAGTCTAAAAAAATTAAAAAAAAAATTAACAAAAGGTCCAAAATATGTTGAAAACGCAACTCAAACTTCAAACGGCCATAACTTTTGATCTGGGTGTTCGTTTGAGCTCTACCACATATCAAATCGAAGCTTGCGACGAGCTCTACATTACTGTGATTTAGTAGACCTCGTCCAAGCGTTTTTCAAGCCCAAAAAAATCCTAGAAGGCCTCTAAAACTGAGTTTTTAGTCGGGGAACCCATATTTTTTAACATTTTGTGCGTTTTCAGCCTCATTTTAGGGGGTATTATTGGCTTTTTTGGTGGGGACTGAATTTATTCCAAGGTATTACATTCATATTGATATTATTTCATTGAAATTTTATCGTTTTTTTAATTCGCTACTGTTTATAATCCAATATATAACTATATGTACACATTTTTTATATATTGACACCTAACAATTAAAATTTTTAAATAAATAATTAAACATATTTACTTATAAAATATATTAGCTTCATCTAAATAATAACTAATATCCATTTTATTTAAAATACCAATATATGAATATTTTTATAACTACTATATATTAATATAACTATATATATATATTAATATAACTATTTATATATTAATATAACTATATATATATATTAATATAACTTTATATATATATATTAATATAACTATATATATATATTTATATAACTATATATATTAATATAAATATAGATTATTATACGAATAAATATAACAAAATATATAGATATAAATAAATAGATATATCATGAATAAGAGAACAAATCAATATAGGGTAGTGGTAAAGGCTTTAGGTGTGCAGGGGGGAGGTCTCGAGATCAAATCTGGGTGGAGGCACGGGTGCGCGCGCAAGGTTGATTTAAAGGGATAGTGCTGAAAAAGGGTGTAGGCAGTGTGGGCGGGCACTAGAGGTGCGGGAAACCGCTGATAAAGGGGGCTCAAGCGCTGTAAAAAGCCCCCCCCCCCCCCACGAGATTGGCAGTATTTTTTTTAACAGCGCTTTTTTAGCGTTGATAAAAGGGGTCTTTATCAGTGCTTTTTGGAGAACTGATAAAGGGGACCCCCCTTTATCTTCACCGGCATTAATAGCACTTTTTCTAGCACTGTTAATGGCCATTTTTAGCACTGATAAAAGCCATATTTGTAGTAGTGTTATAACAACCTTATTACTTCGAATCAAAAGAATTAAATCAAAGATATTATGTCAATATAATCCATAAAATTTTTGTATGACATTAAAATAAACAAATTAAATTTGTTTTAATATTGATAAATTCATTTATTTTAATATTTCATTAATGTGGTAATCACTACATCATAATTGTGTCAAAAATAAATATATTTATCTAATTTCTAAAAATTATAAATTAAATACCACGATGTAGGGAATATTTTTATATTTCTAGTGACTATTTATAAACATAGATATTTTTTATATAACCCCATATTAAAATCAATTTAGTAAAAGATATATGTTTTGGTTATAATTATCTTTAGTTTAAATTTATTCTTATAAAGTGTCATTTTCACATTCAAGTGAATCTATGGGGTTCAAAAATCAACCCAAGAATTCCCATGGTCGTAAATATCTCATAAAATAGGATTAGGTCATGTTTTAGGGTAGTTTAATATTATTATAATATTATTTTTTACCCTTATTTATCAGATTTACCCTTTAACCGTATTAAATAAAATAATTACTGAAGTTACTATTCATAATGTCCAAATAAAAAAAGGACCAATTTACACAATTTGTACCTTATTATTCCATATATGGAATCCATTTTCCTAATTCAAAACATAGATGTTTAAGTAATTAATTTAAAATTAATCCCATTGTCGAAAAATGGGGTTTTTGTTTAAAACATTGCAAAGATTGATATATTTTTACATATGAATTAAATATAAAATTAATGAAAATAAATTATATTTTCTTAAAATATAAAAATATATTATATATATACTTTACAACCATTAAATAATATATTTAACAATATATATTATTTCAATGAAAAAAGTTGTTTTAAATTAATATTTAGCATATTTTCACTATTCATCATAATATAAAAGTTATCAGAAAAATATAAAAAATTTATCCAAAGTAATTTTTTATGTCCTAATTCCAAATAATATTTTTATCTTGTCAAACATAACTTATAAAAGTTTCAAAAGCTATATTTAAAATGGGTGCGCCATCAAAAGGTTGTAAAACTGCATTTTTTTAAATACTTCTTTTATCTGAAAAATTGATTTTGTTCTCATATAATATTTAATATGAATTATAATGTTATATAAAATTTAAAATGTGGTTAATACTATTCATAACATCAAGTGTATATAATATTTTAAAAATATATCGTTGTTTAGTGAAACTCGGTATTGCGTACCATGCAAACTACTGAGGAAGGCCGCTCTTGCATGTAATGCAAGTCATGTCAGTGTTGTGTGTAGTGCAAGGTTCTATTGCGGTTTCAGATAACATAATCCAAATATAGTTCATTTATACATTGAAAAAAATCAATACTCAATTTTGAGTGAAATTAATTCAATCAAAATATCTAGAAATTGTGTGCAACACAAGCCAAGAATAGCGTTGCATATACTGCAAGCTAATACAGTCTAGCATATAGCGCAAGCAAATCATTGTGTAGTGTACAACACAAGACATAAAATAATCTATCCCATAAAATCTATGGGTGCTACAATTCTTATGCTTGGGAGAATGTCTTGAGTGGGTTCCATGAGTGATGTTCCTCTATAAGGAACTTTCTGATGGACTAGTGAAAGAGGTACTAGTGTGAGGCACCTACGCGAGTTCATGCCTTTGAAAATATTTCTTCATTTTTTGTAAATTTTTTAAAATGAAGACTTATCTAAAACCAGAATTTTGATGCGTCTTTATAGGTTCCATGACCGCTCAAAAGACCAGGGTTTCCAATTATCAAGATATAATGTTCATTGAGGAGATGATAAAAACTATAGGGCATGGCTACTATGACCTTTGCGATACAACTCTACTTGAATTGGTGAGTCATAAGAAGATGTACCATCATGATTTCCTAGAGAGTAATTATATTCTAATTTATTTGAATGTTCATCTGAAGGATGTCTTGATACCATCCATGAATAATTATACTCCTCTCTCATGGTTTCAATACTATAATAATTTCAAAACTGCCAATGTTTCAAGTATGGGTGTAGATATTAATGTTGGGACATCATTCAAAACATGTGTCAAAAACCATATTTAGTGTTCTCTATATCTAAATTTTCACAAACCTAAATTGAATCCACAATTTTATTCATCCATATTCCATGATTTTCAGACTGATTAGTCAAAGGGTTGGAAGAATGATCAGGACTTTCGTCGATGAGGGGGTGTCAAACCATGAAGTGTGTGTGTGTATTGGCAGTGTCAAAATTGTGTGGAGTTAAAAAATAGCTGTAAGATGTTGGAATTTATGAATCCATGTGGGGAGGGAAGAACTATGTATACAAAAATACTAAATTCATTCCTTCCAACTAATGGATAGAGAGGTCAGCATCAGATTTTGGGATGAACATATGTAACACCCTGAGATTTTATAAAAAATATTCTTTTTAATTTTATTGATGTCTTGTGTTGTACGCTACAACAAAGGAGTCTTGCACAACATACAACCCTAACTTGCCTGCATTACACACAATCACGACCTTACTCGATAGTGTGTGTGGTACGTAATACCGAGTTTCACTAAACAACGATATTCTATTAAAATATTATTAAAACTAGCCGTTAAGAATAGTAATAACCACTTTTTAAAATTTTGTAAATTTCATCTTTCAAAATGGACTTCATTTTTGGATTCAGAATATCGAAATTAGCCTATGGTAAAATTTTGGTATTTTTCTGAAAACTTTCAATTTTTGATGAATAGTGAAAACATTGGGTTACTATTTAAAACCGACTTTTTATTTAAATAATTATTTATTTTATTTAAATTTATTTTAGGTAAAAATTCTCACATAATACCTATATAATTTCAATATAATTCATTGGAGTAATTTTATAATAATTTTAGATATATAAAAATTTTATTGAACTTTTGACTGTCTTTTACCCACCTCCTAGGAGAATTTGCAAATTTACATAAAACATAATTTTACCACTTTTGTGAATGGAATTTCAAAAATCCGAGAGACACAGTTTATGTCAGTAAGTAAAATTTGGTTCAATGAGATGAAAATAATTTTAGGTGAATAGTAACGTTTTACTTTTATTTACCACGGTTAAAAGTAAATATGGTAATTAAGGGTACAAATGATATTATTATTACCCTAAGACATGTCCTAATTCTATTGGATAAGTGTAATTCTACCAAAAACAACCTTAGGAATAAAATATGACTATTTAGGACCACTTGGATTAGATTAGGACATTTATTATTAATTTATTTAAAAAAGGGTTAAAAAAGTTAAAATCAAAGTTTAATAAGTAAATTATTTTTAATATAGGGTTATACATAGGATAAATTCGACTAAAAATATTCATTAGAAAGATAAAAATATTTCCTACATAATGTTATTTTATTTGTAATTTTTAGACTTTAAATAATTTAATTTATTTATGACACAATGATGATGCATTTATTATATTATTAATGAAATATTGACATAATTGAGGTTATAAATACCCAAATAAATGTAATTTGAGACTTTTTATGAATTCCAAAAATTATCTATGTTAATATGACATGTTATTATTTATTTAAATAACTCTTTTAGAACTAATCATTCTGTTATGAGTTTTACAAAAATCAATTACCAAATAGTGTCAAAATTGACATAAAATAGTTTTTAAAACAAATATTATATTATTAATTTTTATTTTAATCCTAAAAATCTATGGTTAGGACACATGACTTAGATAAGGTTATATATGTTAATAAAAAACAACTTGGGGTTCGTTTGGCTTGTTATAGTACGTTTATTAACCTTATAGTGTAAGAAAAGAAGAAGAAACGGTAAAAGGAAAATTATTTAACTTAAAATTAAATCTAAATGATAAGGTTAAAATAGAAACCTAAACTTGTCTAAATTCTATTGGATAATAGGATTTCGACCCATCCCCTCCTTAGCATCGAAATAACTCAATTTGGGGCAATTAAAAACCGAATATGACTTTATAATAAAATAATATTTTTAGTTTTTCTTAAGGTGCCCCTCTCCTCCGTTATAAAAGGGAACCTCCTCCCTCCCTTCCTCACACCACTTTTAGACTTAAGGCTCGGCCAAACCCTACCAAATTATCTTCTCCACTTCTCTAGAAACATCCTAGAGGTTCTGGTCTTCTTCAAACACCAATTTTGGTGCCCTAAGAAGAGGTCTCAAAGAGGCGCTTCAAAGAAGAGGTAATGTCCGTTACCAATTCTTTCAACTTTATATCTTCCTCCATTTCTTATTCTTTAGTTTTTTAATTATGAATTAATAACATAAGTATCACTAATATCCTGATATATTATTATTAGTATGAAACAACCCTATTTCACTATCTATCCATCCTACTGAAAACAAAATCACCGCGTGTGCGTACGTACGGAATACCATCTCCACACCGTGGTCTAATCTATTTTCCCACCACCACCTTACTTGGATGGGTATAACGGTGTAAATTAAAACTATATATGATTATTGTAAAGTGATATTTATTCTGAAATAGTATACATACACTCCAATACAATTCCACGATCATGGGAATGATATCATCGCTCGTGTGTACGTACGGACTACTGTCTCCACGACATGATGAGATTCATTCAACATGTTAACCATTCATGAATGATTATAAAGTATATATAATAAGTAATAATGAAATATATGACATAATAATGATACTTGATTTATGTGTATATATATGTATGTCATCTAATTAATTTCATTCAATTCAATAAGGAAACGAAAATAGCGTTCATGCGTACGTACGGCCTACCGTCTCCATGAAGGGTGTATTTCATTTCATTTAATCAATCTATCATATATATATGTATATACTGAAATATATATTATATGTAAATCATGTTTTACATTCTGTAATTAATTAAATCAGGATATATGTAATAATATCAAGAACAACAAGTCCAAACACGTACGATAAATGAAACGATTTTACCCAATACGCTCTTTAACATGGAATTTACAAAAGAACGGGTAATATAAAGTCACAAGTGAACCATATGTGATATCATAACAATGAATATGATTCTGTAATAAGTCAATGAAATTATTTAAATCATTATACAGGAGGTTCGGATACGTACGAAGCATATGAGACCTAAGGTAAGGGATAAATATTCCAATCTGATTCTTATCAGAGATTGTTTATTCGTAAATATTTACTGGGGTTATTGTTATTATCAATGTACATGTTTTGAAAATATGTTCTCATGTATTTTTAAAGTCCTTTTTACCCATTTTTGACTTTTACTACATGGTATGTAAGGAATCTTTATTTTGTTTTACGTTACGAGGTACTTTTTGACTTTTCCTGCAAAAGTACGAGAAGAATGTTTTTTTAACTTATACGGCAGGAATTGATTTTTTACGGTATCATAAACCCTTATTTTAATGAAGCTTCCTCCAAAAGATTTCATGAATATTTTCAACAAAATGCTTTTCTTTTAAAATTTCATGACATTTTCTGAAAAGAGAATGATTTTGAAGAAGAAAGAATATTTTCCTCAAGAATTCATTTCAAGTGTTTTATCAAAACCATATTTCATCTAAGATGACATTATTTCATATGTGTATGTTTCAAGTATCACGTCTCTATGATTTACATGGTTTCACTTTTCTTATTATGAAATGATATCCATTTCTTTTATATGGATTCTTTGATGATGGGATGATGTTTATGAAACCCATTTTATTTATTGGGTTATTATGAATGATGTATGTTTATTTTGTGGCACATGTAAGAATGATTTCATTATGAGATGGGTGGGACCTATATCTCCCACCAATTTATTGGATAAAGATTTATATCTCATGAGATATACATGGCTAGAACGAGATGTTAAACCGGTTCAGTAATACGAGACTGGAACGAGGAGTGAACTCGATTCAGAAAGGGACTTTGCCCACTAAGATGGTCCTGGAAGCAATTCCTTGGGTACTATGGAAATCATATAATGTTCTTAATGGTTGCCATAATTTAATGTTTTATTCCCATGCTATTTTATCGTGATTGATGTTCCTTTATGATATATGCCTTACGTACTTCCAAGGTTTATGTCTTTGCTCAAGGTTTTAATGATTAGATTTCATGTTCATGTTTTTTCTTTCAAATGTTTATGGATCGTTTTATGTTCTCTATGTTTGCCCTTACTGAGAATTTGAGCTCACCCTTTTGTGTTTTATTTTCCCCAGGAAATAAAGAAAGGTTTTAGGTAAGGAAACAAAAAGGGGAAGATCATTGTGGGAGATGTTGAAGATCTTTCAGTAGGATTAGATGTTTATATTCCAAGTTTCCAAAAACACTAAACTATTACGGTCCTTGTGTGTGTGTGTTTGGTTATGTACTAAGTATTCCACAAAAGTAATGTAATGTCCATGTACGTCAAGCTTCAGGTCTCTATAGTTGGTATCATAGGAAAGGTTTAGTCAACCATTGGAAACTAGGATGCGAAAACGTTAGTGAGATCTCTAGAGATATTTCTAAGGTATGTCTAGGGATGTCCCTAAGGATAAGTATACGTATAGGATATAGTCCTAGAACTATGGTAACAATCTTAGAATTTAACCTAAGATGTTTGATATTGATGGTACTCCTCCTTTATTATGTTGTTTTCCCTAGCATGATTTTTGCCTCTCACACTATTCTTTTTGGGTTTTAGACGATGGCCGAAACCTGAAGGAACCGTGTTGATCAATGTAATGGACAATGCAATGATGTTCCTCCTGAACAAACCAATGTTATGAGAGATGGAGTGCAAAATCTTATTTCTATACTTAAACAAGCTATGAATCATTATGGAATTCCAAATGAGCAGATAAGGGAACAATATTCTATTGAGTCCTTCATGAGGCAACGTCCACCTTCTTTCAGTGGGTCTTCCAATCCACTTGTTGCTGAACAGTGGATCAGTACCACTGAAAAGATATTTTCAGTTCTTCAATGTTCTGAACATGATAAAGTCATCTTAGCAGTATATCATTTGGAATGTTAAGCTGATCAATGGTGGAATTTTATCAAGAGTATGAGGCCAAGTGATGAAATTGAGTCCATGGAATGGTACGAGTTCAAGAACTTATTTTTCAAAAGTACTTCCCTCGTATTCTTTGAAAAAATATGGGTAAAGAGTTTCTTGAACTAAAGCAAAAGGATGATGAATCTATTGGTATATACGAATAGAATTTTACAAGGCTTACAAGGTATGCATCTGGCTTTATCATCCAACCTGAAAGTAAATTTGATCGGTTCTTTAGTGGATTAAAACCAAATCTTCGAAAGGCATTAGTTATAAGATACTTAAGTAGCTATGAAGAAATTGTGCGTTGTGCTATCAAGGTAGAACTAGAAGTTGGTGTAACATATCCATATCATGGTTTTGACAAGAAATGAAAGATGGAGTTCAAGGAGAAATCTCATAACAATGGTGAAAAGAAGATGAATGTTTCTTTATGCTCAATGGGTGGAAAGAAGCATGGTGGAGATTACCTAAAAGGTTCTAGAAAATGTTTTAAGTGTGGAAAAGAAGGTCATCGAGCAGTTGATTGTCGAAGTAATGGGAAAAAGGTTCTTAATGATGTGAATAGAGAAAAGACTACATGGAACTCTCCACCAACACTTCAATGCTTCAAGTGCAATGAAATGGGGAATTATGCTAATAAATGCCCTAATCCATGGGTTAGTGATGATCGACATGAGCAACCACTTAAGGAAAAGGACAAAGGGAAGTCACATGTGATCACTATTGGCGATGTTTAATATGACAATGATGTGGTGTAATGATTAAGTGTTTATGTAATGGGATTCCAAAATAATGTTGTATATAGTATCATGGAATATTGGAATATTTATGTATTGATCTATTGTGGTTTTCAATAATTTTATGGTACCGGTAAACATGGAATGTGATTGATATATTTTTGGAAATAATATGATATGCGCATAATGAAGGGATAAGGAGAAAATGAAATGTTTGACAGTATTCATGAGCTCATGACTGATATAAGGAAATAGTTATATCATGGTTTGAGTATGCAGAATTTTGGGGTTTTGGTATGTGGAAAGAGTTAACTTTTGACAGCACTCATGTTTTCACTAAGGTTTAATGGGTATTCATTATTCTATAGAATACATGATTAAGGTATTCACATGTTTGTAATTTGACCAACAAGATATATCTTATGATATATGGGGGATAAATGATGGCATTCATGTGATTGTTATGTGACATTTCACGTAATAATGAGCTTGGACCGAAGTATTTTAGATAAGAACTTTTTTTGATATTATTGATGGGATGTTACAGTAATGTAGTTTTAGAAAAAAGCACAACCTACAGGACGGGAGACAGCCCATCACGTCGGACAAGGTTGTGGGAATCAAACCCACAACTGAAGTGCAACAGGCCTTTATCACCTACCACTGTCCTACAGGAAGTCCCTGGTTAGTAGAAACATGTTTTATTTTATTAAGCGGTATGATATATGAAGTATAAGTTCATTTTTGGAGTCCAATATGATTAACCTCACCATAGATGGACTTATTTATATTTGATAAATTTTGCTAACCTTTTGATTGAAATGGATGGAATGAACCATCATTCTGTCACATGACTTGTTAACACTTCACGAATAACAAATTCAACTTCATTTCTTTAAGAAATGAAGTGGAAATTGGTCAAAGCACGAACAACAGTGAGATTGTACCAAAATCAAGCAAGTATTTCTTCTAATTCAAAATTTTCAACTTTAGGGAAATGATATTGAAAACCAAAAATGTTGTCCTAGTTCCTTTATATCTGATGAATCAGATGGAACCTTAGATCATCACAAATCTATGGCTTTATGATTGTTTGTTTTTTCATAGCCATGTTCTCTACCACTCTCCATCATAACATGATGGTTAGGTTTCTCTTCCATATCCATATTTTCATCTATGTTCTCCTATGTGGAAACCCAGTGATTAGTTAATTTGGGTAACCATTATGTTTCATACTTTAGTTTTTAAAGATTGGTTTTGGTATTCCTTTTTACTATGTGGGTTTCTATTAAAGAAACTTTCGAGTAGTAAACCTTCTATAACCCCGATGAATTTTGAGGGCGAAATTCATTTTAAGGGGGGTTGAATGTAACACCCCGAGATTTTATGAAAAATATTTTTTAATTTTATTGATGTATTGTGTTGTACGCTACAACAAATGAGTCTTGCACAAAATGAAACCCTAAC
Organism: Viscum album; assembly: GCA_963277665.1. Lineage (NCBI taxonomy): Eukaryota > Viridiplantae > Streptophyta > Magnoliopsida > Santalales > Viscaceae > Viscum > Viscum album. Next base: position 1,321,055,210 of record OY728157.1, read on the forward strand.
TTGGCTGCATTACACGCAATCACGACCTTCCTCGATAGCGTGTGTGGTACACAATACCGAGTTTCACTAAACAACGAAATGCTATTAAAATATTATTAAAACTAGCCGTTATGAATAGTAATAACAACTTATTGAAATTTTGTAAATTTCATCTTTCAAAATGGAACTCATTTTTGGATTCGGAATATCGAAATTATCCTACGGTGAAATTTTGGTATTTTTCTGAAAACATTCAATTTTTGATGAATAGTGAAAACACTAGGTTACTATTTTAAAACCGACTTTTTATTTAAATAATTATTTATTTTATTTTATTTTATATTAGGTAAAAAATTTCACATAATACCTATATAAGTTCAATGTAATTCATTGGAGTCATTTTATAATAATTTTAGATATATAAAAATTTTATTGAACTTTTGACCGTCTTTTACCCACCTCTTAGGAGAATTTGCAAATTTACATAAAACTTAATTTTACCTCTTTTGTGAATGGAATTTCAAAAATCCGAGAGACAGGGTTTATGTCAGTAAGTAAAATGTGGTTCAATGAGATGAAAATAATTTTTGGTGAATAATAACTTTTCACTTTTATTTACCACGGTTAAAAGTAAATAGGGTAATTAAGGGTAAAAATGATATTATTATTACCATAACACATGTCCTAATTCTATTAAATAAGTGTTATTCGACCAAAAACAACCTTAGGAATAATATATGACTATTTAGGCCCACTTTTATTAGATTAGAACATTTATTTTTAATTTATTTAAAGAAGGGTTAAAATAGTTAAAATCAATGTTTAATAAGTCAGTCATTTTTAATATAGGGATATACATAAGATAAATTCGACTATAAATATTCATTAGAAAGCTAAAAATATTTCCTATATAAGGGTATTTTATTTGTAATTTTTAGACATTAAATAATTTAATTTATTTATGACACAATGATGATGCATTAATTATATTATTAATGAAATATTGACATAATTGATTATATCTTCTTCCACTTCTTCTTGTTTAGTTGTTTAATTATGAAGTAATAACATCAGTATCACTAATATACTGATATGTTATTATAAGTATGAAACAACCCTATTTCACCATCTATCCATCCTACGGAAAATGAAATCACCGCGCGTGCGTACGTATGGAATATCGTCTCCACGCCGTTGTGTAATCTATTTTCCCACCACCACCATACTTGGATGGGTATAATGGTGTAAATAATAACTATATATGATTATTTTAAAGTGATATTGATTCTGAAATAGTATACATACACTCCAATAAAATTCCATGATCATGGGAATGATATCATCGCTCGTGCGTACGTACGGACTACCGTCTCCACGACGCGATGAGATTCATTCTCCTTGTTAACCATTCATGAATGATTATAAAGTTTATATAATAAGTAATCATGAAATATATGACATAATAATTATGGTGGATTTATGTGTATATATATTTATGTCATATACTTAATTTCATTCTATTCAATAAGGAAACGAAAACAGCGTTCATGCGTACGTACGGCCTACCGTCTCCATGAATGGTGTATTTCATTTAATTTAACCGATCTATCATATATATATTTATATACTGAAATATATATTATATTTAAATCAAGTCTTACATTATGTAATTAAGTAAATCAGGATATATTTAATAATATCAAGAATAATAAGTCCAAACACGTACGATAAATGAAATAATTTTACCCAAACCGATCTTTAACATGAAATTTACAAAAGAACGGGTAATATAAAGTCACAAGTGAACCATATATGATATCATAACAATGAATATGATTCTATAATAAGTTAATTAAATTATTTAAATCATTATATAGGAGGTTCGGATACGTACGAATCATATCGGACCTAAGGTAAGGGATAAATATTCCAATCTCATTCTTATCCGAGATTGTTTATTCGAAAATTTTTACAGGGGTTATTGTTATTATCCATGTTAATGTTTTATAAAAATGTTTTCATGTATGTTTGAAGTCCTTTTTACACATTTTTGACTCTTACTATATGGTATTTAAGGAATATTTCTTTTGTTTTACGTTACGAGGTACTTTTTGACTTTTCCTGCAAAAGTATAAGAAAAATGTTTTTTGAACTTATACGGCACGAACGGATTTTTTACAGTTTCACAAAGCCACATTTTCATGAAGCTTCCTCCAAAAGATTTCATGACTATTTTCAACAAAATCCTTTTTCTTTTAAAATTTCATGACATTTTGTGAAAAGGGAATGATTTTGAAGAAGAAATGATTTTTTCTTCAAAAATTCATTTCAAGTGTTTTATCAAAACCATTTTTCATCTAAGATGACATTATTTCATATGTGTATGTTTCAAATATCATGTCTCTATGATTTACATGGTTTCAATTTTCTTATTATGAAATGATATCCATTTCTTTTATATGGATTATTTGATTATGGGATGATGTTTATGAAACCCATTTTATTTATTGGGTTATTATGAATGATGTATATTTATTTTGTGGCACAAGTAAGAATGATTTCATTATGAGATGTGTGGAACCTATATCTACCTCCAATGCATTGGGTAATGGTTTATATCTCATGAGATAGACATGTCTGGAACGGAAAGTTAAACTGGTTCAGTAATACAGGACTGAAACGTGGAGTGAACTCGATTCAGAAAGGGACTTTGTCCACTATGATGGTCTTGGCAGCAATGCCTTGACTACTATGGAAATCATATCATGTGCTTAATGGTTGCCACAATTACAGGTTTTATTCCCATGCTATTTTATCGTGATTGATGTTCCTTTATGATATATGCCTTACGCACTTCCAATATTTATGGATTTGCTTAAGGTTTTATTGTTTAGATTTCATGTTCAAGTTTTTGCTTTAAAATGTTTATGGATCGTTTTATGTTCTCTATGTTTGCCCTTACTGAGCATTTGAGCTCACCGTTTTGTGTTTTGTTTTCCCCAGGAAATAAAGAAAGGTTTTAGGTAATGAAACAAAAAGGGGAAGATCGTTATAGGAGATGTTGAAGATCTTTCAACATGATTAGATGATTATATTCTGAGTTTCCAAAGACACTACACTATTACGGTCCTTGTGAGTGTGTTTTTGTTATGTACTATGTATTTCGAAAAAGTAATGTAATGTCTATGTACGTCAAGCTTCGGGTCTCTACAATAGAAGATCTTTAGGTTCCCAAATTTTGGATACATTTATAAAGAATTTATCCCTCTTAGAGAGTCATGGGGTGATATAGAAAGGGTGCCACCTCTATAAAATGAGCTAATAAAAATGGATCATGAAATTTGAAGGAAAATTATCATCTAAGGGGGAACATCCACCAAGAATTGGGGATGATAATATTCTTGGAACTGAAGGGGGAAGGATCCAATTGATAACTCCTAACTACATGACCCAAGATGGTGAAGTGAAGCACTCTTGGTACATTCTGGAATACTTTGGAAAATGAGGAGTAAAAAAATGGGGGTATAAACCCAGGCCCAACGTTCCTATAAAGACACATCTCTCAGTCTTTCTAGCCATGTGCCTGAGTTTTTATCTACTCTCTATCTACGATTACAATGGTCAAATAAGGATATAGAGGGTTTTTATGGTGACCATGTTGGAGGAGAATAATTTATTGGGGTTGGAAATCCCCATCTTGGAAAAGAATAAAAAATCATACTACAAGTTCATTTAGGGAATTCTCTATTATGAATTGAAGTACTATTTAAAGTCTTGTGGGAATGGGTCCCCACCCACATTATAACATAGTATGTGCTGAGATGGGTTGAGGCCAGTTGGAGTTCATTCCAAACGTATGTCCAGGTTGTTTCTGGTACTCTACCCTTGTCCTTAAATCCCAATGATATCTTGTCAAGGATGATCATCTTCATGGAATTTAATCTATTACCTTATAGGGAACCATCTAATGAGAAATTCACTGATGATGGGAAATCTATAAACGAGCTAAGATAATATATGATGGCCTTAAAGGATGGTATGCTAGAGACTCATATTTACTAGGATGTTATATGTGTGTCCTATGATTAATACATGTTTTTACACCAATTTAAATGTATTTAAAAAATCATTGTATATCCTCTAGTGTGCACTATATCTAAGAACCATATGATGTTTTACCGAAAGATATGGGTTCTTTAAACCATGTAGTTCACTCAAACCATTAATAACATTCTTCTAAGGGGCACAACCAGTTGATTGGTCTCCTTGTATTTTGAGGGGTGGATTGAAACATACCCCAAAGGGGTACTATTAGGATTCGTTCCTCGAGTTGGGGTTAGAAGATCCTTTAAGCATAGAAAAAAAGGGGAAAAGGGTTCCACTCCATAATATGGTTCTTCTCCTACCTGAAGGGATTCTTCATCCACTTCAGAGGATAAATATTATGACATCCCAAGTTCATCCAAACAACCATGTGCAAGGCTTAGTCCGCTAGCCAGAATCGAAAGGTCTACACCAACTGAGATTTCACCAAGGTGGTCCTGACATCTCTTCTAAGAAGAGACATGAGTTCCTTTTAATCAATCTTCATCAATGATGGAGAGGGTTAGTAAACCCATAAAATCCAAATATGGTGAATCATCTTCACGATATACTGGTATGTATTCAAAATTCATACGACAATTGGAATTCAAATTTTATAAGGACATGTCCTCCGATGCTAAAATCATATGGTCGCTTCTTTACACTAGACTGCAGATTCTAGGGATAAGAGACACCCAAGTACCACCCTGATATTCACATTAAAGAAAATACTTATGAGGTAAGGAATTATATATGGGAGATGGATATGCTCATTTATGAAATGGATGACTTAATTCCTACCACAAGAAGGGTAGATGTTATGAAAAAATAGGGTGCTACTGAAGGGGATGAACACCCATGTTATGATGAATGGACTGACCATGTCAATCTCAAAGACATAAGCTCCCCTTTCATTTTTTTGATATATTTTTCTTTAATTTAGAAAAAATTATTCTTGTTGAGGGGAAGGTCACTTTGATTTGTTGTGGGATGGGTGGAAATAAACTGAGGTTCACTTGCTAAAATATTGCCTAATTGTAATCCCGATCAGAATCGATGAATCATCCCTTGAATTGGGAGACCTATCCACAGGGAAACAAATAATGTAGGAGGATATGACTAGAGGAATTACATTTTCACCTGTAATACCTATCTTTAAGAAGGTTGATGTTATCCCTCCTCTATCTAAAAAGATGAAAATAAGGAATTCCTAATTGTGAAATATTTGGATAAACATCTCTATAGAATTTTTAAGTCATCCTATCACCATAAATATCTTCTTTATCTAGAAAAAGTGTCTAAACCTATTTGTATTGTAGAAAATCCTTCCCTATACTTTCTCAATGGACTTACAAATGCACCTCCAAGAACTGAGGAGGGTTCTTCGGATCAAGCACAGATCCCTATGAGTGAATCAGCTCCCTAAACAGAATGAGTATTGAGGGTTGAGGATGCATTATCTACTCATATCATAACTTTTGTAACTACTAAGAAAGGTAGGAGGAATATGGAAATTTCAAGGGTACATCCTAATATGTCATATTTGAATTTATTACTTCCACCTTTATTATACTTCAGGTTTATCTCATGCATCAGAGGACCCTACGATGATTGATAATGACCCTATTTCTATCACTAAGAAAGATGTATAGGTTATCAAGTTATCATAGGATGGTGATGTTCTGGTTTCCTTGTCAAATATTATGAGTGTCTCTATGAGTGAGATTACCATAGGATTGGGACATCAATATATTCCATGAGAAATTTTGGAATGCCCTTTGATGAAATAATGGAACATATTAAAATTCCTACCACCTTAGAATAATTCGAGGCACTTAATAGGGAATTGACTGGAAATGAGTCTTTATTGTTGTACAAATAATACTTTTGTGCCCGATTAAATTATCACTACTAATTGGGATGTGCATCTCCATCCTCAGAGAATGTTTTAGTGATAGTGAAAGAAAAAGATGTTGAAGTCTATCTTAATCCCACTATTGAGGGGTACCCATCTTAGGAGGACCTTGGAATGGGGATTCTTTCTGAGCCTCATTTTTTATACCCCATCCAGACCCAGTAGAGTTCCCTTAATCAAGAGGATCCAACACAAACTGTTGGAGTCAAGGATGCTTGAGAGAAATAAACCTCAGTTGCTGACCCATTCCCGGGTGAGTGTAACCAGCTACTAATCTTCCCCTATTTACTTTACCTACTATATTTTTTGGGGCTAATGACATGTTTTTACCATTTTTCAATGCCATAAACTTTAGGGGTTGGGTCTAAGGGTGAAGGATCTATGCCAATGAAGTTGGTACTTGAATAAAAATCCATTATTTATTAGTATTGAATAAGGAAAGGTACATGAATAAGTGCATTGATCTCGAAGTATATCTCTACCAATAAAAGTGGATCGTAATTAGATTCAGAGTTTTAGAATTCTCCTTGGATCACACATATGAAGGCTTAGTGGGATATATGGAAAATAATATTTGAGATCCCCCTTGAGGTCTTTCCTTTAGGAATCTATTGAATTCCAACCATTCTTGGAAAGTTGAGATATGATGGGTTATATTACTGCAAGATTCATGTCAATATGAAGTAAATAAATCCCAAATGATGGTGAAAACATGAGATTCAAAAGGTCCTCATAAGGGATAATCTATTCATGAGAGTTGAGATCGTGTGGCTACTCTATCCCAGTAAGAGGCCAAACATACCACAATGTTGGTGGAATTTAGAAAATGTATTAATGAGAAAACCATTTATATATCTCTTCTTAAGGAGGAAATGGATGTTTTTCATGAGGATCTTGCACAACTCCACCAATAATTAGAAGTATCCAAAACCAAGGGATCAACTCCCATTGTGGTTATAATGGAAGCACATCAATGGGCCGAGGATACTGAAGGTGTTCAATTGACTGGGCTTCAATAGGTGGCTCATGAGGCTTTGGATTCCATTCAATAGATGAAAAGTTATGTTGATGGTCCCTTGTAAAGTATGATAGAGGGACTCTATCTTATAGACTATCCTCTGGTTTTTCCTTATAAATGAAAAGAATCATGTTTCCAATAATATATTCACTCATCCTTGTTTTCTCCTAGTGATCATAACATAACATTGAAACTAATTTTCATAAAAAAATTATATTAGTTAGTTGTAACCACAATTATGGGATGGGTAAATGATCTAATTTTTACCTAAGTCCTGAGGCCTAGTGATCATTGTTTGTCTGTTTCTAGGGTCATATTGAGAACCCTTTAACCATTTTTACTTTTGATTTCATTGCACTAATTTTTTTCCTAAGCTCAATATAAATTAGACATAGTTGGTAACACTTGGATTTTTCTTAGACTTCCCATTTTGGGTTTTTAGTCTAATGAGTTTTTTTCCTTTTACATTTTTATCGCTTGATATTTTTTCTAAACCATACAGATTACAAGTCTAGAAATAGGAGACTATATTTTTTTCAGAGGTCCCTTTGTTGGTTTTTAATATGGTAAGTATTTTTTTCTCTTTTCATGGGTATTTTAAATTCATGAATGTTGGACTAATAAGACTAGTGTTTTATGTCGAACATCGTTGACCATGAGTTTTGAGATGATGACCAAAATAAGGCTTGTGGGATAAGAATTTTATGAAATTATTCAACTATCTAGTGGGGAATCTTGGTCTATGATTTTTTGGTTCCCAAATATTAAACATGATATTAGGAAATAAAGGAGGTATCTCTTAAGGAAGAATTTACCATTGGATGACAAACTTATTATGATGGCACTTTTATGCAAGGCCAATTGGGGTGTGTGCTACACTGTCAAATAATGGTATCATTTAGATGGGAGGCCCTAAAATTTATGGGCGACTTATGAAAATCCAATTGGGGTATATTATAGCATAGTTAGACAAAGAATTTATCAGGAATTACAACATTCTATTACCAATGATTGAAGTTTAGAATTAGAATTTCTCGAGACATTTATGGGTGGTTTTTACAAAGGAACGTATATGGGAATGAAGATAATATTTTTATTGGTAGTTTCCCTGAATGGAAACCACTCTTAGGTGAATTTTGATCGATTGAATGGGTAGAAATTTTGTTACATGGTCGATGTCGGGGGGAAATTCCCCTTTCTGAAAAGGGATAATTTATCATATAGTTTAATGCCCTGTAACCATGACATTGACCGTGTAGTTTAACATTTTATAAAAAGGCCATTTTTTTCCAATTTAAAATCATTTGAATATAAGGTTATTCTATATAGTTTAATGTTGTACAATAAAGATGTGATTCTATTTAGTTTAATGTCTTACAACAAGGACATTAGAGATATATAATATAAGTTCATTATCTTTGAAAAAAAGGTTGATAATTCTCCCATTCCTTGTAATATTACCACAAACACGCCACAATATTCATATGTGATAGGAGAAAGTTTTAAGATATTATCGGGTGATTATTGGATCTGAATAGGGGTATGAAAAAGGGTTTATGAAATTAGAGGATGTCTCTCCTAAGGAAAAGTTACCGATGATTGGAAAGCACGTTTTATGGGATGTTTTATGAAAGACCGATTATGGTCCGTAATGCATAGTAAATAGTTAAATCCTTTGGATGACATGACCTAAATTTTTTGAGAAACTTATGTTAATCCAAATGGGGTGTTTTACAATATAGTCAAGTAGATAATTCCTAAATAATTCCAATATTTTATTGCTAAAAATGATTTATATTTTCAAAGATTTGGATTTCCCAAGATATATATTTCTCTTTTCAGGAGGAAAGAACTTCAATACGTAAGGGGAACAACATGTCCAAATTTCCAAATAAATTGGAAAAAGGTTCTCTACACAGGTCTATCCCTGGCGTTGGGAATATGGTGCATGTAGTTTTAGGTCGTATGACTAAGACCATGATATTATGGAAACGAAAGATAATATGTGACTTATCGAGCTAGGGTCACTCCTTCATACATCGAATGTGAAAGAGGAAGTTTTAAACCATGATATTAGAGGTTTTTAGATCAGGGGAGAGGAAAAGAGACAAACATAGGAGGGATTTCCATTCATTTTGAATAAAGGGTCACATTTTATCATCATCAATTCTCATAATGATAGAATAGGTTTCTCCCAATGGTGATGTTACCGCTTTTTGAAAAACTCAGTTTATGTGTATGAAAGGCCAACTAGGGTACATACTACATTGTAAAAGAGTGGTCTCCATTGGTTGAAAACCCCATTTTGTGAGCTCTTTTATTAAAATTCAACTGGGGTGTGTTACAAAAAATTCAGGAAAAATATCTATTAGGTATCAGTCATTCTTCCTCAAAATGTTGAGGAAATATTACAAAGATATTAATGTGTTCAATATTAGGAGTATGACATAGGGAAAGAATATATAAAATCCTAAAGGAAGAGTTTGGGATGATATTGGTCATGAATTTGGAGCCCCTTTCATAAATCTAACAGATATGAAGAAGGGGGCATCTCTATATTATTGGTGGGTCCCCCAATGAGGGGACCCAAAATAAAATATCTTTCATAGATGTTTTTTTACATATAAGATAGGGGTAATTTTTTCTTTACCCTATGGGTGGGACTAGGGATTAAAGCCAAGGCATCACTAAAAATATCAACAAAGCAAGAATAAATCCACACATAGTTCTATGGGTACCTTTCAATTTAATGTAATGTGAAGGAAATTTTCTATGTTGTTTGATGTCAAATTGAAAGGATGATGGTGTCTCTATGTGAAGAGCAATGTAATATTGCAGATAGATTAGGACATAAAGCCCAAGAGATTCAATATTTCTTGTCAGATCAATAATCAAGCCACACATAGTTCTGAAATAAAGGTCTCCCACCCTTATTGAATTCATAAGAAAATGAAAATGGGGGTTCTGTTTTTATATGAGTTCATACACATGGTGAGAACTAACATTGGGTATTCTCAGGTAGATATTACTAGTGCATGGGAGAGTGGGAGTATTTCTCATATTGTGTTGTGTCTAGGCCTGGTATTAAAGATCTGAACATCACTACATGTCTCATATGTGTGAGAATCAAGCAACACATAGTTCTTGAAGAACCCCATATTTTATCATCATGTGGTGAAGAGGTGAGTGATTCCAACATGAAAAAGAATATTGTCACTATACTAGTGTGTATGACCAAATAATAACTACATATCTTGTTGGGGAAATAATCAAGATATATGTTGTTCATAATGACATAATGAAGTTTATTATCATGAAAAAATGATGTTTAGTGTGTCTTTTAAGGTATTGCAGCCAGGACCTCGGTAACCCCAATTTGGTTGATATGCCATACTTATATAGGGAAGATATTTTACCCAATGTACTAGTCTCACATGATCTATGATCGGTGTGATAAACAAGGAGTCGAAAGAGTTTCATCAAAGTAATAAAGTCAATAGATGTTAAGGATAAACAAATTTAGATTCTATGGTGACTAGGTTAGGAGATATGATCCTTGCATCACTATGTTTCTCATTAGGATGAGAATAAATCTATATGTAGTTCTTGAAATCCAATGTAGTTTAACATTGTGTGGCGAGGATGAGGATGAACATACATGAAAGAACGGAAATGTTGCAGTTGGGGTTGGGGATAGAAATCTGGGTGTCACTACATATCTCATTGAAATGAGAATCAAGCCACATGTAGTTCTTGAAATGTGTTCCCCACACCAATCTGTCATGGATGTGGGGAAAGGGCTATAATATATTACATAATGATGGCTAGGATCAAAATTTATGATATAGGTATCATTCTAATTCTCTGTGTAATGAGAATCAAGCTATAATTTCTGGAAGAGTTCCGAGTGTGAATTTGGTTCATAAATAGTGAAAAGGAGAATAGTATATTTTTAATCATGGATGGACCCGATATTGGAGATCTGGGTGTCACTATGTATCTCAATGGAATGAGAATCAATCCACACGTAGTTCTTGAAATGGTCCCCTATGTTGGTCTGAATCATACATAGGGAAAAGGTGGATTATATATATATATATATATTATTTATTTATTGAGGATGGACCAACAATGAGATATTTGGGTGTCACTGTGTATCGCATTAGAATGAGAATCAATCCATACATAGTTCATGGAAAAATTGTGCAGTTTAACATCATGTGATGAGGGAGTTGGCCATATAGTTTACTATGTTGCGGTATGGACATGATAATGGTGGGTCTTATACCAATCTAAGGGGGTCCCAATGACATTATGGAGTGGAATTGACGTGAGTGGGGATTAAGCACAGGATATTCCCATATTATTAGGTACTATGAGGATTATCTGGCTCGTGATATTTTGGGGGGATTAACGTCTAATTATAGATATTTTAAACATATAGTATAATGGCATATAGTGAGGTCAAATTGTTTCCAATACTTTTAGGTCATATGATTATGACCACATTTCATGTAGTTTATCATCATGCTATAAGGATGATAATGCTATGTATTTTAGCATCGTGCAACATGGACGATATGTCATGCATTTTTTGGTCATTCCATAAAGACCAACTACACAGTTTAATATCTTATAGCTTCGAAACATATGGTGTTGTGTAAATAAACGTTTTATGGCTAGAAAGTTCATTGTGTGATTACAAAAATTACTTCTTTAGGAACCTTGCATTGGTTAGAGTCGTAATGAGATCTCCATCCATTGAGATCAAGGATTAAGCTACATTGGAGTGGACCTTGTGTATGGAGTAAGGTCCCTCCCAATTGAGATCATGAATTGGAGGATTCTTTCATGGTATCACTGGATTAATATGTACCAATACCTATTATAAATAGTGGAATTAATGGAGGTGATCCTTCTAGTTATAGTTGTGTGCTATATGATTTTCATAGGCTTCCAAGTGATGCACGTCATGCAATATTTTTTCATCCAGTTACTCCAATTAGGCCATCTGTTTTTTTGAATTCTCATCTTCGAATAGATGATCATAGATGGAGACATTTGAAGATGTAAAATGAACCTTAATAGATAGGACTTCTTAATTTTCACATACCAATGAGTATGTGGTCTCTCAAGTGGCAGTACAAGTTGTGGTTTGGAAAAACCAAAAGGCATGCAATATCTTTTCAGGACAAGACTTTTTATCTTTATCCACCATCTTCAGGATTATGTTCGATAGAGTCTTTTTGAATGATTATATCTATCAATTTACTACTTAATGATAGTGGTATGAATGGTTGGATTTGATATCATATTCTAGATATATATTTTCCACCTCAGCAGAATAGAAATTAGTGCCATTAACTATCAATATTGTATGAGTTACACAAAATATGGTAATGATGTTGGATTTAATGAATCCGACAATGATTATTCCCAATAATTATTAGATAGGTATTTCATCATCCCATTTGGAGAAGAAAACAGTAGTAGTAAGTATATACTTGCATTTGTTGGTCGTAGCTAGAGAGTACGGGCCAACAACATCCATTACCCTTATGGAAAATGGCCATGAGTATTTGGACGTATGTAGAAACTCTATGGGTTGATGTATGATGTTTTCATTCACTTTATAGAAATAAAACTTCTTGGTGAATTCCATGAAATCATATGTCACAGTGGGCTAATAGTATCCAATCCTTTAGATTTGGTTAGAAATCCGGTATCCCGACTGATGGGAACTATAGGACCTTGTGTGTACATTATCCATAACGACCATAGTATTTAATCCATAGATACATCTAAGGAGGAACCCATTGAAGCCTCGTTTATAGAAGACTTTTTTATGATTCGGGCCATCATATAGTGTGAAGTTGGTTGATCTCTATTGGATCTTCTCTTTCCTAGAACTCTCTAGGGGGAGAAATCTATTTTGGAGGTAATCCATGATGGGTTTCATCCACCTAGTGGTAGAACCATATGATTTAGTTGTAGGGAGGAATTAATTAATCTCTTCCATTATTATTTGAAAGATAGGTGAAACCATTCAGAAATAGAATATGTTGATGACAGTTTTCTCTCAGTTAGGGTCTACCAGATAAGTACCTTCATTTACTAATGCATATGATTTGGAATTTTGTGATTGTGGGATGTGAGTAAATGTTGGTTATAAGGGGAAATATAACAACAACCCTTGGAAACTGTCAAATAGGGGTTCAATTATTCTTTTATGATGTTCAAATTCCCATTAATGTGTTTGATTACAAGCATAGAGTCACCCTTTAACTCTAAGTGATTCACTGGTATTTGGAGTTCCAGTTACAAACATGCAGTGATAGACTTTTACTTGGCCACGTTATTGGTAAAACCTTCACGCAATAGAAAGGATTACAATTAGACTAACTTTGGTATGGAAATAATCATGATTTCTAACCCAACTTTTTTGATCTTGGGTTCTTCCAATCTCTTCTTTGTTGGGCTCTTTGATGCAACATCAAAATACATTTCCCATGTTTGGGGACTTTTCATAATATAGAATATATCATCATCTTTCAATTCAATATTTAACCATGATGTTTCTATATATGGGTGTTCTTCTAGAAAATCTACCATGGTCATACCTTTAACTGCTTTCATAGGACCAAATTGTATATCAAACTGTCATAGAATAGTTTCCCACCATGCCAAATGCCTTATAAACATGGGACTGCTGAGTATGTACTTGAGAGGGTAATTTCTAGAGACCATTTGGACCTTTAGGTGATGTATATAGTGTTTCAGCTTCTGAAATACAAATATTAATGCTAAAAATTTATTATTTATATCGGAATAATGAGTCTCTGTATTGATCATGATCCGACTAAGATAATAGAGGGTGTTTTCATTCCCAACATCATCCTTTTGTGCAAGGAATGAACCCAGTGATTTTTCCAGGTCTATCACATATATAATGAGTGGATTTCATTCAACAGGAAACATTAATACCAGTAGACTCAATAGGTATTTCTTGAGGGAGTTATATTCTTCCTGACAGTCATTGGTCCACTAATATGTGAACCCATATTCATCAATTTAGTGAATGGAAAACACATTCCTTCAAGATTGGATATGAACCATATATATATATAAAATCATTTAATTCCTATAAACTCTTTATGTTTTTAGGAGGTTATATTCCAATGAAATATTTAGTTCTCTTAGGATTAACGTCTATGTTGAGATGGTGTACAACGAAGCTGAAAAAATTCCTTAAGGTTTCCCTAAAAGAACATTTCAAGGGATTCATAATCAAGATATTTTTTCACATTATTTGGAAGATAGTTTATATTTCAACCAAGTGGATAGAAAATTTTTAGGACTAGATCACTTGAAAATCAAATTATCATTCAAAAAAATTCCCTAGAAATGGTTTATAGATGTAATTAATGGCATTTTTGTAGGCAGCGCTAGCATTCTTTAAGACAAAGTGAATTACTTGATATCAGAATACACCTTGGGGGTATCTAAAAGCTTTGTATTATTAAACTACAAGTTCAATCCATATTTGGTTATACCATGAATATCCATCCATGATTTATAGGTCCTGATAACGAATCATCACATTAATCAGTAGTTTTGTGATTGGAACTGGGAAGTCATCTTTGGGATATTGTCGGTTAAGATCACTAAAGTCAATGAATACTATGATTTTTGCATTTTTCTTCTTTACCTAGACTATATTGGCAATAAATTTTGGATATTTTATCTCTCTAATGAAGTTTTTCATGAAGATGTTATCAACATTATCCTCAATGTTGGAGGTGTGAGTAAGATGCATTTTTATGGATTCTAGTTTGCATCCCTGATTCCCATCTAGAAAACCCAAGTGATGGGTGACCACCTTAGGGTCAATTCCTATCATCTCTATGTAATTAAAGGAAAATAAATCCATGTATTTCTTCATGAAGGATGTATATGTCTCCTGTTCTTTGGAATTCATGGCTGCAATAATTACATTGGGTTGTGGATCATTATTTGTACATAGAATTGTCTCATTGAGTTCATCCACAATGGTGGAGACACGTTCTTTGAAAGCCGAAGTGGAATCCATGAGGCCTTCTTATTCTACCTCTTCTACATGATTTACTTATTTTTTATTTTCCTAATAAATAGGCGATGAAGAATGATTCCCAGAGTTAGGGTACGAGTTAGTGTTTGGACATCCAGAAGAAGAAACAACTAGTTCTAGACCAACTAATGGAACACACCATTTTTTGGTGTTCCATGGAGGAGATGATGAGTTAGGAGTGAGTATTTTAATTTTATACTATTTTAATGAAATATTATTCTAGAATAGAAGATATGTTAGGTATCTATTGAAGATCAGTGGATAGAATGAAAACATTTTCATCCATGATTTATCTATTACTCAGAGAGTTAACAACCTCTATTACGCTCAATTCCAGTTGTCATGACTAACATTACTGAATCCATTGAATGCGTGTATGAGTTCCAGAATACCCTTTTGATTTCATTAATGATTAGTACATACTATTCAATAAAATTCAGTAAATGGATATCTAGGATCATATATATTCCATTTGGGGTATTGATCCAAGAGACAATATCATTGACGAAGTGTTTCCTCACCCTGTGGTATAATCTTGCATCAATGTACTATGACTCAGAATATTTTAATGGGACCTTGTCACCATAAAATGTCCCAATTTTACAATTGAAACAATATTTGAGGCATTTTTGGTATGAAGAAGGAATGGCCACATGCTAGTTTATCCAAGATCATCCCAACAAGACATTGAAGGTTTCATCCTTCCAAACAACCATGAATTCTGAGTTAGACACTAGCTCCTTAAACTAGGTTATGAGTGTGATCTATATAATATGATCTTACACATGTTTATCATAACCATATAACATTAAAGTGGAGGGGGACAAATAAGTTTTATTAATACCAAATTGGAAAAGTTTATAAACTGGGATGAGGTTGACTATTGAGCCATTATCAAAAAAGGCCCATAGAATATCAATGTAATTTAATATTATAGATCTATATATAAGGTCCCAACATGTCCTTGTATGATAAAATCCTCATCCTGGTCCGTGAAAGTGAGGAATACATGGAATTATATTGGATCATTCTCTACAAGATAATGTTCAGTAATGGAAACCTTGACTTTAAACTCGGGATGGATTGATAAAACCTCTAGTATCTCTTCCCAAATATATTTTGAAATAATCGATGAATCTAGGATTGAAAACATGGTTTGAACATGGTCCATTTTCTTTAGAACATAATACTTCATTTTAGATGTCAGTGATTCCCTGTGTGGGAGTTTTCATTCAAAGGTTCTTTTGGAGCTAATGTTACTGACATAGATAAATCGTCTCTTGGAATATGAGTCAGGGGTTCTTAGGTTCTTGGTGGATTAGTTCAGTTGGGCCTACCTATACACCGATGTTAGTTAGAAGATGGAGTACCCTCTAGTCAACCTTCTAGGATGATTATGCTAGGTCATGCCCTATCATGTATGGGTTAATTCCCTTATTCCCACTGATCTTTTTGAAGGAATCTCCCATGATTTTGGTCTGCATAGATGGTTCAAGTAGGGGAGTGGTTTAAGTAGTGACTCCTGGAATGACTTCATATTCCCCTATAACCTCAACTTTGATGACCTCTTCCCCAATTTCCCCAACCAAGAATAAGGAATTTGGGTTCATAATCAAAATAATTGTGTGGGTTAGGATCCATTATTTTAATAACATTAATGAAACCAATGATAAACTCCTTGTCTAATAAAGACTCTTTCTAATGTGTAATCTCACATTGTATGATTTTTGCGGGTAAGTAACCTTGCAATTGGTAATGTCTCCATGAAGTCCACTAAAGTCATGGAAAACATTAGATTTAGTGAAAGATCATATTCCTATGTCGTCTTATTACCCTTTTGACCATGTCACTTTTTTGAGGATTGGAATTTGGAGGACTAAAGTGTTGGTGAAGTTGGTTGTGCTATTGAGGAAGTGGAAGGAGGTACATTTGGTTATTTCAATAGTGTTCATAGAATAGTGTGAGTTTGGTAGATCATTTTTCTAACCATCCGATCATCAAAATTATATGCACCCTTTCTATTAACTTACTTCCATTCAATTTACTATTCTTAATTAGTGGTAGAAACATACAAAACTAGAGAAGGTGAATTCCTAAACCTCAATTTCCCAGAGTCTACCATATTTTATAGGAGGTATTTAATGAAAAAAATCTTGGATGTTGTTCAGTAGAATCTAATTGAAGAGGAAATAGTTTGGGAGATCTTCATCACCTTATTTGCGGGGATTCCTTGTCATTGGAAACTTGACCATGTTGTTTTCCAATTCTGAGAAGAATTAGTCGATAAAATGGTCATTTATAAAATAATAGACCTTGTTTTTATATCCTAAAACTAATTACACTTCTGATTTATCTGATCATCATAAGAAGGTGGGTGTTGTTGCTCACTCCCTAGAGGTGGATCCATACAGTATGGCGCATGCTTTAAAATAGGAGCAGGTAAATTTCCCTGTTTATGTGTAACTACAGTAGCCTATTCTTTTCCTATTCTCCTTCTTTGGGTTAATTAAATTACTCAGGACTTTTACTTAGTCTATAAAATTTAATCTTATATATATTGTGCAATTGTGGAATGATCCTGAAACCTTTCTATATATTTCTTAGGTATTAGAGGTGTGTGTAAATTTTCATGAAGTTTTGATACACATATGGGAAAAATCTTTTCATGAGGGTGTGGTTGGTTTAAGTAGTTTTTAAATCCTTTCCACTAAGTAATGAAATATGAGACCCTTTCATTCCACCATTTTTTGTAATTCTTGAGATGGAAGATCATTGTCTGCTAAAACATTGTGGTAAAATATAAAAGAATTATCTAATGGAGATATTCCAATAATATTATTAACTGAGACTACAAACTTTTGTTCCACATAAAGGATGATCCTTGTACTGATTTCAAAAATCATCTATGTTTTACATCCTCTTATTGTTCAGGGGTCCCCATTATGGGATCAAAACGAGAGAGGAAATGTGTCATGTACTGTTTCGGTTCTCCTGATCCATTAAAAATTATTAATATTGGATTCAGAAAGATTTTTGGGGAAGATTCGGATCTACCCATTCAAGATAAGACTTATTTTCTGGATGTATCTGCGCACAAAATTCTTCCATGGCCTACAATAGATCTATTAGTGACTAAATGGTGTTCATAATCATTTTAGGAATGTTTGGATGAGCTAGATCTTAAATAGGTGTGGTGGTTAGAGCCTAAACCAGTATGGCAGCCATTAGGACCATTGGGGGTGACATTACTGGTATCTGTCATGGGTTACCCATAGAGAAAGACATGTAATTATGTGCCTGATGATTCTTTGGTTGCACACCCAATGGAATGAAATCATGATATAATAGTGTGGTATCTAAATATATTGGTGGGTGGTATCCCAAAATGTGCGGATGTTACAATTATGCTTTAGTTGATGCATAAAATTCTCTTTGTTGAGATGTGACAACTAGAATTGTACGTTGAGGATCTTCTTGCATATCATATCAAGTAAGAAGGCTATGTGAGAGTAATTCTAGGTTTACTCTCCTAAATTATTTCATCTCCTCCTCTTGCTGAGAAAAAATTCCTCAAGAGAAATGGAATTAACCTATCCATATGTAAGGTGACGTATAATTTTACATTTTCCCTTTTAATATTTTGGTTTCATTTGAGGAGGTAATGGTGAGTTTTTGAGAGAATTCATGTATCTAGAATAAACCTCTGGTTTTGGGTACACACACATCCTTAAACTATTTTTCTATGGACTGTATAATGGACCATGACTCTTTCCTTTGACACCTCATTCAAATTGGCCTCATGTTCAAAAGGATCATCAATGGAAGTGTTTATAATTTTCACTAATTTGTAATGTGTTTCAGGAATTATATCAATGTCTTTGATTGATTGTATTCTTCTACATCTTCCACGAGGCCTTGTACTCTTTTTGGATGATTTTATAGTAGCTTTATGGTGGACAGTGATATGAAGGGAATCTCCAAACAATTAAGTTGTACGTGTCCCTAATGAAAATGATGGATCATAGGATGGACTGAATTGGGAGGATCTACTCTGTGGAATTTTCCTTAATCTGGAGAAGAATAATTTCCCATAAGGAGGGGATTTTTGAGGTGAAAAATCACACCACCCTGAGGGATGGGGCTTTTCAAGTTCTACTTTCACAACCCTTTGGGTATACTTTTCAAACCTCACGGGTTGGGTTAAAAAATACCTTAGCCCTGTGGGGCTAGGGTTTCTCCTTAACTGTATTGGCTGCTATCTTTATGACTTCCCTTTTGATTTTATAGAGTTTTGTTTGAACATTGGATGGGTGAATCTTTCGGTATACACTTGGATCAATCATTTTTAAAGATAATTATACTATTTATGAAATTTTATCTATGTGATGGATAACATCCTCTAGGAAGGAGGATTTCTCAATATTCCTAAATTCTTTACACAATAGTATTTCAACAAAATTCTCTCTTCTAGTCCGACAATGATGAGTGTTGGTCGGAGCCTACTTTTGTGGAGTATATCTTGGGTCGTAGACATAGTCCATTTTCTAGATCTATCCTAAAGATATGGAATTTCATGATATAGATTTTTTTGGGCTTTTCTAGCTTGGGATAATGGTAAAATGCAATGGTCTGTGTGAACCTTGTCCTCTAATACGAACACCAAATGGGTCATCAATGATTATATATAAAAATATCATTAATTCAATTAGTATTGCACATTGAATGGCTCTTTACTATTTTTTGATCATTGGATATCATGAATCAAGGAGAGATGCCAAGTTATTTTGGTGTTGCAACCCTTCTATTACCTTGACATGAAATTGATACTCATCATAGGGTAATAATTTTTATTTCAAGTGATGAAGATATTTCTATATGTTGAGGAAGATTTCATGCACACAATCTTCTGATAATTACTCTATAATGATGCATTGATTAGTGGATAAAGGCCATAACATGTATCGTACTCCATCTTCAGCCAAAGTTTTGATCAGGTTTAGTAGATATTCATTGCCTTTGACCAAAGGATCCTATACTTGGTCTGACCAGAGTGGAAATTTTCTTACCATTTTAGCTTAGGTACTGAGATTTATAGGCATTTCCTCTATTTCACTAGGAGGTAAGTTCCCCATGGG
Organism: Viscum album; assembly: GCA_963277665.1. Taxonomy (NCBI): domain Eukaryota; kingdom Viridiplantae; phylum Streptophyta; class Magnoliopsida; order Santalales; family Viscaceae; genus Viscum; species Viscum album. Next base: position 1,321,075,447 of record OY728157.1, read on the forward strand.
TGGATTGGAGAATGAATGTCTCCTAGAGATTCCTTCTAATTGAGAAAGTATTTCACCTTCTAGTGACAAGTCATCAAACATGACCATCCTCATTTTCATAAGTTCCTCATGAAAGGAGGTATTTATTGTCACTACATTTCCAATTAGATAATTCTCTTGATAATGTGAAAAACTAATTGAAAGAGAACTTTCTCAATGAATTCCATCATGGTGAGGACCACCATGGTGTATTGTATCATGGGGAATAACCTCTTGTTTTTTAGTCTTCTAGCCTCACAGAGAGTTTTTGGGGTTCTTTTTAATAGATAGACTCTCGAGATCATCTAGATTGTTTTCATAAATAAATAATTCATGGAGAAGTATCTGAAACGTACCTTTGAAATTCTTGATGCTTCACTTATAATTTGGTAATGAGAGGGAATGATCATGAGATTCCATAGATAAACATATGGTGTCTTAAATAACTCCATCATTAATTAGATTTGGAATATAGACCGAATCTTGATTTTCTAATCAGGTATGATGAGGATTCTTTTTGGATGCCTTGTTATGAGAAATTGGGGCCACTTGTAGAGAGAAGGTGTTGTCATTAGAGGTGTTTGTACAAGCCTTTGAGTGGCCATCAAGATTGGATTATTATCTCCAATTGGAGTGGTTGTATGTTCCCTATCCGGTTGTCCACATAAGATGGGGGAGTTTTTTCCATGGATCCCCTAGATGGGAGAAGAGGTGTGTATCTACTTTGGGGTGACATACTAATGAGACACCCCACTTATGGGGATAGAGTTATGTTTATATCCCTATGGAACTACTTTTTTTCGCTGTTATGATGTCTTAGAAAGTCTTCATGATATAAGAAGGAATTTGTGTAGTCCCTTTTACCATTACTAGGATGTGATTGGTGACTTCATAAATTATAATAAAGATATATAACAATTATATATCTAGAGTAGGTGTATATTACTATTCTTTTACTCCTTTTATTATCAGTGTATAATGACAGTACTCATGTGTGGGGGTAGGGTGTTGAGTTTTCCCATGCTCATCGTTGGGACTTTCCAACTAACTTTTACGGGTGCTGCTAGATGAGGCTACTAGTAGGCTTGAAGAATGAAGGCTTGTGTGTGTGCATTTCCATGTTTAGTCATAAAATTTGGTTGGAAGGATTATATGAATGCCGTCATATGTTCCTACCAACAGTCTTGGTTGGTGTTGGATGGTGTATGTTCTATATTACGATAGGCCGACGATTTGGTTGGTAGGTCTGCTGGCTGGATGAATAAAGGTGGACCTGTGCATTTTTCTACTAACTATTTACAGTTGGTGGGAATCTCAAGAGGGGTAAATGGTGTCACCGTGCACCCTTTTGGCTGGTTGTTGTAACCGGTGGACCATCTTGCATTCCAGGGTCTACTTAACATGGTTCAGTCATTTGAGGAAAGCACCCTCATAATTTTGATGGATCACTAGTACACGATGTTGGTGATGGTGATTGCTAGAAAGATCCATTTAACAGGACCCATGTGTCTTCTAGGTGATGTCATATGTGGCATATTGGTCCACCACTCTAATATATTTAAGGGGCCAGTTTTCACATTCTAGTTATAGGCTCTCGAAATAGTTAAAGAAGATGGTAATCAACATCTTTTCCAGGACCACCGGTCATCATTGGCCATATGATCAGTGGTTCTTGTAGAGATGGACGGCTTGTCAGGTGGCATCCACGGTCAAGATTGTACCATTATGATGGTACTTTTGAACCAATGCATTTCAGGCCCAACTTTGATGACTTTGGGTTAGTGATGGTCTCCTTCACATGGACGAAAACCCGGCCTATGTATCTACTATGGATTTCATCAATGGATGTTTGAATGGCACCATTGGATGGAGGGGACTTCTGAAAAAAAATTTATGTACATATGAATGAAAATAAGAAAATCCATCAAAGCATCTCATTTGAATGAACACATTCATTATTTATTGTCTTTTTTGGGCCCTATTTTATCACCTGAAATGGGTCCTAATAGATAAGTGATATTACCATCATGGTTATGGATTCACACTACGTTCACAATTTTTTGTTTCTCTTAGGATCATGTTCAATCTAGGAATCACTACTTCTAAATAGTTTCCAATGGTTTTTTTCATGGGACCAAAAACACAAAATTGTTTTTTATCCAAGAGGAGCTTCTTTCTAAATGAAAGTTATCATCAAGAGGTTTGACTGATTCTACTTCATAACTCACATTAGTTGATAGGATGGGAGTTAGGATCATCACACCCTGGGGGGATTATTTCCTTCTTCAGGACTCTATTATAGATTTAATATGTACTCATGAATCCTTTATTTATTCCCAAGTATGATGTGGGTCACCCAAGAGTTAATAGTCTATTATTAACATATATGGAATTTAGAACCATCTATATATATATGAGGTTCCTCATCAATGAAGATATCTATAATTATATGAGGTTATCTTTCAATGGTATCCCCTTATACATGACTTAGATATTATTTGGATGTTATTAAAATGATGGTGGTTTTATAGCCACACAGTGGGGCACTCTGAAGTATATTTCAATTCAGGGAGACTGGAGTTGTTTCAATGTTGGTATCGACCCCATATATGGGATTCCTATATATCCTTGTGAAAGGAATCAGTACCCACGTAGTTTGGTGATGATTAATGGGACACATAATACCTTTTAAAATCATGTGATAAGGATCCAGCTGTACATTTTAACTACATGTGGAAAGGACATCTAGGGCAAAGGTTCCTAGTCAATGACTGGTGTGAGACTTATGTCGATGTTTGCTAATGGACCTGGAAGAAAGATGGATTCTATGATTGAATTAGACCATGTAGAGAATATAACCTAGAAAGAACAAGGTTGATTTCATGGTTGGTTTTTAACCTTAGGGAGGATTCCCATGTATCCTATTTTTATAATAATCAAGTATCACATAGTTAGGTTTTGAGTATCCACACCTATGGAGGCCCTTTAAGGTTTGTCTTATAGGGGAGTGTCACCCTTTGAGATGAGTAAGTTGGGGTTAATCCTAAAAAGGATTCCTTAGAAAAGGGACCATATGGAATTTCTAGACTTAGGGTGGTTTGGAGGTTTACTTTAGGGATTACTCCTAAAGAGGATTCTCGGATTAAAGGAATTATGAGTGGGGGCTTACTCTTGAGGGGGATTCCCATTGAGCTCAGGCCTTAGGTAGAAATCCTATGTATCCTGATTGTCACAAGAATCAGAGTTATCAATGTTCAATTATAGGGGCTTATGCCTTGGTCATGATGCTAAGGTTTGATATTGGATATGATTTACCATGGCTTAAATTACACAAGGATTCACATGAGGTTCAGGATCATATGGATTTCATGATCACCGTAAACCTCTAAACCTGTGTGAGTCATGGACATTGTGTGAAAAAATAGGAAACATAGGGTCCTAGAAACCACATGACCTGTATTGACTTGTGATTGGATACATGGCCTTGAGGACCCATGCTTATGGAGGAACTATGACGGGATATGATAGGAATATTCAATAGATGATCCTAGGACAAACATGCATCCAGGTGTGTGGGTGATACAATTGTGGCTATCCTCTAAGACCATTGGTCTCTATGAGTCATGATTGGTTTGAGAAACAAGAGGAAGAAGAAGATATAGAAAACCATACACTTATCCTCCGCTATTGGTGGAAGAGGATAAGGATGTCGATGGAAGAGGATGAGGGTACAGAACTTCCCTCTCTTCACTATACCTTGGAATGAGTCCAAGGTATAGAGAAGGAAGGAGGACCCTCGGTGGTGGCCAAGAGAAAAGGAGGAGAAAGAGTGAAAAATACTATAAGAAATTCTAGGGGATTACTCCAAGAGGGATTCATTAAAATTTGTTTTGTATCATGGGTGGAGGGTTTCAATCCATTTCAATATGAAATGAAAGTGTGATCCTCATTATCTATGGTAGGAACTAGAGGCTTTGGGTCTTAGAGATGAGTAGGGTAGGACATCTTCATAACCCTAGTGTCCAAGACCAAGGACTCATTGACACTTTCCCTTGGGAAAGGGTCATCGTGACCGTAGTGATACAAACCCACATGCCCCCTGAGGACCTTGACCGACCAATCAGAAAAGTGAGTGAAACCTCTGACCATATGAATACATACCCAAATTGGGGACACACTAGTGTGCCACTCCCCATGTTTGTGAATGTCCTAATGTTTTTACAGAGGCTTCATCTTTATCCCTCTTATACAAGGGGTCCAAATGACTGGAGGGCCTTCCATGGATGGATTTGAAGAAGACCTAATGAGTAGATCATGTGGGCTAGAGGTTAGGGAGAACCAAGGAGGCTCACATAGGGGGTGTTTCACGTAGGTAAGCCTAGAAAAACTAGTGAAACCTTGGGAGACATACCATATGGGTGACTACACTTGGGAGACACCTTGATTAAGCATTTAAGGGTCTCTATAGGTGTTCTTAGAAGTGAATTTCTTAGGTCTCTAGTTGAGGAAGGGTACCTCATGCTTGTATTCATTAATCAAGGGGTGAGCATAAAACTCACATTGGTATTGCTTATTTTAAACCCTAGTATAATTTAACTATTCCCCTTTAATTCCCTATACTTCAGTTTTTTTTAAACCCTAGAAGGTTTCAGAGGGATTGAGTGATGGACTAGGGTGATCTGAGTGTTAGTTGTCCATCGTGAATTTCTATCTATACAAATGATGACATCGTGGTCTTATTTATAGGTTAAAATAGTAACTTGGGAGAAGGGGTCATCTCACTCAGGTGGCTCTCTTAGTTTTCACATACAAGATAACGCATATTCCAGCCACACAAGCTACTATATAGGTACCCTTCACGATGGTGATGTTTTTGGGTACCTGCACGAATAGCCTTTGGGGTCCTTTATGATCCTTGGGCTTCTTCATTTCCCATATTTACTTCATAATAAGGCATTTCCCTTTGTTCCCATTTTCATCCAAGTGCAAAAAACAGTGTTTCAACAACCCACAAAACTCTTAAAAATGTTAGAAAAACAAAAAAACCTTAAGAAAATTAAAAATTTCAAAATATCCTAAAAATAAAAAATACAATAAAAACTGTGAAAACCATAAAAATACTAAATCACTAAAAAACCCTAAAACCCCAATAAAACCCAAAAAATTAGAAAAAACCCCAATAAACAAAAAATTTCCAAAAATCCGTAAAAATTCTTGAAAATGTAAAAAACCATTAAATCCCTAAAAACCACTAATGATCATTAAACCCCCTAAAAACATAAAAAAACCAAAAACCCAATAAAAACCATAAAAACCATTAAACCCTATAAAAACCCTCAAAACACCTAATTTTTTTAAAAACTCTAAAAACCCTAAACAACACAAGAAAACCTAAAACCCCCAAAAAATAACTAAACCCTGAAAACCACTGAAATCCCTCAAAACCCCCAAAACCCTAAAAACCTTAATGATAATAAATATACTAAAAACCCTAAAAATCCATCAAAACAAAAAAAACCCCGTAAAAATGATGAAAACCCCTTGAAAACCATAAAAACCCATAAAACCATACAAAATCATACATCACAAAAAAAACATAAATACCACTGAAAACTATAAAAATCCATAAAACCCATAAAAACTTTAAAAAACTATAAAAAACCTTTCAACACCAATGAAAATAAAAAAAACAAAACAAAACATAAAAAATCATAGAACCCTAAGAAACACTAAAACCCCTAAAAACCCTAAAAACCCTAAGAACCTCAAAATCCCTAAAAACCCTAAAAGATCCCTAAAATCCATAAAAACATAAAAATTACCAAAAATTACCTGAAAAGGTAAAAAAACCTAAAACCCATAAAACCCATAAAACTATAAAAATCCCTAAAAACAATAAAAACCCTAAAACCCACTAAACACTCTAAAAACAATTAAAGCTCCTAAAAACATTAAAAAATCTAAATAGCCTTAAAAAAACATAGAAACCAAAAAAACCCTAAAACTAAAAAAAACCATAAAACCCTGCAAATCCTAAAAACCCAAAAAAATCCTAAAAACAATTAAAATCCCTAAAAACCATAAAAACCCTAAAATGAAAAAAATATAAAAAATCCACAAAAAATCCAAAAATGTAAAAAATCATAAAACCCTAAAACCTCTTGAAAACCATAAACCCAATATAATATTTAAAGACCCTAAAACCCATAAAAAACATAAAAAATCACTTAAAACTCTTAATACCATTAGACAACTAAAAATTTTATAAACTCTAAAAAAACATAAAAACCCTAAAAACTAAAAAAAATGAAAACCCCTAAAAACCTAAAAACCCTAAATCTTTTCAAAATACCTTACAAACCTAAAAACCATAAAATCCATAAAAATCCTAACAAATCAATAAAAATCAATGAAACACAAAATAATTTAAAACCCTACGAATCCCCTGAAATCCATAAATCCAATAAAAACTATAAAAAAGCACTAAAAATATTAAAAACCCAAAAAACCACTAGAAACTCTAAAAATATTGAAATACCATAAAACGTTAAAAACTATAAAAAAACATTAAACCCATAAAAAAATAAAAAACCATAAAATTTCAAAAGACCCTAAAATCTCTAAAATCCATAAAAAATCCCTAAAAATACCTAAAAACTCGAAAATCCTTAAAACCCATAATCAACCCTAAAAAGAATAGAAAAGAAAAAAATCATACAAATACATGAAAAAATTAACACCCTAAAAACTCTGAAAACCCACTAAAACCCATAATAACCCGAAAAATAATAATAAACCCTAAAAACTATATGAACCCTAAACCCATTAAAACTATAGAAACCTTTAGAACCTCTAAAAACAGTAAAAAAACTCTAAAACCTTAAATACTAAAAAACTCTAATAAACCTATTAAATAATAAAATTAATGAAAACCCTAAAAACCCTCTAACCCCCCCAAAATCCCAAAAAACCCCAAAAAACGGTGAACTCCCCGGAAAACCATAGAAACCATAAAAAACCTTAAAAACACTAAAAATCCATAAAAAACCTAAATATCATGAAAACTATAAAAACCATTCAAATACGAAAATATGCTAAAAACAATTAGAAAACACTAAAAACCATAAAACCCTAAAAATAAAAATAAAAACCCAGACCCCAAAAGTCCCTAAAAACCCTTAAACTGTCTGAGAATCTCTCAGGGTATGAACATTACGGTCACACATATAGACAAGGAAGCGAACAAGGTGGCAGACATACTCTCCAAGAAAGCAATTGAGGATGGATGTTCCATGTGGTCATTTATTGCACCAGATTTCTGCACTCCTCTTGTGGACTCAGACATGAAGGGTGAATTGCACACTCGGCTGTGCAAACCCTCCTTGTAATGCCTTGTACCTTTATTTTATGTTATTGAATATTGTGGGGCTGGGATCCGCCTGGCCCCAAACCTGTTTTGCCTAAAAACCCTTAAAAATCATAATACCCTAAAAAGCCTTGAAAACCTCTAAAACAATTAAAAATCCTTAAAAAATAAAAAAAACAAAAGAATACATAAAATCCTAAAAAATACCTTAAAATCCCTAAAAATATAAAAATACCTAAAAAATGAAATAACCCAGAAATAAATAAAAACCTAAAAACCATAAAAACCCATAAAACCCTAAAAAATAACTAAAAACACAAAATAATAATAAAAACCCTAAAAAACACAAAAAACCCATTAAAACCCAAAATGACCCAAAATACCTTAAAAACCCTAAATACCCTAATAACCCTGAAACCCCCTGAAACCCTCAAAATCCCTAAGACCACAAAAAACACTAAAACCCATAAAAATCATAAAACACCCTACAAATCCCTAAAAACATAAAAAACCCTAAAATCCCTGAAATCCAATAAAAAATATAAAACCCCCTAAAAACGTAAAAAATCTTAAAATCCAAAAAACCGCTAAAAACCACTAAAATTTTAAAAAATCCTTTAAACCCCAAAAATGATAAAAACTCTAGAAAACCTTAAAACCATAATAAACTCAACAAACCCTAAAACCCCAAAATATTGTAAAAACCCATAAAACCCATAAAACCCCTAAAATCACTGAAAAATCCTAAAATCTCTCAAAATCCCAAAAATACAAAAAAAAATACCCTAAAAACAATAAAAAATAACAAATCCATTAAAATCCACAAAAACGTAAAAATTCCCCCAAACCCTCAACACCCCTAAAAACCATAAACACCCCAAAAACCATAAAACCCCCTTAAAACTCATAAATATTCCAGGAAAACTCTCAAAACCCTTAAAATCCTAAAAAGGTAAAACATGTCAAAAATAGTAAAAAACCTTCAAAACCCTAAAAAACACAAAAAAAAACTTACAACCCCCAAAAGAACCTAAGACCCCTGATAACTACTAAATATCCAATAAACTCAAAATACCGCTAAAAGAGCTCAAAATCCCCAAGAACACTAAAAACACTTAAAACCATAAACATCCATTAAAATCCCTAAACATCCCTCAAAACGCAAAAGCCCCCAAAACCCTGAAAGAACACAGAAAAAGGTAAAAAATCATAAAAACTTTAAAAACTGTAAAAACTCGTCAAAACCCTAAAAACCCACAAAAAACTATAAAAACCCTTAAAACTCCTAGAAATGTTAAAAAATGTTAAAAAAATATAAATCCTTTAAAAATATAAAGAAATCAAAAAAACATAATAACCCAAAAGACCCCAAAAACCCCAAAACCCCTAAATATATTAAATAACCTTAGAAAACCCTCAAAACCATTAATATCCATAAAAAAATATAAATCCTAACAAACTCAAAAATCCATGAAAATAATAAAAACCCCAAAAAACATTAAAAATGGTAAATAAAACTCTAAAACCCATAAAACCCAAAAAAAGTCAAAAAATACCCTAAAAATTAAAAAAGAAACTAAAACCCCAAAATTCTAAAAACCTAAAAACATTAAAAATCACTAAAACCCCACAATATCCCTAAAAACCATAAATATCCGAAAAACCTAAAAGTACCTGAAAGGGTAAAAAACCTTAAAACCAGAAAAACCTAAACAAAATTCTAAAACTCGTAAAAACTATCAAAACCCTGAACACCAATAAAATATCTAAAGACCCTTTAAATCCCTAAAAATGTTAAAAAACTCTAAAAACCTTAAAAACCATAAAAAAACCCAAAACCATATAAAGACCCTAGAACACTAAAAACCCTTAACCCTAAAAAAATCGTAGAATTCCTCCAAATCCCTAAATCCCTAAAACCATAAAAATCCTAAAAAATCCATAAAAATCATTGAAAATGTTAAAACCACAAAAAAAACCCTCAAAATCCCTTGATAACTATAGAAACCCATAAATACCTTAAAACCCCTAAAATCCAGTAAATATCAAGAAAAGCTAAAAACCCCTAAAAAGGTTAAAAAATGTTAATAAACACTAAAAACAAAAAAACACTTAAATAATACAAAAAAACGCAAAAATACCCAAAACGACTGCAAACACTCAGAAACACCATAACACCCCTCAAAATCGTTAAAAACCATAAAAACCATAAAACCAAAAAAATCATAAAAAATCAATAAAAACATTAAAAAAGTAAAAAAACCAAAAAACCATGAAAGCCCCCTGAAACCCAAAAAACTACTAAAATTATTTAAAAACAAAAAAACCTGAAAATGAATAAAAACTCCCATAACCCTTAAAACTCATAAAAATTTAAAATAAATTACAATCTCTAAAAAACATTCAAAACACAAAAAATCTAAAAAACCATAGAACTCCAAAAGGACCATAAAAACCTAGAACACCACTGAAAAATCTAAAAACCATGAAAACCCATAAATCCATCAAAATACCTAAAAAACCTGAAAACCTATATAAACCATAAAAGTTTAAAAATTGCCAGAAAATCCTTCAAAACATAAAACCCTAAAAAATATGAAAACCCCTTAGAAGCAATAAAAAACGTCAAAAACTTTAAATTATCGAAAAACCCGTAAAAACCTAAAAACCATAAGAACTATAAATATGATTAAAACCCCTAAAAATTTCAAAAAAAGTTAAACTACTCTAAAAAACATAGAACCCAAAAAATTCCAAAAAAAAAACATCAAATCCCAAAACCCTAAAAACCTTGAGAATCAATAAAAATACAAAAAAATCAAAAAAACCTCAAAATCAAACAAAATCCCTAAAAATATCTAAAAACAAAAGAAACCTTAAATACCCTGAAAACCCCTGAAAAAAATAAAACCCTCTAAAACCCTTCAAAACCCAAAAAACTTATAATAACTCTAAAAAATGGCCAAAATTTATAAAAACCATTAAAACACCAAGAAACATTAAAATTGCTTAAATTACTATAAATTCCTTTTAGAAGTGCAAAAATATCAAAAATCTCTAAAACCCCCAAAAGAACCCAAAAAAATAGGAAAAATCCTAAAAACTCTAAAACCCCTAAAAACTGTAAAATCCATCAAAATCCAAAAAACTATAAAAACCCAAAAAATAATAAAAAACCTTAACAAATAACTAAAAACACCATAAAAACATTCAAATCCCTCAAATTACCTTCAAAACGATAAAAATACTTTAGAGATTAAAACAGTAAAAATTTATAAAAACCACAAAATGACTACAAACTCTAAAACCCCTCAAATCCCATAAAAATTTTAAAAACATTAAAAGCACAAAAAAAATTTAAAACCCTTAAAACTAAGAAAAACCCAAAAACCCAAAAGACCTTAAAAACCTAGAAAACCCCTAAGAACCCTTAAAATCCTAGAGAAACCATAAAAACCTCGAAATACCTAAAAATATTATGGAAATCTAAAAAAATAAAAAACATAAATAATCCGTAAAATACATGAAATCATAAAAACCATAAAAACCTTAAGAACCCCCTAAAAACAACATTACCCCCCCCCCCAAACCTTCAAAACCCATAAAACCCCATAAACACTCTAAACCCCCACAAAAAAACTCTAAAAAACCTTATAACATATAAAAATGATAAAAACAATAAAACCTTAAAACTACAAAAAAATCAAAAAGAAACATATACTCTAAGACACCCTAAAAACCACTAAAAATATGTTAAAACCCATAACCCCCCCTATAATACCTAAAAACCCTAAAACACTAAAACCAATAAAAATCCTAAATATATCGAAAATCTCAAAAAATGAAAAAACCCTAAAAAACCACGAAAAAACACTAAACACCACAAAAACATCTAAAAACCTTTAAAAAAACTAAAAACCCACAAAACCCTAAAACTAATAAAAATATAAAAACCCTTAAAAAATCTAAAAAATTTATAATACACCTAAAAAATATAATATTTCATAAAAACCTAGAAAATCAAAAAACCCCTAAAAACCCTAAAAAACCTGAAAACCCCTAAAAATCCCTGAAAACCATGAAAGACCCAAGAAACCCTAAAACCCAAAAACACATAAAAAATCCATAAAAAACCATAAAACCATAAAAAATATAGAAATTCTAAAAAAATTCCAAAAAATCCTAAAAACGGAAAGAAACCTAAAAACCCAAAAAAACTGGGAAAACCATAAAACCTCTAAAAACCTTAAAACCCCTAATAACCCAAAAATGAAACTAAAAACTCTAAAAACCTTAAAACAACTACAAAACTCAAAACATCCTTAAAACATAAAAAAGACCACAAAGTCTTGAAAAACACCAAAAACATTAAAAAACACCAAAATACACAAAAAATGGTAAAAAAATTTAAAAACTGTAAAAACCATAAAAATCCTAAAAAATCTCTAAAAATACCTGAAAATATAAAAAACCCTAAACCCTAAAAATTCTTGAAATCCATAAAGAACCATAAATACATTAAAAAGTCTTTTAAAAAAATTAAAACCCTAAAAATCTATGAAAAACTCCAAAACCCCTTAAAACCTCTATAAATATTAAAATCGTTAAAATATATAAAAAAATTTGAAATCCTAAAAAACTCAAAAGAAAAATCATAAAATCCTAAAAGACCCTAAAACACCGAAGAACCCTAAAAAAATTAAATCATGAAAAATACTAAAACCCTAAAATCCATAAAACCCCTAAAAATCCCTTAAAACCTTGAAAATACTAAAAAATCAATAAAACATAAAAAACCCTAAATCCTCAGAAAATCATAACACTCCAAAAAACTATAAAACGGTTCTAAAACACATAACAGCCCAAAACCCACAAAAAATACAAAAACCATTAAAACTATTAAAAATATAAAATCTATAAAAAACCCTAATAAAATAAAAAAACTAAAAATTCCCACAGACCATAAAAACCCTAACCCCACCCCCCCCCCCCACCCAGAAAAACCCCAAAATCAGTCAAAATCCATAAAAAACCTAAAAACCATACAAATCCTAAGAAATCCCTAAGAATATAAAAAACCCCGAGATCCGTAAAAACCCCTAGAAAACTATGAAACCCCTAAAAACTATAATCATACCTAAAACTATATAAATCTATTAAAACACCTACAAACTCTATGAACCAATAAAGTTTGTAGAAATTTTAAAAAAATTACATATATATAGAAAAACATAAATCCCTAAAAACTCAAAAAAAACCCTAACAACAAAATAATACCCTTAAATTAATGAAAAAACTAAAAAAATAAAAAACATGAAAAACACTAAAACCCCACAATAAAATTAAAAACCCTAGAAACCCCTATAAAACATAAAAATACAAAAAAAACACAATAAATCCCTAAAAACATAAAACCCCCTAAAAACCATGAAAAATCATGAAAACCATAAAACCCTTAAAAATCATAAAAACACTAAAATATCATAAAACCCTAAAACCACTAAAAACTCTACAAACCCTTAAAACACCTAAAATGATAAAAAAAATAAAATTATAAAAAAACATTTAAACCCTAAAAAAATCTGAAAAAAAAACCCAAAAAACAAAAAAGATGCTAAAAGATTAAAAAACCATAAAAACACAAAAAAACCCAACCCCCTACCCCCCCCCCCCCCCCCACGAAACCTCAAAGTCCTTAAACACCCTTGAAGAAATAAAAACAAAAAAATCCCAAAACAATACCTAAATATCCACTAAAACTTAATAAAAACAAAAAACCCTTAAAACAATAAAAACAATAAAAACATCTAAAAACCTTAAAATAACCCTAAAAGATCATTAAACCCTAAAAATAATAAAGATTATAAAGACCATTAAGAAACAAAAAATGTTAACAAACATTAAAAATTCTAAAAAAATTTAAAACACTAAAAAACTCAATAAAAACCTTAAAAACCCAAAACCCCTGAAAACCCTAAAAACATTAAAAAATTGAAATACCCCTAAAAGCCAAAAATTCCTTGAAAACACTAAAAACACTAAAAACCCTAAAAATCATAAAAATAAATGAAAATTTAAAAAACCCTAAAAACTCTGAAAAACCACTGAAAACCAAAAAAACCCTGAAAACCATTAAAACCCCAAATAACCATAAAAAAATAAAACTAGACATTCAAAAAACACTTAAAACCCTAAAAAAATTAAATGCATTAAAAAAAATAAAAAACCCAAAAAAAATCAAAAAACTCAAAAATAACCTTAAAAACACCTAAGACCCTACAAACAGTTAAAAATTCTAAAGACCACTAAAACACCTGAAAACCCCTAAACCCTTCAAAATTCTTGTAGGGTCCAGAAAATTCCACAAAGAGGAAATATAATTACCCCAAAACGTGGAAAAGGACCGAACCGGTCTCGGTTCTGGCTCTCAGAAATTGTTCGCGGCCAGTTCGGTGAACCGACCTCCCCTGACACTGTCGTTCGTGAAATGGGGGCGGAGCACCTTCGCAGGCGCGAAGCAGGACATACGCCAAGCCGGTCCACCGCCATGAACCATGCCAAAAACCCATGTCGTGTGTGCCGTAGTTCGCGAAACGGAGGAAGAATCCGTATGCGGCTTCGAACATCATCATTTACGGAACAGAAGCAGAGAGGTATGCGACCACGAAGAAAATCTGCGAATCTCGGTTCCATAAATCCCTGGTTGACCGAGTCGTTCGCGGGTGTGGATTCTTTCATGGGCTTCCGCAAAAAGCGTCGTGTGACCATCAATAATTCCACTTCGCGACAATATAAATAGTCACTGAGGGGAACCAAAAATGGAGGGAGGAGAGGACGGGTGAAAAACCATGGGGAGACGCTGGAGAAATCGCTCCCAGTAGTAATGTTCTGCGACCATCTATAGACCCCATATCATCCGCAGATGCACACTTCTGCATGGAACCATACAGAGAACCACATTCATCCAGCTCCTCTATGGCCACCACTTAGCGGCCGCCTCCTTCCCAAACAGCTCCTCCATGGCTAGCTTCTATGCATCCATTTCCTTCGCGGACATCCTAGGTGGACAGCTTTTACGTGGCCCCACCTGCTTCGCGGATAGCTCCTCCGCGGCCAGCTTCTATGCGACCCCATTTCACTCTCGGACAGCTCCTCCATGGCTGCTCCTACGTGGCCATCTCCTCTGCAGATACCCTCTGCGACCATCTCCTATGCAGACATCTCCTATGCGTCCATATCCAATGTGTCCCTCCAGGCTGGTCCCTTCACTACCATCAGAGACCCCCATGAAAATTGGAGAGTCGCACCGCGATCTTTTCAGGCCGAGGATGTCAAGATTTCCATTGCACCATTTTGCACAACCTCCTTCCACCTATGGAATACCATGATTTGAGAGACTCCTCCACACACCATGAAACACCTTGAGTCGACATATTCATCTTGGTCCCATTAACATGTCGTGATTTGAGATTATCATCATCAATTCCCCAAGTACCTTGAGTCGAACCATTCCTCAGGAAACTCCTCCAAAACCAATCACTTGGATCCTCGTCCAGGTTGAACCAGAAAGGGCCGCCTTTGTGTAAGTCCCAACACCAACGATTTCTAGTTGTCGTATGATCCAAGCATGAGATGTCAACAATTCTATCTACATGACTATAAACTATAGTATTCTCTATGTTCTAAATATAGGATGCCTCTTTCTCTATACGAGAGATGCCTTATGCTCCAAGCATGAGATGCCAACAGTCCTCTCTACACGACCCTAAACTGTAGTGTAGCCTATGTTCTAATTATAGGATGCCTTGTTCTCCAAATAAGAGATGCCTTATTCTCCAAGCATAATATTCCTATTTCCATGATCACAATGGCATAATTTCAAGAGCGTTGGAATTCATTCAAACATTCCATCACTCCACCCACACTTTGCGTGTCCTTCATTCAGATCTCCATCCACTTCAATGTCTAAAGGGACCCCCTAACAGCCTGGTCCCATACCACATTAGCTCGCCTATTTTCCTACTCCAACGCCCCGGAAGACTTTAGACAACACTTCGAGTCAGGTCATGTGTTTCGAACATGGTCAATAGTCAACCCTTGTTTGTTTTCTCCAACTTTAGTCTAACGCGATATGGATGTTGTGGTTTGAACATGGTCAATAGTCATCCTCCATCGTCACGCCACCCTCACCGCATTCCGAATGTCAGGCATGTGATTCACACATTTCATCACCCTTTGATCGTACTGATTCCAACACCCTGGGCATTATCCCGCTTGTGCACTAGCGCATAGGTGAAGGCCTCAACCCGCCAGTGGGTTGGGATACCCTCTTTCCCAGACCTAAGGAAGTCATTACGGGAAGCATCCTAGCATAAGCCCCATCCACCATTGCCACTCCATAGAGGCACATGGGCCTCCGTCATGGAGTAAGTCCCAATATCCATTTCTCTAGGCCTCTCCATGTGTAAGCCCCACTCCGCTTCCCACGGACACGCCTTTCATGACATGATAGTCAGGTGTCTACTGCCTCTTGTTTCTCACACCGAGCATGACTCACGTGGGATTAGAGTAAGCACCGAACCTGACCCCCACCTCCTATGAACTACAGGGACTTTGATCCATGTCAAGGCAAGGTGCGTAGGAATCCCCCACGAGGTTCAAACCCACCATCCAGTCATTCCGATTACATTCACGTCGGTTCACCCCCGTCCCGCATGACGTTAAACTACACAACTGAACTACGTGGATTCTGATTCCTCTCATGAGGATATGTAGGAAGACAGTATCACGAGTTTGATCAAAATGATCAAGTCGTTATCTATCCCCCTGGATGACAATAAACTCCAGGGCGCCCAATTATGCGGCTTCAAACCAGTACCGTATCAAAGAGTTCAAACTCCTAGGTGTCATTAATCCAATGAGTGATGGTAAACCTCAGGCCTAAATGATTCTGAATCCCTACGTTTAGTGGACCATTTCCAACTAGGAGTAATCCGTGGATACTATGTTTGGGTATAAACCAAGGATTTGCGAACATATAAATACATCTTAAATCTGTAAGAGAGTCCCAGAACAGGCAATAGTTCCCCCCTTAGAAAGGTGTGATGAGCCCGACTTCCCATCCTCTCGACCAATGTGAGTTCTTAAGCATTGTTGGCCAAATGACACAGCGAATGCCTGCCTTTGAAAAGCAGGTCCACGTATCGTTGTATATAGAACCATTGGGCGTTTCGAAACGAAGACCGATTTACTCGACCTTAGCGATTGAGTAGAGCTCAACCCTCTGTAAGATCAACAGTCGGGCACGTCGACCCACCTCCCATAGAAACGGTTTGAAAGAATTCTTAAACACTCTAAAAACATAAAAATATTTAAAAATCTCTAAGAATAATTAAAAAAAAATACTGGAATAACCAAGAAATCCTTAAAACCCCTGAAAACCTTTAAAAACCACAAAACCTCACAAAACCCTAAAAACCCACTGAAAACCCTAAAAATTATAAAAACCCTTAAAACGTTTAAAAGAGTCCAAAAAACCTCTACAAACCTCAAAAATCCTAAAAATATTAAAAAAACCATAAAACAATAAAACCCTCAAAATCCTTAAAAACCCTAAAAAACCATAGAATCCATAAAAATCCTAAAAATACCTAAAAGCCCCTAAAAACATAAAAACCCCCAAAAATGCAGAAAACCCCATAAAACCATAAAAAATCGTAAAACCTTAAAAACCTGAAAACCCCATAAAACCACTAAAAACACTAAAAAACATAAAACCCCTAAAAATGATAAAAACATTAAAAAACTCTAAAAAATATCCAAAATCATAAATAACCCAACAAAACCCTAAAATGAAAAAAGTACACCAAAACCCTAAATACCCTAAAATCTTAAATAACCTTGAAATCCCTTAAATTCCCTCAAAATCCATTAAAATACAGAAAAACCATAAAAACAATAAAATAAATAAATTTTTTGGAATACATAAAACCCCTAAACAACTAAAAACGCCATAAATATGATAAAACACTTCAAAACCTTTTAAAAAACCAAAATCACATAAAAACCATAAAACTGTTAAAAACAATAAAAACTCTTAAAACTCTAAAAAATTTAAAGCTCTAGAAAACTCTAAAAAATTAAAAAAACCCCAAAAAACAAAAAAGTTCTTAACCCTTGCCCCCCCCCCAAAGCCTGAATCTTTTAAAACCCCTTCAAAACACTAAAATCCCTCGAAACCATTAAAACACTAAAAACCCTAAAAATCCTTAAAAATTCCTAACAATATATGAAAATGTAGAAAGCCAAAAAATCCTGAAAAACATTAAAACCCCTAAAAACATGGAAAAACAAAAAATATAAAAATACTAAAATATAAAAAAAACATTAAAACCCCATTAAACCCCCAAAAAGGTTAAAAACGTTGAGAACAATAAAAACCTTAAAAATCCTTAAAAAACTCATTAAAACCACCAAAAACCAAAAAAGACACTGAAATACTAAAAATACTAAAACCCTTAAAAATTTGAAAAACCTTAAAATAATTCTATATACCTAAAAAATCGGAAAACCCTAAAATCCATATAAATCCTAAAAATCCCTAAAATCCCTAAAAATGTAGAAAACCATAAAAACATGAAAACCCACTAAAATACCCCTAAATACATAAAACCCATAAAAACCCTTAAAACAACAAATAAAAGTTAAAACCCTCTTAAGAGTCCTAAAACGTTAAAAATTTAAGAAACTCTAGAAAACCTTAAAACCACTAAAAAAATATAAAAGAAACTCAAAACAAAAATGGACCTAAAAGACAAAAAACCCATGAAAATCCCTAAAAACCATAAATATTCATTTAAAAACCTAAATAACCCTAAAACCCATGAAAATCCTTAAAAACCATAAAACCGTAAAAAACTCTAAAATCCTTTAAAATCTATGAAAACTAGAAAAAAACCTAAGAAGACCCTAAAAACCACTAAAATACCATAAAAACACTAAAAACTAATAAAAGAAAAATTTAAAAACCCTTAAAACGCTTAAAATTTTTAACAAAATGTGAAAAACATTACCAAACCTTAAAACTATAAAAATACTCAAACAACCCAAAAAACCCAAAATGTCCCTAAAACCCCTCAAAATAACTAAAAATACTAAAAATACTAAAAAACATCTAATGATCCTAGAAAACATAAAAATCCATGAAACCCTGAATAATATTAAAAACCATAAAAACCATTAAAACTCATAAAAAACCCCAAAACCCATAAAAAACTAAAAACCAAGAAAAACTCTCAAAACCCTTTAAACCCATAATTTTTTTTAAAGCATTAGAAATTCTAAAACCCAAAAAACCCTAAAAACATAAAAAAAACCATAAAACCACAAAAGAACCAAAAATCCCTGAAAACTCCTAAAAACCCTAAAACACTAAAAATCTAAAAAACATCGAAATCTATAAAACCCGTAAAAAACCCTAAAAACATAATAATCCAAAAAATACCCAAAATTTACTAAAAACATATAAACCCATAAAACAATTAAAACCCCATAAAAAGTAAGTCCCAACATATCATTAAAAAAATCTAAAATCCAAAAAAACCAAAATAACCACTAAAATCCCTTAAAACACCTAAAAATGTTAAAATACATTACAAAACACTCAAACCTTAAAAACCATAAAAAATCCTTAAAAACCCAAAAGACCATAAAACCCCAAATAACCATAAAACAATTAAATCCCTAAAAAATCCAAAACCCCTCAAAATCAATAAAAACCCTAAATTACCATTAAAACAATATAAATCCCTAAAACTCTTTGAAAACATAATAACCCTAAAAACTCATAAAAGCCCTTACAAACCATAAAAACACAAAAAATCATAAAAAACCCATAAAAACTCTAAAAACTATAAAAAATATAAAAACCCTTAGAACCAAAAAAAATATTAAAAACATTAAAAAACTCTAAGAAACCGTAAAACCCTAAAAAATTCAAAAAAAATCCAAATACCAAAAAAGATCATATAACCCCTAAAAACACTAAAACCCAAAAAACACTCAAAATCCTTAAACACCCTAAAAAACATAAAATCCTAAAAACCATAAAATTGTAAAAAACAATATCTTTTTAAGAATGTAAAACACTCTAAAATCGCAAAAAACTCTTAAAAACCATAAAACACCTTGAAACCCCTTGAACCCCTAAATCACACAACAATATCTTAATCCCCTTAAACCCTCTAAAATGTTAAAGACATCAAGAACTCTAAAAAACTTAAACACCATAAAAAACTCAAAAGAAACATGAAAACCCAAAACAACTAAAAAAATTCTTGACAAAAACCCCAAAATCCTTAAAAGCATTCAAAAACTCTCAAAATCCCTAAAAATCATAAAAATCCTAAAAATAAAAAAAAATCCTAAAAAACACCTAAAAATATTTAAAAATAAAAAAACCCCTAAAAATCACAAAACCCCTTGAAAACCATAAAACCCCCTAAAAACCTTAAAAACCCCAAAACGACATAAAAACCCTAAAACCACAAAAAAATCCCCAGAACCCCTAAAATGATAAAAAAATTGAAAAATCTAAATAAACATAAAAACCCTAAAAAACTGATAAAATTCTCAAAACCCAAAAGACGCTAAAAACCATGAAAATCTCAAAAAACCCTAAAACCATAAAAAATGACATAAACACTCAAAAATCATTAAAATGTAAAAAAGCCATATAATTCTGAAAACTACCTGAGAATCATAAAACCCCTAAAACCTTAAAAAGATTATAAAAAAACCAATAAAAATGTAAAACCTACTAAAAACATTTGAAACCCTTTAAACCTAAAAAACATTAAAAAAATTAAAAAATCACTCCAAACTCTAAAAATGTTAAAAACCCTAAAACCCCAAAATACCCAAAAAAACATAAAAATATCTAAAAACGTTGAAAAATAATAAAAATACATAGAATCCCTAAAATCCCTAAAAACCAAAAAAACAAAAAAAAATACTAACAGATCCATAAAATTCCTTAAAAATGTTAAAACCATAAAAGCACTAAACCCCGCTAAAAATCATAAAAATCCCTAAAACCACAAAAAACTATAGAAGCTCGTAAAAAACTAAATCCACTAAAAACTCTAACAACCCATAAAACCAATAAAAATTTAAAAAATGTTAAAAATTATTAAAATTCTAAAACCCCCTAAAAATATCATAAAAAACCACTAAAACCCCAAAAATACGCTTAAAACCCTAGAAAAACCTAAAAACCCCAGATACACTAAAAAACCATACAACCCCTCAAAATCCCTAAAAACCTAACAAACCACCAAAACACATAAAAATCATAAAAACATACTAAATTTCATTGAAAGGATAAAAAATTAAAAATAATGAATAACCCCTAAAAACCTTTGATACCCTAAAACCCATAAATCCCTAAAACAA
Source organism: Viscum album (assembly GCA_963277665.1). Lineage (NCBI taxonomy): Eukaryota > Viridiplantae > Streptophyta > Magnoliopsida > Santalales > Viscaceae > Viscum > Viscum album. Next base: position 1,321,096,283 of record OY728157.1, read on the forward strand.
CTAAAAACTCTAAAACCCATGAAAACCTCTAAAAACATTTGAAAATGTTAAATAACTCAAAAAAATCCTTAAAAACCCTTAAAAACATTAAAAAAATAGAACCCCAAAAGACCATAAAAACCATGAAAACACCTAAAAACACGAAAAAAACAATTAAATCCATTAATATCCATAAAAATCCCAAAAAAATCGTAAAAATTGTAGAATATACCTAAAAATAAATGAAAACATAATAAACCGTTTAAACCTTTAAAACCCGCAGAATACCACCGAAACCCTTAAAACATTAAAAAACCATAAAAACTAATAAAAATCCTAAAAACTCTAAAACCCTTTAAAATATATAAAAATGTTAAAAAATGATAAATAGCTCAAAAAACCATAAAACCTATAAAAACAAAAAACGACATTAAAAATGATAAAAACCCCATAAAAAACCTAAAAACCCTGAAAAACCCTATAAACACTAAAAACCACTAAAACCCAAAAACCACCAAAACCCCATAAAAATCCAAAAAAGCCTTTAAAATCCTTGAAAACATAAAATTCTCTAAAACCCCTAAACACCTTAAACTCCCTAAAAATCTAAAAATGCCAAAAATATCCAAAAAAGACACTAAAAGCCCTGAAAATCCTAAAAACCCTGAAAACCAAGAAACCCTCAAAATCCCTAAAAACAATTAAAACCTCTAAAATTAAAATAAATCCATATAATCCGTAAAACTCTCTAAAAACATAAAAAACAAATAAACTATAAAAAACCCTAAAAAATAAAACCCATAAAAACCTATAAACCCCTTAAAACCCCTAAAAACCATAAAACCAATAAAATCACTAAAAACATTAAAAAATCAAAATACAATGAAAACCCAAAAATATCCTACAATAATGAAACACCAAAAACCATCAAAATCCTTGAAAACCCAAAAAAACATAGAAATCCTAAGAAATATCAATCAATACCTAAAAAAATAAAAACCCTTAAAAACCCTAAAAAACCGTGAAACCATAAAACCTTTAAAACCATAAACCCTTAAAAACATAAAAAACCCTTAAACCCCATAAAAATCATAAAACCCCTCTAAAATCTCTAAAAACCCTTAAAATATCTAAAAACATTAAAACATCTATAAAACATAAAAATACTAAAACACTCTAAAACAAACTAAAAAAACCAAAAATCCTAAAAAACCCTAAAAACCCCTAAAATCCCTTAAAATCCTTAAAACCCCCAAAAAACCTAAAAATAATAAAAATCCTAAAAATCCATAAAAATAACAAAAAACATAAAAATACCCCAAAACCTTTAGAACCCATAGAAAATCATACAAACCCATAAAAACAATAAAAAACCTAAAACCTATAAAAACCCTAAAACCCACTAAAAAAATTAAAAACCCTTAAAACCATTAAGAATGTTAAAAATGATTATAAATTCTAAAAAAACATTTAAACCCCAAAAAAACCATCTAAAAACCCGAAAAACTCAAAAATCAATGAAAAGACCTAAAAACCAAAAAAATGCTAAAAACCCTAAAAACACGAAAAATTTATAAAAACCCTAAAAATCTAAAAACCATAAAAATCATAAAAAGTATTGACAAATACCTACAACTGTAAAAAAACCCTAAATAACCAAAAATCCCAAGAAAACTATAAAAGTCTATAAAAACCATAAAAACCATAAAAATACTAACAACTCTTAAAAAAACTAAAAACTATACAAAGATGAAAAAATAAAATTAGTAAAAACTATTAAAAACTGTAAACCCTAAAAAACTCAAAAAATCCTAAAACCCAGAAAATACCCTAAAATCCACAAATATCATAAAACCCCTAAAAACAATAAAAACATTAACATAAAAACCTAAAAAAACCTAAAAATGATATAAATATTTAAAAAACCCTAAAATACATTAAAAATTAAAATATCTAAAAACCATTAATAACCATAAAAACTAATAAAATATATATTTACCCTTAATAACCCTATGTTTTTTAAAAAAGTTAAAAACTTCAAAAACCCATAAACCCCCCAAAAAACTCAAAAAACTCTTAAGAACCCAAAAGACCAAAAAGACCCTTAAGATGCCTAAAAAACCTAAAAATCCAGCAAAACCCTAAAAATTATCAAATACCTAAAAACCATAAAAATCCTAAAAACCAATAAAAATTAAAAAAAACCCTAAAGCCCTAAAAAAACCCATGAAAACCACAGTGGCCTCTTATAACCTTGAAAAACCTAAAAACTCATAAAAATCTATAAACCGCTAAAAACTCTAAAAAACCATTAAACCCGTAAATATATAAAAAAACAAAAAAAATATTAAACACTAAAAACTAAAAAACCCAAGAAACCTAAAAAGTTCTTGAAAACCTTAAAAACCCCTAAAAGCCCTTAAAACCACTATAAACCCACAAAATCACTAAAAACACTACAAAAACATAAAAATCATAAAAATATTAAAAAATACAAATAAATCTCAAAAAATGTGAAAACCCTAAAAATTATTAAAAACTAATAAAAATCATAATACCCCTAAATCCTTTAAAAATCTTAAGAATCCCAACAAACCATAAAACCCCTACAAACCACCAAAAAAACTATAAAATCCCTTAAAACCCATAAAATAGAAAAATGTAAAAAAGCTCTAAAAACCATAAATCCCTATAAAACTAAAAAAACCCCTCAAAAACTATGAATCAAAAAACACAAAAACCATGAAAACCCCTAAAAGCCCTTAGAATCCCTAAAATATTTAAAAACCTCTAAAACCAAGAAAATCCTAAAAATCCTAAAAATTACCTAAAAACATAAAAAATCTAAAACACCTTAAAAGCCATTGATAACCCTAAAACCCCTCAAAATCACTAAAAATAGTAAAAACCCTATAAACCCATAAAAATCCAAAAAAAAAAGACCTCAAAATTCTTCAAAACCAAAAAAACCCTAAAAAATCAGAAAAACCCATGAAACCCCTAAAACCCATTAAAACCTTTAAAATACCTAAAACCCCCAAAACCCCCAAAACCACCAAAATCACTAAAAAAGATTAAGACCCACTAAAACATTAAATTTTTTTATAAAACTCTTAAACCCCCAAATCCCTAAAAAATTCAAAAATCATAAAATCCCAAAAGACCATAAATCACCTAAAAACCCTAAAAACCCTGAATGCCCATAAATCCAAAAAATACCTAAAACCCTAAATATCTATAAAAATAATAACGAAACCCTAAAAATACATGAAAATGTAAAAACCCTTATAATGATGAAAACCCCCCGAAAACCATAAGATCCCTAAAAACCTTAAATTACCCAAAAACACCATAAAAACATAAAAAATCACAAACAACTACAAAAAAGTTTTAAATGCTAAAAATGTTAATTTTTTTTAATAAAACTAAAAAACATTCAAACCCCTAAAAAACTAAAAAACACAAACACCAAAAAAGTCCCAAAAACCCTAAAAAAATGTATAAACACCCAAAACTTGTAAAAACCAACCAAAATCCATAAAACCACTATAAATCCTAAAAACATTAACATTCATAAAAATTCACTCGAAGTCACTAAAAATTTCAAAACCCTAAAAACATTAAAAACCCCCTATAAACTATAAAGGATCATAAAAAAACAAAAAAAAACCTAAAAAATAATAAACCACTAAAAACCATTATACCCCCTAAAACATTGAGAAACATTTAAAACTCTATAAAACATTAAAACCCCTAATTAGCCCAAAAATCCCCTAAAACCCAAAATACCCTCAAACCATTACAAAACTTAGAAACACGAAAAACATTGAAAAAATAAAAAAACCCTCAAAATCCCCAAAACCCTTAAAAATCCTAAAAACCAAAAAATCATAAAAGGCCTAGAAATCCTTGAAAACAAAAAAAACATAGAACCTAAAAAGCCCTTGAAAAATATTAAAACCCATAAAACAAAAAAAACCCATAAAACCCTAATGCCAATAAATCTTTAAAAAAGTAAAAAATTTCTAAAAACCCTTAAACCCCAAAAAACTCATAAAACCCTAAAAACCCAAAGAGGCCATAAAATCACCCAAACTACTAAAAACCGTATAAAACCCCTGAACCCCCTCCAAAAAACTAAAAATTCCATGAAACATTAAAATACCAAAATAATAATAAAAATTCTAAAAATACCTAAATATCTTTGAATACATTAAAATCCCTAAAAACCATAAAACCTCTATAAAACTTCAAAACCCCATAAAACCACAAAAAACTCTAAAAACCCTTAAAACTGATAATAAACATAAAAATTTGTTTTAAAACTCTAAAATACCATTAAAACCCTAAAAAACAATAAAAACCCCCTAAAAACCCAAAAGTTCCTAAATACTGTAAAACCCTAAAACAGAAGAAAAATACTAAAATCTAACAAATTCCTTAAAAACCCTAAAAGAACCTAAAAACCATAAAATTCATAAAAATTACTTGAAAACATAAACACCCCTAAAATCCTAAAAACCCATGAAAATCATAAAATCCTCTAATAACTATAAAAACCCTTAAAATCACAAAAAAAAACCCTAAAACCCAACAAAAATGCCATAAAACCCTTCAAAATCCTTAAAAACCATAAAAACATAGAAATCATAAGAAAGCTAAAAAATTTCTAAAAATACCTAAAAATGTAGAAAACCATAAGACCCTAATTAATTTTTGAAAACCATAAAAATATCAAAAATTCTTAAAAACCCTAATACCCCATAAAAACCCTAAAGACACACTAAAAGATCTCAAATTAATTTAAACCCCTAAAAACATTAAACAATGTCAAAACTCCAAACAACCTAAAAAACTATAAATCACACATAAAAACCCTAAAACCTCAAAAGAGACCCAGATAACCCTATAAACCCCTAAAACTCTTAAAAATTAAAAAACACTAATTGAAAAAAAAAACATAAATATTGAAAAAATCCCTAAGAAGCCATGAAAACATAAAAACTATAAAAAACCTTGAAATCCCATGAATGCCATGAAATCCCACAAAAAAATTTAAAAATCTAAACACCCCTAATAACCATAAAACTCCAATAAAATCTCAAAGTACCCTTAAAACCCCTTAAAATGTAGAAAAACATTAAAAAATATAAATAACATTTAAAACCCTAAAAATTTACAAATTAAACGATAAAAACCCATGAATACCCTAAAAACCATGAAAAACCCTATAATACAATGAAAGCCCCTAAAACCCCTCAAAATCCCTAAATTCCAAAAAACCCCTAAAACCATGAAAATACTTAAAAACCATATAAATCATAGAAACATGAATAACCAAAAAACCATAAAAACTTCTAAAAAACATTATAAACCTTAAAACCCCAAAAAGAACTAAAAAGTTATCTAAAATCTCTTGAAAACCTTAAAAATGTTTAAAAAATTCAAAAAACCCTTATAATATCTAATTTTTTTTCAAAAACATAAAAAATATAAATACCCTAAAAACCATGAAAACCCCAAAAACGAGAAAAATATCTAAAAACACTAAAAACACTAATAAAATTATTAAAAATCCATAAAAATTACTAAAAACCCAAACAACACAAAAAACCCTAAAAGCCCATGAAAACTATAAAACCCATGAAACCATAACTACCCCAAAACCAATAAAAACACTAAAAATAAAAAAAACACTAAAACCCCTAAAAAGGTAAAAAATATTAAAAAAACCTAAAAAAATCAAATGAAACTAAAAAAACCATAACATCCCAAAAATACCCAAAACACCTGAAAACCCCTAAACAACCCTAAAAACACTATAATCCCCAAAATCCCTAAAAACCCTACAAAACACTAAAAACTGTAAAAATCATTAAAATGCAATAAAAATCCCTGGGAATTTAAAAAACCCTAAAACCCCTAAAAACCACAAAACCCCAAGAAACCTATAAAAACTCTAAAACCAATAAAAACTATTAAAAACCATAAATTGTAAAAAATTATAAAAAAACATAAAAACACATAAAAACCTAGAAACTCAAAAAAAACCCTAAAAACCAAAAGACTACAAAACCATGAAAACCCCTAAAACCCCTAGACACACTAAAAATCCTTAAATCCCTCAAAATGCGAAAAAACGTTAAAAACCATAAAAACCAAAAAATAACAAAAATCATATAAAAGTCCTAAAAATCTCTGAAAATGTAAAAGACCCAAAAAACCCTTAAAACCTTTTAAAAATCATAAAAACCCCTAAAACCATTACGAAATCTTAGAAACACATATAACCCTAAAACCCCCCTAAAAACACTAAAGCCCTTATAACCCATCCAAAAATAAAATGTGGTAAAAAACTCTAAAAAAATTAAAAACCCTAAAAAAGACACAAAAAACCCTAAAAATACAAAAGACCCTAATACCCTAAAAAATCGTAAAAACCATGAAATACCATGAAAACTTCTAAAATACCTCAAAATATCTAAAACCCCTAAAAATCAAAAAAATCATAAAAAATACCCAAAAATCCATAAAAATATAAAACACATAAAAAACCATGAAAACACCTGAAAACCAAAAAAACCAAAACAATCCTTAATAACCCATTAAAAAAATAAAAAACCCTAAAACCACTAAAAACACTAAAAAACTTTTAAACCCTAAAAATGTTAAAAATGATAAAAAAAACTCTAAAAAAACTAAAAACCTTAAAAAGTCAAAAAAACCCTTAAAAAAGAACAAAAAACCCTAACAAGACTAAAAGTAATAAAAAATCCAAATAAACATTGAAAACCCTAAAAATCCCTAAAATCCCTAGAAACCCTAAAAACCATTAAATCCTAAGAAATCCCTAAAAATACATAAAAACCTAAAAAATCCTAAAAAACTTGCAAATCCATTGAAAACAATAAAACCCCATAAAAATCATAAAAAATCCTTAGAAAACACTAAATACCACTGAATACTCTAAAATCCCTTTAAACCATAAAGGTAAAAAACATAAAAATGTTAAAAACATGTAAAAATCTTTTACAACCCTAAAAACCCACAAAATGAAATATTGCCCTAAAAACCCTGAAAAACTATAAAAAACAATACTAACCATGAAAACCCAAAAAACCATAAAATACCTAAAAACTAAAACAAAACCAAAGAAACAATAAAAATGATAAAAATTATGAAAAATTCATAAAAACAAAAAACCCTAAAACAACTGAAAACCCATAAAAACCCCTAAAGACAAAAAACCCATAAAAACCTTTAAAAACCTACAAAATTAAAAACTTGAAAAAAATACTAAAATATAAAAATACTTTTAATCCCTAAAAATGATAAAATAGTTAAAAAACACTAAAAACTATTAAAAATTCTAAAACACTCAAAAACCCTAAAACCCTAAAAATTACTAAAAACCCTGAAAATCATAAAAACTGTAACATTCCAGAAAAACCCAAAAAACACTCAAAATGCATAAAAAACCTAAATACCCTAAACACCCAAAAATCCTAAAATATCCCTAAAAATCCTTGAAAATGTGAAAACTACTAAAAAAATAAAAAAACCCATGAAATCCATAAATCCAAAAAAACATTAAATCCCCCAAAACCCATAAACCCCTAAAAAATAACTATAGAAACCCTTCAGACCCCTAAAAAATTAAAAATATTAAAAACTCTAGAAAACCATAAAAACATAAAAAACTCCAAAATCCATAATTACCCAAAAATACCCTAATAACACTGAAAAACACTAAAAACCCTAAAGAAGCCTAAAAATCCTACACCCCCATAAAAATCCCAAAAGAACCACTAAAACATATAAAAACAAAAAACCTATAAAATATTGAAAATCCAAAAAATAAGAGAAAACCCTTATAAACTCTAAACTATTGAATACCATAAAAACCCAAAACCCAAAAACCCCCAAAACACCTAAATAATTTAAAAACTACTAAAAACATAAAACCCTATAAAACTAAAAAAACCTAAAAATACTCTAACACCCCTAAAACCCTCAAAATCCATCATAACCCTAAATACCCCAAAATACAATAAAAATCTAAAAAAAATATCAAAAAATACCATAAAATATTATAACCCTAAAATTATTGAAAACCTCATGAAGACCACAAAACCCCTAAACCCAAAAAAACTCTAAAACCCCATAAAATTTTAAAAAAAACCCAAAAAAAAATTAAAACCCATTAAAACATTAAAATGTTAAAAATATATAAAGAAGACTACCAAATAATCCTAAAAACCCTAAAAACCAATAAAAACTCTCAAAATAATGAAAAAACTAAACACCCTAAAAACCATAAAATACAAAAAAAAATTACTACAAATCGATGTAAACATAAAAAACACTAAAAAACTCTTCTAACCCCCTGAAAACCACAAAAACCCCTAAAACGTTAAAAAATCAAAAAAACCAACAACCACAGTAAAACCCACTAAAACCCATTAAAACCTTTACAAATGTTAAAAAAACAAAAAGCAATAAAAACCACTAAAACCCCTAAAAACTAAATTAAATACTAAAAACCAAAAAATAACCCAAAAACCATAAAAACCATTAAAAAATAAAAAACCATAAAAACCCTAATGGCCATAAAAATCATTAGAGACACTAAAAACCCTAAAATTAATAAAAATCCTTAAAAATCCTTAAAAATCACTAGCAACATAAAAAAATAATAAAACCTTGAAAACACCTAGAAGACCATAAAAACCCCAAAAACCATAAAAAAATAAGAACCCATAAAAACCCTAAAACCAAAAAAACTCTCAAAACCCATTAAACAGCAAAAAATGTTAAAAAATTGTTTAAATAATATAAAAATACCTAAAAATCAATAAAAAAGTAAAAAAAATCCCCTAAAATCCAAAAAAACATAAAAACCCTGAAAGCACCAAAAAATTCAAAAAAACCCCAAAAAAACCCTCAAATGCAATTAAAACACTTAAAACTCTAAAAACCACTAAATAATACAAATTAACTAAAAACCACTGAAAATGTAAAATACCCTAAAACCATGACAAAATAAAGGAAAAGCATAAAATCCCCAAAAATACATTATAAAACCCTAAAAACCCATAAAAACCATTAAAACTCAAAAATTGCTTAAAACACTTCAAAACATTAAAACTCAAAAAATCGTTAAAAACCTAAAAAAACTAAAAACACTCAAAAACCTAAAAAACATAACAACTCATTAAAGCCATAATACCCTGAATACCCTAAAAACATAAAAAATCACTAAAAACCCAAAAAATCCTAAAAAAAATACTAAAAAGGACCAAAAAATGCGTGAAAATCTAAAAAACCCTAAAAACCCTTAAAAACCCCTAAACCCCATAAAAAACCCTAAAATCCATAAAATCCGTTGAAACAAAAAACCATAAAACCCCTTAAAATTCCTAAAACATAAAAAATTGTTAAAAATTTTAAAAAACCTTAATACCCCTAAAAATTCTGAAAAAATAAAAAAAATAAAAAACCAAAAGACTATAAAAACCATGAAAACCCTTAAAAACTAGACTAGATTCTATGGGTACAAAAGTAAGTGTTCAGAGAAGCTGGTGATGTAGGAGGTGGTAGCAGCTGATGTCCTCTAGGATTTCCTCCAAGATGCAGACCTACCTTCCCCTTTTGTTGGTTCCTCGGCCTTTGACGTGGAACACCTTCCCACTGTGCCCTCTTTGAAGCATGTGCTGCTTGACTTTACTATGCCGGAATGAAGTGATGAGCAGCTTAACAAGGGCTCATCTCTTGTTCTATTCAAGAATCTACCCCACTGTGTTGAATTGTCTAATCCGATTATACCGGACTGTTTGACAATACCGCTTGAGAATCATATTTATGATATCTTCCAAAAGATGGATCTACAGCCAGTGATCTTCCTTAGAGATGAGAATGACGAACACATAAATCTTGGAGAAATCCTTGTAGACTATGATGATCTCATGTGTGCCACCCTGAATTGGATCAATAAGGCGTAGGAGATTATGGGACTCTCTGATTCATCTAGTGGCAAGCTGAAGAGAAGGCCCCGGTCTGATCTAGAATGTAGCAAGCTGGGAGATATGGTTGCATCGGATGCCTCTGCTCAAAGGAAGAACAAGACGAGGAGTGACCCTCCAGTGAAGTGGAGGGATAGGAGGGACTACTCATTTATGCCTAGGACGATGGCTGACAGGGATTCCTCCAAGACCAGTAAAGGAAATACCAATGCTCATGGCAAGGAAGATCGGGCTACTAATGTGAAACTGGATGTGGAACTCAGGATGTATTGTGCAGCCTTCCTCAAGCAATATGAATCCTCTAAATGGGAGTCGGTGGACTGGGACGCTTCCTCGGGATATGGCGTTGATGGATATCCCTTTGTAGATAGTGATTTTGTTCCTTAGGTGCCTCCACATTTGTTTCCTGTGCTTTTGGACCTTTTTTGGGGGTTATCGGGTCTTTGGGTGTGGGTCATTTGACCCCACCCCTCCCTTTTTTGGATTTTTTTTCCTGTTTTTTATATATGGGGGGTCTAGGATAACCAGGCCTCGCACCTTCCTTGCCCTAAAACCACATAAAACCCTAAAAACCCTCAAATACATAGAAACCGTAAAACCCCCAGAAAGTCAACAAATCCTAAAAAATCATTAAAAATACCTAAAAACATATGAAACACTACAAACCCCTTAAAACCACTGAAAACCATAAAATCCTATAAAACCTTAAGACCCCCAAAAACACATAAAAACCTATAAAATGATTCAAAAATATAAAAACCCTTTAACCCCAAAAATCATCAAAAAACATTAAAAAACTCTAAACACCTTAAAACCCTAAAACCCCAAAAAACCCCCCAAAACCAAAAAAAACCATTAAAACACCTAGAAACCATCATATTTCCTAAAATCCAAAGATACCATAAGACCATAAAAATCCAAAAAACATTAAAAATCCCTGAAAATGTAAAAAACCCTAAAACACTAAAAAATCCCTAAAAACCATAAAACTCCTAAAATCCTTTAAAAAAACTATGAAGGACTAAAAACCATAAAAAGAACATAAAACTCTAAAAACCCTTAAAACCCAAAAATGATAAAAAAAACTCTAAAAAACATAAAACCCTAAAAAACTCAAAAAACCCTGAAAACCGTGAAACACCTAAGACACCTAAAAACCTTGAAAACCCCTAAAATCTCTCAAATTCCCTAAAATCCATAAAAACCATAAGAACCATAAAAATCAAAAAAATACATAAATATCATTAAAAAATAAAAAACCCTAAAAACCCATGAGAAACATAAAACCCATAAAAACCATAGAATCCCCAAAACCCATAAAAACCCCTTAGAAGCACAAAGAAACTAACCCCCCAAAAAATAATGAAAATCCCTAAAATACTCAAAATCACTTAAATCCCTAAAACACCATAAAAATCATTAAAATCCTAAAAAATACCCAAAATACCTGAAGACATAAAATCACCTAAAAAACTCAAAAACCATAGAGAACTATAAAACACCAAAAAACCATAAAAACTATAAAACTCCAAAATACCTAAAACCATTAAAACTCTAAAAGCCCAAAACCCACTAAAATGTTAAAAACTCTAAAAACTGTTAAACCCTAAAAAAAGAAAAAAAAACCAAAAAACCGAGAGGACCCTAAATACAAAAAAAATTAAAATCCTAAAAACCCAAAAAACCCTTAAAACCCAAAAAAAATCCCAAAAAACACAAAAAACCCTAAAAATCAATAATATCCAAAAAATTCATAAAAAGTCCCTAAAAATATAGAAAAACCTTGAAAACCCCATAAAAACCACAAATACCCATAAAAACTTAAAAAACCGTAAAAACCCATAAAACCTAAAAAAATCAGTAAATACTATAAAAACCATTAAACCCACTAAAAACATAAAAAACAAAAAAAATATAAAAACCCTTAAAATTCATAAAAAATCATAAAAAGCTCAAAAAACAATAAAAACCCTAAAATCCATTATAATCCATGATAAATCCTAAAAAACATAAAAACCCCACCCTCAAAATCCATAAACACTCTAAAAACGTGTTAAAACTATAAAAATCCTACAAAATACGAAAATTCCATAAAAACATAAAAACATAATAAAACAATGAAAAAATAAACAAACCATAAAACCCCCAAAACACCATAAAAACCCTAAAAATGCATAAAATACCCTAAAACCACAAAAAATGAAAAAAAAATCTTTAAACCCCTAAAAACATATTTTATAATATATATTATAATAACCCTAGAAAACACAATAAAAGCCCCTAAAACCCCAAAATATAGTAAAAACCTGGAAAACTCATAAAACCATTAAAAACATGAAAAACATGAAAAACCCCAAAAAACACTCAAAATACCTAAATACCTTAAAACATTAAAAAACATAATAATCCTAAAAAATCTCTAAAAACCCAAAAAAATAAAACCTCAAAAAACCCTTAAAAATCACAAAAAACTATAAAAAAACCTAGAAAAATAAATAACACTAATACCCATAAAAACCCCAAAAACTATTAAAAAATCTAAAATCCCATTAAAATCATAACAATGTTAAAAAAAGTAAAAAACACTAAAAACCGTAATACCATAAAAAACTAAAAAACACCTAAAACCCCAAAAGACTATAAAAAACAGAAAAAATCATAAAACCCTAAACAACCCTAAAAACCATAAATATCTTATAAAATTATTAAAAGACTCAAAAAATTAACAAATACATGAAAATATTAAAACAACAATACCATAAAATCTTAAAACCCCTAAAATTCCATAAAAACCAAATAAACAACTAATATTTTAAAACCACTTAAAAATCCTAGAAATTTTAAAAAAACATTAAACACTAAAAAACCCTAAAAGACCCTAAGAACACTAAAAACACTAAAACGCATAAAACTATTAAATACCCTAAAAACCTTGAAAATAAAAAAAACAGAGAATCCCTAAAAACCATAAAAAACCTAAAACTTCCTTTTAGATCCCTGAAAATGTAAAATACCATAAAAACCCCTGAAAACCATAAAAACCCTAAAGACATTAAACATCTCAAGAAAACACATTAAAACCCTAAAAACCACTAAAAACTCTAAAAACCATTTGAATCCCTATAAATAGTAAAAATGTTAAAAAAATATAGAAAAAATTATAAAACATAAAAACCCCCAAAAGGACCCTAAAAAACCCTGATAGACATTAAAAAACTAAAAAACAATAAAAAACAAAAAAAATATGAAAAACATAAAAATACTATAAAAACAATAAAATTCTATAAAAACATAAAAAAACTCTAAAAACCTGAAAACCCCTTAAAAACCTTAATATCCCATAAAAAGATTAAAATACTCTAAAATATCAAAAAATAACTCCTAAAACACACAAAAAATTCTAAAAACACATTAAAATCTTAAAATTCTATAAACATTAGAAAACTCTAAAAATCATAAACCCCTAAACAACTCAAATAAGCATTAAAACACCAAAATACCATAAAACCAAGAAAAACTCTAAATCCCTTGAAAAACCCTAAAAATATTAAAAACACCAAAATTCATAAAAACTCTAAAAACCTTAAAGTTTATCAAAATCCTGAAAAACTCTAAACAATCTAAATAATATAAATATCAAAAAAATTGAAAAATACCAGAAAACCTAAAAAACTCTAAATACCCAAAAAACCCACTAAAAACAATTAAACCCCTACAAAATTTAACCCTCATAAAAACACTAGAACCAATAAAAAATCTAAAACCCTTAACACCCTTAAAAACCTTAAAACATTAAAATACTCTAAAAACCTTAAAAACTATAAGAAACTCAAAAAACTCCTAAAAATACCAAAAGACACTAAAAATCTTGAAAGACCCTAAAACCCTAAAATCCTTGAAAACCCCAAAAAACAATAAAATTATAGTAATCATAAAAAATCCCTAAAATTCATTGAAAACATTCAAATCCAAAAAAAATGAAAACACCCAGAAAACATTAAAACCTCTAAAAACCTAAAAACCCCAAAAATCCATAAAATAGTTAATAACACTAAAAAACCGTTACAAACTAAAAAACTCAAAAAATTCCCAAAAAGAACCAAAGAATCTGAAAAAACACTAAATAACCTAAAATCCCTAAAAACCATAATACTCAATTAAACATTTAAAAAACTCAGAAAAAAATAAAAATCTTACAGTCCTAAAAATCACTAAAAACATAAAAAACTGTAAAACCCCTAAAAACCCGTTGAAAACCCCCTAAAACCTATATAAACCTCTAAAATCCTAAAATTCCTTAAAAACCACAAAACCTCTAAATCACTAAAATCTATAAAGACCCAAAACCCCTAAATACCTTAAAAACACGAAAAAGACATAATACACTAAAAATCCCAGAAACCCCAAAAACACCGTAGTAGCCCTAAAAAACTAAAACCCCTAAAACCCTAAAATACTAAAAATATGATAAATATCCTAAAATAAACCCTAATGTATTATTAAACAACAAAGGATCCTAAATAACCCAATAAAAAACTCTAAATCTCTTTAAACACTCTAAATCCCTAACACCCATAAGAATAATAAACCCCCTGAATATCTTAAAACCCCCTAAAATCTTTAGAAAAATTTATAAATCACTAAAACCCCTTTGAAAACCCAAAATCCCTAAAACCCCCAAAAAGAAAAGAATATCCAAAAAAACCCTGAAAACCTTAAACCCCCAAGAACCCCTAAAAACTCTAAAAAATCTCTAAAAATACCAAAATAACCCTAAAACTGATAATATCCTTAATCCCATAAAACACCTAAAGGAATCCATAAATTCTAAAAACCCTACAAATCCTTAAAAGCCCTAAAAACTATAAAACCCCCAAACCCCGCCCCCATACCCCTAAAACACCCTTGAAAACCCAAAAAAGATTAAAACCGTGAAAATAGGTAAATATGCTGTCAAATATTAAATACCCTTAAACCCCACAAAATCCATAAAAATCGTAAAACCCCCTAAAAACCAAAAAAAACCAAAAAAATACACCTAAAAACATAAAATATCCTAAAACCCCGAAAAACCATGAAAACCATAAACCCCTAAAAACCATAAAAATCCCTAAAAACTCATCAAAACTCTAAAAAACTATTGAAAACTATAAAAACCATTAAACTGCAAAAAATATTTTAAAAAAATGTTAAAAAACTATAAAAACATTTAAAAAAATGAAAAAATCAAAAAAAACCATAGAAACACAAAAGAACCAAAAAACCCCTAAAACCAAATAACCCTAAAGGCAATGAAAACCCCTAAAACACCTCATAATCCATAAAGTCCTTAAAAACCCTAAAATAATAAAAATCCTCAAAAAACAAAAAAATCCTAGATAATGTAAAAAACCAGAAATCCCCTAAAAACCATAAATCACCTAAAAATATTAAAAAAAATGAAAAAACCACAAAAACATTTAAAACCACTAAAAACTCTAAAAACCCCTTAAACCCTTAAAACGTTAAAAAATGTTAAAAACTATAAGAAAACATTAAAACCCCTAAACACTCAAAAAAACCCTAAAACCCCCAAAAGACCATAAAATCAAAGAAAACCATAATAACCCTAAAATCCCTATAACCTCTAAAAACTCAAAGTCCCTAAAGACCCTAAAAACCCTAAAAATCAATAAAATCCAAAAGATTCCCTTAAAATACCTAAAAACATAAAAAGACCCTAAACCCTTTAAAACCCCTGAAAACCATAAAACCCCAAAAACATTTAAAAACTCAAAAAACTCATAAAACCACAAAAAACCCTCTAAAAACTCTAAAGCCCCAAAAAATTCAAAAAAAACCCCAAAAAACCAAAAAAGAGCCTAAACACGCTGAAATCCCTAAAAACACTAAGTCCCCCTAAAACCCCTTCAATTCCCTAAAAACCCATTAAAACCCTTGAAATTCGTAATTTTTTATAAAAAAATACATAAAAATGTAAAAAACCTAAAATCCTTTAAAACCCCCAAAAAACTGTAAAAATCCCTAAAATCCTAAAAAACCATAAATCCCATAATGACCCTAACAAAAGTGAAAACCCCTAATACCAATTAATTTCCCTGGAAACATTAAAAACTATAAAAAAAATTCAAACCGTAAAAAACTCAACCCCCCCCCCCCCAGAAAAACCCAAAATACCTTAAACCCCATTAAAACCCCCAAAAGACTAAAAAAACATGAAAACTATGTATCCTTGAAATCCCTGAAAATCAATAAAATTCTAAAAAATCCCAAAAAATCCATGGAATCATAAAAAACCCTAAAGGCCATAAAACATCTTGAAAACCATACAACTCATAAAAAATGTAAACCCCCATAAAACTCTATAAAAACCATTAAAACCCACTAAAACCTCTAAAAACACGTTAAAACCCTAATTTTTTTTATAAATACATAAAAATGATAAAACCATAAAAAACACAAAAAAATCCAAAAACCACTAAAAATCAATAAAACTCACTAAAAAAATCAAAATCCAAAAAACCTAAAAACACAAAAAACAATAAAAATTCTAAAAATCCCTAAAATTGCCAAAAATATAAAAAACTATAGAAACCCTGAAAATCCTTTGAAATCCAATAATACCCCTTAAAACCTTATATACCCTAAAACCCATAAAAACACTAAAACCCCACTGAAAACACTGAAAACCCTTTAAAACCCTTAAAATCTTGAAAAATTTATAAAAATAAAAAAATCATTCAAACCCTAAAAAACTCAAAAAAACCCATTAAATCCCAAAAGTCCCAAAATACCTTAAAAATCATTGAAAACAGCTAAAAACCCCCAAATCCCCCAAATCCCTAAAAACCCATAAAAATCAATAAAAATTCCTAAATGTCCGTAAAATTGTAATAAATAATAAAAAAATATAAAAAAACATAAAAAACCTAAAAAAAATAGAAACCCCCTAAAAATTAAAAAATATCCTAAAAACTTTAAAAACCCCTAAAACCATAAATATGTCATAAAACCATAAAAAATATAAAAAAAATCCAAAATTATCCCTAAAAACATTAAAATCCATAAAAACCATAAAACACACCTGAAAAACATAAAAACCCTAAAATCCATAAAAACGTAAAAACCCAGTAAAAACACTAAAACACCTTAAAACCCACAAAATATTAAAATTCATTAAAAAATCCTAAAAACATAACACCCAAAAAAACTCAAAATAACCCAAAAAAAGACCCTAAAACCCAGGAAAAACCTTAAACCCCCAAAAAAACATGTGAAAAGACCCTAACAACCCCCGAATCCCAAAAACCCATAAAATCACATAAAACCATTAAAATCCTAGAAAATCCCTGAAAATAGATAAAAATTTAAAAACCCTAAAAACCTAGGAAAACAATAAAACCCCTCCAAAAATCGTAAATATGCCAAAAAAACCCATAAATACAAAAACATCCCCAAAAAACCCCAAAAACCCCTAAAAATGTAAAATATTTTAAATAAAAACTCTAAAAACACTTAAAATCCTAAAATCTAAAAAACCATAAAAACCCAAAAGACCCTAATAACCTTGAAATAACATGAAAACAAAAAAACCCCTAATAACCCCAAAAACCCATCAAAATCTCTAAAAACCCTAAAATACCCAAAAACCATAAAAATAATTAAGAAAACCCTAATAATCTTTTAAAATATAATAAATCTAAAAACCATTGAAAGTCATAAAAACTCAAAAAAATTAAAATCTTGAAAAAATCAAAAAATCCTAAAAACCCACTAAAAACTCTAAGCACACTTTAAACCCCTAAAAATGATAAAAAATGTTAAAAAACTCTAAAAATCATTAAAATCCTGAAAATTCAAAAATAATCCCCAAATAACCCAAATGGGAATTAAAATATTGAAAACTACTAAAACCCCTAAAAAATTTGAAGGCCCCTAAAAATCCATAAAATCCTTAATAACCCTAAAACTCTAAAAACAATAAAAATATTAAAATTCCCTAAAAATAACTGAAAGCATAAAACCTTAAAACCAAGTGAAAACCATAAAAACCCCTAAAAAATAAAAACCCTAAAGCCTATAAAGACCCTAAAACCAACTTAAAAAATAATTACCCTTAAAACCCCTAAAAATTTTAAAAGATGTAAAAAAAATCAAAAACCATAATACATTTAACAACTAGAAAAACCCTAAAATACCAAAATCCCTAAAAACCATAAAACCCCATAAAACAATAAAACCACATGAAACCCCCTAAAATCCATCAAAATATCTAAAAACCCTAAAAACTATAAAATTACTAAAAAATACATAAAAATCCATGAAAACATAAAAAAACCTCAAGACCATCAACACCCCCTACAGACTATATAAAACCCAAAATTCTTTAAAAACCCCAAAAAATAAAAAAAAACCTTAAAATCCTCATTAAACTCTAAAAACCATTAAAAACCATAATAATGTTTAAAACATTAAAAAAATTTAAACACCATAGAAACCTAAAAACCCTAAAAAACATTGAAAACCCTTAAAAAGACTCAAAATCACTAAAAACACTCAAAAAAATAAAACCCATTAAATCCTAAAAAATATATATAAAATCATAAAAAGAAAAAAACACTAAAACCCATGAAATGCCCAGGGAAACCGTAAAGACCCCTAAAAACCTTAAAAACCCTAGACCCCCAAAAACATGCTAAAAGTTTAAAAGACAATAAATCACTTAAAATGTTAAAAATGATAAAAACTATAAAAAATATTCAAAACACTTAAAATTTTTAGAAAACCCAAAATACCCAAAATGATGCTAAAAACACTGAAAACCCCTAAAAAACTGAAAACCCCTAAAAAATCCTAAAACCACACATAAAACCCTAAAACCCAATAAAACGCCTAAAACCATAAAACTCTTAAAATTTACCTAAAAATTCTTGAAAAGTTAAAAAACCATAAAAATCTTGAAAAAACCATGAAACCATAATCCCCTCAGAAACATAGAAAACCCTAAAACCCTATAAACACCCTACAGAACACTAAAAAAAATAAAATACATTAAAACCCATCAAATTTTAAAACCCACAAAAAACATAAACCCCCTAAAATTTAAAAAAACACTAAATCCCAAAATACCCAAAATCCTTGAAAATTTTTAAAAAACCTAAAAAACCCTAAAAACCGTAAAACCATGAAAATATCTAAAAACCATAAATGTCCATAAACACCAATAAATTCTAAAAAAACCATAAAAATCATTGAAACAAATAAAAAATCCTAAAATCCTTAAAACCAATTGAAAACCATATATACCCCTAAAACCATTACAAAACCCATAAAACACATAAAACCCCCCAAAAGATATAAAATTCCTTTAAACCCCTAAAATTTTAGAGAACATTAAAAATTATAAGAACCCCAAAAACACAAAATGAATTTAAAAAACCCCTAAAAACAAATAAGTCACTAAACCCTAAAATCCCTAGAAACACTAAAATCCTTCAAAATCACTAAAAACATAAAAAAATAAATAAAAACATAAAAATCATAAAAAATTCCCAAAATCATGAAAACGTAAAAAACCCCCCAAAACCATAAAAACAATTAAAAACCATAAACCTCTAAAAACCATTAACAATGATAAAAAAACCCTAAAAACCACTAAAAACATTAAAAACCCTTAAAACCCCTAAAAATATTAAAAACATTAACAACCCTAAAAACCCGTAAAAAACCTAAAACGTCAAAAAATCCTTATAAACCAAAAAATTCCCAAAATACACTTAAAACCACGTAAAACCTATAAAACCCTCTCAACCCCTAAAAAACTCAAAATCCATTAACCCTAACAAAACTAAAAGGCATAAAAATCCTATATAAGCCCGAAAAATCCACAAAAATATTTAAAAACCCTAAAAATCCTAAAATCCCCCAAAAACTATAACATCCCATAAATCCTTAAAACACATAAAACATAAAAACCCTAAAAACAACAAAAAACTCAAAACCTATAAAAAATTAAAAAACTATAAAAAACCATTAAACGCTAACAATCTCAAAAAGACCCTAAATCCCTAAAATTCCCTAAAAACCCATAAAACCCATAAAACCCCTCAATGTCCCTAAAAAATTTAAGACTTTCTAAAAACCATAAAAATCATAAAAAAGTGATAAATATCCATAAAATATTAAAATCCCGAAAAACCCTAAAAACCATAAAAACCATAAAAACCATAAAAACCATAAAAACCATAAAACCATAAAATCCAAAAAACCCCTTAAAACCCTAAACCCCCACTAAAAGCTCTAAAACCCCTCATAACCTCTAAAAACGTTAAAAAAATCTAAAAAACCTTAAAAAGAAAAAAAAGACCAAAAAATCCATAAAACCCAAGAGACCCTAAAAACCATGAAAAACCAAAAATAAACTAAATACCCTTGAAACCCCTAAAACCCCTCAAAATCCCTAAAACACTAAAAACGTTCAAAACCATATAAATAATAAAAATCACAAAAAATACCATAAAACATTAAAAACCCTAAAAAACCTAAAACCCCCTGAAAACCATAAAACCCCTAAAATCATCAAAACCCTAAAACATCATAATAACCTTAAAAATCCACTAAAAAATCAAAAAAAAAATCCATAAAAAGGTTAAAAATGTTAAAAAACTCTAAAATCCTTAGAAACACTAAAAAAATAAAAAATACCCAAAAAACCCTAAAACTCTTAAAACAACTAAAAACCACTTAAAACCAAAAATTACTCAAAATCCCTAAAACTATAAAAAAAACCCTATAACCCATGAAAAACTCTATAAGAAATAAAAACACCTAAACCGCTAAATAATCATAAAAACCCTAAAACCCCCTTTCTTACTCTTAAAACCCTTAAACCCCCTATAATGATAAAAACATTAAAAAATCTAAAAACATTTAAACCCTGAAAATACTCAAAAAAACCCCGAACAACCTAAAAGAACCTAAGAACCCTACAGTCCCCTAAAATCACTAAAAACATTGAAAACCCCTAAAATCCCTGAAACCATAAAAATCCTAAAATACTTAAAAATACCTAAAAAATGTAAAAAACCCAAAATTCCTTGAACAACACCTAGAAACAATAAAAACCCCCTAAAAACTCTAAACCCCCACTTAAAACACTAAAAAACCTTAAAACACCTAAAATTTCTAGAAATGTGAAAAAAAATATAAATAACCTTTAAACCCCTAAAAAAGTAAAGAACCCCTAAAACTGCAAATAAACACTAAAAAACTCTTAAAAACACTAAAAACCCTAGATAACCATGGCCACACCTATAAACCCTCAACATCCATAAAAACACTAAAATCACATGAAAACCATAAGAATCATAAAAACCCAAAAATTTCCAAAAAACATAAAAACCCCCTAGAATCCCTGAAAACCCCCATGAAATCCATAAACTCATAAAATCCTTAAAAAACCCTAAAATTCTAAAAAAACCCTAAAAACAATTAAAATCATTAAAAACCCTTAAAACCTATAAAAAGGATAAAAATGTTAAAAACTATATAAAAACATAACACCCTTAAAATCAACTCATCCATTAACTTCATTATTGACACCACGAGCCCTCTGAGTGGTGTCTTCCTCTTCCCCATCTTGTTCATGGGTTTTCATCGAGGGCGATATGGAGGGGGAAGGATCTTGTACCACTTTAGTGCCCCCCCCCCCTCTCTTTAGTATCCTATGCTCTCTTCTATGGTGCTGATCGCTTGGGGTTTCATACCGGTGATGATTTTTTTTCAAGATAATGGTTTGGAAATGTTTGTGGTCTGCTCGGGAGATGGAGCTTCTATTTTTCTGACGACGACGACGACATCGATTTCTTTCGAGGGAGGTTCAGGGCTATGACGAAGGTTGTTCGTGGTTGAAACCCTTGACTGCTCTAATCCCAGCTTCGACCTCCAGTTTCCTCTGGGCCACTCTGATTCGGACCAGGTGCGGAGGTTTCTCGGGTTTTTGGGTTTTGTGGTTCGGCGGTAGATGGTGTTTAATGCACTTCATGAATCGGCTTGTTCTTGTTCTGGTGGATTTCTTCTGCCTCATCGACGTTGCAGTCATCTGGAGCCCTCTGCTGCTTGTTACCTACTCTGACCTCCCATTCCACCATTCCTCTCCAATTAGGATCAGTAAAGGTGGTTACACAGAGGTTTTGTGTGTGTGGTTCGGTGGCTGTAGGTGTTCTAGTTGTGAGGCATTGTCTACGTTCAGAGTTGGATTTACGAAACGTCTCAGATATGTTGGGTTTATTTCTGTGAAAGTTTTTCATGTTCGTTTTTTTTCAGTGAGATGTTTTTTGTTCCAGTTTTGGATAATCTTTTCCTCTGGTTCTGATGGCGTTCGTCGACATTATATGTGATGGTCGGGGTGTTCTTTTACTGGTGATCTTGCGAAGGTTTGTTATTTTTCGATTGGGGTTTATTGTGAGGTTAGATCTTCCTAACAGC
Organism: Viscum album; assembly: GCA_963277665.1. Classification (NCBI taxonomy): domain Eukaryota; kingdom Viridiplantae; phylum Streptophyta; class Magnoliopsida; order Santalales; family Viscaceae; genus Viscum; species Viscum album. The sequence continues at coordinate 1,321,118,770 of OY728157.1, forward strand.
TGGTGATGGAGTTGATGGAAACGTTTGATGCAGCGATGATGTGATGATGGCAAAGAAGTGTGGATTTGCCTCGATGTAGGTATCCTAGAGCTACTCATGGGATTTGCGGGTTGACCAGATCTTCTTACGGCACCCATTTGGTTTTGAATTTTTGTTTTTGATTTTGGAATTTCAATGTTTAATGATGAAATTTTTGTGAAGCTAAATTAGGTGCAATTTGTGGATATGCGGGTTCCCACTTTAGCCCTAAAAGTGGTTTTATGAAAATTTAAAAAAATATTATGTTGGCCAACATAATACCCTTAAAAATCAAAAAACCCTATGACCCCAAAAAAGTCCCTAAAAATATGGAAGACCCTAAGATACTCAAAAACCCCTAAAAACCCTTACAATCACTAATAAAAACCCCAAAAACCTTAAAAATCCTAAAAATACCTAAAAAACACTAAAACTGTAAAAACCCATAAAACCCTAAAAACCATTTAAATCCATAAAAATACTTTAAACCTTTAGAACCCCTAAGACACATAAAAACCCCAAAAACACACAAACTCTAAAATCCATAAAACCCCCTAAATTTTTTAAAAATTTATAAAAGACATTAAGAGACCCTTAAACACCTAAAAACACAAAAAAGAATAAAAAAATCCTAAAAACCTCTGTAAAACTATAAAAACCATAAAAAAATATAGAAAAATAAATAAATATAAATAAAAACCCATAAAATCCAAAAACATTTAATAAACCATAAAAACTCATAAAATACATGAAAACCATAAAACCCCCTTTTTTTTTTTGAAAACCCTAAAACCCCATAAAAACTATAAAATCCACTAAAAAATCTAAAACCTTTAAAATCCCAAAAAAATCAAAAAACATTAAAAACCCAATTAATTAAAAACCCTAAAAACATTAACCCTAAAAACCATGAAAAACAATAAAATCCCTCAAAATCCCTAAAAACCCTAAAAACCTAAAAACCCTTAAATTCCTAAAATATCCCAAAAATTGTTGAAAAAGTTAAAAACACTATAACCCTGAAAACCCCCTGCATACTATAAAACCCACTAAATCCTTAAAAACCTAAAAACCCACTAAAAACTCTAAAAATCATTTAAACCCCTAAAAATATTAAAAAACTATAAATGAAATTATAAACCCTTAAAATATTTAAAAACTCTAAAAACCTGAAAGGCCATAAAATCTTTGAAAACCTTAAATACCATAAAAACACTTAAAACCCATAAAACCCTCAAAATATCCAAAACCCAAAAACACATAAAAATATTAGAAATCCCTAAAAATATATGACAACATACTATACCATAAACCCATGAAAAAACCTTGAAAGAAATAAAATCCCCTAAAAACATTAAATACAATAAAATGTATAAAAATCCTAAAACCCCCTAAAATATCTAAAAACATTTAAATCCACCAAAATAATTAAAAAATATAAAAAATTGTTAAATCTTTAAAATTTAAAAAACATAAAAACACAAAAGACCCTAAACAACTCAAAAAAAAATTGAATAACTAAAAAACACTAAAATTCCATAAAACCCCAAAAACCCTAAAAATCATAAAAATCCCTAAACCCATAAAATTCATAAGAACCCTAAAAATACCCTAAAACTCATAAAACCCCATAACCCCCAAAAACACTAATACCTAATAAAATCCTTAAAAACCCACTAAAAACTATAAAAAACATAAACCGCTAAAAATATTTAAAAACACATAAAACCCCTTAAATTCCCTAAAAAAACAAAAAACACTTAAAACCCCTAATCATAAGCCCACGGGGGATGGGTGAGTTGGTTCAAGGCGGTGGCATCCCGTCGTTTAGGTTCCGGGTTCGAGTCCTCGCAAAAAAAATGTGCACCATATGCCAACGATCCTCTCGTCCCCTCGACTCCGTGGGAACTGGCCCAAGCCCAAGGTTGGCCACCTTGGGCCTAACTGGGGATGTGCAATAGGGGTGGGGTAAGGCCGCCTCAATACCCTCTAAACCAATAACATGTTTGAAAAGAAAAACCGAAAAAGAGAAGGAGAGGATGTCGCCGCTCTCGCCTGGGCTCTCGCCTAGGCTCCCTCTCTCGACGACGCGATTTACAACATCTTTTCACGGAAGTTTCATCTTGCGGTTTGGTCGTGACATAGATTGGCTGGTCAGTTTTCGGCTTGCTTTGGCGTGTGATGTTGATTCTTGAAGGTGATGGGTTTTGGAAGCTCTCAGTGGCATCGGTCCTTGGCGGTATTTCTTTTCATGGATTCAGATGTTCTTCTTCTTGTTCTGCTCCAAGTTGGGCGGATCTGGATGTCTGGATAGCAGATCTGGTCTCTGCGGCCAAAGGCTTCTTCGGGGTTCCCCTTCTCAGATCTGCATGGTGTCTTGGGGGGGATCTGATAAGAGGGGCGTTGACTTGGATTGGATCTGGCGACGACTTGCCTTGGTTTTGGCTGATCTGAAATCAGCTCTTCCAAAGGTGAATCCTTGCGCCTCATCTGTGATTTTCGATCCTGGGTGTCTCTTGAGGAGCCACGATGCGGTGGGATTCAACATCAATGAGCTGAGGATAGGTGCTTCTCGATGGTGTGACTGTTTTTGTGAAGGAATAAGGTCTTTGATGCTCACTGCAGCTACGGGTTGGCGGCTGGTAAGTGTGAAGATGTCGATTTGCTTCCCTGGTTCCATTTTTCTATTCTTGGATCTTGCCACTGATAAAGGTATTGCTATACTATGCTATGATATTTGTGTTATGCTGTTCTGCATGTTATTGAATTGCGGATGGTTTGGTATTGTGTTGTTGTCACTGCTTGGTCACTGGATTCTGGGTGTGATCCTTGGCGAGCTGCAGGTTTTGTTTTTGAGAAAATGTGTTTGTCTGAGAATGTTGTGTATTGGTGGCTACTGGGATGCTTCTTGGATGAGATGTGATGCTTTTGGCCTGATGCTTATGGTTTATGTCATTGATTTCTGTGGTTGTGGTGACTGGATGGTTTGCGGCTGGTCCTGTCTGATGGGATGGTTGTATGATGAGGTTGCTCTCCCGGATGGTGTGTCATTGACTCGAACACCCACCGCTGCTCTGGTCGCCCTGCCCAATGTATCGGACCCCACTTTGGTCTGGTATGCTGGTGTTTGTGGAAGCTCTGAGATGGTGTTGGTGGTAGCATCCGGGGTCAGGGGAATATCGCGGTGGAGTGGCATTGATGACTGTTGGTTTTTGGTTACTGATTACTAGAAGATGATGATGGCTGCTATGGTCTACGGTTTCTGTTGTGGTTTGATACTGCAGGTTGTGATTGGCTGTGAGGTCGGAGCTGGTGTTGTTGGTTGTTGGAGCGGGTCAGATTGGACGTGTTGTTTCTACTGCAAGGTTGTGATATTTGGTTTTGGTTCTGGATGCTGGTGTCGGCTGGACAAGATGGGTGGACGCTGCTGGGGCTGGTTGGTTTGGACGTGTTATCTCTGCTACTTCGTTGTGATGTTTGGTAATGGTGCTGGATGCTGGTGTTGGCTGGACAAGAGGTGTGGACGCTTCTGTTGTGTTTTGTTTTGTGTCTTTTTCTCTGGTTTTGTTATCTTTTTTGATTTTTCTTTTTTTTGGGTCTTTTGCTGTGAAGGGTTTTTGGGTGTGGGTTGTTTTACCCCTCCCCTCCCTTGTCTGTTGTGTCTTTTTCCTTCTTAATAAATTTGGGGGGTTCAGGAATAGTCTGACCCTCGTATCTTCCTTGTCTTGCCCTATCATTATATAAAACGTGAAAACACTCTAAAAACCGTAAAAACCATAAAAAATAAGAAAATACCTTAAAACCCAAAAGACCCCAAAAACCTTGAAAACCACTAAAAACCCTAAAAATCACTAAAACCCCTAAAAATAACTAAAATCCTAAAAATAGTAAAAACCATAAATATCCAAAAAACCCCCAAAAACCCTGAAATCGTAAAAAACCTTTAAAACTCTGAAACCCCATTGGAAACCATAAAACTCCTAGAAACCTTTAAAAACACTAAAACCCCATAAAACAATAAAAACCAAGCAAATTTTATAAAAATACTTAAAACCCTAAAAATTTTAAAAACCATAAAAGACTCTAAAAAATGTTAAACCCCCTAAAAAACTCAAAATACCCTAAAAACACTAAAATCCAAAAAACCCCAAAAAACCCTTACAACCCAAAAAAAACTTAAAATCAATAAAACTCTTAAAAACATAATCCCTTAAAACCATTTTAAAATCCCTAAAAATCCCTAAAAATGTAAAAAAACTAAAAAATCCTAAGCACCCCCTAAAAACCATAAACACTATTAAAAACCATAAAAAAATATTAAAACCCTAAAAAATCACGAAAAACCTTAAAAGTACTCAAAATAAATAAAATCTATATAAACACTTAAAAAACATACAAATCGTAAAAATTCCATAAAAATCATTAAAAACAATAAAAACCATTAAAACACATAAAACCTCAGAAAACCTCAAAACCCCATAAAAACCCTTAATACATAAAAAACTCTAAAAACCCACTTAAAAATATAAAAACAATTAAAACCCCTAAAACATTATAAAAGTTAAAAACTATAAAAAATAATAAAAATACAAAAAACTCAAAAAAAACCCAAAAATTCCAAAAGTCCATAAAAACATGAAAACCCCTAAAACAGTAAAAATATAGAAGAAAATTAAACCACAAAAATCACTAAAATCTTTAAACCCCAAAAAATTTATAAAAATTCTAAAACCCCAAAAGATCCCTGAAAATGTAAAAACCTCTAAAAATCCTTAAAAAATGTGAAAACCATAAAATCCCTAGAAAAAAATAAAAAACATAAAAACCCCTAAAAATCATGAAACCACTAGAAATTATGAAAATCTTTAAAAACCATAAAAATATTAAAAACACTAAAAAACTATATAAATCATAAAAACCCCTAAAAAATAAATAAATTCCAAAACCGCAGAAAGAGCCTAAAAACCTGAAAACCTATATAAATCTTAAAACCTCTAAAAAACATCAAAAACACAAAATATCCCTAAAATCATTAGAAATAATAAAAACCATAAAAATCCTAAAAACCCCAAAAATCCTTGAAAATGTAGAAAACTCTAAATTCCCCTTGTCTACAAAGGAAATGGGTTTTCATCAAGGAACGGAAAGGTCCTATGGGGACTGGTAAGTAAATCTCGATTATTTAAGGTAATTTTGTAATTTATTCATTCATGTTGGGTTCACCATATTTTTGTTTACCATGGAATTCACGAATTATTATGATTTTCTATTTCTAAATGGTTTCTTGTAGTTTTGTTTGTCTAATTTGAAACAACCAATGGTTATGTATCCATTTAGACCTACATTACAAAGGCTGATGCTCATTAGTTGTTATGACCTACGATGCTTAGGAACTTACATTGGTCGAGAGGATGGGAGGTCGGGATAATCATACCCTTTTGGGGGAAATTATTTCCTACTCTAGGAATCTATTAAAAATTTATGAAATGTTTACAAATCCTTTATTAATTCCTATGTATGATGTGGTTCACCCTAATATTAGAAATAAACTATTAAAATGTATAAATCTTAGAATCATATGTATGTATCCAAGTTTCTTCATAATTGGAGACATATGTATGTATATTATGTTCTCTATAAATTGTATACCTTTATGTACTACTTAGTGATTCTTTGGTCTTTATTACGATGTTTTTGGTGTTCTAGCCACACATTGGGGCAATCTGGAGTTTATTATTGTCTAAGGATACTAAGATCACTCTAGATCTTATCTTCATCCAAGGAGATGGGATTTTTTATGTTGGGATCGAACCCATGGATAGGATTCCTACATATCCTTGTGAAAAGAATCATAACCAATGTAGTTCGGTGAAAATTAACACGACACGTCATACCTTTTATGGTCATATGATGAGAACCTAAGTATACAATTTAAAGTCATGTGTCAAGGACATCTAGGTGGAAGGTTCCTAGTCAAGATTGGTGTAGGTCTAATGTTGGAGTAGCCTAAGGAAACTGAGAGGGATATTGATTCTCATATTGAATGAGACCCTACTAGGAAGGTGGCCCATGAAAGAACAAGGTTTATTTAAGGTGTCAGATTTCAACCTCTAAGAGGATTTCTACATATCCTGATTGGATTTGAATCAAATCCCATGTATTTTAGGAATGTATTACATGGTAATATATCCATTTGAGAGGATTAATTTAGGGATTATTTCTGAAGATAATTCCCCTGAAAAAAATACCATAAGGGATGTATTAACTCAAGGTGGTTTGGGGGATTAACATGAGGATTAATCCGAAAGCAAAGATTCATGGATTAAAGGAATTATGTATGGGGATTATTAATGAAGAATATTCCCATAGATCTTGGGCCTTAGGTAGGGATCCTGCATTTTATGATTATGGAAGGAATCAGAGTTCTCATAGTTCATTGCTCTAGGTTAATTGTTTGGGTGTTGTGATCATCACTAACCTCTAAGAACACATGAATCATGCTAAGTGTGAGAAGAAAGAGGAGGTGTAAGATTCAACAAACCACCACATTTCATCTTTCATTGGTGGAAGAGGTTGGGGATATAATGAAAGAGTTCTAGGCTATGGTGTGAGAAGTCAAGTATATGACACTTTACCCTAATCAATTTACATTGGACAAGATTCCAAGGTAAGTAAGGAATGTTGGTGAAGGATGTAGAGGTAGAGAGGAGCAAGACTGAAACCTCATACATGAATTTATAGGGGCTTACTCTAGGAGGGATTACCTGAAATTGGTTCTATAGTGGGAGGAGGATCTCATTTCACGTTGAATGGAAAATAAAGTGCAATCCTCACCCATATCACTAGGAACTGGTGGCTCTAGTACTTAAAGACAAGAGGGGTAGGCAATAGTCCAAAACCTAATTCCCCGACCAAGAAATCCTCAACATTTTCCCTAGGGTAGGGGTCCTCATGACTATAAATATACAAATCCATAGATGATCTTAGGAACCCGACCCTCGGGTAGGACATTTGTGAGAAACCTGCGGCCATAGAAATAAAAAATTTAAATGGGATACACTCTAGTGTGCCTTTTCCCAATGTTTTGTTAGTCAGGAGGTCTTGGTGTAGGTTTCATCTTGGTCCCTTTTAGATAAGGGAAACAAGGAGAGAGGATCCCTTTCATAGGTGTCTTCGTAAGAGGGCTCCAAGGGTGACTCAGAAAGGTCCTGCTGGAGGATGTTAGCATAGTTATGCCACACTGGTGGACCACATAGAGCCTAGGATGAACTGAAAGTGATACACATAGGGGGTATAGGCTTGCGCAATCTGGATATTCCTCAAGTAATAGGATATTATGACAACAACACTAGGGTGAGTCTTTATCCATGGCACCCTAGGTCTCCTCAAGTATTCCAAAAAGGTCCTCACATAGGTTCCTTCATAGGTAGAGGGACCTCGTGTAGGTTGATTCAACTTATGGGAAAATCGTCCTCATGCATGTGTCTTATGTATTTAGACCCTCAAGGGACATTAAAATTCCTTATCCCCTAAAATTATCTCTTCTATCATGCCTTAGAGAGTTACCTATGAAATTTTGGGGGACTTGGGCGAAGGTGATATGCAATGAGAGCACTAGGGATTCTTCTAAGATTTTATTTTCTCAAATGAGAATCCCAATGGCCCTATTTATAGGAAACTAGGGGGCCCTGGTCGACTGAGATTGTTCTTGTAGATCAATGGTCTCGGTATACAGTGCAACAGTCCCATATAGGTGTGAAAAAATAACTGGGTCACATAGGTCCTTAGCTCAGGTTCCTGACATTGGCGTACCACGTAGTGGGGCTGCGCCTTCTAGACTACGCTGGCAAGGCCTTTTCTGGCCCCTTGGAACGTCGGTGGTAGTGTGAGTAGGTCCATTTGTACTTGTCTATTGTCAATTACTAAGGTTCCTTGACATTTATCATGATCAAGGTTCTCTTCATAATCTTTTTGTTCTCCTTTATAAAAAAGGTAGTGTCAAAAAAATCCCTCCCACGAGATTGGATTAGAATGAAAGAGGAGGGTCTATTCATGAGGTAAAAAAAATAGGGAAAACATTATATTGGATAAAACACTGGATCACATAGGTCCTCTCAGTAGGGTTCCACCATATGTGTTAGGAATAGGTCGTCGGCATAGGTCAGCAGTGCCAGATGACGGTGTCTATAAATACCCCCTTTCCTTTGTTGTTGTCATCACATTCGAAGTTCCCTATTTTATCTCTCACCTTGTAGATCATTCATACAACTATGTAACACCATGCTTCTGTGAAGGTCTCCCAGAGGTTTTCTCAAGGTACACCCACCTGAGCGATGGGGCTTCGCAGAGTCACCTTGGTCGAAAGGGTTGCACGGAACTACCTCATCGAGGGACCATGTCGAGGAACCTGTGCAGGGAACCATATTGAGGGACCTATGTGGGGAACCTTGTTGAGGGACCTATGTGGGTAATTTATTTTTACTAGTTCTTGGATTATTCTAAGATAAAATTTGAACTTTCTTAACTCAATATTTCATATTAATGAGGGAATTTGGTGTATTGTTGCAAGTTTTCAAATGGTTTCTATCATGAATATAATTATGGAAGTTGCAATGTTTCAAGATAAAACAATCAATGTCATCAGACCATATTATCATAACGTTTTTTAGACTACCCTTCTTGATTTGGAAAACGGTTTGATTCCATATCAACACGGGTATCCTCTACGTGCGTACCTACATATGTATGGGAATAGGCTTCTACGGGATGATTATATTGCTGCATTTAAGAAATACACCCTAATGACTTGGTTTGTGAAACATATCAACTATCCTGATACCAACATCTCTCATAAATGTGTTCCCATAAAGGAAGGAATAGACCCTATTGGATGTATTTTACATCATAGCAGATTAACTCATAATATGAAGTCATATGTCACAGGGCCAAGACCTCATTCTTATGAATCTACCTTTCAATATTTTAAGACATACCAATATCATGGCTAGAAAGAAGACTGGGACATCCAATATGGAGGGGGAGTTAGGCCTCAGTGGATATGGTCATTTTGGGTGCACCAAAATTGTATGTAGTTTAAGAGGTAGCTATAGGATGATCATATCTATGAATATTTTTGGGTAGAACAGATCTATGCTTACAAGAATCTAGATATTATTCCCAAATTAATGATCGAGTCGAGTCCATAGAAAAATTCTTTTAACTTGATGCATGGTGAAGTTACATCATCTTTTGGGATGTCTACCAAATATCTAGGATCTCCATTCTTGAGGAAATGTATGATTAATATATCCCACCAAGGACAATATGGGAATATGTTGAAAGGAAACCATCATTATCCCATGATCTATTCCAAATAGTGAAGAAGCTACAGAAAAAAACCTCATCCTAGGGCAAAGGTCCATACAGAAACGTGGAAGAAGGATTTACTAGAACAAGAAACAGAAAGTGGTCTTACTTGTTGGAACCCTACTATTTTCCCAATTATAGCTAATATGGGGTTCTTCGGGCACATTTTGGCCCATATTGGAGAATGTTGAGTACAAATGATGGGGTTACAAGGTTAATCCCAAGATTAATGTGAAGGTTCGTCTAGATAGATTCCTTTCTATGTGGATAAGAATTTTTTTTCTCTTAGTCTGCGAGTCTGGTGGTAGCGTGAGGCCATATACTTTTTTTTTGCGGCCAAATTAGTAGGGAAAAGTACATATGGTTGGTTTCCCTATTTTAGTAAGAATATATCAATATTTTCTCATTTATACAATGGGGAGGCCCATTTAGAATTATAGGGAAATTCTAGGTGCTTTGGGGCTTGATTGCAGCACATTTTATATCATATTATTTTCTAAATTCAGTTAAGATCCTCGATATCTAATTTCTCTTGTTTGTTCAGAATGTCTCTAGAATTCATCCTTTGAACATGAATATTGATGAGGTGATAATGTACTTGATGTATATGAATAATTTAGTTTATTTCTATATGGTAACCCACTAACTGGAACATTTATTAATGATGGTATGGAAAATAATTATGAGTTGAGGGCATACATGATGGTATTTAGAGAGAGAATATCTATATACCATATTGAAGATAAGATGATCTGGGAGGCTTGTGCTCCTTATTATTTTTCTCTTCTGTTTAAATATCTTCAAAAATCAAGTAATTTTCCCCCTACACAAGTTATACATGAGAATAATCTAATGGTATCCCAATAATTATGGATCCTAATGGCTTTAGAGGTATCAAAAAATTTCAATCACACTACCTCTATTAGAGGCATCAATAGGACTAGAGGCAATATATGCTAAGTCCTGTTTTTCATCATACCCTTAGAGGAAATTGACAAAGGGAACATATCGGGTAGAGGCCAAAAAAAATTCTATTCATGTCATGTGTAGTAATAAGTCCATAACGAAAGATAACGTGGAGGCTCCAAATCCATCAAAAAGTTCTCATACAAATACCACCAAGTATGATAAGGTTATGTAGATAACACCTCAAGTGCCAAGGTTTTCTAGTCAACATCATTAGGATGAGGTCATTGTCTCATCCCCACATTCTTATGAATGATAAAGGAGGTATAGAGAGCCTTCCTTATCATAGGGTGTTGAGTATTCCACACAGCCAACAACATGAATACCAAACTATATGAATCTCATGGAAATCCATTTTTTTGAGATTTTGACTCACAATGTCAGGGATGTATGGGAGTTTCTCCAGGATATCCTATGAATTACATAGTTGGTGATATTCAAGAACCCTCCAATATTTATCCAAAAAATAATTTGGATAAAGTAAGAGATTATCCAAAGGAGCTTGAGGCTTTTATATAAGAAACTGATGACTGGGTCCCGTCCTCGATGAGAGTATCTGACATTCTTGACCAAGGAGTTCATAAAGGGGTAAGTGGTCATCCAGGGGAGGAATGAGACATTTACATTAACCCTAATTATTTATTTCTCTTTTCATTAATTTCATCCACTATTATTAATATTGAGGGGATTTTATTTTGTAGTTTGGAATATGAGAAGGAGAAGTGACAAAATAGAAGTTTGGGTCACCAAAGTATCGGCCTATGAGAACTAAAATTGAGAAGATGGATGAGGATCTCAGGTCCCTAGAACTCTCTATAGATGGGAGGACCATGATGGAGGTGATGGTGATAAGAGTTCCTCATCGATTACATCATTTTTCTATTGCTGAAAATATTAGTACAACATCTTCGCTATCTCTTGAGAGGAAGACAAATAGAGCAATAAATTTGGTCTGATGAATACATCACAATGATTATTAGTGCTATTATACAGTATTGTAGCTTTTATGACACATATTTTTTAATATTTTTATCTTTATTGTAGAACCCATGTTGATTTACTACCTGAAAGGATCTAGTACTGGTTCTTTAAGGATCGTGAAAGATACTCCGGGGGAGGTACCGATTCATTCTAATGAATTTGTCACATTAAAGGAAGAAGTTTCAAGGGGTGTGGTTTCATCTTCTATTACATATATAAAGATGGAATAGGGTCATAGTAATGTCATGTTAACTTATTTTGGGTGTCATATTCTATTTATAACTTTCCTATTATCATAATATTTCAGATTTGTTTCATGCACCAAAAGACTCTATAGTAGTCAATGAGGATCCCCTAGTTTCCTCAAAAGGGGTTGACATTGTACATAGATGGTCTAATGAGGGTGATGGTGTCAACCATGAATTTTTTGGGGGCTGCCAACATTGATATTTTTGAGAAAATAATGTAGGGGATCATTGGAAGAGCTCATTCATGTTATGAGCATCCTGCAACAGATACCCTTATTAGTGAGGATGCTGTAAGGATTAATGTTGTTTATCAGGACAAGAGGGATTTTCATAATAGAGACATTGATATTCTAGGTTCCATTAGGTACTTTTAAGAATTATTTAAGGAATTGGAAGGATGTGAGTTTTATCATTTTTTCATTTCACATGCATAGTCTATTTTTTTCACCTGATGCTTCTCATCAAGGTCCAACTTGTGTAGCCTTATCTGCAAAATGGTTATAGGTTGCTTCATGAACAGGTGATTCAAATCAACCCTAATCCTTCTATTTAAGAAGAAGTAGTTGTGAATCCTGAGGTGGGGGATTCTAGGGATTCTTTTACTTTACTTCTGAGCAGAATTAAGAGGATGTTCTTTGTGAGGATGTCCAAACCTTGAGGGGTGAATCTGATGTGATAGAGAGGTACCAGTTCCATCAGTTGATCCAGTGATGGGTATGTTTCATAAAAAATTTCAATTTTTATAATAACCTCAATAATTTTTGATCTTATGATGATAATGAAAAGGCTCATTTTCTCTTTAGTTTCATCAACCTTGATAATTGAGCTCAAGGTGAGGACTTCTATACCAGTTCTACCAACACTAATGGGTGGGGTTAGAGCTACCATGGATGGAGTGATATAAGATATATCAATAAGTGCACTAATCCCAGATTATTTCCCTCCTTCCAAAATTGGATTTTAGTATAAACCAATTATTTAGGGAGCCTTTCAAAATATAGGTCTTCTTGGGTGGCCGGATATTTTGAAGACAATCGGTGAGATGCCTCTTGAAGATATGACATCATAACTTTGCCGAATTCCATTCAGGATTTCCATATTGGGATATGGAGAGATGTATTAGTATGTGATCCATGTAATGGTTAAGACAATTGTTCAATGAATGGATGATGATCAAAGATCATAGTTGGTTGAGATACAACAAACGGACCAGTTTGAGGAACTTAGAGCTACTGTGATCCAAGATGATGTCAACCATTCCAAAAGGGTGGAGGAATTCCATGATCGCATTGATAAAAGGTTATTCCAAATAATTATCCTTGAAGAAATATTATAGGCTTTAAAATAATATGTAATTAAAATTCACTAATCCTTGAAAAAGACATCGACAAAGAGGAGGGAAGTTGTCAGGGATAAGAAAGAAAAACACTATAAAGATAAGAACACAATTGTTTCACAAATGGATGAGCTTTATAAAGCTATTTAAGCTACTCATGGTTTAATTTATCTTCTCAAATCATATATTGTGGATAAAGTTTAAAATTTGGCTGGGAGGATCTAACATGTGGATGTTCTTGATCATTTAAAAACTCAAATGAGAAGGATTTTTTTATTCTAAATCATTTGTGTCTTCATCCTAGCTCCCTTTATAATAATGTAGCATAACACTAAAACTGATTTATAAAACAAAAAAAATTAGATAGTCATTTAATACTATAATGACATGGATGGGGGGGAAATATTCTCTGATTTTTACCTAGTACAAGAGGCCTAGTGAGCATAGTATTACTGTTGATAGGGTCTCATGGATAACCCTACATACTTTTTATCTTTTTGTGTTTTCTACCAAATTTTTCAAAATCATGATATAGAATATAAATAGTTGGTGTGACTTGGATATTTCATAGAAAACATTTTTATGGTTTTTAGACTATCAATTTTTGTGATTTTTGTCTTTTGATCACCCTATATTTTTTCTAAACCGTGAAAAGCATAGGTCTAGTGAGATAAAACTCATATTTTGTACATATTTTCCTTTGAATATTTTCAATATAGTGTGTACTATATCGATTTTTGTGGTAAATTTAAATTCATTCATTCTAGACTAATAAGGAATGTGTTTTAGGTCAAACAACATTGACCATAACATTTAAAATAATGATCCAAACAATGATTTTTAGTCAATAATGTTATGGGATTATTCATATACCTTCTTGGGGGATCTTAAGACATGCTTTTTTGGTTTCCAAATCTATAACATGGTATTTTAGAAAAGACGAGGTCTCTCTTAATAATGAAGTTACCACTGGTTGATAAACCCATTATGAGGGTTGTTTTATACAAGGCCAACTAAGGTGAATACTACATATTCAAATAGAAAACACCTTAGGCTGACAAACCCATTAAGTGGGAGACTTATGCAAGGATAATGATGGAATGTACTTGTTTCGCACGGAATTCGGGGATGACCTCCTGGATGGGAGATTCAAACGTTCCGATCGGTTTCTAACGGGTTTGTTGGTAGAACCGGAAACATCCAATGATTCCACATCTGTTTGGACCTACTTTCCAAAGGTAGGCACTCATTAGCTTGTGGGCTAATGAGGCTTAGGAATTTTCATTGGTCGAGAGGATGGGAGGTCGGACTCATCACACCTTTTTGAGGGGAATTATTGTCTACTACGGGACTCTCTTTATAGATTTAAGTTATGTTCGTGAATCCTTATTAAATTACCAAATATAAAATGAGCTTTCCTTTAGTTTAACAATCAATGATTAAATATGTAAGAAATTTAGAGAGTCTTTTATATGTATTCGAGGTTCTTCATCAATAGAGAATCATCTATATCTATTTAGAGATTCTTGGTCAATGGTATCCTTCAAAAAATTTATATAAAAGTCTCTTGGTCATTATGATGACCAGGCTGGTTTTAAAGCCACTCAGTGGGGCACTTGAAGTTTATCGTCATTCAGAAGGACATAGAATTATTTCAAAGTTGGGATCGAACCCATAAATGGGCTACCTACGTATCCTTTGTTTTGGAAAAGGAATCAGAACCCACGTAGTTCGAGTAAGGGAGTATGATGTTTATGATTGATGGCTCAAAGAAGGATGTCATAATTACTTTTACACTCTAAGCTCACATGAGTCATGCTCGGTGTGAGAAACAAGAGGTATTGGTAAAAATTAGACAATTGTTCCATGAAAGATGCAATAATAAGAAACGGTTTGGGGCTTATGTATGTATGACTGCCTAGACAGATGAAAGTTTAGGATTTGCTTTTGGGGAGAAAATCCAGGAACAGGGTCCATAAGGTATATGTGCTTCATGGAGATTTTAACACTCTAATCTTGGGGCATACTCCTAAGGAGGATGCCCAAGTAAGGAGGGGATTTATGATTGGGTTTTACTCCTGAAAAGGAAACCCAAATCAAGGGTAAATTAACACTGGTTAAAGAGAAATTAGGGGACTTGGGGATTATTCCTGAAAAGGAAGCCCAAGATTATAACTGGGTCTTATTCTTGAAAAGGAATCCCAGGTTAGGGGTTAAGGTTTGGGGATTACTCCTGAGGATGATGCCCATATTTGAGGTTGGGGCTTACTCTTAAGAAGGATGCCCAAATTAAGGGACTCGGGGCTTACTCCTAAGAAGGATGCCCAGATTAAAGGATTATGATTGGGGCGTACTCCTAAGGAGGATGCCCAAGTTAAGGAATTAAGGTTTGGGGCTTACTCTTGAGGAGGATACCCAAGTTTGGGAACTTTAAGAATTTGGGGCTTACTCCTAAGGAATATGCCTAGATTAAAGGACTTATAACTGGGGATTATTTCTAAAAAAAGGAGACCCAAGTGAAGGATTCTCTCATCTTAAAGGATGAGGTTGAATGAATGAACTCTCCATATTTAGTGACATAAGGATATTTAAATCACTAGGTTTTGAGAGATATTCCACAGAATTCCTTTCATATAAGGAAGTCAAATCAAGAAATCATGCCATAAATGGCTTTGAAGAGTGTCTTGAAGACTGAATCTTGAAAAGGAAAGGTGTAATGGCTTAAGAGGGGTAAAATGGGCAAGATGGGCACCCAAAAAGGTAGGGGCGCGCAAGTCTTGAAAGGCACGCAAGTATTGCGGTGGCGCGCAAGTATTGGTCGTGCAAGTATACTTGCGCGACATGAGGGGTACTTGCACGATTTTCAACCAGCATTAGAATACTTGAGAGACTCTTTATTAATCACTTTAAAATCCTCTTGAGGTTCTTCCAGAACAGGGACGTGCAAGTTCTATTGAAGGAAATAAGGCGGCGCGCAAGTGTTGATAAGTTTCAACACTTAGGCCTTCTTTCTTCTCTTTTGATCTTCCGTTCTAGGTAAGAAATTACCTTAGAAGTGTTCCGGAATCTTTGAGAAGAGACTTGGGAATCAGGAGCTTCAATCCGAGTTTCTGGAAAAAGATCCTCTTGAATGGGGGGCCCACAGGGTCTATTTATAGGCAGGAGAAGACCTCGGGCGGATACCGGGAGGTTATCACTTAAGTCGCGCAAGTCTTCTGCGCGCCAAGGTGCGTCGCGCAAGTCCACTTTCGCGACAGTGATATAAATTGCACGGTGTAGTTGTTGTTGATCCTTTGTTCATGCCTTTGTCGGTTTTTGATATTTTCTTCCAAGGATGAATCACTTTGAGCTCAGGTATTCCCCTTTTCCGATTTTTTAGATTCTGTGACGAAAGGAGTGTCAACAAAAGTCCCCCCCCCCTCAGAGTTGGATCCGGAGAGAAATGAAGATTTGACTCTGAGGAAATCAAATCCATCCAAAGGAAAAGGGGGCGCACAAGTCTTCAGGGTACAGAGGTCGGCACGCAAGTTTGCGTCGCGCAGGCCGTAAGCGCACTAGGTACGGCGTGTAAATAGGCTTCCTGGCCTATAAATACATGGCCTCAACTCCGTACAAGCATCCGGATTTCCGGACTTCATACCTTCGAGCTCTCGCCGCGCAGGTCACCTTAGCCGCGCAGGTTGCTCTGTTTTCTAGTGATTTCCTTGATGTCGCGCTGCTGTAAAGGTATTTTTACTTGTGCAGTTTACACTTGCATGTCAAAAACTAGCGCGGCACATGAATACTTGCGCTCCATGTTTTAGACTTGCGCGCCTTAATGCCTTAGCCATTTTTTCGAAATCATTCACAAATTTTATGAAAAAAATAAACCCATTTAAGAGTTTAATTTATTCAACTTTTGGGCAGATTCAATGGATCCTAAGAGAATTGGAACGGCTGATGAACTGGCTAGAAAGAGGATTGATGACATGATGAACATTATTGGCCATGATTACTATGATATCTGCAAAAGCACTCTCCCAGATTTGGATAAGTACTTGAAGAAATATCATCCTAATTTTCCACAGAGCATCCATCTGTCTCTGTGTGGTCATGGTCATCTGCAAGGAGTCAATGTTCCCAATGCAAACAATTATACACCTGAGATGCAGCTGCACTGCTACTCCTCTATTTCGGTTATACTGTGCATTAAGAGCAACAACAATGGTGTGAACTTTCAAATTCTTCTTCCATGTCATTTCCTTGCAAATATTAAAATGTAAAACCCATGTGCTGAAATGTTTTCCACTACCGATTGGTGGAGAGAAGACAAACACGGTATTAGAGCAATATCTGAAAAGAGTACTCTCTCAAAATGGCTCTTTACTTCCAATGCTCCATTCTCAAATCTATGTATCCATCTTCCAAGTCTCCTGGACAGAAACAAAGTCACTGTTTGATCAGCAAAAAAAAATTTCAAACCGCACTCAAGAACATCCTTTTACTATTGTTCCAAGGAGAGCTGGTATCACTGCATCTCTTATTGTATCCAGTTGAATGAATGAATTCCAGGTGGTTGTTGATTAAGCTCGGGATGCAGTAAATCAAATGAAGTGTTATGTTGAAAGCCGCTTGTAATTCTTGAAAAAGAGAAGAGTCTCCAGTCTGTGGATGTCCTTCTAACTCTTGTGCATCAATGAAAAAAACTTTCACTTTCACTTATTTGTACCTACATTCTTTCATTACCTGCTTCAAATTTACTTAAGCCAATGGGCCTAGTAAGCATAGTTTGATTTTTACTAGGATTATTACAAATAACCCTACAAACTTTGAATCTTTTAATTGCTCAATATTACCTAAATCATACAAAAATGTATATTTATTGAGATGGAACTTGACTTTTATTCAGAGTTCCTTTGTCTTTTGTGGTCAGTTTAAAGTCATGCATACTGGACATAAAGGCGCTAATGTTTAAGGTCGAAATAGCTTTGACCAAAATGGATTCAAATTGATTCAATTCCTTGACAATTTATCTGAAAACATATTACCATACTCAAGTATGAGGGAAAAAAATGTAAACTATGGCTTAAGAATATTTGAATCTGAGGAATGATTTGAAAAAGGGCTAAAAGGCATTAGAAGAAGTAGTTTCCAAGAATGATGTTACTATTATTTAACAAAACCCGTTAGGGGGTTGAAATATGCAGGGCCACCTAAGGGCATTGGCTGCATGGTCAAATAAATAGCATCTTTCGGCTGACAAGTCTGTTATGTGGACTGTTTATGCAAGGCCACCTATGGGCACGTGCTGTATAGTCAGGAAAAAGAATTCTCAGAAGTTTACTTTCCTAGTGCTAAAATCCAGTGAATGTTTATGGAGATTCAAATTGTCTAAAGTATAGAGTTTGTTGTATGGAAAGAGGTACTTGAATATGGAGAATATCTTTTCAGACAAGATTATCGAAGAACTGGATGAATATCACTCCTACGAAGGTCTGACCCAAACGTAGGGAAGAAGAATAAACCATAGACTTGAATACTTTCAGATCATGAAAAAGGATATGGGACAAATATGATAAGGATGGCTATTTTTTGCGGATCCCTACATACATTTGTTTAAGACAAATAAGGAAAAAAGAGGCATTCTTCCCAAGAATGAAGTTACCATTATTTAACAAACCTGTTAGGGGGTTGAAATATGTAGGGCCACCTAAGGGCATTGGCTGCATGGTCAGATAAATAGCATCTTTTGGCTGAGAAGTCTGTTATGTGGACAGTTTATGAAAGGCCACCTACGGGCACATGTTGCATAGTCAAGCAAAAGAATTCGCAGAAGTTTGACATTTTTGTGACTAGAAGTCATGAAAAGGGTTATGAAGATCTGAAAATATTTAAGGTTAGGATTATAACACATAAATATAGGTATTGTCCAATATATATAGAGATATATAGGTCAATGATAACCATAATCATGTTGTGGTTGGGTCCTGAATTGAAATTTTGGACTTCACTACGTATCTCATAAGAATGAGAATCAAGCCCTACGTAGTTCTTGAATTGCAGTTTAACGTCGTGCAGGATGAAAGTATGACAGATCTTAGTTTAGGGTCATAGAATTTGGACCATAATAATGAATACACAGTGTGTGTTTTCATGAGGACTTTTCAGCTTAGGGACTGAAAGTGAAATTTGGGGTTAGGCCCAAAAGACTTGGGACTGGATTCGAGGGACACTCGAATGTTCCTACGTATCCCATAGGGATGGGAATCAAGTCCACGTAGTTCTAGAACTACCCTTTGTACAAATTTGGTTCGTACATGTGAAGGGTGAAAGGGGACTTTAGTGCAATGATGGTTTAATCTGAGACAAAAAGTTTAGGTATTACCATGTATGCACGTAGTCTTTTTAAAATGAAAACCATGATTGAAAAATCAATGTCAATAATAGTTCTCTCTCAAATGAGGAAATCAAAGAATATTGTAGTTTATTGTCGTACCCGACAAAAGTGTTGCATAGTTTAACGTCATATAACAAGGACGAAAGTGAATCAATGTAAAGATATTGATTCTAGGTGCTGTTTCATGAATCAACATCATATGAGATGGTGGTGAACCGATGTGAAGAGATTGTTTTCGGGCTTGAACCCTGGGAGGATTCCTACATACCGAGCCTGGAGGGCAAGGATCAAAGTCCATGTAGTTCAATTAAAGAATGAATTAATGATCAAGTTGTTCTTGGGGACAAAGATCTAATAAAAAATGTTGTTGGGACTTACACATGGTTAGGGGGCCAAAGAGAGTGTTATGGTTGAGGTTTTCTCTAAGCTCACGTGAGTCATACTCGGTGTGAGAAACAAGAGATAACAACAACCTTAACGATGCACAATTTAATGTCACGTAGGACATATCAAGGGACTATGCAGTTTAAAGTCTTGTAGTTAGGACTATTGGTGCTGCACAGTTTAGTGTCATGTAGCAGGGACAAAATAACATTTTAATGTCATGTAGGACATATCAAGGATTTTCTGTACAGTTTGGCGTCATGTAGTTAGGACGATGGGGACAATACAGTTTAACGTCATAGTGGACGAAAGGGGGATTGTGCAGTTTTATGTCATGCAGTAAGGACAAAAGAGTGTACCATTTTAACGTCATGTCGGACGAAAGTGCGAATAGTTTAAGGTCATATGCATGGACCGTGAATGGTGCAGTTTAATGTAATGCTGGACCTTTGAGATTATATAGTTTAACGTCCTGCTGGACGTAAGGGACTTTTATACAGTTTAGCGTCATGTAGTTAGGACGTCACAGTTTAACGTCTTGCTGGACGTAAGGGACTTGCAAATAGTTTATGGTCATATGCATGGACCAGGGAAGATGCAGTTTAAGGTCATGTTGGATTGTTTAGGGAACTTTTTCACAGTTTAACGTCTTGTGGGACAAAGTTGCAGTTTAAGGTCATACTGGACCATTGCTGTATAGTTTAATGTCATATAGCAAGGACGAAATGGTGCTGCACAGTTTAGTGTCATGTTGCAGGGACATCTTCTTTTCTACAGTTTAACGTCATGTTGGAAGAAAGTGCAAATAGTTTAAGGTCATATGCATAGACCGTGGATGGTGCAGTTTAATGTCATGCTGGACCTTTGAGATTATATAGTTTAACGTCTTTCTGGACGTAAGGGGATTTTATAGAGTTTAACGTCATGTTGGACGTAGTTGCAGTTTAAGGTCATACTGGACCATTGCTGTACGAACCAATTGTAAGAATCTTGGTTCTGGGAACCATATTTTGTATTTATACAAAATATTTCTTCAGAAATCTGGCATTGGTTGGAGTCGTGATGAGTTCTCCATCCATTGAAATTAATGAATAAGCTCCATTGGAGTAGACCTTATGTATTGAATAAGGTCCTTCCCATTTTGGTTCAAGCTTGGGAGGCTTCTTTCCTGGTATCATTGGTGTTCTGAGAACTAATACCAATTCTCCCTGAATGAATGAACGAAGACGAACTTTTTTGTTAAAAGCTCGTGCTATTCGATTCTGATAGATTTCCAAGTGGTGCAAAGTGCACAATCTTTTCTCATCTAACTGTTCCAATTCAGTCAATTGCTTTTGGGATTGCTCATCTGTAGATAACTGATCACAAATGGCTACTCTGAGTGAGGGAAATTGAACTTCAATTGGCAAGACTGCTTCTGTTCCATACACTAACGAATATGGAGTTGACCGCGTTGCATTGCGGGTGGTAGTCCGATAAGCCCATGAAGCATGAAAGAGTTTATCAGGCCATGACCTCTTATCTTTATCCACTATCTTTTGCAGTATATTTGAAAGAGTCTTGTTAAAGGATTCTATTTGGCCATTGGCCGCCGCATGATACCGAGATGAATGGTTGGATTTAATGTTATATTCTTGATACAATTTCTTCACCTCATAAGAACATAAGTTGGTTTCGTTGTCCGTCAATATGGTATGAGGGACACCAAATCTAGTAATGATGTTAGACTTGATGAAGCTGACAATGCATTTAGAACTAACTTCTTTGAGAGGTACTACCTCTGCCCATTTGGAAAAGAAATCAGTAGTAGTAAGAATGTACTTAAACTGCTTGGCCGTAGCTGAAGGGTAAGGTCCCACCACATCCATTCCCCATGTGGCAAATGGCGATGAGTATTTAGTTGTATGAAGCAACTCTGGATGTTGATGAATGAAGTTGGCATGTACTTGACATGAATGACACTTCTTTGTGAAATCAACACAATCTTGTATCATTGAAGGCCAAAAGTATCCAAGCCTTCGAATTTGATCAGATAATCTATGTCCAGACTGGTGGGCACCACAGACTCCTGCATGCAATTCTTTCATGACAGCCATTGTCTCTTCACCATCAATGCATCTAAAGAGAACTCCATCAAAACCATGTTTGTAGAGAATTTTCTCTAGGTGGTTTGGGCTATCATAAAGAGTAAAATTGACCACACGTCGCTGGATTTGTTCTTTCTTGGCTCTATCAGGTGGAAGTGTTCCATTTTGAAGGTATTCCCTGATAGGTGACATCCATCCTGTAGTATGACCATACGATTCAGGATTGGGACAAATTTCATTAATTTCCTCTATTTTGGCTTGAACATAAGGTGAAATTGCACAACGGTGGGAAATACTGATGGTTGTCTCGTCCTGATTTGGATCTGCTAGAGATGTGGCTATATTAGCCAGTGCATCAGCTTGAGCATTTTGTGATCTTGGGACATAAGAAAATGTCGGTTCTGAAGGGAATTCCGCCATTAACTCTATGACGTAATCATACAAAGGGATTAATTATTCTTTTCTGATGGCATAATCTCCATTGACTTCTTTGATTACCTGGTCTGAATCACCTTTCACCTTTAAGTGATTCACTTGTGATTTGAGCGCTAACTCCAAGCCTGTAATAAGAGCTTGGTATTCGGCTTCATTATTAGTACCACCTTCCAACAATAAAAATGAATAAGGTAACACAGATCTATCTGGAGAAATGAGCACAATTCCTAAACCAACTTTGTTGAATTTAGGATTTTCCATTTTCTCTCCTATTGGACTTCTGGAAGCACCATCAAAATACATTTCCCAGGTTTGAGGATTCTCTTGAATAGAGAAAACTTCCTCATCAGGGAGTTCAATATCTGAAGACGTGTCTTCCACTGAAGGATGTTCAGCCAGGAAATCAGCCAGAGATTGGCCCTTAATTGCCTTTTGAGATACATATTGAATGTCGAACTGCTGCAAAATAACTTCCCACCTTGCTATACGTCATGTAAGAATTGGACGAATAAGGATGAATTTGAGCGGATTATTGTGAGATACCAATTGGACCTCGTGATGTTTCAAGTAGTGTCTCAGTTTCTGGACTATAAAGATTAATGCTAGGCAGCACTTCTCAATACTTGAATACCAGGTTTCTGCTTCAAGCATAGTTCTACTGAGATAGTAGAGGCTATTTTCATTCCCAGCATCATTCTTTTGAGCGAGAAAGGCACCCAATGATCACTCTAGAGCTGTCACATTGAGGATAAGTGGTCTACCTTCAATAGGTGGCATGAGTACTGGTGGACTCAAGAGGTATTTCTTGAGAACATCAAATGCTTCTTGACATTCTTCAGTCCACTGGTAAGTGACTCCTTTTTTCAATAATTTGGTAAAGGGTAAACTTTTGCCTGCCAAATTGGCGATGAAACGCCGAATATAGGCTACGTGTCCTTGAAGTCCTCTTAATTATTTCAAATTCTGATGAGCTGACATACCAAGGATTGATTTGGTCTTCTCAGGATCGACTTCAATTCCACGATGGCATACAACACAGCCGAGGAATTTTCCTGAGGTTACCCCAAAAGCACATTTTAAGGGGTTCATTTTCAAATTATGTTGTCTATGTTTGTGGAATATGACTTCTAAATCAGCCAAGTGATTAGAACGTTGTTTGGATTTAACTACCAAATCATCCACATAGCACTCAACATACATCCCTAAGAACGGTTTGAATATACGACGCATGGCGCTTTGATATGTTGCACCTGCATTCTTTAAACCAAAGGGCATCACCCGATAACCAAACACACCTTGAGGAGCTTTGAAAGCTGTAGATTCCTCATCTTCTAGGGCCATTCGGATCTGATTATATCCGGAATATCCATCCATGAAGGAGAGTACTTCATAACCAGTCGTCGCATCAATTAAGAGTTCTGTAATCGGAACTGGGAAATTATCTTTAGGACAATACCGATTAAGATCTCTGAAATCGATGCAAACCCTAATTTGTCCGTTCTTTTTCTTTATAAAGACAATATTAGCCAACCACTTGGGATACTGAACTTCTCTGACGAAGTTAGCTTTGATCAGCTTATCCACTTCAGCTTCAATTTTGGAAGCATAAGTTGGGTGTGTTCTTCTCGCGACTTGCTTAAATCCTTGATGTTCTTTTGGTAAACCCAAATGATGAGTAGCAATATCAGGATCCAGCCCAGGAATTTCTGTATAGTTCCAAGAAAAAATATCTTTATTTTTCTTTATATAAGAAATATACATCTCTTCCTCTTCAAGGGTCATGGCCGCACTAATTAAAGTGGGGCGTGGATATTTCTCTGTACCCAGATTTATTTCTCTGAGTTCATCCACAGTGGTAGAGATACCCTCTTCAAATGCTGGAGGAGCATCTCTAAGAACTTCCTCTTCCTCTTCATTATGTGCTATTTCTTCCGTTTCTACTTGCATAGTAGATGACAAAACGAAATTCTCGTGATCATAAGAGATGTCAAAATTTACACATTTTGAAGAAGAAGCTTCCATTTCCGACCCTATTGATGATAAAGGGCCTTCTTTGGGAAATAAAGAGGAGATGGTGGATTGAGAATCGACATCATTATTCACCTCTGGTGTTGCTATAACTTCTTCTGGCCTAATTGGCAAAGTATAGACTTGTTGGAATTCAGCAGATGAAATGAAAACGTCACCACTTATGCTTTCATCACTGTTTGTTAGGTTACCAATTTCTCCCATGTTGTCTGGCTCAATTGTCGTAATTGACATTATGGATCTTTCCATAAGAGTATTTTGATTTGGGCCTATTTTGTCAATTTGACTGATAGGTAACACATAATCTGTACTCGCATGTGTAAATGGATTTATTGGAATTTTCTCTAAACCATATGGAGCATTAATTTTGGTAATTTCCTTCATTGTAGATTTTTCTCTTCCCTTCATTTGATAAAATTCTGCCTCAATGTATTGAGATTCACATGTCTTGAATGGGGCCTTATCACCATACAATGTTCCAACTTGACAATTGAAACAGTATTTGAGACATTGATGGTATGAGGAAGGAATAGTTGCATGCTGGTGTAGCCAGGGTCTTCCAAGCAAGACGTTGAAAGCTGAGTCTTGATCAACAATCATGAAATCCGAATAGGATACAAGATCTCCAAACTGGGTTCTGAGTGTAACTTCGCCTAGTGGTTCTTGTTCATTTTTATCATATCCTTGTAACATCATGGTAGAAGGAGATAAATCAGATTCTGTGAGGCCCAATCGACGAAGTGTATGAATGGGCATGAGTTTGACTCCTGAACCATTGTCAATGAAAACTCTTCGGATATCTAAACCATTGAATTTGCCAGATAAGTACAAAGGTTTTATGTGCCCATACAAAACATCATCTTCATCTTTATCAGTAAAAGATATCACTGCATGGCATTCTACAGGATTATTCTCTATGTGACAGACTTCAGCTGCAGCAATTTCAGCTTCAAACTCCTGAGGACTTGACAAAGCTTCGATGAGTGCTTCCCGAAGATATTTTGACAGATTCAAAGCATCCAAAATTGATAACTTGGCTGGTACTTGGGCCAAGTGTTTTAATATATCATACTTTTGATCTAGAGGTCTGCGTTTCCCAACAGGAATATGTGGTTTAGCAGGTACCATGGAAGCATATGCTTTGGAAGCTGATGCATCTTGTATTGGGATAGAAGTTTGAAACATCCTTGGTTTAGGAAGATTAGACTGATTAGATCCATTTACTTTCTGAGATAAAGAAGATGGAAACTTTAATCGGTCTTCCAAAATAACTGTGCCAAAACTGAGTTGGCCATTGGCAGAAGAACTTGCTTGTCCTTTTTGAGCTCGATGAAGGGCTCTACCACGAGTTTCTACTGCATACACAGTGCTAGAAGGGGTAGAATTGGAGTAGTGGCTTCGGAAAGATCCATGTCTTCCCCTGTATCCTAAACCTCTAGAACTTCCTTGGATTCCCTTATTTGATACAAGGAATTCAGGCTCATCAAGACTGGAATATGGATCTGTTAATTGAATCATATTAATAGAACCGAAGATTAACTCTTCGTCTGATAAAGACCCTGCCTGACTAGCCTGTTTAGGCTATGCCATTTGATTGGGCGGTGCCCGTTGCTTTGAAGTAGATGGCATGAAATCTTCCAAATTCAAAGACAACTTAGGCCTCGATACATACTCATCTTCTTCTGATTCCTCTTTCTTCTTTGAATTGTGCTGCCCTTTTGAGGATTTGTCTTTTGATGGAGGCTTCACTGCAGCTTTTGTAGGAGACAAAATTGGCTTCTTCAATTGTGTTCGCAAAATGGTATGGGTCCGATTGATTGTCTTTCTGACCATCCAATCATCATATTTTTTCGCAGATTTGCTTTTGACTTCCTGTCACTCGCCTCCTTCCTCTGGATCTGTAGTGGTAACACACACTACATGAGCTGAAGAACCCTTCAATTTGACTTGTCCCAAGTCGACCATCTTTTGCAGGAGGTCTTTAAAGACAAAACACTCCTGGATGGGATGCCCCAACATTTGATTAAAGGGAAAATAATTGGGACGGTCTTCATCTCCTTCCTTGTTTGGCCTCTTGGGCACTGGTAATTGAACCAAATTATTTTCCAGAGCTGAAATGAAGTAACCAGGAACTTTCTCACTTCGGAAAGAGTATGTTTTACTCTTCAAATCCACAAATTGTTTTTGTCGTTGATCTCTTTGATCATTTGGATGAAACGACCTTTGTTGTTGGCGTTCAGGAGGTGGAGCCCTTCGAGAAGATGAAGGTTTTGAAGTAGAAATAGGTACAGGTGCTTGTTTAAGCAGAACTGTAGCAGTTTCTGCTTTACCCATTCTCCTTCCTGAAGCTGATGGAATTACACGAGATTTAACCTTAGCCTGTATAAGGTAATCATCAATCTGCTGAGCGATTGAAGTAAGGTCTCGAAACCCTCCTGTGTATTTCACAGGGATCAATGGCGTGCGTAATTCATCACGCAAATTTGCCACACATATTGGAAGTAGTTCTTCCTGAGGGAGTGCTAAACTCAGGGAATACGTTAATCCCTTCCAGCGAGCAATGAAATCAGAGACTCTTTCATTCTCCCTTTGCTTGCAGTTTGTAAGATCGAAAACTGTTGTTTTTTGGCAAAGTTGAGCTGAACTGAAGAAGGAATTTTTGACGAAGATCCTATCATCCGATGATTGACCGGGATTGCAAGCTTGTATACCAGACAAAAGCTGGTCCTTGTAAGGTTCGCATGAAGCATCTGAGTTTCACTGCTTCTTGCTTCTCTGGAGTTCCCATCATAGGATCACAACAAGACACGTAATGCGTCAAATATTGTTCAGGGTCGCCTGATCCATTGAAAGTATGGAAAACAGGGTTTCCAAAACTAGATGGAGGATAAATTGAATCTACCCATACAGGGTAAACTTTCTTTTCTGGTTGAACTTACGCCTGTTTCCCTTCCATAGTTTCTAACCGAGCTGTTAATGACTCAATAGTAGTTATTAAATTTTGAGAAACATCCGGTTGAATCTGGTCTTGAGTAGGTGCAATGAATGGAGCTTGGACAGACGTGGTGGTTGGTGCTGCAACTGATGGTAGCACTGCCAACCGTTGTTGCGCTTGACCCACAAGATTAGACCTCTGAGGGTGTACTGATAAAGGAGTATATTCTTGATCCATCTCAGTAACTGCAACAAATTCTCTAGGCTGTCGAACTTCAGCATTCTTAAGAAGAAGACTACTCTGAAGTAGTTCTACATTCATTCTTCTTAATTCTTTCATTTCTTCCTCCTGTTGTGCAAACCTCTGCTCTAATGAGAGCGATTGACCTTCTCCAGAGGAAGGATATGTAACATGATTCTTTCCCCTCCCTTTGTTGGATACCTTTTGGAGGGAGGGAAGTGGATTACCTAGGTTCTGAGTAATCCTTTGACTTCGTGTACGTACACCTTCTTCATTTGTATCGGTGCGTACATTTTCATGAGAAGGACGCTCTTCATCTGAGGCCCCTGAGTGAGTCTCCTCTGGTGGATTAGCAACAACGGCATTGTCGACATTGATTGATGCATAATGCATCGCATCCCTTCTATCAACATTTCTGTGATATTGTCTTCTTTAATATCTTTGATGAGACATTGCCTTTTGTTGGTTCAATCCTTTAGGAACTTCTTGACGAGCTATAATTTGGAGGGAATCTCCTGATAATTGGCTCTTCGTTCCTCTTGGGGTTTCTTCCCCAATCGTGAAAAGACCGATATTCTCTGAGAAGGGGATTGATGATTTGAAAGAGTCCCCAGTCTCATGAACTGGGGATGTTCCTGCTGATTCCTCTCAACTCCTCTAATCCCATTTGTTGACTCTGAGGGTTGGTTTAAAGGAGTCCTTAGTCTAACAAGCTGGGGTGGCTCTTGATATGCTACGTCTGAGATCTTCTTAAAATATCTCTTGATCTTGCGAATCTTAGTTCGGAAATTAGCTGGATGCATTAACCTGTATCCACTTTTATCACTTGGTTCAAGAGACCATTGGATGATTTCTGAAACTCCTATCATTTGGTGACGTGTTTTCTCCATACGAGAAGCTTGTGTAATATTCTCGCCTGCTTGATGTAGGATAAATTCAACAACTTGTTCTCTATATGCTTGATTTTGAGAGGAACTAGTTGAAGCCTGTTTTTGAGCAATATTTTGATTATGAACAAAGCCCATTGACTGTGGCCGGCCATGGGCAATAACATTGCATGAGACCATTTTTAGCGGGCTTTGCTGACTGGAAAGCACTATGAAATGTAGAGCTCCGTGAACACCCCATCCTCTGATATGAACATCAGATGGAGCATTGGCAATTAACTGATGCAATTTTCATAGTGCGCCAAGGCATGAACGTTGAAGGGTTCTCTGTTGCTTTTCAGCCTTCGGATACCGAGAGACTGATAGAGATGGCAAATCAATCTGACGTGGTAGCCCTTCTATTAACTTAAGATGATGTTCATATTCATCATAAGATAATACCTTCTTCTTTAATTGACAAAGATTTTTCCATATGTTGAGACGAATATCATGGATTCCATCATCCGTCAACATCTTTGGAATGTCGTACTGGGAGTCAGCCAAAGGCCAAAACATGACCGGTACCTCACCTTTTGCCAGTTTCTTCCTCATGTTCAGCATTTACTCTTTATCATTAAATAAAGATTCTTCTACCTGTTTTGACCAGAGTTGGTGTTTCCTTGTTGCTTCATCGGATTCAACAAGATTGGTAGAGAGATCATTGATCAAACTAGAAGATGCATGACTTAGGGGTGGTTCGGATAATGACCTACACCCGGGGCTATCTTCTGATTGAGAAAGTATTTCACTTGTTAGCGATAAAGCATCAGACA
The DNA here is from genome assembly GCA_963277665.1 of Viscum album. Taxonomy (NCBI): domain Eukaryota; kingdom Viridiplantae; phylum Streptophyta; class Magnoliopsida; order Santalales; family Viscaceae; genus Viscum; species Viscum album. The sequence goes on from OY728157.1 coordinate 1,321,147,869, forward strand.
TGACTGGTTTCGCATTTGCAAGTGCCTCAAGATAATAGGGTTTTCTCGGCACTACATTGTCCACTGGAGTATTTTCCAGGCAATGTGAATCACTACTACGGAGAGGACTTTCGCAGCGAAATTCATCATCATGGGGAGGACCACCATAATGGGTTATAGCTAAAGATGAGATCTCTTGCTCCTTGGTCTTCTGACCACACAGAGGGTTCCTGTGGCTCTCATCTGAAGAAGAAACTTCAAGATTGATCGAATTTTCATGAAGCAAGCCTTCATGAAGAAGTGTCTGTTGAAGACGTTCAGAATTAATGTTCCCGTTATTGGGAACTGAGGGAGTAGAATCTTGAATTCTGACAGATAAATGTCTGAGGGCTTCAAGAACACCAGCATCGAGCAAGGCCTTGTTATAGATTGGCCTTTGATCTCCTGACTGTGTTGGGCGGATATTTTTCTTAGATGCCTTCTTACTCGCATTGGAAACCACTTGATGACGAAAGTGGTTACTCTGAGTAGGTGTATGTTCCTGATCAGGAAAGATGGTCAGGTTAGGCTGATGATCTCCACTCAAATCAGGTGTATGTGCCTGACTTGGTTGTCCGTATGATATGAGGGGGTATGCCCCATAACCCTCTTGGACTGGAACAGATGTGTGTGTCTGTTCCGGAGTGAATCGTTGATGTGTCACTCCACTGCTAGGGATAGATTTATGTGTCTGTCCCTAAGATGATGCTGAAGCTGTTATGATATCCTGGCAAGCATCCAGAATATGAGCAGGAATTTGCTTTTGCTCTTTCACCATTGACAAAATATGTTTGGTGACTTCAGCCGCCGGAATGGGGATATACGTCCATTCCGGGTTTGGAGTAGGTGTGTGTGCATGCTCCTGTCCTCCTTTTTCTGTCAGTGAATCCTGACAGTACTCAAGTGTGGGGGCAGAGAGTTGAGTCTGCCTCCTGTTTGTCGTCGGGGCTTTTTGACTGACTTATTCGTGTTCTACCAAACGAGACTGTTGGTAGGCTTGATTAGTACTAGCAGGTGTATGTGCCTGCTGATTACACTTTGCCAAAGGTGGTTGACGAGATCCATCATATGTAGTCAGACGATCCTGCTGACTAATTGGTGATGCATAAGCAGGTGTATGTTCCTGCCTATAGTACTCCGCCGGAATTTCCTGGCGGGATTGGCTTGATGCTGCAAGACGAGTCTGCTGGACAGCGGAATTAAAACGGGCAGGTGTGTGTGCCTGTTCATTGTTCGCCACCAAGTTAGGTTGGTGGAATCCATCATATGTAGTCAAGCGAGCCTGCTGACTAACTGATGATGCATAAGCAGGTGTATGTTCATGCCTATAGTACTCCGCCGGAATTGCCTGGCGGGATTGGCTTGATGCTGCCAGACGAGTCTGCTGGACATCGGAATTAAAACGGGCAGGTGTGTGTGCCTGCTCAATATTTGCCACCAAGTTAGGTTGGTGGACTCCTTCGGAGATGGCAGGGATGAAAACCTGCCCATTGCCAACCAGATTCCGTCTCTGGTGGTTCGTCTTGCCTGCTCGGGTTCGAGGAACCTGAGCTGAATGCCTGGAGTCGGTACCCTCATCATGTTAAGGGCGCACTGCCTCACGAGTCTGGCGGCGATTGTTGATGGGAGCCCTCGGGAAGGACTCCTGTCTTTTTGAATTAAGGCCCTGAGGGACATGCTCATTCACTTCCTCAGAGTAAGGGAGTGAATGGAAATTTTGTTCCAGGGATAACGACCCGAAACGGTTGGAGACGGTAGTCAGCACCGTCTACTTGTTAATCGTTGGTCGCCGTTGTCCAGACGACCAGGTAGAGTTGTTAACTTGGAGGTCTTGACGAGTGGCCTCCAGAGTTGGGGTAGTACCGTTGCGACGGTACTCCTTAACCAGTGCATTAGAAACCCAGCATTCAAGATGCTGAGTTGGTGATGTCATCCTCAGAGCGGACGACGTTCTAGCAGGAGTAGCAGCATTGGTTTTCACAGCAGCTGACCTCACAGTAGAGGTGTTCACAGCAGCAGTATTCATAGGGGTGAATTTAAGGAAATCCATTTTGCAGAAGATCTTGAGAAAAGAGTGCCTGTTCGATATAACAGATGTAATCAAGATGAATCTGGCCACTGCATCTTTTGGATGAGCACATGTCAATGATTGCTTTGTTGGCCCAAGGGGCATAACAAATACGAAGAACATCACTTTAACTTGGTTAAGGATTCACATCAGGTTCACCATTTTTTGTTTCGCACGGAATTCGGAGATGACCTCCTCGATGGGAGATTCAAACTTTCCGATCGTTTTCTAACGGGTTTTTTCGTAGAACCGGAAACATCCAATGATTCCACATCCGTTTGGACCTACTTTCCAAAGGTAGGCACTCATTAGCTTGTGGGCTAATGAGGCTTAGGAATTTTCATTTGTCGAGAGGATGGGAGGTCGGACTCATCAAACCTTTTTGAGGGGAATTATTTTCTACTCCGAGACTCTCTTTATATATTTAAGTTATGTTCGTGAATCCTTATTACATTACCAAATATAAAATGAGCTTTCCTTTAGTTTAACAATCAATGATTAAATATGTAAGAAATTTAGAGAGTCTTTTATATGTATTCGAGGTTCTTCATCAATATAGAATCATCTATATCTATTTAGAGATTCTTGTTCAATGGTATCCTTCAAAAGATTTATATAAAAGTCTCTTGGTCATTATGATGACCAAGCTGGTTTTAAAGCCACTCAGTGGGGCACTTGAAGTTTATCGTCATTCAGAAGGACATAGAATTATTTCAAAGTTGGGATCGAACCCATAAATGGGATACCTACGTATCCTTTGTTTTGGAAAAGGAATCAAAACACATATAGTTCGAGTAAGGGAGTATGACGTTTATGATTGATGGCTCAAAGAAGGTTGTCATAATTACTTTTACACTCTAAGCTCACGTGAGTCATGCTCGGTGTGAGAAACAAGAGGTATTGGTAAAAATTAGACAATTGTGCCATGAAAGATGCAATCATAAGAAATGGTTTGGGACTTATGTATGTATGACTGCCCAGACAGATGAAAGTTTAGGATTCGCTTTTGGGGAGAAAATCCAGGAATAGGGTCCATAAAGGTATATGTGCTTCATGGAGATTTGAATACTCTAATCTTGGGGCTTACTCCTAAGGAGGATGCCCACGTTAGGAGGGGACTTATGATTGGGTTTTACTCCTGAAAAGGAAACCCAAATCAAGGGTAAATTAAGACTGGTTAAAGAGAAATTAGGGGACATGGGGCTTATTCCTGAAAAGGAAGCCCAAGATTATAACTAGGACTTATTCTTGAAAAGGAAGCCCAGGTTAGGGGTTAAGGTTTGGGGCTTGATCCTGAGGAGGATGCCCATATTTGAGGTTGGGGCTTACTCCTAAGAAGGATGCCCAAATTAAGGGACTCGGGGCTTAATCCTAAGAAGGATGCCCAGATTAAAGGATTATGATTGGGGCTTACTCCTGAGGAAGATGCCCAAGTTAAGGAATTAAGGTTTGGGGCTTACTCCTGAGGAGGATGCCCAAGTTTGGGAACTTTAAGAATTTGGGGCTTACTCCTAAGGAAGATTCCCAGATTAAAGGACTTATAACTGGGGATTATTCCTAAAAAAAGGAGACCCAAGTTAAGGATTCTCTCATCTTAAAGGATGAGGTTGAATGGATGAACTCTCCATATTTAGTGACATAAGGATATTTAAATCACTAGGTTTTGAGAGATATTCCACAGAATTCCTTTCAGATAAGGAAGTCAAATCAAGAAATCATGCCATAAATGGATTTGAAGTGTGTCTTGAAGACTGAATCTTGAAAAGGAAAGGTGTAATGGCTTAATAGGGGTAAAATGGGCAAGATGGGCACCCAAAAAGGTAGGGGCGTGCAAGTCTTGAAAGGCGTGAAAGTATTGCGGCGGCGCGCAAGTATTGGTCGCGCAAGTATACTTGCGCGACATGTGGGTTACTTGCGTGATTTTCATCCAGCATTAGAATACATGAGTGACTATTTATTAATCACTTTAGAATCCTCTTGAGGTTCCTCCAGAAAAGGGACGCGCAAGTTCTATTGAAGGAAATAAGGCGGCGCACAAGTGTTGATAAGTTTCATCACTTAGGCCTTCCTTCTTCTCTTTAGATCTTCCGTTCTAGGTAAGAAATTACCTTAGAAGTATTCCGGAAGCTTTTAAAAGAGACTTGGGCATTGGGAGCTTCAATCCGAGTTTATGGAAAAAGATCCTCTCAAATGGGGGGCCCACAGGGTCTATTTATAGGCAGGAGAAGACCCCGGGCGGTTATCACTTAGGTTGTGCAAGTCTTCTGCGCGCCAAGGAGTGTCGCGCAAGTCCACTTGCGCGACAGTGATATAACTTGCGTGGTAAAGTTGTTGTTGATCCTTTGTTCATGCCTTTGTCGATTTTTGATATTTTCTTCAAAGGTTGAATCACTTTGAGCTTAGGTATTCCCCTTTTCCGATTTTTTAGATTCTGTGACGAAAGGAGGGTCAACAAAAGTCCCCCCTCAGAGTTGGATCCGGAGAGAAATGAAGATTTGACTCTGAGGAAATCAAATCCATCCAAAGGAAAAGGGGGCGCGCAAGTCTTCAGGGTACAGAGGTCAGCGCGCAAGTTTGCGTCGCACAGGCCTTAAGCGCACTGGGTACGGTGCGCAGATAGGCTTCCTGGCCTATAAATACATGGCCTCACCTCCGTACAAGCATCCGGATTTCCGGACTTCATACCTTCGAGCTCTTGCCGCGCAGGTCACCTTAGCCGCGCATGTTGCTCTATTTTCTAGTGTTTTCCTTGATGTCGCGCTACTGTAAAGGTATTTGTACTTGCGCGGTTTACACTTGCACGTCAAAAACTAGCGCGGCACATGAATACTTGCGCGCCATGTTTTAGACTTGTGCGCCTTAATGCCTTAGCCATTTTTTCGAAATCTTTCACAAATTTTATGAAAAAAATAAACCCATTTAAGAGTTTAATTTATTCAACTTTTGGGCAGATTCAATGGCTCCTAAGGGAATTGGAACAGCTAATGAACTGGCTAGCAAGCGGATTGATGACATGATGAAAATTATTGTCCATGATTACTATGATATCTGCAACAGCACTCTCCCAGATTTGGCTAAGTACTTGAAGAAATATCATCCTAATTTCCCACAGAGCATCCATCTGTTTCGGTGTGGTCATGGTCATCTGCAAGGAGTCATTGTTCCAAATGCAAACAATTATACACCTGAGATGCAGTTGCACTACTACTCCTCTATTTTGGTTATGTTGTGCATTAAGAGCAACAACAATGGTGTGAACTTTCAAATTCTTCTTCCATGTCATTTCCTTGCAGATATGAAAATGGGAAACCCATGGGCTGAAATGTTTTCCACTACCGATTGGTAGAGAGAAGACAAACATGGTATTAGAGAAATATCTGAAAAGAGTACTCTCTCCAAATGGATCTTTACTTCAAATGCTCCATTCTCAAATCCATGTATCCATCTTCCAAGTCTCTTGGACAGAAATAGAGTCACTATTTGATCAGCAGAAAATTTTCTCAAACCGCACTCAAGAACATCCTTTTACAATTGTTCCAAGAAGAGCTGGTATCATTGCATCACTTATTGTATCCAATTTAATGAATGAATTCCAGGTGGTTGCTGATGAAGCTTGGGATGCCGTAAATCAAATGAAGTGTTATGTTGAAAGCCTCTTGTAATTCTTGAAAAAGAGAAGAGACTCCAGTCTGTGGGTGTCCTTCTAACTCTTGTGCATCAATGAAAAACACTTTCACATTCACTTATTTATACTTACATTCTTTCATTACCTGCTTCAAATTTACTTAAGCCAATGGTCCTAGTAAGCATAGTTTGATTTTTACTAGGATTATTACAAATAACCCTACAAACTTTGAATCTTTTAATTGCTCAATATTACCTAAATCATACAAAAATGTATATTTAGTGAGCTGGAACTTGACTTTTATTCAGAGTTCCTTTGTCTTTTGTGGGCAGTTTAAATTCATGCATACCGGACATAAAGGGGCTAATGTTTAAGGTCGAAATAGCTTTGACCAAAATGGATTAAAATTGATTCAATTCCTTGACAATTTATCTGAAAACATATTACCATACTCAAGTATGAGGGAAAAAAATGAAAACTATGGCTTAAGAATATTTGAATCAGAGGAATGATTTGAAAAAGAGCTAAAAGGCATTAGAAGAATTAGTTTCAAAGAATTAAGTTACTATTATTTAACAAAACCCGTTAGGGGGTTGAATATGCAGGGCCACCTAAGGGCATTGGATGCATGGTCAAATAAATAGCATCTTTCGGCTGACAAGTCTGTTATGTGGACTGTTTATGCAAGGCCACCTATGGGAACGTGCTGCATAGTCAGGCAAAAGAATTCTCAGATGTTTACTTTCCTAGTTCTAAAAGCCAGTGAAAGTTTATGAAGATTCAAATTTTCTAAAGTATAGAGTTTGTTGTATAGAAAGAGGTACTTGAATATGGAGAAGATATTTTCAGACATGATTATCGAAGAACTGGATGAATATCACTCCTACGATGGTCTGACCCAAACGTAGGGAAGAAGAATAAACCATATACTTGAATACTTTCAGATCATGAAAAAGTATATGGGACAAATATGTTAAGGATGGCTATTTTTTGCGGATCCCTATATACTGTTGTTTAAGAAAAATAAGGACAAAAGAGGCATTCTTCCCAAGAATGAAGTTACCATTATTTAACAAACCCGTTAGGGGGTTGAAATATGCAGGGCCACCTAAGGGCATTGGCTGCATGGTCAGATAAATAGCATCTTTTGGCTGACAAGTCTGTTATGTGGACTGTTTATGCAAGGCCACCTACGGGCACGTGTTGCATAGTCAACCAAAATAATTCTCAGAAGTTTGACATTTTTGTGACTAGAAGTCATGAAAAGGGTTATAAAGATCTGAAAATATTTAAGGTTAGGATTATAACACATAAATATGGGTATTGTCCAATATATATAGAGATACATAGGTCAATGATAACCATAATCATGTTGTGGCTGGGTCCTGGATTGAAATTTTGGACTTCACTACATATCTCATAAGAATGAGAATCAAGCCATACATAGTTCTTGAAATGCAGTTTAACGTCGTGAAGGACGAAAGTATGCGAGATCTTAGTTTAGGGTCATAGAATTTGGACCATAATAATTAATACACAGTGTGTGTTTTCATGAGGACTTTTCGGCTTAGGGACTGAAAGTGAAATTTGGGGTTAGGCCCAAAAGACTTGGGACTGGATTCGAGGGACACTCGAATGTTCCTACGTATCACATAGGGATGGGAATCAAGTCCACATAGTTCTAGAACTACCCTTTGTACAAATTTGGTTCGTACATGTGAAGGGTGAAAGGGGACATTAGTGCAATGATGGTTTAATCTGAGACAAAAATTTTAGGTATTACCATGTATGCACGTAGTCTTTTGAAAATGAAAACCATGATTGAAAAATCAATGTCAATAATATTTCTCTCTCAAATGAGGAAATCAAAGAATATTGTAGTTTATTGTCATACCAGACAAAAGTGTTGCATAGTTTATCGTCATATAACAAGGACGAATGTGAATCAATGTAAAGATATTGATTCTAGGTGCGGTTTCACGAATCAACATCATATGAGATGGTGGTGAACCGATGTGAAGAGATTGTTTTCAAGCTTGAACCCTGGGAGGTTGCCTACATACCCAGCCTGGAGGGCAAGGATCAAAGTCCGTGTAGTTCAATTAAAGAATTAATTAATGATCAAGTTGTTCTTGGGGACAATGATCTAATAAAAAATGTTGTTGGGACTTACACATGGTTAGGGGGCCAAAGAGAGTGTTATGGTTGAGGTTTGCTTTAAGATCACGTGAGTCATACTCGGTGTGAGAAACAAGAGATAACAACAACCTTAACGATGCACAGTTTAATGTCATGTAGGACATATCAATGGACTATGCAGTTTAATGTTTGTAGTTAGGACTATTGGTGCTGCACAGTTTAGTGTCATGTAGCAGGGACAAAATAACAGTTTAATGTCATGTAGGACATATCAAGGATTTTTTTTACAGTTTAGCGTCATGTAGTTAGGACGATGAGGACAATACAGTTTAACGTCATATTGGACGAAAGGGGGATTGTGCAGTTTAATGTCATGCAGTAAGGACAAAAGAGTGTACCATTTTAACGTCATGTCGGACGAAAGTGCGAATAGTTTAAGGTCATATGCTTGGGCCGTGAGTGGTGCAGTTTAATGTCATGCTGGACCTTTGAGATTATATAGTTTAACGTCTTGCTAGACGTAAGGGACTTTTATATAGTTTAGGGTCATGTAGTTAGGACGTCACAGTTAAACGTCTTGCTGGACGTAAGGGACTTGCAAATAGTTTATGGTCATATGCATGGACCAGGGAAGATGCAGTTTAAGGTCATGCTGGACGGTTTAGGGAACTTTTTCACAGTTTAACATCTTGTGGGACAAAGTTGCAGTTTAAGGTCATACTGGACCATTGCTGTATAGTTTAATGTCATATAGCAAGGACGAAATGGTGCTGCATAGTTTAGTGTCATGTTGCAGGGACATCTTCTTTTCTACAGTTTAACGTCATGTTGGATGAAAGTGAAAATAGTTTAAGGTCATATGCATAGACCGTGGATGGTGTAGTTTAATGTCATGTTGGACCTTTGAGATTATATAGTTTAATGTCTTGCTGGACGTAAGGGACTTTTATACAGTTTAACGTCATGTTGGACGTAGTTGCAGTTTAAGGTCATACTGGACCATTGCTGTATGAACCAATTGTAAGAATCTTGGTTCTGGGGACCATATTTTGTGTTTATTAAAAATATTTCTTCAAAAATCTGGCATTGGTTGGAGTCGTGATGAGTTCTCCATCCATTGAGATTAATGAATAAGCTCCATTGGAGTAGACCTTATGTATTGAATAAGGTCCTTCCCATTTTGGTTCAAGCTTGGGAGGCTTCTTTCCTGGTATCATTGCTGTTCTGAGAACTAATACCAATTCTCCCTTAATGAATGAACGAAGACGAACTTTTTTGTTAAAATCTCGTGCTATTCGATTCTGATAGATTTCCAAGTGGTGCAAAGTGCACAATCTTTTCTCATCTAACTGTTCCAATTCATTCAATCGCTTTTGGGATTGCTCATCTGTAGATAACTGATCACAAATGGCTACTCTGAGTGAGGGCAATTGAACTTTAATTGGCAAGACTGCTTATGTTCCATATACCAACGAATATGGAGTTGACCGCGTTGCATTGCGGGTGGTAGTCCGATAAGCCCATAAAGCATGAAAGAGTTTATCAGGCCATGACCTCTTATCTTTATCCACCATCTTTTGCAGTATATTTGAAAGAGTCTTGTTAAAGGCTTCTATTTGGCCACTGGCCGCCGCATGATTCCGATATGAATGGTTGGATTTAATGTTATATTCTTGATACAATTTCTTCACCTCAGAAGAACAGAAGTTGGTGCTGTTGTCCATCAATATGGTATGAGGGACACCAAATCTAGTAATGATGTTAGACTTGATGAAGCTGAAAATGCATTTAGAACTGACTTCTTTGAGAGGTACTACCTCTGCCCATTTGGAAAAGAAATTAGTAGCAGTAAGAATATACTTAAACTGCTTGGCCGTAGCTGAAGGGTAAGGTCCTACCACATCCATTCCCCATGTGGCAAATGGCCATGAGTATTTAGCTGTTTGAAGCAACTCTGGAGGTTGATGAATGAAGTTGGCATGTACTTGACATGAATGACACTTCTTTGTGAAATCAACACAATCTTGTATCATTGAAGTCCAAAAGTATCCATGCCTTCAAATTTGATCAGACAATCTATGTCCAGACTGGTGGGCACCACAGACTCCTGCATGCACTTCTTTCATGACAGCCATTGTCTCTTCACCATCAATGCATCTGAAGAGAACTCCATCAAAACCACGTTTGTAGAGAATTTCCTCTAGGTGGTTTGGGCTATCATAAAGAGTAAAATTGACCACACGTTGCCGGATTTGTTCTTTCACGGCTCTATCAGGTGGAAGTGTTCCATTTTGAAGGTATTCCCTGATAGGTGACATCCATCCTGTAGTATGACCATACGGTTCAGGAATGGGACTACTTTCATTAATTTCCTCTGTTTTGGCTTGAACATAAGGTGAAATTGCACGACGGTGGACAATACTGATGGTTGTCTCATCCTGATTTGGATCTGCTAGAGTTGTGGCTATATTAGCCAGTGCATCAGCTTGAGCATTTTGTGATCTTGGGAAATAAGAAAATGTCGGTTCTGAAGGGAATTCCTCCATTAACTCTCTGGCGTAATCATACAAAGGGATTAATTCTTCTTTTCTGATGGCATAATCTCCATTGACTTGTTTGATTACCAGGTCTGAATCACCTATCACCTTTAAGTGATTAACTTGTGCTTGGAGCACTAACTCCAAGCCTGTAATAAGAGCTTGGTATTCTGCTTCATTATTAGTACCACCTTCCCACAATAAAAAGGAATAAGGTAACACTGCTCTATCTGGAGAAATGAGCACAATTCCTAAACCAACTTTGTTGAATTTAGGATTTTCCATTTTCTTCCCTGTTGGACTTCTGGAAGCACCATCAAAATACATTTCCCATGTTTGAGGATTCTCTTGAATAGAGAAAACTTCCTCATTAGGGAGTTCAATATCTGAAGACGTGTCTTCCACTGAAGGATGTTCAACCAGGAAATCAGCCAGAGATTGGCCCATAATTTCCTTTTGAGACACATACTGAATGTCGAACTGCTGCAAAATAACTGCCCACCTTGCTAGACATCCTGTAAGCATTGGACGACTAAGGATGAATTTGAGTGGATTATTGCGAGATACCAATTGGACCTCGTGATGTTGCAAGTAGTGTCTCAGTTTCTGGACTGCAAAGATTAATGCTAGGCCGCACTTCTCAATACCTGAATACTGGGTTTCTGCTTCAAGCATAGTTCTACTAAGATAGTAGAGGCTATTTTCATTCCCAGCATCATTCTTTTGAGCGAGAAATGCACCCAATGATCTCTCTAGAGCTGTCAAATAGAGAATAATTGGTCTACCTTCAACAGGTGGCCTGAGTACTGGTGGACTCAAGAGGTATTTCTTGAGAACATCAAATGCTTCTTGACATTCTTCAGTCCACTGGTAAGTGACTCCTTTTTTCAATAATTTGGTAAAGGGTAAACTTTTGCCTGCCAAATTGGCGATGAAACGCCAAATATAGGCTAAGTGTCCTTGAAGTCCTCTAAATTCATTCAAATTCTGAGGAGGTGACATACCAAGGATTGATTTGGTCTTCTCAGGATCGACTTCAATACCACGATGGCGTACAACAAAGCCGAGAAATTTTCCTGAGGTTACCCCAAAAGAACATTTTAAGGTGTTCATTTTCAAATTATGTTGTCGAAGTTTGTGGAATATGACTTCTTAATCAGCCAAGTGATTAGAACATTGTTTGGATTTAACTACCAAGTCATTCACATAGCACTCAACAAACTTCCCTAAGAAAGGTTTGAAGATATGATGCATGGAACGTTGATATGTTGCACCTGCATTCTTTAAACCAAAGGGCATCACCCGGTAACAAAACACACCTTGAGGAGCTCTGAAAGCTGTAGATTCCTCATCTTCTGGGGCCATTCGGATCTGATTATATCCGGAATATCCATCCATGAAGGAGAGTACTTCATAACCAGTCGTCACATCAATTAAGAGTTCTGTAATCGGAACTGGGAAATTATCTTTAGGACAATACCGATTAAGATCTCTGAAATCGATGCAAACCCTAATTTGTCCGTTATTTTTCTTTACAGGGACAATATTAGCCAACCACTTGGGATACTGAACTTCTCTGACGAAGTTATCTTTGATCAGCTTATCCACTTCAGCTTCAATTTTGGAAGCATAAGTTGGGTGTGTTCTTCTCGCGGCTTTCTTAAATCCTCGATGTTCTTTTGGTAAACCCAAATGATGACTAGCAATATCAGGATCAAGCCCAGGAATTTCTATATAGTTCCAAGCAAAAATATCATTATTTTTCTTTAGAAAAAAAATATACATCTCTTGCTCTTCAAGGGTCATGGCCGCACTAATTAAAGTGGGGCGTGGATCTTTCTCTGTACCCAGATTTATTTCTCTGAGTTCATCCACAGTGGTAGAGATACCCTCTTCAAATGCTGGAGGAGCATCTCTAAGACCTTCCTCTTCCTCTTCATTTTGTGCTATTTCTTCCATTACTACTTGCATAGTAGACGACAAAACGAAATTCTCATGATCATAAGAGATGTCAAAATTTTCACATTTTGAAGAAGAAGCTTCCATTTCTGACCCTATTGATGATAAAGGGCCTTCTTTGGGAAATAAAGAGGAGATGATGGATTGAGAATCGACATCATTATTCACCTCTAGTGTTACTATAACTTCTTCTGGCCTGATTGGCGAAGTATAGACTTGTTGGACTTCAGCAGATGAAATGAAAACGTCACCACTTATGCTTTCAACACTGTTTGGTAGGTTACCAATTTCTCCCATGTTGTCTGGCTCAATTTCCGTAATTTACATTATGGATCTTTCCATTAGAGTATTTTGATTGGGGCCTATTTTGTCAATTTGACTGATAGGTAACACATAATCTGTACTCACATGTGTAAATGGATTTATTGGAATTTTCTCCAAACCATATGAGGCATTAATTTTGGTAATTTCCTTCATTGTAGATTTTTCTCTTCCCTTCATGTGATAAAATTCTGCCTCAATGTATTGAGACTCACATGTCTTGAACGGGGCCTTATCACCATACAATGTTCCAACATGACCATTGAAACAGTATTTGAGACATTGATGGTATGATGAAGGAATAGCTGCATGCTGATGTAGCCAGGGTCTTCCAAGCAAGACGTTGAAAGCTGAGTCTTGATCAATAATCATGAAATCCGAATAGGATACAAGAACTCCAAACTGGGTTCTGAGTGTAACTTCACCCAGTGGTTCTTGTTCATTTTTATCATATCCTTGTAACATCATGGTAGAAGGAGATAAATCAGATTCTGTGAGCCCCAATCGACGAAGTGTATGAATGGGCATGAGGTTGACTCCTGAACCATTGTCAATGAAAACTCTTCGGATATCTACACCATTGACTTTGCCAGATAAGTACAAAGTTTTTATGTGCCCATGCACAACATCATCTTCATCTTTATTAGTAAAAGATATCACTGCATGGCATTCTGCAGGATTATTCTCTATGTGAGAGACTTCAGCTGCAGCAATTTCAGCTTCAAACTCCTGAGGACATGACAAAGCTTCGATGAGTGCTTCCCGAAGATCTTTTGATAGATTCGAAGCATCCAAAATTGATAACTTGGCTGGTAAATGGGCCAAGTGTTTCAATATATCATACTTTTGATCTAGAGGTCTGTGTTTCCCAACAGGAATATGTGGTTTAGTATGTACCTTGGAAGCTGATGCTTTGGAAGCTGATGCATCTTGTATTGGGATAGAAGTTGGCAACATCCTTAGTTTTGGAAGATTAGACTGATTAGATCCATTTACTTGTTGAGATAAAGAATATGGAACCTTTAATCGGTCTTCCAATATAACTGTGCCAAAACTGAGTTGGCCATTGGCAGAAGAACTTGCTTGTTCTTTTTGAGCTCGCTGAAGGGCTCTACCATGAGTTTCTGTTGCATACACAGTGCTAGCAGGGGTAGAATTGGAGTAGTGGCTTTGGAAAGATCCACGTCTTCCCCTGTATCCTGAACCTCTAGAACTTCCTCGGATTCCCTTATTTGATACAGGGAATTCAGGCTCATCAAGACTGGAATATGGATCTGTTAATTGAATCATATTAACAGAACTGAAGATTAACTCTTCGTCTGATAAAGACCCTACCTGACTAGCCTGTTTAGGCTGTGCCGTTTGATGGGGCGGTGCCCATTGCTTTGATGTAGATGGCATGAAATCTGCCAGAGTCAAAGACAACTTAGGCCTCGATACATACTCATCTTCTTCTGATTCCTCTTTCTTCTTTGAATTGTGCTGCCCTTTTGAGGATTTGTCTTTTGATGGAGGCTTCACTGCAGCTTTTGTAGGAGACACAATTGGCTTCTTCAATTGTGATCACAAAATGGCATGGGTCCGATTGATTGTCTTTCTAACCATCCAATCATCATATTTTTGCGCAGTTTTGCATTTGACTCCCTGCCACTCGCCTCCTTCCTCTGGATCTGTAGCGGTAACACACACTACATGAGCTGAAGAACCCTTCAATTTGACTTGTCCCAAGTCGACCATCTTTTGCAGGAGGTCTTTAAAGACAAAACACTCAGGGATGGGATGCCCCAACATTTGATTAAAGGGACAATAATTGGGACGGTTTTCATCTCCTTCCTTGTTTGGCCTATTGGGCACTGGTAATTGAACCAAATTATTTTCCAGAGCTGAAATGAAGTAACCAGGAACTTGCTCACTTCGGAAAGAGTATGTTTTACTCTTCAAATCCTCAAATTGTTTTCTTCATTGATCTCTTTGATCATTTGTATGAAACATCCTTTGTTGTTGGTGTTCAAGAGGTGGAGCCCTTCGAGAAGATGAAGGTTTTGAAGTAGAAATATGTAGAGGTGCTTGTTTAAGCATAACTGTAGCAGTTTCTGCTTTACCCATTCTCTTTCCTGAAGCTGATGGAATTACACGAGATTTAACCCTAGCCTGTATAAGAGAATCTTCAATCTGCTGAGTGATTGAAGTAAGGTCTCGAAACCCTCCCGTGTATTTCACAGGGATCAATGGCGTGCGTAATTCATCACGCAAATTTGCCACACAGATTGGCAACAGTTCTTCCTGAGGGAGTGCTAAAATCAGGGAATACGTTAATCCCTTCCAGCGAGAAATGAAATCAGAGACTCTTTCATTCTCCCTTTGCTTGCAGTTTGTAAGATCGAAAACTGTCGTTTTTGGCAAAGTTGAGCTGAACTGAAGAAGGAATTTTTGACAAAGATCCTCCCATCTGATGATTGACCGGGATTGCAAGCTTGTATACCAGACAAAAGCTGGTCTTTTCAAGGTTCACACGAAGCATCTGAGTTTCACTACTTCTTTCTTCTCTGGAGTTCCCATCATAGGATCACAACAAGACACATAATGAGTCAAATTTTGTTCAGGGTCGCCTGATCCATTGAAAGTAGAGAAAACAGGGTTTCCAAAACTAGATGGAGGAGAAATTGAATCTATCCATTTAGGGTAAACTTTCTTTTCTGGTTGAACTTGCACCCATTTCCCTTCCATAGTTTCTAACCGAGCTGTTAATGACTCAATAGTAGTTATTAACTTTTGAGAAACATCTGGTTGAATCTGGTCTTGAGTAGGTGCAATGAATGGAGCTTGGACAGACGTGGTGGTTAGTGCTGCAACTGATGGTAGCACTGCCAACCATTGTTGCACTTGACCCATGGGATTAGACATCTGAGGGTGTACTGATAAAGGAGGATATTCTTGATCCATCTCAGTGACTACAACAAATTCCTTCGGCTGTCGAACTTCAACATTCTTAAGAAGAAGACTACTCTAAAGTAGTTCTGCATTCATTCTTCTTAATTCTTTCATTTCTTCCTCCTATTGTGAAAACCTTTGCTCTAATGAGAGCGATTGACCTTCTCCAGAGGAAGGATATGTAACATGATTCTTTCCCCTACCTTTTTTGGATACCTTTTGGAGGGAGGGAAGTGGATTACCTAGGTTCTGAGTAATCCTTTGACTTCGTGTACGTATACCTTCTTCATTTGTAACAGCGCCTACATTTTCTTGAGCAGGACGCTCTTCATCTGAGTCCCCTGAATGAGTCTCCTCTGGTGGATTAGCAACAACGGCATTGTTGACATTGATTGATGCATAATGCATCGCATCCCTTCTATCAACATTTCTGTGATATTGTCTTCTTTCATATCTTTGATGAGACATTGCCTTTTGTTGGTTCAATCCTTTAGGAACTTCTTGACGAGCTATAATTTGGAGGGAATCTCCTGATAATTTGGCTCTTCGTTCCTCTTGGGGCTTCTTCCCCAATCGAGAAAAGACCAATATTCTCTGAGAAGGGGATTGATGATTTGAAAGAGTCCCCAGTCTCGTGAACTAGGGATGTTCCTGCTGATTCCGCTCAACTCCTCAAATCCCATTTGTTGACTCTGAGGGTTGGGTTAAAGGAGTCCCCAGTCTGACAAGATGGGGTGGCTCTTGACATTCTACGTCTGAGATCTTCTTAAAATATCTCTTGATCTTGCGAATCTTAGTTTGGAAATTAGCTGGATCCATTAACCTGTATCCACTTTTATCACCTGGTTCAAGAGACCATTGGATGATTTCCGAAACTTCTGTCATTTGATGACGTGTTTCCTCCATACGAGAAGCTTGTACAATATTCTCGCCTGCTTGATGTATGAGCAATTCAACAACTTGTTCTCTATATGCTTGATTTTGAGAGAAACTAGTTGAAGCACGTTCTTGAAAAAGCTTTGGATTATGAACAAAGCCCATTGACTGTGGCCGTCCATGGGCAATAACATTGCATGAGACCATTTTAGGCGGTCTTTGCTGACTGGAAAGCACTGTGAAATGTTGTGCTCCGTGAACACCCCATCCTCTGATATGAACATCAGATGGAGCATTGGCAATTAACTGATGAAATTTTCTTAGTGCGCCAAGGCATGAATGTTGAAGGGTTCTCTGTTGCTTTTCAGCCTTTGGATACCGAGAGACTGATAGAGATGCCAAATCAATCTGACATTTTAGCCATTCTATTATCGTAAGATGATGTTCATATTCATCATAAGATAATACCTTCTTCTTTAATTGACAGAGATTTTTCCATATATTGAGACTAATATCATGGATTCCATCATCTGTCAACATCTTTGGAATGTCGTATTGGGAGTCAGCCAAAGGCCAAAACATGACTGGTACCTCACCTTTTGCCAGTTTCTTCCTCATGTTCAGCATTTCCTCTTTATCATTAAATGAAGATTCTTCTACCTGTTTTGACCAGAGTTGGTGTTTCCTTGTTGCTTCATCGGATTCAACAAGATTGGTAGAGAGATCATTGATCAAACTAGAAGATGCATGACTTAGGGGTGGTTCGGAGAATGACCTACACCCTGGGATATCTTCTGATTGAGAAAGTATTTCATTTGTTAGCGATAAAGCATCAGACATGACTGGTTTCGCATTTGCAAGTGCCTCAAGATAAGAGGGTTTTCTCGGCACTACATTGTCCACTGGAGTATTTTCTAGGCAATGTGAATCACTACTACGGAGAGGACTTTCGCAGTGAAATTCATCATCATGGGGAGGACCGCCATAATGGGTTACAAAAAAAGATGAGATCTCTTGCTCCTTGGTCTTCTGACCACACAGAGGGTTCCTGTGGCTCTCATCTGAAGAAGAAACTTCAAGATTGACCGAATTTTCATGAAGCAAGCCTTCATGAGGAAGTGTCTGTTGAATACCTTCAGAATTAATGTTCTCGTTATTGGGAACTGAGGGAGTGGAATCTTGAATTCCGACAGATAAATGTCTGAGAGCTTCAAGAACTCCAGCATCGAGTAAGGCCTTGTTATATATTTTCTTTTGATCTCCTGACAGTGTTGGGAAGATCTTTTTCTTAGATGCCTTTTTACTCGCTTTGGAAACCACTTGTTGATGAAAGTGGTTACTCTGAGCAGGTGTATGTGCCTGATCAGGGAAGATGGTCAGGTTAGGCTGACGATCTCCACTCAAATCAGGTGTATGTGCCTGACTTGGTTGTCCGTATGATATGGGGGAGTATGCCCCATAACCCTCTTGGACTGGAATAGATGTGTGTGTCTGTTCCGGAGTGAATTGTTGATGTGTCACTCCATTGATAGGGATAGATTTATGTGTCTGTCCCTGAGATGATGCTGAATCTGTTATGATATCCTGGAAAGCATCCAGAATATTAGCAGGAATTTGCTTTTGCTCTTTCACCATTGACAAAATATGTTTGGTGACTTCAGCCGCCGGAACGGGGATATACGTCCATTCTGGGTTTGGAGTAGGTGTATGTGCCTGCTCCTGTCCTCCTTTTCCTGTCAGTGAATCCTGACAATACTCAAGTGTGGGGGCAGAGAGTTGAGTCTGCCTCCTGTTTGTCGTCGGGGCTTTCCGACTGACTTCTCCGTGCGCTACCAAACGAGACTGTTGGTAGGCTTGATTAGTACTAGCAGGTGTATGTTCCTGGTGATTACACTTCGCCAAAGGTGGTTGAAGAGATCCATCATATGTAGTTAGACGAGCATGCTGACTAACTGGTGATGCATAAGCAGGTGTATGTTCCTTCCTATAGTACTCCGCCGGAATTGCCTGGCGGGATTGGCTTGATGCTGCCAGACGAGTCTGCTGGACAGCGGAATTAAAACAGATAGGTGTGTGTGCCTGTTCATTGTTCGCCACCAAGTTAGGTTGGTGGAATCCATCATATGCAGTCAAGCGAGCCTGCTGACTAACTGATGATGCATAAGCAGGTGTATTTTCTTGCCTATAGTACTCTGCCGGAATTGCCTGGTGGGATTGGCTTGATGCTGCCAGACGAGTCTGCTGGACAGTGGAATTAAAACAGGAAGGTGTGTGTGCCTGCTCGTTATTTGCCACCAAGTTAGGTTGGTGGACTCCTCCGGAGATGGCAGGGATGAAAACATGCCCATTGTCAACTGGATTCCCTCTCTGGCGGTTCATCTTGCTTGCTCGGGTTCGAGGAACCTGAGCTGAATGCCTGGAGTCGGTACCCTCATCATGTTGAGGGCGCACTATCGCACGAGTCTGGTGGCGATTGTTGATGGGAGACCTTGGGAAAGACTCCTGTCTTTTTGAATTAAGGCCCTGAGGGACCTGCTAATTCACTTCCTCGGAGTAAGGGAGGGAATGGAAATTGCGTTCCGGGGATAACGACCCGAAACGGTTGGAGACGGTAGTCAGCACCGTCTACTTCTTGATCGCTGGCCGCCGTTGTCCGGACGACCAGGTAGAGTCGTTAACTTGGAGGGCTTGACGAGCGGCCTCCAGAGTTGGGATAGTACCGTTGCGATGGTACTCCTTAACCAGTGCATTAGAAACCCAGCGTTGAAGATGCTGAGTTGGTGATGTCATCCTCAGAGCGGACGATGTTCTAGCAGGAGTAGCAGCATTGGTTTTCACAGTAGCTGACCTCACAATAGAGGTGTTCACAGTAGCAGTATTCACAGGGGTGAATTTAAGGAAAGCCATTTTGCAGAAGATCTTGAGAAAAGAGTGTCTGTTCGATATAACAGATTTAATCAAGATGAATCTGGCCACTGCATCTTTTGGATGAGCACATGTTAATGATTGCTTTGTTGGCCCAAGGGGCCTAACAAATAAGAATAACATCACTTTAACATGGTTAAGGATTCACGTCGGGTTCACCATTTTTTGTTTCGCACGGAATTCGGGGATGACCTCCTGGATGGGAGATTCAAATGTTCTGATCGGTTTCTAACGGGTTTGTTCGTAGAACCGGAAACATCCAATTATTCCACATCCGTTTGGACCTACTTTCCAAAGGAAGGCGCTCATTAGCTTGTGGGCTAATGAGGCTTAGGAATTTGCATTGGTCGAGAGGATGGGAGGTCGGACTCATCACACCTTTTTGAGGGGAATTATTGTCTACTCCGGGACTCTCTTTATAGATTTAAGTTATGTTCGTGAATCCTTATTACATTACCAAATATAAAATGAGCTTTCCTTCAGTTTAACAATCAATGATTAAATATGTAAGAAATTTAGGGAATCTTTTATATGTATTCGAGGTTCTTCATCAATAGAGAATCATCTATATCTATTTAGAGATTCTTGGTCAATGGTATCCTTCAAAACATTTATATAAAAGTCTCTTGGTCATTATGATGACCAGGCTGGTTTTAAAGCCACTCAGTGGGGAACTTGAAGTTTATCATCATTCAAAAGGACATAGAATTATTTAAAAGATGGGATCGAACCCATAAATGGGCTACCTACGTATCCTTTGTTTTGGAAAAGGAATCTGAACCCACGTAGTTCGAGTAAGGGAGTATGACGTTTATGATTGATGGCTCAAAGAAGGATGTCATAATTACTTTTACACTCTAAGCTCATGTGAGTCATGCTCAGTGTGAGAAATAAGAGGTATTGGTAAAAATTAGACAATTGTTCCATGAAATATGCAATCATAAGAAATGGTTTGGGGCTTATGTATGTATGACTGCCCAGACAGATGAAAGTTTAGGATTCGCTTTTGGGGAGAAAATCCAGTAATAGGGTCCATAAAGGTATATGTGCTTCATGGAGATTTGAATACTCTAATCTTGGGGCTTACTTCTAAGGAGGATTCCCATGTTAGGAGGGGACTTATGATTGGGCTTTACTCATGAAAAGGAAACCCAAATCAAGGGTAAATTAAGACTGGTTAAAGAGAAATTAGGGGACTTGGGGCTTATTTCTGAAAAGGAAGCCCAAGATTATAACTGGGACTTAATCCTGAAAAGGATGCCCAGGTTAGGGGTTATGGTTTGGGGCTTACTCCTGAGGAGGATGCCCATATTTGAGGTTGGGGCTTACTCCTAAGAAGGATGCCCAAATTAAGGGACTCGGGGCTTACTCCTAAGAAGGATTCCCAGATTAAAGGATTATGATTGGGGCTTACTCCTGAGGACGATGCCCAAGTTAAGGAATTAAGGTTTGGGGCTTACTCCTGAGGAGGATTCCCATGTTTGAGAACTTTAAGAATTTGGGGCTTACTCCTAAGGAAGATGCCCAGATTAAAGGACTTATAACTGGGGATTATTCCTAAAAAAGGATACCCAAGTTAAGGATTCCCTCATCTCAAAGGATGAGGTTGAATGAATGAACTCTCCATATTTAGTGACATAAGGATATTTAAATCACTAGGTTTTGAGAGATATTCCACAGAATTCCTTTCAGATAAGGAAGTCAAATCAAGAAATCATGCCATAAATGGCTTTGAAGAGTGTCTTGAATACTGAATCTTGAAAAAGAAAGGGGTAATGTCTTAAGAGGGGTAAAATGGGATAGATGGGCACCCAAAAAGGTAGGGGCGCGCAAGTCTTGAAAGGCGCGCAAGTATTGGTCGCGCAAGTATACTTGTGCGACATGAGGGGTACTTTCGCGATTTTCAACCAACATTAGAATTCTTGAGCGACTCTTTATTAATCACTTTAGAATCCTCTTGAGGTTCTTCCAGAAAAGGGACGCGCAAGTTCTATTTAAGGAAATAAGGCAGCGCGCAAGTGTTGATAAGTTTCAACACTTAGGCCTTCCTTCTTCTCTTTAGATCTTCCGTTCTAGGTAAGAAATTACCCTAGAAGTGTTCCGGAATCTTTGAGAAGAGACTTGGGCGTCGGGAGCTTCAATCCGAGTTTCTGGAAAAATATCCTCTCAAATGGGGGGCCCAAAGGGTCTATTTATAGGCAGGAGAAGACCCCGGGTGGTTACCGGGCAGTTATCACTTAGGTCGCGCAAGTCTTCTACGTGCCAAGGTGCGTCGCGCAAGTCCACTTGCATGACAGTGATATAACTTGCACGGTGCAGTTGCTGTTGATCCTTTGTTCATGCCTTTGTCGATTTTTGATATTTTATTCAAAGGTTGAATCACTTTTAGCTCAGGTATTCCCCTTTTCCGATTTTTTAGATTCTGTGACGAAAGGAGCGTCAACAGTACTACATAGATAGGTAAAGGAGTTCCTAGGAAATTTGACTTTATATTGCTGATGGGTGAAGGAAGTTTACGTAGATTCATATTTCTCATGAACACAAGGGTGGTTTTACCAAGGGATGATGTCTAAGAATTAAGTGAATATCTATATTGGTACCTAAAGTGAATGGAAAACCAATCCTACCTAAATATTTTCTATGAAGGAGGGTACACTTTGTTAAAAAACTAATTACATGGGAGAAGGGCCCTTTCTAAAAAGGGTGAAGGAATCAAGAAGTTTAATGTCATGCGACTAATTCAGTAAATCTGTAGTTAAATGTCTTATTGAATGGACATTATGATATGTAGTTTAAATTCATGCAGCACAAACATTACATGATGAAGTTTAAATTCATTCAATAAAGACATTAGGGTGATTTAATTTAAGGTCTATTAACTTTGACTGAAGGTTTGATGGTTTCCCTATTCTTGATAGTTTTTCTAAAAATCTGCTACTATATTCATGTATGGAAGGTAAATGTTGTATGTAATGATTTGGGGATTCACGGATCTGAAGAGTGTTATGAGAGAAAGGGATTACAGAATTAGAGGAGGTCACTCCCATGAACGAAGTTATCGCTGGTTGAAAAACTAGTTACGAGGGCTATTTTATGCAAGGCCAACATGGGTACGTACTGCGTAGTCATGTATTGGTATCCTTAGGCTCACATACCTATTGTTTTGGAAATTTATGAAAAGGAAACTGATCTGAATTATTCATATTTAGGTAAAGAATCTATCAATAATTATGAAATTCTATCACTACAAGCCAATGAAATTTTATAAAGATTTGGATCTCCCCAGGAGTAGAGTCTAGTTTAAGGAGAGGTGTTCCTGAATACGGAATGGGTATTTCAATCCATGATTTCCAAATCATTAGGTAATGGAATCTCTATGTAGGTCTTACCCAAGCATAGGAAGTATGGTTCCTATAGTTTAAGTCATATAACTAGGACCATCACATTAAAGACGTAAGAGATATGTTTGGGCTTCCTGATCAAGATCACTGTTGACGCTCCTTTTCATCACATTGTTTAAGGGAATGGAAAGGGAAATGACTTAGCACAAATTGATTCATCCTTTGAAGAAAACATAAAAAATTGATAGTGGCATGAACAAGGCTTCAAATGCACATGCGCCGTGCAAGTTCCCTTACTGCCACGCAAGTACACTTGCGTGCCGCCTAATGGTCACACAAGTGACTTGCGTGCCCTATTTGAAAACCACCCAGGGTCTTCAGCAACCTTTAAATAGACCCTGTGGGCCCCCCATTTCGAGAGGAATTTTTCCAGAATTTAGATATAGAGCTCTGAATTCCCAAGTCTCTTCTTCAAGTCTTCCGAACACTTCTAAGGTAATTTTTTTCCTAGAATGGAAGGTCTAAACAAGAGGAATAAGGTTTAAGTGTTATAATTCACTAACACTTGCGCGCCTAACTATTTTACAGTTAAGGGAAATGAAAACACTTGCGTGCCTCCTTACCTATTCATTAAAACTTGGGCACCACTCTTTTGGAAGTACCTTAGGATGATTCTAAAGGCTTTGGTCAAGAATCTCCCAAGTATTACTCTACTGGACAAGGATCGTTCACGTACCCATGTGTCGTGCAGGTATACCTACGCGACCCCTCAGGACTTGCGCACCCTTCTGCTTTTGGGTGTCCTTCCTGTCCATTTAACCCCTCTTATGCCATTCCACCTATCCTATTAAAGATTTAGACTTCAATACACTTTTCAAAGCCATTTATGGCATGTTTTCTTGATTTCTATCCTTATCTGAAAGGAATATCGTGGAACATCTCTCAAAACCTAGTGATTTACACATCTTTATGTCACTAAAGTAAGAGAGTTCATTCATTCAACCTCATCCTTTATGATGAGAGAATCCTTAACCTGGGGATCCATTTCAGGAGTAAGCCCCAGTCCAAATTCTCATTAATATGGTCATCATACTTAAGAGTAAGCCCCAAGTCCTCATTAATATGGGCATCCTTTTTAGGATTAAGCCCCAAGTCCCCTAATCTAGGAATCCTCCTCAGGAGTAAGCCCCAATCTCAAATATGGGCATCCTTTTCAGGGGTAAGCCCCAAGTCCCTTAATTCTAAAATTCCCTTAACATGGGCCTCATTTTTAGGAGTAAGCCCCAGTCTTAATTTCGCTTAACCAGCCGTAATTCCTTTTTGATCTAGGATTCCTTCTTCGGAGTAAAACCCAATCATAAGTCCCCTCCTGACTTGGGCATCTTCATTAGGAGTAAGCGCCAAGATTAGAGTATCCAAATCCCCATGAAGAACATATACCTTTATAGACCATGTTCATGGATTTCTTCCTTGAAGTAAATCTTAATCCTCATCTATTTGGGTAGTTATACATACATAAGCCCCACATAATTTCATGTCACAATTTTCTGCTTTCACCAGTACCTCTTATTTCTCACACCGAGCATGACTCACGTGAGCTTAGAGTGTAAAAGTAATAATGACATTTTTCTTTGAGCCATCAATCTTGTATAAACATCATACTCCCTTACTCGAATTACGTGGGTTCTGATTCCTTTTCCAAAACAAAGGATGTGTAGGTAGCCCATCTGCGTGTACGATCCCAACTCTAAAATAATCAATGTCCTTCTGAATGACAATAAACTTCAAGTGCCCCACTGAGTGGCTTTAAAACCAGTATGGTCATCATAATGACCAAGAGACTTTTATGTTTTGAAGGATACCATTGACTAAGAATCTCTAACAAATACAAGTGATTCTCTATCGATGAAGAACCTCGAATACATATAAAAGATTCTCTAAATTTTCTACATATCAATCATTGATTGTCAAAACTAAAGGAAAGCTCATTTTATACTTGGTAATGTAATAACGATTCACGAACATAACTTAAATCTATAAAAAGAGTCTCGGAGTAGACAATAATTCCCCTTAAAAAGGTGAGATGAATCTAACCTCCCATCCTCTCGACCAATGCAAATTACTAAGCCTCATTAGTCCACAGCTAATGAGTGCCTACCTTTGGAATGTAGGTCCAAATGGATATGGAATCATTTGATGTTTCTAGTTCTACGAATAAACCCATTAGAAACATCTTGGAATGTTTGAATCTTAAATAAATGAAATCATCCCCAATTCTAGAGGAAACAAAAAATGGTGAACTCGACATGAATCCTTAACCAAGCTAAAATGATGTTTTACTTATGTTTTAGGCCCATATTTAAAACTCAATGAGAGGGCCAACAAAACAATCTGTAACATATGTGTGCTCATCCAAAAGATGTAGTGGCTGGACTTATCTTGATTATGTCTGTTATATCAAACATGCACTCTTTTCCATGATCTTCTACATTTCCAAAATGGATTCTCCTAAGTTCACACCCTTGAATACGTCTGCTGTGAAAACTTCTGCTACAAATGCCACTACTGTTACTCCTGCTGGATCGTCGTCCGCTCTGAGGACGACATCACCTACTCAGCGTCTTCAACACTGGGTATCAAATGAGCTGGTTAAGGAGTATTGTCAACACGGTACCATTCCAACTCTAGAGGATGCTCGACAATCCCTCCAAGTGAACAGTTCAACCTAGTCATCCGGACAACGACGACCAGTGATCAAGAAGCAGGCGGTGCTAACCACCATATCCAACCGTTTCGAGTCGTTATCCCCAGAACACAATCACCATTAACTCCCATATTCTAAGGAGGGGAATGAGAAGGTCCCTCAGGGCCTTAATTCAAGGAGGAAGGATTCCTTCCCGAGGGTTCCCATCAACAATCACCGCCAGAATCGTGCGGCATTGCGCCCTCAACATGATGAGGGTATCGACTCCAGGCATTCGTCTTAAGTTCCTCGAACCCGAGCAGGCAATACGAATTGCCAGAGGTGAAATCCGGTCAATAGTGAGTAGGTTCTAATCTCTTTCATCTTTGGAGAATTCCACCAACCTACCTTGGTGGCAAGCAACGAGCGAGCACACACACCCATCCATTTTAATTCTTCCGTTTTAGAGATTCATCTGAAAGCATCACGCCAATCCGGCAAGGCAATTCTATCAGAGTACTACATGCAGGAATATACACCTATTTATACGTCATCAACTAGTCCGTAGTCTCGTTTGACTACATTAGATGGATCTCGTCAACCACGTTCGGTAAAGTGCAATCAACATGCATATACACCTACAAGTATTGATCAAGCCTACCAATAGTCTCGCTTGGTAGCACTTGGAGAAGTCAGTCAGAAAGCTCCAACGACAAATAGGAGGCAGACTCAACTCTCTGCCCCCAAACATGAGTACTGTCAGGATTCACTGATGGGAAAAGGAGTAAAGGAGCAGGAACACAGACCTACTCCAAGAACAAAATAGACGTATATCCCCATTCCGGCAGCTGAATTCACCAAGAATATTCTATCAATGGTGAAAGAGCAGAAGAAAATCTCTACTCATATTCTAGATGCTTTCCAGGATATTATAAAAACTTCAGCAACATCTCTGGGAAAGACACATAAATCTATCCCTACTAGTGGAGTGACAAATCAATAGTTCACTCCAGAACAGACACACACATCTGTTCCAGTCCAAGAGGGTTGTGGGGCGTACTCCCCCATATCATACGGACAACCAAGTTAGGCACATGCACCTAATTTGAGTAGAGATCGTCAGCATAACCTAGCCATATCTCCTAATCAGGCACATACACATGCTCAGAGTATCCACTTTCATCAACAAGTAGTTTTCAAGGAGAGTAAGAAGGAATCTATGAAGAAGACCCGCCCAACACACTCAAGAGATCAAGATCCAATCTGTAAAAAGGCCTTGCTCGATGCTGGAGTTCTTAAATCCCTTGGACAATTATATGTTGGAATCCAAGATTCTACTCCCTCATTTCCCAATAGTGGGAACATTAATTCCGAAGGTCTTCAATAGACACTTCCTCATGAAGGCTTGCTTCATGACAGTTCGGTTGATCTCAAAGTTTCATCTTCAGATTAGAGCCACAGGAAACCTCTGTGTGGTCAGAAGACCAAGGAACAAGAGATCTCATATTTTTTTGTAACCCACCATGGTGGTCCTCCCCTTGATGATGAATTTCTCTGTGAAATTCCTCTCCGCTGTAGTGATCCACATTTCCCGGAAAATGCACCAGTGGACAATGTAGTGCCGAGAAAGCCCTCTTATCTTGAGGCAGTTGAAAATGTGAAACCAGTCATGTCTGATAATTCATCGCTAGCAGGTGAAATACTTTCTCAATCAGAATATAGCCCAGGGTGTAGGTTATTCTCCAAACCACCCCTAAGTCATGCATCTTCTAGTTTAATCAGTGAATTCTCTACCAATCATGTTGAATCTGATGAAGCAACAAGGAAGAACCAGAGATGTCGAGGGAAGATGGAATTCATGAAAATCGTCTCAACATATGGAAAACTCTTTATCAGTTGAAAAAGAATGTATTATCTTATGATGAATATGAAAATCATGTTAAGATAATAGAAGGGTTACAACGTCAGATTGATTTGGCATCTCTATCAGTCTTTCAATATCCGAAGGCTGAAAAGTAGCAGAGAGCCCTTCAACATTCATGCCTTGGAGCACTAAGAAGGTTGTGCCAGTTAATCTCCAATTCCCCATCTGGTATTCATGTCAGAGGATGGGGTGTTCATGGAGCACTACATTTCACTGTGCTCTCCGGTCAGCAAAGCCCATTGAAAATGGTCTCATGTAATGTAATTGCCCGTGGCCATCCACAGTCAATGGGTTTTGTTTGTAATCAAATGATTTCCCAAGAACATGCCTCATCTAGTTCTTCTCAAAATCAATAATACAGAGAACAAGATGTTGAATTACTCCTGCATCAAGAAAACGAGAATATTGAACAGGCCTCTCGTATGGAGCAAGCACCTCATCAAGTGATGGAAGTGTCAGAAATAATCCAACAGTCTTTTGAACTGGGTGATAAAAGTGGATATCGATTGATGCATCAAGCTAATTTCTAGAATAAGGTCCGCAAGATCAGGAGATATTTTAAGAAAGTCTCAGACATAGCATGTCAAGATCCACCCCAGCTTTCCAAACTGGGGACTCTTTTTACCCAACCCTCAGAATCAACAAATAGGATTTGAGGAGTTGAGAAAAGACAGTAGGATTAGCCCCAGTCCACCAGACATTGGAATTTTTAAAATCATCAATCCCCTCCTCAGCGAAAGTCAGGTTTCTCTCGATTGGGGAAGAAGCCACAAGAGGAACGAAGATCCAAATTATCAGGAGATTCTCTCTAAGTTACGGTTCTACAAGAAGTTCCCAAGGGATCAAACCAAGAAAATGAAATGTCTCCTCAGGGGCATGGTAGAAGACAATATCACAGAAATGCTGATAGAGGGGATGTGAGGCGTTATGCATCAATTAATGTCATCAATGTCATTGTTGTTGATCCACCAGATGAGGCTCACTTAGGGGACTCATATGAAGAGGTTCCTGATCTAGAATTTGTACATACAGACACAAATGTAGAAGTTGTGCATACATGAAATCAAAGGCTTACCCAGAATCTAGGAAATCCTTCAAATAACTCACTTCACCCTCTCTGAAAAAGTGCTAACAAGGGGAAAGGAAAGAATCAGGTTACATACCCTTCCTCTGGATAAGGAAAATCTCTCTCACTAGAGCAATGGTTTGCGCAGCAGGAGGAAGAAATGAAGGAATTAAGAAGGATGAATGCAGAACTATTTCAGGGTAGTCTTCCTCTTAAGTGTGCTGGAGTCAGTCATCCAAGGGAGTTTGTTGTATTTACTGAGATTGATCAATAATATCCTCCTCTATTATTACACCCTCATAGGTCTAATCCTACGGGTCAAGTGAAACAACAATTGGTGGTCCTACCATCAGTTGCAGCACCAACCACCACATTTGTTCTAGCTCCAATTATTGCACCTGCCCAAGTCCAAGTTCAACCAGATGTTTCTCAAAAGCTAATAACTACCATTGAGTCATTAATATCTCGGTTAGAGACTATGGAAGGGAAGTGTGCGCTGGTTCAACTATAAAAGAGAGCTTACCCTAAATGGGTATATTCAATCTCTCCCCCATCATATTTCGGGAACCCTATATTCCCTATTTTCAATGGATCAGGCGATCCTGAATATAATTTAACGCATTACGCATCTTGTTGCGATTCTATGATGGGAACTCTGGAACAGAAAGAAGTAGTGAAACTCGGATGCTTTGTGAGAACCTTGCAAGTACCAGCTTTTGTTTGGTATACAAGCTTGCAATCCCAGTCAATTACCAGATGGGAGGATCTTCACCAAAAATTCCTTCTCCAATTCAGCTCAATGTTGCCAAAGACAATAGTTTTTTTATCTTAAATACTGTAAGCAAAGGGAGAATGAAAGGGTCTCAGATTTCATGGCTCCCTGGAAGGGATTAACATATTCCCTTAGCTTAGCACTCCCTCAAGAAGAACTACTGCCAATCTATGTGGCAAATTTCTGTGATGAGTTGCATACACTGCTGATCCCTGTGAAATAAATAGGCGGGTTTCGAGACCTTACTTCAATCGCTCAACATATTGAATATTCTCTTATACATACTAAGGATAAATCTCGTGTAATTCCATCAGCTCCAAGACGGAGAGTGGGTAAAGCAGAAACTGATATAGTTATGCTTAAACAAGCACTTGTACCTGCTTCTACTTCAAAACCTTCATATTCTCAAAGGGCTCCACCTCCTGAGCGCCAACAACAGAGGTTGTTTAATTAAGATAATCAAAGATATCAAAGACAAAAATACTTTAAGGATTTGAAAAGCAAAGTTTACTCTTTCCGAAATGAACAAGTTCCTGGTTATTTCATTTTGGCTCTGGAAAATAATTTGGTTCAATAGACAATGCCCAAGAGGCCAAACAAGGAAGGAGATGAAGATCGTCCCAACTATTGCTTGTTTCATAAAATGTTGGGGAATCCCATTCAGGGGTGTTTTGTATTCAAATACCTCCCGTAAAAAATGTTCGATTGTGGACAAGTAAAATTAAAAGGCTCTTCAGCCTATATAGCATGTGTTACTGCTACAGTTCCAGAAGAGGAAGGCGAGTGGCAAGAAGTCAAAAACAAAAATGCACAGAAATATGATGATTGGATGGTCAGAAAGATGAACAACCAAACTCATTCCATTTTGTGAACACAATTGAAGAAACCAATTGTGACTTCTGCCATGAATGCCGCAGAAAAACCCTCTTCATCAGAGGAAAAATCATCAAAGAAACGACATGATTCAAAGAAAGAAAAATAATCAGAAGAAGATGAGTATGTGTCAAAGACTAAGCTGTCTTTGACTCTGGAAGATTTCATGCCATCTACTTTGAAGCCACGGGCACTGCCCCACCAAACGGTATAACCTAAATTGGCTAGTCAGGTAGATTCTTCATCGGATGAAGAGTTAATATTTGGTTCTGTATATATGATTCACTTAACAGATCCTTATGCCAATGACAGTTTTGATTTCGATGAGCCTGAATTCTATGTATCAAACAGAGGAATTAGAGGAAGTTCTAGGGTTCTGGGATACAAAGGAAGATTTGGATATCCCAGAATCCGTTATTCTAATTCTACCCCTGCTAGAACTGTGTATGCAGCAGAAACTTGTGGTAGAGCCCTTCAGCGATCTCAGCAAGAACAAGCATGGTCTTCCACCAATAGAAAATTCAGTCCTGGCACAGTTATTCTGGAGGATCGGTTGGGGGTTCCACCTTCATCCTCTCAACAAATAAATGGATCTAATCAGTCTAATCTACCAAAACCAGGAATATTTCCAACTCCTATCCCGATACAAGATGCATCAAATTCAAAGGCATCAACATACAAGGCACCTGCTAAACCACATGTTTCTGTTGAGAAACGCAGACCTCTGGATCAAAAGTATGATGTATTTAAACAAATGGCCCATGTACCGGCCGTGTTATCAATTCTGTATGCTTTGAATCTATTAAAAGATCTTCGGGAGGCACTCATCGAGGCTTTGTCAAGTCCTCAGGAGTTTGAAACTGAAATTGCTGCAGCTGAAGTCTACCATATAGAGAATAATCATGAAGAATGCCATGCAGTAATATCATTTACTAATGAAGATGAATATGATGTCATGCATTGACATATTAGACCTTTGTACTTATCTGGCAAGGTCAATGGTGAAGAAATCTGAATATCTTTCATTTCTAATGGTTCAGGAGTCAACCTCATGCCCATTCGTACACTTCGTCGATTGGGCCTCATGGAATCTGATTTATCTCCTTCAACTATGATGTTACAAGGATATGATAAAAATGAACAAGAACCACCGGGCTAAATTACACTCAGAAATCAGTTTGGAGATCTTGTGTCCAATTCATATTTCATGGTTGTTGATCAAGACTCATCCTTCAACATCTTTTTGGAAGACCCTGGCTACATCAACAAGCGACTATCCCTTAATCATACCATCAATGTCTCAAATATTGTTTTGATGGTCAAGTTGGGACATTGTATGGGGATAAGGCCCCATTCAAAACATGTGAATCTCAATACATTTAGGAGGAATTCTATCACATGAAGGGAAGGGATAAATCCACAACAAAAGATATTACCAAGGTTAATGCTCTATATGGTTTGGAAAAAAGATTCCAGTAAATCCATTTTCACATGTGAGTACAGATTATGTGTTGCCTATCAGTCAAATTGAAAATATATACCCAAATCAAAATAATCCTATGGAAAGATCCATAATGTCAATTATGGAAATCGAGCCATAGAACATGGATTAAAGTGGTGATCCACCTTGTAATGATGAAATCTCAAATGGAGATGTCTTCATTTCATCTACTGAAATCTGGCAAGTCTATAATTTTCCAACCAGGCCAGAAGAATTTATAGCAATGCCATAGGTGAACAATGATGTCGATTCTCAATCCACCATCTCCTCTTTATTATCCATGGAAGACCTTTCATCATCAGTTGGGTCACAAATGGAATCATCTACTTCAAGATGTTCAAATTTTAACATCTCTCTTAATCATGGAAATTATAATTCATCATCTACTATGCAAGTATAAATAGAAGAAGTAACACATATTGAAGAAGAAGAAGAGGAAGATCTCAGAGATTCTCCTCCCGCATTTGAAGAGGGTATCTCTACCACTGTGGATGAACTCAGAGAAATCAATCTGGGTACAAAAGAAGATCCACGCCCCACTTTAATCAGTGTGGCCATGACTCTTGAAGAACAAGAGATGTATATTTCCTTCTTAAAGAAAAATCGAGATGTATTTGCTTAGAACTATACAGAGATGTCAGGGCATGATCATGATGTTGCCACTCATCGTTTGGGTTTTCCAGAAGAACATCGAGGATTCAAACAAGCTACTAGAAGAACACACCCAACCTATGCTTCTAAAATTGAGGGTGAAGTGGATAAGCTTATCAAAGCTAACATCATCAGAGAAGTTAAATATCCCAAGTGGTTGGATAATATTGTCCCAGTGAAAAAAAAGAATGGGAAAATTAGAGTTTACATTGATTTCAGAGATCTTAATCAGCATTTTCCTAAGGATGATTTTCCAGTTCCGATTACAGAACTTTTAATCGATGCAACAGCTGGCTATGAAGCACTTTCCTTCATGGATGGATATTACATATATAATCAAATCCGAATGGCTCCAGAAGATAAGGAATCTACAGCTTTCGGAGCCTCTCAGGGTGTGTTTTTCTATCTAGTAATGCCCTTTGGCCTGAAGAATGTAGGCGCAACATATCAGCG
The DNA here is from genome assembly GCA_963277665.1 of Viscum album. Taxonomy (NCBI): domain Eukaryota; kingdom Viridiplantae; phylum Streptophyta; class Magnoliopsida; order Santalales; family Viscaceae; genus Viscum; species Viscum album. The sequence goes on from OY728157.1 coordinate 1,321,180,532, forward strand.
TGCCATGAATCGTATCTTCAAACCCTTTCTGGGAAAGTTTGTTGAATGTTATGTGGATGATTTGGTGGTCAAATCCAAACAATGTCATAATCACTTGGCTGATTTGGAAGTCATATCCCACAAGATTCGACAACATAATTTGAATATAAACCCCTTAAAATGTGCTTTTGGGGTAACCTCAGGAAAATTTCTCGGCTTTGTTGTACGCCATCGTGGTATGGAATTCGATCCCGAGAAGACCAAGTCAATCTGTGGTATGTCACCTCCTCAAAATTTAAAATAATTGAGAGGACTTCAAGGACACTTATCAAATATTCGGCGTTTCATTGCCAATTTGGCAGGCTAAAGTTTACCCTTTACCAAATTGATGAAGAAGGGAGTCACTTACCAGTGGACTGAAGAATGACAAGAAGCATTCGATATTCTCGAGAAATACCTCTTGATTCCACCGGTACTTATGCAACCTGTTGAAGGAAGACTACTTATCCTCTATGTGACAGCTCTAGAGTGATCATTGGGTGCCTTTCTTGCTCAGAAGAATGATGTTGGGAATGAAAATAGCCTCTACTATCTCAGTCGAACTATTCTTGAAGCATAAACCCGATATTAAAGTATTGAGAAGTGTTGCCTGGAATTAATCTTTGTAGTTCAGAAGTTGAGACACTACCTGCAACATCACTAGGTCTAATTGGTATCTCGCAATAACCCGCTCAAATTCATCCTTAGTCGTCCAATGCTTACAGGACGTCTGGCAAGGTGGGAAGTTATCTTGAAGCAGTTTGATATTCAATATGTGTCTCAAAAGGCAATAAAAGGCCAATATCTAGCTGATTTCTTATATAAACACCCTTATGTGGAATATAAATCTTCATATATTGAACTCCCTGATGAGGAAGTATTCTCTATTCAAGAAAGTCCTCAGGCATGGGAAATGTGCTTTGATGGTGCTTCCAGAAGTCCAACAGGGAGGAAAATGGAAAATCCTAAATTCAAGAAGGTTGGTTTAGGAATTGTACACATTTCCCAGGAAAAGGCATTGCTACCTTATTCCTTTTCATTATTGGGAGGTGGTACAAATAATGAAGCATAATACCAAGCTCTCGTCGCAGGCTTAGAATTGGCGCTTCAAGCACAAGTGAGTCACTTAAAGGTGAAAGGTGATTCAGACCTGGTAATCAAACAAGTCAATAGGGATTATTCCATCAGAAAAGAAGAACTAATCCCTTTGTATGATTACATCAGAGAGTTAATGGTGGAATTTCCTTTCGAACCGATATTTTCTTATGTCCCAAAATCACAGAATTCCCAAGCTGATGCACTGGACAATATAGCCATAGCTCCGGAAGATCCAAATCGGGATAAGACAACCATCAGTATTTCCCACCGTCATACAATTTCACCTTATGTTCATATCAGAATAGAGGAAATGAATGAAATTAGTCCCATTCTTGAACCATATGTTCATACTATAGGATGAATGACACCTATCAGGGAATACCTTAAAAATGGAACACTTCCACCTGATAGAGTCGGGAAAGAACAAATCCAATGATGTGTGGTCAATTTTACTCTTTATGATAGCCCTAATAACCTAGAGAAAATTCTCTACAAGCATGGTTTTGATGAAGTTCTCTTCAGATGCATTGATGGTGAAGAGACAATGGTTGTCATGAAAGAAGTGCATGCAAGAGTCTGTGGTGCCCACAAGTCTGGACATAGACAGTCTGATCAATTTGAAGGCTTGGATACTTTTGGCCTTTAATAATACAAGATTGTGTTGATTTCACAAAGAAGTGTCATTCATGCCAAGTATATGCCAACTTCATTCATCAACGTCTAAAGTTTCTTCATACAACTAATTAATCGTGGCCATTTTCCACATGGGTAATGGATGTGGTGGGACCTTACCCTTTAGCTACAACCAAGCAGCTTAAGTATATTCTTTTTGCTACTGATTTCTTTTCCAAATGGGAAGAGGCAATACCTCTCAAGGAAGTCAGTTCTAAATGCATCGTTAGCTTCATCAAGTCTAACATCATTACCAGATTTGGTGTCCCTCATACCATATTTATGGAGAAGGAACCAACTTCTGTTCATCCAAGGTGAAGAAGTAGTATCAAGAATACAACATCAAATCCAATCATTCATATCAGTATCATACAGTGGCCAATTTCCAAATAGAAGCCTTCAACAAGACTCTATCAAATATACTGCAAAATATGGTGGATAAAGATAAGAAGTCATGTCCTGATAAACTATTTCATGCTTTATTGGCTTATCGAACCACCACCCGCACTGCAACATGGTCAACTTCATATTCATTGGTATATGGAACAGAAGCAATATTTCCAACTGAGGTTCAACTACCCTTGCTCAGTGTATCCATTTGTGATCAGTCATCCATAGATGAACAATCTAAAAAACGATTGAATGAATTGGAAGGGTTATATGAGAAAAGATTGCGCACCCTGCACCACTTGGAAGTCTATCATAATAGAATAGCACGAGCTTTTAACAAAAAAGTTCGTCTTCATTCATTCTTTCAAGGAGAATTGGTATTAGTTCTATGAAATCCAATGATACCAGGAAAGAAACCTCCCCAGCTTAAACCAAAATGAGAAGGAACTTATTCAATACATAAGTTCTACTCCAATGGAGCTTATTCTTTAATCTCAATGGATGGAGAACTCATCACTACTCCATCCAATGCCAGATTTCTGAAGAAGTATTTTGTATAAACACAAAATACCTTGTTGCGGTCCATACATATGACCGTAAACTATTTGTATTACATTCATCCCACATGACGTTAAACTGTGACGTCATAACTACATGATGCTAAAATGTACAGAAGTCCCTTACGTCCAGCAAGTCATTAAACTACATAATATACGGTCCATGCATATGACCCTAAAATATTTTCAAGTCCCTTACGTCCAGCAAGACGTTAAACTGCATCATCCACAGTCCATGCATATGACTCTAAACTATTTTCATTTCTTTCATCCCACATGACGTTAAACTGCATAACCAGTGGTCCATGCATATAACCTTAAACTATTCGCACTTTCTTCCAATGTGACGCTAAACTGTATCAACCCTTTTTCGTCCTACATGTCGTTAAACTATGAAAAAGTCCCTAATATGTCCAGAATGATGTTAAAATTTGTTCCCTTTTGTCCTTACTGCATGACATTAAACTGCACAGTTCTCTTTCTTCCAACATGACGTTAAACTATATTGTCCCCATCGTCCTAGCTACATGACGCTAAAATGTACAATATTCCTTTAATATGTCCTACATGACATTAAACTATACCTTGTCCATGCTACATGACATTAAACTGTGCAGCACTAATAGTCCTAACTGCAAGACTTTAAACTGCATAGTCCCCTTCATATGTCCTACATGACATTAAATAGTGTATCGTTAGGGTTGTTGCTAACTCATGTTTCTCACACCGAGTATGACTCACATGAGCTTAGAGAAAACCTCAACCATAACACTCTCTCTGGGATATTAACCGTGTGTAAGTACCAACACTATTTTCTAGGTCATTGTCCGCAATAACAACTTGATCACAAATTTATTCTTTAATTGAACTATGCGGATTTTGATCCTTGCCTTCTAGGCTGGGTACATAGGCAACCTCGTGAGGTTCAATCCCAAAACCAATTTTTTCACATCGATTCACCTCCATCTCATAAGATGTTGATTCGTGAAACCACCCCCAGAATCAATATCATTACATTGGTTGACCTTTGTCCTTATTATATGATGTTAAACTATACAACATTTCCGTCCTGTATAACAATAAACTACAATATTCTTTGATACCCTCACCTAAGAAGGAATCATTATTTATATTGATTTTCAATCATGTTTCAAACAAAAAAAATTATGTGCATACATGGAAATACCTGAACCTTTTATCTTGGGTTAAACCATCATTGCACTAAAGTCCCCTTTCACCCTTCACATGTACGAACCAAATTTGTACAGAGGGTATTTCTAGAACTACATGGGCTTGATTACCATCTTTATGGGATACATATGAATGTTCGAGTGTCTCTCTAATCCAGCCCCAATTCTTTTGAGCCTAACCCCATATTCCACTTTTAGTCCCTTGGCTGAAAAGTCCCCATGAAAACACACACTGTGTATTTTTTATAATTGTCTGAGATCTATGACCCTAAATTAAGATCTCCAATCCTTTTGTCCCGCACAACGTTAAAATGTAGTTCAATAACTATGTATGGCTTGATTCCCATCCATATGGGATACGTAGTAAAGTACAACATTTCAATTCAGGTTCCAACCACAACATGATTATGGTTAGTATTGATCTGTGTATCTCTGCATACATTGGACAATACCCATATTTATGTGTCATAATCCTATACTTAAATATTTTCAGATCTTCATAACCCTTTTTTTAACTTCTAATCACAGAAGGCCTGAAATTCTGAGAGTTCATTTGCCTGACCATGCATCACATGCCCTTAGGTGGACTTGCATAAACAGTCTACATAACCGACCTGTCAGCCAAAAGATGCTATTATTTGACTATGCAGTCAATGACCTTAGGTGGCCCTGCATAATTCAATTCCATAATGGGTTTGTTAAATAGTGGTAACTTCATTCTTGGGAGGAAAACTTCTTTTGTCTTTATTTGTCTTTATAATATTTAGGGATACACAAAAATATCCACCCTTAACATATTTGTCCCATATCATTTTTGATGATCTGAAAGTATTCAAGTCAATGGTTTATATTCTCCTTCCCTACGTTTGGGTCAGACCTTCGTAGGAGTGATATCCATCCAATTCTTCGATAATCTTGTTTGGAAATATCTTCTCCATATTCAAGTACCTCTTTCTATATAGCAAACTCTATACTTTTGAAAAGTTTAATCCCCATAAACTTTAAATGGCTTCTTAGCAAAAGAGAAGTAAATTTCTAAGAGTTCTTTTTCCTGACTATAAAGCATGTGCCCTTAGGTTTCCTTGCATAAGTAGTCTACATAACGGACCTGTCATCCAAAAGATGCTATTTATTTGACTATACAGCCAATGCCCTTAGGTGGCCCTGTATAATTAAACCCCCTAATGGGTTTGTTAAATAATGGTAACTTCATTCTTGGGAACTACTTATTCTAATTCCTTTTATCTCTTTTACATATCATTCCTCAGATTCAAATTTTCTTAAGTCTTAGTTTACATATTTTCCCTCATACTTGAGTATGGTAATATGTTTTCAGATAAATTTTCAAGGAATTGAGTAAATTCTAATTCATTCGGTCAAATATATTTTGACATTAAACCTTAGCCTCTTTATGTACGACATGCATGACTTTAATCTTCCCACAAAAGACAAGGGAACTCTGAATAAAAGTAATGTTCCAGCTCACTAAACATACACTTTTATGATTTAGGTAATATTGAGCAATTAAAAGATTCAAAGTTTGTAGGGTTATTTATATTAATCCTAGTAAAAATCAAACTATGCTTACTAGGCCCATTGGCTTAGGTAAAATCTAAAGAAGGTAGCAAGAAAATACGTGCACAAGTGATTGAAGATTAAAGAATTCTTTCCATTTGATTCACAAGAATTAGAAGGACATCCACAAATTGGAGTCTCTTCTCTTTTCTAAGAAATTACAAGAGGCTGTCAAAATTATTCTTCACTTGATGAACAGTATCCCGAGCTTCATCAGCAGCTACTTGAAGCTCATGCACTCGACCAACTTCACTCTTTTCATCCTGATGGAGTGCTTTCTTGGCATCCGTAATGGCCTTCATACCATTCGTTTGAGCTCCCTCCAGTGAATTATTGAGTTTGTAAAGTTCCCCAGTAACAGCGTCTAACTGTTGCTGAAGGTGCATCTGCTGGACGACTTTATCTTTGATCTTATGCTTCAGATCATTCATCTTGGCAGCATAGTCAGCCTCAGCTCGGGATACCGCAACCTCAAATTCGCCGATGTTGACAGACAGTTTCACCCTGGCCAGATCTTTGCGACACTTTTGCTCCTGCTCCCTCCTGAAAATGATATGTTTCACCGCGGCATGGACCTTTTCATATCCAAAACAACCAAGTCCCAGCATGACGAACATGGTTGAAAATCGAGGGATCTTCAATGATATCTCTTCTAAAGGAACCTCAGATATGATTTTCCATATGTTGTTCCATGCCATGTGTTGTGAAAAGCTAAGCACCTTAAGCACCTCTGGGTCTGATTCAACATCATCAACACAGGGGGCATGTAATCTGGGATTAATGCAGTTAAGTAAGTTCCCTGTTCTGCTCCTTCCCCCCTAACCCTGGTTGCATAGCCTTCTACTACTGTTTGGGCAAAATTTGAGACTTCACCTCTAGATCTAGCCATTAAAGTTGATAGCCTTGTTTGATCAATTAAAAGTATGGATAGTTTCATAGAACAATGAAAGTTGGTTGTCTATCTTGAAAAATCAGTACAATCATTACCTAACAGTAGATCAACAGCTTGAGAAGACTCCTCCCCATCTTTCCCAGTTTCAACAGGATCTTCAAGATGGGTCTCATGAGTGTTTACTGGGTTCAACTCCACTTAAGCTAATGTTTCGGCAATGGTAGGGTTGACATCAATGTCCACACCCTCTTCAGTCATTGGCAGTTCAGCAGCTTCTTGGGATGGAACTGCATATTACTTTCAGTAATTCTTTAATGTTTAAATTATAAGAAAATTTACTAGAAAAAGGATAACACTCATGCCCAAGGTCTTCGAAATCACATGATAACTTGGCATTATCATAAAATTCTTCAAAAGACATGCCACGATTCATCATTTCATCCAATGATATTTCAGAATCCTGGTTAGTCTCACCAGTGGGAGAATTTGATGTGTCCTCTTGGGGACCCTCATTCTACGGCCCCTGACCCTTGAAAAATTCTTTAGGAAGGATGGAGGATTCAATTGTTGTGACCGTCAATGATTCTGGTGCAGGTTTTTCTCTACTTGTAGCAGCAGCAGCAGGAGTATTAGAAATAGATATTGGATCTTTTTCAGAAGCAGTCACGTCAGCATGAATTTGTGTTTGTTCCACAGCACCCTCTGTGGTCCTCAAAGGAGGATCAGTCCTTTCCCTCAGAGGGGAAATTGAAGAAGCCCCTTAAATCACAAGGAAAATGAGCAATCATTTTCATGGTTTAAAATTCATGATTATCAGAAGGACTTACCACTACTAATAAAGCGTTTAGCGGTGGAATTCCTCCTTCATCACCTTTCCCCTTATGGCTTTCCAGGAGTATCAGCAGTCTCCGTTATTGGAACTTGAATTGGAGAATGGAAGGCCATGTCCAACTCCTCATTCATGGCATACTGGACTGGAGATATCTCACCCAATTCGTGAGGAGATTCATCATCAGCCCCAATGGCAGTACCCCAGGGCTATATTGTGGAGAAGGAACCTTAGTAGTTCCTTTCTTTTCAATCTGGGAGATGAAAAAAATAACTTCCTTAAGTAAACAAGCTTTGAATGGAATCAAGTTGCAAAGAAAATAAGGAAAGAAAACTTACATCTTCAGGAGCCACATAATCATGCCACTCATCATCTCCAGAACCACCAACCCCCTTAGTGGCGCCATGATCAATCATTTACTTCACCCACCTGGTGACAGGAATGGACTCATCAGTGGCATATATGAGCGTTTCCATCTCTCTGATGTAAGCCCGCACTTCATTGGGGTTATCCTCGTATTGGATAGCTGTAGAAGCCACAAGATTCCTTATTATAGGGAGTCAGATACCCTCACACAAATCCATCGAGGTAGTCTCAGTACCACAATATAGACTTTGCCATGTATGGCTAGCCTCTGGTCGTAGATATTCAGTGCATGTACCAGAAGGCTGCGAGGAAGGTCCTACAATCTTCGAGTTCAATTTCTTCCCATCTCTTGCACCTATTGATATAGAATAAGAAAATAAGACTTATTTCTTTATAAAGTGATAGTGATTAAATTACCACAATGAAGTAACTCACCAGGAGTTGATGGAGTAGGTCTTTTTATTCTAACTAGAGGATTATATCGGGCACGAGGCTGCTTTTCCATTTGTTGTGCCCCATCATCCCCATCTTGGGAATCCGGTGAGCCAGTCCTTGATGAGGAATATGGCGAATCGACTTCAGGTGGTGAAGCATCACCTTCATGAGGAAGGGTTCCTTTCTTTACCATCCTCTTCCTTTTCCCCACCTGATAAACTGGGTGATTCAGCACCCCTTTATGGTATGATTCTATCTGGTGCTCGGCATACCATGTTGTCAAGTTATGTGCCGCTTTCTCAACTGGTAGATCAAATACCACCCCAGTCTTCTCCCTTGACGTCAGCAGCCACAGTTTCCAAGAAACCATCATATGTTTCTCTAACCTAACATGTACTGGGGGAGATATAGAAATTTGTTGTAGACACATGAATTGATGTGAAAATCTATACGGAGCATAGGCCTCACATATAATTTCTCCGTCAATCCTGGCAACTAGCACACCATCTCTTCAAGCTATCATGTATGCCTTCAAATCCAAGTGGGATGTTCCATCATCAAAAAACCGCCTGGTTGGATGATTTCCATAGGGAAAGAAGTTGAATTCATTAAACATGCTCAGCCTCACATTCATGTCATATGCATTAATATCTAATGGAGAAACTCTAGAGAATGTTTGCGCTGATGGCCTGAAAGAACTTCCAGGAATTTGTACTCCATTCTGTACATTTTAAGTCCTGAAGTGAGTGGCGATCCATCCCCATAAAACTTGGAATGGTACCACTATTCTTAAAGGAGATTTACCCATGAAGACATTAAGTAAACTCCTATGAATCTTTGCTTAAATGGGGGTATCCAACCCAACCATTTTTCCCTCAGCCAACTTTTCCGCAATGAAGAAGGTCCCTGGCCTAATGCCTCCCTTCGAATCCCTGACTGGAAAGAGATAAACACTGAGACAAAAATCCAAGAAGCCCACCAGACGAGTATTCTTTGGGATCCTTTGATTCACCTTATATCCCCATTTATCAAACTCTCCTGTATCTAGAGTTGTCGGGAATGTGCCAGGAGCACCCCTCTTCTCAAGTTTTGGGTAGGTGGTAGGACGGGTGGGCCTCTTATCCTTGGATTTCTTTTTCTTGGATCTTTTCTCCTTCGACTCCTTCTCCTTTGGCTCCTTCTCTTTCTTCTCAATAAGAAATATATTCATCCACTCCTCCGGATGAATATATTTTCTAGAATGAGTTAAGGAGGTCTCTGAACTCTTGATCTTGTGGAAGATTTTAAATAATTCCCAAGCCAAAGCAGGAGTCCTCTCTGAATCATTTCAAGTCACCTTGGGATGAATGAATTCATCATACATGTCACCCAAAATTGGAACCCCAGAGATCCTGTGGACATCCGAAAGACTGATTCCTACTTCTCCATGAGTCAGATGGAATGATTTGGTTTCTGGGCTCGAGTTGCTGAGTATCTCCAGCATGAAGTTATCATGTCTGTAAACATATGTTTTCCCAACCCAGACAGCTTTGTATATCGCAACTCCTTTCAAATCTTCGACAAACTCTACACAGGTTTGTCATACCTAGTATGCCCACATCCAAGCTGGCTTCACACCTCCCCCAGGATGGAAGTCCCATCTTTTCTTACAGCATTTGGATTGATCCATCTGAGCATTTCGGATGATTGAAAGATGACAATGTGGTTCCAGCTCAGGCTTATGAGGTTTCAGATCTGGCGTACAAGGGCTATGATGCATCATGTGGGCCTTCTCCACTGTTCCAGCTTTTATAAATCCTCCTCCAAATGAGATATTCCTTGAAGAAAAATTGGTGTAATTCTGACACTAATAAAGTGGGAGATAGTTCTTTGCTTTTGGAATAGTGACTTCTCGCAGATTACCATAATCGTACAATGGCAGATAACTGATTTGTGGGAAATCAAAGTGTTATTTCTTCAGATACATAGCCAGATCCCGGATGGTGCTACCGTAGATGGTATAATAATCGTGGCCAACGATGTCCATCATATCATCAAGACATTTTATTTCCAATTCATCAGCCATTCTGATTCTCTTGGGAGCCATTGAATCTGCACAAAGGTTGAATAAATTAACTCTTAAATGGGTTTAATTTTCATAAAATTTGTGAAGGAAATCAGAAAAAATGGCAAAGGCATTACAGAGCGCATGTCTAAACTTGGTGCGCAATTGTGGATGTGTCGTGCAAGAATAATGTGCCGCGCAATAATTTGGCATGCAAGTATCACCGAGCAGGTCCAGATACCTTGAAAGCAGCGCGACAACAAAGGAAAAGCGGAAAAGAGAGAAACTTGCGTGTCAGAGATGACCTGCTTGGCGAGAGCTCAAAAATCCAATGTTTGGTGCAATGCGCGACAAATGAGTGCATATATATAGGCCAGGCCAGCCACCTGCGCGCCTACATCCAGCGCGCTCCAGCCCTGTGCGACTTGCACCTGCATGATAACAGTTGCGCGGTGAACACCTGCACGCCTCTTTCCCTTTGGTTTTCTTCTTTTCCTCAGAGTCACATCTTTATTCTTTCGGATCCAACTCTGAGGGGGGGACTTTTGTTGATGCTCCTTTTCATCACATTTTTTAAAGGAATGTAAAGGGAAATGACTTATCAAAAATTGATTCATCCTTTGAAGAAAAAATCAAAAATCGACAAAGGCATGAACAAGGCATCAAATGCACATGCACCACGCAAGTTCCCTTACTGTCGTGCATGTACACTTGCGCGCCGCCTAATGGTCCTGCATGTGACTTGTGATGCCTCTTTGAAAACCGCCTAGGGTCTTCAGCAGCCTATAAATAGAACCTGTGGGCCCCCCATTTCTAGAGGAATATTTCCATAATTCAGATATAGAGCTCTGAATGCCCATGTATCTTTTAAAGACTTACAAACACTTGTAAGGTAATTCTTTACCTAGAATGGAAGGTCTAGACAAGAGGAATAAGGTTTAAGTGTTAGAATTCACTAACACTTGCGCGCCTAAGTGTTTTTTCCTAATGGAAAATGAACACACTTGCACGCCTCCTTACCTATTCATTAAAACTTGCATTCCACTATTCTGGAAGTACCTCTGGATGATTCTAAATGCTTTGGTCAAGAATCGCCGAAGTATTACTCTATTAGTCAAGGATCACGCAAGTACCCATGTGCCGCGCAAGTATACCTGTGCGGCTAGGACTTGTGCGCCCACACAGTACTTGCGCGACCCCTCTGGAATTGTGCGCCCTTCTACTTTTGGGTGTCCTTTATGCCTATTTAACCCCTCTTATGCCATTCCACATATCCTATTCAAGATTCGGTCATCAAGACACTCTTCAAAGCCATTTATGGCATGTTTTCTTGATTGACATCCTTATTTGAAAGGAATTCCGTGGAAAATCTCTCAAAACCTAGTGATTTACACATATTTATGTCACTAAAGTTAGAGAGTTCATTCATTCAACCTCATCCTTTAAGATAAGAGAATACTTAACCTAGGCCTCCTTTTCAGGAGTAAGCCCCAGTCCAAATTCTCGTTAATATGGGAATCCCCCTTAGGAGTAGGCCCCAAGTCCTCATTAATATGGGCATCATTTTCAAGAGTAATCCCCAAGTCCCCTAATCTGGGCATCCTCCTCAGGAGTAGGCCGAAGTCTCAAATTTTGGCATCCTTTTTAGGAGTAATCCCCAAGTCCCTTAATTCTAAAATTCCCTTAACATGGGCCTCCTTTTTAGGAGTAAGCCCCAGTCTTAATTTCTCTCAACCAGTCATAATTCCTTTTTGATCTGGGCATCCTTCTCAGGAGTAAAACCCAATCAAAAGTCCCCTCCTAACTTGGGCATCTTCTTTAGGAGTAAGCCCCAAGATTAGAGTATCCATATCTCCATGAAGCACATATACCTTTATGGACCCTGTTCATGGATTTTATCCTTGATGTAAATCTTAATCCTCATCTATTTGGGTAGTTATACATACATAAGGCCCACGTCATTGCATGGCACAATTGTCTAGTTTCACCCATACCTCTTGTTTCTCACACCTAGCATGACTCACCTGAGCTTAGAGTGTAAAATTATTCATAAAATTTTTCATTGAGCCATCAATCATGCCTAAAAATCATACTCCTTTACTCAAACTACATGGGTTTTGATTCATTTTCAAAAAACAAAGGATACGTACGTAGCCCATCTGCGGGTACAATCCAAACTCTGAAATAATCATGTCCTTTTGAATGACAATAAACTTCCAGTGCCCCACTAAGTTTCTTTAAAACCAGTATGGTCATCATAATGACCAAGATACATTTATGTATTGAAGGATACCATTGACTAAGAATCTCTAACAAATACAGATGATTCTCTATCGATGAAGAACCTCGAATACATATAAAAGATTCCATAAATTTCCTACATACAAATCATTGATTGTCAAATCAAAAGGAAATATCATTTTATACTTGGTAATGTAATAAGGATTCACGAACATAACTTAAATCAACAAAGAGAGTCCCTGAGTAGACAATAATTCCCATCAAAAAGGTGTGATGAGTCTGACCTCCCATCCTCTCGACCAATGAAAATTCTTAAGCCTCATCAGTCCACAAATAATGGGCACCTACCTTTGGAAAGTAGGTCCAAATAGATATGGAATCATTTGATGTTTCCAGTTCTACAAATAAACCCGTTAGAAACCTCTTGGAATGTTTGAATCTTAAATTAATGATATCATCCCCAATTCCAGAGGAAACAATTACCCAAACATTATTCGAACACATGGAGGAGGAAATTATAAACCCTAGTCTTGAGGGTTCTCAGATCGAGAGAGAGAAAATGGGATAGATATGCAGGATAACCATGGATTTTTTTAAATCATGGGTTTCAACATATTGTCATAAATCCTCATGAAAAAAGAATATACTTCTCCTAAGGGTGAAGTTAATGATAGTTTAAGAACTCATATATGGGATATTTTATTTCAGGCCAACTAGGCCACATACTTCCTAGTCAAATGGTAGTATTATTTAGGTAATTGGATCACTATATGAGAGATATATGCAATTCCAACTGGGGTGTGAACTGCATAGTCAGGAAAATGATCCTTCAGGTATCATAAATTTTGTCACTAGGAACCAAAGGTAGATTATGAAGATCTAAAAGTGCCCAAGACTAAGAGTAATAATTCAGGGGAAATTTTTTTTGAGCATTAAATAAGTTTCTAGACTGACATTGGTCATGATTTTGGATTCTCTTTCATAGATTTGACTCATATTTAGCTGGGGGACATCTCTTATTTCCTTAGCAGGCTCTATAAAGAGAGGACCCAAAATAAAAGATTTGGCGTGGATTTTTTTTAATTGTTTGCAGGATGAAATTACTTTTTCATTTAACCTATAGTTGGGACTAGGATCTAATTCCTAGTATTCACTATGTATCTTAATGGGATGAGAATAAATCCAATCATAGTTGTCTGTGTACCATGCATTTTGATGTCATGTGACAAGGACATTAGCTATCTAGTTTAATTCCATGCAGTGAGAACAAAGGTGTCTTAATGTGAAGGGCAATAGGATAATGTGGATGAACTAGAGAATATGGTCCAAGCATCACTACATATCTTGTTAGATCAAGAATCAAGACACACATAGTTAAAATATATACGGGATTACATTTAACATGGTAACTAGTATTGGATCTCCTCATGTAGATCTGACTTGTATACAAGATATTAGAGTATTTTCTATGTTATGTTGTAGATCCTCCTAGGATTGAAGATTTGGGCATCACTATGTATCTCATAGGGGTGATAACCATGCCACACATTGTTCTTCAAGGAACATTAATTTAAAAATCATTCAGTAAGGATGTCTAGTGTTCCTTCTAAAGTCTTGTATCCAGGACCATTAGATCCCCTATATGAATAGTTATACCATACACATGCAGGAAACTCCTTTACCAAACATCTAAGACCACATGAGCTATGATTTGTGTGGGAAACAAGGTGTGAAGGTTTATTTGAAAGATCAAGGGAAATATAAGTGAAGGATATGGGCATGTTGATTATGTGGTGGCTGGTTTAGGAGATAGAGTCCAGGAATCACTATGTATATCATTGTGATGATAATTAAGCCATATATAGTTGTTGAATTCCCATGCAGTTTAATGTCAAAAGGTATGGATGAAGGTGAACCAACAGGAAAGGATGAAAATTTTGTGGCTAGGCCAGGGTGTATGTCCAAGGAATCACAATGTATCTTTTTAAGGTAAGAATCATGCTACACGTAGTTCTTGAAAATTTTCCATGTTCATGTTTGATCATTAAACATAGGTAGGGGATGGGAATTTTTTGTGGTCATGATTGGACCCAATATTGGAAACCTGGGCATCACCATGAATCACATTTCAATGAGAATAAAGCCACACATATTTAATAAAGATGGTTTCCCACACAAACTGGTATTTTTATATGGAGAAGGGGATTTAATATTTCCTAGAATAATTCCTGGGACCAAGCCACCAGATGGAATGAGGATCATGAAATATTTTCTAGAATAATCCCTTATATATATTTGGTTCATACATAATAAAATATGGGGATTTCTTTGTGGTTGTGGCTGGACCCAATATTGGAGATCTAGGTGTCACTACATATATTTCTAGGTAAAGAATCAATCCATACATAGTTCTTAATATGGTTCCTCGGGAAGGTATGATCCATACATAGGGATTGGTTGGTTTTTAATTGTATCTTGAATTGAGATAGAAGATCTGGGCATCAATACGTATATCCAAAGAATGAGAATAAAGCCATATGTAGTTCTTAATTTCCCATGCAGATTACCATCATGTGGTAAGGATAAATGGTGTAGTTTAATGTTATGCAGGATAAAGGGGGTTTTCATTTTAAGGTTATACAAAAAGGACAATCAATGTTGTGTATTTTAATTTCATGTAGGATTATAGGGATCTTAGTTTTAGGCCATAGAGTTTGGAATATGGGGAATAATGTCGTGCAGGATGTTGGATGCCATTAGTTCCATGTAGTTTAATGTAATTAGGTAAGAAAAAAGTGTTTTTTAGTTTTCGGTCATGTGACTAGGACCTCATGTAATGCAGTTTATCATCATGAAACAAGGAAAGTGATTCTATATAGTTTAACATCTTACAGCGTGGATGTACATTGTATTATGAAGTTTAACATCCTATAGCTAAGAAAAAATCCATGATATTACACAAAGTAACTCTTCAGAAATCTTTCATTGGTTGGACTCATAATGCACTCTCCAACCATTTAGATCAAGTAATAATATCCATTTGAGTGGACCTTGTGTATAGAGTAATATCCCCCCTACACTTTGGATCAAGATTTGGAGGCTTCTTTCCTGGGATCATTGGAGTTCTAAGGACTAATAATAATTCTCCCTAGAGGAATGAAGGAAGGAATAATTTATTGTTTAAATATCATGATATATGATTCTAATAGACTTCTAAGTGATTCAAGGTATTCAATATCTTTTCATCTAGTCGACCCAATTCATCCAATAATTTCTTTGATTTTTCATATCAGGATATCTGATCATATATGGAAACTCTGAGTGATAAAAACTGAACCTCAATTGGCAGGACTACTTCTATTATGTATACCAGTGAATATGGAGTCACTCGCATAGAAGTAAATGTTATAGTCCAGCAATCCCACAAGGAATATAAGAGCTTATTAGGAAAAGACTTATTATATTTATCTTCTGTCTTCTATATTATGTTTTACAGGTTATTTTCTAAAGCCTCTATCTGTCTGTTGTTTGTTTCATGATAGTGGGATGAATGGTTGTATTTGATATTGTACTCATGATATATCTTCTCTACCTCAGTAGAATAGAAATTGTTGCCATTTTCCACCAGTATGGTATGGGGGAAACCAAATATGGAAATGATGTTAGATTTAATGAAGCTAATGATGCTTTTGGCCCAGACTTATCTGAGAGGTATTACCTCATACCATTTAGAGAAGAAAATTTTAGTAGTAAGGATGTACTTGAATTTATTTAGAGGATATTGTCCCACAACATCCATTCCCCTTATGGAAAATGGATAAGATTATTTTCTTATATACAAAAACTCTTGGGGTGGGTGAATGAATTTGGTAAGCACTTGACAATAATAAAATTTATTAGTGAAATCTATGCTATCTTGTGTCATCATAGGCCAAAAGTTTACAAGAATTCATATTTGAATATAAATCCAATACCCTGATAGGTGGGAACCATAAGCTCCTATTTGTACTTCTTCCATAGAAGTCACAATCTATTCTCCATCGAAACACCAGATAAGTACTCCATCAAAGCCTCATTTGTAGAGGACTACCTAGAGATGTGGGTAATCATAAAGAATAAAATTTGATTTCCGCCACTGAAACTTATATCTTCTAAATCTATATAGTGGAAACATTCCATCCTAATGGTATTCCATCATGGGCATCATATATCCCATAGTAGGACCATATGGCCCGATAATGGGACTAATTTCATTGATCTCTTCGAATATGATTCGAAAAAAAGTTGAGACCATGTAACGATGGGAAATTTTAATGACTATTTCATCCCAGTTTGAATATTCTATAGATATATCTACCTTTAAAAACACATATTCATCGTAATTATATGATTGAGGAATGTAATTAAATATTTTCGTTGAGGGGAATTCTTCCATTAACCCTCATAAATGATCAAATATTGGAATTAAATCCTCTTTTGTGATGGAATAATCTTCATTGATATGCTTGATTACCAACTCTGAGTCACCCTTCACCTAAATGTGGTTCATCAATATTTGAATTTCAATTTCTAGGCATGTGGTGAGAGCCTAATATTATTACTCATTATTATTGAATCCTTCTTATAACAAAAAAGAGTATGGAAACAATTGTTTCTCTATGGAGATAAAATTAATCCCTAACCCTGTATTGTTGAGTTTAGGGTCTTCCAATCTCTTCACCTTTGAACTCATGTATGCACCATCAAAATACATTTCCCATGTTTGGGGGATTTAATGAATAGAGAATACCTTTTCATCTGTAATTTTTCATCTAATGACATCCCCTCTATATATGTATGCTTAGTGAGGAAATATTCCAAGGCCTAGCCTTTTACCACATTATAATTCACAAACTATATATATAAATACTGTAGAATAACTTACCACTATTCCTTACATCCTATCAATATAGGATGACTGATGATAAATTTTAGCAGATTATTACGAGAAACCAAGTGGACTTCTTGATGTTTCATGTACTTCCTTAGCTTCTGAACAAAAAATATTAATTTCCGGAAGCTATTTTTGATATTTGAATAATGTGTCTTATTTTCAATCATTGTTTAAATGAGATAATAAAGACTATTTTAATTCCCAACATCATTATTTTTTTTAAGAAAAGCACTCGGTAATCATTCTAGGGCCTTCACATATAGAATGAGTAGTTTTCCTTAAACATGTGGCATTAAAACTTGTGGGATCAAGAGATATTTCTTTAATTCATCAAAAGATTCCTGACAGTCATTATTCCCCTGATATTTGACCCCCTTCTTCATCTATTGAGTGAATCTTAAACACTTTCCTGGCATATTTTCTATAAAGTATTGGATGTTGGCCAAGTGTAATTGACGTCCTCTCAACTTCTTTATTTTTCAAAGAGGTGACATGCCAAGGATATATTTTGTCTTCTCATGATCAACTTTGATGTCATGATAGAATACGATGAAGTTGAGATATTTTTTTGAGGTTGCATTAAAAGAAATTTTTTAGTAGTTAATCTTTAGATAATGTTGTCGAAGCTTTCTGAAGATGGTTTATCGATCATGCACATGGTCAAAACTTTTCCATTACATGACCACTAGATCATTAATGTATCATTCAAAAAACATACCCAATAAGTTTTTGAAAATTTGGTGCTCGATGCATTTATTTTTCGTCTTGGCATTATTCAAGAAAACTGGCATTACATGATAGTAAAATAATCCTTGAATAGACCTAAGTTTTTTTTCTTCATCATCTTCAAGTGCATTAAGAATTTGGTTACACCAAGAATATCAATCCATGTTGATGAAATCTTGATAACCAATTTTTGAATTATAAAGGAGCTATGTGTTAAGTATCGAGAATCCATCTTTGGGAAAATGCTAGCTGAGACCTCTAAAATAAATAAAAACTCTAAATTTATCATTATTATTCATCCTAGGTATAGTTTGGATAGCTATTTGGGGTATTTTACCTCTGGGATAAAATATTCCTTGATGAGTTTGTCCACTTCAACATCAATTTTGAAGGCATAAGTTTGGTTCATCCTCCTGGTGACTTTCCTATATCCGTGATGATATTATAACAAACCCAAGTAATGGGTGGAGACCTCGGGGCCTAGGCCTATCATCTATGTGTAGTTCTAGAGAAACATTTCCTGATGCTACTTTAGGAATGTGTTATGTACCTCATGTTCTTTGGGAGTCATGGAGGAACTAATCAATGGGGGGGAATGTATCTTTTTTTACCCGGATTTATCTTTTTGAGTTCATCCATGGTGGTAGAGACCCCTTTCTCAAAAGATAGAGGGGAATCCCTGAGATTTTATTCTTCTTCATTTTCTTAATGCTCTACTGCTTGCACTTCTTCTTAGGGAGGAGATGTTAAAACAATTTCCTCAGATGGAATAATGGAACCTCTACTGAGACTTATAGATGAAGAAGCAATAATTTCAGGATCATTTACTAGAATGGATACTTCTTGGAGTCTTTAAAGGGAAACTAGAGACTAAGAATGGGTCCCTTCCCTTTATCCTATCTTCATGACAGTTTCTTCCAGTTCAGATGATAGAACCAAAATTTGTTGGATATTAGGAGACATAGTGGGAACATTTTCATTCATGATTTCTTTATTACTAAGAGGGATGATAATTTCTCTAGCTCCATCGGGCTCAATTGTCATTATTGACATTATAAAAGTAGCTGAATGAATGCTTGAATTTGGGACCACCACTTCAATTTGATTAATAGGTATCATGTAATCTGCACTGAGCTATTTGAAAGGGTTAGTTGGCATCATCTCTAAGCCATTGAGGGTACTTATTTGAGTAACAACATCCTCCATGGAATATTTTCCTCCTTTATGATAGATTAATGAATCAAAATACTATGAATAAAAGGATTTTAATGACGCCTTGTCACTATACAATGTTCCATTATGGACATTAATACAATATTTGAGACATTTTTTGTATGATGAAGGAATTGTTTCATGCTGATGTAACAAAGGTATTCCCAGTAAAACATTTAAATTAGTTTCTTAAATGACAATCATGAATTATTATTTTGAAACGAGATCCCCAAATTGAATTTAGAGTGTAATATCACCAAGTGTCTTCTGCTCAATATTATTATAACCCTATAACATCAGAGTTGTGGATGTCAATTGGGATTCACTAAGACACAGTAAGGGAATTTTATTGACTAAAATGAGGTTTAACCCTAATAAATTATCAATTAAGGATCATCAGATATTCATGTTATTAATTATGACAGAGATATGTAGGGGTTTGACATGTCCTTGTATAATAAAATCCTCATCCTAGTATATGAAATAGATCACTACATGTGATTATACAAGATCATTATCTACATGATATACTTCATAAGTGGAAACCTTAAATTCAAATTTCAATGGGCTTGATAAGTCCTCAATAAGTGATTCTCGGGAGTCCTTTGATAGACTCAGAGCATTCTGGATAGATAATTTGCCTAGCAGATGGACCAGTTTCATCAAGACATCATATTTATGATCTAGGGGTCTGTGCTTCCCAACATGGGTATTCTCTTTTGTAAACACTTTAGGAGACAACATTTCTATTGTTGATGGTCTATATCTAGGGGTTGGAGCTGGAGGTGCTCATGTTTATGGTTGATTAGGTTGGCTAGGTCTACCAACTCACCAAGGGGTAGTGATATTACCTCTAACCAATCTTCCAAGATGGTAATGTCAGGGAAGACCCTATCATGTTTGGAGGAAGAACTCTCTTGTTCCTGCTATAATTTTTGGAGATATTTACCATGAGTTTTAGCCACATATAAAGTTTTATTAGAGGTTTGGTTATTGTAGGGACTCATAGAAAGACCACATATTCCATTGTATCCTCAACCTTGATGAACTATTCCCCTAATTCACCAATAAATTATAGGTAAAATGGGTTCATAACCCAAATAATCATGTGATAGGGGGTCCATTAATTGAGTAAAATTAGTGGAACTGAATATCAACTCCTCCTGATAATGATTCGTCATAATGGGTCAACTCTTATTGTACCATTTGGTTGGGTGGTTCCCATGCTATTGGTACTGCAAATATGAAGTCCACTAAGGTCAAGGATAACTTTTTCCTTAAAATGAGATCTTCTTATTCTATTTTCTCTTTATCCTTTTATCTATGTCACTTTTTTAGGATTTTCCTTTAGAGTACTATTATTTTGATTAAGGTTACTTTTTTGTAGTGGAAGGGGTCGAGGGAACAATTGGATGTCCAAACTATTCTCAAAGAATATAATGATTCCACATTATAATTTTTATGAATATTCAATAACCAGACTTCTATGTACTCTTTATTTTAACTTCTTTCCACTCACTTTTATCCTCCCGATTGTTAGTAAAAACACATGCTACTTGGGATGAAATTTTTACAATTTCACCTACCCAAATTCCACCTTCTTTTATAGGAGGTATTTAAAGAAAAAACAAACCTGGATGGGATGCCCCTAAGTTTTATGGAAGGGTAAATAGTTTGATTGATCTTTTTCACCATCTTTTCTTACATTCTTTGGATTTGGAAACCTGACAAAGTTTTTTCCAACACCAAGATAAAGTAACTGGGGACTTGGTCATTTCTAAAAGAGTAGACACTATTTCTCATCACCTAAAATTGTTTCTTCCTCTGGTCTCTTTGATCATATTGATGAGACGAGAGTTACTGATGATATTTGAGAGGTGAATACCTATGGTATGGTATAAGATTTGAAGTAGGAGTGGGTATAAGATCTTTCTTAAGTGTAACTGTAGAGGCTTCTTCATTTCTAGTTCTTCTTCCCTTAGTCAGTGGAATCAATTGAGACATTTCTTTGGTATCTTTGATGGTGTTTTCCACTGGTAGAGAAATTAAGGCCAAATCCAAAAAAACTCATGTGTATTTTTCAATAATCAATGGTGTACACAACTCGTCATGGATATTTTCTACATAGATAGGAAACAAATATTATTATGGGAGTTATAGGTTTCAGTAATATGTTAGTCCTTTCCATCTAGTGATTAAATTCGGGAGACTTCTATTCTACCATTATTTTCTATTTGAATGATTGAAGACTATTGTATTATGTAGTATTGAGATAAACTAGAAGAGAAAATTATGATGGTGGTCTTTCCAACCAGTGATTGACTGAGATTTCCAACTTGGGTACCAAACAAAATTTGGCCCTTTTAGTGATTTCAGAAGACACCTGAGCTTCACCACCTCCAATTATTCATGGGTACACATCATGGGATTTCAGTGAGAAATGAAATGCGTTAAGTGCTTCTTTGGAACTCTTGAGACATTGAAAATTAGAAATGTAGGATTCCCAATGTATGCCGGTGAGGGGTAGGATCCACCAATTTCGGATAAGCCTTATTTTATGGTTGTATTAGAAAATCTCATCCTTACATAAGTTCTAATTTAGTTATTAGTGACACAACGATGTTATTTTTAATTCAAGGAATATCTCAAAAATCCCGAACCTACGAAGGTAAGGAAGCTGGATCCTGTGTATTTACAGAAACCTGTAGGAGCACTAATGGAAGCACTGCTGATATCTATCACAGATAACCTATAGGGATAAGTCTTTAAGGTTGCGCCTGGCCATATTATCATTTTTAACCCACCGAGGTAATTATTGATCTTCTATTATGGGATCCAAATATATTGGTGTTTCATATCCCACATTAAACATATGTTCCCTATCTGCTTCAGTTGTTTTTAAAAACCCACTTTTTTGAGGTTATCTAATGAGAAGTTCTAGTTAAGGGTCTTATTATGGAGATTATTTGGAAGTAATACTTCCCCATATTATCTTGGAATTGATCCTTTTCAAATCTCTCATCTATTCCTCTTTTTCAGAAAATTTTTCCACTAATGAATTGGATTAACCCTCCCTGGGTGGGAGGTGAGACATATTCTGACCCTTAACTTTTTTCCTATTAGGTTCCCTTCGAGTAGGTAAAGGGGGAATATTTGAGGGAGTTCCCAAATTTCGAGAAAGCTTCTAGTTTTAGGTACACACAACTACATTATTTGTTTCAGTGTGGACCCAATTATGAACCTAAACTTCTTCTTCTAACTCATATGATATGACCTTATGTTTTGTAGGGTCATTGATGATATCATTGATGACGTTCACAGATGCGCAATGCATCACATGTATTCTGTCAACATCTCTGCGAGATCACATTCTTTTTCTCCCTCCAAGAGACCTAGTACTCTTCTTTGTTTATTTCTTGGGATATGTATGATGGAAAATAACCCAAATGGAGTCTCCAGAGTGTTCATGAATTTTTCTTCCAATTGAATATACCTTATAACAGGATGAGATAGACTGGGATTATTTATTCCATGAAATCGTCCCTAATCAGGAGAAAAATGATTCATGCTGACAATGTGATTTCTGAGGTGAAAAATCCCCCATCCCTAAGGGTTGGGGTTATTATTGTTCTACTTTTGTAACCCTTTGCCCATAATTGAATGATTTTGAAGTTTGGTTTTAAAAATCCCCCATCCTTATGGGATGGGGTTGCTCTTGAACTATTGTTGCTGATATTACGGCAACCTTTATTCTGATTTTATGGATCTTTATTCGAATATGGGTTAGGTTCATTATTCAACACTCACTTACATCTCCTATTTTTGAAGAACATTATGCAATTTCCAAAATGTACGAAATTTGATTGATGACATCCTCTATGTAGGAGTTCTACTCGATATTAAATAATTCTTAATGCAAGGGTATCTCGACAACCTAATCTATTATAGCCTAACGTTTGGTAGAGTTGGTTGGGGTATGTTCTTGCTATACATATCCTATGTTATAAACAAATTATATTTGTTATATCCATCATGGGGCAATGAAATTTCTTGATAAAACCTTTGGAAGAATTTTTTGGTTGGGGAGAACAGTGAAATGCAATTCTCTATTCACACCCCATCTTCAAATATGAACACTATATGGGGTATCTGTGATCATTCACCAAACCTCACTAATTCCTCGAGGCATGAACATTGAAGTGCTCCTTATTATTTCTTGATCATTGGATTTTGGGAATCTAGGATAGATTCGAAGTCAATTTGGGTTTTCAACCCTTCAATTAGCTTGACACGAGTTTAATAATCATCATAGGGTAATACTTTTCTTTTAAGTAGTGAATATTATTATATATAGTGAGGAAGATGTTGTGCACACAACCTTCTACCAATAATTATAGAATGATATACTGAGGAAAGGATAAAGGCCAGAACATGACTGGTATTTCTTCATTATTCAGATTCTTCTCATGTCTAGAAAATCTTCTTCGAATTTTTTAGAGGCTTCTCTACCTATTCTGACCATAGTAGATGCTTCCTGATTGTCTTATCACAAGTAATGATATTGGATGGTATTTACACTACTATGATGGAAATAAAATTACCAAATTGAGGTTAGGATAATGACCATCATCTTAGGTTGTCATCTAGTTGAGAAAGTATTTAACCTGCTAGTGAAAAGGCATAAGACATGATTAGACTTGTGTTTGCATGGTTCTTATGATAGTAAGGCTTTCTCATCACTATATTTACCATTAGAGAATTATTTTTACAATGTGAAAAACTAATGTGGAGAAAACATTTACAATTAATGAAATCATGGAGAGGACCACCATGGTGGATTATAGAAAGGGGATGATCCTCTTAATCCTTGGACTTCTATCCACACAGAGGGTTTCCATGGATCAGATAAAGAGATAGGATCTCAAGTTCGACCAAATTTTTTTCATGGAGAAAGACTTCACGATCAAGTGTCTGATAAAGACCATTATAATCAATACTACTAATCCTTTAATTTAGTAATGGGAGGGTAGGATCTTGAGCAGTGATAGATAAAAGGCTGAAAGAATTAAGAACTCCCACATTATGTAAATCCTGATCATAGATTGACTCTTGATTTTACAATCATGTTTGATGAGACATCTTCTCATTTTCCTTATTACGAATGATTGGGGCCAATTTCTAGGAGAAGTGGTAATCATGGGAAGGTGTCTGTTCCTACCTTGGAGTGTCCATTACAATAGTCTAATTACCTTTGATTGGATTATGTGTATATTCTCAATATGGTTTTCCATATAATATGATAGAGTTTTCCCCGTGACCCTCTTGGATAGGATAAGTGGTGTGTGTCTACTCTGAGGTGTTATGATGATGATCCACCCCATTTGTGGGGAGAGAGTTATGTGTCTTTCTCTCAAAACCAAATTTCATCACCGTTACGATGTCTAGAAACTCTGTAGGATATGGGTTGGGATTTTCATCCAGGTTTTCATCATTTCTAGGATATTATTGGTGACTTTAGTGACTGAAATGGGAATATATATCTATTTCGTATCTAGAGTAGGTGTATGTTCCAACTTCTATCCTCCCTATACTTCTAGTGGATACTAAAAACACCCATGTGTGGGGGCATAGAGTAGAGTATTCATGTACTTTCATCATAAATTTTCAATTGACTTATCTATGTGCTTCCAGACAAGGTCACAAGTAGTCTTGATGGGTACTCATAGGCATGAGTTCTTGCTTGTTGTTTGCTGAAAAAACATGGTCAACGAAAATTTTTATGTGTTGATAGAAAAATCTAATGGTAGGCTTGATGGTTGAAGGTAGGTGTATGTTCCTGCTTGCAGGCTACCACCATGCTTGATTAGCTGGCTTCTTTGAATGCCGCCAAATGAGTCTAATGGTTGTCTGAATAAAGGAGCATAGGTGTATGTTACCACTTGTTGTTTTCCTCAAAATTGGGTTGGTGGGATTATTTTATGGGGGAAAGGTGTGAATATGCACCATGTTGACTGATTGTTGTCCTCAATGGGTCATCTTTCATTCCTATGTCTGAAGGACCTAGGTCATTTATGTGAGGAAAACACCCTCATTATGTTGAGGGTTAACTGATGTGTGGCACTGGAGGTAGTGATTGATGGTAATAGCCCAGGAGATAGACCCATAGGTCTCCAAGATGAGTTTTTATGTGACCTATTGATCCACCTCCCTGAAAAATGGGAGGTACTAGTTTTTTGGTTCTATGGATATGATCCTAAAATGATTGAAGACGATGGTCATCACCATCTGATTCAAGAACACTTATTATCGTTGATCATATGATTGGTGGTGTTGGTTGAGTTATAGGGCCTTTAGGGTGGCCTCTAGGATAGATATTGTACTGTTTTTATTGTACATTGATACCATTGAGTTTGAGACCCATCACTAAAGACACTATGTTGGCGACGACATCCTTTACATGGCTGAGGATCTAACCTAAGTAGAAACCAAGTCTTTCACTAGTAAAAACATGAAGGAAGCCGTTGGATCGAAGAGGGTTCTGGGAAGTATATTCCAGTATTTATATGAAAAACACAAAAAATTAACTCCTATAAAAGAAGATTCTAATTTGAGTGAATGTATGCATGATTTATTTCCTACCTTGGCCCTCATTCCATTTATGAGTTGGAGAGGCCTAACAGATAGGTTATATTATCTTCTTGGTAAAGGATTCATATTGGGTTCACCATTTTTTATTTACAACATAAAAGGGTTTCCCTCAAGGAATGGAATGGCCTGTGAGGGACTAATTAGTACATCAATTTTATTGAAGGAAATGACATATTTTAGTAATTCACATCATGTTCACATTTTTTTTGTTTTCCTCGAAATTCATGCCTCGTTACAATTTTATTTTTCCGAATGATTTCTAGTGGGGTTTTTCATGGAACTAGAAACACAAAATGTTTATATATCCATGGGGACCACCTTTCAAAAGGTAGACACTTATTAGATGTTTTAACCTATCATTCTTAAGAACTCACATTTGTCGAGAGGATGGGAGGTTAGGCTCGTAAAAAACATTTAGGTGGAATTATTTCTTACTGCAAGATTAAATTATAGATTTAAGAAATGTTCACAAATCCTTCATTAATTGAAAATTTTGATGTGGGTCACCCTAAGATTAAAATTAAATTTTTAGAATATATAGATCTTTGAATCGTCAGTATGTACATGAGGTTCTTCACTAACGGAGACATCTGTACGTATATGATGTTCTCAATCAATGGTATCTCTTTTGTACTACATAGAGATTATTTGGTCATTATTATGATGATTCTGGATTTATACCCACACAACAGGGAACTCTAGAGTTTTTTTTCATCGAGGGAGTCTAAGGTCACTCGAGATTTTATCATCAACCAGGGATATGGGATTTGTTTTTGATTTTGGGATCAAACCCATGGATGGGATTCCAAAATTTCCAATTGAAAGGAATCAGAACCCATGCAATTCAGCTCCCCTTGATGTGACACATCACACCTTTTAAGTCCATGTGATGAGGAACTAACCATACAATTTAACGTCATGTGGAAAGGAAGTCTAGGTAGAAGCTTCATAGTTAAAGACTAGTATGGGACTTATGCAAAAGCATCCCAAGGAAACTGATAGAGATATGGATTCTCAAGTTGAATTATACCCTGTTGGGAAGGTGTCCAATGAAGTAACAAGGTTGATTTGAGGTGTTGGGTTTGAACCTTGGAGAGGATTACCACATTTCCCAATTGGATGGGAATAAAATCCCACATATTTAATTCATGTCTCATAAGGGAATATGACACTTTGAGAGGATTATGTTGGGGATTATTACTGAAGAGGATTCCCTTGTAAAAGAAACCATGAGGGGTGTATTAACTCATGGTGGTTTATGGGATTAACATGGGGATTACTCCTATGGAAGATTCTCATATTAGGGGAGTTATGATTGGGGATTACTCTTGAGGAGAATTCCCATTGAGCTCAGGCCATAGTTATGAGTCTTACATAGCCCAGTTATGGTAGAAATAAAATTTCTCATATTTCAATCATTCAGTTGAATCGTGCAGGTGTCATGATCATCACTAACTCTAATCCCATGTGAATCATGCTCGGTGTGATAAAAAAGAGAAAGTTAAAGATTCAATAAATCACACTCATTTACTCCTTATTTGGTGAAAGAGGTTGGGGTTATGGTGGAAGAGGTCAGGGATATGGTGAGAGAGGTTGGGGATACAAAACTTCCATCTCTTCACATTACATTTAATGAGAGTCCAATATAATAAAGGAATGGATGTTAAAGACATATAGGTAGAGAAGAGAAAGACTATAACCTTCTATATGAAAGGCTATTGGATTACTCTAGGAGGGATGACCTAAAATTGGTTCTATAGTGGGAGGAGTATCTCATTCCTTGTTTAATGGGAAAGAAAGCATAATCCTCATCCTTCCTACTAAGAACCGGAGGCTCCAAATCTTAGAGGTGGGAAGGGAAAGATATAGTTTAAACCCTAATCCTACATACTGGTAAATCATCAACAATGCCCATGGGGTAAGTGCCCTCATGACCATAGATATAAAAATCTATAGAAGCCATGAGGACCCTGACCCTCTGGTAGGACAAGTGAGAGAAACCTCAGACTATAGAAATAAAAATTCAAATGGGGAACACTCTGGCATGTATTTTCCCAATGTTTTTTCGGTGAGGAGGTCTAGGTGGAGGTTTCAACTTGGTCCCTTTAATACATGGGAACCAATGAGAGAGGATCCCTAACCTAGGTGGGTTTGGAAGAGGGATCAAGGGGTGACTCATGTAGGTCCTGGGTGCATGCGCTTGGTGTAGGGATGTCAAGCAGGTAGACTTCATAAGGCATAAGTGGAACTGAAAGTGCTTTGCATAGGGGGTATCAGCCCATGCGATCTAGATATTCCTCACGTAATAGGCTATCGAGGAAAAACACTTAGGTGAGACTTTAGTATAAAAAACATCGGTGAGACTTTAGCAAAAGAATCTGAAAACCATAAAAAACCAAAAAAACTCATAGAACCCCTAAAACCCAAAAAAAAACCCAAAAATCATGAAAAAAATCTAAAACCCCCTAAAAACCATGGAAATCCCTAAAACCCCTCAAAATCCCTATAAAAACTAAAACCCAAGTATCAATAAAAATACTAAAAATTCCCTAAAATCACAAAAATAATAAAACCCGTAAAAACCCTAAAACCCCCTAAAAACATAAACCCCATAAAAACCATAAAAACCCTAAGAACATATAAAAACCCTAAAACCCACTAAAATATCTAGAAATGAGGCTAATGAAACCTGAGGATGTATACAGATGGAAATCCTAGATAGGATTCCATCGTATCAAAGAAATTATTTTTAGGGATTTCATGTGAGAGAAATGAATCTACATTCAAGAGATTTAATAAAACAAAAATGATTCAAATTGACAATTTATAAAATTTTAAATGGTATATAATGTTGGTTATATAATAAAAAACGTGATTAAGCAATAAAAATTTCATTTTCACAACAATTATTATCTAACCAATATAAAAAATACACTTTATCGTGTCATTAAAATAATAACCAACCACATAAAGCAACATACATGTATTTTTCACATCGTATATAAATAAAAGAAGTGAAAAGTCTGACACAACACATATTTTTTATACTAGTGAAACCATAAAACCCCAAAACACCTTAAAAAATCTTTAAAACCCATAAAAACCCTAAAAACCACTGAAAACTCTAAAAACCTTTTAAACCCATAAAAATAATAAAAACTAAAAAAATTAAAACCCTAAAAAACTCATAAGAACCCTAAAATCCCCCAAAGACCATAAACCCCCTAAAATCCTAAAAATCCTAAAAATCCATAAAAACCCTTAAAATCCCGAAAAAACCCATAAAACCATAGAAAATATAAATAGGCCTTAAAATTCCATGAAAATGTAAAAATCTTTAAAATACAATTAAACCTAAAAAATCCACAAAAACCTATAAAAACCATAAAAAACCATAAATCCCACAAAACCCTAATAAATATAAAAACCCTTAAAATCCCAAAAATGATAAAAAAAACTCTAAAAATCATTTAAACACCTAAAAAACCCAGAAATCCTTAAAAATCCAAAAGACACTAAAAACCCTAAAACCCCTAAAATCCCTATAACTCATTAAAAAACTTAAAACCCCAAATACCATAAAATATCTAAAAAACCAAAAAACCGTACAAATGCTAAAAATCACAAAAAATCCCCAAAAATGTAAAAAAATCTAAAAACCCATGAAAACCATAAAAACCCCTAAAACCGTAAAACCACTAAAACACAATAAACACCGTAAAACCACTAAAAACTATAAAAAAACATAAAACCCTAAAAATGTTACAAAACTCTAAAAAACAATAAAAACCATAAAAAACATAAAAACCAAAAAAACCCCCAAAAGACCATAAAACTCTAAAAAATTCAAAATTCACATAAAACAGAAAAAACCTTCAAATCACTAGAACCCCCAAAACCCTAGAAACCACAAAAATCATAAAAAATCCCAAAAAATCTATAAAAATATAAAAACCACTAAAAAACATGAATACCATCAAAACCAGCAAATACCTTAAAACCCTAAAACCTTATAAAAACCCTAAAAACCATTAAAAAAACTAAAAACCCTATAAACACCTAAAAATGCTAAAAGTGATTAAAAAACCCAATAATTCATTAAAGTGCACAAAAATTCAAAAAAAACCCTTAAAATATAAATGTCCATAAAAAACCAAGAAAACCCACAAAAACCCTGAAAAACTCAAAATTTATTAAACCTCTAATATTCCATAAAAACCATAAAATCAAAAAAATATCTAAAAAACCCTAGAAGCAAAAAAATCATGAAACGCTAAAAAACCCTGAAAACCATTAAACCATAAAACCCCAAAAGACCTTAAAAATAAATAAAAACTCAAAACTCACTTAAAACACCTAAAAGGTTAAAAAACAATTAAAAAATCAAAAAAACCTTAACACCCCCAAAAAATAAAAACTCTAAAACCCCATAAGACCCTAAATTCCCTAAAAACCCTGAAAACTCTAAAACCATAAAAACCCTAAAAAACATAAAAAAACTGAAAATCCCTAAATACACTAAACCCCCCAAAATCTATAAAATTACTAAATTGAAGTAAAAATCACTGAATACATGAAAACACCTAAAAACTAGAAAATACCCTGAAAATATAAAAACCCCTAATAGAAAAAACCAAAAAACCCTATAAAAACACTAAAACCCCACTAAAAATCTAAAAACACTTAAACCACCTAATTTCTTTAAAAACATTTAAAACATTAAAAAATCATAAAAGCCTAAAAACAAAACAACCCTAAAAATAAAAAAAGAACCTAAAAACATGGAAACCCCATATAAAGGCCATAAAAATCTAAACCTCTAAAAATTTATAGAAACCCTAAAAATTAAAAAACCCATAAAAATCTTAAAAAATCATTAAAATGTTTTGAAAACCTAAAAATCCCAAAAAATCATGAAAACCCCTGAAAAAGCATAAAAAACCTAAAATCCCTAAAGACCCCTAGAATCCCATAAAAACTAGTAAAAAATATTAAAATCATTTAAATCCCATAAAATGTTAAAAACATTAAAACTCTAAATACAACAAAAAACCCTAAGAACGCAAAAAAAAAACCAAAAAACCAAATTGACCATAAAAAACCTGGAAACACCTAAAACCCCAATAAACATGGAAAAAATCTAAAACCTCTTAAAATCCCTAAAGACCCTAAAAACACAAAAACCATAATAATCATACAAAAATCCCTAAAAACCCTAGAAAACATAAAAAACCCAAAAAACCACATGAAATACATAAAACGCCTAAAACCATTAAAACCCATAAAACCCATAAAAACCACTAAAAATACACATAAAACCGTAAAAATTATAGATGTTAAAAAACCCTAAAAACACATGAAGACCATAAAAACCCTAAAAAACAAAACAAAGTACAAAAATATATCATATAAACCCAGAAAAACAATAAAACCCTAAAAAACTGGAAATCCCTTAAAACACTCAAAGTCCCTAAAAACCATACAAATGATAATAACCATAAATATCCTAAAAACCCTAAAAACCCTAAAATCATAAAACCCCATAAAGACCCTAAGAACCTATTAAAACCCATAAAACCCCCAAAATAGGAAAAAAAAACCTTAAAACCATATAAAATACATAAAAATGAATAAAAACTCCAAAAACTCATAAAACCACTCAAAATGTTAAAAACCTTAAAAAACATTAAATCCCCTAAAATACTCAAAAAATACTAGAACCCCCATAAGTCCATAAATCCCTGAAAACCCTAAAATCCTAGATATACCTTATACCCTTCAGAATCCCTAAAAACCCTAAAAACGTACAAATCCTTAAAGATACCTAAAAATACCAGAGAACATAAAAAACTATAAAAACATTGAATACCCCAATAAAACTATAAAACCCCTAAAAATAATAAAACCCCTAAAAAATATATGAAAACCCTAAAACCACTACTATATAAAAACTCTTAATCCTTTTAAAAATGTTAAAATATACAAAAAACCTTAAAAGACATAAAAATACCCTAAAAACCATAAAACCACTAAAAACCAGAAAAATAAAAAAAACCAAAATATCATCAAATACATGAAAACCCTACAACCATAAACAACCATAAAAAATTATAAATCCCCTAAAATATTAAAAAACAAAAAACCCATAAAAACCTAAAACCACCAAAAAGTCGAAAACTCCTTATGACCCATAAAATGATAAAAACGCCTAAAAACTATAAAAAACATTAATGACCCTAAAAAATTCAAAAATAATCTAAAACCTCAAAATGACACTAAAATCGCTGAAAACCCCTAAAACACTAAAATTCCCTAAAAACATAAAAATACTAATAATCCCTTAAAATCCTTAAAAATGTAAAAAACCATAAAACCCCTAAAAATCTATAAAATCCTTAAAACCCCTTAAATCATTAAAAACCCTAAAAAACAATAAAATCCACAAACCATTAAAAACCCTAAACACCGTTTAAACACTAAAATTGCTAATAACTGTAAAAGGCCATAAAACTCTAAAAAACATAACCCCCCCAAATACTCAAAATAGACCCTAAAACCCTGAAAAACCCTGAAGACCCCTCCAGATATCTTAAAAATATAAAAAACCTAACACCCCCTAAAAATACATGAAAATGTAAAAAACCAAAAAAAAAGAAACCTTAGAAACCTTCTACAACCCATAAAAACCACACAAAACCCATAAATCTCCAAAAACCAAGAAAAACCCGAAGAATGGGAAAAAACTAAAATCTCTAAATGCAAAAAAAATATAAAAAAACATTAAAAATTACAAAAAATAACCTTTAAAACCAAAAAAATTATAAAATCCATAGAAAAATAAAAACCCTAAAACCCAAAGAAACATTAAAAAACATAGAAAACCCTATAAATTCTAAAAAATAATAAAATCCTAAAACCCAAAAAAATCCTTGAAAATGTAAAAAACCAAAAAAAACAATGAAAGACCCCTGAAAACTATAAAAACACCTAGAAACCTAAAATGACACCAAAACCCCATAAAACCCAAAAAAACCAACAAAAATATAAAAACCCTAAAACCACTTTAAAATAAAATACGTTAAAAGGGATAAAAAAACATAAATACCCTAAGAAATTCAAAAGAAACCCTAAAACTCCAAAATATGCTAAAGACCCCAAAAACCCCTAAACACCCTAAAACCCCATATAATCTTCAAAATATATAAACATCCTAAAAACCCTTAAATCAATAAAAATTATAAGAAGCACTGAAAGTCCCTAAAAGTAATAAAAAATACTAAAAACCCTAACCCCCCCCCCCCACAAAAGCATAAAACTCATAAAAACCATAAAAATTTCTAAAGCCCATAACATCCTAAAAACAACTAAAAATATATACACACTTAAAACACCAGAAAGTTAAAATTTAAGAAACTCTAAAAACCGGTAAAACATTAATTTTTTTAAAAAATACCCTAAGACCCCAAAAGACCCTAAAAACCCAAAAAACACTTAGAACCCTAAAAACATGAAAATATTTAAAAAATATGAAAACCATGATAACCATAGAAATCCTGAAAAAGCCATAAAAATCCCTAAAAATCTAAAAAACTGAATAAATCCTAACATACCGCTGAAAACCATAGAAACCCATTAAAAAAATTTAAAACCCTAAAACCTCATAAAATATAGAAACCATTGTTAAAACTATCAAAGCCCTTTAAACATCTAAAAACAATATAAAATTTCATAAACCCTAACAAAGATAAAAGCGCTAAAAAACTCTAAAAACCCAAAAACCCCAAAAGACACTTGAAATCCTAAAATCCATTAAACCTCTGAATATACCCTGAAATTTTATAAAAAACCTCAAAAATTCCTAAAAACATAAAGACCCTAAAAAAATACTCTATTATCCATAAATATACCTAAAAAAAAGAAAATACTAAAAAATTCAAAACCAATTAAAAACTATAAAAACCATAAAAATTTTAAAAACCCCAAAAACAATAAAACCCCAAAAACAACTTAAAACTCTAAAAACCCTTAAAACCCATAAAATGAATAAATTTTTTTAAAAAATCTATAAACCCATAAAACATTATGAACTCACAAAACTATAAAAACCCAAAAGACCCTAAAATCATTGAAAAATGTTAAAATCCCTAAATCCACTGAAAATCCCCAAAACCCAAAAAAACTATAAACCCCTATGAAACCCTAAAATAATAAAATATCTCTAAAGCCCTAACAATCCCTGAAAATGTACAAAACCCAAAAAATCCATGAAAAACCCCTGAAAACCTTAAAAACATTAAAAACTATAAAATCTATGAAACCCCTAAAAACCACTAAAATCTTTAAAAACCCTTAAATCCATAAATATTTAAAAAAAAAGTAAAAAAAATATAATAAACCTTAAAACCATATAATTCTAAAAAACAACTAAAATTTAACCTAAAACCAATGAAACCCTCTAAATCCCTAAAAACCCCAAAAAACCCACAAAATCCTTAAAAAATATAAAATCCCATAAAAATCAGAAAAAAATAACTAAGAAACCCTAAAACCATAAAAAACCCCAAAAATCCTTATAACCTCCCTTAAAACAATAAAAATGCCTAAAAACCTTAACAAAACTCTAACAACCCAAAAAACCACTAAAACCCAAAAAACCCTTAAAATACATACAAATGTAAAAAAATGTTAAAAAACACTAAAAACCATGAAAACCCTATAATGAAAAATCCCTTAAAACACTTAAAAAACCTAAAAACCCTAAAAACTCCAAAAACACCTTGACTAAACCCTTTTATATACCTAAAATCCCATGTAATCCTATGAGCATAAAAAAATCTCTAAAATTTCCAAGAATCGTTAAACACCCTAAAACCCTAAAAGACCCATAAAAACCATAAAAACCCTAAAAACATTTTAAAACCATAAAATACAGAACAATCTATAAAACCCCTAAAACATTAAAATCTATAAAAATCCAAAAACAAACCATACAAATCCCTGGAAATAAAAAATCCTAAAATCCATGGATACCCCATGAAAATGATAAAAACCACTAAACAATTAAAAACCCTAAAATCCCATAAAAACCACATAAAACACTAGATTCCCTTAAAACCATTAAACTTGTAAAAAATGTTTAACAACACTAAAAAACATTTAAAACACTAAAAAACTCACAAAACCCCTAAAGACCACAAATACCATGAAAATCCCTAAAAACCCTAAAAACATTAATACCCATAAAAACCCATAAAATACCTAAAACCCTAAAAAATACTAAAAATTCCTAAATATCACTCAAATCATTAAAATAACACAAAAACCTAGAAAAACACATGAAAATCATAAAACCCTTAAAACCCATAAAAACCCATAAAACCCATAACAACCCAAAAATCCAACTATAAATTATATGTCCCATAAAAATTTTAAAGATGCTACAAACTATAAAAACATTAAAAACCGTTAAAAACATAAAAAAATGTAAAACCCAAAAAGACACAAAAAACACTCAAAACTCTAAATACCATAAAAACCCTTCAAAAATCCTAATAACTCTTAATGAAACTAAAATCCCTAAAAATCACTAAAACCATAAAATCCCAAAAATCCATAAATATCCTTAAAAACATAAAAAACCTAAAAACTATGAAAAACCCATAAATACCCCAAAACCCATAAAAATAGTACAAAAACATAAAATACCCTAAAGATCATATAATAAAAAAAAATTAGAAACAATTAAAATGCCTAAAATATTAAAATTGTTAAAACTCCAAGAAACCTTAAAAAACTAAAAAACAAAAAAAATCCTAAAACCCCTAAAATACTATAAAAACTATGAAAAAACATAAAACACTGAAAACCATGAAAAAAAAATAAAAAAAAATAAAACCCATGAAATTCATAAAGCACCTATAAAACCATAAAAACAATAAAATCATAAAAAATCCTCAATAATGTAAAACATCCTAAAAGCACTGGCAACACCTAAACACCATACACCCCCTAAAAACCATAAAAACCCAAAAAATTGATAAAAACCACAATAAACCTACTAAAAACACTTAAAACCATTTAATCTACTAAAATTATTAAAAAAGATTAATTTTTAAAAAAAAACAATAAAACCCTAAAACAAAAAAAAAACCCAAAAAAACCAAAAAATACTAAAAAACCCATGAAAACCCATGAAAACTAAAAAACTCCAAAATAGCCCTAAAACCCACCAAAATCCAAATAATAATAACAAAATCATAAAAGCATAAATATACATTAAAATTCTTGAAAATTTAAAAAATAATTAAAAACTTAAAACCCCCTAAAAACCATTAAAATGCTAAAAACCATAAAAACCCTAAAACCCATCGAAATCCTAAAATCCTACTGACAACTCTAAAAACCCCTAAAACCCACCAAAAATTTAAAAATCATTTATAATGTCTATGAATCATTAAAACCTCTAAAAAACTCAAGAAAACCGAAAATAACTAAAAGGCCCTAAAAGCCATCAAAACCCCTAAATACTATAAAAACCCCTGTAAATTCCTAAATAACCGAAAAATTACTTAAAACCCTAAAATTTCGTAAAACCCATAAAAATTTTAAAGATTCCCTAAAAATACTTGAAAACATAAAAAATCCTTGAAACCCAAAACCCCCTGAAAACTATAAAAACCAATAAAAACCTCAAAATCCACTAAAACACATAAAAACCACTAAAAATTATAAAAATACATTTAAACCACTATGAATGTTAAAAAAATTAGAAAAATATAAAAAAACCTAAAACCATTAGAAAATAAAAAAAACATTAAAAAACCGAAACAACCTCCAATTCTAAAAACCCTAAAACTAATAAAATCCATGAAATCTATTAAAACCCCTCAAAATCAATAAAACCCTAAAAATTATAATAATATTAAAAATGATAAAGTAACTCTAAAAATCCCCTAAAATATAAAAAATCCTAAAATCCCTGATAAACCTCTAAAAATCATAAAAACCCTAAAAATAATTATAAAATCCTAAAATCCTAAAACCCATACAATTCCATAAAAACCATAAAAACCCTAAAAACAATAAAAATCCTAAAAATCCATAAAATTCCATGAAACCATAATAAACCCTAAAAATCGTAAAAATCTCTAAAAAACACCATAAAAAACAAAAAACCAAAAAAACCCTAAAAAAATAAAAACTCTAAAATCACAAAAAAAATGTCAAAAAGCACAAAAATACTCCAAAAACCTTAAACGCCCTAAAAAGTAAAAAATCCCTTAAAACTCAAAAGACCCTAAAACACCTAAAAACCCCCTAAACCCTAAAAATACTTCAAAAAACTAAAACCTAAAAACCTAAAACCTAGAAAACAAAAATTCCATAAAAAACATAAAAACCCATAAAAATAATAAAAAAGTAAAAAAACTAAAAATTCCATGAAAACGTGAAAACAATCAAAACCTAAAAATACCATAAAACCGTAAAAACGAATAAAAACCTTAAAAACACTAATTCCCCTTAAAACCCCTAAAACCCACGAAAAAAACTAAAAAACCCTTAAACCCCTTAATACATTTAAAACTCTAAAACATATAAATTCCCAAAAAAACTCAAAAACCCAAAAAACCTCAAAAACTGTAGAACCCCTAAAAACACAGGAAACCCAAA
Source organism: Viscum album (assembly GCA_963277665.1). NCBI lineage: Eukaryota > Viridiplantae > Streptophyta > Magnoliopsida > Santalales > Viscaceae > Viscum > Viscum album. The sequence continues at coordinate 1,321,218,028 of OY728157.1, forward strand.
AAACATATGAAAATTCATAATCCCCTAAAATCTCTAATTACCCTAACATACTAAAAACCTTAAATATCCTAAAAAATCCAAAAAATCCTTGACAATGTACAAAACACTAAAAACCTAGAAAAAACAGATGAAAACTAAAAATTCCCAAAAAATAATAAGAAAACTAACATCCCATTAGATCTCTAAAACCAACTAAAATTATAAAACCCCCTAAAAATATTAAAAAATCTAAAAAAACATTTAAAACACAAAAAATGAAAAAAACTATAAAACAAAAAGATCCATGGAAACCAAAAAATACTTAAATACCCTAAAAAACTCAGAAAACCCATAAAATCCTCAAAATCACAAAAAACCATAAAAACCAAAAAAATAAAAAAAAAATCCATAAATATACTTGAAAACAAAAACCTAAAACCCTAAAATACTATATAAACCATAAAAAAAACATTAAAAACTATAAAAACATATAATAACCCTAAAAACTGATTAAAACACTAAAAATTATTTAAAATCCTAAAATGCTAAAAAATTATAAAAAACTAAAAAAAACTAAAACCCATAAAATCCTTAAAAAAATCCCAAAACCCAAAAAAAAACCTAAAACCCTCAAAACCCCTAAAATCTCTAAGCCCACAACATCCATGAAACCCTAAACATCCCTAAAACCATAATAATACTAAAAGGTTCTAATATCCTTGAAAATGTAAAAATCCCTAAAAACCCCCAAACCCCCCTCAAACTATAAAACCCATAAAAATTGTAAAAACCCTAAAACCCATAAACATAAAAAACCCACTAAAAACTCTAAAACCATTTAAACCCAAAAATTTTAAAAAATAAAAAAATCTTATAAACCCTAAAAAACTCAACAAGACCTTAACTACCCTTAAAAAGTCTCTAAAAACTATGAAAACCAGTGTAAATCCCTAAAATCCCTAAAATACATAAATATCCTAAAATCCATTAAATTCCCAAAAAATGTAAAAACCCTTTAAAACCCTGAAAACCCAGTATAACCCATAAAAATCCATAAAAAACATTAAAAACTCAAAACACCCCACTAAAAATGTAGAAAACACTTTAAATGCTTAAAAATGTTCAAAAAACCCTAAAAACCTCAAAAATGTAAAAAAAATTAACCATAAACCCTAAATGTCACTAAAAACCTTGAAACAGAAAAATAACTAGAAAACCCCCAATCCCCTTAAAATCCATAAAACCCTAAAAAACCGCCAAAACCATAAAAATCATTAAAATATTCCTAAAATCCATGAAATTTTAAAAAAACCTAAAACCCCTAAAACCCTAAAAATGATAAAATCCATTGAAACCCTTTAAAACATTAAAAAACCATATGTACCATAAAAACCACTAAAAACTATAAATCCCTTTAAACCACATCAAACATTAAAAGAAAATATAAAACCCATTAAAACCCCTAAAAATCTTTAAAAATCAAATAAAGCCCAATAACACTAAAAACCCCAAAAACCCCAAAAACCCTAAAAAACCTAAAACCAATAAAAACCCATAAAAACCCTAATACCCCTAAATAACACAAAATACAAAAGAAACCCAAAAAACAATAAAAAAATAAATATCCAAAAAAATCTCTAAAAAATATGGAAAATGTAAAAACCCTAAAAACCATAAAAAAACCCTAAAAACCATACAAACCCATAAAAACCTTAATAAACCCAAAAAACCCCAAAAAACTTTAATAAACCCAAAAAACCCCTAAAAACACGAATACCACTAAAAACTATAAAAACACTTAAAACCCAAAAAATTGTTAGTAGTCTCTAAAACCCCGTTAAAGCCACAAAAAACTCAAAAAATCCCATAAACACCAAAAGACCATAAAAATATTTGAAATAGCTAAAAATCAGAAAATGCATGAAAACCACTAAAAACCGTAAAAATACTAAAAACCTAAAAATGCATGAAAACATAAACAATCCTTAAACCACTAAAAACATTAAGAAGACCGTAAAACCACTAATAATGTTAAAAACCCTAAAAACCTATTAAAACATTAAAAACCACTGAAAATTATAAAAATCATTTAAAACCCAAAAAATGTTTAAAAAAGTTTAAAAACCATAAAACCCCTAAAAATAGAAAAAACATAAAATCCTACTAATCCATAAAACTGTAAAAATCCTTAAAACATGAAAACCCCTAAAACCCCTAAAAATCCCTAAAATCCTAAAAACTATTAATATAATAAAAATATTGAAAAAGCCTAAATATCCCAAAAAATTTAAAATTCATAAAACCTTAAAAACCCCATGATGACCATAAATATCTTTAAAAATATTAAACAACCCATAAAATCCCATAAAACCTATAAAATTCCACTAAAAACTTTAATAACCCTCAAACCCTCTAAAATGTTAAAAATTCTAAAAAACCTTAAAACCCCAAAAAATAAAAACACTCTAAAAGTCCATAAAGACCCCAAAAACCTTGGAAAACCCTAAAAATATCTAAAAATACTAAAAACCCATAAACCCCTCAAAATCAAAAAAACCCTTAAAACAATATAAGTCCTTAAAAATCACAGAACCATAAAAAACTCAAAAACCACTGAAATATCTCTAAAACCAAAAAAAACTCATAAAACACACAGACCCCTAAAAACCCATAAAATCTTGAAAACAACTAAAAACTCTAGAAAACCTTTAAACCATTTAAACATTAAAAAATCTAAAATAGAGTAAAAAATGTAAATGTTAAAAAAACACTAAAACTAAAAACAACTTAAAAACATAGAAAAAACCTAGAAAACCCTAAAAACACTGAAAACCCCCTAAAACCCCTAAAAATCCCAAATTCCCTTAAAAACAAAAAGACCATAAAAATCATAAATAATCCATAAAAATACCTCAAAATATAAAAAACACCAAAAACCCTGAAAAACCAATGAAACCCGTAAAATCATTAAAAACCTTAAAACCCCTAAAAAAACAAAAAACCCTAAAATGAACTAAATTTTTTAAAAACAATTTGACCCCTAAAAATGAAAAAAACATGGAAATATATTAAAAAGCCTAGAAACGTTAAAAACATAAAAACCCAGATAACCCTAAAACCATAAAAACACTAAAAAAATATTGGAAACCCCTAAAACCGTATGAATCACTAATACAATAAAAACACTAAAACAAGAAAAAAACATAAAAAATACCTAAAAATCCTAGAAAACATAGAAAACCATAAAAACCATAAAACCCCTTGAAAACCACAAAAACCCCATAAGACAAAAAAAACAATAACATCAATAAAAAATGAAAAACTCCAAAAAAACTATAACAACCTTTTAAACTAATAAAAATAATAAAAAATAAAAAAACCCTTAAAACACAGAAAAACTCTAAAAAATTACTAAAAACTGAAAAAACTATAAAACTCTAAAAACCCTAAAAAACACTTAAAAGCCACAAAATCCATATAAATCCGGAAGATAACTAAAATCTCTAAAAACCTAAAGATCCATAAATATACCTGAATACATAAAAACCCTAAACATCTAAATAACCTATGAAAACCCTCAAACCCCATAAAAATTATAAAAACCCATAAAAACTTATAAAAACCGTAAAACCGTAAAAACACCCTAAAATTAATAAACCCCTAAATTTGTTAATAAATATCTAGAAACATTAAAAAACCTATAAAAATAAAAAAACTAAAAACCTAATAAGACCCTATAACCTTAAAAATCTCTAACTACACTAAAAACCAAAGAATACCCCTAAAACACTCAAAAACCCAATGAATTATAAAATCAATAAAACTTCTAAAAATCCTAAAAAACCCTAAAATCCCAGAAAATTAAAAAAAACATAAAAACACTAAAAAACCTTGAAAAACATAAAACCAATTAAAACCATAAAAAATGTAAAACCCTAAAAACCGTAGAAACCTAATAAAATCCCAAAAAATCATATAACCTTTTAAAAACCATTTAAAACCCTAAAATTTTTAAATAAAATATAAAAAACATTAGAAATCCCTAAAAACATTAACAAAACCCTAAAAACCCCAAAAGAACCTAAAACCTTGAAAAACCCTTAAAACCTCATAATCCCTAAAAACCATAAAAACGCTAAAACCAATAAAAATCCAAAAAAGTATTTAAAAATACTAGAAAATGATAAAACCCTAAAAACACTGAAAACCCCTAAAAACGAAACAAACCCTAAAAAACATTAAAAACCTTAAAACCCATAAAACCCCTAAAAAGTACTAGAAACTCTAAAAACCATTTAAACACCTAAAAATGTCAGAAAACACAAAAACATTTAAACCCCTAAAAATAAAAAAACCCATAAACCCCCAAAAGTCCCTAAAAACTATTAAAAGCCCAAAAAACCCATAAAAACCTCAGAATCCATAAAAACACTATTGATAATAAAAGCCATAAATTCCATAAAAACCTATAAAACACTAAAATTTCTTAAAAACATAAAAAAAATAAAAACTAGTAAATACCAAAAAAACTATAAAAAACATATATAATTATAAAAATAACTTAAAAAATCTATAAACCCATTAAACCCCTAGACATGTTAAAACAATAAAAAACAGTAAGATCCCTAAAAACTCAAAAAAACACTAAATACACAAAATTCCTTAAAAGCATTAGAAAACACTAAAACCCTAAAAAGCATTGAAACCCTCTAAAACCCCTCAAAATCCCTAAAAACCCTAAAAACCCATAAAAACCATAAATAGTTAGAGATTATCTTAATATCCCTAAAAACATATAAAATAAAAAACTCCATGAAAAACTTAAAACACATAAAAACACCTTAAAAGCTTTAAAAACCCTAAAAACTAAAAATCCCATCAACACCATTAAAAACTATATAAACCCATAAAATACCATAAATTGTTAAAAAACTAAAAAAACAATAAAAACCATAAAAACAAAAAAATATACCAAAAGTCTCTAATAACACAAAAAACAGAAAAACCCTAAAAACCCTTGAAAAACTATAAAACTCCAAAAATCCCTAAAAACCCTAAAATCCCTAAAACCAAAAAAATCCAAAAATAACGCACAAAATCCCTGAAAACAAAAAAAAACCATAAAAACCTTGAAAACCCATGAAACACATCAAAACCTAAAATATTAAAAAACCTTAAAACCCCGTAAAAACCATAAAAACCACTAATAATTATAAATAACATTAAAATCCCTAAAAACATTAATAAATATAAAAAACCGTAAAACTAATGGAAAACACAAAAACCCAAAAAACCCCAAAAAACCATAAAACCCATAAAACCTTAAAAATAATAAATATACAAAGATGCCTTGAAAATCCCATAAAAAATAAAAACCCCTAAAACCCCCGAAAACTATAAAAACTCCTAAAATCCCTAAACCCATAAAAAGTCAAAAAAAAAACCCTAACACAACTGAAAACTCTAAAAACTATATAAACCCATATAAAAAATTAAATAACTATAAAAAACCTTTAATCCACATTAATTAAAATATCTTTTTTTTAATTTTTAAAATCTATTTAATGATTTAGTTGTAACCACACACTTCAAAATTCAAATAAATCAATATTCCAAACTTAAAATAAATAGTATTTACTAGAAACAAAACACAGATACAAATACCAGATATAAAAAATCAAGAACACAGTTATCCCCTCTCTTAAACCATCAACCATCACTGTTATCATGTCATTTCCATCCACATTTAAAATAGCCTGCTTGAGAACAATTTTGAATTATAAGCTTTAAAATTCAAAATTCAATCACACAACTTCATATCAGATCATTATAAGTGGACCCTCATGTTGCGAACCATGACCAAAACCGTATACATTGATATCACTATCGATGGTGAGAACCACCCACCGTAAATCTTTTCCTCCTCCAAAAAACAAATTATCATCATAGAATAATCAAGGAACATTAGAACCATCTCCAAGGGAGTCATAGATAAAAGAATGTCATCAGAGAATAACCTCTCACACAATAGTTGGAATCCATTATCATATCTTGACAGCACCATCCCAATGAAACCGGAGCAACCCCATTACTTTCAAAACCATAGCACACAATCACAAACCTTCCTTTATAGCCAATGTGTTTCCAAAAGTTAAGTCTTGATAGTTGGGATGGGTAGGTAAAGCTAATGCATAAGAGGGAGAGGCGAGGATAACACCAGGCAACTAGAATTAGAGAACAATACTGGAGAAATCCCAAATGGATATAGCCATGTAGGATGAGCTTCTTTGAACACAAAACCATTTGAATATCACATCCCAAAGCTCCCTACAGACCACAACAATAGTCCAACTAGGAGAGAAGAATTAGAACTTGAATCCAAAGTAGATCTGGAAGCGGCCAGGCACAAAACAACCTCCCAGAGAATGTCGTTGAACATTCACCATTGATATCACTGAAATAGATAACCTACCAAAGAAAAAGAAAACCCCAAACCCAAATCAATTGAAGCAACTTATCCACACAATGCCATCATCATACCAAGATGACTTAGGCAACGTCATGCTTAATGAAGTTAGGGTCTGACATGATGGAAAAACTAGAAGGATTGGAAGAGGATGGGGAAATGGGATTCTATAAAAAGAGAAAATGAAGAGGAATAATCCTAGGAGAAATAGATGAGAAAGATGATAGTCGAGAAGGGGAAGATATAATGAGAACAAACATCATGAGGGAGAACCAATGTCGAATGAGGAGAAACCCTAAAAGAGGGTGAGGGTGATGTAAGAGTGCTGAAATCTAGGGGACAGAAAAACCATATCTTTCATTAATTAGTTAAGGATTAGAAATTAAAAACTACTACAACCTTAAAAAGCTAGAAAACACTAAAAATCCCTAAAACCTGAAAACCCCTAAAAAACCAAATAACCAGGAAAATCCCTAAAAACATCAAAAATCCTACACACTAAAAAACCTTAAAAACCATAAAAACCCTTAAAATACATAAAATCCTTAAAATCAAAAAAAACCTAAAACAAAGAAAAACCCAAAAACCATAAAACCCCTTAAAATACTTAAAAACAGTAAAAACCAATAAAAACTACTAAATTCAACTAATAACTCTATAAAACCTAAAACCAAAAAAGGAACATAAAAACCATCAAACCCCCTTAAAACCTTAAAAACCCATGAATTCCTAAAAATACCCTCAAATCCATAAAAACCCTAAAAATATCTAAAACCCATAAAAACCCTAAAAACTATAGAAAACCTAAAACATTCATAAAAATATCTAATGATGTAAAAAACCATTAAAACCCTAAGATCCCTTGAAATCCAAAAAAACCCTAAAAACCCACTAAAAACTCTAAAACCCCTTAAAACCACTAAAAACAGTAAATACAACAGAAAAACATAAAAACTATAATAAACTTAGAAAAACAATAAAACCCCAAAAGACCCCAGAAACTCCTAAAAACATAAAAATCCTAAAAAAGACTAAATTTCCCTAAAAATTTAAAAGCATTAAAACCATTGAAAAACCCTTAAAAACCATTAAAACCATAAAAACCTTAAAATACAAAAAAAAACATATAACCACTAAAAACTCTAAAAACCCTTTAAACCAATAAAAAATAAAAAAATAAAAAAAAACATGAAAATACAAAAAACAAAAAAACACTGTAAAACCCAAAAGACCATAAAAACCCTGCGGGACCCTCAAAATTTTTAAAAACCCTAAAACCCTTTAAAATACCTCAAAACCCCCAAAAAAAGTAAAACCCTACAAATCATTAAATGCCTTAAAAAGCACTAAAAATGTAAAAAAATTAAAAACCCCTAGAAAACCTATAAACCTCTAAAAATAATTAAAAACCAACAAACCCATAAAGACCCATTAAAAACTATAAAATCCCTTAAAACCACTAAAAACATTAAAATCTCAAAAAACCCATAAAACCTCTAATAAACAAAAAACCACCTAAAATTCCAAAAAGAAAAAAATATAAAAATAACTAAAACCCCAAAAACACTAAAAACACATAAAACCTATAAAACCCTAAAAATACCTAAAAAACAAAAATTCCATAAAACATAAAAAATCCTATAAAATCCCTAAAAAACCTTGAAAACATAAAAATCCCTAAAAACTATAAAATTTCCCTCAAAACCATAAAACCGCTAAAATCCTAAAAAAACAAAAACCCCATAAATGCCATAAACCAACTAAAAAATCTATTACCCATAAAACCCATAAAACATTAAAAAATATAAAAACATTGAAAACCCTAAAAACTTCGTACATCCTAAAAAACCAAAATACTAACCACATAAAACCCTAAAAACTCTAAAGAAACTTATAAACCATCAAAATCCATAAAAAACCTAAAAACCATAAAAATCGTAAAAATCCTATCAATTTCATAAAAATCCATGAAAATATAAAATACCCCAAAACCTGAAAAACAAAAAAATGAAAAAAAAACCATCAAATACCATAAAACCCATAAAATCCCTATAAACCCACTAAAAACTCTAAAAAATCCTTAAAACCCATAAATGTTTAGAAATAATAAAAAACCATAGAACCCTAAAAAGTCAAATAACACTAAAAACCTAAAAGACCCTAAAAACCCTAAATCCCTTAAAACACATTAAAACCCCAAAACCCCTGATTGTGTTTAAAAACCTTAAAAAAGTAAAAAATTTAAATATCCATAAAAATCCATAAAAACATAAAAAATACAAAAACTCTAGAAAACCCCTGAAAACTATAAAAACCATAAAAACCCCGTAAATAGCCTAAAACATTTAAAACCCACAAAACCCCTTGTTTTGAACCATTTCTATGGGAGGTGGGTCGATGCACCAAATTGTCGTTCTTATGGAGGGCTGAGCTCGGCTCAATCGTTAAGGTCAAGTATATCAGTCTTCATTTAAAAAAGGCCAACGGTTCTATATCCAATGATACGTGGACCTACCTTCCAAAGGCTGGCATTCACTGGGTTATTTGGAGAGAAATGTTTAAGAACTCACATTGTTTGAGAGGATGGAAAGTCTGTCTCATCGCACCCTTTTAGGGGGAATTATTGCCTATTCTGGGATTCTCTTATATATTTATGATGTATTCATATGTTCATGAATCTTTGGTTTATACCCAAGCATAGTATCCACAAATTACTCATGGTTGGAAATGGTCATCTAAACGCAGGGATTTAGAATCATTTAGGCCCGAGGTTTACCATCCCTCATTGGATTAATGACTCCGAGGAGTTTGGACTCATTGAGACGTACTATTTTAAAGCCTCATAACTGGGAGCCGTGGAGTTTATTGTCTTCTAGGCGGGACAGATAACTACTTGGGAGTTTGGATCGAACCAGTGATACGAGATTCCTACATATCCTCGTGATAGGAATCATAATCCATGTAGTTTGGTAGTGAAGTTTAATGTCATGTGGGACGAAGGATCTGGGCTTACACTCTGAGGTGGCCCAATGAGATAGTGGATGGGGCTTACACTCTGAGGTAGCGCATAGAGTTGGTTAACCAACATAAAGGAGGTCGGAACGACCGGTTGTTGTGATTGAACCTTAAGGTGGCTTCCTACGTACCATGCCTAGGAGATAAGGATCAAAGTCCACATAGTTCGGGTTGGCAGAATACAGTTTAACGTCATGCAGGATGGGGGTGAACTGACATGAATAAGGATGGAACGACCGGAATGTGTGTTTGAACCTCATGTAGGCTTCCTACATACCATGCCTTGACATGGATCAATGTCCTCATTGTTCACAGGATTTGGGGGTCATGGTCGGTGCTAACTCTAAACCCATGTGAGTCATGCTTGGTGTGAGAAACATGAGGTAGCAACGACCTAACTATCACGTCATGAAAGGTGCATTCGTGGGAAGCAGAGTGGGGCTTACATGTGGGCGTCCCAGAAAGTCGGGGATTACTCTAAGATGGATGCCCTTGTGCCACTATGAAGCGGCAATGAGGAATGGGGCTTAGGCATGGAAGCTGCCCAGGTGGCTTCCTCATGTCAGGCCATGAGGGTATCCCAACCTTGTGGTGGGTTGAGGCCTTCGCCTATGCGCTAGTGCAGAAGAGGTATAATGCCAAGGGGAATTGGGATCAGTCCAAACAAAGGATGATGAAAAAATGTGAATTACATGTCTGACATCCGGAATGCAATGAGGGTGGCGTGACGATGGAGGATAACTGTTTATTGTGTTCGAAACACAGCATCCATATCGTGTTAGCCTGAAATGGGGACAACCAAATGAGGGTTGACTGGTGACTGTGTTCAAAACACAGGACCTGGCTCAAACTGTCATCTAAAGTCTTCCGGGGCATTGGCCCACGACGGTAGGTGAGCCAATGCGGCATGGGACCAGGCCGTTCGGGGGTCCCTTCAGACATGGAAGTGGATGAGGAACCAAATGAAGACAACACAAAGCGTGAGGTGGAGTGGTGGAATGTTTTAACGGATTCCAACACTCTTGAAACTACGCCACTGTGATCATGGCATTAGGCATCTTATGCTTGAAGCATAAGAATTATCTTGTTTGGAGAAAGAGTTATCCTATGTTAGGAACATAAGGATTACTACAGTTTAATGTCATGTAGATAGGACTATTGGAATCTCATGCTTAGAGCATAATGAATCTCTCGTATAGAACAAGAGGCATCCTATATTTGGAACATAGGGAATACTACAGTTTATAGTCATGTAGATAGGACTAAAGATATCATAGTTTAATGTCGTGTTGTAGGGACTATTTTTATATAGTTTAACGTCATATGTATAGGACGAGGTCTATGTTGTTTAATGTCATGTGGTCAGGAAGACTAGGTAGAAGATACCTAGAAATGGTTGGTGTGGGACCGATGCAAGGGCGGCCCTTTCTAGACGAACCAAGAAAAAGGAGCTAGGAAATGGTGTTATAGGAGAGTCATGAGGAGTAGCTCGACTCATGGAATTTATAAGACGGATGTTGCGGTGGCATAAGTGTGTAATAGAAAATATTGTTGATCCACCCCGAAAAGTTCGCATCTTGGGGGTGCGGCGGCACAACCCCTGTCATATGGACCAGCAAATGAATTGGGTTTTCCGTAGGGGGCGGACTGCATAGGAGACGGCTGCGGAGGAGCTGGTTGTGATGGACTGGTCGCAGAGGAGTGAGCCGCATAGGAGGTTGTTCGCGAGGGACTGGCCGTAGAGGAGCGAGCCACGTAGAGGCTATCCGCGAAGGGTGTCCATGGATGGGATGGCTGTGGAGGAGGCGGGCTGCATTGAAGCTGTCTACGAAGGGTGTTTTCAAATGAGATAGTCAAGGAGGAGGCGGGTCACGTAGAAGCTGGATGCCTAGGATGTCGACAAAGGGTGTTCGCAGATGAGATGGCCACGAAGGAGGTGGGCCACATAGAAGCTGGCTGCCTAGGATGTCCGCTAAGGAAATGGCCGCTAAGGGCTGGCGGCGGAGGAGTTGGCTGCATGTGGTTCGCGGTTTAGTTTCTCCTATATGCGGAAGAGTGAATCTGCGGATGATATGGGGTCCGTGGATGGTCGTGGAACTTTACCGCTAGGAGCGGTTTCTCCAACATCTCCCCTCGGGTTTTCATCCATCCTTTCTCCCTCGCCTTTTTGGCATCCCTGGGAGACTATTTATAGAGTAGCAAAGAGGCAGTATCGATGGGGGCACACGACAGTTTCTGCAGAATCCCATGAAGGAATCCCCACCCGTGGATGACTTGGTCAACTGGGAGTTTTTGAAATCATGATTCATAGGATTGCTTCCATGCTAGCATAATTCTCTGCCCCTATTCCGTGGGCAATGATGTTCGCGATGGTGGAACAGGTCGACTTTATCGACGGTCTTCCTGGTTCGCACCCGTGTAGGCGCTCCGCCACCATTTCACGAATGACAGCGTCTGCAGGAGGGTGGTTCACCGAACACGCCATGTACTGTTGCTAGGAGCCGGTACGCTGACCGGTTCAGTCCTTTTCCAAGTTTTGGGGTAATTAGATTTCCCATTTGCGGAATTTTCAGGACCCTACACCCCTTTAAACCCTTGAAAATATAAAAAAAAATCTAAAATAGTTTAAATCCAGAAAAAAAAATCAAACCCCCTAAAAACAGAAAAGATTCTAAAAAGCATGAAAACCCCTAAAACCCATAAGAACATTAAAACCTCTAAAACCCCTCAAAGTCACTAAAAACCCAAAAAAAACATAAAAATATGATAAAACCATAAAATCCATGGAATCGTAAAAAAAACTCATAATCCTACAAAACTACTAAAAATAATAAAAATTCCTAGAATAATTAAAAAAATAAAAATATTAAAAATCATAAAAATCACTAGAAACACAAAAAACCCTTAAACCCATTCAAACATTAAAAAATAAAAAATCCCAAAAAAACCCTAAATACTAAAAACCCATATACCAAAAAGACCTTAAAAATTCATAGAAAGCCTAAAAACCATAAAAAAACAATCAAAACCCTCAAAATCTCTAAGAACCTAAAAAACACTAAAAAATAATAAACATAAAAAATTCTTAAAAATCCCTAAAAACGTAGAAATCTTAAAATCCTTGAAAAAGTTATGAAAACCAAAAAAACCAGAAAAAAACCATAAAAACCCTAAATACCCATAAAAATTCAAAAAATATGTAAAAGATTTAAAAAACCCCATAAAACCCATAAAACGATAAAAAACACTAAAAACCTAAAAAAACTAAAAAACCTAAAATTTCCAAAAAAAACCTTGAAGTCCCAAAATTCCCTAAAAATCCATAAAAACCAATAAAAATACAACCCCCCCCCTTAAAATTAAAGAAAGGTAAAAATATATAAAAACACTAAAACCCCCCTGAAAACTATAAAAACCACACAAAACCTTAAAAACCCCCTGGAAACACTAAAACCACGAGAAATTATAAAAACCATTACAACCCCCAAAAAACTTTAAAATCACTAAAAAACTATAAAAACTATAAAAAATATAAAAACATAAAAACCGTTAAAACCCAAAAGACAATAAAATAATGAAAAAACTAAAAAACCCTGAAAACACAAAAAAAACACACACAAAATGTACAAGTCCCCCCTGTAATGTTTTGTACCTTTTCTTTTCATTAATTGAGGCGCCAAGCTTTCTGCTTGGCACGTGCCTTCTTTGCCCTAAAAACAATAACAAACATAAAAATTACATAAAAATCCAAGAAAACATAGAAACCTTAAAAACCTAGAAAAACCCCGAAAACCCATAAAACCCCTAAAATCATAAAAAAACCTAGTACACCATAAAAACCCTAAAACCCAATAAAAACTATAAAAAACCTTACAATCGAAAAAATGTTTACAAACTCTAAAAATCATTTAAAACCATATGAAATAGAAAAACCTTAAGCACCCAAAAGAGAACATAAAACCCCAAAAAAACCCCAAAAAATCGCAAAAACCCCGAAATCCCCTAAAAACCCTCAAAATCACTAAAAACCCTATAAAACCAAAAAAACCATAAAAATACTAAAAGACCCTAAAAGACGTAAATAAACCCTAAAAACAATAAATAACCCTAAAAACTAAAAAAACCACAAAACACCTAAAAATCATAAAAAATCACTAAAAACTCTAAAAACTGTTAAAATCCCTAAAAATGTTAAAAATGATAAAAATTAAAAATAATAATAAACCCCCTAAGACTAAAATAATCCAAAACCCCTAAAAGTATCTAAATAGCCTTATAAATTCCTAAAACCCTAAAAATCCCTAAAAACCCCTAAAACCGCTTAATCCCTAAAAAATCTTAAAAACAATAAAAAAAATCCTAAATAAGCTCTAAAAATCCTTGAAAACATAAAGAACCATAAAATCCTCGAATAACCCATAACACCCATAAAAACCTATAAAAATATTTAGGAACCTCAAAAAAACATATAAACCCTAAAACCCACTAAAACCTCTAAAAAATCTATAAATCCCTAAAAACATTAAAAATATTCTAAAATTCTAAAATATGTTAAAAACCCTTAAACACCCTATAAAATTAAAAAAAAACCCTAAAACCAAAAAATCCCTAAAACCATAAAAAACCCTAAAACAGTAATCCCCTCAAAATCCATGAAAACCATAAATCCCCTCAAAATCGTAAAAACCCCACAAAAACCTAAAAAACTATAAAAATTTAATAAAATCCTTTAAAATCCCAAAAAACATAAAAAACCCTAAAACCATAAAATACAAAATTAAACCATAAAACCCCAAAAAACCTTTAAAACCCATAAAAACCCTAGAAACCTAGTAAAACTTTAAAACCATTTTAAACACCTAATAATTTTAAATTATCTAAAAGAAATATAAAAAACCATTAAAACCCAAACAACTCAAAAACACAATCAAACCCCAAAAGACACTAAAACCCCTGAAAACTCACAAACCCCTAAAAACCCTAAAACCCATAAAATCCATCAAAATCTTAAAACCCTAAAACCCTAAAAACCCTATAAAACATAAAAATATTTTAAATTTCCATAAAATCTCTCAATATGTCAAAAACCAAAATACCAATAAAAACCATAAAACACTTAATACCCTTTAAAAATCATCAGAACTAAAAAAATCCATAAAAATAAAAAAAAACTCTAATATCTACAAACCCCAAAAAATGGTAAAAAACTAAACAATATAAAAACTTTAATACCCTGAAAACACAAAATAACACACACAAAAACACAAAAGACCATAAAATCCCTAAAACACCTAAAAGAACTCAAAAAACCCAAAAAACCATCAAAATCCCTAAAAAACCAAAATACCCTAAAAACCATAAAAAAACTAAAAAATGCCTAAAAAATCCATGAAAACATAAAAATCCCTAAATCCCTGAAAAAACCCCAAAAATCATAAAACCCACTTTAACAACCATAGAAACCCTAAACCCATAAAAGACTTAAAACCCACTAAAAATTCGAAAAACTATTAAACCCCCAAAAATAGTGAAAACATTAAAAAAACATTAAAAACTATAAAAACAAAAAAGAATCAAAAAAATCCTAAAAACCATAAATTCCCTAAAAATGCAGGAAATCACTAAAAATAGTAAAAGTCCTTGAAAACCCCTAGAAATCCTTAAAATCCCTAAAAAATCTAAAAACCATTAAAATACTTAAAAACATAAAAATCCCCAAAAATTAAAAACCGAAAAACAATGAAAACCCACTTGGAGACCAGAAAAACATCTAAAAACCTTAAAAAAATCTATAAACCCTTAAAAACAATTAAAACCCACAAAAAATTATAAAATCCCTTAAATCCATGAAAACATAAAATAACACATGAACATGTATATTTTGGTTTGATACACCTAGTACTCTATAATTAAAAGCTCTTGGGTGAGTGTTTTACTAGGATGGGTGACCTTCTAGGTATTATTAATCTTGCACCTTTCGGGTGCTATTTGGGTTGTGTTGGGGTTTAGGGTGTGGGCAGTTTGGCCCCACACCTCTTTTGTGGCATCTGATTTTTCTTTATAAATTTTGGGGGGGGGGACCAAGAATAGCTTGGCCCCACATCTTCCTTTCCCTAAAAACATAAAATAGTTACTAAAAACCTAAATGACCCTAAAAATAATGAAAAACCCTAAAACCCATAAAAACTAGAAAAACCCCTAAATACCCTCAAATCCTTAAAAACCCTAAAAAACACCAAAAACATAAATATAATAAAAAATCACTAAAAATAACTGGAAATGTATAAACACCAAAAAAACTAAAACCCCCCAAAAAATGATAAAAACCCCCAAAACATTAAAAAATACAAAACCCCATAAAATCCCTAAAACCCAACTAAATGTCTCTAAAACCCTTTAAACCCCAAAAAATGTTTTATAAACATTAAAAACTCTAAAAAACCTTAAAAAACCTAAAAAATAAAAAAATAATAAAATAAAAAAAGACCGTAAAACACATAAAATAAAAAAAAACCCTTGAAACCACCTAAAACCCCTAAAAATCACAAATACCAAAAAATCTAGAAAAAACATAAAAAACTAAAAATCCCAAAAAAATCATAGAAAATGTAAAAAACACACAAAAGCGCAAAAAACCCCTGAAAAATATAGAACCCTCAAAAACATTAAAAATCCCTAAAAACCAAAAAACCTTAAAAACATATAAAAACTCTAAAAACATTTAAACCCATAATACATTAAAAAAGGTAAAAACTCTAGAAACCTTAAAACCCCTAAAAATATTTAAAAAAACCTAAAATACCTTGAGAACCCTGAAATACCTGAAACCCCCTCAAAATCCATAAAACCCCAAAAAACATAAAACAACCACAACATTAAAAACCCCTAAAATAAATAAACCCCTAAAATAAATAAACACTATAAAAAATATAAAACCCTTAAAAACAGAAAAATTGTTAAAAAAACATAAAACCAAAGAAACCATAAAAACCTCAAAGGACTCCAAAAAACCCACCAATCCCTGAAAACCCCTAAAAACCCTGAAAACCCCTGAAAACCCAAAAATTACATGAAAACACTAAAATAACCCAAAATATCCTAAAAATCCTTAAAAATCCATAAAAATTCTAGAAAAAAAAAATCATAAAACCCCAAAAAAGGACATGAGTCCCAAAAAACCTCCAAAAACATTAAAAATCCCAAAAACCCATAAAAACCCTAAAAACAATAAAACTGTAGAAATAATTAAAACCCATAAAAATGATAAAATTCGTTAAAAATATATAAAACATAAAAATACTTATACAATACAACAAACCATAAATCACCAAAAGTCCCTAAAACCATAAAAACCCCAAAAAATCCCTAGAACTCTGAAAAACCAAAAACCCCTCAAAATACCAGAAAACCTAAAAAACCCAAAAAACTATAAAAAACTAAAAAGATACCTAAAAATAATTGAAAACTTAAAAAACATTAAAAACACTTAAAACCCCATGAAAATATTAAAAACCCCAAAAACCCATAAAAGCCCAAATAAGCTAAAAACACCTAAAAACCACTAAAAATTTAAAACCCTTAAACCCTCTAAAAAAATAAAAATGTTAAAAAACAATAAAAACCCTTAAAAACTAAAAAAACCTATAAAACCAAAAGGATCCTAAAACCCCTAAAAACACGCAATAACTCTAAAACCCCTAAAAACTCTAGAAAACCTCCAAATCCCTAAAATCCTAAAAAATCCTAAAAACCATTAAAATCTTCAAAAATCCATAAATTCTAAAAAACAAAAAAAATACATAAAAACCATAAAACCCTAAAAAACACCTTAAAACCCTAAAATTGCTAAAAAGGCAAAAAACCCATAAAACCATCAAAAACAAAAAAAAAATTAAACAATCTAAAAAACAATAAAGCCCTTAAAACCCCCTAAACCCCCCAAAAGTCCCCAAAAATAGTTAAAACCCATAAAATCCCGTAAAAACCCTATAAACCGTAAAAATAATAAAAATCCATAAAAATACCAGAAAACATAAAACCCCATAAAAAACTAAATTCCCTTGAAAACCATAAGAACTCATAAAAACATGAAAACCTCTAAAAACTCATGAAAAAAACTCAGATAAAGTACTAAAATCCCTAAAAATACTTTAAGCCACTAAAATGATAAATTTTTTTAAATATATATATATATATATAACCATTAAAACCTTATGAAGCACAAAAATATCTACAAATAAAAAAGACTTAGAAAATTGTAAAAAATAATGAAAATCCTAAAAACCCTAAAAAAATTAAAACCCTCAAAATCTCTAAAAGACATAAAAACCGATAAAACACTAAAAATCCTAAAAACCCACTAAAAATCCCTGAAAACATATAAAACCCCAAAAATATTTAAATGCCCCTAAAAACTATAAAACACCTAAAAATCGATAAAACACTATAAAACCCCATAAAACCTCCATAAACCACTAAAAACATTAAAAATAATTAAATCCCCTAAAATTTCATAAAAGAATTAAACAACTGTAAAACCATAAAACCCAAAAAAGACCCTAAAAGAAAACCGCTAAAACCCCAAAAATTCCAAACACCCCCTTGAAAACCCCTGAAGACCAAAAAAACTCTAAAAATACCTAAAATCATAAATGTCCCTAAAATCCCTAATAATCTTAAAAACTTTTAAAATCATTAAAAATAACATAAAATAGATGAAAATGTATAAAACCCTAAAAACCCTAAATCCCCCCCCCCAATACCATAAAACCTATAAACACATTAAAAACCCTAAGAACCCATAAAAACTATAAAAACCATTAAAAAAATAAATACCCTACAAACCATAAAAATGATAAAAAAATGTAAAAAAACTACAAAATCCTATAAAACTGTAAAAAAATAAAAAAACTGAAAAACCAAAAAAGAAAAGAAAACTGAAAAACCCTAAATACCATAACAAAACCCTAACCCCCCCCCCCCAAACCCATCAGGATACCTAAAAATCCTAAAAAATCAAAAAACCGCAAAAATCTTAAAAAATCCCTAAAAATCCCAAAAAATGTTAACACCCTTAAAAACCTAGAAAACCCCTAAAACCGTTAAAACCCATAAAACATTAAAAACCCCAATAAACCCATAAAACCCTAAAATCCACTAATTACTCTAGAAACCCTTAAAATCCATAACAATGTCAACAAATGTTAAAAAACTATAAAAACATAAAACCCATAAAAAATAAAAAATAATCCAAAAACCCTAGGTCCCTAAAAAACACCTAAAAACCTAGAAAATCATAAAAACCCTCAATATCCAAAAAAACTATAAACTATAAAATCATAATAATCTTAAAAAATCTCTAAAAATCTATAATAACATAAAAAAATAAAAAACCTAAAAATCCCCTGGAGACCATAAAATCCCCTAAAAACTAAAAAACCCCAAAATCCAATAAAAACCCAAAAAACCGGTGAAAACTATTAAAACCCTGAAAACCACTAAAATCTTTAAAAAATGTGAAAAACATTAAAACGTCATAAAGTCCTAAATAACTAAAAAAACTCAAAAAACCCTAAAAGACCCCATAAACCTGAAAATCCCTAAAACCCTAAAAAATCCTAAAACCATAAAATCCCTAAAAACAATAAAAAAATAAAAACCTAAAAATCATAAAATCTCAAAAAATACCTAAAAAAGAATAAAACCCCAATAACTCTTGAAAACCATAAAAATACGTAAAAGTATATGAAATCCCTAAAAATCCTAACCCCCCCCCCTAAAAACTCTAAAACCCCTAAAAATTTAAATAACATTAAAAATTTCTAAAAAACATAAATCATTAAAAATCTAAAAAAACCCCTAAATGCTTAAAAGAACCTAAAAACCCTAAAAGTACTAAAAACATAAACCCCTAAAACCCCTCAAAATCCTAAAAATCTCTAAAATCATGAAAATTTTAAAATTCCCTAAAAACCCCGAAGACCCCTAAAAACAATAAAACCCCCTAAAAACCTTAAAACCCCATAAAACCAATAAAAACACTAAAATCACTAAAAACAATAAAATATATATATAAAAAAAACTTAAAAAATATAATGAACATTAAAAACCTAAAATCTCCACAAAAATAAAAAAATTCTAAAACCATAACAAGACCCTGAAAACACTAAAAACCCCTAAAAACCATAAAAATCATAAAAAATCCCAAAACATACCTTAAAACATAAAAATTCAAATAAAAAATAAAACTATTAAACCCATAAAACCCATTAAAAACCCGTAAAACCCTGAAAAATAACTAAAATGTTTACAACCCCTTTAAACCACTATAATTTTTAAAAATGATAGGTTCCTCAAAAAAAACCGTAGAATCCCTAAAAAATAAAAAAACCCTAAAACCCAAAAGGACCTATAAACCCTAAAATACTACAAAAACTACTAAAAACCTTAAAAAATCTCTAAAAATACTAAAAACTCCTAAAAACCTTAAATAACTCTTAAAACCCTAAGACCCCTCAAAATCCTAAAAACCCACAAAACCCATAAAAACCATAAAATCCTAAAAAATCTTTGAAAATCTATAAAAATGTAAAAAACCATAAAACCCTAAAAACCATGAAAACTATAAACCCATAAAACCATAAAATCCTATAAACCCTATAACATCATTGAAAAATCTAGAAACCAATAAAAACTATAAAAACATGAATTTTTTTTTAAAAAATCTAAAAAACATTTAAACTTTTAAAAATGAAATAAACTCCAAAAATAAAAAAAAAACCTATACAACAAAAAAACATAAAAATATGAAAAATCCTTAAAACCCTCAAAACCCTAAAATCCTAACAACCATAAAAATCCTAAAAAATCCCTATAGAATCAAGAAAATTTAAAAGACCCTAAAAACTCTTAAAACACCTAAAACTATAAAAACCCATAAAAACCATTGAAAACCCTAAAACTCATAAAAACTATAAAACTCACAAAAAATATAAAAACCATTAAATCCCCAAAAAATGTAAATAAGTTAAAAAAGACTGAAAAACCGTAATACCCCAAAAGAGAAACCCCCCCTAAAACCCAAAAGACCCTAAAAACCCCGAAAAAAGCCAATGACCCTAAAAACACTGAAAACCCCCAAAACACTGAAATCCCAAAAACCCCCAAAAAACCTAAAAACAAATAAATCCATATAAATACATTAAAACATAAACATCCTTGAAGACCATTTAAAACCCTAAAAACCCAATAAAAGCTCTAAAACCCCCTTAAACACCTAAAAACGCTAAAAACTCCAAAAACCCTTAAAAATAAAAAAACCCTAAAAACCCAAAAGACCATAAAAACCCTGAAATCCCTTAAAATCCATAAAATAATCAAGGAATCTAAAATCTTGGAAACCCTCTCCCCCCCAAATAAAACCCCCTAAAACCCCCCTAAAACCATCAAAATACTTAGAACCCCCAAAACACTAAAAACCAAAAAATCCTATAAAATCCCTAAAAATCCAAAAAATTGTAAAAAACCCAAAAAACCCCTAAAAATCCTAAAACCCATAAAAACATTAAAACCCCATAAAAAACTAAAAACCACTAAAAACTATAAAACCATTTAATCCCCTAAATTATTTAGAAACATTAAAAAAATCTAAAAACCATAAAACCCATAAAACTGAAAAGGACCCTAAATCTCCAAAAGACCTTAAAAACATTGATATATCAAAAAACCCCTAAAAATCATAAAAATTCATAAAACCCTTCCAAATACCAAAAAACCATAAAAACCTATGAATCCATAAAATACTTGAAATGTAAAAAACCATAAAACCCTAAAAATTCATAAAGCCCATAAAACCTTGAAAAAAATTAAAAACCATAAAAACCCATAAAACCCCAAAAAAAGTAATAAAATTTAAACCCCCTAAATAAGTTAATAAAGTAAAACAACTATAAAAAATATTAAGAACCCAAAAAATTAAAAAATACATAAAAATAAAAAAAGAAAACTAATAACCCTGAAAACCCAAAAAACCCTAAATAAAAATAATAATCCTAAATATCCCTAAAAAATCCAAAACACAAAAAAACCAAAAAAAATCTCAATATTACCTAAAAATTCCTAAAAATGTAAAAACCCCATAAAAACCATAAAAAACAAATAAAAATAATAAAACCCTTAAAAAATTAATACCCATAAAAACCCATAAAAGCCTTAAAAACCATTAAAAATCTAAAAAACATATAAAAAACATAAAATCAATAAATACATTTAATAATCGAAAAAACCTCATAAACCCTAAAAAAATAAAAAAAAATCCCTATAAATCCCAAATGTCCCTAAAATCCTAGAAAACCTTTAAATACACTAAAACAATGAAAACCCCAAAACCCTCAAAATTTCTAAAACCCCTAAAAACCCAAATAAAATCTAAAAGAGCACAAAAAATACCTTATAACGTAAAAAACCATAAAACCCATTAAAATACCTTGAAAACTGAAAAACCTCCTAAAAAACTTAAGGAACCTATAATACCCCAAAAAAACAACTAAACCACTAAAATCCATTCAAAACCCCTAAAATTTTAAAAACATTAATACTATAAAAAACCTTAAAAACCCTAATTTTTTTAAAAAAAATCCAAAAATACCATAAAACACATGAAAACCATAAAAACCTTGATATATCATAAAACCCTCAAAATCTTTAAACCCCCCAAACTCTAAATACCATTAAAATCATAAAAATCACTGAACATCCTTAAAAACCTAAAACCCCTAAAAACAAAAATATTACCCCAAAAACCCATAAATACCCCTAAAAATAAAAAAACCCATAAAAACTTATAAAACCCAAAATACTAAATAAAAACACTAAAAACACTTAAAACCTCAGAAAATATTTAAAAAACTAACAACTAAAAAACATTAAAAAAACTCAAAAAAATAAAAATAAAAAATACCTCAAACCACATAAAATACCCTAAAACCAAAAAGAACCCTAGAAACACCTAAAAACACAAAATCCCTAAAAATCCTAAAACTCTTAAAACCATGAAAATACTAAAAATGTTCAAAAATACCTTGCAACATAAAAACCCTAAAAACTAGGAAAAACCTTGAAACCCAAAAATTCCCTAAATATGTAAAAACCCCTAAATCCTTAAACCCTACTAAAAACACCACAAAATCATAAAACCGCTTAAAACATAAAAATGTTTATATATCTAAAAAAATTAAAACACTAAAACTAAAAAATAACCCCAAAACCCAATATTCCATCAAAACCTTGGAAAATATTAAAAACCCTAAAAAACCTATAAAACCCATAACCCCCCCCCCCCCAATCACTAAAAACCTTAAATATACCCTCAAAACCAAAAAAATCCTCAAAAATCCCAAATATTCCATAAAAACATAAAAACACATAGAAACCTTAAAAACCCTAAGAACCATAAGAAACCAAAAAAACAAGAAAAACCATAAAAACCAATAAAAATATTAAAAAAAATACTAAAAATAATAAAAATACTTTAAACACCTGAAAACATTAAAAACGTTAAATAACCATATACACCCTTTTTGCTTCTAAAAAATAAAAAAATAAAATCTAAAAGACCCTTCAAACCCTGAAAAACTCTAAAAACCTTAAAAATAACTAAATACCCTTAAAAACCGTCCAAATCACAGAAACCCCTAAAAACCATATTAAAAATTAAAATCTTAAAGAACCCCTAAAACCCTGGAAATGTAAAAACCACTAAAAAGATTGAAAAATTCCTGAATCTATACAACCCCATAAAAACCTTAAAACCCCATAAAAACATAAAAATCTACTAAAAACATTAAAAACACATAAAACGACTAAATTTTTTAAAATATTCTAAAAACCATAAAACCCAAAAAAAACTCAAAAAAACCCCTTAAACCCCCAAAAGACCCTAAAACCCCTGAAAAAACCTAAAAATCTCAAAAAACAATAAAAACACAAAAACCCTCAATATCCCTAAAAACCATAAAAATACTAATGAATCCCTTAATATCCATAAATACCCAAACAAATCTCTAAAATCTTATAAAACCCATAAAAACATAAAAAAATTAAAAGTATAAAAACCATAAAATAATAAGAAGCCCAAAAAACTAAAAACCCTAAAATACCCTAAAAACCTTGAAACCGCCTATAATCCTAAAAACCCATCTAAATCCCTAAAAACCATAAAAACTCTAAAAACCATTAAATCCTAAAAATCCCAAAAAACCCTAAAAGAATAAAAAATTATAAAAACAAAAAAATCCATGAAAACTATAAAAACCCCTAAAAACATAAAAAATCCTACACACACATAAAAACCACTCAATACTATAAAAACATTTTAAACCCCTAAAATTTTAAAAAATATGAAAAATCTTAAATCATTTCAAACTATAAAAAACTCAAAAAACACCAAAAAATCAAAAATTGAAAAATGACCTTAAATCCCTAGAAACCCCCTAAATACCATAAAGTACCCAAATAATTATTAAACCCCCAAATTCTATAAAAATACTATAAATAATAAAATTTCTAAAAATTACATGAAAATCCTATAATATAAAAAATCATGAAAACCAGGAAAACCCCATTAAAAACCCCCTTAAAACATTATAAATACTAAAAATCCATAAAAACTCTAAAAACTAATAAAAAATATAAAAACACTTAAAATTACTTAAAATGTTAGGAAAATTTTAAAAAAAAACTCTAAAAACCCTTAAAACCCAAACAAACCTAAAAACATAAAAAATCCTAAACCCCCTAAATACCATAAGAATCTATAAAAACTCTTTAAACAATAAAAATTCCAAAAAAACCCTAAGAAACCACAAAAACCACAAAAACCATAAAAATTACTGAAATCATTGAAAACGTAAAATACCTATAAATATAGAAAAACCCCATAAAATCCATAAAACCCTTGAAAACCTTAAAAAACATTAAAACCCCATAATCCCCCCTAAAAACCACAAAACAAATTGAAGAACCTTATAACCGTAAAAAATGTTAGAAAACTCTAAAAATTGATAAAAATTAGAAAACACAAAAAAACCATAAAAACAAAATAAGCCCCTAAAATCCCTAAAAAATACTGAAAACCTAGAAATCCTGAGAAACACTAAAAACCCTCAAATTACATAAAAACCCCAAAAACCCAAAAAACTCTAAAAGTCCTAAAAACCCTAAAAATCTCAAAAAATATAAAATACCCTAAAACCCTTATAACCCCATCAAATCATTAAAAAATCCCCCTAAAACATTAAGAAAAACCTAACATTCCATAAAAACCCTAAAAACACTAAAAAATATAAAAACCATAAAACTTATAAAATTACAAAAATGTTATAAACACAAAAAAATATAATAACACTAAAAACTAAAGAAACCATAAAACCCAAAAGACCCTAAAAACTCTGAAAACCTATCAAAATCCTCAAAAAACTAGAACAACCTTGAAAACCCACTAAAAACTCAAAAACCCTCGAAAACATAAAACCCCTTAATACCATTAAAACCAAAAATCACGATGAAACCTAATATCACAAAAACCATAAAACCCTAAGAAACCCATAAAACACCTAAAAACCATTAAGAAACCCTAAAACCCCATAAGAGTCCTAAAAACCCACTAAATACTCTAAAAACACATAAATCCCCTAAAATTGTTAAAAATGTTTAAAAACTATGAAAAAAATAAGCCCCTAAAAAAACCTTTGAAAAACCCTTAAAGCCCCTAAAATCCCTGAAGACCACTAAGAACATATAAAACCCCAAAAATATTAGAAATATTCAAAATCCCTAAAAACTATAAAATTGTTAAAAATCATTAAAAATCCTTGAAAACCTAAAAACACTAAAAGCTCTGAAAAAACCCTAATATGTATAAAACCCCTAAAATACATAAAAAAACATATAAAATCCCCAAAACTACTAAAAACTCTAAAAACCATAAAACCTTTAAAAACATTACAAAATAGTTAAAAACATAAAAAAACCTTAACACCGCTAAAAATTAACAAAATTCCTAAAAAAATCAAGACACTTTTAAAACCCTGAAAAACCATAAAATCCAAAAAAAACCCTAAAAAATGAAAAACCTTAAAATCCCAAAAACGAAAAAAGCAAAAAAAAATTAAGAAGCCATAAAATTCTGTAAAAATCCATGAATGCTCTGGAAGCACAAAAAACCTTGAATAACATAAATACCATAAAAACCATAAAAACTACTAAAGACAAAATAATCCTCTTAAAGTCCAAAAATTGTTAAAACACTAAACAAAATCCCTAAAAAATAAAAACAAATACTAAAAAGACCATAAAAAACTAAAAATCCCTAAAAACCCTACAAAACATAAAAATCCAAAAAACCCACTAAAAATCCTTGAAAATATAAAACACCCTAAAACCCTGAAAACCCCCAAAAAATAAAAACCCTAAAATCTTTTAAAAACCAAAAACCCCATAAAAACAATAAGAACTAATAAATCTCCAAAAACCCTAAAAATATTACAAATGTTAAAAACTATAGAAAAAATAGGAAACCTAATTAAAAAAACCCCCATAAAACCCAAAAAAATACCTTAAACCCCTAAAAACGTAAAAACCCTCAAAACCCCTAAACCAAAAAATTACCAAAAACCATAAAATTTCTAAAAATGCATTAATATACCTAAAAACGTAAAAAACATTAAAACCCATAAAATCCTAAAAACCATAAAACACCTAAAGCCCATAGAAACCATAAAAACTATAAAACCCCACTAAAAACAATAAAAACCTGTAAAAATGTTATAAAGATCTAAAACCCTTTAAAAACGTAAAAAAATAATTAAACCCCCCAAAACCCAAAATACCCCAACTATTATGAAAACCCTTAAAAATAATAAAATTCCATAAAAACTCATCAAACCATTAAAAAACTAAAAATTCTAAAAACCCTAAAAACCATAAAAATTCTATAGAATCCCAATTTTTTTTGAAAATGTAAAAAACCTAAAAAAACTAAAAACTCCTTTAAAAACATAAACCCAAAAAACCTAAAAATCCTTAAAAATAAATAAAAATCTTAACCCACTAAAATATCTAAAATCCCTATAAAGTGATATAAATGTTAAAATAGTTAAAAACAATTAAAAAACATAAAAACCCTAAAAACCATAAAACCCTTAAAAACCCTAAAACCCACAAAACACCTAAAAACCCCTAAAAACTCTGAAAATCCCTAAATACCATAAAAATTCATAAAAATTCCTATAAAATCAAAAAACCCTAAAACCCCAGAACAAACCCTAAATACCATACAACCCTCAAAACCATAAAAACCCAAAAATCCCATAAAACCCATAAAAACCAACTAAAAACTCTGCAAACACTTAAAACTCCAAAAAAATTAAAATAAATTAAAAACCCTAACACCCATAAAAACCCAAAAAACCCTAAAACCAAATAATTAACCTAAAAACCTTTAAACACCTAAAATTCCTAATACCCATGAAAAATTCTGAAACCCCTCAACCTCCATCAAACCCATAAAGAACTTAAAACCATAAAAATATTTAAAAATCATTAAAAATATCTGAAATGTAAAAATCCAATAAAAAAATTAAAGACCAATAAAAACCATAAACACCCAAAAAACCATAATAAACCCATAAAATTTGTAAAACCCACTAAAAATGATAAAACCCTTAAAAAGATACAAAACTCTAAGAAAACTTAAAAACACTAAAATCCCTAAAAACATAAATTCCCAAAAGACCCTAAGAACTCCATAAAACCCAAAAAACCTCGAAAACCCCTAAAAACCATAAAAATTATGTAAATACATATAAACTCAACAAACCATAAAAATCATTTAGAAACCCTAAAAATCCTTAGAAATGTAAAAAACCATAAAAACCCTATAACCCCCTAAATACAAAAAACCCCCCTAAAAAACCTCTAGAATCAATGAAAAACATTAAAATACCTAAAAATGATAAAAAATGTTAAAACATATAAAAATAATTAAAACCCTAAAAAACACAAAAAAAACTCTTAAAACCCAAAACACCGTAAAAACCCTGTAAAACCCTAACAACCCTACAAATTCTTAAAAACTATAAAAATTCATAAAACCATAATAAACAGTAAAAACCCTAAAAATCCATAAAAATACTTAAAAATCCCTAAAAATGTAAAAGACCCTAAAACCATAAAAAACTAAAACCCAATATAACACCAAAAAAATCACTATGAAATCCAAAAAAAGGTATAATATCTAAAAAAAATGTAAACTGTTAAAAACACTAAAAACATTAAAACCACTAATAACTCCAAAAACACTAAAACCAAAAGGTCCCTAAACACCTGAAAACTCAAAGAAAATCATAAACAACCCAAAAAACTAATTAAAACTCAAAATACCTTAAACCCCAAAAAAACATAAAAAACCTAAAATCCTTTATAATCCTAAAAAATCCCCAAAATTTCTTCAAATTGTAAAACCCCTAAAACCCCAAAAGAACACAAAAATACCAAAAAACCTTAAAACCCCATAAAAACCATAAAACCCACTAAAAACTCTAAATGCCCTTAAAACTGCTAAAAGTTTTATGAAAATGTTAAAAATATCTAACATATCATAAAAACTAAAGAACCTATAAAAACATAAAAATATTATAAAAACCTTGAATCCTCGTAAAAACCATAAAAACCCATAAAACACATAAAATCTCTAAAGACACTAAAAACCGTTAAATCCATAATAATCCAAAAAATCCATGAAAATGATTGAAAATGTAAAAAACCCTAAAAACCCCTAGAAAACTATAAAAACCCCTAAAAACATAAAAACCTATAAACACTAAAAAACCAAAAAATAAATAAAGACCCTTAAACCCCTAAAATTTAAAAAAATGTTAAAAAATGTTAAAGAACTCTAAAAACCATTAAAATCACTAAAAACTCAAAAAAAAACATAAAAACCCAAAAGAACCTAAAAACCATGAAAAATCCATAAAAACTATAAAAACCAAAAAATTATTAAAAACACTCAAAAACCCTAAAACCCATATAAAACCCTAAAAGCTATAAAAATCTTGAACTACCATAAAAATCCCAAAAAATTTAAAAATCCCTTAAAACAAAAAAAACCCTTAAATATCAAAAAACCCCTAAAAACCATAAAAACGTATAAAAAACCTAAAAGACCGCTAAAAACTCTAAAAACACTTAAAAACTGAAAAAATGTTAAAAAGTTAAAAAATATAAAAAAACATTAAAAACCCTGAAATACTCAAAAAAACCCAAATAACCCAAAAAATCAAAATAACCTAGAAAACCCTGAAAACCCTAAAAAACTCAAAAACCCTTCAAAATCCATAAAAACCCTTAAAAATTCCATAAGTCCTAAAAATCCAAAAAAATCCATAAAAATCATGGAAAACATAAACAACACTGAAACCCTGAAAAACTTTATAAATCTATAAAAGCCTCTAAAAACTATAAAAACACAAAACCCCCATAAAACCCCTAAACCCCACAAAAAATCTAAAAAAAATTAACCCATGAAACATTAAAAATTGTGAAAACTCAAAAAAACATTATATTCCTAAGAAATTTAAAACCCCATAAAAAACCAAAAAAAGACCTAAAAACCTGAAAATACTTAAAAATGGTTATAAAACCATGAAAACACCTAAAAATCAAAAATATCGCTTAAAATTTTAAAAAAATAAAAAAAAGTAAAAAATACCTAAAAATATCTAAAAAATAAAAAAGCCCTAAAATCCTTAAAACCCTTAAAACCCATAAAAACCCTAAAACCCCATAAAATTAAAATAAATGACTAAAAAATATAAAATCCCTTAAAACCCATAAATAATTTAAAATGTTAAAAACCTCTAAAAACTCTAAAAACCCATTAAACCCTAAATATTTGAAAAACACTAAAAGACCCAAAACTAATGGAAAACACTAAAAACCATAAAGGCCTTGAAAAACACTAAACACTCTTAAAATCCCTAAAAACCCTACAATCCCCTTAGAGCCCCTCAGAACCATCAAAATCCCAAAATAATCCTAAAAATCTTTAAAAAATTAAAAAATCATAAAAACCCTGAAAAGCCACTAAAACCCAAATAACCACTAAAAATAATAAAAAACCTTAAAACACTAAAGACATTAAAATAACTTAAACCCCCAATAAATGTTCAAAATCTCTTAGAAACCTTAAAAACACTAAAAATTTCAAAAAACCCCTAAAACACAAAAAATCTTAAAAATAATGAAAACCCTAAAAGCCTTAAAAATGATAAAAAAAACCCTAAAACCCCTCAAAATACCTAAATCCCCTAAAACCATAAAAAATCCTACAAAATACATAAATATCCTTGATATCATAAAAACCTATAAAAACCCTACAAATCACCGAAAACCCATGAAAGACTTTAAAACATTAAAAACAATAAAACCCATAAAACACTAAAAATACTAAAAAATAAAAAAATCAGGAATACCCCAAATACATTAATACCCTAAATACATTAATACCCCAAAACCATTAATGAATCTAAAAAACATAAAAACCATACAAAAGACAAAAATAACTCCAAAACCCCCAAAAATACAAAAAACCCTAAAACATCAAAATCTCTAAAAACATAAAAATATAGAAAATACCCCTAAAAATACAAAAAAATTTAAAAAATAATAGAACCTTTCAAAACCCCTAAAATTTATAAAAACCCATAAAAACATTAAAAACCCATAAAACCCAAAACCCACTACAAACTCTAAACCCCCTCAAAACCCCTAAAACATTAAAAAATGGTGAAAACCCTTAAAACCCTGTAGAACTCAAAAAAAGCATAAAGACCGTAAATACCATAAAAAACTAAAACATTAAAAACCATGAAAACACCCTAAAACCCCTCAAAATATTTAAAACCCTAACAACCCTAAATCCCATAAAAATAGAAAGGATCCCAAAAATTCATAAAAACCTAAAACCCACTAAAACCCTTGAAACCTCCTTGAAATCCATAAAACATTGAAAACCCATAAAACACCATAAAAACCTAAAACCCCATAAAAACCTAAAACCCCACTACAAAAATAAAAAAACCCTTAAAACCCCTAAAAACATTAAAAACATTAAAAACAATTAAAAAATCAACCTCTAAAAAATTCAACAAAAATCTCAAACCTCAAAAAGACCCTAAAAACCCTGAAACCCCCTAAATACTCTAAAAAAACTAAAAATACCTCAAGATTCTTAAAACCTAAAACCCATTAAAACCATAAAAATATTAATAAATTTCTAATAATCCATGAATAACTAAAACCCTAAAAACCCTAAAACCAAAAAAACCCATAAAAACTATAAAAACCATAAATACCCTTAAAACCCATAAAGACACTATAACCTCACAAAAAACTATATAAAACCTTGAAAACCCTTAAATCACTAGGAATGGTGAAAACTCTAAAATACCATAAAACCCCTAAAAATTCATAAAAACCCCAGTAATACCGAAATGAACTTCAACCCCCTAAACCACTAAAACCCCTAAAAACCCCCTGAAACCCCCTCAAATCAATAAAAAAATAAAAATACTTAAAAATAAAATCCATAAAAACCATAAAAAACATAAAAATTCCTTGAAAACATAAAAATTATAAAAACCCAAAAAACCCCCTGAAAACAATAAAAACCATAAAAACATTAAAAACACTAAAACCCACATAAAACCATAAAAACATTTTAAAGGTCTAAAACACTAAAAAATATAAAAAATCTAAAAAATTAAAAAATCCTAAAAATCCTAAAAATCCTAAAAATTGAAAAGACCATAAAAACCATAATGTCCTTGAAAATCCCAGAAAAAACATAAAATCCCTAAAAACCAAAAAAATCCTAAAACCCATAAAAACCTTGAACACACTAAAAACTCTAAAAATCCTTAGGCCCTTATAAACATTAAAAACATTAAAAAATTAAAAAAATGAAAACCCTAAAAAACTCAAAAAAAACCTGAAAAAAAAAGCCCCAAAATCCTACAAAAACTCCTAAAACCATGAAAAACCCTAAAGACAACCAAAATCCTTAAACCCATTTAAAAGTACTAAAACCATAAAAATCTAATAAAATTGATAAAAATTCCTAAAAATGTAGAAAACCCCTTGTTTCGCATCTCCCTCAAAACATGTGTTCTGGCTAGAAATCACTACTTACGGGCGGTTTCCATTGGATTTATTTATGGAACCGGAAACATCCAACGGTTCTTCATCCAAAGGGACCTGCTTTCCAAAGTCATGGGTTCATTTATTTTGGACCTATGATAATTAAGAACATACATTGGTCGAGAGGATGTGAGGTCATACTCATCACACCCTTTTGGGTGGAATTAGTTTCTACACTAGGACTCTCAAATAGTTTTAATATATTTCTTGTGAATCATTATTAATTTACCTGTATAACATAGGTTTCCCTTGGTATTTGAAATCAATTTTTATCATGTTTTAAATTTAGAATAATTCGTATGTAATCTAGGTTCTTCATTAATGAAGATATCTGTATGTATTCGAGTTTCTCCTTTAATGGTATCCTATCATATACTATTTATATATTATTTTAACTGTTGTTATGATAATACTTGTTTTTAAGCCACTTAGTGGGGCACTTGGGAATTTATTTTCATCCGGGGATACAAAATTTGGTTTTGATATTGGGATCATACCCATGAATGGGATACCTACATATCCTCGTGAAAGGAATAAGAACCCTCATAGTTTAGTACTGCTTAATGTGGCACATAATACCTCTTAAGGTCATGTGATAATGACCTAGCGATATAGTTTAATGTCATGTTGTAAGGACACCTAAGTGGGAGGTGCTGAGTTAAAGCTTAGTATGGGACTTATACCTAAGTATCCCATGGAACTTGGAAAAGTTATGAGTTTCCATGTTGGATTAGACCATATTGAGAATACGTCCCAAAAATAATAGGGTGGAATTGAATTGTTGGGTTTGAACCTCAGGGAGGCTTCCTACAAATCCCATTTGGATGGGAATCAAATCCAACGTAGTTCAATGCATCTCATAGGAGAGTGTAGTCCATCGAGAGAAATGAGTTTGGGCTTACTTCCAAAAAAGGATGCCTTTTATGGATGAAATGAGATGGATCTCAGGCCTTTGGAGGCCTTCCTACGTATCCCAGTTTGATGAGAATCAGTGCTATCATAGTTTATTATGTCTCATAATAGAGTTTTTGGGAAAAAAATTTTATCTTCACAAATCTCTATGCCCACCTGTGTCATGCTCAGTGTGAGAAACAAGTGGATGTCAAAGATTCAACAAAGGCACACACACTTTTCCTCCTCCGCTGGTGGAAGAGGACAGGCCTATGGCGGTGAAGGTGGATGAGGCCGAGGTGATAAACCTACCCTCTATTAACTTTACATTAAACAAGGGTCAAATGTAAGGAAGGATTAATGGTGAAGGATGTAGAGAAGAGCAATACTACAACCTACAGCATGAAAGGATAGCGTATTACACTAGGATAGTTCCCTAAAATTAGTCCCGGTAGGCGAGGGAGACTTCTCATTTTTTTTCAAATGGAAAAGTAGGTATGAACCATACCTTTCCTACTAGAGACCTTAGGTTCAAAGTTTTAGAGATGAAAAGGGGAGGTCATGACCCAAACCCTAATCCTCTAAACTGGGAACTCCACAACATTGTTCTATGGATAAAGGTCAATGTGACTTTGGATATACAAACCCACAGACACTCCATGAATCCTAACGCCATTGCAAAATGAATGTGGAAAACCTTTGAATTTGGATATAAAAACACAAATAGGAGACATGTTTTTGTGCCTTCCTAAAGGTTTTATAATTCATGTGGTTTTGGTGGAATTTTCAACATAATCCCTTTCAGATAAGAGAGATAATGAAGAAGAATCATTTCCATGAATGACTTTGAATAAGTCTTGTATAGACTAAAGGGATAAGGTGAATCAAATAAGGGTTCCCATGTAAGTATATGGCTCACAGATATGGGCATCAAAGTAGGATTTTGTGACCTGATGTCAACTTCAGTGATGAACAACCTGGATGTTAATACTTGGGAGAGACTTGACTTAGGAATTCAAGAGTATTCACAAGTATTCCCAAAAGTGGGTCTCTCATGTTTCTTTGAGAGGAATAGGTCGAGCGCAGGGGTTTCTGATTTAGGGAGGTTGGGCGCTTTGGGTGGACAAGTGTTATGGATTTCAAACAATAATGTGACTTAATTCCTATGATACTTCTTCAATTACTCCACTTTAGGTGTTAAATAACTATCTTGAATGTTTAAAAAGACTTGGTTGAAGCACTGGGATGACTAGAGCAACAATTAGGTTTTGGGGAAATTCGTCCATACAAATAAATACACCAAGGGTCTATTTATAAAAAAATAAGTGACCTTGGGAGAAATAGTGATCGGGAGTGCAAGTGGATTTTGCACCAAAAATGTTCCGTACAAGTACAAAGTGTGCCAGTAGAGCCTCGTCTTCACTAGGAAAATACAATTTTCAATCTTTTGAAAATCTTGATTTTATTCATGTGTTTTTTCCTCTTTTTTATAAGGTACTTCTCTTTGTCAATTTTTATTGATATAATGGAACAACGTGTCAACAAAATCCCCCACCCCCCTTAGAATCATATTCTAAGTGAAAAGAGGATCCTATATTGAGATAATGTTATAAAAAGGGGTAAAAATAGGTTTATGTGGCATGCAAACTGATAGCGTTCGAGGTATGGGAGCACAATGTGATAGTGCATATGGTACGGGTGCATAAGTTGATAAAGCGCATGGTAATATTCATCACTTATATATAGTGATTGCACTTCAGAAAAACATACAAAGAACTCGGGAAATCCAACTCTCGGCCATTTGTAGGATGTCAACATACTAGATCCAAATAACTATGTTCAACTTACATTGTTTGAAGACCATATCAATTTCTCGTCTTCTAATATTTCTATTATGGGCACATATATCAATGTTGGGATAGAAGATAAGGCATATTTCATACATCATATATCATTTTCTCTTGATTTGAAAGCACATACACCTGATCTTCAGCCATACTGTTTTTCATCCATTTTTTGAGATTATCAGATAGATCAATCTAAGGGATAGAAGAATAGTTGGTATTTTTGCCCAGGAGTGGGTGTTAAACTCGCATGGATGTGGGAATATTGGGTGCACAAGACATGTGTGGAGTTTATGTATGACTTAAATGGTGTTGAGATTTATGAGGTTGTATGGGTCGGGCAAACATATGTATATAGGAATGATGATTTTGTGCCATAGTTTCTAAGCCGATGGAGTCCATAGATAAATTCCTTCCATTTTACACATAGAGAAGTAGGTATTAGTTTTTGGGATGTCTACAAGATATATGTTGCTCCAATCATTGATGATATGTAGGATGAGTTTATTCTTCCAAAGGTAACATGGAATGAATCAAAAAAAACTAGCCTTGGTTCATGAGTTAATGAAGATATTTTATAAACTCAATAATAAAAACACAAAAAAGACTCATGCAATAAGGGATATTCACCCAGAGGAGTGGATAGAAATATTCCTAGTGAAGAAGTAGGTGAAGGCACCACTTGAAATCACACAACAAGATATCCAAAGGTAGAAAAGATAGGTACACCCAATACTTTTTGGACAACATTAGAGAAAGGGACGATTGAAAAGTGGGTGTATGAAGTCAATTCTAAAATTCATGTAATGACACATCTTGCAGGTTTCTTGTCCATGAGGCTCATCATGTATCTATTTCCTATTCGAGATTACAAGGCTGGCGTAAGGCTAGGAACTTTTGTTATCATGGCCAATCTGGCTAAAAAGAGGATGGTAGGATTGGATACCCCTGTTTTTTCAAAGATTAATAAGAGCTTGTTGCATATCAATAGAGGGAAGACTCCTTTCAGAATAGCGGGCCCATTCTAAGTATTATGGGGGTGGATCTCCACTCATTTCAGAACTCTTGTTGTGAAAAGTGTGGTACTGGTCTTTGGAACTTCATTCTGACTATCTGTTCAAGCTTTCTCTAGTATCTCACCTCTATCTTTGAATGCTTGTGGTAACAAGGTTAGGTTAAGTATGTACAAGGAATGTTATCATTTACCTTATCAAAATCTGCCTATGGGGCAATTTGTTGATGATGGAACATCCATCTAAGAGATAAGGGTGTATATGTTAGCTTTAAAGGATAGAATATTGACCACTAGGACTGATAGGGAAATCATATGTGAGGCATATGTTCTTTATACATTCACAAGTCAATTAAAATTTCAAAAAAAAAAATTTATCTCCTACAGTGCATCTTAGATTAGAGAAACATCCTATGGTTGGTCAACAACTATGGTTTCTGACAACTGTAGATAAATCTAGGGTAATATTCAACTTACCTACCACTGATGCAACAAGAATATTAGCTATCTAGTCTGATGAGAACTAGGTTGTATCATACCCTGAAGGGGTGTTAAACCATTTTATCCCTCGATTAGGGATAAAGAGAGGCAGTATGAAGGAACCCTATCATTTGGAAGGCAATTATTCATCATCAGGGGATGATTCATCAGAGTTAGAGGGTGGAGGTGATGAGGCTCCAAGCTCACCAAAGCGACCTCATGCAAGATATTATCCACCTATCCTATTCAAGAGAGCTACACCATCAATCTCAACTGATATTGTACCAAGGAAATCTAGTCTCCATCATTCAGAAGAGAAACGTGTCCACTTTTCTCATACAACATCTGTGATGGTAGGAATTGGGAAAAAAACTCAAATATAAAACTATAGGATCATCTTCCCAACCCTTTGGAAAATACTCTGAATATGTATGACCTGAGGTAGTTCACACATGGACAATCCTACACTGTGATGCTAAAACCACATGGATAGATTTATGTGAAGGGTTTTATATTCAGGGGATAGCTGATCTACAAGCCTCTTCTGATATTATTTTCAAAAAAACCATGATGAAGTGAGAACTTATATTTGAGAATAGAAGATTCTCATATACACAACTGGTAAATTAATTTCCATCAAAAAATGAGTCAAAGAGATGATAGATCATGGTTCTAATGAAAGTATTGACCTTTCATAAGATGAATAATGGTGTGATTTTGTTTATCATGAAGACGTATGTTTTCTTTTTCTCACATTATTTTCTTCTTTTCTATTTTAATTTCGTCAAAGTATTGTTACTTAGGGGAAATATCATTTTAACTTGCATCTGGGTAAAGGAAAATCAATTGAATTACCATCTCCACAATATAGCCCTGGTGGTACTGCACTTGGAGCTATTGAATCACCCCATGAATCAAGATAGATATCTCCATGCCAATAGGCCCTAGAGGATGAAATAGAAAGGGTCTTATGGTCTCCAATACCTATTTTTAGAGATGATGATGCAATTCCTCCAAAGAATGAGAATAAAAGGAAACATTGATGCAATAAAACCGTGGTTAAATGTTTTCTAAGTAGTGGTAATCATTCATGACAAAATGAATTTTTGATTTATTTATAGAAAGTGTTAAACTTATTGGAAATATAGGAACTTATTCCATTTCTTCTCTTATATAAATCATTGATGAACCTTGAAAAACCATGGATGGTGTTTCAGAAAAATCACAGATTCTATCCAATCCAATGATTCCTTTAACTGAAGAGGAATTTTGGACAAAGGAACCAACATCTTTTCTCGGAATTGCTTATGTTCCTGCTACTAGGAGAGAGGAGACCTCTGGTAAATCATAAGTGCTTCATGAGAAAATAAATGTAACAACCACTAACTTCCACTCTGTGATACTTTAGGTTCGTCGCATACAACATAAAATCCAACTATAACTGATTTTGACCTCATATCTGTTACTAAGGAAGCTATTCAGGGTAAAAATTTGTCAAAGGAGGGTTAAAAAAAACTACTCCAAGTGCTCCCATCGGTGAGACTAACATGATATTTTAGATATCATTGTATTCTATGATGAATCTTGTCATCTATTTTGAATAAGTATTAGAACATGATAATATGACAAATACATTAGAATATTTTTAAGTTCCATGTATAGAGCCAAATGGACATGAGTTTTTATTTTTCATCCTATCAATATTCTTATGATTAAATTTTTAACCATGATCGGTTGAAACGTACAGTTCCATCTAAAGAAATTTTTGGAGTGATGATACCTAAAGGAAGCGTCGATATCATTATCAATCCCACCCTTATGGAGACGTTGGCTTAGGTAAACCTTGAAATAGAAAATCTTCCAAAGATTCATTCATAGGATCCTAAGTAGGTAGAAAAAAGATTTTCCCACCAAAAGACGTCAACTAAAACTATTGAAGAAGAGAATATTGGGGAGGATTATTCTCAAGCTATTGACCTATTATTAGGTAAAGGTTACCAATATCGTGATTGTGATCATTCATGTTATCCTTTTGAAACTAACCATAACGATAAATTTAATTCACCATATAGAATTATCAACTTCAATGGCTAGGATTTGAGGTGAAGCTTCTGCATCTGCTCAAATAGTATTAGGAAGTGAAGCAACCATTATCAAGGAAGGAGAAGAACATGGCACTTACTTAACTATATTAATCCCGTAATATGTTCCTTGTTATGAAAAAGATTCTAAATCAGATCTAGAGATGAAAAATGATCTTCGCCATGAATGTCACAAGGCATGGAAGAACACATGGAAGAGAATATATTAAACTCCCCTTAAAAAACATCCCTAACGAATTCCACAACTTTCATCTAAATTCATTATGCAAGGACTTGGTAGTTTTTAATACCATGAAATTCATAATTTAGTGAAAGATATTATTCAGAAAATGGATAAATAACATAAACTTCTATAAGATCTAATAAAAACTATATTGTTGACCAAAACTGACGAATTACAAGCATTATTACCCCATGCTTAGGTCAATCATACTGTAAAGTTGAAATAACTCAATCATAAAATAAAATAAAATAATATTCAATATCTTATGACTTCAACAAGTATTATATTTTTTTACCGGGGAGCTTTACCAACTTCATGATTCATTAGGAGAGGTCCTTAAATATGGTGCAAAATCCATTGCAGATGTTGAGGAAGTACTTCTTAATGCTTAAGATGATGAGACTAGTCAACTAAATAAACTTCAAAAGGAAGATAATGTGGCTCAAGAGGCCATTAATCAAAATAGATGTTATTTAAAAAACCTCTTGTGATTTATCATAGAGAGACTCCAGTTTGTGGATGCTTCTATGTGGATTTTTACACAAAAATGAAAAGTTTTTTCCTTAATCATCTCGGTCTTCATCCTTGATTATTTTTTTACCTAATACAATAGTCCTAGTAAGAATTGTTTTATTTTTAATAGGGTTATATAGGAAACCCCCATAAATTGTATATTTCTGTTTTATATTGCTCAATATTTCCTAAACCATACAAAATGTTGGTTTAGTGAGGTGAGGCACGACTTTTTTCCAAAGTTCTCTTTGCAGGTTTTCAATCTGTAGAGTGCTATGTCTCTTTGTTATTGGCAGTTTAGAGTCATGCATGTTGGAATAAAAAGACTAGTGTTTATGGTCTTATATCTTTGACCATAAATTTTGAAATTAGATCCCAAACAATGATCAGTGGCTAATAATTTCGCTAATATTATTTAAATACTTCAATGTGGAATCTTTAGTCAAGATTTTTTTTTTATTGTCATCAAATCTAAAACTTGTATAAATATAAATGAGGTATTTTACATGAATTACATTACCGTTATTTTGATGAATATGTTATTGGGGGTATATTATACAGATCCAACTAGGGAATATGCAGCATAGCCAAATAGTGCCATCTTATAACTAACATGCCTGTTATGTAGGAAACATATGCAAGGCCACCTAGGTGCACGTACTGTGAATTCAATAAAAAGTGCTCTAATGAATTTATATTTTTTATTGTCGATAGACAAGGGAAAATAATATTTAGGTGACTCAAGACCACAGTGAGTGGTTTTTCCTGGAAAGAGGTTTTAATAATAAAAAAGTTTCATTTATGCCGACATAGGTCATGAATGGGGAAACCACATCTACACAAATTTTGTGTGTGAGGACTAGTTAAAATTTGTCAGAAAGTGGGATTTATGACATCATGATATGCAGTTTTAATTTCATGATGTGAGGAAAGTATACTATATAGTTTTAAATTCCTGCCTTGAGGACGTATGGTGGATTTAATTTAAGGCCTTTTATCTTTTAACAAAGGTTTATGACTCTCCAATTTCCTGATAATTTATCTCAAAAACATAACACCATGTTTAGGTATGGAAGTAAATATTTTTGAACTATGATTTGGGAATTTTTGGATCCAAAGAATTATATTGTAAAGGTTCTAAAGGCATTAGAGGAAGTCTTTTCTAATAAAAAAGATGCCATTATTTGACAAACCCTTTATGGGGGTTATATTATCCAGGGATGACTGGGGCATCTGCTGCATAACCAAATAGTGGCATTTTTGACCAAAAGGCCTATTATGTAGGCAACTTATGCAAGGATAGATAGAGGCACATTCTACATTGTCGTTAAAAAGAGATCTCAAAAATATTAAATTATATTGATAAAAGTTGAATAATTTTTTTGGAGATTCAAATCATCCACATCACATGGTTTGGTTTATGGAAAGAGTTAACTAAATATAGAATGTGTATTTCCAATCATGATTTAGAATGAACCATAGGAATATGATTTCAAATAAGGTCTAATTCAAACATAGAAAGTATGGAATATATAGTTTTAGGTCATATACCTAGAACCACAATATTATAGAAATAGTAGATGATATGTGGTTAAATGATCCAATGTTATTTCAATATGATTTGAACACATAGAGAGGGAAATGTGTAGAACATAGTCTTGAAGACTTTTAGATCGAGAGGAGGGTAATGGGACAAATACTCATTAATGAATGCTTTAAGATACAGATTCTAGTATAGTGTTATCAATTTTTGAAGGATACAAAAGACACTTTAACCGGGAACAATGTAACCATTATTTAACAAAACCATTTGGGGGGTTGTATTATATAGCGCCAATTGGGGCATTTTCTGTATAGACAAATAGTGAAATCTTTTGACTGAAAATCCTGTTATGTAGGCGAATTTTATGCAAGGCCACCTAGTGACACATACTGCATAGTTAGGAAAAAGAGTTCTCGGATATCAAAAAATCTTCCAACAATCCGTAAGAAAGGTTATGAAGATCTGAAAGTATTCAAGATTAAGAGTGTGAAATAAAAAAGGGGGTAATTTTCAATACATAGTAGAAATATTTGAATCAATATTTTCCATGAGTTTGGAGTCCTTTACATAGATCCGAATCATATGTAAAATGGGGACATTTCTTGTTTCTTTTGC
The DNA here is from genome assembly GCA_963277665.1 of Viscum album. Taxonomy (NCBI): domain Eukaryota; kingdom Viridiplantae; phylum Streptophyta; class Magnoliopsida; order Santalales; family Viscaceae; genus Viscum; species Viscum album. The sequence continues at coordinate 1,321,258,968 of OY728157.1, forward strand.
AATCTCTCTAAGGAGAGGACCCAAAATGAAGACTCCGACATAGATTGTCAATTATATTTGAAATAGAGATAAAAAAATTATCACATGGCTGGGACTAGGAACTAAGGCCTAGTTTTCACTACGTATCATAATGGGATGAGAATCAATCGATAAGTAGTTCTTTTTGTACTTTTCATATTAATATCGTGAGATTAGGATATTATGCTTTATATTTTAGAGTCATTTAGTGGGGACATGATGTGATTCTAAAGTGAAAATGGAATATTTCAGCTGGAATAAGGAATTAAACCTGGGTTTCAATACGTATCTCATATAGAATTTAATTAATCCACACATAGTTCTTGAAACATTCCCTATGCGGGTTTGATTCGTACACACAGGGAATAAAGGGTCTTTTATTGAGTTTAGGCCCAGGATTGGAGATCTATAAATCTTTACATATCCCATTGAAATGAAAATTAATCTATACGTAGTTCTTGAAATAATCATTTCCCACACCAATTGAGTTTGATGTGAGAGACGAGGGATTTTAGCACATTCTAGAAGAATAGTTAAACTTAAGACACAAAATGGTATAACGATCAAACCATATATACTGAAAGAGTAATCTATATAGATCAGGTTCATATACAGAAGGATAAAAGGGAAATAAATTTTTTTGTTGATGTAGCTGGGCCCAAGATAAGAGATCTAGGAATCCCTATGTATCCTATTATAATGAGAATCAAGCCACATGTAGTTCATAAAATGAGGACTCTAAGTAGATCTTATTCAATCATATAGAGAAATGGTACTCATGTGCCACTAAGTAGTAGCGATGATGTAAGTGATTGTTGTGCATGGAAGACCTTAAAGTCAAATAAATAAGATGTAATCGTAAAGTTTAATGTCATGTATCAAGAAAAAATTATGTCATGTAGTTTAACATCGTGTAATAGGGAAAAATATGATACCCATTTAAATGTCATATACCATGGATGCTTATGGTTGTTATGAAGTTTAATGTCATGCACGTAGGCCTTTTTACTATTCAGTTTAGATTCATGAGGCATGGACATTGGTAATGTGCAATTACACAATGTACTTCTTCAAGAATCCTTCATTGGTTGGAGTTGTAATTATTTATTCATCCATTAAGATTAGGGAATAAGCTTAATTATAGTATACCTTATGTACAGAGTAAGGTCCTTCCCACTTTGGATCAAGTTTGGAAGGCTTATTTCTTGGTATCATTGGATTCGTGAGGACAAATACCTATTGTCCTTAAAGAAATGAGTAGAGGTGAACTTGTTTTTAGAAGATTGTGATATTTTTTTTTGAAAGACATCCAAATGAGGCAAATTATACAATCTCTTTTAATTTAATCATTCTATCTTATCAAATCACTTCTGAGACTGTTTATCCTTAGATAACAAATCACAAAGTGGAACTATGAGTGAAGGAAATTGAATTTCAATTGGAAAAACTACTTATTCTTTGTATACCAATGAATATAGAGTTTCTTGAGTGGTAGTATAGGTAGTAGTCCGATAAACCCATAAAGTATGAAAAGGTTTACCAGGCCAAGATTTCTTATCTTTATCCACCATCTTTTGGAGTATATTTGATAGGATCATATTGAATGCCTCTATCTATCCATTGGCCACCACATGATAGTGATATGAAATGTTGGATTTGATATTGTGATTCTAATATAACTTCTTTACCTCAATATAATAGAATTTGATGCCATTATCTGTCAATATAGTATGAGGGACACCAAATCTAGTAATGATATTAGCTCTGAAAAATCAAACAATGATTTTGGATCTGACTTCATTGAGAGGTATTACCTTAGCCCATATGGATAAAAAATAGTAGTAGTAAGAATATACTTGAACTTATTAGCCATGGCTAGTGGATGAAGTCCTAGTACATCTATTCCCCATGTGGAAAATGTCTATGATTATTTAGTTGTATATAACAACTCTAGGGGTTGATGAATTAATTTGTCATTCACATGGATGGGATGGCATTTCTTGGGGAAATCTATGCAATCCTGCATCATTGAAGGCCAGAAGTATCCAAGCCTTCATATTTGATCAGAAATCCTTTGACCAGACCGGTGATCACCAAAATCTCCTAAATGTACTTCTTTCATAACATCATCATTTTCTTCTCCATCAATATATCTTAAGAGGTCTCCATCAAAGACTCATTTGTAGGGGATATTTTGGTGATCTGGATTATCATAAAGAGTGAAATTGGACCTCATCATATGATCTATTTTTTTCAACTCTATCGAGCGGAAGTACTTAATTTTGAATGTATTACATGATGGGTTTCATCCATCCCATAGTATGGAAATATGGCTCAGAAATAGAGCTAATTTCATTAATTTCCTCCATTCTAGTTTAAATAAAATGTGAAACCACATGATGATGGGAAATACTGATGATTGTCTCATCCCGATTTGGATCTACTAGGGTTGTGGTTGTATTATCCAGTGCATCAATTTTGGAATTTTTTGATATTAGGACATAAGAAAATGTTGGCTCATAAGGGGAATTCATCCATTAATCCTCCAAAATAATCACCCAAGGGGATTCAATATTGTTTTATGATAGCATAATACCTATTGATTTGTTTTATTACCAACTCTGAATCACCTTTCACTTTTTGGTGGTTCACTCAAACCTGGATTTCCAATTTCAGGCCTACAATGAGAGCTTGCTATTCTCCCTCATTGTTGGCATTTCCTTCTGACAACAGTAAGGAATATAGAAACACTACCTTTTTTGGGGAGATAATTACAATTTTTAAGCCAACTTTTTTTTGTTTAGTTTTTTCTATTCTCTTCCCCATTGTAGTTTTGGAAGAACCATAAATGCACATTTCCTATGTTTGGAGATTATCTTGAATAGAGAAAATTTATTTATCCAGAAGTTCAGTATTAAATGATGTATCTTCCACATATAGATGTTTGTAAAGGAAATCTACCAAGTCATGGATTTTCTTTCTTCTTGAGGCATAAACTGGATATCAAATTGTTGCAAAATAACTACCCACCATGCCAAACTTCCTATAAGAATAGGAAAACTAAGGATAAATTTGAGTGGGTTATTGCAAGATATCAAGTGAGCCTCGTGAGGTTGCAGGTAGTGCCTCAACTTTTGAACTGCACAGATTAATACCATGAATCACTTCTCGATACTTTAATATTTAGTCTCTGTGTCAAGAATAGTTTGACTGAGATAATAAAGGCTATTTTCATTACCAACATCATTCTTTTGTTCAAGGAAGACACCCAATGATCTATCTAAAGATTTCACATATAGAATAAGTGGATTTCTTTCAATATGAGGCATTAATACTGGTGGACTCCATAGATATTTCTTAAGGATATCAAATGCCTCTTGGTATTTTTTGGTTCATTGATATGTAACTCCATTCTTCATTAATCTGGTGAAGGGTAAACACTTTCCTGCCAAATTGGCGATAAAGAAATGAATATAGGAAAAGTTTCCTTGAAGTCTTCTAAATTATTTCATATTGTTATGGGGTACATGCTGAGTATTTCTTTTTTCCTTCTCATGGTCAACTTCGATGCCATGATGGCATACAAAGAAGCTGAGGAATTTTTCTAAGGTTACCCCCAAAGAAATTTTCAAGGGATTCATCTTCAAATCATGTTGTCTATGTTTACTGAATATGGTCTCTAGATTAGTCAGATGATTGGAACATTTTCTAGATTTAACCAATAGATCGTCCACATAACATTCAACAAATTTTGCAAAGATGGATTTGATGATATGGCGCATGGCATGTTGATACATTTCACCTTCATTTTTTAAGCCAAACCGAAATACCTAATAGAAAAACACACCTTGAGGGGCTCTGAGGGTTGAAGAATCCTCATATTATTAGTCCATTCAGATTTTATTATACCCAAAGTATCCATCCATGAAGGAGAGAGCTTCATAGTCGGATGTTGCATTAATCAAAAGTTCTGTGATTGGAACTGGAAAGTCATCTTTGAACAATGCCGTTAAGATCTATGAAGTCAATGCACACTCTGATTTTTCCATTCATATTTTCATTTTGGACAATATTAGCCTACCATTTGTGATATTTGACCTCCCTAAAAATGTTATCTTTGATAATCTTGTTGACTTTAAATACAACTTCAGAAGCATGAGTTTGTTATGTTCTTCTTACAATCTGCTTAAATCCCCGATGCTATTCTGGAAAACCCAAATGATGAGTGGCCACATCAAAATTTAGGCATGGAATTTTTGTACAATTCCAAGAAATTATATCTCAATTTTAATTGAGAGATGAAGTATACATCTCTTTCTCATTATAATTCATAGAATCACTTATTAGAGTTGGGTTAAGTTCTTCTTGTGTACCCATATTTATTTCTCTGATCTCATCTACAGTGGTGGAGACTCTATCCTAAAATGCTAGAGGAGTGTCCTTGATATATTATTATTCATCTTCCATACATGTCACTTATTTTGTTTCTACTTGCATAGTATGTGATGAAGAAAAACATTCAAAGCTAGGGGAGGAGTCAGTATTTGAACATCTAGAAGAAGAGGCAATAATTTTTGACCCTACAGATGATGAAGGGTATTCCTAGAGAATTGAAGAGAATATGATGGGTTGGGAATCAACATCCTTTTATTAATTTATTATTGTGAAAACTTCTTGTAGATTGATTAATAAATCAAAGACTTTTTAAAGATCAGTGGATGAAATGAAAACATCTCCATTTACACTTTCATTATCAACAACTTCTCCCCTTCTATCAGGACCGATTACTGCAATTGACATTATGGAAGTCACTATATAAGTTCTCAGATTTTATTATATCATTTCAATTTGATTGATATGAAACACATAATATATACTCATATGTTTGAATGGGTAATATGGGATATCTTCCCAGACATTCAGAGCATTGATTCTAGTTAAATATTTTTCCACCGACCTCATTCTCTTTGTGTGATAGAATTATGCTTCAATATACTAAGATTTACTTGTTTTTTACAAAGTCATGTCACCGTAAAAAGTACCAATTTGAATATTGAATCAATAATTGATACATTATTGATCTGACGAATGAATATCTACATGTTTATGTAGCCAATTCCTTCCAAGTAGAATGTTGACGGCTGTGTCATGACAATCAACCATGAAATTTGAATTAGATACAAGATCCCCAAACTTTATTCTATGTGTAATCTTTCCTAGATGTTATTGTTTATTCTTATCATTACCTTGAAACATCAATGTGGAAGAAGATAAGTCAAATTTAGTAATACCCAATTGAAAAAGTGTACAAATGATAATGGGGTTGACTCCTGATCGATTATTAATGAAGGCTCGTCGGATGTCTGTATCATTAACCCTACTAGATAGATACAAGGGCCTAATTTTTCCATGTATAAAATCATCATAATCCTAATACATGAGAGAATTATCTAAATGAAATTATATAGGATAATTCTCTATATGGTAAACCTTAGCAGCAAAAACATTGGTTTCAAACTCTTGAGGAATTGAAAAAGCCTCAATAAATTTTTCTGAAAGATCCTTTAACATATTCAAAGCATCTGGGATTGGAAACTGGGCCGGTATATGGGATAAATCTTTTAAAAAATATCATATTTTTGCTCCAAAGGTCTATTTTTTCAAGCATGGATATACGGTGTTACAGGTGCCCTGGAAGTTGATTCTCTTGATATAGATGTACCATGTGTCAGGGAGAAGTTGAAAATACTTCAGCTCTTGGTAGATTAGATTAATTAGGTCTATCCACTTGCCGATATAATGATGGTGTAACCTCTAATTGGTCCTCCAAGACAATCATTTCAGGTCGGATATTATCATCTGTGGTAGAATTTACTTATTCTTGTTGAGCCCACTGAAGGGCTCTCCCACAAGTTTCTTCCGCATAAACAGTTTGAGCAGGGGTATAGTTAAAATAGTGGTGTCTAGCATATCCCCTTCTACCCCTATATTCTCAACTGTAACTTATTCATACGGTTCTGCAATTAGGTGCATGGAATTAAATTTTATAGCTGGAATCATCATTCTTATAAGGTTCCTTTTAGTGGATAACATTAACAGAATCAATGATAATTTCATCATATAATGAAGATTCTTCTTGATAGTTCAGTTCTGGTTGTTCTGTTGGTTGGGGTAGTGGGTATGTTTTTTAGACTGATGGCATGAAATATTCCAAATTCAAGGAAAAATTTGGCCTTGACCTGAACGTGTCATCTTCTTACTACTATTTATCTTTCTAATCAAGTCACTTCTTTGAATATTGACTTTTGGAGGATTGGTCTTTTGATGATGATGGATTTTCTGTAGCCAGAGTGGCATAAGACACAGTTGGTTGTTTAAACTGTGATCATAGAATGGATGAGTTCAACTGATTGTTTTTCTAACCTTCCAATCATCATAATTCTATAAATTTTTTCTTTTGAATTCCTTTCATTTTCTTTCTTTGTATGGATCAGTAGCAGTAACACATGCTACTTGGGCTGATGAACTTTTTAGTTTCACTTGTCTAGAGTTTACCATTTTTTGTAGGAGATGTTTGAAAAAGAAACACTCCTAAATGGTATTACCCTACATTTGATAAAAGGGGAAATAATTTGGGAGATCTTCATATACTTATTTATTATGTATCTTCAGCCTTGGAAAATGAACCAAATTTTTTTCAAAAGATTAAATGAAGTAACCAGGAACCTATTTATTTTGAAAAGAATATTTTTTTCTTTAACTCCTAAAACTATCTATGGTTTTGATCTTTTTGATCATCTTGATGAGGCAGTCATTGTTTATGACTCTAAAGAGGTGGATCCCTTCGATATGATGAAGTTTTTTAAGTAGAAGTATGTATAGGTGTTGGTTTGAGTGTGATTGTACCAGCTTCTACTTTCCCTATTCTCCAAATCATAACTGATGGGATTACATGAGATTTTGATTTAGTTTCCAAAATATAATCCTTCACTTTTTGGGCGATTGAAGAAAAGTCTCAAAAACACTCTTTTGTTTTTCATAGGGATTAATGGTGTTCGTAACTCATCACACAAATTTTCCACACAAATTCAAAGAAACTCTTCTTGAGGTTGTGCTAGATTTAGGGAATATGTTAATCATTTCAATCAAAAAAGTAATTATGAAAATCTTTCATTCTCTATTTGTTTTAAATTTTTCTGATAAAAAACTATTGTCTTTGACAGCATTGAGCTGAATTGGAGAAGGAATTTCAGATAGAGGTCTTCCCATCCAGTAATTAATCATGCCTAAAAACCTGTATACTAGACAAAGGCTAGACCCGAATAATGATTTCACCAAGCATCTAAGCATTACTACTTGTTGTTGAGGGGTCCCCATCATGGAATCACAATGAGAAACAAAATGCATTAAGTGTTTCTCTAGATCTTCTGAACAACTAAATATTGGAAATATGGAATTTCAAAAAGTTTGGTGGTGGAGGGATCAGATCTAGCAATTCAGGGTAATGTTTCTTTAGGTTGTATTGGTGCGCGACATTCTTCCATATCTTCCAATTGAGTTGTTAAATCCCCGACTGTATTAATATAAATTTTGAGAATATCTGGATGTGTTGGGACCTATACATGTACAATATTTATATTATAAACAGGTGAAAAAACAAGAAAAACCACAAGCTATGTTGCTACTGGTATTTGTCTTGGATAAACCATGGAGATAGACATATAAGGTTGTGTTTGATTCTACCTAGACTTGTACCCAATGGAAGGAATTAATTATCCTCATCTGTAGTTACAACAAACCCTCTTTGCTAATGAGTTCCTACAGGATGTGAAAATAGATGATCTTCTTGGGGCGCATTTCTAGTAGAAATTTTTCCTCGAAGTAAATCTACATTGATCCTTTTTAACTCCTTCATATCCTATTCTTGTTGGTAGAATATTTGTTCATCCTAAAGTGATTGAACTTCTCTAGTGGAAAAGTGATACATGATCTGACTTTTACCTTTCCCCTTGTTAGATGCCTTTCAAAGGGGTGGGTGTTGGTTACTTGAAGGAATACCTAAATTCTGGGTAAGCCTCTGATTTTGGGTACGCACACCTCCTTTATTTTCTTTAGTGTGTACCTTATTATTAATAATAACTTCATATTCTAACTCCACTGAACTAGACTCATTTTCAAGAGGATATTCTATAATGGTATTAATGACATTTACTGACACATAATTCATTGGTGGAATTTCATCAATATCTTTATAAGATAATGCTTTTTTGTGTCATTCATGAGACTTTATTCTTATATATGATGAATTCTTGGGATCAGTTTTATGGATAGTAACTTGAATAGAATCCTTGGATAGTTCAGTTATGCATTCACTTTGTGGCTTCTTCCCAAATCAGGAGAAAACTGACTTCTGTTGAGAAGGGGATTGTAGATGTAAAAAAGCCATCGGTCTTATAGGATGGGGTTATTCCTGATATTCTTATTTAAAACATTGGAATTTTTTTATTGAATTTGAAGGATGAGTTAAATAATCCCCCAACCATATAGGTTGGGGTGGCTCCTAAACTACTATGGCTGAGATAAGTGCAACTTCTCTACTAATTTTTCGAATTCCGGTCCAAACATTGGTTCGATGCATTATTTGAAAACCAATTAAATCTCCTATTTCAGTATATTGTTGTGTTATTTTAGACATTTATGTTATCTTATAGTTGACATCCTCTAATTGAGAGGCTTTCTTAATGTTCTAATATGCTTGATGAAAAATTATCTCAACAACTTTCTCTCTTTAGGCCTAACTTTGATGAGAACAAATTAAGGTCTGTTCTTGAGTGTATCTTTGATTACATACAAGATATACTGATTATAGATGACCATGGGAAATAACATTTAATGAGACAACATTTGGTGGGCTATGATGATTTTTGATCATAGTTAAATGTAATTATCTATGTGCACCCCATCCTCTGATATGAACACCATAGGTGGTATCCGTAATTAAATCGCGTAGCCTTTTTAGTGAATCAAGGCATGCACACTGAAGGGTTCCCTTATGATTCTCAACCTTTGGATGTTGGGAAATTGATAGATACTCTAAGTAATTTTTGTGTTGAAACCCTTATATTACCTTTACATGACTTTGATATTCATCATATTGTAATACTTTGGCTTTCAGATGACGAACAATTTTAAATGTGTCAAGGCTAATATCATGAATGAAAACTTCTTCCATCAATTCTAGAATGTTGTATTGAGAGGTTTCCAAAGGCTAAAACATGACTAGTATTTCACATTTAGCCAATTTTTTTCTCATATAAAACATATCCTCATCATCTTTTGCTAGAGGTTTCTTTACTTGGTCTGAATAGAGTGGATGATTCTCAATTATTTTAATTCAATCAATATAATAAATTTATTTTTCCTATACTATATTAGATGAAAAATGAACCATGGGAGGTTCAGAGAATGAGTGTCACCTTGGGATATAATCTAATTGATAAATAATTTCACCTGTTAGGTACAAGTCATCAGACATGAATTTACTTATGTAAGCAAGTTCCTCGAGATAAGAGGGATTTCTCTTTACTACATTGTTAATTAAAAAATTATCTTGAAATAAGAAACAATACTTTGGAGAGATATTTCATAGTGTATTCCATCATGGAGATAACCATGATGGTGGATTATAGCAGTGGTAAATATTCTTTCTCCTTGGTCTTCTAGCCACATTGAGGTTTTTTTGTCTCTCATCTAGAGATAGATTCTCTATATTGACTTAATTTTCATGAATCAAGCCTTCGTGAGGAAGTTTCTGATAGGGATATTCATAATTATTGCTAATACTCCCATGATTTGGTAATGGGAGGGTAGGATCTTGAGTTTCAATAGATAAATGTCCGATGGCTTCAAGAACTCCAGTATTAAGAGGAACCAGATCATAGATTGGATCCGGATTTTATAACTATTTTTTCTGAGAATTATTCTTAGCTTTTCTTTTATTCATAGTTTGGTCAACATGCTTGGAGAAGTGGTTAGCATGGATAGGTTTATGTGCCTGCCTTGGAGTGGTCATTGGAATGGGACAATTATCTCTAATTGGAAAGGGTGTATGTTCCTAATATGGTTTTCCATATGATATGGGAGAGTATGCCCCATACACCTCCTCAACTAGAATAGAGGTTTGTATCTTCTCCATAATGGCATGTCGATGATTCATCCCAGCTGCGGGGACAAAATTATGTGTTTATTCCCCTGGTACTACTAAAATTTCTATTATGAAATTAAGGAAGGATTCCCAAATATGGGTATCAATTTTTGTCTTACCATTTAAAATTTATAAAATGTGTTTGGTAACATTAGAAGCTGGAACAAGAATATAAATACATTACCTATCTTGAGTAGGTGTATGTGCATTCTACTTTCCTCCCTTTATAGTCAGTGGACACTGACAAAACTCATGTATGGGGGCAGAGAGTTGAGTCTTCCTTACGTTTCTCATTAGATCTTTCCGACTGACTTATTTGGGTGATTCCAAACGAGAATGTTGGTAGACGTGATGGATGTTAGAAGGTATATGTGTATGATGGTTGTTTTACTCCAAGCATGGTCGATGGACTTCTTTCAATGTAGACAGATGTGTCAACTGGAATAATTGGTGAGTGTAGGTAGGTGTATATTCCTGCTTACAAGTTGCTGCCATATTTGATAGGTGGAATTCTTTTAATATAGCTTGATGAGCCTGATAAATGGTTGATAGTTTATAAACATGTGTATGTGCCTGTTCATGGCACTCCACCGTATTTAACTGGCGGGATTGGTTGTTCACTGCTAGATGAGTCTGTTGGCCAATAGAATTGGGACGGACAGGTTTATGTTCCCATTTGTTGTATTCCCCCAAGTTAGGTCGATATACTTCTCTAAAGGGGGATAAGTAAGAACTTTATCCCTTTTGGCCGGACATTGTCCCTGGTGGTTCATCATGCATGCCCGGGTCTGAGGGACCTAGGTTAAACAACTGAAGGAAACACCCCCATCATGTTGGGGGTTCACTGCCGCACGATTATACTGGCGGATATTGTTGGTAGGAGCCCAAAGAGAGGACCCATGAATCTTCGAGTTTCCTGATCCACCTCTTTATTGTATGGGAGGTGCTGGTTATTGTTTTTTGGGGATAAGGACCCAAAATAGTTGAAGACGGTGGTTGGAACCGTCTGCTTTTTTACCACTGGTCATCGCTAGCTAGATGATATTGGGTTACTATTGACTTGGAGAGCCTGTCGAGCAGCCTTCAAAGTTGGGATAGTACAATGTTGAAGGTATTCTCGTACCAAATACATTTGAAACTCAGTGTTGAAGATGCTAAGTTGGTGATTAAATCAGGTAGAGACCCGAAGCTTGACGTACATGGACATTACATTACTTTTGCGGAATACTTAGTACATAACAAAAACACACACACAAGGATCGTAATAGTTTAGTGTCTTTGGAAACTCGGAACGTAATCTTCTAATCGTGGTAAAAGATCTTCAATATGTCCCATAAAGATCTTCCCTTTTTTTTACCTAAAACCTTTCTTTATATCCTGGGGAAAAGAAAACATAAAAGGGTGAGCACAAATGCTCATCAAGGGAAAATAAAGGAAATAAAAATCATATCATATTTTTTGAAAATCATAACCTGTAAAAGAGATCATAATATCTTAACATGGAACAAATCATAGAAGTGAAAATGAGATCCCCATAATCATAACATGAAACTTGAAACTTTGTGGCATGCACACATAATCATGGAAAATCATTTCTTTTTAGTCATGACTCATTGCCAAGACTATCTTAGTGGACAAAGTCCCTTTCTGAACCGAGTCACCCTCATTCCAGTCCTGTTTCACTGAACCGAAATAACCTTCCGTTCCAGCCATGTCTATCTCATGAGAAATAAATCTTTACCCAATGCATTGGAGGGAGATATAGTTCCCACCCATCTTATAATGAATCCTTTCTTATGTGTGCTACATAATCATAAATCATAAATCATAGCGTAACCCATGTAATAAAAATGGGATTCTTAAACAACATGACATCATAAAACAATTCATATAAGATAAAGGAATTCATAAAAATATTTCCATCACAACATAATCAAACCAATGTAAAAATAGGGATAAAAACAGAACCCTTTTATTATCTTAGATGGAAAATAATTTTGATAAAATACTTGAACTCCATTCTTGAGGAAAATATCCTTTCTACTTCAAAAACACTTTTCCTTTCTTAACATGTCATACAATTTTAAACTAAAAGAAGTTGATTAAAAATAAACTTGAATACTTGTAATGGAAGCTTCTTGGAAATAATGTTTTAAGAATCCATTCATGCCATATAAGTTAAAAAAAACAATCTTCGTACTTTTGTCAGAAAAGTCAAAAAGTACCACGTACGAAAAAACGACAAAAGATTCCTTTCATATTCTTTACTAAAAACTCACCGAAGGGTAAAAATGGATTTAAACAATTGTATTTGGATTGAAATAATATTAAATATTGATGAAACATGGATGTGGATGATAAAATACACCCCATTAAATACTTACGAATAAACAATCTCGGATAAAAATGAGATTGTGATATTTCTTTTACCTTAGGTCCGACTTGCTTTGTAAGTGTCCGAACCTCCTGTATAATGATTTAAATCATGTTATTGACTTATTCCAGAATCATATAAATTTTTATTATATCATATAAGGTCCACTTATGACTTTATATTACCCGTTATTTTGTAAATTCATGTTAAAGTAGCATTTTGGGTAAAATCGTCTCATTTGTCGTTCGTGTTTTTAACTTGTAATTATTCATATGATTACTTAGATCATGATTACTTAATTCCAGAATATAAAACATGATTTATATATATATATATATTCATAATACACATATATAATAAATCAGTAAATGGAAAGAAATACACCGTTCATGGAGACGGTAGTCTGTACGTACGCATGAACGCTGTTTTCATTTCCTTATTGAATTGAATGGAATTAAGTAGATGACATACATATAAATATAAATAATTCCAGTATCATTATTAGGTCATATATTTCATTAGTACTTATTATATATACTTTATAATCATTCATGAATGGTTAATCATTGAGAATGAATCTCATCGCGTCGTGGAGACGGTAGTCCGTACGTACGCACGAGCGATGATATCGTTCCCCTGGTCGTGGAATTGTGTATACTATTTCAGTATCAATATCACTTTATAATAATCATATATAGTTACTCATTATACCGTTATACCCATCCAATTAAGGTGGTGGCGGAAAATAGATTACACCACGGCGTGGAAACGGTATTCCGTACGTACGCACGCGCGGTGATTTCCTTTTTCCGTAGGATGGATAGAAGGTTAATTAGAGTTGTTTCATATTTATAATAACATATCAGTATATAAGAAATACTTATGTTATTACTTTATCATGAAACAACTAAAGAAGAATAAGTTCAAGAAGAAAGAAATTGAAAAAGATCGGTAATGGATATTACCTCTTTTTGACGTGCCTTTTCTTAGCCTCCACTTAAAGAACTAAGGATGGTCTTTGAAGAATACCAGGACCTCTAGGATGATACTAGGGAAGTGGATAAGGGATTTTGGCAGGGGTTGGACGAGCTTGAAGGCTCAAATTGGTGTGAGGAGGAGGGGGAGGAGTTGCCCTTTTATAAGGGGGGAGAGGGGCACCTTAGGAATATCTCAAAATATTATTTTATATTAATGTCAAAATCGGTTTATAATGGTTCCAAAGGGTATTATTTCGAAGGTAAAGTGGGTATGGGTCGAAATCCTATCAACCAATATGATTTAGACAAGTTTAGGATATTATTTTAACCTTATCAATTAGATTTAACTCTAAGTTAAATAATTTAACTTTTACCGTGTCTTTTTGTTTTCTTACACTATATGGTTAATACACTTACTATAACATGACAAACGAACCCCATGTTGTTTATTATTAATATATATATCCTTATCTAAGTCATTTGGCCGAACCTTAGATTTTTAGGAATAAAATAACAATTAATATTATAATATTTTATTTAAAAACTATTTTGTGTCAATTTTGACACTATTTGATATATGATTTTTGTGAAACTCATAACAGAATTATATGTTCGAACAAAGTTGATTCAATCAACACTAATATATCATAGTAACCTAGAAAATTATTTTAATTCAAAAAAAGTCTCAAATTACATTTATTTTGGTGTTTATAACATCAATTATGTCAATATTTCATTAATAAGATAATTACTGCATCATCATTGTGTCATAAATAAATTATATTATTTAATGTCTAAAAATTACAAATAAAATACCATTATGTAGGAAATCCTTTTAGATTTCTAATTAATATTTACAATCAAATTTATCTTATGTATAACCCTATATTAAAAATGTTTTAGTAAATAAACTTTGATTTTAACTCTTTTAACTCTTCTTTGAATTAAATAATAATAAATGTCCTAATCTAATCCAAGTGGGCCTAAATGATAATATTTTACAATTAAGGTTGTTTTTGGTCGAGATAAACTTGTCCAATAGAATTAGGACATTTGTTAGGGTAATATTAATATCATTCTTACCCTTAATTACTCTATTTACTTTTAACCGTGGTAAAAAAAAGTAACAAGTTACTATTCACCAAAAATTAGTCTCATCTCATTGAACCACATTTTAGTCCTTGATATTAACTATGTCTCTCGGATTTTCGAAATTCCATTCACAGAAGCGGTAAAATTATGTTTTATGCAAACTTCAGTTTTTAACCTACCACTTAGTGGTTTCACTATTAATCGAAAATTGAAAGTTTTCAGAAAAATACCAAAAATTAGGCCTAAGCTATATTTGATATTATGAACTCAAAAGTGATGTCTATTTTACCAAATTCAAAACATATCAGTTGCATTAAATAATTTAAAAATTAATTCTCATCAAATAGCGTGTTTTTAAGAGATAAAAACTATCAAAAGATTGAAACTAGTTTATAACTGGTTTAAATGTGAAATTACATCCAATGACCAAAATTGTATTAAATTGTAAAAATATATTCTAAATATACTTTAAAACCACTCAAATTAATAATTTATCACTATTAATTATTTCGATTAAAAAAGTTGTTTTTAATTAAAATTTAGTAATTTTCACTATTCATCAGAATATGAAAGTTATCCGAAAAGTACCAAAATTTTACCCTAAGCTAATTTCGATATTACGAATCCAAAAATGAATTCCATTTTGAAAAATAAAGTTTACCAAATTTCAAAAAGTGGTTATTACTATTCATAACGGCTAGTTTTAATAATATTTTAATAGCATATTGTTGTTTAGTGAAACTCGTTATTGCGTACTATACATGCTATCGAGGAAGGTCGCGATTGCGTGTAATGCAAGGCAAGTCAAGGATGCGTGTCGTGCAAGCTCCTTTTGGTGTAGCATACAACACAAGACATTAATGAAATTAAAAAGAATATTTTTCATAAAATCTTGGGGTGTTACATTCTACCCCCCTTAAAATGAATTTCGCCCTCGAAATTCTTCGGGGTTATAAATGGTTTGCTATTCGAAAGTTTCTTTAATAGAAACCCACATCGTAAAAAGGAATATCAAAACCAATCTTTAAAAACAAAAGTATGAAACGTAACGGTTACCCAAATTAACTAATCACTGGGTTTCCACATAGGTGAAAATATGGATATGGAAGAGAAATCTAATCATCATGTTCTGATGGAGAGTGGTAGAGAACATGGCTATGGAAAAACCAGCAATCACAAATCCATAAATTTGTGACGATCTAAGGTACCATCTGATTAATCATATATAAGAGCACTAGGACAACATTTTTGGTTTTCAAGATCATTTCCCTAAAGCTGAAGAATTTGAATTAGAATAAATACTTACTTTATTTTGGTACAATCTCACTATTGTTCATGCCTTGAACAATTTCCACTTCATCTCTTAAATAAATGAAGTTAAATTTGTTATTCGTGAAGTGTTAGTAGATCATGTGATAGAATGACGGGTCATTCCATCTGTCTCAAACAAAAGGTTAGCAAAAGTTATTAAATATACATAAGTCATTCTATAGTGAGATTAATCATATATGGTTCCTAAAATGGACTTATACTTCATATATCATACTGCTTAATATAATAAAACTAGTTTCTACTAAACATGGACTTCATGTAGGCCAGTGGTAGGCGATAAAGGCCAGTCGCACTTCGGTTGTGGGTTCGATTCCCACATCCTTGTCCGACGCGATGGGATGTCGCCCGTCCTGCAGGTTTTCCTTTTTCTAAAACTATAATACTATAACATCCCATCAATAATATCGAAAAAAACTTCTATCTTTAAACAATACTAAATTATGTCCAACATAATCCATTCCAATCTTTAGGCTTATCCATAATACTGCAGTCCACTCTCATAACATAGTAAAAACGATTACCAGAGATTTAACACCATCGTCGATCCCCATATATCATAAGATATGTTTTTTTGGTCACATTACAAACATTCAAAGTCCTTAATCTTGTATTCTCTTCAATACCTTAGTGAAAACATGAATGCAGTTAAAAGTTAACACTTTCCACATACCAAAATCCTCAAAATTCTATATACTCAAACAATGGTATCACTTAGTCCTTATATCAATCATGTGCTCATGAATACTGTTAAACATTTCGTTTTCTCATTTTCCCTTCATTATGCTCATATCATCTTATTTCAAAAAATATCTCAATCACTTTGAATACCACACTAGACCAATACATAAATATTCCAATACTTTATGATACAACATTACTTTGGAATCCCATTACATAAACACTTAATCATTCCACCACATCGTTATCATATTCAACATCACCAATGGTGATCTCATGTGACTTCCCTTTGTCCTTTTCCTTAAGCGGTTGCTCATGTCGATCATCAATAACCATTGGATTAGGGCATTTATTATCATAATGCCCCATTTCCTTGCACTTGAAGCATTGAAGTGTTGGTGGTGGTTCTCTGCAGTGTTTGCTTTATTCACATCATTAGAATCCCTTTTTTCCATTACTTCGACATTCAGCTGCTCGATGACCTTCTTTTCCACACTTAATAAATTTTCTAGTCCCTTTAAGACAATCTCCACCATGATTCTTTCCACACTTTGTGCATAAGGAAACATTCATCTTCTTTTCACCATTATTCTGAGATTTCTCCTTGAACTCCATCTTTCGTTTCTTGTCAAAACCATGAGATGGATATGTAACACCAACTTCCATTTCTACCTTGATAGCACAACGCACAATTTCTTCATAGCTACTAAAGTCTCTTATAGCTAATGCCCTTCGAAGACTTGGTTTTAAGCCACTGAAAAATTGATCAACATTACTTTTAGGTTGGATGATAATGCCAGATGCATACCTTGCAAGTCTTGTAAAATTCACTTCGTATATACCAACAGATTCATAATCCTTCTGTTTCAGCTCAAGAAAATCCTTTTCCATCTTTGTTCGAAGAATACGAGGGAAGTACTTACTGAAAAACAAGTTCTTGAACTCGTCCCATTCCATGGACTCAATTTCAACTCTTGGCCTCGTATTCTTGATAAGATTCCACCATTGATCAGCTTCACCTTCCAAACGATATACTGCTAAGATGACTTTATCATGCTCAGAACATTGAAGAACTGAAAATATATTTTCAGTGGTACTGATCCATTGTTCAGCAACAAGTGGATTAGAAGACCCACTGAAAGAAGGTGGACGTTGCCTCATGAAGGACTCAATAGAATATTATTCCCTTCTCTGCTTATTTGGAGGTCCAGAATGATTCATAGCTTGTGTAAGTATAGAAATAAGATTTTTCACTCCATCTCCCATAACATTTGTTTGTTCAGGAGGGCAATCATTGCATTGTCCGTTGCATTGATCAACACGGTTCCTTCGGGTTCCATCCATCGTCTAAAACCCAAAAAGAATAGTGTGAGAGGCAAAAATCATGCTAGGGAAAACAAAATAATAAAGGGGGAGTACCTTCAATATCTAACATCTTAGGTTTAATTCTATGATCGTTAGCGTAATTCTAGTACTATAACCTATACGTATACTTAACCTTTGGGACATCCCTAGACATACCTTAGAAATATCTCTAGGGATCTCACTAACGTTTTCGCATCCTAGTTTCCAAAGGTTGACTAAACCTTTCCTCTGATACCAACTGTAGAGATCCGAAGCTTGACGTACATGGACATTACATTACTTTTGAGGAATACTTAGTACATAACAAAAACACACACACAAGGATCGTAATAGTTTAGTGTCTTTGGAAACTCGGAACATAATCTTCTAATCGTGGTGAAAGATCTTCAATATCTCCCATAAAGATCTTCCCTTTTTTTTACCTAAAACCTTTCTTTATATCCTGGGGAAAAGAAAACATAAAAGGGTGAGCTCAAATGCCCATCAAGGGCAAATAAAGGAAATAAAAATCATATCATATTTTTTGAAAATCATAACCTGCAAAAGAGATCATAATATCTTAACATGGAACAAATCATAGAAGTGAAAATGAGATTCCCATAATCATAACATGAAACTTGAAACTTTGTGGCATGAACACGTAATCATGGAAAATCATTTCTTTTTAGTCATGACTCATTTCCAAGACTATCTTAGTGGACAAAGTCCCTTTCTGAAACGAGTCACCCTCGTTCCAGTCCTGTTTCACTGAACCGAAATAACCTTCCATTCCAGCCATGTCTATCTCATGAGATATAAACCTTTACCCAATGCATTGGAGGGAGATATAGGTCCCACCCATCTTATAATGAATCCTTTCTTATGTGTGCCACATAATCATAAATCATAAATTATAGCGTAACCCATGTAATAAAAATGGGATTCCTAAACAACATGACATCATAAAACAATACATATAAGATAAAGGAATTCATAAAAATATTTCCATCACAACATAATCAAACCAATGTAATAAAAGGGATAAAAACAGAACCCTTTTATTATCTTAGATGGAAAATATTTTTGATAAAATACTTGAACTCCATTCTTGAGGAAAATATCCTTTCTACTTCAAAAAAACATTTCCTTTCTTAACATGTCATAAAATTATAAACTAAAAGAAGTTGATTAAAAATAAACATGAATACTTGTAAAGGAATATTCTTGGAAATAATGTTTTATGAATCCATTCATGCAGTATAAGTTAAAAAAACATTCTTCGTACTTTTGTCGGAAAAGTCAAAAAGTACCTCGTATGAAAAAACGACAAAAGATTCCTTTCATATTCTTTACTAAAAACTCACCGAAGGGTAAAAATGGATTTAAACAATTGTAGGTGTATGGAAATAATATTACATATTGATGAAACATGGATGTGGATGATAAAATACACCCCAGTAAATACTTACGAATAAACAATCTCGGATAAAAATGAGATTGTGATATTTCCCTTACCTTAGGTCCGACTTGCTTTGTAAGTGTCGGAACCTCCTGTATAATGATTTAAATCATGTTATTGACATATTCCAGAATCATATTCATTGTTATTATATCATATATGGTCCACTAATGACTTTATATTACCCGTTCTTTTGTAAATTCTTGTTAAAGTAGCGTTTTGGGTAAAATCGTCTCATTTGTCGTTCGTGTTTTTAACTTGTAATTATTCATATGATTACTTAGATCATGATTACTTAATTCCGGAATATAAAACATGATTTATATATATATATATTCATAATACACATATATAATAAATCAGTAAATGGAAATAAATACACCGTTCATGGAGACGGTAGTCCGTACGTACGCATGAACGTTGTTTTCGTTTCCTTATTGAATTGAATGGAATTAAGTAGATGACATAAATATAAATATAAATAATTACAGTATCATTATTAGGTCATATATTTCATTAGTACTTATTATATATACTTTATAATCATTCATGAATGGTTAATCATTGAGAATGAATCTCATCGCGTCGTGGAGACGGTAGTCCGTACGTACGCACGAGCGATGATATCGTTCCCATGGTCGTGGAATTGTGTATACTATTTCAGTATCAATATCACTTTATAATAATCATATATAGTTACTCATTACACCTTTATACCCATCCAATTAAGGTGGTGGCGCAAAATAGATTACACCATGGCGTGGAGACGGTATTCCGTACGTACGCACGCGCGGTGATTTCCTTTTTCCATAGGATGGATAGAAGGTTAATTAGAGTTGTTTCATATTTATAATAACATATCAGTATATAATAAATACTGATGTTATTACTTTATCATGAAAAAACTAAAAAAGAAGAAGTTGAAGAAGAAAGAAATTGAAAAAGATCGGTAATGGATATTACCTCTTTTTGACGCGCCTTTTCTTAGCCTCCACTTAAAGAACTAAGGATGGTCTTTGAAGAAGACCAGGACCACTAAGATGATACAAGGGAAGTGGAGAAGGGATCTTGGCAGGGTTTGGCCAAGCTTTAAGGCTCAAATTGGTGTGAGGAGGAGGGGGAGGAGGTGCCCTTTTATAAGGGAGGAGAGGGGCACCTTAAGAATATCTCAAAATATTATTTTATATTAAAGTCAAAATCGGTTTATAATGGTTCCAAAGGGTATTATTTCGAAGGTAAAGTGGGTATGGGTCGATATACTATCAACCAATAGGATTTAGACAAGTTTAGGTTATTATTTTAACCTTATCAATTAGATTTAACTCTAAGTTAAATAATTTAACTTTTACCGTGTCTTTTTGTTTTCTTACACTATATGGTTAATACACTTACTATAACATGACAAAAAAACCCCAAGTTGTTTATTATTAATATATATATCCATATCTAAGTCATTTGTCCGATCCATAGATTTTTAGGAATAAAATAACTATTAATAATATTTTATTTTATTTAAAAACTATTTTGTGTCAATTTTGACACTATTTGATATATGATTTTTGTGAAAGTCATAACAGAATTATATGTTCGAACCAAGTTAATTAAATCAACACTAATATATCATAGTAACCTAGAAAATTAGTTTAATTCATAAAAAGTCTCAAATTACATTTATTTTGGTGTTTATAACATCAAATATGTCAATATGTCATTAATAAGATAATTACTGCATCATCATTGTGTTATAAATAAATTATATTATTTAATGTCTAAAAATTACAAATAAAATACAATTATGTAGAAAATATTTTTAGCTTTCTAATGAATATTTATAATCGAATTTATCTTATGTATAACCCTATATTAAAAATGTTTTAGTAAATAAACTTTGATTTTAACTCTTTTAACTCTTCTTTGAATTAAATAATAATAAATGTCCTAATCTAATCCATGTGGGCCTAAATGATAATATTTTACACTTAAGGTTGTTTTTGGTCGAGATACACTTGTCCAATAGAATTAGGACATGTGTTAGGGTAATATTAATATCATTCATACCCTTAATTACTCTATTTACTTTTAACCGTGGTAAAAAAAAGTAAAAAGTTACTATTCACCAAAAATTATTTTCATCTCATTGAACCACATTTTAGTCCTTGATATTAACCGTGTGTCTCGGATTTTCGAAATTCCATTCACAGAATCAGTAAAATTAAGTTTTATTCAAAATTCAGTTTTTAACCTACCACTTAGTGGTTTCACTATTCATCGAAAATTGAAAGTTTTCAGAAAAATACCAAAAATTAGGCCTAAGCTATATTTGATATTATGAACTCAAAAATGATGTCTATTTTACCAAATTCAAAACATATCAGTTGCATTAACTAATTTAAAAATTAATTCTCGTCAAATAGCGTGTCTTTAAGAGATAATAACTATCAAAAGATTGAAACTAGTTTATAACTGGTTTAAATGTGAAATTACATCCAATGACCAACATTGTATTAAATTGTAAAAATATATTCTAAATATACTTTAAAACCACTCAAATTAATAATTTATCACTATTAATTATTTCGATTAAAAAAGTTGTTTTTAATTAAAATTTTGTAATTTTCACTATTCATCAGAATATGAAAGTTATCCGAAAAGTACCAAAATTTCACCCTAAGAAAATTTCGATATTACGAATCCAAAAATGAATTCCATTTTGAAAAATAAAATTTACAAAATTTCAAAAAGTGGTTATTACTATTCATAACGGCTAGTTTTAATAATATTTTAATAGCATATTGTTGTTTAGTGAAACTCGTTATTGCGTACTATACATGCTATCGAGGAAGGTCGCGATTGCGTTTAATGCAAGGCAAGTCAAGGATGCGTGTCGTGCAAGCTCCTTTTGGTGTAGCATACAACACAAGACATTAATGAAATTAAAAAGAATATTTTTCATAAAATCTCGGGGTGTTACACATCCTTCCTGTGGATAGGGATCTAGCTTGAGCAGCGGTGGGCATTCAGAGGTGCAAACTTGAAGGTAGCCATTTAGAGTGAAGGGAGTTCTATAAAAAAAACCTGAAAAAATGATCTCCATTAAAGAAACATCTTTTATATGGACGCATATATGATTGATTCCTTTATTTTTCATTCCTTTATCAATTTATAGGGGCCTGAAAGATGGGTAAAACTACTAACTCGATTAAGGATTCACATTGGGTTCACCATTTTTTTTCCTGTGTCTCCCTTATAACATGTGTTCTGGTAAAGAATCACTACTTTTGGGAAGTTTACATTGAATTTATTTATGGAACCAGAAACATACAACTGTAATTTATCCAAAGGTACCTACTTTTGAAAGGTAGTTTTTCATTAGGTTTGGACCTATGATACTTAAAAACCTACATTGGACAATCAGATGGGATGTCAGACTCATCACACCCTTTTGGGGGGAAATATTTCCTACTCCATGAATCTCTTAAAGATTTAAGATATTTCTTTTGAATCCTTATTAATTTACCAAGAATAACATAGGTTTCCATTGATATTTTCAATTAATTATTAGCATGAGTTAAATTTATAATCATCCGTATGTATTTTAGGTTCTTCATTAATGGATATATCTGTATGTATTTGAGGTTCTCCATCAATGGTATCCTCTTATATATTACTGAGAGATTCTTTTAAGAGTTGTTATGATAATACTTATTTTTAAATCACTTAGTGGGGAACTCAAGAATTTATTATCTAGGGATACTAAATTTTGTTTTGATGTAGAGATCGTACCCAATAATCGACTACCAACGTATCATCGTGAAAGGAATTAGAACCCTTGTAGTTTGATAAAACTTATTGGGGCACATCATACATTTTATGGTCATGTGATAAGGACCTATCCATAATGTTTAATGTCATGTGGTAAGGAAACCTAAGAGGAAGGTGATTATTCAATGATTGGTATTGCAATTATACCTTTGAAACTGAAGGAACTTGGAAAAGATATGAGTTTCCAAGTTGGATTAGACCATGTTGGGAATATGTCCCAGAAAGAACAAGGTTGTTTTGAAGTGTTGTGTTTGAACATCAGGGAGGATTCCTACGTATCCCATTTGGATGGGAATCAAATCACATGTGTTTTAATGAGTCTCATGGGAGAGTGTATTCTTTTGAGAGAAACGAGTTTGGGATTAATTTTTAAAAAGGATGCCTTTTTTATGGATGAAATGAGATGGAGGTCAGGCCATAGGAAGGCTTCTTACGTATCCCATTTTGATGGGAATCAGATTTATTGTAGTTTATTTTGTTTTATAAGAGATTATTTGAGAAAATGTTTTGATCATCACATATATATAATCCCACGTGATTCATGCTTAGTGAGATAAACAAAAGGATGTCAAAGATTCAAAAAAGGAACAAACACTTTTCCTACTCTGCTAGTGGAAGAGGACGAGCATACAGTGGTAAGGGTGGACAAGGCCGAGGTGACAAAACTTCCCTCAATTCACTTAATGTTAAAAAATGGTCCAATGTAAGGAAGGAGTGAAGGTGAAGGAAGTATATAGAATCAAGACTAAAATCTCTTACTTGAAAGGATACGGTCTTAAACTAGGATGGATTCCCTAAAATTGGTCCTGGTATGGGAGGGAGACTTCTCCATTGTTCAAAATAAAAAGTAGGTGTGAACTACACTATTCCTACCAGAGACCAAAGGTTCCTAGTTTTAGTGATGAAATGGGGAGGACATGACCCAAACTCTAATCCTCCAAACCAGAAAATTCCCAAAACTATTCCGAGGAGAAAGGTCCTTGTGACTATGGTTATACAAACCCACATACACTTTCTGAATCCTAATCTCATTGCAAAACAAATGTCGGAAACCTATGACTATGGATGTACAAACCAAAATATGAGGAACACTGATGTTCACTTCTAATAGATTTGATAACTCATGAGGTTTTGATGGAAGCTTCAACATAATCCCTTTCATACAAGAGATCCAATGAAGAATAATCCAAGCCATGAATGACTTTGATGAAGGCTTGATGAAAGGATTGTATAGACTAAAGGGATAAGGTGAATCAAATAGGGGTTCCCATGTAAGTATCTGGCATGCAGTTATGGGCATGCAAGAAGGATTTGGGGGCCTGATGTCGACATAAGTGACAAACAACCTGGATGTAAATACTTGGGCAAAACATGAATCAAGACGTCAAGAGTATTCATATGTATTCCCAAAAGTGGGGCTCTGAACTTCCTTTGATAGGAATAGGTGGCACACAGGTGTTTTTGATTTATGGAGGTTGGGAACTTTATGTGCATAAGTGTTATGGATTTCAAACACTAAAGGGACTTAAGTCCTATGATCCTCCTTCAATTCCTCCAATCCAGGTTCTGAAGAACTACCTTGAAAGTTTTGGAAGACTTGGGCGAATCACTATGGCAACTAGAGCACCAATTAGGATTCAACGAAATTCTTCCATACAAGTGAGGGCCCCAAGGAACTATTTATAGGAAAATAAGTGACCCTAGGAGAAATAGTGATCAGGTGTGCAAGTGGCTTGTGTGCCAGAAATGTGGCATGCAACTACCTTGTGCGCCGACGGAGCCTCGACTTGACTGTGGAGATCCATGTTTCATGATTTTTCAAATCTTGATTTTCTTCATGGGTTTTCTCCTCTTTTTCTAAGTCACTTCCCTTTGTCACTTTTTATTGTTGTGATGGAATGGAGTGTCAACAACCCTAAATCCCTGGAGAACTCTTGAAAACCATAAATTCCGCAAAAAAGCTTAAAAACTATTAATCCCATAAAAACACTTAAAACCCCTAAAACATTAAAAAATAATAAAAACTCTAAAAAACATAAAACCCAAAAAAAACTAAAAAATACTCCTAAAACCCCCAAAACACCATAAAACCCTAAAAAACAAAAAATCATAGAACACCTTGAGAAGAATTAAAAACCATAAAAATAACTAAAAACCTTAAAAATCCCTTAAAACATAAAAATCATAAAAACCCCAAAAATCTATGAAAATAAAACCCCCCTAAAAATACTGCAAAACAAATGAATACCATAAAAAACACAAAACCCATTAAAATCCTAAAAACAATTAAAACCCTAAAAACAAAAAAAAATCACTAAAAACCCTTAAAACCCATAAAAATATTAAAAAATGTAAAAATATTAATAAAACCTTAAAACTCTAAAAAAATAAAAAAAATCCTAAAACCCCAAAAGTTCCAAAAACCCATGAAAACCCTAAAACCCTAAAAATCTGTAAAAGAACCCTAAATCCCCTCAAAATTATGAAATACCCTAAAACCCTAAAACCAATAAAAATAATAAAAATCTCTATGGACATTAATAAAATTTAAAACACTAAAAACCACATGAAAATAGAAAATCCTATAAAAACAATAACAACCCCTAAAAAACCCCTAAAACCCCTGAAAACCATTGAAAATTATAAAAACCATTAAAATCAGTAAATGTTTTTAAAAGGACTAAAAAATTATAAAAACATAAACCCCTAAAAATACATTAAAACTCTAAAAACACTTAAACACATTATAAATGTTAAAAAACATAAAAACCATAAAAAATAAAAAAACCTAAATCCCAAAATAGCCAAAAAAAATGGGAAAATACAAAACAACCTAAAAACACTAAAACCCCCTAAAAATAGATAAAAACGTTAAAACCCATAAAAAACATAATCATTTTAAAAATACCAAAAATTCTATGAAAACGTAAAAAGCCCTGAAACCCCCCTGAAAACCATAATACCCACAAAAAACTATAAAAAACCCTGGAGACCCATAAAAACCCATAAAACCTCTAAAAATATAAAAAAACGTAAAACCCATAAAAATTTTATAAAACATTAAATAAATATAAAAAATATTAAAATCCTAAAAAATTAAATTACCCTAAAAACCGAAATAATATAAAATTCAGGAAAAACCATAAAAACCTAAAAACCCTTAAAACAGTAAAAATAAATAAAAACCTAAAACCCATAAAACCATAAAAATATGAAAAATCCATAAAACCCTTAAATACTTAAAAAACACTAAAACCCCTAAATCCCTTAAAATCCATAAAAACCACAAAAAACCTTTAAATCCCTAAAAACAATAAAAATCCCTAAAAACACCCTAAAAATTATAAAAACCCGAAAAACCCTATAAATGTTAAAAAAACATCAAAAAACCTCTAAAAACATTAAAAAATCTAAAAAACATAAAACACTAAAAACCCATAAGACCTTAAAACCACTAAAATCTAGAAAACTCAAAAAACCAGCAAAATTCCTAAAAACCATAAAAAACCTAAAATCCATAAAAATATAAAAAACCCCAAAAATAGTGAAAACCCCTGAAAACCATAAAACCCATAAAATCCATCAAAAATCCTAAAAAACTATAAAAACTCTAAAAAACACTAAAAAATCTAAAGATTCTTAAAAACACTAAAATCGTTTAAAATGTGAAAAATACTAAAAATCCATAAACCCCAAAAAATCACAAAACAAACCCCTAAATATTACAAATGACCCTAAAAACCATAAAATCCCCTAAAAACCATAAAAACCATCAAATTCTTTAAAAAACCTAAAACCCCCTAAATACCATAAAAATATGTAAATATCATTTCAAATTTTGAAAATTTAAAAAAACAAAAAAAACAAAAAAACTAGAAAACCCCTAAAACCATAAAAAACCATAAAAACCTATAAAAACAATAAACAACTAAAAAATATACAACTACTTATAACCCCAAAAAATGTTCAAAAATGTTAAAAAACATTAAAAACCCTTAAACCCCCTATAATGCTAAAAAAACCCATAAAATCCCTAAAAGACCATAAATCCCCTGAAAACCGGAAAAATTTAGAAAAACATGAAAACAAAAAACCCCTAAAACACATCAAAATCCTTGAAAACCCTAAAAACTAGAAAAAACATAAAAATATCACAAATCCCTTAAAACCCTAAATTTTTTAAAAACCCTAAAACCCTAAAAATAACTATAATTTATAAAAACCCTTACACCCCTAAAAATGTTAAATAATGTTTAAAAATCTAAAAACATTTGATAATTCAAAAAAAACCAAAACCCCAAAAGACCCTAAAACCCAGGAAACCCCCTATATACTATAGAAAACGAAAAAAACCCCAAAAAATCCTCAAAATCTCCAAAAAACTAAAAATTATTAAAAAAATTAAACCCTAAAAATCTGTGAAATGGTAAAAAACAAAAAAACCATGATAGAGCATTGAAAATAATAAATAATAGTAAAAAAATAATAAATTCTAAAACCCATAAAAACCATAAACCCACTAAAAAAACTAAAAAATATTAAAACCCATAAAACTGTTTAAAATGTTAAAAAGTCTAAAAAACTATAAAACCCCTAAAAACTCAAAATACCATAATAATAACCCTAAAAACATGAAAATTCCTAAGACAACTAAAAACCCTCCAAACCCTAAAACCCCCCAAAATCACTAAAATCCCTAAAAACCCTAAAAATTTAAAATTTAAAAACCTAAAAAATACTTGAAAATGTTATAAATTATAAAAATCCTAAAAACCCCCTGAAAACCAAAATAATTGAATTTTTTTTTAAAATACCTAAAAAATATAAAAATATGAAACCCCTTAAAAATTATAAACAACCTTAAAACCACTAAAAATTTCAAAAATGTTAAATACTCTAAAAAAACATAATAAACCTAAAACCTGCAAAAAAAACCCCTTCAAAATCCAAAAAACCTAAAAAACACTACAAAAACTATAAAAAACACTAAAAATATCTATAAACCCTTAAAATCCCTAAAAACCCTTTAAACCATAAAAATCCCTAAATGGATTAAAATGTCTAAAACAACCCCAAAAAACATTGAAAAACATGGTGAAACCATTAAAATCCCTAAAACCCTAAAAATCTGAAACCTACTATAAAACTCTAGAAAAAATTAAAAACTCTAAAAGCCTTTAAAGACTTTAAAATTTTTTTTAAAACAATAAAAAACTCTAAAAACCTTTAATGCCATAAAAAATTCAAATAACCCTAAAACAACCAAAAGACCTTAAAAACCATGAAAACACCAAACAAACCCTAAAAATCCCAAAAAACCCTAGAAAAACTCAAAATCAATAAAAACAATAAAAACCCTAAAACCATAAAAATATTAAAAAACCCTAAAATCATTGAAAATGTAGAAATAGTTTAAAACCCTAACACCCCTAAAATCCATAAAAATTCCACAAAAAAACCAAAGAACCCAAAAACCCCCAAAAACCCACTAAGAACTCTAAAAACAATTTAAACCCCAAAAAATGTAAAAATTTAAAAAAAATATAAAAAGCATTAAAAAACCTATAAAACTAGAAAAAAACACCTAAATCCCATAAAAGAACATGAAAATATTTGAACACCAATAAAAACCCAAAAATCCATCAAAATCCATAAAAATTCTAAAAAATAAAAAAAAATAGAAATCCTAAAATCCCTAAAAATCCCTTAAAATGTAATAATCACTAAAATTATTGAAAATCCCTTGAAAACCATAAAAACCTTCCAAAACCATAAAAGACCATAAAACCCATTAAATCACCCAAAATGACAAAAAATTTAAAAAGATTTTAAAACCAATAAAAACAATAAAATTATTTAAAAAAACTAATGTAAGGTCTTAAAAATCTATAATGGGAAAGAAAATACTCCCATAAAATTGATAAAGGTAAATGATGCTTGTAGGGATGAAATTTTTAGGAGAATACTCAATTTTGATCCAATTTGGTAAATGACCAAATGTAGTTAGCGTACTTGTTGCCGGGAAAGGTATGTGGAATGCATTGACCATAAACCAAGTGGTATACAGGCGACCTGTGAAAAGCCAGCCCACGAAGCATTGGACAGTGAACTACGATGTTTGTAGAATGTGGAAAGGTGTCAGTCAACTGCAAACCTCATTGTTGGTGAAATAGAGGGGGAGAAATTCCACATGTGAACCACATCGTTGGCGGAATAGAGGTGGAAAAATCCCACCTAAGAATCACATAATTAGTGAAAACATGATAGAGAGTTAATCCACCACATACTGTCCCCGAAAACAGAGTAGTTCATGAATGAGGAAATGATGATAGAACCTCGGAAACCACGTCATTTGTGGAATTGAGGTTGTGATTTCCACCATAGAAAACCTCAACATCATGAGCCTCGGTTCATCGATTCATCCACGGATCAGATGATCCCTCTATGGCCCTCGAAAAATGTTCCATGTTCCCATAGATACAGCCTCTTCATCAGTTTATAAAATGACCCCATGGGGAGCCATGAAAATGATTGGATTTCAGGAGAGCTGGGAGTCTAGAGATGGAATACTTTAAAGGAAAAAAGTTGGCAAAGTATGGAACTATGAGCGGTTTACATCAAATATAAACATGTTGTGAACCATATAAAGATGAAAGTATAATAATATGGGCAAATAACGAACCCAAATGGGGAACCATGAACCATAATCCTTTTACAAATGAACTTCTGACAAACTGCAAGACTAAGTCCCCTTTTTCAATCTAGTGTACCACATATCACATCTCTATACGGGCGAAACCCTACCTAGCATATCATTCAGCCGCATGGAAGGACTTCAACACTGCATACCACAACAGTATGTGAATGGATCCCGAGGCCACATACCACCACGGTGCGTTGACCACACCTAGATCTGCGTACCACCATGGTTCGCAGACCACACCCCAATCCATGTACCACCATGTTATGCGGACCACATCCAGATCCACGTACCACTATGGTATGCAGATGTCTGTTCCCCCCACATAGAAAAATTCTATGCAAATGGTACCCCATCCCTCATGATCAAATGGTATGTGGAGTACGGTACCTATAGAATTTCCACCTTCTGGTACTGATCATTCCCTCTCATTTCCATCGCATCCTCTGAACCCCCTTCGTGATCCAATCCATCAGCATCAGGACAAAGCCTCTTCCAAAGCCACTAGACCATTATGGATAGACCATTGGGGACATCAACGCATCCTTCTGAGTCTACATACCAATGGTAAGCAGTGTCAAGAATGTAATCCCTCCATCAGTATGGACCACATGAATGTTCTTAAGTCTACAATCCCTTGGTAACCCGAAGTCCAACCTTTTGATAATAATGTGGACTTCCCTATTCTAGGGATCAATGGTAATCACTTTATTTTCCATTCAATGAAAGGAGACTATAGGCCAGAAGAATTATGCTCTCTTTTCCTTTTGATGAGAACCAACATTCCTCCCATTTCCTAAAACCCATTCAAGGGAATCACTTGTGAAGTATGCCCCTAGCCTTTCGAGATGGAACTAATGAACTTCACTTTTCTTTCACATTGATGTTTTCATTTCTCCACACCCTCATCCGCATTCACCCCAACATATTCTGATGTAGTTTCTTCCTTTTCCATCAGCTGAGAATAGAAAGTGTGCCTTTTCGAGTCTTTAAAATCTTCTTGTTTCTCGCACCGAGCATGCATCACATGGGATTAGCGATCTATAATAATACAACATTGGCACTAACCACAATGGACTATGAGAACCCAAATTCCCTACAATACAAAAATATGTAGGATGCCTTTATCTAGGTCTTAGCTCCATATCATCGCATCCATGAAATGAGAGATCATGTCCCCTTCAAGTGGGAAGCTTCTACTCATAAGACCCAATCAAATAATAAGTGGAACCTAACTATTAGGTATTTTATTCCTAGTAAACTAAGATACATAGGAATCCTCCATAAGGTCCAAACCTAATACTAAGATCACTCTAGCATTCTCCAGACCATATTACTAGTGGGGTCATATTCATCTAAGAGACCATATCTTTTCGGGGCATCCCGAGCTACCTCAGTATAAGCCCCAAATTAGATATTTTCATGGAACCTTTCACCAAGACGTCCTTGTCTCACAATGTTAAACTACAAATATGGGTCCCCATAACACGACCTTAAAAGGTGATGTGTCCAGTTATGTGATACTGAACTACATGGGTTTTGATTCCTCTCTAGAAGATACATAATAAACCTATCTCATGTGTTCCACTATGATATCGAAGCAACATTCGTCCCCCTGAATGATGATAAAATTCAGAGCACCTTATCATAGGTCTTAAACTATCATTTTCCTAGTAAATATTAATCCATGCATATCCATGATTGATCTTGAAACCTAGGGGTAATCTATATACACACTCTTCGAGAAAGAACCAATGATTCATGAACGTATGAAATTTTTTAAATCTATTAGAGTCCTGAAGTAGGAAATAATTCCCCCAAAAGGTTGTGATGAGCCCAACCTCCCATCCTCTCTACCAGTAGATTCCAGAAGTGTCGTTGGCCAAATCGTCATCACACGAGCAACTGAATTTGGAAAGCATGTCTATAAATCATGGATACCAAGGCCATTGTATGTTTTTAGATCCAAAAATAAACTCATTGGATACCATCCAAACACATAGTACCCAATATAGGCCGATTTCACAAATGGAAAACCCTGTTTTCAATCACTTGTCGAGATCATGAAAATTTGGAACCTCTTTAACAACATAAAAAGGATACACTAACAAATCCCGGTGGGAACATATCTCCCTATCAATATAGAAGTGCAATGTGAATTGGGATGAAACAAAAATGGTGAACCTGATACGAATTGTTAACTAAGGAGGTAGATTACCCCACCTAAAGCCACTTCCACATAATAAAAGAAGAGGGCAAAGAAAGATCATAAATTTCAAATGTGATCATCAGATGTTACATTGAAATGTTTTTTTGTCTATATATATCATATATATATATATATATAATGAATTTAACAAAGATATATTCGATCCAAATGGCATCTCAATATATTTCTCAGACATGCATGTCAACAACCACGTGAGCAGCTAGATCCCAAACAAATAATATGACCCCTTGCCTACCCAACTTGTTCAATGATGGGTTCTAATCATGATGATCAAAGAGTACCACAAATATGGTACTCTCCCTAAAGTTGAGGTCATAAGGTAGGCCCTCAAATTGGTGAATTCTCGCCGGCTTCCTCTTTAGTTGCGACCAAAGATCCAGCACAGGATGGCCTCACTTGCCATCTACAACCACTTCAGGAGTCTGTCCCTATAGTGTGATAACAAGTACCTCCCTTATCTTAGGGAGTAAGATGAATTTAATGCCAATGAATTCATTCCACATGCAGAGGAACCCCACTCAATGGATCATACCGAAGGATTTCGCCATCAGTAGAGTATAACCTGATATCCTAACTCTGAAGAGGTTCCCATGCTGAGGGAACCTATTAAGGTCCAATGGACACAAACCCCTCGAGCTTCACTCTGAGGGTGGAAAATGAATAATAAAGAACATGTTATCTCCCGGGTTATTGAGGAGGAGGTCATGCACAAAAACACAACGGTATGTAATGGGTAGGCATATAAACATGCCCCTCCTATTGAATCCCACAACAGAAATATAGTGTCAATATATAAGCAGAATCAAATACCCTATCACTCCTATGAATCCCACAATATAAATACGGTGACACAATACGATCAAACATGCATTCATTCCAGTTCTCTCTAGTCCTGCCTCCCAGATAGAGTAGAAAATGTTAGCCATATGTAAATCTCTGCCAATCCACAAGAATCTAATCATCCAAATAGGAAGACACCCTACTATATGTAGGAACAAATACCTACTGATAAAAAAAAATACCTCTATATAAATAGGGTGGTAAATTATGGGTAGTAATACAACACTTTCAGTATATATGAATCCCACCAGAAAAATAGAGTGGAAATAAAATATGAACAGAGGAAAATTCCTACAGATGAAAATCAACCTATGAGACAAATATTGCAGAAAGAGATAAGGTACTAATCCCTTCTCACAAATACAAATCCCACCAGCCAAATATGGTGTAGAATAGAGAAAATAGTCAGTGGAAGACTCGTTCCTCTGCACCGACATAGGAAAACTTCCAATAACCATTAAAAATTCATTAAGGACCGGAGTAGGTACAAAATCCTACTCTGACATAGGAATGGGAATTCATACCCATTCTAGACAAATAAATATCACAACACATGTTTTCAATGATGGAGGATCATTTGTTGATTTTGGACTATATCTTTTAGACATGTCAAGACATCATTACGTTAATGGAAAAAGTGAGGAGTCGGTCCCTGACCCGATCCCTTGGGCAAGGTGATCTATCCACCAAATCAGATAGTCACTTCGAAGTAAACCAACATCCATTCTCTATTAAAAGAGGTAAAATGGCCATATTTTATGATACAAGGACAACTAGATCAGGAAAAAACACCTGTTCCAACTGGGGGACACTGGTTTGATGCGGTGGCTACTCTAGGGCATGCATATATCCCTGTTAGAACTCAAGATGATCGTCAGCATATCCCAACGACATCACAAGAACCAATTAGATAGGAATCCATACATAAATGATATTACCAATAGTAGGTGTCCCCAGTTTTCTACAAGATATCACAGAAAAACGAAAGGTACCAAAGGCAACCATAAAATGAAGACTACATTCAAGATTCTGCTCTATTTGAAGCTGCAGTTCTTGGTTCCATCAAACATTTATCAATAGAGGATCAAGAACCTATCAGTCCATTACCAAATTATGGAAATGATAATAGTAGTAGCAATGTTCCTCCCTGCAATGTATCTACTAGCAGCTCTGAATGACCTCCTTAGAGTACCAATGGGGGATTACTCCATCATCTAGAAATGATCGATCACGAGAGCCTATATACTAATTCCTATTAGGGTAGGCCTCCCCTTGAATAGAATATCATATAGAAATAATCCCCTCCCATTTCTTTTTTCGGTCCTAATGGTCCTCCTTATGGTATACTCAATAGATATTATTCTCCCTATAGTTGGACGGAAATCCGTAATGGTAGTCCTCTCCATGACCTCAGTTGCTACGAAGGCCCTCCCCACAGTGACATTAAGTAAAGAAAATGGCCTCTCATCATTATGGTACATCCTAAAGGCCCTCCCCAGTGTGTACAATGCTTATAATCTCCCTGTATCAAGATCTATAATGGTTTTACTCTCCACAATAGAAGTCATTATGAAGGCCCTCCCCAAAATGGCGCCAAGTAGCAAGAAGGTCATCCCCTTATTATGGTAAACCCTGAAGGTCCTCCCTTGGGTATATGCCACATAATTTGTCTCTACAGCTGGACACTAAGATGTGATGGTAATCCTCTCCATCAAGGCACTAACTGTGAAGGTCCTCTCCACAGTCTGAATTTACACCAGCGAGAAGGACCTCCCCTCATTGGGTCAAATGTGAGAAAACTCTCATATGATAAGGCACTTGAGAAAATGGAGTAATACATATGGGATACTCTATTGATGACCAGTGATATCCTTTATCAACCAAAGGATTTCTTGGAGCCATGCTCATCTTCTGAGCCACCACCGTACCATTCAATTATAAACAAGACTCCCTCCAGTCCTACTGCTTAGAATAAAATCATCATGGAAAAGTCGAACCTGGTGGATCCAGAAGAAGATTCCCTGGTGGAACAACAACAAGAGGTGTTTTTTGTAAGAAGACAACTAGATGGGGATGACATAGCAGTGATGTATTGGCTCACAACCTCTTCTTAGTTCATCATAATAAAAGAGTTGTTAGAATAATGTATTCATAACACTTTCTTCAATATCAGGACAACTCTTCACCCATTAAAAGCAATATTTTTTCTCTATGATGGGTATGTAGATCATGTTAACATGTTAGAAGATATTTTTTTTCAGTTTGACCTAGAATCCCTTCCATCTGCATGGTGACCATAATCAGAAAGATGAACGAATGTCCTTGGGGTAGCCTGCCTCTATACACTGCACAAGTTGTGTTGTGTTATCAACGATGCCCCATCTGGTGTTCATATCTAAGGATGAGGAGAACATGGAGACCTAAACTTCACCACCAATCCCGTCTAGTAGAATTCAGTATAAATGACATCATGTAATGTCATTATCCAAAGACAACAGTCAAATGAAGTCCCTACTCTAGAAAGGTTAAATGATTGACAAGAGACGACCTTGAGTAAGTCTCAGGAGTGTCAGGTCTGATGAGAAAAATCCATCAAGAAGATATTAAACCAAAAAAATGGGAACATCTAGTAGGATTCCATTTAAAGATAGTCTAATAAATGAGTTTTGTCAACAGAAAAATGGAAGAAACCCCGGCCTACAAGGCTGGGGGCATTTTTATTTCCAATTCCCACCAAAAAAAATATTTTACATCTTCTGTCAGGGGAGAGAAATGGATAGACGTTTCACCCATTAAATCCAATCACATGACTCACAGCCCTTGAAATAGAATCGTACTACAAGGTAATATTAGGGATCCTTTCGAGTTGCTCTTTTCCAGGAAACCTGAAGAGTATCACAGAATGGCTGGAGAAGATCCAAAAATGTGCCTAAGAAGATATACAACAATTCAACATCTGGTATGCCACCCCAAATGTGGTATTCCTTAGTGAATATCATGGACACAATCCCCACAATGAAAATAATACAAATAATGAGGAAACTGGAGAATAATTTTCTCTTTCGGAGACATCTCACACTGAGCTTGGAGGTGTGCAAACCAAAAACCAAAGGGTTGTCTTAAACTTGGGTTCCCCCTCAATCAATCCACCATTACCTATCATGGAAATTCTCAATAAGGAGCAGAATATGATAACGGTATATGACCCACCTCCTCTTCCCCATGATTAGGAATCCCCTATGCTTGAGGAGAGATTCACTTGGCAATATGAAGAAATGAAAGAGATAAAGCAACTCAACGCTGAGATACTAAGAGAAATAACTCCGACTGGTTATG
Source organism: Viscum album (assembly GCA_963277665.1). Taxonomy (NCBI): domain Eukaryota; kingdom Viridiplantae; phylum Streptophyta; class Magnoliopsida; order Santalales; family Viscaceae; genus Viscum; species Viscum album. The sequence goes on from OY728157.1 coordinate 1,321,295,374, forward strand.
TTCCTTTGGTTGAGAGTCAATAAACACTTCCATCAGATATCCATATACCTCATGGGATCATCTTGATGAGTGAAGAAAGTCTGGAAGTCTCATTCTAGGCAGTTCTAGGACCATTAATCTACCTGAACCCAATCCTAGAAGGATATCAAGATTTCCCTTCATTAGGGAGCAACCAGAATAGATTCAGGCCAATACACAATGGATGCCCCCTGCTGCACCTATTCATGCTCAGTTCCAACATGACATGCATCAAGGGATCCTAAATAACATCGAGTTATTAACAACTCAAATGGATGAAATTGAAGGATGACACACCCTAGTAAAACCATAATGGAGGCCTTACATTGGCTGGGTGAGTAACATCCCTCCTCCACAAAATTTAAAGAATCATGTATTTCCGGCGTTCAATGGATCAGGGGACCTAAAGCAGCATCTAATTCCATACTCTTCTTATCGAGATCCCGTGATGGTAACTATAGAGACATAAAAGGCTGAAAAACTCAGATGCATTATGCAAACTCTACAAGGATCATCTTTCATGTGTTACAATAGTTTTTATGCTAACTTAATAATAGGATGGAAGGATCTCTTGCGTCAATTCTTATTCCAGTTTAGCTCAATAATAATAAATATCCTAAAAGTCCCAAAAAAAACCCTGAAAACATAAGAAACCTGAAACACCCAAACACCCCATGAATACCATTAAATCCACTAAAACCATAAAAACTATTAAAACCCATAAAAGTGGAAGAAAATTATAAAAATACATAAGAAACTAAACAACATAAAAACCCCCTATAAAATAAAAATATACCCTAAATACTTGAAAACCCCCTAAAAACTGAAAAAACCCTAAAAGCCTAAAAAATATCAAAATCCCTAAATACCGTAAAAACCAAAAAAAAATCCTAAAAAACAGATAAAATCCCTAAAAATATAAAATACCCTAAAACCATGAAAAAACATGTAAAAATGATACAAAAAATTAAAATCTAAAAACCTTAAATGCCCCTAAAAACATATAATCCACTAAAAACTATAAATACACTTAAAACATTAAAAAATCTTAAAAAAATTAAAATGCCTTTAAAACTGTAAAAAATTAAAATAATTCCCTGAAATATATGAAAACCATAAAAACCCTAAAACCATTAAAAACCTTAAAAACCTTAAAAAACTCAAAATCCATAAAAAACATCCAAATCCATAAAAAACCTAAAAAATCCATAAAAACAAATTCCTAAAAATTCCCATAAAATACTTGAATGTGTAAAAAACATTAAAACCCATGAAAAACCATAAACACCCCAAAAAACCATAAACCCTTAAAAACATTAAAGACCCTAAAAAACTTTACAACACATAAAATCCAACTAAAAACTCCCAAAAATATTTAAACCCATAAAAACATTAAAAACTCTAAAAAATCATAAAGACCTTATTAAATTAAAAAAAACCATAGAAAACCAAAAAAGGATCTAAAAATCCTAAAAACCATAAAGCACCTACAAATTCATAGAAATCCTCAATATCTCTAAAAACCCTTAAAAATCATAAAACCATAAAAATCATGAAATTTTAAAAAATATCTGAAAATGTAAAATACCAAAAAATCCCTAAAAACCCTGCAATACCATAACACCCCTAAATCCTTAAAAACCATAAAACCACTAAATATTGTTAAAACACATATAACTTTTAAAGAAGTTAAAGAATTAAGAAAACTAAAAACCCTTAAAAAACTTAAAAAAACCTAAAATCCAAATAAAACCCTAAAACCCAAAACCCCCCTAAAAACATTGAAAATCAAAAAAAAACAATCAAATTCCCAAGAACCCTTAAAAACTGTAAAAACCAACAAAATAAAAAAAATATGTAAAGATCCCTAAAATCATAAAAACCCAAAAAAACCACGAAAAACCCTCAAGACTATAAAATCCACTAAAATTATACAAAACACTAACAACATCTAAAAACTCTAAACAACTATAAAACCCCTAAAAATACTAAAAAAACTCTAGAAACCCTCAAAAACCCAAAAACAACAAAAGATCCTAAAACCCCAAAAATTATTATAACCCCTGAAAGCCAAAAAAACCCGAAAAACAAAAAAACCCAAATTCCCAAATAATCCTAAAAACCCAAAATCCATAAAAGTCGTAAAATTCTCTAAAATTCCCTACAAATGTAAAAAATGCTGAAATCCCCTAAAAAAATAAATACCTGTAAATCATAAAAAATTAAAAACCTCTAAAAACCCTTAACTCTAAAAAACTCAATTAAACACTAAAACTCCAAGAAGACCCTACAAATCCTAAGAAACCCTAAAAAAATTGAAAACCACTAAACCCTTCAAAATACCTAAAAACCCTAAAAGAACTCAAAGATTTATAAATGCTAAAAACCCCTAAAAACCCTAAAAACATAAAAAATCGTAAATACCGTAGAACACACAAAAACCGTAAAATAACAAAATAAATTAAAAACTAGAATAAAACTCCAAAGACCCTTAAAAAACCTAAAAACATTAAAAACTATAAAAATCATAAAAATCCAAAAAAATATCAAAAACCCCTAAAAACATAAAAACCCTAAATCCTTAAAACCTTAAAAAATCCTAAAACCACTCAATATCCCTAAAACCCTAAACCCCCTAAAAATCATATAAATCCTAAAAAATAACTAAAAATACCTAAAAATAAAAAACACTAAAAACCCTAAAAACCCCCGGAAAATTAAGAAACCCCTAAACATCTTAAAAACACTAATACCCAATAAAAACCCAATAACCATTAAAAATACTAAAAACACATAAACACCTAAAATGTTAAAAAACTCTAAAGACCCTAAAAACTCATAAAAACCCAAGAATACCCAAAAGTCCCTAAAACCCAAAAAACTGAAAAAATAATGAAATACGCTGAAAATACTAAAACCTCTTAAAATCCTAAAAAACCTTAAAAACCATAAATATCTTAAAAAATCACTGAAATCGTAAGAAACCATGAAAACCTATTGAAAATAAATAAACCCCTAAAAATATTTAAGGCCCTAAAATGCATTAAAATCCAAAAAACTACTAAAAACTATAGAAACCCATGAAATCCCTATAATTTTTAGAAGACTCTAAAAAACCAATAAAACCCAAAAAAACAAAAAAAAAATACCTAAAAACCCAAAAAAATCCTATAAACCCAAAAAGCCCAGAAATTCCCTAAAAACCCTTAAGTCCATAAAAACTCTAAATACATGAAAAATCACAAAAATACAAAATAGTTAAAAATATATGAAAATTTTAAAAAACCATAAAAGCCATAAAAATGCCAAAATAACCATAAACCCCCCCCCCCAAACCATAAAAAATAGTAAACCCCCTAAAGTAATAAAAACTAATAAAAAATCTAAAAACCCTTTAAACCCCTAAAAATAATAAAAACTCTAAAATACCATAAAACCCAAAAAAACTCATAAAACCCCAAAAAACCATAAAAATACTAAAAATCCATAAAATCCTAAATAACCCTAAAAACATTAAAATACACAAATAACCATGAAAATTCTAAAAATTCCCTCAAAATCCCTTAAAATGTGAGAAACCCTAAAATATATGAACAGCTCCTAAAAACTGTATAAACCATAAAATCACTATAAAGCCAAGAAAACAATAAAAAACACTAAAACTCTAAAAATAGTTAAAACACAAAAAATGATAAAAAAAATTTTAATTTAAAATCCTGAAAAAACTCAAAAAACCCCAAAATACCATAATCACCCTAAAACTATCATGAAAAACCCTAAAACACTAATAACATTGAAAACCTCAAAAAACCAACAAAATCTAAAAAAACCTAAAAAACATAAAACCATAAAATTCATAAAAATCCCTAAAATTCCCAGAATAGGTAAAAAACCAAAAAACATGAAAAACCGAGAAAACCCCAGAAAACCAAAGAACCCTTAAAACCCCATAAAAAACAAAAGAACCCTTAACCCACTAAAAACTCTAAAAACCCTCAAACCCCCTAAAAATGATAAAAAATTATAAATTACCATAAAAAACCTAAATAACTATAAAAAACCTAAAAATAAAAAAATACCCTAACACCCCTATAAAACCCTAAAAAACCAAAACCCTCGAAAACCTATAAAACAATAAAAAATCCGTAAAAATCCTTAAAAACCATAAAATCCAAAATAACCAAAAAAATACCTAAAAATCCCTAAAAACATAAAGAACTCAAAAAACCCTAAAAATAATAAAAACCACTTAAAACCTAAAATATCTAAAAGCTTAAAACTCACAAAAAATTTAAAAAACCCTTCAAACCCCCAAAACATTAAAAACCCCCAAAAACATAAAACCGTTATATAAATAAAAAAACCCGAAAATCCTAAAAACACCATAAAAATATAAAAATGCTAAAAACCCTTTAAACCCCTATTGAGGCTCCTTTACATCACAAATTCTAACGACATAAAAAGGGAAATACCTGTTTCCAAAGTGATTCCTCCTTTGAAGAAACATGAAAAATCGACAAAGGCATGAAGAAGGATTTCTTCCCACTTGGGCCGCGCAAGTTTCATCATTGTTGCACAAATATACTTGCGCACCGCATAGTGGTCGTGCAGGTGTCTTGCATGCCCTCTTTGATTTTTCACTCAAGGTCTTCCCTGGCCAATAAAGACCCCCTGTGGGCCCCCCATTTCAGGACGGAAAAATTTCAAAACTCTTATTCGAGCTCTGGTCCCCCAATTCTCTTCTGGATGTCTTCCAAACACTTCTAAGGTAATTTCTTACCTAGAATAGAAGGTCAAAACTGGGGAAACAAGGCCTAAGTGTTGAAACTCATTAACACTTGCGCGCCTAAGTGGCCAACCCTTAATGGAAATGGCCACACTTGTGCGCCGCCTTACCCCTTCAACAAAACTTGTGCGCTACTCTTTTGGAATCCTCTAGGGATAATACTAAGGGCTTGAGCCATGTCTCACCCAAGTATTACCCTATGGATTGACCGTCGTGTAAGTACCCCTGTGTCGCGCATGTATACTTGCATGACCAGGACCTGTGTGCCCACGCAGGACCTGCGCGCCCACTTTTTTTTGGGTGCCTCTCCTACCTTTTTCACCTCTTTTATGCCTATCCACCTCTCCTATTCAAGATCCACCCCTCAAAACCCTCTTCAAAGTCATTTCTGTTGTCATGGCTTCCTTGTTGGCTTCCTTATCTGAAAGGAATTCTGTGGAACATCTCTCAAAACCAAGTGATTTACATATCTTTATGTCACTAAGGTTATAGATTTCATTCATTCAACCTCATCCTTTAAGATTAGATAATCCTTAATTTGGGCCTCCTTTTCAGGAGTAATCCCCAATCCAAGTTCTCTTAATTTGGGAATCCTCCCTAGGAGTAAGCGCCAAGTCCCCTAAAATGGGCCTCCTTTTCAGGCGTAAGCCCCATTATTTAAGTTCCCTTAATTTTGGGCATCCTCCTCAGGAGTAAGCCCCAACCATTATTCTTTTAATGTGGGTATCCTCCTTAGGAGTAATACCCAACCATAATTCTTTTAATATAGGCATCCTCCTTAGGAGTAAGCCCCAAGTTCCCAAAATCAAAATTTCCTTAACCTGGGCTTCTTTTTCAAGAATAACCCCCAGTCATAATTCCCTTTAACCTGGGGATCTTCTTTAAGAATAAGCCCCAGTCATAATTTCCCTTAACCAGTCTTAATTTACTTTAAGACTTGGGCTTCCTTCTCATGAGTAAAACCCAATAATAAGTCCCCTCCTAATTTGGGAATCCTCCTCAGGAATAAACCCCAAGATAGAGTATCCAAATCTCTATAATGCACATATACCTTTATAGACCTTGTTCCTGGGTTTCTTCCCTGAAGTAAATCCTAATCTTTATATATCTGTGCAGTCATGCATACATAAGAACCACATTATTTCTTATAATTTCATCTTTCACGACACAATTTTCTGGTTTTACCAATACCTCTTGTTTGTCACATCGAGCATGACTCATGTGAGCTTAGAGTGTAAAAGGAATTATGAAATATTTTTTTGAGTCATCAACCATGCATAAACCTCATACTTCTTTACTCAAACTATGTGGGTCCTGATTCCTTTTCTAAGACAAAGGATACGTAGGTAGCCCATCTGCGGGTATGATCCCAACTCTGAAATAATCTATGTCCTTCTAAATGACAATAAACTTCATGTGCCCCACTGAGTGGCTTTAAAACCAGTATGGTTATCATAATGACCAAGAGATTTCTATATAATGTGTCGAAAGATACCATTGATTGATAATATCTAAACAAATACTGATGATTCTCTATCAATGAATAACCTAAAATACAAATAAAAGATTCTCTAAAATCTCATAAATATTAATCATTGATTGTCAGACACAAATTAAAGCTCATTTTTATACATGGTAATGTAATAAGGATTCACGAACATAACTTAAATCTATAGAGAGAGTCCCGGAGTAGACATTAATTCCCCTAAAAAAATTGGGAAGAGTCCGACCTCCCATCCTCTCAACTAATGAAAATTCTTAAGTCTCATCGGTTCACAACTAATGAGAACCTACCTTTGGAAAGTATATCCAAATGGATATGGAATCATTGGATGTTTCCGGTGCTACGAATAAACCCGTAAGAAACCGGTTGGAATGTTTGAACCTTAAATCAATGAGGTCATCCCCATTTCCAGGGGAAACAAAAAATGGTGAACCCGACGTGAATCCTTAACCATGTTAAAATGTGGTTTTACTTTTTTTATGACCCTATTTTAACTCAATGAGAGGGCCAACAAAGCAATAAATAACATATGTGCTCATATAAAAGATGTAGTAGCCGAACTTATCTTGATTATGTTTGTTATATCAAATAGGCACTCTTTTACAAAATTTTCTACATTAAAAAAATGGCATCTATTAAGTTCACGCCTGTGAATACTTCTGCTGTGAATGCCTCTACTTCTACTCTTGCTGGATCATCGTCCGCTCTGAGGAAGACATCACCTACTCAGCTTCTTCAACACTGGGTATCGAATGCACTAGTTAAGGAGTACCATGAATATGGTACCATTCCATCTCTGGAGGCTTCTCGACAATCCCTTCAAATCAATAATTTACCCTAGTCGTCCGGACAGTCACGACCATCGATCAAGAAGAAGGCGGTGCTAACTACCGTCTCCAACCATTTTGGGTCGTTATCCCTGGAACACAATCAACATTACCTCCCATATTATGGGGAGGTGAATGAGTAGGTCCCTCAGGGTCTTAAATCAAGGAAACGGGAGTCCTTCCCGAGGGTTCCCACCAACAATCACCACCAGACTCGTGCGGCAGTGCCCCTCAACATGATGAGGGTATCGTCTCTATGCATTTGGCTCAGGTTCCTCGAACCCGAGCAGGAAAGACGAACCACCAGAGCCAACAACCGGTTAACAGTGAGCATGTTCTTATCTCTAATGTTTTCGGAGAATTCCACCAACCTAACTTGGTGGCAAGCAACAAGCGGGCACACACACCTGTCCGTTTTAATTCCACTATCCCGAAGACTCGTCTTGCAGAAACATGCCAATACCGCCGGGAAATTCTTGTGGAGTATTATAGACATGAACATACACCTGTTTATAAGTCATCAGCTAGTCAGTAGGCTCGTCTGACTACATATGATGGAGCCCGCCAACCCAATGTGTTTAAAACTGGTAAACATGAACATACACCTGCTTACACTCATCAATCCTACCATCAACCTCATATGTCAGTATTGAAGGAAGATTGTCAACCACGTTTAGCAGAGTGTAATCAGTAGGCACATACACCTGGTAGTGTTGATCAAGCCTACCAATAGTCTCATTTAGTAGCACCCGGAGAATTTAGTTTGAAAGCTCTGGCGACAAAAAGGAGGCAGACTCAACTCTCTACCCCCACACTTGAGTACTTTCAGAATACACTGACAGGAAAAGAAGGATAGGAGAAGGAACACAGACCTACCCCAACAAAGGAATGGACATATATTCCCGTTCCGACAGCTGAATTCACCATGAATATTCTGTCAATGGTGAAAGAGCAGAAAAAATCCCTGCTCATATTCTGGATGTCTGCCAGGATATTATAATAGCTTCAGTAGCATCACAGGGAAAGAAATGAAAATCTATCCCTACCAGTGGAGTGACACATCAACAGTTCACTCCAGAATAGACACACACCTCTCTTCCAGTCCAAGAGGGTTGTGGGGCATACTCCCCCATATCATACGGACAATGAAGTCAGGCACATACACCTGATTTGAGTGGAGATAATCAGCCTAACCTGATCATTTCTCCTGAGCATGCACATACACCTACACATAATGACCACATTCGCCAACAAGTGGTTCCTAAAGTGAGTAAGAAGGTGTCTAAGAAGAACACCTTCCCAGCACAGTCAAGAAATCAAGGGCCAATTTTTAATAAGGCCTTGCTTGATGTTGGAGTTCTTGATGCACTCAGATAGTTATCTATTGAAACTCAATATTCTAATATTTCAATTACCAATAGTGGGAACATTAATTCCAAAGGTCTGCATCAGACACTTCCTCATGAAGGCTTGCTTCATGAAAATTCAGTCGATCTTGAAGTTTCATCTTTAGATGAGAGCCATAAGAACCCTTTGTGTGGCTAGAAGACCAAGGAGAAAAAGAAATTCATCTTTTTTTATAATCCACCATGGTGGTCCTCCCCATGATGATGAATTTAGCTGCAAAAGTCCCCTCCGTAGTAGTAATGCACATTGCCTGGAAAATTCTCTAATGTACATTTTAGTGAAGAGAAATCCCTCTTATCTTGAGGCACTTGAAAATGTGAACCAGTCATGTCTGATGCTTTACCAATAGTAGGTGAAATAATTTCTCAATCAGGAAGATATGCTATGGTTTAGGTCATTCTCCGAACTACCCCTAAATCATGCATCTTCTTGTTTGATGAGTGAATTATCTACCGATCCTGTTGAATCTGATGAAACAACAAAGAAGCACCAGCTTTGGTCTAAACAGGTAGAAGAATCTTTATCAAATGATTAGGAGGAGGTACTGAATATGAGAAAACTACTGGTGAAAGGTGAAGTGCCAGTTATTTTTTGGCCTTTGGCTGACTTTCATTATGACATTCCATAGATGTTGACATAATATGGAATTCATGACATTCGTCTCAACATGTGGAAAACTCTTTGTCAATTGAAAAAGAAAATATTATCTTATGATGAATATGAAAATCATATCAAGATAATAGAAGGGTTACAATGCCAAATTGGTTTGGCATCTCTCTCAGTTTCTCGATATCCGAAGGCTGAAAAGCAGCAGAGATCCCTTCAGCGTTCATGCCTTGGAGCACTAAGAAGATTGTGTCAGTTAATTGCCAATGCCCCATCTGGTATTCATATCAGGGGATGGGGTGTTCATGGAGCACTAAATTTCACTGTACTCTCTAGTCATCAAAGACCACCGAAAATGGTCTCATGCAATGTTATTGCCCATGGCCGGCCACAGCCAATTGGCTTTTTTTAATCAAATGCTCGCTCAAGAACATTCCTCAACTAGTTCTTCTCAAAATCAATCATACATGGAACAAGTTGTTGAATTAATCCTGCATCAAGAAAACAAGAATATTGATCAGGCCTCTCATTTGGAGCAAGCACATCATCAAGTGACAGAAGTGTGAGAAATCATCCAACGGTCTTTTCAACCGGGTGATAAGAGTGGATGCAGGTTAATGCATCCAACCAATTTCCAGACTAAAGTCCATAAGATCAGGAGATATTTTAAGAAGGTCTCAGATATAGAAACTCAAGAACCACCCCATCTTGCCAGACGGGGGACTCTTTTAACCCAACCCTCAGAATCAACAAATAAGATTCATGGAGTTGAGCAGAAACAGCAGGAACAGCCCCAGTCCACAGGACTGTGGACTTTTTCAAATCCTCAATCTCTCCCTTAGAGAAAGTCAATCTTCTCTCGATTAGGGATGAAGCCACAAGAGGAATGAAGAGCTGAATTATCAGGATATTCCCTCCAAATTATGGTTCGTCAAGAAGTTTCTAAGGGATCAAATCAGAAAAAGGTAGTGTCTCAACAAGGACATGGAAGAAGACAATATCGCAGAAATGCCAAAAAAGATATCCAATGTGTTATGAATCAATTAATGTCATCAATGCCATTTTTGTTGATCCCACAAATGAGGCTCACTCAAAATGAACAGATGAAGAGGTTCCTTCTCAAGAGGTTGTATGCATAGATACAAATGGAGAAGGTGTGTGTACACAAAATGAAAGGATTATCCAGAATCTAGGTAATCCTTCAAGTAACCCACTTCCCCATCTCCGAAAGGGATCAAAGAAGGGGAAAGGAAAGAATCATGTTCTATACCATTCCTCTGGAGAAGGCCAAAAACTCTCATTAGAGAAATAATTTTCACAACAAGAGGAAGAAATGAAGGAATTGAGGAGGTTGAATGCAGAACTACTTCAGGGTAGTCTTCCTCCTAAGAAGACTGGAGTTAGTCAGCTAAGGGAATTTGTTTCAGCTACTGGGATGGATCAAGAATATCTTCCTCTACCAGTACACCCTCAGAGGTCTAATCCAATGGGACATGTGCAATAATAATCAGTGGTGCTACCATCAGTTGTTTTATCATCCACCACATCTTTCCATGCTCCAGTCACTGCACCTGTTCAGGTCCAAGATCAACCAGATGTTTCTCAAAAGTTAATAAATACTATTGAGTCATTAATAGCTCGATTGGAAGATATGGAGTGAAAGCATGCTCAAATTCGACCAGAAAAGAGAGCATACTATGAATGGGTTTATGGAATTCCTCCCCCCATCAAATTTTTCAAGCACCACATTCCCAATCTTTAATGGTATGGGAGACCTAGAGAAACACTTAACACATTTTGTTTCTAATTGAGATCCAATCATGGGAACCCCTCAGCAACAGGAAGCAGTTAAGCTCAGGTGTTTTGTATAGTCATTACAAGGGCCAGCCTTTTTCTGGTACACAAGCATGCAATCCAGGTCAAATACCAGATGGGAGGATCTCCACCAACGATTCCTTCATCAATTCAGCTCAACTTGGCCAAAGACAACATTTTTTTATCATAAAAACTGTAAGCAAATGGAGAATGAAAGTGTAAAGACCCGGAAATTTCAAGGAATTATTTTTCTTAATATCTTTGAAATTTTACTAGTCCGCAGTTTCTGACGGAACCTGATTCCGAGGCTCGGTGTGCCCGAAATCAATTTCCAAAGTTTAGATCGGGTACGTTTAGTGAATGAATGAGCGGGTGTTTCGATCATTTGAACCGGTGCTCGGAATTGAAATCTGAGGGCACCGATGAACTTGCAGCGCCGGTACTTACTTATGTGGACTTTTACCATAGGTGCGTTTGTTCGGGGAAAGAAGTGAAATTTTGGGTTTTAAGAAAGAAATAAATAAAATTGTGTACAATTTTATTTTTGATATTCAAGGAAGTTAAAATCTCCCATGGGAAGTTTTTGGTGGGGTCCACAACCACCCAACATCCCATGTGTGAATATGTGGGAGGTAGGGACCACACCCACCTAACCTCCCATGGGAGAGTTTAGTGTGGTGGGGCCCACACGAGACCATAACCCCTTGAACTTCTTATATCCCTTCTTAAACTCCCTTGCACTTATTGTGCCAACTCCCCTTTAATCTCCCATCACTTTGGAATTTTAAATTAAATCTTCACCTCATATTCTTTCTAAGTAATTAAGTCAACCCATGATGTATTAGTTAGGTGATTCACTTAATTTATTTATTTTGAGTTTTGAAATTAATTAGTTTTGCATGGCTTTTCTTTAAAATGGAGATATCTTCTATAAATATTTGCCTTAGCAAATATTTTGTTGGTAGAAACCTCTTGAGAGAGAACTTTGTGAAGGAAGAGGGGTTTTCCTCTCTTGAGGAACACCAAACCTCCGATGATGGAAGGGATGAGCACCAACGACCATCATCATCATCACCTCTTATCGTGCGACGACATCAATGAACTGACATCCTTTTCCTTCCACGTTATCGTCAACGAATGACGAACGACTCAAGTTAGGGAATTAATTTGTGAATGATAATAAATCCATGTTTGTTTCCTTCTAAAACAGAGAACACGGATCAACTCAATATTAAGTTGATTTATGAAAAAATATGTTTGTGGGTTGGGAATATTTGATTACGGGGAAAAACAGAGGGGAATTTTGTTTAATACTCTTCGAGTGATTTAATCTCACATGCTAGAGCGTTTATTAGTATGATGTTAGTATAATTTATACATGAATAAATTATACCCTCGTCGATATTAAAATCATGTGTTTTAATGACTGTCATTTGATAACACCTAACGCGGAGGGCGTGGGCCGAACAAACACGACCCGGCAACTATGCGCAGATTGTTTATTGATGTGCGGATCGGCAGGCGATGACGAAACGGGCCACAATGGCGATTCAAAGACTCCAATGTGAAGCTTGGGTCCCATAATGACTAGAGGCACAGACTGTGGCGAAACGGACCACCGGTGTGCGTTCGATGGTCCGCGTAGAGCGGCGGCGGCGGCACGCCGCTGGAGAAGACTGCCACGGCTGAGCCGAGGAGGACCGGAATGGAAAATCCATTCCGGTTTTAGGGGGAGGGCACAACATTAAAGCTGAGCCATTTCAATCAAGGGGGGCAGCCCCCCCCCCCCCCCCACCCCCCTTGAAATCCGCTCGGTCGAACGCCGAGCTGCGGCCCGCGCTGGGAAGAACCGCCCGCGCCGGGCCGGACAGCCCGCGTCGGGCCAGGCCGCTGCGCTGGGCCAGGCCGCACCCGCTAGGCCAAGCCTTGATAGCCAGGCAAGACCCAGACCCGGGTCGGGTCGACCAGGTTCGGGCTGACCCAAGGGGTATCGGGCCGTGTCGGACCGGGCCCGAACCCCCTATTTTCGGGCATATTCGTTCAAACGCCTATAACATGGGATATAAACCTCCGATCGATCAACTGTCAGTTGTGATGCGATCCTTGGATCAAGATGGTCTTTTATTTATATTACACTCAAAGTTTCAGAGAACTTTGGGTACATCTGGGTTGGTTCGAACCTGAAACCAACTGGGCCCTCAGAGCGGAAACGCTTATAACTTGAGTTCTGGACATCCGATTGACGTGTCGTCGACTTTGTTGGATTCCTTTCGGTGAGAAGGATATTTTGGCATACTTCACCTGAGGTTTGGACATAGTTGGAACATGGTCAGGTTGGATTGAACCTGAAATCCAACCGGGCCTCTGGAACGGAAAATCCGATAACTTTCAGACCGGATGTCTGACTGATGAACCGCCAGCAGATCTGGTGATCTTGTTGAGAAAAGGTCCCTTTGAGTATACCCTATGTGAGTTCAGGGTACTGTTGAGATACGGCCTGGTTGGTTCGTACACGAAACCAACCGGGCCCCCCGAGATGAAAAATCTAATAACCCACAGACTGGGCGTCTGATTGACGCGTCATCTGTTGCGTTGAGACCCCTATGACGAGGTGGTACTTTGAGGTACTTCTTCGTTTAACTTTGTGATACTTGGAGTATCGACTAGTAGCTCGAGGAGAGGACCCTCCTAGAGATGAGCGTACGGAGTACGGAGACCGTGTAGTTGGCTGAGACCTGTTGACTGCTTGACCAATTCGAGTCAGAGTGACTTGTATAGCCCAGTGGGGAGCACTACTGTGTTTGGGTGGCAGACCCACAGTGGGGGAGCACCACTGTGTTTGGGTGACAGACCCACGGTACTCTACAGGAGGCGTACCTCTACAGGCTATTGGGGGGGGGGCACTATTGAGTTTGGGTGGCAGACCCCGGCGGGAAGCACTACTTTGTTTTGGTGGCTGACCCACGGTACTCAACAGGAGGAGTACCTCAGTAGTCTTAGGTTAGTGAGCAGTACCTTAGAGTCTTGACAGGTTAACTGTACTTGTCAGAGACGGAGCCCTTCCACAGTTGCGATTTCGATAATGAAAATCCTAGTTTGAGCTGACCTTTGTGTTTTCCTCATTATTGAGATGGGTTACTAGATAACTTACGTATATGTATGGGAATATACCTAAGTAGTGGTTATTCGTCGACTACATATCTGTGTGATACATCATGGCTGAGATGGGTTACATGGTAACTTAGGTATAAGTACAGGCTTATACCTAAGTAAGGGTTATTTATTGAGATCTTTATTTGTGATTATCCTTATTGGATTTAGTGAGACCTTGAGGGTCTCAGGGTCCCTAATGAGTATCGTATACTCACCCCTGCACGGGCTTTTCCCGCACCTCATTTTGTTGGTTGTAGACGATGAACATCACTAATCTTGGTTGAGGCTTGTAGAGCTGGACGATACCCGAAGGTGGATCTCACGACGAGTCGGTACCCGGAGGTGGATCTCACAACGAGTCGGTACCCGGAGGAGACAGACAGACGTGGAGTACTGAGGAGGACATATGTACCTACCCTTCAGGTTGGAAGCTAGAGGACGATCCAGGAGCTTCTTGTCACCTTTCTGCTTTTGTCCTTTGAGTTGTACATTACCTTCAGTTGTAGTTGTACCTTTCTTTTGGGATTGTATTTCTACCCCCTTGTACTTTCAGCACGTTTGTTTTACTGCTTACTTAGTGTAGCTTCTGCTTGTACAATGTTTGTGTGTGTTTTAGTATCATAAAGGCAATACCTTCCCTTTTAGTTGGGAGTTAAGCCTTTGGTGATAGTCGCCAACCCCTGGCCTATGGAAGGCGGGCTTGGGGTAGTCACGGCATGGGCCCCAAGGACGGGTCGTGACAAATTGGTATCAGAGGAGTCGGTACTACCGCATGACTTATAACTCTGATATTTCTTTTCTAAAAAGAAATAGCGTTAAGGCTACGGAGTGTGGTTTTCAGTTCAGGGAGTCCAGTTTTGGTGCAGGCGGCCGACGTATCCATACACCAGGACCCTGACTACTGATTTCTGACTCAGTGCCCGAAAACACTAATTGCGTGTGTGTTTTCAAAGGTTTTTCCCTTAAAACATCTCAAACTAGGTCAACTCACCAGGTATAATCGTTTGACCGTGTCTCACCTGTTTCATTCAGGATGCCTTTCCACGGATGATCATCTAAATCCCCGAGAGATGTACGTACTGATAGCCTACCGAGCGATGAGGCTTCGGTATAGGGCCCTATTTCAGTTGAGGCACCGGCAGAGGCACCCGCGATACTACCATACGTTGGGCCACCAATGCCACCAGCCCTAGAAGCAGGTGATGCACACTGCTTGAGCACACTGCATGAGTTCCAGCACCAGAGGCCACACAGGTTTCAGGGAGAGACGGACCCACAGGCGGCTGAGGATTGGCTGGAGGCTGTGGTGAGAGTCTTCAAGATAATAGGTACACCAGCAGACTTCATGGCGATCTTTGCTTCCAGCCTTCTTCAGGCAGCATCAGGCAGATGGTGGAGGTGGATTCGCCTATTTTGCGATGAGATGACCTTCACATGGGGAGACTTCGAGACCTTCTTTAGAGTGGAGTTTATACAAGTGACTCTACACCCTGAGCATGTTCAGGAGCTGTTGTCTTTGTTGTAGGATTTTACATCAGTATCCAAGTCATCTGTAGGCAGTAGACAGATGATGCAGGGGTCCAAGAGGACCAGACCATCAGATGGGCGACCTCAGGATGCAGTTTTGGTTGTGCGAGGCACATGAAATAGAGCCAGCCATACGAGGAGAAGGAATTGTTATGCATGCAGTAGGAAGGGTCACATGGCACATGACTGTCTGACTCCCCACATAGTTGATCCGCAGGCATTGGAGGACCCACCAAGACCGAAGCAGCGGCGGGTGCTTGAGCAAAATTCAAGCAGTGGACAAGGCAGTAGAGCTCCGGAAGCAGGTGGAAAGGAGCGGAACATGTGGATTTCTTTTGTCCCTTTTACTTCTAGTTCCATGTTGTTGTTGTATTTGTGTCTTTGTAATTTGAGCTATAGTAATAAAAGACACTTATATTTGTGATGTTTACTTTCCTATCCATTTGTTTGGTTGATACTGAGAGGTCCCAGTTAAAACTGTTGACTTGACCCTCACTTTTGAGATTTCTATTGGAGGAGATCCAGTGACCTAACACGGATGCCGACAGTGTGGCTCGACCGATGGAGGTGAGAGTGACGGTTGGATCTCTTGGTAGTAATGTCGAGCCCTTGCGATGTCATCCATGGCATGAATGCATCATTTGTGTCAGGATTGACTGTATTAGGCAATGGGGGTGATTCATACAAGGAATGAGACCAAGTTTCTCCTCTCAGTAAAGGAGAAATCTTAGCAACTCTTACAAATCATAGGCAGAGAAGGTGCAGATCATCCAGGAGCAGATGAAGACTGCACAGTGCAGTAAGAAATAGGAAACATGCGCCAGCCTCAGATACTCAGGCATGTAAAATGTTTCAAGAAGAGGAAGCATTAAGTACAGACGAGTTTGAGAAGTAGCAGACATGGAGGTAGATCTAGGAGAGTAGCATGAGTTGGTGTACATTTCAACATGTTACAACCACCCGCCTTTGTTGTCCCCACCAGGCTCAAGGAGCTGGAGGGTAGGGGAAGAGAGTGGCTGCATGTGGTCAAGGAGTGTGACCCAATGGCTCTATGAATGATTCGATGGATAGTATGTGTCCACTAATAGCTGTCGTAGCAACAGATGTTGATACAAATCATTCTTTCCATACACGAATCTTATCCCAGACCTAGAGTTTTTGGTAAGCCGTAGACTTGACCCTCACGTTTGAAGATACCTTTGGGAGGAGACTCGATAATCACACTTACAACGACAGTGTGATCTGACCCTCGAGGTGAGAGTTTCGGTTGAAATCTCTTGGTGGCAGCGTCGAGGCCTTACGACGTTGGTCTGGGTATAGATTGGATTCATAGTTCATACCCAGATTGACTGTATTAGGAAAAATAGGTTGGGGTTTATCTATAACATTGGGATGGGTTTTCCTTGGTCAGTGAAAAGGAAACCCCAGACAACACCGGATAAACTTAGGCACAGGAGGGTACGGTCGATCACTCTTGAGTAAGTCAACCTTACCCTCGTGGCAGTAGGAGTTTTGAGTTTCAGTTCTAATCAAGAAATGGAGGCCTCTATAGTTCTAGGATGATGACCGTGTCTTTATACGGGTCTTACCTTGACGAGGTTTATGGAGATGTGACCGAGGTGGAAAGTTATCTTCAAGGTTGAATGAAGCTTTCTAGGTCCCCAGCAAGGTTGGCCGGGTGGTTTACCACTTGACCTTTCCACCTTAGTTGCACCGGGTGCATGAAATCATCCATGTACCTCGGCTGAGGAGATATGTGCATGATCCTTCACACATCATCGACCTTAGGGAGTTGGACGTTGATGACAGGGCGCCATGCACGGAGGTTCCCGTGGAGATCGAGGATCAACAGGAGCGGGTCCCATGTGGACAGTCGATTCCTCAGGTGCGCTTTCACTGGTATCTCGAGAACCTCCAGGAGAGCACATGGGAGCGGAAGGCTTATATGCGTGCTCAGTGCCACTTTGTTTTCTTTATTGTGTGTTGAAGATTTATGGGGACGTCAAGCCCTGAGGTGGTAGTAATGTAAAGACCCGAGAATTTCAAGGAATTTTTTTCATAATTTCTTTGGAATTTTACGAGTCCGCAGTTTCTGATGGCACCTGATTTCAAGGCCCGGTGTGCCCAGAATCAATTTCCGAAGTTTAGCTCAGGTGCGTTTAGTGAACGAACTAGTGGGTTTTTCGAACATTTGAACCAGTGTTCGGAATTAAAATATGAGGGCACCGATGAACTCACAGCGGTGGTATTTTCAAAAGTGGACTTTTATCATAGGTGTGTTTGTTCGGGGAAAGAAGTTAAATTTTGGGGTTTAAGGAAGAAATAAATAAAATTGTGTACAATTTTATTTTTAATATTCAAGGAAGTTAAAATATACCATGGGATGTTTTTGGTGGGGTCCACAACCAACCAACATACCATGTGTGAATATGTGGGAGGTGGGGCCCACACCCACCTAACCTCCCACGGGAGAGTTTAGTGTGGTGGGGCCCACACGAGACCATAACCCCTTGACCTTCTTTAAACCCCACTTAAACTCCCATGCACTTAATGTGACAACTCCCCTTTAATCTCCCCTCACTTTTGAATTTTAAATTAACTCTTCACCTTCTATTCTCTCTTATTAATTAAGCCAACCCAGGATATATTAATTAGGTGATTCACTTAATTAATTTATTTTGAGTTTTGAAATTAATTAGTTTTTCATGGCTTTTCTTTAAAATGGAGATATCTTCTCTAAATATTTTCCTTAGAAAATGTTTTGTTGGGTGAAACCTCTTGAGGGTGAACATTCTGAAGGAAGAGGGGTTTTCTTTATTCATTAAAGAAAACCAAACCTCCGACAACGGAAGCGACGAGTGCCAACGACCATCATCATCATCACCTCTTACCGTGCGACGACGTCAACGAACTGACGTCTTTTTCCTTCCACGTTATTGTCAACGAACGAAGAACGACTCAAGGTAGGGAATTAATTTGTGAATGATAATAAACCCATGTTTGTTTCCTTCTAAAAAAAGAACTTGGATCAACTCAATTTTAAGTTGATCCGTGAAAGAATCTGTTTGCGGGTTGGGAATATTTGTTTGTGGGGAAAAACATAGGGGAATTTTGTTTAATACTATTCGAGTGATTTAATATCACATGCAAAAGTGTTTATTAGTATGATGTTAGTATAATTTATAATTGAATAAATTATACCATCGTCGATATTAATAGCATGTTTTTTAATGACTGTCATTTGATAACACCTAATGCAGTGGGCGCGGGCAAAACAAACATAGCCCGACAACCCTCCGCAGATTGTTTATTGATGTGCGGATCGATAGGCGATGACGAAATGGGCCGAAATGGTGATTTTAAGACTCTGCAGTGAAGATTGCGTCCCGTAATGACCAGAGGCCTAGACGGTGGCTGAAACGGACCACCGATGTTCGTCCGGTGGTCCGCAGAGAGCGGCGGCGGCGGCATGCCGCTGGAAAAGACCGCCCCGGCTGAGCTGCGGCGGGTCGGAATAGAAAATACGTTCCGGGTTTAGGGGGAGGGAGTGACATTAAATTCGCACCATTTCAATCAAGGGGTGCAGTGCCCCCCCCCCCACCCTGCATTCCGCTTGACCGAAGGCCGAGCCACAGCCCGCGCTGGGCCGGGCCGTGCCGGCCAGGTCGGGCGGCGCCCTAACGGGCCCGTCCCAGACCCGGGTCAGGTCGCCCATTTCGGGCCGACCTAGGGGGTATCGGGATGGGTCGGACCGGGCCCGGACCCCCTATTTTCAGGCAGATTTGTTCAAATGCTCATAACGTGGGCTACAGACCTACGATCGAGGCACTGTCAGTTGCGATGCAATACTTGGATCGTGACAGTCATTTTGGTATATTACACTCAATGTTTCAGAGATCTTTGGGTACGGCTGGGTTGGTTCGAACCCGAAACCAACTGGGCCCTCAGAGCGAAATGCTTATAACATGTGTTCCAGATGTCCGATTGACGTGCCATCGACTTTGTTGGATTCCTTTCGGTGAGAAGGATCTTTTGGCATACATTACCTGAGGTTTGGACATAGTTGTAATACAGCTGGGTAGGATTGAACCCGAAATGCATCCGGGCCCCTGGAACGGAAAAGCCGATAACTTTCAGACCAGATGTCTAATTGACGAACCCTCTGCGGATTTGGTTATCTTGTTGAGAAATGGTCCCTTTGAGTATACCCTATGTGAGTTCCGGGTACAGTTTAGATACGGACAGGTTGGTTCGTACACGAAACCAACCGGGCCCCTGGGACGAAAAGGCTAATAACTCACAGACTGGGCGTCCAATTGACGCGCCTTCTACTGCGTTTAGACCCATATGATGAGGTGGTCCTTTGAGGTACTTCTTTGTGTGAATTTGCGATACTCAGAGTATCGACCAGTAGCTTGTGGAGAGGACCCTCCTGGAGACGAGCGTACGGAGTATGAAGACCGTGTAGCTGGCTGAGACCTATTGATTGCTTGACTGATTCGAGTCGGAGTGACTTGTATAGCCCAGTGGGGAGAACTACTGTGTTTGGGTGGTAGAAACATGGTGGGGAGTGCTACTGTGTTTGGGTTGCAGACCCGCGGTACTCAACAGGAGGAGTACCTCTGCAGGCTATTAGGGGGGGTGCACTATTGTGTTTGGGTGGCAGACCCTGTCGGGAAGCACTACTGTGTTTGGGTGGCTGACCTACGGTACTCAACAGGAGGAGTGCCTCAGTAGTCTTAGGATAGTGAGCAGTAGCTCAGAGTCGTGACAGGTTCACTGTACTCATCAGATACGGAGCTCTTCAGCAGTTTCGGTTTCGATAATGAAAATCCTGGTTTGAGATTAGTCAATGACCTATGTGTTTTCCACATGATTGAGATGGGTTACTAGATAAATTACGTATATTTATGGGCATATAACTAAGTAGTGGTTATTCATCGACTTCATATCTGTGTGATACCTCATGGATGAGATGTGTTACTTGGTAACTTAGGTATAAGTATAGGCTTATACCTAAGTAAGGGTTATCTGTTGAGAACATTCTTTGTGATTATCCTTTTTATATTTAGTGAGACCTTGAGGGTCTCAGGGTCCCTACTAAGTATCCTATACTCACCCCAGCACAGGCTTTGCTCGCACCTCGTTGTGTTGGTTGCAGACGATGGACATCACTGATTGTGGTTGAGGCTTGTAGAGATGGATGGTACCCGGAGGTGGATCTCATGACGAGTCGATACCCGAAGGTGGATCTCACGACGAGTTGGTACCTAGAGGAGACATACGGATGTGGAGTACTGAGGAGGACATATGTACCTACCCTTCAGGTAGGAACATGGAGGACAATCAAGGAGCTTCTTGTCACCTTTCAGTTGTTTTCCTTTGAGTTGTACTTTACTTTCAGTTGTAACTGTACCTTTCTCATAGGCTTGTATTTCCGGCCCCTTGTACTTTCAGCACATTTGTTTTACTTCTTACTTAGTGTATCTTCTTCTTGTACTCTGTTTGTGTGTGTTTTCATTTCATAAAGGCGATGCCTTCCCTTTTAGTTGGGATTTACGCCTTTGGTGCTAGTCGCCATCCCCTAGCCTATGGAGGCAGGCTTGGGTTAGTCACGGCACGAGCCCTGAGGATGGGTCATGACAAAAAGGGTTTCAGATTTCATTGCTCGCTTTAAGGTATTAACATCTTCCCTGAGCTTAGCACTCCCTCAAGAAGACTTGTTGCCAATATGTGTGGAAAATTTATGTGATGAGCTACACACAGCGTTGATCCCTGTGAAATACACCAGAGGGTTTTGAGACCTTACTTCAATCGCTCAACAGATTGAATATTCTCTTATGAAGACTAAGGTTAAAGCTCATGTAATTCCATCAGCTCCAGGAAGGAGAATGCATAAAGCAGAAACTACCACAATTATTCTTAAACAAGCACTTGTACCTGCTTCTACTTCAAGGCCTTCATCTTCTCGAAGGGCTCTACCTCCTAAGTTTCAACAAAAGAGGTTGTTTCATCAAGATGATCAAAGAGATCAAAGAGGAAAACAATTTGAGGATTTGAAAAGAAAAGTTTACTCTTTCCGAAATGAACAGGTTCCTGGTTTCTTCATTTCATCTCTAGAAAATAATTTGGTTCAACTTCCAAGGTCCAAAAGGCCAAACAAGGTAGAAGATGAAGACCGTACCAACTATTGACCATTTCATCAAATTTTGGGGCATCCCATTCTAGAGTGTTTTGTTTTCAAGGACCTCCTGCAAAAAATGGTCGACTTGGGACAAGTCAAACTAAAAGGTTCTTCAACTCAGGTATCATGTGTTACTGTTACATATCCAAAAGAGGAAGGCGAGTGTCAGGAAGTCAAGAACAAAAATGCGCAAAAATAAGATGATTGGATGGTCAAAAATACAATCAACTGAACTCATACTATTTTGCGATCACAATTGAAGAAACCAATTGTGTCTTCTTCCATGAATGCCACAACAAAACCCTCTTCATCGGAGGGAAAATCCTCAAAGAAACGACATAATTCAAAGAAAGAGGAACTATCAGAAGAAGATGAAATCGTGTAAAAGCCTATGTTGTCTTTGACTCTAACAGATTTCATGCCATCTACATCGAATCCACGGGCACCGCCCTGTCAAATGACACAACCTAAATTGGCTAGTCAGGAAGAGTCTTCATCAGATGAAGAGTTAATCATTGGTTCTGTTAATATGATTCACTTAACAGATCCTTATGCCAATCACAGTTTGGAACTCGATGAACCTAGGTTCCCCGTATCAAACAAAGGAATCAGAGGACGTTCCAAAGGCTTAGGGTATAGGGGAAGACGTGGATCTTTCAGAGGCCTCTATTCTAACTCTACCCCTTCTAGAGCTGTGTATGCGACAGAAACTCGTGGTGAAGCCCTTCAACGAGCTCAAAAATAACAAGAAAGCTCTTCCACACAAGGAAGATTCATTCCTGGCATAGTTATTCTGGAAGATCAGTTGGAGGTTTCACCTTCTTCTTCTCAGCATGTAAATTGACCTAATCAGTCTAATCTTCTAAATCTAGGAGTATTACCAACTCCTATCCCAGTACGAGATGCATCAACTTCCAAAGAATCAACATCCAAGGCACCTACAAAACTGCATGTTTCTGTTGGGAAACGCAGACCTTTGGATCAAAAGTATGATGTATTGAAACACTTGGCCCAAATACCGGCCAAGTTATCAATTCTGGATGCTTTGAATTTATCAAAATATCTTTGGGAAGCACTCATTAAGGCTTTGTCGAGTCCTCAGGAGTTTGAAACTGAAATTGATGTAGCTAAAGTCTTCCATGTAGATAATAATCTTACTGAATTCCATGCAGTGATATCTTTTACTGATGAAGATGAAGATGATGCTGTGCATGGACATATTAGACCTTTGTACTTATCTGTCAAGGTCAATGGTGTAGACATCTGAAGAGTTTTCATTGATAATGGTTCAGGAGTCAACCTCATCCCCATTTGTACACTTCATCGATTGGGCCTCATAGAATCTGATTTATCTCCTTCTACATTGATGTTACAAGGATATGATAAAAATGAATAAGAACCACTGGGCGAGATTATACTCAGAACTCAGTTTGGAGATCTTGTATCCAACTCAAATTTCATGGTTTTCAATCAAGACACAGCCTTCATCATCTTTCTTGGAAGACCCTGGCTACATCAACATGTAACTGTCCCTTCATCATACCATCAATGTCTCAAATATTGTTTCGATGGTCAAATTGGGACATTGGATGGTTATAAGTCCCCGTTCAAGACATGTAAATCTCAATACATTGAGGCGGAATTCTATCACATGAAGGGAAAGAAGAAATCCACAAAAATGGAGATTACCAAATTTAATTCTCCATATGGTTTGGAAAAGATTCTAGTACACCCATTTACACATGTGAGTACAGATTATGTATTTCCTATCAGGTAAATTTACCGGATAGACCCAAATTAAAATACTCTTATGGAAACTTCCATAATGTCAATTATGACAATCAAGCTAGATAGCATGGGAGTAATTGGTGATTCACCACGCAATGATGAAAGCTCAAATGGGGATGTCTTCATTTCATCTTCTGAAATCCAGAAAGTCTACACTTCGCCAATCAGGCCAGAAGAAGTTATAGCAATGTCAGAGGTGAACGATGATGTCGATTCTCAATCCATTATCTCTTCTATATTACTCAAGGAAGACCCTTCATCATTCATCGGGTTGGAAATGGAAGCTTCTTCTTCATGATGTTCAAATTTTAACAACTCTTTTGATCATGTAAATTCTACTTCATCATCTACTATGTAAGGAGAAATAGAAGAAATAACACATGTTGAAGAAGAAGAGGAAGATATTAAGGATGCTCCGCCATCATTTGAAGAGGGTATCTCTACCATCGTGGATGAACTCAGTGAAATAATTATGGGTATAAAAGAAGATCCACTCCCCACTTTAATTAGTGAAAACATGACTCTTGAAAAGAAAAATATTTATGTTTCATTTTTAAATAAAAATCGAGATATATTTTCTTGGAACTATATAGAGATTCCAAGTCTTGATCCTGATGTTTCCACTGATCATTTGGGTTTTCCAAAAAAAACATCGAGGATTCAAGCAAGCTGCAAGAAGAAAACACCCAACCTATGCTTCCATAATTGAAGCTGATGTGGATAAGCTTATCCAAGCTAACTTCATCAGAGCAGTTCAAAATCCCAAGTGGTTGGCTAATATTTTCCCTTTGAAAAAGAAGAATGGAAATAATAGAGTTTTCATTGATTTCAGAGATCTTAATCGGCATTTTCCTAAGGATGATTTTATAGTTCCAATTACAGAACTCTTAATTGATGCAACAGCTGGCTATTAATCACTTTCCTTCATGGATGAATATTTAGGATATAATCAAATCCGAATGGCTCCAGAAGATGAAGAATCTATAGACTTCAGATCCCCTAAGGGTGTGTTTTTCTATTGGGTAATTCCCTTTTTCCTGAAGAATGCATGCACAACATATCAGCGTGCCATGCAACGTATATTCAAACCCTTTTTAGGGAAGTTTTTCAAATGTTATGTGGATGATTTGGTGGTTAAATCTAGGAAACGTTCTAATCACTTGGATGATTTGGAAGTCATATTCCACAAACTTCGGCAGCATAATTTGAAGATGAACCCCTTAAAATGTTCTTTTGGGGTAACCTTAGGAAAATTTCACGGCTTTGTTGTACGCCATCGTGGTATCGAAGTCGATCCTAAGAAGACAAAGTCAATACTTGGTATGTATCCTACTCAAAATTTAAATAATTGAGAGAAATTCAAGGACACTTGGCCTATATTCGTCATTTCATCACCAATTTTGAAGGAAAAATTTTACCCTTCACCAAATTGATGAAGAAGGGAGTCACTTACCAGTGGACAGAAGAATGTCAAGAAGGATTCGATATTCTCAAGAAGTATCTCTTGAGTCCACCAGTGTTAATGCCACCTGTTGAAGGAATACCAGTTATCCTCTATGTGATAGTTTTAGAGCAATCATAGGGTGCCTTTATTTCTCAGAAGAATGATCTTAGGGATGAAAAAAACCTCTACTATCTCAGTCGGACTATGCTTGAAGTAGAAACCCAACAATGAAATATTAAGAAGTGCTACCTAGCATTAATATTTGCAGTTCAGAAGTTGATACACTACCTGCAACATCACGAGGTCCAATGGGAATCTCGCAATAACCCGCTCAAATTCATCCGTAGTCGTCCAATGCTTACAGGACGTCTGGCAAGGTGGGTAGTTATTTTGTAGCAATTTGATATTCAATATGTGTCTCAAAAGGAAATAATGGGCCAAGCTCTGGCTGATTTCCTTGCTAAACATCCTTCAGTAGAATATACATCTTTAAATATTGAACTTCTTTATGAGGAAGTATTCTTTATTCAAGATAGTCTTTTAACATGGGAAATGTACTTTGATGGTGCTTCTAGAAGTCAAACAAGAAGGAAAATGGAAAATCCTAAATTCAACAATGTTGGACTAGGAATTGTACTCATTTCTCCAGAAAATGCAGTATTACCTTATTCCTTCTCATTGTTGGGAGGCGGTACAAATAATGAACCAGAATACAAAGATATTATCGCAATATTGGAGTTAGCACTTCAAACACAAGTAAATCACTTAAAGGTGAAAGGCGATTCAGACCGGGTAATCAAACAAGTCAATGGGGATTATGCAATTACAAAATAATAACTAATCCCTTTATATGATTACGTCAGAGAGTTAATGGCAGAATTTCTTTCGGAACTAACATTTTCTTTTGTCTCGAGATCACAAAATGCCCAAGCTGATGCACTAGCTAATATAGCCACAGCTCTGGCATATCCAAATAGGGACGGGAAAACCATCAGTATTGCCCACCTTCACCCAATTTCACATTATGTTCAAATTAGAATAGAGGAAAGAAATGAAATTAGTCCCATTCATAAACCATATGGTCATACTAAAGGATGTATAAAAAATATCAGGGAATGACTTCAAAATGGAACACTTCCACCTGATAGAGCCGGGAAAGAACAAGTCCGGAGACATGTGGTCAATTTTACTCATTATGACAGCCCTGATCACCTAGATAAAATTCACTACAAAAGATGTTTTGATGGAGTTCTCTTCATATTCATTGATTTTGAAGAGACAATGGTTTCCATGAAAGAAGTGAATATAGGAGTCTATGGTGCCCATATGTCTGGACAAAGACTATCTGATCAAATTCGAAGGCTTGGCTACTTTTGGCCTTGAATGATAAAAGATTGTGTTGATCTCACAAAGAAGTTTCATTCATTCCATGTACATTCCAACATCATTCATCATCCCCCATAGTTGCTTCATACAGCTAATTACTCATTGCCATTTTACACATGGTGAATGGATGTAGTGGGACCTTATCCTTCAGCTACAGCCAAGCAGTTGAAGAATATTCTTGCTACTACTAACTTCTTTTCCAAATGGGAAGAGGAAATACCCCTCAAAGAATTAAGTCCTAAATGCATTGTTAGCTTCATCAATTCTAACATCATTACTAGATTTTGTGTCCCTCACACCATACTGATGGACAATGGCACCAACTTCTGTTCATTTGAGGTGAGGAAGTTGTGTCAAGAATACAACATCAAATCCAATCATTCATCTCGGTATCGTGCAACAACCAATGTCTAGATAGATTCTTTCAATAATACTCTTTCAAACATACTACAAAAGATGGTGGATAAAGATAATAAAACCTGGCCTGATAAACTCTTTCATGCTTTATGGGCTTATCGGAAAACCACCCGCACTGCAACGCGGTCTACTCCATATTCATTGTAATATGGAACAGAATCAATGTTTCCCATTGAGGTTCAATTACCCTGTCTCAGAGTAGCCATTTTTTATCATTCATATATAGATGAAAAATCTCAAAATCGATTGGATGAATTAGAATAGTTAGATGAGAAAAGATTGTACACCCTGCACCACTTGGAAGTCTATCAGAATTGAATAACACGAGCTTTCAACAAAAAAGTTCGTCTTCGTTCATTCGTTCAGGGAGAATTAGTATTGGTTCTTAGAACTCCATTGATACTAGGAAAGACACCATCCAAGCTGGAGCTAAAATGGGATGGACCTTATTCAATAAATAAGGTCTACTCCAATAGAGCTTATTCTTTAATCTCAATGGATGAAGAACTCATCACTACTCCAACCAATCCTAGATTTCTAAAAAAGTATTTTTTATAATGCAAATACTATCATCCAACATGACGTTAAACTATGATATCATCCAGCAAGATGTTAAACTGCACCATCCACAGTCCATGCATATGACCTTAAATTGTTTGCACTTACGTCTATCATGACGTTAAACTGTGATGTCCTAGCTACATGATGCTAAAATGTACAGAAGTCCCTTATGTCCAACATGACGTTAAACTATGAAAAATTCCCTAATACATCCAACATGACATTAAATTGTGTCCTCTTTTATCCTTACGGCATGACATTAAACTGAACAATCCCCCTTTCATCCAACATGATGTTAAACTATATTGTCCTCATTGTCTTAGCTACATGACAGTAAACTGTACAGCACCCTTACGTCCAACATGATGTTAAACTGTGTCCCTATATTTGTCCTACATGACATTAAACTGTATTTTTTCCCTGCAACATGACACTAAACATTGCATCACTAATAGTCCTCACTGCAAGAATTTAAACTGCATAGTCCCTTCATATGTCCTACATTACATTAAACTGTGCATCGTTAAGGTTGTTCCTGCCTCTTGTTTATCACACCGAGTATGACTCACATGAGCTTAGAGTAAACTTCAACCACAACACCCTCTCTGGGCCGCTAACCATGCATAAGTCCGAACACCATTTTTAGGTCGTTGTCCCCAAGAAAAACTTAATAACTAATTCATTTTTTAATTGAACTACACGGACTTTGATACTTGCCTTCTTGGCTAGGTACGTAGGCAAACTCTTGAGGATCATGCCCAAAACCAATATCTTCACATCGGTTCACCTCCTTCTCATATGATGTTGACTCGTGAAGCCACGCCCAAAACCAATCTCTTCACATTGGTTCACCTTTGTCCTTACTACATGACATTGACCAATACAAAAATTTTGTCATGTATGACAATAAAATACAACATTTTTTGATACACTCAACTTAGAGAGAATCATTATTTACATTGATCTCCAATAATGTTATATTCTAAATACTATGTGCATACATGGAAATGCCCGGACCTTTTATCTTGGGTCAAACATTCATTGCACTAAAGTCCCTTTTCACCCTTCATATGTACGAACCAAATCTGTACAGAGGTTATTTCAAGAACAATGTGCGGCTTGATTCCCATACTTATGGGATACATAGGAACGTTCGAGCATCCCTCAAATCCAGCCCCATGTCTTTTTTCCTAACCCCAAATTCCACTTTCAGTCCCCTGGCTGAAATGTCCCTACGAAAACACACAAAGTGTATTCATTGTTATGGTATGAGATCTATGACCCTAAACTAAGATTTCCTATACTCTCATCCCACATGATGGTAAATTGTATTTCAAGAACTACTTATGGATTTACTCCTATCCTTATGGGATACGTAGTGAAGTCCAACATTTTAATTCATGACCCAGCCACAACATGATTATGGTTAGAATTGGTCTATGTATCTCTACGTGCATTGAACAAATGCCCATTTTCAAGTGTCATACTCCTAACCGTAAATACTTCCAGATCTCTATAACACTTTTCTTGACTTCTGGTCACAAAATGTCCAATTTTTTAGAGTTCGTTTTCCTGACCATGCAGCACATGCCCTTAGGAAGCCATGCATTAACAGCCTACATAACAGATGTGTCAGCCAAAATATGATATTATTTGACTATGCAGCCAATTCCCTTAGGTGGCCCTATATAATTCAACCCCTAACGGGTTTTTAAAATAGTGGTAACTTCATTCATGGGATGAAAATATCTTTTGTTCTTAGTTGCCTTAATGAAAATATGTTGGGATCCGCAAAAAATGGCCATCCTTAACATATCAATCCCATACTCTTTTTCATGACCTGAAAGTATTTAAGTCAATGGTTTATATTTTCCTTCCCTACGTTTGGGTCAGACCTTCGTAGGAGTAACATTCATCCAGTTCTTAGATAATCTTTTTTGGAAATACCTTCTCCATATTCAATTACATCTCTCCATATAGATAACTCTATGATTTGGAAAATTTGAATCCCCATAAACATCCATTGGCTTTTTAGCAGTAGAAAAGTAAATTTTTTAGAGTTCTTTTTCCTGACTATGTAGCACGTGCCCTTAGGGAGCCTTGCATAAACAGTCTACATAATAGACTTGTCAGCCAAAAGATGCTATTATTTTACTATGCATCCAATGCCCTTAGGTGGCCCTGCATAATTCAACCCCCTAATGGGTTTGTTAAATAGTGGTAACTCCATTATTGGGAACTACTTATTCTAATGCCTTTTTAGCCATTTTTCATATCATTCATCAGATTCAAAATTTCTATATCATCGTTTACATTTTTTCCCTTATACTTGAATATGGTAATATGTTTTTAGATAAATTATCAAGGAATTGAGTCAATTTTAATCCATACGGTCAGAGCTAATTTGACCTTAAACATTAGCCTTTTTATTTCTGACATGCATGAATTTAAACTGCCCACAAAAGAAAAGGGAACTATGAACAAAAGTCATGTTCTAGCTCACTAAACATACATTTCGTATGATTTAGGTAATATTGAGAAATTAAAAGATTCAAAGTTTATAGGAATATTTATAATAATCCTAGAAAAAAATGAAACTATGCTTACTAGGCCCATTGGCTTAGGAAAAAATTTAAACCAGATAGCAAAAGAAGGCATGCACAAATGATTGAAGATGAAATAGTTTTTCATTGATAAATAAGATTTAGAAGGACATCCACAGATTGGATTCTCTTCTCTTTTTTTCAGAAATTACAAAAGGCTTTCAACATAACTCTTCATTTTATTTACAATATTGCAAGCTTCATTAGCAGACACCTAGAATTAATTCATTCAACTGGATACAATAAGAGATGCAGTAATACCAGCTCTTATTGGAACAATTGTAAAAGATTGTTCTTGAGTGCGTTTTGAGAAAATTTTATGATGATCAAACAATGATTCTGTTTCTGTCCAAGAGACTTGGAAGATGGATACATGGATTTGAGAATGGAGCATTGGAAGTAAAGAGCCATTTGAAGAGAGTACTCTTTTCAGATATTGTTTCTAATGCCGTGATAATCTTCTCTCCGTCAACCGGTATCAGAAAACATATCATCCCATGGTTTTCCATTTTCATATTGGCAAGGAAATGGCATGAAGGAAAAATTTAAAATTTCACACCATTATTACTACTCTAAATGCACATTATAACCGAAATAGAGGAGTAACAGTGCGACTGCATCTCGGGCATATAATTATTTGCATCTGGAACATTGAATCCTTAGAGATGACTATGGTCATATAGAGGCAAGTGAATGATCTGTGGGAAATTAAGATGATACTTCTTCAAGTACTTGGCCAAATCTGGAAGAGTGTTGTCATAGATATCATAGTAATCATGGCCTACAATGTTCATCATGATATCAATCCGCTTGCTATCTAGTTCATCAGTTGTTCCAATTCTTCAAGGAGCCATTTAATCTGTACAGAAGTTGAATAATTAACTGTTAAGTAAGTTGATTTTTCATAAAATTTGTGAAGAAAAGTGAAAAAATGGTTAAGGCATTAGGGCGCACAAGTCCCAAAGTTGGTACGCATTTATAAGTGTGTCGCGCATGTTTTGGTGCGTAGGTGTCACCACATAAGTCCAAATACCTATGTAGTAGCACGACACAATGAAACCAGTGGAAAACTGATAACTTGAGCGACCCAGGCATCTTGCGCGGTGAGAGATCCAAAGTTTGAAATTCGGTGCTTTGCACAAGGAATGACCGCCTATATATAGGCCAAGACGCACCCCTGCATGCCGAAGCCTGTGCGGCTCATACCTGTGTGACACCATTGGCGCATTCAAACACTTGCGTGCCGCATGTTCCTTGATTTTCTTCTTTACCTCAGAGTCACATCCTCATTTCATTCGGATCCAACATTGAGGGTGGACTTTTGTTGATGCTCCTTTCCTTCACAATGTCTAATGATTTAAAAAGGGGAATACACATCTCTAAAGTGATTCATCCTTTAAAGAAACATAAAAAATCGACAAAGGTATGAAGAAGGATCTCTTCCCACTTGGTTCACGCAAGTTTCATCATTGTCATGCAAGTATACTTGCGTTCCGCATAATGGTCGCATAGGTGACTTGTGCGCCCTCTTTGATTTTTGGCCCAAGTTCTTCCCTGGCCTATTAATACCCCTTGTGGGCCCCCCATTTTAGGATGGGAAAATTCAAAAACTCATATTTGAGCTCTGGTCGCCCAAGTCACTTCTTGAAGTCTTCTGAACACTTCTAAGGTAATTTCTTACATAGAATGGAAGGCCTAAACAGGGGAAACAGGTCCTATGTGTTGAGACTCATTAATATTTGCGCGCCTAAGTGGCCAGACATTAAGGGAAATGGACACACTTGCGCGCCACCTTACCCCTTCAACAAAACTTGCGCACTACACTTTTGGAAGCATCTAGGGATAATAATAAGGGATTGAGCCAAGTCTCTCCCAAGTATTACCCTAAGGGTTGACCATCGCGCAAGTACCCCTGTGTCGCGCAAGTATATTTGTGCGACCAGGACTTGTGCGCCCATGCAGGACCTGCGTGCCCACTTCTTTTTGGGTGCCTCTCCTGCCTTTTTCACCTCTCTGATGCCTATCCACATCTCCTATTCAAGATCCAACCTTCAAAACCCTCTTTAATGTCATTTCTATTGGCATGGATTCCTTCTTGGATTCTTTATCTGAAAGGAATTCTATGGAATATCTCTCAAAACCTAGTGATTTACATATCTTTACGTCACTAAGGTTAGAGATTTCATTCATTCAACCTCTTCCTTTAAGATGAATGAATAATTAATTTGGGCCTCATTTTTAGAAGTATGCCCCAATACAAGTTCTCTTAATTTGGGAATCCTCTTTAGGAGTAAGCCCCATGTCCCCTAACTTGGGACTCCTTTTCAGGAGTAATGCCCTGTCTTTTAGTTCCCTTAATTTTGGGCATCCACCTCAGGAGTAATACCCAACCATAATTATTTTAATATGGGACTCCTCTTTAGGTGTAATCCCTAACCATAATTATTTTAATATGGGCATCCTCCTTAGGAGTAAGCCCCAAGTTCCCAAAATCCACATTTCCTTAACCTAGGATTTTTTTTTCAAGAGTTATCCCCAGTCATAATTCCCTTTAACCTGGGCCTCTTCTTTAAGAATAAGCCCTAGTCATAATTTCTCTTAACCAGTCTTAATTTACTTTTTGACTTGGGCTTCCTTCTTAGGAGTAAAATCCAATCATAATTCCCCTCCTAATTTGGGCATACTCCTCAGGAATAAACCCCAAGTTAGAATATCCAAATCTCCATAAAGCACATATACCTTTATGGACCTTGTTCTCGGGTTTCTTCCCTGAAGTAAATTCTAATATTTATATATATGGGCAGTCATGCCTACATAAGCTCACATCATTTCTTATAATTTCATCTTTCATGGCACAATTGTCTGGTTTTACCAATACCTCTTGTTTCTCACACCGAGAATGACTCACGTGAGCTAAGAGTGTAAAAGTAATTATGACATCTTTTTTTGAGCCATCAATCATGCATAAACCTCATACTTCTTTACTCAAACTACATGGGTTCTGATTCCATTTCTAAGACAAAGGATACGTAGGTAGCCCATATGCGGGTACGATCCCAACTCTGAAATAATCTATGTCCATCTGAATGACAATAAACATCAAGTGCCCCACTGAGTGGCTTTAAAACCAGTATGGTTATCATAATGACCAAGAGATTTCTATATAATGTGTCGAAGGATACCATTGACTAAGAATCTCTAAATAAATACAGATGATTCTATATCGATGAAGATCCCCGAATACATATAAAAGATTCTCTAAAATCTCATAAATATTAATAATTGATTGTCAGAAATAAAGGAATGCTCATTTTTATACTTGGTAATGTAATAAGGATTCAAAAACATAACGTAAATCTATAAAGAGAGTCCCAGATTAGACAATAATTCCCCTAAAAAGGGTGTGATGAGTCTGACCTCCCATCCTCTCGACCAATGCAAATTCTTATGTCTCATAGGTTCACAACTAATGAGCACCTACCTTTTGCAAAGTAGGTCCAAATGGATATGGAATCATTGGATGTTTTGGGTTCTATGAATAAGACCGTTAGAAACCTCTTGGAATGTTTGAACCTTAAATCAATGAGGTCGTCCCCATTTCCAGAGGAAGCAACCCCTAAAAAACTAAAAATCCATAAAAACCCTAACAACACCTAAAAACCAGAAAAATCTTAAAAAATACCTAAAAAATCCCAATTTTTTTTGAAAAACCTTGAAACCCCCTGAAAAACATAAACCCCCTAAAACCTTTACAAAAATACCAAAAACCCATAAAACCCATATAACTCGATAAAAACACTTAAAAACTCAAAAAAACCAGAAAGACCCTAAAACCATGAAAAAAACAAAATCTCTAAAAACCCTTTAAAACCTTTAAAATACCTAAAAACCCTAAGAACCATAAAAACCATAAAAATCCAATAAGGGCACAAAAAATCCCTACAAAAATAAAAAAATCCAAAACACCTAAAAAGCCCCAAAAATAATAGAAACCCTAAAACTGTAAAAAACCATAAGAACCTTAAAAACCACTAAAAACTCTAAAAACAAGTAAAACCCCAAAAATGCTAAAAAACTCTAAAAACCTAAAAAACTCAAAAAACACAAAACCTAAAAAGTTCACCAAATCCCTAAAAACCCAAATATCATGACAAACCTTAAAAACACTCAAAATCCCCAAAACCCTAAAAACATGTAAAAAATAAAAAAACACTAAAAATCCTAGAAAACATAAATCTCTTAAAAATCATAAAGAACCTAAAAACCATAAAAAACACTAAAAACTCAAAAACCCCATATATCCCCAAAACACTCTAAAAACTCAAAAAAAATCAAAACACCAAAAAAATCATTACAACCCCTAAAAACCTAAAATTCCTTAAATACGCTGAAATAAACTAGAACTATAAAAAACCGTAAAAACCCTATAAATTCTCAAATCTCAAAAACCCTAAAAAACCACAAAAAACATAATAATCTTAAAAGATATATAAAAATCCCATAAAATGTAAACAAACATTAAAACCTAGATAATAAAAATCCCTAAGAACAATAAAAAACTCTAAAAATATTAAAACCCACAATAACGTAAAAACCCTATAAACCATAAAATTTCATAAAAACCCTAAAAAACGTGAAAACCATAAAAATCAAAAAAACCCGATGAAAACCATAAATACCCTTAAAAACCATAAAAAACCCTTAAACCCCCATAAAATCCATGCAAACCACGAATTACTCTCAGAACCCCTTAAACCCCTAAAAATATAAAAAAACACGAAAAACCCCAAAAAAACTCAAAAAAACCTAAGAAACACTAAAAGAGCCTAAAAACCCAAAAAAAAAACATTAAACCTTGAAAAAACATCAAAATCTCAAAAACCCAAAAACCCTTACAACAATAAAAATTCTAAAAAAATTCCAAAAAACTTTGAAAATGTAGAAAATCATAGAATCCCTGAAAGAACCAAAAAATTACTAAAAACCATAAACTGCTCGAAACGTCAAAAAACCCAAAAATCTTTAAAACTGTAAAATAAAATAAGAACTATAACCCCCTTAAAACCCCTACAAACATTAAATACTATAAAACCCCCTTTAAACCCTAAAAAAAATCCAAAACCCACCCTAAAAACAAAAATAATCTCTAAAAAACTGAAAACTTCTAAAAACGGTAAAGACCTTGGAAAACCCTAAAAATGCTCAAAATCCATAAAAATCAAAAAACCCTAAAAACTATAAATACCCAAAAAACCCCTAAAAATCATAAAAAATTTAAAACCCCCAAAAAACCATAAAAATCCCATGATGAGCATAAAAACACCTTAAAATCATTAAAACACTAAAACCCCATAAAAACCCAAAAACCACTAAAATATCTAAAAACCCCAAAACCCCTAAAATCATTAAAAACTCAAAAAACAAAAAACCCCATAAAAACTCAAAAAGAAACATCAAACACAAACTAACCTAAAAACACTAGGAAACACTAAGAGTCCTAAAAACAATGAATACCCCTAAAACACATCAAAATCTATAATACTTGTAAAAAACCCTAGATCCCATAAAAGATCAAAAAAATCCTTGAAAATCCTTGAAAACAAAAAAACCATGCAAATATCCTGACATTAATAAAATCCCTGAAATCCATAAAACCCATAAAAAATAATAAACCCCTAAAACCCACTAAAAATTCTAATTACCCTAAAATTAATTAAGAGATTAAAAAAACATGAAAACTCTAAAAAAGAAAAAAAACCCAAAAAAGACCCTAAAAACTCTGAAAAAACACAATAATAATAAATCCCCTCCAAATCCATAAAAATTTAAAAGAACCATAAACACCATAAAAATTATAATAAATCTCTAAATCTTCTAAAAATCATGAAAACCCCTGAAACCCATAACCCCCCCCCCCCCCACCACAATTTTTTTAAAAAACCTAAAAAATCATAAAATCCCAAATAACAACTAAAAACTCTAAAACCCATAAATCTCCTAAAAATATTAAAAACTATAAAAATACTAAAAACCATAAAAATATCAAAAAAAACCTATAAACCCCCCAGTAAAGTGATAAAACCCCTAACAACCCCTGAAAACCCCTAAAAACCCTCAAAATTACTCAAATCCCTAAACTACACAAAAAACCATAAAAAAATACTAAAAACCAAGAAAACGCCTTTAAAACCATTTAAACCCCTAAAAACCATTAAAAACCCTAAAAAACCATGAAAACACTCAAAATCCTTAAAACCATAAAAACCCTAAAAACCAAAAAATTTAAAAAATAATCCAAAAAATCAATGAAAAATTTTAAATCCCATAAAACTCCTAGAAACTATAAAAACACCTAAAAAACATAGAAACAAATAAAAATCCTACAAACCCTATAAAATATTTAAAAACTCTTAAATCCCCGACAAATATAAAAAAACCTAATAAACCCTTAAAACCCCTAAAGAACAAAAAAAACCCTAAACCCCTAAAAGACACTATTTTTTTTTTTTGAAAACCCTTAAAACCCTTAAAAA
The DNA here is from genome assembly GCA_963277665.1 of Viscum album. NCBI lineage: Eukaryota > Viridiplantae > Streptophyta > Magnoliopsida > Santalales > Viscaceae > Viscum > Viscum album. The sequence continues at coordinate 1,321,331,933 of OY728157.1, forward strand.
CCCTGAAAATCCCTAATGATCATTAAAATATTTTAAAACCGTAAAACACTAAAATCAATGAAAATCATAAAAATCCATGAAAATATCATAAAACATAAAAAAAATAATACTGAAATCCCACTAAAAACTCAAAAAACACCAATAATCTTTAAAAACCTCAAAACCCATAAATAACATAGAACCACTAAAACTGTAAAAAAATTTAAAATCCTTAAAATGTTAAAACCCCCCAAAAAATATTAACAACCATTATAACTTAGAAAATCATAAAACCAAAAAACCCTAAAAGACCCTGAATCCTTGAAAACCCCTAAAAAACCTAAAAACACTTAAAAACACTTAATATCCCTCAACAACCCTAAAAACTCTAAAATCACAAAAAATTCCTAGAAAATCCTTATAAATACTTGAAAATGAAAAAAAACCCTACAACCCTATAAACCCATGAGTATCTTAAATACTTTTAAACACCATAAAAACCTAAAAACTCATAAAACCCTGAATTCACTAAAAACAACAAAAACTAGTTTGAAAACCTTTTAAAACCTACAAAAATATCAAAAAACAAAAAAAAATTAACATAAAAGACACTAAATCCACTAAAAATACTAAGAAACCCTTAAAATTTCCAAAATCCCTCAAAATCACTATGATTCACAAAAACCATAACAATCCTAAAAAAGTCCTAAAAATATCAAAAAACATAAAACAACCTAAAAACCCCTAAAAATAAAAAACCCCTAAAACTCTAAAAACCAACAAAACCCATAAACCCCATAGAAACTATAACACCCACAAAATATTTTAAACACATTAAACTCCTAAAATTGTTAAAAAACTAAAAACCAATAAAAACCCTAATAAATAAAATAAAATACAAAAAAATCAATAAAAACCTGAAAAACCCTAAAACCATAAGAAGTGTGAAAATCCCCAAAAACTGTAAAATTTCCCTAAAAACCAGAAATTGTAAAAAAACATATAAACTATGTAAAACTCATGAAAACCATTAGTGCCTAAAGTCCATAAAAAATCACAAAACCCCTTTAAACCCTAAAACTAATAAAAAATCTTAAAACCCTTAAACCCCCTAAAAACTTTAAAAAACCTAAAACACATTCAAAACCCTAGAAACTAAAAAAACCCATGAACACCCTACCCCTACCCCCCCCCAATCCTTCAAAATAAAAAAAACACTAAAACTCCTAAAAATATAAAAAAATCAATAAAATTCCATGAAATTATAAAAATATATAAAACCATGTACCACAAATAGAAAACTATAAAACCCCCTTAAACCTTTAAAAACCCTAAAAATCCATAATACCCATAAAATACCCTAAAACAAGAAATAAACATTAAACCCCAAAAAAGGTTAACAGCTCTAAAAAAACAATAAAAAACCCTAAAAGCTCAAAAAACAATAAAAACACAAAGACACTATGACCCTAAAAAACATGAAACCCTTAAAACCCCTCAAAATACATAAAATCCCAAAACATGAAAAACCATAAAAATCACAAGAAAGAAAAAAAATCCCTCAAAAAATAAAAGAGAATAAACCCTAAAAATTCCATGAAAATGAAAAAAACCCTTAAAACCTTAAAAGTCCTAACCCTCAAAAACACTAAAAATAACTAATACTTTAAAGACTCTTAGAACCACTCAATATGTTAAAAAACTCTAAAAACTCAAAAAGAACTATAGACTAAAAATATACCTAAATAACCAAATGGAACCTAAAAACCTAAAACCAATAAAAATCCTAAAAATTATTAAAACCCCAACAACCATCAAATCCCTAAAAAATGTAAAAAAAAACTATAAAAACATAAAAATACTAAAAAACCTAAAATAATTCAAAGTGTAAAACCCCTAAAACCCCAAGAAATAAATTTAATACCATAAACCCCCTAAAAACATAAAAAAACCTAAAATACCATAAAATCCAAAAAGAACACCAAAACTCAAAAAACCATTAAAACCCCTAAAAAGTAAAAAAAACTCTAAAAAAATAAAATCTCAAAAAACAATTTAACAACACTACCACCCGAAAGACCCTAAAAATCATGAAAACCCCTAAAAAACATAAAATTCAGGAAAAAATTTCAAAACACTAAAAATACCTAAAACCCCTAAAACCCTAAAACACATAAAAATACTCAAAATTCCTTGAAAATCTATAAAAATAAAAAAAACACTAAAAACATGAAAATCCATGGAAACCACAAAAAAACCCTAAAACCCTTAAAATCCAAAAAAAATTCCATTAAAACTCTAAACCACTAAAAAATCTAAAATCCATTAAAACCCATAAAATGTTTATAAATTCTAAAAAACATAAAACCCCTAAAAAGTTCCAAAAAACACTAAAAACCGTCAAAATAACTAAAACCCCTAAAAACACTTAAACCCATAAAAATCATCATGAACCCCAGAAAATCCCTGAAAATTTAAAAACCCCCAAACCACAAACACTTGAACAACAAAAATCCTTTAAAAACCTTAAAAAATCACAACACCATAAAACCCCTAAAACCACTAAAAACACTAAAAACCCTAAAACCCTTAATGTGTTAAAGAACTCTAAAAAACCTATAAAACCTTAAAAACTAAAAAAACCCAAAAAAATACAAAATACACAATAAACACCTAAAACCACTCTAAATCATTAAAACAAAAACACATTATCACCCTGAAAAACCTTTAAATCCTAAAAAACACTAAAAATAATTGAAAATTAAAAAAACCATAAAAAACCTAAACAACCCCTAAAGACCATAAAAACCCATAATAAAATTAAAAAAAATATAAATCCAATAAAAACAAAAAAAATTATAATTCCATATAACCCCAAATTTTTTTAAAAATTATTCAAAACTTGGAAAACCATAATAAACTCAATCAAAACCCTAAAAATCAAAAAATTGATAAATACCCTAAAAAACAAAATAACACTAAAAATACCCTAAAAACGCATGAAACCCCTCAAAATAACTAAAAATATGATACACCCTAAAACCCATAATAATCCTAAAAAACCTGTAAAAATAGATGAAACGTAAAAAACCCTAAAAGCTGTAAAACCACTTAAAACCCAAAAAAACCATAAAAACCTTCAAAAACCCTAAAAACCTATTAAAACCCTACAAAAGTAAAAAAATTAAAACCCGTAAATGTTTAAAAAACTCAAAAATCCATAAAACCAAAAGTACATAAAAAACCGAAAAACCCAAAAGACACTAAAACCCAATAAAAAACAAAAAGATCTAAAAACCATGAAAAACAATACAAACCCCCAATATATCTAAAAACCCTAAAACCTCTAAAAAATAAAAATACATAAATCCATACAAATCCCTAAAAATGTAAAAAACACTAAAAACTCTTAAAACCCCCTTAGTCTCGCTGAATGTTTTGGAGGTGCTATGAAATGGAATCAGAGCTGCTGGGTGCTGGTTTTTTCCTGGTGCAGAACTGCTGAAGGAGGTGCTGATTGCATGAAGCGGGTGTGTAGGCTACCAGTTACTTGTGCGTCGGGATGTGTTGAAGCTGATGTCTATGAGTGTTGTTCTAGGTCGGGAGGATATGCTGGTTTCTGGAAAGGGTGTGAATAGAGGCTGGTTGCGGAAAGGCTATTTTTTTACTGGTTGTTGAATGCTAATTGGGGGCTACTGATTGTGGTTGTTTGGTTATTTGCTACTATTGTGGATGAGTTTGTGGTTGTGCTGCTAGTTGTTGTTTGCTGTTTGCTGGGAGGTGATGATGGTTGCGCTTGGTTGCGGTTCTTGTGTTGTGGTTTGATGCTGCTGGTTGTGATTGGCGGTGATGTCAGATTTGGTGTTGTTGGTCTTTGGGGATGGTTGGTTTGGATGTGCTGCTGCTTCTATGTTACTATGATGATTGGATGTGGTGCTGCTGGATGCAAGTATTGGATGGATGTGATTTGATGTTGCTGTTGTTGTGTATGTTTTTGAGTCCTTTTCATTCTTTGTTTTTTTGGCGTGGGTTGTAAGGGGTTTTTGGGTGTGGGTCGTTCGACCCCGTCCCTCCCTTGTCTGCCATGTCTCCTTTTTGGCTCTTTCGAATAAATTGGGGGAGGGGAATATCCTGACCCTTGCATCTTCCTTGCCCTAAATCTCCGAAAAACAAAAACACCATTAAAAAACCTAAAACCCCTAAAAACCATAGAAAACCCTAAAAACACTCAAAATTCATAAAACTATAAAAACCATAAAAATATTAAAAAATTACTAAGACCCTGGAAAATGTAAAAAATCCAAAAAAACCACTAAAAACCATAAAACCCACACAAAACATTAAAACCCCAAAAAACATACTAAAACCCTTAAAACACCTAAATATGTTAAAAACTCAATAAACCCTTAAACACTAAAAAACTCAAAAAACCCACTAAAACTGAAATTGTTCCTAAAAACACGAAAAAACCCTAAAAACCTTATAAAATAGTAAAATCCCATAAAATCCCAAAAATCCTTAAAAAATCCCGAAAACCGTAAAACTTGTAATGAGTGCTAAAATCCAAAAAAAAATAAAAAAATCATAAATTATATGAACAAGGGTCGGTGGAGTCGGATGTTTTCTCTAGTTATGGTGTTGATGGGGATACTAATAGGGATGTAGAATTTGATTTTTAATTCATGTCTCAATATTTTTGTCTTTTGTGTCATTTGGACTTTGGTGTCTAGGGGGTTTAAATATTTTTGTGTGTGTGTCGTTTGACCCCACCCCCTTGTCGACTTTTCTTTTCTTTTATAAATTTTGTGGGGTCAGGAATAGACTATCCCCACACCACCCTTTCCCTAAATCCCTTTAAAACCATAAAACTCATAAATTCACAAAAACATATAAACAATAAAACCCTTAAATACCATAAAAATGTTAAAGAACTCTGAAAAACCTTAAAAAACTAAAAAAACATAAAAAAACCAGGAAACCCAAACGGCCAAAAAACCACAAAACACGTAAATACCATAAAAACATTTAGAAATCCTAAAAAGACTTAAGATACCTAGAAATCGAAAGAATCCAATAAAACCAAAAAATCTTAAATATTGCACAAAAAACAATGAAAACATTTAAAACCCTAAAAAACCTCTGAAAATAATCAAAATCCAAAAACCCTATAAAAACCATAAATCCCACTTAAATCATTAAAATCCCTTTAAAGCCTTAAATTTTTTCAAAAACATTAAAAATATTTCATAACCATAAAAAAACTAAAGAAAACCCTAAAAACCACAAAATACCCACAAAAACCCCAAAAAACCCGTAAAAATCGTAAAAAACACCTTAAAACACATAAACCCATGAAAATCTAAAACAACCCAAAAAACCATAAAAATACTAAAATCTGTAAAAATCATTAATAACAAATAAAACCCTAAAATCATTGAAGACCCCTTGAAAACCATAAAGCCATCAAAACCCTTAAAATAGCCATAAAACCCTAAAAATCACTAAAATATCTATAAAATCTTAAAACCCCTGAAAATTATAAAAAATCTAATAACCATAAAACCCTTGAAAATTTAAAAAAACTATAATATCCTAAGAAACAATAAAACCAATAAAAACCCAAAAAAAAAACCCTAAAAAAAATAACACCGTAAAAATCTATAAAAATAATAAAAACCTGAAAAACTATAAAAAATATAAAAAATCTCTAAAAACATTAGAAAAAGTAAAAATCAATCAAAACCCTGAAAACCCCATGAATACCATAAAAACCCCTAAAAACTTAAAAAACCCCATACAACCTTATAAAATCCCTAAAATACTAAAAACTCTAAAAACTATAAAAACTTCTAAATATGTTAAAAAACTCTAAAAAACATAAATCACTAAAAAATCAAAAAACCCTTGAAAACATAAAAGATCCTAAAAACCATGAAAACCCTAATACAATAAAAAACCCTGAAAACCCCTGAGAAACCCCTCAAAATTACTAAAACTCCCAAACACCTAAAAATCACAAGCATCCTAAAAAATCTCTTAAAATCCCTAAAAACACCAAAAACCCAAAAACCCAAGAACCCCATAAAAACCCTAATGACCTTAAAAACACTAAAACACCCAAAAAACCCTAAAACCACTAAAAACCATAAAAAACATAAAAACCCCTAAAATCCCCCAAAATTACAAAGACCCTAAAAAACCATTAAAACCATAAAAATCACTAAAAATCCATAAAAATGTTAAGAAACCTAAAAAACCTAAAAAAATACAAAAAATCATAAGACCCCTAATAGCATAAAAAACCAAAATATCCAAAATATCCTTAGTAACCCACTAAAAACTCAAAGAAACCTTTAAACCCCTAAAAAATTACCAAACAATTAAAAACCTTTAAAACACTAAAAAACTCAAAAAAACCCCATAAAATAAAAAAGAACCTAAAAACATGGAAAACCAGAACACAAAAAAAACCGTAACACCCCTCAAACAACCAAAATCTAAAAAAACAATAAAACCCTAAAAATGTAAAAATACGAGAAATAAGATAAAACTCTTTAAAAACATAAATAACCCTAAAAACCTAGAAAACCCCATGAAAACCATAAAACCATAAAAACTGTAAAAGCCTTAAAAACCCATAAAACACTAAGACCCACTAAAAAAATCTAAAAATCATTAAAACTCTAAAAAATGTTTAAATCCCAAAAACTAAAAAAAACCCTAAAACCAAAAAAAACTAAAAACCCCCAAAAAACACTTAAAGCCATAAAAACCGTAAAAACCAAAAAAACTGAAACCCTAAGAACACTAAAATCATAAAAAAACCACCAAAAAATCTCAGAAAACATAAAAACCCCTCAAAACCCCTGGATATTATAAAATCCCCCCCAAAATTTATAAAACATAACACCCATAAAACCCCTACAACCACTAAATTTTTTAAAAACCCTTAAAACCAATAAAAAGTTATAAATGAAAAAAACCCAAAAAACTAAAAAAATGAAATTATAATAGAAATATGAAAACCTAGAAAAACCAGAAAACCCTAAAAACCCTTAAATGTATAAAAATCCCTAAAATCACAAATAACCCTAAAACCCATAATTAACTCAAGAGAGCCTAAAAATTCCAAAAAACAAAAAAAACCCTAAAACACCCTTGAAAACAATAAAACCACTATAAACCTAAATTAACCCTAAAAATCCCGAAAAACCCAAAAATACCACGAAAACCCCTAAAATCATTTTAAATGCATCAAATGATAAAAATATTTAAAAACCCTTAAAAACCATAAAAACGATAAATAAAACATAGAAACCCAAAAAGACCAAAAAAACACAAAAATCCCTAAAAACCATTAAAAATCCAAAAAACTGTGAAAACAATCAAAGTCTATAAAACCCATAAAACCCAAGAACCCATAAAAATCATTACAATGCCCTAAAATTCCTGAAAATGTAAAAAAAACCAAAAAACCCAACACCCACTAAAAACTATAAAACCCATAAAACCTTAAAAACCGAAAACTCCATAAAAACCTAAAAACCACTAAAAACATTAAAATACCTTAAAACCACTAAAATGGTAAAAACTCTAAAAACCCTAAAAACATTAAAAAAATCTAAAAATAATAAAAAACATAAATAAGTTAAAAAAATATACATTATCAAATAGACACAAAAAATCCTAAAAACCCAAAAAAACACAAAAAAACCATGGAAACCCTAAAATCACAAAAAACATCTAAAAACTAATAAACTAAAAACCATAAAAATACAAAAAAATACAGAAATACTTGAAAATATAAAAACCAAGAAAAACTGAAAACCCCCTAAAACCCTTAAATACCTCAAAAATCCATTAAAACAGTAAAACCCCATAAAAACCCAAAAAACACACTAAAATATAAAACAACTATAATCCGATAAAAAATTTAAAAATATATTAAAAATGAAAAAACATATAAAAACTTTTAAATACCCTCAAAACACAAAAAAAAATAAAAAATTTAAAAAACCTATAACCCCTAAAAATCCTTGAAAATTCCTAAAAACAATAAAAATCCCTAAACACTCTAAATACCAAAAAAATCAAAAAAAATCGCAATAATGAAAAACCCTAAAAACCATAAAGTCCCTCATAAAACCATAAATCCATAAGACCTTAAAAACTATAAAAACCCTTAAAACCCTAAAATAAAACATAAAACTTTAAAAACCTCTAAAACGTTTAAAAACTCAAAAAAACCCATAAAAAACTCAAAACTAAAAGAAAACCATAAAACTCAAAAATACCCCAAACACCAGAAAACCCTTAAAAGTCATAAAAACACTCAAAACCCCATGAATAATGTCAAAATATTGTAAACCCCTGAAAAACCAAAAAACCAATATAAATCCTAAAAGGCCCAAAAAATCCCAAAAAATGTAAGACCCTAAAACCCCTATAAACATCTGAAGCCATAGAACCCCTAAAATTCATAAAAACCCATAAACACATATCAAAACTCTGAAACCACTAAAAACTCTAAAAACCCTTTAAACTCATAAAAATGTTAAAAAACACTAAAAACCATAAAATCCTAAAAAATCAAACCCCTCCTCCCCTAAAAAAATATTTCAACCTTCGAAACCCTAAAATCCCTAAAAACCTGAATAATTTCTCAAAATCCCAAAAGACACTAAAAAACCTAAACATTATAAAATTCTTAAAAAGCCCTAAAAGTCTCTAAAAATATAAAAAATCCTAAATGTTGTAAGAACCCCCCTGAAAAAAACCACCTAAAAAAACTAGAAAGCTCTTAAAACCCTTTCAACCCCTAAAAACCATTAACACCCCTAAGGCCACAGAAACACTCTAAAAACAACTAAAAACTCTAAAACCCTTAAAATGTTAAAATCTCTAACAAACCTTAAAAATACTAAAAATATCAAAAATACCCTAAATTTTTAAAAAACAATTGAACTAATAAAATCCCTAAACCCCTAAAAACCATGAATACCCTTAAAACTATAAAAATACAAGAAAACCCTATAAAGCATAAAAATCCTATAAAATCCAAAAAAATACCTGAAAAGGTAAAAAAACCAGGAAAACCTCTAAAAACCATAAATCCCTTAAATCCATAAAAACCATAAACCCTATAAAATCACTAGATACCCACAATAAACCCATAAAACCCTAAATCCAATGAAACTGTCAAAAAAATCTAAAAAAATATACCCCTAAAAACTAAAAAAACCCAAATATCCAAAAAGGCATAATAAATCCCCTAAAGAACTTAAAAACCCTAAACCCCCTACAAAACCCCAAAAAATATAAAAATTCATATAATACCATAACCCAAATAATCCATTAAAATTATAAAATATCCCTAAAAAAATCTGAAAACATAAAACCCCAAAACCCTGAAGACCATAAAAATCCACAAAAAAACACTAATACTTATAAAAATCATAAAATAAAATAAAAACTCTAAAAACATTAAAACCCTAACAAACATTAAAAAAATATAAAACCATATAAACCATGAAAAATCCAAAGATACAAAAAAACACTAAATGAACCTAAAAACCTAGATAGATACAAAAATGATAAAAAAATGAAAATCCAAAATACCCTTAAACACCCTAAAAACCCTAAAAACCATAAAACTAAAAGAAACTTCCCATAAATCCACAAATATCTATAAAATTTTAAAAATATCAGCAAAACCATAAAAACCCATAAAAACAAAAAAATCCCCTTAAAACATTAAAACCCAAAAACTCATGAAAAACCTAAATACATTAAAAACTCTAAAATCCCATAAAACCCATAAAAGGGCGAACAACTATAAAAACCTTAAAATCTCAAAAAACTAAATCAAACACTTAAAACTTAGAAAGACCATAAAAAACATGAAAACCCCCAAAACCCCCATGAAAACCATACAAAACTCTAAAACACTCTTATTTCCCAAAAACATTAAAAATGATAATAAAAACATAGAAACACTTAAAAATATTTAAAAACATAAAAATCCACAAAATACAAAAAAACCTTAGAAAACCATACAGTCCCATAAAACCTTAAGAAATCCTAAAACCCATAAGACCCTAAAACCCAATAAAAACTCTAAAAGCCCTAAAATGCACGAAAAACGTGAATGAAGTCTAAAAAACAATTAAACCACTAAAAATCAAAAAGAAACCTAAAACTGCAAGAAACATAAAAACCCTAAAAACCCTGAAAACCCAAAAATCCATAAAAATTTGATAAAACCCTAAAAATCCCTAAAACCATCAAAACACATAAAAATACAACAGAACCATAAAAATATATGACAAGCTAAAACACAAAACAAACACTGAAAAATCATTGAAAATGATAAAAACCAATAAAACCATAAAAACCTAAAAACTGATATAAACCCTACACAACCACTAAAAATTGGAAACCCCATTTAAGCCCCAGAAAAAGTAAAAAACTCTGAAAAATCATTAAAACCATTAAAAAATAAAAAACTGAAAAAAATTAAATTTTTAAAACACATAAAAACATTGACAACCACTAAAACCGACCAAAATCGATAAAACTCACAAAATACCCTAAAACAATTTAAATCTTAAAAAGGACATAAAAATCATTGAAAACAAAAGCAACCCTAAAAACCCTAAAATGTATATGAAAACCATAAAAATCCCAAAAAACCTTAAAATGATGTAAACCCCGAAAAACCCTAAAAACCTTTAAAAATCTAAAAAGACTAAAAATCCCTAAAATGTTAAAATAATATAAAAAACCTAAAAACCCAAAAAAGGCTCAACCCCCCCCCCCCCCCCATGAATCCCAAAAATTACCTAAAACCATTAAAACCATAAAAAACAAAAAAACACTAAAAACACCTAAACCCCTCAAAATTTCTAAAACCCCAAAATACACTAAAAACCATAAAAATTCAAAAAAACCACAATATCCATAAAAACTAGAAAACCCAAAAAATCCAAAAGGACCATAGAAAACCATAAAAACACCAAATAATATAAATTCCCTAAAAACCCCTAAAAAGTAAAAAATATTTAAAAACCCATAAATGCATAAAAACTCAAAAAAGCCTAACACCCAAAATCCCCATAAAACCATAGAAAACTGTAAATTCTAAAAAACCCAATAAATATCCTAAAAACCCACAACATACATAAAACCCAACGAATAATAAAAATCGTAAAAAAACCATGAAAATATCTGAAAAATTAAAAACCATAAAAACCCTGAAGAAATCCAATAAAACATAAAACCCTTTAACACATTAAAAATCATAAATCCCCTAAAAACCTAAATACCATACAAAACAAGAAAATCCCTTAAAACTCGTAAAACTGATAAAAAACTCTAAAAACCATAAAAATCCTAGAAAAAAAAATTAAAAAACACCCCAAAACATTAAAATTCTCTTAAAACTCTAAAAACCTATAAAAACCCTAAAAACACTAAAAACCCAAAAAAATAATAAAACCCTCAAAATATATAAAAACATAAACACCATAAAAATAACTAAAAATAGAAAAAACACAAAAAACCTTAAAACACTTAAAAACCATAAAACCCATAAAAAAATTAAAACCCTAAAAAAATATAAAACCACTAAAAACTCTTAAAACCCAACAAACCCAAAAACATTAAAAAAATATAAAAAAACCTAAAACACCTAAAATAATAAAAATAACGTAAAAACCAAATAGACCACAAATCCCTAAAAACCCTAAAACCTATAAAAATCCTTGAAAAACTATAAACCTTCTAAATCCTTAAAAAACTAAAATAACCCAAAACTGATAAAAACTCTAAAAAAATCCCAAGAAATTCCTAAAAACATAAAAACCATAAAACCCCAACAATAGTTAAAAAATTATAAAAACCCATAAAAATAATAAAAACCAAAAAGAACTCTTAAAACCAATAATACAACAAAAATAGTAAAACTACCAAAAATACCTTCAAAACCATGAAAAATATAAAAACCCATAAAACCCCAAAAGATCGTAAAAACATTAAAAAACCATAAAACCCCAAAATACCAAAAAAAACTCCAAAAAACCCATCAAAATCTCAAATACCCCTAAAAACCTGAAAATAACAGAAACCCTAAAATCCCTAAAAATAACTAAAAACATAAAAACCCCAAAAAACCCTTAAAACCCCCAGAAAACCATTCAAAATCATAAAAACCTTAAAAATCCTAGATTCATATGAAAACATAAAAACTAATAAAACACTTAAAACTTTTAAAACCCTAGAAAAACTTTAAAAAATTCTAAAAAAAATTAATATCCTAAAAAACCAAAAAAACGCTTAAACCAAGAAACATTTTAAAACCCAAAAAATCCACCCCTCCGCAAATATTGAAAAATCCAATAAACCCTAATAATCCAACAAAATCGTAAAAACCCTATAAATCCTAAAAATTTTAAAAATCTGAAAAATACATAAAAACGTAAAAAAAATCCTTAAAAAAATACCTAAATACCATAAAACCCTATAAAACCTCGAAAACACTAGAAAACATAAAACACACAAAATTCTCAGAAAGCCATGAAAACTCCTAAAAACCTAAAAACCAAGAAAACCAATATATCCCCTTAATATCCCTAACACCCCTAAAACCCATAAATCCATAAAAATACTAAAAGATCAATAAGAATCACTAAAAACATAAAAAAACCCCTAAAACCATGAGATTCATGAAAGCCATAAAAATCATTACATCCCTATAAAAACTATATAAACCCATAAAACCCAAAATCCCCAAAATCCTCTAAAAACCACTAAAACATTAAAAATCAATGAAACCCCTTAAAATCCTTGAAAACCTTAAAATCTAAAAAAATAAAAAACAAAAAAAAAACTATAAAATCCCTAAAACCCGTTAAAAACACTGAAAAATTCTAAAACCCCTCAAAATCCTGAAAACTCATAAAACCCTAAAAACAATAATAAATCTTATAAGGTCTTAAAAATCTTGGAAATCATAGAAATCCTTAAAAAACTAAAAACATAAAAAAACCCAAAAAACATTAAAAACTGTAATAATCCAAAAAACCCTAAAACAAAATAAAAACTCTAAAAACCCCTTTAAACAACTAAAAATGTTAAAAACCTATAAAAACACTAAAAACCCTAAAAAATAAAATAACCCCTAAAATACGAAAAGAACCTAAAATCCCTAAAAAAATGAAAATCCTAACAAACTTGAAAACCCATAAAAACACTCAAAGTCATTAATCACCATAAAAATAATAAAACCCCTAATATCCAAAAAAATCCCTTAAAATCATTGAAAGCATAAAAACCCATAAAAACCTAAAAAAACCCCTGAAAACCATAAAACCCTCTAAAATCATAAAAACCCCATAAAAACAAAATAACTAACTAAAAACTTAAAATCATTAAAAATACCTTAAAGTTAATAAAACCCTAAAAATCTCAACAAAACCCATAAAACCCTAAAATACCCTAAAATACCTAAATCCAAATAATCCATAGAAAACTATGAAAAACCATAAAATCCATCAAAATTTCTAAGACCCTAAAAACCCCTAAAAACTAAAAAAATACTGGAAAATCACTAAAAACCCTTAATGTCTATAAAACCCATAAAAAGTATTGATGATCATAGAAACCTTAAAAACCTATAAAACCCCTAAAACCTGATAAAAATACTAAAAACCCATAAAATTTTAAAATAACTATAAATAACCAGAAAACAAATAAGAAAATAAAAAACCCCTAGAACTTATAAAAACCATAAAACACAAAACCCCCTAAAAACTCAAAAAACACTCAAAATCCCAAAAAACCCTAAATTCAATAACATCCCTAAAAATTCCCTAGAAATCCATGAAAATGTAAAAAACCAATAAAATTGACATCCCCTTAAAAAACCCTTAAAACACTAAAAACATTTAACAGTCAATAAAAATCTTAAAACCTCTAAAAACCCAATAAACTATTAAAAACCCAAAAACGGTAAAAAATAAAAGAACCTTAAAAACATAAAAAAATCTAAAAAAAACCTTTAAAACCCAAAACACCAATAAAACCCATAAAGACACTAAAATCCATTTAAAATCCTAAAACCTCCAAAACACCTATAACCCTAAAAACCATAAATACCATAAAAATCCAAAAAAATCCCAAAAAATCCATGAATACATAAAAAAACTTAAAAATCATAAAAAACCTTAAAAAGATTATAATATTTAAAAACCATAAACCCCTAAAAAACTAAAAACACCTAATGTCGATAATGACTATAAAACCACTAAAAAATCTAAAAACCCTTGAAACCCCTAAAATGATAAAAAATAAAAAAACCTTAATAAAAAAAAACTAAAAAAAACCCCTTAAAAACCCAAAACACTAAAAAAACCCAAAAGGAACTAAAAGCCTTGAAAATTATAAAAACCTCAAAACACTTACAACCCAAAATACTTAAAAACCGTAAAATCCTAAAAATTCGCTAAAATCATTGAAAAAATAAAAACCCCTTGAAAACCATAAAAAACCTTAAAACCATTAAAAACATAAAAGCCCCATAAAAACCATAAAAACCACTGAAAATATAAAAACCCTTAATTCCCATAAAAATGTGAAAAACTCTAAAAAACTTAAAACCGTAAAAAACAAAAAAACCCTAATATTCCAAAAAAGACCCATAAAAACAGAAAATACTAAAACCCCTAAAAACACTAAAACCCCCTTAAAACCATAATGATCTATAAAAACCAAAAATACCTAAAAAAGGGAAAAAAATCCTAAAAATGCATAAAATCTAGAAAAATGTAAAAAACCTAAAAACACTAAAAACCCATGAAAATAATAAAAAACCATGTAAACATTTAGAAGCCCTAAAAATCAATTAAACACTGAAAATGGAATAAAAATTCTAAAAAACCTAAAAAAACCTAAAAATGTTATAAAACTCTAAAAAACTTAAAACCCTAAAAACCTCAAAAACCCCTAAAAACAAAAAAAGACGTTAGAAACCCTGAAAACCCACTAAACCCACCAAACCCCTAAAAACCCATAAAATCCCTTAAAAACATTAAAACCCAAAAAATCATAAAAATCCACAAAATCCCTAAAATTCCCTGAAAATCAAAAACCCTAAGAACCCATAAAAAACATAAAAACTCAAAAAAATCCTAAAAACCACTAATATATATAAAAATCCTTGAAATCCATAGAAACACTATAAAACCCAAATCCCTATAAAAATAAATGGACTTTAAAAACCATAAAATACCAGCATAACCCTAAAATTCCAAAAAACCATAAAAACCTCAGGGTAACCCCCTATACTATCAAAATCACTAAAAGCACCCAAATACCTTAAAATCAATAAAAACCCTAAAAAACCTCAAAATTAATGAAAATGTGAAGAAAATTAAAATCATTGAAAAACCCTTAAAAACCATAAAAACATTAAAAAACCCTAAAGTCCATGAAAACCCTTAAAGAACTAAAAACATTAAAAACTCGTAAATCCCATGAACAAGTATAAAAACTCTAAAAACTCAAAAAACCCGTAAAAGACCTAAAAAATAAAAAATCCCTAAAAACACAGAAGAACATAAAGCCCCTAAAAACCACTTAAAATCCAAAAACACCTTAAAACCCCATAAAACACTCAAATTCAATAAAAAACCTCAAAACACTAAAATCATAAAAATACTAAAAAATTAAAAAAATCTTAAAAACATAAAAAACCCTTAAAATCCCAAAGACCATGAAAATACTTAAAAACCCATAAAAATTAAAACAACATAATACCCCATAAAACCAAACAAATTTAATAAAAACCATGAAAAACCTTAAAATCACTAAAAACATTTTAAAACTAAATTAAGCCTTAAAACACAAATAAAATTTAAAAAATCATAAAACCCTAAAAAACACAAAAAACCTAAATACTCTAAAAACCCAAAAAACATTTAAAAACCCTAAAACCCTTAAAATAGTTCAAAACCTTGAAAACCTCATAAAAATCATAAAACCACTAAAATCCTTAAAACACTAAATAACCTTAAAACCCTAAACCACTAAAAACTCAAAGTCCCTTAAAACCCTTAAAAGCGTTAGAAACAATAAAACCCCATAAGAACTGTAAAAAACTCAAAAAACCATAACAACCCAAAAAATCCAAAAATCCCTAAAAACAGATAAAAACCCTAAAACCCATAAAAATTGTATAATCCATTAAAATCATAAAAATTCTCTAAAAATACATGAAAACATAAAAAACAGAGAAAATTATGAAAACCCCTTGAAAAAAATAAATCCCCTAAAAACATAAAAATAACTCTAAAAACCCATAAATTACATAAAATCAATAAAAACTGTAAAAACCTTAAACAACTAAAAAATCAAAAACCCCTAAAAACCCAAAAAAGAGCTTAAAAATACTTAAAAACCCAAAAACCCTAAAAAACATTAAAAAATTTAAAACCCATAAAAATCATTAAAAACCATAAAAACCGTAAACACCATAAAAATCTTAAAAAGGCCCAAAAATCCCTGAAAATATTACAAATAGATAAAACCCTTAAAATCACATAAAATCACAAAAAACATCAAAAACCCTAAAAAATCATAAAAACAGAAAAACCCTACCAAAAACCTTAAAACCGTTAATCCCCCAAAACTGTAATAAACTCTATAAAGACATAAAAACCCCCAAAAAATCAAAAAAATCCAAAATAACCAAATAGACATTAAAACCAAAAAAACCCATAAAATATTGAAAACCCTAAAAACACAGTCAAAATCCAAGAAAACCATAAAACTCAAAAAATTGAAAAAAACATAGAAAATCCCTAAAAATGCACAAAAATGTAAAAAACTATAAAACCCTTGAAAAATATAAAATCCTCTATAACCCATAAAAAACCTAAAAACCGAAAAAACCACTAAAAACTCTAAAACCCTTAAAACCTCTAAAAGCATTTAAAAACTATAAAAATTCATAAAAAATCTAAAATATTCAAAAAACCCAAAATACCCAAAAGACACTAAAACCACTGAAAATACTTAAAAAGGCAGAAAAATTCTAAAAACCCTCAAAATACTTAAAATCCCAAAAACATATAAAAATCATAAAAGAGACCTAAAAATCCCTTAAAATATTAAAAAAAATCAAAAAACTATTATAAAACCTAGAAAACAATATATCCCATTAAAAACTTAAAATCCCTAAACTACATAAAACCATAAAAACCATGAAAAACTCTTAAAAATAAAAATTCTAGAAAATACCTAGATATACCTAAAAAAATTCCCGAAAAAACATGATAACCAAAAAGGAATACAAAAAGATTATAAAACCAAAAAAACCAAAAAAAACCCTAGAAACAACTTAAATCTCTATAAATACTCAAAACATATAATAATTTTAAAAAACATGAAAACACTAAAAAACAAAAAAACCGTAAAAACCAAAAATGATCCTTAAACTATTTAAAACCCCTGAAAAATCTAAAAACCCCTAAAACCACCTAGAAACCCCCTAAAATCCTTGAATACCATAAAAAATCTTAAAAACAAAAAAACAGTATTCAAAAAAAACCATAAAATCCCTAAAAAGTAAAAATATTAAAAACCCCAAAAAAATAAAAAACCCCTGATAACCATAAAACCCCAAACACCCCATAAAAACCCAAAAAAAAACTAAAACGCTAAAAACCCATAAAACAAATAAAAATATTATAAACTATAATAATCCTTTAATCCTCTAAAAACTCAAAAAACTACCATAAATCATCCAAAACACTAAAAGCCCAAAAAACCTAAAAAATATTAAAAACCATGAAAACCATCAAAATCCATAAAAACCCTAAAAACCATAGAAAATAAATTAAATAATCCCTAAAAACCTAGAAAAAGTAAAAAAACACTAAAAACTATGAAAACCCCAAAAAACCATAAAAACATAAAAAATCACCTTAAACCATAAAAACTAAATAAAAAACCCTTTAGATACATAAAAATGATACAAAAATCTAATAAACCTTAAAAACACTAAAATACTCAAAAAACTGCTAAAACCCAAAATGAACCTTATAACCCAACAGACCCCTAAAACCCTGAGAAAAACCCTGAAAACCCATAAATACCCAAAAAATCACTAATACCTCCTAAACAAACTAAAAACCAAAACATCCTAAAAATCCCAAAAAATCACAAAAAAATGAAAAACCCCTAAAAAATTGAAATACCCTTGAAAACCAGAAAACCCTTACAACATTAAATACCCTAAAACCCATAAAAACCCCAAAACCACTAAAGACAATAAAAACCCATTAAAGTCCTAAAAATGTTTAAAAACTTCAATGAATGTAAAACCCATAAAGAACTAAAAAAACATCAAAACCCAAGAATACCATAAAAACCCAATAAAACCTCTAAACCCTAAAAAAACCAAAAAATTACTCAAAACTCTAAAACCCTAGAAACCATAAAAATCCTAAAAATATCTAAAATTAACTTAAAACATAAAAAACCATGAAAACCACTAAAAACCCTTGAAATCTATAAAAACATTATAAATCCAAAAAAAAACTAAAACCAAAATAACAATAAAAACCCTTAAATCCCCTAAAATGTTAAAAAACACTATAAACTATTAAAACCTTAAAAACAAAAAAAACATCAAAAACACAAAAAATACACTAAAAACCTAAAAAAACCCCCTAAAAACCCTAATACCCCCTAAAAACTCTTAAAACCCTCAAAATACCTGACAAACACAAAACCCTAAAAACTATAAATTTCTAAAAATCCTTAAAAAGCCCTAAAAATGTAAAAAACTGTAAAAACCATAAAAACATATGAAAATCATAAAAACTCTTAAAAATTTAAACACCCCTAAAAACCCATAAAAACACTAAAAACTACCAAAAAATATAAAAACTCTTAAAACCCTCAAAATTGATATAAAAATGTATAAAAATATGAAGACCTGTAAAAAACCAAAAAAAAACTCTAAAACCCAAAATGACCATAAAACCATAAAAATCAATAAAAATCATAAAAATGAAAAAAAAACGATTAAAATCCTATAAATTCCCTAAAACCCTAAAAATTATAAAAACCCAAAAAGCCCTAAAAACTGTAAAAAATTCTCAAAACCAATAAGACACTAAAACCCATAAAAACCCTAAAAACCACTAAAATTCAAAAAATCCTTAAAATCCATAAAATCATTAAAAAACTATAAGAAACCGTTAAACCCAAAAAAAGCCCGCAAAACCCCAAATACACTAACACCCAAGAAAACTCCAAAAGATCTAGAAACCATGAAAAACAATGCAAACCCCTAATATATCTAAAAACCCTAAAACCACTAGAAAATAAAAATACAAAAATCCATATAAATCCCAAAAAATGTAAAAAACACTAAAAACTCTTAAAACCCCCCTTAAACTATAAAACCCTCTTAAAACCTTAAAAATCCTAAAACCCATTAATCCCCAAAAAATGCACAAAAATTATAAAAACCAGTAAAGACCATAAAAATAATAAAAAACTCTTAAAACCCTAAAAACACAATAAAACTAAAAAACCCCGAAAACTCCAAAAAACCATAACACCATTAAAAAACCTAAAACACCTAAAAATCATAAAAAACCCTAAAAACACTCAAAATTCATAAAACCATAAAAAACCCTAAAAATATTAAAAAATGACTAAAACCCTGGAAAATGTAAAAAAATCCTAAAAACCCAAACAACCACTAAAAACCATAAAACCCACACAAAACATTAAAAACCAAAAAAACATACTAAAAACCCTTAAAACACCTAAATATGTTAAAAACTCAATAAACCCATAAACACTAAAAAAATCAAAAAACCCACTAAAACTAAAATTGTTCCTAAAAACCCGAAAACCCCTAAAACCTTAAAAAATAGTAAAATCCCATAAAATCCCTGAAATCCTGATAAAATCCCAAAACTATAAAACATGTAATGAGTGATAAAATCCAAAAAAAATAAAAAAATCATAAATTCTATGAATAAGAGTCGGTGGAGTCGGATGTTTGCTCTAGTTATGGTGCTGATGGGGATACTTATAGGGATGTAGAATTTCATTTCTAATTCATGTCTCAATATTTTTGTCTTTTGTGTCATTTGGACTTTGGTGTCTGGGGGGTTTAAATATTTTTTTGTTTGTGTCGTTCGACCCCACACCCTTGTTGACTTTTCTTTTCTTTTATAAATTTTGAGGGGTCAGGAATAGACTAGCCCCACACCACCCATTCCCTAAATACCTTGAAAACCATAAAACCCATAAATTCACTAATACATATATACAATAAAACCCTTAAAAACCATAAAAATGTTAAAGAACTCTAAAAAACCTTAAAAAAACAAAAAAAAACTTTAAAAAACCAGGAAACCAAAAAGACCAAAAAACCCTAAAACACGTAATTACCCTAAAAACATTTAAAAATCCAAAAAAGACTCAAGATACCTAGAAACCGAACGAATCCAATAAAACCATAAAATCCTAAATATTTCAGAAAAAACACTGAAAACTTATAAAACACTAAAAAACCTATGAAAATAATCAAAATCCAAAAACCCTATAAAAACCATAAATCCCACTTTAATCAATAAAATCCCTTTAAAGCCTTAACAATTTCGAAAAACATTAAAAATATTTCATAACCATAAAAATCTAAAGAAAACCCAAAAAACCCCAAAATACCCACAAAACCCCTAAAAACCAGTAAAAATCTTAAAAAACCCCTTAAAACACATAAACCCATCAAAATAAAAAATAATCCAAATAACCATAAAAATACTAAAATTTGTAAAAATCTTTAATTACAAAGAAAACCCTAAAAGCATTGAAACCCCCTTAAAACCCATAAAGCCATCAAAACCCTTAAAATACCCATAAAACCCTAAAAATCACTAAAATATCTATAAAACCTTAAAACCCCTAAAAATTATTAAAAATCTAATAACCATAAAACCATTGAAAATTAAAAAAACCATAATATCCTATGAAATAATAAAACCAATAAAAACCCAAAAAAACCAAAAATATCATAACACCCTAAAAATCCATAAAAATAATAAAAACACGAAAAACTATAAAAAATATAAAAAATTTCTAAAAACATTAGAAAAATTAAAAAACAATTAAAACCCTAAAAACCCCATGAATACCATAAAAACCCCTAAAAACCTCAAAAACCTTTACAAACATATAAAATCCCTAAAATACTAAAAACACTAAAAACTATACAAACTTCTAAATATGTTAAAAAAACTCTAAAAAACATTAAATCACTAAAAAATCAAAAAACCCTTGAAAACATAAAAGACCATAAAAACCATGAAAACCCTAATACAATAAAAAAACCCTGAAAAACCTGGAGAAACCCCTCAGTATTACTAAAACTCCCAAACACCTAAAAATCACAAGCATCCTAAAAAATCTCTTAAAATCCCTAAAAACACCAAAAAACCAAAAAACCCAAGAACCCCATAAAAACCCTAATAACATTAAAAACACTAAAACACCCTAAAAACCATAAAACCACTAAAAACCATAAAAAACCTAAAACCCCTAAAATCCCCCAAAATTCCAAAGACCCTAAAAACATTTTAAACCATAAAAATCACTAAAAATCCATAAAAATGTTAAGAAACCTAAAAAACCTAAAATAATACATAAAACCATAAGACCCCTAATAGCATAAAAAACCAAAATATCCAAAATATCCTTAGTAACCCACTAAAAACTCAAAGAAACCTTTAAACCCCTAAAAATTTACCAAACAATTAAAAACCTTTAAAACTCTAAAAAACTCAAAAAACCCATAAAAAAGAACCTAAAAAACATGGAAAACCTGAATACAAAAAAACCGTAACACCCCTCAAACAACCAAAATCTAAAAAAACAATAAAACCCTAAATATGTAAAAATACAAGAAATAAGATAAAAATCTTTAAAAACATAAATAACCCTAAAAACCTATAAAACCCCATTAAAACCATAAAACCATAAATACTGTAAAAGCCTTAAAAACCCATAAAACCCTAAGACCCACTAAAAAAATCTAAAAATCATTAAAACACTAAAAAATATTTAAATCCCAAAAACTAAAAAACCCCTAAAACCAAAAAAAACCAAAAAAACACTAAAATCCATAAAAACCCTAATAACCAAAAAAACTAAAACCCTAAAAACCCTAAAATCATTAAAAACCCCAAAAAAATCCCGGAAAACATAAAAACCCCTGGAAATTATAAAATCCCCCCAAAATTTTAAAAAAAATTACACCCATTAAAACCCTACAACCACTAAAAAAATCTAAAAACCCTTTAAAACAATAAAAAGTTATAAATGCAAAAAACCCAAAAAAATAAAAAAACAAAAAAAACAAGAGATTATAATAGAAATCTGAAAACCCAGAAAAACCAGAAAACCCTAAAAACCCTTAGATGAATAAAAATACTTAAAACCATAAAAAAAACCCTAAAACCCATAAATAACCCCAGAGAGACTAAAAATTCCTAAAAAAACCCTAAAACCCCCTTGAAAACAATAAAACCACTATAAACCTAAATTAAACCTAAAAATCCCTAAAAACCCAAAAATACCACGAAAACTCCTAAAATCTTTTTAAACGTATCAAATGATAAAAAACTCTAAAAACCCTAAAAAACCATAAAAACGATACATAAAATATAGAAACCCAAAAAGTCAAAAAAACACAAAAAGCCCTAAAAACCATTAAAAATCCAAAAAACCGTGAAAACAATCAAAGTCTATAAAACCTATAAAACCCAAGAACCCATAAAAATCATTACAATGCCCTAAAATTCGTGATAATGTAAAAAAACCAAAAAACCCAACACCCACTAAAAACCATAAAAACCATAAAACATTAAAAACCCAAAACTCCTTAAAAATCTAAAAACCACTATAAACATTAAAATACCTTTAAACCCTTAAAATGGTAAAAACTCTAAAAACCATAAAAACGTTAAAAATATCTAAAAATTATAAAAAACATAAATAAGTAAAAAAAATACACATTCTCAAATAGACACTAAAAATCCTAAAAACCCAAAAAACACAAAAAACCATGGAAACCCTAAAATCACAAAAAACACCTAAAAACTAAAAAACTAAAAACCATAAAAATCCTAAAAAAGACAGAAATACTTGAAAATATAAAAACAAGAAAACCTGAAAAACCCCTAAATCCCATAAATACCTCAACAATCCTTTAAAAACACTAGAACCCCATAAAAACCCAAAAAACACACTAAAATTCTAAAACAACTACAATCCGATAAAAATTTTAAAAGTGTATTAAAAATGAAAAAACTTATAAAAACTTTTAAATACCCTCAAAACACAAAAAAAATAAAAAATTTAAAAAACCTAAAACCACTAAAAATCTTTGAAAATACTTAAAAACAATAAAAATCCCTAAACACTCTAAATACCAAAAAAATCAAAAAAAATCCCAAAAATGTAAAACCCTAAAAAACCCTAAAGTCCCTCATAAAACCATAAAACCTTAAAAACTATAAAAACCCTTAAAACCCTAAAATAAAACATAATTCTTTAAAAACCCCTAAAACATTTAAAAACTCTGAAAACCATTGAAAAACTCCAAACTAAAATAAAACCATAAAACTCAAAAATACCCCAAACACCAGAAAACCCTTAAAATTCATAAATACCCTTGAAACCCCATGAAAAATGTGAAAATAATGTAATCCCCTGAAAAACCAAAAAACCAATATAAATCCTAAAAGGCCCAAAAAATCCCAAAAAATGTAAAACCCTAAAACCCCTAAAAACTTCTGAAGCCATAGAACCCCTAAAAATCATAAAAACCCATAAAAACATATCAAAAATCTGAAACCACAAAAAACACTAAAAACCCATTAAACTCATAAATATGATAAAAAACACTAAAAACCATAAAATCCAAAAAAATCAACCCCCCCCCCCTAAAAAAATATTTCAACCATAGAAACCCTAAAAAACCCTGAAAACCTGAATAATTTCGCAAAATCCCAAAAGACACTAAAAATCCTAAACATTATAAAATTTCTAAAAGCCCTAAAAGATTCTAAAAATATAAAAAAACCTCAAAATTCTAATAACCCCCTGAAAAAAACCACCCAAAACAACTAGAAAACTATTAAAACCATTTCAACACCTAAAAACCATTAACACCACTAAGGCCACAAAAACACCCTAAAAACAACTAAAAACTCTAAAACCCTTTAAATGTTAAAATCTCTAACAAACCTTAAAAATACTAAAAAAATAAAAAATACCCTAAATTTTTAAAAAACATTTGATCTAATAAAATCCCTAAACCCCTAAAAACCATGAATACCCTTAAAACTATAAAAATAAATGAAAACCCTATAAACCATAAAAATCCTATAAAATCCAAAAAATACCAGAAAAAGTAAAAAAACCAGGAAAACCTCTAAAAATAATAAATCCCCTAAAACCATAAAAACCATAAAACCCTATAAAATCACTAGATACCCACAATAAACCCTTAAAACCCTAAATCCAATAAAACCATCAAAAAAATCTAAAAAAAAATTTACCCCCTAAAAACTAAAAAAACCCAAATATCCAAAAAGGCATAATAAAACATCTAGGAACTTAAAAACACTAAACCCCCTAAAAAACCCCAAAAAATATAAAAATTCATATAATACCATAACCCAAATAATCCATTAAAATTATAAAATATCACTAAAACGCTCTGAAAACATAAAACCCCAAAACCCTAAATACCATAAGAGTCCACAAAAACCCTAAAACTTATAAAAATCATAAAATACAATAAAAGATCTGAAATCATTAAAACCCTAATAAACATTAAAAAAATATAAAACCATATAAACCATGAAAAATCCAAAGATAAAAAAACACTAAATGAACCTAAAAACCTAGATACTTACAAAAATTATTAAAAAATGAAAATCCAAAAAACCCTTAAACACCCTAATACCCCTAAAAACCATAAAACTAAAAAAACTTCCCATAAATCCACAAGTATGCATAAAATTTTAAAAAAATCAGCAAACCCTAAAAACCCCTAAAAATAAAAAAAATTCCCCTTAAAACATTAAAACACAAAAAACTCATTAAAAACCAAAAAACATTAAAAACTATAAAATCCCATTAAACCCATAAAAGGATAAAAAACTATAAAAACCTTAAAATCTCAATTAACTAAATCAAACCATTAGAACCCAGAAAGACCATAAAAACCATGAAAACCCCCCAAACCCCCAAGAAAACCATACACAACTCTAAAACTCTCTTATATCCCAAAAATGTTAAAAATGATAAAAAAACATAGAAACACTTAAAAATCGTTAAAAACATAAGAACCCATAAAATACCAAAAAACCCATAGAAAACCATATAGACCCATAAAACCATAAGAAACCCTAAAATCCATAAGACCCTAAAACCCAATAAAAAACTCTAAAAGCCCTTAAATGCACTAAAAACGTGAAGGAAGTCTAAAAAACAATTAAACCACTATAAATCAAAAAGAAACCTAAAACCCCAAGAAAAATAAAAACCCTAAAAACCCCTGAAAACCCAAAAATCCATAAAAATGATAAAACCCTAAAAATCCCTAAAAACCATCAAAACGCATAAAAATACAATAGAACCAAAAACATATATGACAAGCTAAAATACACAACAAACACTGAAAAATCATTGAAAATGATAAAAACCCATAATACAATAAAAACCTAAAAACTGATATAAACCCTACACAACCACTAAAAATTGTAAACCCCATTTAAGCCCCCAAAAAAGTAAAAAACTCTAAAAATCATTAAAACAATTAAAAAAAGAAAAAAATTAATTTCTTAAAACCCCTAAAAACATTAAAAACCACTAAAATAGACCAAAATCCATAAAACTCACAAAATACCCTAAAACCATTTAAATCTTAAAAAGGAAATAAAAATCATTGAAAAAAAAGAAACCCTAAAAACCCTAAAATGTATATGAAAACCATTAAAATCCCAAAAAACCTTAAAATGTTTTAAACCCATAAAAACCCTAAAACCTTTAAAAATTTAAAAACACTAAAAATCCCTAAAATGTTAAAATAATATAAAAACCTAAAAACCCAAAAAAGACTCAAAACCCCACCTATGAAACCCAAAATTAACCTAAAACCATTAAAACCATAAATAACTAAAAAACACTGAAAACACCTAAACCACTCAAAATTTCTAAAACCCCAAAATACACTAAAAACCATAAAAATTCAAAAAAAACCACCAAATCCTTAAAAATTAGAAAACCCTAAAAATCCAAAAGGACCCTAGAAAACCATAAAAAACACCAAATAATATAAAAACCCTAAAAACCCCTAAAAAGTAAAAAATATCTCAAAACCCATAAATGCATAAAAACTCCAAAAAACCTAAAACCCAAAAGACCCATAAAACCATTGAAAACTGTAAATTCTCAAAAACCCATTAAATATCCTAAAAACCCACAACATACATAAAACCCCAAAGAATAATAAAAATCGTAAAAAATCCATTAAAATATCTGAAAAATTAAAAACCATAAAACCCCGAAAAACTCCAATAAACCATAAAACCCTTTAACACTTTAAAAATCCTAAACCCCCTAAAAACCTAAATACCATAAAAAACAAAAAAATCCCTTAAAACTCGTAAAACTGATAAAAAACTCTAAAAACCATAAAAATCCTATTAAAAAAATTATAAAACACCCCAAAACATTAAAATTCTCTTAAAACACTAAAAAACAATAAAAACCCTAGAAACCCTAAAAAACCAAAAAAAATCTAAAACCCTCAAAATCTATAAAAACATAAACACCATAAAAATAACTAAAAATATAAAAAACAAAAAAAAATCCTTAAAACTCTTAAAAAACATAAAACCCATAAAAACATAAAAACCCTAAAAAAATATAAAACCACTAAAAACTCTTAAAACCATTAAAACCCAAAAACATTAAAAAATATAAAAAAACCTAAAACCCTAAAATAATAAATATACCTTAAAAACCAAAAAGACCACAAATCCCTAAAAACCATAAAACCTATAAAAATCATTGAAAAACTATAAACCTTCTAAATCCTTAAAAAACTAAAATAACCCAAAACTGACAAAATTTTTAAAAAAATCCCAAGATATTCCTAAAAACATAAAAACCATAAAACCCCAAAAATACTTAAAAAATTATAAAAACCCATAAAAATCATAAAAACGAAAAAACAATCTTAAAACAAATAAAACAACAAAAATAGTAAAACTACTAAAAAACCATCAAAACCATGAAAAATATAAAAACCCATAAAACCCCAAAAGATCCTAAAAACATTGAAAAACCATAAAACCACAAAATACCAAAAAAAACTCTGAAAACCCCCTCAAAATCACAAATACCCCTAAAAACCTGAAAATAACAGAAACACTAAAATCCCAAAAAATAACTAAAAACATATAAACTCCAAAAAAACTCTGAAAACCCCCAGAAAACCATTCAAAATCATAAAAACCTTAAAAATCCTAGAAGCCCATGAAAACATAAAAACTAATAAAACACTTAAAACTTTTAAAATCCAAGAAAAACATTAAAAAATTCTAAAAAAATCCACCCCTCCCCAAATATTGAAAAATCCAATAAACCCTAATAATCCAACATAATCCTAAAAACCCTATAAATCCTACAAATTTAAAAAACTGAATAATAAATAAAAACGTAAAAAAACCAAAAATCCCTAAAAAATACCTAAATACCATAAAACCCTATAAAAACTCAAAAACACTAGAAAACATAAAACACAAAAAATTCACAGAAAGCCCTGAAAACTCCTAAAAACCTAAAAACCATGAAAATCACTAAATCCCCTTAAAATCCCTAAAACCCCTAAAAACCCATATATCCATAAAAATATTAAAAAATCAATAAAAATCACTAAAAAAATAAAAAAACCCCTGAAACCCATGAGACCCATGAAAACCATAAAAATCCATAAAACCTTATAAAAACCATATAAACCCATAAAATCCTAAATCCCCTAAATCCACAAAAAACCACTAAAACATTAAAAATCAATGAAACCCCTTAAAATCATGAAAACCTTAAAATCTAAAAATACAAAAAACAAAAAAAAACTATAAAAACCCTAAAACCCGTTAAAAACACTGAAAACTTCTAAATCCCCTCAAAATCCTGAAAACCCATAAAACACTAAAAACAATAATAAAAATTATAAGGTCTTAAAAATCTTGGAAATCATAAAAATTCGTAAATAACTAAAAACATATAAAACCCAAAAAAACATTAAAAAATCTAATAACCCAAAAAACTCCAAAACAAAATAAAAACTCTAAAAACCCCTATAAACAATTAAAAATGTTAAAAACCAATAAAAACACTAAAAACCCTAAAAAATAATATAACCCCTAAAATACCAATAGAGCCTAAAATCCCTAAAACATGAAAATCCCAACAAACATGAAAACCCATAAAAACACTCCAAGTCATTAATCACCATAAAAATAATAAAACCACTAATACCCAAAAAAATCCCTTTAAGTCATTGAAAGCATAAAAACCCATAAAAAACTAAAAATACCCCTGAAAACCCTAAAACCCCCTAAAATCATAAAAAACCCTAAAAACCCATAAAAACAAAATAAGTAACTAAAAACATAAAAACATTAAAAATACCTTAAAGTTAATAAAACCCTAAAAATATCAACAAAACCCATAAAACCCTAAAGTACACTAAAATACCTAAATCCAAATAATCCATAGAAAACTATGAAAAACAATAAAATCCATCAAAATTTCTATGACACTAAAAACCCCTAAAAACTAAAAAATACTGGAAACTCAGTAAAAACCCTTAATATCCAAAAAACCCATAAAAAGTATTGATGATCATATAAACCTTCAAAACCTATAAAACTCCTAAAGCCCGAAAAAAATACTAAAAACCCATAAAACCCATAAAAATTTTAAATAACTATAAATAACCAGAAAACAAATAAGAAAATAAAAAACCCCTAGAACTCATAAAAACCATAAAACACAAAACCCCCTAAAACTCAAAAAACACTCAAAATCCCAAAAAAACCAAAAAAACCCTAAAATCTATAACACCCCTCAAAATTCCCTAGAAATCCATGAACATGTAAAAAACCAATAAAATTGAAATCCCCTTAAAAACCCCTAAAACACTAAAAACATTTAAATGTTGATAAAAATCTTAAAACCTCTAAAAACTCAAAAAACTATTAAAAACTCAAAAATGTTAAAAAATAAAAGAACCTTAAAAACATGTAAAAACTAAAAAAACCTTAAAAACCCAAACCACCAATAAAACCCATAATGCCACTAAAATCCTTTAAAAATCCTAATACCGCCAAAACCCCTATAAACCTAAAAACCATAAATACCATAAAAATCCAAAATAATCCGAAAAAATCCATAAAGACATAAAAAACATTAAAATCATAAAAAACCTTAAAAAGTTTATAAATCTTAAAAACCATAAACCCCTAAAAAACTAAAAACCCCTAAAGTCAATAAAAACTATAAAACCTCTAAAAAATATGAAAACCCTTGAACCCCCTAAAATGTAAAAAAATAAAAAAACCTTAATAACACAAAAAAACAAAAAAAACCCTTAAAAACCTAAAACACAAAAAAATCCAAAAGGAACTAAGCCTTGAAAAATCCTAAAAACCTCAAAACCCTTAAAACTCTAAAAACCTAAAAACCGTAAAATCCAAAAAATTGGATAAAATCATTGAAAACATAAAAACCCCTTGAAAACTGTAAAAAAACCTTAAAACCCCTAAAAACATAAAATCCCCATAAAAACCCTAAAAACCACTGAAAATATAAAAACCCTTAATACCCATAAAAAAGTTAAAAACTCTAAAAAATCTAAAACAGTAAAAAACAAAAAAACCCTAATATTCTAAAAAGGACCATTAAAACCATAAAAATACTAAAACCCCTAAAATCACTAAAACCCCATTAAAAAAATAATGATCTATAAAAACCAAAAATACCTTAAAAAGAAAAAAAATCCCAAAAATGCATAAACATCTAGAAAAATGTAAAAAACCTAAAAACTCTAAAAACCCATGAAAATAATAAAAAAACCATGAAAATATTTAGAACCCCTAAAAATCAATTAAACACCAAAAATGCAATAAAAATTCTAGAAAACCTCAAAAAACCTAAAAATGTTAAAAAAAACTCTAAAAAACATAAAACCCTAAAAACCACAAAAACCCCTGAAAACAAAAAAGACGTTAGAAACCTTGAAAACCCAATAAACCCACCAAACCCCTAAAAACCCATAAAATCCATGAAAAACATTAAATCCATAAAATTCATAAAAATCCACAAAATCCCTAAAAATCCCTGAAAATCATAAACCCTAAGAACCCATAAAAAACATAAAAACTCAAAAAAATCCTAAAAACCACTAAAAAAATAAAAACCCTTGAAATCCATAAAAACGCTATAAACCCCAAATACCTATAAAAATAAATGGACTTTAAAAACCATAAAATACCATCATAACCCTAAAAATCCAAAAAACCATAAAAACCTCAGGGTAACCCCCTATACTAACAAAATCACTAAAAGCACCCAAATACCTTAAAATCTATAAATATCCTAAAAAACCTCAAAATTAATGAAAATGTGAAGAAAATTAAAATCATTGAAAAAACCCTTAAAAACCATAAAAACATTAAAAAACACTAATGTCCATGAAAACCCTAAAAGAACTAAAAACACTAAAAACTCATAAATCCCAGGAACAAGTTTAAAAACTCTAAAAACTCAAAAACCCCTT
Organism: Viscum album; assembly: GCA_963277665.1. Taxonomy (NCBI): domain Eukaryota; kingdom Viridiplantae; phylum Streptophyta; class Magnoliopsida; order Santalales; family Viscaceae; genus Viscum; species Viscum album. The sequence goes on from OY728157.1 coordinate 1,321,362,849, forward strand.
AAAAAGCCTAAAAAATAAAAAATCCCTAAAAACACATAAGAACATAAAGCCCATAAAAACCACTTAAAATCCAAAAACACCTTAAAACCCCCTAAAACACTCAAATTCAATCAAAAACCTCAAAACACTAAAAATCATAAAAATACAAAAAATTTCAAAAAATCTTAAAAACCTAAAAAACTGTTAAAACACTGAAGACCATGAAAATACTTAAAAACCCATAAAAATTAAAAAAACATAATACCCCATAAAACCAAAACAAATTAATAAAAATTCTGAAAACCCTTAAAATCACTAAAAACATTTTAAAACTAAATTATTCCTTAAAACCCAAATAAAATTTAAAAAACCATAAAACCCTAAAAATACACACAAAACCTAAAAACTCTAAAAACCCAAAAAAAACATTTAAAGACCCTAAGACCCTTAAAATAGTTCAAAACCTTGAAAACCTCATAAAAAACATAAAACCACTAAAATCTTTAAAACACTAAATACCCTTTAAACCCTAAAACCACTAAAAACTCAAAGTCCCTTAAAACCCTTAAAAGTGTAAGAAACAATAAAACCCCATTAGAACTGTAAAAACTCAAAAAACCATAACAACCCAAAAAATCCAATAATCTCTAAAAACAAATAAAAACCCTAAAACCAATAAAAAATTGTATAATCCATTAAATTCATAAAAAATCTCTAAAAATACTTGAAAACATAAAAAACAGAAAAAATCCTGAAAACACCTTGAAAAAAATAAAACCCCTAAAAACATAAAAATAACTCTAAAACCCCATAAATTCCATAAAATCAATAAAAAACTATAAAAACCTTAAACAACTAAAAACTCAAAAAACCCCTAAAAACCCAAAAAGAGCTTAAAAATACTAAAAAACCTGAAAACCCTTAAAACCCTTAAAAAATATAAAACCCCTAACAATCATTAAAAACCATAAAAACCCAAAACACCATAAAAATCTTTAAAAAGCCCAAAAAATCCCTGAAAATAATACAAATAGTTAAAACCCTTAAAACCACATAAAATCACAAAAAAAAAACATCAAAAATCCTAAAAATCATAAAAACAAAAAAACCCCACAAAAAATATTAAAACCTTTAATCCCCCAAAACTGTAATAAACTCTACAAATACATAAAATACCCCAAAAAACTCAAAAAATCCAAAAAACCAAATAGACTTTAAAACCAAAAAAACCCATAAAATATTGAAAACCCTCAAAAAACAGTCAAAATCCAAGAAAACCATAAAACCCAAAAAATAGAAAAAATCATAGAAAATCCCTAAAAATGCACGAAAATGTAAAAAACTCTAAAACCCTTGAAAAATATAAAATCCTCTATAACCCATAAAAAACCCTAAAATCCGAAAAAACCACTAAAAACTCTAAAACCCTTAAAACCTCTAAAAACATTTAAAGACTATAAAAATTCATAAAAAATCTAAAAGATTAAAAAAACCAAAAATCCTAAAAGACACTAAAACCAATAAAAATACATAAAAAGCCTGAAAAATTCTAAAAACCCTCAAAATACTTAAAATCCCAAAAACAGATAAAAATCATAAAAGAGACATAAAAATCCCTTAAAATATTAAAAAATCAAAAAACCATAATAAAACCTAGAAAAAAATAAATCCCATTAAAAACATAAATTCCTTAAACTACATAAAACCATAAGAACCACGAAAAACTCTTAAAATCCATAAACCCTTAAAAATTCTAAAAAACACTTAAATATCTTAAAAACTCTGAAATTAACACAAAAATACCCTATAAACCAAAAAATACCTTAACACCAAGAAAAACCTTAAGACTATAAAAACCATGAGAGCCTTTAAAAACCTCAAATTCCATGAAACCCAAAAAACCCCAAAAAACTGAATGAAAATCCTAAAAATTCTCTAAAAAACCTTCAAAATGTAAAAACCCCTAAAACCCTTGAAACCCCCTGAAAACAATAAAACCCCTAAATTATTAAAAATTCATAAATACTCAAAAAAACCACAAACACCCACTAAAAACTCTAAAAACTATGAAAAACCCTAAAAACCTCCAAAACCATGAAAACCCTTAAAACCTTGAACAAACTAAAATCTTTAAAAATAACAAAGAACCTTAAGAAACCCTAAAGATACCAAAAAATGTAAAAACCCTAAAAACTCTAAAATTCTTATGAGAACCATAAAACCCCCTAAAAATCCCTAAAATCCCTAAAAACCCTAAACACCTGTAAAATAACTAAAAATACTTAAAACCACTAAATTCCCTAAGAAACTCATAAAACAATATAACCCCCCCCCCATAAAACACAATAAAATCCTAAAAAATTCTAAAAATCATATAAACCCTAAAAACCATAGAAGAGACTAAATACTCTCAAAAACAATAAAGGCCCATGAAACCCTAAAAACAATAAAAATCTTAAAAAGGCATAAAAATCCACAAAAACATATAAAATCCTAAAACCGTGAAAAATACATGAATGACTCAAAAACCCCTAAAAACGCCGAAAAACCCAAAAAAACAACTAAAAACTCTAAAAACTATTAAAACCCCAGAAATATTAAAAACATATAAAAACTTTAAAACCCTAAAAAAACATTAAAAACCCCCTAAAACCCTAAATACCCTAAAACCCAAAAACCCAAAAACCCATAAAAAGCTAAACACCCCTAAAACAAATCAAAAACCAAAAAACCCACCAAAAACATTAAAAATCATAAAAATCCCTTAAACCATACAAACATGAAAACACTTAAACCCACATAAGAACCAAAAAACCACTTATAATGTTAAAAATAATATGGAAACAACATACGATGATAAAAACCCACTAAAAACTATAAAAAATCATTCACACCGAAAAAATATTAAAAAATCTAAAAAGAATTAAAACTCCAAAAAACTGGAAAAAAAAACTGAAAAACCCATAAGACCCTATAACCCAGAAAGAACACAATAACCCTAAAAACCCTTGAAACCCCCAAAACACCTATATAATATAAAATTTATAAATATCCCTAAAATATCCATGAAAAATATAAAAAACACTAAAAACCATAAAAATTCTTAAAAACCATTAAATCAACAAAAAAATTCTAAAAATCCTTAACAACCCACAAAAACACTAAAAAAACATTAAAAACTCTAAAAACCAATAAAATCCCTAAAAATTAAAAAACGCCTAAAAACATGAAAAAATATTGAAGAATTAAAACACAAAATACAACTTAAAAACCAAGAAAACACCAAAAAACCCAAAAAACCCTAAAATACCATGAAAACCACTCAAAATACATAAAATCACTAAAACCAAAAAAAATAAAAATGTTAAAAAATACCTAGAAATCCCTAAAAAAAATTCCCAGAAAAACATGATAAACAAAAATGAATACAAAAAGATAATAAAACCAAAAAAACCAAAAAAACCGTAGAAACAACTTAATTCTCTAAAAATACTCAAAACACATAATAATTTTAAAAAACATCAAAACACTAAAAAAACTTAAAAAACCGTAAAAACCAAAAATGATCCTTAAACTATTTAAAACCCCTAAAAAAATAAAACCCCCAAACCACCTATAAACCACCCAAAATCCTTGAAAACCATAAAAAATCCTAAATAACAAAAAACTATTCAAAAGAAACCATAAATCCCTAAAAAATTAAAAATATTAAAAACCCCAAAAAACTATAAAACCCCTGATAACCATAAAACCCCAAACACCCCATAAAAACCCAAAAAAAAAACTAAAACGCTAAAACCCCATAAAACAAATAAAAATATTATAAACTATAATAAACCTTTAATCCTATAAAAAATCCAAAAACTGCCATAAATCATCAAAAACACTAAAAGCCCAAAAAACCTTAAAAACATTAAAAACCATGAAAAACCCACAAAATCAATAAAAACCCTAAAAACCATCGAAAATAAACTAAATAATCCCTAAAAATCTATAAAAAGTAAAAAAACACTAAAAACCATGAAAACCCCAAAAAACCATAAAAACATAAAAATTCCCCTTAAACCCTAAAAAACTAAAAAAAATAAAAAAACCCCTTTAGATACTTAAAAATGATACAAAAATCTAATAAACCTTAAAAACACTAAAAAACTCAAAAAACTGCTAAAACCCAAAAAGATTCTAATAACCCAAAAGACCCCTAAAAACCCTGAGAAAAACCCTGAAAACCCATAAAAACCCAAAAAATCACTAATACCCCTAAACAACCTAAAAACAAAAACATCCTAAAAATCCCAAAAAAATCACTAAAAGTTGAAAAACCCCTAAAAAATGAAAAACCCCTAAATGTCCTAAAAATGTTTAAAAACATTAATTAATGTAAAAAACATAAAGAACTAAAAAAACATCACAACCCAAGAATACCATAAAAAACAATAAAACCTCTAAAACCTAAAAAAACCAAAAAATTACTCAAAACTCTAAAACCCTAGAAACCATAAAAAACGTAAAAATATCTAAAAATACCTTAAAACATAAAAAACCATGAAAACAACTAAAAACCCTTGAAAGATATAAAAAAAATTATAAATAAAAAAAACTAAAACCAAAAGACTATAAAAACCCTTAAAACCCCTAAAATGTTAAAAAACTCAATAAACCATTAAAACCTTAAAAACAGAAAAACATCAAAAACACAAAAAATACACTAAAACCCCCCAAAAAAACCCTATAAACCCTAATACCCCCTAAAAACTCTAAAACCCTCAAAATACCTAACAAACACAAAACCCTAAATACTATAAATTTCTAAAAATCCTTAAAAAAACCCTAAAAATGTAAAAAACTGTAAAAACCATAAAAACATATGAAAATCATAAAAACTCCTAAAACCTTAAACACCCCTAAAAACACTAAAAACAACAAACAAATATAAAAACCCCTAAAACCCTTAAAAATGATATAAAAATGTATAAAAATCTGAAGACGCGTAAAAAACCAAAAAAAACTCTAAAACCCAAAATGACCCTAAAACCATAAAAATCCCTATAAATTGTAAAAATGAAAAAAAATGATTAAAATCCTATAAAATCCCTAAAACCCTAAAAATTATAAAAACCGCAAAATCCCTAAAAACTGTAAAAAATTCTCATAAACCAATAAGACACTAAAACCCATAAAAACCCTAAAAACTACTAAAATTCAAAAAATCCTTAAAATCCATAAAATCATTAAAAACTATAAGAAACCGTTAAACCCAAAAATCCCAAAAAACCCCAAATAGACAAAAAATACCATAGATACATTGAAAACCCCTAAAAACCCTGAAAACCGTTAACATACATAAAACACCTAAAAACCCCTAATAACCATTACAATTTTAAAAAATATCAAAAAATCCCTGAAAATGAAAAACCCCTAGAACCTATGAATACCCATGATACCCTATAAAACCCAAAAAAAACACAAGAAACATAAATATAAATAATAACCCAATAAATCACTAAAAATACAATGAATATTAAAAATTTAAAAAATGTTAAAATTTATAAAAAAACTATAAAAACCATTAAAAACTCAAATAAATTATAAAAACACAAAAAGAACATAAAAACATGAATACCCATAAAATATAGAAAGAACCATGACAATCCATAAAAAATCTAGAAACCCTAAAAACCTTTACACCCCCCTAATCCCCTTAAAAACATATAAAATTCAAAAACCACATAAAAACCAAAATTCCACAAAAAAATCTAAAAAACATTAGTCCCATAAAAACATAAAAAACACTATTAAATCTTAAAAACATTTAAAAATAAAAAAACATAAAAACACAAAAGACCCTAAAACCCCTAAAATACATTGTAAACATAACAAACCTTGAAAACCCATAATAACCTTCCAAATCACTAAAAATAATACAAAACCCTAAAACCATAAAAATCCTATAAAATCCCTAAAAATTTTTAAAAATGTAAAATGATTTAAAAACCACGAAAAACCCTAGAAAACCATTAAAACCCATAAAAACTTAAATAATATAAAAACCCATTAAGACCATAAAAACCACAAAAAACTATGAAACCTTTTAAACCCCAAAAAAACAAAAAACAAACATAAAAAACCATTAAACCCCCAAAAACACTAAAAAACCAAAAAAGACCCTAAAAACCTAAAAAATACAAAAAACCTGAATAAACTGATAGCCCTCAATATCCCTTAAAACTAAAAAACACTAAAATCCATAAAAATCCTAAAAAACCATAAAACCCAAAAAAATTAAAAACCCCTAAGAACTTTGAAAACCCTGAAAAGCATAAAAACATAAAAAAAACTAAGACCAAATAAAATCCCAATAAAATCACTAAAAACTATAAAAACCTTTTATACCAAAAAATAATTAAATCTATAACAAACCCTAAAACCCAAAAAAACTCAAAAAAACAACCAAACAATCCAAAAAAGAACCCAAAGACCCTAAAAGCCCCTAAATCCATAAACAACCTTGCAAAACCCCCTAAATACCCTCAATATCTCACTAAATCTATGAAAACCCTCAAAACCTAAAAAACATAATATTCCTAAAAAGAACTAAAAATAAAAAAAATTATAAAAAACCATAAAATTCCCTAAAAACATACCCCCCCCAAACCTTAAAAAACATATAATCCTAAAACCTACTAAAAAATGTAGAAACCCTGAAAACCTTAAAATTGATAAAAACTCTAAAAAACCATATAACACTAAAAATCATAAAATCCCTAAAAATTGAAACCGCCCCTAATACCCTGGAAAAAACATAAAAATCATTAATCCTTGAATAAATAGAAAACTAATAATATCCATAGGTACCCTAAAAACACTAAAAACCTTAAATTTCACTAAAAACCAAAAAAAACCCAAAGATTACTAAATACTATAACACCAATTTATACTATGAAAATTGTTAAAACCCTAAAAACCTATAAAAATAAAAAATATTTGAAAAAATTCTAAAATCAAAAAAGAGCCATAAACGATCTAGAAATTTTAGAAAAACCCTGAAACCCATAAAATACTTAAAAAACTAAACCCCCTAAAAACTATAAAAATCCCAAAAATTTTCTGAAAAACCAAGAAAACATTAAAAACATTAAAAACCGTGAAGAACCCCTTGGAAAAATAAAAAACCACATAAAACCATAAAAATTATAAAAAAACATAATAATCATAAAAACCCACTAAACCCGAAAACCCCTAAAACCTTAAAAAATAATAAAATCCCATAAAATCCCTGAAATCCTGAAAAAATCCCAAAACTATAAAACATGTATTGAGTGATAAAATCCAAAAAAAATAAAAAAATCATAAATTCTATGAACAAGAGTCGGTGGAGTCGGATGTTTGCTCTAGTTATGGTGCTGATGGGGATACTTATAGGGATGTAGAATTTCATTTCTAATTCATGTCTCAATATTTTTGTCTTTTGTGTCATTTGGACTTTGGTGTCTGGGGGGTTTAAATATTTTTTTGTTTGTGTCGTTCGACCCCACACCCTTGTTGACTTTTCTTTTCTTTTATAAATTTTGAGGGGTCAGGAATAGACTAGCCCCACACCACCCATTCCCTAAATACCTTGAAAACCATAAAACCCATAAATTCACTAATACATATATACAATAAAACCCTTAAAAACCATAAAAATGTTAAAGAACTCTAAAAAACCTTAAAAAACAAAAAAAAAAACTTTAAAAAACCAGGAAACCAAAAAGGCCAAAAAACCCTAAAACACGTAATTACCCTAAAAACATTTAAAAATCCAAAAAAGACTCAAGATACCTAGAAACCGAACGAATCCAATAAAACCATAAAATCATAAATATTTCAGAAAAAACACTGAAAACTTATAAAACACTAAAAAACCTATGAAAATAATCAAAATCCAAAAACCCTATAAAAACCATAAATCCCACTTAAATCAATAAAATCCCTTTAAATCCTTAAAAATTTCGAAAAACATTAAAAATATTTCATAACCATAAAAATCTAAAGAAAACCCAAAAAACCCCAAAATACCCACAAAACCCCTAAAAACCAGTAAAAATCTTAAAAAACCCCTTAAAACACATAAACCCATCAAAATAAAAAATAACCCAAATAACCATAAAAATACTAAAATTTGTAAAAATCTTTAATTACAAAGAAAACCCTAAAAGCATTGAAACCCCCTTAAAAACCATAAAGCCATCAAAACCCTTAAAATACCCATAAAACCCTAAAAATCACTAAAATATCTATAAAACCTTAAAACCCCTAAAAATTATTAAAAATCTAATAACCATAAAACCATTGAAAATTAAAAAAACCATAATATCCTATGAAACAATAAAACCAATAAAAACCCAAAAAAACCAAAAATATCATAACACCCAAAAAATCCATAAAAATAATAAAAACACGAAAAACTATAAAAAAATATAAAAAATTTCTAAAAACATTAGAAAAATTAAAAAACAATTAAAACCCTAAAACCCCATGAATACCATAAAAACCCCTAAAAACCTTAAAAACCTTTACAAACATATAAAATCCCTAAAATACTAAAAACACTAAAAACTATACAAACTTCTAAATATGTTAAAAAAACTCTAAAAAACATTAAATCACTAAAACATCAAAAAACCCTTGAAAACATAAAAGACCATAAAAACCATGAAAACCCTAATACAATAAAAAACCCTGAAAAACCTGGAGAAACCCCTCAGTATTACTAAAACTCCCAAACACCTAAAAATCACAAGCATCCTAAAAAATCTCTTAAAATCCCTAAAAACACCAAAAAACCCAAAAACCCAAGAACCCCATAAAAACCCTAATAACATTAAAAACACTAAAACACCCTAAAAACCATAAAACCACTAAAAACCATAAAAAACCTAAAACCCCTAAAATCCCCCAAAATTCCAAAGACCCTAAAAACATTTTAAACCATAAAAATCACTAAAAATCCATAAAAATGTTAAGAAACCTAAAAAACCTAAAATAATACATAAAACCATAAGACCCCTAATAGCATAAAAAACCAAAATATCCAAAATATCCTTAGTAACCCACTAAAAACTCAAAGAAACCTTTAAACCCCTAAAAATTTACCAAACAATTAAAAACCTTTAAAACTCTAAAAAACTCAAAAAATCCATAAAAAAAGAACCTAAAAAACATGGAAAACCTGAATACAAAAAAACCCGTAACACCCCTCAAACAACCAAAATCTAAAAAAACAATAAAACCCTAAATATGTAAAAATACAAGAAATAAGATAAAAATCTTTAAAAACATAAATAACCCTAAAAACCTAGAAAACCCCATTAAAACCATAAAACCATAAATACTGTAAAAGCCTTAAAAACCCATAAAACCCTAAGACCCACTAAAAAAATCTAAAAATCATTAAAACACTAAAAAATATTTAAATCCCAAAAACTAAAAAAACCCTAAAACCAAAAAAACCAAAAAAACACTAAAATCCATAAAAACCCTAATAACCAAAAAAACTAAAACCCTAAAAACCCTAAAATCATTAAAAACCCCAAAAAAATCCCGGAAAACATAAAAACCCCTGGAAATTATAAAATCCCCCCAAAATTTTAAAAAAAATTACACCCATTAAAACCCTACAACCACTAAAAAAATCTAAAAACCCTTTAAAACAATAAAAAGTTATAAATGCAAAAAACCCAAAAAAATAAAAAAACAAAAAAAACAAGAAATTATAATAGAAATCTGAAAACCCAGAAAAACCAGAAAACCCTAAAAACCCTTAGATGAATAAAAATACTTAAAACCATAAAAAAACCCTAAAACCCATAAATAACCCCAGAGAGACTAAAAATTCCTAAAAAAACCCTAAAACCCCCTTGAAAACAATAAAACCACTATAAACCTAAATTAACCCTAAAAATCCCTAAAAACCCAAAAATACCACGAAAACTCCTAAAATCATTTTAAACGTATCAAATGATAAAAAACTCTAAAAACCCTAAAAAACCATAAAAACGATACATAAAATATAGAAACCCAAAAAGACAAAAAAACACAAAAAGCCCTAAAAACCATTAAAAATCCAAAAAACCGTGAAAACAATCAAAGTCTATAAAACCTATAAAACCCAAGAACCCATAAAAATCATTACAATGCCCTAAAATTCGTGATAATGTAAAAAAACCAAAAAACCCAACACCCACTAAAAACCATAAAAACCATAAAACATTAAAAACCCAAAACTCCTTAAAAATCTAAAAACCACTATAAACATTAAAATACCTTTAAACCCTTAAAATGGTAAAAACTCTAAAAACCATAAAAACGTTAAAAATATCTAAAAATTATAAAAAACATAAATAAGTAAAAAAAATACACATTCTCAAATAGACACTAAAAATCCTAAAAACCCAAAAAACACAAAAAACCATGGAAACCCTAAAATCACAAAAAACACCTAAAAACTAAAAAACTAAAAACCATAAAAATCCTACAAAAGACAGAAATACTTGAAAATATAAAAACAAGAAAACCTGAAAAACCCCTAAATCCCATAAATACCTCAACAATCCTTTAAAAACACTAGAACCCCATAAAAACCCAAAAAACACACTAAAATTCTAAAACAACTACAATCCGATAAAAATTTTAAAAGTGTATTAAAAATGAAAAAACTTATAAAAACTTTTAAATACCCTCAAAACACAAAAAAAATAAAAATTTTAAAAAACCTAAAACCACTAAAAATCTTTGAAAATACTTAAAAACAATAAAAATCCCTAAACACTCTAAATACCAAAAAAATCAAAAAAAATCCCAAAAATGTAAAACCCTAAAAAACCCTAAAGTCCCTCATAAAACCATAAAACCATAAAACCTTAAAAACTATAAAAACCCTTAAAACCCTAAAATAAAACATAATTCTTTAAAAACCCCTAAAACATTTAAAAACTCTGAAAACCATTGAAAAACTCCAAACTAAAATAAAACCATAAAACTCAAAAATACCCCAAACACCAGAAAACCCTTAAAATTCATAAATACCCTTGAAACCCCATGAAAAATGTGAAAATAATGTAATCCCCTGAAAAACCAAAAAACCAATATAAATCCTAAAAGGCCCAAAAAATCCCAAAAAATGTAAAACCCTAAAACCCCTAAAAACTTCTGAAGCCATAGAACCCCTAAAAATCATAAAAACCCATAAAAACATATCAAAAATCTGAAACCACAAAAAACACTAAAAACCCATTAAACTCATAAATATGATAAAAAACACTAAAAACCATAAAATCCAAAAAAATCAACCCCCCCCTAAAAAAATATTTCAACCATAGAAACCCTAAAAAACCCTGAAAACCTGAATAATTTCGCAAAATCCCAAAAGACACTAAAAATCCTAAACATTATAAAATTTCTAAAAGCCCTAAAAGACTCTAAAAATATAAAAAAACCTCAAAATTCTAATAACCCCCTGAAAAAAACCACCCAAAACAACTAGAAAACTATTAAAACCATTTCAACACCTAAAAACCATTAACACCACTAAGGCCACAAAACACCCTAAAAACAACTAAAAACTCTAAAACCCTTTAAATGTAAAAATCTCTAACAAACCTTAAAAATACTAAAAAAATAAAAAATACCCTAAATTTTTAAAAAACATTTGATCTAATAAAATCCCTAAACCCCTAAAAACCATGAATACCCTTAAAACTATAAAAATAAATGAAAACCCTATAAACCATAAAAATCCTATAAAATCCAAAAAATACCAGAAAAAGTAAAAAAACCAGGAAAACCTCTAAAAATAATAAATCCCCTAAAACCATAAAAACCATAAAACCCTATAAAATCACTAGATACCCACAATAAACCCTTAAAACCCTAAATCTAATAAAACCATCAAAAAAATCTAAAAAAAATTTACCCCCTAAAAACTAAAAAAACCCAAATATCCAAAAAGGCATAATAAAACATCTAAGAACCTAAAAACACTAAACCCCCTACAAAACCCCAAAAAATATAAAAATTCATATAATACCATAACCCAAATAATCCATTAAAATTATAAAATATCACTAAAACGCTCTGAAAACATAAAACCCCAAAACCCTAAAGACCATAAGAGTCCACAAAAACCCTAAAACTTATAAAAATCATAAAATACAATAAAAGATCTAAAATCATTAAAACCCTAATAAACATTAAAAAAATATAAAACCATATAAACCATGAAAAATCCAAAGATAAAAAAACACTAAATGAACCTAAAAACCTAGATACTTACAAAAATTATTAAAAAATGAAAATCCAAAAAACCCTTAAACACCCTAATACCCCTAAAAACCATAAAACTAAAAAAAACTTCCCATAAATCCACAAATATGCATAAAATTTTAAAAAAAATCAGCAAACCCTAAAAAACCCCTAAAAATAAAAAAAATTCCCCTTAAAACATTAAAACACAAAAAACTCATTAAAAACCAAAAAGCATTAAAAACTATAAAATCCCATTAAACCCATAAAAGGATAAAAAACTATAAAAACCTTAAAATCTCAAAAAACTAAATCAAACCATTAGAACCCAGAAAGACCATAAAAACCATGAAAACCCCCCAAACCCCCAAGAAAACCATACACAACTCTAAAACTCTCTTATTTCCCAAAAATGTTAAAAATGATAAAAAAAACATAGAAACACTTAAAAATCGTTAAAAACATAAGAACCCATAAAATACCAAAAAACCCATAGAAAACCATATAGACCCATAAAACCATAAGAAACCCTAAAATCCATAAGACCCTAAAACCCAATAAAAAACTCTAAAAGCCCTTAAATGCACTAAAAACGTGAAGAAAGTCTAAAAAACAATTAAACCACTATAAATCAAAAAGAAACCTAAAACCCCAAGAAAAATAAAAACCCTAAAAACCCCTGAAAACCCAAAAATCCATAAAAATGATAAAACCCTAAAAATCCCTAAAAACCATCAAAACGCATAAAAATACAATATAACCGAAAACATATATGACAAGCTAAAATACACAACAAACACTGAAAAATCATTGAAAATGATAAAAACCCATAATACCATAAAAACCTAAAAACTGATTTAAACCCTACCCAACCACTAAAAATTGTAAACCCCATTTAAGCCCCCAAAAAAGTAAAAAACTCTAAAAATCATTAAAACAATTAAAAAAAGAAAAAAATTAATTTCTTAAAACCCCTAAAAACATTAAAAACCACTAAAATAGACCAAAATCCATAAAACTCACAAAATACCCTAAAACCATTTAAATCTTAAAAAGGACATAAAAATCATTGAAAAAAAAAGAAACCCTAAAAACCCTAAAATGTATATGAAAACCATAAAAATCCCAAAAAACCTTAAAATGTTTTAAACCCATAAAAACCCTAAAACCTTTAAAAATTTTAAAACACTAAAAATCCCTAAAATGTTAAAATAATATAAAAACCTAAAAACCCAAAAAAGACTCAAAACCCCACCTATGAAACCCAAAATTAACCTAAAACCATTAAAACCATAAATAACTAAAAAATACTGAAAACACCTAAACCACTCAAAATTTCTAAAACCCCAAAATACACTAAAAACCATAAAAATTCAAAAAAAACCACCAAATCCTTAAAAATTAGAAAACCCTAAAAATCCAAAAGGACCCTAGAAAACCATAAAAAACACCAAATAATATAAAAACCCTAAAACCCCTAAAAAGTAAAAAATATCTCAAAACCCATAAATGCATAAAAACTCCAAAAAACCTAAAACCCAAAAGACCCATAAAACCATTGAAAACTGTAAATTCTCAAAAACCCATTAAATATCCTAAAAACCCACAACATACATAAAACCCCAAAGAATAATAAAAATCGTAAAAAATCCATTAAAATATCTGAAAAATTAAAAACCATAAAACCCCGAAAAACTCCAATAAACCATAAAACCCTTTAACACTTTAAAAATCCTAAACCCCCAAAAAACCTAAATACCATAAAAAACAAAAAAAATCCCTTAAAACTCGTAAAACTGATAAAAAACTCTAAAAACCATAAAAATCCTATTAAAAAAATTATAAAACACCCCAAAACATTAAAATTCTCTTAAAACACTAAAAAACATTAAAAACCCTAGAAACCCTAAAAACCCAAAAAAATTCTAAAACCCTCAAAATCTATAAAAACATAAACACCATAAAAATAACTAAAAATATAAAAAACAAAAAAAATCCTTAAAACTCTTAAAAAACATAAAACCCATAAAAACATAAAAACCCTAAAAAAATATAAAACCACTAAAAACTCTTAAAACCATTAAAACCCAAAAACATTAAAAAATATAAAAAAACCTAAAACCCTAAAATAATAAATATACCTTAAAAACCAAAAAGACCACAAATCCCTAAAAACCATAAAACCTATAAAAATCATTGAAAAACTATAAACCTTCTAAATCCTTAAAAAACTAAAATAACCCAAAACTGACAAAAGTTTTAAAAAAATCCCAAGATATTCCTAAAAACATAAAAACCATAAAACCCCAACAATACTTAAAAAATTATAAAAACCCATAAAAATCATAAAAACGAAAAAACAATCTTAAAACAAATAAAACAACAAAAATAGTAAAACTACTAAAAAACCATCAAAACCATGAAAAATATAAAAACCCATAAAACCCCAAAAGATCCTAAAAACATTGAAAAACCATAAAACCACAAAATACCAAAAAAAACTCCGAAAACCCCCTCAAAATCACAAATACCCCTAAAAACCTGAAAATAACAGAAACCCTAAAATCCCAAAAAATAACTAAAAACATATAAACTCCAAAAAAACTCTGAAAACCCCCAGAAAACCATTCAAAATCATAAAAACCTTAAAAATCCTAGAAGCCCATGAAAACATAAAAACTAATAAAACACTTAAAACTTTTAAAATCCAAGAAAAACATTAAAAAATTCTAAAAAAATCCACCCCTCCCCAAATATTGAAAAATCCAATAAACCCTAATAATCCAACATAATCCTAAAAACCCTATAAATCCTACAAATTTAAAAAACTGAATAATAAATAAAAACGTAAAAAAACCAAAAATCCCTAAAAAAATACCTAAATACCATAAAACCCTATAAAAACTCAAAAACACTAGAAAACATAAAACACAGAAAATTCACAGAAAGCCCTGAAAACTCCTAAAAACCTAAAAACCATGAAAATCACTAAATCCCCTTAAAATCCCTAAAACCCCTAAAAACCCATATATCCATAAAAATATTAAAAAATCAATAAATGTCACTAAAAAAATAAAAAAACCCCTGAAACCCATGAGACCCATGAAAACCATAAAAATCCATAAAACCTTATAAAAACCATATAAACCCATAAAATCCTAAATCCCCTAAATCCACAAAAAACCACTAAAACATTAAAAATCAATGAAACCCCTTAAAATCATGAAAACCTTAAAATCTAAAAATACAAAAAACCAAAAAAAACTATAAAAACCCTAAAACCCGTTAAAAACACTGAAAACTTCTAAATCCCCTCAAAATCCTGAAAACCCATAAAACACTAAAAACAATAATAAAAATTATAAGGTCTTAAAAATCTTGGAAATCATAAAAATTCGTAAATAACTAAAAACATATAAAACCCAAAAAACATTAAAAAATCTAATAACCCAAAAAACTCCAAAACAAAATAAAAACTCTAAAAACCCCTATAAACAATTAAAAATGTTAAAAACCAATAAAAACACTAAAAACCCTAAAAAATAATATAACCCCTAAAATACCAATAGAGCCTAAAATCCCTAAAACATGAAAATCCCAACAAACATGAAAACCCATAAAAACACTCCAAGTCATTAATCACCATAAAAATAATAAAACCACTAGTACCCAAAAAAATCCCTTTAAGTCATTGAAAGCATAAAAACCCATAAAAAACTAAAAATACCCCTGAAAACCCTAAAACCCCCTAAAATCATAAAAAACCCTAAAAACCCATAAAAACAAAATAAGTAACTAAAAACATAAAAACATTAAAAATACCTTAAAGTTAATAAAACCCTAAAAATATCAACAAAACCCATAAAACCCTAAAGTACCCTAAAATACCTAAATCCAAATAATCCATAGAAAACTATGAAAAACCATAAAATCCATCAAAATTTCTATGACACTAAAAACCCCTAAAAACTAAAAAATACTGGAAACTCAGTAAAAACCCTTAATATCCAAAAACCCCATAAAAAGTATTGATGATCATATAAACCTTCAAAACCTATAAAACTCCTAAAGCCCGAAAAAAATACTAAAAACCCATAAAACCCATAAAAATTTTAAATAACTATAAATAACCAGAAAACAAATAAGAAAATAAAAAACCCCTAGAACTCATAAAAACCATAAAACACAAAACCCCCTAAAACTCAAAAAACACTCAAAATCCCAAAAAAACCAAAAAAACCCTAAAATCTATAACACCCCTCAAAATTCCCTAGAAATCCATGAACATGTAAAAAACTAATAAAATTGAAATCCCCTTAAAAAACCACTAAAACACTAAAAACATTTAAATGTTGATAAAAATCTTAAAACCTCTAAAAACTCAAAAAACTATTAAAAACTCAAAAATGTTAAAAAATAAAAGAACCTTAAAAACATAAAAAAACTAAAAAACCTTAAAAACCCAAACCACCAATAAAACCCATAATGCCACTAAAATCCTTTAAAAATCCTAATACCGCCAAAACCCCTATAACCCTAAAAACCATAAATACCATAAAAATCCAAAATAATCCGAAAAAATCCATGAAGACATAAAAAACATTAAAATCATAAAAAACCTTAAAAAGTTTATAAATCTTAAAAACCATAAACCCCTAAAAAACTAAAAACACCTAAAGTCAATAAAAACTATAAAACCTCTAAAAAATATAAAAACCCTTGAACCCCCTAAAATGTAAAAAAATAAAAAAACCTTAATAACACAAAAAAACAAAAAAACCCTTAAAAACCTAAAACACAAAAAAATCCAAAAGGAACTAAGCCTTGAAAAATCCAAAAAACCTCAAAACCCTTAAAACTCTAAAAACCTAAAAACCGTAAAATCCAAAAAATTGGATAAAATCATTGAAAACATAAAAACCCCTTGAAAACTGTAAAAAAACCTTAAAACCCCTAAAAACATAAAATCCCCATAAAAACCCTAAAAACCACTGAAAATATAAAAACCCTTAATACCCATAAAAAAGTTAAAAACTCTAAAAAATCTAAAACAGTAAAAAACAAAAAAACCCTAATATTCTAAAAAGGACCATTAAAACCATAAAAATACTAAAACCCCTAAAATCACTAAAACCCCATTAAAAAAATAATGATCTATAAAAACCAAAAATACCTTAAAAAGAAAAAAAATCCCAAAAATGCATAAACATCTAGAAAAATGTAAAAAACCTAAAAACTCTAAAAACCCATGAAAATAATAAAAAAACCATGAAAACATTTAGAACCCCTAAAAATCAATTAAACACCAAAAATGCAATAAAAATTCTAGAAAACCTCAAAAAACCTAAAAATGTTAAAAAAAACTCTAAAAAACATAAAACCCTAAAAACCACAAAAACCCCTGAAAACAAAAAAGACGTTAGAAACCTTGAAAACCCAATAAACCCACCAAACCCCTAAAAACCCATAAAATCCATGAAAAACATTAAATCCATAAAATTCATAAAAATCCACAAAATCCCTAAAAATCCCTGAAAATCATAAACCCAAAGAACCCATAAAAAACATAAAAACTCAAAAAAATCCTAAAAACCACTAAAAAAATAAAAACCCTTGAAATCCATAAAAACGCTATAAACCCCAAATACCTATAAAAATAAATGGACTTTAAAAACCATAAAATACCATCATAACCCTAAAAATCCAAAAAACCATAAAAACCTCAGGGTAACCCCCTATACTAACAAAATCACTAAAAGCACCCAAATACCTTAAAATCTATAAATATCCTAAAAAACCTCAAAATTAATGAAAATGTGAAGAAAATTAAAATCATTGAAAAACCCTTAAAAACCATAAAAACATTAAAAAACACTAATGTCCATGAAAACCCTAAAAGAACTAAAAACACTAAAAACTCATAAATCCCAGGAACAAGTTTAAAAACTCTAAAAACTCAAAAACCCCTTAAAAAGCCTAAAAAATAAAAAATCCCTAAAAACACATAAGAACATAAAGCCCATAAAAACCACTTAAAATCCAAAAACACCTTAAAACCCCCTAAAACACTCAAATTCAATCAAAAACCTCAAAACACTAAAAATCATAAAAATACAAAAAATTTCAAAAAATCTTAAAAACCTAAAAAACTGTTAAAACACTGAAGACCATGAAAATACTTAAAAACCCATAAAAATTAAAAAAACATAATACCCCATAAAACCAAAACAAATTAATAAAAATTCTGAAAACACTTAAAATCACTAAAAACATTTTAAAACTAAATTATTCCTTAAAATCCAAATAAAATTTAAAAAACCATAAAACCCTAAAAATACACACAAAACCTAAAAACTCTAAAAACCCAAAAAAACATTTAAAGACACTAAGACCCTTAAAATAGTTCAAAACCTTGAAAACCTCATAAAAAACATAAAACCACTAAAATCTTTAAAACACTAAATACCCTTTAAACCCTAAAACCACTAAAAACTCAAAGTCCCTTAAAACCCTTAAAAGTGTAAGAAACAATAAAACCCCATAAGAACTGTAAAAACTCAAAAAACCATAACAACCCAAAAAAATCCAATAATCTCTAAAAACAAATAAAAACCCTAAAACCAATAAAAAATTGTATAATCCATTAAATTCATAAAAAATCTCTAAAAATACATGAAAACATAAAAAACAGAAAAAATCCTGAAAACACCTTGAAAAAAATAAAACCCCTAAAAACATAAAAATAACTCTAAAACCCCATAAATTCCATAAAATCAATAAAAAACTATAAAAACCTTAAACAACTAAAAACTCAAAAAACCCCTAAAAACCCAAAAAGAGCTTAAAAATACTAAAAAACCTGAAAACCCTTAAAACCCTTAAAAAATATAAAACCCCTAACAATCATTAAAAACCATAAAAACCCAAAACACCATAAAAATCTTTAAAAAGCCCAAAAAATCCCTGAAAATAATACAAATAGTTAAAACCCTTAAAACCACATAAAATCACAAAAAAAAACATCAAAAATCCTAAAAATCATAAAAACAAAAAAACCCCACAAAAAATATTAAAACCTTTAATCCCCCAAAACTGTAATAAACTCTACAAAGACATAAAATACCCCAAAAAACTCAAAAAATCCAAAAAACCAAATAGACTTTAAAACCAAAAAAACCCATAAAATATTGAAAACCCTCAAAAAACAGTCAAAATCCAAGAAAACCATAAAACCCAAAAAATAGAAAAAATCATAGAAAATCCCTAAAAATGCACGAAAATGTAAAAAACTCTAAAACCCTTGAAAAATATAAAATCCTCTATAACCCATAAAAAACCCTAAAATCCGAAAAAACCACTAAAAACTCTAAAACCCTTAAAACCTCTAAAAACATTTAAAGACTATAAAAATTCATAAAAAATCTAAAAGATTAAAAAAACCAAAAATCCTAAAAGACACTAAAACCACTAAAAATACATAAAAAGCCTGAAAAATTCTAAAAACCCTCAAAATACTTAAAATCCCAAAAACAGATAAAAATCATAAAAGAGACATAAAAATCCCTTAAAATATTAAAAAATCAAAAAACCATAATAAAACCTAGAAAAAAATAAATCCCATTAAAAACATAAAATCCTTAAACTACATAAAACCATAAGAACCACGAAAAACTCTTAAAATCCATAAACCCTTAAAAATTCTGAAAAACACTTAAATATCTTAAAAACTCTGAAATTAACACAAAAATACCCTATAAACCAAAAAATACCTTAACACCAAGAAAAACCTTAAGACTATAAAAACCATGAGAGCCTTTAAAAACCTCAAATTCCATGAAACCCAAAAAACCCCAAAAAACTGAATGAAAATCCTAAAAATTCTCTAAAAACCTTCAAAATGTAAAAACCCCTAAAACCCTTGAAACCCCCTGAAAACAATAAAACCCCTAAATTATTAAAAATTCATAAATACTCAAAAAAACCACAAACACCCACTAAAAACTCTAAAAACTATGAAAAACCCTAAAAACCTCCAAAACCATGAAAACCCTTAAAACCTTGAACAAACTAAAATCTTTAAAAATAACAAAGAACCTTAAGAAACCCTAAAGATACCAAAAAAATGTAAAAACCCTAAAAACTCTAAAATTCTTATGAGAACCATAAAACCCCCTAAAAATCCCTAAAATCCCTAAAAACCCTAAACACCTGTAAAATAACTAAAAATACTTAAAACCACTAAATTCCCTAAGAAACTCATAAAACAATATAACCCCCCCCCCCCCATAAAACACAATAAAATCCTAAAAAATTCTAAAAATCATATAAACCCTAAAAACCATAGAAGAGACTAAATACTCTCAAAAACAATAAAGGCCCATGAAACCCTAAAAACAATAAAAATCTTAAAAAGGCATAAAAATCCACAAAAACATATAAAATCCTAAAACCGTGAAAAATACATGAATGACTCAAAAACCCCTAAAAACGCCGAAAAACCCAAAAAAACAACTAAAAACTCTAAAAACTATTAAAACCCCAGAAATATTAAAAACATATAAAAACATTAAAACCCTAAAAAAACATTAAAAACCCCCTAAAACCCTAAATACCCTAAAACCCAAAAACCCAAAAACCCATAAAAAACTAAACACCCCTAAAACAAATCAAAAACCAAAAAACCCACCTAAAACATTACAAATCATAAAAATCCCTTAAACCATACAAACATGAAAACACTTAAACCCACATAAGAACCAAAAAACCACTCATAATGTTAAAAATAATATGGAAACAACATACGATGATAAAAACCCACTAAAAACTATAAAAAATCATTCACACCGAAAAAATATTAAAAAATCTAAAAAGAATTAAAACTCCAAAAAACTGGAAAAAAAAACTGAAAAACCCACAAGACCCTATAACCCAGAAAGAACACAATAACCCTAAAAACCCTTGAAACCCCCAAAACACCTATATAATATAAAATTTATAAATATCCCTAAAATATCCATGAAAAATATAAAAAACACTAAAAACCATAAAAATCCTTAAAAACCATTAAATCAACAAAAAAAATTCTAAAAATCCATAACAACCCACAAAAACACTAAAAAACCATTAAAAACTCTAAAAACCAATAAAATCCCTAAAAATTAAAAAACGCCTAAAAACATGAAAAAATATTGAAGAATTAAAACACAAAATACAACTTAAAAACCAAGAAAACACCAAAAAACCCAAAAAACCCTAAAATACCATGAAAAACACTCAAACCACTCAAAATACATAAAATCACTAAAACCAAAAAAAATAAAAATGTTAAAAAATACCTAGAAATCCCTAAAAAAAATTCCCAGAAAAACATGATAAACAAAAATGAATACAAAAAGATAATAAAACCAAAAAAACCAAAAAAACCGTAGTAACAACTTAATTCTCTAAAAATACTCAAAACACATAATAATTTTAAAAAACATCAAAACACTAAAAAAACTTAAAAAACCGTAAAAACCAAAAATGATCCTTAAACTATTTAAAACCCCTAAAAAAATAAAACCCCCAAACCACCTATAAACCACCCAAAATCCTTGAAAACCATAAAAAATCCTAAATAACAAAAAACTATTCAAAAGAAACCATAAATCCCTAAAAAAGTAAAAATATTAAAAACCCCAAAAAACTATAAAACCCCTGATAACCATAAAACCCCAAACAACCCATAAAAACCCAAAAAAAAAACTAAAACGCTAAAACCCCATAAAACAAATAAAAATATTATAAACTATAATAAACCTTTAATCCTATAAAAAATCCAAAAACTGCCATAAATCATCAAAAACACTAAAAGCCCAAAAAACCTTAAAAACATTAAAAACCATGAAAAACCCACAAAATCCATAAAAACCCTAAAAACCATCGAAAATAAACTAAATAATCCCTAAAAATCTATAAAAAGTAAAAAAACACTAAAAACCATGAAAACCCCAAAAAACCATAAAAACATAAAAATTCCCCTTAAACCCTAAAAAACTAAAAAAAATAAAAAAAACCCTTTAGATACTTAAAAATGATACAAAAATCTAATAAACCTTAAAAACACTAAAAAACTCAAAAAAACTGCTAAAACCCAAAAACATTCTAATAACCCAAAAGACCCCTAAAACCCTGAGAAAAACCCTGAAAACCCATAAAAACCCAAAAAATCACTAATACCCCTAAACAACCTAAAAACAAAAACATCCTAAAAATCCCAAAAAAATCACTAAAAGTTGAAAAACCCCTAAAAAATGAAAAACCCCTAAATGTCCTAAAAATGTTTAAAAACATTAATTAATGTAAAAAACATAAAGAACTAAAAAAACATCACAACCCAAGAATACCATAAAAAACAATAAAACCTCTAAAACCTAAAAAAACCAAAAAATTACTCAAAACTCTAAAACCCTAGAAACCATAAAAATCGTAAAAATATCTAAAAATACCTTAAAACATAAAAAACCATGATAACAACTAAAAACCCTTGAAAGCTATAAAAAAAATTTATAAATAAAAAAAACTAAAACCAAAAGACTATAAAAACCCTTAAAACCCCTAAAATGTTAAAAAACTCAATAAACCATTAAAACCTTAAAAACAGAAAAACATCAAAAACACAAAAAATACACTAAAACCCCCAAAAAAAACCCTATAAACCCTAATACCCCCTAAAAACTCTAAAACCCTCAAAATACCTAACAAACACAAAACCCTAAATACTATCAATTTCTAAAAATCCTTAAAAAACCCTAAAAATGTAAAAAACTGTAAAAACCATAAAAACATATGAAAATCATAAAAACTCCTAAAACCTTAAACACCCCTAAAAACACTAAAAACAACAAACAAATATAAAAACCCCTAAAACCCTTAAAAATGATATAAAAATGTATAAAAATCTGAAGACCCGTAAAAAACCAAAAAAAAAACTCTAAAACCCAAAATGACCCTAAAACCATAAAAATCCCTATAAATTGTAAAAATGAAAAAAATGATTAAAATCCTATAAAATCCCTAAAACCCTAAAAATTATAAAAACCGCAAAATCCCTAAAAACTGTAAAAAATTCTCATAAACCAATAAGACACTAAAACCCATAAAAACCCTAAAAACTACTAAAATTCAAAAAATCCTTAAAATCCATAAAATCATTAAAAACTATAAGAAACCGTTAAACCCAAAAAGCCCAAAAAACCCCAAATAGACAAAAAATACCATAGATACATTGAAAACCCCTAAAACCCCTGAAAACCGTTAACATACATAAAACACCTAAAAACCCCTAATAACCATTACAATTTTAAAAAATATCAAAAAATCCCTGAAAATGAAAAACCCCTAGAACCTATGAATACCCATGATACCCTATAAAACCCAAAAAAACACAAGAAACATAAATATAAATAATAACCCAATAAATCACTAAAAATACAATGAATATTAAAAATTTAAAAAATGTTAAAATTTATAAAAAAACTATAAAAACCATTAAAAACTCAAATAAATTATAAAAACACAAAAAGAACATAAAAACATGAATACCCATAAAATATAGAAAGAACCATGACAATCCATAAAAAATCTAGAAACCCTAAAAACCTTTACACCCCCCTAATCCCCTTAAAAACATATAAAATTCAAAAACCACATAAAAACCAAAATTCCACAAAAAAATCTAAAAAACATTAGTCCCATAAAAACATAAAAAACACTATTAAATCTTAAAAACATTTAAAAATAAAAAAACATAAAAACACAAAAGACCCTAAAACCCCTAAAATACATTGTAAACATAACAAACCTTGAAAACCCATAATAACCTTCCAAATCACTAAAAATAATACAAAACCCTAAAACCATAAAAATCCTATAAAATCCCTAAAATTTTTTAAAAATGTAAAATGATTTAAAAACCACGAAAAACCCTAGAAAACCATTAAAACCCATAAAAACTTAAATAATATAAAAACCCATTAAGACCATAAAAAACCACAAAAAACTATGAAACCTTTTAAACCCCAAAAAAACAAAAAACAAACATAAAAAACCATTAAACCCCCAAAAACACTAAAAAACCAAAAAAGACCCTAAAAACCTAAAAAATACAAAAAACCTGAATAAACTGATAGCCCTCAATATCCCTTAAAACTAAAAAACACTAAAATCCATAAAAATCCTAAAAAACCATAAAACCCAAAAAAAGTAAAAACCCCTAAGAACTTTGAAAACCCTGAAAAGCATAAAAACATAAAAAAAACTAAGACCAAATAAAATCCCAATAAAATCACTAAAAACTATAAAAACCTTTTATACCAAAAAATAATTAAATCTATAACAAACCCTAAAACCCAAAAAAACTCAAAAAAACAACCAAACAATCCAAAAAAGAACCCAAAGACCCTAAAAGCCCCTAAATCCATAAACAACCTTGCAAAACCCCCTAAATACCCTCAATATCTCATTAAATCTATGAAAACCCTAAAAACCTAAAAAACATAATATTCCTAAAAAGAACTAAAAATAAACAAAATTATAAAAAACCATAAAATTCCCTAAAAACATACCCCCCCCCCCCAAACCTTAAAAAACATATAATCCTAAAACCTACTAAAAAATGTAGAAACCCTGAAAACCTGAAAATTGATAAAAACTCTAAAAAACCATATAACACTAAAAATCATAAAATCCCTAAAAATTGAAACCGCCCCTAATACCCTGGAAAAAACATAAAAATCATTAATCCTTGAATAAATAGAAAACTAATAATATCCATAGGTACCCTAAAAACACTAAAAACCTTAAATTTCACTAAAAACCAAAAAAAACCCAAAGATTACTAAATACTATAACACCAATTTATACTATGAAAATTGTTAAAACCCTAAAAACCTATAAAAATAAAAAATATTTGAAAAAATTATAAAATCAAAAAAGAGCCATAAACGATCTAGAAATTTTAGAAAAACCCTGAAACCCATAAAATACTTAAAAAAACTAAACCCCCTAAAAACTATAAAAATACCAAAAATTTTCTGAAAAACCAAGAAAACATTAAAAACATTAAAAACCGTGAAGAACCCCTTGGAAAAATAAAAAACCACATAAAACCATAAAAATTATAAAAACACATAATAATCATAAAAAACCCACTAAAAAAACTAAAAACCCATAAAACCCCTAAAAACAATAAAAACCACCAAAAAACCATAAATCCCAAAAAACTCAACAAAACCACATTCATCTAAGAAGAACCTAAAAACCCAAAAAACCCTTAAAAATACAAAACTCGACAATGTACCTAAATATCCTAAAAATCCATAAAACCATAAAAATCCTCAAAAATCCATAAAAATCCAATGAAATGTAAAAAAGCATAAAAAACTAGAAGAATCTAAAAGCCACAAAAAAATTTAAATCCCCTTAAAAGATAACTTTTTTAAAAAAAACTCTAAAAACATTAAAACCCATAAAAAATAAAAAAACCATAAAACCAAAAATGATCATAAAACCCCGAAAATCATAAAAAACCCTAAACAACATTGAAAACCCCTAAACCCATCCAAATTCATAAAACCCTCTAAAACACTAAATATAAAAAAAATTAAAAATCCTAAAAAATCACTGAAAATGATAAAAACCCAAAAACCATTAAGAACCCACTAAAAACATTAAAATCCCTCAAAACACCTAAAAAGGTAAAAAAATATAACCCCTTCAAAAATTTTAAAAAAAAATAAAGAAACCCTAAAACCCCAAAAGACCCAAAAACCCTTGAATACCCCTAAAAATCCTAAAAAGTCTGAAAGCCACTAAATACCCTCAAAATCCGTAAAAACATAAAAACCAATAAAAACATACATAATCCTAAAAATTCCCAAATAATCCCTCAAAACCTAAAAAACCCATAAAAACACTTGAAAACATTAAAAACCGAAAAAACATTAAAAAAATAAAAACCCATAAAAACCATAAAAACCCATTAAAACTCTAAAAACCCATAAATCCTTTAAAAATGTTAAAAAACTCTAAATTCTTTAAAAATAAAAAAATCCAAAATGACCTTAAAAACTATGATAAAACACAGAAACCCTGAGAAACCCTAAATCTCTAGAAATTCCCTAGAAAAACAAAAAACCATAAAATCTTAACAAATCCCAAAAAATATATGAAAAACACTGTAATATCCTAATAACCTAGAAAAATAGATAAAAACCATAAAACCCCAAAAAAACATTTAAATCCAAAAAAATATATTTAAAAACCCTAAAAACAGACTAAAAACTCTAAAACCCATTTAAACCCCTAAAAACATTAAAAACAAAAAACCCATTAAAACCCCTAAAAAAATAAAAAAAATCAACAACCTAAAAGACCCTAAAATCCTAAAAAACCAAAAACAGAAAAAAAACCAGAAAACCCATAAAACCAATAAAAATTCATAATATCCTAAAAAAACCAAAAAATATAAAATATAAAAAATCCTTGAATATCCCTAAAAATTAAAGATACAAGAAAAAACATAAAAACCCCCTAAACACCCTAAAACACCTCAAAAACGTAAAATCACTAAAAACCCCCCTAAAAATTCTAAAAACAATTAAAACCTGAAAAAACCTAAATAGACTCTAAAAACCCTGAAACCCCCTTAAAAATAAAAAACACTAGAAACCCAAAAATATTCTAAAAGCCTCAAAAACTCAAAAACACTAAAAACCCAAAAACCATCAAAAACCTAAAATACCCAAAAAAACCCAAAGAACCATAAAGATCATAAAAATACCTAAAAAACATGAAGTCCTAAAAAACCTGAAAACCCTAAAAACCTCAAAAAACCCTAAAACCCCAAAATACATCAAAAAAACTCAATAAAATAAATATTTCCACAAAAAACAATAAAACCCCTTAAAAATTATAAAAAAGTAGAAAAAGCACTAAAAACATTAAAATAAAAAAAACACAAAACCCTAAATGGACCCTAAAACCCCCCAGAAGACCCTAAAAAACTAGAAATCACTAAAAACTCTAAAAGGTGATAAAAATCCTAAAAATGATAAAAATAATAAAATCCTAAAAAACTCTAAAAATACCTAAAAAAATCTTTTAAAATTAATGAAACCTAACCCCCCCTAATACCCCATAAAAACAATGAATAGCCCTAAAATCCCATAAAAACACTTAAAACCATTTAAAACATTAAAGAAATTATAAAACCCCATTAAAACCCAAAAATATAAATAGATCCTAAAAACCCAAAAAACCACCAAAACCCCGAAAACCCTTAAAAACCAAAAGCCCTCAAAATTCCTAAAAAACTAAAAGCACTAAAACACATAAAAGTCCAAAAAATCCTAAAAATCCCTAAAAACCTAAGAAAACCCTAAAAACTAAGAATTATTGAAAACAATAACAACCCCGAATAATTAAAAAACCCCTAAAAACGCATCATAACCTTAAAAATCAATAAAAACTATAAAAACATTTAATCTTCTGAAAATGTTAAATTCATTAAAAACCTATAAACTCTAAAAAACTCAAAAAAACCCTAAAAACACAAAAAACCCTAAAAACCCAAAAAAACTCATAAAATCCCAAACACCCCCCAAAACCACTATAAACATTAATATTTATAAAACCCTAAAATCCATAGAAATAATAAATATCCCTTAAATCAGTAAAAATCGTAGAAAACATAAAAAATCATAAATACCCTGAACAAACCCAGAAACTCATAAAAACTCCAAAATACCTTAAAACCCCATAAAAACTCTATAAACTAATAAAAACAAAAAAAAACTCTTTAAACCCTTAAAAACATTAAAAAACTCTAAAAAACAAAAAACCACTAAAAATATTAGAAAAACCTAAAAATCAAAAGACCTTAACCCTTGAAAACTGTAAAACCCCTCAAAATACCCCCAAACACTAAAAGCCCTAAAAATGATTAAAATGGAAAAAAATCACTAAAAATTACAGAAAACATAAGAAACCCTAAAACCCATGAAAACCCCCTAATACCATGAAAACTCCTAAAACCCATAAAAACTAAAAACTCATAAAAACCCAAAAAACCCTTAAAACACTAAAAAACCTTTGGAACCCTAAAACGATTTAAAAACTCTTCAAATCATCAAAACCCCTAAAAACACTAAATAGATCCTTAAAACCATGAAAAAATAAAAAACATAAAAATCCCTAAAAGACATAGAAACCATAAATATTCTAAAAAATATCTAAAAACCATTGAAACTGTAAAAATCCCTAAAAACATAAAAAACCCCCAAAAACCATAAAACCCCTAAAAACATTAAAGAAACCCTAAAACCCCATAAAATCCCAAAATAACAACTAAAAACACTAAAACCCTTAAAACCCTAGAAAAAATATATAAAAACATTAAAACCCATTAAAATATACAAAACCACTAAAAACAAAAATGGACTTAAAAGCATGAAAATCATTAAAACCATAATAAAATAAAAAAACATAAAACCTTAAAAATAACTAAAACCCATAAAAACCCATAAAAATCCTAAAAAATCCCGAAAAATCTATTAAAAAATAATAAAAAACATAGAAACCAAAAAAACACCTTGAAAAAAATAAGACCCCCTAATGTCCTTAGAATGACCAAAAAACCCTAAAATTTTCTAAAAACTCTAAAACCCCTAAAAATGTTAGAAAATTCTAAAACCCTTAAAACCCCTAATAAACTCAAAAAACCCTTAAAACCCAAAAATATCCTAAAAACCGTCAAAATCCTAAAAAACATGAAAATTGCTAGAAACCATCAAAATCCTTAAAACCCTAAAAACCCAAAAAGCCATATGATTCCTAAAAGATCCATAAAAATCCATGAAAATGTAAAAAACACCAAGAATACCTGAAAATACTTAAAAACCATAAAACCCTTATTAAAAAAACCTAAAACCCCATAAAAACCCTAAAATCCCACTAAATTCTATAAAAAACTTTAAAACTCCTAAAACAATAAAAACACTAAAAAAATTTAAATCCCTAAAAAAATTTAAAAAAAACATACAAACCCAAAACAAAATAAATAACCTAAAAACCAATAAACACCTTGAAAACACCTAAAAACTGAAAAAATCCTAAAAACAATAAAAACATTAAAAAATCATAAAAATATTTACAAACATAAAATCTCTTATAACCCTAAAAGCCACTAAAAATCATAAAACACAAAAAACCATAAAAACCCTAAAACTTATAAAAACCATAAAAACCACAAGAAAATATAAAACCCCTTAAAACCCATAAAACCCATAAAACCCTTAAACCTCTCAAAACCCACAAAAACAATAAAATCCATAATAACCATATAAATCCTTAAAAGCCTAAAAATATCTGAGAACATAAGAAAAATTAAATCCCTAGAAAGAACCCAAACCCAAAAATCCCTAAAAACATTAAAGAAACATAAAAACCCAGAAAACCAAAAAAACCACTAAAGACTCTAAAAACCCAAAACCCCTAAAAACATTAAAAAATCTAAAATACCATAAAACCACTAAAAACTAAAAAACATAAAGAAAATAAAATACCCTAAAATCCTTACAAATCCCTACAAATCCTAAAAAACATGAAAACCCAAAAAACACTGAAAATAATAAAAATACTTAGAAATCCCTGAAAACATAAAAAAAATTAAAAACCTGAAAACCCCTAAAATCCATAAACAACTAAAAACCATAAAAACCCTCACAACACATAAAAACAAAAAACACACTAAAACAATTAAAATGATAAAATACTCTAAAAACATTTAAAACCCTAAAAACATAAAAAATAGTAAAAACTAAAAAGACATGAAAACCCTGAAAAATATTAAAAAGAATAAGAACCCAAAATAGAAAAAACCATTTATGTCCCAAGAAACAATAAAATCACAAAAAGTCACTAAAAATCATTGGAAACATAAAAAACTCTAAAACCCTTGAAAAAACCCTGAAATCTAAAAAGCCCCTAATAATATTAGAAAACCTAAAACCCCATTAAAACTATAAAAAAATACTAAAAACTTTATAAACCCTTAAAAGGCCAAAATATTAAAAAATACTATAAAAATAATAAAACCCTAAAAACAAAAAAAACCCAAAACCCCAAAACAAAATAGAAACCCTTAGCATCTAAAAAACTATGAAAATCCCTAAAAACACGTAATACTAGTAAAAATCCTACAAAATCCAAAAACAAATTACCAAAAATATAAAAAACCCTAAAAATAATAACACCAAAAAACCCCTAAGAACCTTAAAACACACAAAATCTATAAAAACTCTGAAACCACATTAAAAATCCAAAACCCCATAAAAACTATAAAAATTTTAAAACCTCTAAAAATCATGCAAACTCTATAAAATATAGAAAACCATGCAAACCCTCTAACCCCAAAAAAATCAAAAAACCATAGAATATTCTAAAAAATCCCTAAAATTCGCTAAAAACCTAAAAACCCCTAAAAACCCTAAAACTCCAATAAAAACAATGAAAACCCCTAAATTCCTTAAAAACACTAAAAACCCATGAAAACCCTAAAACCCCAATAAAAAAAATATAAAACCCCTTAAAACCCATTAAAAAGTTAAAAACTATGAAAACACATAAAACCCCTCAAAACTAAAAAAACCCTAAAACCACAAAAGACCCTAAAAACCCTAAAACCCTAAAATCTATTAAAACCCATAAAACCCTTAAAATTCCCTAAAAACCCTAAATCATTTAAAACCACATGAAAACCATAAAGTTCACTAAAAACATAAAATACCCTTAAAATCTAAAAAACCCTACAACCACTAAAAACTCTAAAAACCCTTAATACCCATAATAATGTTGAAAAAGGCCGAAAACATTTAAAAACAATGAAGAATTCAAAAAACACCAAAACACCCAAAAAGGCACTAAAAACATGAAAAACCTAAAAATCATAAAAATTAAAATCCTCTAACCCCCCCCCCCCCCCCAAATCCCTAAAAACTATAAATATCCTAAAAAATACCTACAAATCAATGTAAACGTAAAAAACCAAAAAATCCTAAAACCCCCTGAAAATCATAAAACTCCAAAAAATATAAAACCCCCCAAAACCATAAAACCCACAAAAATCTATAAAACACCTTAAAATCCCAACATACACAAAAAATTCTTAAAACCCCTCAAAATCCCTAAAAACCTAAACACCTTAAAAATCATAAACATCCTAAAAAATCCCTGAAAACATATAAAACCTGGGAAACCCTATAAACCCAATGAAACCCCTAAAACACCTAAAAGCCTTAAAAACCCAAAAACCCATAAAAACACAACAACCCACTGAAAATAATAAAATCCCTTTAAACCCCTAAGAGATTTAAAAAACATCAAAACCCCATAAAAATCTAAAACACTCAAAAAACTCGTAAAAACCCACAAAGACCCTAATTTTTTGAAAACCCTACATGCCCTAAAAAACCAAGACAACCCCTGAAAACCCCTCAAAATCCTTAAAAACCCATATGACATTAAAAACTATAAAAATATAAAAATCCCTAAAAAAATCTTAAAATATAAAAGTCTCTAAAACCCCTGATAAACCCTTGAAACCTTCAAAAAAACCCTTAAAACCTTAAAACCCATCAAAACCATAAAACCCCTAAAAACAACAAAAAACTCTAGAAACCCTTAAACCCCTTAAATTACTAAAATCACTAAAAACACTACAAACCCTAAAAAACAGAAAACAACACTAAAACCCCAAAAGTCCATAAAAACCATCGAAGCCCATAAAACCCTAAAACATGAAAATACCTAAAACACATCAACATCCCTAAAAACTCTAAAACCCCTAAAAACCAAAAAAATCCTAAATATCCATAAAAATACCCAAAAACATAAAAATCCTGATAATACATCAGTAACCCCTACAAACCATAAAACCCACTAAAAATAATAAAATCATTAAAAACCCAAAAAACACCTTAAAACCGACTAAAAACCATTAAACCCCTAAAAAATTAAAAAAAATATAAAAACCCTAAACACCCTAAAAACTAAAAAACCCAAAAAACCTCAAAAACATTCAATATCTTAAAAAACCAAAAAAACCTCTCAAAACCCTCAAAATAACTAAAAACCCTTAAAATCCATATTAACCATAAAAATATGAAAAAGCTTAAAATCCATTAAAATTTAAAAAACATTAAAATCCTTGAAAATTCTATGAATACCATAAAGACCCTAAAACCCATAAAAATACAAAAAACTACTATATACTCTAAAAACCCGTTAAACCCTTCAAAATGTTAAAAAATTTAAAATTCATTAAAACCCAAAAACTCAAATAAAAACTAACAACCCAAAAAAACAAAAAAACCTAGAAGACCCTAAAAACCCAAAAAAATACTAAGGATACATTAAAATTTTGGAATCTATAAAACCCCCTAAATACCCTAAAAATTTACGAAAAGCATGAATCCTAAAAATACCATAGAAAACCTTATAAATAATATTTTCTTAAAAAACCAATAAAAACACTAAAAATAATCAAAACCCATAAAATGTTAAAAATGTTTAAAAAATCTAAATAATATAATAACCTTAAAAAATGATGAAAATAAATACCCAAATGACTATAAAACCCCAAAAATGTCAAGAAACCCCTAAAACACCCATAAAAACTATAAAACCCTAAAAATCCCTAAAAATACCCAAAAAAATAAAATACATTAAAATCTCTAAAAGTCCATAAAAATTAAAAAAAATCGTAAAAATATGAAAAACCCTTGAAAATTATAAAATCCCCAAAAAATCATAAAAACCTATAATTAGATAAAAACCCTACTAACCACTAAAAAAAATCTAAAAACCCTTAAAACCCCTAAAAACATTAATAAACTCTAAATCCCCTACAAATCAACAAAATATAAAAACCAAAAATATAAAACCCTAAAAACCCATGATACCCCTAAAATCATAAACAAACCTAAAACCATTAAAACCCCTAAAAACATTAAAAACCCATAAAACATAAAAACCAACTAAAAACTCTATAAACAATTAAATCCCTAAAAACATTAAATAACTCAAAAAAACATAAATACATTAAATAACTAAAAAACACATGAAAAAAGACCCCAAAACCGCTAAAACATGAAACCCATGAAAAACACTCAAAACCCCTAAACCCCTAGATACCATAAATACAATAAAAAATCCTAAAAATTCATAAACATCCTTGAATTCATAAAAATCTATAAAAACCATGAAAAACCCATAAAACCCATACAAAACCTTAAAATATAAATACACCCAAAACACATAAAAACCATTAACCACTAAAAACCCTGAAGACCCTTAAACCCCTTAAAATGTTTAAAAGTTCTAAAAACCTTTAAACTACTAAAAACTCTAAAAAACATAAAACCCCAAAAGACCATAAAACCATAAATTCCCCAAAAACCCTAAAACCCCCTCAAACACCCTAAATTCCTCAAAATCACAAAAATACATAAAAACATAAAAATGATAAAATTCTTAAAAATGCCCTAAAATACATGAAATTGTAAAAAACCCTAAAATCCTAGAAAACCCCCCAAAACCATAAAAACCTTAAAAGTCCCTAAAACACCATAAAAAACTAAAAAATACCAAAAACAATACAAACTATAAAACTCATTAAAACAACGAAAAACATTAAAAAACTACAAAAAAAATTAAAATACACAAAAACTCAATAAAACCCCTAAAAACACAAAAAAAAACCATAAAACCATAAAACCACTATAATCCCTGGAAACCCTGGAAGTCTCCTAAAAATGTAAACACCTTAAACACACTACAACCCAAAATAACATTAAAAACCTATAAAAAAATCTAAAACCCCTTAAACCCCTATAAACATTAAGAAACTCTAAAAACCCATGAAAACCATAGAAAAATAAAAAAAACTCTGAAACCCCCAAAAACTAATATCCCTTAAAACCGTAAAAATTATAAAAAAATCCTTGATAACCACTAGATTCCATAAAAATCCTTAAAAACACAAAATCCCCCTAAGAACATAAAAATCATTAAAAATACCTAAAAATTACTGAAAATGTAAAATACTCTAAAACACTAAACACCCCATGAAAATATTAAAACCCCTAAAAACAATTAAAAACCCTAAAACCCCATAAAAACTATAAAATTCACTAAAAATATATAAAATGTTAAACCCCCCCCCCCCCAAACATTAAAAATCCCAAAAACTCATCAATCCCTAAAAAATATATAAAAACCATGAAACCACAGAAAAATCCTAAAAACCCTAAAAACCTAAAAAACCTAAAAAACCAAAATAACCTAAAAATCCCTAAATCCCCCTAAAACCCTAAATATTATTAAAAACCCTAAAATCCCTAAAAACCATAAAAATCCTAAAATCAATAAAAATCATTAAAAATGTGAAAAAACTCCAAGACCCCTAAAAACCCATTGAAAACCATAAAAACCCTTAAATCATTCAAATATCCTATAACCCCATAAAACACCAAAAAATAACAAAAAAGCCTTAAATAATTAAAAAATCTAATTTTTTTAAAACAAATAAACTAAAAAAACCTTAAAACCCAAAAGACCCTCAAATCTCTATAAACCTTAAACCCTAAAAATATTGAAAACCCATAAAACCAAAAAAATCACTAAAAACCATAAAACCCTTAAAAACCATAAAAATTATAAAATTCATAAAAAATTATTAAATTAAAAAAAACACAAAAAGAGCCTAAAACCATTGATAATCATAAAAGACCCTAAAACCCATAAAACACCCTAAAATCTATAAAAAAAAATGAAAACCACTAAAAACACTAAAAACCAGTAAAAGACCATATAAATATTTTGAATTTTTAAAAACCCTAAAAACATAAAAACAGCTAAAAAACAAAAAAAAACAAGAACACCGTCAAAATCCCAAAAAAAAAATGCAAAATACATAAAAACCAAAAACCCCAAAAAATTTAAGAAAAATTAAAACCCCTAAACCCCTAAAAATAAAAAAAACACTAAAAACCCATTAAACCCCTAACACCTCAAAAAACACTAAAAACATAAAAAAAATGCAGAGAAACATTGAAAACCCATAAACCCCTAAAACCCATGAAAAAAATTCTAAATGCCCTCAAAATCCCTAAAATCCATTACAATTATAAGAGGCACAAAAATTCGATGAAAACCTAAAAACCCTAAAACCATGAATAACATAAGAACCATTAGAACCTTAACAAACTAGTTAAACCCATAAAAACTCTAAATACCACTAAAAACCCTTAATACCCTGAAAAACATCAAAAACTCAAAAACCATAAAACCCTACAAAACTCAAAGAAAATATAAAAATCCAAAAGTCCTTGAAAACCATGAATGTCCCAAAAACTCCAAAAAATAACTTGAAATAAACCCCAAATATCCTCAAAATACCTAAAAACACCTAAAACCCTAAAAATCATAAAACTCCAAAAAAATCCCTGAAAACACAGAAAAAACCTAAAAATCCCTTGCAAACAATAAAAACACCTAATAACAATAAAAAACCCTAAACCCCTATAAAAATAAAAAAAACAACTTAAAACTCAAAAACCACTTAAAACCACAAAAAATCTTACAAATCTTTTGAAACACAAATCCCTTAAAAAATAAAAAAAACCCTAAAACCCCAGAGACCCTAAAAACCATGAAAACCCTTAAAAACATGAAAAAAAACAAAAAAAACACTCAAAACTCTCAAAATACCAAAAAACACGAAAACCCCATACAAATCATGAAAATACAAAAAAAAACTCAAAAAATCAATGTAAACTCAAAAAAAATAAAAACCTTAAAAAAACCCACCTAATTTCAATAAATCCCCCATTAATAATTAAAAACTATGAAATCGCATGAAATACCTAAAAACACTAAATCTCCAAAACCCTAAAACCCTTATTTTATAAAAAAATAAAAAAACCTAAAACCACATAAAAATTACCAAAAAATCAGAAAATCCATAAAACTCCAAAAACCCTAGGAACCCTGAAAACCCCTCCAAATAACTACAACCCTAAAACCCCTCAGAAATCTAAAAAACCATAAAATGTTAAAAACTCTAAAAACCCAGAAAACCAAAAATATCCCTAAGAACCATAACAAATAATAAAAACAATAAAAATCACTATAAACCATAAAAACCCTTAAAATCCCAAAAAATGTTTAAAAACCCAAAAAAACACATAAATAGTATAAAACTCAAAATAATGTTGAAAACCAAAAATTACCCTAAAACCAATGAAAACCCCTAAAAACCCAAAAAAACATCTGAACACCTTAAAAAAGTCAAAATCCTAAAAAACAATAAAAATCCTAAAAAATTTTAACAAACCTAAAAATTCTATGAAATTTTTAAAAAAATTCCATATATATCCTTGAAAATCAATAAAATTCTAAAAAACATTAAAAATTATAAAACCCTAAAATCCAACTTATAACTCTAAAAACCCTTAAAATCGTTGAAGATGATAAAAAATATTAAAAAAAATTAAATCCCCTAAAAAAATAAAAAAAACATCGAAAATGCCCAAAAGACCACAAAACCCTTGAAAACCTCTATAACCCTTCAAAAACCCAAAAAACATCAAAATAATTAAAATGATAAGAACCCTAAAAAAAGCATAAATAGCTCTGAAAATTCCTTGAAAATGTTATAAAACCCAAAAAATTAAAATTTGTAATAAAACAAAAAAACCTTTAAACCCCATAAAACCCCTAAAACCCCTAAACCACTATAAAATTTAGAAACTCTAAAAATACCTAAATCCCTTAAAAACCTCTAAAAAATGTAAAAACCAAAAAATAATAAAACACTAAAACCCTAAAAAAAACCATATTACACTATAAACCATAAGACCCAGAAAAAAACCTAAAAACCCCTAAATCCCTCAAAATCCCAAAAATTCTAAAAAACTCAAAAAAGCATTAGGATCCTAAACATTCCTAAAAAACCTCTAAGGAAGGATAAAACACTAAACACCCTTAAAACCCAATGAAAACCAAAAAATACCTATAAACCTTAAAAACCCTAGAACCCTTAAAGAACACAAAAACTCTAAGAAATAATAAAAATTATAATAACTTTAAACCCCTGAGAAATTTAATAAACTCTTAAAAAGCATAAACACTAAAAAACTAAAAATATCTCTAAAATACCAAAAAAAACATAAATACCCTAAAATAATAAAATCCCTAAAAACCATAAAAACCCTTAAACACCCATAAAATCTCAAAAAACCCTAAAAACATTAAACATCCTAAAAAAACTAAAACTTTGAGAGACATAGAAACCCCTAAAACCCCAAATAAAACCCTGAAAACAACAAAACTCCATAAAAAACAAAAAAACCCATAAAAACCCTAAAAACCATTCAAAATTTAAGATATCATATAATCCTATAAAACCCCAATATAAAACAAAACAATAAAAATCCTTACAATCCCTAAAAATATTAAAAAATCCAAAAAACTAAAAAATCAAAATAACTCAATACAAACCTAAAACCCCAAAAAGTCCTTGAAAACCATAAAACTCTTAAAAACATTGAAAGCCCTTTAAAGCCGTCAAAATAGCAAAAAACACTAAAGAATCCAAAAAACCATAAAAAAAGTAAATAACCCTAAAAATCCCTAAACATGTAAAATATAGTAAAATACCAAAAAACCACTTGAAAACCATGAAAAGAACCAAAAATATTAAAAACCACTAAAAGAAAATAAAAACCCTAAAAACACTAAAAACTATAAAAATGATTAAAACCACCAAAAATGATAAAAACATCTGAAAAAATTGAAATTGCTAAAATATCATAAATCCCTTAAAACCCAAAAAACCATAAAAACTCTAAAACCCCTAAAAAAATTAAAAACTCTCTAAATAAATAAAAAACATAAAAACAATATAAATACTAAAGAATCCATAAAAATCATTAATAGTGTAACAAACCATAAAACCCTAAAAATCTCTGAAACTCATAAGCATCCCAAAAAACCATAAAACCATACACATACTAAAAACTATAAAACCCTTTACAACCCCTAAAACATTACAAACTATGAAAAACATTAATATCCAAAAAAATACCATAAAATTACTTTATATTTTAAAAACCCTAAAAACCTAAAAACCCATAAAAACAATAAAACCCCCTAAAATGTTTAAAAACCTATAAAACCAAACTAAAAACTCTAAAACCCCTTAAAACCTCTTTGAATGTTAATAAAACTCTAAAAACATTAAAAACATTAAAAACCCCCCCAAAAGCTAAAAAACCAATAAAATCATTAAAACCCCAAAAAACCCTAGAAAACCCAAAAAACCCACAAAATCCCTAAAAACCTAATAACACTAAAAACCTTAAAATCAAAAAAACCCACAAAAATTCTGAAAATAAAATAATTCCCCAAAAGAATAAAAATCACATAAAACACCGAAAACCCTTAAAAATAGAAACTACTAAATACCATAAAATCCCAAAAACCATTAAAAATACTAAAATAACTTTAAACCCCTAAAACGTTAAAAAATAAAAACCCATTAAAACCATAAAAATCTCCAAAATGATACAAACGAAAAAACACCATATAAACACTGAAAACCCCTAAAAACACAAAAGTACCCTAAACACACTCAAAATAACTAAAAACCTTAATAAAAATGAAATTATTTAAAAATCATTAAAAATAACTGAAAACCTAAAAATACTGGAAACCCCTTGAAAACCATAAAACCACTAAAAGCCATAAAAACCCTAAAACAAATAAAAACCCAAAAAAACTCTAAAAACTATTTAACCACATAAAAATGTTAAAAAACTAAAAAATATTAAGCCCTTAAAATTTAAAAAAATACTAAAAAACCAAAAAACAAAAAACCCTAAAATCCTAGAAAACCATAAAACCCTCAAGAAACCAAAAACCCCCAAAAAACCCTAAACACCAAAAAAATCCAAAAAATATATTAAAATACTTGAAAATATAAAAACCACTAAAAACCTTGAAAAACCCCTAAATATCATAAAAACACCCCAAATATTTAAAAAGACTAATAATCCATAATAACCCCAAAGACCAACTAAAAACTAAAAAACATCCTAAAATAAAAAAAATAAAAATAAAATCCTTAAAACCCCTAAAACCCCTAAATAACCTTGAAAATCACTAAAAAGCATCAAAATCAGTAAAAAATCTTTAAATAATAAAATACCTAAATTTTTTTGAAAACATTAAAACCCTAAAAACCTTGAAAATCTCATAAAAATCATAAAATACCCTAAAACCATAAAACCCTAAAATTTAATTAAAATCCTAAAATTCCAAAAAAAACTACAAAAACCTTTAAAACATTCCAAACACTGAAAAACATGAAAATCCCTATAAACTAAAAAACACAAAATTACATAAAACCCCATAAAACACTAAAACCCCTAAAAACCTGAAAACCCCTAAAAACTCTAAAAATACAAAAAATCCCTAAAACCGATAGAGATAATAAAAAAGCAACAAAAATCTCTAAAAATATAAGAAACTGTAGAAATACCTAAATAATATAAAAACGATTAATCCCTAAAAATATAAAAAACTAAAAACCGTAAGAACCCTAAAAACAAAAAAAAACCCAAAACCCCTAAAAACCTAGAAAAACACAAAAACCATTGAAAACCCATAAAACATTAAAAATCATAAAAACCATAAAAATCCAAAACATATCATAAAAATACCTAAAAAATAAAACCCCCTCAATGATTTGGAACTCTGGAGAAAACCATAAAACTTCTAAAACCCATTGAAATAACTGAAAACTAATAAAAAACATAAAACGAAGAAAATTTTCAAAACATTTAAAATCCTTAAAATGCTAAAAAATATAAAAAACATTAAAAACCATAAAAACTAAAAAAAAACTAGAAACCCAAAAAAAACCCCAAAAAAAATACAAAAACCATAAAATCCCTTAAAACACTAAAACCCCTAAAACCATTTAAATACCTAAAAACCATAAAAATACTTAAAAACACTAAAAAACACTAAAACACATAAAAATCCCTAAATACCATGAAAATTAAAAAAACAATAAAAACCATTAATACCCCATTAAAACCATATAACCACCCTGTAAACCATAAAAACCCATAAAAATTAAACATACCTTAAAAACCACTAAAAACACTTAAAACACTTTGAACCCCTAAAATATTAAAAACCATAAAATCATTAAAAACACTAAATAACTCAACCCCCACCCCCCCCCCCCCCCCCAACAACCAAAAACTTCTTAAAACCACGGAAAACACCTAAAGACACTAAGAAACCTTGAAACCCCATAAAACCCATCAAAATACCCACAACCTATAGAACTCTAAATACCATAAAAATCGTAAAAAATACCTAAAATTTTCTAAAAACATTAAATGCCCTAAAAACCTAGAAAACCCAGGAATACCATAAAAATCTCTAAAAACCATAATAAAACATTAAACCCTATAAAACCCTTAAAAACACTGAAAAATCTAAAAACACTTAAAAACATCTAAAAACACTTAAAATCTCTAAAAACCTTACAAACTCTAAAAGATCATAAAACCCTAAAATCCCAAAAAACCTTAAAAACCCAAAACCCTAAAAATCTCTAAAAAAGAAAAAGAACCTAAAAATACCAAAAAATATCAAAATACTGTTGAAAATATAGAACCCTAAAAAACCCTAAAATCCCCACGAAAACCATAAAAACTGATAAAACCATAAAAATGGAAAACACCATGAAAATAAAAAGCCCCACTAAAACTATAAAAACCCCTAAAACCATAAAAACATTAAAAAACCTATAAAATTTAAAAACCCTAAAATACTCAAAAAAACTGCAAAACATAAAAAGACACAAAAAACCATGAAACCCCCCAAACCGCTCAAAATCCCAAAAAGAACATAAAAATACTGGAAACCCATAGAAATTTAAAAAACAACCTCTAAATGCCTAAATACATATCAGTATCTTAATACCATGAACCCCCCCTAAAATAACTAAAAAATAAACCCATTAAAATACCTAAAAACATTATAAATTATAAAAACCCTAAATACATAAAAGACAGTAAAAACCTAAATGACCCTAAAAACCTCGAAAAACCAAAATTTACTAAAACAAACTTGAAAATAATAATACCCCCACCCCCAATCCTTAAAAACCCTAAAACCCTAAAACTCATAAAAATAGAAAAAAATACATTAAAATGAAAAACGCGAAAACCCATGAAAACCCAGTAAAAATATAAAACCCATAAAAACATTAAAATACCCTAAAACACCAAAAAAAACTATTAAACCACACTAAAAATAGTATAAAACCTTTAAAAGCCAAGAAATATTATAAAATTCCAAAAAACCATTAAATCACTAAATAATTAAAAAAATACTAAAATCCCAAAAAACCCTAAAAACCTAAAACCCCAAAACCCATAATAGAACCATGAAAACATTGAGAAATACTCAAAAACCCAAAAATCCCTAAAATTCTTATGAATTCCCTAAAAATCTATTTAAGGATAAAAACCATTAAAATCCTAAAAACCCTAAAACACATAAAACCCATTAAAAATTAAAAAAACTATAAAACCCATAAATCACCACTAACTAATAAAATATCCTTTAAAACACCTAAAACGTAAAAAACTATACAAAACATTAAAATCCCAAAAAAACTCAAAATACTCCGTAAACTCAAAAATACCCCAAAACCATAAAAATTGTAAAAAAGTACTAAACCCCCTGAAAACCCCAAAATAGCCTCAAAATCCTAGGAAGTCCTAAAAACAATAAAAATACTAAAAACCCATAAAATCCATCAAAAGAATAGAAAACCATAAAATTTAGAAAATACCACATAAAACCAAAAAAACAATAAAAACTATAAAAATCTATAAAACCCCACTAAGAACCCTAGTGGCGATGGAGGTCCCGGCGGCCCCTCTTCCCCCGGGGGAGGGGCCTCAGAATCCTCCTCAGGGTTGCTGGCGTGCAGATCATTGGCCATCATATGTGGATGTGCCTCTCTTCCCCAACATCAAGGTTGCTCCGAAGGTTCCTGGCATCTGCCTTGGACAGCCAGTGGTTCCAGTCTCTCTTCAAGAGTTCTCTGATGCATCCTCTCTTTTCTCCAACGCATTGGTTGCAAGGTTCGTGCGACGGCGGCCTTCGATAGAGGTATTTGATAAATTTGTGAATGAAAATTGGGGTCTTACTCACCGGGTGGTTGTCGGGATCTTGGGTCCGCGTCAGTTCCTTCTCTACTTTCTGGATGAAGATGACCTAGCGCGGTCTTGGTCCAACGCTAGTAGGTCGATTCGCGGATTTCGTTTTCATCTGCTTCGCTGGACTTTTGAATTTCATATGAATCGCGACCCTTCTACCTCTGCGATTTGGATTCAACTTCATGGTTTACCTTTACCGTTCCAAAACCCAGCGTTGTTAAGTTCAATAGGGAATTCTATTGGTCGTCTCCTGTGCCTTGATCAGCGAACGACTACCTTGAGGAACCCGAGTGTTGCGAGGCTGTGTGTTGAACTGGAACTCTCCCGGCCCCCTCCTGAGATGGTGTGGGTTGTAATCGAGGGGGAATACAGGTATGCACAACCCATATACTATGAGTCCTGGATTGATTACTGCTCCTTCTTCCACAAACAGGGGCATGATCTTTATGTGTGTCGCAAGAAGGGAGTGCGTGAGTGTCCTGCTGCTACAAATCCAAATGTCCAGGCCATGACTGATGAGAAATCAACTGGCCATGTCAATGAAGCGTTGATACAGGATGATGCCCCCTTCACTAAGGTCTGTGATGTTCAGGAAAATGGGGGTGTTATGCGAGCTGTGAGGGAGGATTTGATAGGGCCCTCTGTTGCTGCTGTATTTGAACGGCTAAAGAATGACCTGAGTATTAGCTCTATGTCGGTTGCATCAAGGTCAATGGTGAAAGTGTGTGATGGTGTTGAGATGCAGGGTGACCAGGAAGCTGAATTGGACTCAATCAGGCTGCCCAACACCCAGAATGGATGTTGTGAGGCACCTATCTCTGTCCCATGTCCTCAAAGTATGGGTAGCGGACATGGGCACCCAGGGGGTGTTAAATCTGGACCAGATTTCTGCTCCATGAACCAATTTGCTGCACTGGATGGGGTGGAAGAACCTGATGACGGTCTAGGAGTGGGGGAAGCTGATCGGCTTGATCCACAGCAAGCAGATAATGGGACAAGCTTGCTGGGTGCAAAGCTGATGGAGGAGGAGACCTCCAACTTTGAAGCAGATCACATGAAGCCTGTGGAGGTTGCAATGGTTGAGGATGTGGAGTTTCAAGGTTTGAAGAATCAGTGTTTAACCCCTATCGACTTAAATCAAACTTCCTTGAGGGCTGGAACAGTGGAGTCAGGAAGGAATGATTGCTTCAAGGGATTGGGAGAAGCTCCTAAGAAGGGGGGAGATGTTTCCAATGGAGGGAGAGAAAATGAGAGGGAGGTGCTCAAAGCCTCTTATAGTGACATGGTTCGAGGAGAAAGGAAGGAAAACCTTGATAATGGGATTGAGAGTATGGGGGCAGGAACTGATCCAAAAAAGAAGAAGCTAAGAAAAGACTACTCCAACTTGCCGAGGACGGTGTCTACTAGGTCCTCTGCCAAGAATGGAAAAGGGAAAGAAGTAAACTCAAAGAAGGGACAGAATAAGGCAGTGATCAGGACATCTATGACTGAAAGAGAGTTATGTCTTAGGGAGCAATACCTCAACATGCTCAATCAATATGCTCCATCTGAGTGGGAGTCGGCGGATCCAGATGATTCGGAGGATGGAGATGTTGGAGATTTTGACACATTTTGACTGGCACTGTTGTTGGGGGTGTTTCATATCATTTCATTTTCTTTGTACTTTGTACGGATTTTTCTTTAATAGATTCTCATGGGACCAGGCATTAGGCCTGGGCCTGCATCTTTCTGGTATAAAACCCCACTAAAAAATCTAACAACCCAAAAATGTTAAAAAAATCTAAAAAGCTTAAAACAACATAAAACT
Organism: Viscum album; assembly: GCA_963277665.1. Lineage (NCBI taxonomy): Eukaryota > Viridiplantae > Streptophyta > Magnoliopsida > Santalales > Viscaceae > Viscum > Viscum album. Next base: position 1,321,407,264 of record OY728157.1, read on the forward strand.
CATGAACCCTAAAAATCCAAAAAACTATATATAAACCATAAAAACTGAAAAAACACTTAAAACCATTAAAACCCACTACAAACACTCAAAATCCCTAGAAATCCTAAGAACATAAAAATAATAGATATACTAAAAAATATGTAAAAATACCACAAAACATAAAAAAACCAAAAATCCCTTGAACAACTATTGAAAACCCTAAATCCCCTAAAAAATATAAAAATCCCTTAAACTCCAAAAAAACCCTAAATCCCAACCAAAATTCTAAAAATACATAAAACCATTTAAAACGTTCAAAAAAATTAAAACCCTTAAGAATTCTATAATGTTCAAACAAAACCATGAAAACTTAAAAAAATAAACCCAAACACCAGAAAACCTCTAAATATCCTAAAACCCTAAATAACCCAAAATCCCTCAAAATCCCTAAATCCCTAAAAGCTATAAAAATACTAAAAATCCATCAAAAATTAAAAAACCGTAAAATCCCTGAAAACACCTAGAAACCATAAAAACCATTAAAACCTCAAAAACCATTAAATTCCATAAAAACATTAAAAACCCACTAAAAATATGAAAATCCTTAAAACCCTAAAAACTAGAAAAAACCCCTTGGATAAACGAAATGGCCCTAAAAACCCTAAAAACCTCAAAAAGTGTAAAAAAACCATGAAAACTACCCAAAACCATAAAAAACCTATAAAATCTAGGAAAACAAAAAATCATAAATAATACCTTAAAGCCCTTGATGTCGGGGATGATGATGGTTGCTACTTGTGGTTGTGTGTTCTCTGTTTGGGTTTGTTTTGCTTATTTTATTTTTTGATTTTTCCTTTTCGTGTGGGTTGTAAGGGGTTTTTTGGGTGTGGGTATTTCGACCCCTCCCCTCCCTTGTCTTTTGTGTCTCTTTACTCATTATAATATATTTATGGGGGCCAAGAATAGCCCGACCCTCGCATCTTACTTGCCCTTGAAAACATAAAAACCATGAAAACACCTGAAAAACATAGTATTCCTAAAGAACATAAAAACCCATACAACCCCATTGAAAACCATAAAAATGGATTAAGCCCCAGAATACATTAAAAAACTTAAAAACCTTAAAACACTAAAAAAAAAAAGAAAACCTAAAACCCAAAAAGACCATAAAACCCCTAAAACACCTAAAAACCCTAAAAACCCATGAAAATTACTAAAATCCCTCAAAATACATAGAAACATAAAAAACCTAAAAACCGTAAAAATAAAAAAAGTACAAAAATCCTGAAAAACAAAAAAAAATACTAAAATCCATGAAAAAACCCTAAATGTCAAAATAACCCCATAAAACCTTAAAAACAATAAAACCCCTAAAACCCTAAAATCCAAAAAAAAATAGAAATCCCATTAAAACACTTAGAAATGTTAAAAAACTAAGAAACCATAAATCCCATAAAAACTCAAAAAATCTACTGAAATCTACAATGACCCTAAAGCCATAAAAACCATGAAAACCCCTAAAACTCTCAAAAACACTAAAAAACCCAAAACCCATAAAAAATTAAAAATCCTAAAAAATACCTAAAAATCCTTGAATTCATAAAAATTCTTAATAAACCTTGAAAATACCCAGAAAACTATAAAACCATAGACACACTAAAAACACAAAAAATTGATAAAAACCCACTAGAAACTCTAAAACCCATTAAAACCCCAAAAAATTTAAAAACTATAAAATCATTAAAAACTCTAGAAACTCAGTAAAAATCCTAAAAAAAATAATAAACAACCTAAAACCTCTAAATTCCATAAAAACACTAAAAACCCTAAAACCCTCAAAATACATAAAAATCCTAAAATTAACTAAAAAATAATTAAAAACCTATAAAATCACTAAATATCCCCCAAGACATAATAGCCCCAAAAAATCATGAAAGACCCTTGAAAACCATAAAACTCTAAAAAACCCATAAAAACCATAAAAACCCATAAGCCCCAAAATTTTCAATAAAACTTTAAAAACACTCTAAACACCTAAAAACATTAAATACTATAAAAACATTAAAAACCATAAAATACTCATAAAAACTACAAACCCCAAAACACCGTAGAATCCTTGAAAACCCCTAAAAACCCCAAAAACCATGAAAACCCAAAAACCCTAAAAATCCCTAAAAACCCGAAAAACATAAAAAATAAAAACCTAAGAAATCCCTAAAAATCAATGAAAATGTGAAAACCCTAAAAAATCCTAAAAACCACTGAAAACCATAAACCCCAAAAAAATATTAAAACCCCAAAAAAATACATAAAACCCCTAAAAATATTGAAAACCCCAAAACCCAAAAATTCCTTAGAAACCCTACTAACACATAAAACTAAAAAATCCTAAGAAATCCAAAAAATTTCTAAAAATATATAAAATCTTGAGAACCCATGAATTGATAAATGAACCCTAAAAACCATAAAAACCCTAAAACCCACTAAAAATATAACAACCCATTAATCACCAAAAAATGCTAAAAACTCTAAAAATATTTTAAATAACCTAAAAACAAAAAAAAACAAAAAAAAAAGACCCTAAAAACATTGAAAACCCCTAAAACCCAAAAAACACTAAAACCCCCTAAATCCATCGACATCCCTAGAGACCCAAAAAACCAAAAAAAACCAATTGCAACCCTAAAAATTCCTTAAAAAATCGTGAAAATGTAAGGAACCACTAAAATAAGGAAAAACCCTAAAAACCCTAAAAACCTTTAAAACCCTTGAAAACACTAAAAATCTATAAAAACCATAAGACCCACTAAAAACTCCAAAACCCCTTAACACCCCTACAAACATTAGGAAACTCTAAAAAATATATAAGGCATTAAAATACTCATAATAATACCACTAAAATCCAAAAGAACCTAAAATCCGTGAAAATACCTAAAAACACTAAAATGTTGAAGAATTATAAAAAATATCAAAATCCATAAAAGTCCTAAAAACCATAAAAATCATAAAGAATTTTCAAAAATCCCTAAAAACATTAAAAACCACAAAACAAAATAAAAACCCTAAAAATCACTACAACCTCTAAAAAACCATAAAATATCTAAATTTTTTTAAAAAAAATATAAAAACCCTAGAAACTCAAAAAAACCATATAACCCAAAAAGAAACTAAAAACCCTGAAAACCCCAAAAACCATGAAAACCCATAAAGCCCCTAAAAACCCTCAAAATCCATGAACCATAAAAATACCAAATAATCCCTAAATATCCCAAGATATGTAAAAAAACCCTAAAATATCCAACATACCACTAATAACCCTAAAAAATTATAAAAATTATAAACCCCCAAACCATATAAAAACATTAAAGAACCCATAAAACTTCAAAAAACCCATAAAACCCCTAAAAATGTTCAAACTGATTAAATATCCTTCAAAACCCTAAAGAACTCAAAAACACTTTAAAATTCAAAAGACCCTAAGATCATTAAATATCCAAAACCCCTAAAAACACTAAGAATCCCTAAAACACTCAAAATTACTAAAATACTCAAAACCCTAAAAAATTTAAAAATACTAAAAAAATGAATTTCATGAAAACATAGAAAATTAAAAACCCTTACAAACACCCGGAACCTATAAATACCTTAAAACCCAAAAACCTAGAAATCCCCTAAAAAGAACAAAAAAACTTTTAATCCCCATAAAATCCCTAATAACATTAAAAAATTGAAAAACTATGAAACCCCTAAAAAACTCAAAAAAGTCTCTAAAATCCAAAAGTACCCTAAAAACCTTAAAAACCGTAAAACCTTGAAAACCCTCAAAAACCATAAAAACCATATAAGCCCCTATAACCCCTAAAAATATCTAAAAACCCAGTAAAACTATAAGAAATATTTAATTCATAAAAGGCCCAAAAAAATCACAGAAAACATAAAAAACTAGAAAAATAATGAAACCCCTTGAAAACCATAAAAGCGCATAAAAACATAAAAACCCATAAAAATCATAAAACCCACAAAAAATGTTTAAAATTTTAAACCCCTAGAAAAGAAAAAATATATTAAAAATTAAAAAAAATATAACCAAATAAAAAAACCCAGAACCTTAAAAAGACCCAAAAACTCATGAAAACCCCAAAACTGTTAAAAACTCTAAAAACCCAAAACCCCCTCAAAATCCCTAAAAACCCTTAAGACCCTAAAAACCATAAAAATTAGAAATAAAATCATAAAAATACATGTAAATGTAAAATCCCTTAAAAACCATGAAAACCCCATGAAAAATATAATAATCCCTAAAAACATTAAAACCCCATAAAACCCTAAAACCCATAAAAATATAAAACTCTTTAAACCCCTAAAACATTAAATAACTATAAAAACCATTAAACCCCTAAAAACTAGAATGAGAAACATAAAACCATAAAATACTAGAAAAACCTGAAAACCTCAAAAAACCAAAAAAACCCTGAAAGCCCCTAAAAACTCTCAAAATCTCTAAAAACCCTAAAAATCATAAAAACCATAAAATTCCTAAAAAATCACTAAAAATGTAAAAACCAATAAGACACAAGAAAACCATAAAAACCCCTAAAAATTTTAAAACACCCCAAAATAAATATTTAACTAAAACCACCTCTAAAAATGAAAAAATCTTTGAAAACAATAAAAAATGTGAAAAAACTAAAAAATCCCTACTTGCCAAAAAAACCCAAAAAACCCAAAAAACCATGAAAAACACAATAAACACTAAAAATTAAACAAAACGCCCCAAAACCAATAAAATCCAGAAAACCATTAAAAATAATTAAAACCTTAAAAATCCGAATAAATCTATAAAAATCCGAATAAATCTATAAAAATAAAAAAAAACATAAAAAACCATAAAAACATAAAAAGACTCTAAAACCCCTAAAACCCACCCAAATCCACAAAAACCCCTAGAAAAACCTAGAACTAAAAAAATTATCGATAATTCCAATATATATATATGAAATCCTAAATACACCTAAAAACCTTGAAAAACACTAAAAAAGTAAAATCCTTAAAACCCTAAAACCCTTAAAAACACACTAAAAACTAAAAAAACCCCTTTAAACCCCTAAAAACATTCAAAAAAATTAAAACCTTAAAACCCTAAAAACCCTAAAATCATAAAAATTCCCTAATAATCCTTGAAAATATAAAAACAAAAAAAACCATAAAAAACTAAAACCCACTAAAACCTCTAAAACCACCTAAAACCTATAAGAATGTCAAAACTCCTAAAAATTCATAAAACCATAAGATAATATAAAAAACAGTAAATCCAAAAAAAGGCACTAAAAATACATAAAACCCCCCCAAAACCTCTAAAAATTATGAAAACACTTAAAAACCATCCAATTACCTAAAAATCTTTAAAAACCTATAACCATAAAAATTGTTACAATTCCTAAAAATCCCTGAAATCATAAAAAACTCAAAAACCCATGAAACCCCCATAAAAACCTTAAAAACACCTAAAAACCATAAAAACCCTAAAATGACTAAAAATATGAAATCCAGTAAAACCTCTAAAAGCATTAAAAAACAATAAAAACCCATAAAATCCAAAAAACAAAAAAAAACATAAAACACCAAATGGGCATTAAAATCCCACAAAACCTCTAAAAACACCTAAAACCTTCAAATTACCTAAAAACACTCAAAATCCCTAAAACCCCAAAACCCATAAAATTACTAAAAATTACTTAAACATCCAAAAAAGTGTAAAAAATCCTAAAATACTTGAAACCCCCTAAAATCTCAGAAAACTGTAAAACCCATATAAATATATAATCCACCACAGACACGTGAAACCCTTAAACTGATGAAATTTTTTTAAAAAAATATTCAAAAATAAAAAAACCCTAGAACCCCAAGAATAACCATAAAATACATAAAAAACCTAAAACCTAAAAAACCCTAAAAATCAATATGACCCATCAAATTCCAAAAAATATCTTAAATTGCTGAAAATGTAGAAAAACCAAAAAACTATAAAAACCCCAAAAAACCAAAAAACCCCTAAAATCTATAAAGCCCCTAAAACCACAAAAAATACCTAAAAAAATCACATAAAACTCTAGAAATAGTTAAAAATTATAGAATTGTTAAAACAATTAAAAGAACTCAAAGAACCTTAAAAACATTAAGAAACATAAAAAATTTCTAAAACCCAAAAAGGTCCCTAAAACCCCTAAAAACCACTAAAATCCTAAAAATTCCTAATTATGATAAAATCCATAAAAATTACTAATTACCATAAAACAGCTAAATAATATAAAAATCTGAAAAAAATCGTAAACATACATGAAAGCATAAAAAACTCTAAAATCCCTAAACAATTTCTTAAAACCAGAAGATACCATAAAAACCTTATAAAACCCATAAAAGACCCTAAAAACCAATAAATCCCCTTGATATCCCTAAAACCCATAAATCCCCTAAAAAATATAAAAAACAAAAAAAATAAATAAAATCAATGAAAATGTAGAGAACCATATAAACGTAGAAAACCCTCTGAAAACTATAAAAATCACTAAAAACCATAAAAAACCCTAAAACCCATAAAACCCCTAAAAAGGACTAAAAATTTAAAAACCATTTAATCCCATAAAAACATAAAAAAACACAAAAAACCATTAAAAACCAAAAAATCCCTAACAAAATAAAAATTAAAAAAAAACATAAAACCCACTGAAACCCATAAAAAGATAAACAACCACTAAAAACTATAAAAACCATTCAGCTCCCTAAAAATGATAAAAACTCTAAAAACATTAAATACACTAAAAAACTAAAAATAACTCTAAACACTAAAAAAGAACCTAAATCATAGAAAACCCATAAAATCGTAAAAACCCTAAGACCCCTAAAGACACTCAAAATCCTTAAAAACCTTAAAACCCATTAAAATCATAAAAACCCTAAAAAAATCCATGAAAAGCTATAAACCATCTAAAACCCATTAAAACCCCCTAAAACCCCATAAAACTCCTTAATACCCACTAAAAACTCTATAATGCCTTAAAACCCCTCAACATGTTAAAACACTATAAAAACTATAAATCCCCTAGAAACCCAAAACAAATCCACAATATCCCATAAAGACCCTAGAAATCTTGAAAACAGTAAAAACCATAGAAACCCTAAAAACCCAAAAAGCCCTCAAAACCATAAAAACTCTAAACACCCTAAAAATACTAACAAATCCCTAAAAAATACTGAAAAGAAAAAAAAACCCTAAAATCCCTAAAAAAATTAGAAACCCCCCAAAAATATAATGAAGCCATTAAAACACAAAAAAACCATAAAACCCATGAAAAACACTAAAAACCCATAAGACCCCTAAAATATTAAAAACTCTAGAAACCATAAAATATATAAAAAACAACTAAAACCCCAAAAGGACCTAATAACCCAAACCCACTAAATGCCTAAAAATAAAAAACCCTCAAAATCCATAAAACCCATAAAAACCCTAAAGACCATATAAATTCTCAAAATCCCCAAAAGATACCAAAAAACAGAAAAAATTCTAAAAAAATTGAATCCCCCAAAAAACCATGAAACCCATAAAAATTTAAAAAACCTTAAAACCCATAAAAATCCTAAATAAAACTAAAAATATAAAAACTCTTAAGACCCCTAAAAATTCAGAAAACTGTAAAAACCTTAAAAACTCAAAAAAACCTAAAAACCCAAAAATACCCAAAAAACCCAAACACCCCAAATACCCTAAAATCTGAAAACCTTAAAAACACCAAAATTCCCTAAAATCTATAAAAACATAGAAAACTATAAAAAACATAAAAAACCTAAAAATATATGAAAATGTAAAAACACTATAAACATTGAAAACCCTTATAGATTATGAAAACCTTAAAAAAAATAAAAAACATAAAAATACTAAAATTATAAAAACCATGAATCTCTAAAAGACAATAAAAAAATATAAAAACCTTAAAATCCATAAGAAACATAAAAATTCCTAATATCCTAAAAAAGTATAAGAATCCAAAACCCCCAAAAAATCCTAAGCACACTAAATACCCTAAAACCCTAAAATCCATAAAAATCCCAAAAAACTGAAAAACTCTTAGAGTCTTGAAAATTTTAAAAATTCCATTAAAACCCCTAAAAATGTAAAAACCCATAAAAATAATAAAACCCCCTCAAAATAATAAAAACCACTAAAAACCTTGAAAGCCATTAGAAACCTAAAATAATCCAAAAATACTAAAAAAACTAAAAGCCCTTAAATCCCCTAAAAACATTAAAAAAATTAAAAACCTAATCCCCCTAAAAACATAAAACACTTAAAACCCATAAAAACCCAAAAAAATGATAAAAATAAAATAAAAACTATAAGAAAACATAACTCCCCTAGAAGTATTTAAAAAATCAAAAAACCTTTCAAACCAAAAAAAACACAAAAAAATTCTTAAAAACTAAAAAAACCAAAAAAACCAAAAAAAAACCTAAAACACTCCACATACCATAAAACACTAAAAACCAAAAAACCATAAAAATCCTAGAAAATCCATTAAAATAATTGAAATGAAAAGAAACCCTAAAAACCATGAAAAGCAACATAAATATAAAAACTACTAAAAACCATTAAAAATCTAAATCCCATAAAACCCAAACAACCCAATACAAACTCGAAAATCTATTAAAAAACAAAAAATGATAAAAACTATAAATACCATGAAATCCCTAAAAAACTCAAAAAACCCATAAAAACTCAAAAACCCCATAAAAACTCAAAAGACCCAAGAATCCCCGAATAAAGATAAAAATCTTAAAAACCATGAAAAACCCTAAAAACTGTCAAAATCCATAAAACACCTGATAATCCAAAAACAAAAAAAAAACAAAAAAATCCTTAAGAATCCATGAAAATGTAAAAAACCATAAAAACCCTAAAAACCCCTAAAAATAATAAAATATTAATTTTTTTTAAAACAGAAAACCCCATAAAATTCCTAAACCACACTAAAAACATTGAAAACCCTTAAAATACTCTAAAATGTTAAAAACTCAAAAAACTAAAACACTACTAAAAACCCAAAATACCTATAGAAACCAAAATACCTATAAAACCCAAAATTACCATAAGAAATATGAATGACCCTAAGACCCCTAAAAACCTGAAAACCCCTAAAACCCCTAAAAATCCTGAAAAACTAAAAAATCCAAAAAAACATTAAAAATATAATGAAAAATCATAAAAAATCATTAAAAACATAAAAACCCTAAAATCCTTGACCCCCCCCCCCCCCAAATCCCATAAAACATCATAAAACCCTTAAAACACACCATAACCCCATAAAAATCAAAAACAACTAAAAAAATCCATAACCCTTAAATCGATTAAAAACATTAAAAACCTCTAAAAAACATAAAACATAAGAAAAACTAAGAGAATCCCCTATATCCGTAAAAACTATGAAAACTATAAAAATAATAAACCCAGAAAACCCAATGAAAATACTTAAAACCCTCAATATTCATAAAAACTTAAAAAACATTAAATTCCATAAAAATTATAAAAATATGTAAAATACTGGAAAACGTTCAAAACTAATTAGAACCCTGAAACCCCCCATAAAACCAAAACACCCCTAAAATAATTAAAAACCATAAATCCCATAAAAAACCTAATACCCCACTAAAACTATAAAACCCCTTAATACCCCTATAACATTTAAAAGAATCTAAAAAACCATAAAACCCTTAAATATCAAAAAAAATCCTAAAACCCCCAAAAAACCTAAAAAGCCTGCAAACCCCTAAAACACTAAAAAACCTAAAACCACTAAAAACTGAAAACCCTAAAAACCCTAAAACCCATAAAACCCTAAAAACAATAACAATCATTAAAATCCAAAAAAATACCAAAAAATAGAAAAGCACACAAAACCCTAAAAAATCGTAAAAAACATAAACCCCCTAAAAACCGTAAAAACTCTAGAAACCCCCAAAAAATCCATTTAGAACTCTAAAAACCATTAAAATCACTAAAAACCCAAAAGACTCTAAAAACCCTAAACAACCCTAAAAACCCTTAAAGCCCTCAAAATCCCTAAAAACCCTAAAAAACCTAAAAACCCTAAAAATCTATAAAAAGCTAAAAAATAGCAAAAACACTGAATCCCTAAAAACACCTAAAAATATAAAATCCTCTAACATGAAATAAAAACCTAAAACCCAAAAAACATTAAATTCTCTTGAAACCCAACAAAATTAGAAAGTTCTAAAAAAACTTGAAAACCATAAATATAATAAAACACTAAAATGAAAAATTCAATAAAGACCCTTAAAACCAATAACAATTTAGAAAACTATAAAATACTAAAAGCCCTAAAAACCCAAAATATTTGAAAAAAAACAAAAAACACTAAAATCCATAATAATTGTAAAAAACCATAAAAATACGAGAAAATATAGAAACCCCTAAAAACAGAGAAAAATCCACAAAACCCATAAAATCTCCAAATAAACCTTAAAAACCCATAAAACCTCATAAAACCAGAAAACAAATAAAAACTCTAAAAAATCATAGAGCCACAAAAAATGTTTAAAAAATCTAAAACCATTAATACCACAAAAAATAACGCAAATAACTCCCTAAAATCCCAAAAACCAAAAAAATACCTGAAATTCGCTAAAAACCTTTAGAATTCCTAAAAACCCTAAAAATCCAAAAAACAGAAGAAACCCTACAAAAAATAATATTACTCAATAAATCCATAAAATTTATTAAAATTTAAATCCCATATAAACCCTTAAACCCCCATATAAATCATAAGAACCACTAAAACAAATAAAAATTCAAAACCACCAGAAATCACAAAAAAATGTAAAAACGCATAAATTATTAAAAACCCTAAAAAACTAAACAAAAGCAGAAAATATTTTAAATCTTAAAATGCCTAAAATCCATTGAAAATGATAAAAACCTCTAAAGACATATAAATCTATAAAAACCCCTAAAAACTATAAAAAAGAGTAAAACCCCTAAAACATTAAACACTCTAAAAAACAATAAAACCAATAAACTCAAAAAAAACCATAAAAATGTTTAAGGATCTTAATAAAACTAAAAAATAATAAAACCCATAAAACACCTCAAAATCCGTAAAAGTCCTAAAATCCATAAAAATCCTAAAAAATTCAAAAAAATCACTAAAAACATAAAAAACCCAAAAACCCTATAATACCCCTTAATACCATAAAACCCCTAAAATCATAAAAGAACATAAAAATCAATAAAACCCTAAAACCACTAAAAACGCAAAAACACTCAAAACACCTAAAAACATAATAAAACATTAAAAAACCATAAAGCCAAAAAATCTCAAAAAAAACACTAAAACCCCAAAAAAGACACTAAAATTTTTGAAACCCCCTAAAAATCTAAAAATCCCATTAAACATTTAAAAACCCAAAAAATACATAAAAACCGGAAAAACACTACAAAAAATAAAAATAAAAAATTTCCCAAAAAAATTAAAAACATTGAGAACCTTGAAAAAACATTGAAAAAACCTTAAAAAACCTAAAACCCCTAAAACCAAAAAAAAACCCTTAACTCCCATAAAAACCATTAAACCACTAAAAAATTTAAAAAAAAACACCTAATACACATAAAAATGTTGAACACCTCAAAAAATTATAAAAAACCTAATGGGAAAACCCAAAATTCACAAAAAAACATAAAAACCAAAAAAACCATAAAACCCTAAACCCCCAAATACTGTAAAACTCCCAAAATCACTAAAAACAAATAAAACCCCTAAAACCCTAAAAGTTATAAAAATCAAAATATATATATAAAAAAGTTAAAAACCCAAATAACAAAAAAAACACATGAAAACCAAAAAACACTTATATATATAAATACATAAAAAACCATAAATATACTAAAAATCACTTCAAATTTTAAAAACCCTTAAAAATCCTAAAAACATTAAAAAAATGCAAAAACACATAAAACCCCTACAAATAAATAAAACAAATAAAACCAAATAAACCCAGAAACTCAGAGAAATCCTAACAACCCTAAAAAATACCTAAACACATAAAATGCTAAAAATGATTAAATTCATAAAAAAGACCAAAAAATACCAGAATAGATAAAAAAACCTAAAAACTAGGAAAACCCCATAAAACCATAAAAACACTAAAATCATTAAAAAGCCTTAAAAACCCACAAAGGCCCTAAAACTAAAAAAATCCAAAAACCCACAAAAACTCTAAAACCTCTTTAAACACCTAAAAATGTTAAAAACTCTAAAAAATCGTAAAACACTAAAAACTCCAAATACCCTAAAAATGACAAAAAAAACATTAAAAATGTAAAAACACTATAAAATGTAGAATACACTAAAAATATACCTAAACCCTCAAAATCTATAAAACCTCAAAACCCCTAAAAACAATAAAAACCCCTAAAAACCTTAAATAACCCAAATCCCATAAAATCTATATAAAATCACTAAAACCAATAGAAATGCATTAAATTCCTAAAAATGTTAAAAGACTCTAAAGAACCATAATACCCCTAAAACCTCAAAAGAAACCCCTAAAAACCCAAAAACCCGAAAAACCCAAAAACACCTAAAAAGCATAAAATTCCTGAAAAAAATATAAACCCATAAAAATCCATTAAAACCCTAATAACATCAAAATCATTTAAAATACTAAAAAATTACATGAATATCCCTGATAACGTAAGAACCATAAAAATATAAAAACACTTAAATACTACAAAACCCCAAAAAATTCAAAAATCCCAACACCCCATAAAAATCCTTAAAAACACTAAAAACTCAAAAAACACTCAAAATCCTTAAAAACATTAAAAACTATAAAAAAACTAAAAACGCTAAAAAGACAAAGAACCCTAAAAAACAAATGACCCTAAAAACATGAAAACCACTAAAAATTATAAAAAAACACTAAAACTATAAAATTCTTAAAATCCCTAAGAAAATTAGAAAATGTAAAAAAACCCTAAAAAACCAGAAAACCCCCCATGAATGCCTTAAAATCCCTAGAAACATTAAAAACCCATAAAAACCGTAAAGCCATAAAAAACTCTATAAACTCTAAAAGCCCTTAAACCTGTAAAAATATTTAAAAACTCTAACAAAATTAAAATATTTAATAACTCAAAAAACTTCTAAAACCCCAAAAAAACTACAAGACCCTGAAAACCAAAAGAAAATCCTCAAAACCCTGAAAACACAAAAAAAATCAAAATCCATAAAACCGAAAGAACAATAAAAATATTAAAAGTGTGAAAAAATCCATTAAAATGTAAAAACCTCTAAAGACACTGAAGACCCATTGAAAACCATGAATCCCAAAATCCTAATAACTCTAAAACACATAAAAACACAAAAACAACTAAACACTCTAAAAACCTTATATCCCCTAAAAAATCTAAAAACATTAAAAATCCATAAATCCCGTAAAATCTCAAAATAACATGAAATAAAAAAATCCATAAACCCTTAAAAACCGTAAAAACCCAAAATTTTCCCTAAAACCCTAAAAATCACAAAAAACAATAGAAAATTTAAGAACCAAAAAAATTATTAAAATCCTTTAAAAACCCCTTAAAACATAAAAACTACTATAAACATGGAAAGCCCCTGAAAACTGTAAAAACACATAAAACCATTAAAAACACTAAAACCAAAAAAATCATAAAACCACAAAAAAATCCAAAACCCATTAAAATCCCAAAATTGTTAAGCAACTCTAAAAACATAAAGACCCAAAAAAACTCAAAAATAACCATAAAACCCAAAAATAACATAAAACTTCTAAAAACCCATAAAAACCATAAAACCCTAGAAAAAACTAAAAAACCCAAAAAACATTAAAAATTCATAAAACCCCAAAATATTATAAAAAACCTAAAAAAATCCCTAAAAATCCCCAAAAAGGTAGAAACCCTACAAATATCTAGAAAAATATAAAAACCCATCAAAAAATTTTAAACCCATAAAAATATAAAAACATTAAAAATCTGAAAACACTTAAAATCAATAAAAACATTCAAAAATCAAAAAACCTTAAAAATAAAAAAAAACTTAAAAAAACCCTAAAAATAGAAAAGGCCAAAAAACCCTAAAAACACCTAAAAACCAAGAAATTCCTAAAACCTTATAAATACCTAAAAACCTTAAAAATAATAAATATGCTAAAAAGTCCTTTAAAACCTTGAAAATGTAAAAAACCCTAAGAACCACATAAAAACCATATAAACGCTAAAAACTTAAAAACCAAAAAACCCTATAAAAACCATGGAAAATCCAAAATAAGCACAAAAATACTCAATTCCTTTAAAACCCTAAACATCTATGAAAAATATAAAAAAATTCAAAATCCATAAAAATGCTAAAAACAATAAAAAATAAAAAAAATACTAATAAACACTAAAAATATCTAAAAATGTAGAAAACCATAAAAACCAAAAAAACCCTAGAAAACCATTAATCCCTTAAACCCATAAAAGAATTAAAACATTTAAAATTTGTAAAATACACTAAAACTATTAAACAAATAAAACCCTATAAATGATAAAATTTCTAGAAAGACCTTAAAAGCAGTAAAACACTCATAAAAATCCATAAAACTCCTAAAAATACCCTGATAACCCTTAAAACACCTAAAAACCATAAAAACATAAAAAATCATATAACTTTAAAAATCCCTGAAAACCATAAGAACCTAAAAACCATAAAAATAATAAAAAATCCATAATAATCCCGAAAAACATAATACCCTATAAAAATTTCTAAAAAGCACAAAAACCCCTATAACCCATTATAAAACCTAAAACCACACAAAAACACTAAAAGATGAAATAAACTTTTAAAACCATTAAATAAGATAAACATGATAAAAAATATAAAAACCCTTTAAAACCCTAAAAAACCAAAAAACCATAAAAATGATAAAACTATAAAAAACACTAAAGACCCTTAAAATCTCTAAAAACCATAAAAACCATAAAAATCATAAAAAGTTTCTAAAATAAATGAAAATGTAAAAAAATAAAAAACCTGAGAACTTCCTAAAGACTATAAAATCTCCCAAATAACTAAAAACACTAAAACCGCATAAAACCCTAAAAGCGACTAAAAATAAAAAATAACTAAAAAACCTAAAACCTAAAATATTCTAAAATCACTGAAAGCCCCATGAAAACCATAAAATCACCTAAAAACTCTTATAATCCCTAAAACCAAAAAAATTCTAAAATTTTTAAAGATCAAAAAAATCCTAAAAGATGTAAAAAACCATACAAAAATTAAAAAAATATAAAAACTATAAAAACCCTTACAACCTTAAAACCCAAAAAAGCAATATAATTCATAAAAAATGTAACTCTAAAAAACTATAATAACCCAGAAAACGTTAAAAAACTCTAAAAAACCATAAAAAACTAAAAAAAGAAAAAACTCTAAAACCCCCAAAGACCCTAAAAACCATAAAAACAATAAAATCTATATATACACTGAAACACCCCTCAAAATCTCAAAATTCCAAAAAACCTAAAAAATCCAAAAAATCATAAAAATTCTAATAAATTCGAAAAAAAATCCTAGAAAATAATAAAAATTCTAAAAACACATAAAACCAGGAAAAAACCTAAAAACCCCTTAAAATACCCATAATTACTAAAATCGCTAAAAACCATAAAAACCTAAAAACCTCTAAAAACCTTAAAACCCCCTAAAAACAAAAACAAAAATCTAAATCCCACATAAAACACTAAAAACCTTTAGAATCATAAAAATATAAAAAACTATAAAACCCTTTAAAACTATAATACACTCCAAAAACGTAGACCCAAAAAAACCAAAAAACATTAATAAAAACTAAAAACCTAAAATCCCTAAAATCCCTAAAATCCCTCAAAATACAGAAAATCCTAAAACCCATAAAACCAATTAAAATACTTACAAATTATTAAAAATCACTAAAAATATAAAAACCCTAAAACCTCTAAAAATCATGTAAAACCCCTGAGGCATCAAACCCCATAAGCACCATAAAAACCCGACAAGCCCAAAGAAACCATAAAAATACTAAAAACTCTAAAAACCATTAAAAGCCTAAATTTTTTTAAAAACTATGAAAAATAATAAAACCGTAAAATATTAAAAATAACTTGATAACCCCAAAAGTCCCTAAAAACCCTGAAAGATCCTAAAAACCTAAAAACCCCTATGAACCCTCAAAATACCCAAAACCCTAAAAACAATGAAAACTATAAAAATCATAAGAAAATCCTATAAATCCATAAAAACGTACAAATACCATAGTACCGAGAATAACCCCTAAAAACCATAAAAATACTTAAAACCCTTTAAAACCCTAAAAATACATAAAAGCACTAAAACTCTAAAAATCCTTAAAACCCCATATAATTTTAAAAACTATAAAAAACTACAAAACCCCTAAAATACTAAAAAACATAAAAAGACACTAAAAACCCTAAAAATCCCAAAAACCCTAAAAACACTAAAAACCCATAAAACTCTCAGAATCCCTGAAGACCATAAAAGACCCCTCAGAAAAATCCCAAAATAATAATAAGAATATTCTAATATCCAACTTAAAACCGTAAAACCCTTAAAAATCATTAAAACCCTTAAAACCCACAAAGACACTAAAACTAATTAAAACATTAATGACACTTACAAACACTAAAAAAATTAAAATAAAAAATTCTTAAAACTAAAAAAAATAAAAAACCCATAAAAAATCAAAAGAAACATAAAACATTAAAAAATCTACAAATACTAAAATCACAATGAAAACATAAAAATCTCTAAAAGTTAAAAATATCCTAAAATTCTCTAAAATTCCCTAAAAACATAAGAAACCTTAACCCCCCCAAACCATAAAAACATCTTAAAATTGTAAAAACACTAAAACCCATAAAAACCCTAAAAACCCATTAAAACTCTAAAAACCATTAAAACCCCTATAATTGATAAAACAAACTCTAAAAAACCTTAAAAATAATAAAAAACTCTAAAAACCTAAAAAGACCTTAAAATCAAAAAACCCTAATGACCCTTAAAACATCAAAATATCTAAAAACCCTAAAAACCATAAAAATAAAAAAAATCTTACAATCCCTAAATATTTAAAAAACCCTAAAACCCCTAAAAAACCCCCCAAAAACCCATAAAACCCTTAAAACCCATAAAAACCTAAAAATACTAAAAATTCCTTAAAAATACCAAATTTTTTTAAAAATACTAAAACCACCCTTAAACCTATAAAAACATTAGAAACCATAAAATACATAAAATACATAAAACCAAATAAAAACCACAAAAAACACTAAAAAACCTAGCAACCCTAAACTGTTAAAAAATCCCAAAAACCTTAAAACAATTACATGAATAAAAAACCATAAAAACACAAGAAGATCCTAAAACCATTAAAACCACTAAAATCCCTAAAATCCATAAAAATTAAAAATATTCTAAAAATTCATAAAAATACATTAAAATGAAAAAACCTTAATAACTATAAAACCCTCTAAAAACTGAAGACCCCTAAAATCCATAAAAATCGCAAAAACACAAAAAAAATCACAAAAATCTGTAAAACCCCATAAGTCATGTAATAACATAAAAAATAGTAAACAACATTAAAACCCCTAAAAATTAAAAAACCCACAAAATCAAAAAAAGATTTTAAAATCCTTGAAAACAACAAATAGACCCTAAAACCCTAAATCCCCTAAAAACCATAAAATCCCACCAAATCCCTAAAAACCCTGGAAAAACCTAAAAACCATAAAAATCCTAGAATCCCTAAAATCATTGAGTACATAAACAAACCTAAAACAGTTAAAACAACCAAAAAACAATAAAACCCCTAAAATCTGTAAAACCCTGAATATCATAAAAATCACCTAAAACCCCTAAAACCTACTGAAAACTCTAAAAACCCTTAAACCCCAAAAAACATTAAAAAATATAAAAACCCATAAAATGCTAAAAACTAAAAAAACATATAAAACCAAAATGACCCGGAAAACATGGACCACTAAAACACCTTAAAACCCTAAAAACCCCTAAAAACCATAAAAATATCTAAAATTACTTGAATATGTAAAAAATAGTAAAAAACCTGAAAACCCCAAAAAATAATAAAAAAACATAAAATTCATAAAAAAAACAAAACCCCATAAAACCCTAAAAACTACTAAAAACTATAAAATCCCTTAAAAAATGTAAAAACATTAAAGAACTACAAAAAAACTAAAACCCCTGAAAACTCAAAAAACCCCTAAAATTCCCAGCACACCATAAAAATATTATGACCTAAAAAACCATAAAAATCATGAGAAAATCTAAAACCCATCAAAATCCCTAAAATTTTTAAAACCCAATAAATAATGAAAACCCTAAAAATCATTAAAAACATGAAAAACCAATAAATCCTAAAAAATCTAAAAACCTTAAAACCACTGAAAACCAAAAACCCTTAAACTAAATAAAAACTTAGAAACCTATAAAAACCATAAAAGCCCAATAATACTCTAAAAACCAAATAAAACTATAAAACAATAAAAAAAATATAAAAACCATAAAAACATTAAAAAAACTCAAAAACCCAATAAAACCCCTAAAATCCCATAAAACCCTCAAAATCCTAAAACCTCTAAAAACCAAAAAATTCATATAAATCCCTAAAATCCATAAAAATGTAAAAAAACATAAAAACCTTGAAACAAAAAAAATAATGAAAAACCTTAGAAGCCTTAAAAACGTGAAAACCCCATAGAAATGCCAAAATACTCATAAAAATGCTAAAACCCTTAAAACCCTAAAAACATTAAAAACTCAAAAAGTCATTTAAAACATAAAAAACATAAAAACCCAAAATTCCATAAAACATCAAAAAACCCTTAAAACCCATAAAACCCTAAAAACCCACAAAATTCTTAAAACCATTAAAAATCATAAAAACATAAAAATTCCGAAATGAGGCCCCCCAAATCTATTAACATAGAAAAGTCCAAAGAAACCCCCAAAATACCCTAAAACCCATAAACCCCTAATAACATTAAAAATCCAGAATTCCATAAAAACCAAAAAAACACTAAATACTCAACATTAAACCCCAAAAAAGATGAAAAAATATGAAAATCATTAAAACCCTTAAAATAAAAAAAACCATAGAAACACAAAAAATTCCTTAAAAACAAAAGAAAATCTCTAAAATCCCTAAAAACCCTAAAACCCATAAAAATACTAAAAAAGCCATAAAATCCCTGAAAACATAAAAAACCATAAATCCCTTAAAAACCCCATGAAACCCATTAAAACCCATAAAAAATTTAAAATCCCTAAAACCCCCAAAACCCCTAAAAACTACTAAAAATAGAAGAACCATCAAAACCCAAAAAACGCATTAAAACTGTAAAAACCCATAAAACACTAAAAAACAAAAAACCCCTAAAAACGTAAGAAGACCCTAAAACCCATTAAAACCCTTAAAACTCTAAAAATTCTAAAACCTCTCAAAATATTTGAAAACACTAAAACCCAAAAAGTCAATAAAAATATTAAAAATTCCCACAATTCTATAGAAACATAAAAAACCATAAATCCATGAATACCTCGTCAAAAACATAAAACCCTTAAAATCCATAAAAACACCAAAAAAACAAAAAACATAAAAACCACAAGAAACTCACGAAACCCTTGAAAAACATAAAAATATTTAAATATCTATAAAAAACATAAACCCCATAAAACCTCAACAAAACCTAAACCCCAAAATTAATCAAAAACTCCGAAATACCCTAGAAACCCTCAAAAACCCTAAAAATTCATAAAAATAATAAAACAGAAATAATTAATTAAAATCGAAAAAAAATTTAAAAACCATGAAAACCATTAAAAAATCCTTGAAATCCATGAAAACCTATAAAACCATTTATACCCTAAAAA
Organism: Viscum album; assembly: GCA_963277665.1. NCBI lineage: Eukaryota > Viridiplantae > Streptophyta > Magnoliopsida > Santalales > Viscaceae > Viscum > Viscum album. Next base: position 1,321,427,276 of record OY728157.1, read on the forward strand.
CCCTAACAAACCCAAAAACCTCACTAGAAACACTAAAAACTCATAAAACCCCTAGAGATGTTTAAAAAATCTAAAAACATAAAAATTCATAAAAAAATAAAAATATCCTAAACACCAAAAATACACTAAAAACCCTAAAATACACTAAAAACCTAAAATACCTTGAAAAATCCTAAACAATTAAAATCCATAAAACCCTAAAAACCATAAAACCTATAAAAATTCTAAATACCATAAAAATCCTTAAAAAAGTAAAAACCATAAAATCCTTGAAAATTCCAAGAAAACCATAAAGGCCCCTAAAATCATATAACCCATAAAAACCTAGATACCCATTAAAAACTCTAAAAACCCTTAATGCCTCAAAAATGATAAAAATGTTTAAAAATAAAAAAAATATTTGAAACACCAAAAACAAAAAAAATCTGTAAAAACCAAATAATTCACTAGAAACCCCAAAACACTAAAAAACCCTACAAACCCCTGAAACTCAAAAAATCCTTAAATATCATAAAACCCCCTAAAAATTATAAATATCCAAAAAATATTTAAAATTCCCTGAAAAATAAAAAACCCTAAAAACCATTAAAGACCCTTAAACCCTAAAGAACTCTAAAAACACGGTAAAAACTCTAAAACCACTAATAACTTGTAAAATCAATAAAAACTATAAAAACATTTAAATCCATAAATCTCTAAAAAACCTAAAAACTCCTAACACCATTATAACCCTAAATAGACTAAAACCCAAAAAACCCCTAAAAACACTAAAACCCTTCAAAATCCATAAAAACCCTTAAAAACCTTTAAACCCTAAAAACTATAAAAAGTATAAAAGTTCATAAAAACCATGAAAATATAAAAAACCTTAAAAACGTTAAATACCCTTGTAAACTATAAAAAACATAAATATCCTAAATCTTATGAAAACCCTAAATACACAAAAATCCCAAAAAAACACTTTAAACCCCTAAAAATGTTAAAAACTGTAAAAAAACATAAAACACATTAAGAATCAAAAAACAATAAAACCAAAAAAACTAGTAAACTACTAAAACTTTGAAAATCCTAAATAACCATAAAAATACGAAAAATCCCTAAAAACACTTAAAACCATAAAAATCGTAAAATATACCTAAAAAGGTAAAAAAAACTCTAAAAACGTGAAAATACCCTAAAAATAATAAATACACCTGAAAATTTAAAAAATATAAAAACACATAAATTCCCTAAAAACAACTAAAACATTATAAACTATTGAAACCGTTAAAAACATTAAAAAAGTTTAAAACCATAAAACACCTAAAAATTAAATAAATAACCCCTAAAATGCAAAAAAAACTCAGAAAACCCATAAAAACCCTAAAAAATATAAATATTCTTAAAAACCCTCCAAATCCAAAAACCCCTAAAAATCCAAAAAAAAAGAAAATAATAAAAAATAATAAAAATACATGAAAACATAAAAAACACTAAAACCCTCTAAAATCCATAAAAAACCTATCAAACATAAAATTACCTAAAAACAAATAAAAAATTAAAATACCAATAAAAAATTAAACCCTTAAAACCAATAAATATGACAAAAAAATTCAAAAACCCCTAAAAACTATAAAAACTCAAAAGAGTACTAAAACCCATAAAACATAAAACCCTAAAAAATCCTAAAAACCCATGAACAACCATAAAAATATTAAAAACCATAAAAACCTGACAAATCTTTGATAACAAAAAAAATCCCTTGAATCCTTGAAAAACCCAAGAATAACACAAAAAACTTAAACACCAAAAAACCCAATAAAAATGAAAAACTAAAAAAAAAGTCTCTAAAAACCCTTAAACCCCCTAAAAAGGTAAAAACTCCAATAAAAATCTTAAAACCCCAAAAAACATAAAAAACCCAAAAAACCATAAAAACCCTGAAAAATAATCAAAATCCCTAAAAACCAAAAACCCCTGAAAACCCATAAAAAGAAGAAAAATACATAAAACTCGTGGAAAAAATAAAAAACACTAAAACCCAGAGAAGGTGAGACTTATGAATTTCTTGATGGTGGTTCTGTGATGCTGGCGGTGCATATGATTGGAAAAAAGGTGATGGGTGATGAAAATGGTGATTCAGGATACTAGTTGCTACTTGGCTGGGTGATGCTGTTGGGAATGATTTTTTTTTATGCTTTTTCTGGTTGTTGAGTCTTTTGGATTTTTTGGGGTTTTTTGGGTTTTGTGGAGGTGTCCAAGGTTTTTGGGTGTGGGTTGTTTGACCCATCCCCTCCCTTTTCTGGAGTGTATTTTTTTCTATTAATTTTTTGGGGGTCAAGAATTTCTTGGCCTCACATCATCCTTTCCCTAAAAACCATAAGAACCCTAAAAGCTTATGAAAACCCTAAAAACCGTTAAAAACGCTGAAACCCTTAATACCCATAAATTTTATAAAAAAACACTAAAAACCATATAACCACATTAAAATAAACAAAAACCCTTGAAACCCTATAATGAACCTAAAATTCCTAAAAAACCCAAAAACACTTAGAACATTAAAACTAATAAAACCCCTCAAAATCTTTAAAAATTCTAAAACCCTTAAAACCCATAAAAACTCAAAAAATCCCAATAAAAACTCCAACAACCGTAAAACCCCTTAAAAACTATAAAACCCCAAATATCATAAAAAACCATAAATACCCATCAAATCCCTATAAATGTGAAAAAATATAAAAACCCTTAAACACCTAAAAATGTAAAAAATTCTAAAAACCCTTTAAACCCTCAAAACTAAAAAAATCCGAAAAACAAAAAAAATTCCCTTAAACCATAAAAACCATAAAACCCCTAAAAACCCCTAGAAACCATATAATACAAAAAATCCTTAAAAACCTTAAAAATCCTAAAAACCCCTAAAAACCCATGAAAATGTAAAAACCCCTAAAAATTATTAAAACCCCTGAAAACCATAAAAACTAAAAAAATACAAAAAAAACTCTAAAACTCCCCAAAACCCCTAAAACATATAATAATACTAAACCCCTGTAAAACTCCTAAAACATTAAAAAGTATAAAAACATTAAAAACACAAGAAAAACAAAAAACCCTAAAAACCTAAAAAGATACAAAAAACCCTTAAATGCCCTGAAACCCTAATACACCTGAAAACCCATAAACCCCCACAATATCCATAAAACCCTTAATATACCCTAAAAATCATAAAATCCAAAATATCCCAAAATATCCCTGAAAAGTTAGAAAGAACCCAAAAATACTAAACCCCCTGACGACTATAAAATCCCATAAATCCATAAAAACCATAAAACTTTTAAAAATAATAGAACCCACTAAAACTATAAAAAACCTTAAAACCCCTATATAATTTAATAACCATTAAAAAACCTCTAAACCCATAAAAAATAAAAAAACCCCCTAAAATCCCAAAAATTCCTTAAAATGATTGATATGCCATGAACCCTAAATACGATAAATATCCTAAAAATATAGTAAAAATCCTATAAAATGTAAAAAATGATAAAAACTATGATAACCCACTAAAACAATAAAAAATTTTAAATCCATAAAAACCCTTAAATCCATAACAACCCTAAAACCATAAAAACCCCAAAACCATTAAAAAATATAAAAACCATTAAACACATTAAAATGTTAAAAAAACTATAAACACCCAAAAAATAAAAAAAACACTAAAACCGAAAAATACCCTAAAAACACGAGAAACCATGATAATCTCTAAAAATGGTCAAAATCCTTGAAACCCTAGAAACCCCTAAAAACCTTAAGAATCATGAAAAATCACAAAAAATCCCTAAAACCCTAAAACCTATCTAAAACAAGAAAACATGATTTAAACCATTAAAATCATAAAAATCAAAAAAAATCATAAGACCCACTAAAACCTTTAATACCCTTAAAACACCTAAAAAGTTTTAAAAACTCTAAAAAAACCATAAAACCCTAAAAATCATAGAAAAATTCCAAAATCCCTAAAGATACCCTAATAACCTAAAAATTCCTTAAAAATCCAAAAATTATTTTAAAATATAAAAACGATAATAACTAGAAATATCCTAAAAATCCCGAAAAAACCTAAAAATGTAAAAAACTATAAACACCCTTAAAAATTAAAACCCTCTAAAAACTCATATAACCCCTAAAAATCACAAAGAACATTAAAACACATTAAAATTTCTAAAAACATTAGAAAAGGTCAAAAAATCCACAAAAACCAAAAAAAACTCATAAAAAACCCTAAAACCCTAATGAATATAAAAAACATGAAGAACGATAAGAATTCTAAAATTCATTATAAATCCTAAACACCCCTAAATCCATAAAAATCTAAAAAAATACATAAAAATACCTAAAAATATAAAATCCCTAAAAACAAAAAAAACCTAAAAACAATAAAACCCCAAAAAACCATTGGAAACCCTAAAAACACAGAGAAACCCAAAAAACCCACAAAAAACTATAAAAAACCTTTAAACCCCTAAAAATGATAAAAATCACTAAAACAGCTAAAACCCCAAAAAAATCAAAAAATAAACAATAAATACAAACCCCTGAAAAACATTAAAAACCCAAAAAACCAAAAAATACAAAACCCCCATAAAAATCCTAAAAACCCATAAAATCTCAGAGAAGGACGAAGGCATAAAACCCCTAAAAATATCCAAAAACCATAAAAACCAAAGAAATCATAAAACCCCAAAAAAACCGATTAACCTACTAAAACACTAAAATCAATTAAACCCTTAAAAATGTATAAACATATCAAAAAAATTAAAAAACTTATGAAATTAGAGAAATCCTAAAACCAAAAGGCCCTAAAAACCTTGACATACACAAAAACCATTAAAATCCCCCAAAAAACCAAAAAATCACTAGAATACAGAAAAACTATAAACACAATAAAAATTATTAGAATCCCTAAAAATCTATGAAATCATAAAATCATTGAAAACCAATGAGAACCAAGAAAAATCATAAAACATTAAAAAACACTAGAAACCCATAAACACCCTAAAAACTCTAGGGATGATGGTCGAGCATGAAAAAACGGGAACCTGTGCGGCTTCTGTGAAGGAACATGGACCTCAATCCTTGATTTCTAACACGTATTCGAGCAATAATACCAACGATTTGGTTAGAAACAATGTGCTTTTCTAGCTCTGCAACCCTCTGGTGGCAAACTAGGACCTCCTCGTGGCCCCTGTGCAGTTGGGGTGAAGAAGAACTTCACGGAGGTCGTGAAGGCAGAGACCTCATTCTCATTCACTGATTTTGGGATCCCCTTTCCTGGAAGGGTCATAAAGAAAGCGTGAATATACCATGTTGCGGAAAACAGGGAAGCGGTTGATGAAAGGGTGAGCTGGTGTCGATTTTCCATTATTGTGCCTGTCTTAGTTTGAAAAGGAGAGAGGCTATGGAAGTTTGCTGATCTCGGAAATTGAATTTATGAAGTCTGGGGTTTTACTGAATGGAGGATGATAGTAATGTGGAATGGATTATACCATATGGTGTTCCCATCGGATGAGCAAAAAAGAAGGTCCTGGAGCTTTGGATCAATTGCACTCAAGCCAGGTATCCTCCACATACAAGAATGGGATTGCAATTTTGACACATCAAATGTGAAAAACACCCTCATGCAAGTGTGGATTTTCATTTTCAAGCTGAATTGGTTATACTGGCACCCCATGATACTGTGGGATATTGCTTCCTCTGTTGGATTCCTGATTCATATTGATTGGGAAACCGACAACCCAAGGTATGGGCACTATGAAAGGGTGCTGGTTGAGATTGACTTAGCCGGTACCCTGGTTGAGGAGGTGGTCCTTACCACCATTTATGATGATCTGAATTTTTAGATACAATATGAGAGGAGACCCATGTACTGCAGAATTTTTAATCTCATCGGTCACTCAATAGCTGAGTGCAAAAGAATCAATATCCGCAGAATGTGTAGCCTATACGGCCACGAGGACGGTGAATGCCAGGACAATCTGAGGGAGGGAAAAGTTAAAGCCTTGAATCCAACATTTGTGTAGCACACTCTTTCCAAGCCTCATGAGGGTGAAGATGAACCAGCCCCTGCTGAAGGTAGGAGTGATGGACCTATCCAATCAGGCACTCAAAGGGACTCCAATGTGCCTATCCTGAAAGTTGCTTCCAGAATAGTGCCACCAAGAGAATCACGGGATTTGGGCACTTCCCCTCTAGCACATGTTTTATAGATCCCTAGGCATACCAGCTCATATCACAACTAGGATAAAAGGTATGATAATGTTATGGTTGAGGTGATGCCTTCATTTTTTCCTGGCCTAGAATAGACATCCCTTGTGCAGACTGTTTCACCCAATGAAACAGTCGGTTGGGTCATGAAGGAGGGTGATTCAGAAGCTTCTGGGTTTTTTGGCACCCCTACATAGGACGTGGAGGACAGGTCCCTGGCATCATCCATGGAAGATCACCCTCCTCTATATGGGGATCAAGATGTTGTTCCATGCACTCTCGAACCAGAACTGATCCTCCACAACACTACTCCTAGGAATGCTGACTACCCAGCAGCAGAAGTAGCTTATGAGAATTCCATCGAAACCCTTGGCTATCCGAATCCCCCATAGAACACAGTACGCATAGGTGCAGTGCCAGGGGATGGGAGGAATCCTGGTGATCTGATGAATGTCTCGGTTCATGATTATTTCACCCCAGTTTTCCCAACCTAGGATAAAAGGTGGAAGATGGATGGGGATGTTCTAGATGATTTCCTTTGTGCCACCAGCAAATTCACCCCAATCTTCAGATGATTTTGGGCCGATGGATATCTTGTTGAATCCTCAGACGTGGTGGATGAACTTGATAAGGTGGCAGATGAAACTAAAAAAGTAGCGAATGAACATATAAAGATAACAGATGAATCTTAAACTAAATCCAACAAGAATCCTATAAGAAGACCCCCCCCCAAGAAGAATGTAGGGTAGGAAAAAGAAAGGGCAGTTCACAGCCCAAGAAGAACTAGTCCCCTTTTAGGGGAAAATCGTCACCTTCTCAATGAAGATCATGTTCTAGAATTGCAGAGGACTTGAAAACCCCGCCCCCCACAGCCTGAGCCCTCAGTCACTTAATCGACACATACCATCCAATTCTATTCTACATTACGGAACCTATATCTAGGTTTGACGACTTTATGAGTTTTAGGTGGACCAAACATGGATTCTCTCTTCTCTGGATGAATAATGTTGAAGGTGGCATGGAAACCTTATGGGTACTCAATCATGTCATAATCCACCTTATTTCCATTGATATGAGTAGGAAAATTATTTCACAATTGTTACAGACCCAGGATTACACTCTAAACGTCCCATTTATCTATACCAACTGTGTTTACACAAAGTTGAGGCAGCTTTGGATTGATCTGATCCAAACCAGTGGAAAAATATGGCACAATTGGAAAGTGATAGGGGACTTCAATACAGTCTTAAAGCCTGATGAAAAGACTGGGACCCCCTTCTCCCGGATTGCTGCAGAGGAATTATCAAGGTTTTTGGATCAATTAAACCTCATCGAGGACCCCATTGCTAGAGACCAATTCACATGGGGAAGACAGACCTTAAATTGAATGTAGGAGAGTAGGATTGATAGAAGTTTTACTCAGATTAATGATTGGGTAACACCCTACGACATTACTGGATTCACTCTCTTGAAGTTCAACTTCAATCGCAGTACTATAATTGTGGAAATAAGAGGGGTGGCAGGAGGCAGCCACCACTCCCCTTTAAATTCAACAATTCTTGGATCACAGTCCCAGGATGTTTAGAAGTGATATCCAAGGATGGAATAGCATATTCCATGGAATCCCGCACTTCGTGGTGGCTTCTAAGATTAATATAATCAAAGGGGTTCATAGGGAGTGGAGAAAGGCCTCTTTGTCCCATCAGGATGACGACATCAGGTTGGTCTAAGCACAGCTTGCGGCATTTTAGAATAACAACCAGCTATTGGATTCTCCTTCTAGGGAGGAACTAATGTTGCACCCCAAGCTTGATGATCTTTGGGACTGAAGGACAAGCTGGCCAAAAATCATTTCAACATAAAATAGCTTAAGTATAGTGATTGGAACTCCAAATTCTTTCACCATCTTCACAGGGAGAAAAAGATTAAGAATGGGATGAATGTAGTCTTATTTAATGGCATGACTTTCACAAACAAAAGTGAGATCTCCAGCACCATTGTTGGATACATCGAGGAGCTATATAATGATGCTGGAAACGAACGGACCCTTAACCTCATGGGCTCTATCACTCCATGTATTATGGAATCCCAAAATAAATCCCTCAACAATTCTCCACTTGATATGGAGGTGAGAGTTTCCATCTTCTCGCTAAACATGGAAAATGCCCCTGTTCTGGATGGATTTAGGAATAAATTCTTCATGTTCTACTGGGACATTATTCACATTGAGCTCAGCAGTGTTGCTAGAGAATTCTTCCTCTCCTGCTCATTACCCCATGGGACCAACTCAAACTTCCCCAATTTTCTACCCAAAAAAAAGAGAATTACATTGAAATAGGTGATTCTTGACCATTTTTCATTGGAAACCCAATTCCAAAAATCATAAGCAAGATCCTCACTCTTAGGATGGGGAGGATCAAATGGGACCTTATTAACGCAAAACAATTTGGGTTTGTCCTAGGTTATAGTATCTAAAGCAGCCTGTACTCAGTATCAGAAAGAATCAAAATCAAGAGGAAGGTCTCAAATCCTGGGAGCTTTGTCTTCAAGTTGGATATTGTGAAGGACTTTGACACTATCAAATGGTTCTTCATTATTGGTGTACTAACCATGTACGGTTTCTCCACTCCATTCATTAAATTAATTAACACAATTCTTTCTACTGACAAGATTTATGTTCTCATCAATGGATCCCCACGAGAGTTCTTCCAATGCTCCTGTGGTGTTAGAAAAGGAGACCCCCTCTCATGCCTACTCTTTGTGGTCGACGAAGATTACTTGATACAATTCATTAATGACATTGTATAGGCTGGCTGCATTACCCCAATCAAGGCAGAAATTGACGTTTATGTTCCCTCACATCTTCTCTATGCTGATGAAATCCTTCTCTTCGAGCAAGCTAAAAAGCAAACCTTGCTCCATGTCAAAAGGATATTCTGGCACTATGAGGATGTTGCCGGCCAAGCGATCAGTTGGAACAAATCGTCCATTTTTTTGGCAAGGGGGTGTCTTCCCAAAGACAACGTCGCATTGTCAGATCTCTGGGCATAGTTAGGGGATCCCTCCCTTTTATGCATTTAGGAGTTTCTTCATTTTGGGGGAAAGTGAAAATTTATCACCAAGAAAGCATCTCTCTCAAAATCACTCAACAAATTGCATGCTGGAATAGGAAAACTCAATCACAAGAAGGCATAGTTTTCTTGATCAACTCCATCATCACATCCATGTTCTTACATGCCTTTTCCATTTATAGATGGCCCACAAGCCTGATAAAAAATCTCCAAAGTAAGATTCGAAAATATTCCTGGATGGGATGCATTGATGAATGAAAATTAATCTCTGTTGCATGGAAGAAGTGTACTAAACCCACTGATATTGGTGGGACTAGCATCAAATACCTTAGGAAATTCAATGATGCTCTCATTGGGAAATTTACATGGAATCTGTTCAATCCACAAGATGGGGGTCTGGACTTCCTTAGGGAAAGGTTCAACACCAAACTCTGTGATGGCTTTGCTGATTACATCCCTTCATCGGTTTATACTATGATCAGATCCTCATATAGAGACATCATCTCTCAATCAAAATGGATAGTCTCAAGGAACTGAAACATGAACTGCTGGACAACTACCTAGCTTGAAAGGCCAATCAGCGACTCTATTCAGCCTCCCCCCAAACTGAAGCACCTATCTATTGCCGAATTCAACAACAGAATGGGGGAGCTCAATAGGACCCTTAATAAAAACATTATCCAAAAAATCCAGAATTATCAATTCACTGATATTGATTGCCTCATTTAGAAATACAACTTTGTCGGATAGTTGAGAAAAAGGGAGTTTTATCGGTATAAATGTGAAAAAGGCACCAAACCATCGACATGGTGCTCCAAATTTAGAAGAAACTTCATCCTTCTATCGAATTTTACTCTACTATGGGAAGTGTTGAGGAACAGACTACATGTGCAAAAGAAACTCAAGAAAGACTGATAGAGCATAGCCTCAACGTGCCCAACCAGTCTGCGAGAAGAGGAAAATGAGCAACACGCTTTCCTTAGCTGCAGGCTCTCTACCTCTCAATGGGACTAAGTGATGAACCTTTTCAGTCAAAAATTCTGCATGGACAACACTCTGGCAGATCTTTTTAATAGAATCATTATTGCTGACAGTAGGGAGTAGATCAAGAACCTTATGCTCGCTATAGTCGAATCCCTTTCAAACTACGTGTAGACAGCCTGGAATAAGTCTATTTTTTACTCGAAATCCAGCTCCCTATAAGGTAGAATCCTAGCGATCCATAAAGCTGTTCACATGGAATCCCACATTCAAACTTAAGCAATGAATAACAACATGAATGATTTGATCATTTTCATAACACTTGGTGTTTCTGGTAGGTGCCAGAAACCAACGCCCATGAAATTCATTGGGTGTATTCCCCCAATTCCAGGTTGGATCATTGTTAATGTGGATGGCTCCGCATCATGAGCACACGGTCTCGTAGGATATAGAGGTGTATTCCGTACTTACAGAGGCTTTATCAAGGGATGCTTCTTCCACTTTTTGGGGAGTGGATGCGCTTATGAGGCGGAACTCTGGCCATCATCAAGGTAGTCCAGTTTATGATGAATTTTTCTTTGGAAGATCCTATGGATTGAGTCCGACTCAGTGCTGGCAGTGGAGGCCCTGAGAAGCGGGTCAAGAAGATTACCATGGCGGCTACTCCCTCAACGGATTGAATGCCTCAAATCTTCAAAAGATTTTACCCTACATATCACGTATGCTTTCCGGGAAGTGAATGTGGTGGAAGATGCACTCTCAATGAAATCAATTGAATAAAGGGGATTCATGTGGTCCTTTATCACTCCACCTTATTGTACATCCCTTGTGGACTCAGACATTAAGGGTGATACACACACCCGCTTCTATAGTCCCTCCTTGTAATACCTTGTACATTTCTTCTTTTAATTAAATTTGGGGACCAGGCTCGCCTGGTCCTGCGCCTTCTTTGTCTAAAAACCACTAAAAACTCAAAACCCATATAAACCCGAAAAATGATAAAACAAATATTAAAACACCTTAAAAACCCTAAGAAACTCATGAAAAACGATGAAATCCAAAAAACCATAAAAGCACTAAAAACCCTAAAAACAATGAAAAACATGAAAACCCCTAAAAATCCCTAAACTCTATAAACCCAAAAAAGATTAAAATTCATAAAAAGGACTTAAAAACCCATAAAAATGTAAAAACCCTAAAAACTCTAAAGACCCTTAAAAAACATAAAATACCCTAAAACACATTAAAATCCTAAACATCCATTAAAAGCTATAAAAACCCTATAAATGTTAAAAAATTCTAAAAACACAAGAAAGCATAAAACTCAATAAAAAATTAATCCTTGAAAACCCTATAACCCCTAGCAAACTTGAAAACACTTAAAAACCCTCAAAATTCATAAAAACCCCAAAAACCATAGTAACCATAAAAATCCTAAAAAATCCCAAAAAAATTATGAATATTTAAAATCCATAAAAACCATGAAAAAACACTAATAAATAATGAAAACCCCTAAAACATTAGAAAACCCTAAAGACCAATAAAATTTAAAACCCCCCTAAAAACACTTAAAAACCTTAACACCCAAAAAAACATTAACAAATCTAAAAAACCATAAAAATGATAAAAACTCAAAAACAAACCTTAAATCCTTAAAAATTCATAAAACACTAAAAATCCAAAAAAAAGACACTAAAAAATACTAAAAACCCTAAAACGCTCAATATCCATAAAAACCGTAAAAATAATAAAATACCTAAAATTATCTAAAAGTCACTAAATACATAAAAACCCAAAAAACCATTAATACCATAAAAACCATTAAAACATAAAACATCATAAAAACCCATTAAAACATTAAACCCCATTAAAATAATAAGAACCCTTAAAATCCATAAAATATTTAAAACTCTAAAATACAATAAAACCCATGAAAAACTAAGAAAACCCATAGAAACACAAAAAGTCCGTAAATCCATTGAAAATAACTTAAAAAACAAAAAAAAATCTAAAACCCCTATAAACCATCAAAATCTATAAAAAACTCAAAACCCATAAAAACAAAAAAAATTACCCAAAATTCATGAGATTGTAAACAAACCCAAAAACATTAAAAAATACCAAAAAGCTATAAAAACCCCTAAAAAATTAAAAACCTTAAAAAAATTGAAAACCATTAAAATACTAAAAACCATTAAAATATCTAATTCCATTAAAACACATAAAAACTTTTAATAACAATAAAAAACCTTAAAACCCTAAAACCACCCAAAAAAATACTAAAAGACCCTAAAAACCTTGGAAACCCCTAAAAAATGAAAACAATAAATATCCCTCAAAACGCCCTTAAAACCAATAAAAACTCAGAAAAATACTAAAAACCAAAAAAATCCTATTAAATCATTAAAATTCCCTAAAAATTAAAAAAAAATCAAGAAACCCTAAACACCCCTAAAACCATTAAAATACCATAAACCCCTAAAATGCTAAAAACAACTAAAATAATACTAAAACCAAAGAAAATTATAAAAACTCTAAAAAAATTAAAACCCCTAAAAACCCCTAAAACCCCAAAATACAAAAAAAATGTTAGATGAGACGTGCCTTAGCTGGTGCCGTGTTTTTTTCTTTCTTTTTATTATTTTTCTTTTTTGGGGTCTTTTGGATCTTGGGTTGTAAAGTGTTTTTGGGTGTGGGTTGATTAACCCCTCCCCTCCCTTGTCTATTATTTCTTTTTGCATAATAAATATTGAGGCAGTCGGAAATAGCCTGGCCTCACCCCTCTTCTGCCCTAAAAACTCTAAAAACCATAAAAACATAAAATTCCTAAATAAACTCTGAAAATTCATAAAACTGAAAATAAACCCCCTAAAAACCCTGAAAAATCATGAAAACCATAAAAACACTAAAAACCAGAAAACCCCTAAAAACATAGAAACCCTAAAAAGTCAAAAAAAACCCTAAAAATATAAAATACCCTAAAACCCTAGAAACCCTAAACCCCTAAAAACCTATAAAACCCATGAAAAATCTTTAAATCCTAAAAATCCATAAAACCCTTAAAACTCTAAATCCAAAAAAAACCTTAAAATCACTAAAAAACCCTGAAAACATAGAAACCCTAAAATCCTATGAAAACTATAAATACCCCTAAAAACCCTAAAAACCCTAAAATGCATAAAACCCCTAAAAACCCATAAAATTGATAAAAATTATAAAAACCTTTAAAACTCTCTAAACTCCAAAAAAAACTAAAAACAATAGAAGACACTTAAAACATTAAAACCCCTAAATATCCAAAAAATCTGATTAACAGTAAATACCTTCAATATCCCTAAAACCCAAAACCCCTAAAAACCCTTGAAATTCTAAAATCACGATAAATCCCTAAATACATAAAAAACCATAAAACTCGAAAACCCCTAAAAACAATAAAAAACACTTAAACCATTAAAACACCAAAAACCCCATAAAAACCTAAAAATATTATAATAATCTAAAAACCCTTAAAATACCAAAAAACATTGAAAAACTAAGAAATATATAGACCCCTAAAAATAAAAATAACCTATACAAAAATAACAAAAAACCATCAAACCATAAAAAACCATGAAAACCATAAAAACCACCAAAATACATAAAAACCATAAAAACCATAAAAATCCTAAAAAACCAAAAAATACATAGAAACATTAAAATACCTAAAACGGTTGAAACTCCCTTGAATACCATTAAAACAGCTAAAAACATTAAAATCCAAAAAAACAAAAAAAATTCTAAAACCCTAAGAAACCCGAAAAAAACATTAAAAAATCTAAAAAACTATAAAACAACTAAAAACTAAAAAAATAGTAAAAACAAAAAAATAAAAAAAAACCTATAAATCCCTATAAATCCCAAAAAAACATAAAAACACTAAAAAATTAGAAAACCCATGAAGACCATTAAGAAGCCTAAAATAAAGAAAAGTCTATGACCCTATAAAAAACATGAAAACCCACGAATGATCTAAAACCCCTTAAAACCCTAGATACGTTAAGAAACTCAAAAAACTTTAAAAAAATAAAAAATAAAAAACAAACCCAAAACCCAAAAGACTCTAAAAAATGGAAAAAGCTAAAATTCATAAAAAACCTGAAAACTCCTAAAAAATAGCAACAAAAATAAAAACCATAAAATTATAAAAAAAATAATTAAAATACCTAAAATGTAAATTACATAAAAACCAACCCCCCCAACCATAAAAACACATAAAAACCTTAAAAACCATAAATCTCATAAAAATTATAAAACCCATGAAAAATATGAAAACCCTTAAAACCACTAAAATTATTTAAAACTAAATAAACCATAAACCCATAAAACTCTAAAACATCCAAATCCCCTAAAACTCCCAAAATCTCTAACAACCTAAAAACCCATAGAAGCCATAAAAATCAAATAAAATCTTTAAAATATTTGAAATCCTAAAAACCCAAAAAACCCATAAAGCCTATGAAAATTATAAATACCCCTAAAACCCTAAGAATCCATGAAAAACCTAAATCAACTCAAACCTCGAACACCCTTTAAACCCCTAAAACTGTTAAAATTTTTAAAAACCATAAAAACTCAAAAAAAACACTAAAAGACCAAAAATATCGTGAAACCCCCTAAAAACCATAAAAATCCATGGAAACCCCCAAAAGCCAAAAAACCATAAAAACCATAAAATTACTAAAAATCTATTTAAATCCTGGAAATTTAAAAAAAAACGAATACCCTTGATAAACCCTTAAAACCCATAAAACCGCCCCTAAAACCATAAAAACAAGTAAACTCTAAAAACCATTAAATCCCCTAAAACACAAAAAAATAGAAAAAAACCAAAAACATTAAAGACTTTAAAATCCCAAAAAAACTAAAACACCTAAAAACCCTAAAAGCCACTCAAAATATCTAAAAATAATAATAACCATTAAAATCCAAAGAAATCTCTATGAATACCTAAAAACGTGAAAAACCCAGAAACCCAAAAAAAAGAAAATTAAAAAATCCCTAAAAACCTCAAAAACCCATAAAACATTAAAAACCCAATTAAAGTACTAAAAAACCTTTAAACCCCTAAAACCAGGTAAAATTTATAAAAAACTAAAAAAACATTAAAACCCCTAAAAACACAAACAAACATAAAAACCAAAAAAAACTGAAAACCATAAAATCCCTAATGCCCTAAAAACCATTAAAATTCTTAATAACCCTAAAAAATAATAAAATCCATATAAATCCTAAAAACACATAAAAATACCTGAAAATGTAAAAATCCTAAAAACCAAAAATAACCATAAAAACACTAAAAAACTCAAAAAAATACTAAAAGTCATAAAGACAGAAAACCTTGAAAAACCCAAAAAACATTTAAAATCCCTAAAACACTAAAAATATCGAAAAATCTAATTGACCCTAAAAATACAAAAAACCTAAAATAACCTTAACATTACATAAAAATTTAAACAACCCTAAAAACCATGAAAAATGCCTCAAAACCATAACACCCAACCTTTAAAACCAAAAAACCCCTAAAACCATAATCCACTAAAAACTATTTAATCCCTCAACACCCCTAAAAAACCAAAAAACTGTAAAAATATAAAAACCCCTATAAAACTCAAACAAACCCAAAAATACTGAAAACCCATAATCCTTGAAAAACTATAGAAACCCAAAAACACCTGAAAACCCTTGAAATACCAAAAATACCCATAAAACATCAAACCATAAAATCTTAAAAAATCCCTAAAAATCACAAAAAACAAAAAAACCTCTAAAAATCACTGAAACCATAAAAAACCCCTAAACCCCATTGAAACAAAAAATCCATAAAAATTCACTAAAACCTCTAAAACTATTAAAACCCCCAAACTACTTAGAAAACCTCCAAAAACCCTAAAACATTAAATGACACTAAAAACCCTCAAAATCAATAAAAACCCTAAAACTATAAAAATCATAAAAAACTGAAAAACCCCCAAAAATAAATGAAAACAAAATAACTCTTAAAAATGCTAAAAATCACTGAAAGAATAAATCCTCTAAAACCATAAAAATCCTAAAACCCCACAAAACCCTAAAAACCTTGAAAACCCATTGAAACAATAAAACCCCTAAAACCATAAAAATCTAAAAAACCTAGAAAACCCTAAAAACCACTAATGACTCAAAAAAAACCCTTTAAAGCTCTAAAAAAATTCAAAACAATAAAGACCTTAAAAACCATAAAAAACTACAAAATTCCCCAAAACCAAAATAAAACCTATACCCTACAAAACCACTAAAACCCTTGAGAACCCCAAAAAATCATAAAAATCCCAAAAAAAACACTAAAACCCCCTAAAACTATAAAATTACTATAAAATAACTGATAATACCTTAAAATGAAAAAAACCCTAAAACCCTAAAGAAACACTGACACCCATAAAACATGTAATAAAATTTAAAAATCTATAACCCCATAAAAACCCTAAAAATAACTAATAACTTTTAAAACCCTTAAAATCCATATTAATATTAAAAAAAATAAAAAAACATAAAACCCTAAACAACTAAAAAAATCCTAAAACCCCATAAAGACACTCAAACATTGAAAACCCCCTAAAAACCTTTAAATCCTCTAAAACCCCTCAAAATCCTTTGAAATCCTAAAAACCAGAGAAACCCTAAAAAACAAAAAATTTAAAAAATAACCCTGAACATTAAAAAATCCTTGAAAACTATGAAAACCCCTTAGATTCCATAAGAACCCTAAAACCATAAAAATACCAGAAAACAATAAAACCCCACTAAAAAACAAAAACCATATAAATCCATAAAAACAGTAAAAAAATATAAAACCCCAACAAGAAACTAAAAAATAAAAAATCTAAAATAACTCTAAAATACCATAAAAACCTTGGAAACCCATAAAACCACCCAAAATACCTAAGACCATAAAAAACATAAATATCAAAAAAAATCCCTAAAAATGCATGAAAACATAAAAACCCTAAAAACCCTAAAACCCCCAGAAAACCATAAAACCCCCAAAACTATAAGAAACTATAAAAACCCTAAAAACAACTAAAATATCTAAAAAACATAGACATGTTAAAACATCAAAAACTATAAACACCCATTAAATCATAAAAACCTCAAAAATACCATAAAATCCTAAAGACCCTAAAAATAATATAAACTGATAAAAACCCAGAAAAACCATAAAATGCCTCATAATCCCTAAAAACTCTAAAACCCGTAAAAATAATAAAAAAAATAAAAAATATCAAAAAATAACAAAAAAACATAAAAATCCATAAAAAACCAAAAATACCGCTTAAAAATCACAACACCCCTAAAATCCTTAAAATGCCAAAAATCCCATAAAACCCTAAAAACACTAAAAAACATAAAAATAATTAAAACCCTAAAAATATTAAATGTCTAAAAAACCAAAAACACCAAAAACTCAAAAAAGTCCATAAAAACTAAAAATGGCTTTATAAACTATAAATATCGATAATAATCAAAAAAACTAGAAAAAAAATCTAAATCTCCTCAAAATCCATAGAAACCCTAAAAAAATAAAACCCCTCAAAAATACCTATAACCCCTAAAAATGTAAAATTCCTAAAAACATTGAAACCCCTAAAACCATAAAACCCCCAAAATACTTAAAAACTCAAAAAACCCCTAAGAACCCAATCTAAAACCCCCTAAAACCCCCTAAAACCCCTAAAAATGCTAAAAATATCCAAAAAACATCAAACCATAAAAAACTAAATAAAAACACAAAACCACTAAAATCTTCAGAAAACATTGAAAATCTCTAAAAATTATAAAACCCCTTTATCCATTAAACCCCTAAAATTAAAAAACCCATAAAACCCAAAAAACCATAGAAACCCTAAAAATTTCCTAAAAATCCATGAAAATGTAAAAATACTAAAAACCTTAAAAACCCACTGAAAACCATAGAAACCACTTAAAACAATAAAAACCCCTAATAACTCATAAAAACTAAAAACCACTAAAATCTATAAAAACCATTTATACCCCTAAATACATTAAAAACTCTAAAACCCCATAAAACCCATAAAACTCCAAAAAACCCCCAAAAACCTAAATAATTTATAACAGACATAAAAAAATTAAAAAAAAAACATTAAATTCCCCTATAAATAACCAATATCCCTAAAACCTCTACAAAACACTAAAAACCGTAAAAATTCAAAAACAATACCAAAAAGTGAAGGATTTGGTGTCTAAGGACCGACTGTTTGTACTTTCATTACAATTGTATTCGATGTATTTAATATTAATAAAAAATTCTTATTTCATATTGTTTATTGTCATGAATGTATCTAATGTAGTAATGATCTAATGTATATGCCACATTGATAAGGTAATAATAGTTCACTATTATGATGAGAACCTTGATGTGCTATGAAGATATTCTCAAATAATAATTTTTAGTTGGGTAAAATACTAAGATGGGACACATAGTACATTGAAGGTCATATGTGAGTACTAAAAAGAATATGAGGTTTCTTCTCATGATGTTTTCAATTGGTAATCTCTAATACATGATATTATAAGAATATACCAAATAGTAGGAATCTCTCATTTTTTGGTGTCATCGGATATTCTGACCAATGAGTGTGTGTGATGGTCCTTTGACTTTAAGATTATTATTAATTCATGTCATAACTCATGTATATATATGTATTTCATAAACCATGATGATAAATGTTCCTAGAGAAGTTGGATATATTGGGTGCATCATGAGTGACATGTCATTACTAAATAATTTGATGAAGGGTTTGTCCCTTCCATCTTTATGTAAGTAGATACCTGAGCCACTTGATTTGAATTGAACTGTCACATTAAATACCATGTCCATGGTGTAATGATGTTTTTATTTCAGATAGTCCAAGAAAGAAAAATCAAGCTTATTAGATAGTGAAAATTATGTGAAACCTTATTGATAATAAATTGTGAAAAAAAGGATTATATTACATAGTGAGATTTCATATGTGGTTTTTGATGTTGCGATATTAATGTATTTATCTTGGGTTACTTAACCAGTTGCTAGACAGTAATCGTGAACATTAGGCAAGCCAACCTAATTACAAAGAGAAAGAATCCTAGAGGGTCACACTTAGAGTAGTTGTATGGATCTCAATTAAATCATATTTTAATTTAATTAAGGGAATATATATTGTTCTCATGTTCAAAGAATAATTTTAATAAAGATATATTTATCATATAAATTAAATAAATTTTTATTTGTGTCTTATGAATACAATAATTAATTATTTTATTGAATAATTTAAAAAATATTTATTTATTATATTCTAAATAAAATATATATTTATGAATAAAATATTTATTAGATTGTTCAATAAATGTTAGAGGATTTCGAATGAACCAAGGCCAAGTTCAATAAAAAATTAATTAACAATACCGTTATATAATATTGTTTATTATTAAGCTGGAACACACCAAAAAATAATAATTTCATAATTATTATTTTTTTGCATTTCATTTATTAAAGGTAAAAAAATTTATTTAATGGAAATTATGAAATTAAATAAAATTTACCTTAAATCCCATCTCTATAAATATGTGGTTATGTCTATTGATTAGAACATCCAAAATTGAGAATAGAGAATTTTTACTCTCAACGCCTTCATATATCTTCCTCTTAACAATGAGAAGTGAAAGAGTTATTTATACAAGACTGAAGAATGAGTAATGAAGAATGAACAATGCAAGAAATTTGACTCACCACACTAGAATATGGAGATAAAGGGGTGTTTCTTATGGATCATAGGAGCATGTGTGGATTACCACTAGAAGGAGTATATCCTTAGATCATCTCAATGAAACAAAGGTAATCTGAAAGTGTCTTTTTGCAAAATCAACATTCATCAACAAATAATGTTTCAAATCCCAAGTATTTATTTTTCAAATATTAAATAAATTAATTACAAATTTAACATGAAATATCCTCACTCTTGGTTTTGGGAAATGATTATTAAAATAAATTTTAATATATCATCCACCTCTGCACACTTTCATTATGCATGGAACAGTCATGTGGTATTAAATAAGTCATGTTTAAATTTATAATTATTTATTTTATTATTCATCTATGCACAATTGTGGTTAGATTATTATTTCATGTTATACAATCTTTAATCCAATTTCAATTAAAATGTTATCAATATATTAATCATGTTCATTCAGTGTTTCATTTTCATACAGGTTTAATAAAAAATTAATAATGACTAGAGATACCATCGAGAAGTTCCAAATATTTTGCTGGTAAAACTGGGTTACACGGTGTGTGACCAGTGCACACATTGAATACCCTTGCACATTGCATCTAGATGTGCTGAGAAATTAATGACACACTGTGATTTTATCTCACACTAGATGTTGTCTAGGCAAACCATGGTACATAGAAAGTAAATACAGGTTGTGTATCTAGTCTGTATATGTTGTGTAGCTTTACCGAGTTAACATGCTAAAAACCCAGGTGTGTGACTTGGATATATTGAAACTGAGGTACATGACATTTAGCTGAATGTGCATGCCATGTATTCTCCCATTAATGGAAAAAATTAAAATTACATTTAATTTTAAATCACATCATTAAAACCTTATTTTATTTATTGGCATACCATTTTGTGTTTGACAATTTAATAATGGGTTTGAAGAATTTAAAATGATCAATTAATTTATTGTAATTAATATTAAAAAACTCTTTCTACCATTTATTTACCCCGAATTCCATTAATTATGGGTATCTCCAAATAATATCAGATTTTCATTAAGATGAGAGGGAATTAATTAATAAATTATTTCATTCGAGTTTATCTTACATAATAAAATAGCAAATAAATGATTGAATATTATCCATTTACTTTTGTGTATTCATTACATGTATGATTGTTCATGATATTACCCAAGACCTTTGTATGTGTTTGATATTTTAAATTAATTTATTGTGTGATTTTGCAATTATTTAATATTAAATTAAATTATGTGCCATGATTCCTCCTTCCCTTCATTATTATATAGAAACTACATTTCTAAAGATATTTATGTAACCCCCTTTACCCAATCCTATAGTTCCCCTCACCCGAATGTGAGTAATAAATATTTTTTATTAATGGAGCATCCCAAGGCATATTAAGGTGGTTCAAGATAGAAGAATAATGATACCAACTGAGGTGATGAATAGGTCAACAAGTGAAATGTTGAATCTCATGCCAAGACCAGAAGTTGGAGTTATTTCCCAAAGGTCAGAGGATGATTTAATGTCCACTCCTTAAATCAACTATTAGATAATTCTCATGAATGAGTCATTTAATTAATTAATTATTTCTATTTATGAAATTATTTATTTTATAGATGAGAGGTCATGTTAATATAAATAAATTAATTAATGTGAAAATGTAGAAATAAAATAAATTAATTATGTGTAAATGTATTATACAATAGGGTAATTAATTAAGTAAAATCCACTAACAATTAATAAGATGTGTTAACGATAAAACAAGATTAAAATTTTTGTATACTAAATTAAAATAACCAAATTAAATATTAAGTCAGACAAAGTCTTTCATTACCTGATTAGTAATGAAACCATAAATCTAAGTGTGGTATATGGACAAAGACTAGATGCTAACTTTTATCAGGGAGTTCTCATGAGATTTTTGGGTTTACATAACTGAAATTGTATTGTGTTTAATATTTAATGTCTATTTAAAACATATTTTGAAGAAAGTGTTGAGAAAATACAATTTAAGAGTTCAGGATAGGGGAATACACTCAATAAATCATGGATATTCAAGTCTATAGTTAGAAAGGACACCTACCTAATTACATTATTATGGTTTTCTTGACCAAAATATGGATCATTAATAAAATTAATGGTGACCATTTCCACTAGAATTTTAAATCAACAATAAATTTAGAGATAAATGTTGAGGTCTATTGATACTTGATAAAATAGTATAAGATTTAATAAATAAAAAAATAAAAAAATAAAACATTTAATTTTTTATATATAACTTAGTTTTTAATCAAGTAAAGTACTCATAATATACATTTTTTTATTTTATAAAAAAATGAAAAGTTCATCATCTACACTATCCTTGTGATCAATATTATTGAAGGATAACCTCCTAACATGATGTAACTTCTATAAGTGGTTTAGAAACATTTAGTTTGTGTTACTCCATGAATGGAAATCTTACATTATTGAATCCTCAATGACTGATCCATCAGCTAAAGAGGTGGGTGATGAAGAGATACTTTTCTATGAAAAAAATTTGACTAACATGGTCAATTTTCAATGTTTTATGCTTTCATAGATGTCTATTAGAGTAATGAATTATCATGAAAAAATGGATTTGTATAGAATTCTTCCTCACCTCTTTGGTTTTTACCAGGAGAGAGATAGATAGGAACAATTTGAGATTTCAAGGAGCTTTTTTAGAGAAATCTTGGAGAGGGTACCCCAACTGGGCCTCATGTATTCAATATCACTAACTATACTGAGTTCATAGAGTTTATAGGTTTTAAAATCCTTGAATAATTGTGAACCAACCATATTCTAGAATCCCTCCCTCAGTGCTTCTCTATTTTTTTTTGAAATTTAATATTAACAACATTGAGAAGTCACTTCAGGATCTTCCTAATTATATTCTCCTAGTAGAGAAGGAAACAAATCTTGAAAACCCTTCCATACTTATTGTGAAAAAAATAACGGTAAATTTAAGTGATTTAAACACAAATATTCTTCATTCCATTCCATGAAGAGGAAGATCAAGTGGAAATCATGGTAGCCTGATGTTGTATGTTTTGTATGTGTCAAGAGGGGCCACTAGAAGAAAAACTCCCCCCATCCAAAGAAGCAAGGGGAAGATTCCTGTGTGTTTTTTTATCAAGTTCAATTTATATTTTTCTAAAAAGTGGGTATTGGATACAAATTTTGGTTCTCACAAATTTATTCAAATAAATGAACCATGTAGATTCCGAAGGACTACCCGAGGAGAGGTAGATATTCAATAATCTAACAGAGATGAAATTTGTGTTGTATCTACTGGGACTAACACATCATTTTTTCAATCGGAGTGATCTTAATTTTAAAGGGTTGTTATTATGTACCTCCAATTTCCAAAACATTATTTCTATATCTAGAATTTATATAGATTGATTTATTTTAAAATTTGATAATAAATGTTTCTTCTCTTATAATGATAGCTTTTTTTTATTATAAGGAACATTTAAATAACATTCTTTATGTGTTGGATTTCACAAACCAAATAACGAAAATAAATAATGAAGTAACATCACTTGACTCATACCACACCCAAATTTGGCATCACTAGCTAGATCATGTAAATGAAAATTGATTGAATAAATTACATCAAGACCGATAATTAGATTCTTTTGAACTAAAACCACTTGGTATATGTCATGCATGTTTATAAGGAAAAATGAAGAAAACCTTATTTATTTGGAATGGTGAAAGGGATAAAGAGATTCTTGAATTAGTTCACACTAATGTGTGTGGACCATTTCCTATTGAAGAAAGGGGTGGTAAGGTATACTTCATAACTTTTATTTATGATTTTAGTAGATATGGAAATATCTAATAAATGAGGTATAAGTAAGATTCTTTTGAAAATTTAACAGATTACAAGAATGAAGATGAGAACTAGTTGGGTATAAAGATTATGTAACATTAGTTATAACATGGTGGAAAATATCTTAATCAAGACTTCATTGGTTATCAAAGGGAGTTTTGTATTTTATCTCACCCCACTCCTCCTTATATGACTCATTGTAATTGTTTAAGTGGTAGGAGTAACATTACCTTTTTGGATATGGTGATATCAATGATGAGTCATGTGAGTCTTCTATTATCCTTTTGGGGATACTCATTCCAAACTGTAGCATATGTACTAAACCGAGTTCCAAATAAAGAAAAATTTGGAATTCCATACCAATTATGGAATGGAAAGGAACATGTTTTTTCTTATATACATGTGTAGGGTTTAGAAGTATTTTTTATGTCCTCTTCAGGTAACGAGCTTGCAACATGAGGCACAAAGTGTATCTTTATGGGATATCCTAAAGAAACAATGGGATGATACTTAAAAAATCCTTTAGACAAAAAGGTTGTGATTGATATAATTCCCACATTTCTTGAGGTGTATCATATATCTAATAGATACAGTGTAGTAAATATTGACAACGATATAGTCTAGGATCAAGATACATAATATTTGGCACATAAAAAAATTCCACAAAGCCCCATGGAAGAAGAAATTATTCTAGAGACACAATTGTTATGTAGGAGTTCTAAAGAGGGTAGAGAAATATAATTGTATGGTATTATAGTTCCCAATGATAGTGACACATTATTAGTTCATAATAGTGATCCTCTAACCTATAAGGAAGCAGTAAGTGGTAGAGATGTTTACAAATGGAAAGAATTCATGAATTCTGAAATGGATTCCATATACCAAAACAAATTATTGATTTTTGTAAACCCTCAAGTATATGTAAATACTATTGGATAAAAATGGGTATTCAATAAAAAAAATGGATATATAATGATACTTTAATACCTAAAATGCGTGAATGGTTGCTAAAGGGTTTAAAAAGAGTCAAGGCATTGACTATGAATAATCCTTTACACTAATTGCAATCATGAAATCCAACAAAATTATACTTTCCTTTGTGGATTTCCATGATTCTGAGATTTAGAAAATGGATTTCAAAATAAACTTCCTAAAAGGGAAAATTCAATAAGAATTATATATGACACATCCTAAAGGGTTTGTGACTCTAAAGAATTCTGACAAGGTATGATAGTTTCAAAGATCCATTTACGGATTAAATCAATAATTCATTGTTGACGCTCCTTTCCTCACAGAATCTAAAGATCGGAAAAGGGGAATATCTGAGCTCAAAGTGATTAAAACTTTGAAGAAAATATCAAAAATCGACAAAGGCATGAACAAAGGATCAATAGCAACTGCACCGCGCAAGTTATATCATTGTCGCGCAAGTGGACTTGCGCGACGCACCTTGGCGCGCAAGTGACTTGCGCGACCTAAGTGATAAACGCCCGGGGTCTTCTCCTGCCTATAAATAGACCCTGTGGGCCCCCCATTCGAGGAGGATCTTTTTCCAGAAACTCAGATTAAAGCTCCAGACACCCAAGTCTCTTCTCAAAGCTTCCGGAACACTTCTAAGGTAATTTCATACCTATAACGGAAGATCTAAAGAGGAGAAGGAAGGCCAAAGTGTTGAAACTCACCAACACTTGTGCGTCGCCTTATTCCTTCAATAGAACTTCCGCGTCCCTTTTCTGGAAGAACCTCAACAGGATTCTAAAGGCTTTAAGAAAGAGTCACTCAAGTATTCTAATGGTGGTTGAAAATCGTGCAAGTACCCCCTCATGTCGCGCAAGTATACTTGCGCGACCAATACTTGCGTGCCACCGCAATACTTGCGCGCCTTTCAAGACTTGCACGCCCCTACCTTTTTGGGTGCCCATCTTTCCCATTTTACCCCTCTTAAGTCATTACACCTTTCCTTTTCAAGATTCAGTCTTCAAGACACTCTTCAAAGCCATTTATGGCATGATTTCTTGATTTGACTTCCTTATCAGAAAGGAATTCTGTGGAATATCTCTCATAACCTAGTGATTTAAATATCATTATGTCACTAAATATGGAGAGTTCATTCATTCAACCTCATCCTTTAAAATGAGAGAATCCTTAACCTGGGTCTCCTTTTTAGGAATAATCCCCAGTTATAAGTCCTTTAATCTGGGCATCTTCCTTAGGAGTAAACCCCAAATTCTTAAAGTTCCCAAACTTGGGCATCCTCCTCAGGAGTAGGCCCCAAACGTTAATTCCTTAACTTGGGAATCCTCTTAAGGAGTAAGCCCCAATCATAATCCTTTAATCTGGGCATCCTTCTTTGGAGTAAGCCCCGAGTCCCTTAATTTGGGCATCCTTCTTAGGAGTAAGCCCCAACCTCAAATATGGGAATCCTCCTCAGGAGTAATCCCCAAACCTTAACCCCTAACCTGGGCTTCCTTTTCAGGAATAAGTCCTAGTTATAATCTTGGGCTTCCTTTTCAGTTATAAGCCCCAAGTCCCCTAATTTCTCTTTAACCAGTCCTAATTTACCCTTGATTTGGGTTTCCTTTTCAGGAGTAAAACCCAATCATAAGCCCCCTCCTAACTTGGGCATCCTCTTTAGGAGTAAGCCCCAAGATTAGAGTATTCAAAATCTCCATGAATCACATATACCTTTATGGACCCTGTTCATGGATTTTCTCCCTAAAACTGAATCCTAAACCTTCATCTATCTGGGCATTCATACATACATAAGCCCCAAACCATTTCTTATGATTGCATCTTTTATGGCACAATTGTCTAAATTTTACTAATACCTCTTGTTTCTCACACCGAGCACGACTCACGTGAGCTTAGAGTGTAAAAGTAATTGTGACATCCTGCTTTGAGCCATCAATCATAAACATCATACCCTTATACGAACTACATGGGTTCTGATTCTTTTTTCAAAACAAAGGATACGTAGGTAGCCCATCTATGGGTTCGATCCCAAATCTGAAGTAATTCATTGTCCTTCTGAATGACGATAAACTTCAAGTGCCCCACTGAGTGGCTTTAAAACCAGCCTGGTCATCATAATGACCAAGAGACTTTTATATAAATTTTTTGAAGGATACCATTGACCAAGAATCTCTAAATAGATACAGATGATTCTCTATTGATGAAGAACTTAGAATACATATAAAGGATTCTCTAAATTTCTTACATATTTAATCATTGATTGTTAAACTGAAGGAAAGCTCGTTTTATACTTGGTAATGTAATAAGGATTCACGAACATAACTTAAATCTATAAAGAGAGTCCCGGAGTAGACAATAATTCCCCTCAAAAAGGTGTGATGAGTCCGACCTCCCATCCTCTCGACAAATGCAAATTCTGAAGCCTCATTAGCCCACAAGCTAATGAGCACCTACCTTTGGAAAGTAGGTCCAAACGGATGTGGAATCATTGGATGTTTTCGGTTCTACGAACAAACCCGTTAGAAACCGATCAGAACGTTTGAATCTCCCATCCAAGAGGTCATCCCCGAATTCCGTGCGAAACAAAAAATGGTGAACCCGACGTGAATCCTTAACCATGTTAAAGTGATATTCTTCTTATTTGTTAGGCCCCTTGGGCCAACAAATCAATCATTAACATGTGCTCATCCAAAAGATGCAGTGGCTGGATTCATCTTGATTATGTCTATTATATGGAACAGGCACTCTTTTCTCAAGATCTTCTGCAAAATGGCTTTCCTTAAATTCACCCCTATGAATACTGCTGCTGTAAACACCTCTACTGTGAGGTCTACTGTTGTGAAAACCAATGCTGCTACTCCTGCTGGAACGTCGTCCGCTCTGAGGATGACATCACCAACTCAGCGTCTTCAACGCTGGGTTTCTAATGCACTGGTTAAGGAGTACCGTCGCAACGGTACTATCCCAACTCTGGAGGCTGCCCGACAGGCCCTCCAAGTAAACAACTCACACAGGTCGTCCAGACAACGACGACCAGTGATCAAGAAGCAGGCGGTGCTGACTACCGTCTCTAACCGTTTCGGGTCGTTATCCCCTGAACGGAATTTCCATTCACTCCCTTACTCTAAGGAAGTGAATGAGCAGGTCCCTCAGGGCCTTAATTCAAAAATATAGGAGTCCTTCCCGAGGGCTCCAATCAACAATCGCCACCAGACTCGTGCGGTAGTGCGCACTCAACATGATGAGGGTACCGACTTCAGGCATTCAGCTGAGGTTCCTCGAACCCGAGTAGGCAAGATGAACCGCCAGAGATGGAATCCAGTTAACAATGGGCAGGTTGTCATCCCTGCCATCTACGGAGAAGTCCACCAACCTAACATGGTGGCAAATAACGAACAGGCACACACACCTGCCCGTTTTAATTTCGTTTTCTAGCAGACTCGTCTGGCAGCATCAAGCCAATCCCTCCAGGCAATTCCGGCGGAGTACTATAGGCAGGAACATGCACCTGCTTATGCATCATCAATTAGTCAGCAGGCTCACCTGACTACATATGATGGATTCCACCAACCTAACTTGGTGGCGAATAACGAACATGCACACACACCTGCCCATTTTAATTCTGATGTCCAGCAGACTCATCTGGCAGCATCAAGCCAATCCCGCCAGGCAATTCCGGTGGAGTACTATAGGCAGGAACATGCACCTCCTTATGCATCATCAGTTAGTCAGTAGACTCTCCTGACTACATATGATGGATTCCACCAACCTTACTTGGTGGCGAATAATGAGCAGGCACACACACCTGCCCGTTTTATTTCCGTTGTCCAGCAGACTCGTCTGGCAGCATCAAGCCAATCCCGCAAGGTAATTCTGGCGGAGTACTATAGGCAGGAACATACACCTGCTTATGCATCACCAGTTAGTCAGCAGGCTCGTCTGACTACATATGATGGATCTTGTAAACCGCATTTGGCGAAGTGTAATCAGCAGGAACATACACCTGCTAATACTAATCAATCCTACCAACAGTCTCGCTTGGTAGCGCACGGAGAAGTCAGTCGAAAAGCCCCGATGACAAACAGGAGGCAGACTCAACTCTCTGCCTCCACACTTGAGTACTGTCAGGATTCACTGACAGGAAAAGGAGGACAGGAGCAGGCACATACACCTACTCCAAACCCGGAATGGACGTATATCCCCGTTCCAGCGGCTGAAGTCACCAAACATATTTTGTCAATGGTGAAAGAGCAGAAGAAAATTCCTGCTCATATTCTGGATGCTTTCCAGGATATCATAACAGCTTCAGCATCATCTCAGGGACAGACACATAAATCTATCCCTAGCAGTGGAGTGACACATCAATGATTCACTCCAGAACAGACACACACATCTGTTCCAGTCCAAGAGGGTTATGGGGCATACTCCCCAATATCATATAGACAACCAAGTCAGGCACATACACCTGATTTGAGTGGAGATCATCAGCCTAACCTGACCATCTTTCCTGATCAGGCACATACACCTTCTCAGAGTAACCACTTTCGTCAACAAGTGGTTTCCAAAGCGAGTAAGAAGGCATCTAAGAAAAAGATCCGCCCAGCACAGTCTGGAGAACAAAGGCCAATCTATAACAAGGCCTTGCTCGACGCTGGAGTTCTTGAAGCCCTCAGAAATTTATCTGTCGGAATTCAAGATTTTACTCCCTCAGTTCCCAATAACGGGAACATTAATTCTGAAGGTCTTCAACAGACACTTCCTCATGAAGGCTTGCTTCATGAAAATTTGGTCAATCTTGAAGTTTCTTCTTCAGATGAGAGCCACAGGAACCCTCTGTGTGGTCAGTAGACCAAGGACCAAGAGATCTCAGCTTTTGCTGTAACCCATTATGGTGGTCCTCCCCATGATGATGAATTTCGCTGCGAAAGTCCTCTCCGCAGTAGTGATTCACATTGCCTGGAAAATACTCCAGTGGACAATGTAGTGCCGAGAAAGCCCTCTTATCTTGAGGCACTTACAAATGTGAAACCAGTCATGTCTGATGCTTTATCGCTAGCAAGTGAAATACTTTTTCAATCAGAAGATAGCCCAGGGTGTAGTTCATTCTCCGAACCACCCCTAAGTCATGCATCTTCTAGTTTGATCAATGATCTCTCTACCAATCTTGTTGAATCCGATGAAGCAACAAGGAAACACCAACTATGGTCAAAACAGGTAGAAGAATCTTCATTTAATGATAAAGAGGAAATGCTGAGCATGAGGAAAAAACTGGCAAAAGGTGAAGTACCAGTCATGTTTTGGCCTTTGGCTGACTCTCAGTACGACATTCCAAAGATGTGGACGGATAATGGAATCCATGATATTCGTCTCAACATATGGAAAACTCTTTTTCAATTGAAGAAGAAGGTATTATCTTATGATGAATATGAAAATCATCTTAAGATAATAGAAGGGCTACAACGTCAGATTGATTTGGCATCTCTATCAGTCTCTCGGTATCCGAAGGCTGAAAATCAATAGAGAACCCTTCAACGTTCATGCCTTGGCGCACTAAGAAAATTGCGTCAGTTAATTGCCAATGCTCCATCTGATGTTCCTATTAGAGAATGGGGTGTTCACGGAGCACTACATTTCATAGTGCTTTCCAGTCAGCAAAGCCCGCCGAAAATGGTCTCATACAATGTTATTGCCCATGGCCGACCACAGTCAATGGGATTTGTTCATAATCAAAAGCTTGCTCAAGAACAGGCTTCAACTAGTTCCTCTCAAAATCATGTATATAGAGAACAAGTTGTTGAATTTCTCCTACATCAAGCAGGCGAGAATATTGCACAAGCCTCTCGTATGGAGCAAACACGTCATCAAATGACAGAAGTCTCGGAAATCATCCAATGGTCTGTAGAACTAGGTGATAAAAGTGGATACAGGCTAATGCATCCAGCTAATTTCCGAACTAAGATTCGCAAGATCAAGAGATCTTTTAAGAAGATCTCAGACGTAGCATGTCAAGAGCCACCCCAGCTTGTCAGACTGGGGACTCCATTAACCCAACCCTCAGAGTCAACAAATGGGATTCGAGGAGTTGAGAAGAATCAGCAGGAACATCCCCAGTTCACGAGACTGGGGACTCTTTCAAATCATCAATCCCCTTCTTAGAGAATATCGGTCTTTTCACGATTGAGGAAGAAGCCCCAAGAGGAAGGGATTAACGTTGTATGAGACCATTAACCCAACCCTCTGATTTCATTGCTCGTTGGAAGGGATTAACGTATTCCCTGAGTTTAGCACTTCCTCAAGAAGATCTGTTTCCAATCTGTGTGGAAAATTTCCGTGACAAATTACGCACGCCATTGATCCCTGTGAAATACACAGGAGGGTTTCGAGACCTTACTTCAATCGCTCAGCAGATTGAAGATTCCCTTATACAGGCTAAGGTTAAATCTTGTGTAATTCCATCAGCTCTAGGAAGAAGAATGGGTAAAGCAGAAACTACTACAGTTATGCTTAAACAAGCACCTGTACCTATTTCTACTTCAAAACCTTCATCTCCTCGAAGGACTCCACCTCCTGAATGCCAACAACAAAGGTTGTTTCGTCCAAATGATCAAAAAGATCAACGATGAAAACAATTTGAGGATTTGAAGAGTAAAACATAATCTTTCCGAAGTGAGCAAGTTCCTGGTTACTTCATTTCAGCTCTGGAAAATAATTTGGTTCAATTACCAGTGCCCAAGATGCCAAACAAGGAAAGAGATGAAGACCGTCCCAATTATTGTCCCTTTCATCAAATGTTGGGGCATCCCATCCAGGAATGTTTTGTCTTTAAAGACCTCCTTCAAAATATGGTCAACTTGGGAAAAGTCGAATTGAAGGGTTCTTCAGCTCATGTAGCGTGTGTTACCGCTATAGATCCAGAGGAAGGAGGTGAGTGGCAGGAAGTCAAAAGCAAAAATGCGCAAAAATATGATGATTGGATGGTCAGAAAGACAATCAATCGGACCCATTCCATTTTGCGAACACAATTGAAGAATCCAATTGTGTCTCCTACAAAAGCTGCAGTGAAGCCTCCATCAAAAGACAAATCCTCAAAAGGGCAGCACAATTCAAAGAAGAAAGAGGAATCAGAAGAAGATGAATATGTATCGAGGCCTAAGTTGTCTTTGACTCTGGCAGATTTCATGCCATCTACTTCAAAGCAACGGGCACTGCCCCATCAAATGGCACAGCCTAAACATGCTAGTCAGGCAGGGTCTTTATCAGACGAAGAGTTAATCTTCGGTTCTGTTAATATGATTCAATTAACAGATCCATATTCTAGTCTTGATGATCTTGAATTCCCTATATCAAATTAGGGAATCCGAGGAAGTTCTAGAGGTTAACGATACAGGGGAAGACATGGATCTTTCCAAAGCCACTACTCCAATTCTACCCCTGCTAGCACTGTGTATGCAGCAGAAACTCATGGTAGAGCCCTTCAGCGAGCTCAAAAAGAACAAGCAAGTTCTTCTTCCAATGGCCAACTCAGTTTTGGCACAGTTATTTCGGAAGACCGATTAAAGGTTCCATCTTCTTTATCTCAGAAATTAAATGGATCTAATCAGTCTAATCTTCCAAAACCAAGGATGTCGCCAACTCCTATCCCAATACAAGATGCATCAGCTTCCAAAGCATCTGCTTCCAAGGTACCTGATAAACCACATATTCCTGTTGGGAAACGCAGACCTCTAGATCAAAAGTATGATATATTGAAACACTTGGCCCAAGTACCAGCCAAGTTATCAATTTTGGATTCTTTGAATCTGTCAAAAGATCTTCGGGAAGCACTCATTGAAGCTTTTTCAAGTCCTCAGGAGTTTGAAGCTGAAATTGCTGCAGCTGAAGTCTATCACATAGAGAATAATCCAGCAGAATGCCATGCAGTGATATCATTTACTGATAAAGATGGAGATGATGTTGTTCATGTGCACATAAAACCTTTGTACTTATCTGGAAAAGTCAATAGTGTAGATATCCGAAGAGCTTTCATTGACAATGGTTCAGGAGTCAACCTCATGCACATTCGTACACTTCGTCGATTGGGCCTCACGGAATCTGATTTATCTCATTCTATAATGATGTTACAAGGATATGATAAAAATGAACAAGAACCACTGGGCGAAGTTACACTCATAACCCAGTTTGGAGATCTTGTATCCAATTCGGATTTCATGATTGTTGATCAAGACTCAGCTTTCAACGTCTTTCTTGGAAGACCCTGGCTACATCAGCATGCAGCTATTCCTTCATCATACTATCAATGTCTCAAATACTGTTTCAATGGTCAAGTTGGAACATTGTATGGTGAAAAGGCCCTGTTTAAGACATGTGAGTCTCAATACATTGAGGCAGAATTTTATCACATGAAGGGAAGAGAAAAATATACAATGAAGGAAATTACCAATATTAATGATCCATATGGTTTGGAGAAAATTCCATTAAATCCATTTACACATGTGAGTACAGATTATGTGTTACCTATCAATCAAATTGAAAAAATAGGCCCAAATAAAAATACTCTTATGGAAAGATCCATAATGTCAATTACAGCAATTGAGCCAGACAACATGGGAGAAATTGGTAATCTTCCAAACAGTGATGAAAGCATAAGTGGTGACGTTTTCATTTCATCTGCTGAAGTCCAACAAGTCTATACTTCGCCAATCAGGCCCGAATAAGTTATAGAAACACCAGAGGTGAATAATGATGTCAATTCTCAATCCATCATCTCCTCTTTATTTCCCAAAGAAGGCCCTTTATCATCAATAGGGTCGGAAATGGAAGCTTCTTCTTCAAAATGTGAAATTTTTGACATCTCTTATGATCATGAGAATTTCGTTTTGTCATCTACTATGCAAGTAGAAATGGAAGAAATAACACATAATGAAAAGGAAGAGGAAGGTCTTAGAGATGATCCTCCAGCATTTGAAGAGGGTATCTTTACCACTGTGGATGAACTCAGAGAAATAAATCTGGGTACAGAGAATGATCCGCGACCCACTTTAATTAGTGCGGCCATGACCCTTGAAGAGCAAGAGATGTATATTTTTTCCAAAGAAAAATAAAGATATTTTTGCTTGGAACTATACAGAAATGCCTGGGCTTGATCCTGATGTTGCTACTCATCATTTGGGTTTACCAAAAGAACATTGAGGATTTAAGCAAGCCGTGAGAAGAACACACCCAACTTATGCTTCAAAAATTGAAGCTGAAGTGGATAAGCAGATCAAAGCTAACTTTGTCAGAGAAGTTCAGTATCCCAAGTGGTTGGCTAATATTGTCCCTGTAAATAAAAAGAACGGACAAATTAGGGTTTGCATCGATTTCAGAGATCTTAATCGGTATTGTCCTAAAGATGATTTCCCAGTTCCGATTACAGAACTCTTAATTGATGCGACCGCTGGCTATGAAGTACTTTCCTTCATGGATGGATATTCTGGATAAAATCAGATCTGAATGGCCCCATAAGATGAGTAATCTACAGCTTTTAGAGCTCCTCAAGGTGTGTTTTGTTACCGGGTGATGCCCTTTGGTTTAAAGAATGCAGGTGCAACATATCAACGCGCCATGCATCGTATCTTCAAACCTTTCTTAGGGAAGTTTGTTGAGTTCTATGTGGATGATTTGGTAGTTAAATCCAAACAACGTTCTAATCACTTGGCTGATTTGGAAGTCATATTCCACAAACTTCGACAACATAATTTGAAGATGAACCCCTTAAAATTTGCTTTTTGGGTAACCTCAGGAAAATTCCTCAGCTTTGTTGTACGCCATCGTGGTATTGAAGTCGATCCTGAGAAGACCAAATCAATCCTTGGTATGTCACCTCCTCAGAATTTGAAAGAATGAAGAGGAATTCAAGGACACTTAGCCTATATTCGGCGTTTCATCGCCAATTTGGCAGGAAAAAGTTTACCCTTTACCAAATTATTGAAAAAAGGAGTCACATACCAGTTGTCTGAAGAATGTCAAGAAGCATTTGATGTTCTCAAGAAATAACTCTTGAGTCCACCAGTACTCATGCCACCTGTTGAAGGTAGACCACTTATCCCCTATGTGATAGCTCTAGAGCGATCATTGGGTGCCTTTCTCGCTCAAAAGAATGATGCTGGGAATGAAAATAGCCTCTACTATCTCAGTAGAACTATGCTTGAAGCAGAAACCCGGTATTCAAGTATTGAAAAGTGCTGCCTAGCATTAATCTTTGCAGTTCAGAAACTGAGACACTACCTGCAACATCACGAGGTCCAATTGGTATCTCGCAATAATCCGCTCAAATTCATCCTTAGTCATCCAATGCTTACAGGACGTCTAGAAAGGTGGGAAGTAATTTTGCAGCAGTTCGACATTCAGTATGTATCTCAAAAGGCAATTAAGGGCCAAGCTCTGGCTAATTTCCTGGCTGATCATCCTTCAGTGGAGGACACGTCTTCAGATATTGAACTCCCTGATGAGGAAGTTTTATCTATTCAAGAGAGTCCTCAAACATGGGAAATGTATTTTGATGGTGCTTCCAGAAGTCCAACAGGGAAGAAAATGGAAAATACTAAATTCAACAAAGTTGGTTTAGGAATTGTGCTCATTTCTCCAGATAGAGCAGTGTTTCCTTATTCCTTTTTATTGTGGGAAGGTGGTAATAATAATGAAGCCGAATAACAAGATCTCATTACAGGCTTGGAGTTAGCGCTCCAAGCACAAGTGAATCAATTAAAGGTGAAAGGTGATTCAGACCTGGTAATCAAACAAGTTAATGGGGATTATTCCATCAGAAAAGAAGAATTAATCCCTTTGTATGATTACGTCAGAGATTTAATGGCGGAATTCCCTTCAGAACAGACATTTTCTTATGTCCCAAGATCACAAAATGCTCAAGCTGATGTACTGGCTAATATAGCCACAGCACTAGCAGATCCAAATCGGGACGAGACAACCATCAGTATTGCCCACCGTCGTGCAATTTCACCTTATGTTCAAGAAAAAACAGAGGAAATTAATGAATTTAGTCCCATTCCTGAACCATATGGTCATACTACAGGATGGATGTCACCTATCAGGGAATACCTTCAAAATGGAACACTTCCACCTGATAGAGCTGAGAAAGAACAAATCCGGCGACATGTGGTCAATTTTACTCTTTATGATAGCCCAAACCACCTAGAGAAAATTCTCTTCAAACGTGGTTTTGTTGGAGTTCTCTTCAGATGCATTGATGGTGAAGAGACAATGGCTATCATGAAAGAAGTGCATGCAGGAGTCTATGGTGCCCACCAGTCTGGACATAGATTGTCTGATCAAATTCGAAGGCTTGGATACTTTTGGCCTTCAATGATACAAGATTGTGTTGATTTCACAAAGAAGTGTCAATCATGTCAAGTACTTTCCAACTTCATTCATCAACCTCCAGAGTTGCTTCATACGGCTAAATAATCATGGCCATTTGCCACATGGGGAATGGATGTGGTGGGACCTTACCCTTCAGCTACGGCCAAGCAGTTTAAGTACATTCTTACTGATAATGATTTCTTTTCCAAATGGGCAGAGGTAGTACCTCTCAAAGAAGTCAGTTCTAAATGAATTGTTAGCTTCATCAAGTCTAACATCATTACTAGATTTAGTGTCCCTCATACCATATTGACGGACAACGGGACCAACTTCTGTTCTTCTGAGGTGAAGAAATTGTATCAAGAATACAACATTAAATCCAACCATTCATCTCGGTATCATGCGGCACCCAATGGCCAAATAGAAGCCTTTAACAAGACTCTTTCAAATATACTGCAAAATATGGTGGATAAAGATAAGAGGTCATGGCCTGATAAACTCTTTCATGCTTTATGGGCTTATCGGACTACCACCTGCAATTCAACGCGGTCAACTCCATATTCGTTGCTATATGGAATAGAAGCAGTCTTGCCAATTGAAGTTCAATTTCCCTCACTCAGAGTATCCATTTGTGATCAGTTATCTACAGATGAGCAATCCCAAAAGCGATTGAATGAATTGGAACAGTTAGATGAGAAAAGATTGTGCACTTTGCACCACTTGGAAATCTATCAGAATCGAATAGCACGAGCTTTTAACAAAAAAGTTCTTCTTCGTTCATTCATTCAGGGAGAATTGGTATTATTTATCAGAACACCAATGATACCAGGAAAGAAGCCTCCCAAGCTTGAACCAAAATGGGAAGGACCTTATTCAATACATAAGGTCTACTCCAATGGAGCTTTTTCATTAATCTCAATGGATGGAGAACTCATCACGACTCCAACCAATGCCAGATTTCAGAAGAAATATTTTGTATAAACACAAAATATGGTCCCTAGAACCAAGACTCTTACAATTGGTTCATACAGCAATGGTCCAGTATGACCTTAAACTGCAACTACGTCCAACATGACGTTAAACTGTAGGAAAGTCCCTTACATCCGGAAAGACGTTAAACTACATAAGCACTTAATAATCCAGTATGACTTTAAACTGCATCATCCATGGTCTATGCATATGACCTTAAACTATTCGCACTTTCATCCAACATGACGTTAAACTGTAGAAAAGAAGATGTCCCTGCAACATGACACTAAACTATGCAACACCATTTAATCCTTGCTATATGACGTTAAACTATACAGCAATGGTCCAGTATGACCTTAAACTGTAACTACGTCCAACATGACGTTAAACTGTAGGAAAGTCCCTTACGTCCGGAAAGACGTTAAACTACATAAGCACTTAATAGTCCAGTATGACTTTAAACTGCATCATCCACGGTCTATGCATATGACCTTAAACTATTTGCACTTTCGTCCAACATGACGTTAAACTGTAGAAAAGAAGATGTCCCCGCAACATGACACTAAACTGTGCAGCACCATTTCATCCTTGCTATATGACATTAAACTGTACATCAATGGTCCAGTATGACCTTAAACTGCAACTTTGTCTCACACGACGTTAAACTGTGAAAAAGTTC
Source organism: Viscum album (assembly GCA_963277665.1). Lineage (NCBI taxonomy): Eukaryota > Viridiplantae > Streptophyta > Magnoliopsida > Santalales > Viscaceae > Viscum > Viscum album. The sequence continues at coordinate 1,321,465,222 of OY728157.1, forward strand.
CCTAAACCGTCCAGCATGACCTTAAACTACATCTTCCCTGGTCCATGCATATGACCATAAACTATTTGCAAGTCCCTTACGTCCAGAAAGACATTAAACTGTGATGTCCTAACTACATAACGCTAAACTGTATAAAAGTCCCTTACGTCCAGAAAGACGTTAAACTATATAATCTCAAAGGTCCAGCATCGCATTAAACTGCACCATTCACGGTCCATGCATATGACCTTAAACTATTCGCACTTTCGTCCGACATGACGTTAAAATGGTACACTCTTTTGTCCTTATTGCATGACATTAAACTGCACAATCCCCCTTTCGTCCAATATAACATTAAACTGTATTGTCCCCATCGTCCTAACTACATGACGCTAAACTGTACTGAAAATCCTTGATATGTCCTACATGACATTAAACTGTTATTTTGTCCCTGCTACGTGACACTAAACTGTGCAGCACCAATAGTCCTAACTGTAAGACTTTAAACTGCATAGTCCCTTGATATGTCCTACATGACATTAAACTGTGCATCGTTAAGGTTGTTGTTATCTCTTGTTTCTCATACCGAGTATGACTCATGTGAGCTTAGAGGAAACCTCAACCATAACACTCTCTTTGGGCCCCTAACCATGTGTAAGTCCCAACAACATTTTTTATTAGATCATTGTCCCCAAGAACAACTTGATCATTAATTCATTCTTTAATTGAACTACACGGACTTTGATCCTTGCCCTCTAGGCTGGGTATGTAGGCAACCTCCCAGGGTTCAAGCCCGAAAACAATCTCTTCACATCGGTTCACCACCATCTCATATGATGTTGATTCGTGAAACCGCCCCTAGAATCAATATCATTACATTGATTCACTTTCGTCCTTGTTATAAGACGTTAAACTATGCAACACTTTTGTCCGGTGACTACGTGCATACATGGTAATGCCTAAACATTTTATCTTAGGTTAAACCATCATTGCACTAAAGTCCCCTTTCACCCTTCACGTGTACGAACCAAATTTGTAAAAAGGGTAGTTCTAGAACTACGTGGACATGATTCCCATCCCTATGGGATATGTAGGAACATTCGAGTGTCCCTCGAATCCAGTCCCAAGTCTTTTGGGCCTAACCCCAAATTTCACATTCAGTCCCTTGGCTAAAAAGTCCTCATGAAAACACACTGTGTATTCATTATTATGGTCCGAATTCTATGACCCTAAACTAAGATCTCTAATACTTCTGTCCTGCACGACGTTAAACTGCATTTCAAGAACTACGTATGGATTGATTCTCATTCTTATGAGATACGTAGTGACGTCCAAAATTTCAATTCAGGACCCAACCACAACATGATTATGGTTATCATTGACCTATATATCTCTATATATATTGGACAATACCCATATTTATGTGTTATAATCCTAGCCTTAAATATTTTCAGATCTTCATAACCCTTTTCATGACTTCTAGTCACAAAAATGTCAAACTTTCGAGAATTATTTTTCCTGACTATGCAGCACGTTCCCATAGGTGGCCTTGCATAAACAGTCCACATAACAGACTTGTCAGCTAAAAGATGCTATTTATTTGACCATGCAGCCAATTCCCTTAGGTGGCCCTGCATATTTCAACCCCCTAACGGGTTTTTTAAATAATGGTAACTTCATTCTTGGGAAAAATGCCTCTTTTGTCCTTATTTGTCTTAAACGATAGTATATAGGGATCCGCAAAAAATAGCCATCCTTAACATATTTGTCCCATATCCTTTTTTCATGATCTGAAAGTATTCAAGTCTATGGTTTATTCTTCTTCCCTACGTTTGGGTCAGACCTTCGTAGGAGTGATATTCATCCAGTTCTTCGATAATCTTGTCTGAAAATATCTTCTCCATATTCAAATACCTCTTTCCATACAACAAACTCTATACTTTAGAAAATTTGAATCTCCATAAACTTTCACTAGCTTTTAGCACTAGGAAAGTAAATTTTTGAGAGTTCTTTTGCCTGACTATGCAGCACGTGCCCATAGGTGGCCTTGCATAAACAGTCCACATAACAGACTTGTCAGTAGAAAGATGCTATTTATTTGACCCTGTAGCCAATGCCCTTAGGTGGCACTGCATATTTCAACCCCCTAACGGGTTTTGTTAAATAATAGTAACTTCATTCTTGGAAACTACTTCTTCTAATGCCTTTTAGCTCTTTTTCATATCATTCCTCAGATTCAAATATTCTTAAGCCATAGTTTACATATTTTCTCTCAAACTTGAGTATGGTAATATGTTTTCAGATAAATTGTCAAGGAATTGAATCAATTTTAATCCATTTTGGTCAAAGCTATTTCGACCTTAAACATTAGCCCCTTTATGTCTGGTATGCATGACTTTAAACTGCCCACAAAAGACAAAGGAACTCTGAATAAAAGTCAAGTTCCAGCTCACTAAATATACATTTTTTGTATGATTTAGGTAATATTGAGCAATTAAAAGATTCAATGTTTGTAGGGTTATTTGTAAATAATCCTAGTAAAAATCAAACTATGCTTACTAGGCCCATTGGCTTAAGTAAATTTGAAGCATGTCACGACCCGCCCTCGGGGTCCGTGCCGTGACTACCCCAAGCCCGCCTTCCATAGGCCAGGGGCTGGCGACTAGCACCAAGGCGTAAATCCCGGTAAAAAGGGAAGGCATTGCCTTTGTAAAGTAAACAAACACCACAGAGTACAACTAAAAGTGCTGAAAGTAAAAAGGGGCCGGAAATACAAGCCCAACTGTAAAGTACAACTCAAAAAGGGAAAACAGCAACTGAAAAGTAAAGCTGCTACTCCGAGCTGTCCACTGGAAATCCCACCAGAAGGGTGAGTATAGATAGCTCCTCTGCTCCTCTGCTCCTCGGATCCCGCCGTCCACTCCGAGTATGTCCCGCCCAGTGGTCCACCTCCGGGTACCGCCTCGTCGTATAGTCCACCTCCAGGTACCGTCCAGTCCTCGAACACTCGGCTTCTGTCAGCACTGTCCGTCGTCTGCAACCAACACAACGAGGTGCGGGCATAGCCCGTGCAGGGGTGAGTATAACGATACTCAGTAGGGATCCCGAGACCCTCAAGGTCTCACTAAACCAACAAGGATAACAACAAAGATGATCTCAACAGATAACCTCTACTTAGGTATATGCCCATACATATACCTAAGTTATCAAGTAACCCATCTCAATCATGAGGAAACACAAGGATTGTGAAAACAACGGATAACCACTACCCGAGTATATGCCCATACATATACCAAAGTTAGAAAGTGACCCATCTCATTCATGAGGTAAACACAAGGTCAAAAGTCTCAGCTCAAACCAGGATTTTCATTATCGAAACCGCAGCTGCCGAAGAGCTCCGTCTCTAGAGTGTACAGTGGTCCTGTCACGACTCCGAGGTACTGCTCACTAGCCTAAGACTGCTGAGGTACTCCTCTTGTCGAGTACTGCGGGTTTGCGGCCAACTACCGGGCACTCCGTCCGCTGAGGGTCTGTCGCCAAATACCGGGCGCTCACCCAAATAGCCTACTGAGGTACTCCTCCTGTCGAGTACCGCGGGTTTGCTGCCAACTACCAGGCGCTCCGTCCGCCGTGGGTCTGCCGCCAAATACCGGGCGCTCCGTCCACTGGGCTAATCGACTCACTCCAAGTCGAGTCGGTCAAGCAGTCGTCAGGTCTCAGTCGGCCACACGGTCTCCGTACTCTGCACGCACATCTCCACCGTCGCGGGTCTGTCGCTACAACCAAGCGCACACACTCCGTAGAGTATCGCGGGTCCGCCGCTACAACCAAGCGCTCCACCGCCAAGGGTCTGCTGCTGCATCCAAGCGCACCACCACTGTCAAGTACCACGGGTCCGCCGCTACACCCAAGTGCTCCCCCGCCCGCTCGCCTCCGGAAGGGTCCACTCCACGAGCTACTGGTAGATACTCCAAGTATCTCAAAGTCCAACGAAGAAGTGCCACATACGTCCGCTTCGTCAAAGGAGTCTCAACGCAACAGACGGCGCGTCAATCGGACGCCCGGTCTGTGAGTTATTAGCCTTTTCGTCCCGAGGGCCCGGTTGGTTTCGTGAGCGAACCAAACCCGGCTATACCTCAACTGTATCCAAAACTCGGGCGGAGTATGTCAAAAGTTCCGTCTTACTTAGAGGATTCCATCAAAGTCGACGGCACGTCAATCGGACGTCCGGAACTCAGGATATGAGCGTTTCCGCTCCGAGGGCCCGGTTGGTTTCGTGAATGAACCAACCCGGCCGTACTCCACCTGTGTCCAAACCTCGGGCGGAGTATACCAAAAGATCCGTCTCACTAAGAGGAACTTATCAGAACTGACGGCACGCCGTTCGGACGTCCGTAGCTCAAGATATGAGCGTTTCCGCTCCGAGGGCCCGGTTGGTTTCGTGAACGAACCAAACCGGCCAAACCCAAAGTAATCCGAAACTTTGAGTGAGTTAAACCGAAACGACCGTTTCGATCCAAGGATCGCGTAGCCGCAGACGGTTCGTCATTCGGAGGCCCGTAGCTCAAGCTACGGGCAAATAACCGTTCTGGTTCGAGAAGGAAGGGGGTCCGGGCCGACCCGGCCCGAACCGGCCCGGCCGGTTCGGCCGGCGGCGCACGGCGGTGCGCTGAGGCGGCACGGCGGCGCGCTTGGAACGCGGCGGTGCGCTGAGGCGGCGCGGCGGCGCGCTTGGCACGCGGCGGTGCGCTGAGGCGGCGCGGCGGCGCGCTGGGCGCGTAGGCGGCGCGCGGGGCGAGACCCCCGCCCCTCCGTTTTTCCCCCTGGCGGCGCGGCATGTGCCGCGCCGGTTTCAAAAAAAAACCACCCCCTCACATGAGGGGGCCTGCTGGACGACACGGGGGGCGCTGCCCCCCCCCCCCCTTTTCTTGGAACCCCCCCCCCCCCCCCTCTTTATGAGGGGGTTTTAATTGTTGGCCGGGGGATTAATTTTCCCCCGGATTTGGCCATCCGGCCGGCCAGCTGGCCGGCCGGTTTTCTCCAACGGGACCGGAAAAATCTTGTCCCCTCCTCGGCTTCCAACACCGGCGGCCCGGCCGCCGGTCTTCTCATCCCGCCGCGGCCCGGAACCGGCCGCGGTCTCCTCGATTCACCGCGGCTCGGAACCGGCCGCGGTATTCGTCATCCGGCACGGTTCGACGGCACCGCGCCCCTCCGCCGCACCTCGATTCCTTTCAACACGGCGCGACGGCGTCGCGTTCTTGAAGATTCTTCCTCGGCGTGGCGCGACGGCGCCGCGCAAAATTAATTGCACGATTATCCACGTGGTGCGACGGCACCACGCCACTTTGCTTCCACCCGCAAGAATAAACAACAAGAACGATGGAGGGGGGTTCGGCCGTGTTCATGCGGTCCGGCCCCCTCACGTTTAAGCAATAACGCATCTTAAAATAATCCAAAGCCATACATTAGACTTGCTAAAATTAATGATCAAAAATAGAATAACTAAACAATAATCAACAACCCCTACCTTGGGTATAAGTTCGAGGATTCGTCAACGTCCGCGGAAGACAACGTCGCGGAGGTCGGGCGTCGCGGTCGTCGTTCGTCAAATCCGTTGACGAAGAGATGCGTCCGATGTGATACGTTGTTGGCGAAACCTTGTACGCCGACGAAGGTTGTCCGAGGAAGAAGCAGTGTTCTCTCTCGTTGACACGGAAGACGAAGAAGAGCGGAGCGGCGTTCTTCGTCGGAACATGAGCGTTCTTCGTCAAGTCTTGAGGAAAGTCAAAATAAAAAGAAAACAACGAACTCAAGAACCCCTACCTCGATAGTCGCACGTTGACGTAGTCATGGAATATCGGTGTCGATTCCTTTGATGTCGGAGGAAGAGTCGTTGTCGATGGCGTTCGTCGCGGGAAACCGTCGCGGAAGAGATGATGCGGAAGAAGAACGTCACGTCGCGGATATGGCGTCGCGGAAAAACCGTGTTCTTCGGCGAAGAAGTTCTTCGTTGGAGAACGACGTTCTTCGTGTTCTTCGTCGAGGTTGAATAATATGGAGGAGGAGCTCTCAAAAAGAAATCCACACAAGTTGGCTAACAAAATAAAATAAGGTTCCTCCTTATTTTATTTACCAAGCCAAGGTATTCAAAACTTCAAATTTCAAAACATAACACTTAATTAATTAACATGTCATGTGTAATTAATTAGGTGTTATGTTTACAAACATTTAAGAGGGAGAGAGGGGAGTTTAAGGGGGAAGTTGAGAGGTTTAGGGGTTCGTGTGGGCCCCACCACACTTAATCCTCCCAGGGGAGGTTAAGTGGGTGTGGGTCCCACTTCCAACCCCCCTTTGGTAGGTTTTATCAAGTTATAATAAAATTTGTTCTTGACAAGATTTTATTTAACTCAAACTAGAAACCCCAAAACTAACATTCAACCCGCAACAAACGCAACTTCCGAAAAGGTCTCTTTTAGCGAATTTCGGCGCTGCGAGTTCATCGGTGCCCTCGGATTTCAATTCCGAGCACCGGATCAAAAGTTATAAATTCCCGCTCGTTCGTTCACTGAACGTACCCGAGCCAAACTTCGGAAATTGATTCCGGGCACTCCGGGCCTCGGAATCAGGTGTCGTCAGAAACCACGCTCTTGTAAAATTCCAAAGAAAATTAACAAAAAAATTTCCTTGAAATTTCCGGGTCTTTACATTACTCCCACCTCAGGGCTTTACGTCCCCGTAAAGCTTCAACTCACACTTAAGGGAAACAAAGTAGTACTGAGCACGCAAATGAGCTTTACGCTCCCATATGCTCACCTGAAGATCTCGTGCTACCCGTGAAGCACCCCAGAGGAAGCAACCGTTCACGTAGAACCTGCTCCTGTCGATCCTCGTTCTCTACTAGAACCTCTGTGCTTGTCGCCCTGTCATCGACGTCCAACTCCCCGAGGTCGATGACGTGTGAAGAAACATACATGTATCTCCACAGCTGAGACACGTGGTGGACATTATGCACCCGGTGCGACTGAGGTGGTAGGGTCAAGCGGTAAACCTCCTCGCCTACCCTGCTGAAGATCAAAAGGGTCCATCGAACTTCGGTGATAACATGCCGCCTCGGCCACATCTCCGAAACCTCATCAGGTTGAGACCGTATAAGAACGTGTTCGTCACCCTCGAACTCAAGAGGTTTCCCTTTTTAGGTTAGAACTGAAACTGAAAACTCCTGCTGCCACAAGGGTAGGGTTGACCAACTCAAGAGTGATGGGTCACACCCTCTTACACCTGAGTTTAACATGTGCTGCCCAGGGTTTCCTTTTCGCCGACCAAGGAAAACCCATTACGACGTTTGCCTAAAACAGTCAACCGGGGTATGATTTGTGAATCAAAACCATACCCAGATCAACGTCGTAAGGCCTCTACGCTGCCACCAAGAGATTCCAACCGAAACTCTCGCCTCGAGGTCAGATTACACCGTCGGCGTAAGTGTGATTATCGAGTCTCCTCCCAAAGGTATCTCCAGACGTGAGGGTCAAGTCTACGGCTTACCCGGAACCTCTAGGTCTGGGACATGATTCGTGGAAGGGTAGAATGATTGGTTCCTATGTCTATAGATATGGCAGCTCGTAGTAGACATAATTCGTATCCCGAATCATTCTTAGAGCTCCTGGGTCACACTCCTTGACCTCAATGCAGCTACTCTCCTCCCCAGCCCTCCTGCTCCCTGAGCCTGGCGGGGACTACTAAGTCGGGTGGTCGTAACATGTCGAAATGTACACCACCACATGCTGCTCTCCAAGCTCCGCTTCCACGTCTGCTACCCTACAGATTCATCTGTCCGTAGCACTTCCTCCTCCTGAAACATTTTACACGCCCGAGTCTCTGAGACTGGCGCTAGTTTCCTGCCTTTCACTGCTAACGTTCACAACCACTAAGGTTCTCTCTAGCATCCTAGCATAGGTAGGAATGCATAGAGGAAAAGTAATGGTTCAGATGTCCTTTAGACACACTTCGCTCAGAAGTTCGAGTCTAAAGAACTGATCACAACGTAACCAATGAGTACCAAGATTGATTGGTAAGCCACGTTGAGTGCTCTGCTTCCGACATGTTGTACTGTCGAAGCTGTATTAGCTCCAGAAAACTCACAACCACCTCCTCAAGCCAGTCCTCAGCCGCCTACGAGTCAGGCTCACCTCGAAACTTGAGGGATATCTGGTGCTAAAACATATGTAAGGCACTAAGCCTGTGAGTCTCTGCTACCGGTACCGCCGGTAGTGTCTGCTGACCAACAGGTAGTGACATAGCTGGCGCACTACCCGTAGGTACAATCCCAGGTATCGGTTCGCGTACTGAAGCCTTATTACTATAAGGACCAACCCCATGGTCACTCACTGGAAACACCAGGAGCTAAGATCATCATCCGCTCTACTAGTATCCAAGCTAGGCGTAGAACTCTAGCAACCGCCTCCATCCAGTCCACTGCTGCCTGGGAAATCTGTCTCGCCTCGTATCCTCAGAGGCCTCTACTGCTGGAACTCGTGCATCGCGCTCTGCTAGCGTGCACCGTCAGCTAGTGGCATCTGCTGCCTAACGGGTGGTGGTGCTGCTGGTACAGCACCCGAAGGTGCCAACACTGAAAAAGGGCCCTGCACCGGAGTCTCGCTGCTCGGTGGGCCATCATCGAGAACTCTCTCGGAACTCCAGCTAACTATCTGCATGGTGACATCCTGAACAGTTGTGTCACGGTCAATGATTTATACCTGGTGAACTGACCTGGTTTGAGCTGACTTTAAAACTTTGGAAACACACACGCAATCAGTGTTTTTTGTGTACAAAGTCGGAAATCAGTAGTCAGGGTCCTGGTGTACGGATACGTCGGCCGCCGCACCAACACTGGACTCCCTGAACTGAAGACCACACTCGGTACCCTTAACACTATTGCTTCACATAGAAAAAGATCAGAGTCCTGAGTTCTGCGGTAGAACTGAACTCCTCTGATACCAATTTGTCACGACCCGCCCTCGGGGTCCGTGCCGTGACTACCCCAAGCCCGCCTTCCATAGGCCAGGGGCTGGCGACTAGCACCAAGGCGTAAATCCCGGTAAAAAGGGAAGGCATTGCCTTTGTAAAGTAAACAAACACCACAGAGTACAACTAAAAGTGCTGAAAGTAAAAAGGGGCCGGAAATACAAGCCCAACTGTAAAGTACAACTCAAAAAGGGAAAACAGCAACTGAAAAGTAAAGCTGCTACTCCGAGCTATCCACTGGAAATCCCACCAGAAGGGTGAGTATAGATAGCTCCTCTGCTCCTCTACTCCTCGGATCCCGCCGTCCACTCCGAGTTTGTCCCGCCCAGTGGTCCACCTCCGGGTACCGCCTCGTCGTATAGTCCACCTCCAGGTACCGTCCAGTCCTCGAACACTCGACTTCTGTCAGCACTGTCCGTCGTCTGCAACCAACACAACGAGGTGCGGGCATAGCCCGTGCAGGGGTGAGTATAACGATACTCAGTAGGGATCCCGAGACCCTCAAGGTCTCACTAAACCAACAAGGATAACAACAAAGATGATCTCAATAGATAACCTCTACTTAGGTATATGCCCATACATATACCTAAGTTATCAAGTAACCCATCTCAATCATGAGGAAACACAAGGATTGTGAAAACAACGGATAACCACTACCCGGGTATATGCCCATACATATACCAAAGTTAGCAAGTGACCCATCTCATTCATGAGGTAAACACAAGGTCAAAAGTCTCAGCTCAAACCAGGATTTTCATTATCGAAACCGCAGCTGCCGAAGAGCTCCATCTCTAGAGTGTACAGTGGTCCTGTCACGACTCCGAGGTACTGCTCACTAGCCTAAGACTGCTGAGGTACTCCTCCTGTCGAGTACTGCGGGTTTGCGGCCAACTACCGGGCGCTCCGTCCGCTGAGGGTCTGTCGCCAAATACCGTGCGCTCACCCAAATAGCCTACTGAGGTACTCCTCCTGTCGAGTACCGCGGGTTTGCTGCCAACTACCAGGCGCTCCGTCCGCCGTGGGTCTGCCGCCAAATACCGGGCGCTCCGTCCCCTGGGCTAATCGACTCACTCCAAGTCGAGTCGGTCAAGCAGTCGCCAGGTCTCAGTCGGCTACACGGTCTCCGTACTCCGCACGCACGTCTCCACCGTCGCGGGTCTGTCGCTACAACCAAGCGCACACACTCTGTAGAGTATCGCGGGTCCGCCGCTACAACCAAGCGCTCCACCGCCAAGGGTCTGCTGCTGCATCCAAGCGCACCACCACTGTCAAGTACCACGGGTCCGCCGCTACACCCAAGTGCTCCCCCGCTCGCCTCCGGAAGGGTCCACTCCACGAGCTACTGGTAGATACTCCAAGTATCTCAAAGTCCAACGAAGAAGTGCCACATACGTCCGCTTCGTCAAAGGAGTCTCAACGCAACAGACGGCGCGTCAATCGGACGCCCGGTCTGTGAGTTATTAGCCTTTTCGTCCCGAGGGCCCGGTTGGTTTCGTGAGCGAACCAAACCCGGCTATACCTCAACTGTATCCAAAACTTGGGCGGAGTATGTCAAAAGTTCCGTCTCACTTAGAGGATTCCATCAAAGTCGACGGCACGTCAATCGGACGTCCGGAACTCAGGATATGAGCGTTTCCGCTCCGAGGGCCCGGTTGGTTTTGTAAATGAACCAACCCGGCCGTACTCCACCTGCGTCCAAACCTCGGGCGGAGTATACCAAAAGATCCGTCTCACTAAGAGGAACTTATCAGAACTGACGGAACGCCGTTCGGACGTCCGTAGCTCAAGATATGAGCGTTTCCGCTTCGAGGGCCCGGTTGGTTTCGTGAATGAACCAAACCGGCCGAACCCAAAGTAATCCGAAACTTTGAGTGAGTTAAACCGAAACGACCGCTTCGATCCAAGGATCACGTAGCCGCATACGGTTCGTCATTCGGAGGCCCGTAGCTCAAGCTACGGGCAAATAACCGTTCTGGTTCGAGAAGGAAGGGGGTCCGGGCCGACCCGGCCCGAACCGGCCCGGCCGGTTCGGCCGGCGGCGCGCTGGGCACGCGGAGGCGCGCGGCGGTGCGCTGAGGCGGCGCGGCGGCGCGCTGGGCGTGCAGGCGGCGCGCGGGGCGAGACCCCCGCCCCTCCGTTTTTCCCCCTGGCGGCGCGGCACGTGCCGCGCCGGTTTCAAAAAAAAACCACCCCCTCACATGAGGGGGCCTGCTGGACGACACGGGGGGCGCTGCCCCCCCCCCCCCCCCTTTTCTTGGAACCCCCCCCCCCCCTTTATGAGGGGGTTTTAATTGTTGGCCGGGGGATTAATTTTCCCCCGGATTTGGCCATCCGGCCGGCCAGCTGGCCGGCCGGTTTTCTCCAACGGGACCGGAAAAATCCGGTCCCCTCCTCGGCTTCCAACACCGGCGGCCCGGCCGCCGGTCTTCTCATCCCGCCGCGGCCCGGAACCGGCCGCGGTCTCCTCGATTCACCGCGGCTCGGAACCGGCCGCGGTATTCGTCATCCGGCACGGTGCGACGGCACCGCGCCCCTCCGCCGCACCTCGATTCCTTTCAACGCGGCGCGATGGCGTCGCGTTCTTGAAGATTCTTCCTCGGCGTGGCGCGACGGCGCCGCGCAAAATTAATTGCACGATTATCCGCATGGTGCGACGGCACCACGCCACTTTGCTTCCACCCGCAAGAATAAACAACAAGAACGATGGAGGGGGGTTCGGTCGTGTTCATGCGGTCCGGCCCCCTCACGTTTAAGCAATAACACATCTTAAAATAATCCAAAGCCATACGTTAGACTTGCTAAAATTCATGATCAAAAATAGAATAACTAAAAAATAATCAACAACCCCTACCTTGGGTATAAGTTCGAGGATTCGTCAACATCCGCGGAAGACAACGTCGCGGAGGTCGGGCGTCGCGGTCGTCGTTCGTCAAATCCGTTGACGAAGAGATGCGTCCGATGTGATACGTCGTTGGCGAAACCTTGTACGCCGACGAAGGTTGTCCGAGGAAGAAGCAGTGTTCTCTCTCGTTGACACGGAAGACGAAGAAGAGCGGAGCGGCGTTCTTCGTCGGAACATGAGCGTTCTTCGTCAAGTCTTGAGGAAAGTCAAAATAAAAAGAAAACAACGAACTCAAGAACCCCTACCTCGATAGTCGCACGTTGACGTAGTCGTGGAATATCGGTGTCGATTCCTTTGATGTCGGAGGAAGAGTCGTTGTCGATGGCATTCGTCGCGGGAAACCGTCGCGGAAGAGATGATGCGGAAGAAGAACGTCACGTCGCGGATATGGCGTCGCGGAAAAACCGTGTTCTTCGGCGAAGAAGTTCTTCGTTGGAGAACGACGTTCTTCGTGTTCTTCATCGAGGTTGAAGAAGATGGAGGAGGAGCTCTCAAAAAGAAATCCACACAAGTTGGCTAACAAAATAAAATAAGGTTCCTCCTTATTTTATTTACCAAGCCAAGGTATTCAAAACTTCAAATTTCAAAACATAACACTTAATTAATTAACATGTCATGTGTAATTAATTAGGTGTTAAGTTTACAAACATTTAAGAGGGAGAGAGGGGAGTTTAAGGGGGAAGTTGAGAGGTTTAGGGGTTCTTGTGGGCCCCACCACACTTAATCCTCCCAAGGGAGGTTAAGTGGGTGTGGTTCCCACTTCCAACCCCCCTTTGGTAGGTTTTATCAAGTTATAATAAAATTTGTTCTTCACAAGATTTTATTTAACTCAAACTAGAAACCCCAAAACTAACTTTCAACCCGCAACAAACGCAACTTCCGAAAAGGTCTCTTTTAGCGAATTTCGGCGCTGCGAGTTCATCGGTGCCCTCGGATTTCAATTCCGAGCACCGGATCAAAAGTTAGGAATTCCCGCTCATTCGTTCACTGAACGTACCCGAGCCAAACTTCGGAAATTGATTCCGGGCACTCCGGGCCTCGGAATCAGGTGCCGTCAGAAACCACGCTCTTGTAAAATTCCAAAGAAAATTAACAAAAAAATTTCCTTGAAATTTCCGGGTCTTTACAAAGCAGGTAATGAAAGAATGTAGGTACAAATGATTGAAGATGAAAGTGTTTTTCATTAATACACAAGAGTTAGAAGGACATCCACAGACTGGAGTCTCTTCTCTTTTTCAAGAATTACAAGAGGCTTTCAACATAACACTTAATTTGATTTACGACATCCCGAGAATCATCAGCAACCACCTGGAATTCATTCATTCAACTGGATACAATAAGAGATGCAGTGATACCAGCTCTTCTTGGAACAATTGTAAAAAGATGTTCTTGAGTGCGGTTTGAGAAAATTTTCTGCTGATCAAACTGTGACTCTGTTTCTGTCCAATATACTTGGAAGATGGATTCATGGATTTGAGAATGGAGCATTGGAAGTAAAGAGCCATTTGGAAAGAGCACTCTTTTCAGATATTGCTCTAATACCATGTTTGTCTTCTCTCCACGAACCATTAGTGGAAAACATTTCATCCCATGGGTTTTCCATTTTCATATCTGCAAGGAAATGACATGGAAGAAGAATATGAAAGTTCACACCATTGTTGTTGCTCTTAATTCACATCATAACTGAAATGAAGGAGTAGCAGCGCAGCTGCATTTCGGGTGTATAGTTCTTTGCATTTGGAACATTGACTCCTTGCAGGTGACCATGACTATATAGAGGTAGGTAGATGCTCTGTGGGAAATTAAGATGTTATTTCTTCAAGTACTTAGCCAAATCTAGGAGAGTGTTGTTGCAGATATCATAGTAATCATGGCCAATAATGTTCATCATGTCATCAATCCGCTTGCTAGCCAGTTCATCAGCCGTTCCAATTCCCTTGGGAACCACTGAATCTGCACAAAAGATGAATAAACTAACTCTTAAATGGAAAAAATGGCTAAGGAATTAAGGCGCGCAAATCCAAAAAATGGCGCGCAAGTATTCATGTGCCGCGCTAGTTTTTGACGCACAAGTGTAAATCGCGCAAGTACAAATACTTTTACAATAGCGCGACATCATGGAAAACATTGGAAAACAGAGCACCTTGTGGGGATAAGATAACCTGCACGACAAGAGCTCCAGAAGGTATGAAGTCCGGAAATCCGGATGCTTGTACAGAGGTGAGGCCATGTATTTATAGGCCCGGAGGCCTATCTGCGCGCCGTACCCAGTGTGCTTAAGGCCTATGCGACGCAAACTTGCGCGCAGACCTCTGTGCCATGAGGACTTGCACGCCCCCTTTTCCATTGGATGAATTCGATTTCCTCAGAGTCAAATCCTCATTTCTCTCCGGATCCATCTCTGAGGGGGGACTTTTGTTGACGCTCCTTTCGTCACAGAATCTAAAGATCGGAAAAGGGGAATATCTGAGCTCAATGTGATTCAACCTTTTAAGAAAATATCAAAAATCGACAAAGGCATTGACAAAGGATCAACATCAACTGCACCGCGCAAGTTATATCACTGTCGCGCAAGTGGACTTGCGCGACGCACCTTGGCGCGCAAGTGACTTGCGCGACCTAAGTGATAACCGTCCGGTAACTGCCTGGGGTCTTCTCCTACCTATAAATAGACCATGTGGGCCCCCCATTCGAGGAGGATCTTTTTCCAGAAACTCGGATTGAAGCTCCCGATGCCCAAGTCTCTTCTCAAAGCTTCCGGAACAATTCTAAGGTAATTTCTTACCTAGAACGGAAGATCTAAAGAGAAGAAGGAAGGCTAAAGTATTGAAACTCACCAACACTTGTGGGCCACCTTATTCCTTCAAAAGAACTTGCGCGTCCCTTTTCTATAAGAACCTCAAGAGGATTCTAAAGGCTTTAAGAAAGAGTCGCTCAAGTATTCTAATGGTGGTTGAAAATCGCGCAAGTACCCCCTCATGTCGTGCAAGTATACTTGCGCGACCAATACTTGCGCGCCGCCGCAATACTTGCGCGCCTTTCAAGACTTGCGTGCCCCTACCTTTTTGGGTGCCCATCTTGCCCATTTTACCCCTCTTAAGCCATTACACCTTTCCTTTTCAAGATTCAGTCTTCAAGACACTCTTCAAAGCCATTTATGGCATGATTTCTTGATTTGACTTCCTTATCTGAAAGGAATTCTGTGGAATATCTCTCAGAACCTAGTGATTTAAATATCCTTATGTCACTAAATATGGAGAGTTCATTCATTCAACCTCATCCTTTAAAATGAGAGAATCCTTAACCTGGGTCTCCTTTTTAGGAATAATCCCCAGTTATAAGTCCTTTAATCTGGGCATCTTCCTTAGGAGTAAGCCCCAAATTCATAAAGTTCCCAAACTTGGGAATCCTCCTCATGAGTAAGCCCCAAACCTTAATTTCTTAACTTGGACATCCTCCTCAGGAGTATGCCCCAATCATAATCCTTTAATCTGGGAATCCTTCTTAGGAGTAAGCCCTGAGTCCCTTAATTTGGGCATCCTTCTTAGGAGTAATCCCCAACCTCAAATATGGGCATCCTCCTCAGGAGTAAGCCCCAAACCTTAACCCCTAACCTGGGATTCCTTTTCAGGAATAAGTCCCAGTTATAATCTTGGGCTTCCTTTTCAGGAATAAGCCCCAAGTCCCCTAATTTCTCTTTAACCAGTCCTAATTTACCCTTGATTTGGGTTTCCTTTTTAGGAGTAAAACCCAATCATAAGTTCCCTCTTAACTTGGGCATCCTCCTTAGGAGTAAGCCCCAAGATTAGAGTATTAAAAATCTCCATGAAGCACATATACCTTTATGGACCCTGTTCATGGATTTTCTCCCTAAAAGTGAATCCTAAACCTTCATCTATCTGGGAAGTCATACATACATAAGCCCCAAACCATTTCTTATGATTGCATCTTTCATGGAACAATTGTCTAAATTTTACTAATACCTCTTGTTTCTCACACCGAGCATGACTCACGTGAGCATAGAGTGTAAAAGTAATTGTGACATCCTGCTTTGAGCCATCAATCATAAACACCATACCCTTATACGAACTACGTGGGTTCTGATTCCTTTTTCAAAACAAAGGATACGTAGGTAGCCCATCTATGGGTTCGATCCCAACTCTGAAGTAATTCATTGTCCTTCTGAATGATGATAAACTTCAAGTGCCCCACTGAGTGGCTTTAAAACCAGTCTGGTCATCATAATGGCCAAGAGACTTTTATATAAATGTTTTGAAGGATACCATTGACCAAGAATCTCTAAATAGATACAGATGATTCTCTATTGATGAAGAACCTCGAATACATATAAAAGATTCTCTAAATTTCTTACATATTTAATCATTGATGGTTAAACTGAAGGAAATCTCATTTTATACTTGGTAATGTAATAAGGGTTCACGAACATAACTTAAATCTATAAAGAGAGTCCTGGAGTAGACAATAATTCCCCTCAAAAAGGTGTGATGAGTCTGACCTCCCATCCTCTCGACCAATGCAAATTCCTAAGCCTCATTAGCCCACAAGCTAATGAGTGCCTACCTTTGGAAAGTAGGTCCAAAAGGATGTGGAATCATTGGATATTTCCAGTTCTACGAACAAACCCGTTAGAAACCGATCGGAAGGTTTGAATCTCCCATCCAGTAGGTCATCCCCGAATTCTGTGTGAAACATTCATGTAATGGAATATTCATTTTGACAAGTCCATAACACAATTTGGTTTCATAAAGATGAATGTGAGTTGTGTGTCTATAAATTATTTAGTAAGAGTGAATTCATTTTCTTAATAGTATATGTTGATGACATATTAATCATTAGCAATGAAATAAAAATCTAATAGTATGTTAAGGTATTGTTGAATAAATGATTTCTTATAAATAACTTGGTTGAGGAATAATATATTATTGGGATCAAGATCCATCGTGATTGTTGATGATCCTTTCTGTCACATATTCTAATGAATGGAAATGGTGAATTCCTTAAGCACAAAGAGAGTCATCCTTTGAAGAAAATAAAAAATTGACAATGGCATGAACAATGAACCTTTTACACATGGGTCACGCAAGTTTCTTTATGGTCATGAAAGTCACTTGTGTGCCACATATGGGTCAGGCAAGTGACTTTAACGCCCTATTATTTTTTCACCCAAACCTCAGATGGCCTATAAATACCCCCTATGGGCCCCCCATTTCGAGGAAGAAAAATCTTAATCTCAGAATTAAGCTCTGGTCGCCCTAGTCTCTTCTTGAAGTCTTCTGAACACTTATAAGGTAATTTCTTACCTAGAATGGAAGATCTAAAGAGGAAGAATAAGGACTAACTATTAGAACTCATTAATACTTTCACGCCTAAGTATCCATCCCTTTAAGGGATGTGATTATACTTGCACGATGCCTTTCCCTCTCAAGGAAGCTTGCGCACCACCTATCTGAAATCCTCTAGGGATGATACTAAGGGCTCCAATTCAGAGTCGCCCAAGTATCACTTCATAGGTTCTTCGTCGCCCAAGTGAATTCAGGTCGTAAAAGTTTACTTTCATCAACATGACTTGCGCGCCAGACCAATACTTGTGCCCCTCCTTCCAATTCACTTCCTTTTCTCAAATTCACCATTCCTCTTCAAGATTTAGCTTCCAAAACCTTCTTCGAAGCCATTTGTGGTATGGTTCCATTATTGGATTCCTTATTTGAAAATAATTCTGATAAGTTACTTTGATTTGGGCCTCCTTTTCAGGAGTAAGACCCAGTCATAATTTTCATTAACTTGGGCCTCATTCTCAGGAGTAATCCCCAAGTCTCAAGTCCCTTTAACCTGTGCCTCCATTTCATGATTAAGCCCCAGTCATAATTTCCTTTAACTTGGGCCTCCTTCTCAAGAGTAATCCTGAAGTCTGAAGTCCCTTTAACATGGGCCTCTTTTTCAATAATAAGCCCCAGTCATAAGTCATATACCCTTAATCTAGGCATCCTCCTTAGTATTAGGCCCCAAATTAAGAATCTAAATCTTTATAAAGCACAAATACCTTTATGGACCTCATTAATGAGAATCCTCATTAGAAGTAAGCCCCAAGTCCCCTTTAACTTTAGGCCTCCTTCTTAGGAATAATCCTGAAGTTACAAGTCTCCTTAAATTGGGCCTCCTTCTCAAGAGTAATCCCCAATCATAATTCCCTTTAAGTGGGATTCCTTTTTAGGAATAATCCCCAATCATAAGTCCCCCTAATTTGGGCATCCTCCTCAGGAGTAAGCCCCACGTTAGAGTATTTAAATCTCCATAAAGCACGAATATCTTTATGGACCTTGCGTATGGGCTTCTTTCTTGAACTAAGTCCTAATCTTCATTTACATGGGTAGTCACACATACATAATCCCCATATCATTCCTTGTGACCGTATCTTTCATGGCACAAGTCATCAGGTTTACTGATACCTCTTGTTTCTCACACCGAGCATGACTCACGTGAGCTTAGAGTGTAAAAGTTACGGTGACACATCTCGTTGGGCCATTAATCATACATAATCCCCACACTTCTTAATCAAAATACCTGGAATTTGACCACTGCCTTAAAAGTAGAGTACGTAGGAAGCCTTTTTAAGGTTCAACCCCATTACCTATTAATTCCCATTCATCCCATATGACATTAAACTAGTCTTAATTTCTAAACTACGTGGGTTTTAATTCCTCTTTAACAAGGATATGTAGGTATCCCATCTGCAGGTACGATCCCAACTCTAAATTAATCCTTTTCCTTATGAATGAAAATAAACATCTAGTGCCCCATTAAGTGGCTTTAAAACCAGTATGGTCATCATAATGACCAAGAGATTTCTATATAATTTATTGAAGGATACCATTGAATAAGAATATCCAATACATACAGATGATTCTCCATCGAAGAAAAACATGAAATACATATAAAAGATTCTCTAAATCTCATACATATCAATCAACGATTGCCAAATCTAAAGGAAAACTCATTTTTATTCTTCTTAGATTAATAAGGATTCGTGAACATGACTTAAATCTATAAGAGATTCCCAAAGTAGACAATAATTCCCCTTAAAAAGGTGTGATGAGTCTGACCTCCCATCCTCTCGACCAATGAAAATTCTTAAGCCTCACCAGTCCACAAATAATGAGCACCTACCTTTGGAAAGTAGGTACAAATGGATATAGAATCATTGGATGTTTCTGTTTCTATGAATAAACCCATTTGAAACCAATTGGAATGTTTAAACCTTAAACAAATGAGTTCATCCTCATTTCCAGAAGAAACAAAAAATGGTGAACCCAACATGAATCCTTAGCCAAGTTAAAATGATGTTTTACTTATGTGTTATCCCCTATTAAACTCAATATGAGGGCCAACAAAGAAGTCAATAACATATTTTCTCATCAAAAAGATATAGTTTGGATAGACTTATCTTGATTATGTCTTCTATATCAAACACACACACTTTTCCAAGATCTCTTTGCAATACAGAATGGCTTCTTTAAAGTTCACACCTGTGATTGCTTTGGCCGCTACTCCTGCTGGATCCTCGTCTGCTCTGAGGATGACATCACGTACTCAGCATCTTCAACTCTAGATCTCTAATGCACTGGTGAGGGAATACTATCAACATGGTACCATCCCGACTCTGGAGGCTGCTCGACAAGCCCTCCAAGTTAAAAACTCACCCTGGTTGTCTAGACAACGACGAACAGTGATCAAGATGCAGGCGGTGCAAACCACCGTCTCCAACCGTTTCGGGTTGTTATCCCCGGAACGCAACAACCAGTCCCTCCCATATTATAGGGAGGTAAATGAAGAGGTCCCTCAAGGCCTCAATTCATGAGTACAATATTCCTTCCTGAGGAATCAAATCAACAGTCGCCGCCAGACTCGTGTGGTAGTGCACCCTCAACATGATGAGGGTATCACCTCTAGGCATTCGACTCATGTTCCCCACACCTAAGAATGCAAGACGAACCACCAGAGGCAGAATTCGGCCAACATGGAGCAAGTTCATACCTCTTCCCCCTCCGAAGAAGTCCATAATCCTAACTTTATGGAAAGAAACGAGTGGGCACACACACCTGTCCGTTCTAATCCTATTGTCCAGCTGACTCATCTGGCAGTAACCCACCTATCCCGTAAGGAATTTCTGATGGTTTACTATAGGCAAGCACATACAACTATTTATAATTCATCATCCAATCAGCAGGCTCATCTGACTTCATCCAAAGGAGCTTGCAAACCAAATGTGGTGACCACCTATGAACAGACACATACACCTGCTTATAATCACCAATTCTGTCAGTAGTCTCATCTACCAGTATTGAAAGAAATACATCAACCATACTTGATCGGGAATATCCAGCAGGAACATACCCCTGCCAATGTTCATCATGTCTACCAACAGTCTTGTTTGCTAGCACCCAGAGAAGTCAGTCGGAAAGCTATGACGACAAATTTGGAGCAGACTCAACTCTCTGACCCTATACATAAGTACTATCAAATTCATTGATAGGAAAATGGGGACATGAATAGACACATACACCTACTCCAGACATTGAATGGACGTATATTCTCATTCCAGCATCTGAAGTCACCATGCACATTCTGACAATGGTGAAAGAGTAGAAACAAATCTCTGCCCATATTCTAGATACCTATCATAATTTTATAACAACTTTAGCAACATCACAGGGAATGAAATATAAATCTATCCCTATCAGTGGAGTGACTCATCAACATGTCACTCTGAATCAGATACACACCTCTGTTCCAGTCCAGGAGGGTTGTGGTGCATACTCCCTCATATCATACGGACAATCAAGCTAGACACATACACCCGATTTGAATGGAGATAATCAGCCTAACCTGACCACTTCTCCTGAGTAGGAACATTCACCTATCCATAATAACCACTTTCATCAACAAGTGGTTTCCAAAGTGAGTAAAAAGGTTTCCATGAAAAAGACCCATCCAACATAGTCGAGAAATCAAGAGACAATATGCAATAAGGACTTGCTCAATGATTGAGTTCTTGATGCACTCAGACAATTTTCTATTGCAGCTCAAGATTCTACTCTCATTTAAAAATTCTGGAAGTAACAACAACAATTCCGAAGGTCTTCATCAGACATTTTCTCATGAAGGCCTGCTTCATGATAGTTCGGTCAATCTCGAAGTATCATCTTCAAATGAGAGCCACAATAACCTTCTGCATGGCCAGAAGACCAAGGAGCAAGAAGTTTCATATTTTGTTGTAACCCACCATGGTGGTCCTCTGCATGATGATGAATTTAGAGGCGAAATTTCTTGTCGTAGTAGCATTTTTAATTGCCAAGAAAATTCATCAAAGGAAAATGCAGTAATGATAAATCCCTCTTATCTAGAGGCACTTGCAAATGTAAATCCAGTCATTTCTGATGCTTTACCGTTAGCAGGTGAAATAATTTCTTAATCGGAAGATAGCCCGGGGTGTAGGTCATTCTCTTAACCACCACTGGGTCATTCATCTTCTAATTTGATAAATGAATTCTATACCAATATTTTTAAATCTGATAAAAAACAAAGAATCACCAGCTTTGGCCTAATCAGGTAGAAGAATCTTCATCGAATGATAAGGAGGAAATGCTAAATATGAGAAAACAACTGGCAAAAGGTGAAGTACCAGTCATTTTTTGGCATTTGGCAGACTCTCAAAATGATATTCCAGAAATGTTGACAGAAGATTGTATTGATGATATTCTTCTCTACATGTGGAAAATTATTTGTCACTTAAAAGAGAAAATATTATCTTATGATGAATATGAAAATCATGTCAAGATAATAGAAGGGTTACAATGCCAAATTGATTTGGCATCTCTCTCAGTTTCCCAACATCCAATGGTTGAAAAGCAGCAGAGAGCCCTTCAGCATTCATGCCTTGGCGCGTTGAAAAGATTGTGCCAGTTAATTACCAATGCCCAATCTAGTATTGATATCAGGGGATGGGGTGTTCATGGAGCACTACATTTCATTGTACTCTTCAGTCAAAAAATTCCACCAAAAATGGTCTCATGCAATGTTATTTTACATGGCTGGCCACAACCAATTGGTTTTGTGTGTAATCAAAGGCTTTGTCAATAGCAGGCCTCAACTAGTTCTTCCCAAAGTCAGGCGGATAAAGAACAACTTGTAGAATTACTCTTGAATCAAGCAAATGAGAATATCGAACAGGCTTCTCGTTTATAGCATGCACATCATCAGTTGACAAAAGTGTCAGAAATCATCCAATGGTCATTTGATCCAAGTGATTTGAGTGGATGTATGTTGATGCATTCGGCCAAATTCTGGACTGAATTCCTCAAAATCAAGAGATCTTTTAAGAAATTCTCTGATGTAAAAGCTCAAGAGAAACCCCATCTTTCCAGACTAGTGACTCTTTTAATCCAACCATCGGGATAAATAGATAGGATTTGAGGAGTTGAGCAGGAACATCAGGAACAACCCCAGTCCATCTGACTGGGGACCTTTTCAAATCCTCAATCTCTTCCTCATCGAAAGTCACTATTCTCTCGATTAGGGAAGAAGCCACCAGAGGAACAAAAAGTTGAATAATTAGGAGATTTCCTCCAAATTATGGTTCATTAAGAAGTTCCCGAGGGATCAACTCAACAAAAGGCAATGTCTCATAAAGGACATGGAAGAAGACAATATCACAAAAGTGCTGATAGAAGGGATGCAATGAGTTATGCATCGATAAATGTCATCAATGTCATTGTCACTAATCCCCCAGAACATGAGTTTCAATCAAAGGAATTAGATGATGAATTTCCTATTCAATAAGCTGTACACACAGAAGTAAATGAAGAAGGTGTGTATACCAGAAATCAAAGGCTTACCCAGAATCTAGGTATTCCTTTAAATAACCAACTTCCCCCGCTCTGAAAGGCATCCAACAAGGGGAAAGGAAAATGTCAGGTTACCACTAACTTTGGAGAAGGACAGTCACTCTTATTAGAGTAATGGTTCGCATAGCAAGAGGAAGAAATGAAGGAGTTAAAGAGGTTAAATGTAGAACTACATCAAGGTAGTCTTCCTCCTAAGCATGCTGGAGTTAGTCAGTCAAGGGAATTTGTTGCAGCTATTAGGATAGATCAAGAATATCATCGTTTACAAATACAACCTCACAAGTCTAATCCAATGGGTTGTATGTGACATCAATTGGCAGTACTACCATAAGTGATAGTACCAGTCACCACAGCTTTCCAAACTCCAGTTCTTGCACCTGCACAGGTCCAAGCTCAACCATATTTTTCTCAAAAATTAATGACTACCATTGATTCATTAGCAGCTCGGTTGGAAGCTATGGAAGGAAAGTGTGCACCAGTTCAACCAGAAAAGAGAGCTTACCCTGAATGGGTGGTTGCAATTCCTCTCGCATCAAATTTTTCAAGTACCATATTCCCAAATTTTAATGGTTCATGATATCTAGAACAACACTAAACACATTTTGTTTCTCATTGTGATCCTATGATGGGAACTCCTCAACAAAAATAAGTAGTTAAGTTCAAGAGTTTTGTACAGTCATTACAAGGACCTGCTTTTGTCTGGTATACAAGCTTGCAATCTCTGTCAATTACCAGGTGGGTAGATCGCCGTAAAAAATTCCTTCTTCAATTCAGCTCAACTTTCCCAAAGAAAACAGTTTTTTATCTTACAAATTGTAATTCTAAGGAAAATTAAAGAGTTTAAGATTTCATTGATCGATGGAAAGGATTAAAATATTCCATAAGTTTATCACTCCCTCAAGAAATTTTTTTACCAATATATGTGGAAAATCTGTGTGATGAATTACGCACACCGTTGATCCCTGTGAAATACACAGGAGGGTTTTGAGACATTACTTCAATCGCTCAGTTGATTAAAGATTCTTTTAAAAAGAATAAGGCTAAAACTCATGTAATTCCATCAATTCTAGGAAGAAGAATGCGGAATGTAGATACTGCTACGGTTATTCTTAAGCAAACACATGTACCTGCTTCCACTTCAAAACCTTTATCATATCGAAGGGCTCCACCTCCTAAGCATCAACAACAATGGCCGCCTCTTAATGATGATCAAAGAAATCAAAGGTAGAAATATTTTGAATATTTGTAGAACAAAGCTTATTCTTTCTGGAATGAACAAGTTCTGGGTTACTTCATCTTAGCTCTAGAAAACAACCTAGTTCAGTTTCCAAGGCCCAAAAGGCCTAACAAGGAAGGAGATGAAGACCTTACCAACTATTTCCCATTTCATCAGATGTTGGGGAATCCCATTCAGGAGTGTTCTATCTTCAAATACCTCCTACAAAATATGGTGGACTCTAGACAGGTAAAATTGAATGGTTCTTTAGCCCAGGTAGCATGTGTTACTGCTACTGATCCAGAGGAAGAAGGCGAGTGGCATGAAGTCAAAAGAAAAAATGCACAGAAATATGGTGATTGGATGGTCAAGAAAATGATCAACCGAACTCATGCCATTTTACAAACACAATTGTATCAACCAATTGTGTCTTCTTCTATGAATGCCACAGAAAAACCCCCCTTCATCATGAATGAAAATCTTCAAAGAGGTGGCATAATTCAAAGAAAGAAGAACAGTCAGAAAAAGACGAGTTCATGTAAAATCCTAAATTGTCTTTGACTCTGGAAGATTTTATGCCATCTACTTCAAAATAACGGGCACCACCCCACCAAACAGCATAGCCAAAATTGGCTAATCAGGCAAAATATTCATCATATGAAGAATTAATCATTGGTTCTATTAATATGATTCACTTAAAGGATCCGTATGTCAGTTATAGTTTCGATCGTGATGAGCCTGAGTTCCCTGTATCAAATAGAGGAATTAGAGGAATAGATGGAGGAATAGGATATAGGGGAACACGTGGATATTCCAAAAGCAACTATTTCAATCTTACCCCTGCTAGAAGTGTATATGCAGCCGAAACTCATGGAAAATCCCTTCAGCGAGCTCAACAAGAACAAGAAAGTTCTTCCAAAAATGGCAGATTCAGTCCTGACATAGTTATTTTGGAAGATCGGTTAGAGGTTACACCTTCTTCCTCTCAAAAAATATATAGAACTAGTCAGTCTAATATAACAAATCTAGGAGTATGACCAACAACTATCCCGATACAAGATTTATCTACTTCCAAAGCAACAACTTCTAAGGAACCTGTGAAACCATAGTTTCCTGTTGGGAAACGCAGACCTTTGGACCAAAAATATGATGTCTTAAAACATTTGGCCCGAGTACCAACCAAGTTATCAATTCTGGATACCATTTAATCTATCAAAGGATCTTTGGGAGACACTCATTGGGGCTTTGTCAAGACCTCAGGAATTCGAAACTGAAATTTTTGCGGATGAAGTCTACCATATAAGGAATGATCCTGTAAAATTCCATGCAGTGATATCTTTTACAGATGAAGATGAAGATGATGTTGTGAATGGAAATATTTGACCTTTGTAATTATCTGGAAATGTTAATGATATAGACATCCGACGAGCTTTCATTGATAATGGTTCAGGAGTCAACCTCATCCCTATTCATACACTTCATCAATTGGGCCTCACTGAATCTGATTTATCTCCTTCTACATTGATGTTGCAAGGATACGAAAAATGAACAAGAACCTCTGGGTGAGATTACACTCAGAACTCGATTTGGAGATATTGTATGCAATTCAGATTTCATGGTTTTTTGTCATGACACAACCTTCAACATTTTGCTTGGAAGACCATGGCTACATCAACCTGCGGCCGTAACATCATCATACCATTAATGTCTCAAATATTGTTTCAATGGTTAAATTGGGACATTGTATGGTGATAAAGCCCCATTAAAAACAAGTGAATCTCAATACATTGAAGCATAATTCTATCAAACGGAGGGAAAGGATGAATCCATGAAAAATGAGGTTACCATAATTAATGCTCCATATGGTTTGGAAAATATTCAAGTAAACCCATTCATACATGTGAGTACAGATTATGTGTTTCCTATCAGTCAAATTGACAGGATAGACCCAAATCCAAATACTCTTATGGAAACTTCCATAATATCAATCATAGAAACCAAGCCAAACAGAATGGTAGAAATTGTTGATTCATCAGGAAATGATGAAAGATTAAATAGAGATGTCTTCATTTCATCCACTGAAATCCAAAAATTATATACTTCATCAACCAGGCCAGAAGAAGTTATAGCAATTTCAGAGATGAATGGTGATGTTGATTCTCAATCCATCATCTTCTCTTTATTACGCAAGGAAGACCCTTCATCATCAATAGGGTCAGAAATTGTAGCCTCTTCTTCAAGATGTTCAAATTTTATCTTCTCTCCTGATCAAGGAAATTCTTCTTCAACATCTATTATGCAAGTAGAAACAAAAGAAATAACACAAATTGAAGAAGAAGAGGAAGATCTCAGGGATGCTCCTCCATCATTTGAATAGGGTATCTCTACCACTGTGGATGAACTCATAGAAATAAATCTGGGTACAAAAGAAGATCCACACCCCACATTAATTTGTGCGGCCATGACTCTTGAAGAGAAATAAATGTACACTTCTTTTCTAAACAAAATTCTTGATGTTTTTGCTTGGAATTATATAGAAATTCTAGGTCTTGATCCCAATGTTTCCACTCATCATTTGGGTTTTCTAGAAGAACAATGAGGATTCAAGAAATCAGCAAGAAGAACACACCCAACTTATGCCTCCAAAATTGAAGCTGAAGTGGATAAGCTTATCAAATCCAAATTCATCAGAGAAGTTCAATATCCCAAATGGCTGGCTAGTATTGTCCCTATGAAAAAGAAGAATGGACAAATTATAGTTTTCAATGATTTTAGATATTTTAATCGGCATTTTTGCAAGAATGATTTTCCAGTTTCGATCACAAAACACTTAATTGATGCAACATCTGGCTATGAAGCACTTTACTTCATGGATGGAAATTCTGGGTATAATTAAATCCAAATGGCTCTATAAGATGATGAATCTATAGCCTTTAGATCCCCTCAAGGTGTGTTTTTTCATCGGGTAATGCCCTTTGGCCTGAAGAATGCAGGTACAACGTATCAACGTGTCATGCACCATATCTTCAAATCGTTTTTAGGGAAATTTGTTGAATGTTATGTGGATGATTTGGTGGTTAAATCCATACAACGTTTTGATCACTTGGCCCATCTAGAAATCATATTTCACAAACATCGACAACACAATTTGAAGATGAGCCCTTTGAAATGTGCTTTCAGGGAAACCTCAGGAAAATTTCTCGGCTTTGTTGTATGCCATCGTGGTATCAAATTTGATCCCGAGAAGACAAAATTAATCCTTGGTATGTCACCTCCTAGAAATTTCAATGAATTAAGAGGAATTTAAGGACACTTGGCCTATATTCGGCTTTTAATTTCCAATTTGGCTGGCAAGTGTTTACCCTTTACCAAATTAATGAATAAGGGAGTCACCTACCAATGGACCGAAGATTGCAAAGAGGCATTTGATATCCTCACGAAATATCTCTTGAGTCCACTAGTATTGATGACACCTATTGAAGGGAGACCACTTATCCTCTATGTGACTGCTTTAGAGTGGTCATTAGGTGCCTTCCTTGCACAAAATAATGATGTTGGGAATGAAAACAACATTTACTATCTTAGTCGGACGATGCTTGAGGAAGAAACTCGATATTCAAGTGTTGAAAAGTGCTGCCTAGCATTAATCCTTGTAGTTCAAATATTGAGACACTACCTGTAACATCATGAGGTCCAATTGGTATCTCGCAATAACCGGCTCAAATTTATCCTTAGAAGTCCAATGCTTACAGGACGTCTGGAAAGGTGGGAAGTTATTTTGCAGCAGTTTGATATTTATTATGTGTCTAAAAAAGCAATAAAGGGCCATGCATTGGCCGATTTCCTTGCGGAGCACCCATCAGTAAAAGTTACATCATTAAATATTAATCTTCTTGATGAGGAATTCTTCTCTATTCAAGATAATCTTCGAACATGGGAAATGTACTTTGATGGTGTTTCCCGGAGTCCAACAGGGAAGAAATTGGATGATCCCAAATTCAACAAAGTTGGGTTAGGAATTGTGCTTATTTCCCTAGAAAAGGCAGTACTACCCTATTCCTTCTTACTATTGGGAGGTGGTACAAATAATGAAGCAGAATATCAAGCTCTCATTGAAGGCTTGGAATTGGTTCTTGAGGAATAGGTGAATCACTTAAGGATTAAAGGAGATTCATATTTTTTAATCAAATAAGTCAATGGGGATTATACCATCAGAAAAGAAGAGTTAATCCCTTCATAAGATTATGTCATATAGTTAATGGAGGAATTTCCTTCAGAACCAACATTTTCTTATGTCCCGTGATCAAAAAATGCTCAAGCTGATGCACTGGCTAATGTAGCAAAAACTCTAGTAGATCCAAATCAGGATGAAACAATCGTCATTATTTTCCACCGCTGTGTAGTTTCACCCTTTATTTAAATTAGAATAGAGGAAATCAATGAAATTAGTCCCATTTCTTAACCATATGGTCATACTACGTGATGGATGACACCTATTAGGGAATACCTTCAAAATGGAACACTCCCACCAGATAGAGCCGGAAAAGAACAAATCTGGCGACGTGTGGTCAATTTTACTATTTATTATAGCCTTGATCACCTAGAAACAATTCTCTAAAAGTGAGTTTTTGATGGATTTCTCTTCAGATGTATTGATGGTGAAGAGACAATGGCTGCCATGAAAGAAGTACATGCAGGAGTTTGTGGTGCCCAACAGTCTGGACATAGACATTCTAGTCAAATTCAAAGGATTGGATACTTCTGGCCTTCAATGATACAAGATTGTGTTGATTTCACCAAGAAGTGTCATTCTTTCCATGTATATGCCAATTTCATTCATCAACCCACATAGTTGCTTCATACAGCTAAATACTCATGTCCACCTTCCACGTGGGAAATGGATATAGTAGGACCTTACCCTTCAGCTAAATCTATGCAGTTTAAGTATATTCTTACTACTACTGACTTCTTTTCAAAATGGGAAGAGGAAATACCTCTCAATGAAGTTAGTTCTAAAAGCATTTTTAGCTTCATCAAGTATAACATCTTTACCAGATTTGTGTCCCTCATACAATATTGATGGACAATGGAACCAACTTCTGTTCATCTGAGGTAAGGAAGTTGTATCAAGAATACAACATCAAATCCAACCATTCATCTCAGTATCATGCAACGGCCAATGGTAAAATAGAGGCCTTCAATAAGACTCTTTCAAACATACTTCAAAAGATGGTGGATAAAGATAAGAAATAATGGCTTGATTAACTTTTTCATGCTTTATGGGCATATCAGACCACCACCCGCATTGCTATGCGGTCAACTCCATATTCATTGGTATATGGAATAGAAGTATTCTTTCCCATTGAGGTTCAATTTACTTCGCTCAGAGATTCCATTTGTGATTAGTCATCTATAGATGAATAGTCTCAAAAACGATTGGATAAATTGGAATGATTATATGAAAAATGATTGTGCACCTTGCACCACTTGGAAGTATTTCAGAATCAGATATCATGAGCTTTTAATAAAAAATGTTTGTCTTCATTCATTCATTCAAGGAGAATTGGTATTGGTCCATAGAATTCCAATGATACCAAGAAAGAAGCCTCCAAATCTTGAGCCAAAGTGGGAAGGACCTTATTCAATACATAAGGTCTACTTCAATGGAGATTATTATTGAATCTAAATGGATGGAGAACTCATTTCAACTCCAACAAATTCCAGATTCCTGAAAAAGTATTTTTTGTAACACAAATACTTACGTCTTGTAAGACATTAAACTACATAACCATTGTCCTAGCTACGTGACGCTAAACTGTGTAGCACTGGTCCACGTATATGACCTTGAACTATTTTAGTCCTTACTACAAGACTTCAAACTATATGATCCCTTTTGTCTTTATTATAGGACATTAAACTGCATAGCCTCTATATTGTCCAACATGACATTAAACTATGTTCCCTTTTTGTCATCCAACATGACGCTAAACTATTCATCCGAGGTGCAAGACGTTAAACTGCCAAGAACCCCATGTCTGTGACACATGTTATTTAAAATGTGAAACTGTATGCATACTTCCTACAAAACGTTAAACTGCATAACCAATTTCCCTACTACATGACACTAAACTGTGCAGCACCAACAGTCCTCACTATAAGACTTTAAACTACATAGTCACCAATAGTCCTAACTGTAAGACTTTAAACTACATAGTCCCCAATAGTCCTTACTGCTGGACATTAAACTGCTCAGCCCATCATTCGTCCAACATGACGTTAAACTGTGTCCCTCTATTTCGTCTGACATGATGTTAAACTGTAAACAATCCCTTTTTCGTCTGAAATGACATTAAACTGTACATATTCGTCTAACATGACATTTAAATTGTGAAAAAGTCCCTAAATACATTCCACATGACGTTAAACTATGCATCGTTAGGGTTGTTACTACCTCTTGTTTCTCACACTGAGCATGACTCACATGAGCTTAGAGTAAGATTCAACCATAACACCTTTATTGGGCTGATAACCACGCTTAAGTCCCATAACCGTCTTCAAGTTGTCCTCATGTACAACTTGATCACCAATTCATTCTTCAATTGAACTACGTGTACTTTGATCCTTGCCTTCGAGGCTGGGTATGTAGGCACCCTCCCGAGGTTCAAGCCCAAAACCAATCTCTTCACGCCGGTTCACCTCCGTATCATACTATTTTGATTCTTGAAGCAGCCCAAAACCAATCTATTTATGTCGGGTCACCTCCGTCTCATACGATGATGATCCATGAAGCAGCCCAAAACCAATCTCTTCACGTTGGTTCACCTTCGTCCCACATGACGTTAAAATGTGTACATCCCTTTTGTCCCTGCTACATGACACTAAACTATGCCACACCATCGTCCTTGCTATACGACGTTAAACTATACAGTCCCCCATTGTCCCTATCCTGAGAGGGAATCATCATTGACATTTATCTCTAATCACGTCATATTTCAAAGACTATGTGCATACATGGTAATTCCTAAACCTTTAATCTTTGGTCAAACCATCATTTCACTGAAGTCCTCTTTCACACTTCACTTGTACGAACCAAATATATACAGAGGGTATTTCAAGAACTACATATGGCTTGATTCCCATCCTTATGGAATACATAGGAATGTTCGAGAATCCCTCAAATCCATCCCCAAGACATTGGGCCTAACCCCAAATTCCTCTTTCAGTCCCTTGGCTGAAAAGTTCCCCTGTGAGCACATGAATGTGGTCTGAGAACCCAAGTCTTCATTCACATCAGGTTTATAAGAAACACAAGGTGTCTCCCTTATTATGGTCCGAACTCTACCACCGTAAACTAAGATCTCCTACATTCTCATCCCATATGATGTTAAACTGTATTTCAAGAACTACATTTGGCTTGATTCTCAATTTAATGAGATATGTAGTGAAGTCCAACATCTCAATTCCGGACCCAGCCACAACATGATTATTGTCAGCATTGTCCTAGGTATCTTCATCATGCATTAGACAATTCCCATTTTCATGTGTCAAATTCCTAAGATTAATTACTTCCAGATCATCATAACCCTTTTCTGGACTTCTGTTCACAAAATGACTGACACTCAAGATTTATTTTGTCTGAATATGCAGCATGTTCCCTTAGGTGTCCTTTCATAAGTAGTCTACATAACAAACATGTCAGCCAAAAGATGCTATTATTTGACTATGCAGCCAATGCCCTTAGGTGGCCCTGCATAATTCAACCCCCTAACAGGTTTTTTCAAATATTGGTAACTTCATTCTTGGGGAGAAAACATTTTTTGTCCTTATTGGTCTTAAGGACAATATGTAGGTATCCACAAAAACATCCATCCTTAACATATTTGTCCCATACTCTTTTTCATGATATGAAAGTATTCAAGTCTATGGTTTATATTTCCCTTCCCTACGTTTGGGTCAGACCTTCGCAGGAGTGACATTCATCCAACTCTTTGACAATCTTGATTGGGAATATCCTCTCCATATTCAAGTACCTCTCTCCACACAACAGACCCTATGCATTGAAAAGTTTGAATCTCCATAAACTTTCATTGTCTTTTGGCAATAGAAAAGTAAAATTTTTGAGAGTTCATTTTTCTGACTATACAGCATATGCCCCTAGGTGGCCTTGCATAAGTAGTCTACATAACGGACCTGTCAGCCAAAAGATACTATTAATTTACTATGCAGCCAATGCACTTAGGAGGCCCTGCATAATTCAACCCCCTAACAGTTTTGTTAAATAGTTGTAACTTCTCTCTTAGGAAATACTTCCTCTAATTCCTTTTAGCCCTTTTTTCATATCATCCCTCAGATTCAAAATTTCTTAGGTCATAGATTACATATTTTCCCCCATACTTGAACATGGTAATATGTTTTTAGATAAATTATCAAGGAATTGTGTTAATTTTAATCCATTCAGTCAAATCTATTCGACCTTAAACATTACCCTTTTTATGTCCGACATGCATGACATTAAACTACCCACAAAATAAAATGGAACTCTGAAAAAAAGTTGAGTCCCAGCTCACCAAACATACATATTTTATGATTTAGGAAATATTGAGAAACAAAAGATGCAAAGTTTGTGGGGTTGTTTATATCACCCTAGAAAAAATCAAACTATACTTACTAGGCCCATTGTCTTAGGTAAAATTAATTAAAGCAAGTAGCAAGAGAATTCAGGAACAAATGATTGAAGATGAAAGTGTTTTTCATTGATGAAAAAGAGTTAGAAGGACATCCATAGATTGGAGTCTCTTCTCTTTTTTCAAGAATTACAAGAGGCTTTAAAAATAACTCTTCCTTTGATTTACAGAATCCCGAGCATCATCAGCAGCCACCTGGAATTCATTCATTAAAATGGATATAATAAGAGACACAATGATATTGGCTATTCTTGGAACAATTGTAAATGAATGTTCTTGAGTGCAGTTTGAGAAAATTTTCTAGTGATCAAACAGTGACTCTGTTTCTATCCATGATACTTGGAAGATGGATACATGGGTTTGAGAATGGAGCATTGGAAGTAAAGAGTCATTTGGAGAGAGTACTATTTTCAGATATTGTTTCTAATCTCATTGTAGTCTTCTCTCCACCAACCGATAGCAGAAAACATATCAGACCATGGTCTTCCATTTTCATATCTACAAGGAAATGACATGGAGGAAAATTATGAATGTTAACACCATTGTTCCTACACTTAATTCATATCATAACTAAAATAGAGGGATAACAGTGCAGCTACATCTTGAGGATTTGAGGTTTAAGATTTGGGGAACAAAGGCTATAATGCATTATGTATTCCTTATCCACTGTCCCAGCATTGAAAATTGATCCTGAAACTGAAACATTTGCTGAAGAAAAGTTGGTGTAAGTTTGAAACCAAGAATGTGGGAGATAGTTCTTTGGCTCTGGAATGTTGACCCCTTGAAGATCACTGTGACTATATAAAGGCAGGTAAATACTCTGTGGGAAATTGACATGATATTTTTTCAAGTACTTGGCCTAATATGGGAGATTACTATCGTAGATATCATAGTAATCATGGCCAACAATGTTCATCATGTCATCAATTCGTTTGTTAGCCAGCTCATCAGCTGATCCAATTCTTTTTGGAGCCATTGAATCTGCAAAAGATTAGATAATGGACTTTTAGTAAGTTGGTTTTTCATAAAATTTGTGATGATATTTGAAAAAAATTGTTAAGGAATTAAGGCATGCAAGTATAATGTTAGAGCGCAATTCCAAGTCAGTCACGCAAGTTTTACCGTGCTAGTACTGGCATGCAAGTCTGAAATAGACTACAGAAGCGCAATGTAACAAACCGAAGCACAGATGAGTGGAAAGCCAAGCCACTTGCACGACGAGAGAAAGCTGCTTTGAAAACCAGGTGCTTTGAGCGAGAGTGGAACCCATATTTATAGGCAAGGTTATACCCTTGCGCCCTGGCTCCTGTGCGCCAGAACAATACATGTGCGCCTCGTACATGCATGTCGCGGAACATTGTTTCTCATTTTTCTCAGAGTCAAATCCTCCTTTCTTTTCTCGGATCTGACTATGAGGGGGGACTTTTGTTGATGCTCCTTTCTGTCAAAGAGTCTAATGAATGGAAAAGGGAAATTCCTTAAGAACAATTAGGGTCATCCTATGAAGAATATCAAAAACTGACAAAGCCATGAACAATGAACCTTTTACACATGAGTCATGCAAGTTTCTTTATGGTCGCTCAAGTCACTTGCGCACCACATATGGGTCGTGCAAGTGACTTGCGCACCCTATTATTTTTTATCCCAAACCTCAGGTGGCCTATAAATACCCCCTGTGGGTCCCCCATTTCGAGGACAAAAAAATCCAAAACTAATAATTATGTTTTGGTCGCCCTAGTCTCTGCATGAAGTCTTCCAAACACTTCTAAGGTAATTTCTTGCCTAGAATGGAATATCTGAAGAGTAAGAATTATGCCTAAGTATTAGAACTCATCAATACTTGTGCAGTTAAGTATCCATCCCTTTAAGGGAAGTGATGATACTTGCGCACAGCCTTTCCCTTTCAAAGAAACATCCATGCCACCTATCTAAAATCCTCTAGGGATGAAACTAATAGCTCCAATCTAAGGTCTCCCATGTATCACTTCATAGGTTCTTCGTCACCTAAGTTAATTCATGTCGCGCATGTATACTTGCATGACCAGGACTTGCGCACCAGACCAATACTTGAACACCTCCTTCCAATTCACTTCCTTTTCACAAATTCACTTTCTTCTTCATGATTTATCCTTCAAAACCTTCTTCAAAGCCACTTGTGGCATGGTTCCTCTGTTTTATTCCTTATTTGAAAGGAATTCTGAGAAGTTATTTTTATTTGGGCCTCCTCAGGAGTAATCCTCAAGTCTCAAGTCCCTTTAACTTGGGCCTCCTTTTCATGAGTAAGCCCCAGTCATAATTTCGTTTAACATGGGCCTCCTTCTCAGGAGTAAGCCCCAAATCTCAAGTTCCTTTAACCTGGGCTTCCTTTTCCAGAATAATCCCCAGTCATAAGTCAAATCCCCCTTAATACGGGCATACTATTTAGGTGTAAACCCAACATTATGAATCTAAATCTCCATAAAGCTCAAATACCTTTATGGACCCTGTTAATGGGCATCCTCCTTTGGAGTAATCCCCAAGTCTCCTTTAACTTTAGGCCTCCTTCTCTGGAATAAGCCCCAAGTTACATGTCTCCTTAAATTGGGACTCCTTCTCAAGAGTAAATCCCAAT
The DNA here is from genome assembly GCA_963277665.1 of Viscum album. NCBI lineage: Eukaryota > Viridiplantae > Streptophyta > Magnoliopsida > Santalales > Viscaceae > Viscum > Viscum album. The sequence continues at coordinate 1,321,500,560 of OY728157.1, forward strand.
CATAATTCCCATTAAGTGGGATTCGTTCTTAGGAATAATCCCCAATCATAAGTCCCCCCTAATTTGGGCATCCTCATCAGGAGTAAGCCCCAAGTTAGAGTATCCAAATCTCTATAAAGCATGAATATTTTTATAGACCTTGCTCCTGGGATTATTTCTTGAACCGAGTCATGATATTAATTTACTTGGGTAGTCACACATACATAATCCCCATATCATTCCTTGTGACTGCATCTTTTGTGGCACAAATCGTCAAGTTTACAGATACCTCTTGTTTCTCACACAGAGCATGACTCATGTGAGCTTAGAGTGTAAAAGTAACTACGACACATCTCTTTGTGCCGTTAATCATACATAATCCCCACACTTATTAATAGAACTACGTGGAATTTTGTCTCTACCTTAAAAGTAGAGTACGTAGGAATCCTTTTTAAGGTTCAAGCCCGTCACCTATTAATTCCCATTCTTCCCATATGATGTTAAACTAATCTTAATTCCAAACTATGTGGGTTCTGATTCCTCTTTAACAAGGATATGTAGGTGTAGAGACCCGAAGATTAACGTACATATACATTACATTACATTTGCGGAATACTTAGTATATAACAAAAACACACACACAAGGATCGTAATAGTTTAGTGTCTTTGGAAACTCGGAATATAATCTTATAATCCTGTTGAAAGATCTTCAACATCTCCCATAAAGATCTTCCTTTTTTTATACCTAAAACCTTTATTTATATCCTGGGGAAAAGAAAACATAAAAGGGTGAGCTCAAATGCTCAGTAAGGGTTAACAAAATAAATATCAATCACATCATATTCATAAGAACATAACATTTTGGAAATCTTAACCTGCAAAAGAGAGAATAATTTCATAACATGGGATAAATCATAGTAGTGAAATGAAATCCCAATAATCATAACATAAAACATGAAACTTTGTGGAATACACACATAATCATAGAGAATTATTTCTTATTAGTCAAGACTCATTGCCAAGACTATCTTAGTGGAAAAAGTCCCTTTCTGAACCGAGTCACCCTCGTTTCAGTCTTGTTTCACTGAACCGGTATAACCTACCATTCCAGCCATGTCTATCACATGAGATATAAAATCTTTACCCAATGCATTGGAGGGAGATATAGGTCCCACCCATATTATAATGAATCCTTTATTATGTGTGCCACATAATCATAAATCATACATCATCGCATAACACATGTAACAAAAATAGGATTCTTGAAACATCATGACATCATAAAACAAATCATATAAGGTAAATGACTTCATAAAAATAATTCCCTCAAAACATAATCAAATCAATGTAATAATAGGGATAAAAACAAAACCCTTTATTATCTTAGATGGAAAATAATTTTGATAAAACACTTGAACTCCATTCTTGAGGAAAATATCCTTTCTTCTTCAGAACATTTTTCCTTTCTTAACATGTCATACAAATTTAAACTAAAAAAAGTTGATTAAAAATAAATTTGAAAACTTGTAAAGTAAGATTCTTGGAAGTAATGTTTTAAAAATCCATTCATGCCGTATAAGTTAAAAAAACATTCTTCGTTCTTCTATCGGAAAAGTCAAAAAAGTACCTCGTACTAAAAAACGACAAAATATTCCTTTCATATTCTTTACTAAAAACTCACCGAAGGGTAAAATTTGATTTAAACTATTGTAAGTGGATGGAAACAATATTTCATATTGAGGTAACATGGATGTGGATGATAAAATACACCCCAGTAAATACCAAAGTATAAACAATCTCAGATAAAAATGAGATTGTGATATTTTCCCTTACCTTAGGTCCGATTTGCTTCGTAAGTGTCCGAACCTCCTGTATAATGATTTAAATAATGTCATTGAATTATTAAAGAATCATATTCATTGTTATTATATCATATATGGTTCACTTATGACTTTATATTACCCGTTCTTTTGTAAATTCATGTTAAAGTAGCGTTTTGGGTAAAATCGTCTCATTTGTCGTTCGTGTTTTAACTTGTAATTATTCATATGATTGGTTAGATCATAATTACATAATTCCAGAATATAAAAAATGATTTATATATAATATATATTCAGAATACACATATATATAATAAATTAGTAAATGGAAAGAAATACACTGTTCATGGAGACGGTAGGCCGTACGTACGCATGAACGCTGTTTTCGTTTCCTTATTGAATTGAGTGGAATTAAGTAGATGACATACATATATATACACATAAATTCAGTAGCTTTATAATGTCATATATTTCATTATTATTTCTTATATATACTTTATAATCATTCTTAAATGGTTAACATGGAGAATGAATCTCATCGCGTCGTGGAGACGGTAGTCCGTACGTACGCACGAGCAATGATATTGTTTCCATAATTATTGAATTGAATTGGAGTGGATGATACAATATATCAGAATAAATATGATGTTATAATAACTATGTATAGTTATTATTTACACCATTATACCCATCCATGTAAGGTGGTGGTGCAAAATAGATTTCACCACGGCGTGGAGACGGTATTCTGTACGTACGCACGCGCGGTGATTTCGTTTTCCGTAGGATGGATAGATGGTGAAATAGTGTTTTTTAATAATTATAATAACATATCAGTATATTAGTGATACTGATGTTATTACTTCATAATGAAACAACCTATGAAGAAGGAGTGGAAGAAGAAATAAAGGTGAAAGAATCGGTAACGGAAATTACCTCTTCTTTGAAGCGCCTCTTTGAGACCTCCTCTTAGGGCACTAAAATTGGTATTTGAGGAATACCAGAACCTATAGGATGTTGATAGGGAAGTGTAGAAGATAATTTGTCAGGGGTTGGCTGAGCTTGAAGGCTCAAAGTTGTGTGATGAAGAGAGGGATGAGGTGCCCTTTTATAAGGGAGGAGAGGGGCACCTTTGGAATAACTAAAAATATTATTTTATTATAAAGTCAAGTTCGGTTTTAAATAGCTCCAAATTGATTTATTTAGATGCTAAGGTGGGGATGTGTCGACATCCTCTCATCCAATAGAATTTAGACAAGTTTAGGTACCTATTTTAACCTTATCATTTAAATTTAACATTAAGTTAAATAATTTTACTTTTACCGTGTCTTCTTGTGTTCTTACACTATAAGGTTAATAAACTTACTATAAGAAGCCAAACGAACCCCAATTTGTTTATTATTAATATATATAACCTTAGCTAAGTCATTGTGCCGAACCTTAGATTTTTAGGAATAAAATAACAATTAATAATATAATATTTGTTTTAAAAACTATTTTATGTCAATTTTGACACTATTTAGTAATTGATTTTTTTGAAAATCATAACAGAATGATAAGTTCGAAAAAAGTTAATTAAATTAATAATAACATATCATATTAACCTAGAAAATTAGTGGAATTCATAAAAAGTCTCAAATTATAGTTATTTGGGCATTTATAACATCAATTATGTCAATATTTCATTAATCATACAATTATTGCATCATCTTTGTGTCATAATAAATGATAATTATTTAATCCCTAAAAATTATAAATAAATTCCTATAATGTAAAAAATTGTATTAGCTTTCTGGAGACTATTCATTTTCGAAGTTTCATGAAGTTTATCACTAAATTAAAATTATTATACTTAAAAGATTTAAGAAAGTGACATGTTGTCACATTCTTTGGTTTTAATAATAATTAAATTATTTAATGGACAAAAGTCCATAAAATGAATGTAATCCGACCCTTAAGTTATATGGGTCTACTTTTATCCATCCAATAGGATTTTTACAAGTGTTAGGGTAATTTTATAATATTATATTTACCCTTAATTACCTGATTTACCTTTAACTATGGTAAATAAAATTTACCGTAGTTACTATTCATAATTCCCAAAAATAAAAAGAAGATTATTAACATAATTTTGACCCACTGATACAAAATATGGAATCCATTTTTCCAAATTCAATACACAAAAGATGCAGAAATTAAATTAAAATTAATCCCGTTGTCGAAAGAAAACGGGTTTTTCTTTAAAACATTGCAAAAGATTGAATTGATTTAACCTACGAATTCAAGGTAAAATCAATGCTAATGACATACATTATATTAAATGGTAAAAATATATTCTATTTATACTTTAAAACCATTCAATATTATAATTTAACCACATAAGATATTATGATGAAAAAAGTTGTTTTTAATTAAAATATAGCGTGTTTTTACTATTCATTAAAATATGAAAGTTATCGGAAAAATATCAAAACTTTATCTAATGTAAATTTTTATATCCTGCTTCAAAAGAAGAATTTTATTTTGTCAAATTGAAGATATAAACATGTCAAAAACTAGATTTAAAGTGGGTGCGCCATCAAAAGGCGGTAAAAGTGCATTTTTTGAAAAATACTTATTTTACCCGAAAAATTTATTTTTTTCTTATACAGTGTTCTAGAAAATGTGTAAGATGAATAATAATGTTATAAAATTCAAAATTTAGTTAATACTATTCATAACGGCTAGTTCATGACAATATTATAATAATATATCACTGTTTATTAAAACCCGATATTGCGTACAACACACGCTATCGAGGAAGGTCGTGATTGCGTGTAATGCAAGACAAGTCAGGGTTGCGTGTTGTGAAGAATCCTTCGTAGTTTCGTATAACAAAATCCAACCATATTTCATTTATACATCTAATATATATATATATATATATATACTCAATGTTGCGTAGAATAACTATTATCAAAATTGTGTGTAACACGGTCCAAGAATAGTGTTGCGTATACTGCAAGCTAATACGGTGTTGCGTATAGCGCAAGGTAATCTTGGTGTAGAATACAACACAAGATAATAAAATAATATTTTTCATAAAATATCGGGGTGTTACATTCTACCCCCCTTAAAATGAATTTCGCCCTTGAAATTCGTCGGGGTTATAAATGGTTTACTATTCGAAAGTTTCTTTAATAGAAACCCACATCATAAAAAGAAATACCAAAACCAATCTTTAAAAACAAAAGTATGAAACGTAACGGTTACCCAAATAAACTAATCACTAGGTTTCCACATAGGTGAAAATATGGATATGGAAGAAAATCTAACCATCATGTTCTGATGGAGAGTGGTAGAGAACATGGCTATGGAAAAGCCAACAATCACAAATCCATAAATTTTTGACGATATAAGGTACCATCTGATTAATCAGATATAAGAGCACTAGGACAACATTTTTGGTTTTCAAGATCGTTTCCCTAAAGTTGAAGAATTTGAATTAGAATAAATACTTATTTTATTTTGGTACAATCTCACTATTGTTCGTGCCTTGAACAATTTCCACTTCATCTCTTAAATAAATGAAGTTGAATTTGTTATTCGTGAAGTGTTAGCAGATCATGTGATAGAATGACGGGTCATTCCATCTGTCTCAAACAAAAGGTTAACAAAAGTTATTAAATATACACAAGTCATTCTATAGTGAGATTAATCATATATGGTTCCTAAAATGGACTTATACTTCATATATCATACTGCTTAATAAAATAAAACTAGTTTCTACTAAACAGGGACTTCCTGTAGGCCATTGGTAGGCGATAAATGTCAGTCGCACTTCGGTTGTGGGTTCGATTCTCACAGCCTTGTCCAAAGCGATGGGATGTCGCCCGTCCTGCAGGTTGTCCTTTTTCTAAAACTATATTACTATAACATCCCATCAATAATATCGAAAAACTTTTCATCCTAACTTATGTCCAACATAATTCATTCTAATCTTTAGGCTTATCTAAAATACTTCGGTCCAAGCTCATAGTATAAAGAAAATGATTACTTGAAATGTCACATAACAATCACATGAATTACATCATTTATCCCCCATATATCATAAGATATATCTTGTTGGTCAAATTACAAACATGTGAATACCTTAATCATGTATTCTCTTGAATACCCATTGAACCTTAGTGAAAACATGAATGCAGTTAAAAGTTAACACTTTCCACATACCAAAATCTTCAAAATTCTATATACTCAAACCATGATATAACTTAGTCCTTATATCGATCATGAGCTCATGAATACTATCAAACATTTCATTTTCTCCTTATCCCTTCATTATGCGCATATCATCTACTTTCCAAGATATTTGAATCACTTTTCATGGTTACCATCACCTTGAAATTATTTAAAACTACAATAGACCAATATATAAATATTTCAATACGCCATAAAAGTACCTAAACAAACATTATTCTTGAATACCAATACATAAACACTTCAGTCCATCCACTTTAATGATTGTCCTAGAATAAGTCCTTCCTTGATTTAGAAGTAACTTTTTAGGTCAGGGCATTGAGTTGGGTAATGCCCATGTTCTCTGCAAATAAGACATTGTACTCCATAACAGTCTATCACTCTATGACCCTTTTCTCCACACAGATAACATCCGTCCCTCCATTTTAGGTATTCCTCAAGGTTCTTCTTCCCTTCTTTAGAAATCTCAATCTTCCTTTCTTTATTCTCCTCAACATGCGAACATGAATAATAGTTTATCTTCCTCTTCTTTGATGAATTAGGAATACCACTAAATTTCACCTTGTTAATCATATATCGCGATGACAGATTCGGCATAATCACAATATCTTTCTCTCTAGGAATTACACAATTTTTTTGCTCATAGTCACCAATTTGTCCATTGGATTCAATTTTAACCGAATTCCTTCTGGTTCCCTCTATTAACTAAAACACAAATAGAATCTTATGAGAGGAAAAAATCATTCTAGAGAAAACAACATAGTAAAGGGGGAGTACCCTCAATATCTAACATCTTAGGTTAAATTCTAAGATCGTTACCATAGTTCTAGGACTATCCTATACGTATAATTATCCTTAGGGACATCCCTAGACATACCTTAGAAATATCTCTAGGGATCTCACTAACGTTTTCGCATCCTAGTTTCCAAAGGTTGACAAAACCTTTCCTCTGATACCAACTGTAGAGACCCGAAGCTTAACGTACATATACATTACATTACATTTTCGGAATACTTAGTACATAACAAAAACACACACACAAGGATCGTAATAGTTTAGTGTCTTTGGAAACTCGGAATATAATCTTATAATCCTGTTGAAAGATCTTAAACATCTCCCATAAAGATCTTTCTTTTTTTATACCTAAAACCTTTCTTTATATCCTGGGGAAAAGAAAACATAAAAGGGTGACCTCAAATGCTCAGTAAGGGTTAACAAAATAAATATCAATCACATCATATTCATAAGAACGTAACATTTTGGAAATCTTAACCTGCAAAAGAGAGCATAATTTCATAACATGGGATAAATCATAGTAGTGAAATGAAATCCCAATAATCATAACTTAAAACATGAAAATTTGTGGCATACACACATAATCATAGAGAATCATTTCTTATTAGTCAAGACTCATTGCCAAGACTATCTTAGTGGACAAAGTCCCTTTCTGAACCGAGTTACCCTCGTTTCAGTCCTGTTTCACTGAACCGGTATAACCTACCATTCCAGCCATGTCTATCCCATGAGATATAAAATCATTACCCAATGCATTGGAGGGAGATATAGGTCCCACCCATCTTATAATGAATCCTTTCTTATGTGTGCCACATAATCATAAATCATACATCATCGCATAACACATGTAACAAAAATGGGATTCTTGAAACATCATGACATCATAAAACAAATCATATAAGGTAAATGACTTCATAAAAATAATTCCATCAAAACATAATCAAATCAATGTAATAATAGGGATAAAAACATAACCCTTTATTATCTTAGATGGAAAATAATTTTGATAAAACACTTGAACTCCATTCTTGAGGAAAATATCCTTTCTTCTTCAGAAACATTTTTCCTTTCTTAACATGTCATACAAATTTAAACTAAAAGAAGTTGATTAAAAATAAGCTTGAAAACTTGTAAAGGAAGCTTCTTGGAAATAATGTTTTAAAAATCCATTCATGCCGTATATTTTAAAAAAACAATCTTCATTCTTTTGTCAGAAAAGTCAAAAAAGTACCTCGTACGAAAAAACGACAAAAGATTCCTTTCATATTCTTTACTAAAAACTCACCGAAGGGTAAAATTGGATTTAAACTATTGTAAGTGGATGGAAACAATATTACATATTGAGGGAACATGGATGTGGATGATAAAACACACCCCAGTAAATACCAAAGTATAAACAATCTCACATAAAAATGAGATTGTGATATTTTCCCTTACCTTAGGTCCGATTTTCTTCGTAAGTGTCCGAACCTCTTGTATAATGATTTAAATAATGTCATTGACTTATTACAGAATCATATTCATTGTTGTTATATCATATATGGTTCACTTATGACTTTATATTACCCGTTCTTTTGTAAATTCATGTTAAAGTAGCGTTTTGGGTAAAATCGTCTCATTTGTCGTTCGTGTTTTAACTTGTAATTATTAATATGATTGGTTAGATCATAATTACTTAATTCAAAAATATAAAACATGATGTATGTATAATATATATTCAGAATATACATATATATAATAAATTAGTAAATGGAAAGAAATACACCGTTCATGGAGACGGTAGGCCGTACGTACGCATGAACACTATTTTCGTTTCCTTATTAAATTGAGTGGAATTAAGTAGATGACATACATGTATATACACATAAATCCAGTAGCTTTATAATGTCATATATTTCATTATTATTTCTTATATATACTTTATAATCATTCTTAAATGGTTAACATGGAGAATGAATCTCATCGCGTCGTGGAGACGGTAGTCCGTACGTACGCACGAGCGATGATATCGTTTCCATAATTATTGAATTGAATTGGAGTGGATGATACAATATATCAGAATCAATATGATGTTCTAATAACTATGTATAGTTATTCTTTACACCATTATACCCATCCATGTAAGGTGGTGGTGGAAAATAGATTTCACCACGGCGTGGAGACGGTATTCTGTACATATGATTTCATTTTCCGTAGGATGGATAGATGGTGAAATAGGGTTGTTTCATAATTATAATAACATATCAGTATATGAGTGATACTGATTTTATTACTTCATAATGAAACAACCTAAGAAGAAGGAGTGGAAGAAGAAATAAAGGTGAAAGAATTGGTAACGGAAATTACATCTTCTTTGAAGCGCCTCTTTGAGACCTCCTCTTAGGGTACTAAAATTGGTCTTTGAGGAAGACCAGAACCTCTAGGATGTTGCTAGGGAAGTGGAGAAGAGAATTTGGCAGGGGTTGGCCGAGCTTGAAGGCTCAATGTTGTGTGAGGAAGAGAGGGATGAGGTGCCCTTTTATAAGGGAGGAGAGGGGCACCTTTGGAATAACTAAAAATATTATTTTATTATAAAGTCAAGTTCGGTTTTAAATAGCTCCAAATTGATTTATTTCGAATCTAAGGTGGGGATGGGTCGAAATCCTCTCATCCAATAGAATTTAGACAAGTTTAGGTTCCTATTTTAACCTTATCATTTAAATTTAACATTAAGTTAAATAATTTTACTTTTACCGTGTATTCTTGTGTTCTTACACTATAAGGTTAATAAACTTACTATAAGAAGCCAAACGAACCACAATTTGTTTATTATCAATATATATTACCTTAACTAAGTCATTTGGCCGAACCTTATATTTTTAGGAATAAAATAAAAATTAATAATATAATATTTGTTTTAAAAACTATTTTATGTCAATTTTGACACTATTTAGTAATTTATTTTTTTTAAAATCATAACAGAATGATAAGTTCGATAAAAGATAATTAAATCAATACTAACATGTCATATTAACCGAGAAAATTAGTGTAATTCATAAAAAGTCTCAAATTATATTTATTTGGGCATTTATAACATCAATTATGTCAATATTTCATTAATAAGACAATTACAGCATCATCTTTGTGTCATAGTAAATGATAATTATTTAATCCCTAAAAATTATAAATAAATTCCTATGATGTAGATATTTGTATTAGATTTCTGGAGAATATTCTTGTTCGAAGTTTCATGAAGTTTATCACTAAATTAAAATTATTATACTTATAAGATTTAAGAAAGTGACATTTGTCACATTCTTTGGTTTTAATAATAATTAAATTATTTTCATGGACAAAATTCCATAAAATGAATCTAATCCGAACCTTAGGTTATATGGGTCTACATTTAGCCATCCAATAGGATTTTTACAAGTGTTAGGGTAATTTTATAATATTATATTTACCCTTAATTGCCCGATTTACCTTTAACTGTGGTAAATAAAATTTACCGTAGTTACTATTCATAATTCCCAAAAATAAAAAGTAGCTTATTAACAGAATTTTGACCCAATGATTCCAAATATGGAATCCATTTTTCCAAATTCAATACACAAAAGATGCAGAAATTAAATTAAAATTAATCCAGTTGTCGAAAGAAAACGGGTTTTTCTTTAAAACATTGCAAAAGATTGAATTGATTTAACCTACGAATTCAAAGTAAAATCAATGCTAATGAAATACATTATATTAAATGGTAAAAATATATTCTATTTATACTTTAAAACCATTAAATATTATAATTTAACCACATAAGATATTATGATGAAAAAAGTTGTTTTTAATTAAAATATAGCGTGTTTTTACTATTCATTAAAATATGAAAGTTATCGGAAAAATATCAAAACTTTATCTAATGTAAATTTTTATATCCTGATTCAAAAGAAGAATTTTATTTTTTGTCAAATTGAACATATAAACATGTCAAAAAGTAGATTTAAAGTGGGTGCGCCATCAAAAGGCGACAAAACTGCATTTTTTAAAAAATACTTATTTTACCCGAAAAAATTATTTTGTTCTTATACGATGTTCTAGAAAATGTGTAAGATGAATAATAATGTTATAAAATTCAAAATATAGTTAATACTATTCATAACGGCTAGTTCATGACAATATTATAATAATATATCATTGTTTATTAAAACCCGGTATTGCGTACAACACACGCTATTGAGGAAGGTCGTGATTGTGTGTAATGCAAGCCATGTCAGGGTTGCGTGTTGTGAAAGAATCCTTCGTTGTTTCGTATAACAGAATCCAACCAAATTTCATTTATACATTTAATATATATATATATACTCAATGTTGCGTAGAATAACTATTATCAAAATTGTGTGTAACACGGTCCAAGAATAGTGTTGCGTATACTGCAAGCTAATACGGTGTTGCGTATAGCGCAAAGTAATCTTGGTGTAGAATACAACACAAGACATTAAAATAATATTTTTCATAAAATCTCGGGGTGTTACAGTAGGTATCCCATCTGCATGTACGATCCCAACTCTGAAATAATCCTTGTCCTTCTAAATGACAATAAACTTCAAGTGCCCCACTAAGTAGATTTAAAACCAATATGGTAATCATAATGACAAAGATATGCCTATATAATGTATTGAAGGATACCATTGACTAAAAATATCCAATACATACGGATGATTCTCCATCGACGAAGAACCTCAAATACATATAAAAGATTCTCTAAATCTCAAACATATCAATCATTGATTTCCAAATCTAAAGGAAAATTCATTTTTATTCTTGGTAAATTAATAAGGATTTATGAACATAACTTAAATCTATAAGAGAGTCCCATAGTAGACAATAATTCCCCCCAAAAGGAGTGATGATTCTGACCACCCATCCTCTCGACCAATGTAAATTCTTAAGCCTCCTTAGTCCACAACTAATGAGCACCTACCGTTGGAATGTTGGTCCAAATGGATATAGAATCATTGGATGTTTTTGGTTCTACTAATAAACCCGTTAGAAACAGATTGGAAAGTTTTAACCTTAAACAATCGAGGTCATCCTCATTTCCAAAAGAAATAGTGATATATCCTTGAAGTTTCTCAGCCTATATCAAAGTATATATATCGAAAATATACTGAATAGATTCATTATGTAACAATACAAGAGTGGATTGTTTCTAGCATCACATGGAATCCATATTTCTTAGAGAATGTGTACTCAGAAAAGTCAGGAAAGAAACATAATGATAATAATTCAATATATATCAGCGATTGGGTTAGTCATGTATCTTATGAAATATACAATGGTAGATGTCACTTATGCATTATGTATGGTAGGAAGATATAAAGATGAAATAGGTGACCATCATTGGATTGATGTCAAGACTATCCTTAAGTATATAAGGCATACTACGAATATGTTTCTAGGATTTGGGAGAATGACGAACTAGTCATCAGTGGATATAAGGATTCTAGTTTCAAAACTGATCAAGATGACATGAAGTCACAAACGGGATATATCTTAACATTGAATGGAGTTCCATGAGTTAGAAGATCTCAATGAAGTTTGTGGTAGCATATTCTTTAATAGATTCTGAGTATATTGACTCTTCTGAGGCAGATAACGAAGTAGTATAGATACAAAAAAATTTCCAAGAGCTTTATGGGGTACCTATAAGTAAATATCATATCACACTCTATTGTGATAATACTGCAATAGTGGATCTTGAAAAAGATCCTAGGTTACATCGACAGATGAAAAAAAATACGTCAGAAGTATCATCTCATGAGGTAATTTTCTCAAAGAGGTGATGTAGTAGTGAGTAGTATTTCCACCTAAGATAATGTGGAAATCCCCTTTACTAAAGCCTTGACTGAGTACAGGCATGGCTATCATGTGAGGTCTAGCGGATTGAAGGTTATTGGCAGTTTTTTGTAGTCCAAGTGAGAATTTTTGGAGTTGGTTTCCTATGACCAACTGTTTTTACTTTGATTACAAGTATATTAGATGTATTAAATATTAGTAAAACTACTTATTACATATTGTTTGTTCTTCTTCCTGAAACTTATTTAATAATGTCATGGAGTATATGTCACATTGATGGGGTTATGGGTGTTCCCTACTATGATGAGAATCTTGATGTGATATGATGATATTCTCAAAAAATGTTCCCCAATTGGATAATATACTAAAATGGGACACATAGTACATAGAATATCATGTGAGAGTACTCATAAGAAGATGAGGCTTCTTCTCCTGATATTAATAATTTGCAATCTTCAAGATGAGATATTATGAGAATAGACCAGCCATAAGAAATTCCTCATGTTTTGGTGTCTTCAGGTATTCCTATCTATTACCATGTGTGATGGTCCTTAGATTTTAATATTGTTATTAATTCATGTTACAACTCATGTACTTAGATGTATTTTATAAACCATGATGATTTCAGTTCATGGAAATGTTGGATATGTTGGGTGGGTCATGAGTGACATGTCATTAATTAATAAGTCAAGTTGGGATTTATCCCTTCCATATTTATAGAAATTGACATCTCAACCCTTTGATTGGAATATAACCATCACCGTAAATTATATGACCATGTTGTAACGATATGTTTATTTTATATATTCAATGAAAGACATGTCGAGAATATAGGTTGGTGACACAGATGTGTAACATACTTTATGAGATATTGTGACAAAGAGATTATATTACATAGTTAGCATACATATGTGGTTTTTGACACTATGACATTAAGTTATTTCACTTGGGTACCTTGAACCATTGCTATAATGTAATCTTGGGCTTTAGGTAATGTTGCATAATGCCAACGAGAAATAATCATAGAGGGTCACACATGAACTATTTCCATTGATCTCAATGAAATTATATTTGAATTTAATTAAGGGACTAAATATTATTATCAAGTCCAAGGAATAATTTTATTCAAGTTATATTGATCGCATAAATTAAATAAATTTTTATTCTCTATCTTGTGAATAAAATATTTATTTTATTTTTTTAAATATTTTAATATAAATTTATTTTCTTGATTGTGAATAAAATATATATTTATGAATAAAATATTTATCCAGTTGTCCAATAAATTCAAGAGGAGTTCAATCGGAGAAAGGGCGATTCTGTTGACAAATATTAATTAACAATACTATTATATAATATTAGTTATTGTGCAAGTTGGCACATTCCACAAAATAATAATTATATAATTATTATTATATAGCAGGGTATTTATTAAAGGTAATAAATGTTTTTTAATGTCTAGTATGAGTTTAAAAATATTTTATCTTAAATCCCAACTCTATAAATAGGAGGTTATGTCTAGTATGTGGAGAATCTAAAATGAAGAATAGTGAATTGTTTCCCACAAAGAATTCTCTCCCAACTCCTCCATCTCTATCCCTATCAGCAACGTGAAGTGAATGGGAGATTTTTCAAGACTAAAGAATGAGTGATCCAGAATAAATAATGCAAGAAATTTTACTCACCACACCAGCACCCGGAGATCGAGTGGTGTTCCTCAGAGACCACAGTACCATGCGTGGATCACCACTAGATGGATTCTATCTATGGGTCCTAACTGCAAAACGGAGGATGTCTGAAAGGGTCAATTTAGACAGTCAATATTAACCAAAGAATAAATTTCCTAAGTTCAGTTATTTGTTTCCTCAAATATTAAATAAATTAATTGTAAATTTAACATTCGAGATCCTCATGTTTTGTTTCAATAAATCATTATTGAAAAAATGACACCCACCTCCGCACAATTCTACAACACCCGTGACTATAAAAAACCCTTAAAACATAAGAAAATCCTAAAAACCCTAAATACCATAAAATACCATCAGAACCCATGAATGCCCCAAAACGATTCAATACTCAAAAAACCCATAAAACCATAAAACGTTGAAAAGTATAAAAAATTTATAAACACTAGAAAAATAGAAAAACCATGAACATGCAAATAAAAGATAGTAATTCTAAAACCCTTAAAACATTGAAGACCGCTAAAAACTCTCAAAATCCATAAAACCCTAAAATCCCTAAAAACCATAAAAGTGTTATAATTCCATAAAAACACCTAAAAATGTAAATAATCCTTAAAAACACTAATAAACCACTCCTAACCCTGAAACTCATAAAAAAAATTAAATCCCTAAGAACCCATAAACACCGAAAATACCACTAAAACCCCCAGAACCCTTTAAACCCCTAAAAGGATTAAAAACTCTAAAAAAATCCAAAAAACCCAAACAACCCAAAACACCCAAAAAACATAAAATCCCTAAAACTATAAAAGGTCCTTAAAACACCCTAAAACCCTTCAAAATCCATAAGACCATAAAAACCCTCAAAACAAAATAGTCCTAAAAATCCTTAAATACACTAAATACTCTAAAACCCATAAAAAAACTAAAAGCCTCAACATCTGTAAAAACCCATAAAACTGTAGAACCCTAAAAACTCAAAACAAAAATGTAAAAGTCCCTCAAAACATCTAAAAATCGTAAAAATACTATAAAAACCTAAAAACCCAAAAAAATCCAAAAAATCCCAAAAAACACTAAAACACCATAGAAACAATGAAAGCGCCTAGAGCCTCTATAAAATCATGAAATCCCATAATCCCCACAATATCCTTAAAAACTCTAAAACCCCTAAAACCCATAAGAATACTAAAAAACAACTAAATGTCAATGAAATTTGAAAAAATTGTAAAAACCTAGAAAACCCTTAAAACCCATAAAACCCTTAAAAATAATAAAAACCCTAAAATCTATAAAAACCCTAAAAACCACTAAAGCTCTAAAAACCCTTAAATTCCATAAAATTTTAAAAATAATAAAAATAATTTTAAACACTAAAAACTCAAAAAAAACCCTAAAAACCGAAAATACCGTAAAATATCCTACAACCATAAAACCAAAAAAATCCTAGAAAATCCCAAAAAGTCCCTAAAAAAGAAAAAATCCTAGAAGCCCCTAAAAACATTAAAAAAATAAAACCCTAAACTAAAAAAAACTATAAAAACCCTTAAATCCTTTAAAAACATTAAAAATCTATAAAACCCTTAATGACCCAAAAAACACAAAAAACCATAAAACCCAAAAGACCCTAAAACCCTGAAAAGATCCCTAAAAACCCTAAAAAATCCCTAAAACCCTAAAAATAGAAAAACCATAAAATCCTAAAATTCTCAAATATCTCTAAAAACATTAAAATCTCCTAAAACCCTTGGAAAACCTATGAAAAATATAAAACCCCTAAAAACCTTAAAAAACCAAAAACGCAATAAAAATCCCTAAAACCCACTAGAAACTCTAAATTGCCTTAAAACACCTAAAATTGATAAAAATAAAAAAACATTTAAAACTCTAAAAACTAAAAAAACAAAAACCATTAAAAGACCCTAGAATCCCCCAAAACACTTAAAAACCCTAAAAACCATGAAAAACTCTAAAAACCCTCAAAATCCCTAAAAAAACTAAAAACATAAAAGCCATAAAAATATTAAAAGTCATAAAAATACCTAAAAACATAAATACCCCTAAAAACTCATGAAAACCATAAAGTACCCTAAAAACCATTAAAATCCATTAAAACCATAAAACCCTAAAAATACTAAAAACTATAAAAATCCTTTAAACTCCAAAAAATGTTAGAAACTCTAAAACACCATAACAACTATGAAACACTGAAACAAAAACCCTAAAAAACTAAAAAAGACCCTACAAACCTAAAACCCCTAAAACCCCTAAAAACCCTGAAAACCCTATCAATAGTAAAAATACCGCAAAACACCAAAAATAATTATAATCTTAATAAATCCCAAAAATCCTTGAAAACGTAAAAAAACATAAACACCCTGAAACCCCTATGAAAACCGTTGAAACCCCAAAATTCATAAAAACCCTAAGAACCCATAAACCAAAAAAATCCCACTAAAATTCTAAAAACCCTAAACCCCTATATATTTTAAAAACACTAGGAAACATTTGAAACTGTAAAAAAATTTAAAAAAACCTTAAAAATCAAAAATTACATTAAAACCCTAAAAACCATAAAAATCCTAAAAATCTTTAAAAATTCTTGAAAACATAGAAAACCCTAAAACACCCCGAAAAAAAATAAACAAACCCTTAAAGACCTTGATAAAACTAAAACCCCACAAAACTCTTACAACCCACTAAAACTATAAAAGCCTTTAAAACCCAAAAAAATATTAATAATTATAAAAACCTTTAAAAACACTAAAAACTCAAAAAACACAAAAAAAACAAAAAAACCAAGAAG
This sequence comes from Viscum album, assembly GCA_963277665.1. Taxonomy (NCBI): domain Eukaryota; kingdom Viridiplantae; phylum Streptophyta; class Magnoliopsida; order Santalales; family Viscaceae; genus Viscum; species Viscum album. The sequence goes on from OY728157.1 coordinate 1,321,517,710, forward strand.
ACCCTAAAAACCTGAAAGAACATAAAAACCCTAAAACCCATAAAAATTCCCCAATATCCATAATAACATAAAAACCCCTAAAAACCATAAAAATCAAAAAAAAATGTCTAAAAATTATGGAAAAACTCAAAACCGAAAAAACCCATGAAAAGCATAAATCCCCCCAAAACATTTTTAACCCTAAAAATATATAAAATACATTAAAACCCAATAAAAGTAAAAAACCCTTTAAACCCATAAAAATGTTAGAAACTCTAAAAATCCTTAAATCCATAAAAAACTCAAAAAACCCAAAAAAAACTAAAGAACCCTAAAAATCCCGAAAACCCCTAAAACTATAAAAACCCTGAAAACCCTAAAAACATGAAAACCCTAAAAACCCTTTAAAATCCATAAAAACCCTAAAAATACCAAAAAACTATAAAAATCCAAAATAATCCCTAAAACTCCCAAGAAATTTAAAATCCCCTAAAAACCATTACGAACTACTAAAAACCATAAAAATCCTAAAACCCATAAAAACACTAAAAAAATAAAAAAAACACTTAAAACCCACTTAAAACTCTAAATTCCTTAAACCCCTAAAATTGTTAGAAAACTTATAAAAACCTTTAAAACCCAAAAAATCAATAAACCCCATTAAAATCCGAAAGGACCCTTAAAACACAGAAAAAAACTCTAAAATTGAGAGAAAAACCTTGAACATCCCAAAAACCCTCCAAAATCCATAAAACCATAAAAAACAATAAAACTATAAAAACTCTAAAAAATCCTTAAGAATCACCTAAAACATAAAAATCACTAAAAACTCTGAAAACTATAAAAATATGTAAAATCCTTAAAAAACCATATATACCCATAATAATCCTAAAAACCACTAAACACTCAAAAAACCATAAAACAGCCTAAAAATTAAAACTCTAAAAACCATTAAAAACCTAAAAAAATCAAAAGAGACCAAAAAATACGAAAATACCCTAAAAACCATGAAAACCCAAAAAACCCCAAAAAACCATCCAAATCCCTAAAAACCATAAAAATATTAAAAATTCCTAAAATTGTAAAAAAAAACCATAGAAACCATGACACCCCCTTGAAAACCTAAATACCCCATAAAAACCATAAAAACCCATAAAAGCACTATAATCTCATATAACCAAAGTATAACTAAAGACTCTAAATAATCTTAAAACACCTAAAAAATAAAAATAACTAAAAAACCATTAAAACCTTAAAAATATCAAAAAGCCTAAAATATTAAAAGACCCTAAAAACCACAAAAATCCTAAAAAACCCTAAAACCCCCTACAATCCCTTAAAATCCCTAAAAACCCTAAAATCCTAAAAACCATAAAAATCCTGAAAAATTCCAAATATATATATGTAAATGAAAAAACCTAAAACCCTTAAAACCTCTAAAAAAATAAACAAACTCTGAAACCATAAAAACTATTTAAAACCCATAAAAACAAAAAACCCACTAAAATTCTAAAATTCCTTAAAATCCTAAAAATGATAAAAAAACTATAAACCACTTAAAAACTCAAAAAACCCAAAAAACCAAAAAAACCCAGAAACCCCTAAAAGATCTAAAATCCTAAAACCCCTAGAAAACACAAAATCCACAAAATAGTAAAAACATATAAAAACTATAAAAATCTTTAAAATTACCTCAGGTTGTAAAAACCCATAAAAACTAGGAATACACCTAAAAATCATAATAACCCTGAAAACCCTTAAAAACCCTAAAACCCCATAAAACCCAAAAATCACTAAAAACTATAAAAAAACATTAAACCCATATAACTGTTAAAATCTATAAAAATATATAAAAAGATAAAACCTCAACATTAAAACATAAAACCCAAATTGACCCTATAACTTTGAAAAAGAGTAAAACACCTAAGAAACTCTAAAGAAAATCTTAAAACTCAATATATTTTAAAATACAAAAATATTAGAAAAATCCTAAAAACCCTAAAAAATTAAAACCCCAAAAAACCATGAAAATTTTATGAAAACTATAAGAACACCCTAAACCATTAAAAATTCCTAAAACCCATAAAAATATTTAAATATATTTCTAAAAACCCTTAAAACCTATAAATGTTTTAAAAACAATAAAAAGATCAAAACCCTAAAAAACTCAAAAAAGACGAAATAACTCAAAAAACCCTAAAATCCATAAAAACCTTTAAAATCCTTGAGAATACTAAAAGCCTTGATATCCCATAAAACAAATAAAAAACCCTAGGACCCAAAAAAATCTTTTAAACCCTTAAAAAACCTAAAAACCTTAAAAACCCTAAAAATCCAAAAAATATCATTAAATTCATTGAAATTTTGATAAACCATAACAACCCTAAAGAATTACAGAAAATCATAAAACACAAAACCTTAAAACCATAAAACCCATAAAATCCCTAAAAACAACAAAATATTCTAAAAACCCATAAAATCTCTAAAATGATAAAAACTAAAAAAAATTAAAACCTTAAAAAACTCAAAAAACCAAAAAACCCTAAAAGACCATAAAAAACTGAAACCCCCCCAAATAAATCCTTAAAAAGATATATAAATAACTGAAAACCTAAAAAACCATAAAAACCCTAAAAACCCCCTAAAACCATAAAGACCCCAAAGACGATAAAAACCCAAAAAACCCAAAAACCCACTAAAAACCCTAAAACCTTTTAAACCCCAAAAAAATTTTAAAAAAAATCAATTCCCTAAAAACCCAAATAAAACACCTAAAAACTGAAAAGACCCTAAAAATCTTGAAAACTCTAAAACACCAAGAAACTATGAAAACCCCGAAAACCCAGAAAATAACTAAGAACCAAAAAAACCCTGAAAACCCTAAAAACCCAAAATGTCCCTAAAATTCCTCAAACCATAAAAAATCCCAAAAACCCTGAAATTCCCCTAAAAACCATAAATCCCCTAAAGCATTAACAAATCATAAAACTCATAATTATTATAGAAACCCATAAAAACCTTTAAAATATTTAAAAACACAAAAAAATGAAAACCCTAATAATTCATAAAACCCAAAAAGAACACTAAAAGATCCCAAAAACCCAAAAACCCCAAAAACCCTAAAAAACCATGAATACCCCAAAAACAATCAAAATCCACCAAAACACTAAAAACCCAAAAATTATAAAAATCTTGAAAAATACCTCAAATCGCTGAAAACTTTAAAAACATTAAAACCGTGAAAACTACCCAAAAATTTAAAAACCAATAAATAAATTAAAAACCCATAAAATCTGTAAAACCCCACTAAAAAACTCTAATACCCCTATATACACATAAAAACATTAAAAATTTTAGAAAACCCCTAAAAACCTTAAAACCTCCCAATAGGCCCTAAAAAACTTTAAAAGACCTACGACCCCTAAAACCCTGAAAACACCTAAAACCCCTCAAAATCAGTAAATCCCATAATAACCCCTAAAAAATATAAAAAACCTAAAATCCCTAAAAATATTTGAAAATGTAAACAACCCTAAAAACCATGAAAATCTTCTAAAAACAATAAAATGGTTAAAAACCATAAAATTCTTAAAACCCATAAAACCACTAAAAACACTAGACTCTAAAAACTGTTAAAACCATAAAAACATATAAAAATATAGAAAAACCTTTAACCCCTAAAAACTCAAAAAAACATGAAAACCCTTAAATGAACTAAAAACCTTGAAAATGCCTAAAAACCCTCAAACCCCTAAATCCCTCCAGAACCCAAAAACCCAAAAACCCTCAAAACTATTAAAATCATAAAAACCAAAAAACCATTGAATATGTAAAAAACCCTAAATACCACTACAAATCCCTAAAAAACATAAAACACCTAAAAACATTTAAAACCCCTAAAAACGCATAACTACCCTCAATCCCCACTAATTACACTAAAATCCCTACAAATTTTAAAAAACTATAAAAAACCATAAAACCCCAAAAAACACAAAAACCCCATAAAAACACCTAAATACCATAAAAATAATGTTAAAACACTGAAAACCCTAAAAACCATAATACCATTAAAATCCTAAAAAGCACATAAAATCCATGATACTATAAAAATGCCTAAGAACCCCCCTAAAACCCAAAAAAACCCTAAAACATTAAAAACTCTAAAAAACATTAAAACCCAAAAAACACAAAAAAAAATTAACTGTAAAAACCAAAAAAGACACCAAAAAAATGGAAAATCATAAATCCCCTAAAAACATGATAACCCTTTACAAAAACACAAAATCCTTAACAAAACAAAAAAATAGTAAAAACCCCAAAAAAATCCTTATAAATCCTTAAAAATGCCTAAAAACATTTAAATCCAAAACCCCCCATAAAAACCATAAAAACCACTAAAAACATTAAAAATGAAAAAAAAACCCATAAAAACCCTAAAAACAACTAAAACTATAAACATCATTAAAACCCCTAAAAGCATTAAAATTCTAAAAATCAATAAAAACCCTAAAAACTCAAAAATAATCACCTTAATCCCTCAAAATCCAATAAAAGCCTTGAAAACACGAACACTAAAAAACCATAAAGATGCCTAAGATCCATTATAATCACTAAAAACCCTACAAAATAAAAAAACAATTAAAATCATAAAAAATCTTTAAAAATACCACAAAATTTAAAAATCCATAAAAACATGGAAAACCCTCTGAAATCCCTAAAACCCCTCAATATAAATAGAATCCTTAAATTCCATAAGAAAAATAAAAATACTAAAAAATCCCCATTAATCCATAAAAATGTAAAAAACCCTAAAACCCCCTAAGAACTATAAAAATCCTAAAAACCCATAAAAACAAAAAAAAACCTAATAACTTATAACATCCCATAAAACCCTAAAAATGTCAAACAACTCAAAAAAACATAAAAACCTATAAACTAATTAATCCTTAAAATCCAAAAGTCCCTAAAATCCCTAAAACCACTAAAAACGACTAAAACCCCTATAATACTCAAAACTGCTAAAAACCCTAAAAACCCTAAAACCATAAAACCATAAATAATCCCTAAAAATCCATGAAAATGTTAAAATCTATAAAACCCCCTGTAATTTATAAACTCCCTTAAAAACATAAATCATGTAAACCCTATAAAAACTTTAACCCCCCTAAAAACTCAAAAAAACCCCTTAAACCCCATAAAATGATAAAAAAACTCTTGAAATTATAAAAACCATAAAACAAAAATAAAATACCCCAATAATATTAAAAGACCCTAAAAACACTAAAAAACGGGAAAAATCCCAAAACCCTTGAAAACCCCAAAAGCCCTCAAAATCACTAAAATCCATAAAATGCCTAAAAACCATAAAGAACCAAAATTCCCTAAAAATACATGAAAATATAAAAACACCCTACAACTTGAAACCTTAAAACCCATAAAAACAAATAAAAATCCTAATCCAAATAAATAAAATCAAAACACTTAAAACCCCAAAAACATTAAAAACTCTAAAAAATATTTAATCCCTAGAAAACTTAAAAAACCTAAAAACATAAAAAGTCCCTAAAAATAAGAAAAAAACATAAAACCCCTAAAAACTACTGAAAAACACTAAAAACAATAAAAACACCTAAAAAACATAGCGATCCCTACAAAAAATAACAATCCTAAGAAATCCCTTAAAATATTTAAAAACCTAAAAATCCTTAGAAACCATGAAAACCCCATGAGATCCATAAAAAATCCTAACACCCAAAAAACACTTAAAAGCCATAAAACCCTTTAAACCACTAAAAACTCTAAAAACCATGAAAACCTATAAAAATGTTAAAAACATTAAATATTTTAAAATCCCTAAATTCCAAAAAAACCTAACACCTCTAGAAACCCATAAATTCCCAAAAACAAAACTATAAAAATTATTAAAAAACCCTAAAAATCCTCAAAATTGATAAATAACCTAGAAACCACTTAAATCCTTTAAAATATTGAAAGAAATAAATATCTTCAAAAACATAAAAAAACTCTACAAACCTTGAAAATAAAAATAAATGTTAAAACACCTAAAAACCAAATAATATCCTAAAGACACCTAAAAACCCTAAAACCACACTAAAAACTCCAAAACTCATGAAAACGATAAAACCACTAAAAATGTCAAAAAACTCAAAAAAGAAATTAAAACCCCTAAAAACTGAAAAAAAATCCCAAAAATTTCAAAAAATACCTTGACACCCCCTAAAACCATGAAAAACCCCAAACCCCCCGAAAACCCATAAAAACCCTAAATTCCATAAAAATAAAAAATACATTTACAATACCTGAAAATATAAAAAACCCTAAAAATGTAAAAACACCTGAAAATTAGAAAAAACCCATAAATACCATAAAACCCCATAAATACTATAAAACCCCATAAAAACACACTAAGAACTCTAAAAACCCAAAAACCTTAAAAAACTCAAAAAACATTAAAACCTTTAAACATTAAAAAACTCAAAAAACCCATAAACCCCCCAAAACACATAAAAACAAGAAAAAACTCTAAAAACCATAAAAAAACTAGAAACCCCCAAAACCCATTTAAATACCTAAAACCCTATAACACTCTAAAAACCATAAAAATCCAAAAAGAAATCCCTAAAACCCTTGAAAATGTAATAAACCCTAAAAACCTAGTAAATCCACTAATAACCATAAAACCCCATAAAACCTAAAAACCCTAAAAATTTATAAAACCCCTAAAAATAGACTAAATATATAAAACACATTAAATCCTCTAAAAACATTAAAATACACTAAAAACACTTAAAATCCATAAAAACACAAAAAACCATAATACTAAGAAAAACCACGAAAAATCTAAAAACAATATAAAAAACATACCCCCGCACCCCCACCGAAAACCCTCAATATCCCTAAACAACCAAAAACCCCTAAAACCAATAAAATCCTAAAAAATCCTTAAAAACCATTGGCTACATCATGAAAACCTAAGATCCCTAACAAAACCCTGAAAATCATAAATCCCCTAAAACCTTAAAATACCTTAAAAAACCTAGAAAACCTAAAAAAACCGTAAAACCAAAAAAAAACTCTAAAACTCATTTAAACACCTAAAAACTTTAGAAACTCCAGAAAAAACTAAAACATATAAAAAATAAAAAACATTAAAAACCCAAAAAAGGATAAAAACCCTAAAAACCCATGAAAACCCTTAAATCCATAAAAAACATAAAAATCATAAAACTACAAAAAAAAAATCCTTAAAAATACTTGAAAATATAAAAACCTTAAGAACATGAAAACCCCAAAATTATAAAAACCCCCCAAAAACATTAAATACCCTAAAACACATTAAAATCCTAAAAACCACTAAAAACACTATAAATCCTTAAAACCCATAAAAATGTTAAAAACTCTATAATCATTAAAAACGCAAAAAAAACATAAAACTCTAAAGTCTCAGAAACCCATGAGTGTCCTTAAAAACCTTTAAAATTAATATAAACCCTAAAAAACCATAAAAATTATTAAAAATATAACAAAAAATATAAAACCCTGTAAAAATTTAAAAAAACTAAAACCCATAAAAACACTAAAAACCAACTAAAAACTAAAAAAATCTTTAAAACCCCAAAAAATAACAAAAAAATCTAAAAACCCATAGAAATATAAAAAAACTAAAAAAACCTAAAAGCCAAAAAGTTACTTAAACACATGAAAACATTAAAACCCTAAGATTCTAGAATATACATAAATACCATCAAAAGTCCCTAAAACCCATTAAAACCCTAAAAATAGTAAAAATACTATAAAATCGCAAAAAATACATTCAAACATAACAACCATGAAACTCCTAAAAACTCATGAAAACCATAAATACTAATAAAAAAATTATAAACCCTAAAACCAATGAAAACCAAAAAAACTAAAATCTCTAAAAACCCTTTAAACCCCTAAAAATTATTAAAAACTATAAAAGCGTTTAAAACATGAAAAAATAATAAAATACTCAAAAAGTCCCTATATACACTGAAATCCCTAAAAACCCTAATAACCCTAAAAATCCATGAAAGATCGTAAAAAACCTAAAACCACAAAAAATACTAAAAACCAAAAGAAACCTTAAAAACCCTAAATATCAATGGACTCATAAAAACGAAAAAACCCTAAATAACACCTAAACCCATAAACCCCTAAAACCTTTAAAACACAAAAAGCCTTAGAACCCAATTGAAATATCTAAAAAACAATAAAACCCCAAAAAAATGATAAAAAACCCTTTCAACCTCTAAAAACTAAAAAAACAGAAAAACACTAAAAGACCCAAAAATTGATGAAAACCCCTATAAAACCTACAAACCCCATAATCCCTCAAAGTCATTAAAAACCTTAAAAAACAAGAACACCATAAAAACGTAAAAATACCTAAAATTTAGAAAAATGTAAAAAACCCTAAAATCATGAAAGACCCCTGAAAACCATAAGAAACACCAAAAACCTAATACCCCCTAAAATCCTATAAAAAACCAAAAATCCACTAAAAACTCTAAAAACCCTAATGACCACTAAAATTTTAAAAATATCTTGAAACCTTAAAAGTCCTAAAATATAAAAAGAACCCTAAAACCCAAAAAATCCAAAAAAAAATCCTTAAAAACCTACAATTCCTCTAAATCTCTTTTTCCCATTTTCAAAAAACCTCTTTTTGAATGAGTGGGAACCTCAAAAAACTGATATCAATTCACATATCACAAAACCATTACAAAACCATACCTGATACTAAAACCACATTCAAATTTCAAATTTAAAATTCAAAGTGTGGAAATCACAAAACACGGGTGAAGAGTGCCGCCCAAGAAACCCCTAAAAAATTAAAACCCCAAAAAACCATGAAAATTCCATGAAAACTATAAAAACACCCTAAACCATTAAAAATTCCTAAAACCCATAAAAATATTTAAAGAAATTTCTAAAAACCCTTAAAACCTATAAATTTGTTAAAAAAAATAAAAAGATCAAAACCCTAAAAAAACTCAAAAAAGACCAAATAACTCAAAAAACCCTAAAATCCATAAAAACCATTAAAATCCTTGAAAATACTAAAAGACTTGATATCCCATAAAACAAATAAAAAACCCTAGGACCCAAAAAAAATCCTTTAACCCCTTAAAACACCTAAAAACCCTTAAAAACCTAAAAATCCAAAAAATATCATTAAATTCATTGAAAATTTGATAAACCATAATAACCCTAAAGAATTACAGAAAATCATAAAACACAAAACCTTAAAACCATAAAACCCATTAAATCCCTAAAAACAACAAAATATTCTAAAAACCCATAAAATCTCTAAAATGTTAAAAACTAAAAAAAATTAAAACCTTAAAAAACTCAAAAAACCAAAAAACCCAAAAAGACCATAAAAAAACTGAAACACCCCCAAACAAATCCATAAAAAGATATATAAATAACTAAAAACCTAAAAAACCATAAAAACCCTAAAAACCCCCTAAAACCATAAAGGCCCCAAAGACGATAAAAACCCCAAAAACCCAAAAACCCACTAAAAATCCTAAAAACTTTTAAACCCCAATTTTTTTTTTAAAACAAATCAATTCCCTAAAAACCCAAATAAAACACCTAAAAACTGAAAAGACCCTAAAAACCATGAAAACACTAAAACACCAAGAAACTATGAAAACCCTGAAAACCCAGAAAATCACTAAGAACCCAAAAAAACCCTGAAAACCCTAAAAAACCAAAATGTCCCTAAAATTCCTCAAACTGTAAAAAATCCCAAAAACCCTGAAATTACCCTAAAAACCATAAATACCCTAAAGCATTAACAAATCATAAAACTCACAATGATTATAGAAACCCATAAAAACCTTAACAATATTTAAAAACACAAAAAAGTGAAAACCCTAATAATTCATAAAACCCAAAAAGAACACTAAAAGATCCCAAAAACCCAAAAAACCCAAAAACCCTAAAAAACCTTGAATACCCCAAAAACAATCAAAATCCACCAAAACACTAAAAACCCAAAAATTATAAAAATCTTGAAAAATACATCAAATCGCTGAAACCTTTAAAAAACATTAAAACCTTGAAAACTACCCAAAAATTTAAAAACCAATAAATACATTAAAAACCCATAAAATCTGTAAAACCCCACTAAAAACTCTAATACCCCTATAAAAACATAAAAACATTAAAAATTTTAAAAAAACCCTAAAAACCTTAAAACCTCCCAATAGGCCCTAAAAAACTTTAAAAGACCTACGACCCCTAAAACCCTGAAAACACCTAAAACCCTTCAAAATCAGTAAAACCCATAATAACCCCTAAAAATATAAAAAACCTAAAAACCCTAAAAATATTTGAAAATGTAAACAACCCTAAAAACCATGAAAATCTTCTAAAAACAATAAAATGGTTAAAAACCATAAAATGCTTAAAACCTATAAAACCACTAAAAACACTAGACTCTAAAAACTGTTAAAACCCTAAAAACATATAAAAATATAGAAAAACCTTAAACCCCTAAAAACTCAAAAAAACATGAAAACCCTTAAATAAACTAAAAACCTTGAAAATGCCTAAAAACCCTCAAAACCCTAAATCCCACCAGAACCCAAAAACCACAAAACCCTAAAAACTATTAAAATCATAAAAACCAAAAAACCATTGAATATGTAAAAAACCCTAAATACCACTACAAATCCCTTAAAAACATAAAACCCCTAAAAACATTTAAAACCCCTAAAAACGCATAACTACCCTCAATCCCCACTAATTACACTAAAATCCCTACAAATTTTAAAAAACTATAAAAAACCATAAAACCCCAAAAAACACAAAAACCCCATAAAAACACCTAAATACCATAAAAATAATATTAAAACACTAAAAACCCTAAAAACCATAATACCATTAAAATCCTAAAAGCACATAAAATCCATGATACTATAAAAATGCCTAAGAACCCCCCTAAAACCAAAAAAACCCTAAAACAATAAAAACTCTAAAAAACATTAAAACCCAAAAAACACAAAAAAAATAACTGTAAAAACCAAAAAATACACCCAAAAAATGGAAAATCAAAAATCCCCTAAAAACATGATAACCCTTTACAAAAACACAAAATCCCTAACAAAACAAAAAAATAGTAAAAACCCCAAAAAATCCTTATAAATCCTTAAAAATGACTAAAAACATTTAAATCCAAAACCCCCCATGAAAACCATAAAAACCACTAAAAACATTAAAAATGATAAAAACCCATAAAAACCCTAAAAACAACTAAAACTATAAAGATCATTAAAACCCCTAAAAGCATTAAAATTCTAAAAATCAATAAAAACCCTAAAAACTCGAAAATAATCACCTTAATCCCTCAAAATCCAATAAAAGCTTTGAAAACACTAACACTAAAAAACCATAAAGATGCTTAAGATCCATTATAATCACTAAAAACCCAACAAAATAAAAAACAATTAAAATCATAAAAAATGTTTAAAAATACCACAAAATATAAAAATCCATAAAAACCTGGAAAACCCTATGAAAATCCCAAAAACCCCTCAATATAAATAGAATCCTTAAAATCCATAAGAAAAATAAAAATAATAAAAAATCCCCATTAATCCATAAAAATGTAAAAAACCATAAAACCCCCTAAGAACTATAAAAATCCAAAAAACCCATAAAAACAAAAAAAACCTAATAACTTATAACATCCCATAAAACCCTAAAAATGTCAAACAACTCAAAAAAACATAAAAAACTATAAACTAATTAATCCTTAAAACCCAAAAGTCCCTAAAATCCCTAAAACCACTAAAAACGACTAAAAAACCTATAATACTCAAAACTGCTAAAAACCCTAAAAACCCTAAAACCATAAAACCATAAATAATCCCTAAAAATCCATGAAAATGTTAAAATCTATAAAACCCCTTGAAATTTTTAAACTCCCTTAAAAACATAAATCATGTAAACCCTATAAAAACTTTAACCCCCCTAAAAACTCAAAAACCCCCTTAAACCCCATAAAATGATAAAAAAACTCTTGAAATAATAAAAACCATAAAACAAAAATAAAATACCCCAATAATATTAAAAGACCCTAAAAACACTAAAAAACGGGAAAAACCCCAAAACCCTTGAAAACCCCAAAATACCTCAAAATCACTAAAATCCCTAAAATGCCTAAAAACCATAAAAAACCAAAATTCCATAAAAATACATGAAAATATAAAAACACCCTACAACTTGAAACCTTAAAACCCATAAAAACAAATAAAAACCCTAATCCAAATAAATAAAATCAAAACCCTTAAAACCCCTAAAACATTAAAAACTCTAAAAAATATTAAATCCCTAGAAAACATAAAAAACCTAAAAACATAAAAAGTCCCTAAAAATAAGAAAAAAACATAAAACCCCTAAAAACTACTGAAAAACACTAAAAACAATAAAAACACATAAAAAACCTAGCGATCCCTACAAAAAATAACAATCCTAAGAAATCCCTTAAAATATTTAAAAACCTAAAAAGCCTTAGAAATCATGAAAACCCCATGAGATCCATAAAAACTCCTAACACCCAAAAAACACTTAAAAGCCATAAAAACCCTTTAAACCACTAAAAACTCTAAAAACCATGAAAACCTATAAAAATGTTAAAAACATTAAATAGTTTAAAATCCCTATATTCCAAAAAAAACCTAACACCTCTAGAAACCCATAAATTCCCAAAAAAAACTATAAAAATTATTAAAAAACCCTAAAAATCCTCAAAATTGATAAATAACCTAGAAACCACTTAAATCCTTTAAAATATTGAAAGAAATAAATATCTTCAAAAACATAAAAAAAACACTACAAACCTTGAAAATAAAAATAAATGTTAAAACACCTAAAAACCAAATAATATCCTAAAGACACATAAAAACCCTAAAAACACACTAAAAACTCCAAAACTCATAAAAATGATAAAACCACTAAAAATTTCAAAAAACTCAAAAAAGAAATTAAAACCCCTAAAAACTGAAAAAAAATCCCAAAAATTTCAAAAAATACCTTCACACTCCCTAAAACCATGAAAAACCCCAAACCCCCCAAAACCCATAAAAACCCTAAATTCCATAAAAATAAAAAATACAATTACAATACCTGAAAATATAAAAAACCCTAAAAATGTAAAAACACCTGAAAATTAGAAAAAACCCATAAATACCATAAAACCCACTAAATACTATAAAACCCCATAAAAACACACTAAGAACTCTAAAAACCCAAAAACCTTAAAAAACTCAAAAAACATTAAAACTTTAAAACCATAAAAAACTCAAAAAACCCATAAACCCCACAAAACACATAAAAACAAGAAAAAACTCTAAAAACCATAAAAAAACTAGAAACCCCTTAAACCCATTTAAATCCCTAAAACCCTGTAACACTTTAAAACCCATAAAAATCCAAAAAGAAATCCCTAAAACCCTTGAAAATGTAATAAACCCTAAAAACCTAGTAAATCCACTAATAACCATAAAACCCCATAAAACCTAAAAACCCTAAAAATTTATAAAACCCCTAAAAATAGACTAAATATGTAAAACACATTAAATCCTCTAAAAACATTAAAATACACTAAAAACACTTAAAATCCATAAAAACACAAAAAACCATAATACTAAGAAAAACCATGAAAAATCTAAAAACAATATAAAAAACATACCCCCGCCCCCCCACTGAAAACCCTCAATATCCCTAAACAACCAAAAACCCCTAAAACCAATAAAATGCTAAAAAAACCTTAAAAATCATTGGCTACATCATGAAAACCTAAAATCCCTAATAAAACCCTGAAAATCATAAATCCCCTAAAACCTTAAAAAACCTTAAAAAACCTAAAAACCTAAAAAACTGTAAAACAAATAAAAATCTCTAAAACTCATTTAAACACCTAAAAACTTTAGAAACTTCAGAAAAAACTAAAACATATAAAAAATAAATAACATTAAAAACCCGAAAATGGATAAAAACCCTAAAAACCCATGAAAACCCTTAAATCCATAAAAAACATAAAAATCATAAAAATACAAAAAAAACCCTTAAAAATACTTGAAAATATAAAAACCCTAAGAACATGAAAACCCCAAAATTATAAAAACCCCCCAAAAACATTAAATACCCTAAAACACATTAAAATACTAAAAACCACTAAAAACACTATAAATCCTTAAAACCCATAAAAATGTTAAAAACTCTATAATCATTAAAAACGCAAAAAAAAACATAAAACTCTGAAGTCTCAAAAACCCATGAGTGTCCTTAAAAACCTTTAAAATGAATATAAACCCTAAAAAACCATAAAAATTATTAAAAATATAACAAAAATATAAAACCCTATAAAAATTTAAAAAAACTAAAACCCATAAAAACACTAAAAACCAACTAAAAACTATAAAGATCTTTAAAACCCCAAAAAAAACAAAAAAATCTAAAAACCCATAGAAATATAAAGAAACTAAAAAAACATAAAAGCCAAAAAGTTACTTAAACACATGAAAACATTAAAACCCTAAGAAACTAGAATATCCCTAAATACCCTCAAAAATCCCTAAAACCCATTAAAACCCTAAAAATAGTAAAAATACTATAAAATTGCAAATAATACATTCAAACATAACAACCATGAAACTCCTAAAAACTCATGAAAACCATAAATACTAATAAAAAAATTATAAACCCTAAAACCAATGAAAACCAAAAAAACTAAAATCTCTAAAAACCCTTTAAACCCCTAAAAATTATTAAAAACTATAAAAGTGTTTAAAACATGAAAAAATAATAAAATACTCAAAAACTCCCTATATACACTAAAAGCCCTAAAAACCCTAAAAACCCTAAAAATCCATGAAAGATCGTAAAAACCCTAAAACCACAAAAAATACTAAAAACCAAAAGAAACCTTAAAAACCCTAAATATCAATGGACTCATAAAAACGAAAAAACCCTAAATAACACCTAAACCCATAAACCCCTAAAACCTTAAAAACACAAAAACCCTTAGAACCCAATTGAAATTTCTAAAAAAAAATAAAACCCCAATAAATGATAAAAAACCCTTTCAACCTCTAAAAACTAAAAAAATAGAAAAACACTAAAAGACCATAAATATGATGATAACCCCTATAAAACCTACAAACCCCATAATCCCTCAAAGTCATTAAAAACCTTAAAAAACAAGAACACCATAAAAAACATAAAAATACCTAAAATTTAGAAAAATGTAAAAAACCCTAAAATCATGAAAGACCCCTGAAAACCATAAGAAACACCAAAAACCTAATACCCCCTAAAATCCTATAAAAACCCAAAAAACCACTAAAAACTCTAAAAACCCTAATGACCACTAAAATTTTAAAAATATCTAGAAACCTTAAAAGTCATAAAATATAAAAAGAACCCTAAAACCCAAAAAATCCAAAAAAATCCTTAAAAAACTACAATCCCTCTAAATCTCTTTTTCCCATTTTCAAAAAACCTCTTTTTGAATGAGTGGGAACCTAAAAAAACTGATATCAATTCACATATCACAAAACCATTACAAAACCATACCTGATCCTAAAACCACATTCAAATTTAAAATTTAAAATTCAAAGTGTGGAAATCACAAAACACGGGTGAAGAGTGCCACCCAAGAAACCCCTAAAAAATAAAAATCCTATAAAATATATCAAAATTCATGAAAACAAAAAAAACCCAAAAACCCCTCAAAAACACCTAAAAACCATAAAAAACTAAATCCTAAAAATCCCCGCAAAACCCCATAAAACCCACTAAAAAATCTATAAAACCATAAAACCATTAAAAAGTTAAAAACTATTAAAAAAAATAAAAACCCCAAAAACGTTAAAAAACCCCCAAAACCCTAAAAACACACTAAAACCCTAAAACCTTAAAACCATAACTAACCCAGAAAAAGATGTAAAAAATCTTAAAATCCCAAACAACCTAGAAACCCCTATAAACCATAGAATCCTAAAAAACAAAAATTCCTATAATCCATAAAAAACCTAAGAAATTTGAAATTCCCCTAAAACCATAAAACCCTATAATCCAATAAAAACTATAAAAACCACTAAAACTATAAAAACACTTAAACACCTAAAACATTAAAAATCTCAAAAAACCATCCAAAAATAAATAAATAAATAACCCAAAAGACCCTAAAAATATTGAAAACCCATAAAACCCATAAAACCTATAAAACCCATAAAAACCCAAAAACCACAAAAAACCTCAAAATCCCTAAATCCATAAAAACCGTAAAAAGTCCTCAAAATTCGTGAAAATATAAAATGCCTTAGAACCAAAAAACCCATATTCCCTTAAAAACTTTAAAACCCATAAAGACCCTCAAACCCACTAACAACACTAAAAAACCCTTTCAACACCTAAAATTTATATAATGCTCTAAAAACCATAAAAACCTAAAAAAATGAAAAACACCTAGATAGGCTAAAAACTGTTAAAACCATAAAAACCTTAAGAAACATAAAAAAACCAAGAAACCCCATGAAACACATAAAAATCCTTAAAACCCCTATAAACCAAAAAATATAAGAAGTACAAAAAAATCCATGAAAAACATAAAAACACTAATAACCTTGAGAACACCTAAAAATCCATAAAGAACCCCAAAAACCATAAAAATTACTAAAACCCATAAACTCCAAAAAATCCCCTAAAAATATAAAAACCACTTCAGACCCCTAAAATGATAAAAAAATGTGAAAACCTAAAAACCATGACCCTTAAACCCCAAAAAAGAAATAATAACCATAAAAATACAAAAATCATGAAAAACAATGAAAACCCCTAAAACCCCGCAATATTACTAAAATCCAGAAAACATGAAGAACCAAAAATGTCAGAAAAAATCAATAAAATTCCTGAAAACGTAAAAATGCTAACAACTATAAAATTATGAAAACAATAAAATACACTAAAACCCATAAAACTATAAAAAAACCACAAAAAAACTCTCAAACCCTTCTAACACCCAAAAATGCTTAAAACTCTAAAAGGATTTAAATCGTAAAATAAATCAGAAACCCTTATACCCAAAAAACGCTAAAACCCTAAAAATGCCTAAAACCCATGAAAATCATTAAAACCCCCCTAAAACCCACCATATCTCTAAAACCCCCAAAAACCGAAAAAACCATAAAAGTCCTAAACAATCCCAAAAATTCCATGAATCCATAAAAACAAATAAAACCTCAAAAAAAAACTAAAAACAATCAAACCCCTTAAAACATTATAAAATAAAAAAACCCATAAAGCACTAAAACCCATTAAAAGCACCAAAAACCCTCATAATCCCTAAAAATTGTAAAAAATTTCTAAAACAACATAAAACCCCTAAAAACTCATAAGCCAAATTACCCAAAGACCATAAAAACCTAGAAACCCCCTCAAAACCATCAGAAACCCAAAAAACCCCTCAAAATTCTAAAATCCATAAAAATTAGAAAAAATTCCCTAAAAACACCTGAAAATGTAAAAACCCATAAATACCTAGGAAACCATAAAAATCACTAAAAACCATAAAAACCCCCAAAACCCCAAAAAAATATTAAAAATAACTAAAAATGGTAAAAACTTATTAAACCCTTAAAGATGTTAAAAAACTCTAAAATCCATTTAAACTATAAAAACACAAAATAAATGCTAAAAATTCAAAAAACCAAAAAACCCCAAAAAACATGAAAACCCTTTAAAACCTTTTTAAACCCCGCAAAATCCATAAAACCTAAAAACATGAAAATCATTTAAAACTCTAAAATCCAGAAAAAAAAAAATAAAAAATCCAATGAATCATTAAACCACCTAAAACCATAAAACACCTAAAAACATTAAAAACCCTAAAACACATAAAAAGCTAAACCACTAAAAACACTAAAAACCAATAAAACCCATGAATACTTTAGAAACTCTAAAAACATAAAAAAACAAAAAAAAATCAATAAATCCTCAAAAACTAAAAGACACTAAAAACCATGAAACCCCCTAAAAACCTAAAAACCATGAAAAACACATAATCCCTCAAAATCAATAAAACCACAAAACCCTAAAAACATAAAAATTACTATAAAATCCATAAAAATCCACAAAAATGTAAAAAATCATAAAAACCATGAAAACCCTAAAAACCCATAAAAATCTTGAATGTCCTAAATATCTTAAAACCCGCTAAAAACACTAAAAACCTTTAAAACCCCTAAAAATGATAAAAACACAAAATAAATTAAAATGACTAAAAACTAAAAAAAATTAAATTAAAAAATACACTAAAATACCATAAAACCCCTATCCCCAAACCCAGAAAATAGCTAAAACACATCAAAATCCCTTAAACCCCTAAAACCATAAAAACCATAGAAATACTAAATATCCTTATAAGTTTAAAAAACCCTAAAATCCCTAAAAATACATGAAGACCGTAAAACAACTAAAAACCATAAAAACCCCAAAAACTGTAAAACCCTTATAAAACCACTAAAAACTATAAAACCCCATAAACCCTAAAAATTTTAAAAAATCTATAAAAACATGAAACCCCTAAAAATTCAAAAAAGAAACCCCAAAATTGTAAAAGATGAAAAATACTAAAAACCATAAGATGCCGAGAAAACCCAAAAGGCCCAAAAAGCCCTAAAAATGTAAAACCCATACAAATATTTAAAAATCCATAAATATCACTGAAAACATAAGAACCCCAAAAACCATAAAAATCCTAAAAATCAAAAAACTCTAAAACCCCACTAATAACTCGAAAAACCATTTAAACCCCCAAAACATTAAAAAAGTATAACAAACCTTAAAAACCATAAAAACTAAAAAAATCACTAAAACCCAAAAGGCACAAAAGATCTTGAAGTTTACTAAAACCCATAAATGCCCTAAAAACACCAAGAAATCCCTAAAACCCTAAAATCCATAAAAATTCTAAAAATTCCCTAAGAATCCAAGTAAACGTAAAAACCCTAAATAACCCTGATGACTCCCTGAAAACCATGAAAGCCCCTAAAATCATTAAAACCCAATAAAAACATTAAAAACCACTCACAACTCAAAAAACCCGTAAAACCCATAAAGTCGTTAAAAAATATAAAGAAACAAAAAACCCCTAAAATCAAAAAAAAAACTCACTAAAAACTCTAAAAGACCATAAAACCCATACAATCCCCTAAACAACCAAAAAACATTTAACAATCACAAAAAACATTCACAATTCTTAAAAACCCAAAAAACCATAAAAATAATAAAAATCCTAAAAAGACATTAAAATTTGTATAAATGTAAAAAAATATAAAAACACTAAAAACACCTTAAATCCATGAAACCCCTAAAACCTTAAAAAAACATAGAAACAAATAAAACACCTAAAAACCCACAAAAACTCCCCAAAACTCGTAAAACTACAAAAATAATAAAAAAAACTCTAAAAAAAATAAAAGCACCAAAAATATAAATAAAAAAACTAAAGCTCTAATAGAACTGAAAACCCTAAAAAACATAAAAACACAAAAAACCCCATAAAATGATCCAAAACCTGAACATAAATATAAATACCTGAAAATCTTAAAAAAGAAATTAAATACATGAAAATTTAAAATGTACAAAAAATAGAAAAAAATCGTGAAAAAAAGTAGAAATACCCTAAAAACATTAAAAACCCAAAACCCACTAAAAACTCTAAAACTATTATAACTTATAAAAATATAACAAGATAATGAAAAACCATAAAAACTAAAAAAAAGACATAAAAATCATAAAAATACCATGAAAGACCTAAAAATACACGTAAAATTTAAAAAACACAAAATATAAGAAAAACCTTTGAAAACCATAGAAAAACCCAAAAAACATTTAAAATACCTAAAACTAAATAAAAATATTAAAAACCTTAACACACTAAAAATATAATAAAACTATAAAAATCATAAATAATCAAAAATCCATATAAACAAAAAACTCTCTAAAAACCAAAAACACCCTAAAACCTGTGAAACCCCCTAAAACCCCTTTTACAACCTTTAAATCCTTAAAAAACATAAAAATCGTATATATCTAAAAATAATAAAAATCAAAAAAACCTAGAAAATCCCTAAAAATATCTAAAATAACCATAAAAACCTTTAAAGACCCTAGAAAAAAAATAAAAACTCTAAAACGCTAAAAAACCATTAAACCCCATAAAACCCCATAAAATCCTAAAACCTCAAAACACTCTAAAAACCTTAAAACACCTAGAAATGGTAAAAGTATCAATAAACCACAAAAAAACTAAAAACTCAAAAAAAAAAAACCCATAAAACCCCAAAATGACCTTAAACCACTAAAAACCCAAAAAACACTTAAGAACCATGAAAACCCCCTAAAACCACAAGATTAATAAAAACCCTACAAACACTAAGGAGATGGCTGAGTAAGGAGGAACGGGACCCCCCGCGGACCATGGGAATGATGAAGAGGTTGTTCCGAATTCTGGAGGGAACTTCGCTGATCCAATAAGCCATGGAGAGCTTTTTCGTTTCTGTAATCCTTTCATGGAGAACCCATCTCCTCCTACTTCTTCACAACCGCAAGTGGTGAGGAGGAATTTTGCGGAAGTGGTGAGGTCGGCTGCATCGCTATCCTTCACTGATTTTGAGTCTCCTTCCCCTGGAAGAATTATCCGGAAGGGGCACATTGCCCACGTTGCTGCAAAGAGAGGGGCTGTTGAGGAGCGGGTGAGCTTGTGTCGTTTCTCCATCATTGCCAGGGTTCTGGTCCTGAAAGGGGAAAAATTATAGAAATTTGATAATATTGTGTGTCGTATCTCTGAGGCTTGGGGTTTCAATGACTGGAATATGACTACAATGGTGCGCGGATTCTATCACGAGGTGTTCCCCACGGATGAACAGAAAAGGAAGGCCTGGAGCTTTGGATCGATTTCCCTTAAGCCGGGAGTCCTCAGAATACAATAATGGGATAGAAACTTCGATCCAGCAAATGTGAAAAATACCTTTACGCAAGTGTCGATTCGCATATGCAAGTTAAATTGGATTTACTGGCATCCCAAGATCTTATGGGATATTGCCACTACGGTTGGATTCCCCATTCGCATTGAAAAATAGACTGATAATCCACGGTACGGGCACTATTCAAGGGTGCTTGTTGAGATTGACTTGGCGAGTACCCTCGTTGAAGAGGTAGTGCTCACCACAATTGATGATACCTTGAACCTAGAAATACAATACGAGAGGAGGCCCATGTTTTGCTCCACCTGCAACTTTATAGGCCACTCGTTCGCTGAATGTAGGAGGTCCAGAATATGTGGCGTCTGCAAGCAGCGAGGGCATGAGGAACCTGACTTTCGGAGCAAGAAGGTGAAGGGAAAGGGGATAATATATGAACAAATGCAGCAGCCCCCTGGAAGTAACTCTGAACCAGGGCGTGCTATGGGAAACAATGTGGTGGCCAAATCTCCAATCGATATGGCCAATGTAGATAGGGATAATGCAGAGGCAGTGAGGGCTGATAGGGCATCTACCTCTAAGGATGTCACTGCACCTCCTGGGCTTGTTAACAATGTTCCCCCCACAGGGTCAACTCAGGACATGTGTCCATCGATCCAGGATAGAATCCACAAGGAGTCCATCTGTTCAGATCCCAGCAAGATGGTGGAGAGTGGGGCGTCTCCTGCTGGTGGTGGGATTGTGTCACCGCAATCCCCTACACAGATTGATGTGGGTGGCCTGGAAAATCCACCAGCCCCTGCAAGGACTTCACATGGTCCGAACTACTTGGCAAACACACGGGATTCCATTGTTCCTGTTGGGAATGTGGCAGTGCCACTGGTAGCTAAGGATGTGGTGGGTGAGCCTAATATGAATGTTCTTCCCACTGGGTCAACTCATGCCATGTGCCCATCGAGCCAGATTCTAACTGACAAGCGTTCCATCAGTTTGGATCCCAACATGTTTGTGGAGAGTGGGGCTGCTCCCACTGGTGGTGGTACCATGGCACAGATAGCCCCTGCTCAGTTAGGTTTGGACAGCTAGGAGACTGCACGGATCTCACATGGCCCGAACTGCCCGGCAAGCACAAGGGATTCCAATGCTCCTTTGGGGACGGTGGAAGTGCCACTTGTAGCTATGGATGTGGAGGGTGATGTGAGTGGAAAACACTCGAAGTCTGGGCAAGGTGATTCTGCTCTGGTCCCTGGACAGGTAGAGATATTGGCTGGACACATTATTCCAAGTAATAGTGCATCATCCCCTACTGCTCTTACTCTGCTAGAGAGTCTTGTGCATGCAGTTGCACTGGATCAGGAAGGTGGAACCATGCAGGAGGTGAATGCGTGCACAGATATTGTTGTGATACTAGTGCATCATGATGATGCCCAGTAGGATCGGAGTGGGGAGTTCACTCCAGTCTCATGTAAGGTTGCTCGAAGGAATGCCAATTTCCAGTCTCCTGAAGGGCTCTATGCCACCAACATGTTCACTCCAATCTCTGGCAGCTTCTGGGCTAATGAGGGGGGTAATGAGCAAGGTCATGAAGAAGGATCCCATGGGTCTGCGAACAGTGGCACTCCGAATGAGACGCATGTATGTGAGAATGTGTCTGAACACATGAAGAATCCTATTGGCAGGCTTCCCAAGAATAAGGGCAGGAAAGGCAAAGGGAAACAAACTGACCCCACATCCAACAAGAAGAATCCTCTTGCTGGGGGTGGGAAAAACTCTTCTCAATTAAGATCATGTTCTGGAACTGCAGAGGGCTGGGAAATCTGCCAACGACCCGTTCCCTTAAACATTTAATTTCAGCCAACAAGTCGATGCTTCTAGGGATTGCAGAACCTATGAATAGCTATGACAGCTGGAAGGGCCTCAGCTGGCAGAATTTTGGTTACTCTCTTGTTGCGCACAATAACATTGAGAGTGGTGCGGAGACTCTTTGGGTCCTTAAGCACGATTATATTCAATTGGTATCTGTTGAGAGAAGACCTAAAATCATCTCCCTATGGATCCAGATTCATGACTCCTTTCATACATTTTCTTTTGTCTATGCCTCATGTGTTTACACTAGGAGACGACAACTATGGTGTGATATGATGAGCATCAGTCAACACAATCATTGCAACTAGGTTGCTATTGTTGATTTTAATACGGTGCTGAGGCCAGATGAAAGGATTGGATCATCTTTCTCACATATTGCTACAGAGGAATTCTCCTGCTGTATTGATCAGTGCAATCTGGTGGAACTCCCTGTTGTGGGTGACTGTTTCACATGGGGAAGGTACACCATAAATGGGGGGCAAGCAAGTTAATTGGATAGGTGTTTTTTCCAAATCAATGATAGCAGGTCCTCAATTGTGATGTCTGCCTCTACTCTCTCTAAGTTCAACTCAGATCACAATCCTTTGATGCTTGAAATCAATGGTAACACCTACAGGTCCTCTCATTTTCCCTTCAAATTCAACAATGCCAGGCTCACCATTCTTGGATGTAGGGAAGTGATTGTTGATGGGTGGATCAACACTTTTCATGGAAGCCCACACTATGTGGTGGCGGCAAAGCACAAACGAATAAAGAGTCTTCTTAAGGAATGGAGTAAGATATCTTTCTCCAAGCTCGATGATGACATCATGGCTACTGAATCCCAGCTTTCTCACTGCCAAATAGATGACCATCAGTGACTTACCCCATCTAGCGAAGCAATGCAGCTCCACTTGAAGCTGAATGTGCTTTTGGCTCTTAAAGAGAAGTTGGCTAGAAATCAAAATAGAGTGGCTTGGCAAAAGGAAGGAGATAGGAATTCCAAATTCTCTCATCGTCTTCACAGGGAGAAAAAATCAAAGATAGCTCTGAATGTCATCCGAGTTAATGGGGTCTCCTTTTTAACTGAGAATGAAATATCCAATGTTGTGGTTGATCACTTTAAAGCACTTTATAATGATGGAGGGCATGAGCAGACCCCCAGTCTCTTTGGCTCTATTGTTCCTTATATTAATGAGCTGCAGAATAATCATATTACTGATGCATCACTTGAGGAAGAAGTTAGATCTGCTCTCTTTTCTCTGAACATGGACAGCACTCCCGGTCCAGATGGATTCACTAATAAGTTCTTTATGTTCTATTGGGATATTCTTCATGTGGAGATCACTAATGCTGTCAGGGAATTTTTTATCTTATACTCCATTCCTCATGGAACGAACTCCAACTTCCTTGCTCTACTACCAAAGAGAGAGAATTCCATGGACATTGGGGACTTTCATCCGGTGGCGATTGGCAATACCATTCCTAAGATAATAAGTAAAATTCTGGCGATTAGATTGGGGAAGATTGTTGGTGGGATAATCACGCCAAACCAATTCGTGTTTTTCCCAGGACGCAATATTCAGAGTTGTCTTTACTCTGCATCGGAGGGTATTAACATCATGAGGAAAGACTCTAAACATGGAAGCTTTGCTATGAAGCTGGACATCTCAAAGGCATTTGATACAATCAAATGGAGCTTTATCTTTACTGTTCTCAGCAGGTATGGCTTCTCCGCCTCTTTTATAAAGCTGATCCATATTATCTAATCTAGTGTCAGGATTTATGTTCTTATTAATAGATCTCCAAAGGGGTTCTTTCAATGCTCCCACGGTGTCCGGAAAGGTGACCCAATTTCTGGACTTCTCTTCGCTCTGGTTGAGGATTACCTGAGCAGATGTATAATTGAACTAGTACAGGCTGGTTTCTATGCTCCGATTAAAGCTGGGAAAGATCTCTACATGCCAACTCATCTTCTATATGCGGATGATATTCTCCTTTTTGGGAAGGCTGATTGGTGTACAATATCTTCAATTAAGTCACTTCTACAACATTATGAGGAGGTTGCAGGGAAATCAATTAGTTGGAAAAAGTCCTATATCATTTTTGGCAATGGGATTTCAGCCCCCAAACAACGCAGAATTGTCAGAAAACTTGGTATCATGAGGGGCTCCCTCCCCCTCATGTACCTGGGGGTCCCCTTGTTCTGGGGGAGGGTAAAAAGTAGTTACCTAGAGGGAATTTCACTCAAAATTACTCAGCAGCTTGCAAACTGGAAAGAAAAATGCTTATCTCAGGCAGGCAGAATTTGCCTGATCAACTCTGTCATTACATCCATGTTTGTGCATGCGTTCTCCACTTACAGATGGTCGGCAAGTCTCATCAAGAGCCTATAGGAAAAAATCAGAAATTTCGCATTGACAGGATGCATAACCAAGAAGAAGCTTGTTTCTGTGGCATAGAAAGAATGCACAAAGCCCATCGAGATGGGTGGGCTGGGCATCAAGGACCTCAGGAAATTCAATGATTCCTTAATTGGAAAATTCACATGGAATATTTTCAACCCGACTGACATGAGTCCTGACTTCTTGATGGAAAGATTCAACTCTAATATATGTGAGGACTTCCTAGGATTCATCCCCTCGTCGGTTTGAACCACAATCAGGTCCTCATATAGGTGCATTATTTCCAATTCGAAATGGGTGGTCTCAAGGTACTCGACCTTGAATTGTTGGAAGACCGCCTAGCTGGATCGGCCCATCAGTGAATCTGTCCAGCCACCTCAGGTTTTCAAGCACTGGTCCATTGGTGATCTCAAGGACAATATGAACGAGATTGAAGGTATCCTGCCGCAGAATATTATATCACAAATACAAAACTACAGTTTTATGGACATGGATTGTCTCATTTGGAAGCCAAATATGGTTGGGCTGTTGAGTGTGAAGGAATTTTACCAGTCTGAATGTGAGCAGGGAATTCAGCCCCCTGCTTGGCTCTCTAAATTTCGGAGGCCCTTTATTCCCCCCTCTAGCTATGTGCTGTTGTGGAAAATTTGGAGAAATAGATTTCTAGTTCAAGAGAAATTGAAAAGAGTTGGGTGGTGTTTGGCCTCTGCTTGTCCGATCTGTCTTCAAGATGAGGAAAATCTGCAGCACATTTTTCTTAAGTGCAGGTTGGCTGCAGGTCTTTGGGATCATTTACAGGGCATATTCCAGCTGAAAATCTGCACGAACAGCACGCTGTCTGCTATTTTCAGCAGTGTTGTAGGCCTGCAATGCAGTCAGCAAATTGCCAATCTGCTTCTTGCTGCCGCTGCGGCTCTTACTGCTTTTGTGTGGGCAGCTCGGAACAAAGTGGTTTTCGATAATGATTCATGCTGCATCCGAAATGGTGTGGTGGAAATTCATCAAGCAGTCCATGCGGTGGCTCATATCTAGGATGGTACGATGGCTAATGATATTAAGGACCTTATTGTGTTGAGAACTCTCGGAATTTCTGGAAGATGCAAGAAACAGAAGGACTTTAAATTCATTAGGTGGATTCCACCAATCCCATAATGTATAAAAGTTAATGTGGATGGTGCAGCCCTAGGCGCGCCTGGTCCCTCCGGGTGTGGTGGTGTTTTCCGGATGTATAGAGGCTTTGTTAAAGGATTCTTTTATCATTACATTGGGAATGGATGTGCTTATGAAGCGTAGCTATGGGCCATGATTAAGGTTGTACAGTTTGCGGTCCACTTTAGGTGGACACAACTATGGATTGAATCTGACTCGATGTTGGCGGTGGATGCCCTCAAAAGAAAAACAAGGACAATCCCATGGAGGCTCCTCCCACAATGGGTTGACTGTCTGAGAATCTCTCAGGGTATGAACATTATGGTCACACATATACACAGGGAAGCGAACAATGTGGTGGACATACTCTCCAAGAAATCAATTGAGGATGGATGTTCCATGTGGTCATTTATTGCACAAGATTTCTGCACTCCCCTTGTGGACTCATACATGAAGGGTGAATCGCACACTTGGCTGTGCAAACCCTCCTTGTAATGCCTTGTACCTTTATTTTAGGATATTATATTTTGTGGGGCTGGGATCTGCCCGACCCCAAACCTGATTTGCCTACAAACACTAAAACCCATAAAAATACTAAAAATCCCTAAAAATAATGAAATTGTAAAAACACAAAAAATACCAAAAAAAACCCCTTGAAAACCATAAAACTCCTGAAAACCAAAAAAATTCTAAAAACCCATAAAATCCTAAAAATCCAACTAAAACTCTTAAAACCCTTCCAACCCCTAAAAATATTTAAAAACTCTAAAACATTTAAAACCCTAAAAAAATAAAAATAAAACCTAAAAACCCCAAAAAATAATAAAATTATAAATACACTAAAAACACTAAATATCCTTGAAAACCACTAAAAACCTTCAAAATTCATAAAAACCCTAGAAAACCGAAAATAAGATAAAATCCTAAAGAATCCCTAAAATACCCCTAAAACATGAAAAAACATAAAGACCCTAAAAACCCCCCAAAAATTATAAAAATCCCAAAATACCTTAAAACTTTATAAACCCAAAAAACCCAAAAAACCACTAAAAATTCTAAACACCATTAAACCCCTTTAGATCCCTAAAAATATAAAATAAACTTAAAACAAAAAAAACCTAAAAACCATGAAAACCCCTAAAAACACTAAAACCCTTAAAAACCCCTAAAACCATAAAAACAGTAAAAATCCTAAAAATCTTTAAAATCAAAGATAATAAAAAACTTATAAAAACAATGAAAACCATAAAAACCATTATAAATAATAAAAATGCTAACAACCCATAAAAACCCTAAAAAACACTCAAATATATAGAAACCTTTTGAACCCCTAAACCATTTAAAAACAAAATAACCTTAAAAACCCTAAAAAATCAAAAAAACCATACAAACATAAAATCCATAATTCCCCTAAAAACAATGAAAACCAAAAAAACCCATAAAAATACCTAAAAAACATAAAAAACATAAAAACCATAAAAAACTAAAATATTACTACAAAATTATAAAAATGTAAAAACACAAAACCCTAAAAATCATAAAATCTACAAAACAACCATAAAAAAACCCATAAGACCCAAAAATCCTTAAAATCCCTAAAAAATATAAAAACCTTAAAAAATAATAAGAAGGCATAAACCCCTAAAAACTCAAAAAATCCCCTAACAATCCAAAGAACCCAAAAACCTACTAAAATACCTAAACCCCTAAAAATTATAAAAACCTTTAAAATACCAAAACCATAAAAACCCCCAAAAAACCCATAAAAATCATAAAAATCCAAAAAAAATCCCTAAAAACACAAAAAATTCAAAGAAAACCTAAAAACCATAACCCCCTGAAAACCTTAAAAACCCAAAAAAAACCCATAAATTCCATAAAACCTCTGAAAACAGTAAAAATACTTAAAACCCCTAAAAATGTTAAAATATCTAAAAAAATTTAAAACAAAAAAAAACTAAAAAACCCCAAAAGCCCCAAAAGACCCTAAAAACATAGACACCCCCTAAAAACCTAAAAATACTACCCCCAATCCCTAAAAAACCTAAAAAACTTAAAAATCAAAAAAATGCAGAGAAAATTATTGAAAATGTTGAAAACGAAAAAATCACAAAAAAACCTATCAATAAAAAAACTGTTAAAAACATAAAAACCCCCTAAAATACATAAATATCCTAAAAACGCTAAAAATATAAAACCCCTTAAACTGGTTAAAACATTAAAAACATTAAAAACCTTTTAAACCGCAAAACATCAAAAATAAAACCAAAAACCCCAAAAAACCCTAAAACCCCTAATGACCCTAAAAACACTGAAAAAACTCTGAAACCCTCAAAATCCCTAAAACCCATAGAAACTCTTAAAAACATAAAATCCCTAAAAATCCTAAAAAATACATGAAAACATAAAAACCATAAAAACCCCTAAAAACATGAAAGACCCTAAAAACTCTAAAACCATTGAAAAACTACTAAAATGTAAAAACCCTTTAAACCCCCAATAAATTACAAAGCACTAAAAACCATTAACCATTAGAAAAATAAAAAAATAAAAAAAACCCAAAAGACCATAAACCTCCAAAATCCCTAAAAACCCATTAAAACCTCAAAAAACATTGAATTCATAAGAACAAAAAAACATAAAAATCTTAAAAATCTATAAAAATCCTTCAAAATATTAAAAATGGTAAAAAACTTAAAAACCATAAAAACCATAAAAATCTAATAAAACCTTAAAACCGTAAAACCACTAAAAGCCCTAAAACACATCAACACCATAGGAAATATTTAAAAACACTATAAAACCATAAAACCCCTAAAAACTATAAGAACCCCCAAACTCTAAAAGAACCTTGAGAACTCTAAAAACCCAAAACACCCTGAAATACACTAAAACCTGTCAAAATCACTAAAAAAATAAAATCCACAAACTCCTTAAAGCCCTAAAAATCCATGAAAATGCAAAAAAATTGAAACCCCTAGAAAATCATAAAACCCTATAAAATAATTAAACACCATAAAACCCCATTAAAAACTTATAAATCAATAAAAACACTAAATACACTTAACACACGTCAAAACGTTAATAAATATATAAAATCTAAAAACTCAAAAAAAACATATAGAGACTTAAACAACCACAAAACTCTAAAAACATATGAAAACCCTAAAACACTCAAAATACCAAAAAACCCAAAAAACCCTAAAACCCATAGAAATCCTAAAAAACCCCTCAAATTACCAGAAAGCATAAAAAAACCTAAAACCAATGAAAACCATAAAACACAAAAAACCATTTGAACCCTAAAACCCCATAAAAACCCTAAAACCCAACTAAAAACTCTAAAACCCTTAAAGAACACCTAAAACCATAAACCCCTAAAACCTTAAAAACACAAAAAGCCTTAAAACCCAATTGAAATACCTAAAAAATCATAAAACCGCATAAAATGATAAAAAAACCCTTTCAAACTCTAAAAACTCAAAAAACAAAAAAACACAAAAAAGACCCTAAAAACGATGAAAACCCCAATAAAACCTACAAACTCTATAATCCCTCAAAGACATTAAAAACCTTAAAAAACATGAACACCATAAAAATCATAAAAATACCCAAAATATAGAAAAATGTTAAAAACTACAAACATGATAGACCCTTGAAAACCATAAGAAACACCAAAAATATAAATCCCCCTAAAATCATATAAAAAACCCAAAACCACTAAAAACTCTAAAAACCCTATTGACCACTAAAATGATACAAATATCTAGAAACCTTAAAAGACCTAAAATATAAAAATAACCCTAAAACCCAAAAAATCCAAAAAACCCTTAAAAACCTACAAACCCGCTAAATCTATTTTTCCCATTTTCAAAAAACCACTTTTTGAATGAGTGGGAACCTCCAAAATCTGATATCAATTCACACATCATAAAACCATTACAAAACTATACCTGATCCTAAAAACACATTGAAATTTAAAATTTAAAATTGAATTTTTGGAAATCAAAAAACACAGGTGAAGAGTGCCACCCAAGAAACCCCTAAAAAAATAAAAATCCTATTAAATATATCAAAATTCATGAAAACATAAAAAACCCAAAAACCCCTCAAAAACACCTAAAAACCATAATAAACTAAACCCTAAAAATCCCCACAAAACCCCATAAAACCCACTAAAAACACTATAAAACCATAAAACCATTAAAAAGTTAAAAACTATTAAAAAACTAAAAACCAAAAAAATGTTAAAAAACCCCCAAAAACCCTAAAAACACACTAAAACCCTAAAACCTTAAAACCATAACTAACCCTAAAAAACTCATAAAAAATATTAAAATCCCAAACACCCTAGAAACCCCTATGAACCATAGAATCCTAAAAAACAAAAATTCCTAGAATCCATAAAAAACCTAAAAACTCTGATATTCCCCTAAAACCATAAAACCCTATAATCACATAAAAACTCTAAAAACCACTAAAACTCTAAAAACACTTAAACACCTAAAACATTAAAAATCTCAAAAAACCATCAAAACATAAATAAATAAATAACCCAAAATAACACAAAATACCCTAAAAACTATGAAAACCCCTAAAACCCATAAAAACCCAAAAAACCCAAAAAACCTAAAAATCCCTAAAACCATAAAAACCCTAAAAATTCCTTAAAATCCGTAAAAATATAAAAAGTCTTAGAACCCAAAAAACCATATGCCATTAAAAACATTAAAACCCATAAAGACCCTCAAACCCACTAACAACATTAAAAAACCCTTCAAACACCTAAAATCTATATAATGCTCTAAAAACCATAAAATCCTAAAAAAATGAAATGCACCTTCATAGCCTAAAAACTGTCAAAACCATAAAAAACCTTCAGAAGCATAAAAACCCAAGAAAACCCATGAAACACATAAAAATTTTAAAATCCCTATAACCCAAAAAACTTTAAGTAGTGAAAAAAAAAATCCCTGAATAAAATAAAAACACTAATAACCTTTAGAACACCTAAAAATCTATAAAGAACCCCAAAAACCATAAAAATTACTAAAACCCATAAAACACAAAAATTCCACTAAAAATATAAAAACCACTTCAGACCCCTAAAATGATAAAAAATTTGAAAACCTAAAAACCATAAAAACTCAAAAGGCCCTTAATCCCCAAAAAAGAAAAAATAACCATAAAAATACAAAAATCCAGAAAAACCATGAAAACCCCCTAAAACCCCTCAAAATCACTAAAATACCTAAAACATGAAGAACCAAAAATGTCCTAAAAAATCAATAAAATTCCTGAAAATGTAAAAATTCGAACAACTATAAAATTATGAAAACCATAAAATACAATAAAACCCATAAAACTATAAAAAACCACAAAAAACTCCCAAACCCTTCTAACACACAAAAATGTTTAAAACTCTAAAAATATTTAAATCGTAAAATAACTCAGAAACCCTAAAAACCTAAAAATTCCTAAAACCCATGAAAATCTTTAAAACCCCCTAAAACCGACCATATCCTTAAAAACCCCAAAAAACCCTAAAAAATCCTAAATGATCCCAAAAATTCCATGAATCTATAAAAACACATAAAAACCTAGAAAAAAACAATAAACCATAAAACCCCTTAAACATTATAAAATAAAAATACCCATAAAACACTAAGACCCATTAACATCTCTAAAAACCCTCATAATCTATAAAAATTGTAAAAAACTCTAAAAAAACATAAAACCCCTAAAAAACTCATAAACCAAGTAACCCAAAGACCATAAAAACCTAGATACCCCTTAAAAACCATTAGAAACCAAAAAACCCCTCAAAATTCTAAAACCCATAAAAATCAGAAAAAATTCCCTAAAAACACCTGAAAATGTAAAAAACCCTAAATACCTAGGAAACCATAAAAATCACTAAAAACCATAAAACCCCAAAAACCCCAAAAAAAATTTAAAAATAACTAAAAATTGTAAAAACTTATTGAACCCCTAAAAATGTTAAAAAAACTCTAAAATCCATTTAAACTATAAAAACACAAAATAAATGCTAAAAATTTAAAAAACCAAAAAACACCAAAAAACATGAAAACCCTTTAAAACCTTTTTTAACCCCGCAAAATCCATAAAACCTAAAAACATGAAAATCATTTAAAACACTAAAATCCAGAAAAAATTAAAAAATCCATTGAATCTTTAAAACACTTAAAACTATAAAACATCTAAAAACATTAAAACCCCTAAAACACATAAAAAGCTAAACCACTAAAAACACAAAGAAGATATAAAACCCATGAATACTTTAGAAACTCTAAAAACATTAAAAAAGCTAAAAAACTCAAGAAATCCTCAAAAAACCAAAAGATTGTAAAAACCATAAAACCCCCTAAAAACCTAAAAACCATGAAAAAAACATATAAGCCCTCAAAATCAATAAAACCCCAAAACCCTAAAAAACCTAAAAAATACTATAAAATCCCTAAAAATACACAAAAACAAAAAATATCATAAAAACCGTGAAAACCATAAAAAACCATAAAAATATCGAATGTCCTAAAAATCCTAAAAACCGCTAAAAACACTAAAAACCATTAAAACCCCTAAAATGATAAAAACACTAAATAAATTAAAATCACTAAAAACTAAACAAATTAAAATAAAAAATACACTAAAATACCCTAAAACACCTACCCCCAATCCCAGAAAATAGCTAAGACACATCAAAATCCCTTAAACCCCTAAATCCTTAAAATTTATAGAAATCCTAAATATCCTTATAAGATTAAAAACCCTAAAAACCCTAAAAATACTTAAAGTCCATAAAACCACTAAAAACCATTAAAACCCCAAAAACTGTAAAACCCTTATAAAACCACTAAAAACTATAAAACCCCATAAACCCTTAAAAATGTAAAAAAACTATAAAAACATGAAAACCCTTAAAAATTCAAAAAAGAAACCCCAAAATTGTAAAAGATGAAAAATACTAAAACCTATAAGATACCGAGAAAACCCAAAAAACCCACAAAAGCCCTAAAAAATGAAAAACCCATAAAAATCATTAAAAATCCATAAATATCACTGAAAACATAAGATCCCCAAAAACATGAATATCCCATAAAAATCATAAAACACCCAAAAACCATAAAAATCCTAAAACCCAAAAAAACTCAATAAACCCACTATTAACTCAAAAAACCATTTAAACCCCAAAAACATTAAAAAAGTATAACAAACCTTAAAAACCATAAAAAATCAAAAAAATCCCAAAAACCCAAAAGGCACAAAAGATATTGATGTTTACTAAAACCCCTAAATGCCCTTAACACCCCATGAAATCCCTAAAAACCGTAAAATCTATAAAAATTCTAAAAATTCCCTATGAATCCATGAAATCGTAAAAACCCTAAAAACCATGATGACTCCTTGAAAACCATGAAAGCCTCTAAAAACCATAAAACCCAATAAAAACATTAAAAACCACTTACCACTCCAAAAACCCGTAAAACCCATAAAGACGTTAAAAAATATAAAAAAACCCATAGAAACAGAAAAAATCACTAAAAATTTTAAAAGAGCATAAAACCCATACAAATCCCTAAACAACAAAAAAAACCTTTCAAAATCACTAAAAACTTTCAAAATTCTTAAAACCCCAAAAAACCATAAAAATAATAAAAATCCTAAAAATACATTAGATTTTTAAAAAATGTAATAAAAACTAAAAACACGAAAAACCCCCTAAATCCATGAAACCCCTAAAACCTTAAAAAAACATAGAAACTCATAAAACACCTAAAAACCCACAAAAACATACCAAAACCCATAAAACCATAAAAGTATTAAAAAAAACTCTAAAAACATAAAAGCACTAAATAAAAAAACTAAAACCCTAATAGAACCTAAAACCCTAAAAAACATAAAAACCCAAAAAACCCCATAAAATGATCAAAAACCTGAACAAAAATATAAAACCCAGAAAATCTTAAAAAAGAAATTAAATACCTGAAAATTTAAAATGTACAAAAAATAGAAATAAATAGAAATACCCTAAAAACATTAAAAACCCTAAAACACAACAAAAACTCTAAAACCCTTAAAACCCCTAAAAATATTACAAGATAATGAAAAACCATAAAAACTAAAAAAAGACATAAAAATCATAAAAATTCTAAGAAAGGCCTAAAAATACATGTTAAATTTAAAAAACACAAAATATCAGAAAAACATTTGAAAACAATAGAAAAACCCAAAAAAACATTTAAAATACCTAAAACCCACTAAAAATATAAAATCATTAAAACACTAAAAATATAATAAAACAATAAAAATCATAAATATTCAAAAATCCCTAAAAACCAAAAACTACCTAAAAACCAAAAACACCCTAAAACCCTTGAAACCCCCTAAAACCCCTTTAAAACC
The DNA here is from genome assembly GCA_963277665.1 of Viscum album. Taxonomy (NCBI): domain Eukaryota; kingdom Viridiplantae; phylum Streptophyta; class Magnoliopsida; order Santalales; family Viscaceae; genus Viscum; species Viscum album. The sequence continues at coordinate 1,321,552,559 of OY728157.1, forward strand.
ATGAAATCCTTAAAAAACATAAAAACCTTATATCTCAAAAAATAATAAAAATCACAAAATCCTAGAAAATCCCTAAAAATTTCTAAAACAACCATAAAACCTTTAAAGACCCTAGAAAAAAAATAAAAACTCTAAAACCCTAAAAAACCCTAAAACCCCATAAAACCCCATAAAATCCTAAAACCTCAAAAAACTATAAAAACCTTAAAACACCTAGAATGGTAAAAGTATCAATAAACCATAAAAAACTAAAAACTCAAAAAAAACCCGTAAAACCCCAAAATGACCTTAAACCACTAAAAACCCAAAAAACACTTAAATACCTAGAACACCCCCTAAAGCCACAAGATTAATAAAAACCCTAAAAACACTAAAACACATAAAAATACGAAAAATCCCTAAAAATACTGAAATTGTAAAAACCCAAAAAACACCAAAAAAACCCTTGAAAACCATAAAACTCCAGAAAACCATAAAAATTCTAAAAACCCATAAAATCCAAAAAATCCGACTAAAACACATAAAAACCTTCCAACCCCTAAAAATATTTAAAAACTCTAAAACATTTAAAATCCTAAAAAAATAAAAGTAGAACCTAAAAAGCCCAAAAATAATAAAAATTATAAAAACACTAAAAATCCTTGAAAACCACTAAAAACCTTCAAAATTCATTAAAACCCTAGAAATCCCTAAAATATATAAAATCCTAAAGAATCCCTAAAATACCCCTAAAAATGAAAAAACATAAAAACCCTAAAATCCCCTAATAAATTATAAATACCCCAAAAAACCTTAAAACTTTATAAACCCAAAAAACCCTAAAAATTACTAAAAACTCTAAACTCTATTAAACTCCTTTAGATCCCTAAAAATAAAAAAGAAACTTAAAACAAATAAAAAACCTCAAAACGATGAAAACCCCTAAAATCAAAAAAACCCCTAAAGACCCCTAAAACCATACAAACAGTAAAAATCCAAAAAATCCTTAAAATCAAAGAAAATAAAAAACATATACAAATAATGAAAACCATAAAACCCATTAAAAATAATAAAAACTCTAATAACCCATAAAAACCCTAAAAAACATTAAAATATATAGAAACTTTTTAAACCCCTAGACCATTTAAAAACAAAATAACCTTAAAACCCTAAAAACTCAAAAATACCCCTACAAACATAAAATCCATAATTCCCCTAAAAATCATGAAAACCAAAAAAACCCATATTAATACCTAAAAAACAAAAAAACATAAAAACCATAAAAAACTAAAATATTACTAAAAAATTATGAAAATTTAAAAACTCAAAACCCTAAAAATCATATAAATCTACGAAAACCCCATAAAAAACCCATAAGACCCAAAAATCCTTAAAATCCCTAAAAAATCTGAAAACATTAAAAAATAATAAGAAGACATAAACCCCTAAATAATCAAAAAATCCCCTCAGAATCCAAAAAAACCCAAAAACCCACTAAAATCCCTACACCCCTAAAAAAATCTAAAACCATTAAAATACCAAAACCATAAAAACCCCAAAAACCCATAAAAATCACAAAAATCCAAAAAAATCAATAATAACATAAAAAATCAAAGAAAACCTAAAAACCATAAACCCCCTGAAAACCATAAAAACCCAAAAAACCCATAAAAACCATAAAACCCCTGAAAACACTAAAAATAATTAAAACCCATAAAAATGTTCAAAACTCTCAAAAATATTAAAACCCAAAAAAAACTAACCCCCCCCCCCCCCAAAACACCCCAAAACACCCCAAAAGACCCTAAGAACATAGACACCCCTTAAAAACCTAAAAATACTACCCCCAATCCCTAAAAACCCTAAAAACCATAAAAATAAAAAAAATGCCCAGAAAATTATTGAAAATGTAGAAAACCCAAAAAATCATTAAAAAACCTATCAATAAAAAACTGATAAAACATGAAAGCCCCCTAAAACACATAAATATCTTAAAAACACTAAAAACAATAAATCCCCTTAAACTAGATAAAACATTGAAAACTTTAAAAACCATTTAAACCCCAAAACAACAAAAATAAAACCAAAAAACCCAAAAAACCCTAAAACCTATAATGACCCTAAAAACACTGAAAAAACTCTGAAACCATCGAAATCCCTAAAACCCATAGAAACTCCTAAAAACATAAAATCCCTAAAAATCCTAAAAAATACCTGAAAACATAAAAACCCCTAAAAACGTTAAAGACCCTAAAAACTCTTAAACCATCTTAAAACTACTAAAATGTAAAAACCCTTTAAACCCCTAATAACTTATAGAGCACTAAAAACCATTAAAACATTAGAAAAATAAAAAAAACTAAAAAAACCCAAAAAACACCAAAAACCTCCAGAAGCCCCAAAAAAACCCATTAAAACCTCAAAAAACATTGAATTCATAAAAACAGAAAAAAACCATAAAATTCTTTAAAATCTATTAAAATCCTTAAAAATATTAAAAATATTTAAAAACTTAAAAACCATAAAAACCTTAAAATTCTAATAAAACCTTAAAACCATAAAACCCCTAAAAACTCTAAAACACTGAATCACCATAGGAAATAATTAAAAACTCTATAAAACCATAAAACCCCTAAAAACTCTAAGAACCCTCAAACTCTAAAAGAACCCTAAGAACTCTAAAACCCCAAAAACACCCTGAATTACACTAAAATTTGTCAAAATCACTAAAACATAAAATCCACAAACTCCCCAAATCCCTAAAAATCCATGAAAACGTATAAAACCCTCAAAACAATGAAACCCCCCAGAAAAGAATAAAACCCTCTAAAATAATTAAATTCTATAAAACCCCATTAAAACCTTATAAATCAATAAAAACACTAAATACCATTAAAACCCATCAAAACCTTAATAAATATAAAAAATCTAAAAACTCAAAAAAAACATATAAAGACAAAAACAACCACAAAAGCCCTAAAAACTCTTGAAAACCCTTAAACACCTCAAAATACCAACAAACCCTAAAAACCCTAAAACCCATAGAAATCTTAATAATCCCCTAAAATTAACAGAAATCATAAAACACACTAAAACCAATGAAAACCATGAAACACTAAAAAACCATTTAAACCCTAAAATGCCATAAAAACCCTAAAACCTAAATAAAAACTCTAAGACCCTTAAAGCTCATAAAAATGATAAAAAACTATAAAGCGCATAAAAACCCTAAAAAACTAAAACAACCCAAAAACCTAATAAAATGATAAAACAATAAATACCATTAAAAATACTAAAAATTCTTAAAAATCCCTAAAATCCATAAAAACCAACTAAAAACTCTAAAATCCCTTATTACCCTTAAAACCCTAAAACATTAAAAAACCTAAAAAGCAATAAAATCACTATACACTAAAAAACCATAAAACCCAAAAGACCCTGAAACACTAAAAATGTTGACAAACCCTAAAACCCCTCAAAATCCCTAAAAACTAAAAAAAATCCTAAAACCCAAAAAATTCCTAAACGAATCACAAAAAATCCCTAAAATGTAAAAAACGCTAAAATCCCTAGGCAACCCTTAAAACCCCTAAAATCCATAAAAACCCTAAAAACTCAAAAAGATGATAAAAACACATTAAAAATATCAGACCCATTAAGACCACTAAAATGTTAAAAACAATAAAAAACATAAAAACCAAAAAACAACACAAAACAGCATGAAAAAAACCAAAAAACCAAAAATCGAGTAAAATCCCTAAAAAATCCCCAAAAACCTCAAAATCCATAAAAACTCTAGAAAAAGTAAAAAATTCCAAAAAAAAAACTCAACATCTAAAAAAACTCTTGAAAAACTAAAAAATCCTAAAAACCCTAAAAATCCTAAACAATCAATAAAAATCCTTAAAAACATAAAAACCACTAAAAACCCTGAAAACACACTAAAAACCTTAAAACCACTAAAATCCATAAATTCCATTTATCCCATAACAATCAAGAAATATCACTAAAAACCATAAAAATTTAAAAACCATTAAAAACCCTGAAAACCCCTTAGAACAATAAAATCCACTAAAGGCATTAAAAAACTAAAACCACATAAATATCCTAAAAATACACAAAAAAACTCTAGAAACAATTAAAACTACTAAAATGTTAAAAAAAACCTAAAGACCATAAAATCCCGAAAAATAAAAAACATTAAAATCCCAAAAGACCCTAAAACACTGGAAAACCTCTAAAAACACAAAAATACCCTGAAAAATCCTAAAATCCTTATAGATCATAAACCCCATAAAAATCTTAAAAAATCCTAAAAAATACATGGAAATGTAAAAAAACCTTAATCCCCTAAATACATTAAACCCCAAAAAGATTAAAAACCATAAACCCCATTGATACCCTTATTACTAGTGAAACCCAAAAAAAAATCATAAAACCCCTAAATACGTTTAGAACACTAAAAAAACTGTAAATCCCTTGAAAACTAAAAAAACCTGAAATGTATAAAATGAACCCAAAAACGTAAAAAATCATAAAAAACCTGAAAAACCATTAAACCCCTAAAAATTCCTATAAAATAAGAAACTATAGAAATCCTAAAAAAAGCTTAAAAATCTATGAAAATGTAAAAACCCCTAAATTCCATGAAAACCAACTGAAACCGATGAAACCTCTTAAAACAATAACAAACCCTATAAACCCATAAAAACCGAAAATACCACAAAACACTAAAAGCATTTAAACCCCTATAAATGTTAAATAAAAATCCAAAAATCTTAAAACCCCCAAAAAATGCAAAAAATAACCTAAAAAACCAAATAAGCCTAAGTACCCATAAAACCCTAAAAATATTTAAAATGCCAAAAACTCCTCAAAATACTTAAAAACCTGAAAGTCCCTAAACTATTTAAAATCCTAAAAAATCTCAAAAAATCCATGAAAACATAAAAAACAGTAAAGGTCATAAAAACCCCTAAAATCCATCAAAGTCCCAAAAACCCCATAAAAACCATAAATTTTTAAAAACCCATAAAATTCCATGAAAAGGTAAAAAAACAAAAAAAACCCTAGAAAAAACCCCCTGAGAACTGTAAAACCCCAAGAAACCTCTAAAAACATAAAAAACCAATAAAACCCTAAAAATAATATAAACTATAAAAACTCTTAAAATCCCTAAATTGTTATAAACATATAAAAACCTTGAAAACCCAAATAAAAAAATACCTAAAACCCCAAAATACCCTAAAAATCCTGAAAAAATCTAAATACCTGAAAAAACTCTAAAAATCACAAAACCCTCAAAATCCCACAAAACACAAAAAAACCGTAAAAACTATAAAAATTTATAAAAATTCACAAAAATCCATAAATATCCTGTAGAACTTAGAAAACCAAAAAATCCTGGAAAACCATTAAATCCCTAAATCCTTAAAAATCCATAAAAGTTCATAAATACCATAAAAGCCCCCAAAAACATTAAAAATACATAAAATCTCAAAAAATGGTAAAAACATTAGAAATCCCTAAAAACCCATAAAACCCTAAAAACTCAAAAAGAACCCTAAAACCAACAAAATACCCTAAACACCTTAAAAACCCCCAGACACCCTAAAACCACATTAAATCTCTAAAAACCCTCAAAATTACATAAAACACTAAAAACCAAACAAATCATAAAAAATCCCTAAAATTACCTGAAAACATTAAAATCTATAAAAACCATAAAAACCGTAAAAACATGAAAACCATAAAATACATATAAACCCCATAAATCCCTTAAATTACCACTAAAATTCGAAAAAACCTTTAAACCCCTGGAAACATTAAAGAAATCTAAAAACCTTCAAAAACCTAAAAACTCAAAAAAAACACCATAAAAACACAGAAAGACCAAAAAACAACTTAAAACCCAAAAAACTCTAAAAACCCCAAAAGCCCCTAAAAATCCATAATAACTATACAAAACCCTAAAAACTATAAAAGTTATAAAATTACGTATGTATAACTTAATGTTAAAAAATTCTAAAAAACATAAAAACCCTAAAAACCTTTAAAATACCTACCCCCAAAACCCTAAAAACAATAAAAATCCTAAAATATCTAAAATTCATAAAATTTACAAAACCCAAATAATTGGAAACCCCTATTGAAACCAACCCCCCCCCCCAAAAAAAACCTATAAAACCCCTAAAAATCCATAAAAAACAAAAAAAAATCACTAGAACTCCAACAGGCATAAAAACCATTAAAATGTAAAAAAATCTAAAATAAATACTAACCCCCCCCCCCCCAAAACTACAAAAACACAAAAGACACTAAAAACCCTAAAACCACCAAAACCCCAAAACCCCCAAAAATACTCCAAATCCACAAAAACCCTAAAAACACTAAACATATGTAAAATACTATAAAATCCATAAAACTCCCTGAAATTGTGAAAACCCTAAAAAACATGAAACCTCCTAAAACTCATCAATCCTTTAAAAATACCTTAATCCCATAAAAACACTAAAACCACAAAAAATTGAAAAAAACCCTTTAAACCCTAAACTAATGTTAAAAAATGATAAAAACTCTGAAAATGTATTAAAACTCCTAAAAACGAAAAAATAATAAAAACCCCAAAAGACCTTAAAACCCTAATAACCTCTAAACCCCTAAAACCCCTCAAAATAAAAAAACATTAAATCCCAAAAAACCATAAAAATCATAAAAAAATACCGAAAAAACCCTGAAATTGTAAAAACCATAAAAACCCATAAAACCCTAAAATATCCATAATAACCCATAAAAACCCAAAATCCTACTAAAAACACTAATAAACCATTAAACCCTAAAAATTGTTAGAAATTATAAAAAAAACTTAAGACACTATAAAACTGAAAAATATTAAAAACCAAAAAAGACCCTAACACCCTGAAAACCTTAAAAACCTTAAAATTTCTAAGAACCCACAAAATGAGAAAAACACTAAACCCCCTAAAAACCATAAAAGTCCAAAGAAATCCATAAAAATTCCAGAAAACATATGAATCCATGAAAACCATGAAAACCATAAAACACATAAAAACATTAAAACACCATAAAACCCATAAAAACCCACTATAAACTCTAATAACTCCAGAAACCCTTAAAAACGTATAAAGAGTGAAAAACTCTAAAAAACATAATAATCATAAATAACTAAAAACCCCTATAATCGGAAAGGACCCTAAAACTCAAAAAAACCCTAAAAATCATATGAACCCTAAAAACCACTAAAACCCCTCAAAATATCTAAAAACCATAAAAACGATAAAAAACTAAAAAAAATCCATAAAAAGCCTAAAAACATAAAAAAACTCTTAAAACGATGAACACCCTTGAAATCCATAAAAATCCATAAAAGCTTTAAAAACACATAAAACCCCTAAAAAGGCACTAAAACATCTAAAAACCCTTAAAACCTCTAAAACATTCAAAAATTCTAAAAAACATTCCAAACTTTAAAAAATTCAAGAAAACCCTAAAAACCTAAAGCACCCTATAACCCCTAGAAAATCATGAAAACCCCTAAAACTCTCAAAATTTCTACAAAATAAAAAAAAAGCACCCTAAAACCTTAAAAATCAAAAAAGGCCCTAAAAATACAGGAAAGCATACAAAATCCTAAAAACCCTGAAAACCCACTGAATTCCATAAAAACTCCAAAAAACATTAAACCGCTAAAAATTCATAAAATCCTAATAACCACTGAAAACTCTAAAACCCATTAAAACCCATAATTCTTAAAAAAATATAAAACCCTTACAAACCCTAAAAACTCCTAAAAATCCAAAAAACATAAAAAGACTCTAAAAAAACTGAAAACCCCTAAAACCTCTAAAAAATCCTAAATAACCCTAAAACCACTTAAAATCCCTAAAACCCCTTAAAACAAATAACATCAATAAAAATCATAAAAAAATTATAAAAATTATCGAAAACATGAAAAAACCTACAAACATCAAAACCAACTGAAAACCATAAAACCCCCAAAAATTATTAAAACCCCTTAAAACAAATAAAAACCCTAAAACCCCACTAAAACTCTAAAAACCCTTAAAACCCGTAATTTTTTTTAAAAAAGCCCTAAAATCCATTTAAAGACAAAAAAAATTAAAAACATTAAAACTGTAAAATACCCTAAAACCCCTAAAAACCCTCAAAATACCTAAAAACATTAAAGCACCCAAAAAACATAAAAACTTTAAAAATTCCTTAAAAATCAGAGAAAATGTAAAAAAATGTAAAAACTATGAAAAATTCATGAAAACCATAAAACCCACTAAAAAAATTAAAATATGGTAAAAACAAAAATATCCCTAAAAACTAAAAAAAATTATACCCCAAAAACATTAAATATGTTAAAAACTCTAAAAAAATTAGAAGCCCTAAAAACATGAAAAAACCCCAACACCCAAAATGATTGTAAAAACCCAAAATACCACTAAAAATCCGAAAAGAACCTCAAATTAATTAAAAAAAATACTCCTAAAGAATATAACATCTTAAGAAAACCCTAAAAATTATTTCAAATTTAAGAAACCCTAAAACCATAAAAATCCTTGAAAAACATAAAATCCTTAAAACCACTAAGACCCTAAAAACCCATAAAAACCCTAAAACCCAACTAAAATCAGAAAAATCCCTCTAAACCATTTAAAAAGTTAAAATATCTAAACAACATTAAAACCCATAAAAAATAAAAATAACCCCTAAATACCAAAAAGACCCTAAAAACCCCTAAAACACCAAAAAACCCTGAAAAATATAAAAACCCTCAAAATCCTTATAAATTATAAAAAAACTAAAAACCATAAAAATCCTAAAACATTCCTAAAAATCTCTAAGATCATAAAAAACACAAAAAACCCCTGAAAACCGTTGAAAACAAAAACACACCTAACACCCTTTAAAATTTTTCAAAATCGTTAAAAACCCTAAATACCATTAAATCTATAGAAACCCATAATACCCCTAAAATGTTTAAAAAACACTAAAATACACTAAAAACCTAAAAAATGCAGAAAAAACCTGAAAACCAAAAAAACATAAAAACCCTAAAATCCCTAAAAATAGTAAAATCTATTAAAGTCCCTAAAAACCATAAAGACTCTAAAAACACTAAAAACCCAAAAAATCCTAACAAAACATAAAAAAAAACCTTAAAAATATTAAAAAACCTAAAAATAAAGAAAAACCCCTAAAAACCATAAAAACTCCCCAAATCCTTAAAAACCCATAAAAACCCTAAAACCACTAAATTCTATAAAACCCCTAAAAACATTAAGAAACACTGAAAATCATAAAAACACAAAAAAACTTAAAAACCCCTAAAACCCAAAAAATATATTAAAACCCTAAAAATAATGAAAAATTCTAAAAACCCTAAAAAATCCTAAAACCCATCAACATTCAAAAAAAATAAAAACCGTAAAAATCGTAAAGAAGCAATAAAAATACCTAGAAGCATAAAAACCCTAAAAACCCTGAAGTACCTTTTAAATCCCTAAAACCCATAAAACCCATAAACCACGAAAAAATATAAAAACCTTAAAAATAATAAAAATTTTCAAATAGTCTATAGAGAAAAAAACATGAACCCTTGAAAACCCTAAAACCACTAAAACCATAAAAATCATTAAAAATCCTAAAAAATCTCTAAAAATCAAAGAAAACATAAATGACCATGAAAATAGATAAAAACTCCAATATGCCTTGAATACTCTTAAATACAATAAAAAAACTAAACCCACTAAAAACTCAAAAAAGCCTTTAAGCTCTTTTAAACATTAAAAAACTCCAAATAACCATTAAACCCTAAAAAACCCCACAAAAAATCAAAATCCCTAAAAAGCCCCTAAGATCCGTAAAACCCCTAAGTCCCCTATAAACCTATAAAAACTCTAAAAAACATAAAATGATTAAAAACCAAAAAAACCATAAAAACACTAAAAAATACCAAAAAATTTATGAAAATGCATAAAATCATAAAAATCCTAAAAACCCCTAAATAACATAAATACCCTAAAAACATTAATGACACCAAAAACCCACAAAACCCCTAAAAAACTAAAATCCAAAAAAACGTAAAACCCATAAAACCATTAAAAACCCTAAAAATATTAAATACCCTAAAAATTCAATAAAAACATAAAAACCCAAAAAGGTGTGAAAAATATGAAAATCCCCTAAAAACCCTAAAAACCCATAAAAATCATAAAAAATCTCTAAAAAACTATAAAAACATAAAAAACACAAAAAACACTAAAATACACCTAAGTACTATAAAAACCTCTAAAAACATTAAAAATCCTTAAAAAACATAACAACCCTAAAAACAAAAACACTAAGCCCACTTAAAAAACTAAAAAATGTTTAAAAAATCTAAAAACCCCAAAAAAACTAATAAAACCCCAAAAAATACTAAAAACCTAAATAACATTAAAAATATTTAAAACATTAAAAAACCATAAACCACAAAAAATATCTAAATCCCTAAAAACCATAAAATTTTATAAATAATCTATAAATCCTAAAAATAATGAAACCCCTAAAAACCCTAAGAAATTGATGAAAACATAAAAACCCCTATTAACATTAAAAAACCCTTAAAACCCATAAAAACTCACAAAAAAATCTAAAACCCTTTTAAACCCCTAAAAACATTATAAAACTATATAATCCTATAAAAACTAAGAAAATAAAACAACCCCAACATACAAAAAGACCCTAAAACCCTAGAAAAAATATTAAAACTAAAAAACCCTGAAAACCCCTAAAAACGCTCAAAATCTCTAAAAACCATAAAAAATAAAAAAAAACTCAAAAAACTTCCTAGAAAATTAAAAAAACGTAAAACCCCATAATCCCGTAAAAATATTTAAGGACCTTAATGTCCCTAAAACCCATTAAAACACTAAAATACACAGAAAACTCTTAAAACCTTGATGAAATGTTAATAAACACTTAGAACATTAAAATCATAAATAATTTAAAATAAATCAAAAAACCTAAAAACCCAAAATTTCCCTAAATCCCTTAAAATAATTAAAACCATAAAAAACTCTGAATAACCTTGAAACCATAAATATATTTAAAATCCATAAAACCCTAAAAATCATAAAAATCTATAAAATCCATAAAAATCCCTGAATAAGTAAAAAAAACACCTAAAAACCATAGAAACGCCCTAAAGACTATAAAAACATTTAAAATAAATAAAAACCCACACAAATTCAATAAAAATTCTTAAAATATACTACCCTAAAATCGTTAGAAACTCTACAACCCCTTAAAAGCCTAAAAAACATGACAAAGACAAAAATACACTAAAAGTACCTAAAAATAGTAATAAACACCTATAAATACTAAAAACCCTAAAAACCAAAAAAGACCATCAAAATACCAAAAATCACCAAAATACCAAAAACCCCATAAAATCATAAAAATTTCAAAAATCATTGAAAATGTAAAAACCCCTAAAAACCCTGAACACAGCCTGAAATCCATAAAAACCCTTAAAACCCTTAAAAACCCCTAAAAACCCATAAAAACTATACAAAACGCTAAAAACTCTAAAAAACATAAATCCCCTAATTTTTTTAAAAACCCTAAAAATCCTAAAAACCCAAAAAAATAAAAATAACTCTAAAGCCAGAAAAAGACTTTAAAACCCTGAAAACCCCACAAAACGAGAAAAAACCCTACCCCCCCCCCCCCCCAATCCAGAAAATAACTATAAAACACTAAAAACCATAAAAATATAGAAAAAAACATAAAAACCCTAAGAACATAAAAACCTTATGAACCCTGAACACCCCTTGAAAACCATAGAATTCCTAAAAACCTTAAAAACACATAAACACCCTAAAACACCTAAAAATTCTAAAACCCATAAATATTTATAACACTCAAAAAACTATAAAAATCCTAAAAAACAAAGAAAACCCCAAAAAAATACTTATAATCTCTAAAAACATTGAAACCCAATAAAATATAAAAAAACCTAAAATACACTAAAACCTCAAAAAAAATAAAAAAACCCCTGAAACCATAAAAATCCTAAAAAATATCAAAAAACCAAAATACCCCCAAAAATAAGGAAAACCCATAAAAACTAAAAAAAATAAAAAACCCATAAAAACACTAAAGTCACATAAAAACCTGAAAACCATAGAAACTCTAAATAACATAAATCAATTAAAAATGTTAAAAAATTCTAAATAATTGAAAAAACATATAAAACATAAAAAAACCCAAATAATTCTAAAATTTCCTAAAACCACTAAAAACACCTAAAAACACTAAAAAAGACGAAAACATTAAATCCTTATAATATCTATAAAAAACTACAACCCGTAAAATCCACAAACATCCTTAACATCCAAAAAGACATTAAAATCTCAAATAACCTTGAAAAAACTATGTAAACCATAAAACCCCTAAAAATCATAAAATCACCTAATAATCCATATAATCCCAAAATATATTTGAAAAATTTAAAGAACCCTATATAGCCATAAACCATTAAAAATAATAAAAATCCTTAAAACTCCTAAAAAATTCAAAAAAATATCTAAAACGCATAAAGAACCTAAAAACCCGGAAAACCCTAAAAATCATAAAAATCATTGAAAACCAGAAAAAACCTTCAACATCCATAAAAACCATAAAAGAACCTAAAAACCAAAAAATGATAAAAAAGCCATTAAAATATTTGAAAACCTAAAAACCCCCAAAAAACCAAAAAACACCTAAAAACCAAAAGAACACCTTAGAACCTCAAACGCCCTAAAACCCCATAAAACTAAAAATACCGACTAAAAACTCTAAAAACTCTAAAAACTCTAAAAGGACATTAAAACCCTAAAAACATTAAAAAATCTAAAAACCCTTCAACACCAAAAAAAAACAAAAAAACAGAAAACCCTAATGACCCTAAAACCTAAAAATCTCCCAAAACCTTGAAAATCAATAAAAACAATCAAAATCCATTGAAATACAAAAAAACAAGAACAAATAAAAAACCATAGAAATACCAAAAAATCTCTAGAAAGAAAAAAAGACTAAAACCTCTGAAAACTCTTAAAAACCTTAAAACCCCTAAAAGACATAAAAACCCCTAAAAACATAAAACCCCATAAAAACCCAAAGAATCCTAAAACCACCTAAAAACATAAAACCCCATAAAAACACTAAAACAAAAAAAAGTATAAAAATAATTTAAACACATAAAAACATAAAACTCTAAAAATCCTTCCAAAAACAATAAACACACATAAAAAACAAAAAATAATCCCTAAAACCCTGATAACCCTTAAAACCCACTGTAAAAAAAGGAAAAACATTATAAACCCTCAAAATTCAAAAAAAAACCTAAAAACCCAAAACCCTCAAAAAAACCTAAATAAGACAGAAAAATCATTGAAAACCTAAAAACCCATAAAAAACTTCACAAACCCTTAAAAACTACAAAAACCCCAAAATACCTTAAACCCCTAAAAATGCTAAAAAAACTCAAAAACCTGTTTAAATAACCAAAAACTCAAAAATAAACTTGAGACTTAAAGCAACCAAAAAATCTCCAAAAGCGCCAAAAAAATAAAAACCCTCAAACCCATAAAATCTATAAAACCCTTAAAAATACCTAAAACCCAAAAATACCAATAAAATATCTAAAAACCCCTGAAAATTTAAAAAACTATGAAAACACCTTGAAGAAAATAAAACCCCTAAAACTATAATAAACCCTAAAACCCCCATAAAACCCCTAAAAATTCTAAAAAATCTAAAAAATCTTAAAATCATTAAAGCATTATTACTCAAAAAAACCTTAAAACCCTTAAAATCGAAAAAAACCCCTTAAAACCCAACATGAACCTACAACCCTATAAAACTATAAAAATAGTAAAAACCCTAGAAAACCATAAAAACCCTCAAGATCCCAAAAAACCATTAAACCTTAAAAACCAAGTTGGTGGCATTGACGACTTTGGAGGTTTTCAGTCTTCATATCATCCCAATCTAGACGACGAAGTCGACGTCTCCTTGGTTTTCGGTTTTGGTCTTCAGCCGCGGACCGGGGTGTTTCTAGTTCTGGGATTTCCGATGGGTCAGCGGGGTTGTGGGTTTCAATGTCAGAGAAGATCTGATCGGAGGCTGTAGAAGGCACAGATGAAATTGGCTTGGCATCATTTTGCGCGAAAGATATAGTTTCTTATTGTTGGTTTTTTTAGATATGTTTCATGCTATTGATGATGGGCTCACTAAGTTGCGTTTTGTTTTGGTTGCTATATCAGACTATGGTATCTTGTGTTATGGCTAGTTTGGTTGTGATCTGTTGAGGTTTATGGATGTTTTAGTCCCGGTTTTCTCGTTCTGGTTAATGATCCTATGTCCTTTTGTGTGTGCTAGTGGGAGAGATAGGGTGTTTCTTGCTGCTTATTCACAAGGTGTGGAAGGAGTTGTTGGTTGTTGGAATTTGTGGTGCGGGATGTTGTTTTCTCCTAGTTTGGGATGAGAGGAATATTTTTCTATTGAGCCTGGAGCTGATGGTTTCAATTTTCTAGAGATGGATCCTCCTGAGGAGGAGGTTCTAGAATATTCAATTGGTGTGACTCGATATTGTTTGTTTCTTGGTTGTGTAATTGATCTGGATGCAGGTGTTGTCATTCTTGCTTTGATTTCTTATGATTGGGTGTTGCTGGTTGTGAGTTGCTGGTCACCGGATGCTACTTGGGCACTGTTTTATGGTTTTGGGTGTGGGCGTTGGCGCTCCTGCAATGCTTTTATTTTTCTGATGTTTACTGTTGGATGGTTGTAAGGACTTGGTGGTAGTGTTGATGTGCAGTGATTGGTTGATCTTCTGGGTGACTGGTGGATTTGGCTACTAGTGTGTGGCTACTCAGCGTTGTTGTTCCCCTTGACTCATGCACCCACCTCTGATCTTACTTCCCTTCCCATCACAATGGACTCCATCTTGTTCTGGTTTGATGGTGTATGGGATGGTGTTGGGATGGTGATGGTACTTCAGCTTGGTGTTAAGGGTGTGTCTTGATGGGGTGGTATGGTTATGTAGTGCAGGTCTGATAAACTTATATTGGACTACATGCTTGTAGGGTCCTAAAAAATCAGCAAAGGATATCCTTCCCAAATCCCCCAAAATAATTGGGGAAAATAATGGAGAAAGTTCAAAGAAGGGACACGCATGACCAGTCCATGGACCTGTCCCATGAAAATGCAATGTGTCCAGGCCCCGTGAAGAACCCCCTCCACGAACCGTCATCATTCACGAAATAGAGGTGCAGAACCTCCGCGGTCGTGAGGCAGGGTGGGCGCTGATCTGGTTCACCATCATGAACCGCCCCAACCGCGGACCGCATCGACCGGTTCAAGCCGCATCCGCTATCATTCGCAGAATGGAGGCGGAACCCTCCGCGGCCGCGAAGCACCCCCTGAGTTCGGTTTGTGGGGGGGGGGGAGTGCTCAATAACCACCACAAATTACGGATTGACCAAGTCAGCTGTAAACCGGGTATTCGGTCATGTGCCTTGACCTAAACTGTCGTTGAATTCGGTCAATGTTTAATATTTATATTCCTACTAACTACTATATATGTGGAAAGTAGGGTCGAACCCACAGGGAAGGTAAATTTGGCCACTACTAAACTAAAAACATGGAAAACTCCACTGTTGTCAGCAACGGAGTGGTATTTCTAATTTTCACTTTTTATATCTTTATATATTTTAATTTTTTTACGATTTTATCTACTGTAAATTGAAACTAAACATCTATTATAAACTTCTTCTACCTATACTAAAACAGAGTATAGCTGAAGAAATATGCACAAAGAAAATAAGATGATGATAAAAGACACAAGAGATGAGCGCTCAAGGATTGCTCTAGTCTACGGGTTTAAATCGTTTTTCATATTCATGTAAATGTACTACTTCGTACCACTGAATAAAGGTGAATTAGCTCCCTCTCCAGGAGTTAAGTTGCAGAAATTGTACACTTTGAGTTCACCACTCCAAAGAAGTACAACTTCATAAAAATGATTTTAAAAGTCGATAGTACACACTCGATGTGGGTACTAAAGTTTTCAATTAGAGTTTAATGTTTTTAGAAAAAGGTTCTACAATCAAACTCGCTGAAGGATTGTAGGTGCATGAGATTCAATATCGTGGTGCAAAATAGATGTATGTATTTAGATCTGATCTCGCCGATGAATTCTAAACACATTAAAATGATAACTGAAAAGGATGAAAAAGATACCAGTAGAGATAGAACTCTCCCCAAACTATAAGACTTAGCTAACTATACTATTCATTATAACAACAGTAATATGAAACATTACAGAAACAGAGTACAAAAGTTTAAAACGTGATGGAGAAGGAACTCTCTAAGAATGCTCTGCTCCTGAGTTCTTGGACTGCACTGCTCAGCATCGTCCCTCCAGGAAGTGAATCGCCTCGCAGTCAATCGTGATTCCCCCCAAAGAACGCTTCTTGCTTTGCTTAAGTAACTTCTGTCATCCACTGCATGTCACCACCACATCTTCCACCGACTTCAAGTTTTTTTCACAAGCGCAACGTATATGTGTGTTTACCCCGCGACAGGCACGTCACACGAGTTTTTCCCTCGTAACTAACTCCGAATGAGTTAGTTGGATGAACCTGGACGTGTTTAAGTCCCTTGAGTGAACCTTCCATGTAAAATAGAATAAATAAATGGGAGCGCAAAGGAATAAATTTAGATAATTTTTATGTTTAGAGTTATTTTTACAAGGTTAATAGAAATTGATTTTATATTTTATAAAATTATTCACTTAATAATACTAAGGTGAGACATATATTTATTAAAAATTTATTAATTTAATTAGGTTTATAGATATCATTACTAAGTTATTAATTTTATCAACTTTAAAATAAGTTAAAAAACACAAATAAATAAATAATTAAGATAATATTTTAGATTGTATTAATAATTTAATTATTACAATAAAAGAAATTAAATTGTATGTCAATTAATTAAATAGTTAATTTTAATTGAGTAATTAAAATTATTACATAAGTTTTAAATATATTTAAATTAATAAGCATATTTTATATTTTATTTATAATTATTATTAATTAAATTATACAATTAATAGTAAATTAATTTATTATAGAAATTTATTATTAGTGAAGTTTTGTATTTTAAATTAATAATTCATCTCTTTATTAAAATTTTGTTTGTTTTATTTCATGACTTTAACACATTAAATTATAATCATTTAATTTATTATAGCTTACCTTTACTTTATACTTTAACTTTTTTCTTTTATGTTACTTTTTCTTCTTACTTAACTTTTATTATTATATGTTTGTTTGTTTATTATTATTATTTATTATTATTCTTTAATACTCTCTTCTCCTCCCCCAAATTAGGCGCACATGAGGGGGAGGACTTCTTCCTCCTTTGAACAAGGCTACGGCGACTTCGTCTCCTCCCAGCGGCGGATCAGTGGTTCGAATGCGGCGTAGCAGCGGGTTCTTAGACTTCCACGGTGTCACGGAAGGCCTGGAACTCTCCCTTCTCTGCTCCACCTTATGCTACGACAACAGTGCGGCGGTGGCTCAGCCCTAGCGCGGACAGCAGCAGCCTCCTCTACCCTGCATGGCATCTATACTCTATAAAGCGTCGGCTTGGGTTTCTTCTACAAATGACGGACTGGGGACCACTTTGGTTCAGATCCGTAATTTTCAGCACCTCCAGCAGCAAAACAAGTCATACAGGTGTGGTGCAACTCGGAATCAAAGGCCTCCTTCAATGGGTTTCCTCTGGTGGTGCAGCGAACCAGAGATTAACTTCTTCCCGGCAAGGGGTGAAGCAGAATTCCTGGAAATAAAATCCCTCATGGTTTCAAATATGAAATAAAATTAATTTTTCTAGTTTGAATCTGGATCTGTTTTTTTATTAAGAGTCTGAATCAGGTTTGGCGGAAATGATGATTAATTATTGTTCTGGATTTAATTATGAGGTAGAGGTTATTTTGATTGAGGCACAGTGAAGGATTGACGAAGGGCTTGTGAGAAACAGGGAAAATGATGGTTGATGGGTAGCACGCAGGGGAATCAAGGGTGAGTTGGAAGGTGAAAGGGTGATGTAGACACAAAGGCTGGTGAAACGGTGAGGATGAAGCAGGAGGGGTTACAGTGAGGTAGGAAAAAGGGTAGTAGTGAGGGTTTTGGAGAGATGATGGTGAGGTAGGAAAAAGGTAATGGTGAGGGTTGCCATTTGGGTAAGAGGTCACCGTTACTGCATAACGTTGAGGAAAATAAAATAAAAAGAAAAACTAATGGTGAGGTTGCGGGTTACCAGTTGGGATGCGGTGAGGTAGAGAATAGGGTAGCGGTGAGGGTTGCCTACTGGTAGGTGCAAAGCTAAAGTGTACCGGTAGGCAAGGACTGAAACGGTGATGAAAGGTCATCATTCCATGACATTAAAGAAAATTATATGAATTAATCCAAAACATCAAAACAATAATTAAAAAAATCGAAAACATATAAATATAACTAATACTAATAAATTTAATAAAAAACACAAAAATAAATAAATGAAATAAAAATAAAAGAATGAAATAAAAAAATAATTAAGTGTTAATTAATTCAAAACGTAAAACTGCAAAACATTTAATTAATTTAAAACTGAAAAATAAAATGAAAATGTTTATAATGAAAAGTTTAATTAAATTAAATAACATAATAAAAAAAGAATGTTAATAACACGTTATTCTAATGAACTAGAAATTTATAAATACAATAACCAGAATAATTAATTTAATAATGTTAATTTATTTTAGAAATTAAAAATTATAATGTGAGAACTAAATTAATAACTAAAATATATTAATGCAGATATGATTAATTATTTAATAAAATAATAAACATAACCATTTATTTATATGTTAGGAAAATTAATATTATTATTTGGAACCGTCTTTAGCCAAGGGTCACCATTATATGCAGTTACCATTAGAGCACTGGAACGGTGACAATGGTCACCGGTAGAACTAAAGTTCATCGTTAAGGAAAAATGGGTAACAGTGACAAAGGTCACTGTTAGAATATAGAAGTAACCTGACAAAGGTCACCGTTAGCATCAATGGTCACCAATAGAATTGTATCAATGAAGTGAAAAGGTCACCGTTAAGGTAATTGGGTAACGGTGACAAAGGTCACCGTTAGCGCAAAATTGGTAGCGGTAACCTGACTAACGGTAACTTGGTTACCGATAGCAAACAATTTTAAATTAAAAAGTAAATTATTTAACAAATTAATTAATAAAAACTGAAAATTTTATATTAAATGAACAGATTAAAATTAATTATAATAATTGATACTTGGTTATATTAAAAATAAAGAAAAAAATAAATTTATTATTTTAAAGACTAAAATTACACAAATTTTTAAAGAAATGTATAATTAAAAAATTTAATTATAAAAATACAAAAAGTTCATTTATTTATTAAAAAGTGTTAAAATAATTAAATAAATTTTATAAAAATTAATAAAAAGATGTGGAAAACTCAGTAAAAATAAGGCCACATCAAATTCTCCCACACTTGAACATTGTTTGTCCTCAAACAATCTCATGTTTTATCATCACTGAAAATCGATTATGAATTTTATAAATCAGCTCAAATTTTTAAATGTCCAGAACAGTTTCAAAATAGGACTCAAAAAGTGTGCTTAGGATTTTGAAAAGACAACCTCCAATAATGTCGTGCCCAAAACAATTACTCAAATGGAATTCAAGTAAACTATGAATCATCCATAAATAAAGGTGTCCTGCTTCATATATGACTATGCCTAGTGACTCAGTTCAATTCAGGCTCAAGTTCTAAATTCAAGAGTGATAAAACGTAAAATGAAAGTGGAATCAAAACTGTAACAAAAGTAACTTTGTACATTGACTAATCACCTTGGTTCCAAAATAAAACATAGATAGTTTTTTTGAAATAAATTTATTGATACAACCCAAATGACTCCCATATAAACCAGTTGTCCCCTTCTTCATCTGGAGTTCATCATTCCACTCACCTTAATGAATTTATTTTGGACCTTAGACACTTTATTTATTTTTCCCAAGACATGTACATTGTGCTAAGCACTGTTCAATTAACTTATTAAAGATTTACAGAGGGATTAAAGTAAACAGAAATGCACCCAGCATCTAAGGTCTCAGAGATTCACCGTGGCATCCCAGATGCCCAGTATTACTCCAGTTACAAAGGATTTATAAAAAACATTTACATTGGATAAATAAAGTGATATTTTTATAAAATAAATGAATGAAAAGGCTCCTCGGATAAATGTCAAACTTCCAGTTTCTAAAATTATGATCTTAAATCCACTAAAAGGTTTCCCATATCACTCTCAAAATAAGTTCCTAAACAAAAATTGATTAAATCACTAAATAGTTCCACTCAAAAATCATCCACCAACACTCATTTCAGACTCAAATCAAGACTCAACTTCCAATCAAGAAACATCCTAGGGAAAGACTCATTTGAGTACCGTATAAATCCTAAAATTTTGAAAGCATTTTTCTAAAACATTGACCATTTTTTGACAAAAAGATTAAAAGAAGTGGGAATTGATGAGCTTTAAAATAAAACACAGTTTATCATAGTCAAGAATTGACCCCCTCCCCCACACTTAAAACCCAACTTTTTCCCCAAAGTTGACTTCTAAAGTGGAGAAGAACAATTAATAAATAAAGGTTCAAAACAGATTTTCAATTAAGTAGATATATGACATGTATAAAGGTCTAGTTATAGTTCAACAAAAAATTGTTTTCCACAATAATTAAATAACAGCATGTTCACAGGTAACAAGTACATGTATTATTAACTAAGTCTAGTGACACAAATTTTCAATGCAATTCAAACAGTTGCATGTAACTACAAGGGTGTTGCAAGTTACAGATTGGGTTCAAATGAGTTTTTAATAAAGAAGAATGATGCATGCTACAACACCTAACAGAACAAACATGTTCAATGAACAAATTGACAGCCTACGTGTACCCCCCCCCCCCAATACTTAAGTTCATGTAGTGGTATGATTTTATCAGAGTTTCAGTTTCTAACAATAAGGTACATGTAGAATTTTTTTCTCCCTCTAATATAGTGACAAGAAGCAGAATTTTTAAGAACAACAACTTACAGAGTAGAATTTTTTTTAAAGTAAAAGGAGAATAAAAAATAAATGTAGAATTTGAAGTACTTCCTTGAATTAATGTGTTTTCATTAATCCTTCAGCAAATAAATTCCACCCCTTATTTGACAGCAGCAACATTCCTAGAAACACAGAGAATATAAAATAGGAACAAATATTCAGCAAAAACATAGCATATATAAACATACAAAGCAGCACTTTATGCAAAGTAAAATAAGAACAGAATAAAAGTAAACACAAAGAAAGAGAATGGGTTGACTCCCATGAAGCACTAAATTTAAATTCTTTAGTTAGAATTTATTTAATTACAAATTTTTTATATTTATTAAAAAGACAAAGACCATGGGTTGGCTCCCATGAAGCGCTAGGTATAAAGTCCCCAGCACGACTTTATTCAAGAGCTATTTTCAAGAAAAGTGAAGGCAGCCAAGCCCTTTGTTTTTCCCTCAAAATGAAGTTTCAATCTTTTCCCATTGACCAACATGGGTTTATTCTCTTCACCAACAATTTCCACAGCTCCATTCTGCAGCACTCTCACAATAGTAAACGGTCCAGACCACTTGGACATCAGCTTCCCAGGAAAAAGTTTAAGTCTAGAATTAAAGAGAAGGATATTCTGTCCAGGTTTGAATTCTTTAGTTTGAATGAAAGAATCGTGAAAGATCTTAGTCCCCTCTTTATAAATTATTAAGTTATCATTACTCTCTCTTATAATCTCATCTAGTTCACTTAGCTCAAGAAATCTCCTCTCACCAGTACTCTTAAAGTCAAAGTTCAGAGCCTTAACTGCCCAATATGACTTATGTTGCAACTCCACAGGTAAATGAAAGCATTTCCAAAACAACAGCCTGTATGTTGACATTCCTATTGGGGTCTTGAAAGTAGTTCAGTATTCCCATAAAGCTTCATCTAGTTTGAGTGACCAGTCTTTTCTAGAATTTGAAACAGCTTTTTAAAGTATTTGCTTCAATTCTCTATTAGAAATTTCCACCTGTCCACTGGAATGTGGATGATAAGGAGTACCAGTATTGTGAACACAGCCATATTTCTCCATTAAATATCTAAACTTGAAATTCTTAAAATGTGTTCTGTTATCAGTAATAAAAGCTCTTGGGACTCCAAATCTTGTAAAGATATTCTTCTTGACAAATTTAATCACACTATTTGCTTGATTGTTGGGCAGATCTACTGCCTCAACCCACTTACAAACATAATCCACAGCAACAAGAATATACTCATTCCCATGAGATGATGGAAATGGACCCATGAAATATAAACCCCAAACATTAAATATATCTACCTCCAAAATACCTTTCTGGGGTAACTCCTGTTTCCTACCCACATTTCCCAGCCTCTGACACCTATCGCACCCAACCACAAAGCTCCTAGAATCCTTAAAGAGGGTAGGCCAATAGAAACCAGACTGCAGGACTTTTTGAGTAGTCCTCTCACCCCCATGGTGACCTCCCCAAGGTAAAGAATGACAACTGTCAAGAACAGACAACATCTCTTCCTCAGGTACACATCTCCTAATAATACCATCAGCACACCTCCTAAACATCAAGGTATCATCCCACAGGTAATATTTAAGTTCATAAATGAATTTCTTCCTTTGATTATTAGACATATTTTTTGGAATGACACCTACTGCCAGGAAGTTGGAAAAATCTGCAAACCAAGTAGATTGCCTGACTGAGACAGTGAGCAGTTTTTCATCAGGATAGGAAGAATTGATCTCCCTAGGATTTTCAGACTCAGTTTGGGTAACATGAAGCCTAGATAAGTGATCAGCAACTAATTTCTCAGCTCCCTTCTTATCCCTAATCTCTATGTCAAACTCTTGTAACAATAAGATCCATCTAATCATCCTGGGTTTTGTTTCCTTTTTAGACAACAAGTATTTTAAGGCAGAATGATCAGTGAAAATAATGACTTCTGAGCCTAACAAGTACTGTCTGAACTTTTCAAGAGTGAAAACAACAGCTAACAACTCTTTTTCAGTGGTGGTATAATTCTTTTGGGCATTATATTGCAGTATACTAGCATAGTATACCACATGAAACCTCTTATCTCTCCTCTGTCCAAGGACAGCACCTACAGCCATGTCACTAGCATCACACATGAGCTCAAAAGGTAATTTCTAATTAGGTGAAGTAATGATAGGTGATGTAGTGAGTTTCTCCTTAACAAGATTAAATGATTTCAAGCAATTTTCATCAAAAATGATAGGTTCATCCTTGACCAGCAAAGAACACAAGGGCTTAGTTATTTTAGAAAAATCCTTTATGAACCTCCGGTAAAAAATGGCATGCCTTAGAAAACATCTAACACCTTTTACATTAATAGGAGGTGAATGTTTTTGAATTACATCTATCTTAGAAGTATCAAATTTAAAACCTCTCTTTGACACTTTATGACAAAGCACAATACCTTCAGTAACCATGAACTGACATTTCTCCCAATTAAGAACAAGGTTGGTTTCAATGCATCTCTCGAAGACTAACTCAAGATTTCCTAACCAAGTATCAAATGTACTCCCTACTATAGAAAAGTCATCCATGAAAACTTCAATGATTCTCTTAATCATATCGGAAAAATAGCCAACATACACCTTTGAAAGGTGGCTGGATCTCCACACAACCCAATGGGAATCCACCGGTAGGCAAATGTTTCAATGGGGCATGTCAAAGTGGTCTTTTCCTGATCCTCTGGATCAACAGGAATCCGAATGTAACCAGAATACCCATCAAGAAAACAGAAAAATTCATTTCCAGCTAGCCTCTCAAGATTTTGATCAAGGAAGGGCCTAGGAAAATGGTCCTTCCTAGTGGATGCATTAAGCTTCTTATAATCAATAAAAACTCTCCATTTTGTGGCTTTCCTGACTTGGACTTCTTCATTCTTTTCATTTTTAACTACAGTAAAACCTCCCTTCTTGGGGACAACCTGGACAGGGCTGACCCAAGCACTTTCAGAGATGGGATATATCATACCAGTGTCATATAACTTGATTATTTACTCTCTCACAACTTCTTTCATATTAGGATTTAATCTTCTTGGATATTCTACCCTAGTCTTATGGTCATGCTCCATAGGAATCTTGTGCATACAGAATGATGGACTAATACCCTTGATATCAGCTATCGTCCAGACTATGGAATATTTAAACTTCTCAAAACTCCCAACCATTTTTCTTCTTTGTTTGCATTTAGTTCAGCATAGATTATTACAGGAAAAGTAGAGTTCTCACCTAAAAATGAATATTTAATATGGGCAGGGATGAGATTCAGCTCATGATAAGGTGGTTCTACACTTGAAGGAAGACTCTTAGGCCTGGGAGGTCTAGGATATTGAACATATTTCTTGTAAGGAGTATTAAAAGAAGAAATATTTTCAATTATAAGTTCAGATTCAGAGATAACAGTCCTACTGTCCAAGGTGGGCAGTATGCTGTCCAGACATTCCATATCAGATTTCAGCAGGTTTATCAAAGAAGAATCATCAGGTTGTCTAATAAGTTCTCCCTTAGTATCATCAAAGTGCTCTGCAAGGTCAGTGTTAACAGAAATACCCTCAATTTCACTCTGAAAACTCCTAAGTTCAGAAACAGGGGACTCTCCTACAGTAGAAACTGGAAAGTTGTCCAGTTCTGGAAGATTTTCTTGTTTGGTTGTCACAGCAGAATTTTCAGCTTCTAGAACTTATTCACAAATATTTTCATCTTTACTAATGTTTTCTTCAGCAAAGGATTGTTTTTCAGATTTTTCAATGAGTTCAAGTTGATTTTTATAAGAACATTCAGCTTCAAGAGACTCAATTTTTGAACAGTTTTTAGAATAAGTTGGTTCCTTAATATTTTTAAACACATTAAACTCTTATTCTTGTTCACCAATTTTGAAGATCAGTTGACCCTTAGACACATCTATGAAAGCTCCACCTATGGCCAAGAAGGGCCTACCCAAGATGATAGGTACCTCTTGATCACACTCTATATCCAGAACAAGAATGTCAGCAGGTAAGAACAATTTCCCAACTCCAACTAGTAAGTCATCTACTCGACCCACAAGGTGAGTGAAAGATCTATCACTTAACTGTAGTATGACCGTGGTGGGTTAAAGGTGACCTAGCCTCAATTGCCGAAACAGTGAGTATGGGATCAAGTTAATGCTAGCACCAAGATCACACAGACAGTTAAGCTGACTTGAATTACCTAGAGTATAGGGGATGACAAAGCTACCTGGGTCTTTCAATTTTGGTGGGATTTTCTTTTGCAGAACAGCATTACACTCTTTAGTGAGGCTGTAAGTAGCAAATTCTTCAAGGGTATTTTTGTTTGAAACAATTTTCTTTAAAGATTTTAGGTAATATGGGATTTGAATTAAGGCTTGGATAAAAGGGATGTTCACTTGTAGCTTAGACATGAGACCAAGGAACTGAAGAAGTTCAGTCCTGGTAATACATTGTGGTTTCAGTTTTTTAGGGAAAGGGATGGGTGGGAAAAAATTCTTCAGAACAGTAGGCATGTCCCTCACCTCTTCCACAACTTTTTCTTTTCCTTTATTATTTTGATTTTTAGAAGCAGTTTCAGTTTGAGATCTGGTTGATAGGTTCAGATTCTCATCATTTTCATCATTTTTTTATGAATTTCCAGATTGTGAACAGAGTAGATTTTCATTTCCAGATTCAAATAGTTTCTCATTTTGGGCATTTTTTACAGTTTTTTAGTAATAGTTTGAGTATTAATACCACTCCAAGTAACAACAGCCATGATATTCTCCCTAGGATTAAGTTTAGTGGTACTTGGAAGTCTACCTTTATCCCTAGATGTCAGATCTCTAGCTAATTGGCCTAGTTGTGTTTCCATGTTCTGCATTCTCACATCATTTTGCATCTTATCTGACTCATATTGACTTTTCTGTTTATTAAGTTGAGTCATGTACCTTTCCTCTTGTGAATTTATTTAATTCATGATCGGATCTAATTTAGAAGGCATTTGATTATCATTACTTCCTTGAAAATTTGAAGTCTCACCACTTTGTTGATTTTGAAAGTTTGGTCTTGGTTGGTTAGAGTAGTTAGGGGCAGTCGATTGTTTAATAACTCCTTGATATTTCCATGACAGATCTGGATGGTTCCTATAGCCTTGATTGTAGTTATTTGAAAATGGATAATCTTTTTGAGGCATCCTAGGACCATAATTGACAATGTTTGAGGTTTCAGATTATTGGGAAGTTAGATCAACATTATGACAAAAACATTCAGAGTGCCCAAACATACAACATTGAGTACATTGTAGCCTATGTGATTGATACTGATTCTGGTTTTCAACATGGTTAACAGTTTGTTTTAAATTTTGGTTCATTAATGTTTGAAGTTGGTTGGTGATTTTAGCAAGATGGGCTAGAGTATCAGCTCCTGAACCAGTATTAACGTTCCTATTGACTCTCTTCCTTCTTGAATTCTTATGTTGTGAATTAAGGGCCAGATTATTGAAAAAAATTCTAAACTCCTCATCAGTCTTATCATTGTAATTACCCCCAGTAGCTTGATCCACTATGTTCTGACCAGAGGAGGAAATCCCTTTATAGAAGGTGTCCATAAGAATATGTGATGGGAGTTGATGATGAGGACGCTACCCAAGAAAATCCCTGAATCAATCCCATGCTTTGAGAAAAGCTTCTCCATACACTTGATAAAAACTAGTGATTTTAGTTCTAAGTTCTCTTTTTAATCTTTAGGGATAAAATTTCATAATAAAAGAGTTGTAAACTTGATCCCAATTCTCAAAAATGTTCTCATCTAAGCTCAAAATCCAATTTCTCGCATTCCATTTAAGTAAAAAGGGAAAAACTCTCATCCTTAGTTCATTTTCAGTGAGTCCTAAAAGTGGTAGTTGCTGCACAGTGTTGTAGAAGTCTCTAATGAAGGCCAAAGAGTCCTCATTAGAGAGCCCATTGAATGTAGGCATCATAGAAATATGTGATTGTTTCAATTCATAGTTTCTGGCTCTAGGACTTAATCTAATGGATTATGGGTTTCTTGAAACTTGAGGGAGTTGGAACTCCCTCATCCTAGATAGTTCATGTTCATCTAAGATTTCTGGATGGTTATTTTGGAAGTTATTATTAGGAACTCTATTATCTTGATTTTCCATTTCAGTTTTGTTCTTTCTTCTTAGAGTAGCTAAGTGTTTATCTAATTTAGGGTTTACGGGCTCTAATCTAACAACAGATGTTCTTGTGCTCATAAAAACAGTGGTAGACAGTTTCTAATAGTAACAACTCAGAAAGAAAAGTAACAGTTTTTTTATAGTTTTAAAAATTTTCAATTTTTTTAAAAATATTTTTATATATTTTTTCTTAATTTTTTTTTTTTGAGTAATGGCTCGTGTCCTCCCCGGAAATGGCACCAAAAACATTACCTAAACTTTCGTTGAATTCGATCAAAGTTTAAAATTTATATTCCTACTAACTACTGTATATGTGGTAAGCAGGGTCGAACCCACAAGGAAGGTAAATTTGGCCACTACTAAACTAAAAACTTGGAAAACTCCACAGCTGTCAGTAGCGGAGTGGTTTTTCTAATTTTCACTTTTTATATCTTTATATATTTTAATTTTTTTTATGATTTTATGTACTATAAATTGAAACTACACATCTATTGAAAACTGGTTCTACCTATACTAAAACAGAGTATAAGTGAAGAAAGATGCATGAAGAAAATAAGATGCTGATAAAAGACACAAGAGATGAGCGCTCAAGGAATTCTCTAGTCTACTGGTTTAAATCATTTTTTATATTCATGTAAATGTACTACTTCGTACCACTGAATAAAGGTGAATTAGCTCCCTTGCCAGAAGTTAAGTCGCAGAAATTGTACACTGTGATTTCGCCACTCAAAATAAGTACAGCTTCATAAAAATGATTTTAAAAGTCGACAGAACACACTCACCGTGGGTACTAAAGTTTTCAATTTGAGTTTAATTTTTTTTAGAAAAAGGATCTACCATCAAACTCGCCGAAGGATTGTAGGTGCATGTAATTCAGTCTTGTGGTGCAAAACAGATGTATGTATTTAGAGTTGATCTCGCCGATCAATTCTAAACACATAAAAATGATAAGTGAAAAGGATGAAAAAGATACCAGTAGTGCTAGAACTCTCCCTGAACTAGAAGACTTATCTAACTATACTATTCACTATAACTATAGTAATAAGAAACATTACAGAAACAGAGTACAAAAGTTTAAAACGTGAGGGAGAAGGAACTCACTAAGAATGCTCTGCTCTTGAGTTCCTGGACTGCACTGCTATGCATCGTCCCTCCAGGAAGTGAATCTCCCCCCAGTCAATCGTGAATCCCCCCAAAGAACGCTGCTTTCTCTGCTTAAGTAACTTCTGTCATCCGCTGCATTTCACTGCCACATCTTCCACCGACTTCATGTTTTTTTCATAAGCGCAACGCACACATGTGTTTAACCCGTGACAGGCACGTCACGCGAGTTTTTCCCTTGTAACTGACTCCGGATGAGTTAGTGGGATGAACCTGGGCGTGTTTAACTCCCTTGAATGAACCTTCCATGTAAAATAGAATAAATAAATGGGAGCGCAAAGGACGAAAGTTAGTTAATTATTAAGTTAAGAGTTATTTTTACAAGGTTAATAGAAATTGATTTTATATTTTATAAAATTATTCACTTAATAATACTAAGGTGATACATATATTTATTAAAAAGTTATTAATTTAATTAGGTTTATAGATATCATTACTAAGTTATTAATTTTATCCACTTTGAACTATGTTAAAGAAACACAAATAAATAAATAATTAAGATAATATATTAGATTGTATTAATAATTTAATTATTACTATAAAAGAAATTAAATTGTTAGGTTAATTAATTAAATAGTTTTTTTTATTTTAGTAATTAAAATTATTACTTAATTTTTAAATATATTTAAATTAATAAGTATATTTTATAGTTTATTTATAATTATTATTAATTAGATTAAACAATCAATAGTAAATTAATTTATTATTGAAATTTATTATTAGGTATGTTTTGTATTTTAAATTAATAATTCATCTCTTTATTAAAATTTTGTTTGTTTTAGTTCATGACTTTAACACATTAAATTATAATAATTTAAATTATTATAGCTTACCTTTACTTTCTACTTTAACTTTTTTATTTTACTTTACTTTTTCTTTTGACCTAACTTTTATTATTATATGTTTTTTTGTTTATTATTATTATTTATTATTATTATTTAATACTTTCTCATCCTCCCCCAAATTCGGCGCATGGGAGGGGGAGGACTTCTTCCTCCTTCGAACAGGGCTACGACGACTTCGGCTCTTCCCAGCGGCGGATCAGTGGTTCGAATGCGGTGCAACTGTGGGTACTTCGGCTTCCACGGTGTCACGGAAGGCCTGGACCTCTCCCTTCTCTGCCCCACCTTATGCGGTGACAACAGTGTGGCGGCGGCTCATCCCTAGCATGGAAAACATCGGCCTCCTCTACCCTTCATTGCATCTCTCCTCTACCAAGTGTCGTCTTGGGTTTCTTCTGCAAACGACGGACTGGGGACCTCTTTGGTTCATATCTGTAATTTTCAGCACCTCCAATAATGAAACAAGTCCTATAGGTGCGGTGCGACTCGGAATCAAAGGCCTCCTTCAATGGGTTTCCTCTAGTGGTGCAGCGAACCAGAGATTATCTTCTTCCTGGCAAGGGGTGAGGCTGAATTCCTGGAAATAAAATCCCTCATGGTTTCAATTATGAATTAAAATTAATTTTTCCAGTTTGAATCTAGTTTTGTTTTTTATTAAGAGTCTGAATTAGGTTTGGCCGAAATGATGAGTAATGATTGTTTTGGATTTAATTATGAGGTAGAGGTGATTTTTATTGAGGCACAGTGAAGGAATGGCGAATGGCTTGTGAGAAACAAGGAAAATGATGGTTGATGGGTAGCACGAAGGGGAAGCAAGGGTGAGTTGGAGAGGTGAAAGGGTGATGTAGAGATAGAGGCTGGTGAAATGGAGAGGATGAAGTAGGAGGGGTTACAGTGAGGTAGGAAAAAGGGTAGCAGTGAGGGTTTTGGAGAGCTGATGGTGAGGTAGGAAAAAGGTAACAGTGAGGGTTGACATTTGGGTAAGAGGTCACCGTTACTGCATAACGGTGAGGAAAATAAAATAAAAAGAAAAACTAATGTTGAGGTTGAGGGTTACCGGTTGGGATGCGGTGAGGTAGAGAAGTGGGTAGCGGTGAGGGTTGCCTACCGGTAGGTGCAAAGCTGAAGGGTACCGGTAGGCAAGGACTGAAACGGTGAGGAATGGTCATCGTTGCACGACATTAAAGAAAATTATATGAATTAATCCAAAAAATCAAAACAATAATTAAAAAAATAAAAAACATATAAATAAAACTAATACTAATAAATTTAATAAAAAAACACAAAAATAAATGAATGAAATAAAAATAAAAGAATGAAATAAAACAAAATAATTAAGAGTTAATTAATTTAAAACGTAAAACAGAAAAACATTTAATTAATTTAAAACTACAAAAGAAAATAAAAATGTTTATAATGACAAAGTTAATTAAATTAAATAACATAATAAAAACAGAATGTTAATAACACGTTATTATAATGAACTTAAAATTTATAAATACAATAACCAGAATAATTATTTTAATAAAGATAATTTATTTTAGATATTAATAATTGCAAACTGAGAACTAAATTAATAACTAAAATATATTAATGCATATAAGATTAATTATTTAATAAAATAATAAACATAACTATTTATTTATATGTTAGGAAAATTAATATTATTATTTGGAACCATCTTTAGCCAAGGGTCACCGTTATATGCAGTTACCATTAGAGCAGTGGAACGGTGACAATGGTCACTGGTATAACTAAAGTTCATCATTAAGGAAAAATGTGTAACAGTGACAAAGGTCACCGTTATAATATAGTGGTAACCTAAAAAAGGTCACTGTTAGCATCAAAGGTCATCGATAGAATTATATCAGTGAGGTGCAAAGGTCACCGTTAAGGTAATTGGTTATTAGTGACAAAGGTCACCATTAGCGCAAAATTGGTAGCGGTAACCTGACTAACGGTAACATGGTTACCGATAGCGAAAAAATTCTAATTAAAAAGTAAATTATTTAACAAATTAATTAATTAATAAAAAATGAAAAATTTATATTAAATGAACATATTAAAATTAATTATAATAATTGATACTTAGATATATTTAAAATAAAGAAAAAATAAATTTATTATTTTAAAGACTAAAATTACACAAATTATTAAAAAAATGTCTAATTAACAAATTTAATTATAAAAATAAAAAAAGTGCATTTATTTATTAAAAAGTATTAAAATAATTAAATAATTAGTATAAAAATTAATAAAACGATGTGGAAAACTGAGTAAAAATAAGGCCACATCAGGCCTCCGCAAAAGGTGCCGCGTGACCGAAGATACATCTCTTTCCCCACTCTATAAAACGAGACTGAGGGGGAAAGGAGAAGGTGATTTCGGAGATTTGGATTCAGATGATTTGAAGGAGGAGGAAGAGAAGAGAAATCAGACTCGGGTGGAAGGATTTCAAAGGCTTAGGATTTCTGAAACAGCGAAGTTCCAGTTCGCGGACCAGAGTAGGTATAAACCTGGAACGAACTAATAAGGAACCGAAAAATTCATAATAATTTGGTGAACCATGAACTCCAAATAACATAAAAAGAGAAGACCACGAACCATAGCACCTTCGCGGATGAACTCCCCATGGACCAGGGTGTTGATGTCTCTTTTCTGATCTTTCGCACCACGTAGCACTCTCCTACGCTGGTGAAGCCTCAACCAAAAAACCCCTGATCGGTGCCACCTATGGCCGCCGCTGCTCGTGAGGACCCCTCCACGTACCCCCTGGTACGCGGGCCGAAATCGAAGCTGCAAACCACCCTGGTTCACGGGATGCCCCTCAGTCCGCGGACCACCGTGGTTCACATGCGGTATCTCTGTCCGTGGACCACCCTGGTTTGCACCTCTCAGTCCGCAGACCACCCT
The DNA here is from genome assembly GCA_963277665.1 of Viscum album. Taxonomy (NCBI): domain Eukaryota; kingdom Viridiplantae; phylum Streptophyta; class Magnoliopsida; order Santalales; family Viscaceae; genus Viscum; species Viscum album. The sequence continues at coordinate 1,321,584,868 of OY728157.1, forward strand.
GGTTCGCGGATGTCCTCTCAGTCTGTGGACCACCCTTGTCCGTGGATGGCCCCTCCAGCCGCGTAGCACTTCCCTACGCGAAGGGCACCCAAACCTCCGGAGTTCCTATTCCCCGAGCCAGATCGAAACCCTCCAATCCGGCCCGATCCTCCGTGACTCCCTCATCGATCTATTCATCGGCCCCGAGCCGAGGCCTCCACCAGAGCCACTAGACTCGTGTGGTGTAACCCTAAGGTGCATTAGCGCGCAGTTTCTAGTTCACATACCGATGATAAATATAGGCGAAGGGGTTTCCCCGACCCTTGAGCAGATTTCTGAAGCATTCCTGGGTTCACATTCTCACGGTAATGTGAACTCTGAGCTTGGGAGTCCCTTTTCTTCCCCTCTACTTTCTAAGGGGTCCTCGAGATAGTAAAATACCCATCAGAAGGCGGCCCTCATGTACTGCAGGAGGGGTGACAAGCACAAGAGCACCCCCTTTCCCTCTCCCGCTACGCTTTATCACTATGGGCCCCCTCAAAGTATATGCCCCAATCTATTGCCATGGGAGTCCTCAGAGTGTAAGCCCCAATCCACACTATGGGCCGCCCTCATGCGTAAGCTCCACTCCACTTCTCACGGATGCACCTCTCACGACGTGATCATCTGGTCCCTACTACATCTTGTTTCTCACACCGAGCATGAATCACGTGGGCTTAGAGTGAGCATCAACCATGACATACTCTTATGGGCCTCCTCAGAGTGTAAGCCCAAATCCGTCACCCTGGGCCTCCTCAAAGTGTTAGCCCCAATCCTTCACAATGGGCCTCCTCAGAGTGTAAGCCCCAATCCATTATCCAAACTACGTGGACTTTGATCCATGTATCCTAGGCGGGGTACATAAGAAGCGTACCTGAGGTTCAATCCCCACAACGGGCCATTCCGACCCCATTTCACGTTAGTTTACCAACATCTTAGCCCTCCTTAGAGTGTCAGCCCCAATCCACATATTGGGCAACCTCAGAGCCTAAGCCCCAAGCCAATGCGAACTATGTGGACTTTGATCCCTACCTCCTAGGAAGGGTACGTAGGAAGCCTCCATGAGGTTCAAGCCCGACCACCATCAGACCTTCGGGTCCATCTTCACGTTGGTTCTCCGACGCTCCCCTTTCGAACTACATGGAATTTGATCCCTGTCCCCTAGGCAGGGTACGTAGGAAGCCTCTTTGTGGTTCAATCCCAATAACCGGTCGATCCGACTATCTTCACATCGGTTCACTAAGATGCTCCTAGCACCATCTCTATGAGTCCAGACTCCTCGGGGTCATTAATCCAATGAGGGATGGTAAAACTCGGGCCTAAATGATTCCGAATCCTTTGCGTCCAGTTGACCATTGCCCACCATGGTTGAATCCGTTGATACTATGTTTGGGTATAAACCAAATATTTGTGAACATATGAATACGTCTCAAATCTATAAGAGAGTCTTGGAATAGGAAATAATTTTTCCCAAAAGGGTGCAATGAGCCTGAATTCCCATCCTCTCGACCAATGTGAGTTCTTAAACATCGCTGGTCAGACCATCCAGCGAATGCCTACCTTTAAAAAGCAGTTCCATCAATCATCGGATATGGAGCCATTGGGTGTTTTTGAGGCGGAAAACCCGCGAAACAAAAATGGTGAATCTAACATGAATCTTTAACCAAGAATGACAGATTTAACTTAATCCCACCCAATGCCCCATTTTACACACAAGGAGGGCCAAGCAAGGTCATTAATTACGAATGGCATCATGAGATGCTGCTTTGACGGGTTTGTTGCTTGTACATTCTAAAATGCTTGACAGGTACTACCTTAAGAACTCCCTTCGATCCAATGGCATCCCAAAGGAACTCACAAGCGTGCACTTCTAACAACGCAATGACCAGACGTCCTAACCTATAAAGGACCTTGTCACCCACCCAACGTCTTCAACGTTGGGCCTTGGATGCGCTGATCTGAGAGTACCATGTGAACGGTACTCTCCCAACGGTGGAGGTAGCCATGCACGCCCTCCAATCCACCAGAACTCGCCGGTCGCCTGCCCAACAGCGGCCACAAAGGTAGATCAAGACAGCCCCTGTTGCTGCCTCCAACCATTTCGGGAGTCTATCCCCGGAACGGGACAATTCGTACCTCCCTTATGTTAGGGAGGTGGATGAGGTCGACATTGAGGACTTCAACCCCACCGAATGGGGGTTATGCTCCAAGGCCCCCACTGGCAGACGTCAATGCGGTCACGCCGCAACCCGACATCCTCACACCGAGGATGATGTCTCCCCGAGGATTCAGGCCCACGCTCCCCGAGCTCCAGCCCCTCGGACCGCCCGACGAAGGCGGCAAACATACAATCAGGGACCGGTCATCACCCTGGTCCCTGAAGAGGAGCTCCGCTGCCCATCCACGGAGACATACCATGAACAGGCGCCTATACATGTTCTCTCATCCTGAGCCTGCCATCCGGATATGGCAGCATCGTACAAGCCGGTGTTCACCCCCGCTGAGCTCCATCAAGCCCATCGCTCATGCAGGACGTCACTTACTAGGCATGCACCTCTCCCTACCCAGGGTCGTGAAGCCCACCAACCTAACATGGTGGCGACCCGGAACCTACAGGACTAGCTCTTAATAGTTTCTTCTAATGCCTACCATCCTGATATGGTGGCGATCAACAAAGCCTGGCACCCAGATGTGGAAGCACATAATAGGCGGGAACGTCTCCCCGCTAACAAAGGCCACCGACTCGATACTGTGAGAAACCAATATATGTAGGGCCAGCTCCTCGCAGATGCAAGTAAAGTCCGCCATCCCGATGTGGCGGCAAACAGAGAGATAAACTGGCATATCCCGATATAGGGGAATATTCTTTCACCTCCCCCGACACAGGATAATTTTCAGTACCCACTGACCACCGGAGGACCGGAGCAGGATATTCCTACTCTGATACCAGAATGGGCCTTCATACATGTTCCATCCAAAGATGTCTCTCTACATATCCTGGAAATGATGGAGAAGCAGGTATCGATCCTAGATCATATCTTGCAGACTTACCAGAATGTAATTGCATCAGCGGCAATAGCAAGGACTCGGGCCCTTGAGCACATCTCCCCAATTGAGGTGACTCATATAAGAGATGAGATAGAAACCTCATAGTAGATATGTATCCCTGCTCCTTCCCAGGAGGTTTGTTGGCCATATTCCTCGACCCAAGGGCAACTAGATCGAGCAGCTTCACTCATTCCAACTGGGGGACACCCGTCCATCACGGTGGATGCTCCAGAGCAGGCATATATCCCTGATAAAATTCAAGATGTTCTTTGGCGTATCCCGACAATGTCACGGGACCCAATTAGATAGGGACCCAAAGGAGGTGAAGGTCGTTGTCAACAGTAGATGGTCCCCGCTGCCCGCAAAAGAGCGCCCCGAACGCGCTGAAGGCAGCCAGAAAATAAAGAGGGAGTTCATGACTCCACTCTGCTGGAAGCTGGGGTACCCAACGCTGCTAAGCATACATCAAAGGCTCAGAACCCTACCCACACATTACCATATTATGGGAGTGTAAGTATAAGTTGTGAAGGTACTCCCCGCAATGTCGCTACCAGCAGCTCTGAAGGTCCTCCCCATAGCACCCATGGGGGCCTCCCCTGCTGGCATATAACGATCGATCACGAGAGCTCCTCTTTTGATGTGAGTCACAAAAACCCTCCATGTGACCAAATGATCAAGCAACAAGATAGTCCTCCACTTGCTGCGGTCCACCCTGAAGGTCCTCCCCGGGGTATACACTGCAATCACTCTCCATGCAGTGGGACCACAGATTATGACAGTAGTCCTCGCTATCATAGTCGCAACTGCGGAGGCACTCCCCGCAGTGACATCTCATCAAGACAAAAAAGTCCTCCCCTTATCGTAGCATGCCCTGAAGTTCCTACCAAGGGGTTACGCTACAACAGAAGTCCACACAGTCAGGCATCAGATCACGGTGGTAGTCCTCACCACCCTGATAATGAAGGTCGTCCCCATAGAGACGTCAAGAAACGAGAAGGACCTCCACTCGTTTCGGAACATTCTGGAGGCCCTCCCCCGGACGTATCCCACAGATATTCTTCGTGCGGCAATAGTAATGGTAGTCCTTGCCATTGCCACAGCTGTGATGGTAGTCCTCGCCACCACAGCCTCCATTGCGAAGGTCCTCCCCGCATTAGCCCCAAGCAACAAGAAGGTCCTCCCCTTATCGCGATGTGTCCTGAACGTCCTCCCCATGATGCATGTCGAACGTCAATCCATGATGGTCATCCTCACCATGATGGTAGTTGTTGCGAAGGGCCTCCCCGTAACGACGCTACACAGCCAGAAGGTCCTCCCCTTGCTACAACACACCTTGGAGGTCCTCCCCAGGGTCTGCACTGCTAAAGTCCTCTATGCGGTGAAGCATCAAGCAGTAATGGTATTCCTCGCCATTACGGCCGCCATTGTGGAGGTCCTCCCTGTGATGACATATTATATCGACAGGAAGGTCCTCCTCCTGCCGAATCAAGCACCAAAAGGGATTCGTATGCTGAGGAACTCTGCAGGATGGGATCAAGCATGTCAGATTCCCAGTTAGTCGCTAAAGACATCCTTCTGCAATGAGGAGATGGTCCAGGGCCGCGATCATCCTCTGAACCACCTCGGAATCTCCCACATAATGATTCAGCACCTACCGATCCCACTACCTTTGACTGCAATGACAACGAGCATCTCAGTTGGGATAACTAGGTAGAGGAGTCACTAGTGGAGGAGTATGATGATATGTTGCACTTGAGGAAATGACTGGCCATGGATGATATACTAGTTATGCTTTGTCCTACGACCATCTCTCAGTTCGACATACCAAGAGAATTTTCGGAAGAATGTGTGCACGACATCCGCCAAAATATATGGACAACCCTCCACCATCTGAAATCAAGCTTCCGACCCTATGAAGGGTATGTAGACCATGTCTAGACGATAGGAGACCTACTGCATCACATCGACCTGGAAGCTCTTCCATCAGCACAGAAACAGCGACCCGAGAGGCGTAAAGGAAACATGGAGATAGCCTGCCTCCATACGTAGCACCAACTGCACCGCCTCATCGGTGATGATCCAATGGGAGTCCATATCAGGGGATAGGGTGAACACAGATCTATTCATTTCACTCCTCTCCCCACCCAGAAGAACCCGTTTGGCATGGTGTCTTTCAATGTCATCACGTCAAGATGGAAATCGAGTGGTCCCCCTGTTCAGGAAAGGCAACACACCCAACAGAGTCAGGCCTTGAGTAAGTCCCAAAAGCGTCAGGCCCAACAGGAACAAGACATTCAAGAACTCCTGAATCAGGCCACTGAGATCATACAATAGGCCTCTCGCCTAAGAGTGTCCAATCAGTAATCATTGCCTGCCTCCCTAGAAGGAATTGATACACATGTGAATTCGTCACCAAATCCGGTTCAACACCGAATGGGGGCACGCGAGGTCAGGAAGGTAGCGATAGAAGCAGCCACTGCCGCAATCCAGGTTCAACCCCACCCTGCAGGGCTGGGGGAATTTTTAACAAAAAATGCCCCCGTAAGACCAATAATACCGGCAAGATACTTGATGTCCAAGGAACGGATCCAACCCCAACCCTTAGGGTTGGGGGAATTATTACCCCCTCAACAACAACTTCCCCCACGAGAATCAGTATTCTCTCATCTAGGGAGGATATTCAGAAGAGGAGGTTCCCATCCTATCCCGTCATTTGAATCATCATCCCCTATAAGAGTAAGGCGCACCGTAAGGTCACATCAAATAACTCTCCACGTCACCCTTCATCAAGAAGTCTGAAGGCAATCCCAGGTCCTGAAAGGGAAGGCCAGCAGAAGACACGGGAGATCCTCTTCCCATTTGGAAGATGAAATCCCCTCCACCCCACACTATGCATTCATCAATGCCATATTGGCTAACCCCATGGGGCACACCGGGTAAAATGAAAATCCAGATGGATCGGGAGACGATAGTTCCGGTCAGGCTGTGACTCACAACGAACCACCAGGTGTGCACACCCGGAACCAGAGGGTCGCCCTAAATATGGTTGTCCTTATATCCAACCCTCCTCTACCTACCCAGTGAGCTTCCAACAGGGATAAGAATAAAGGACCAGTTACCCGCCTCCTTCTCTCGACAAAGATGAGCCACTCACACTCGAAGAGAGATTCGCTCAGCAGGAAGAGGAGATGAAACAATTGAGGCGGATTAACGCTGAGCTACTTCAGAGGAACCTCCTTATTGAAAGTGCGTCCTAGGAGGAGCCACATCATGCACTCCCAGAAGGTTCACCTCAAAGAATAAGGTTTTCCCCACCAAACGAAACACGGCCAGGGCTCCTGTCCAATGAGGCGCCCGACCTGTCCAACTACATAAACATAGATTTAGATTAATACCAAGACTTACCTCCACTCAGGAAGCAACCGGAGCAAGTACACCTGAACCCTACGAATGTGCCAAAAATGGTACACGCACCCCTGGTTCCAGCCAATCCGGATTCTCAAGAAATGCCTCGGGCTACGTCTGTCTAGGACCGGGCCCAACGGGATGTAAACCAGAGTCTCACCAACACCATCGAGGCACTAAAATCTCGATTGGAAGCGATGGAAGGATGACACACTCTGATACAGCCAGAGCGGAAACCCTTCCCAGATTGGGTGACCAACACACCACCTCCACCCAATTTTGGGAGCCCTGTATTCTCTATCTTCAATGGTTCAGGCGATCCGGAACAACATTTGATGCACTACACATCCTTTTGCGACCCTATGATGGGAACATCAGAACAGCAAGAAGCAGTGAAACTCAGATGCTTCGTACAGACCTTGTAAGGATCCACCTTCGTCTGGTACACAAGTCTGCCAGCACAGTCAATAAAGAGCTGGGAAGACCTTCAGCAGTAGTTCCTATTCCACTTCAGATCAACGTTGCCTAAAACAATGGTCAGTGATCTCATGAACTGTAAGAAGAGGGAGAACGAGAGGGTCTTAGATTTCATCGCCAGATGGAAAGGTCTAACCTACTCTCTAAACAGGCCAATACCTTAAGATGAGATGCTAGCCATATGCATCGATAATCTTCAAGATGAGCTGCGAACACCACTCATACAAGTGGAGTGCACCACTGGCTTCCGCCATCTCTTGGCCATTTCCCAGAGAATTGAGGACTCCCTGCAGCAGACTAACTCGAAGTCCCGAATAGACTCACAGGCTCCTATGAAAGGAGCCCCAAGAGCTGAAGTGTTCGTTGTCACACTCAAGTTGACCCCTATGCCCTCCCCACTACTCAGGCCTCCCCCAAATCGTCAAGGGATCCCTGCATATTAGCGGCCGCCTCCACCTAAATGGGATGATCAGTGAAGACCAAAGAAGAACCGGTTTGAGGAATAAAGATAAAAAGTATACTTTTTCGAGATGATCAGGTCTGTGAATACTTCATTGCTACCATGAACTGCAACTTTCTCCACCTCCCGGAGCTGAGGAAACATGAAGAGGTCGGCCGTGATGATAGGCCAGATTACTTCCCCTACCATCGAATGTTGGGGCACAGTATCCGAGAATGCTTTGTCTTCAAAGACCTCCTGCAGAGGATGGTAGAGTCCAGACAGGTCGAGCTGGGACCACACCCAGCACATGTGGCATGTATCTCTACCACCGAATCCGACAAATTCGAGGGGTGGTAGAAAGTCACCACCAAGAAGGGGAAGAAATTTGACAACTGGATGACTCGGAAGACTATCAATTGAGCTTAGGGCATACTCCGAGCTCAACTACAGTCACCGATGTTGCCACCAACATCCTCTAAAGCCGCAGAGCTGACAGTATCGACCTCCCAACCCACCATGAGCCTGTCATCCTGGAATAATTGATGGAGGAGGAAACAATCGCAAGAGGAGCGGTCCACAATGGGGTCAAAGTTAGCCCCGACCTTAGTAGATTATATGCCCTCAAATTTGGTGCCACGGTCACCGAACCACCAAACATCACCATCAGGGACAACCAACCATGTTGACCTGACATAGGATTAGGAGCCAATATTTGGTTCTATTAACATCATCCATCTTATGGAATCATTCCCTAACTAAGGGTATGGTTACAAACCTGAGATCCCTGCACGAGGAGCCGGGAGGGGGAATCACAGAGGTAGGGGATATCAGGGGAGGCATAGCTGTGGCTGAAACCAACCCTACGGTTGGAACCCGGACCAAACCATTATTATTGCAGAAACCCATGGGAGAGCCCTTCAATGGACTCAGTAGGAGAAGGAATGCCCCTCCACCTCCACAAGTAGCCACTCTGGCCCTATTGTTCTGTGATACCCACTAGAGGAGGAACATGTGTCTGGCTGCCGAGTGCGGACAAACAGAACGACCAGTCCAAGTCCTCAAAACACGGGAGCACCATCGAAATCTGACCCCGCGACCATCCCCTCCTTGTCAAATGCTCTATCCTTTAATGCTCCAGCTAAGACTCTCCCGCCAACAGAGAAGCGTCGGCTGCTGGAGCAGAAATACGATATCCTTAAGCAGCTGGCATCGGTACCAGCCAAGAAATCAATCCTTGATGACCTAAGTCTGTTAGCAGACATCAGGGAGGTGCTTATAGAAGAATTGATCATCCCCCAGTAGTTTCAAGCCGAGGTAGCCGCTGCCAAAATTTACCAGACGGAGAATGACTCGGATGAATCCAATGCGATGATTTCCTTCACCGATCGGGATGAAGATTCCATCATGCAAGGACACATAAAACCACTATATGTGTATGGCACACTAAATGGAATTGAGATCTAGAAAGTCTTTATAGATGATGGCTCTGGAGTTAACCTCCTTCCCCTGTGGACTCTCCGTAAGTTGGGCTACAGTGAGGACGACCTAATTCCCTTGGCCACAAATCTATTAGGTTACGACAAGAGTGAGTAGAAACCAATGGGAAAAATTAAGCTGAAGACCCATTTTGGTGACCTGGTAGCCTACACGGAATTCTTGGTGGTCCGACAGAGCACAACATTCAATGCCCTGCTGGGAAGGTCATGGCTCCATAAGCACATGGATGTTTTTTCATCCTATCACCAGTGTATCAAGTACTTCTTCAATGGAAAAATTGGATCATTGCACGCTGAAAAGGCCCCATTAGAGCTCTCCAAGTTACATTACATTGATGGAGGGTTCTATGAGAAAAAGAAAAATAATCCTTTGGTCGATGGTGTCGACTGGATCCCCGCCCCAAACGGCCTGGAGATGGTTCCTGATGACCCCTTCGGGCAGCTTGGCAGAGATTATGTCATGCCCATCAACCACGTTGAGAGTAGGAGTTCAAGTCCAAGCACACACTCGTATGTCTTCATGACTTCATCCATAACGGCCGAGTGTGACAATGTGGGAACGTCCACCAACCCTCGATCTGGGGATGAATACTCGAGTAAGGACGCCCATGACACCTCGCCTCCGGACTCCCGAAGGCTCGGACCAGATGCTCTCTCCTCATCGGATCAAGAAGATAAGGACTTGGGAGAATAAGAGGAGGAAGATCTCTAGGATGCACCTCCCACATTTGAGGAAGGTATCTCCACCACTGTGGATGAACTCAGGGAAATAAACCTGGGTACCGAGGAAGATTCAAGGCCTACTCTCATTAGTGCAGCCATGTCCCCCGAGGAGCATAAGGTATATACCACATTCCTAAGGCAACATCGGTATGTTTTCACCTGGAATTACACAGAAATTCCAGGAATCGATCCCGAAGTGGCGACGCACCACTTAGGCCTTCCAGAAGACCACTGGGGCTATAAACAGACCGCCAGAAGGACACATCCCTCACATGCCACCAAAATAGAGGCTGAAGTCGATAAGATCATTAAAGAAAGATTAATTTGAGAGGTCCAGTACCCCATTTGTTTGGCCAAAATCGTCCCTGTCAAGAAAAAGAATGGACAAATTTGTTTCTACATCGATTTTAGAGATCTCAATCAGCATTTCCCGAAATATGACTTCCCGGTTCCAATCACTGAATTGTTAATCAATGTGATGGCTGGGTACGAGGCTCTATCCTTCATGGATAGATATTCTAGATATAATCAAATCATGATGGCCTAATAAGATGAAGAATACACTACCTTCAGGGGCCCTCAAGGGGTATTCTGTTACAGGGTCATGCCCTTTGGTCTCAAGAATAATGGTGCCACATATCAGTGTTCCATGCATCGGATCTTTAAACTGTTCCTGGGGAAATTAATTGAATGTTATGTGGATGACCTAGTGGTCAAGTCTAGACAGCGCTCGGATCACCTGTCGGACCTTGAGACCGTCTTCAACAGGCTCTGATAGCATAGATTGAAGATGAACCCCTTGAAATGCACCTCCGGGGTTAACTCAGGGAAATTCCTTGGCTACGTCGTACGCCATCGTGGCATCAAAGTCGGCCCTAAGAAGACAAAGGCTATCCTTGGATTTCCACCTACCCGCAATCTCACCGAGTTGAGGGGATTCCAAGGAAACCTAGCCTATATTAGGCATTTCATAGCCAACCTAGCAGGCAAATGTTTGCCCTTCACCAGGTTAATGAAGAAGGGGGTCACGTACCAATGGACGGATGACTACCAAGAGTTGTTCGACAACTTGAAGAAGTACCTCTTAAGCCCACTGGTGTCAATGACCCCAGTTGAAGGAAGACCTCTCATCTTGTTCGTGACAGCCTTAGAGCGATCACTGGGAGCCTTCCTCACACAATAGAATGACGAAGGCAGTGAAAACAGTCTCTATTACCTCAACTGAACAATGATTGATCCTAAGACTCGATACTCATATATTGAGAAGATCTATTTATCCTTGGTCTTTGTAGTTCAAAAGTTGCGACATTATCTACAACATCACGAGGTCCATTTGATTTCATGAAGTAACCCACTCAAGTACATCCTCAGCCGCGTGATGCTAACCGGACGCCTATCCCGTTGGGTGGTCATCCTGCAACAGTTTGACATCTGGTTTGTGCCATAGAAATCCATCAAGGGTCAAGAATTAGCAGACTGTCTGGAAGAGCACCCTTTGACAGGGACCACTACACCGGACGCTGAACTACCTGATGAAGACGTCTTCTCGGTTTAAGAGGATTTCCCAGCATGGTAAATGCACTTTGACGACACATCCTGAAGCCCAACCGGGAGTAGGTTGGAGGATCCCAGATTCAACAAAATTGGTTTGGGGATAATACTCCTATCCCCAGAAAAGGCAATCCTGCCATATTCCTTCCTTCTATAAGAGGGGTGCACGAAAAATGAAGCAGAATATCAATCCCTCATTGCAGGCCTGGAACTCGCACTCCAGGAACAAGTACAGTACCTTAAGGTAAAAGGTGACTCAGAGCTGGTCATAAAGCAAGTCAATGTTGACTATGCTATTAAAAAGGAGGAGTTGATCCCCCTGTTTGACCATGTCCGAGGGTTAATGGAAGAATTCTCCACAGAACCAACATTTACCTATATTCCCCGATCTCAGAATGCCCAGGATGATGCATTATCCAACGTGGCCACAACTCTAGTTTACCCATGCCAGGATGAAACGGTTATAAGTATTGCTCACCGTCGAATGGTATTTCCGTTTGTCCAATCTAAAACGGAAGAAATCCACGAATTCAGTTCTGTCCCTGAGCCATATGCTCCTGCCACCGGCTGGATGAACCCCATTGAAAACTACCTTCAACAGGGAGAACATCCATTAGATAGGGTTGAATGAGAGAAAATACGTAGGAGGGAAATCAACATTGTCCTATATAGCGGCGCAGGTTAGCAAGAGGTCCTCTACAAACAAGGCCTCAACGGATTTCTCCTCAGATGCATTGATGGAGAAGAAACCGCCGCCGTAATGACTGAAGTACATGCCGGAGTGTGTAGAGCACATCAACCGGGGACTAAGCTTTCCCATCAGGTTTGGAGGCTTGGGTATTACTGGCCCACCATGGCATGAGACTACAGCGTTTTACCAAAAAATTCCACTCATGCCAAATTCATGCCAACTTCATACACCAACCCTAGAGTTACTCCATCAAGCCAAGTACTCCTGGCCATTATCCATTTGGGGAACGGACGTCATTGGACCATATCCTCCCGCCATGACCAAACAGCTAAAGTATATCCTCACGGCAACTGACTTCTTTTACAAATGGGAAGAAGCCATACCCTTCAAGGAATTTGGGGCAAGAAATATTTTCATCTTTGTGAAGACCAATATCATCACCAGATTTGGCATCCCTCATACGATACTGATGGACAACGGCATCAACTTCTGCTCTGCTAAATTGGAGAAACTATACCACGAATATGGTATCAATGCTAACCACTCATCCCGCTACCATGCAGCGGCCAATGGACAGATAGAGGATTTCAACAAGACCCTTTCCAACATTCTCCAGAAAATGGTGGACAAAGACAAGAAGTCATGGCCAGATAAAATCCTCCATGCATTGTGGGCTTATCAAACCACAATCTGCACCGCTACTCGGGCCACCCCATACTCATTGGTGTATGACACAGAGGCAGTCATTCCCATTAAACTTCAACTTCCCTCACTCCGTGTTGTCATCTGTGATCAATTATCCGATGATGAGCAGTCAGAAAAGTGTCTAGGAGAATTGGAACAACTAGACGAGAAGCATTTGCACACCTTACACCAACTAGAAGTATATCAGAACCGGATCGCACGAGCCTTCAACAAAAAGGTCCGTCTCTAGTCTTTCTTGGAAGTAGAATTGGTATTGGTCCTCCGGACCCCAATGACACATGGAAAGAAGCCTCCAAAGTTGGAGCTCAAATGAGAGGGACCATACGTTGTACACAAGGTCTACTCTAATGGATAATATACCCTGGTCTCTATGGATGGGAAATTTACAACCGCTCCTACAAATGCGAGATTACTAAATAAATATTTTTCATAGAGACCATGTGTACTTCACATCCTCACCGCATGATAGTAAACTGCATGGAGTTCATCCTTACCGCACGATGTTAAACTGCACGGATAATAAGAGTCAAGAATGCTCCCTCCCCTCGTGTATAGACCAGACCTGCATGGGGTGTATTCATCGTCCTCACCGCACGACGTTAAACTGCACGGAACACGTCCTCACCACACAAAATTAAACTGTGTAGACCCCCATTTTCTTTTCACGTTAGGTCACCTACATCCTTACCGCACGACCTTAAACTGCATGGAGTTCGTCCGAGCTGCATGACGTTAAATTTCCAAGCACCCAATAGTCCAAACTCTATGACCTTAAACCAAGAGTGTTTCATCCTCAACGCACAACATTAAACTGCAAAGACAAGATGATTAAAAAATTCCCTCTTCCCCTATGTACAGACCAGACCTGCATGGGGTGTATCGTCTTTTAGAGAACTACATGAGGCTAGATTCCTTCCCTCGCAGGATACGTAGTGATGCCAGAATTCCATACCCTAGCCCAGCCATCTCAAAAACAAAAAAAATGCCCCTTCTTCCATGTACGGACCAGACTTGCATGAGGTGTATTCATGTCCTCACCGCATGACGTTAAACTACATGGAATCTAATTATACCCTTTCGTCCTCACCGCATGACGTTAAACTGCACGGATTTCAGATAACTACGTACGGCTTGATTCCTACCCTCGCAGGATACGTAGTGATGCCGAGATCCCATATCCTGGCCCATCCACTCCATAATAAATGCCTTCTTCCCCCCGTGTACAGACCATACCTGCATGGGGTCTATCCCTTGTCCTCACTGCATGACATTAAATTGCTCGGACAATAAGTTTTAACAATGCCTCTCTCCCCCCATGTATGGACTAGACCTACACGGGGTGTACCTATTTTAGAGAACTATGTGGGGCTTGATTCCTGCCCTTTCCAGATATGTAGTGACGCTAGGGTTCCTAGTCCTAGCCCAGCCCACTAAATAAAAGATAAAAATTCCCTCTCCCCCCGTGTATGGACCAGACCTGCACAGGGTGTACCTCTTTCAGAGAACTACGTGCAGCATGATTCCTGTCCTCACAGGATACGTAGTGACGCCAGGGTTCCCAGTCCAAGACCATCCCCCTAAATAAAAGTTAAAAATTCCCTTCCCCCCATGTACGAACCAGACTGCCACGGGGTGTACTTCTCGTCCTTACCGCACGACATAAAACTGCACAGATAGAAAGATTTAAAAATGCTCCCTTTTCCCCATGTATGGGCTAGACCAGTATGGGGAGTAATTGTGTGTCCTTGCTGCACGATGTTAAACTGCACAGACAATAATGTTAAAAATTCCCCTTCCCCCATGTACAGACCAGACCTGCATGGGGTGTATACTTCGTCCTTACCGCATGACATTAAACTTCACAGACTTCTTCCTTACTACATGACGTTAAATTGCACGGACTTCATCCTCACTGCATGACATTAAACTGCACGAACTTATTCCTCATCGCATGACGTTAAACTGCACAGACCTTGTCCTCACCGCATGATGTTAAACTCCACGGACTTCATCCTCACCGCATGACGTTAAACCGCATGGACTTCATCGTGACCCACCCAAGGCACATGGCGATAAGAGATAGAGATACTCCTTGCACATTTGAATGCATCCTTTCCATACATCAGACTCCACGACCCAGATAATTATAGATCTTCATAACCACTCATGGCCATCGGAAGTGGAAAGTCATCGACCCATGGACATATTTGCATGACTATGAATACCATGCCCTCAGCGGCTCTGCATATTTATAGCCCCTGCCCCGTCTACCTAAAGAAATATTTCCATAGGCGACACTCTTACTAGCTCTGTATTCCTACTGGCCTCAGAGCCCCCGTACCATACCTCCAGATCCAGAAGTTTGTGGAGAAGTGGTTTACAAGTTCATTCCCCATTCCACATCCATGTGTTGCCAAGGTTTCCCTATCTGGGTAGCCTATGTGTCCTCCTATGGTTCACATAGAAACCTGCATCAACGAACATCAAGCCAGGACTAGGATACTTTGACTCAACGAACAATTGTGGTGAAGATGATTCTTGTATACCTGGACACCACTATCCCCACATGCCGAAATCTACACTATGAGCAATCGCAGATTCTCATAATCATTCATGGCCATCGGAAGTGGAAAGTTATCAACCCGGGGACAACTTTGTACGACTATGCATACCATGCCTTCAGCGGCTCTGCATAATGATAACCCCTGGATCGTCCATCAAAGGCAAGATTTCTTCGGGCGGTACTCTTCCTGGCTCCATATGCTTACCGGCCTCAGATCCCCCTCACCACACCTCCTGATCCGGGAAAACTCGATGTTGTAGTTTACAACCTTCATTCCCTACCTTGTTTCAATTATATCAGAGCATGTTGACCCAGTTATTCATTGAGTGACTGCAATAATTAGCACCCAATGGTCCGAGATCTATGACTACAAAACT
Source organism: Viscum album (assembly GCA_963277665.1). NCBI lineage: Eukaryota > Viridiplantae > Streptophyta > Magnoliopsida > Santalales > Viscaceae > Viscum > Viscum album. The sequence continues at coordinate 1,321,600,364 of OY728157.1, forward strand.
AGGAGTACCTCATCCTTACCGCATGATGTTAAACTGCATGGAGTGAAGGCACACCCCCTTGAGAAAAATAAATCAGCACAGGGAGCTCTCTAAGCCTTAACAGCAACCAAGGCCGAGTACGCCCGACATGTCCAGAAATTTTTCCTACCAAATGATAGACTTCATGACCTGGATAATTGCAGATCATCATAACCATTCACAAAAATCGGAAGTGGAAAGTAATCGACCCGTGGACACCTTTTCAGGACTATGCATACCATGCCTTCAGCGGCTCTCCATATTGATAGACCATGGCCCGTCTACCAAAGGAAAGATTTCCAGAGGCGATACTCTTCCTAGCTTCGTACTCTTACCAGCCTCAGAGCCCCCATATCACCTCTCCTAATCCAAGAAGCCTCAGAACCAAGATTTACACCAATCAACCCCCCTCAACGTCTGGGGAATTTTGAGATATTCAATCCCAGTTACATTATGATGAAGAGAGGCCTTTGAAAATGCGTCCTTACCACATGACATTAAACTGCACGGGACATCTTGGATGCTTGGCATAAAACTGAAAAGACCAAGCATTAACCATCCAGGGAAATGCCTTCAACGACAAGCGTTTTCACTAGCTTAAAAAAATGCCCCCCCGTCCTCGCTGAATGACGTTAAGTTTCACATCAACCTTTAAATAATGCCCCTCGTCCTTACCGCTTGACGCTAAACTGCACGAAATATGTCCTAACCACATGACGATAAACTGCACAGTCAAACCTGCCATGGGTTCAGTAAGGAACAAAATATTTTCTCTGTCCTTCAGTGCACGGGTCAAAATGACACAAGTCACCATCTCACACCCGTGTGAGAAGGGATTACTTCACCCATTCTTGGGAAGTTTAGTCTAGATGTTTCCCCTGTATCTAGGAAACCTCTCATCATAAACCATACTCAACACTCAGAAAAAGTAGAACTCTCATAATCCACCCCTGGTGGTCCCAAATCTCATCTTCCCTGAAGTAGCTTGGCTATCGGTGGAATACAATCATCGACCTAAGGATACCTTTGCATGACTATGCATACCATGACCTCAGCGGCTCTGCATATTGATAGCCCCTGGCCTGCCTACCAAAGGCAAGATTTCCTTAGGCAATGCTTCTCTCCGAACACCTCTTGGCCCCTAATCCCGCATGTCTATCCTGGGATTCAGAAACCCTCTGAGCTACAATTTCCCAACCTCTTTCACAGCCCTGCCTGAATATGGTGGAACTTCTTTGACAAGATTACTGAGAACCAGTAGAAGTCATTCCATTTGAAATAATTTCCCAGCTGCATGACTTTAAACTGCGCCAAGCATCAACCATACCTTACGCTAACTAAAATGCATAGGGAAGTGGTCTTCCAAACACACTCTTGATTAGTACGGATGTTATCAAAACCCTTTCAGAAATCACATTCATTTTACAAGCCACCCATGGGGGTTTCTATAAGCCGGACTTCCATGAAGTCCCCAGGCCATCAGAAATGGACAGTCATTGACTTAAGGACACCTTTGTATGACTATGCATACCATTCCCCCAGCGGCTCTGCATATTGATCTCCCCTGGCCCATCTAACAAAGGAAAGACTTCCTTAGGCAATGCTCTTCCTACCTATTTACGCCGATGTTGCTCCCATGCCTTGAGACATTCCCTGTATGTCGTCCAAATATGTTTTACCCCAATGTGCATCTGAAGGGTATTGAGACATCTTCTGGTCAACCAAACCTCATTGGGGCCCTCGCCCCACCATGTTTGGTCAAAGCTGTTCGACCTAAAACATCAGTAATGATAGTCTTTTTAGCGGGACTTTAAACCGCTCACAAAAAAAAGAGGCACAAAGCCTGTTAGACCGAAAACCCGAAAAGGGATACCTAATATAATGTTAGGCCATATCCGCTGGGCTCACACTAAATGGGCCCAGGCAAAATCAGGGCATTAATAAAAGGAGACAAAAAGTTTGTGAGGATTTTCAAGAAAACCCAAGTAATAGTCGAACTATGCTCGCTGGACCCCATGGTCTAGGAAAATGTTAGAGTTTGTTTTCCTTAGTTATGATTAATTCTGATTTAGTGGATTATTATTTACCCAAAAATTGTTATAAGTGACAATCAAAATTCACAGAAACAAGTTATTAACAGAGACTGTGTTTCATTCGAACAAAAAAAGGGAGGACGTCCACAAGATGGGGTCTCTGCCTCACAAAAAAAGGGAGAGGGGTAAGTAAAATAGAGGGTACAAGAGTGGCTTTGATAGTCATAAACGAGCCTGACTCGATCTCTCCAGGCGGCCCTATGCCAGCTTATAAATACGGGACTGTGTGGGCATGGCCAAATTCACCAGGCGACCCTCTGCCAGCTCAACTGTCATCATCAGGGAGCAAGCCCTGATGCCAGGATTAATATCTCGGGAAGGGAATTTCCACCCACTCAGGAACAAAGGAAACAAGCCTGCCAGCTAGAGCATAAGCGGCACACTGGGGTGCACCTTGTAACCCCACGAGAGGTAGTCGCCCGCCTCCAGAACTGCCCAGTAGGAACCTGGGGAGGTTCGTGACTGTTGAGAAGGATGAGTCCTTGGGTTCTTGATCTTTGGCACAGGACCAGTGGTGTTCATAAATAACCCTATCCAAGTACTATAGGAAATAAGAGAGTGGGCACGCAATGCTTGACCCAGTGACTGCTCCACCATAACCAACAGATCCCTCGCCAATAAAGGCACTTGTTCAACGTCATCCCATGTGTCAGGAGCAGGTAGAAATTCGTCATACATTTCTCCGATAATCGGGAGTCCTCTTAATTGATGTATATCCCACAGACTGATTCCAAATTCACCATGGGCATGGTGGAACGTATTAGTGCTTGAACAACAACGACTGAGTAGTTCTGGTAGGACGAAGGATGGTGGGTAAAAGGAAAATTGGGAGGCCCACACTGCGGAGTATAAATTAACTGCTTCCAGTGATTCAGGAAACTCCTGGCAGTGATGATGGACCCAGAAAGCCTAGACCCAGTCATTTGAGAAAAGCCCTCCTGATCGAAGATCCAACCTAGGAATCCACCCCACATCGGGATCTACTCGAGCAAGGTTGATAATAGAAGGGTAACTCTTGAAGACAGCTTCCTAAGAAAAGTTTCTGGCATGCTGATCACTTTGGGTCCAAACAGAGCCCCTCAAAATGAAGGCTTCTTTTTTGTCAGAGTCAGAAACCATATCCCCCGATTGGGTAGGGTTCGCCTGATACAGTTGGACGAAACATCCAAGAAAGGAGAAAGAAGACTTGAGAAAGTGGGGGAATGGGGACATTGTCTTGAAGACCGAATCCATGAAGTGGAAGTCTATTTGATAGTGGACAATACAGGAGCTCGAGAGGGAGAAAATATTTCAAGGCACCATAGTCAGGAACGATGGACCAACTAGGGTCCTCTTGGATGTTCCCCGCTCTGCGAATCATAGCTAAACGTCTCCCTGAACCAATTGGGAGCGGCTCTGTAGCAGGCCTCGGTGCAGAACGGGTGGGGGGGAATATCTTCACCCAGCACAATGAGAGCCAACAATCGGTTAGTCTGGAATAAAAATCTGGACAAAAATACCATATATATGGCTGAGGATCAGTTGAGAAGCCTTCATAAGAAAAGTCTGCAAGGAGGCCTCGAAGGATGGTTCACGATGATAGCATCCCATGAACCATCCCTTCGCAAAAGAAGTCCGTAAAACCCTGGCCCGCGGAGCGTTGACCAGGTTGCTCCGCGGAATTCCAATCCTGAGTTTTAAGTTGTTATGTTTAGAAGACTTATAAACTTTTAAAGTTCAAGGGATTTTAGTCTGTGGAACATTGAAACCGCAGAGCATCGAAACCGCAGAGCACCAAAACCGTGAAGCAAGTTCCTCCGCAGTCCATCATGACTTACTTTTTAATTAATTATGTGTATTGGTTCATGGTTGGGGAATTGGTTCGCGGGTGAAGGCGACCGCGAAGGTGGAATGGTTCGCGGAATTCGCAGCCAGTTCACGGACGAAGCACTTCATGAAGGAATGAGCGGGCGGAGGCGAGGGAGTTTTGGTTTCGCAAAGAATTCGGTAAAGGAAAAATGAAGGACCCCCTATGTTTATTGGCATAGTCTCATACTCGGTCCATTGCCCTACCACAAACCATATCAGTTTCAGGACCACTTTGCATCGGAATGGCCTCCTCTTCGTTCTGATCAGACTCCATTCCGATGAGGGGAATTTGTAGGGTCCTGAAAAATCAGCAAAGGAGATCCTAAAGAAATCCCCCAAAATAATAGGGGAAAAGAATGGAGAAAGTTTAAAGAAGTGACAAACAGGACCGATCCGCGGACCGTTCCCATGAAAATGCAACTTGGCCAGGCCCCGCGAAGCGCCCCCTCCGCGAACCGTCGTCGTTCGCGAAATGGAGGCGAAGAACCTCTGCAGTCACGAGGCAGGGTGGGCGCTGATCCAGTTCACCATCATGAACCTCCCCAACCGCGAATCGCATCGACCGTTTCAATCCACATCCGCTGTCATTCGCGGAATGAAGGCAGAACCCTCTACTGCCGTGAAGCACCCCCTATGTTCAGTTTGCGGGGGGGTGCTCAATACCCACCGCGAATTATGGATTGACCAAGTCAGCTATAAACTGGGTATTCAGTCATGGGCCTCCGCAAAAGGTGTCGCGTGACTGTAGATACATCTCTTTCCCCCACTCTATAAAAGGAGACCGAGGGGGAAAGGAGAAGGGGATTTCAGAGATTCGGATTCGGACGATTCGAAGGAGGAGGAAGAGAAGAGTGATCAGACTCGGGTGGAAGGATTTCGAACGCATAGGATTTCACAAACAGCGAAGTTCCAGTTCGTGAACTAGAGCAGGTATAAACCTGGAAACGAACTAATAAGGAACTGAGAAATTCATAATAATTTGGTGAACCGAGAACTCAAAATATCATAAAAAGAGAGGACCGAGAACCATATCCCCTCCAAAGATGCACTCCCCATGGGCTAGGGTGTTTATTCCTCTTTTCTGATCCACCGCACCGCCTACCACTCTCCTACGCGGGCGAAGCCTCAACCAACGAACACCCGATCAGTGTCGCCCTTGGCCACCGCTGCTCACGAGGAACCCTCCGTGTACCCCCCTGGTATGCGGGCCAAACCCGAAGCCCCAAACCACCCTGGTTCGCGGGATGCCCCTCAGTCCGCAGACCACCCTGGTTTGCGGGTGGCCTCTTAGCCCATGGACCACCCTGGTTTGCGGGCGGCCTCTCAATCCGTGGACCACCCTGGTTCGCGGACGACCTCTCAGTCCGCGGACCACCCTGGTTCGCGGATGGCCCCTCCAGCCGCGTAGCACTTCCCTATGCGAATGGTACCCAAACCGTCAGAGTTCATGTTCCCCGATCAATATAGAATCCCTCCAATCCGGCCCGATCCTCCGTGACTCCCTCATCGGCCTATTCATCGGCACCGAGCCAAGGCCTCCACCGGAGCCACCAGACCCGTGTGGTGTAACCCTCAGGCGCATCAGCATGCCATTTTGAGTTCACATACCCACGGTAAATAGATGCGAAGGGGTTTCCCCGACCCTTGAGCATATTTTTGTAGCACTACTGGGTTCACATTCCCACGGTAATGTGGATTATGAGCTTGGGAGTCCCTTTTCTGCCCCTCTACTTGCTAAGGGCTCCTCGGGATAGTAAAATGCCCATCAGAAGGAGGCCCTCATGTAGTGCAGGAGGGGTGAAAGGCCCATGAGCACCCCCTTTACCTCTCCCACTGCACTTTATCACTATGGGCCCCCTCAGAGTGTAAGCCCCAATCTATCGCCATAGGCCTCCTCAGAGTGTAAGCCCCAATCCACACTATGGGCCGCCCTCATGCGTAAGACCCACTCCACTTCTCATGGACACACCTCTTGCAACTTGATCGTTTGGTCCCTGCTGGATCTTGTTTCTCACACCGAGCATGAATCACGTGGGCATAGAGTGAGCATCGACCATGACATCCTCTTCTGGGCCTCCTCAGAGTGTAAGCCCCAATCCGTCACCCTGGGCCTCCTCAGAGCGTAATCCCCAATCCATCACCATCGTCCTCCTCAGAGTGTAAGCCCCAATCCATTATCCGAACTACATGGACTTTGATCATTGTATCCTATGTGGGGTATGTAGGAAGCATCCCCGAGATTCAAGCCCAACAACGGGTCATTCTGACACCCTTTCACGTCAGTTTACCAACATCTTGGGCCTCCTCATAGTGTAAGCCCCAATCCACATCATGGGCTGCCTCACAGCGTAAGCCCCAAGCCAATGCGAACTACATGGACTTTTATCCTTGCCTCCTTGGCAGGGTACGTAGGAAGCCTCCAAGATGTTCAAGCTTGACCACCATCGGACCTCCGGGTCCATCTTCACGTCGGTTCTCCGACGCTCCCCTTTCAAACTACATGGACTTTGATCCATGTCCCCTAGGCAGGGTACGTAGGAATCCTCCATGTGGTTCAAGCCCAATAATCGGTCGATCCGACTATCTTCACATCGCTTCACCTAGCTGCTCCTAGAACCGTCTCAATGAGTCCAGACTCCCCGGGGACATTAATCCAATGAGGGTTGGTAGACCTCAGGCCTAAATGATTCTGAATCCCCTACTTCTAGTTGACCATTTCCCACTAGGGTTGAATCCGTGGATACTATGTTTGGGTATAAACCAAAGATTTTTGAACATATGAATACGTCTTAAATCCATAAGGGAGTCCCAGAACAGGCAATAATTCCCACCAAAAGGGTGCGATGAGCCCGACTTCCCATCCTCTTGACCAATGTGAGTTCTTAAGCGTCGCTGGTAAGACCATCTGGCAAATGCCTGCCTTTGGAAAGCTGGTCCATCAATCATCGGATACAGATCTGTTGGGTGCTTCGAGCCAGAAAACCCGCGAAACAATGCTGATGGTTGCCGATCTTGGTATGATGCTGAAATAAGGCATTGTTGTGGCTGGGTTTTACTGTGGTGCTTCTGATATCGTGCTGATGAATGTTGATGAAGTTGTTGTTTATGATTATGGAGATGATGAATGCAAGTTGCTGATTGGCTGGGAGGTGTTGTTGGGGGACATTTTGTTTCTTCTGGTCTTTTTGGATTTTGTGCATTTTTTTTGGTTTTTTGGGTCTTTTCTGGGTTTGGGGTCGTTAAGGGTTTTTGGGTGTGGGTCGTTTGACCCCTCCTCTCCCTATTCTGTTGCGTCTCTTTTTTTATAATAAATTTGGGGGGGGCTAGGAATACCCTAACCCTCACATCTTCCTTTCCCTAAAAATGATAAAAAAATATAAAAACCTTACAACCTAAAAAAGATCAAAAAATACTAAAAACCCAAAAGACCATAAAACACTAAAAACCTCTTAAAACCCTAAAACCCCTTAAAACCCTTAACATCCTAAAAATAATAAAACCCATAAAAAACCTAAAAGTACTTAAAAATAATTGAAAACAATAAAATAAATTATAAAAACCCTTAAAACCCACAAATACCCATAAAAACCCTTTAAAATCTTAAAACTCTTAAAACCCCATAAAACCCCTAAAACCACTAATAACTGCTAAAAGCCCTTAAACACCTAATTTTTTTTAAAAAAAATATACAAAAACTATATCACCATTAAAAACTCAAATTAACCCCCAAAAAATAAAAGACCATAATGCCCTGAAACCCCATAAAGAGCATAAAAATCATAAAAACCCTAAAAACACTCAAAATCCCAAAAGAACCTAAAAAACCCAAAAAGCATAAAAATACCAAAAATATTAAAAAACAATGAAAATATATAAAACCCTAAAACCTTAAGAACCAACGGATAACCATAAAAGCACCTAAAAGCCTTTAAAATCCCATAAAAACCATAAAATTCAACAAAAATCTCTACAAATCCTTTAAACCCCAAAAATGTAAAAAACTCAAAAAAAATTAAAAACCTTAAAACTCAAAAAAAAACCAAAAAACACAAAAGTCACCAAAACCCTAGGCAAACCTAATATTCTTGAAAACCCTAAAACCCTAAAAATCATTAAAAAAATATAAATCATAAAAATCATAAAAATCATAAAATTTCCTTAAAATCCTTCAAAATGTAAAAAATTGTAAAAAAACAATGATAACCCATGAGAAAAATAAAATCTCTAATACCATAAAAATCAATAAAACCTCATAAAAACAATAAATACTCTATAAACCCTTTAAACCCCTAAGATTGTTAAAAAACTCAAAAAACCAAAAAAATCCTAAAAAATAAAAAACACCAAATAACCAAGAAATACCCAAAAAAACCCAAAAAACCCAAAAACCCTAAATACCCAAAAAACACTAAAACCCATAAAAATCCCAAAAAACATAAGTAACCCAAAAAAACCCCAAAACCATAAAAATCCTAAAAAACCCTAAAAATCACTAAAAATGTAAAAAACCATAAATCCCTTCAAAACCCCTAAAAACCATAAAAACCTATAAATAACATTAAAAACAATAAAAACCCTAGACTAGGTAGAAAGTAAAAAACACTTAAGACCCCTAAAACATTAAAAAACTAAAAAACCATAAAATCATAACATACTAAAAAAAAATACAACACTAATCGATCCTAAAACCCTAAAAAACCTTGAAACTTATGAAAATCAATGAAATCCCCATAATGCCTATAAACACTAGAAACCCCTGAAAACCATAAAAATATAAAAAATACAAAAAAAATCATGAAAATTAAAAAACCAAAAAACCCAAGAACAGTCCTAGGAAATCATAAAAACCTCTAAAAATAATAAAACACTTAATACCCATAAAAACCCTAAAACTCTTAAAACTATAAAATCCATTAATACTCCTAGAAATCAAATAAATCTCGAAAAACCATAAAACCCCTTAAAAACTCAATAACAACCCCAAAACACTAAATAACGCTAAAAACTCCAAAAACCACTCAAAACCCATAAAACCACTAAAAAACTAAAATACATAAAAATCCTTAAAAAACACTACAATCCATGAAAATTTAAAAAACTCTAAAAAACCTGAAATCACTTGAAAATAATCAAAACCCATAAAAATCCTAAAAATCCATAAATTCCTGAAAACCACTAAAAATTATAAAAGCCTTTATATCTTTTAAAACGTTAGAAAACTAAAAAAATTAAAAACCCTGAAAAACATTAAAACCCCAAAAGCCACCAAAAACACATAAAACCCCTTAAAACTGTAAAAACAACGAAAAAAACATAACCCTAAAAATTCCTAAAACCCCTAATAACCCTAAAAACCAAAAACCATAGAAATCCTAAAAAATCCTTAAAGATATTTGAAAACATAAAAAACCCTAAAACACTCGAAAACCATAAAACCCCAAACACCTTAAAACCCTTAAAAACACATAAAATGACTAAAACACAAACAAAAACTCTAAAAAACCTTAAGACACTAAAAAAATGTCAAAAACTAAAAAAACCTTAAAACCATAAAAAACTAAAAAAAAAATAAAACCCAAAAAGCCCCTAAAAAATCTAAAATGCCCTAAAACCCCTCAACATCCATAAAATCCCTAAAGCACCTAAAAATTAGAAAAATACTAAAAGCCATAAAAATATCTAAAAATGTAAAAAACCATAAAAACCTAAAAAACCATTGAAATCCATAAAATCCCCTAAAAATAATGAAAACCATAAAACTCGATAAAAACCGTTAAAACCATTGAAAACTCTATCAACCATATAAACCCATTAAAAATAAAAAACATCTAAAAACATTAAAAACAACAAAAAACTCAATTACAACCGGAATACACTAAATGTCCCAAAACCGTGTGAACCCCTAAAACCCCTAAAAATAATGAAAACTCTAAAGAACCCTCAAAAACCTCAAATACCTTAAAGACCCCTAAAAACCATAAAAATCCTAAAATGGACCATAAAAATCCCAAAAAACATAAAAACCTCTAAAAACCATAAAAAAGGTGAAAATTATAAAAACCTCTAAAACCCTTATGAAACGCTATAACCCCATAAAATCCCTAAAACCGCTAAAAACTCTACAAACCCTTAAAACCACTTAAAAATTTTAAAAACAAAAAAACATTAAAACACCTAAAAAGATCAAAAAATCCCTAAAACACCAAAAGACCGTAAAAGCCTTCAAATCCCACCCCCAAACCCTAAAAGATCATAAAAACCTACAAATCTCTAAAATCCTAAAAATAATAAAATCAAAAAAATCCCTAAAAATACCCCGAAATTTAAAATACTCTTTAAACCATAAACCCCCTAAAAACCATAAAAGACCTTAAAAAACTAAAACCCCTAAAAACTAATAAAAAATCTAAAAACCCTTAAACCCCCTAAAACATAAAAAACTCTAAAACCCTTAAAATCCCTAAAAACACAAGAAACACAAAACACATTATGAAAATATTAAAAAACCTTAACGCTTGGAAAATACCAAAAAACCATAAAAATCTACAAAATCCCAAAAAACCATAAAAATACTAAAAACCAAAAAAATAAAAAAAAACATAAAAATCATGAAACATATAACAGCCCCAAAAAACCCTTGAAAACCCCTGGGAATCCATAAAAAATTTAAAAACATCAAAAACCCACAAAAATCCTAAAACCCCTCTAAAAAAGTTAAAACACCTAAAAACTCTAAAACCTCAAAAAACATTAAAAACATTTAAAACATTAGGAAACCTAAAAATTCAAAAAATATCACAAAACCCAAAATTTACTTAAAACGTGAAAACCACAAAAAAACCATAAACATCATAACAATCCAAAAAATCCCCAAAAATCCCAAAAAACCTAAAAACCCATAAAACCCCTAAAGTACAACTTAAAACCATAAAATCCACTAAAATGAATAAATAACCCTAAAATCGATAAAACTATAAAATTACTAAAACTATATAACCCTTTTAATCCACTAAAAATGTTATAAAACAATAGAAAACATTAAAACCACTAAAAAATCAAAAAACAAAAAAAATGCTACATGATAATAAAAAACTTGAAACAACCTAAAATCCCTAAAAAATATAAAAACACCTAAAAAGTCTTAAAATTATTAAAAACCATAGAAAACTATAGAAATCCTAAAATTATAAAAAACCCTAAATATTTAAAGAACCCTAAAACCCATGAAAACAATATGAAAACCATAAAAACCTTAAAAAAATTTATACCCATAAAATCCCTAAAAACTCACTAAAACTCAAAAAACTATTTAAACCCTTAAAAACATTACAAAAATCTAAAAAACCTTAAAAATAGTAAAAACAAAAAACAATCTATAAAACCCAAAAATGACCCTGAAACCCATAAAACCCTAAAAAACACTAAAAAACTACAATAAACGTAAATACCCTAAAAACATAAAAATTATAAAATACCCATAAAATACCTAAAATGTAAAAAACCTGAAAACCCATGAAAAAAACACTAAAAACCCTAAAAACTTCCAAACCATTAAACCCATAAAAACACATCAAAATTGTAAAACCATTTAAACACTAAAAACACTTCAAACCTCTAAAAACCTAACAAATCTCAAAAAAACATTTAATACCCAAAAAACTAAAAAACCCAAAAAACAAAAAAAAAAGACCCTAATAACCATGAAAAACCATAGAAAACCTAAAAACCATTAAAATCTATAAAACCCCTCAAAATAAAAAAAACCCTAAATACCCTAAAACTCTTATAAATATGGAAAATCCTTAAAATCCACGAAAATGTAAAAAAGCATAAAAACCCTAAATCTCATTGAAAACCATAAAACCCCCTAAAACCTTAAGAACCCATAAAACATCATAAAAACCATAAACCTACTAAAAAATATAAAAACCTGAAAACCCATAAAATGTTAAGATCCATAAAAAACATTAATAATCATAGGAATATCAAAAAATCCTAAAAGCCTAAAAATCCAAAAAAACACAAAATAAACCTTAAAAATGACTAAATACCCTAAAAATACATAATAAAGAAAATACCCATAAAAATATAAAATAATAAATATTCCCTAAAAATACCTTAAAATATAAACTCACCTCAAAATTGGGAAAACCATAAAACCCCAAAAACATTTAAAATACCCAAAACTCCATAAAAACCCAAGAAAACCACAACAATCTATAAAACCCCTTTAAACCACTAAAACCATTAAATAACTCAAAAACCCATAAAATCCCTAAAAAACTCAAAATACCCAAAATGGATCGAAAAACCCTGAAAACCACTAAAAATATTGAAAATTGCTAACAACCCTCAAAATCCCTAAAAAACCAAAAAACTCTAAAAACATAAAAAGAAAAGAAAGGTTACTAAAAACCCTAAAAACCTAAAAAACTGAAAACCCTATTGAAAACTTTGAAACACCTAAAAACCATAAAAACTATAAATGATAAAAATCTTTGATAATTCTTGGGTAAAACCATCAAGAATCACTCTTATTTGTCATCTTTCCTACGATAGGGTTCCCACTGATACTTGTTTGAAAATTATTGGGATCCATATTTTCTCAAAATGTCACCAATTTGATCAACATAGAGAGAATAATAACCATTTATTTCTATCTTTTGTTACTACCATAGCTATTTGTAACTATATTTTTGACATCTTTTATTGTAGATGGTTGATTATTGACTCTATAAGTGCTCAGAAAAAATGTTGTGTAGATATGGATAACTCCCAAAAAGTAAAGAACTTGTTTCTTTCTAGGGTTTCAGAGCTTCTTCATGTGATCTGGTATGATATAAATGCAATTATTCACAATAATTGCTCACATAACATTAATGTAGTTAGAATGCGGATCCTCAAAAATATTCGTGATGCTGCGTTGATTCAGAAAGGGTGATGCAACAACTCTTTGGAATATTTTATGATCCTGAGATGTCCACGGGTTATACCATATTCTTCCATCTGAGATGTATGTTTTAAGTTTTCTAGATAACACCACTCTCAAGGAAGATTAAAATCAATGTGGGCGAAGCCTCAAAAAAATCTGGGTCCTCTAGGGGGTGGAACCATCTTCATAAATCATCTTGGTCAGATCAGTGGGTTATTTTTTGGAGGTTATGCTATTCTAGCCTCATTGGATGCCTAAATGCCGAGTTTGATTCATGCCATCTCTTTCACCAAGCACCAAGGTTGAAAAAAAGTATGTATGGATAATGATTCAACTACTATAGTGCATGACATTTGGAATGGGGTGATTCATCTAGCTTGGCCACTTATTACACATTGGATGAATTGTCTCTATTCTATTCAATACATCAACTATATTACAACTCATACCATCAGAGGGGAAAATATGTTTACAGATGGTTTCACGAATAAAGAGGATGAGTATGACACAACCTGGCTTGAGGATCTTCCAGACAACTTGCTTCCCCTTCATTTGAAATATTGTAATATGATCCTACCTTTTATAATCTTTTATGCTCTACTTTTTCAAATAATTTTTTCTTTGGTCATTTGAGAAAAGTACCACCTTAAAAAACCATAAAAACCATAAAAACACCAAAAAACACATAAAAACTCTAAAAATACACTAAAAACTCTAAATTTCCATAAAACACCAAAAAATGTTAAAACACTCTAAATAACCTAAAAACCCGTGACTTCAAAAACAATGAAAACCCAAAGAAAACCATAAAAATTATAAATAGCAAGAAAACCCTAAAAAAACCCTTGAAACCCCATGAAACCCCCCCCCCTATAACACTAAAAACTCTCAAATGCCCTAAAAACCATAAAATCCAAAAAATTTATAAAAACACTATAAGACCTTTGAACACCATAAAACACCTAAAGACCATAAAACCCATAAAACCACAAAAAACACGTAAAACAATTTAAACTCCTAAAATGGTAAAAAACTCAAAAAACCCGTAAAACCCTAAAAAATTCAAAAAAACCAAAAGAAACACTAAAAGACAAAAAACACCCCAAAAACCCTTAAAAACCTAAAAAATCAGGAAAACCCCTAAAAGATCTCAAAATCACCCAAAACCCCAAAACCTTAAAAAGAATATAAATCTGAAAAACTCTTAAAATCCATGAAAGCGTAAAAAACCCTGAAACACTGAAAATCCTTAGAAAGCCTAAAAAATCCTAAAACCAAAAAACCCAAAAAACCCATAAAAACCCTAAAACGACACTAATAACAATAAAACCCTTAAAACCCTTAAAAATGTAAAAAACTATAAAACCCATTAAAACCCCTAAAAACTCAAAAAAACTCCAAAATAGAAAACGACACTAAAACTTCAAAAAAACAAAAAACCGAAAAAACCCAGAAAACCCCTAAAAACCGCAAAAACAATGAAAAACATAAAAATCCATAAAAACATAAAAATCTTAAAAACCCTTAAAGACCAATAAAATATAAAAAAACCCATAAAAAACATTAAAAAAACTAAAAATACGTAAAACCTCTAAAACACACTAAAATCTCTAAAAACCTTTCAATCCCCTAAAAACATTAAAAATATATAAAAACCTATAAATTCAAAAAAACTAATAAAACATTAAAACCCCAAAACAACCGAAAATTCCTTGAATACCCCTAAAAACCCTCAGAATCCTTAAACCCCTTAAAGACCCTGAAATCTATATAAATCCTAAATATTCCATAAAAATCATTAAAAACATTAAAAATCCTAAAAACCCTGAAAAACCCCTTGAATACCATAAAAACCATTAAAAACAAAAAAACCGCATAGGACCCTAAAAAAATAAAAAACCATTAAAACAACTAAGAAAATTAAAAAACTCTAAAAAACCTTAAAACTATAAAAAAGTCAGAAACCCAAAAAACAATTTGTGACCCTAAAAACCCTGGAAACCCTTAAAAACATTTAAATTCCTTAAAAAATCTTCAAAATCACTAAAAAATAAAAAACCATAAAAACCGTAAAAATTCTAAAAAAGAAATAATAATTTCTAAATGGGTAAACAATCTAAAAACCAAGAAAAGTCACTAAAAACCATAAAAATTCATAAAAACCTTAAATAATCCAAAGACCTATAAAAACAACAAATAATCTAAAAAACCATAAGCCCCATAAAAGTGAAAAAATATCCAAAAAATAAATCCGATAAAAAATTCAAAAAAACCCTAAAACCAAAATAGACCGTAAAAACCATAAAACCTAAAACCCCATGAAAAACCCCTAAAAATCATCAAAATCCTTAAAACCCTAAAAATCATAGAAACTGTAAAAATCCTAAACATTCCCTAAAAAACTAAAAAAAGAATGAAAAAACCACTAAAACCCTAAAAAACAACGAAAAACTATAAAAACCTCTAAAAACCGTAAAACCCCAAAAAACTCTAAAATCCCACTAGAGACTCTAAAAACCCTTAAACCCTCTAAAAATGTTAATAACTCTAAAAACCTGTAAAAACCCTAAAAGTAATAGAAAAAAACAAAAAACACAAAAGAGACCTTAAAACCCATAAAACCCCCTAAAACCCCAAAAACCCCTCCAAAACCCTAAATACCATCAAAATACTTAAAATCCATAGAACCCCTAATGACCAAAAATGTCCAAAAATGTCTATAAAAATCCTTGAAAATGATAGAAACCCTAAAAATCTAGAAAACCCATGAAAACCATAACCCCCTGAAACCCATAAAAACTATAACAATCACTCAAAAATCTAAAAACCCTTTAAATACCTAGAGATATTCACAAACTCTAAAAACTGTAAAACCCCTAAAAATAAAAATAAAACTTCTAAAACCCTAAAATGCAAAAAAAAACCCAAAAAAACCCCTAAAACCCTAAAAACCTAGAAAAAATTTAAAACCCCTCAAAATCTATAAATTTCTAAAAACCCCAAATTTATATAATTCCTAAAAATCCCTAAAAATCCTTGAAAATTTAAAAAACTCTAGAAGCCCTGAAAACCCCTTGAAAACTATAAAAAACCACAAAACCACAAAACCACAAAACCCTAAAAACCCATAAAAGCCAAAAAAATCACTCAAAACTCTAAAAACCCATAAAAACCATTAAAAAGTTAAAAAATCTAAAAAAACATAAAACACCAAAAAAAAATAAAGACACTAACACCACAAAATACCCTAAAACCCAGGGAAACCCCTAATAAACCTAAAACACATTGAAAACCGCTAAAATATTCAAAATTCCTACAAACTATAAAATACCCTAAAGCCCATAAATATATTAAAAAGACATATCAATATCTTTGAACATAAAAACCCATAAATAACCTAAAATGCCCCTGAAACCATGAAAACACCTAATACCATAAAAACCCCTAAACCCCATCAAAACCCTAAAAATTAATAAAAACTCAAAAAAAACATTAAAACCCCTAAAAATTTTCACTGCTAGAAATTTAGGCAATATCCATGGACTTATATCCATGGTTATATAGGTCCATAGATATATCTTGGTTTATAGCCATGGTTCAATTAAAACTATGGCTATATCATGATTTATAGACACATTTAAAAAATGTGGGAATGTTTTTCTTGACATGATATTAGGCTCCTCTTCCCTGATCCGCAGCCCTCCTCTCAACCCTTGACTTCTCTCACCATGCCCTCCTCCCAAACACCACCAATCCACTACCTGGCCGACGTTGTTTCACTACGGCCTCCCGACCTCCTTCTCCGGAACGTGACTAATGTGAGTTTCCATTACCCATGTGAGGTCTCCTCACCATGACCATCCTCCCTTGATACTACCACCCAACACGGCCACCCCAACGACGCTGCTCCAAGATGGTCATCATGCATCCTACTTCGGTGTGCCTCCAACGCTGTCACCCCACCTCTAGGATATTATCCTCCTCCATGGATGGTCACTCCTCCTGATTACCAACCAAAGGTATTTTGGGTTTCGTAACAATTTTTTATTTTCACTATATGACAAGGTGTAAACCATAGAGAGTACATTAGATTTTGTGTTTTCAAGGATAATAAACAATTATTTAATAAATAATGGCACTGATTGTGGATTTAGGAATATAAAACTTCATTAATTCAAACTCATATTCTAAATCACCATAATTACATTTTTTTTTCTGTAGAGTATCCTCATTCACCACACAAACATGAATAATTTATAAATCCACACTCTTGTTCAGTATTTCCTATTATTTTTATATTTTATTAATACATTAATATCTATTTTCATAGGTCAATTAAATTCCTTTTGATTCATTTTATACCTGTTAAATTAAGTATGAAATTTTATATTTATAGTGATTTCGGGAAAATTCAATTTAGTTTAATTCAATTTTTATTTTTTTTGTTTTGTTTGTGTCTTATTGGTTGAGTTCAAGTGGGTTCAGTTAGGATGGTTTAGATTTTCTTGATTCAATTTAGTTTATGTTATATTTGTCTTACTATTTTTTGTGTGAAGTGAATTCAGATTAGTGTATTTAGTCTTAGATTTCTCTAATTCAATTTGATTTATTTTTTGTCTATTTAGGTCAATATGGTTCCATTTTATTTGTTTTATTTTTGTTTTATTTTTCTCAAGTATTTTTCTACAATGCGATTTTGGATTTGTTTATTTCAATTTAGTTTATCCATTTTGATTCCATTTTTTTATTTGGATTTGAATTTTCCGTTTTAGTGTATTTGATTCAATTTAGTTTTACTTGTTTTGATTTTATTTATTTTCTCCTAGCTATATTTGGTTTAGTTTGGTACTTCTAGAATTTTTTCATTTGGGTATATTAAGGTAAGCTCATTTCATGAATTATAATTAAATTTTAATGAATTTAATTTCTTTTTGTGTAGTATAATCAGGTTATCTCGACTCAATTTAGTTTGTAACAGTTCAATTTGGTTTTATTTGAGTTGGTGTGGTTGAGTTTTGGTTTTATTAGTTAAATTTTGTTCAATTTTGTTTGATTATATTTTCTTTATTCCCAGTTTGTTTGATATATTTTGGTTTGACCTAGTTTGGTTCAAACATATTTAGGTTGGTTCAATTCAGAAATTTTCTTATCTGTTTTTTATTTTTTAGTATAATTTATTTCAATTGGGTTTAGTTTGGTAAAATTTCGTCAAATATATTGACTAAATTGATTTTGGTTTGGATTGATATAATTTTATTTTCTTCATTCTACTTCATATATAGTATATTCATACCAGTTTAATTTAGTTCATTTTTTTATTTTAGTTTTTCTTGGTTTGGTTTAGTGTGGTATTGGTTTGGTTTTTTATTAGTATCGAGTACCTAAAGTTCATTTCATGTAGGGTGGGTTTGGTTTTCTTCCATTTTAATTTGTTATATTTTTTCAATATAGATTCATATTTTTTAATTTAGTTTTATTCAAATTGATTTTCATAGGATTGGTTTTTTTTTGGATCAGTTACTTTTTGATTGATTCAATTAGGTTAGGCTCACCCTTGGTTAGTTTTTTGGTTTAGTTTGATTCAGGATTGTTGTATTTAATTCGGTTATAGTATGTTAATTCAGGTTGTGTTAGTTTTATTCATGTTGGTTCAATTTGGGTCTATTCATTTTCTATTGATTTGGTTTGAATGGGTTCTGTTTGGTACTATTCTACTTTGTTTAATTTGGTTTAGATTAGTTTGACTCAAATTTTTTTTATATTTTTTAGATTGGTTTGAGTAATTTTTTTTGAGAAGGTATCCATGTTGCTAATACTCTAGGTGTTCCCCTAAAATCATCATGTTTATGATTCCACTGGTATATCTCTATTTTAGCTAACTATTGAAAACTACTCACCCTATTATGATCTCCAATTCCCTACAAACTGATAAATATGTTTTTCTCTAATTACAGTAAATTCATTTCGATCTTATTATTACATGAGTTTTTCCAATCATTATAAATGAAGGAAATATTTATTCAAGGGGTTACACTTCATCGATGTTTACGTCAAATTTAATTCGGTCTACATTATTGTTTTAGTATTTTATTCACATTATTATTAATACTACATATGATTTATAATTTTCCTATTAATAATATTCAATAACAGTTACATTATTTGTGAATTATAATTTTCCTATAAAATATTATTTGAATCACAATGAACAATGTTTACATCAACGTTTGGATCTGTCTACATCGATGTTTATTGATAATTTCATTATTTCTACATCATTTTTTAGTATAATTTTCTACATTCGATAAGTATACTGTCTTATATACTATTATTTTTTGTTCATTTATCATAAAATGAAATTTCAAAAAACCTACTTAGTTATTATTATGTAAAATCTATAAGTAATGTATATGTAAGCATACAAGTACTTCGTATTCATTTGCGTTTGTAGGGTAGAGTCAGTAGTGAAGATATAGTAACATTTGTTTGGTTCAATTATATTTAGCATATTCAGAATAATTTGTATAATCTATAATGATACTATCTAACATACATAATATTTTTTTTACATTAATTATATTAAACTGGAGGTTTAAAACGCGTAATTAGTTATTATTATGCATTTTATGCAGTACTATTTCAGTAGAATCTATTTTCAGTTTTTTGTAGGTATTATTGGATTCTTTATAATCAGTTTTCATGTATTTTTTTTCCTATAGCTCCAATTAGTATCCCATTTCATGTTTTAATTCCATGAGGAAAACATTTAGTAGGATTGGACCTAATTCTATTTTTTCAAATATTGTTTTAGATTAATTTTCAAACTATAATTAATCAGGAATGTATATCATTCCATGTTCTATTAAATTGTTTTATAATCGACTTCTAAAATACTATTCCTTTTATCATTTTATAGATGAGAGGTTTATAAGTTTTCCAATGACATTATTGAATAAGTGACTCTAATATTTCACATTCTATTTTTAATGTGAGGAAATTTTGATATCTAGAGATTGTTTTTTCATTTATAGGCTCCCCTATTATATAATTTCATTTTTTGAATGTATGAGAGTTGAAAATACATTATGAAGAAATGAGATATCATATCTCTAGGATTTGTTATGAATGATTCTGGGTACAAAAAATTGATTTTTATTACTTTCAAGTGCAGAATCATAGATTTTGTTGGCAATTTGGGTATTTTTTTGGGTATGTTCCCTCATCATCGTGTACCATTAGAAACTATTTATTCTCTTGGTAATGTAATTGTTTGGTTATCAAAGTACCTCAATGCGTGCCTCATACATCTCTGAATCCAAATATTTTGTCACTATGAAAGATTAATTTTTTTATTTTACTCACTTTCCTAATTTACATAAACATTAACTACCAATGAATTGAGTTGTCCCTTATCATGGTAGCCTCCACAACATTACACCTTCCATTCCCACATACAGTTCATGCACTTAGATTATGCAACACTCACCTTTACTGAATATTTCCTCATTACCAATCTAATTAACAATGACTATTCATCACCCTCAAAGGTTTCATTATTTTATTTTTTATTTAACTTTGATGTCAGTAAACATTGATTACATTATATTTTGGTTTATCCAAAATATAGTATAATTAATATCGAAGGAAACTCTTTTCATATTGTAAGCTATTTGGGTTGTTCCTCTAATAGCATGCAGTCTAGAAATTCTATTACACAATAATTCTAAAAAAATATGCCTTATATAGTACAATATATTCCTTTTACTCATATTTTTTGTGACTTATTCAACCCCATGGCCCATATAATTGATATAAATAGTACATGTTCACTTATAATTGGATCATTACCTTAGTAGGGTATTAAATGTTTTTTCACGTTAGAAACTATACTATTTAGAAGTGAACATGAACATATTATAGAATTAGTATACTAACCTACAAAACTAGTATACTATCCTACTGAGATAAGTGATCTTGTATTATTTCTATCAAATGAAGACTTTAAATTAGATAAGTGAAGATATACATTTTCACTTTAGAAACAATACTATTTTAAAGTGAACAAGAACTGATTATAGAATAAGTATACTAACATACAGAATTAGTATACTAACCTATAGAGAGAAGTGAACATGTACTGTTTTTATCAAACCCTATCATTGATATAATTATTAATTTTTTATAAGTGATCATGAAATAATTATAAAATTAGTATACTAGCCTACAAAATTAGTATACTAACCTAATGAGACAAGTGAACATGTATTGTTTCAATCAAATGAACACTTTATGTCCATATCACAGAATCTGTATAATAACCTACTAGGGTAATGAATCGATTATTTACACACCACCACATTCTCCTTAAGATAAGGATGATATCTTACATTGTATATAATGTCTTTCATTAATGTAAATTTTGTCTTATGTGATATGAACTTAAAGTATTGCATCATTATTTTTCATTTTATTTTCTATTACATTTTCAGATCTATACATATTGGTAACAATGAATTTTAACTTTTTCTTGAGGATATCCATGTTTTTCATTAATTTTCTCTATAAAAATTTCTTTTTTTCTTTTTATTCTGATATTTCTTCTCATTCAAGATATCCATAATAAAATAAACTCCATAATAAATAAGATGAGTATAAAAAAGTTTTTTTAAAATGAGGTGGTATTTCCCAATTATTTTCATTATATTTAATTATCTATATTGATGTTTATATATCATTGAATCAAAACGTAACACCGTGAATATCATTTTTAATATAATTTTCTTTTACTAGGTAATGGTATGTTTCCTCCAACGTGTATGGTAGAGATATTATTATGTGTGAAAATTTCTTCTATTTATTCATATAATATTTTGAATACTATCTCTATGACTGATGAAATATTATTTCAATTAATCTGATTTGGAAATTAGGGGGTTGGGAGGTGGGGGATTTGCAGGGGGGTTGTAGGGGGGTTGGGAGGTGGGGGTTGTGGATTGTGGGTGGATGTAGGGGAGTTGGGAAGTGGGGGCTATGTTGGGGGGATGTAGGGGAAGGGGATATGTAGGGGGGTTGTGCCGACAGGGGGGTGTAGTGCAGTGGGGGATATAGGGGGGGTTGTCTGAAATTGGGGGTGGGTGCTTTGTAGTGGGGGTCGGAGGACTATCTGGGGGGCTTCATGGGGGATGGGAGGTGGGGGTTGTGTAGGGGGAGGGGCTGTAGGGGGAGGGGGGTGTAGGGGGAGGGGGTGTGTAGTGGGGGGTAGGGGGTTGTGTATAAGTGGGGGGTGTAGGTGGAATGGCAGTTAGGCAGAGGAGGGGGTGTGCTATAGTGGGTAGGGGCTGTAGGAGGAGGAAGGGCTGTCTGGGGAGCTTTAGGGGGTGAGGGGGTTGTGTGCTGGTAGGGGATAAAGAAACCCTAAAAGACCATAGAAAACGCAAAAACACTAAACGACCTTAGGAAATAAAAAACCCTAAAAGACCATAAAAATCTAAAAACAAAAAAAAAACCTTAAAAACTCATTAAAACATAGAAAACCTGAATGATCCCTAAAACCCAAAAAAAGACTAATAAAATTAAAAACCCTAAAATACCCATTAAATCCAAAAAAATCCAAAAAAACATTGAAAATCCTAAAATCAATAAAAAAATAATGAAAACCCTAAAAACATTAAAAAGAGATTAAAATCCATAAAAACACCCTAGAATCCATAAAAATCTCTAAAAACCATAAAAATACTAAAACCCCATAAAAACCCAAAAACCCATTAAAAACTCTAAAAACCATTAAAACCAATAAAAATGGTAAAAAACACTAAAAAACATTAAAGACCTTAAAAATTGGAAATGACCCTCCAAACTAAAAAACCCTAAAAACCCAAGAAAACAGAAACACCCTAAAACCCCTATTAACCCTGAAAACCCTTTAAAATCCCTAAAAACCCTAAAAATAAAAAAATACAAAAAAATCTATAAAAAATTCTAAAAATTTGTAAAATATGAAAAAGCCTGAAACCCCCTAATAAGAATCCCTAAAAACCAGAAAGTCTCAAATCATATTAAAAAAACCCTAAATATCATAAAAACATTTAAAACCCCAATAACAATAAAAAACCTCTAAACCCCTAAAAGATGGTAGAAAAACACAAAAACTCTTAATACCCCTAAAAAACCTAAAATAAAAAACATCCCATAAAAATCCAAAACCTCTAAAAACATTAAAAAATTAAAATACCCCAAAAAACCTAAAAACTCATAAATACCAAAAAATAATGAAGACACTAAACAACACTAAAAAATCTTGAAACCCCTAAAATTTTTAAATTGATTGTAAAAACACTAAAACCCCCAGAAAACTATAAAACCCCTAAGACCATGGAAACCCTAAAAAACATAAAAACCCTAAAAAAACTAAGAAATCTAAAACCCCTTAAAACCTATAAAATTTTTATAACTCCAAAGACAAATAAAAACCCTGAAAACTCATAAAAACTAAAGTTATATGGATTAACACTTCAAATTTGAGTCAATTTATTTTTCTTTGAGATTTTATCAATGATTATTTTTAATTATCTATTGAAAATAACTAAGTAATTTTCATATTATTTGAATCTTGGATCTATAGGGATTTATATTTTATTCTATTTATGACTGTATCATATATGATTTGGGTCCCACAAAATCTTATATAGTTTTAGATATTATTTTTGATAATGACTTGAATGTACCTATTTTTGTTTTTGTTATGCTTCTAGTTATCCATATGGATATTCTTTCATTCCATGTGCCTAGTGGAGTTAGGTGCTGAATCCTTTGGAATTTTTAAACAACCTTATCAATTCGTATGGTTTATCTTGACCTTAGGTTGAAATTGGAATTGGTTCCTTGTTTTTATTTGTTTTAGAGTTTATTATCTTTATCTGGGGTTTCTTTTATTTTGTTGTTAGCACTCTTAAATCACATGTCTACTCAGTATAGACTACAACACTCTAGTTTGGCCTTCCCTAAGTGATGCCTCCTATGTGAAGTCAACTATGAGAATATTGATCATTTATTTTTCAACAGTATTTTATCCTAGTAGATTTTTTATTTTATTATATGTCTATTAAAGGTTTAGTGAGGTGACAACTCTTCTTCAAAGATTGTTTATTGTTGTAATGGCTTGTTTTTTGGGGACTATTGGACTAATGTTGTTGGAAGTCATGCAGTTGATACACCTTTATATATATTTGGGAAGGAATAAAACTATCAAATTTATTGTTTCTATCCACATAGTGTTAGTTTTATATGGATCAAGTTGGAATAATCTATTAATTCTAGGCTCTTATCATGAAATATGTTTCCCTTTAATACTATTAAGTTAGAGCTAGTTTGTATATCAAATTTTTTGAGATCCTTTCTTCTAGAGGGATGATGTTTTTGTTTCTTTGGATTCTCTAGGTGTTTCATGTGAGGTTTCATTTCAATCTTTATTTTTTAGGTTTTGGGCTTCATCTGTGCTGGAGAAGATCATTTGTTTTTTTTAGTTTTTTAGCTTTATCTTGTGGGTTGGTTCTAGGATAGTAGGTGTGGTGTTTTCTTAGGGATGCAAGTAGATTATTTCTTTTTTTACCTTGGTAATTTCTGATTGGGTTTTTATGTTTTTCTGCTAAAGGATTTAGAAACCCTATCTTGGAGTGGGGTTTTTTGGATTGTTATAAAGTTGGGAACCATGGGCATTAATTGTTGATAGATAAGGATTTATTAGTTGATTCTAGCCATAGGATTGTGTCATACTGGTATTAGTTGGACTCTAGTTTGGGGTGTTTTTCTAGTGTTTGATGGTTTGGTTGGGATGGAGTTTGGTTGTGTTTTCATGAATTCTATCAGTCTGGGGTATGGTTGCTAGATGGAGGTTACAGGAGTGGTGTGGCCGGTTGGTTAAGGTCCACCCCTTGTGGGTGCTATCTGACATTGTTGGATGTGGTGGGGATACTGTTTGCTATAGGGGGACAGATTTTTCTTATTTCTATTGGTCGAGTGGTGGCTGTGTTGGTTGAACAGTGGTTGGATCAATGGTTTATGTAGGGCCTTTTGCTGAGCTTCTCTTAGGGTGCAGGGGTTCTTCTAGTGTGTTTTATGCCTGGATGATGTTTTCTCTTCCTCTACATGGTGTTCTACTGTGGATATTGTACGCTGGATGGGATTCTTCTTGGGACCTTGGAAAATGTGGTTTCATAGTTATGGGTGGATGTGGTCATGCCAAAATTTTCCATATTGGGGATTTCTTATAATGAGGTCATGTGAGGCTGGGTATTTCTATAATGGTGTGTTGATTTCATTTTTATGGGGTTTCTGGTTCCTAGTTCATTCCCCTAATGGTATGTGGGTGTGGCCTTCTATGGTGTGGGCTGCATATATCTATGGAAACAGGAATCTATATGGGATGTTTGTCTATTGGGCTTCTAATGTGTTAGAGGTTGTTGGTGGCTCCATAGTGTCCACCTTATGGTTGTGTCATATACGATAGAGGGATGGATTATTGGATATTCATTTGGGCTAGTATGATCTTGTTGGATCCTAGTGTATGTATCTTGTTTCGTTCTCGGTTTATGGTAGTTTCTCCGTTGGTCTAGTCCCTGGTGGGCATTTTGTTCTGGTTTTTTAATATGGTTGTTGTGTTTACTACTTGGTGTGGAGCTGTCTTTGACATATTGTATCTCTGGTTTTTGTCTTCAGTTGGTTTCTTGGGGATTTGGTGGATAGATTATTGGAACCATGTCTAGCTGGTTAGGATCGTTGGGTTGTGCAGGATGTTTTAGGTGTTATTTTTTAGGGCTCATAGGATGTTGTGCATTAGTCGGTATTGTGTCTTGGGAAGGATGTGGATTTGGTCTTGATTTTTGTGGGTTTTTTTGATGCAGTGCTGCTGCAAGTTGGTTCTAGTGTTGTATGGTGGGTGGGGTGTTTTTGAGTTAGTCTGTGTGTTTATAGGTGGTGGGGTGTGAATGCATTTTGGCTTGGGAATGTGTGGGTTTTTGGGTGGTGGTTCATGTGTGCGTGTGTTGTGTGTGATGGTGAGTGTGTGCGTGAATGTGAATGGGTGTTTATTGTGTCTAGAATTTTTTGTCTCCTATGTTACTATCTCTTTTTTGGAATAATACCTTTTGTGCTTCCTCTCAAAGTGATATTTGTATTGGTGCCTGGTGCTGTTGTGGATCATTCTGATTGTTTGATGGGGTTTTGTGCTAGGATATTTTGCTTTTTTATGTTCGATGATGTTCTTTTTGGTGCTTTTGCTGGTCGGATAGTGGTGCTGGTTGTTGTGTTTTTTATGTTGGCCTTATGGGTTTGTTGTGCCTCCTTTTTCTAGTTTGTTAGTTGCTGCCTTGTTGAGTGTGTGTTTGTGCCATCATGGTGGTGGTGCGTGCTTTATTCCATCTACCGCCTGGGGGTGGGGGCTTTGCGAGGTTCTCAAGACATTATGTTTCATATACATTTGGTCATTATTAGGTATCATACACGGTGATCATAATTTTCTATCTTTAGTTTGTCAGGATTTACTATGTTCTTAAGCCCATTTTCATGTTTTTGGTTCGATTGGTCTATGTGAGGATTTTCCGGCCTTTTTGTGGTGTGCTCTCTGGAGGTTGCTTCAATTTTTATTTCTTTTCTGCTATGTTTTTTCTTTTTTTCTTTTATACATCAGTTGTATCACCTTTGGATGATGGGGTTGTATTGAAATTTCCTTTTATTTCATATACTACATTAAAATTTCCTTGCAAAAAAATTCCTAAACACCCTAAAAACTCCATAAAATTCTAAAAACCCCAAAAAAATACTATAAAATTGTAAAAAAACTATAAAAACCATAAAAAACTAATAAAATCCCTAAAAGACACTAGAAAACCTTAAAAACACTAAAAGACTCCAAATTCCCAAATGGAATTTTAGAAACCCTAAAAACTCCTAAAAATCCTAAAAACCCTAAAAACCCAAAAAACATTAAAAAACCCCAATAATGCATAAAACCCCCCAGGAAACCATAAAAACCCCAAAAAACCATAAAAACCCCAAAAACTAGGAAAACCCTAAAACCCCTCGAAATCCATAAAAATCCTAATAATCCATAAAAACCATAAAAATCATAAAAATACAAAAAATACATAAAGAAAAAAAACCTTGAAACACATAAGGAAAATACAAAGAAACCATAAACTCTAAAAAATTCTAAAATACCCAAAAAAAATACAAAACAAATCCTTCAAAAAAACTAAAATCCATAAATAACCCTAAAACCCCTAAATGATCCTAGAAAACCCTAAAACACTAAAACCCCAAAAATACCATAAAAACTAAAAACTCCAAAATGTAAACAAACTCAAAAAACCCAAATAAACCTAAAACATTAAGAAACCTAAAACATTAAGAAACCTAAAATACCCCTATAACTGTAAGCTTTCATAAAAAATCTAAATATCCAAAAAAACTATAAACTCTTGAAAACCATAAAAACCTATAAAATATTAAAAACACCTTAAAACCCAAATAATAACCAAAAACCACTAAAAACTCCAAAACCCTAATAAATTTATAAAACTATAAAAAATAATAAAATCTCTAAAAAATGCGGATGGATTTTGGTTCATGCGGTCTTCCTCCTCGGTGCGTTTGCAGGTGACAAGGCGGTTTCTGTATGGCGACGGATTCTGGAATTTCTTCTCAGGGAACAGCGGCGAATTCCTGATCTGGGTCGGGTGGCACTTCTGTTCGTCAGATCTTTCTGATCTGGTTTGTGGTGATGCTACCGATCCCTTGGAAGCCAAGACCCCTTCTGGATTTCAGCCTTTCAGGGCTGTTCTTCTAGATCTGATGTGTCGACGGATGGTTCAGCGGGGTCTAGGGCTTCCCCGGCAGTGTTGGCATGCTAGGTCTGAGGATATCTTCCAGTTTGAGGTTGCGGTTGGTGTTCTGCCCGAGAGGTCTCCTCCCCCGGTGATCTTGCAGGAGATGCGGCAGGTGCTTGATGGAGTCAGGATTCGGTGATCCAGTCTGAGAAAGGCTATCTCCGATTTGGCAGGGAACTTGCGGAGATTTGGCTCTTCCTTGGAAGATATGGATTTTTCTCTGCATCGTGGCTTCCATGGTCAATGCGCTGGGAGGTGGTTCTGGTGGAGTCAAGATGGGTCAAGCTTTCGCCGTCGGGTCTTGGTTTTGCAGGTTCGTTTTCAACTCACTTATTTTCATGATGTTGTCAAACTTCTGGATTTCTGCTTGTTGTTGGATGCTATGTTGGACTTTAGAGGTGCCTTGTGTGCTCTTGTTGGCCACTATGGTGATGATTCTTGGTTTGGTTATTAGTTACTGTTGATGCTGGATCATGAGCTTGCTGCAAGAGTAGACCCTCCTGGGGAGAACATGATGGTTGCTAGAAAGGGTGTTAATGGAGGCTGGTTGGGGAAAGGCTGCACTATTTGCTGGTGTTTGGATGCTATTTGGGGGATGCTGCTGGGGTTTTTTTGGTTATTTGTTTGGTTATTTGTTGATGTTGCAGATGAGTTTGGTGTTGTGCTGCTTTTTGCTAGTTTTTGTTTGCTGGGAGGTGTTGATGGCTGCTTTTGGTTCCGGTGCTTGTGTTGTGGTTTGATGCTGCTGGGTGTGATTGGCTATGATGTCGGATGTGGTGCTGATGGTAGCTGGGGCTGGTTGGTTTGGATGTGTTGCTGTTGGTGTGCTGCTGTGATGGTTGGATGTGGTGATGCTGGATGCTGGTATTGGTTGGATGTGACGTGATGATGCTGCTGTTGTGTCTGGTCCTTGAGTCATTTTTTTCTTGGTTTTTCTTTTTTTTTGGCATGGGTTGTAAGGGGTTTTTGGGCGTGGGTCGTTTGACCCCTCCACTCCCTTGTCTGTTGTGTCCTCTTTTTTTCTTTCTAATAAATTGGGGGGGGGGAATAGCCCGAACCTCGCATCTTCCTTGCCCAAAAAATACCTAGAAACCATAAAAATCCTATAAAATCCTTAAAAATATATAAACATGTAAAACATTCAAAAATATCTTAAAAACCATATGAAAAAGCCTTAAAACCCAAAAAAGTAAAAAAATATTGAAAAATATTGAATTCATAAAATACCATAAAAACCTTAAAAACCCAAGAAAATCATAAAACACCTAAAAGAACATTAAAACTATATAAACACCTAATATTCCTAAAACCCTAAAAATGATAAAATACCATAAAAATATAAAAAACACAAAAACACCTAAAACCCCTGAAAACCAAAACAGGCCCTAAAAACCCTAAAAACCCCTAAAACATTAAAAAACCTAAAATATACATAAACCTCTAAAAACCCCAAAACCCCTAAAAACGCCAAAAATCCTAAAAAACCGTAAAAATACCAAAAACACTAAAAACATTCCAAAGACCCTAAAACCATAAAATCACTTGAAAAGCATAAAAACCCCAAAAAACTTAAAAACCATAAAATCCCATAAAACCCCTAAAAACTATAAAAACTCTTGGATCCTTTAATAATGTTAAAAATATATAAAAACATAAAAACCATGAATACTCAAAAAAACCAAAACAAACACAAAAAACACCTAAAACCCATGAAAATATACAGAACACTCCAAATCCATAGAACCCTTAAAACATTAAAAAAGGTAAAAAAATATCTAAAACACTTGAAACATAAAAACACTAAAAACCCTAAAAATTACAAAAAATACCAAAAAACCCTAAAAACAAATAAATTATAAAAAATAGAAAAATTCTAAAAAAACATAATATCATAAAACCCCTAAAATACCCAATAAAACCTAAAAACACTACATAAATCTAAAAACCCTACAAAACCCCTAAAAGGAAATACAAAACTCGAAAACCACAACAACTCTTAAAACCCAAAAAACTAGATAGATCATAGACCCCCAAAACCCCTAAAACATATGAAACCTAAAATAACCCTAAAACTCTATAATACATAAAATTTATAAAAATAGAGAAAATCATAAAAACACTTAAAAACCGAATCCCTAAAAATATTAAAAAGTCACTGTTTCCCTAAAAACAAATGAAAACCATAAAAAACCCCTAATAACCATAAAAATATATACATTCATAAAACAATAAAACCCCCTAAAAACTCTGAAAACCCTTAACCCCCTAAAATATTTTAAAAAACTCTAAAAATGTTAAAAATACTAAAAACTCAAAAAAACCCCTTAAAACCCAGAAAACCATAAATCCCTAAAAACCCCAAATCCTAAAAAATCTCAAAAAATCCTTAATAATATAAAAACCTTAAAACTCTGAAAACCACTTAGAAAAATCCCTTTAAACCATAAAAACTCAAAAAAATTAAAAAACCCCTAAAAATCCTAAAAAATAATAAATCCCCAAAAACCCATTAAAAACTCTAAAACCCATAAATTTTCCTTGAAAATGTAAAAACACTAAACGACCCTAAAAGACCATAAAACCCCCTAAAATACCTAAAAACTTATAAAACCACCGAAAACCCAAAAAACATAAAAAACCTATAAAAAACAAAACCTAATAAAATTTAAACTCATAAATACCCCAAAAACCCTAAAACACAAAAATACACTGAAAATGTTAAAAATTGTAAAAAATCCTAAAAAATCCTAAATAACCTAAAAACCCTAAATTTTATAAAAAGACCCTAAAACACTAAAAAATCATAAAAACCATAAAAACCATAGAACCCAAAAAATATTAAAACACACTAAAAACTCTAAATCCCCTCAAACACCATAAAAACTTAAAAAAACTAAAAAACCTTAAAATCGATTAAAATAAAAAACCACCAAAAATAAAAATATTAATAATAATAAATCTCTAAAAACTCTTAAAATTAAGAAACCCCTAAAACCCTAAAAAACATTAATAAAAATAAATAAAACCCTAAAAAAATACAAATATCTAAAAAACATGAAAATTCATAAAGACCTTAAAACACATAAATACCATGAAAAACCCTAAAACCCCTAAAAGACCCTATAAAGAACTAAAAACACTTAACAACCGTAAAAAAGATAAAAAATAAAATACCATAAAAACCTAAAAACTGTAAAAAAAAATTATAAAAAGACTAAAAACCTAAACAACCCTTAAAACCAAAAAAAGACCTAGAAAACATTAAAAACGTTAAATGCCCCCCAAAATATAAATATACCTACAAACCAAAAATCACTGAAAATCCTAATAAATACTAATAATATTGAAAACCCTAAAGACCCTAAAAAGTTATGGAGACCTTAAAACTCTTAGAAAACCATAAAAACTATTAAGACATATTAAAAACCATAAAACCCTTAAAATTCAAAAACCCACTAAATACTTTTAAACCCCTTAAAACCCCTAAACATTAAAAAACTTCAAAAACCTTAAAAACCCTAAAAAATCAAAAAAACGTAAAACCCAAAAAAACCAAAAAAAAACATAGAACTATAAAAAACCTTGAAAACCCATAGAACCCATAAAACCCTAAAAAACTTAAAAACCAAAAAAATATATTCAACAGCCCAAAAAATCACTAAAAACGTAAAAACCCTGAAAACCCTTTAGAAAAATTCTCAAAAACCCTAAATTATCCACAAAATTATACAAAATCCTAAAAAAACTAATAATTCTAAAAATCATAAAAAACCCCAAATTTCCCTAAAAGACATTAGAAATCACTAATACAATAAACAACCCTAAAACCCTAAAAATTATAAATGACTATAATATCCCCAAAAATAAAAAAAACATGAAAAAAAATTTCAAACACTAAATACCTAATTCAACCCTAAATCCCTAAAAATCATAAAAACATTAAAAAAACTTAAAATACCCCTAAAACCCTAAAATACCCTAAAATACCAAAAAAAATGAAAATCCTAAAACCCCAAAACCTTAAAAACCCTAAATATTTGAAAATACCCCAAAAACCAAAAACTGTGGACATCAAAGAACCCCTAAAACATTAAAAACTCCAAAACCCCTAAAACCAAAAAAATCTATAAAACCCCTACAAAGTTTAAAAAATCTAAAATATAAAAACTCAAAAAAAAAACCTAAAACCTAAATGAAACTATAAAACCCCCAAACCCCCAAACCCCCCAAAATACATAAAACCACGAAAATCCCTAAAATCCATTGAAATACTTAAAACCCATAAAATCCCTAAAAACATAAAAACCCATAAAAACCCTAAAAACCCATAGAACAATCCCTAAACCATAAAAAATATATAGAAAACACATACAAATATAAAATACCATAAAAACACTAAAATGTTGAAAACCCATAAATCTCCCCAAAGATCCTAGAAAAGACTAAAAATACTAAATGATCCTAAAACCCTTAAAAACTGTAAAAGGCTGTAAAAAGATGAGAAACCATAAAAACTCTTGAAACTCTAAAAAACCTAGACATCCCCTAGAAACCCAAATAACACCTACAAACACAAAAAGACAAAAATTACCCCTAAAATAATAAAAACCAAAATAAATTAAAAATATGGAAAAACCTAAAAAATATAAAAATACATTTAATCCCTAAGAACATAAAAAGACATGAATCCTTAAAAAAACTCTTGAAAATCATAAAACCTCCTAAAAAACTTAAAAACCCTAAAAACCACAGAATCATTAAAAACACACTAAAAACACAATAAATCCTTTAAACAACAAAAAATGTGATAAAACTCTAAAAAACATAAAATCCTTAGAAACTCAAAAAAATCCCTGAAATCCAAAAAAACCATAAAACCCTAAAAAATTATGAATACACTTTAAAACCCACATAATCCCTAAAAACCCAAAAAACACAAAAAAATATTAAAATCCTAAAAAACCCCAAATATCACTAAATATGTAAGAACCCTAAAGTCCCAAAAAAACTCCTAAGAAAACACCCTAAAAATTCTAAAACTACAAGAAAATCTAAAAACTCCTAAAAACCTAAAAAACTAAAATACCATAAAAATTATAAAAACCCCTAAAACCACTAAAAGACCCTAGAAAACCCTAAAAACACTAAAAAATCCAAAACCCAAAAATACAATAAAACCCATAAACCCCTAAACCCCCTGAAAATGCTTAAAAATGCTAAAAACCTAAACAGCCCCTAAAAACCAAAAAAAAACACTAAAACATGAAAAACCTATAATACAACTAAAACCCAAAAAAACCCCTTAAAATGACTAAAAACACTGAAAATCATAAAAAAATACCCAAAACACTAAAAACCCTAAAAACATTTAAAAGACCCTAAAACCCCTAAAACAGTTGAAAACTATAAAAAACCTTAAAACCCTTAAAACCCCTAAAACCCAAAAAACCCAAAAACCCCTAAATATTATAAAAAACAATTAAACCCCATAAAAAATTTAAAAAACAAAAAACCTCAAATCACTAAAAAATAAAAAGAACCCTAAAACCCTAAAAAACCCTAAACACCTATTATCCAAAAAAACCCAAAACCCCCCCAATGGCCATAAAAATATTTAAAATCCCATTAAATATGTAAAAACCTAAAAAAACCTAAAAACATATACAAACCTTATGAAAGCTCCCTAAAAACACAAAAACTCCAAAAATATTAAAAAAAATTAAAATCATAAAAAATCATAAAATTCATAAAAATCATTAAAAATCACTAAAAACAATATAAAAAAATAGAAAACCCTAAAAACACAAAAATTCATTAAAAACCCTATACCTCTAAAAATTATTAAGACACTTAAAATCCCTAAAAACCCAAAACGATCCCCAAAAAACCAAAAAACCCTAAAAAATTTAAAAAAACAAAAACACCCTTAAAACACTAAGAACCACTAAAAACCAAAAATTCTAATGATATTAAAAAACCCTAAAAAATAACCAAAACCCTAAAACCCTTAAAACATTTAAAACACCCTAAAACCCCTAAAAACCATAAAACCCCTAAAACCCTTAAAACCCTAAAACCCCACAGAAACCCTAAAAAATAAAAACAAATCTAAAAACCTCAAAACCCTAAAAATGATAAAAACTCTAAAAAAACCTAAAACCCCTAAAAAATAATAAAACAAAAAATAAAAAAACCCTAAAAAGACTCCAAACCCCAAATAACCTTAAATTCCCTAAAAAGATAAAAATACTAAAAAATCCTTTAAAATTTTAAAAACTCTAAAACTAGAATGTCCCTATGAAAATTACTAAATCCCCTAAAACTCCCAAAATTTATTAAAATCCAAAAAAATATTATAATCTTTAATAAATCTAAAATCCATAAAACTCTAAACCCCATAAATGGACCCTAAAACAATTGAAACACTAAACGACACTAAAAATCCTAAAACTCCAAAAAAGAACAAAAACCCTCTAAAAGCTATTAAAAAACTTAAAAACCTTAACAACCCCTATGAACCCAAAAAACCCCCTTAAAACAGTAAAAAACCTAATATACCTTCAAGACACAAAAACCCATAAAACCCCAAATAGCAATGAAAGTACTTTAAACCCCTAAAAGAATTGAAAATCCTAAATAACCGTAAAAATTTATGAAAACCCTAAAAACCCTAAAAACATTAAAAATACCCTAAAAACTATAAAAAACCCCTAAAACAAGGAAAAAATAGAAAAATATTAAAACCCATAAATTTTTTCAAAACTCTAAAAAACTATAAAAACTCAACAAAACCATAAAACCCAGCCCCCCTCAAACCTCTAAAAACCCTGAAAACATTGAAATTCCTAAAACCAAAAGTATCCCTAATCACCATAAATAAACCTATAACCCATAAAAATAATAAAAAATACCTAAAATCACTAAAATATATTAAACTCTAAAAGCAGTGAAATACCCTAATAACCCTAAAAACATAAAAGAACATAAAAACCATAAAAACTCTAAAAAACATAAAAATCATTAAAACTTAAACACCTCCTAAAAATCCAAAATACCTAAAAATATTAAAAAATATAAAAAACACCATAAATCCCTAAAACCCTCTAAATACCCCAAAAACACAAAAAATCCTAAAAACCTTATCAAATCTTGAAAATCCTAAAAATTATAAGATTTTTAAAAAGGCCATAAAAACCCTTAAAAACACCTGAAAACCATAAAAACCCATAAAAATCATAAAAACTTGAAAAACCCAAAAAACTATTAAAAAAATAAAGACCTATAAAACCCAATAAAAATGTTAAAAACTCTAAAAAATTAATTTTTTTTAGAAAAACCCCTTAAATCCCAAAAAAATAAAACCCTAAAAGCACTGCAAACCCTAGTAACCCCAAAAAATCCATAAAAACCATAAATAATATAGAATCCCTAAAATTCCTTGAAAATTAAAAGATTCAAAATTTCTTGAAAACCTTTATGAGAAATCCCTAAAAACTAAAAAAATTATATAAAATCCTAAAAATAAAAATAACATTAAAGACCCTAAAACCATAAAACCCCCAAAACCCTAAAAGTCCATAAAAAACACAAAAAACACAATAAGACCATAAAAACGCTAAACGGCCATGAAACCCTAAATACTATAACAAACATAAAAACTCTGAAAAACCCGAAAAAACCTAAACAACCCATAAAACCCTGAAAACTGTACAACATTAAAAACATTAAATAATACACCCTAAAACTCTAAAAAAACCTAATATCCAAAAAATCCCTAAAAAATCCATAAAACCCTGAAACTATAACAACATTAAAAAAGACCAGAAAAACCAATGAACACCATAAAAACTACCAAATCCTTAAAAATACAAGAAAACATAAACACCCACTAAAAATATAAAAACCCTTAAACCCATAAAACCCATAAAAATATTAAAAATATATACAAATCACTCAAAATCAATAAAAACCCTAAAAACCCCTAAAACCCATAAAATCATTAAAAAACCTGAAAACACCTAAAAATATAAAAAACCCCTAAAAACCTGTCAAGAAGAGAGATAGGGTGGTACTCTCCCCAGGCTCTCCCTCTCACTCGATGCATCTTCCTCGTTTTCCGCTAGATTCTTCTTGGGGATTAAGTACTGGATCTTTTCCCCTTCCCTACTCTTGGCGGAGGTGTGCTCTGGAAGTGCTCTCCGGATCCAAGGCGGTGGTGGATTCCTATTTTCTATAAAGACCTGAAAAATTCAAGGAAAGTTTTTTCTTAATTTTGTTGGAAATATTATAAGAACGCAATTTCTGACGGCACCTAATTTTGTGGCTCGGTTTGGCCGGAATCATTTTCCGAAGTTTAGCTCGGGTATGTTCAGTGAACGAATGAGCGGGTTTTTCTAACTTTTAAACCAGTTTTTGGAATCGAATTCTGAGGGCACCAATGGAATCGCAGTGCCGGTAATTTCTTAGAAACACCTTTTCCAGAGTTGCGTTTGCTCGGGTGTGGTTTTTAATTTTTGGGGTTAAGTTAAGGAATAAAATAAAGTGGTGTGACAATTTATTTTATTTTACATAAAGCGGTATAACCTATGTAAAGAGGATAAGGTGGAACCCACAATATCCTACCCACTTGGTAGGATATTTGTGAGGTGGGGCCCACATGAGCCCCACCGTTTATTTCCTTCTAAGTAACGCACCCCCCCCCCTTTTTAATGAAGTCAACCGTGCGTTTATTCTGGTTAAGAAACTCCTCATTAATTTGGGCGGTTTAATCGTTACAATTACTTATTTGAATTAATTGTTCGTTTCGTTTATTTTGAAATTCAAACGTTGGCATGTGAGTTAATAAAATAAGACGACTCTTATTTTATTTTTGTTGGAATTCTGGTTGTGGGGGCCTTTGGGAGAAAAATAGAAGCCTTGAGGAACTTCTTCGTTCTTCAACGAAGAACGCGAAGAACGCATCGCCACCGATGAAGAACGCTGACCTCCGACGGCGGACCACGGCGAGAGACGCCTTCCTCGGAGACCACCTAACGCCAATGACGTTCCTTCTATGATGCTTCTTCCACGGCAATCCTCTTCTTCCGCAACGATCCTTTTCTTCTACGACGGTTAATTACGCGACGCACGCTCGTTTGACGTCAATGTTGAGGTAGGGGTTATGTGTTTTAATTTGTGAAATCTTCCTTCATCTAACCTCGTTCTTTTGGACCACTTGATATCGTTTAATGGTAGGGGGCCGGACTGCACAAACACGGCCGAACCTCTAACCTTATTATTATTTGTTTTTGTGGTTCGAGGTAAAGTAATGTGGTGCTGTCACACTGCGCGGGAACGAGCGACAAGGAATGTGCGGCGCCGTCACGCCGCGCATATTAGAATTGAACCAAGCTGTGGCACCGTCGCGCCATGCCAGAAAGAAACCGAAGACACCACGGCCGGAGCGGTGCCGCGACGGAGTGGCGCGGCGCAAGCGCGCCTCACCGGACGGACCAAGGCCGCGACTTAAGCCACGGTGGAGCAGCGAAACCGGTGTCTGGAATCGGCCTGCCGACATCAGAGCAGGGGGACCGGCCTTGCCAGTCCCGTGGAGGCAGAAGCCGGCTGGCTGGATTCCTCTTAGTGACAAAGAACTTTTGGATTACTCCGCTCGAGGTTTGGATGAAGTTAGAGTACGTTTGGGTTGGTTTTGACTTAAAAACCAACAGGGCCCTGGGATGAAAAAGCCAATAACTCTCAGACCGGACGTCTGATTGATACGCCGTCTATGACGTTGAGTTCCTGTTGACGATACATAACTTTTTGATACACCAAATCCGGACTATGTGTCAGTTGAGGTATCAGCCCCTCGGCTCGTGGAGCGGACCCTCCCAAACAAGCTTGCTGTGTGCGGGAACCCTAGAGCTGGCTGCGACTACGACGACGACGACGACTGTACAGAGATCCTCAGTGGATTCGACGGCGATGACTACAACAATAAGGGATCCTACATGGATCAGTGCTACTGATCCTGTGTGGGTTAGATCCTGTGTGGGTCATCGCTCAGCGGTCCTGTGTGGGCTAGTGCCTACAGATCCTGTGTGGGTCCAATCCTGTGTGGGTCAATGCGGGGGGTTAGTTACCTATTGATCCCGTGTGGGTTTGATCCTTTGTGGGTCATTGCGGGGGTTAGTTACCTATCGATCTTGTGTGGGTCAGATCCTTTTTGGGTCATTGCGGGGGTTAGTACCAATCGATCCTTTGTGAGTCCGACGACTTAGATGAATCAGTGGCTATATGTGGTCATCTCTATCATCATACGAAGAAGTATACCCGTGTGAGCTGAATCTTGAATTTCTTTCCTATGTGAATTATGTTATGATTTCCTGTGTGGATTGGACTGTGGTTTCCTATGTGGAATGGGTTGTACATGGGCTCAGAGGTTGGAGAGAACTGGAATTGATGACTTAGGTATGTGTATGGGAATATACCTAAGCAGTGTCGGATGTTACTTCGTGATTGTATCCTTTTTTTTGGATTATCCTTTGTGGATTCTAGGATACCTTAGGAGGTCTCGGGGTCCCTATTGAGTAGCTTATACTCACCCCTGCATGGGCTATGCCCACATTACGTTGTGTTGGTTGGAGACGACAAACAACGCTGATCATGGTTGAGGATTGCAGAGCAAGATGATACCTGGAGGTGGACCACTGGGTA
The DNA here is from genome assembly GCA_963277665.1 of Viscum album. Classification (NCBI taxonomy): domain Eukaryota; kingdom Viridiplantae; phylum Streptophyta; class Magnoliopsida; order Santalales; family Viscaceae; genus Viscum; species Viscum album. The sequence goes on from OY728157.1 coordinate 1,321,638,832, forward strand.
GGACGTACTCGGAGGGGATGGCTGGACCCGAGGAGATGTGGAGGCTATCTGTACCCACCCTTCAGGTGCGAGTTCCAGTGGACGGCTCGAGGCTGCAGCATTATTTTCAGTTGTTGATTTCCCTTTCCAGTTGTACTTTACTCTCAGTTTGGGTTTGTATTCTGGCCCACTTACTTTTCCGCACCTACTATTGTACCTAATTTTACTTAGTGTTTACTTCTGCATTCTTTCTCTATGGTGTTTGTTTACTTTACAAAGGAAATTCCTTCCCTTTTTACCGGGAATTACGCCTTGGTGCTATTCTCCAGCCCCTGGCCTAGGGAAGGCGGGCATGGGGTAGTCACGACACGGGCCCCGAGGATGGGTCGTGACAAATTGGTATCATAGGAGTTCGGTTCTACCACAGAACTTTGGACTGTGATCTTTTTCTATGTGAGGAAATAGTGTAAGAGTATTGGGTGTGGTTATCAGTCCAGGGAGTCCAGTGTTGGTGCGGCAGCCGACGTATCCATACACCTGGATCCTGACTTCTGATTTCCGACATAATGCACGAAAACATTTATTACATGTGTGTTTCAAGTTTTCTTTGTGATTACTTTGTGTCTGCTCAACAGGTATACTATTTTGACTGTGGTACACCTGTCTCTTTTCAGGATGGCCCCACGACGGTAGCCGTCTAGGGTTCTGAGAGTTGTGTGTGACGACAGCCCACCGAGCGATGAGGCCTCGGTATAGGGCCCTTTGACAGTTGAGGCACCAGCAGTACCTCTACCCGCTGAGCCACCGATGCTACCAGCCCCAGCCACTGACGATGCACGTCGCCTTAGTGCACTGCACGAGTTTCAAAGCCAGCAACCGCCCAGGTTCCCTTGGGAGACGGACCCCCAGGCAGTCGAGGATTGGATGGAGGCAGTTGTACGGGTTTTCAGGTTAGTGAGGACACCAACAGACCTCATGGTGATCCTCGCAGCGAGCCTACTGCACGAGGTAGCATGCAGATGATGAAGCTTGATGATCCAGGTGCACGATGAGGCATCTCTCCTCTGGACGGACATTGAGAGCCTCTTCCACTCAGAGTTCGTCCCAGCCACCCTCCGTGTGGTGCGCATCTAGGAGCTTCTACAGCTGCGGCAAGGCTGCTTGACAGTCGCCCAGTACTCAGAGAGATTTACCGATCTCTCACGCTACTCAACAGACATGGTACATGACCCATTCTTCCAGGCCCGGACCTTCGAGCAGGGACTGAGGCAGGAGATCAGGGCATCGCTGATCTCCCTCATCATTCCGACACAGGCAGAGGTACTGAAGCGAGCCCTTCTGATTGAGAGCTTCCATACAGAGCCTGCATCAGCAGCGAGACCTACCGCAGGGTGGCACGTAGCAGAGTCCTCTATAGCAGGCAGTCGACAGATGACTCCTGGGTCCAGGCAGAGCAGACCCTCAGGAAGATGACCTCAGGACACTGGATCTATAGTGCGGGGCACACAGCGCGGAGCCAGCCTTTCGAGAGGCAGACAGTGCTATGCATGCGGCGGGCAGGGCCACATGGCTCGTGACTTCCTGACCCGTCATGCCGAGGAGCTGCAGACAGTTGAGGGGCCACCTAGGCAGAGGAAGAGGGTCGACTGTGGTGGTCCCAAGGGAGCTGACGGATGAGGCAGAGGAGCTGGATGAGCAGCAGGTGGTGGGAGACGCTTTGAGGCTCTACCACCACCACCACTAGGAGGTCCACCCCGACCACAGGGAGCTGGCGGGCAGAGATAGGCACAACTCCCGACAGCGAAGGCCTACGACCACGGTGCACCTGAGATGATTTGAGTTACTATCTGTGTCTATTCCACCCTTGCTGTAGTTCTTATAGACATAGGAGCGAGTCATTCTTTCATAGCCGCTGCCCTTGTTTCGAGCACGGAGATTCTGACAGAGCCGTTGGCTCGATCCTTACGGCTAGAGACTCCTACGGGAGCAGACTCGACGATTACGCACTGGTTCCGGTAGTGTGAGCATACTCTAGGAGGCGAGAGCTTTAGCTGGGATCTTCTTGTAGCAGCTTCGAGTCCTTACGACGTCATCTTGGGCATGCATTGGTTATCCACAATCCATGCTCAGATTGACTGTATTTGGCGCAAGGTGCCGTGTGTACGCACCGACAGGAGCAGGTTCACTTTCACCAGCGAGAAGGGAGCCTTCGCAGCACAGGATGGAATCCCACAGAGGAGGGGAAATCCCATCACTCATCAGTTTGATAGCCTCATCCTAGGAGTAGTTGCGTACAGAGTCCTATTTTTCCTGCAGTGGTGGATTAGTATGCAGACATTTTCCCCGACAATGTTCTAGGACTACCTCCTCGCAGATAGGTAGACTTTTATATTTATTTGTGCCCCAGGGTAGCCCCGATATCCACTTCAGCATATCGGATATCCCCCGCTGATTTTAGAGAGCTACGGGTACCGTTGGAGGAATTGCAGGGCAAAGGATTCATCCGACCCAGTGTCTCACCCTGGGCTTCCCCGATATTGTTCGCCAAGAAGGCGAATGGGAGCTTGCGACATTGTGTTGACTATCGTCACCAGAACCAGGTGACAATGAGGAACAAGTATCTGCTACCTAGGATTGATGACCTCTTCAATCATCTCAATAGAGCACGGTGGTTCTCAAAGATAGACCTCAGGTCAGGCTATCATCAGCTTAGAGTTCGGGACAATGACATGCAGAAGACGGCCTTCAGATGTCGGTATGGCGACTATGAGTTCTTGGTTATGCCCTTCACCGTAACCAATGCTCCCGCAGTGTTCATGGGCCTCATGAACATGATCTTTCAGCCATACCTCGATCAATTTGTCGTGGTCTTCATCGACGACATTTTGATATACTCGACGACTGAGGAGGAGCACGCCTACCACTTTCGGGTTGTACTAGACACACTCCGAGAGCACCAGCTTTATGGAAATCTCTCTAAGTGTCATTTCTGGATACGTGAGTTCCACTTCTTTGGACAAATCATCTCTGAGGCGGATGTTGCGGTGGATCCTGCGAAGATCGAGGTAGTTCTAGCTTGGGATCCACCCAGGAGCGTGACGGAGGTGCGGAGTTTCTTGGGAATAGCTGGATACTATCGGAGATTTGTTCCAGACTTCTCCAGAGTTTCGACACCACTCTCAACATTGATGAAGAAGGGGAAACCCTTTTTGTGGTCAGACAGATGTCAGCAGAGCTTCCAGGAGCTGAGATAGAGATTGACCAGCGCGCCTATCTTGAGGTTGTCGGAGGAGGGAGTAGGGTCCGTAGTTTACTGCGATGCATCAGGGACCAGAGTCAGATGTTTCCTAATGCAGGAGCGGGCCGTGATCGCCTATGGATCACGTCAGTTGAGGCACCATGAGCAGAACTACGCTAACCATGACCTGGAATTAGCAGCAGTGGTCTTCGCTCTAAAGATGTGGTGACACTATCTGATGGGCGAGCGCTTTACAGTCTATTCTGACCATCAGAGTCTCAGGTACATCTTCTCTCAGAAGGACCTGAACCTGAGACAACGGCGATGGATCGAGTTCCTCCAGGACTATGACTTTGAGATAGTCTATACTCCTGGGAAGGGAAATGTGGTAGCCGATGTTCCCAGCAGGAGGATGGGAATTCAGCTACATGGGGAGGCGATAGAGCAGCTAGCCGCTTTGCAGATATCCTTTGTGGATAGAGATAGAGCATCCTTCCTTCAGTCACTCACAATCACTCCTCCACTATTGCAGCGGGTCAGAGAAGCACAACGTGGGGACGCCGACTGTGAGACGCGGTGTGCACAGATATCCTCAGGATAGGCACCTAATGGTTTCTCCTTAGGAGGAGAGCACAACGTCCTTTTCAGAGGACGTACCTTGGTACCAGTTGATTTACAGTAGGAGGTGCTGAGAGAGTTTCACACTTCTCCTTTAGAGGTACATCCTGGAGTGGTGAAGATGTATCAGGATCTTAGACGACAGCACTGGTGGCTGGGCATGAAGAAGGCTGTAGTAGAGTTAGTTTCTCGATGCCTCAACTGCCAGCAGGTGAAGGCAGAGAACTAGGTACCAGCAGGCTTAGTACAACCCTTGGAGGTCCCAAAGTGGATGTTGTATGGCATATCTATGTACTTCGTGACTGGACTTACATGCACTTCCAGAGGTCACGACTTCATTTGGGTGATTGTCGACTGACTCACCAAGTCGGCTCACTTCTTACCCATCAGAGAGCAGGGCTCAGTGGAAAGCATGGGACGTATCTATGTTCAAGAGATTGTACAACTTCAGAGTGTTCCATCATATATCGTCTCCGATCGAGATGCTCGCTTTACTTACCGGCTTTGGAAGGGGTTGCAGGAGGCATTCGGGAAGAAACTACATCTAAGCACCGCCTATCACCCTCAGACGGATGGTCAAACGGAGAGGACCATTCAGACTCTTGAGGACATACTCTGGGCATGTTTCCTCGACATTGGTCATAGCTGGGAGGACCACTTACCCTTTGTGGAGTTCGCGTACAACAACAGCTAACACTCCACCATCGGGATGGCACCATACGAGGTGTTGTACGGCCGACCTTGCAGATCTCTGCTGTGCTGGACAGACCCTGGGGAGTCAGCACTAGTGGGACCGGAGATGGTCCAGGCCATGACAGAGAAGGTCCAAATCATCCAGGAGCAGATGAGGACATCTCAGAGCCAGCATAAGTCTTATGCTGATAGGAGGCGGAGGCCACTGGAGTTTGAGGATGGCGACCACATCTTCTTGCGGGTCTCACCTCGACGTGGATTACGAAGATTTGGCCGAGGCGGCAAGTTGACTCCACGCTTCATCAGGCCATTCCAGGTCCTCGGCAGGATTGGAGAGGTGGTTTATCGCCAGGATCTACCACCTCAGTTGCACCGGGTGCACGACGTCTTCCACATATCCCAGCTGAGTAGAAACGTGCATGACCCGACACATATCATTGACCATGGGGAGCTGGACGTTGATGATGGGGTGACTTTTACAGAGGTCCCGGTGGAGATTGATGATCAATAAGAGTGGGTCCTACGTGGATGGTCGATTCCTCTAGTGTGCATCAGATGGCATCATGGAAACCTCCAGGAGAGCACGTAGGAGCGGGAGGCTCAGATACGTGCTCAGTACCCACTTTTGTTTCCCTAGTTTTTTATGTATCTTTACAGGGACGTAAATCCCTGAAGTGGGAGTGATGTAAAGACTCGAAATATTCAAGGTAATTTTTTTCTTAATTTTCTTGGAAATTTTACAAGAACGCAGTTTCTGACGGCACCTGATTCCGAGGCCCGATGTGCCTGGAATCATTTTCCGAAGTTTGGCTCGGGTACGTTCAGTGAACGAACGAGCGGATTTTTCTAACTTTTAAACCGGTGATCGGAATCGAATTCCGAGGGCATCAATGGAATCACAACGCCGATAATTGCTTAGAAACACCTTTTTCAGAGTTTCATTTTCTCAGGTTTGGTTTTTAATTTTTGGGGTTATGTTATGGAATAAAATAAAGTGGTGCGACAATTTATTTTATTTTACTTAATGCGGATTAACCTAAGTTAGGCGGATAAGGTGGAACCCACAATATCCTACCCACTTGGTAGGATATTTGTGAGGTGGGCCCGCATGAGCCCCATCGTTTCTTTCCTTCTATGTAACGCACCCGCACCCCCCCCCCCTTTTAATGAAGTCAACCGTGTGTTTATTCTGGTTAAGAAACGCCTCATTAATTTGGGTGGTTTAATCGTTACAATTAATTCTTTGAATTAATTGTTCGTTTAGTTTCTTTTGAAATTCAAAAATTTTCATGTGTGTTAATAAAATAAGACGACTCTTATTTTATTTTTGTTTGAATTATGGTTGTGGGAGCCTTTGGGAGAAAAAGAGAAGCCTTCTGGAACTTCTTTGTTCTTTAACGAAGAATGCGAAGAATGCACCGCTGTTGATGAAGAACGCTGTCCTCCGACGGAGGATGATGGTGAGAGACGCCTTACTCGGAGACCACCTAACGCCAATGACGTTCCTTCTGTGATGCTTCTTCCATGGCAATCCGTTTCTTCCACGGCGATCCTTTTCTTCCGTGCCGGTTAATTCCGTGATGCATGCTCGTTCGACGACAACGTTGAGGTAGGGGTTATGTGTTTTAATTTGTTAAATCTTCCGTCATCTAACCCTGTTCCTTTGGACCACATGATATCGTTTAACATGAGGGGGCTGGACAGCACAAACACGGCCGACCCTCCTCCCTTATTATTATTTGTTGTTGCGGTTCGAGGGAATGTAACGCGGTGACGTTGCACCGTGTGCGGAACGAGCAGTAAGGAATGCGTGGCACCGTCTCGCCCCGTAATTGAGAATTGAACCAAGCCGCGGCACCGTCGCGCCGTGCCGGAAAGAAACCGAAGACCTAGTGGCTGGAGCGGGGCCGTGGCGGAGGGGCGCGGCGTAGTTGCGCCACACCGGACAGACCAAGGCCGCGGCTTAAGCCGCGACGGAGCAGCGGAATCGGCGGCCGGAATCGGGCCGCCGGCGTCGGAGTAGGGGGACCGGCCTTGTTGGTCCCATGGTGGCAGAAGCCGGCCGGCCAGAGCGGGCCGACCGGACCGTGGAAGAACCGGTGGTTCAAAACCCCCGGCTGGCCGGATGTGAGCAGCCCCATTAAGGGGCTGCTGTTTCTTCACGTGGGGGCAGCACCCCCCACATCCGAACGGCTCAGCCGTTCGGCCGAGTCCCTGGCCAGCGCGCCAATGCGCCGCGCGCCGGGCCGGCTGCCCTGGCTGGTTCGTCAGACCGGGCCACCAAGCTGGGCCGCGCCATCCGGGCCGGACCTGGACCCAGTTCGGGTCGCCCCGGTTCGGGCCGACCCTGGGGGTATCGGTCTGGGTCGGACCGGGCCCGAACCCCCTAATACCAAACCTCTTTCGGTCCGTTGACCATAACTTGAGATGCATACCTCCGATCGATGCACCGTCAATTGTGTATATATCCTTGGATCGAGATGGTCATTTTGGTGTATTACACTCAAGGTATCAGAGTACTTTGGGTTCGGCTGGGTTGGTTCGTACACGAAACCAACCGGGTCCTCGGAGCGGAAACACTTAAAACATGAGCTCCGGACGTACGATTGACATGCCGTCGACTTTGATGGATTCCTCTTAGTGAGATGGAACTTTTGGCTTACTCCACTCAAGTTTTGGATGCAGTTGGAGTATAGTCGGGTTGGTTTTGACTTCAAAACTAACCGGGGCCCTGGGACGAAAAAGCCAATAACTCTCAGACCGGGCGTCCAATTGACGCGCCGTCTGTGACGTTGAGTTCCTGTTGACGTTACGGAACTTTTGGATACACAAACTCTGGACTATGTGTCAGTTGATGTATCATCCCCTCGGCTCATGGAGCGGACCCTCCCGAACGAGCTTGCTGTGTGCGAGAAACCTAGAACTGGATGCGACTGCGACGACGACGACGAATGTACAGAGATCCTCAGTGGATTCGACGATGACGACTACAACACTCAACGATCCTACATGGATCAGTGCTACCGATCCTGTGTGGGTCAGATCCTGTGTGGGTCAGTGCTCAGCGGTCCTGTGTGGGTCAGCGCCTACAGATCCTGTGTGGGTCATTGTGGGGGTTAGTTACCTATCGATCCTATGTGGGTTCGATCCTTTGTGGGTCATTGCGGGGGTTAGTTACCTATCGATCCTGTGTGGGTCAGATCCTTTGTGGGTTATTGCGGGGGTTAGTACCTATTGATCCTTTGTGGGTCTGACGACTTAGATGAATCAGTGGCTATATCTGATCATATCTATCATCATACGAAGAAGTATACCTATGTGAGTTTAATCTTGACTTGATTTCCTATGTGGATTATGTTATGCTTTCCTGTGTGGATTGGATTGTGGTTTACTGTGTGGACTGGTTTGTACTTGGGTTCGGAGGTTGGAGCGAACTGGAATTGATGACTTTGGTATATGTATTGGCATATACCTAAGCAGTGTCGGATATTACTTCGTGATTGTATCTTTCCTTTGTGGATTATCCTTTGTGGATTTTGGGAGACCTTCGGAGGTCTCGGGGTCCCTACTGAGTAGCTTATACTCACCCATGCACGGGCTATGCCAGCACTACATTGTGTTGGTTGTAGACAACGGACAGCGCTGATCGTGGTTGAGTCTTGTAGAGAAGGACGGTACCTGGAGGTGGACCACTGGGCGGGACGTACTCGGAGCGGACGGCTGGACCCGAGGAGCTGTGGAGGCTATCTGTACCCACCCTTCAGGTGGGAGTTCCAATGGACAGCTCGAGGCTACAACTTTATTTTCAGTTGTTGTTTTCCCTTTCCAGTTGTACTTTACTTTCAGTTTGGGTTTGTATTTGGGCCCACTTACTTTTCCGCACCTACTGTTGTACCCAGTTTTACTTAGTGTTTACTTCTGCTTGCTTGCCCTGTGGTGTTTGTTTACTTTACAAAGGCAATGCCTTCCCTTTTTACCGGGAATTACGCCTTGGTGCTAGTCTCCAGCCCCTGGCATATGGAAGGTGGGCTTGGGGTAGTCACGACACGGGCCCCGAGGATAGGTCGTGACATTTTCCGTGGCTTCAAATTTCCAGAGCAGTGTCTTTTCTCGGACCTTTCTCTTCAGATTCAAGTTGGTCTTAGTTTCTTTGTCTGTGTGTTTGGGTATCAACATTTATGGAGGTTGCGCATTTTGTTGTGGTTTCAGATCAGACCATATCAAAAAGTGACAAAGCATATGGAAGGCCGATGATTGGAAACCTACCAAAAATCACCCGTGAATCGGGATCGTGTTAGTAGAGTTGGGGTTTCCACGAATGGGTCAGCGACGTCAAGGGTTTCAACATCAGAGAGGGTTTTGACAACGGTGTGGGTTTTAGCCTCACATATAGTCAGTCATCTCTTCTAATTTGATGCCTCAGTTCTGTTCAGTGGTTTCTTCTCGGATGATGGTTCAATTCTAGTTTGTTTTCTCTTATGTGATGTTGATTCTATGATTTTTCTCTGTTTCTGGTATGCCAGTGGCTCATGGATTCATCTTTCTACTACTCTATGGGTTCATGATTGATCAATTGTTATGGATCGTTTTACTGGTGGCTTGGTTCATTGGTTGGGATTCACATATGGTTAGGGGTATTCTAATTGAGTTTCCAGTAGATATAGTTCTTGTTTGTTCGATGTTTTTGATGTTTCTGTGACAATTGGTGTGTGTCGACGCAATAGATTTTCTATTTGTTGCTACTTGTATAGGAGGTGTTGGAGGAGGTGTAGGTTACAAAAACTGAGGTGCTGGATGCTACTAGTTGATTGGCTGGGATCTGATGAAGCTGATGTTTACGAGCTTGGTGCTGGTGGTTATATGTTGCTGGCGGTGGATCTTCTTGGTGAGGAGGTGATGGATACTGAAAATAGTGTGACTGGATGTTGGTTATTTTGTGGCTGGGAGGTGGTAAGGCATTTTTTTTGCATTTATAAATGCTAGAAATTGAATGTGAAAGGTTGGGATATGATTTTCTAAGAGGTGCCGGATGCTGGGATTTGAGCTACAAGATGCTGGTTATGGATTGGTTGGGAGGTGATGAAGATGTGGTCATTGGTCTTAGTACTATTTGTGTCCTCGTGTGGTTGATTCTTTTTTTGGTATTTTGTTTTTTGGGGTGTTCAGGGTTTTTGGGTTTGAGTTGATTGACCTTGTTCCTCCCTTATCTATAATGTCTTTTTTCTAATAAATTTGGGGGGTGGTGGTAAGGAATAGCATGGCCATGCGCCATCATTTCCCTAAAAACCCTAAAAACCCAAAAGAAAATTCCCTAAAATCAATAATAACTCATAAAAATTATAAAAATCCCAAAAAATCCCAAAATACCATAAAACCCCGTAAAATACCCAATAAAACCCTAAAAACACTAAATGGCCCTAAAACCCAAAAATCCCTTAAATACCATTAAAATACCTATAAATACTAAAAGCTCTTAAAATAATTAAAAAACAACCCATAAAACAAAAAAAAAACCTAAAACATTTTAACTCATAAGATACCCCTAAAATCCTAAAGACCCCTAAAAGAACTGAAAATACTCAAAAAATGAAAAAAATCCCAAAAATCATAAAAACATTAAAAAGACCCTAAAATCCCTAAAACCTCATGAAATGCACAAAACCCCTAAAAACATTAAAACCCCTAAGAACCGATAAAAACCCTAAAACCCACTAAAAAGTAAATAATCTCATAAAACCCTTAAAAATGTTTAAAAAATACGAAAACCTTAAAAACCAAAAAAATAACAACAGAAACCCCAAAAAACCAAAAAACCCTAAAAATATAAAAAAATATAAATCCCTTAAAAACCATCAAAATCCCTAAAAGACCTAAAAACACTAAAAACCTTAAAATCCTACAAAATATCTCAATATGTATTAAAATATAAAAAACCCTTATAATTAAATCCCATAAGAAAAAGATAGAAAACCCCTAAAAACTCAAAAAAATATATAAAACACTTAAACCCTTAAAAATAGATGAAAACCATAAACACCCTAAAACCACAAAAAGAACCTAGAAAACCCTAAAAACACAAAACGAACCTAAAAACCCTAAAAACACTAAAATACTATAAAATCCTAAAACCCTAAAAACTCTTATATCCCTTAAAAAACAGAAACAACTCCTAAAAACCCAAAAAACCCTAAAAACATTAAAACCCTAAATTACCATTAAAACCATAAAAAACACTAAAAATACTAAAATACCATTGTTATAACTTAGTTCCATTCTATGGATGTAAAAGTGACAAATGGAAATACCATAGAAAAAAGGGGACAAAAGACATAGAGGATTTCAAGATTTTCAAGTGGTCTAAATTGAAATTTTACATTTTATGCAAAACATCATCGACACGCAAGGTACTTGTGCGCCACCATTTTGGCATGTAAGAAACTTTCAATCCCAATCATCCTTCACCCAGTGTCCTATTTATTCCTATAAATAGACCCATGGGATCTTTATTATTATAGAAAAATTTCCCCGAATCCCAATTGCTGCTCAGGTCACCCTTGTTCTTTGACCATATCTTCCAAAACCTCCCAGATAGTTCTTTAACACCGAAGGAGTGGGGATTAAAGGAGGATCATAGGAATTATTTCCATTTGGTGTTTGAAATCCACAACACTTGTGCACCTAAAGGGATCAAGCTCCCTAAATCAAGAAAACTTGCACGCCCTCCATTATTTATATTGGTACTTGGGCGCCCCACTACTAGGAATACTTGTGAAGACACTTGAAGGATTGAACCAAGTTTCACCCAATACTTATCCTAATGGTTGTTCATCACTTAAGGTGACATCAGGTCTCCAAAGCCTACTTTCATGCACAATACTCGAGCGGTCAAGACTTGAGCACCCCTATTTGTTCCACCTCACCTTTTTATTCTCTTAGAGCCTTTCATGAAGCCTTATTCAAAGCCATTCATGACAGATCTTCTTCTTCATTGGATCCCTTATCTGATATAGATCATGTTAAAACCACCACCAAGACCTCCCAATTTACAAAATCATAGGGAAAGGTACACCAACATGTCTCCTATTTGTAGTTGTATCTTTATGGTTAGAGGTTTCCAATACTTGTCCTATTGGGAAGCTAGGGATCTTGCAATGTCTATGGATTTGTGTCACTATGATCACGAGCACACTTCTCCCAAGAACAGTTTTGAGGAGTTCTTGGTTTAGAGGATTTGGGTTCGAGCCATGTCTATCCCTTCTCTCTAAAACATGGTGCCTTGGTTCCCTGGTGGGGAAGGAATGGCTCAAAACTTCTTTTCGTTTTGACAAATGAAAAGTCTCCCTCCTCTACTAAGATCAATTTTAGGTCATCCTTCCTAGAGTAAGCCCCTAGTCTTTTGAGATGGATACAATGAACTTCATTTCCATTTTACATTGAAGGGTTCATTGCTCTGCACCCTAATCCAATGCCTCATTGGCTTCTTTAATTGTAGACAAGCCTCTTATATTAGTGAAGGAGAAAATTTATGGTTTGTTGAATATTTCACACACTCTATTTTCTCACACTTAGTATGACTCACGTGGAATTAGAGATTTGTGATGACCACACATACACACAATCCAACTCATTATTGAAATATGAAAACTCTCATTCCCACTATAATTGGTATGCATTGGAATCCTTCACTCAATGCTCGAGCTCAGTAGACATCCAAATTAAGAGTTCAACCCTAACTCCCTTAATCTTGAAATCCTCATTGGAAGTAAAACCCTGATTAAGACCCCCTAAATCTCATTGAGTTAATAAATATATCTTGGACCATGTTACAAGGAATCCTATTTAGGAGTATTCCCCCAACCAATTTATCTCAGTGGGACATATTCCTCTATGAGACTTACTGAACTATGTGGCCCATCCAAGTGGAATATGTAGGAAGCCTCCCCGAGGTTCATATCTAACAATCTAAATCAACCATGTTCTTTTTGGGCTACATTACCAGTAGGGTCTAATCTAGATTAGAATCCTATATCCTTTCCATGTTCCTTGGGAATCCCTCCTAGAGTAACCCACTTGTCTTTTGGGTAGGATAAAATGACCTTCACATCCATTTCACATTGAATGATTCATTGTTCCACACCCTCACCCACCTTCACCTCAGCATCTTTCACCACAGGCCTGATCTCTTCCATCAGTGGAGGATAAAGTGTATGGTTTTTTTTAATCTTCCACATCCTCTTGTTTCTCACACCAAGCATGAATCACATGGGATTAGATATTTTTGATGATAACACATATGCACAATCCAACTCATTCATGAACTATGAGATCTCTGATTCACACCGTAATTGGGATAGGTAGGAAACCTTCACACAAGTCCTGAGCTCACTAGAATTCTTCCTAAGGAGTCCAACCCTATCTCCCTTAATTCGGGCAGCCTCCTGGGAAGTAATACCAAAATTAATCCCCTTAACTCTCCATGAGTTAAGACATCTCTCATGGACCCTGTTACGAGGTAATGCTCTTTAGCAGTAATCCCCAACCTATTTATATCAAAGGTCTGTATTCCCCGGTGAGACTTACCAATCTATGTGGGATTTTAATCCTATCCAATTGTGATATGTTGGAAGCCTCTTTAAGGTTCAAAACCAACACTCCAAATCAACCCTCTTCTTTCGGGGCTATATTCCCAACATGGTCTAATCCAACTAGGAAACCTATATCCTTTCCATGTTCTTTGGGTTGCTTAAGCTTAACTCTCACACCAAGATTTGACTAGGCATCTTCTGTCTAAGATTCCCTTACTACATGGAATAAAACTATACGATTAGGTCCTTATCATATGACCTTAAAATTTATTATGTGTCCCATTAAGCAGAACTGAACTACGAGGGTTCTGATTCCTTTTACAAGGATGTGTACGTATCCCATTTATGGGTATGATCCCAACACAAAACAACTTTTGTTTTCCTAGATGACCATAAATTCTAGAGTTCCCCACTGAGTGGCTTAAAAACCAGCATCATCATGACAGTGACTAAATAATAGTATATGAGAGGACACCATTGATGGATAACCTCGAATACATATAGATATATCTATTTATGAAGGACCTTGAATACATACGGATGATTCTAAATTTTATACATGCTAAATAAATAATTGTGAATCTCAATGGAAACCTACATTATAATTCGTAAATTAATAAGGATTCATGATCATATCTTAAATCTTTAAGAGAGTCCTATAGTAGCCAATAATTCCCCCCAAAATGGTGTGATGAGCTCAAAATCCCATCCTCTTGACTAATTTTAGTTCTTAAGTATCGTAAGTCAACAAACCTAATGAAGGCCTCCCTTTGGAAAGCAGGTCCATTATGATACAAAATCATTCGATGTTTATGGTTCCATAAATAAATCCAATGGAAACCGTATGGAAGTAGTGATTCCTAATCAGAACACATGTTCTAGGGGAAACAATCCTAAAAAAATAAAAACCCAAAACATTATAAAACCACTCTAGACCTTACGAAAACACTAAAAATAATAATATTAATATTAATATTAAAACCCCTAAAATATATAAACTCACTAAAAACCATAAAACACTGAAAAGTTTCAAAAAAATAAAAAAACCTTAAAACCCGTAAAAAATTAAAATAACCCAAAAAAACCCCAATAATTAATAAAAACCCTAAAAACAACGAAAACCCCAAAATACCCTCAAAATTCCTAAAACCCCCAAAAATATAAAAAATACAAAAAATCTTAAAAATCCTAAAAATACTTTAAATTCACTAAAACATTTAAAACCCTATAAACCTTGAAAAAACCGAATATAGATCCCTAAATTCTTAAAAACACCAAAAACAATTATTAAACACCTAATAATACTAAAAAACATTAAAAATCCAAAAAACAATTAAACTCTAAATCCTCTAAAAGATCCTACAAACACTAACAAACTAAATACCCCTACAAACCATAAATTTCCATAAAAACTATAAAATTCTTAAAACCTTAAAAAATCTTTAAAACCCTAAAAAACATAAACAACACCTAAAACCCAAAAAAACACATAAATCTTTAAAAAAACTAAAACAACTATAGAAACCTAAAAACCACTAAAAACATTAAGAAATTTGAAAATCCTAAAACCTGAAAAAATCATGAAAACCCTAAAAACCTTAAAAAGACCCAAATACCCAAATACCCATGAAACCCATAAAACCCTTTAAAAACCCATAAAACTCTAAAATCCCAGTAAATAATATAAAACCTCTTAACCCACTAATGATATTAAGAAAACCTACAAAACCATAAAAATCATAAAAAAAAATCCATAAAAACCCCTAAAATCTCTCAAAATCCCTAAAAACGATAAAATCCCTAAAACCCATAAAAATCCTAAAATTCTATAAAGATCCCTAAAACATATAAAATCCTAAAAACCATAATAATGCTAAAAAAATGAACTAAAAACACTAAATACTACATGAAATTATAAAAAAACATAGAAATCCTAAAAACCAAAAAAAACCCCTAAGAACCTTAAAAACCTCGAACCGCCTAAAAGATCTTAGAAAACCTTAAAAACACTAAATGCCCCAAAAAAAATTAAACCCTAAAACCATAAAAACTATTAAAAATCCCAAAAACACTAAACAACATATTAAAACAAAAAAACCATAAAAACATTATAAACTCTAAAATACCCCTTAAAACCTAAAAACCCTAAAAACTAAAAATATAGAAAACCCTAAAAAATCGTGTAATGAATAAAACATTAAAAGGAAAAAAAACCCAAAAAAACCTGTAAAAACAATAAAAACTACTAAAAACATTAAAATCCCCAAAACCCAAAAAACCCTAAAACCCAAAAAAGCCATCAATACCACAATAAAATATGTGAAAACCATTTAATACCTTATAAACGTTAAAAGACTCTAAAACCATAAAAACTCAAAAAAAATAAAAAAACCCTTAAAAACATAAAAAATTGTAAAACGACTAAAAACCCTAAAAATCCCTTAAAATTTTCAAAATCCTTATAGACCCTAAAAATTCCCATCTATAAAAATCCAAAAAACCCTAAAAATTGCTTAAAATATAAAAAATTCTAATAACCCTAAACCCATAATAAAATTCACTAAACCCAAAATAACTCCAAAAAATATTAAAAAACCCTAAAAGTACTAAAAATCATAAAACCCTAAAAACATAAATTTTTTCTAAAACTCATAAAAGACCCAAAAAACCCAAAAAATACAAAACGACCCTAAAAGACCATAAACTCCCTAAAACTCCTAAAAATAAAAAAAAAATTCATAACCCTAGAAACCCTAAACAACACCAAAATATCAAAAAACCCCTAAAAACATTAAAAAACTAAAATACCACTAAAACTCTCAAATCCCCTAACGCCACAAAAACCCTAAAAAATCTCAAAAAACATAAAAAATCAAAAAACATTAAAAGCCCTAAAGACCTTTAAAACCACTGAGAACCATAAACCCCCTAAAAACTATAATACCCTAAAACCATTAGAAACTCTAAAAACCCTTAAAACCCTTAAAAAAGATAAAAATTATAAAAACTGTAAAAACCATAAAAATCAAAAACCAAAAATCCCCAAAAAAATAAAAACAGAAAAAAATAATGAAAACTCTAAAAAACCTCAAAATCCATAAAACCGCTAATATTCCCAAAAAACCACAAATATTCTTATAATTCTAAAAAATTACATAAAAATTTAAAAAAAATAAAAAAACCCTAAAAACCCTATGAAAAGCCCTAAAAATGATAGAAACTCCAAAAAATTATAAATAAGTGTAAAAATCCTAAAAATCCATAACAACACTAAAAAATTAAAAACCTTTAAACCCCTAAAACACGTAAAAGACCTTATAAAAACATAAATACACAAAAAGACCCTAAAACTACTCAATGACCAAAAAAATTCCTAATACTCTTAAAACCAAAAAAAATAAAAACTCATAAAATCCCTAAAAACATTTAAAAAATCCAAAATACTCCTAACACCATACAAACCTTAACTATTGTAAAAATCCTAAAAATATATAAAAATATCAAAAATCATAAAATCATTAAAATGACCCCAAAACCATAAAAACCCCTGAAAACCATAAAACACCTTAAAACCCTTTTAAAAACCCAAAAAACCCAAAAAACCATAAAACCACTAAAAAACATAAAATCAGTTAAAACCACTAAAAATGTTTAAAAAACTAAAGAATCCCTTAAACCATAAAAACTCAAACCCCCTAAAATCCAAAAAATACCTTAAAAGTCATAGAAAAACAAAAAAACCACAAAGAACCTAAAAACACTTAAAATACCCTAGGACTTTAAATCCCCTAAAAATCATTAAAATCCATAAAAAATCCATTGAAATCTCTAAAACGCGAAAAACCATGAAAATTCTGAAAACCCTAAAAACACCAAAAAGAATCTAAAAAACCCAAAAAATTTACAAATCCCATAAAACCCTAAAATCATTAAAAACACTAAAACCTCAAAAAGACCATAGAAAACCCTTAAAACACTAAAAGACCATAAAAATGATAAAAACCCTACAAGACAATAAAACCCTAAAAATTCTAAACCCCCCCAAAAAACCTAAACAACCCCTTAAATCATCGAAAAAAACTAAAAATATTAACAAACATAAAATATCCTGTAAAACCCTAAAAAACTAAAAATATTTAAATAACCTAGAAAATCCCAAAAACCTTAGAATCGTAAATTTTTTAATAATTCCATATTACCCAAAAAACCACGAAAACCTTAAAACCTCTAGAAAACATAAAGAACCAAAAAATAAAAAAACACATAAAATATTAACACCCCTAGAACCCTAAAATATGTTAAAAACAATAAATAAATCCAGAAAATATCAAGAAAACATAAAACCCAGAAGAACCAGAAAAACCCTAAAAATAGTGAAAACCATAAAACCCTCAAAAGCCCTAAAAATTGTAAAACCCAATAAAACCCATTTTTTTTAATATTCCCTAAAATTTCCAAATATGTGAAAACACCTAAAAACCCTGAAAAATCCTATTAAAATGCCCAAAAATCATAAAAACAAAAATAAATTATGAAAAAACCTAAAAATCCTATAATACCTTAAATACCCTAAAACCAATAAAAGATCCTAGAAAACCATAAAAACACTAAAAAACCATAAAAACCATAAATTACCTAAAAGACCATAAAATCATAAAAACCCAATAAACTATTGAAAAAAATAAAAAACTAAAAAACCACTAAAAGACAAAAGAAACCCTAAAAACATTAAAAAACCTAAAATACCCCTAAAACCCTAAAACCCCCCAAAACCCAAAAAAAATGAAAATCCTATAAATCCAAAAAAACCTGAATATCTTAAAAACATTAAAAGGACCCTAACATCCTAAAACCCCACAAAATGCATAAAAACCCATAAAAAATAATAAAAACTATAAAATTTTAAAAACCCTAAAAAATCAAAATAAACCCTAAAAATCCCAAAAATACCACCCCCAAACCCTGAAAACCCTAAAACCCTTTAAAGTACCTGAAACCCCAAAAAATCTATAAAAACCATAAAAATATTAAAAATACAATGAAACATTAAAACCAATATAAACCCCAATCCCCTAGAAACTACAAAAAAAAATTAAAAAACCACTAAATTCCTAAGAAATCATAAAAACCCAGAAACACTAAAAAATCCTAAAACCCATAAAAGACCCTAGAAACCAAAAAAACACTAAATGGCCCAAAAAAACCAAAAAACACAAAAAAACACCTTAAAACCCCAAAAAATAATAAAACCCAAAAAAATATGAAAAATGTTTAAAACCCCCAAAATACCTAAATACCTTAAAAATAATAATAACCATAAAAAAGCTAAAATTCCCCAAAAAATTCCTTAAAAACATCAAAAAACCTAAAAACCGTAGAAACCATAAAATAATAAAGCACCAAAAAATCAATTAAAACTATAAAACCCCTTAAATTCTTTATAAGTGTTAAAAAACTCTAAAAACCCTTAAAAATATTAAAACACAAAAAAAACATAAAAATATAAAATACATTAAAAACCTAAAGCCCCAAATCCCTAAAAACCAATGAACAACCCTTAAACACCTAAAAATATCTAAAATTCCTATAAAACCCAAAAACTAATAAAACCATAAAAATCCTTAAAAACCATTAAAACCGAAAACCCCCTAAGAATCCCCTAAAAACCCTAAAAACCATAAATCCTTCAAAACCCCTAAAAACACAGAAAACCCTAGCACTAAAAACTCTAACAAATCAAAAAACCCCTTGAAATGTAATAAATAAGAAAAAAACCTTAAAACACATGTAAAATAAAAAACCCCTAAACATTATAAAAACCATAAAACACTTAAATACCCTAAAACCCAAAAAACTTATAAACCCCCTAAAAATCTCCAAAAATCCTAACCCTAAAAAGGATAAAAATCCTTAAAATTACCTAAAATTCATTAAAACAAAAAACCCATAAAACCCAAAAAAAACTCATAAAAACCACAAAACCCCTAGAAAACTTTTAAACCATAAGAAATCCAATAAACCCAAAACCCCGCAAAAAATTATAAAAAAACATAAACCCCAAAAATTTCAAAAAGCACTAAAACCCTTAAAACCCTAAAAAACAAAAAAAAACAGTAAAAAACAATAAAAAATAGAAAAACCTAAACCCGTAAAAACTCTCAACATCCCTAAAACCCGTAAAAACCATAAAAATCCTAAAAAATCCCTAAAAAATCATGTAAACGTAAAAACCCTATAAATCTAATACCCCTAAAACTATAAAAATCCCAAAACAATTAAAACCCATAAAAATCCATAAAAACCCTAAAAACACTAAAAACTCTAAAAACAATTAAAATCCATAAAAATGATAAAAACACTAAAAACCTAATATAAAAAGAATCAAAAAAACACTAAAACACCCAAAAACCCTAAAACCTCAAAAAATACTTGGAAACACTAAATACCCTCAAAATCCCAAAAAACTATAAAAAACTAAAAGTCATAAAAATTATAAAAAACACTAAAATTACTTATAAATGTAAAAATCTATAAAACCCAAAAAAACCATAAAATCCATAAATACCCTAAAATCATTAAAACCCCTAAAATACCATTAAACCCCAAAACCACTAAAAACTCTAAAAATAATTAACTATCTAAAAAGGTTAATGAATGTTAAACCCCCTAAAAAAATAAAGAAAAATACTTCAAAGGATGATGACACACTCCCTCAGCATTCTCCCACATTCAATGCCTCTTCTAGGATTTCCCCTACATTCTTCTCGCGGCTTTGGTTTTGTATATTTTATTACTGGTTCTTGGTGACAGGATGCGCTCTTCGGTCCCATTTTGGTGGTGGTCTCAGTGATTTGGTGGTCTTGACTTCCCTGAATGGTTCTATTCGTTCCTCTGGCTTTAGATCCTTGAGAGGATCCTGATCGAGATTTGAGCTATGGTCAACGGTGGTTTTCAACCCCAGATCGGGGTTGAGATCATTGTTCTGAAGTGTCTGAAGCTAGGCCAATGGTGTCAGAGACCTCATCAGAAAAGATTACATCGGCCCGGCAGAGGGCGGAGAGGGCCACTTTGGCGGACAGGGGCTCATCCACGATGGGATTTTGGTCTCCTTTGGCGGCTTCCTTTTGGGGGTTTGGCTTCCGTAGTGCCTATTTTCGGTGGTGTAGTGGCATTATGCTTTTGTTCTCTTGGTCTTCGGTGATGCAGATACTTTCATATCTGAGATATGGAGTGCTTTGTTGCCTATTTAGTTTTGCGACAGAGGATGGAAGGCTTTGCATCAGCATGTCTGTGGTGAGGGATCTCTGATCTGCTGATCAATGGCATATTTAGAAGATGCAGGTCCATTTTCCTGGTTCCTTGGCTTTGTTTTTCCCTCTTTCTATTGATGCGAGATAAATAAAGGTGTGTTGTGATCAAGGTAATTTTTTAGTCTGTGATTTTCTAGAGTACCAAAGTGGTTCTTTTGGTTCTGTGTATGGATGGATTGGTTGTGAGATACAGCTTGTGCTGGATGTAGGACCTTCTACGAGGAATGGAGAATTGTCTGGTGATGGAGGGCTTGCTATGCTGTATTAAGTTCTGGATTCTATGTTGGACTTTGGGTTTCTATTTTATGGATTGTTTGATTTTGAGTTGTAGCGGGTGCTATATTTTGGTGATTTTGAGTGGAGCTGGATGTTGTATGTTTCTGGTTGTGATACTTGGTGTGAAACCCGTGATGTTGACTGGGTAGGAGGTGATGGTTTCTGGTTCTTAACTTGCTGGGTGATGGCTGCTACTTGGATGGGATGTGATAAAAGTTTCTGGTGCTTGACACTAGTTCTGTGATTCTAGTGGTGAATTTTCTTGACAAAGAGATGTTGGATGATGAATATGGTGTTATGGGAAGCTGGTCACTTTTTGGCCAGGGATGCGGCTGGAGATGCTTCTGCTTTTCCACCTTTTCTAGCTTTGTGTGTCTTTTGGGTTTTTTGGGGACTCTTGGGTTTTGTGGGGTTGTCCAGGGGTTTTGGGTTTAGGTTGATTGACCCCCGCCCCTCCCTTGTCTGTTGTTTCTTTCTGCTGTGTCTTTTTTTTTAATAAATTTGGGGGGTCGAGAATAGACTGGCCTCTGCATCTCCTTTACCAGCAAAAAATAAAAAAACCCTAATATCCCAAAAGACCCTAAAACCAATGAAAACCACTAAAACCCTAACAAAACCTGATACCCCATGAAAAACCCTCAAAATTCCTAAAAAATTTAAAAACCCTAAAAACCATAAAAAATCCTCCAAATCTATAAAAAAACCTTGTGGATGCAAAACCCATAAAAACCATGAAAATAATAAAACCTAAAAAAACCTTGAAAAACAATAAAACCAATAAAACCCTATAAAAAAATAAAAACTCTAAAAATCCGAAAACTAATAAAATGTTAAAAAATATAAAAAACCTTAAAACCCTATAAAACTCAAAACAGACCCAAAGACCCCAAAAAACCAAAAAACCCTAAAAATACAAAAACCTTATAAATCCCTCAAAACCCTCCATATCCTTAAAATTCCTAGGGCGCACTCCCCTGGATCTTTCTCCCACCCTTCACGACATTAAGGTTTCCCCTTCGATCTTGCTTTGGGCTTCGCTCGTAGTTATCCCCTTCATTCTTGAAAGTGGTGTTCCCTCGAAGTGCTCTGCAGATCCAAGGTCACAGTGGTTTCCTTTTTATGACATCTTAGACTTTCTAGAGAGATGTTTTCTCATCAGAATTCTTCTTTATATTCAAGATTTTTGTGGATTTCTTGCCTTTGTGTTCAGGATTCAGCAACCTTAGGAGTTGCGAGGCTCGTTGCAGTTTCAGATCGGATCTTTTCAACAAGAGGTGATGTAGTCAACCCATTGGAGCTTGAAAGCCATTGTGGTCTTCGGCCACTGTTGCAGATTTCTTTGTAGAGATGGAACCTCCTTGGATGGGTCAATGGCTTCGATGTTTTCAAGGGTGGATAGGCTTTCATCGGCAATATGGGTTCTGGGCTCTTTGATATCGAAATGTGGGGGTATGTTTTTCTCGGTTGTCGACGCTTCACCATCAACTTGCGGAGCATTACCTTGGATAATTGTAGTGGCCCCTTTGGTGCTGCATCGTTTCTCATTGGATGCAGAAGGTGTGGATTCAGATTGCTGGGTATGCACTTGATTGGGTTTTCTAGGTTTTCAGATTTTTTTGTTCTCGATCTGAGCAGAATTTCCAGGTTTGTTCCTCAGCCCGATATTTGATTCATGCTATTGCTCCTGTCCTGTTTGTATTTTGCGGCATTCTAGTTTTAGTCCGTACATTCAGGACATACAAAAGTGGTCTTTTTGGCTCCGAGTATTTGGCTGAAGTTTCTCGTTGTTTCTTTCTATTATGGATTTGTTTGTGGTGGCAGATGGTTCTGCTATGGGATGTTGTTGGTGCTGTTCGTTGTGATTGTTTTGAAGTTCTGCGTTCTGGTTATGTGATTTGATTCCTGGGTTACTAGAAGGGCTATTTGAGCCACAAACTGGTTCTTGGTTTGGATGTTGTTGATTCTATCTCTTGTGCTGGTGGTTTTTTGTGGCTGGCGAGGGACCTGCCTTGCATGGTGGTGCTGGTTAATGGGGAGGTTGGTGATTTTGGTGCTGGTGGTGATGTTATATGGTGGTGTTATGACAAGGTTTTGTGGTGCTTCTGATACCGTGCTGAGGATTGTTGATAATGTTTTTGTTGATGGCTATGGTGTTTCTTGATGAGAGGTGTTGAAGCTGTTGTTGTGTTTTTCTTTCTTTGTTTTCTTTTTGGGGATTGTTTTTTGGGTACGGGCTGATTGACCCTACTCCTCCCCGATCTGTAGTGTTCTCTTTTTATTAATAAATTTTGGGGGGCGGGGGGAAGGAATATCCTCTTTCCCACAGCTGCCTTGTCCCTTAAAATGCCTAAATACCCTAAAACCCAATAAAATCATAATCCCCCTAAAACACTCATTATGGGAAATCTATGAAAACCCTTAAAACCCATGGAACCTTTAAAATCCCAAAATATCCTAAAAACCCTAAAACCCTTAAAAACCCTAAAAACCACAAAAATATATAAAAACCTTTAATCGCACAAAAAATGTTAAAAATCTATTAAAAAAATTAATATCTCTAAAATTTTTAAATAATCCCATAAAACCACAAAAGACCCTAAAACCCTAAAAACCCTAAAAACCATTGAAAACCCCTAAAATCTATTAAAATCCAAAAAACCCTTAATAACCATAAGCATCCTAAAAATCCCTAAAAATCCTAAAAAATGTAAAATATCCTAAATACCCCGAAAACTCCTCAAACGATTAAAAACCCTAAAAACCATAAAAACCCTAAAACCTATGAAAACCTTAAAACATAAAAAACTATAAAAAACTATTTAATCCCAAAAAAATGTTAAAAAACGTTATAACCCTAAAACCCTAAAAACTCCAAAAAAAACCCTACAAACCCTAAAATTCCATAAAAAATACTAAAAAATTGGAAAAAACTAAAACCTTAAAAATACCTAAAAACCCCAAAAACCATAAAATTATTAAAAAAATCTGTAAATACCTAAAACCATAAAAACCACTAAAATGATGAAAATCACTTAAAAACCCTAAAAACCACTAAAAACCAAAAAAACATGTAAAGCCCATAAATACCCTAAAACCCCACATAATTCTCTAAAACCCAT
Organism: Viscum album; assembly: GCA_963277665.1. NCBI lineage: Eukaryota > Viridiplantae > Streptophyta > Magnoliopsida > Santalales > Viscaceae > Viscum > Viscum album. The sequence continues at coordinate 1,321,662,650 of OY728157.1, forward strand.
TAAAACCCCAAAAATTGTTAAAAAACACTAAAAACCCTAACAACCATAAAAAAAAATAAAAAACCATAAAAACAAAGAAAATCTAAAAAACCCCTAAAAACATGATAAACCCTAAACACCCCCCCGAAAATGCCTAAAACCATCAAAAAATCCTAAAAACCTAATAAAAACACTAAATCCCCTAAAAATGTTCAAAACTCTAAAAATCCATTAAACTCAATAAAAACCCAAAAAAACTCTAAAAATCTCGACACACCTCTAAAGACATAAAAAAACCTAAAAACCACTAAAACCATCAAAATCCCTAAAACCCCATAAAAATCCTTAAAAACCCTAAAAATCCATAAAAAGGTAAAAACCCTGAAAACTCCTAAAAACCATAATTCCCCAAAAAACCATAAAAACCCAACAAACTAATAGAAATAAAAAACCCACTAAAAACTATAAAGACCCTTCAAAACCATAAACACATTAAAAAACTCCAAAACATTAAAATTTAAAAAAAATCAGAAAAACCCTAAAATCCCAAAACAACCCTAAAAACCCTAAAACCCCCAAAAACTATAAAAAACCCAAAAAACCCCCCTAAAATCCATAAAAACCATAAAAAATTAAAAACCCTAAAAACTATAATGAACCTAATAAATCCGCAAAAACACCTGAAAACATAAAAAACACTAAAAACAATAAAAAATATTGAAACCCACAAAAACCATTAAAAACACTAAAAACCAATAAAAATCAAAAAAATCACTAAATAACTAAGAGTATGTGTTGAATTGGATAGCCAGACTCAGGCGATCTGCCACCCAGTTGTCCCAAGATTATGTGTTGAATTGGATGTCTCAAAAACTCTGATTTACTTTGTGTGTATTATTATTGTCCATGAGTTTCATTAAAAACAGCCAATAGTTGTGGAGTCCTTTTTACGTTCTTATCTACATGTAGCTGACTAGGTCATTCTATCACTTCTGGTAGATGAAAGGGTATCACTGCAGGAGTTATGGATGGGGAATAGTGGGTGATGACAGATGATCAAAGTAATGTTGTGACAAGGAATCCATGTGATAAAGACAATTTCATGGAAATCTGTTGGGCCGAAGGTCTCTCATGTGTATGAGAGATTGAAGTGGTATCTAGTGAGTTTGAGTGAGAAGGGTGTAATGGAGACTGAGGAAGGTGTGAGGTTCCCTAGGTTGTGCCGTGAAGATTTTTAGGAGTAGGGGTAGGCTGGAAGAGTGGAGTAACTTGCTTCGGGTGGGCAGGGAATGATGGTGGAGGCTTTAGATGGTGTTTCTTTGTGAGATGGGATTGTCTTGCTAGACTAGAGGGGGGGGGGAGGTTGCACAAGGTCTAGTGATAGCATCACCCTTTGGTGATCAGGACGTAAAGGCTCCTTCAAATGGTAGCGGGCATGAAGAGGGTGGTGAGAGGGTGGTACATCTTCTAGGGAATCTTGGAGATGATGCTTTCTTGGGAGGGGTGTATGAGGGTCAAGAGGCTGTGATCTCTTTTAGTGGTCATGGTGAATATAAGGAGGCGCTGGCCTTGGATGGTGTCCCCTTGTGTAATATGTTTTATTGTCTTAGTTATGTGGAGTCGGAGGACAAGGATGATGCATAGGGGGATGCAGAGGAGCAGGTAGTGATGGAGGAATAGGGGGAGGTAGCTGATACCATGTTTGTGACTACTACTAGGCCTGGTTCCATTGTAGATGAAAATGGTCCCTTGGGGGAACCTCTGTCTGGTGATGTTTTCCATAGGCAAGATGTTTTGGAGTTATCCCTATTTAAGGATCATGGTGATGGTGCGAGGGCTGAGGAAGGCCTAATCAGTGAGGCTTCAGTAGTCCATGGAAATGATATGCAGGATGGGGCATGAACATTACGTAGTGGAGAAAGGGTGTCCCAGATGGCCAGTGACACCATTGGGTGCCCGGATGGTGCTGGTGAGCAGGAGAAAAGGGTGATACATGTGCTCGTTCACAGTAGTGATGGGTTTGCTGGGAATGAGCCTTCTTTGAAAAAAGATGACAGGGAAAGAGGGGCTATTGTCTCCAACTATACCTAATGAAGAGGTGGATAACTCTGTTTGGGATGTGGGGTGTTCGGCTTTGATAGAGGATAAGGACCTACAGTTGGTGATGGCTGATGTGGTGTCTGCTCCCTGTCTAGCTCTCGAGGTACCTGACACGGTGGTCCCTTATGTGTCATAGTGTGGGGTCCATCAAGATTGTTCCTTAAACTAGGAAGCCCTCTTCATCCCTGATGACCCCTTCTATGAGGATTGTAAAAGGTTGAATCATGATAAGAATATGATAATTAAAGAGAGGGATAAAATATGGATGATGGTTCCTACTCAGCCCCCTTGAAGAGGAGGATGAAGTGGGATTACTTCACACTTCCCAGAGCCATGGATACCCGAGCGTCATCAAAGGCATTCAAACTGAAAGTCAAAGTTAAAAAATAGGAACATCAGCATACCCCAAAGCAAGATATACGAAGGGAGGACTTCCTAACACTCCTCAAAATTAATAAGGATTATGAGTCAGGATAGAAATTGATGGACATAGGGGAAAAATCTGACTTCTACTCTAACAATGTGGCACTTGGATATGGAGCGGAGGGTAATCCTTATGGTGCAACTTATTTTCTTACTTTGGTGGTGATGTTCACTGACATGTTTCATCTTTTCGGGTTTTATCTTTGGGATTGTTGGGGGTTGTTATGGGTTTTGGGTGTGTGTCATTTGATCCCTCCCCCCCCATGGTCTTTATTGTATGATTTTCTAATAAATTTTGGGAGGCTAGGAATAGCCTGACCTCACTCTTTCCTTGCGAAGAAACCCATAACCCCTGAGTACCACTAAAACCATTAAAACCCCTAAAACCCGTAAAAACAATAAAAAATCATAAAAACCCTAAACTATTAAAAATGATAAAATTCTTAAAACCCTAAAAGGTCAATGAACTCTAAAAAACCATAAAACCCCCCCAAAAAATATAAAAACCTTAAAAACCATATAACCCTTGAAAATGTGTAAAATTCCAAAAAAGATACTAAAAACCCTGAACCCTTAAAAATCCTAGAATAGCCCTAAACTTCTAGTAAAGGTAAAAAAATCCTAAAAACCATGAAAACCCCTTGGAATCCTTAAAACCCCCAAAACCCTAAAAATCCCATAAACCCCAAAAGAACTAAAAACTCTAAAACCCCTTAAAACCCATAAAAATGTTAAAAACTCTAAAAACCATAAAAACTATAAAAAAACTCATAAAACACCAAAAAACCCAAACAAAACCATAAAACTTCAAAAAACCTGAAAACCGTAAAATCCCCAAAGAACAAACCATAAAACCCAAGAAATCTCAAAAAACAGTAAAAACCTCTAAAACCTTAGTAATCCAAAAAATTACTAAAAGTCCCTGAAAATGTAAAAAAACCTATAAACTATGAAAACCACTTGAAAACCATAAAAATCCCTGAAAACATTAAATAGAACAAAAAACAGATAAAAAACACTATAAACACTAAAAAAATCTAAAAAACCTTAATGTCCCTAAAAATATTAAAAAAATATAAAATTCCTTAAAATTCCTAAAACAATAGAAACCCCATAAAACCCAAAAAAACATAAAAAAACGTAAAAAACAATAAAACCCATAATAAAACCGTGAAAACCCCCCAAACCCATTCAATATCCATAAAAATACAAAAATTCTCTAAAACTCATAAAAACTAAAAATCCATTAAAACCTAAAAACATAAAAAACCATATGAACCCTGAAAAACTCCTAAAAACCATAAAACCATTAGAAACATAATAATCCCTAAAACCCAAAAAAACACAAAAACACTAAAAAATATAAAAACCTTTGAACCCCCTAAAAACGTCAAAAAACTATGACAACCCTTAAAACCCAAAAAACTCAAAAACACCTAAAAACCCAAAAAACCCTAAAACCCCTGAAACCCTAAAAACCCTTTGAAACCCATAACAAAATCAAATTCCTTAAAAATATTAAAACCTATAAAAACCAAAAAAATACATAAAAATCGCAGAAAATTTTAAAAACCCCTTAGAACACGAAAAACCACAAGAAGAGCATAAAAAACCTAAAAACCTAAAAAACTCTAGAACCCCCTAAAAATACTAAAAAAACTAAAAAATCTAAAAACCCTTTAAACCCATAAAAATGTCAAAAAACTATAAAAACCCTTAAACACCTAAAAAACACATAAAAACATAAAAACAAAAAAAAACTAAAACCCAAAAATCACCTAATTCACTAAAAACCCTTATAAACCCCTAAAAAACTAAAATTCCATAAAAACCATAAAACCCATAAAAAATCCAAAAAATCACTAAATATGTAAAATACTATAAGAACATGAAAAACCCAATTAAAATGATAAAAAACTATAAAAACATAATGAACTTTAAAACCCCATAAAAATACTAAAAATAACTCTTCACATTAAAAACTATTAAAACAAAAAACGTTAAAAAATTCTAAAAAACCTTAAAACCCTGAAAAAAAAAACATGAGAACCCTAGATCCCTAAAAACACTAAAAATGAATGAAAACCCATAAATACCCATAAAACCTCCAAATTAATAAAAAATCTAAAACCCATAAAAATCCTAAAAATCACAAAAATCTAAAAAAACCTTAAAAACCTTAAAAACCTTGAACAACCCTTGAAAACTATAAAACCCCATAAAAATATTAAAAGATGGTAAAACACCTTAAAAAACTAAAAACCCGTTAAAAAATATAAAAAAATTTAAACCACTTAAAAATGTTAAAAACTCATGAAACATTTAAAACCTAAAAAAACTCCAAACCCCCCTAAAACCCCAAAAAAACATAAATACCCAAAAACCCCAAAAAACATTATAAATCCATAAAACCCTCAAAATTAATAAGAAACCCTAAAACCCATAAAAACATAAAAACCCTAAAAAATCCCTAAAAGTCTCTAGAAACATAAAAAACCAAAAAAACGCTGAAAACCATAAAAACCCTAAAATTCATAAAAAAACTAAAAACCCTAAAAACCCTAGAACTACTAAAAATGAAAAAAATTTCTTTAAACCCCAAAACCTTAAAAAACACTAAAAACATTAAAAACAATGAAAAAATTAAAATACCATGCAACTTAGAAAAACTATAAACCCCTAAAAACTCTAAAAAACATAAAACCCGAAAGACCATAAAAAGATAAATATCCCTAAAAAACACTAAAAAAACTAAAAAATAAAAAAATAAGAAAAATCCATAAAATAACTGAAAACATAAAAAACCCAAAAACCATGAAAACCCCTGAAAACCATACAAAGACCTAAAAACATTAAAAATAATAAAAACCCATAAATATCCAAAAACCACTAATAACTCTACAAACCCGTAAACCATATAAAGATGTTAAAAGGCATTAAAAACCTTTAAACCCATAAAATTTTAAAAAACCCCTAAACCCCCAAATAACCCTAAACCATTAAAACCCAAATAAACATAAAAACTCTTCAATATCCATGAAATCCCTAAAAATGATAAAAAAGAAAAAAACATAAATTCCCAAAAAATACATAAAAACATACATAATCTTAAAAACCCCTAAAGACATTCATAACCACTAAAAACCCATAAGAACAATAAAAACCCTTCTCCACCACCACTCCCTCTCCCTTAGACCCCTTGCTTGGAGGCTTCTGACGAGACCCTTTCTATCCCAGGTCTCTCTTCCTCATCCCCTCAAGCACTGCTCTACTTCCCCTGTAAGTTCATCATCTACCACTTTATTTGGTGATATGAATCTCATTACATATTATCCTTGCCTCAGGTTCTATCATGTTTCCCTCACCCTTTTTTCAGTTCTTATCTTGTAGTGATGTCCTTCTCATCGCTCGACCTTTGATTCTTACCTTGTGCAACCCAAATTTCTTGCTTCGTCCTCCTTTTCCCTTTTTACCTTTCCCATCGTACAAAGACCCTATCTTGGTCCAATAGGATAGTGCCCTAGATGGATTGGGACGGTGATGGTGGAGTTTTTTTATGGATCTTCGGCAGCTCGGGTGTTGGTTTGGCATTTCCCATTTTCTCAGGTTTCTCCTCCTCTCATTTTTTCCTGCTTTTCCTGCTTGTCATCGATAGCGCTTTAGTTCCCTTTGGTGATGATGACATCTGTTTTCAAGATAGATTCCTAGGCCCGACGATGGAATTGTGCGGAAGTGCTCCTTGGATGCTCTACTGGCTCTGACCCCATGTGCATATGTGGCTCTCCTAGTTGGATCTAGCAAAAAGTTAACTACGTAGTTTTGGGATTTGTGGTTCAATGTTCGAAGACCTTCAATTCGTAGGAGTTGAAGTGATTTTGATTTTTCAGGTTTAGTTATTTTCACTATTTCTTTGGTATTCTGTTATGGGTTTTCTTGACGGTGTCGATGGTTTCTAGTTGTCAGGTTTCTCCGGTCTTGATTTAATCGGCGAAGATGACGACGTTATTGGACATCGATGAGGGTTTGTTGTTGTCTGTTGCAGCTTGTGGTGGGGGACACCGGTGATGAGGGTGAGGTGATGGAAATATGGAAATGATGTTTAGACAATATGTGACTTCCCTTGATGTAGTTTCCTTAGTCATCTTGCGGGATTTATTGTGATATTGGTTTGAATTCCGAAACAGGGGCGTGGTGATTGTCTTGGCGCGATGTTTTGGTTCTGTTTTATTATTTTGAATATTGAATTGTGTAATGTGTGTTTTGTGAGGGTGTGACTGGATGAATGATTTTGTAGGTTTCTACTTACCTATGGCTTTTGAATAAAATAAAAAAAAGGATTGTGGATGTTAAATACCCTAAAAACTAAAAAAACTACTAAAACCCAAAAAGTCCGTAAAACCCGACACAAAACCCAAAAACACCTAAAAACCCATAATATTCCTAAAAACTATAAAAACCATAAAAGCCATATAAATCCTAAAATTACCTAAAAATCCTTGTAAACGTAAAAGACCCTAAATACCCAAAAATCCTTTAAAATCAATAAAACCCACTAAAACATTAAATACCCCTAAAAAATCACTAAAACTCTAAAAACCCATAGAACCACTACAAAAATTGAAAAACTCTAAAAACAATAAAATCCATAAAAATTAAAAAACCCCTAAAACCCAAAAAGACCCCAAAAAACATAAAAACCCCTAAAACTCATCAAATCCTTGAAAACCATAAAAACCCTCAATATCCTTATAAATACAAAAAACCCCTAAAAACTATTAAAATCCAAATAAAAGTCCAAAAAAATCTCTAAAAAGGAAAAAAACACTATGGAAATCCCCGGAAACCCTAAAAACCCACAAACCCAAAAAAACCCTAAATACCCATAAAAACCGTAAAGCCATTAAAAAATCTAAAAACCCTTAAAAATTTTAAAAAAATTAAAACTATAAAAAAAATTCCTAAAAACTTACAAAACCATAAAAAACATAAAAACCTTGAAAACCCATAATCCCTAAAAATACCTAAAACCCTATCATCCATAAAAACACTAAAAACACAAAAAAATCCCTAAAATGTAAAAAAAATTAAAAACCATGAAAAACCATGAAAAACTATAAAATCCACCAAACCCATAAAAACCCTAAAATCCCAAGAAAACCTTAAAATCCACTTTACACTCTAAAAAATATTAAAACCCCTAAAATGTTAAAAGCTCTAAAATTCCTCAAACCCCTAAAAATCTCAAAAAATTTAAAACCCAAAAATCATATAAACCCTAAAGACCTCTAAAAATCCAGAAAGTCCATAAAACCCTCAAAATCCCAAAGAACCTTAAAAAATTAAAATCCATAAAATTGATAAAAAACCCTATAAATACCTGATAACGTAAAAAATCACTAAAAATCCTAGAAATCAATAAATCAACCAAAACCCAAAAAAAGCCTACAACCCAAAAAACCCTAGAAACCCCCGAAACTCAATAAACCATTAAAATCCATTAAAAAGTTAAAAACGTTATGAAAAATGAATTTAAAAACCCAAAATATCAATAAAACCCTAAAAACCCCAAAAATCATAAAAAATATAAAAAAATCCCTAAAAACAGAAGAAACCCAAAAAACAATGAAAACCCCCTAAAAATCATAAACATCCCTAAACACCTAAAAACACTAAAACCCACTAAAAACTATAAAATCAGTTAAACCCCTTAAAAAATTTAAAGTATAAAAAAAATTTAAAACCCTATCAAACTCAAAAAAACATTTAACCCTCAAAATACCAAAAAAAACCCTGATAATTGTGAGCACCCATAAAACCCCAAAAATTATCTAAAACACTAAAAAACCTAAAAATACAAAAAATCCAAAATAATACTGAAAATTCATTTAAAGATTAAAACCCTAATAAACCATGAAAACCATAAAACCTCTAAAATTCATAAAACCTCTAAAAACACATAAAACCCCTAAAAACAAATAAACTCTAAAAGACCTAAAAAAACTAAAAACCATAACAATAAAATAATCCTTAATAATCCTAAAAACTCTAGAAATACCTAAGAATTCTCAGAATACCTAATAAACCTCAAAACCATAAAACCCATAAAATCCTACAATATCAGTAAACATCCCAAAAAATATAAAAACCCATAAAACCCCTTAAAACACCTGAAAACCATAATAAACCCATAAAACATTAAAATATTAAAAACTCATTAAATCCCTAAAAACCACTAAAAACTCTAAAAACCTTTAACCCCTTAAATAATGTTAAAAATGATAAAACCCTAAAAACCCTAAAACTTCGTAAAACCCAAAAAAAACATTAAATACCCCTAAAACCCCTAAATACCCATTAAAGGCCCTAAATACCATCAAAATATCTAAAAACCTTAAAATAATAAAAATCCTTAAAGGATTAATAATCAATGAAAATGTAAAAAACCATGAAATCCTAAAAAACCTAAAAAAACATGAAACGTCTAAAAATTAAAAACCACCAAATCCCATAAAACACTAAAAACCCTCAAAAAATGTAAAAACTATTAGAACCCCTAAAACATTCAAAAACTCCAGAAAATCTTAAAATCCCTAAAACATTAAAAAAAACCTAAAAACCCTAAAAACCCTAAAAACCCTAAAAAAACTAAAAACCATAACATCCCTAAAAACATTAAAATCCTCTAAAATCCCTAAAAACATAAAAATCTCTTAAAATCATAATAATTCCCTACAAAGGACTGAAAAAGTAAAAAACCCTAAAAAACCAAAAAACCACTAATGACTATAAAAACCTTTAAAACCCCTAATATTTTGGAAACAATAAAATACTTTAAGACCCTAAAAAATAAAAAAAACAAAAAACAAAAACAATCATAAAAACCCTAGAAATTGATGAAAAAACCAAATACCCTTAAAATCACTAAAGACCCTAAAAACCTTAAAACCCAAAGAAATTGTAAAAATATTAAAAATCCACTAACAATTAAAAGCACATTAAAAAGGTGAAAAGCCCATAAAAACCATGAATCCCCAAAAAACCATAAATAACTCTATAACCCCATAAAATTTATAAAACAAAATTAAACACCCTTTAGAAACCTAAAAAAGTTAAAAACCTCTAAGAAATCTTAAAAATCCTATAAAACTCAAATAAATCCTAAAAACACAAAAAAACACTAAAAATGAAAAAACTCTAAACAACCCTGACAAACTCCAAAACCCTCAAAATCCATAAAAACCCTAAAAACCATAAAAACCCTAAAAACTATAAATGAGCCCTGTAATCTCTGAAAACATAAAAATCCCAAAAAACATGAAAACCCCTTGAAATCCAAAAAAACCCTACAAAAATTAATTCACCTAAAAACCCATAAAAACCATAAAAACTAGTAAAAACTCTAAAAACACAAAAAAAAAACTATATTAAAATCACAAAAAAACCCAAATAGCTAAAAAACCCAAACAACCATAAAAACCCCAAAATCCCAAATAACACTAAAAAAACCTAGAAACCATAAAAATACCTAAAAGCTTTAAAACCCAAAAAAATACTAAAAAATATATAAAAATCACTAAAAATAGAAAACACCGTGAAAACCCCTTAAAAACCATAAAAACCCAAAAAAACATAAAACCCATAAAAACAAAAAAAACCCATTATAAACTCTAAAAACCATAAAATCCCTAAAAATGTTAAAAATATCTAAAACCCTAAAAAACAAAAAAATCATAAAACACCCAAAAACCATTAAAACCCTAAAAAACAAATAACCAAGAAAACCCTAAAACCCTAAAAAACCTTAAAAAACCAAAAAACCTATAAAAACCATAGAAATAATAAAAAAATTCTAAAAAATCCTTGAAAACATAAAAACACTGAAAACACTAAAAACCATAAAACCCCCCAAAACCTTAAAACCCTAAAAAATCCATAAAAATCATAAAACCCACTAAAAACTAAGAATACCTTTAAAACCCATAAAGATATTAAAACAAGTAAATCCTAAAAAATAAATAAATAACCCTAAAAACCATAACATCCCTAAAACACTAAAAAAACAAAAAAAACCATGAAAAACGAAAAAAATCCTTAAAATAACAAAACTCCTAATAACCATAAAAGTAATAAAAATACATTGAAATCCCTAAAAAGGTAAAAAAATCCTTAAAACCATGATAATATCTGAAAATTTGAAAAACAATTAAAAACCCAAAATCCCAAAAAACCCCCAAAAAACTAAAAAATAAAAAACTCTAAAAAACCATAAATCTCCTAAAACATTAGAAGCTCTAAAAACCTTAAAACACTAAAAAACTAAAAATCCCTAAAAACTCAAAAAATTTCATCAAAACCATGAAATCCTAAAAACCCCTAAAAACATCCAAAATCCGTAAAATCTCTAAAAACACTAAAAAATAAAAAAACTAAAATTTCCCTACAAATGCCTGAAAACATAAAGAAACCTAAAACCCCTAAAGAACACATAACAATCATAAAATCCCCTAAAACCCATTAATAACCATAAATACCTAAAAACACAATAAAACTCTAAAAACCCTTAAAAATTAAAAATGTTAAATAAAAATAAAATACTATTAAGAAAGCACTAAAAACCTCTAAAACAAGATTTTTATTTTTTTCATTTATTATTTTGGGTAATGGGGTTATGGATTTAGTTATAGATATCTTCCCCAATGGTGGTTCTTGCCTCTTTACTCCAGCATGACGTTTCTCGATGGTGGCTACATATTAACCTCAGGCAGCTCGGTGTTTTCTTGCATCCACGGTAATGGCACTCCTCTCACATTGTCTCACTCCATGGAGGACGCTGGAGGTCTCGGGTGGCATGGTGAATAATAAAAAAAACATTTTGGAAGTGCACTAGTGATCTATGTAGTAGATCTGGCAACGAAAAGTGATAATATGGATGCAGTGATGGGTTTGGGTGCATTTTCAGCATGCTCTAGATTCGACATTTGCAATGACACAGTGATCTAACTGTGGAGGGAGAAGGTGTCAATGACGCTTCAATGTGCAGGTAGAGGCGGTGACGTTCTCATCTTTCATGACCTAGTGTGGGTGGCGGCGGGGGTTGTTTGGTGCTTGGTGGTGGTGACATCCTCGTTTGACCTGCTATGTTGGCATTGTTGTGGGTGACGACAAAGGAGCTGGTTATTTGTGCAATCACATTTTACTCAATTTATTTGGCGTTGGTTCTGGATCAGTTTCTTATTTTGGTCTTGTGCCAAGGGCTCATGCATTGGAATTGTTATGGTCCTTGGTTTTGTAATGGGTTTTGTCCTAATGGAATTTTAGTGTTCTGAATTTTAAGGCTATTTGTATCTAGAAATATGGGCTTGTAATGGGGTTTCCCATAACCTAGCATAAAAAGGGATCTTGTTTTCTTTCTTTATTTAATAAAGGGGGTTTCCCAAACCATTTTTTGGTAAGAATCCTTAAAAACCAATAAAAAAATAAAACCCCAAAAATCATAAATACCCTAAAACCTTGAAAACAAATAAAAACCCTCAAAAACCCAAAAAAACAAAAAAACCGCAAAAATTTAAAAACCTAAAATATCCCAAAATTAACCAGAAAACGTAAAACCCCTAATAACCTTGAAAAACCACTAAGAACTATAAAAATCCTAAAAAATATTAAAGACCCTAATAAACTATAAAAACCACAAAATTCCACTAAAACTATAAAAACCATTTAAATCCCTAAAATGTTAAAAAACTATAAAAATATAGAAGACCATAAAAGCTAAAAAAATCCTAAATACTGAAAAAAGAACTTATTACCCTAAAACCTATGAAAAACCCCTGAAAAACCCTAAAAACCCTCAAAATAACTAAAACCCAAAAAATACCCAAAAACCATAAAAAACATATAAAATCCAAAAAATTCTAGAAAAAAAAATACCCTAAAAACTCTGAAAAATCACTGAAAATAATAAACCCCTAAAAATATAAAAAACACTATAAAACCCAAAAAAACAACAAAACCCACAAAAAACTCTAAAAACCCTTTAAACCCCTAAAAACAATCAAAAAATCTAAAACACTATAAAAATCCTAAAAACCCTAAAACCCAAAAAAACCCATAAAAACATAAAAACCCTGAAAACCCTTAATACCATACAATCCCTCAAAATTCATAAAGACCCTAAAACCATAAAACCCATAAATATTCATTAAAAATCCTTAAAAATATACAAAAACATAAACACCAAGATAACCCCTTAAAACCCTTATAAGATTAAAAAACATGAAAACCCCTTAAAACTGCAAAAAATACTCAAAAAAACCCTAAAACCCTAAAAACCCCAAAATCCTTAAACGACTTAAAAAATCCAAAAAATCCATGAATACGTAAAAAACACTAAAAACCCTGAAACTCCTCTACAATTTAAAAAAATAGAAAAAACTAATAAAAATACTGAAAACCACCAAATGTCTAAAAACTCTTAAACCCCTTAAAACATTTAAAAAAATATAAATAACCATAAAAATCATGAAATTCCAGAAAAACCCAAAAACCCAAAAAAACAAAAAAACACAAAAAAAAACCTAAAAAATAAAAAAACCATAAAACCATTCAAAATCCCTAAAAACCATAAAAATCCTAAAAACCATTAAAATCCTATAATTACCTAAAATACCAAATATCGTGAAAAACCAAAAACCCTAAAAAACACTGAAAACCCATGAAACCCCCTTAAAACATAAAAAACCTAGAAATACTAAAAAAACCATGACCAAAAGAAACCTAAAAAATCATTAAAAACCCTAAAAATGATTAAAAAATATAACCAATAAAAATCATAAAAACACTAAAAACACTAAAACCCCAAATAGACTCTAAAAACCTTGAAAACCCCTAAAACCCCTAAAAACCCTAAAACACTAAAAACCTAAAAAATACAAAAAAACCCTAAGAAACCATATAAAGAATAAAAATCCAGAAAATTCACTAAAAACCGGGAAAATGTAATAAACCCTAAACCCCTAGTGAACCCCATGGAAACCATAAAAACCTAAATCCATAAAAATCCATAAACATTTTAAAATAATTTTAAGCCCCAAAAAATGTTAAAAACTCTAAAAACATTAAAACGCCTAAGAAAATAAAAAAAAACCCTAAAACCCCTAAATGCCATAAAAAAAATAAAACTCTAAAAACACTGAAGGCATAAAAACCCTAAAACCATGAAAAATCACTGAAAATTAGAAAAACCATAAATGTCATAAAACACCTAAAACCCCGTAAAACCATTAAAAACTCTAAAATACATTAAACCCCTAAAAATGTTAAAAACTCAAAGAAACCATTAAAATCATAACAAACTCAAAAAAACCATAAAACCCTAAAAACAATAAAAAAACCCAGTAAACCCCTAAAAACACTAAAAAATCCTAAAAACCCTCAAAATTACTTGAATCCCTACGAATAATATTAATCATAATAAATACTTAAAAATCCATCAATAAGTAAGAAACCCAAAAAACATGAAATCTCTGGAAAACCAAAAAAAATCGCAAAAACCTTAAAAACCCTAAAAGCCCATAAAACCGTAAATAATCACTAAACTCTCTAAAACACCCTAAAACCTATAAAAATGTTAAAAAATATAAAAATCCATTAAAACTTTTAAAAACTCAGAAACCCTTAAACCCAAAAAAATCATAAAACCCTCAAAACCATTAAAACTATAAAATCCTAAAAACCCCTGAAAACCCCCCAAAATCCCTAAAAACTATAAAAACCATAAAAATCATATAAAACAATAAAAATATATGAAAATGAAAAAAACCATAAAACACTAAACACCCCATGAAAATCCTAAAAAATAATTAGAACCATAAAAACCATTAAATCCCTTAAAACACAGAAAAATAATTAAAAACTCTAAACCCCCTTAAAACCCTCAAATATGTTAAATCACTGTAAAATACAGAAAACCCCTAAAAACCCTTAAAAACTTGAATCCCAAAAAAAATAAAAAACCCAAATTATCCCTAAAAACCATAAATATCTACTATAAATACATAAAAACCACTAAAAACTCTTAAAACCATAAACCACTAAAAACTCTAAAATCCCTTAAAACCCCTAAAATAGTTAAAAACCCTTACTTTTTTTAAAAGAACCTAAAAATAAAAAATAAATCCTAAAACCCCAAAGACCTTAAAATCCCTTAAAACCCTAAAAAAAAATTTAAAACCCCCAAAAGCCCTAAATATTCTGAAAAATCCCTAAATCCCTAAAAACCCCAAAACCAAAAAATCCTAGAAAGCCTAAAAATCCATAAAAAGGTAAAAACCATGAAAAAAACCCTAAAGACCATAAAAACCCCAAAAAATATAAATATACTAGAAACCAATAAAATCCCTAAGACCCACAACAAAAATATGAAAACATTAAAATTCTTAGAGACATTAAAAAATTCATAAAAAAGATTAAAAAAATAAAAGAAAAAAATCCCAAAATTTTTGAATACACTAAAACCCTAAAAACATAAAAACACCGTAAAACCCCTCAATATCTCTAAAAGCATAAAAATCCCTAAAATCCAAAAAAATAAAAAATAACCTAAAAACCCCTTAAAACTTAAAATTCCCAAAAATCCCCTTTAAACTATAAACCCCTAAAACTAGAAAAAACACTAAAAACTCATAAAAACCTTAAAACCACTAAAAATTCTAAAAACAATTACAACCTTTAAAAAAATTAAAAACTCAGAAAACACCTAAAAAACCTAAAAAACCATAAAAACGCAAAAAAACCCCCCTAAAACCTCGTAAGATCATAAAACCCTGAAAAAAACTAAAAATGCTAAAATATTTAAAATCCTTAAAACCCTCAAAATCATCAAAACCCAAAACAAACCCAAAAAACCTTTAAATCCTAAAAATCCCAGAAGACAGTAAAATAACTAAAAACCCCTAAAAACCATACAAACTAAAAAAACCAAGAAAATACTAAAAACCAATAAAACTATTTATACCCTTAAGACCTCTAAAAATATTTAGAACTTTAAAATAAATTTAAAATATTTAAATTTAAAAAATCACCAAAAAACCAAAAAACCCCTAAAATGATGGAAACCCCTAAAATTCATTAAAATCCCTAAAAACCATAAAAACCATAAAAAAAAATTAAAAACCCAAAACATCCTAAAAATCCTTAAAAACCATAAAACCCCAAAAAACATTAAAAAACCTAAAACTCATAAAAACGCAAAAACCACTAAAAAATCTAAAAGCCCTTAAAGCCCCTAAAAATAGAAAAACTCTAAAAACATTAAAACACTAAAAAACTAAAAAACCCTAAATCCCAAAAAAACATGAAAAACCTAAGAACCCTAAAACACCTAAAAATCATAAAAACCATCAAAATCCCCCAAAATTCTAAAAACAATAAAAAATAAAAATCATAAGAAATACCTAAAAAATTGAAAATCTATTCTACCCGAAAAATCATAAAAACCCATGAAGACAAAAAAACCCTAAAAATCTTAAATAACATAAATCACTAAAACCCATAAAACCCAAAAAAACCATGAAATCACCCAAAATACCAAATAACTCAAAAAACACAAAAGACCATGAAACTTGAAACCCCCCTAAAACCTTTAAAAAACCATGAAAACACCCAAAATTCCAAAAAAAACCCCAAAAAAACCCCGAAAAAACCTAAAAATCCTAAAAAAGCCCAAAAACCCAAAAAAATGTAAAACCCCTAAAGACCCTAGAAAACCATAAAAACTGATAAAAGCATTAAAACCCCTATAAATCCATAAAAAATTCAGAAACCTAATAAAAATATAAAACCCTTAAAACCCTTAATAATGTTAAAAAACTCTAAACACCATAAACCCTAAAATCTAAAAAAAATAAAAACAAAAAATGGCCCGAAAAATGCTAAAAACTTTGATAACCCTAAAAACCCTGAAAATACCTAAAACCCCTAAAAATACCTAAAAACCCTAAAATTCATTAATATCCTAAAAAAGACCAAAAATACATAAAATGTAAAAACCCTGAAAAAACCATGAAATCTATAAGAAACCCTAAAAACTGTAAGATAACCCTAAAACCCCACTAAACATCAAAAATAAATCTAAGTCCCTTACCCCATAAAAACATTAAACAACTCTAAAAACGCATAGAAACCTTAAAATAACAAAAAACCATAAATCCCAAAAATACATTAAAACACTTGGAAACCCTAAAGCCCCTAAAAATCCATAAAAACCACAAAGTCCTCAAAATCCCTAAAAACCCTAAAAAAATCTAAAGCCCATAAAAATCCTTCAAAATCCATAAAAAATTCCAAAAAATGAAAAAAAAATCCTAAAAAATTAAAAACCCCCTAAAAAACATAAAACCCCTAAAACACATAAAAACCCTAATACCACTAAAAACTATTATAACCCTTAAAACCCATAAAAGTATCAAATAATCAAAAAAATAACAGATGATCTAAAAAAATCAAAAAAAACCCTAAACACAAAAAAATCATAAACTCCTTAAAAACATGAAAACCCTAAAAACCATCAATATCCCTAAAACAGCAAAAAATCAACAAATATCCAAAATATCCCAAAAAATACCTAAAAATCCAAGAAAATGTAAAAAACCCTTAAACCCTGAAAAAGCCTTGAAAACCACAAAAAACTATAAAATATTTAAGAACCCCAAAACCCCATTATATACCCTAAAACCCCTAAAACACTACAAATGTTTCAAAACACTAAAAACCAATAGAAAAAATAAAAAACTCAAAAAAAAAAAAACAATAAAACCCAAAAATAATAAAAACCTATAAAACCTCTATAACCTCTAAAGACCCTAACAACCCTCAAAATCCCTAATAAACCTAAAACCCTAAAAAACTAAAAAATATAAAATATAAAATTCCATAAAAGTACCTGAAATCATAAAATCCCTAAAACTCTAAAAAACCCTGAAAACTATAAAAACCCAAGAAACTGAAAGAAACTCATAAAACCCATAAAACCCAAAATAAACTAAGAAATATATGACCATAAATCCCAAAAAACTATTAAAATTGTAAAAACAATTAAAAACCTAATAAAGTAAAAAAATTACCTAAAATCCAAAAAAAAAAACATAAAAACCCTAAAAACCATAAAAACCCAAGAAAACCCTAAAAGCACGTAAAATACCAAAAAACCCTAAAAACATACAGCCATAAATTGTTTTTGAAAATATAAAAAATTCTAAAAACGCTGAAAACCCCCAAGAAACCATAAAAACCCTTAAAACCTTAAGAAACCCAAACCCCCATAAAAACATTAAATCCACTAAAAAATCTAAAAACCTTTTAAACCCCAAAAAATTAATTAAAAACTCTAAAAAACCTCACAGCCCAAAAAAACTCAAAAAAAGTCTTAAACCCAAAAAGACACAATAACAATGAAAATCCATAAAAAAATATAAAAAACACTAGAAAACCATTCAAAAAATCCCTAAAACCCCAAAACCAAAAAAAATACTATGAAAGAACTAAAAATTCCTAAACACATAATATCTCTAAAACCCATAAAAACCCATGAAAACCATAAAATCCTCTGAAAACATAAACAACTATAAAAACCCAAAAACCTCTAAAACCCATTGAAAACACTAAAACTCCTTAAAACACTTAAGAAAGTTAAAAAAACTATAACAAACCTTAAAACCCAAAAACACTAAAAAAACCAAAATATACAAAATATACCATAAAACCCTGAGAATTCGTAAAATCCCTAATAACCAGGAAAATCCATAAAACACCTCAAAATCCCTAAATCCCCTAAAAAGTTCTAAATACCATAAAAAACTAAGACACCCCTAAAATACCTAAAAATGTAAAACACCATAAAAAACCATAAACCCCTAAAAACATTATAACAAACAAAAACCCAAAAATACCATAAACCCAAAAATACCATAAAAACTCATTCAAAAAAACCCAAAAACCATAAAGTCATTAAAATAATTAAAAAAAATGAAAACCCATAAATCCCCAGAACATTAAAAAAATTTAAAACCTTAAAAACCCTGAAAAACTCAGAAAACCATAAAAATCCTAAAACACCAAAAAACCAAGAAATAACTAAAAAACATCAAAATACCTAATACTATAAAAAGAACCCTAAAGTCTATAAAATTTCAGTAAAGTACCTCAACATCACTAAAAACATAAAAAACACTAAAAAACCCTTGAAAACTATAAATTTCCCTAAAATATTTAGAAAACCCTAAACGCCCATAGAAATAGTTAAACCCCAGTAAAAACTCTAAAACCCTTTAAAGGCATAAAATTATTTAAAAAACCCTAATAAACCTTAAAACCCTGAAAAACATAAAAAAAACCCTAACCCCCTCCCCCAATAAAAAAAACACTAAAAACCCTAACAACCATAAAACCCCTAAAATCCTTAAAATATCTAAAAATTATAAAAAAAATTAAAACCCATAGAATATTACAAAGGCCATAAAAATTTATAAAAACATAAAAAACACTTAAAAACATGAAAACCCTCATGAAAATAATTAACCCTATAAAACATTAAAAACCAAAACAAAATCTATAAACCCCTAAAACCACTAAAAACACTAAAATACCCTAAAACCTCTAAAAACATAAAAAATCTCTAAAAACCCTTTATAAACCTAAAAACACCAAAAAACACCTAAAAACCTAAAAAACCCAAAAAACACTGAAAACCTTTAAAAACATTAAGACCCCCAAATAACACTGAAACCCCATAAAAACCATAAAAACCTCTAAAAACCCTACAACCGTCAAAAACCATAAAAATCCTAAAAAAACCCAAAAATTCCCAGAGTATGTATAAAACCCAAAAAACCTAGAAAGCCCATGACAATATTAAAAACCCTAAAACCATTAAAAACAAAATAAACTAAAAAACCATAAAAACCCACAAATAACTCTAAATATCCTTAAAACTTTTAAAATGTCAAAAAACATACAAAAAATCCTGGAAATCCCTAAAAACCCAAAAATTTAAAAACCCTAAACACCATTAAAAGTCCTAAAAATCCCTAAAACCTGAAAAATACTAAAAAACATAAAAATACTATGAGATCCCTAAAAATCCCAGAAAATATAAAAAACCCCCAAACCCCTACTAAATCCATGAAATCTATTAAAACAGTAAAAATACATAAAACCCCACAAAACCCACCCAAACTACTAAAAACTATAAAAAACAATAAAACACTTAAAATTTTAAAAAAACCAAATCCTTAAAAACCCTAATAAACTAAAAAACCAAAACATCCTAAAAACCAGAAAAAACACTCTTAAACCCAAAAAACCCTAAAGAGCCTCAAAATCCCTAAAAACCCTAAAAACCATAAAAATCCAAAAAAATCACTAGAAATCCATAAAATATAAGAATATCTAAAAACCATGAAAAATAATTGAAACCTATAAAAACCTTTAAATTCCTAAAAATATATAAAAAACCTAAAAACACTAAATACTCAAAAAAACCTTTAAATTCGAAAAATAATAAAAAACTATAAAAACATTAAAAAATCCAAAAAACATAAAATACACTAAAAAACCAAAAAACCAAGAAAAAACCAAAAAACAATAAAAATCTATAAAATCCATAAAAATTCAATAGAACATAAAAATCATAAAACATCTCTAAAAATATAGAAAAGAAAAAACAACCCCTGAAAACATGAAAACCTCCTGATAACCATAAAATACATAAAATTATTAGACCCCATAAAACCACTACAAACAATAAAAACCTAAAACACAACAAAAAATCCATTAAAATTATAAAAATTCCTAAACTAACTAAATTTCTCAAAACCATAAAAACCTAAATTATTCTAAAAAACACTGAAAACCTAAACAATCCTAGAAATCACGAAAAACACATGAAAATCATACAAAACCCTAAAAACCTTTAAAAACCCTAGAAATCCTAAAAACTTCTAAAAATTTCCAATAACCCTTTACACGTTAAAAAATATTAAAAGCTTTAAAACCCCTAAAAAATAAAAAACCCTAAAAACCAAAAAAAACTCAAAAAACCCTAAAGAACTAAACAAAACCCTTAAAACACCTAAAATCCCTCAAAATCCTTAAAAACCATAAAAACCCAAAAATTCGTAGTAGCTTTAAAAATCCTTCAAAATGCAAAAAACACTAGAAACCATAAAACCCCTAAAAACCATAAAAAACACTAAAAATTTTAAAAAAAATAATACCTATAAAACCTTAAAAACTTCTAAAAACTATAAAAACCCTAAAAACCCCTAAAAACATTAAAAAATATTAAAAAAAATTAAAATACCTAAAATCTAAAAAAATTAAAATCCCTAAAAAACCATAAAAACCATAAAAAATATAAAAAGATGAAAAAATCATAAAAACCATTAACCCCTCAAATCCCTAAAAATCCTAAAAACCCTAAAACCCTTAAAATCGTAAAAATTCCTAAAAATCCCTGAAATATAAAAAAAACTAAAATCCAGGAAAACCCTACAAAAAATAAAAACCCGTATGTAACTTAAAAAACATAAATCCCCATAAAATCCACTAAAAACAATAAAACCCTTTAAACCCCTAAAACATTTATAAAATCTAAAATCCATTAAAACCCTACAAATATAAAAAAAACATAAAAACTCAAATAATCAAAAAACCCTAAAAACCCTAAGAAACCATGAAAAACCCTAAAAACACTAAATACCTTAAAAAACTAAAAAACCATAAAAACAATAATAATCCAATTTTTTTGCTAAAACGCACAAAAATTTTAAAACCCATAAAAACCCTAAAACCCCACTAAAATAATGAAAATCCTTTAAACCACTAAAATGTTATAAAAACTATAAAAAATCATAACATACTAACAAAAATAAATAAACCAGAAACCCAAAAACCATAAAACTCTAAAAACTCTAAAAATCATAAAAAAATCTATAAAATCCCTAAAAATAATAAAAATCACTGAAAATCTAAACACATGAAAACCCTAAAAAATAACATTAAATCACTAAAAGAATAAAAAACCCTAAAAACATTGAAAATAATTGGAAACAATATAAACCAATAAAATCCATAAAAACCATTAAAAACCTTAAAACCCAACAAAAATATAAAAACCCTTATACCCCTAAAGACATTAAACACCTTCAAAAATCATAAATGCCTAAAAAACTAAATAAACTCTAAAATAACAAAAATAACACAAAACACATAAAAATATAAAAACCATAAATCCATGAAAACCCCAAACATCTCAAAATCCCTTAAAACCCTAATGTCGCTAAAACCTATAAAAATCCTAAAAGCCCTAAAACTCCATAAAAACATTAATAACGCTAAGAGCCTACAAAAACTCTAAAAACCCTAAACCCCCTAAAAATTAAAAAAAATTATAAAACCCTTAAACCCCATAAAACTCAAAAAAATATAAAAATGAAAATAAAACACATAAAAGTACTAAAAACATAAAACCCATAAAAACATAAAAACCACTCAAAATCCTTTAAAATGTAAAAACCCCAAAAAACACTAAAAACACTTGAAATCTATATACACCCATAAAAAATATAAAAACACATAAAAACCCATAAAACCCTCAAAAAAATATAAGAACTCCACAAATCCTTAAAATGATAAAAATACTAAAAACATTAATACCTCTAAATACTCAAAAAAAAACCAGACTCACAAAATAACCTTAAAAACCAAGAAAACATCTTAAACCCTAAAAAATATAAATACCCTTAAAACCAATAAAATTACTATAAAAAATAAATCAATAAAAACCTATGAAATTCGTAAAAATTATTGAAATCATTAAAACACCAAAAAACCCTAAAACCCCCTAAAACCCACAAAACCCCACAAAATTTTAAAAAACCATAAAAACCTATAAAAATCACAAAAAATATAAAAATCCATTTAAACCCAGAAATTTTTTAAAGACTCTAAAAAACATAAAATCCCTCAAAACCTATAAAAATCGTAAATTCCTAACAAGACCCTAAAAACCATGAAAATCCCAAAACACCTATAAAACCCAGAAAAACTCAAAAAACACTCAAAATCCCTAAAAATACCATAACCCTAAAACCCCTAAAATCCTAAAAAATCCCAAAAAATTTATAAAAACATAAAAACCTTAAATCCTTGAAAAACCAAGTAAAACCATAAAAACCCAAAATACCGTAAAAACACCAAAAATCCAAAAAAAAATCCTTAAAACCCCACTAAAATCATTAAAACCCTAAAAAAATAAAAAAATAAAAAAAAATACTTAAAATCCTAAAAAACACAAAAGAATCATAAAAACTCAATAGAGCCTACAACCCATGAAAAACACTAAAATCCCTTAAAACCCCATAAAATCCAAAAAAACATTAAAATCCTTAAAGCCCCCCAAAAGCCTAAAAACCATATAAATCCTAAAGAATCCCTAAAAATCATTAAAAACATAAAAACACTAAAAAACTAAACCCCCCTGAAAACCATAAAAACTACTAAAAACATCAAAAATAATAAAATCCCATAAAACCCCATTAAAAACTCTAAAACACCATTTAACCGCTAATTTTTTTTAAAAAAACTCTAAAAACCCTTTAAAATCCTAAAAACTAAAAAGACTCTAAAAACCCAAAAGGCCCTAATAACCATGAAAAAATCTAAAAACCCCAAAACACTAGAAAACCCCTAAGACCCCTCAAAATCCCTAAAAACCTAAAAACAATAAAAATCCAAAAACCCCCATTAAATTCCTTGAAAATGTAAAAAACAATAAAAACATTAAAAAATCCTTGAAAACTATAAAAATATCTTAACAACCTTAAAACCCCCTAAAAACCTATAAAAACCCTAAAACCACTAAAAACTATAAAAACCCTTAAGACCCATAAAAATGTTAAAAACTCTAAAACCCGTTAAAAAACTAAAAAACTAAAAAGCCATTATTTCCCTCAAAGACATTTCTATTACGAAATGAAATGGTAAGACATGCACTGGGATGTATATTCATTTTTATCTTGTGATAGTGGTGTCTTAGTTAATTCATTCACGTCAAGTTCACTATTTTGGTTCCCTTGAACATGTTTTTGAGGCCCAAATAGTTGATTGCATGGGTTTGAATGGTGTGCAACCACTGATGTTGGGTACAAGGTCTTTGAATGGTCTTTTAGAGGTTTTGTTTGTGGACTCAGAAATGCCCAATGGCTCTCATATCCATTATTCATGGACCTGCATTCCAAAGGTAGGGGTTAATTGGGTAACATGGCCAAAAGTAGGGGTTAATTGGTCGATTGGATGGGAACTCGGTCTCATCTCACCCTTTTTGGAGGACCATTTCCAATTCATGGACTCTCTTATAGATTTAAGACATGATCAAAAATACTTGGTTAATTCCCAATTATGCATATGAGGATTATCCCTAGGTAATTATTGATCACAAATATGAACAAGTTTAGAATAATTTGTATGTATCATAGGTTCTAAATCAATGGTAGGAATTTGTGAATGGATTAGAGATTATTTTGTCATCCATTAAGATGATACAAATTTTAAGCCATTTACATTAGGTTCTCTAAAGTTTACTATCATATAGAGAGATTGGAGTTGTTTTTTGGTCAAGACCAAATCCATAATAGGATATTCCTATGTATCCTTTTGAGGGAAATCATAACCCATCTAGTTATGTACAACTTAATAGGACTCATCACCATTTAAGGTCATGTGACAAGGACCAAACTGTGTAGTTTACATCATGAAACAAGGGTATCTAGATGAAATATGCCTAGTCAATGGATGGTGTGGGACTTTAACCAAAGAATATTGAGGGGCTTAGGAGAGATGTGGTCCCATGGTAGTATGTGATCCTAGTATATATGTGGCTAAGAGAACATTAAAGTGGATTTGGGTGCAAGGTTTGGACATCAGGGAGGAATCCTATGTATCCCAGTTATGTGGGAAAAATCCCACAATGTTTGGTTTTTTGGGGTATACACATGGAAGTGACCCATTTGGAGAAATATTTGGGCTTAAATATATGGATATGTCTCTAAGAATATTGTATTAGGCATTAAACATATAAGGATCCTATAATTGTAGAGAGTTTGGGACTTACATCTATTGAGAAGGCCTGGAAAACATTTAATTGGGGTATACGCATGGAAGCCTCCCATATTTGTAGGCTAGGGATCATGCAGATTTCATTATCACCACGCACCTCTAAGCTCATGCAATTCATGATCGGTGAGATATATAAGAGGAAGAAGGGTATTTTAATATTGTGTGACCCATCCTATTCACTGACAGATGGTTTTGGAGGAAAAAAAGAGAAGGAAAGGGCATTGAGGGTGCCTCTCTCTTTTTCTAGTTTCATAGCCAAGATATTCACATATGGTGATCCATCCTAACCCAGAAAATATTACTAAAATTACCATCTCCTACAAGAAATTCTAGGGGATATCCTCTAGGGGAGTTCCATAAAATTGGTTTTGGGAAATAGAGGGATTTTCAAAATGGGACCTCATTGAAGGGAAAGGATATAAGTTCCACTAAATACCAAGAATTGGGAGGTTCATGTGAGAATCCTAAGGTTGGAACCCACATTACCATAAGAATGTAAACACTAGGATATTATAAGGGACTACCTTACTACGAAGATTTCCCATGTGACTCAACCTTCCAAATTTGTTTAAACTCAAGAGGACATGATGATGTACCCAATGATTTTATCATATATTTAAGGTGTCTTTGGAGGTGGCCTTTGACCAAATTCTATTAGACTAGATTGCAGAGGGGACAACAAGGGGGCCGATAACATAGTGGAAGAGAATGATGGGAACTAGAGAGTAGAATAGCCTTGGATGATCTATTTTGTGTATCAAGATCTTACACGGGATGGGTTTCCCTCTGCATAACATGTTTCCATGTGTGTGAGGGGACAATCCACATAGTTTTGTGCTACATGGACCAAAGTTCTAACTACGTAGTGTGCTACTCTGTGAACTGGGTTCTTCCCATCTAGATTTTTTCTACATGGGGCTGACATCATCTAGTGTATCTTTTTTCTTCATAGGACTGATTTCCTCCCCATACATTGTTTCTATGCGGGGCAAGGTTCCTCCCACATAGTGATTTGCTATGAAGGATGTTTATCTGCCAAGGGGAAAAAAATTTCTCATTGTGGGATGGTCTTCAAAAGGGTTTCAGTTCATTGATGAATTATTTATTTATTATCCTCTCATTTATGATATTCGAAATATTTTTACTGAATATGAATTATTGAAGGGGATTTGGTTTTCATGGTGCATCATCATTCATTTACATTGTATCTCTTCTATTTTGTCTCCTGTATTCTACTAGTCCTCTCCTTTTAGGCCCCCTTGGGGATTCTATTTATAAAATTGAAGAGGGAACAGATACTAACATGCTTAGCCATCCATGGTGGCTGATAGACCTTTATTTGTGAGAGCCCATGAAAGGTGATCCGGTCTAATAATGACTTAGATAGCAGGGACAAAGTTCACTTGGGAAGAAATCATGGCCTTAGTCTCAGAGATGAATTCATTTTTTAGGATCTAACCGTACAAACTCATCCTGCTAAATATTTAATTAATGAGGCGTACTCTTTTTTGGGGGTAGAAATCACTACCTCGGTCCTACAAATGACATTTTTTCATTTTTAGGTATTAGAGAGAACACTTACATTGATGAACTATTTTTTTCATGGAAACTTCAAAACACTGTGAAACTTCATGATGAGTGATAGTATGTGAAGTGATTTGTGCTTCATTGTCTCATCCCTTTTAATAGTTTCTTCAATCTTCTTTAGGGTTCCATTCAAACCCTTTTCTTATCCTTTTATAACTCATTTCTAAAATGTGTAATTTTCAAGTCCCAAAAAATAAACCAAGTGGAATGGGTTCCGATTAGCATGAAAATGGTGATATTATAATGTAGAAATATGTCTTGTTTTGAATGTCTTTTATGTACATATCTGGACCCAGAAGATGTGACCACACCTATAAATAGGGGGCCCATCTTATTTTTCCACTACCATATTTCTTGGTGAACTTGGTTCTCTTTCATTATTTTGATCATATATTACATCCATGAGCTATATTCTTTATGGACTGGTCTTCCACGAACTGAGTTTCTTCACTCACAAACTGAAAGGCTTGGAAAAAAACAGTGATTTCATCTTGTCCATACGAGAAAAAAAATTATTTTTTAGGAAAATTTCTTAGTGGACCATCACTTATATGACCATTTATTTTCCGGGCTACCTCCTTCACGAGCTTTTAAAAATAAAAACACATGGGTGAGTGCCTTCATGAACTGATGGTTCATGGGAGAGTGTTTTTTTGTAGCATAGTATCTTAAGTTTTACATTGCATCCCTTTATTCTCTCAAACTAATTTCACATACTCTTGATGATCCATTTCTCAGACAACAATGGATTGGTCTTCCACTTCTATGATGGTGAATTGGAGAAGAACAACCATAACATGGAATGTTGAAGATGATATTTGATCATACATTACACTACAAGAGGGTGTTCTAAAGAACCTCCATTCACTAGAACTTTTGGCTTATCTGCAATCCACTCGATTACTATTTAAAAAAAAATTATTCCATATGATGCTCCCCTTCTACAAGTTGACCAAAATATCCCCCCTAGTCTAAGACATCTCGAGAATGTTCCCATGAAAATATCTCTACCAGAGAGAAAATCATTTCTGGTCCATTTCAAGAGAGTGTTGTTTCCCTGAATGGTTCTATGTGCACACAAAGTAACCAACACATCCATGATGCATCTTTGAAATAAGATATTCCAGATTATTCATCCATTTTAAACCTCTCATAAGGAAATACATATAGAATATGTGGCTCTAAGTGGGATTTTAATTCCGGAGGTAGCTTATTAGATGAATGGGCTTGGGCATTCTGGGTACGTCAGAACTGCTTGGATTTATTTGAATAGTTAGAGGCTATAAATTTTCCCCAAGTAGTGTGGGTATCCAAATTTTTCATCTACCCACCAACTGAGATATTGTACAAAAATTTCATTAACCGGTGTTCATGAACCAATACCTTTTATCTATCATATAGTGAAGTTGGGATTGGATTATGGAATATTTACCAATTATGGGGAATACCCATTCTTGGTAACATGTTTGAAGAATTCCTACCTGTATCCAATACCTGAAAAAAAACCAAGCATGTGCCTCCATTGGAATGATACCTACTAATCACTATAGATAAGGTACTTGGTCAACCCCTCCCCACCTGTCCAGTCATTCCATTCGATGATGGAATAAATATGTTCTTAAAAGTCAATGGTCCAAGGCCTAAAGCTTACCATAGTAGGACTCACCCAACACAACAGATATGAAGCTTTTAGGGTTCATACTGGGCTACCCTTGATGAGAGTGAATACACCACGTGGGGTTATAGAATTTGTCCAGATGTATCACCAAACATTAGTCTGGTGGGTTTCTTTTCCATGTTCACATGTGGATGTATTATCTCATCTCTTAAAAATAGTTAAATCCCAAAACCCCCATAAAAACAAGAAAAAACACCGAAAATATTAAAAACCATAAAAATCCCAAAAAAAACTCAAAAACCCTAAAAACCTAAATAAACCATAAAAACCCTAAAATCCCAAAAAACCAAACCCCCTTCCCCCCCCCTCAAAATCCCTAAAACCCCGAAAACCCTAAAAAAAATATCTTAAAAAACCCATAAAAATGTAAGAAACCTTGAAAAAAACTAAAAACCAATTAAAACCTTAAAAAGCCTAATAAATCAAAAAAACATTAAAACCCATAAAAATGTTAAAAACTCTAAAATACCATAAAACCCAAAATAACCATAAAAAATAAAAAAACTAAAAATCTGTATTATCCTAAAACACTTAAAATGATGAAACCCTAAGATAACCATAAAAACACTAAAAACCATGAAAATCATTAAAAACCTTAAAAACCAAAAATTATAAAAATATTCAAAAATACCTAGTAATCCCTAAACACGTAAACACCCCTAAAAACCTTGAAACACCATAGAAATCCATAAATATTCCCCAAAAACACAAAAAACCAAAACACCCTAAAAAACCTAAAAACCACCAAATTTTCCAAAATCCTTAAAACTGATAAAATCGTTAAAAAACAATAAATATCCTTCAAAACCCTAAAAATCCAAAAGACCATTAAAAACTAAAAAATTAAAAACACTAAAACACCAAAAATCCCAAAAAATCTCTTAAAACCATAAAAAATATAAAATTCCTAAAATATCACTAAAAATCATTGAAAATGTAAAAAATTATAAATACCCTAAAAATCCCTAGAAACCATAAAAACAGAAAAATAATTAAAAACCCTAAAAATCCTTAAACCCCCTAAAAACTATAAAATCCCATAAAACCCTAAAAAATAATAAAAAACTCTAAAAACCGTGAAAACCCTAGAAAAGCCATTAGAAACTATAAAAACCCAAAAACCCTAGAAATCCCCTAAAACCCCTACAATCCCAAAGAACTCTAAAAATTACTAAAATCCAAAAAATCCTAAAAAAATCCCTAAAATATCTAAAAATTAAAAAAGCCCTGAAAACCATGATAACCAATTGAAAACCATAAACCCCCCCAAACCATAAAACCCAAAAATCCTATAAAACCCTTAAAACCCACTAAAATATACAAAACCCTTAAGACCCTTAAAAATGTTTTAAAAATTTAAAAACCTTAAAACCCTAAAAACTAGAAAACCTAGAAACCCCTAAAAACCTCAAAATCCATAATACCCCCAAAACCTATAAAAATCCTCAAAAAATCTGTAAAAATATAAAAGAACTTAAAAACCGTAAAAACCCCTTGAAAACCATAAAACCCATAAATCATAAAATACCCTAAAATACATAAAATCCTTAAAAATGAATTAAACTCTAAATACCATTAAAACCCATAATAACACTAAAAAATAAATAAACCTCAAACCCTAAAAATACTCAAGAAACCCTAAAAACCCAAAAATATCCTATACCCTAATAAACCCTTAAAACCAAAAATACCCAGAAAACCCATAAAATCTTAAAATTACATAAAATTCTAAAGACCCCTTAAAACCATAAAAATACAATAAAATCCGTAAAAACATCTAAAGGCACAAAAAACTCAAAAAACCCATAAAACCCCCTTAATACCATAAAACCTATGAGAACATTTAATACCAAAAAACCCATAAAATCCCTAAACTAGTAAAACTCTAAAGACCATTAACGACCCTAAATGAACAAAAAAATGCTAAAACCCTTAAAACACCTAAAACTAAAAAAACCCCTAAAGACCCAAACATATGTGAACAACCTTGAAAAATCATAAAACCCTTGAAACCCCTAAAAATAGTAAAACTACCCAAAACCCAAAAAACACTAATAAACCATAAAAACAATAAAAATCTAAAAAATACTTATAAATACCTCAAAATATAAAAACCTTAAATACACCAAAAACCCATAATAACCATTTAAACAACTAAAATCGTTAAAAAGACACTCAAACCCCATAAAAAAACCTAAAACAACTAAAAAATTTAAAAACCCTTAAAACCCTAAAAAGGTTAAAATATATAAAATCATAAAAACCCACAAAAAATTAAAAAACCCTAAAAACCAAAAAGACCCCAAAACCCCTGAAAACATCTATACCAAATAAAAACCATAAAATCCCTCAAACCCCTAAAAATACTCAAAATACATAAAAATCCTAAAATTACAGAAAAATATATAAGAAAACATTAAAAATTTGAAAATCCCTGAAAAATAATTGAAAAACATAAAAACCCATTAAAACATTAAAACCCCTAATACCACATAAAAACCATAACAATCACTAAATACATTGAAAATCCTTAAACCTCTTAAAATTTATAAAAAACTTCAAAATTTATAATAAACTTAAAAAAACCAAAAATACCCTAAATCACCAAAAAAACTATAAAAACACCGAAAATCCCTAAAACCCTTAAGCACCCTAAAAACCATAAAATTTTAATGGCTCCAAAAAATGTCTAAAAACATAAAAAACCCTAGAAAACATGAAAGACTCATGAAAACAATAAAAAACCAAAAAAAACATCAAACACCTAAAAACGCATAAAACTGCTAAAAACTCCTCAAACCCTTTAAACCATTAAAAACATTAAAAACTCAAAAATCATTTCAAACCACATAAAATTCCCTAAAACCACAAAATACCCAAAATAAACTTGAATACCAAAAAAACCATGATAAAAATTAAACCCCTAAAAAGCCATGAAACCCTAAAAAACTATAAAAAACATAAAAATCCCAAAAAATCTCAGAAAACATAAAAACCAAAAAAACCCTAAAACCCCTAAAACCCATATAAAACTTAAATACCAAAAATGATCTAAAACACCATAAAACCCCTAAAATACACTAAAAAATATCAAAACCATTAAACCCGCTGAAAACATTAAATATATTTAAAACACCCTAAAAACTCAAAAACCCAAAACCCCCAAAAAAACCTAAAACCCTAAAAACCCAAAACACCCCCAAACTCGGAAAACCCTAAAACCCCATCAAAATCACAAATTCCTTGAAAACCTTAAGAACCATAAATTTTCTATAAATTTCCTAGAAATATCTGATAATGTAAAAAAATCTAAAAACCTTGACGAGCGACTAAAAACCATAAAGAAACAATTTTTTTTTAAAAAAACACAAAAAACTCAAAAAAAAACTCTAAAACCCCATTATAAATCTAGAAATACTTAAAACCCCATAAAATAATATAAACTATAAAAATCCTTAAAAATCCTCAAAAAAATAAATAAACCCATAATAATCCAAAAAATTCCTAAAAATATAAACCCCCCCCCCAACTGTAAAAACTCAGAAAAACACTCAAAATCCATAATATCCCTAAAAATATAAAAATCATACAATTACTAAATAATCCGAGAAATCCATAAAAACATAAAAACCCTTAAAATCCCCTAATACCATAAAATTCCATAAAAAATTCAAAATCATGAAAAACTATAAAACCCCCAAACCCCAAAAAAAATAATAAAAACCCATAAAAACAAAAAATGATAAAATAATCTAAATACCATTTAGACCCTAAAAACTAAAAAAAACCTTAAAACCCCAAGAAAACCTAAAAACCCTAAAACCCCTAAAAAAATAAAAAAACTTTGAAAACCTAAAAAACCTCAAAATCCCTAAAAATCATAAACCCCTAAAAACCAATAAATTCCTAAAAAGTACTCGAAAGCTTACAAAAACCATAAAAAACCCTAAAAATTGATGAAAACATAAAAACCACTAAAAACCATAAAAACCATAAAACCCCATAAAACACCTAAAAATACACAAAGAACTCCAAGACCTCTTAAACCACCAAAAACATAAAAAATTCTAAAAATTCATAAAATCTCTAAAACATAAAAAAATCTAATATCCCCAAAAGATCCTAAAAACCCCTAAAAACCTAAAAACCATGAAACCCCCTAAAAATAAACCAACCCTAAAAACCCTAAACCCCCTAAAAATAATAAAATTCCTAAAAAATCCAAATAATGCATGAAAATGTAAAAACCCTGAAAATCCAATGAAACCATAAAACCCCATAAAACTTATAAAGAACCCCATCAAACACAAGAATAAGACTAAAAACATAAAAAACCCATTAAACCCACTAAAAAAGTTAAAATACAATAAACCCATTAAAAATACTAAAAAACTCCATAAAACCCCAAAAATAAAAAGACCCAAAACCCTGGATGAAACCTAAAAAACCCTTAAATCAATGTAAAAAACCAAAAAATCCATCAATATCTTTAAAACCCCTTAAAACCATAAAACCATAAAAATACAAAAAAAATCCCAAAAATCCCTAAATATGTAAAAAATTTAAAAACCATGATAAACCATGAAAACCCATAAAATACCCTAATAACCTAAAAAACCTAAAAACCCATTAAAAACCCCCCAAACCACAAAAAAATATAAACCCCTTAAAACCGTTAAATACGCTAAAAATTTATAAATAATATTTTAAAACGCTAAATAACTAAGACCTTGAAAACAAAAAAATAATCCTAAAAACCACAAAAAACCTAAAAAATCATAAAAACCATAAAAAACGTAAAAACCATTAAAATCCATAAAACACTAAAACCCCATAAAATCATAAAAATGCAAAATATCCCTAAAAACATGAAAAATGATAGAACCCACCAAAAATCCTACAAACTATAAAAACCCATAAAAACATAAAAAACCATAAAACACCACAAACCCTAAAAAACCACTAAAAATACTATAAACTCTTAAAACCAATGAACATGTTATAAAACCCTATGAATCCATAAAAGTCATAAGAACCATGAAAAAACCTAAAAGCCCTCAAATTTTCTAAAACCCCTAAAACAATAAAAACTATAAAAATTCCAACAAAACCTAAAAATCATAGAAACCATAAAATCCCTAAAAACTCTAAGAAAATCCTCAAAAACCATAAAACCCCTAAAAATATGAAAAAAAGAAAACCCAATAAAACTATTAAAATCCACTAAAATCATAAAAAATATTTAAAACAACTAAATATTTATAAACCTCTCGATAACTTTTAAACCCTCCAAACGCTAATCACTAAAAAGCAGGAAAATTCCAAAAACATGCAAAATCTCTAAAACCCATAAAAACCCTTGAAAACTCAAAACCCTTAATATGCCCTAAATTTCGATAAATATGTAAAATTACACAAAAACCCTGAAAACCCCCTAAAAAAACTTCAAAAAACAATAAAAAACCCTAAAAACCCTAGAAACCCAAAAAAATATATAAACCTGTTAAAACCATACGAACATTACGAACTCTAAAAAACCATAAAAACATAAAAGAACCTAACTACCCTAATAATCCATAAAAAACCCAAAATTCCTTAAAAATACATAAATATCCCAACAAAATATATAGGAACATAAAAACTCCTTAAACACCTTAAACCCCCAGAAAACCATATGAACCCTAAAAACTTTAAAAAACATAAAAACCAAAAAAATCATAAACCCATAAAATATTTAAAAACTCAAAAACCAATAAAAACCCTAAAAATCTCAATAAAACCCTTAAAAATCCAAAAGATCATAAAATCCCTAAAAATTAAAAAAACATAAAACCCCTAAAAACACTCAAAATACCTAAAATCCATAAAAACCCATAAAAACCAAAAAAAATCCCAAAAACTCCTAAAAATACATGAATACATAAAAATACCTAAAACAAAAAAAAACGATAAAGTCCATAAAACCCCTAAAGAATGTAAATAATAAAAAAACCCTTAAAACCCCTAAAAACACTAAAAACTATAAAAAACATTAAAACCCCTACAAATTTATTAAAACTCAAAAAAATCCTAAGAACACTAAAAATTCAAAAAACCCTAAACCCACCCCCCCATAAAAAAACTCAAATATCCTAATAACCCTAAAAAACCTAGAAAATTATAAAACACTCAAAAAACACTAAAGACCATAAAAACCCTAAACCCCTTAAAAATACTTAAATGTCAATAAAATTATTAAAATCCCAAAAAACATAAAGAAACACTAAAAACCATAAAACATAGAAAAACAATAAAAACCCTAAAAATAATAAATGAAATAAAACACAAATAAACCACCTGAAATGTTAAAAAAGAATAAAAAACATTAAAAACCATCATAAACTCAAAAAACCTTAAATCCCAAATGATCCTAAAAATCATAAAAACCATAAAAACCTAAAATATTTGGAAAACTCTAAAAACCCTTAAAATCATTAAAACACCTAAATACTATAATAACCATAAAAATACATGAAAATATATAAAAATATGTGAAATCCTAAAGAACCCAAAAAACCCTTGAAAAGGAAAAAAAAACTTAAAACCAACAAACAATAAAATACCTAAAAACCACTAACACTCTAAAAACCATTAAAATCCCAAAAAAATGCTAAAAAACTATAAAACCCATAAACCACAAAAAACTAAAAAAACATAAAATCCAAAAAAGACCATTATCCCCTTGAAAAACCATGGAAACATCAAAAAACCCCAATACGCCAAAACACCTTAAAAATCTTAAAATCCATTAAAAACCCTAAAAATCCATAAAAATATTAAAAAATCACTAAAAAATACCTGAAACATAAAAATTCATAACAACTGTGAAAACCCCAGGAAACATAGAAAAAAGTTAAAAATTTATAAAAAACCGAAAAAAGTAAAAAAAACCTAAAACACAAATAACAAAAAAAACAACAAAACCCCAAAAACACTAAGAAAGCCTAAAACCCCCAAAATCCTTAGAAACCTAAAATCAATAAAAAAACAAAAAAACTAAAAAAATCATGAAAATCCCTAAAAATGTAAAAAAAACCTAAAAGAACTGAGAAAAATCATAAAATTATAAACCCCCCTAAAACATTATAAACCCTTAAAAACCCATAAAAACCCTAAAAACCACTAAAAAAAATTCAAAACTCTTAAAAACATAAAAACATTTTACGACTCTAAAAACCTTTAAACCCCTGAAAAACTCAAGCTCCCTCCTTCTGCGGCGATTTTCAGGGTTTCGTCTTGGAATCCTTTCCGAGAGCTGCTTTGTCCGGATTAGTGTTATAGATGCAGTTCTGGTTGAGCGATCTTCTTCCCTGCGCTTGTGGGAGATTAGGCTGCTGCTTGTTGGTGTCGGGATCTGGAGGTTCTTTGCGAAAAAAGGAGAAGACAATCTAGCATGGATCTTGCAGCGATTTTCCTCGGCTTCGGTTTTTTCAGATCTGGAATGTGGTGATGTCGGAGACTCCTTGGAGGCCAGGAAGCCCCATTGAGTTCAGACTTTCTAAGTTGATTTTTTAGATATGGGTTTTCCACGGACGAGTCAACGAGGACAAAGGATTCAATTTGAGCGGATCTTCTAGAGTGCTGTTTGACGGATTTGTGTTGGTGCGGTCGGCGCCTTTGAGAAGGACCTTCAGAGGATGAAATGGTACCATGATCTTTATGCTTCGGCCAGGTCTTGGTCATCAGGCGATTGTGTTGCTTCCGTGGACCAGATCTCTATTTCTTGTTCTCGCGATGCTGATGAAGGTTTGGTTTTTGCTCTGTCTTTCCCTAGCTCTCGATTTGAAATGCTGATGCAGGTACGTGCTCGACCCTTTCCCTTGGTTCTATCTCCGTTTCACACTATTGATGTGAGGTTGGGTTGGATTTCTTGGCACTTCATGTTCTTATGTTTACTGGATGTTGTTATGGGTGTGAGTAAATGTGAGTTTTGGTTTTTGTATCTCCTAAGAGGTGCTAGGTGTGGCTTGGTGATGCTCCACAATTTTTTTCTTTCCAAAGAATTCTGGATGTTGTGGTTTGGTACTGGTTATGGTTGCTGGTGGTGTGCTGTTAGTTGTACTGTGAGGTTTGGATTGCTGAAAGCTGTTTGGGTTGAAGGATTTGGCTACTGGTTTTTTGATGGGTTCGGAGGTTGCTGCTGGTTTCTTGGGCAGATGGGACTGGCAAGGCATGATCTGCTTCATGTTGTTGATGAAGGGTTTGTTATGTTGTGTTGTACTACGGTTGATGTGTTGGACCATGGTCAACTGTGTTATGGTTGTCGTGGTTGTGAATTGATGCGAGTGATGGTTCTTGATTGGCTGAGAGGTGGTGATGATGAAAGATGCGGGTGCTTGGTGATGGTTGCGGTTTTGCTGAGGGGAGATGAACGATGCTGGTTGGTGATGGTTGCTGTTTTGCTGAGAGGTGACGAAGGATGCTGGTTGGTGATGATTCTATGCTACCGGATGCTGGTTGATGCTGGATGGTGGTGGTGGCTGCTTGACTTTCTGTGTTTTTTCTTTTTCTTTTTTGGGGTCTTTTGCGTCTTTGGTTGTGAAGGGTTTTTGGGTGTCAGTCGTTTGACCCCTCCCCTCCCTTTTCTGCTGTGTCTCTTTTTTTCTTTTTAATAAATTTGGGGGAGCCGGGAATAGCCCAACCCTCGCATCTTCCTTGCCCTGAAAAACTCAAAATAACCCTAAAAAAGAAGACCATAACAACCCTAAAAACCCTAAACAAATTTAAAAACCATCAAAATACCTAAAAACCCAATAAAATAAAATAAAATAAAATCCAAAAAGCCCTAATTTTTTTTGAAAGAATAAAAAACCCAAAAACCCATGAAAACCCTTTGATAACCACATAATCACTAAAAATCCTAAAAACCACTAAAAACCCTAAAAACACTAAATACAACTAAAAACTCTAAAATCCTATAAATCCCTAAACATGTAAAAAAAATATAAAATACCATAAAATACTCAAAAAAATATCCCAACAATACTTTAAAACCCTAAAAATCCCAAAAAACCCTAAAACCATAAAAATCCTATAAAAACCAATTAAAATAATGGAAAAATTAAAAAACCCCTAAAAACCCTAAAATACCATGAAAACCATAACCCCCCCCCCCTAAAAACCTTAAAAATAATAAACAACATAAAAAACCTAAACCCTTAAAAACTCGAAATACCTTAAACTCCAAAAAGTAAAAAAAACAATAAAATATACTTAAAACCATAAAATTCTCAAAAAAAAAAAAAAACTAAAACCCAAAAAGTCCCTAAAAACCAAAAAAAAACTAAAAACCCTAAAAACCCTAGAAACCCTAAAAACCCTCAATATCCCTAAAAACACTAAATACCCTAAAAGCATAAAAATCTTAAAAACCCTAGAAATCCCAAAAAATTTAAAAAACCCCCCAAACCCCCTTAAAATAATAAAAACCACTAAATACCTTTAAACCCCTAAAAACCATTAAAAATCATAAAAAGAAACTAAAAACTATAAAAACCATTAAACCCCATAAAAATGATAAAACTATAAAAAACCATACAACCCCTAAAAATAATATACCCCCAAAAACCCAAAAGGACGCTAAAAACATTGAATAATCATAAAAAACCAAAAAACCAAAAAACCCCAAAAAATCATCAAAATCCCCAAAAACCCCAAAAACAACAAAAAAACCTAAAAATCCTAAAAAAATCCCTAAAAAATTAAATACACTAAAATCTATGAAAACACCTAGAAATCGTAAAACCCCCTAAAAACATTAAAACCCTAATTCCCGTAAAAAACTAAAAACCATAAAAAACTCTAAATCCCTTAAAATCACTGAAATATTAAACCACTATAAAACCCCTAAAAACACTAATAACTCAAAAAAAAACACAAATAACCCAAGAAATTAAATCCATAAGAATCTAAAAACCCCCCTAAAGACCCTAAAATGCTCAAAATCCATAAAATTCCAAAAACCCCCTAAAAATCATAGAAATGATAATAAATAAATAAAAATAAAAAAAACATAAAAACCCTAACAATCTTAAAAATCACCTTAAAACCCTAAAAAACATAACAAAATTAGAAAACCCTAAAAAACTATAAAAACCCTACAATTTGCCAAAAACTCTAAATCCCCGTAAAAACCCAAAAGACTTAAAACCCTCCAAAAACCCTAAAATTACTAGAATTTCCAAAAAATCGTAAAACACCTCAAAATAGCTCAACAATCCTGAAACACCAAAAAACTTAAAATAAATTCTAAAAAATTCCAAAAAACATAAAAAACCCCTTAGAACTCTGAAAAACCTCTGAATACCCTAAAAGCCCTAAAATGCTATAAAAACGATAAAAGACCATAAGAACCCAATAAACCCAATAAATCCTAAAAACCCTAAAAAACCCTAAAAATGTTAAGAAATATAGAAGACCATAAAAACCTTAAAATTCAAAAAACCATAAAAACCAAAATCACCCTAAAAAAACTGAAAATCCCAAAAACCCCAAAAAACCCCGAAAATCCCTGAAACACCTCAAAATCCCAAAAACCCATAAAAAGCCTAAAACCCATAACAATCCAATACAATCCTAAAAATCATTGAAATCATAAAAACCATGAAAACCCCCTAAAATTTATTAAAAACCATAAAACCATAAAAAGATGTAAGAACCCATAACCCCCCCAAATGCTAAAACAATAATAGCCCTTAAAACACCTAAAACGATAAAATATAAAAAAAATTAAAAACATAAAAAACTCAATACGACACCCAAAAAACCTAAATAGACATTAAAGACCCTAAAACCCCCAGAAAACCATAAAAATTATGAGAAACCCTAAAAACCATAAAAATCCTTAAAAACCCTAAAACCCAATAAGCCATAAAAAACAAAAAGTTCATAAAAATACTTAAAAACGTAAAAATCCATAAAACCCATGAAAAAACCCTCAAAACCATAAAACTATTTAAAACCCCAAAAATCCCATAAAACCCCTAAAAACCACTAAAAACTCTAAATACCCTTAAAAAACCTAAAAATGTAAACAAATATAAAAATAATTTAAAACCATATAAAACTGAAAAGGATTAAAAACCCAAAGACCCTAAAAAATCAGATGAACCTTAAAAAACATAAAAATGATGAAAACCCATAAAACACCTCAAAATCTGTAAAAACCCAAAAAAATCAAAAAACAATAATTCCTCAAAATATGTATATATCCTTGAAAAAATATAAAACCCCAAAAAACATGAAAAACCACAAAAAAATATATAACCCATAAAAACCATTAAGGTACCTAAAAATCAATAGAACTCTAAAACCCAACTAAATTTACTTAAAACCCTTAAAACCCCTAAAAACACCAAAAACCTCTAAAAAACTTTAAAAAACTATAAAAACCCATAATGACCCTAAAAACCTGACAAAACAAAAAATTGTAAAAAAATAAAAAAACCCTAAAAACACTCTACTTCCTTAAAAAATATAAATAACATAAAAACCATAAATATCCTAAAAGATACCATAAAATCCTTGGAAACATTAAAACCCAAAAAGCCTTGAAATATCCATTAAAACTAAAACAACTCTATAAAACCTAAAAACCATAAACCACCATAAAAACCCTAAAAGGAATAGAAATCACTAAAACCCTTTATACCCCTAAAATTATTAAATACTCTAAAAACATTAAAAATAATGAAAACCACTAAAAACCATAGAAACCCAGAAATCCAATAAAAATTCTAAAAAATTAAATACCTTAAAAAACATAAAACCATAAATGTCTTAAATTCCCTCAAAATACCTAAAAATGTAAAACCATTAAAACCACTTGACAAACATGAAAACCCATAAAAACCATTAAATAACCTAAAACCCATAAACCCCCAAAAACCCAAAAACCCATAAATCCCCCCAAAACCACTAAAAATACAAAAACCCATTAAAACCCCTAAATTATTTTAAAAACTCTAAAAATCCTTTAAACCCCAAAAAATAAAAAAACCATAAAACCCAAAAAAACCTTGAAATATCATAAAACCCATGGAAATCACAAAAAAACCCTAAAAATTACAAAAAATCCTAAACCCATAGATACTATATAAATCCTAAAAATCCCTAAAAATCCATAAACCCATAAAAAATCCTAAAAACCCTAAAAAATCCCTGAAAATAATAAAACCCCCCAAAACCGCCAAAACCTCCAATAACCACTAAACACTATAAAAACCCTTTAAACCCCCTAAAAATTTTTACAAACTCTAAAAACCTTTTGACACCCTAAAAAATCCAAAAACAATCTGAAAACCCAAAAGGTCCTAAAAACCTTGAAATCCCCCGAAAAATCCTCAAATACCATAAACACCCACAAAATCCCATAAATCCTTAAAAACAATAAAAATATGAAAAAATCACTAAAAACATGAAGTCCTAAAAAACCCTAAAAAATATAAAAACCCAAAAAAAACCATAAAACACCCTAAAACATTAAAAAAACTAAAAACCTATAAAACCATTGGAAAACTAGAAAACATTTCTTATAACCTTTTAAACCCCAAAAAATGTTAAAAATGTCTAAAAAATTTTAAATTCCTATTTTTTTTTAAATACCCTAAAACCCCAAAAGACCCTAAAAACCATAAAAATCCCCGTAAACCTTGAAAATCCCTCAAAATACATAAAATATTGAAAACCCCTAAGAACCAAAAAAATAATAAAAAATACCAATAAATACATAAAAACCTAGAAACCCCCTAAAAACCCTGGAAACCAATAAACCCCCTAATAACCACAAAACCATAAAAAATAGAAACCCTAAAACCTTGAAAAATATAAAAACATATAAAAACCAAAAATACAATATGAAAATATAAATATGGGGATATGGGAGATAGACCCTTAAAAAAATTAATGTGAAATGGCTCAATGATGGGGATAGTAACTCCATGTTCATCTATCATCTACACAAGGATAAAATTTTCAAGAGAAGACGAAATGATATCCAGATAAATGGAACCACGTTCACAACTGATAAGGATATTTCAAACATCATGGTAGTTTTTTTTTCAAGGAATTATGCTATGATAGTGCAATGGGAATTCAACTCACCTTCTCGACTTCATCTTTCCATGTATTTAGGATCATCAAAATAAGGCCTTAATAGATGTCCCTTTGAAGAGGATGTCATACCTGCCCCATTTTCATTGAATATGGAAAGTGTACCATGATTAGATGGTATTACCAACATGTTTTTCATGTTATATTAGGGAATTATGCATGTGTATATTACCAATGAAATTAGGGAATTCTTTCTTATGAGGACACTACCTTATGCAACCAATTCCTATTTTATTACCTTAATAGCCATGATGGACAATACTATTGAAATATGATATTTTTGGTTGGTTTCCATGGGAAATACCATTCCTAAAATTATAAGAAAGATTATGGTCATCAGTATTGGGGAGATAGTGTGAGATCTAATCCCCTAAAATCAATTAAGGTTTGACCCTAGGATGGATATCCAAAACTTCCTCTATTTAGCCTCATAGGGAATCAACATCAAGTTGAAGGAAATGAGGCTTGGAAACTTTTCTATGAAGCTTGAAATCTTGAAGTCATTTGACCATATCATGTGGAGAATTATATTCAATGTTCTTAGAAATTATGGTTTCTCTATCACTTTCATCAAAATGATTACCACAATTATGACTAGTACCAGGGTGTCCATTCTGGTCAATGGATCCCCAAAGGATTCTTCTAATTCTCCTATAGAGTCATGTAGGGGGATCCACTCTCAAATATTCTATTTTCTATTATTGAGGATTAATTGATTCGATGCATCAATGACTTCTTTCAAGATGGTCTTCATAGGACATAAATGTAAGTAAAGGTCATCATGTTCCCTCACATAATCTAAATGTGGATTACATCCTTCTATTCAGGATGGGTAAA
Organism: Viscum album; assembly: GCA_963277665.1. NCBI lineage: Eukaryota > Viridiplantae > Streptophyta > Magnoliopsida > Santalales > Viscaceae > Viscum > Viscum album. Next base: position 1,321,704,573 of record OY728157.1, read on the forward strand.
AAATGGGCCTTGTCCTCAATAATAATGATATTACCTCATTATGAGGTCATGTAATGGAAATACATCAATAGGAACAAATCCTCCATTGTCTTTGGAAATGGTATTTTAGTCTTCAGGAAACTCAGAATTTTCATGTCTCTCGGTTTGGAGAGGTGTTCTATACCCTTCTTGTATATGGGTGTCCCTTATTATGGGGGAAGTCCAAAATCTATCACCTTGAGAGAATTTAAATCAAAATCACATATAAATTAGATAAATGGAAATTTAAATGCCTATCTAAGGTGGGAAGATTATCTATTAGTAACTCTGTTGTTACCTCCATGGTTGTCCAAGCCTTGTCCATTAATAGATGGACCATAAATCTAATCAAAAGCCTATAATCTAAGATTATGATCTTTTCATGGATGGGATACATTAGTGAAATAAATATGGTTTTTTGTCATGGAAATAATGTACCAAACCCACTGATATGGGTTGGATTTCTATAAAGGATATCAAAAAACTCAATGAGGCCCTCTTTGGAAAGATCTCTTAGAATCTATTTAACCCTCAAGACAGAGGCTTTGAATTCCTCAATGATATGTTCACTCATAAAATCTATGATTATTTTTGAGGATATATTACTGAATTCATCAAGACATAAATTAGAACCTCATACAATGACATAATATCTCACTAAAAATGGGTTTTCTCAAGGATATAAAATCTAAAATGCAGGACCACTGCCTAGCTAGAAAGGACACAACTTGAAACTATCCAGCCTCTACACAATTTACAGCACCTCTGCATTGCTGGACTGTACAAGAGGATGAGAGATCTTGATGGTATTATTAAAGATTATGTAATCCAACAAATCTATAGGAACATATACATTGATACAGACACCATCATATAGAATCCAAACCATGTTAGGAAGATGAACACAAGGGAGCTCTATCGGTATAAATGTGAACATGGTATTCATCCTCCTACCTAGATCTCCAAATTCAGGACACCTTTTATTCCACCATCACACTACCTGACATTGTAGAAATTTTAGTGGAACATATTTCCCACACATGAACAGTTGAATAAGTATGGATGGTCTCTATCCTTGGCTTGTTGTCTCTACCTTCGGGTTGATGAAAGTGTGAAATACACTATCATTAGTTGTAATCTTACTGTCAGCCTATGGGACTACCGGCAGAACATATTCAACCTCACATTGTTCACCAAAATTTTTCTTCTAGACTTGATCTTAATCATTGCTAATATGAAATGAAGTCAACAAACTTATAACCTCCTAATCACAGTATCTATAGCCTCTTTTTCCGACATGTGGGCAGCTTGAAATGCATTGGCCTTCAAAAATAAAACTAACTCTTTTCATGGTGGGGTTATGGAATTTTACAAAGCCATCTATGTAGTGTCATGTATTCAAAATAGTTCAATAAAAAATGATATCAATGTCTTGATTATATTGCGCAAACATGTTGTCTCTACTAGGTGCATGAAACCCTTAAATCTCAAGTTAATCTGGTGGATTCCCCAAATTCAATCATAGAATAAAGTGAACGTGGATGGTGTATAATCAGGTGTACCCAATCCCTTAGGATGTGGAAGTGTTTTCCATACACACATAGGATTTGTAAAAGGATGATTATATCATTTTATTGGGAGTGTATGTGCTTATGAGGCGGAGCATTGGGCACTGATCAAGGCAGTTCACTTTGTGAATCAATTTGTGTGAATGCTCATTTGGATCAAATATGACTCGATCGTGGTAGTGGTGACCCTAAAAAACACATCAAAGAAGAGGAACATAGAAAATTATCACACCTTGTATTGATTTTATCAAAGTGTCTCAAGACATCACTCTAAATATCACACATGCATATTGGGAGAACATAGTGAAATATATGCTCTCCAAAATATCAATTGAGGAAAGGTGCTCAATGTGGTCCTTTGTCACCCCACATTTTTGTGAGTCCTCCGTGGCTTTAGATATGAATGGTGATATTCACAGCCATTTTTGAAAACCTTCCTTGTAACACTTTGTATTTTCAATTTGTTAATAAATTTGGGGGACCGGGCATGATTGGTCTCGAGCCTTCATTGCAAAAAATCCTTTTAAATGTAAGAAAACCCTAAGAACCATTAAAAAACCCAGAAAATCATAAAACCCCCTAAAAACCTTTAAAACCCCTAAAACCTATTGAAAAACTAAAAACCTACTAAAACCTATAAAACCCTAAAAACCCCTAAAAATGTTAAAAACTCTAAAATCCCATAAACTCCGAAAAATCTAAAAAAATATCACTAAAAACCCAAAATACCATAAAAATGTAAAGCCCACTAAAAACTCTAAAACCCTAAAATCTCTAAAAATAATTAAAAACACTAGAACCCCAAAATCCCTAAAAACCAGAAACATCCTAAATATTCCTAAAAATGCTGAAAAATGTAAAATATTATAAAAACCATGAAAACCACTCAAAACCATAAAAAAAATCTAAAAACATAAAACCCCAATAATACATCAAAACAATAAAAATCAACCAAAAACTATAAAAACACTCTAAAAACTTTAAAACGTTAAAAATTAATAAAAACCCATTAAACCACTAAAAACTACAAAAAATAATGAAAACCCAAAAAGACCATAAAACCCCTAAAACCCAGAAAAACCAAAAACCCCTAACTAAACATTGAAAACCCAAAAAAACTTCAAAATTGATAAAAATCCTAAAAAATCTAAAAACCATAAAAACCCAAAAATTCATTAAAATCCCAAAAAAGGAAAAAAACATAATATCCATAAAAAACCCTTAAAAACAAAAAACCCCTATAAACATTAAAACCCCCAAAAACCATAAAAACCCTAAACCACTAAAAACTATTAAAACCCTAAATCCTAAAAATCCCTAAAAATCCCTAAAAACAAAGAAAACCTAAAAACATTGAAAATCCCTTCAAAACCATTAAACCCTATTAAAAACATACAAACACGTAAAACCCATAAAACCACAATAAAACAATAAAAATTCTTAAATACCTATAAATATTAAAAACTCATAATACATAAAATACCTTTACAAACTCCAAAAAATCAATAAAACCCCAAAATTTCACTAAAAACTATGAAATCCCCTAAATCCCATAAAAATCCATAAAAACCCTAAAAACCATAAAATCCTAAAAACTACCAAAAAATCACTGCAACATAAAACCCCAAAAACCCCTAAACCCCCACCAGAAACTATAAAAATCCATAAAAGCCATAGCAAACCTAGAAACCGTAAAACCCACTAAAGATCTCGAAACACTTAAACTCCTAAAACATTAAGAAACACTAAAAACTTTTAAAACCATAAAAACTCAAAAAATAATCCTAAAAACTCAAAAGGTACCCTAAACCACTAACCCTGAAAAATACTAAAAAACGGATAAATTCCTAAAAACAATAAAATCCTGAAATCCATAAAAATTATAAAAATACATGAAATTAAAAAATACCTAAATACCTAAAAAACCCCAGAAATCAACAAAACCCCTTAAAACATTAAAAACACTTAAAAAATATAAAACCCCCAATATAACACTAAAAATATAAAATTATTAAAATTCCAAAAGTGTTTAAAATCTCAAAAAACATTAATCCCCTAAAAATATAAAAAAACCCTTTAAATAAAAAAGACCATGAAACATTAGAAATCCTAAAATCCCTTAAAATATAAAAAACCCCGTAAAGCTGTAAAAACACTCCAAAACCCTAAAAACCCTAATAACCCAAAAAACCCTAAATCCCATAAAAATTATAAAAATTCCTAAAAATACATGAATTAATTAAAAACCTAAAAACCCTTAAAAACCCATGAAACCCATAAACCCCCAAAAAATATTGAAAAATCATAAAACTAATGAAGACCCTAAACCACAAAAGCTTCCAAAACCCTTAAAACACCGAAAAACATTAAGAAACTATAAAAATCCATAAATACTTCAAAATTAAAAAAAACCCAAAAAATCCAAAAAGTCCCAAAGAACCCTGAAAACCCAAAAAAACCCAAAAAACACATTAAACCCCCTAAAAATACTCAAGGTTCCTAAAAACCAAAAAACCATAAAAATAATAATAAAATCCCCAAAATACATAAAACACACTAAAAATTATAAAAAAAACTTTAAAAATAGTAAATCCCCAAAACCCCTTTTAAAAACCCTAAAACCCATTAACCCCTTAAAAAACGTAAAATAGTAAAAACCATTAAACCCCCTAATAACTTTTATGTAGTCAGAAAAAAATTAAAAATCCTAAAAAAATCAAACAGCCCTAAAAATTTTCAAAAGACCCTAAAACCCTCAAAACCCCTTAAAAACCTTGAGAAAACCTAAAAACACAAATAAAATATCAAAATACCTAAAGAACCTAAAAACACTAAATACAATAAAAATATTAAAATACCTAAAAATCGTTGAAAATGTGAAAATCACTAAAAAACTTGAAAACCCCAGAAAACCATAAAACCATTTAAAATCTTAAAAACCTCTAAAATACCATAAAAACTCTAAAACCACTATAAACTCTAAAAAACCCCCAACCCCCTAAAATTGTTAAAAACTCTAAAAACACATAAAACTGCAAAAAAACTCATAAAAAACCTAGAAAACCCAAAAAGGTCATAAACACCGTAAAAACACATAAACCCCTAAATGTTTGAAAAACCCTAAAACCATCAAAAATATAAAAAAACCTAAAATCCTAAAAAATATAAAAATTATAAAAAAATTGCTAAAAATACTTAAAAATGTAAAAACCCATAGAAACCCAGAAAAAACCAGCAAACCCCTTGAAAACCATAAAAACCATAAAAATATTAAAATCCATAAAATCCCTGAAGCCCAATAAAACTGTAAAAACCCTTAAAAACATAAAACTGTGAAAAACTCTAAAAACACTTTAAAACCCTTAAAAAACCTAAAAACAAAAAAACTAAAACCCCATAAAGAACCTAAAAACCCTGAAAACCCCTAAGACCCTTAAAATCCCAAAAACCCAAAAACTCATAAAAACCATAAAAATACAACAAAAAACTGAAAATCCATAAAAATATAAAAACCCATAAAAACCATAAATAATCCTTGAAAACCATAAAAATAGATAAAACCTTAAAAAACTCCAAAAGCCTTAAAAACGCTGAAAACCTTAAAAACCCTAGATACAGCTAAAAACTCTAAAAACCCTAGAAAAACCCTAGTAATGTTAAAAACTCTAAAAAAACCTTTAAAACCCTAAAACTCAACCCCCCCCCCCCCAACCAAATAGACACTAAAAATACTAAACCCCACAAAAACCCAAAAACCCAAAAAACTAATAAAAATAATAAAATGCCTATAAAATTCTTGAAAACGTAAAAACCCCTAACGCCCCTGAAAACCATTAAACCCCTAACATAAAAACTCTAAAAACCCAAAAAACACTAAAACCCACAAAAACTCTAAAAACCCATAAAATCCCAAAAAACCCAAAAAGACGTTAAAAATTGTAAAAACCTTAAAAATCCTAAAACCATAAAAATTCCTAAAACCTAAAGAAACCCTCAAAATCAGAAAATACCTTAAAAATCATAAAGATACCTAAAAATATTTGAAAATGTAAACAAACCTCTAAACTATAACAATCCATTGAAAACAAAAAAAACCTAACATCAATAAAAACCCAAATAACTAATAAAATTCCTAAAAACCCTATAAAGACTCTTAAAACCCTCGAAATGCAAATTTTTTTCCAAAACACTAAAATATATTTAATCTCTAATAAGGTCTTAAAACCCTAAAACCCAAAATGTCACTAAAAACCCTGTAAAACCCCTAAACCCAAAAAAACATGAAAAACACTAAAACCCCACAAAATCCTCAAAAACTAAAAAACTTCCAAAAACCATAAAAATCTAAAAAATCCATAAAATATCCGAAAATTTAAAAACCATAAATAGACTAAAACCCCCTAAAACCATAAAAAACTATTAAAAACATAAAAAACTAAAAAGCACAAAAAACACAAATAACCCACTAAATACTCTAAAAACACTTAAAAATCCAAAAAATGATGAAAGACTCTTAAAAAATAAAAACCCTAAAAATATCTAAAAACTACAAAAAACCATTAGGAACATAAAAACCTAAAAATATTAAAAACCCTGGAAAAATATGAAAACCCTCAAAATCCCTAAAAACACAAAAAATACAAAAAAAAACCTGGATAAATTTAAAAAAGTCCATAAAAATCCATGGGAAAATAAAAACCCTAAAACCCCTGAAACCCCCCTAAAAACCAAAAAACCCAAAAAAATCATAAAAATCCATAATAATATATAAAATACCTAAAAATCAATAAAAACCTTAAACCCCCTTAAAACCCCTAAAAAAATTGAAAAACTATAAAATCTAAAAAACCTTAAAACCCATAAAAAACTCCAAAACCAATAAACCCCACAAATACCCAAAAAAATGAAATCACCTAAAAACCCTGAAAAACCAAAAAAACTATCAAAATCCCTAAAAACCATAAAAACCCTAAATACAATAAAAATCATTATACCTCTAAAAATCTCTAAAAGTATAAAAACCCTAAAATCCCTGAAAATCCTTCGAAACAAAACACTAAATATTTCAAGAAACCCTAAAAATGATAAAAACCCTAAAAACCCACAAAAACACTAAAAATATATAAACCCCTAAAATTGTTAAAAAAATATAGAATCCATTGAAACCTAAAAAACCAAAGAACTTAAAACAACCAAAAAAATTAAAACTGAAGACACAAAAAAACCCTAAAAACCCTTAAACCCATAAAAACCCATAAAAACCCTAAAGAACCATAGAAATCCTAAAATCCCTAAAAACCTCTGAAAATTTAAAACCCCCTAAAAATTTCTGAAACCTCTAAAACCATATAATCCCTAGAAACATTAAAAACTCAAAAAATCTCAAAAAATCACTAAAAATTCAAAAAAATGCAAAAGCCTAAAAATATTAAAAACACTAAAAACCTATATACCTTGAAAAAATCAAAAAACACTAAAAACCCAACAAACCATATAAACCTTGAAACCTCTAAAAAACCTAGAAAACCCATGAAATCCCTAAAAACACTCAAAATCCCTAAAAACCAATAAAACCTCTAAAAATCATAAAAATCCAAAAAACCCCAAAAAATATTTAAAAATGTAAATACTATAAAACCATAAAAAACAAAAAAATCTATAAAAACCCCTAAAAATCATAAAAACGATAAAACTCAATGAAATTCTAAAAACCCTAAAAACCATTAAAAATGTTAAAAACACTAAAACCCCTTTAAAACACTAAAAAATAAAAAAATCCCTAAAACCCAAAAGACCCTAAAACCCTAAAAACCCATAAAACCCCTAAAATCATGAAAACCCCCTAAACCCTTCAAAATCCCTAAAACCACTAAAAACAATAAAAGTACAAAAAATTCCATTATAATCCATGAAAATAAAAAAGACCCTAAAACTCTGAAATAACCCTAAAAACCATAAAACCATTAAAAACATTACAAAAACCATAAACCCATAAAAAAAATGAAAAATACAAAAAAAAGTCTTAAATATATTTGAACCCCTAAAATGTTAAATTACTATAAAACCCATAAAACCCTTAAAACTCAAAAAAACTAAAACAAAAAATGACCCTAAAAACCCTAAAAATCTCTAAAAACCTATAAAACCCATAATAAAACTCCAAATCTTTAAAAACCATAAAATAGCCATTAAATTATAAAAATCCTAAAAAATACCTAAAAACATGAAAACCCCTTGAAAACTATAATTACCTCTAGAATTTATTAAAATATCACTAAAATCTATAAAAACCCTAAACACTAAAAACTCTAGAAACCCTTAAAACCACAAAAAAATGTTAAAAAAATATAGAAATCCTTAAAAACCATAAAAAATTGAAAAAAACACCAAAACCCCAAAATGACCCTAAAGCCTTAAAATATTAAAGAACCATAAAAACCCTAAAAACCCCTATAAATCCTAAAAATCCATAAAATCTAAAAAATTCCTAAAAAGCAATAAAAATTCAAAAATATCCCAAAAAATCTTAGATAATGTAAAAACCACAAAACCCCTAAAAACCCCATAAAACCAAAAAAACCTTAAAAAACCATCAAACATATAAAAACCATAAAAAAACAATAAAACATTAAACCCCTTTAAACATCTAAAAATAATAAAAATATATAAAAACCCCTAAAAACCAAAAATACTCAAAAAACCCAAAACACCAAAAAAAACCATAAAAACCCAAAAATTTCTAAGAACCCAAAAAACTCTGAAAAATATTAGGAACCCTCAAAATCCATAAAACCCCTAAATACCCTAAATACCATAAAAATCTTCAAAAAATACCCAAAAATCATTGAAAATGGATAAATCCCAACAAAACCATAAGAATCCTACAAAAACCATAAACTCGTAAAAAACATAAAAACCCCATAAAACCACTAAAAACACCTAAAAACCCCCAAAAATATATCAAAATCTTTAAAACCCCTAAATTTTAAAAAAAAACTAAACAACCATAAAATATGTAAAAAACTCCAAAAAAAACCCAAAATATCTTCAAACCCCTAAAAGACCTAAGAAATCCCTAAAAACCCCCAAAATCCTCCAAAATCTTAAAATAACCTGAAAACTGATAAAAATTCAAAAAAATCACAAACAATATAAGAGAACATAAGAAAACCCCAAAAACCTTGAAAACCCCTACAAACCATAAAAACCATTAATAATCTTAAAACCCCTAAAACCCATAAATCCCCTTAAAACACTAAAAACCCTAAAACGTTAAAAATGATAAAAAACCTTATAACCATAAAAATCTTAAAAAATACCAAAACCTTCCAAAAGATCATCAAATACTTGAAAACCCCTAAAAATAGTACAAAAACATAAAGACGATTAAAAAACCATCAAAATCCCTAAAAACCATGAAACTATAAAATTCATAAAATTCCTAAAAAATCCATAAAAACGATGAAAACAATAAAACCCAGAAATACACATGAAAACCATGAACCCCCTAAAATCCTTAAAAACCCATAAAACCCCAAAATAATCACTAAAAAATAAATATATCCTTAAAACCCCTAAACATATTATAAAATATAAAAAACCCATTGAAACTATTAAAAACTAAAAAACCCCTTAGAAAACCCAAATGTCCCAAAAAATCATGAAAAACACTAAAAACCCTAACAAAACCTGAAAAACCCTAAACCCCTCAAAATCCATAAAACCCCTAAACATCATTAAAACCAAACAAAATCCTAAAAAATCCATAAAAATACCTGAAAAATGTAAATAATACTAAAAACCAAGAAAACCCTCGAAAACCATAAATATCCCTAAAAACCATAAGAAACTTAAATACCATAAAAACTCTAAAAACTATATAACAATTGAATTCCCTAAACACCTTAAAATCACTAAAACTATTAAAATCCTAAAAATGATCTCAAAATATCATAAAACGTAAGAAACCCTAAAAACCATGAAAACCTCCTAAAAAATAATAAAAACCTATCACGACCCATCCTCGGGGCCCGTGTCATGACTACCCTAAGCCCACCTTCCATAGGCCAGGGGCTGGCGACTAGCACCAAAGGCGAATCCATGATAAAAAGGGAAGGTATTGCTTTTTAACCTATAACTCACACAGTCTGAACACAAGCAGTAGAAGCAACAAGTACTAAAATAGAAAAAGATAAGTGTGCTAAAATTAAGTGGGCCTGTATACAAAAAAAATTGAACAACAAGTACAAGTACAAGTAAAATGGGAAAAACAGATCACAGATCATCCACCGGTGAATCCTACCTGAAGGGTAGGTATAGAACTCAAACACTCATCCCTGAGGTATGTCTCGTCTAGTCCAGCTCCGAGCAGCCTCCCGTCCGTCACCCTCAGCCACGATCAATGCTGATCATCATCTGCATAGAACACAACAAGGTGTGGGTGAATTCCATGTAGAGGTTAGTATAAAAATACTCAGTAGGGGACCCCGGGACCCCCAAAGGTCTCCTAGAATCCACTAAAGATAAACCATAGAAGAAAGGTACAATTACAAAGTATCAACCAACCCTACTTAGGTATATACCCGTACATATACCTATGTTTCCAATCACAGTATGGCTCTAACTCTCAATCCCAAGCACAAGCCATTCCACAATGGAAGTAAAGTCAGTAATCTCGATGATATCGACTGAAATTCAAGACTCAGATCACACAGGTATACTACTCATGTAGAGATGTAGAGATGATTAGTTGTACCCACTAAACCATCTCCTCTATCGAACCCACATAGGATCCTGGAACAGTATCAGCACTGTCGAACTCACGTAGGATCCTGATACAGAAGTCATCACTGTCAAACCCATGGAGAATCCTAGTATAGTAGTCACCACTGTCAAACCCACGAAGGATCACGGTACAGAAGTCATCGCTGTCAAACCCATAGAGGATCCCGGTACAGAAGTTATTGCTGGCAAACCAACAAAGGATCCGTGTACAGTATCATCGTTGTCGAACCCATGGAGGATCATGTCATGTCAGTAGCATCCAACCCTAGGGTTCCCACACATAACATGCTCAATTTGGGGAGGGTATGCTCCTTGAGCCACGTGTCGATACATCAACTATCACGAAGTCCTGAGTTGATGTATCTCGTATTTCCGTCTCATTATAAGAAACCCAACGCAATAGTCGGTGCATCAATCAGACGCCCGGTCTGTGAGTTATTAGCATTTTTCTTCCAGGGCCCTGGTTGGTTTTTAGGTTCAAACCAACCCACCCATAACCCAACTGAGTCTAAACCTAAAGTTGGATATTCCAAAAGAATTGCCTCGCTTCATGATTTCCATCGTCGTAGATGGTTCATCGTTCTAACACTCGTAGTCCAAGATGCGGGCTAAAAGGTGTAAATGGCCATAGCGGGTCCAGGTCTGGTCCAACCCAGTCAGAGTGACCTGGCCTGACCAGGTCCGAATCGGGGTCTGACCCAGTTCGTGGGTGTATCCGGACCCGAGTGGTCTGCCTGGCCAGAAGGGGCGGCCCGACCTGCGGGCGGCCCGACCCGTGGTGACCCGACAGAGGGGCGGCACGGCTGTGGAGGCCCGACCGAAGGGGGACCTGACCGAGGTGGCCCGACTCGTGGCGGGCCGGATAGCCACGCGAGGGAGGGGGTGCCCCCCTGGGTTTCCAGACAGAACCAACACATTGCGCCGGTTCAGAAGCTACAGGACCCGGGTGGTCCTGCTTTACTGGCTCCACTGCGGTCAGCCCGACCGGCTGCCACCGCTCCTCCATCGCGGCGTGATGGCACCGCGGTCCTCCTGCTCTCCACCGGCATGATGGTGTCGCGCTGCCACCATCACGGCCCGACCTGGCCGCGACCATCGGCTCCACCATGGGGCGCGACGTCGCCGCACTTCTTCATCTACCATGGACCTCCCGGCTGCAGTTCATCTCCGGTGCGGCGCGATGGCGCCGCACCCCATTGTCTCGGTCCGCCCTGGCCGCGGTTCTGCACTCCCGATGCGGTGCGACGACACCATTCCCTTTCTGCTCCACCTCCAATGTCAACCAAACAAGAACCAACGGAGGGACTTCAGGCTGTGTAGGTTCGGCCCGCACCCTCCACATTTGTTGATAATAATTGGACAACATCGAGACATAATAAACGATGAGGAAAGTGATTAAATTTAATAAGAACAAACGCCTACCTTGTAATCGGTGTTCACTTGGAGTGGTCACGGGAAGGTGGCATCATTCAATTGACGTCGGAGAGAGATGACATCGTCATTGGAAAGGTTCTTCATGGGCTGCATCTTTCCTCCTTTATTCCGGTAGGAGAAGGAAAAAGACTTCCAAGGAAGAAGTTAAATAATGAAGTATGTCGTCGGTGTTCTTCACGTTCTTCATTGGAAAGAAGAAGTGTTCCTCACAGGCGATGGTTCTTCATTGGAGAGGATAATTCTCTAAGGATTCTCCCCATGTTTCCACCAAATAAAACTAAGCCAAAATATTAGATTAAGTTCTCTATTATTTTTATGGCACAATGACACAAGAGTTGTCATTAAATAAATGTGACAACTCAATTAATTAAATGCGTAGGAATGGATTCAAAATTCAAACAAGGGAGATGGAGATTTTCAATTAATGAAGTGGGGTTTGGCACCATTATGAGGGTAGACCAAGAGTTTCCCCCATTAATGGGAAAATTAAGGGGTTGAAGGGGGTTTGAGATCGTGTTGGCCCCACCACATAATATCCTCCCTTGGGAGGATATGCGCTGGTGGGCCACACCAACAACCTCCCCTTGGAGGATTAAACCACCACTCAAATAAAAATATTCTTGTCCTATTTTTATTTAATTTATTTAGAAACCCCAAAAATTAACTTCCAACCTTGATAAAACGCAACTACGGTGAAGGTCTCCTTAAGTGAAAATAGGCGTTGTGAGTTCAACGGTGCCCTCAAGTTTCGATTTTGAGCACCAGTTAAAATGATATGAAATCCCACACATACATTTATTGAACATACCCGAAAAAAAATTAAGAAATTGATTCCAGGCACACCGGTCCTCGGAATCAGGCGCCGGCAGAAACTGCGGACTCGTAAAATTACCATGAATTTACGAAAAAAAATTTCCACTGAATTTATGTGTCTTTAAATTCTCCCCACCTCAGGGATTTACGTCCCTGTAAGACACAACTCACACCAAGGAAACAAATGGGGGTACTGAGCATGCACTTGAGCCTCCCTCTCCCATGTGCTATCTTGGGGGATCTTGTGCTGCAGGCGATTGCACACCAGAGGTATTGACCATCCATGTAGGACCCACTTTTGTCTATCTTCAATCTCCACTGGAAGCTCTGTGAATATCAACCCATAATCGATGTCTAGCTCCCCATGGTCGATGATGTGGGACGGTTCGTGCAAGTATCTCCTCATCTTAGATACATGGAAGACATCGTGCACCCGGTGCAACTGAGGTGGAAGAGCTAAGTGGTAGGCCGCCTCGCCTACTCTTTTGAGGACCTGGAAAGGTCTGATGAATCGAGGAGAAAACATGGATCCTCGGACAAATATCCGTAGACCACATCGAGGTGATACCCATCAAAATATGTGGTCACCATCCTCGAACTCCAGTGGTCTCCATCTCTTATCAATATAGGACTTCTTCCTGATCTGTATAGTCTTCATCTGCTCCTAGATTATCTGCACCTTATCCATTGTATCCTGCACCATCTCTGGTTCTACAAGTGCTGACTCCCCTGGGTCAGTCCAGTACAGAGGCGATCTGCAAGGTCAGTCGTATAGTGCCTCGTAAGGTGCCATCCCGATGGTGGACTGATAGCTGTTGTTATACACAAACTCCACGAAGGGTATGTGATCCTCACAGGTATCACGGAAGTTGAGGATTCATGCATGGATCATGTCCTTGAGAGTTTTAATGGTCCTCTCATTATGACCATCCATCTGAGGATGGAAGGCAGTGCTCAAGTGAAGTTGTGTCCTAAAAGCCTCCTGCAACCCCATCCATAGTCGGGAAGTGAATCGAGCATCTCGATCAGAGACGATCATCGATGTCACACCATGAAGTCATACGATCTCTCATATGTAGAGGCTTCCCATGCTCTCTACTGAGCCCTGATCTCTACTCAGTAGGAAGTGGGCTGACTTGGTGAGCTAGTATATGATAACCCAGATAGAGTCGTGTCCTCTAGATGTACGTGGAAGTTCCATCGTGAAATCCATGGATATCTCATCTCACTTCCACTATGGGACCTCTAAGGGATGAACCAAGCATGCTGGGACCTGGTGCTCCACCTTCACTTGCTGACAAGTGAGGCATCGTGAGACAAACTCTGCTACTGCATTCTTCATACCTGGCCACCAGTGTTGTCATTGGAGATCCTGATACATCTTCACCACTCCTGGATATACCGCTAAAGGAGATGTGTGAAACTCCCTTAACACATCCTCAAGAAGTGCAACTGGTACCATGGTACGTCCTCTGAAGAGAATGATGTGCTCTCCACCTTCAGAAAATCCATCTGGTGCATCCCTTGAGGATATATGAGCACTTCGCGTCTCACAGTCAATGTCCCCACGCTATGCCTCCCTAAGTCCCTGAAGAATTGGAGGAGTGACTATGAGAGACTATAGAAAAGCTGCTCCATCTCTATCCAGAAATGATTTCTATAACGCGGTCAGCTGCTCTGTCGCCTCACCTAGGAGCTGGATGCCTGATCTCCTGCTAAGAGCATCTACCTCAACGTTCCCCTTCCCAGGAGTATAGACTCTCTCAAAGTCATAATCCTTGAGGAACTCTAGCCATCGTCACTATCTCAGGTTCAGGTACATCAGTGAGAAGATGTACATGAGACTCTGGTGGTCAGAGTAGACTGTAAAACATTCACCCATCAGATAGTGCCACCACATCTTCAAGGCGAAGACCACTGCTTCTAACTCCAGATCAAGGGTAGTGTAGTTCTGCTCGTGCTATCTCAACTGCTGAGAACCATACGCGATCACTGCTCGCTCCTTCATTAGGACACACCTAAGTCTGGTACCTAATGCATCGTAGTAAACTACATACCATACGCCCTCCTCTGGTAGCCTCAAGATGGGAACACTGGTCAACCTATGCCTCAACTCCTGAATGATCTACTAACATCTCTCTGACCATACGAAGGGTTTTCCCTTCTTAATCAATGTTGAAAGTGGTGTTGCAACTCTAGAGAAGTCTGGAACAAATATCCGATGGTACCTAGCCAGTCCCAAAAACCTTCGTACCTCCGTCACACTCCTGGGTGGCTCCCAAGAATGTACTTCCTCGATCATCGCTGGATCCACTGCAACTCCATCATCTGAGATGACGTGTCCTACGAATTGAACTTATTGAATCCAAAACTGGAACTTCGAGAGCTTATAATAAAGCTGGTGGTCTTGGAGTGTGTCTAGTACTACTCTCAAATGGTAGGCATTCTCCACCTCAGTAGTCAAGTAGATCAGTATACTGTCAATGAAGACTATGACAAAGTGATCGATGTAAGGTTGGAAGATCCTATTCAGGAGACTCATGAACACTGCTGGAGTGTTGGTTATTCCGAAGGGCATAACCAAAACTCGTAGTGTCCATACTGACACTTGAAGGATGTCTTCTTCACATACTCATCTCGAACACTGAGCTGGTGATATCCTGAAATAAGGTCTATCTTTTAGAACCATCGTGCTCCCTTGAGGTGATCAAAGAGGTCATCAATCCTCGGGAGTGGGTCATTGTTCTTCACGGTCACCTGGTTCAGGCGATGATAGTCAACACGCAGTCGCAAGCTCCCATCCACCTTATTGGAGAAAAAAATCAGAGATGCCCAGGGTGAAACACTGGGTCGGATGAATCCCTTCCCCTGCAAGTCCTCTAACTATACCCGCAGCTTGAGAAGCTCGGTAGGAGGCATCCGATATGCTGGATTAGATATCAGTGTCCTCTCGGGGTACAGGTCAATGTCAAAGTCTACATATCTCTGATGAGGTAGTCTTGGAACGTCGTCAGGGAAACCATTGGCGTACTAATCCACAACAACAGGAAAACTCAGACTCAGCACATCAACCGCTCCGAGGATGAGACTAGCCAACTGATGTGTGATCAGGTGCCCCCTCCTCTATGTAAGTCTATCATGCGCTACTAAGGCTCCCTTCTCTCCGGTGAAGGTGAATCTGGTCCCATAAGTGTAGACACAACACACTTTGCACCAAATACATTCAATATGAGCATTAACTGGGGATAACCAGTCCATACCCAAGATGACGTCATAAGGCCTCGACGCCACTATGAGGAGATCCCAGCCGAAGCTCTCACCTCCTAGAGTAATCTCACACTTCCGAAAAAGTGCTTAATCATTGGGTCTAATCTCAAAGGAGTCTCTAGCAGTAAGGATTGAGCCAACAGCTCCTTTGGAATCTCCGAGATCTGAACAAGGGAAGTGGAAATAAATGAATGACTCGCACCTGCATCTATAAGTACTGCAGCAAGGGTGGAGTAGACATAGATAATACCTCAAATAATTTTATGTGCATTGTGGTCATAGGCCTCGACTTTCTAGAGCTCAACCCACCTCTGTCCGCTAGCTCCCTATGGTTGGGGTGGACCTCTTTGTGGTGATGGTGGTAGGGCCTCGAAATGTCGTCCACCACCTGCTGCTCAGACAGCTCATCTGCCATGTCCGCCTGCTCCAAGCGGACCACCATAATCGAACCTCTGACTCTGCCTGGGAGGTACCTCTACTGACTGCTTCTCATCTGAATGGAAGGTTGGGAAGTCACGAGCCATGTGACCCTGCCCACCGAATGTATAACACTGTCTATCCCTCATATGACTAGTTCTGTCTCATGGGCCCCACACAACCGAACCTGTATCCTGGGATTGCCCACCAGACGGCCTGGTCAGCTTGGACCTCTGTGACATCTATCTACTGCCGGCTGCAGAAGACTCCGCTACGTGCCACCCTGTGGTGGGTCTCACCGGTGGTGACTACTCAACTACAAAACTCTCTACAAGAAGGGCTCGCTCAAGTACCTCGGCCTACGTCGAGATGCTGAGGGAGAACATTGAAGCCCTGATCTCATGCCTAAGTCCCTGCTCAATGGTCCAGGACCTAATGAATGGGTCCTGCACGATATCCATGGTGTAGCGTGAGAGATCAGTGAACCTCGCTGAGTACTTAAGTACTGTCATGCTGCCCAGCTGCAGATGAAGTAACTCCTGTATTCGCACCACACGAAGGGTGATTGAAACAAACAATGAACGTAAGAGACTCTCAAAGTATGTCTAGAGTAATGATGCCTCATCATGCATCTAGCGCATCAGGCTCTACCATCTGCCTACTTCTGCATGCCGGAGACTCGTGAAAATGATCACCATGAGGTCGGCTGGTGTCCCTACCAATCCGAAAACTCTCACGACAGCCTCCAGCCGATCCTCAATTGCATGCGGGTCTATCTCTCCTATGAACCTTGGCAGACTCTAGTGATGAAACTCATGCAAGGCACTCAGACAGTGTGCACTCTCTACTGCTGAATCTGGTGGTATCAGTGTCCCAGCGGGTAGTGGTACCGCTGGAACCTCCGCTGTGATGGGGCCCTGTACTAAGGCCTCGTCGCTCGGTGGGCTACCATCTCGTACGAAACTCAAGAACCCTAGATGGATGCCTTCATAGGGCTATCCTGAAATGAAACAGGTGCACCATGGTCAAAACATTATACCTGGTGAGCTGACACAAAGTAATCACAAAGAAAAATTTTCAAAAGGAACACACACAAAATCAGTGTTTTCATGCACTAAGTCGGAAATCATAAGTTAGAGTCCTAGTGCATGGATACGTCGGCCGCTACACCAACACCAATTTCTCTAAACTGATAACCACACCCAAAACACTTAACACTATTTCTGTTAAAAGAATTATCAGAGTCCTTTGTTTTGTATTAGAACCGACTCCTCTGATACTAATTTGTCCCAACACGTCCTCGGGGCCCATGTCGTGACTACGCCAAGCCCGTCTTCCACAGGCCAGGGGCTAGTGACCAGCACCAAAGATGAATCCCTAATAAAAAGGGAAGGAATTTCCTTTTAAACTGTAACTCACATAGTCTGAACACAAGAAATAGAAGCCACAAGTACTAAA
The DNA here is from genome assembly GCA_963277665.1 of Viscum album. Classification (NCBI taxonomy): domain Eukaryota; kingdom Viridiplantae; phylum Streptophyta; class Magnoliopsida; order Santalales; family Viscaceae; genus Viscum; species Viscum album. The sequence goes on from OY728157.1 coordinate 1,321,722,332, forward strand.
ATAGAAAAAGAAAAGTGTGCTGAAAGTAACTGGGCCAGTATATAAACCCAACTGAACAACAAGTACATGTACAAGTAAAATTGAAAAAATAGCTCCTGGATCATCCACCGGTGAATCCTACATAAAAGTAGATACAGAACATGAACACTCATCCCTGAGGTACGTCCCGTCTAGTCCATCTCTGAGCAGCATCCTTTCTGTTACCCTCAGCCTCTATCACGGCAGACCGTCATCTACACAGAACACAACAAGGTGCGGGTGAAGCCCGTGCAGTGGTGAGTATAACAATACTAAGTAGGGGACCCCGAGACCCCCGAAGGTCTCCCAAAATACACTATGGATAAACACTAGAAGAAAGATACAATCATGAAGTATCAACCAACCCTACTTAGGTATATTCCCATACATATACCTAAGTTACCAATCACAGTCCGGCTCCAACTCTCGAGCCCAAGCATAACCCATTCCACAATGGAAGTAAAGTAAATCATTTCGGTGATATCGAATGAAAGTCAAGACTCAGCTCACACAAGTATACTACTCATGTAGAGGGGTAGAGTTGATTAGTTGTAGCCACTGAATCATCTCCTTTTTCGAACCCACATAGGATCCTGGAACAGTATCTGTGCTATTGAACCCACGTAGGATACTGGTACAGAATTCGTCACTGTCGAACCCATAGAGGATCCTGGTACAGTAGTCACTACTGTAGAACCCACAGAGGATCCCAGTAAAGTAGTCACCGCTATCAAACCCACGAAGGATCCTGATACAGAATTCATCGTTGACAAACCCACAGAGGATCCTAGTACAGTATCATCATTGTCGAACCCAGGGAGGATCCTATAATCTCTATCGCAGCCTACCCTAGGGTTCCCACACACAACACGCTCGATTTCAGGAGGGTCGGATCCTTGCGCCAAGTGTCGATATATCAACTATCACGAATTTTTGAGCTGATGTATCCCGTAGTTCTGTCTCATCATAAGGAACCCAACGCGACAAACGGTGCATCAATCGGATGCCCGATCTTTGAGTTATTGGCATTTCTGTTTAAGGGGACCAGTTGGTTTTTAGGTTCAAACCAACCTGACCGTAACCCAACTATGTCCAAAACTCAAGTAGGATATGCGAAAAAAACTCCTCACATCTAGAATTCCATGTCTGTAAACGGTTCTTCGTTCAGACACCCGTAGCCCAAGATACGGGCTAAAAGGTGTAAGTGGCCATAAGGGGTCCGGGTCTGGTCCGACCTAGTCAGAGCGACCCAGTCCGAAGTAGGGTCTGACCTGGTCCATGGGTGTAGCCCGAATTGAGTGGTCAGCCCAACCCAAAGGGGCGTCCTGGCCTGAGGGCAGCCCGACCCATGGCGGCTCGGCCGAGGGGCGGCCCGGCCTTGGCGGCCCGGCCGAAGGGTGGCCCGGCCGAGGCGGCCCGGCTCATCGCGGCCCAGCCGGCCACGAGAGGGAGGGGGTCCCCCGCCAACCCCGGTTTGTCAGACAGAACCAGCGCATTGTGCCGGTTCAGGATCTGCGGGACCCATGTGGTCCCGCTTGACCGGCCCCACTGTGTCCGGCCCGGCCGACAACCACCGTGGCATGACGGCACCATGGTCCTCCATCTCTCCAAGCGGCGTGACAGAATTGCTCCACCACAACCTTTGCCTGACCTAGCCACGACCTTAGGCTCCACCACACGACACAACAGTGCCATGCTTCTTCATCTTCCGCAGCCATCCCGACCATGTTTCCTCTCCGGTGCGGCGCGATGGTGCCGCACCCCTTTGTCGTGATCCGCCCTGGTTGTAGTTCCACACTCCCGGCGCGGTGCGATGGCACCGCGCACTTTCGGCTTCGCCTCTGACATCAACCAAACAAGAACCAAAGGAGGGACATCGGCCCGTGTTGGTTCGGCCCACACCCTCCGCATTAGGTGATAACAATTGGCCAAATTCGATCCATAATAAACGATGAGGAAAGAGATTAAATTTAATCAGAACAACCCCCTACCATCTAATTGGTGTTCACACGGCGGGGTCGCGGGAAGGTGGTGTCATTTTGTTGGCGTCGGGAGGAGATGACTTTGTCATTGGCAATTTTTTTCACGAGCAATGTCTTACCTCCTTTATTCTAGCAGGATAAGGAAGAAGATGTCCAAGGAAGAAGTCGAAGAATGAAGGATGTCGCCGGTGTTCTTCACATTCTTCATTAGAAAAAAGAAGCGTTCTTCGCGGGTGATGGTTCTTCATTAGAGAGGATAATTCTCCACGGATTCTCCCCAAGTTTCCACCAAAGAAAACTATGCCAAAATAATAGAGGAAGTTCTCTATTATTTTTATGGAACACCGACACAAGATTTGTTGTTAATTAAATGTGACAACTCAATTAATTAAATGCGGAGGAATTGATTCAAAATTCAATCAAGGAAGGTGGATAGTTTGAATTAATGAAGAGGTGTTTTGTACCATTATGAGGGTAGACCAAGAGTTTCCCCCATTAATGTGAAACTCAAGGGGTTAAAGGGGGTTTAAGGGGGGTTTGAGCTCGTGTGGGCCCCACCACATAATAGCCTCCCATGGGAGGATATGCACGGGTGGGCCCCACCTCCAACCTTCCCTTGTAAAATTAATGCACCACTCAAATAAAAATATGCTAGTCATATTTTTATTTAATTTATTTAGAAACACCAAAAATTAACTTCCAACCTCGATAAAATGCAACTACATTGAAGGTCTCCTTAAGGGGCAATCGGTGTTGAGAGTTCAACGACGCCCTCAGATTTCAATTCTGATCATCGGTTGAAAAGATAAAAAAATCCCGCACGTACATTTACTGAATGTACTCGAACAAAACTTCAGTAATTGATTTCTGGCGCACCGGGCCTCGGAATCAGGCACCGTTAGAAACTATGGACTCATAAAATTCCCATGAATTTAAGAAAAAAAAATTTCCACAGAATTTTCGGGTCTTTACAAAACCTCTAAAAACATTAAAAATCCTAAAACCCCATAGAAAACCCAAAACCCACTAAAATCAATAAAAAACCTTAAATCCACTAAGAACATTTTAATTTCAAAACCCTAAAAACACATAAAAACTTTAAAGACCCAAAAGACCATAAAAAACTAATAACCCTAATAAATGTAAAAACCTTGAAAACACCTAAATACCCAAAAAATCCTTAAAACCCCTAAAACCCCACAAAACCATAAAAATCCTAAAAAATCCCTACAAATCCTTGAAAACGTAAACCCCCCTAAAACCCTTAATTTTGCTGAATACCATAAAACTCCTAGAAAATATAAAAACCCCTAAATCCTAAAAACACCATAACACCTCTAAAAACTTTTAAAACCCTTAAAAACATTAAAATAATTAAAAAAGAATAAAAACATGAAAGATCGAACAAACCCATATAACCCAAAAAGACAATAAAATAATTAAATTCCATAAAAACTGTAAAAACATGTAAACCCATAAAAACAATCAAAATATTTAAAAACCTAAAATATCGTTAAAACCCAAAAACACATAAAACATATAAATCCAAAAAACCCCTAAAATACTTGAAAACATAAAAAACCCAAAATCCCTAAAAAACCCAGGAAACTAAAAAACCCCCAAAAAACCTAAAAACCCTAAAAACTTATAAAACCCTAAAATAACTAAAAATTCTAAAAAACCTTAAAACCCTTAAAACATAAAAAACACTAAAAAACCATAAAACCAAAAAAAACGCAATAAAACCATAAAAATATAAAATGAAGTTATAAACACAACAAATCTTTAAAAATCTTGAAACCCCCTAACACCCTAAAAAAATCCGTAAAAACAGTAAAAAACATAAAAACCATAAAAAACAATAAAAACTATAAAAAACCCCAAAAACATAAAAAAACAAAAATAATACTGAAAAAACCATAAAAATCATAAATAACCTTTCAACCCATAAAAACTAAATAAACCCATAAAAACCTAAAAAACACAAAAAAACTCTAAAAACCCGTAAAACCCATAAATCGTTAAAAAAACTAAAAACCCATAAAAATGATAAAAACTAAAAAACCCAAAAGAAACCTAGTAACCATGAAAACCCCTAAACACCCTAAAGAACCCTAAAAATAGAACTCATTAAATTTATTAAAAAACCTAAAAACACTAAACACATAAAAAACAAAAAAAACACTAAAAATGCAGGATAATGCAAAAAACCCAAAAAACCCAAAAAAAACCCCGAAAACCATAAAAAAAGATAAAAAACTGAAAAACATAAAACCCCAAAACAAATAAAAACTCTAAAATCCATTAAACCCCTAAAAATACTAACATAATTTAAAAAACCTTAATAACCCTAAAAAACTCAATGTAAACCCTAAAAACCCAAAAGACCCTAAATCCTTGAAAGCCCCTAAAAAGTTGTAAAAGTAATAAAAAACTAATAAAGGACATAAAAATCCCTTAAAATTTAAAAACCCCAAAAAAGAATCCTGAAAAACAACTGAAAACCAAAAAATACATAAAAACATAAAAACCTAACAACCCATAAAAACACAACACATCACTAAAACTCTAAAAACCCTTTTAAACCCCTAAAAACATTAAAAACTCTAAAAAAAACTATAACACCATAAATTATAAAAGAAACCTAAAAACCTAAAAACACCCCGAAACCCTAAATACCCTAAATACCTAAAAAACATAAACATATAAATATCTCAAAAAATCAGAAAAACCCAAAAATCAGAAAAAACACAAAAAAAAATACCTAAAAATACATGGAAGTGTAAAACCCCCTAAAAACACTAAAACCCCCTGAAACCCCCTAAAAACACCTAAAAACCATTAATGTCCCATAAATCCATTAAAGATCATAAAAACCTATAAAATCTCTAAAACAACAGAAAAAACTCTAGAAACATAGAACCCCAAAAAATGATAAAGAAACTCTAAAAACATTTAAACCCCTAAAATAAAAAAACCCTAATATACATAAAAGATTATATACCCAAAAAGTCCCTCAAAGCCGTGGAAAATACTAAAAATAATAAAAAACCCATAAACCACCTAAAAACCCACAAAATCATTAAAAACCCAAAAAACCACTAAAATAATAAAAATACTAAAAAAATAGTATAATCAATGAAATTGTAAAAAAAATATACTCTAGAAAATATCGGAAAACTATCAATACTTTTAAAAACATAAAAACCCCTTAAAATCCAAAAAATCAGTAAAAATATAAAAACACTTAAAGCCCTTAAAAAATTTATAATTCTAAAAAACCCTAAACCTCTAAAAACTAAAAAACCCCTAAAACAAAAAATGACACTAAAACCCAAGAAAACCACAAAAACACTCCAAAAACATTAAAACACCCAAAATCCAAAAAATCCTTTAAACGCCAAAAATCCCAAAAACTCATAAAAACCAAAAAACATAAAAGAAATACTAAAAGCACTAATAATCTATGAAAACATGACAAACCCTAAAATCCATGAAAACTGATTGAAAACCATAAAAACCCCCATAACCCTAAAAACAATAAAAATCAATAAGAACCCAAAAAACCCAAAAAATCTAATTACCCTTTAACCACCTGAAACATTAACTATTTTAATATAAAATTTAGAATGAATAAAAACACAAAAAACCTTAAAAACCATAAAATATCCTAAATACTCTAAAAACCCTAAAAACATTTAGAAAAACATAAAAAAACCCTAAAACCCCTCAAAATCAATTAAAACCCTAAAAACCCTAAAACCATAAAAATAAAAAAAATCCCAAAAGATACCAAAAAATGTTAAAAACCTTAAAATTCCAAAAAAACATACATCCATAAAAACCTTTAAAACCACTAAATACCCATAAAACCCATAAAAATATAGTAAAAACTCTAAAAAAATATAAACCCATTAAAATGTAAAAATATCTATTAAACATTTAAAACCCAAAAAACATAAAACACCATAAAACACTAGAAAATATAAAAACCCTAATAAAACCCAGACAAACCCTAAATCCCCTCAAATAACTAAAAATAGTAAAATATCCTGATAAATACCAGAAAATGTGAAATCCATTGAAATCCATGGGAATCCCCAAAAACTGATAAAAACCCACAAATACCTTAATCCCCCAAAAAACCCATAAACACCCTACCCCCCCAAAAAAACTCTAAATACTATTAAACCTAAAAAAGTTATAAAACTCTAAAAACCCATCGAAACTCTAAAAACTAACACAAAACACCTGAAATCCAAAAAAACCAAAAATCCCAAAACCCCTTAAAACTATGAAAATACCTAAAATACCTAAAAACCTAAAAAACCTAAAACTCCCCCTAAAAACCATAAATCCCCAAAAAACCAATGAAAATCCTTACAACACATAAAACCTTCAAAAGCCACTAAAACCTCTAAAACTCCATTAAACCCCTAAAAACATTAAAATACTCTAAAAAACTTAAAAACCATAAAAACTCAACCCCCCCCCCCCACACACAAAAGCAACATAAATCCCTAAATAACTTTTAAAGCCCCTAAAAACATTGAAAATCCCAAAAAACACAAAAAAACATAAAAACTATAAAAATAATATAAATCCCTAAAAAACATGAAAATGTAAAAACCCCTAAAATCCATAAAAATCATTAGAAACCATAAAAACCACAAAAACCATAAATACCCTAAAAACCCATAAAACCTATAAAAATCTCTAAAAACACAAAAAAACCAAAAAACATAAATAAAATCAAATAAATACCAAAAACCCTAAAAAACAAAAAAACACTGAAAAACACAAAAAACCATAAACCACTAAAAAAACTAAAAATATTTAAAAACCATCAAAACATTAAAACCCTTAAAGCCTATAAAAACACTATAAACCTATAAAAATCCTAAAACCCCTAACAATATAAAAAAACATAAAATCCCTTAAAACCATAAGAACCCAAAAAACCCAAAAAACCCCTAAACCAATTAATATCTCTAAAAACCAACAAAAATCCCTAAAACTCAATTAAACCAATAAATTTAAAAATAAATATAAAAAAAACATCGACCCCTAAAAAACTAAAAAGAACCCTAAAACCCCACAAGACCATAAAACCTTTAAAACCCCCCAAAAACCATCAAAACCCCTAAATACCCTCAAAATACATGAAAAACCTAAAACCATAAAAAATTGAAAGAATCTATAAATATCTATAAAAAAATAAGAATCCCTAAAAACCCTAAAAACCCCTGAAACCCATAAAACACCTAAAAATATTAAATTCTCAAACACCCCATAAAAACCCTAAAACCCCAATAAAACTCTAAAACCATTTAAACACTAAAAATATTAAAAACTATAAAAACATTTAATTAAAAAAAAAAATAAAAAAGACACTAAAATTCCCAAAAGACTAAAAATATTTAACACCCCTAAAAACCTAAAAACCTCAAAAAACCCTAAAACCCATCATAATTCCAAAAACCCATAAATAGTATAAAAATCCAATAAAGCTTTAAAATTCCCTGAAAACATAAAAAAACCCTAAAACCCAGACAATCCTCTGAAAACTATAAAAACCATAGAAACCATAAATACTAAGAACAACCTGAAGATACAACTAAAAACTCTAAAACCTATTTAAACAGATAAAAATGTAAAAATTCTAAAAAAACCTAATCCCCAAAACAACCATAAAAACCCAAAAAAACCAAAAGAATATTAAAATCACTGAAAATCCTATAAATCCAGAAACCCCTTAAAGACCATCCAAATCATAAAAAATCCCAAAAGTTAATAAAAACATAAAAACTTCTAAGACACTGAAAACTCCTACAAACTGTAAAACCCCTAAAAATCGAAAAACCCACTAAAAGCCCAGAAAACCATAAAAGGCACTAAATTTATAAAAACTCTTAAAACACATAATTTTTTTAAAAAACTCTAAAAAACATTAAAACTCTAAAAAGTAAAAAACCCCTAAAACCAAAAAGGCCCTAAAACCATGAAAAAACATAAAAATCCATAAAACCCCCTAAAAACATCAATATCCACAAAAACTATAAAAACTATAAAATTACTAATAAAATAGCTAAAAATCATTGAAAATGATAACAAAAATAAGAATCGGGGAAAAAACACGAAAACCATAAACCCCCCATCACCATAAAACACATAAAAATCCAATAAACCACAAAAAACTCTAAAACCCATAAACCCCCCATAAACATTAAAAATATTGTAATCCATAAAACTCTAAAATAATTAAAAATGCTCTAAAAAGATAAAATAACCCTAAATACCCTCAAAATACCTAAAAACCCTAAAAACATGAAAACAATGAAAATAAAAAACTCTAAAAACCCAAAAAACCCCAATACCCCTAAAAACCTTAAAACCCAAAAACCCATAAAAATCCAGAAAATAAGTAAAAACAATAACAACCCTAAGAAGCAACTAAAAACTCTTAAAAGAATTAAAATGAATAAAATCTTTAAAAACACAAAAAACATAAAACTCTAAAAAACTAAAAAAACCAAAAAACCCAGAAACATCTTAAAATACTAAAAAACCCTAAAATCCATTTAAAACGTCAAAATACATAAAAACCATAAAAACCATAAAAACCATAAAAATCCTTAAAAATAACTAGAAATACATAAAACATTTAAGAACCCCAATACCCATGAAACCCCATGAAAATAATAAAAACACCAAAAACTATATATGACCCTAAAAAATAATAAACCCCAAAAAACACCTAAAAATTCTAAAAACCTATAAAACCCATAAAATAATTATAAAACTCTTAAAACCTATAAAACCTATTAAAAATTAAAAATGCCCATAAACCCCCAAAATTATGCTGAAATCATGAATACCCCTTAAAATACTGAAAACCATGAAAAAACCTAAAACCCCTAAAAATAAAAAAACCCTAAGAATAACAAAACCATAAAATAATAAAAAATCCATAAAAATCCTAGAAAATGTAAATAATCCTAACAACCATGAAAAAACACTAAAAACCTTAAAAATCCTAAAATCCATAAAATCCCAAAAAAACCTTAAACCGCTAAAAATTATATAAACACTTAAACCCCAAAAAAACAATAAAAATATTAAAACAATCCCAAAAATATTTAATACCCTAAAAATAATAAAAAAACTTTAAAAACCCAAAAACACACTAGAGACCTAAAAACCAAAAAACCCCAAAAAACCCTAATAACATAAAAAAAATAAAAACCCTGAAAATAATAAAAACCCCTAAAAACATCAAAATCTCTAAAAAACTAAAAATTAAGAAAATAAAAAAATTCACTAAAAATAATGAAAATGTAAAAAACCCTAAAACTCAAAAAAAACCCAAATAAACAAAAAATATTAAAAACCCCAAAAACTAAAAAACCACTAAAAATAATATAAATTTTTAAAACCCATGCAAATTTTAAATAACTCTAAACAACATTAAATACCCTAAGAAACCCTAAAAACCTAATGATACCCTTAAAACCTTGAAATCCCCAAAAAACACTAAAAATCCTAAAAACCATCACAATTCATAAAAACCCTAAAAATCATTAAAATACATAAAAATCCTTAAAACCCCCAAAAAAAAATCTATAAAAACATTGAAAACCCCATCAAAACCCTAAAAAGCCTTAAAAACCATTAAAAGGCCAAAAAACCCAAATAACCACAAATAACTGTAAAACCCTAAAAATGCTAAAAAACTATAAAACAACTTATATCCCCTAAAAACATTAACCTCTCCCCCCAAACCCAAATTAACAAAAAATCTTAGCAAAATCAATAAAACAATGAAAAACCCTTAAAATTTATAAAAATCCTAGAAAGCATAAAAAACCTAAAACAAAAAAACCTTGAAAACATTAAAACCCCTAAAACCATAAAAACCATAAAATTAATAAAAAAATAAAAAAAATAAAAAATCTAAATACTATTAAAACAAAAAAAATCATTAAAAATATCTAAAAAACATAAAGACCATTAATAAACTAAAAAACCCAAATAACAGAAGAAGGCCATAAAAAGCCTAAAAACACCTAAAATCCTAAAAACCACAAAAAAATCTCAAAATCCTAAAAATGTATAAAAAAAATAAAAATCCTAAAAATACCTTAAAGTCCATATAAACTTGAAAACACGTAAAAATCATAAAAACCCATTATAAACCATAAAAACCCCTAAAAACCATAAAACCCCTAAACATCCAAAAAACCCATAAAATAACTAAAAAATATAAAAACAATAAAACTAAAAAAATGCTTAACAAATGTTAAAAACACTAAAAAACATTAAAAAAAACCCAAAACCCCAAAAGACCACAGAACCCGGAAAACACCTAAAAACCCTAAAGAACCTAGAGATCTCTAAAACCCCTCAAAATCCTTAAAACTCTAAAAACCCTAAACCCATGAAAATCCTAAAAAATCCTTATAAATCCATGAGAAAAACCCTTAAAACCCCTTAAAACATTAAAACACATTAACCCATTAAACCCTAAAACCTATAAGAAGCACTAAAAACTCTTAAAACCCTTAAACCCCTAAAATTTTAATAAAAATCTAAAAAACGTCAAACCCCCTGATAACTAAAAAAATGATAAAAAAAAAGGACCCTAAAAACCCTTAAAATCAATAACACCCTAAATAATCCTAAAAACAATAAAAAACCTCCAAAATATAAAAACAATAAAACCCCCTAAAATACATAAATATCATAAAAAACATAAAAACCCATAAATACTTAAAAAAAGCTAAAAATCATAAAAATCCTAAAAATACCATAATAACCATAAATCCATCCAAAATACTTAAAACCCCTAAAGATGCATAAAATACCTAAAACCACAAAAAACTCTAAAACCCCATAAATCCAATAAAAATGTTTAAAAAATCTTAAAAATATTAAGCACTCGAAAAAAATAAAAATTAATAAAACCCCAAAATTGCATAAAAATGTTGAAATCCCATAAAAACACTAAAAACCAAAATGCCTAAAACCCCTCAAAATCACAAAAAACTCTAAATATCCTAAAAACCATAAAAAACTAAAAAAGACAAAAAATTCCCAGAAAAAGTAAAAAACCCTAAAAACCATGACAAACTCTTGAAAACCATAAACACCCCTAAAATCCATAAAACCCAAAAACCCTTAAAACCCAAAAAACAATTAAACACTGTAATCCTATTAAAACAAAATTTTTTAAAACCTTAAAAAATATAATAAAACTTAAAACCAATAGAAAATAAAGAACAAATCCTAAAATCCAAAAAGACCCTTAAAACACTAAAAACCCAAAAAACCAAAAAACATCAAAAACCACTAAAATCACTCAAAACCCCAAAAAACCTTAAAACCCACAAAAAAATAAAATTACTAAATATCCCTAAAAATAAATGAAAATGTAAATAACTCAATACCCTAAAAACCCCTGAAAACCATAAAAGCCCCAAAAAACCTTAATAACCCAAAAAACGCGATAAAATCCCTAGAAACCCACTAAAAACTATAAATGTCCTTAAAACTGCTACATAAGTTTAAAAAACTCTAAATATTTTAACACCGCTAAAAAAGTCAAAAAAACATTGAAATCCCAAAACACCCTAAAACCCTAAAAATCCAAAAAACCCTAGAAAACCCCTCAAAATACCTCAACACCCTAAAAATCATAAAAACCATAAAAATAAAAAGACATATCAAAAAAACATTAAATACATAATAACCATATAAACCCTAAAGATACACTGAAAACCATTAATATTCCTAAAAACATAAAAACACTAAAACCCTAAAAACCCTAAAACCCACTAAAAACTCAAAAAAAACATTAAAACCCATAAAAATGATTAAAATATTAAAAACTATCAAATACCATAAACCCCCAAAAATTCAAGGAAAACCTAAAAACACAAAAAGAAAAAAAACTATGAAAGACTATGAAACACATAATAAATCATAAAACCTCCTAAAATCCACCAGAATCCCTAAAACCCTAAAACCATAAAAACCATAAAAATCCTATAAAAATCCATAAAAATCTATAAGAAATTGAAAACCTCTGAAACCCCATTGAAAACCACAAAACCCCTAAAAATCTCTATTAACTAGTGCCTGATCTTCTTCCCCCTTTCCCTTGAATTAACCTTTTTCCGAAGGCTCTTGATTTATATGATGGACACCCTCAATTATCATCATCATACTCGGAGATTCATGCAGCCTCTACTCTTCATAGAATGACCTTGGTTTCCTAGCTCATGAAGCACTAACCCTCAGTGGATTCCTTTTACAGGTTTGTTTTTTGGATCTTGGAAACACAAGATTGGTAGACATTAGGGTTACTGGATGGCTTTCACTTTATGATTCATTTTTAAAAGGAGGAATATTTTATCCAAATTTTCTCTGTATCCCCTCAATTCTTCAATGGAATCATATTATTTCTCTTTAGGTAGAGATTTGACCTACACATGAACAAGGACTCATCGCTGATTGCTTCATGGGTTAGGTTACCGAAACTCCCTCTTCCATTTCAGAATCCATCTATTATATGTATGCTTGGGAATCTTGTGGGACATTATTTGTGTTTGAACAACTAGACTCAAATGATCTTCCACCCAGTTTCCCCAAGAGTCTGTGTTGAACTAGATGTTTCAAATCCTTTGGTTGAATTTGTGTGGATTACTATTAACAAAGAGTTTTTTTAAAAACAACCAGTGTTGGTTCATCCATTTGTTTCATTCTACTCTATTTGTAAGCGACTCGAACATTCTAGCACTGCTTGAAGATGAGGGGGTAGCAGCACAGGAGCTATAGAGGGGGATCATGGGGTTGTTGGGTCATTTGATCAGCCAATGATGGTGGATGAGCAAGTTAATGTTATGACATAGAATTATTTTGTAATGACAATGTCATGAAAATACCATGGGACATAGATCTCTCAGGTGTATGAGAGATTGAATTGGGATTTGGGGAGAGTGTGTGATAAGGGAGTAATGGAGAAAAGGGAAGGTGTGAGGTTTTTTAGGTAAAACATAGGTTTCTATGACTTTTATGAGGTTTTGGGTGTCCAAACTCAAGAGGGGGAAACACATAAAGAGGATGGACTACCATCAATTAGGTTGAGTAGTGAATAATTACATTAGCAGGTGTAGGCTGGAAGATTGGAGGAACATGCTTCATGTGGGTAGGCTGGGATAATAAAGGTGCAAGATTCGGGTGGCGTTTAATTGCGTAACGGGGTTGGTTTTCTGTAGTCAGAGGGGGTGTTATTGCATAGGGGCTGGTGAGGGAGTCACCCTCAGGTGGTTTGGACCTCGAGGATCCTTGGAATGGTATTGGGCATGAAGGGGATAGTGAGAGGACGATGCCGTTTGTTGGTAATCTAGTGGATTTTGTTTGCTTGAGAGGGATGGTTGAGGGCCAAGAGGTTGTGAACCTTAACATTGGACATACTGGAAGTAGGGAGGCTCTTGATTTGGGTGGTGGTCCCTTTTGTAATAGGTTTTATTGTCCTGGTTCTGTGGATTTGGAGGGGGAGGATAATGCAATAGAATATGTGGAAGAACAGGGGTGGTGGAGGAACAGGGGGAGGTAGCTGATAAGAGGGAAACGATGGATGAATTCAGGCATACAAAGTATCATGCAGGCAGTTGGGGTGATGTTAGTGATGGATTTGTTAGTGAATAACTTGCGATTAAAGCTTCCTCTAGGTTTGAGAGTGCTGTTTATGAAGGGGAAGCCAGAGGTTTTCAAGAGGACGTATTCTTGGGTGCTACGGTGTTGGATGGATCAAGAGGCTTGTGTGACTCAAGGGTTGTGTGTTTTACTGCTAGCACAAGTTCCATCGTTGATGAAAATGGTCCCTCGAGGAAAATGAATCCATTGTTCAGTGATGATATCCTTGGGTGTGAAGTGCTAGAGCTGACCTTGATTAAGGCCCATGGTGATGGTGCGGGAGCTGATGAAAATCAGATGATCAGTGTGGCTTCACTGGTCCCTGGATGAGATATGCAGGATGGGGCAAAGGCTAGGCATAGTGGAGGGAGTGTGGCTTAGAATTCCAGTGAAGTCGGCTTAATTTTGGACACCATTGGGCACTCAGATGGGGCTGGTGAGAAGGGTCAAAGGGCGTTGTAGGTGCTTGTGCACAATAGCGATGGGATTGTTGATAATGATCCATCTTTCCAGGGGAAAATACGCAAGATACCTAGGGAGGAGGGAAAATTGACTCTTACTCTACTTGAAATTGACGTGTATAACACAGTTGGTGATGTGCTTTTTCCTGGTTTGATGAAGGATATGGGACTGCAGCTACTACTGGCTAGTGTTGTGCCCTATCTTTGTTAGGATCTCAAGGAACCTACCCTGGTGGTTCTTAGTGTTCCCCGATGTGGGGTCCTTACTGATTGTTCCCTGAAACAAGAAGCCATATTCATCCCTGATCAAGACCATTTCTATGAGGATGGTAGAAGGATGAATCACAATATGGATATGATCATTAAGGAGAGAGCCTTGCTAGAGTAGGCCATTCCTCTTGGGAAGGAATCAATCTACATGGGTCTCTTTAGATCCCCGAAATAAGAATTTGAGGAAGGACTATTATACTTTTCAAAAGAATCTGTTCACAAGAGCCTCTTGCAATGCTAAGGAATATGTCTATGGCAGGGGTGGTTGGTATGTCAAGGTGCAGTGGAATGTAGAGCAGCCAAATATTAGAGAGTATTACACTACCTTCCTCAAGAAATATGAATCATCTGAATTGGATTCGGTGGAGTCAGATTTTTACTCTGGTTATGGTGCCGATGAGGATTTTAATGGGGATGAAGATGTTGATTTGTAGTTTATGTGTCTTTTTCTTCTTATTTGTGGGTATTTGGGGGTTTTTGGTGTCTTGCCCAGTCCAGGGTTCTTCGGTGTCGGTTGTTTGACCTCACCCCGCCCGTTTCTTCTTTGTTTCCTTTTTCTTTTCATAATTTTTGGGGGGCCAGGAATAGCCTATCCCTACGCCTTCCTTGCCTAAAACCCCATAAAACCCCCAAAACACTTAAAACTCAAAAAACCCTTAAAACCCCTAATTTTTTAAAAAACCATTAAAAACTCGAAAGAGCATAACAACCATAAAAAACTCCAAAATACCCTAAAAAATCAAAGAGTCCATAAAAACCTGAAAACCCTAACATGCCTACAAAACCATGAAAACCCATAAAATTAATCAAAATCCCTAGAAACCCTAAAACCCCTAAATACCATAGAAATCATTAAAAAAATAAAAACCCCAAAAAATGTAAAAAAACCCTAAAAACCTTGAAAACCCATGTAAACAATAAAAACCCTTAAACCCAAAAGAAATCCTCAAAATAATAATACCCTATAAAACACTAAAAACTAAAAAAACCCCTCAAAACTCTTATAAATATTAAAACTGTTAATAACCCTAAAAATGTTAAAACCCAAAAAACTCAATAAAACACCTAAAACCCCCAAAATACCCTAAAACACCTAAAAACCCCTAAAAAATTATATGACCCTAAATACCCTAATGAATCCCTAAAAATCACCAAAACGTAAAAAAACATTGGAAAACAATAAAAAACCCTAAAAACTTTTAAAAACCCTCAAACACAAAAATGACTATAAAAAACCACTTAAACACTAAAGACCCTTGAACCCCCTAAAAAGAAAAAATGTTAAAAACTAATAAATCCATAGAATTGAAAAAAATAAAAAAATAAATCTATGAACCAAAAAAGAACCATAAAACCCTAAAAACCCTAAAAACCTTAAAAACAATGAAAACACTAAAATCCCAGAAAACCCATAAATACCCAAAATACCATAAAAATCCTAAAAACCTATAAAAATCATTAAAAAAAAAATTAAAAAACATCTTTAATCCAAATTAATATAATAAAATTCTCTAAAAACCTTTAAAAAATACAAAAAAAATAAATACCCAAAAAAAAAATTACAAACAATTAAAACCCCAAAAAACATTAAAATGTTAAAAAACTCCAAAAAACCATAAAACCAAAAAATAACTCAAAAAACAGTAAAAACCAAAATAGACCCTAAAAATATTAGAAAACCCAAAAACTCCCCTCAAAACCTCTAAAAGCACTTAAAATCCCAAAAAAAACCTAAAAAACCTAAACCATAATATTTTAAAAAAAGTCTAAATATCTCCTGAAACGTAAAAAACACTAACATATTTGAAAACCCTCATGAAATCCATAATCTCGCTAAAAATATTAAATAATCATAAAAACCCCTAAAAACCCTTAAAACCTCTAGAAAATAAAAACTCTAAAAAAACTTAAAACACCCCAAAACTTTAAAAACTATAAAACACTATAAAACATTAAAAACTCAAAAAAAAAAAACTAAAACCCTAAATCCCTAAAAAACCATACAAAAATCCTAAAACCCATAAAACTATATTTTTTTTTGAAAATGTAAAAAAACCCTAAAAACCATGAAACCTCCATAAAACAAAAAAAACATAAGAACCCTATAAACCTATAAAACCCCTAAAACCACTAAAAATCTTGAAATCGCATAATACCCCTAAAAATGTTAAGAAACATTATAAACCTTGAAAAATCATAGAAACACTAAAAAATTAAAAAATCCTAAAACCCAACAAGACCATAAAACCCCTAAAGACCCCTAAAACCATTAAAACTCTTGAAAACCCTTAAAAACACAAAAAAACACTCAAAATCCATAAAAACCCTAAAAACCCTAAAACCCATAAACATGCAATAAAACCCTCAAAATTTCTAAAAATGTAAAAAACCCACAAAACCCTAAAAACACTCGAGAACCTGAAAAAACCCTGAAGAATTAAAAAACTATAACTCATAAAACCCTAATAAACACTGATAACTCTAAAAAGCATAAAACCCCAAAAATGTTTAAAAACTCTAAAACCCTTAACATCTAATAAATATCAAAAAATCCTCGTAAAAACCCACAAGGTCCCTAAAAACCTAAAAACCCTTAAAGAACCCTAAAACCCCTCAAAGTCCTTAAAAACAATAAAACCCTGAAAAATACCTAAAATGCCCTAAAAATCAATTGAAACATAAAAACCCCTAAAACCCATAGAAAACCACATAAAACCACAAAACCCATAGAAAACCACTTAAAACCACAAACCTATAAAACTTTAAAAATCCAAAAACCCATAGAAACCATAAAACCCATTGAAAAATTAAAAAATCCTTAAAACCGTTAAAAACATTTAAAATGTTAAAACCCCATTAAAAACACCTGAAAACCCCAAAATACCATACAAATCTAGAAATAACCAAAAAAACCTCAAAATCCAAAAACTGCAAAACTATACATGTCCTAAAAATGTAAAAAAAATTAAAAACACATGAAAACTATAAAACCCTTTAAAAACCTCAAAAATCCTAGAAATCAATGAAAACCCAAATACCCTCTAAAAACTCTAAAAACCATGAAAATCCCTAAAAATTGTAAAAAAATTATAATAACCCTTTAAATACCTAAAAAACTCAACAAAAACCCTAAAACCCCAATAAGACCCTAAAAACATGAAACACCTCAAAACCATTAAAATCCCTAAAACCCCTCAAAATCCTTTACAACCCTTAAAAACACAAAAAAACCATAGAAAGCCTAAAAATCCCTAAAAACCCATGAAAACATAAAAAACCCTGAAAACCCTAAATAGCCCCGGAACACTATAAAACCCCCATAAAAACGTAAAAACACTTAAAACCTATAAAAACCAAATAAAACACTGAACCCCATAAAACCCCTCAAACACATAAGAATGTTAAAAAACATTAAGAAACTAAAAAAATCCATAGAAAACTTATAAAACTCTAAATACTCTAAAAATCCAAAAAAAACCCCTAAAAACTATAAAAATCTAGAAAACCCTTAAACCCCCTAAAATCTATAAAACACCTAAAAGACCTATAAAATCTCTAAAAACCCTTAAACAATTAAATATTTTTAAAAACTATAAGAAACCATAAAACCATTAAAATCTCAGCAAACCCTAAAACTACAAAATTCCTTAGAAACCTTAAAAACTGTCACAATACTGAAAACCCCTAAACCCCTATAAATCAATAAAACCCCTAAAAACACAAAAATCACAAAAATCCTAAAATATCCTTAAAATCCCTCAAAACGTAAAAAAAACTAAAAATCATGAAAAAATACAACAAAAACTCTCTATAAACGCATAAACACCCTTAAAACCTTTAAAAATCAAAAGAACCCAAAAACCCCACTAAATAATCGAAAAATCATTAACAAAATAACAATGTTAAAAAACTCTAAAAACAATAAAACCCTAAAAAACTAAAAAAACCCCTTTAACCCCAAAAGGCCAGAAATAACCAGAAAAGTGCTAAAATCCAAAAAACCTAAAAAATCCATAAAATCCATCAAAATCCCTAAAAAACTTAAACACCCTAAAGAAACCTAAAAACCCAAAAAACCAAAAAACCTAAAAATAAAATAAATCATATTAAAAAATATAAAAATATTTAAAACACCAAAATACGAAAAAATAACTCTTAAAACCATGAAACCTTTAAAAAAATAAAAAGCACAAAAACCCAAGGAGACCATAAAAACTACTAATAAACCATAAATAAACTAATAATTCCCTACTAAAACCTAAAAATGTAAAAAATCCAAATAACCCAAACAAAGTCCTAAAAATCTCAAAACCCTTAAAACAATAACCCCTCGAACCATAAAACCCTTAGAACTGTTAAAAACTCTAAAAACTCTTTAACCCTCTAAAAACATTAATAAAATGAAAAAACCATAAAACCCCCCAAAAATCATAAAAACCCAAAAATACCTTCAAAACCTTGAAATATTCTAAAACCCCTCAAAATACATAAACTCCATATTATCCATAAAAATCCATAAAAACTATATATACTAAAAATACCTCAAAACATAAAAAACCTAAAAAACATGGAAAACCCATGAAAACCAGAAATCACATAAAAACCTTGAAAAACATGAAATATAATAAAAAACCTAAAAACAACAAAAAAATCTAAAAACCCTAAAAAAATTAAAAAATTTAAGAAATCTTAAAAATCCTAAAAATTCAAAAAATACATAAAAACCCAAAATACCCTAAGAATCTTGGAAACCCCTAAAATCATAAAAACCCTAAAACTAATAAAATCACTAAAAGTAATAAAAACCAAAAAACATTAAAAAGGCCAAAAAATACTTTGAAAATATTAAAGACTCTAAAAACATCTAGAAACCATAAAAACCCCAAAAACCAATTAATACCCTAAAACCCATAAAAACACAAAAAATCTAAAAACCCTTAAATCCCCTAAAATACTAACAAAGGATAAAAACTCTAAAAATCATTAAAACCCATAAGTAACCAAAAACTCCCATTAAACACCCAAAAGGTATTAAAACCTCTATAACCATGAAAAATATTCAAACCCCTCAAAACCCTTAAAACATTGAAAAAACTAAAAACAATATAAATCCTAAAAAACCTACAAACTCTATCAATACATAAAAAACCCAATAAATCCCCTAAAACCCCTAAAGATCCCTAAAAACCATAAAAACCTCAAAAACACCCTAAAGCCCCCCGAACCCCACTAAAAATGGTAAAATACCATAAAACCCCTATAAAGGTTAATAAACACTAAAAAAGACAAAAATCCCTAAAAACTCAAAAAACACCATAAAAACCATTAATTTACCAACAAACCCTAAAACCATAAAGAACCTTGAAAACTCCTTAAAACCCTAAAAATCATTAAAACCCCTAAAAGCCGTAAAAACTATAAAAACAATAAATAATATCAAAGAAATATCTATAAACATAAAAACCCTAAAAACCCTAAAAGACAATTTAAATCCATAAAAACATAGAAACCAAAAATAACCAAACAAATCCTAAACCACTAAAAACTCTAAAAACCCTTCAAACTCTAAAAATGACAAATAAATGTTAAAAAATCTAAAAAACCTTAAAACCATAAAAAATAAAAAAAAACCCTAAAACCCAAAAAATACCTCAAAAACCATGAAAACCCCTAAAAACCATGAAAACCCCTACAGACCCTAAAAATCCCTAAAACACTAAAATCCCTTAAAAATAATAAAAATACAACATATTCTTTAAAAAACTTGACAATGTAAAAAACCCTGAAAACCCCTGAAAACCCAGAAAAACCCTAAAACAACAAAAATATGTACAAACCATTAAACCCCCTAAAACATTGAAAACTCTAAAAAAAATTAAATACCCATAAAAATTCAAATAAAAAATAGAAAAAATAAAAAGAAAAAAACCCTTAAAACACTGAAAATGTAGAAAACCCCTCAAAATTCTAAAAAACCCATAAAAATCATATAACCGTAAAATCCTAAAAAATCATAAAAATCACTAAAAATGTAATAAAAAATCCAAACCTTGAAAAAAAACTATAAAAATATAAATTCTCAAAAAAACATAAAATCCTTACAACCTAATAAAAACACTTGAAATAAACGAAAAATTTAAAAATCTTTAATACCCCTAAAAGCGTTAAAAACGTTAAAATCTAAAAAAATCATAAAAACTATAAAAAACTCAACCCCCACCACACCTTAAATTTCCTTAAATAACCTGAAAAATAATGAGAACCCCCAAAACCATGAAAACCCTAATACCCCTCAAAATCCCTATAAACAATAAAAACCATAAAAATACTAAAAAATCTAAAAAAACCCAGAAAATGAAAAACATCTTAAAAACCATGAAAACCCCTAAAACACTAAAATCCCCAAAACTAACAAAATACAATTAAAACCCACTAAAAAATGTAAACACAAATAAAACCCCTATAAATAATAAAAAACAAAAAAAATCATTTAAAAACATAAAAATTACAAAAACTATAAAACAATAAAAGATACTAAAACTCCTAAATCCCCAAAAAAACTAAAGACCTCGTAAAAACCTAATCCCTCAAAATACATATAAACACTAAAAAACATTATAACTATAAAAATCCTGCATATCTCTTAAAATTCCTAGAAAACCTAGAAACCCCTACAAACCATAAAATTCCCCAAAAACCCAAAAAAAACCTAAAAATGTTAAAAACCCATAAAAATCATAAAAACCCACTACAAACTCTAAAAACAACTTAAACCCCTAAAAAGACTCAAAAACCCATAAAACCCATAAATACAAAAAAATACACAAAAACCCAAAAGAACCTCAAAACTGTAAATTCGCTAAAGACTCTAAAAATCTCTAAAAAAACGAACAAAAAACCCTCAAAATCCTGAAATACCCAAAAAAACTGTAAACATCATAAAAACCATAAAAATACCTAAAAACATAAAACCATAAAACCTATATAAAATAATTTAAACAAAAAAAACCATAAAAACCATAAGAACCCTTAAAAACACTAAAAATCAAAAAAAAAAACCATTAAACTCCCTAAAAATGATTACAAATTTTGAAAACCCTTAAAAACATTAAAAACTCAAAAAACCCTAACAACCTAAAAACCACAATAACACTAAAAAAAAGCCCCAAAACAACTAAAAATTCTAAAAAAACCCTAAAAACTCTAAAAACCCTAAAAACCCTAAAAACCAGAAAAATCCAATAAAAACCTATAAATTTATGAAAAAATTAAAAACCCTCAAAACCCCATTAAAATATTAAACCCCTTAAAAACCTTAATAAATCTAAAAAACCAATATAAACTCTAATTCCACTTAAAACCCCTAAAAATCAAAAAACTCTAGTAAACATAAAACCCATTCAAAATATAAAAAAACCTAAATACCCAAAGATCCTAAAAAAATAAATAACCCTAAATCCCCCTAAAATTCATAAAAACTATAAATAATCCTAAAAACCCTAAGAATCTAAAAGAGCCCTAAAATTCCTTGAAAATATAAAAAACACTAAAAAACTTGTAAACCCCCTTAAATCATTAAAAACCTCTTAAAACGATAAAAATACTGAAACCCATCAAAACTCCAAAAACCCAATAAAAACTCTAAAACCCCTTGGAACCCCTAAAAATGTTAAAAAATCTAAAAATACTTTAAATCCCCAAAGATTAAAAATACCATTAAATAAAATAAAATCAACCCTCAAACCCTAAAAACATTTATAAACCCTTAAAATCCTAAAAACCCTAAAAACACTAAATCCATAAAAATTCTAAAAATCCCAAAAAGTCATTAAAAACAAAAAAACCCATAAAACCTTAAAATATCTCGGAAAATTATAGAAACAACTAAAAAGCATTAAACCCCCCCCAAACATTAAATCCATCTAAAACTATAAAACCCCTTAAAAATTTTAAAATTGTTAGGAAACACTAAAAACCATTTAAAACCCTAAAATACTCTAAAAACCAAAAAACAAAAAAGAGAAAAAAGCCCTGAAAGTTTACTAAAACCCCTAAAACCCTAAACCCTCTAAAAACCCCTAATACAATAAAAATTATAGAAACCGTAAAAATATTTCAAAATCATTAAAAATTCATTAAATTGTAATAAACCTTAAAACACCTAAAAATCATAAAAACCCCTAAAAAATTTAGAACACCGAAAACCAATAAAAACCTTACAAACCACTGAAAACTCAAAAAAACTTTAAAACCCCTAAATTTTTTTAAAACAAATAATTCCATAAAAACCGTAAAAACCCATGAAAAACCCCTAAACCCAAAAAAGACCCTCAAATCCTTGAAACCCCCTATAAATCCAAATAACCCAAATTCCCCTCAAAATATATATATCTAAAAAAAACACTAAAAAAATTAAAATTATTAAAAGAATTAGAAAACCCAGAATGTGTAAAAATCCCTAAAACCCAAAAAAAATCTCGAAACCATAAAACCCCTAACAAACTTAAAAAACACTAAAATCCCATTGAAACACTAAAAACTAACTAAAAAATATAAAATCACATTAAACCAATAAAAAGTTCTAAAAAACCATAAAAACCTAAACACTCAAAAAATCCCTAAAAACCCCCAAGACTCTGAAAAACCTAAAAAACAAAAATTTCATAAAAACCTTAAAAACCCTAAAAATCAACAAAATCCAAAAAAACAACCAAAAACCCTAAAAACCATCAAAATCAAAAAGGCCCCAAAATACCTTGAAAACGTAAAAAATGCTACAACCCACGAAAACCCACGAAAACCACAAAAACACTAAAACCCATTAAAAACCAAAAACCCATAAGAACCTAAAACCCACTAAAAATTTACAAACCCTCAAAACCCAAAAAAACAATAAAAACTTTAAAAAACCATTAAAACCCTAAAAAACTAAAAAACCCTAAAACTTAAAAAGAACCGAAAACCCCCAAAACGACTTATCACCATTAAAATCCCTATGAAACCCAAAAAAAATCATAATCCATAAAACACCTAAAAACCCAAAAAAATAAATTCCCTAAATGTCCCTGAAAACATAAAAAACCCTAAAACACTGAAACCCCCTCTAAAACACATAAAACCATTAAAAAATTTAAAAACTAAAAAACCTAAAAACTACTAAAAACTCTAAAATCCATTAAAACCCATTAAAACATTAAAAAACTCAACAAAACCGTAAAACCTCAGGCAATTAAAAAATATAAAAAAACATCCTAAATCCTATAAAATATTAAAACATGAATAAACTATGAAAACTCATAAAACCCCAGAAAATCCAAAAAAGCCATAAATACCTGAAAAACCAAAATAACTAAAAATACCTAAAAGTATATGAAAACATAAAAATACTAGAAGATCTGAAAAACACCTGAAAACCAAAAAATATTTTAACAAAAAAACCAATTAAAAAATGGAAAGGCCCTTTATATCCCTAACATCATTAAAAACTATAAAAAAATATAAAACCCCTAAAAAAGTAAAAAAAATTATAAATACCCAATAATTCCCAAAATCTGTAAAAATATCAAATTCATGAATACATAAAAAACCTTAAAACCCCTAAAAACACTAAAACTATAAATACTCTAAAACCCCTAAAAGCTTAAAAACTCTAAAAAACCTTAAACCCTAAAAAAAACCGTACAAACCCAAAAGACCCAAAAACCCATGAAAAAACTCTAAAATGCTAAAACACCCTGAAAACCTATAAAACCTTCAAAATATATAAAAATCCATAAAAAACAAAAAATTAAAAAAATTAGACCTAAAAATACCTAAAAAGGTAAAAAACCATAAAACACATAAAAACATTAAAAAACACAAAAAAACCTTCAAAACCAATGAAATCCCTAATACCACTAAAATATATAAGGACCTTTAAAACATTTTCAAATGTTAAAAAACTCTAAAAACCTGTAAAACCCCAAAAATATAAAAAAAGCATAAAAATAAAAAAGACCCAAAACCCTTAAAAAACTCTGAAACCCTAAAAACCTTAAAACCCCCTTAAAAGTCACAAAATACCTAAAACCTTCAAAACCCTAAAAACCATAAAATTCATAATAAATACCTGAAATTCATTATCAATTTAAAAACACTAAAAACCCTAAACACCCCCTATAACCATAGAAAACCATAAAAACCTTAAAATCCCCCAAAACCATAAACCAATAAAAACTCTTAAAACCCATAAAACCTATATTAACGTTAAAGAATACTAAAAAATTCTTAAACACATAAAAACAGGAAAAAAAATGCTAAAAACACAAAAAAACACTACAAATTATGAAAACATTTAAAATCCTAAAAACCATGTAAAACTATAAAACCCTCAAAATATCTAAAAACACTAAAACTGAAAAAGCATTAAAACCTTAAAAAGAATGAGAAATTTGTGAAAACGTAAAAGACCATAAAAGACCGAAAACCCCTTGAAAACAAAAAAGCCATTAAAAATCATAAAAAACATTAAAAACCCTATAACCCATTATAATTTTAAAAAACTATTAAAACAACTTAACATGCTAAAAAACTATTAAAAACCTTTAAAGCCCAAAAAAACTCCAAAAAACCCAAATATCCCAAAAAGATCCAAAAATCATGAAAACACATGAAATACAATAAAACCCCTCAAAATCCCTCAAAAACCCTAAATGAAAAATACCATAAAATCCTAAAAATATCAAACACATTCTAAAAACATAAAAATCCTAAAAAACACTGAAAAAACCCTGAAATCCATAAAAACCCCTAAAACCTTAAAACCCATAAAAAACCAAAACCCACTAAATACTCTAAAACCCCTTAAAACACCTAAAAAGGATTAAAATCTCTAAAAACCCTCAAAACCCATAAAAACTCAAAAAAAGAAACAAAACCCCCATAAAAGTCCTTAGAAATCCTGAAAACCCCTAATAATTCTAAAATCCTTGAAGACCCTCAAAATCCATAAAAAATCTAAAAAAATTAAAAATCATAAAAAAACCCTAAAAACCCATGAAAGATTAAGAAAACTAAAAAATAATGAAAACCCACTAAAACCAAAAAACCCTAAAAACATTTGAAAACCCTAACACCCCATAAATCCCTACTAATCACTAAAAACTCAAAAAACCCTTTAAACCACTAAATATGTTAAAAAATATGAAAACCCCATAAAACCATTAAAAGGTAAAAAAACAAAAACCATGAAATCCTCTAAAAACCGTACAACCCCTAAAAACCCAAAATAACCATGAAATCCCTAAAAATCCCAAACCCATAAAACCATAAAATTCTTAAAATATCCCTAAAAAAACCCTGAACACATAATAAACCCTAAAAATCCTTAAAATTTTCTTAAAAAAATAAAACCCCCTAAAAACATAAAAATATAAACACTCATAAAAACCATAAAACCCATTAAAATCATTAAAAACACTTAGAAATCCCAAAAATGATAAAAAAAATTCGAAACAACCACTAAAACCCTAAAAACTATAAATTACTAAATACCCAAAAGATCTTAAAACACAATATACCCCTAAAAACATAAAACCCTCAATATCCATAAATACCCTAAAAATCATTTAATTATAAAATCCTAATAAACCCTTAAAAAAGAAAATCCTAAAACCCTGAAAGGTGCTTGAAAATTGTAAAACCCATAAAACCTTAAAAACCCTCAAAACCAATAAAACCGTAAAACCCACTAAAAAAACTAATAATGCATAAAACCCAATTGTTTTTAAAATTTCTAAAAATAGTAAAAACCTTAAAGAACTCAACAAAACCCAAAAAAAATAAAAGACCATTAAAATCATGAAAACATTAAAAACCCAGAAAACCTGGAAAACCCTTAAAATCCTATAAAACCCATAAAAACTATAAAAATACTGAAAGATAACTAAAAATTATAGAAAACATAAAATAACCTAAAACCCCCCTTAAAAATATAAAACCCCCAAAACCTCAAAACCCCTAAAACCCCAAAAAACCCTAAAACACTAATAAAAATGCTACAGCCCCTAAAAACCATTAAATAGTTAAAAATTATAAAAACATTAAAAGTACTAAAAAAATAAATAAAACCCATAAAACCTAGAAAAACAAAAAAACCCTATAACCCCTAAAAACAAAAAACAACAAAAAACCCAAAAAACCCCCAAATCCCTAAAAGCATTAAAAGAAACCTAAAACCCCTAAAAATCCTATAAAATCCCTAAAATCCCTTAAAATATAAAAATACCTACAAAACCAAAATACCTAGAACCACTAAAAACCCCCAAAACCCCTACAAACCATAAAAACCACAAAAAAAATATTTAAAACACTAAAAACCCATAAAACCAAAAAATACTAAAAACTATAAAAACCCTTAGAACCCTAAAAATGTGAGAAATTTTTAAATAATTTTAAACCCAAAAAACTAAAAAAATCATAAAATATAAAAAATGAATTAAATCCATTAAAAGAATAAAAACCCCTTGAATCCATTAAAACACACCAAATTCTTGAAAAATACTAAAAACACTAAAAATAATAATTATCATAAAAATCCCTTAAAATCCCTAAAAACATAAAAACCCCTAAAACCCCTCGAAACCACCGGAAAACAATAAAAACTTTTTAAAATACAAAAAAATATAAAACCATAAACGACTACTAAATTTTTTTAAAACATTTTAAACTCATAAAAATGTTAAAAATATATAAACCTTTCAAACCTTAAAACTATAAATAATAGAAACACCCAAAAGACACTAAAACCCATAAAAACTTTGAAAAAATCATAAAATCCCAAAAAACCCTAAGAAAACTTAAAAACCATAAAAATCCTAAAAAATATCTTAAAATCTCTAAAAATTTAAAAACCCTAAAAGACATTAAAACCCCCAGAAAACCTGAAAACCCCTTAAAATTTAGAACCCTAAAACCCACAAAAACTCTAAAAAACACTAAAACTATCTAAAACCATAAAACCCTAAAAAACTAAAAATACGTAAAAAAATAAAAAGATGCTAAAAACCTCTAAAACCCTTAAAATCCTTAAAAACCCTAAAAACTATAAAAGCAAAAAATATTCAAAAATACGCATAAATGCCTAGAAATGTAAAAACCCTAAGAACTCTGAGAAATCATAAACCCCTTAAAAAAATAAAAAATACAAAATCCGATAAAAACACAATAACCCCATTAAAAGCTGTAAAAAACCTTTAAACCCCTAAAGACATCAAATACTCTAAAAACCAAAAAACCCTAAAAAAATTAAAAAATCTCCTAAAACCAAAAAAAAGTCCATAAAAGACCCAAAAACTCCTAAAAATCCTAAAAACTGCAAAAAATAAAATAAACATAAAATGTAAAGAAATCCACAAAATCCCTAAAAGTCCCAAATAATGTAAAAAAAGTAAAATCCTGAAGAACCCATAAAACTATAAAACCCTTAAAAACGATAAAAACCCATAAAAATCTTGAAAACCACTAACTACTCTAAAAACCATTAAAACCCCTAAAAAGTTTAGAAAATCTAAAAAGCATTACAAATCCTATAAACTCAAAAAAAATCCAAGAAAACCAAAAATAACAAAAAAAACTTGAAAAATATGGAAAACCCCTAAAACCCCAAAAAAACCATAAAAATCCTAAAAACCCCCTAAAAACACTAAAAACTTTTAAAAACCCTAAAAACCCATAAAAACCCATAAGACCTAAAAAACCACTAAAAACAAAAAAAGACCCTAAAACACTATAAAAATCAAAAAACAAATAAAAACTCTAAAAAGACTTAAAATGATAAAAAAGTAACATTAATAAAAACAATAAAAACTCAAAAAAGAAACATCAAAACTATAATTGAAAATAAAAAACCCTAAAAAACTCTAAAAACATTCGATATCCCTAAAAACCCAAAAAACCCCTAAAACCATTATAAATCCTAAAAAATATCTAAAAATACCTAAAAATGTAAATAACCCTAAAACCCCTTTAAAACCCTTAAAAACTCTAAAACCCCTAAATTATTATTAAACCAAAAAAACCCAGAAAACCCACTAAAAACACTAAAAATAGTTAAAAATCCTAAAAACGTTAAAAAAATTAAAATAATAAAACCCTTAAAAACTCAAAAAAAAACTAAATGTTTCATAAAACCAAGAAAAAACCTAAAAACCTAAAAACCCTAAAAGCCCCTAAAACCGTCAAAATTTTTAAGAAACTAAAACCTTAAAAACCATAGCAATCCAAAAAAATGCCTAAAAATTCCTTGAAATGTAAAAATCACTAAAACCACTAAATCCTCATGAAACCCTTTTAACTACAAAAAATATTAAAAAACCAAAAAAACCTCCAAAACACTAAAAAACCATAAAAATCCAAAAAAAAAAATCCTAAAACCCAATAAAACCCTTAAAAACATCAAAATCCCTAAAATCCTATAAAATCATAAAAATTTTAAAAATTCCCTAAAAATCCATGAAAATGTAAAAAGTCCTAAAAACCCTGAAAAGCCCTTAAAAACCATAACCCCCAAAACCATAAACAACCTAAAATGAATAAAAACTCTAAAACCACTAAAAACCCAATAATACATTAAAACTCCTAAAAATAATAAAAAACACTAAAACCCTAAAAAACCCAAACAAAAACTTAAGACCCAAAATACCCTAAATCATTGAAATACCCTAAAATCCCAAAAAACCCCCTAAAAAGCTAGAACATCCCAAAAATTAACTTAAAACAATAAAAACTATTACAATCCTAAAAAACCATAAAAATGATTGAAAATGTAAGAAACCCTAAAAACCCTAAAACCCCCATTAAAACATAAAAACCCCTAGAAGCCTTCAAAAATCTAGAACCCATAATAAACCTAAAACCAATACAAAATCAAAAAAACCTTTAAAATTATTAAAAAATTAAAAAACTCTAAAAATGATTAAATAACACAAAATACACAAATTCCCCTAAAACCCCAAAAAGACTATAAAACCCCTTAAAACGTGTTAAAACTGTAAGAATATTTGAAAACTCCCAAAACCCTCAAAATCCCTAAAAACCCTTAACATTACTTCAATAAAAATCATAAAAACCCAGTAAAAATACCTAAAAACGTAAAAACCCCTAAAAACATTTAAAATCCAAAAAAGACAAATAACCCCTAAAAACCATAAAATCCCCTAATAATCCATAAAAAACATAAAAAAACTAAAACCTATAAAATCCCATTAAACTATTAAAACATTCAAAAACCAAAAAGCCCTTAAAAAACTCAAAAAACCCAAAATGACCATAAAAACCCTAAAAATCCAAAATAACTCTAAGAACCTTGAAAATCACTAAAACACTGAAAATCCCTAAAATCCCCTAAAAACAATAAGAAACCTAAAAAATCTTGAATATTCTTAAATCCCATTAAAAATCCAAAAAACCTTAAACACTTGAAAAGGATAAAAGACTATAAAAACTATTAAAACCCTAAAAAATCATAAAAACCATAAAAACCAAAAATAAATAAAACCCTTGAAAATCCCTAAAATCTATAAAACCCCTTGGAACCCCTAAAACCCCTTAGAATACCTAAAAACCAAAAAACCTTAAAAATCATAAAAATCAATAAAAATCCATAAAATCTATGAAAATATAAAAATATCTAAAAACATTGAAAACCACCTTAAAACTACATAACCCCCTAAAACCTCATAAAACCCTAAAAATAAATAAAAACCCTTGAAACAAATAAATCAATAAAAACTCTAAAACCCCTTAAAAATCCATAAAAAAAGACTAAAACCCCACAAAACCCTACAAACCCTTAAAATCTTGATAACCCATAAAACCCCTAAAAACCATAAAAACAATAAACAAACTACAATCCATAAAAATCCTTCTAAATATAAAAAACATAAAAACCATAAAAAAATACAAGAAAACTATAAATCCCTAAAAACCTTTAAAACATTTAAAAACACTAAAACCACTAAAAACTGTAAAAACTTTTAAAACCCCTAAAAATGTTAAAAAAACAAAAAACCCTAAAAACTCCAAAAAAATCCTAAATATCACAAAAGACTCTAAGAACCCTAAAAACCCCTAAACCCCCTAAATTACCCTAGAACCCCTCAAATCCCTAAAACTCTAAAAATCATAAAAATCCTAAAAACTCTCTCCAAATACCCAAAAACCTAAAAACCCTAAAAACCAGTTTAAAAATATATAAACCCCTAAAAACCCTAAAACCCAATTAAAACCATAAAGCTTCATAGAAATCTAAAAACCCATAAAACACCTAAAAACATTAAAAAACATCAAAAAACCATAAAGATCCTAAAAACACACACACAAATCTAAGAACTCAAAAGATCCTAAAAACCCTAAAAAGCCTTTAAAAAATGAAATACCCTATAATCTCTAAAAAACCCTAAAATCACTAAAACCCCTTTTTTAGAAAAACTAAGTCATTGGTTGATCACCCAACCATAATCTCTACAAAATTTATTAATCTAATTAAGAGTTACAAATCATACATGAGGTGTAATAATCATACACCATCAAGAAATTGAAGAAGGTTACATAGAGATTTACAATCATAGATAAAATACAATGCATGAAATAGAATATATCAATATTAATAAAGACTAGATTTATTAGCTATAGATTCATTATATACATGTCTTGATTCAAATTTAATTTATGATTGTTTCTAATCCCTTACATAAAACGTATTGAGGCTTCCAAAAGTGAACAGGTTGAAATATATTTCTATAATGCTACTAGAAAAATAACAAGAATCCATTCCGAAAAATCCAATCCAAAAGAAACTATTAAAACAACTATCCCTTATCAGAATTATTGTAATAGAAATAATCATATAAAAGTTGAGTAAAAAATAAAATAATTCATATAGAACATCAAAGAAGTATCAAACCATATTTTGTTGTAATATAACCAATACAAATTCTGAAAATTCAGGTCACACCATAAAAACCATCTCAAACTTACATAAATCATGAAAATAAAACACACAACATCAATATACATACAAAAATATAGAGTAGCAGTGGATACAAGTATTTCTAAAGCCTGAAAAAACACACAGGAAAAGACAGTTTTGAATATGCTAAAGAACGCGGCTAATGCGCCTCCCATGCTCCCATCTTTTTCGATCGTCTCTTACACATTCGCCTTACTGGATCCACCAGTCTCCCTTGTTTTTTCGACCATTGCAGCGGTGGAAAACCTTCTGGATCTGCCTGTCATTCCTCTCTCCTTGGCTCCTATAGTGTATCAGACTGGGGTGAATCCATCTCTGAAGAATATTCTTCTTTGGTATCCTCTTCGGCATGATTTCCACCTCTCAGTGGTCCAGATGGGGGTATCTTGCATGGAACTCTAGAATGGATCACTGATTATCTCTTTTGCGGAATCATCGTTTGAAGAAGCTTCGTCGTTACTTCACTGGTCCCTTGTGTCCCGCTTTGGGATGGACATGTTGTCTCTCTTCCCCTTCTAGGACTTTGTCAATGGTTGGGGACTTCTCCTCCCTTGTAGGATTTTGGAGCTCAACAGGGGCTCTTTCCTCATCACCTTGGACTCTGTGGAGGATTTCGTTCATGCCTGGGTGCAGGCACCCAGGGCTATTCTTCAATGGCCATTTATCCTATCTTTATGGTCCATAGAGACTCACTGAGGTACAGAATCCTTGATGGCTATGGTGTGGGTCTGCCTCATGAGTCTCCCCTTCCCGTTTCAGGATTTAGCCTTTTTGGAGGTGATTGGTAACTTCCTGAGGGAGTTCCTTTGTGCAGACGACCAGAATCTTCAGCTCTTGGATACTGCTTCAGCTTGCGTCTGTGTATCCTTGTATCTTTCTAAAACTTTTCCTTTCCATTTGGACCATCAAGTTGGGGACTCCCAAGAATGGAAGCATCATTTTTTCTTCCCATCAGCTTCGGGTTTCTGTAGTGGCTTCCAAGTCCAAGGCCACTCTTCCACAGTCTATAGGAAATTATTTTCCCAATGCTCTAGAGGGAAGCATCCCATTGTCGAGGGTGTACAATCATCCTTGGTCCCCTTCCATCCCATTGCAACGCTGGCTTCGTCTGATTTGGCTCAAGTTCCATTGGTGCCCCCTCCTCCTCCTCCTCCTGAACTGTTGGCCCGAACCGTTCCTAGCCCTACTATCCCCCTTCCCCCTTCCCCGTTGTCTCATATGGCTCCCCCCCTCAATTGGCCCCTTGCTTGAACCTTGTCCCCGTACCTAACCTCGGCCCCTCATGCACCCCTCTCACCTCTAGGGTCCCCTAGCATGGCCCTAATATTGGCCCCTCCCTCCGCCCCACTTCTCACACCCCCCTTCGGCCCCTTGCATAGGCCTTTTACCTGCCCCTCTCTCAGTTCTTGCTCCGGCGCCATTCTCCCCACCCCTACCGGCTGTCTTATATTTTTTGGCCACTCTTACTGTGCCGGATGCTCTGCCCTATTTCTATCCACCCATCGAAGGCCCACTGCAATCCCTCTCTTATGTCTCAACCTTCATTCCTTATGAGGCCTTAGTTCAAGTTGAGGAGTGTCTCTCCCCGAGTTTTGGAGTCGAGAAAAGAGGTCGTCCTCTGCATCGTCATCCTGACAGTTCAGGGAAGACCACCTTGGCCTATCATCTCTCAGTGGGAATAATGTGCACTAGATCATTGTCCAAGGCCTCATTTACTTCTCCAAAAAATCAGGTCTAGAAGCCACTCACACCTAGGGACAGTTCCAGGAGCTCTCTATTCTCATGATTTCGATGATCATTTGGAAAGCCTGAGGTCTCGTAGCCATGGTAAAGATGGATTTTATCTCATCTGGAACATCTCTTCATAAAGAATCTGTGGTGGTAATTCTAATGCCTAAACATCCTTCTTCGAAGATAAATGTCTTTGCTAAAAGGATGGGTATGCAGTCCTTCTTGCATGGTGAGCCTGAGAATCACCATATCTGGGTCTTCTGAAAATATAGAGTCAATATTATTTTGTAAGTTGCATCAGACCAACATCATTCTGTAAGAATCTCGCTGGAGGATCAATATTTCTTGTGATCCTTTGTAAATGCTAAGTGTGATGCAGGGATGTGGGAGCAACTATAGGCGGAGCTCAGGGACTATAATCTGGGGGAGCTCCCGTGGATTTTGGGTAGTGACTTCAACCCGATCATGCATCCCTCCGAAAATCTAGGCGATCTTACACTTTCAAGGGCGGATTGACTCGCCTTATTCTATTTCACATCGCAGGCAGGGATTTAGGATCTTGGTTTCTTATGAGATAGGTTCACCTAGTGCAACAACCATAGGGGCAATATGATGACCTGTTGCTGGTTGGATCATTGCCTGGGGAACCTCCAAGCTATTTCGTACATCCTGGACCTAGAATTTCACCATCTCACCCATTCTTATTTGGATCATTCCCCATTGTTGGTCCACATCAAGTCAAGACCCCCGAGCCCTCACCAATTATTATTCCTTAAGAGTTGGATGCAACACCCTGACTTTCTCAATACGATTTGACGCTCCTGGGATCTTCCTTGCCTGAGTGAGGGTTGGGTACATGTTCACCTAAAGTTACATCTCCAAAAATATTGCATCATAGCTTGGTATTCCCTGCATGAGGCTGATTACTATTGCATGGAGGAGGTGGCTCGGGACATTTAGTGATCTGAAGTCTCTCTGTAAGATGAGTGGAATTAAGTGGTTTTTGGTGAGCTATGTCTCAAAAAGAAGCGTCTAAACGAGCTGCTAATCAAACAAGAAAGGGAGCTACGTGAACAGTCTCTGACCCTCTAGCTCAAAGAAGCAGATCAGAATACAGACTTTTTCCATGCATGTCTAAAAAAAAGCGTCAACCCCATGCTCCTAACATCCACCTTGAGGATGGATCATTTTGAAATGACCTCGAGCTCAATGGAAATATGGTTCGTGCGCACTTCAAATATCTTCTGTGTGATGCAAACCCATAGAATTTGAAGGTTTATCCCTCTGGGGTGTCAGATATTTTAGACTCAATCTCCAATGTTGTCACAAGTCAAGTGAACACCCTCCTCGAGAGTGCCCCTCATGAGAAGGAGATTTGGGAGGCAGTTAACTTCCTTAACAAGGGAAGTGCACCAAGCCCCAATGGTTTCTCGAGGTCTTTCTTCATGTCGGCCTAGAGTATTATTAAAGGTGATATCATGTAGGATATTTAGGATTTTTTATGGGGGACATCTTCCCCATGTCTCTAGTGCTACTACGATGATCCTAATCCCCAAGTTTGGCGGTCCTTCTTCTCTTTCCCAATACTGTCCAATTAGCCTTTATAACTTTGCATACAAGGTTTTGGCCACCATCATCAATAATAGACTCTCCGGTTTCATTAATTATAGGATAGAAGATAAACAACATGTGTTCATTAGAGGAAGATCTATTCAAGGCACAATCAGGATTGCTTAGTAAATGGTCTGGAATATCAATCAAAATGTGACGAGGTCAAATGTGATTATCAAATTATACATGAATAAGTCCTACAACCGAATGGAGTGGAGCTTCATTATTCGGGTCCAGCGATGCATGGGGTTCTCTGAGAGAGCCATCAATATCTTTTTTCTTTATTTCATCTCTCCATGGTTCAATATTCCTTTTGTAGGGAGGTAGTCAAAGTAGTCATGGTCCTGCGGTTGGGTGACCTACTATCTCATATTCTTTTCATCATTTCTCAAGATGACCTTAGAAGGTACATTTCTCTCTCAACTCAAGCCGGGGGGATCCAGATTTTTCATAGTGGCTTTCACTTCTTTGGAGTTTCTCATATACTCTTCTCAAATGATTCTATGTTCTTCATTAATGGGCAAACCTCCTCTATTAGGATCTTTGGTAGGATATTGGAGGAGTATTGTAAGTGGATCAGGAAACTTATCAATGAGGAGAAGAGTGGGATCATTTTTTCTTATCACTTCTCGGGGAGATGGAGGATTAACATCAAATCCATCCTTGGTATCCATGGCAAAAACATTCCCATTACTTATCTTGGTGATTCTTTATCACACAGTAGAGTTCTCATACAACACTTTGAGGACATATCGAACAAAGTGATCAGCCATATTAATATCTGAAAAAATCATTTTATCTCTTTCGGTGGTAGAATCACCCTCCTCAACTGCATTTTATCCTCAATCCCCATGCACAAAATGGCAGTTATCAGAGTCCCCAATTCTACAATTTCTCAAATTTAGAGGGTAATAAATTATTTTTTTTTGGGATGCTCATCGTGAGGGTAGGTGTCATTGGGCCTCCTAGGGAAGATTGTCAAAACCCCTGAATCTTGAAGGAATTAATTTTAGGATCTTGGGAGATTCAACGTTCTTTTTTGCAGGGAAAGCTAGCCTGAGAGGTGATAAAGGGTAAATATCTTTGGAGCCACTTTATAAGATAAAAGTATGGTTGCATTTTTAGGGAAATAGGCAGGAAACCTTATCCTTTTTAGGCCTCTATCCGCGGTCACTTACCGCTCCTCCATGACTGCTCTCTCTGGATTATTGGCTGGGTTGACTCTAAATTTTGGGAATGCAACTGGGGGGCTAGAGTACTGGGATACCCGGGATCCCCAACACCAGACCTATCCTTTAGGTAGGCTAGCCTCCACTCCCCTTTTATTAGGTCAATCCTTGACCCCTCCAAGAAATCTACCATCTACAACATATATCTTTATGGATCTTCTAATAGATGCATCTTCTTGGCATCCTCGGATGGGAGGTTCTCATCCAAGGCATACAGAATGTCCATGCACGTGCGGACGATTTTGGACCCCTGGGGTAAGATGTTTTGGTGCAAGTTCATCCCTACCAAATATAAATTTCTGTTTTTGTGGGCTCAATCCAAGGAAATCATGACTGAGATGGCTATCAAAGCTATAGGTATTTATATCGCTTCGAGATGTTCCTGCTATCGTGACCCCTAGGAGGAGACCTCTCATCATATTTTCATCCAGGGTGATTGGGCTAGGTGTGTATGTAGTTCCCTCAGGGTTCCCATCACTTCCTTGGGAGGCTTTGAGACATACGAGGACTTGTTCCAGTGCTAGTTCAGTGGAGATATGAGAAAACTTGAAGAATTCGGCTGTTTAATTCTCTTCATGGCGGGTTTTTGGTGTATTTGGTACGCACAACAGGGAACGACACTATGATTTTCATACCTATTCCCATGGCCTGGTCTTCAGAACCAGATGCCTCATTGATGATATGGTTATCCACCACAGCAGGCGTGGGGATCCACCTTCCCTTAGGTGCTTCTCTGGAATCGTACTGCCCCCCCACCCATTACAGTTTGGGTATTGGGTGATATAGAATCCCCCTGTTTAGAGATTTAAGCTGAAATCTGATGGAACATGTGTCCATGGCATTATGAGGGTAGGCGGAGCGGTCCGTGACCTATCTGGTTCAGTTATTGTGGCTTTCAACGCTTTCTTTGGGAATGGGGATTCTTTGATGGCAGAGGCATGGGCCCTGCTTACCGGGCTGGAGCTTTGTAACTCACAGAAAATCCCCCTTACTATGGTGGAGACTGACTCTAAAATCATTTTTTCTCCCTTAAGGGAGTCTCCCTGACCCCCTGGAACATTTCTTATATCATCCACAAGTGCAAACCTCTTCTCCTGGACAACATTAAGACTCATCATACATGGCGTGAGGGCAATCGGCTGGAAGACTTCCTGGCCTCCATAGCCTCCCCTAATCCTCCCCTTATGGTGTATAGTTCTACCATTTCCCTCCCCTCGGTCGGTATGGAGGTGGATCTAGGGGATTACCTTGGCCATCACTTTTTCAGACCCCCATGATCCCCTTCCCATATGTTTACTGTTTAATTTTTACATTTGATTTGATAAAAAGGGTATTTCTCTAAAGAAATCTAGAGAATCCCAGAAACATCTTGGAAGACTTCATTTATAGTCCCATCACAAACAAAGAGAATCATGAATAATAAGTGAAAAAACTCAGATAAAAAATGTAGACTAAAATAGATTTAACCGAAAAAAATTCACATCTAGATATAAAGAAACATCCATCCTAATAGAAACATCAAGTAAAAAATCCAAAAAAAACATGATAATATGTATGTGGTTAAATCAGCACATAAAAATAAGAAAAATTATCATTTAGATACCAATAAAACTATCTTCAAATAGGTGAAAATGATGAAGAGTCATTTCCATGTAATTACCCTCTAATTAAAATCTAGATTTTTTTAAATTCTTCCTATATATTAAAAAACATTTGTTTTCATATGTGAAGTTAATTATATTCTGTAATTCCACCATACATATATTTATAAAATCTAATTGTGTCTTGATCATCCATCTAAGAGTATTGATCCAATGATAAAAACCAATTTCTTCTCAGTTTGATATGCATCCCTCAGAGTCGGATCATCATCATTTTCATAATTTTTATCCTTCAGATCATCTTCACCAGTAGATGTAGTCAAATGTTCTGCAACCAAATGCTATGGGAGAATATCCATATTATATTTTCATGAGGCCTCTAGGGACCTAGTAGGAATTTTTCTATCCATGATAGTGTAATATCTACATTTTCTATTCTTCATGGAATTTAGAGTGATATAGAAATCCAAATCACCAATTTGTGTTTAACCTTTTCAAGCATTCGATTTCAAGTAATCATACTCAATATGACATGATTTCTCCTAATCATCATGTAAGGATTCACTAAGATAATAGTGGATACTCATTACCTACTATTGAAAGGGTTGAATAGAATTTATTAGAAAAAAATAAATGGCTCAGGATTTTTGAAATTATCTTTATCCTCGTTATTAGAATGAGTATTATGCACAATATCCATGAAACCCAAGAAATCTAAAAAATAGTGATGATTGTTAGAAGGATTTGGGATATTATGATTAACATCCTTAATAAAAGGATCCCCATGATGACTAAATAATGCAACATTAACCCCCTTTTCTCTTTTTTTCAACACAAATTGAAATAAAATGTGCAAGTGTGTGTATAGAATAAGGCATGATTTCACATTTATTTATGAGATGTCCAATTATTAAATATTTATGGCAATAATCTGAAATATTTTTAGAGGAAAAATCCCATAAAAAACATGTTCACCATTATGAATACAAATACAAGGAGGAAGATGTTGTGATATATCAACTTCTGTATGGATTTTGGCAAAAAAAAAGTAAAGAAAGATTCTTAGTAGCAAAATACAATTTAACAGGGGTCCCAATTAAACTAGTAATTGAAAAAAGGGAATCTTATTCCAATAAATGAAATGAAAGACCAGGGAACCAAATCCAAATAGGTACAAATCAGGTCTCAGAATCAATGAAGAAATCCATTGAGTATTTTCATACCTTCATAAAATAGCCACTAGAGGGCCATAATCCTCTTGACTAATGTTAATAGTAATCTTTTTCAGATGAAATTCTAAAAATCACAAGTGAAGATTCTAGAAAACTAAAAAAATCGATAGAACTCTAAAACTCCTAAAAATGATTAAAAATACTAAAAAAATCAATATCCCTAAAAAATAAAACACCCCCAAAAAGACCCTAAAAACCCAAAACCCCCTAAAAACATTAATAATCCCATGAAATCTTAAAAAATTAATAATGTTAAAAAAAATAAAAATCCCAGAAAATGTAAAAAACCTAAAAACCATGATAAAACCCATAACAACCATAAAAAACCTAAAACCCATAAAAACTCTGAAAACAAAGAAAACCCGAGAAAACCATTGAAACTCTAAAACCCCCCAAAAAGGTAAAAAATCTAAAATCATTTTAGACCATAAAAAATAAAAAAACTAAAATAAAAAAAGAACTTAGAAACCATGAAACCCCCAAAAAACCTCCAAATCCCTAAAAATCCTAAAAACCATAAAAATCTGAAAAAATATCTAAAAATACCAGAAAACATAAAAATCACAATGAACCCTTAAACCACCTTGAAAATCATTAAACCCATAAAAATATAAACACCCCTAAAAACCTATAAAACACTAAATGGACACTAAAAACTCTATAAACACTTAAAACCCATAAAACATTAAAACTCTAAAAAAACAAAAAACCTAAAAACTCAAAAAATCCCTAAAACCCAAAAAGACCCTAAAACCCCTAAATAACACTAAAAACATAGAAAACTCTAAAAACTCTTAAAAACCCTAAAAACCATTAAAATAACATAAAAACTTGAAAAACCCTAAAAACCCTAAACCCCTAAAAACCTTTGAACCCTAAAAAATCATAAAAACCCTAAACCACTAAAAACTCAAAAATCCCTTTAAACTCCTAAAAAAGAAAATAAAATTAAAAAATCTATAAAACCCCAAAAATCCTAAAAATCCCTAAAAACCCAAAAGACCTTAAATTTTTTAAAAGGCACCAAAATCCCTAAAACCCCTTAAAACCCGTAAAATCCCCAAAATCACTAAAACCCCTAAAAACCCTAATATCATAAAAGTCCTAAAAAATACAATAAAATCCTTAAAAACCTACGAACCCCAAAAAAGCTAAAAACCATCAGAAACCATAAAACCATTAAATTCATCGAACCCCATAAAAACCCAAAAAATATACTAAAAACTATAAACCTCTTAAAACGCCTAAAAATTTAAAAGACAATAAATAATGTTTAAAACTGTAAAAAATCAAAAAACTAAAAAAGACCCCAATCCCCTAAAAGACTCTAAAACCCTTAAAACCCCCTGAAAACCACCAAAAACATCAAAATCCCAAAAAAAAAAAAAACCAAAAAACCCCCATGAGAACCTTAAACCCATACATAACACTAATATTCCATAGAACCATAAAGCCACCAAAAATTCTAAAAACCCTTCAAAACCCGAAAACCATTAAAAAACTCTAAAAAAATTAAAAACCCTAAAAAATAAAATAGAAACCCAAAAATCATAAAAAACCGTAAAAACAAATAAAAACCGTAAAAAATATAAAAATATTTTAAAACCCCAAAAATCCCAAATCTATAAAATCCAATAAATTGAAAAAACCTAAAAACCTAGAGAAAACCAGAAAACCAGAAAACCCAAAAAAACCCCTAAAAACCCTTAATCCCCCTAAAATCAGTAGAAACTGCAAAATAACTTTGAAACCCAAAAACCTAGAAAAATTCTAAAAAGCCTTAAAACCCTAAAAAATCAAATAAAGGACTAAAAATAAAAATAGAAAATCCTAAAAAATCATAAATACCCTAAAAAACCCTAAAAATCCAAAAAAACATCCAAATGCCTAAAAATAATAAAAAACACTAAAATCGTTAAAACCCCTATAAAATCCATAAAAATCCATGAAAACATAAAAACCCCTAAAAACATTTGAAAACCATAAAACCATAAATAACATTAAAACCCCTTAAAAACAAATAAAACACCAAAACCACTTAAAAATATAAAAACTTTTAAAACCCCTAAAAAAATTTGAAACACCAAAATTGTTTAAACCCATAAAACTCAAAAAAAGACCCAAAACCAAAAAGTACATAAAACCCTAAAACCCCTAAAAATCTTTAAACCCTTATAAAACTCCATATTCCCTAAAATCCCTAAAACACCTCAAAACACTAAAAACCATAAATATCATAAAATGACCTAGAAATACCTGAAAACATAAACAAACCCTGAAAACCATAAAACCTCTAAAACCCCTAAAAACCATTTAAACCCCTAAAACACCATAAAATTATAAAAAATAAGAAAAACTCCAAAACCCCTTTATAACACTAAAAATATTAAAAACTCTAAAGAACCATTAAAACCATATGAAACATAGAAAAAACATAAAACCTAAAAGATACAATAAAATGGAAAAAAATTCAAAAAAATCGAAAAAACCATGAAAAATCCAAAACACAACAAAATCCGTGAAAACCATAAAAATCCACAAACACTGTAAAATTCATAAAAATAGATTAAAAATACATGAAGAAGTAAAAAAACAAGAAATAATTGAAATCCCCTTAAAAAACTTTAAAATATCCTAAAAACCCTAAAACACAATAAAAACTCTAAAACCCATTAAACCTACATGAAATTTATTAATGTATAAAAAACCATAAAACCCCAGAAAACAAAAAAAAAACTCTAACAACCCAAAAAATTATAAAATCCATGAAAAACCCTCAGAACACTAAATATCTCAAAATCCCTAAAACCCTAAAAATAATAAAATGCCTAAAAATATCTAAAAATCTACAAAGACTAAAAAAACCCTGAAAACCCTAAAACCACTAAAAATGTTTAAAACCCCATAAAACACAAAAAAACACTAAGAACTATTAAAACCCTTAAAATCCCTTAAAATGTTTAAAAAACAATTAAAAACATAAAATTTTAAAAAACTAAAAAACCCTAAAAGTAAAAAGTCCCTAAAACATTGAATACCCATAAAAACCCTACAAGACTCAAAAAACTCCAAGAACCCTCAAAATCCCTAGAAACCTTTAACAAATAGAAAAATCCTAAAGGTCCCATGATATCCTTGAAAAATTAAAAACCCTAAAAACCCTGGAAAACCTTAAAATCAATAAAAGCCATAAAATTCTTAAAACACCAAAGAAACAATAAAATCAACTAAACACTATTAAAACATATAAAAAAATTAAAACATTAAAAAACATAAAAACCCAAAAAAACTCACAACTCCCCCCCAAAGCCAATAAAATTCCCTAAAACTCTTTAAAACCCCTAAAACACTAAAAAACATGAAAGGCCCTTAAAATCCTCAAAATTCCTAAAATCACTTAAAAACCAAAATATCATAAAAAACATAAAAACCACTAAAAATTGTTGAAAACATAAAAAACAATAAAAACCGTGAAAACCCACTGAAAACCATAAACACTATTAGATATTTTAAAAATCTTAATATCCCATTTAAACCCTCAAACCCATCAATTACTCTGAAAACCCTTTAAAACCCTAAAAATTTATAAAACACTAAAAAGCATTAAAAATCCAAAGAAAACACATAAAACCCTAAAAACCCCTATAAACACAAAAATCCATAAAAACCATAAAACCCATAAAAAATTAAAAATTCTATGATTCTTAAAAATCCCTTAAAAAATAAAATACCCTAACAACCTTGAATAACCCCTTAAAATCATAAAAACTATAAAGACATTAAAAACCCTAAAACCCCTAAAAATGTTAAAAACCCTAATAAACCCAAAACCATAAAAACCCTCAAAAACACCAAAAGTCCCTCAAAAACCTAGAAAACCCAAAAAAACCTAAAAATTCATAAAACCCCTTAAATTCCCCAAAAACCCAATAAAAACATAAAACTCCTAAAAATTTGTGAAAAATAATTGAATGTGTAAAAAACTATAAAAACACTGAAAACCTCAAGAAACCAGAAGAAAATCTAAAACTTCTAAAAACCTAAATAATCCTTAAAAACCACTGGAACATTAAAAAAACTTAAAATATTTAAAATCATTAAAACTATAAAAACCATTAGGAACACTTAAAATCTAAAAAACCCCTAAAACCAAAAAAACCAAAAAAACCCCTAAAACCTTGAAAATTCCTAATCCCCCTAAAACCCCCAATAAACAAAAAATAACTAAAACCCTTAAAAATCTTTAAAAATCCATAAAAATACCTAAAACCATAAAAACACTGAAAAAAAACCTAAAAACCAAAAAAATCAATAAATACCTTATAAACCCTCAATCCCATAAAGACCATAACAAAAAAAAAAAATCAAAAAACCCTTAAAACAAATTAAACGTTAAAAACTCTAAAAACTCCTAATACATATAAAACACAAAAAATAGTGAAAATCTAAAAAATCCATAAAAACACTAAAATCCCTAAAACCCCTGGAAATTTATAAAAATCCTAAAAATCCTAAAACCATAAAATATAAAGAAATCCAATAAAATTCCTAAACATCCTTGAAAATGTGAAAAACCCTAAAGAACATAAAAGCATAAACCACCTAAAAACAATACAAACCATAACCCCCCTCCCCAATCTAAAAACTATCTAAAAGCTATCAAAACTCATAAAACCACAAAAAATGATAAAAATATCTAAAACCCCTAGAAATTCAAAAACCCCTAAAAACAAAAAAGGCACTAAAAACCCTAGACATCCCTAAAACCCAAAAAACCTAAAAACTCTTAAAAACCCTCAAAATACCTAAAACCCCAAAAAAACTCTAAAAAATAAAAAAACCTAAAAACATCTATAAATACCCAAAACAAAAAAAACCATAAAACCCTAAAAACCTTAAAACCTCCAGAAACCATAAAAAAATAGAATCCCTAAAAAAATATAAAACCCTAAAAACAGTAAAAAATTTATATCCTTAAAATACCTAAAAACATTCTAAACTCTATAAACCATAAAACCCTAAAAATTAAAAAAAACTTTAACCCCCCCCCCTCGCCACCCCAAAATAATAAAAATACTAAAACCACAAAACCATAAAAACATAGAAAGACCACAAAAAACATAAAAACCTGGAAAAAAACCCCATAAAACCCACTCAAAGCTATAGAAACACATTAAGCCCTTAAAAATGTGTAAAAACTCTAAAAACATGAAAACCCCTAAAAAACTAAAAAACACTAAAACCCCAAAAAAACAAAAAAAACCACAAAATCATTGATATCCATAAAAAACATGAAAACCCTAAAACCCCCCCAAAATCCTTAAAAACCCTAAAACATAAAAAAACAAAAAAATTCATAAAAATCAATAAAAATATCTGAAAACTTATGAACCCCTAAAAACCATAAAAACTCCATGAAAACCATAAAACCCCTAAATACCAAAAAAGATTTAAAACCAATAAAACCCTAAACACCACTAAAAACACTGAAACCCATTAAACACCCTAATACGTCAAAAACACTAAAAACGTTACAAAACCTAAAAAACTAAAATTAAACGTAAAAACCCAAAAGGCCCTAAATACACTGAAAACCCTAAAAAACATAAAAACCCCTTAAACCCCATAAAACTCTAAAAATCATTAAAACCCCATTGATACCCTAA
The DNA here is from genome assembly GCA_963277665.1 of Viscum album. Lineage (NCBI taxonomy): Eukaryota > Viridiplantae > Streptophyta > Magnoliopsida > Santalales > Viscaceae > Viscum > Viscum album. The sequence goes on from OY728157.1 coordinate 1,321,766,838, forward strand.
TAACATAAAATCATAAAAATCCATAAAAAAGTAAAAAACCCTAACAACTTTGAAAAATGCCTAAAATCCATAAACATATAAAAATCCCCTAAAAACCCATAAAACCCCAAAAACCACTAGAAAATTTTAAACCCCTTAAATATCGTTTAAAATGATAAAAAACTATAAAAATATTAAAAAACATAAAAACTTCAAAAACAACCTAGAACCCCAAAAAACCATAAAACCCTAGAAATCCATAAAACCCCTAAAAACCTATAAAAACAACAAACCGACAAAATAAAACCCCCTACAAAACTTAAACACCAAAAAAATCCTTAAAACTCTAAAATCCCTAAAATGTTAAAAATCGTAAAACCTTGAAAACCCAATGAAAACCATTAAACCCAAAAAACCTTTTAAAACCATAAATCCGATAAAAACCCTAAAAACCAAAAAAAAGTCAAAAAACCCCTTACAACCACTAAAAAATTAAAAAACTCTAACAAACCAGAAAACCCATAAAAATTCAATAATACCCTAGAAACCCTAAAAACCCTTAAAGTCCCTCAAACTCTTGAAAATCCTTAAAAATCCTTAAAACCCCTAAAAACCCCAAAGCCTATATAAATCCTAAAAAATCCTTAAAAATCAATGAAAATATATAAACCCCTAAAAACCATGAAAATTCCCTAAAAATCACAAAACCCCTAAAAACACTAAAACCCCTAAAAATCACTAACAACACTAAAACCCATTAAAATTTTAAAAAACTCTAATAAACCAGAAAACCCCTAAAAAACTAAAAAAACCAGAAAAATAGAAAAGACCCTAAAAACCCTGAAAACCACTAAAAACTATTAAAACCCGTGAAAAAAACTAAATCCCTCCAAATCCCTAAAACTTTAAAAACCCTAATCCCTGAAAAAGAAATCATTAAAATCCCTCAAAATTCATAGAAATTTAAAAAACCCTATAGCCCCTAAAAACCCCTGAAAACATTAGAAATCTTAAAACCACTAAAATTGTGAAAACCCAAAAACCACAACAAAATTTCTAAAAACCCTTAAATTCCCTAAAATCATTAAAAACTCTAAAAAACCAAAAAAAACATAAAAACACAAAAAACCCAAAAACCAATGAAAACTAAAAAAACCATAAAACCCCTAAAAACCCTAAACAACCCTAAAAACCATCAAAATACAAAAAAAACTATAAAAACCATAAAAATCATAAAAATCATAAAAATAGCTAAAAATCCCTAAAAATTACTAAAACCATAAAATACCCTAAAAACACTACAAACCCCCTTAAAACCATAGAAACCATAAAAAACATAAAATCCCTGAAAATGCACTAAAAATACTAAAAACACATCAACCCCATAAAATGTTAAAAAATCTAAAAAAACCATAAAAATCCTAGGAAAATCCGAAAAATTTTTAAACCCCAAAAGACTATAAAAATTCTGAGAAAAACTATGATCCATGAAAAACAAAAAAACCACTCAAAATCCCTAAAATCCCAAAAAACCTAAAAAAATTTAAATCCTAACAAACATAAAAAATCCCTAAAATTTTAAATAAACATAAAAACCATGAAATATCCTAGAAAACCATAAAACCTCTATAACCCATGAAAAATATTCAAAATCCATAAAAACCCTAAAAAACATGAAAACCCCAAAAATGGTTAAAAAACTAAAACAATTTAACATCCCTTAACCCCAAAAGACCTTAAAATCCTAAAAACACTAAAACCCATAAAAACCCTAACAACCCCTAAAACCCCTTAAAATTCCTAGAAACCCTAACAACCATAAAAACCATAAAATTCCAAAAGAACACTAAAATTTCAGAAAAACATAAAAATCCCTAAAAATCATAAAAACCTCTGAAATCTATAAAAACCCTAAATACTCTAAAAACACTTTAAACTGTTAAAAATGTTAAAAACTTCTTAAAAAATTAAAACCCTAATTTTTTTAAAAAAAACTAAAAACCTAAAAACACCCAAAACCCCTAAAACCTAAAATCCCTGAGAACGCCTAAATTCTCTCAAAATCCCGAATAAAACCTAAAAACTCTAAAAAACCATAAAAATACTTTAAAATCCATATAAATCCCAAAAAAAGTAAAAACCATAACACCCATAAAAATCAATGAAAACCCTAAAATCATAGAGACCATAAGAATCCATAACACCCTAAAATCCCAATAAAAACTCTAGAAATCCTTAAAACAACATATAAAGATGAAAAACTCTAAAAACCCTAAAAACCCTAAAAACTCAAAAAACCCTAAAAACCTCAAAAAACCATAAAACCCTTTAAAACCCTAAAAACCTTGAAGACCCCTTGAAACACTCAAAATCCCAAAATACAAGAAAAAAACCTAAAAACCATAAAATCCTAAAAAATCCATAGAAATACATGAAAACATTAAAAACCCTAAAAACATTAAAAACCCCCTAAAAACCATAAAAACCTCTAAAAACCAAAATACACTAAAACCCTAAAAACACTTTAACACTAAAAACCCTTATAAAACCTATAACTATTAACAAGACTATAAATACCCTTAAATTCTTGGAATACTAAAAAATACTACAAAAATCCCTAAAAGATCCTAAAAACCCTATAAAAACCTAAAAACTCTAAAAATCCTAAAAAACCGACAAAACTCTAAAAATAAATAAAACCCATAAAAATACCTAAAAACAATAAAAATCCTGTAAAATTTTTAAAAATCATTCAAAATGTAAAAAATAATAAAACACTTTAAACTGCTAGAAAACCATAAAAACCATTAATAACCTTAAAAATCCCCCAAACCCTTAAAAACCAAAAAACCACTAAATACACTAAAAATCGTTACAACCCCTATAACGTTAAAAAATTAAAAAAACCTAAACAATCTTTAAAAACAAAAACAACCCAAAAACCTAAAAGGCCCTAAAATCCCCGATAATACTTAAACACCCTAGAAACCCATAAAAACGCTCATAATTCCTAAAATCTATAAAAAACGAAAATCCTAAATAATCAATTAAAATGCCTTAAATGTAAAATAACCCTAAAAACCCTAAAATCCCATTGAAAATAATAAAAACACATATGAACCTTGAAAACCCCTAGAAACCAATAAGCTCTAAAAAAATTTAAAAAAAATCTAAATTCCCTTAAGACCCCTAGTTTTTTTAAAAAACTATAAAACCCATAAAATAACATAAAGATCTAGAAAACCCTAAAACTGAAAAAAAAATAAGATAAAAACCTTGAAAACACCTAAAAACCCTAAAAATCTATAAAAACACTAAAAAATCATAAAATACATAATAATCCTAAAAAAATCCAAAAAATTCTGGAAAACATATAAAACCCAGAAAAATCTCCCAAAACAATAAAACCCACTTAAAACAAAAAAAAACCTAAAACACAAAACATCCTACAAAATAAAAAAAACTAAACACCCTAACAACCCATAAAAATAATTAAAAAATCAAAAAAAAACCAAAGAACACTAAATAATTCTCAAAACCCGGAAAATCCTAAATACCAGAAATAAACCTTGAAGCCCCTAAAAACACCTGAACCTCACAAAAAAACTAAAAACCCTTTAAAACATATAAAAAAACAAAAAAACATTGAATTACCTTAAAACCCCATAAAACCCTATAACAACTAAAAACCCTAGACACCCTAAAACTCCTAAAAACATAAAAAACTATAAAAAACCTTAAAACAAAAAAAAATCAAAAAGTTTAGAAAAAACCAAAAAGGACCCTAAACCCATGAAAACCCCTAAAACACTATAAATATTTGAATACCTATAAACCCTCCAAATCCCTAAAAAACATAAAAACCCTAAAACCATACAGATCCTTAAGAATCCCTAAAATCCCAAAAAAATGTAAAAAAACCCTAAAATCCTAGAAAACCCACTGAAAAAACTATAAAACCCCTAAAAACCCTAGAATCCATAAATCCCTTAAAACCCATAATAACTATAAATACCCATAATAACTATAAAAACCCATAAAAATATAAAACCTTTAAAACAAAAAATTTAAAATTCTCTAAAAACCTTAAAAACCCTAAAAACAAAAAAAAGCCCGAAAAACCCTAAATCCCAAAAAGTTCTCTAAAAACCCTAGAAATCATAAAAATACCAAAAAAAAGCATGAAAATAAAAAAACATAAAAATATATAAAACCCCTAAAATCTAAAAAACACCTAAAACAATAAAAAAACTCTATGAACCCATTAAAACCTTAAAACCCACCAAAAACATTAAGCCCTTAAAACCCATAAAAATATAAAAAACTATAAAAATATTAAAACCTTTAAAAACTCAAAAAACCCAAAACACTAATATAACTTAAGTAACCTAAAAACCCTAAAACCCATAAAAAATTTAAATCCCAAAAAAACACAAGAATCCTTAAAAACCATAAAACAATAATAACTATAAAAATCCTACAAAATCCTAAAAAAACCTCTAAACCACCCTGAAAACAAAGAAAACATGAAAATCCCATGAAAACCATAAAAACACATAAATACTTAAAAACCCATAAAAACACATAATAACCCTAAAAATCTACCAAAAACTCTAAAATCACTTAAAAGCCTAATAAACCTTAAATACTCTAAAAAGACTTAAAAATTATATAAAACTCCAAAAAATACAAAAACAACCCAAACCAGAAAACTCTTAATAAACCCTATAAATCCCTTTAAACCCCTAAACACCCTTAAAATTCCAAAAAACCCTTGAAACCAAAATTCCCTAAAAATCCAAAAAATCACAGAAAATCCTTAAAAAATAAAAAACCCTAATTTTTTTGAAATGTTTTAGAAAAAATATCCCCCCTCCCGAAAACAACTAATATCCCTCTAAAACACCATAAAACCATAAATTAAATTAAAAATAATAAAACCATTAAAACATTAAAAAACATAAAAAAACCTTAAAACTCAAAAAAAATCCTAAAAGGCCAAAAAGATCCTAAAAACTATGAAAACCCCTAAAACCCTAAAAATAACTAAAAAACAGTAAAACCCCTTAAAATCCCTAAAAACCATAAACATCACTAAACAAATAAAAATCCTAAAAATTTTTCAAAAAATCCTTGAATATGTAACAACTTTGAGAATCCACCGAATACCATAAAACCATTTAAAACCTTAAAAATGATAAAACCCATAAAAACCCTAACAACCAATAAAAACACTAAATTCCCTTAAACACCATAAAAATGTAAAAAAAATCTAAAAACACTTAATACCCTTAAAAACTAAAAAATTCCAAAAACACTAAAAGAACCTACGACCGCTAAAACTCCCTGAAAACCTTGAAACACCCTAAAAACCCTCAAAATCCCAAAAATCCCTAAAACCTTAAAACCCAAAAAATTATTAACAAATCCAAAAAATACCTGAAAAAAATCCCTAAGAAAACCTGATAAGGATAGGATGGCGGCTCTGGAGACTCTGGTGATTCTGGAGATATGGATCCCTCACAATGGCAGCTTCCTCCCAAGTCGAAGAAGATGGAAAATGAAGCACCTCCCCCCTTCTCTATGGGGGAGGATCCTCTCTCGGAGGACATATCGTTGCTCTACTCTACTGACATGTTACCCTATTTCCCGAGAATGGTGCTCTTCCTGAAGGGTCCAGAGTTTTTCAAAGGTTGTCCATAGCTTCCCCTCTCGATTTGAGAGTTCACTGAAGCTTTAGTCCTGCACTGCATGAATCTAGTTTCAAGATTCCTGATGCGGCGACCCCCGGTTGTCACTTTCGACAGGTTTGTTTCGGCTTTCTGGAACCTTAGGGATCGAGCGAATGTGGGCCTAATTGATAGATCCCACTTCATGATTTGCTTTTCCACGGAAGAAGACCTGGTCCTTGCCTGGTCAGTGGCTCCTCAGTCATGCAATAGCGCTCACTTCTCCCTCTTTCAGTGGAGCTTTGATTTTCATCTGAAGTGGAGTTCCCCGATTGCTGCTACCTGGGTGAGATTTCCTGAGCATCCCCTTCCCTTTCAAAATATCTCTATTATTTTGATGCTTGGAAATTTGGTGGGGAGGTTCCATTGTGTGGATAGTAGGACTAGGGAACTTTGTCATATGGTTGCACCAAGGGCTTTTGTTGAAATCGATGCTTCGAAGTCTCCTTTGGATGCTATCTGGATTGTAGTGGGGGAAGAACTCAGGTGGAGATAGCTTGTCATCTTTGAGCAATGCTCAGTTTTCTGCTCTTCTTGTTGGAGTTTTGGGCACACCGATCACTCTTAAGGCTGCTCTGACACTGTCAGGGGTGGTGATTCTATGGCTCGCATGTCCTCTGGTGAGATTATACTCCCTATGGTGGAGGTGAAGGAGACAACGGGGGTGGATTCCTCCCAACCATTGAATGTTGATGTCCCTTGCTTGTCTGCTTTGCTGGCTGGAAGTGACTTAGAGGTGGCCCCGATGGATTCGGGTGGTTTCATTGTGAGTCTGGCTGGAGTTGCTGGTGTTTCGGGAAATGATGATGAGGAGGAAGAGCTGCTGGCTGAGAGGGATAATCGGGTTTCTGCTGAAGGTGTTAACGGGTGTGGTGACTCCCCTAGGAGGTAGACAGATTTAGGAAAGGTTGTTGTGATGGGCGTCTGGAAAGAAAATGTGGAGGATCCATGTGCTATGGATCTGGAGCGAGATGATATAGCTGGCTTGAAGGCTAATGAGATCACTGATGGATCCTTTCCAGTAATTGAGGGTGCTATAATTGCTCCAAACAACATACAGGTTTCAGCCTCGGCTGAGCCTGCCATGGTGGATGTGCTGGTAGTAGATTTTGTGAAAGAGGCAGTGGTTGCTTAGGGCCCGAAGACTGGGGATGAGTGGAGCTTGCCTTCAGATGAGGAAAGGTCTATAACGGATGAAGAGACCTGGATCCCCAGGGTGCCTTACATGAACTGGCATGGTGCCCCTCTGGTTCTGTCTGGGGGTCCAGGCGTGGGGGGACCTGACATGAGGCCTGGGTCACCTCATTCCTCTGACATCACAAGTGGTGCTGAGGAACCTCCCAGTGGCCAGTTCTTGAGCCCTCTGCCAGAAAATGATGGCGATGCTGGTGGTCCGTCCATGGATCTTCAGAAGGATATGGTCCTTCATAGTGTCCCCTCTGCTGAATATTTCTATGTGTACTTGCATGAGATGGTGTGGGTTGAACGGGAAAGGTTCCCAGTTGAGAATGAAGTTGAGAGGCTTGGGGAGAGGTTTGCTGAGGCTGATCGTTGGATAAACGCTGTTATGGCCAGGTCAAAGGAGAAAAGAACCAGAGGAGGTGCCAAAACTCTTGGGTCAGAATGTAAAAATGGGAAGGCACCATCGGCTGTCTGTGATGGGGTCACTTGCACGAAGGCGGGTGTTGTAGCTGGATCCACTTCCGCCCCTCCGAGATGAAGACGAAGGAGTGATTACTCTGCCCTCCCATGTCCCATGGCAACTAGGGCCTCTTCACGAGCTGTCAGACTTAATCTAAAGGAGAATAAGCGAGAGAAGCTTTCAATTTCCGCAGAGCAAGAGAAGGCTAGGATGAAGCTTCTTTCTAGGCTTGGCATGCAAGAGGATTTTGAGTCTGGATGGGACTCAATAGACATGGGTGCATAGTCAGATTTCAGTTTTTCTGATGTGGCCCACGACTTTGGGGTGGGCATGGGGTTTTGAGGTGCAGAGCTGGAAGGTTTTGGTGGTGATGTTGACTGATCCTCCCCTTGTGTGCTTTCCCTTTTGGACCTTTTCACTTGTTTGTTTTTTCTTTTTGATCTTCTTCCTTTTTTCTGTGGCATTCGGGCTGAGGTCGTAAGGGGTTTTGGGTGTGGATCAGTGGATCCCTCCCCTCCCTTGTCTGTAGTGTCTGTGTCTTTTCTTTTAATAAATTTTGGGGGGTGCCAGGAATAGCCTGGACCCGAGCCTTCCTTGCCCAAAAAATACCTGAAAATGTAAAACCCATTAAAACCCATGAAAAAAAATTTAAACCCAAAAAAACTACTAAAAACCTTATAAAACTCAAAAAAACACTAAAATTCAAAAAAACCATAAAAATCCTAAAACCCTAAAAAACGTGAAAATCCCAAAAAAACCCAAGATAACATTAAATTCCTAAAAACCCTAAATACCACAGAAAATGTAAAAATCCTAAAACCCTTGAAACATAAAAAACCTTAAAACCCTAAAAATCCTCAGAATCCCTCAAAATCCTAAAAACCATTAAAATAATAAAAAACATTAAAAATCATAGATTACATAAAATAACCTAAAAACCTAAAGAACCCCCTAAAATCATAAAAACCATAAAACCCCTAAAAACTCATTAAAACCATAAAACCCACTAAAAACTTTAGAACCCCTTAAAACCACTAAAAAAAGTTAATAACTCTAAATACCCATAAAACCCCTAAAAACTCAAAAAATCCTTAAAACCCAAATCAACAAGAAAGCCTTAAAACCCTAGAAACCACAAAAACCCTTGAAAAACAATAAAACTCCACAAAATCCATAAATATCTTCAAAACACTAAAAATCATAAAAATCCATTAACTCCCTGAAAACGTAAAAAGAAAGAAAACCTCCTAAAAACCATAAAACCCATAATAAACCTAAAACCCCACTAAAAACTCTAAAAACATATAAAACACCTAAAAAGGTAAGAAACTCTAAAAACACTAAAAATTAAAAAAAAACTAAGAACCAAAAAATAATCTAAAAACCTGAAAAAACTAAAGCCCCTAAAACCCTAAAAACCCTCAGAATTCCTAAAAAATTTAAACCTCCCTTAAGATTATACAAACCCCAAAAAACCATTAAAACCATGAAAACTCATAAAATCCATAAAACTCACAAAAAAATCTACAAACCATTTAAACCCATAAAACATTGAAAAAGATCTAAAACATCTAAAAACCACCAAAAAACCCTATAACCCATGATGACTATAAAAACAATAAAATCATAAAAATTATAAAGAACCCTAACCTTTAAAAAAATAAAAAACCTAAAACCATAAAAATCGTAAAAAATCTCTAAAACCCTGAGCAGGTAAAAAAACCCTCAAAACACCTAGAAAACCCTCAAAACACATAAAAACCATAAATACTAATACAAACTCTAAAAAATCATAAAACCATTAAAATGTTAAAATACACTAAAAACTGTAAAACCCATACAACTCAAACAAAACCAACAAACCTAAAAGAGCCAAAAAACACTGAAAGAGCCTAAAAACTCTGAAAACCCCTAAAAACCATAAAAAAATCAAAATCCCTAAAAAACATGAAAACCATAAAAACCATAAAAAGTATAAAAACTATAAAAACCATAAAAATCCGATGAAATCTCTAAAAACCCACAAATCCCATAAAAATGTTAGAATGTTTAAAAAACATTAAAACCCTAAAAACTCAAAAAAACCTAAAAACCCTCAAAATCCCATAATTTCTTAGAACACTAACAACACAAAAAATATTAAGAATCCCTAAAAATATTAAATATGTAAAAAACCATAAAAACCATACAAAACCCCTAAGAACTATAGAACCCCTAAAACACTTTAAAACCACTAAAACCCCATAAAAACCCAAGAAATCAAAAAAAAAATCTAAAAAAACCAAACACCACAAAAGTTGTTAAATATATATATATAATTATTGAAAGTAAATAACCTGAAAAACAAAAAAGACCCTAAAACCTTTAAAATTCCTAAAAACCCTAAAAACCCTGAAAACAACTAAATAAACCCAAAATCTAAAAAACTATAAAAATCATAAGAATCATAAATATCAAAAAATAATCCCCATAAATATATGAAAATATAATAACCCCTAATAACCTTGAAAACCCCCTGAAAATAATAAAACTCCTAAACACCTTTTAAAACCCTAAAAATCTATAAAAACCCTAAAAATCCACTAAAAACTTAAAAAACCCTTAAAATCCATAAAAATGTCGATAACCTATAAAAACCATTAAAAACCACAAAACTCAGAAAATCCATAAAAACCCAAATAGACACTAAATGCCATGAAACCCCATAAAAGCCTAAAACCCCTAAAAGCCCTAAAATCCCTAAAATCACTAAAAACACATAAAAACCAACAATATCCATAAAAACCCTGAAAAATTAAAAACCATAAAAATCATAAAAACCGAAAATCCCTAAAAATATAAGAACCTCTAAAATCTCTGAATATTCTTAAAACTGTAAAACCCCTAAAAACTCATAAAAACTTTTTAAATCAACTAATAACTCAAAAAATATTTAAACCCCTAATAAATTTAAAAAGTATAGAAAACCTTAAAAACATTAAAACCTAAAAATCCCTTAAATCATAAAAGACCCTAAAAACCCTGAAAACCTCTAAAAACTCTAAAAAATTATGAGAAATCCAAAAACCCCTCAAAATCCATAAAACCCCTAAAAACCCTAAAACCTATAAATAGCCTAAAAACCAAAATAATCCCAAAAAACATAAAAACCCATAAAAACCCTAATACCCCTAAAAACTATAAAAAATTTAAAACTCATAAAACCAATAACAACCAGAAAAATCTCTAAAACACTTAAAACCATAAAAATGTTAAGAAAATTAGAAAAACCTAAAACCCTAAAAACTAAATAAAACCTCAAAACCCAAAAACACCCTAATAACCTACATACCCCAAAACCCAATAAACCATGAAACACCCCCCCCCCCCAATCACAAAAAAAACTCAAAAAACCCCTAAAACCGTTAAAATCCTAAAAAATCCCTAAAAACACCAAAATAAAATTAAAACCTTGAAAAACCCTTGAAAACCATAAAAACCAAAAAAACCCATAAAAACCCTAAAACCCCTTAAAACACTAAAATATTTTAAAACCCCAAATTTTTTTAAAAAACTCTAAAAAAATTTAAAACCCCAAAAACTCCAAAAAAAACCCTATAACCCTAAAAATTATGAAAACCACTAAAAACCCGAAAATCCTAAAAACCTAAAAATCCCTAAAACATAAAAAATCATAAAAAAACAAAAAATCCCTAACAACCTTAGAAACCCATAAAAACCCTAAAACTACTACAATCTCTAAAAAACCTTAAACACCAATAAAATGTTAAAAAACAATAAAAATCCATAAACACCCTAAAAACTCAATAAAAATAATAAAATCCCAAAAGACTCTAAAAACCTAATATTCCTCAAAATCCATAGAAATAGTAAATAAAACTAAAAATAATAAAAATCCTTGAAAATAAATAAAAAGCAATGAAAATATAAAATACCCTAAAATCCTTATAACCCCTTAAAATTATAAAACTCCCTAAAACCCATAAAAACAATAAGATTACTGAAACCACTAAAACATCTATAAACCCTCCCCTAAAAATGTTAAAAATATATAAAAACCATAAAATCAATTAAAAACTCTCAAATTCCAATTAAAACCAAAAAGTCACTAAAAACCATGAAAACCATAAAACCCAATAAAACCCCCTCAAAATCCCTAAAAACAAAAAAAAATCCCTAAAAACTTGAAAATCCATGAAAATCCCAAAAAATACAAAAAAATGTAAAAACCAACTAAAAACTATAAAAACCCATAAAACTCCTAAAATGTTAAAAAAACTCTAAAAACCATAAAAACCAAAATAAATGAAAGAAACCTAAAACTAAAGAAATCCAAAAAAACTCCAAAACCCTAAAAGCATAAAAACAATGAAAAACCCTAAAACCCACAAGTCGCTAAAAACCCTAAAACACTAAAAATTAAAAAAAATCCTAAAAATAGCCCTATAAAACCTGAAATTTTAAAAATCACATTCATCTTGAAATCCCCATAAAAACGAAAAATAATCAAAAATATTAAAACCCCATAAAAACTCTAAATTTCCACTAAAAACTATAAAAACCCTTAAAACCCCTAAAAATGAAAACAAAACTATAAAAACCATTAAAACACAAAAACACTGAAAACACCCCTTGAATCACAAAAAAAACCTAAAACCATAAAATCAAAATAATCACTGAAAACCACTACAAAACCTCAAAATCCCTAAAAACACTAAAATAACTGAAAATCATAAAAATCATAAAAAATCCTAAAAATCCCTAAAAATGAAAAAACCATAAAAACCTAGAAAAACCCCTAAAATATATAAAACCCTAAAAACAATTAAATTCCAAAAAAAATCCTAAACTAACTAAAAACTATTGAACCCCATATTACCCATAAAATCGTTAAAAACTCTACAAACCCATAAAAACCTCTAAAAACCTAAAAACTGAAAATAAAACCCCGAAAACCCAAAACCCCATAAAAAAAAACAAAAACTAAAAAACATTGAAAACCCAAAAAACCATAAAAATCCCAAAAAATCTTAAGACAATAAAAAACTATAAAAATCCTAAGAATCCCTAAAAACCACGAAAATGTAAAAACCGTTAAAACTCCATGAAAACTATAAAAACCCCTAAAACCATAATAATCCCAAAACCCCACGAAAACACTAATAACCCATAAAACCCTCAAAAATGATAAAAACACTAAAAAACCTTTAAAACCCTAAAAAGTCTAAAAAACCTAAAACCCTAAAACCCTTGAAAAACTTAAAACCCCTAAAAACCCTAAAAACCCCCAAAAATCGACAAAATACCATATAACCCTAGAAACCATAATAATCCAAAAATAATTAAAAATAATAAAATATGTAAAAAATATAAGAACCCTTAAAAACCCATGAAAACCATAAAAACATCTAAAAACTGAAAAAAAAACTGAAAACCCAAAAAACCACTAAAAACTCTAGAATCCCAAAAACACCATAAAATTGTTAAATACTCTAATCCTTCAAAACCCTAGAAAAATAAAAAAATCCCTAAAAACTAAATAGTACATAAACCCTTGAAAATCCCTAAAAACCCAAAAAAGCAAAAAATATCATAAAAATTCCAAAATAATCCAAGAAAATGTAAAAAACCAAAAAAACATCAAAAAACCCATTAAAACCATATAATCTATAAAATATCGAAAAAATCATAAAAACACTTAAAACCACTATAAAATCTAAAAACCCTTAAAACCCCTAAAAACATTAAAAACTCTTAAAAACCATAATGATTTTAAAAACTCGAAAAAAACCCTAAAACCTAAAAAAATAAATCCCTAAAAACTCGAAAAACATGAAAACCCCTAAAAATCTATAAAAAACCTAAACACCCAAAAACCCATAAAAATCCTTAAAATAAATAAAATTCCCTAAAAACATAAAAATCCGTAAAACCATAAAAACCCACAGAAATCCATAAAACCCCATACAATCCATAGAAACCTTAAATCCCCATAAAAACCAAATAACTCTAAAAGTTTTAGAAATATTTTAAACCCCTAAAAACACTAAAAAACATTAAAAAACATAAAACCTCTAAAAACTCAAAAGAATCCCGAAAGCCACAAAAGACCTTAAAACCCCAAAGAAACCCAAAAACTCTAAAAATCCCAAAGTGCCTAAAAATCCCTCAAAATCCTTAAAAATTATAAAAACCCTAAAAGAGCCTTTCCAATTCCTAAAAACATAAAAAAAAACTATAAAAGCCCTCTAAACCCCTAAAAACCAAAAAATCCCCTAGATATTTTATAAACCTTAAAAACCCATAAAACCCTTAAAACCCGTAATGAACTATAAAAACTCTTAAAACAACAAAAAATGTAAAAAAAATCTAAAAAATATTAAAAAATATAAAAATACAAAAAAACTCCAAAAGATCCTATGAATCCATGAAAACAATTTGAACCCCAAAAAATAACTAAAAACCTAAATAAATCTAAAACCCATAAAAATAAATACAAAATCCCTAAAAATCCTTGAAAACATAAAATAAAATTAACACTAAAAACCAAAGGAGACCATTAACCCCTAAAACATAAAAACCCTAAAAACCCCTAAAACCCATAAAAGAATATAAAAAACTAAAACCCATTAGAACTACTAAAAATATTAAAAAACCAAATAAATCCTAAAAATTGTGAAAAAATAAAAAAAACCAAAATTCACAAAAAGACCCTAGAAACCCTAAATACCTTTAAACACCTAAAATCCCCCAAAATACCAAAAAAACCATGTCCCCTAAAAACCATAAGAATAATTAAAAACCCAAAAAAATCCTTGAAAAGGTAAAGACCCTCAAAACTCTACAAAAACCCTAAAACCAAAAAACTACTACAACTCTAAAAAATCCCTAAAAACCATAAAACCTCTAAAAACCTAAATCCCCAAAAAAAAATCAAAACCCCAAAACCCCTAAAAAGTATAAATACACTTCAAACCGCTAAAAATATTAGAAACTGTAAAACATTGAAACCCTAACACACTACAAAATCATAAACCCCCAAAAAGACCGCAAAAACCATAAAATAACCTAAAAACCCTAAAAACCCTGAAACCCCTAAAACCCCCGAAAATATCTACAAACTATAAAACCCATAAAAGTCCTAAAAACCTAAATATTTCTAAAAACGTAAAAAACACTAAAGGCCCTAAGAAGCCATTGAAAACCAATAAAATTCATAAAAACAATAAAATCCCTAAAAACTCATAAAACCCTTAAAACAATAAAAATGTTAAAAAGCCTTAAAACCCCTAAAAACTAAAAATACCATAAACCCCAAAAAACCATTAAAACATTGGAATCCTTTAAAACCCAAAAAACATTGAAATCCCCAAAAAAACATATAAACCCCAAAAAAATATAAAAAAACCTTCAACCAATAAAAATACTAAAAAATATCTCAAAATACATGAAAATGTAAAAAATCCTAAAAACCATGAACTACAGCTGAAAAATATAAAACCCCTAAAAACTTAAAAAACCCTAAAATCGTATAAAATTGGTAAAGTTCACTAAAATATCTAAAAACATTTTACCCCCTTGAAAAGTAAGAAACTCCAAAAAACCTTATAAATCCTAAAAACCCAAAAAACACTAGAACTCCAAAAGACCCTAGAAACTCTAAAAACAATAAAACCATAAAAACCACCAAAAACCAAAAAAACCAAAAAAACCAAAAAAACCATGGAAATATATAAAACTCTAAAAATAACAAGAATGCTAAAAAACACTAAAATTCCCAAAAAACATAAAATCCCATAAAAACCTTGAAACTCACTATAAACAATAAAAATACCTAAAAAAAATAAAAACACCCAAAACAAATAAAATAACTAAAATACTAAAAACTTTTAAAACCCTTAAAACCATAAAATGTAAAAAATTCATGAAAACGTAAACAACCCTAAAAATACGAAAAAAACACTAAAACCAATAAATAACTAAACACCATAAAAAATATAAATAATAATAAAAACTCTAAAACACTTTAAACACCTAAAAATAATTAAAAACTATAAAAACTGTAAAAACCCTAAAAAACTCAAATATACCCCTAAAACCCCAAAAAAAAGAACACGAAAACACCTAAAAACTCCTAAAATCCCAAAAAAAACATTAAAAATATTTAAAAGAATAAAAATCCTAAAAATCCCTAAAAAACCAAGAAACCATAAAATCCCCTAAAATCCTTAGAAACTATAGAGACCCACAAAACCCCTAAAAACATAAAAACCCCTAAAACCGTAAAAACCCAAAAAAAATCCATAAATACATTAAAACCACTTAAAACCCTCAAAATGATAAAAAAAACTCTGAACCCCATATAAACTCCAAAAAAATACATCCAACCCCCCGAAAACTTCAAAAGATGATAAAACCTCTAAAAACATGAAAGATCATAAAAACCCTTGAAAGTCCCTAAAAACCCTCAAAATCCGTAAATAATCTAAAAACCATAAAAATCCTAAAAAGTCCTAAGAATTTTTGAAAATGTAAAAAACCCTGACAACCTTGAGAAACCCTTAAAAACCATAACCCCTCCCCCAAAAAAACCATTAAAACACATGAAAACCCATAAAAACCATATGAACCACTAAATACACTAAAAACCATTAAAATTCCTAAAAATAATAATTACTCTAAAAAACCTTAAAACCAAAAAAAACTTACAACCCAAAAAATAATAAATACATAAAAATCCTAAAAACCCTAAAAACCCCTAAAACCATTAAAATACCTATAAAACATAAAACCATAAATACCATGAAAATACTTAAATACATAAAAACCCCAAAAAATAAAAATACCACTAAAAACTATAAAAATAATGAAATCCGAAAAACCACTAAAGATTCTAAAAAAACCCTTAAAACCTTAAAACCCAAAAAATATTTAAAATACTCTAAAAACCCATTATAAACATTAAAAAAAACACCACTAAAACACAAAAATGTCCCTAAAAACCCCAGAAATTATAAAAACCCAAAAGACCCAAAATTCCCATCATACCCATCAAAGTCCATAGAATCTCTAAAACCACAAAACACCTAATATCCTTCAAAACATATACAATTATTAAAAACTCTAAAAACATTAAAAATCCAAAAGAACTCATAAAACCCCTGAAAATTCTAAAGACCCTAAATATAATGAAAAATATGATATCCATGAAAACCCCTGAAACCCTCAAAATCTATAAAATCCATAAAATCCTAAAAATAGATTTAAATAATAAAAATTACATAAAATTACTAAATAAGTATAACCCCTAAAAACCATAGAAACCCATAAAACCCCAAAAACCTTAAAATCCCTAAAACCCACAAAAATAATAAAAACCACAAAAAGCTCAAAAAAGCACTTTAAACCCATAAAATTATTAAACACTCTAATAACTGTTTAAAACCCTAAAAAATTAAAATAAACCCAAAAAACTCTACAAAATATCTAAAAACACTAAAGACATAAAAACCAATAAAAATCATAAAACAACCTTAAAATCCCTAAAAATATAAAAAACCCTAAAATCCATGAAAACCCATGAAAACTATAAAAATTCAAAAAAACCTTAAAACCCGTAAAAACCCATAAAAACTAAAAACTCTAAAAACTCATAATTACCCTAAAAATTTTAGAAACTCTAAAAAATATTGAAATACATAAAAATTAAAAAATACTAAAGTAAAAAAACCCTACAACCCCTGAAAACTCTTGAAAACCAATAAAACCCATAGAAATTCTCAAAATCCCTAAAACCCCAAAAAACACATATAAAACAACAAAATTATAAAACACCTAAAACCCATGAAAACCCACCTGAAATCCATAAAAACCCCTAAAACCATTAACAACCCTAAAACTCATAAAACCTCAAAAAATTTAAAAAATATAAAAACCTATAAAACCACTAAAACATTTAAATACCCTAAAAACCATAAAACCCCTAAAAAGCTCAAAAATACTAGAACGCTTAAAATCCCCTAAAACCTAAAAAATATAAATTCCTAAAAACATTGACTAATTTTTAAAATCCTAAAAATCCCTAAAAACACTAAAAACACCTAAAAACCATAAAAATCATAGAAATCCCTAAAAATGGATGAAACATAAAAAACCATAGAATCCCTTAAATACCCCTATAAACCATCAAAACCCCTAAAAACTATAAAAAACTTAAAACCCCATAAATACCCTATAACCAAAAAAAATCTATAAAAAAACCATAAAACCACAAAAAAAAAGTGATCATCTCCAAAAACATTAAAACCCATAAAAAACTAAAAAAACAACTAAAAATCAAAAAGTCTCTAAAAACCCATGAAAACCGAACGGAAAACCATAAAACCACTAAAAAAAATTAACATCCCTGAAACACCATAAAATCCCAAAAACATTAAAAAAATATAAACACCCATAAAACGACTAAAACATTTAAATAATATAAAAAACAATAAAATCCCAAAAAATCTAAAAAACCCTAAAATCCCAAAAGACCATAAAACTAAAAAAAATGTAAAAACTTAATAACATATAATAATCCGTAAAAGCCGCAAAATCATTAAACCACTAAACCACTATAAAAACTATAAAAATCCAAAAAATATCAAAAATTCAATGAAAAATTAAAAACCATAGAAACTGTTAAATACCCCTGAAAACCAAGAAAACCCCTAAAAACCATAAAAACCTTAAAAACCTATAAAAACCCTAAAACCCACTATAAATTTTAAAAACACTTAAAATGGAAAAAAATTTAACATCTCTAAAATCATTAATAACCATACAAAACTAAAAAAAACTAGAGACCCAAAAGATCCTAAAATAGTAAAAACCCAAAAAAACTAAATAACCATAAAACCTTTCAAGATCCCTTAAATACCTAAAAACCCTAAAACATTAAAATTACTAAATATCCATAAAAATCCTAGAAAATGTAGAAAACATTGAATCCGAAATAACCCCTTGAAAACCATTAAAACCCTAAAAACATAGGAAACCATAAAAACTAATAAAAACCCAATAAAATAATAAAAAAACATTAAACCCTTAAACCCCCTAAAAATATAAAATCACCAGAAAACCATAAAAACCATAAAAACTAAGGAAACCCTAACAACCCCAAAGATCATAAATACTATGAAAATAATAAAACCCCCTAAAACCCCTAAAAACCCCTACTAAAATCCCTAAAAACTCTAAAAAACCATAAAAACTATAAAAATACTTCTAAAATATAAAACCCATACATACATTAAAAATTCTTAAAATTCCATAACACTCTAAAAACCACTAACTACTCTAAACCTGTAAAGTCCCTAAAAACATTAAAAACTATTAAAAAAATAAAATCTATAAAAAAATAAAATAAAACCCTACAAAACTCTACCCTAAACCATGAAAATTGATAAAAACCCAAAAAAATCATAAAACTATAAAAATCTTTATAAACCCTAAATACACAAATATCATTAAAAAAATTAATCAATTCATAAAATTCCTTGAAAATAAAAAAACACAAAATCCTTGAAAAAATCCTCAAATCCATAAACCCCTAAAAACATTTATAAAAATCTAACATCCCATAAAATCCTGAAAAATCACCAAAAATATAAAATCGTTAAAACCCCTAAAAATGTTAAGAAACTGTAAAAACATTAAATACAAATAGGACTCAAAAAACCTAAAAAACTAAAAATACCCTAAACCCCCTAAAATCCCCCAAAAAATTGAAAACCCTTAAATACCCTCAAAATCCTTAAAGACCCCAAAAACCTTAAAAACAATAAAAATACTAAAAATCGATAAAAACCTAAATTCATAAAAATATCCTAAATCAATGAAAACCCCCTTAAAACGAAAAACATTAAATACCATAAAAAACCTAAAAACCCCTAAAAACCATAAAAATACATTAAGAACTATAAAAACTCTTAAATACTTAAAAAAACCCAAAAAATCCTTGAATTTCTAAAATGATCAAAAAACCAAAAAGAAAAAAAAGACCATTAAAATGCTAGAAACACTAAATATTATTAATACCCCATAAAAATATTAAAACCCCTAAAAACCGTAAAAACATTAAAAAAACTAAAAATAATAAGAATCCTTCTATATGTTAAAAACCTTAAAACCCTAAAAACCCACTGAAACCCATAAACACCCATTAATACATAAAAAACCATGAAAACCCATAAAACCCTAATAATCCACTAAAAACTCTTAAACCCCTTAAACACCTATAAACGTTTTGAAAACTCAAAAAGAATATAATCAGTAGAAACTCAAAATATAATAAATCTCTAAAATACATAAAATCCCAAAAAGACCCTAAAAACATTAAAAATACCTAAAAACACTAAAAACAATCAAAATCCCTAAAATCCATACAAACACTAAAAACCATATAAATTATAAAAAATACATGAAATCACTAAAAATCTAAAAAAGCCTAAAAATATTAAAATTTACTAAAAATCAAAAAACCCCTAAAACCATAAAACACTAAACCATAAAAAGAGCTGAAACTCTAAACACCCATAATCCCCCTAAAACGTTGAAAAATCTAAAAAACCTTAAAATCCTTAAAAAATCAAAAAAAACCCTAAATCCACCAAAGCACCTAAAAATATTAAAAATCTAAAAACCCTTGAAAACCCCTAAAACCCCTCAAAATCCCTAACAGAAAAAGAACACAAAAACCATAAAAATACTTAAAAAGCCCTAAAAAATCATAACATTTAAAACCCCCTAAAAACCCAGGGAAACCCCTAAATACCATAAAAACCCTGCTAACCATAAAATTCCCTAAAAACCCTAAATGCCACTAAAACACTAAAAATACTTAAAACCCCTTAAAACTGTTAAAATGATAAAACTCTAAAAACCCTTAAAAACTCTAAAAACTCAAAATACCCTAAAAACCAAAAATACCATAAAACCCAAAATAACCTAAGACAATAAAAACCCTTGAGAACCCATAAAACTACTTTAAACCATAAAAATTATAAAAATCCTAAAAATAAAAAAATACTAGAAAATGTAAAATACCCTAACACCCTGAAAGCCAAAAAACTCCCTAAAAACATAAAAACTCTGAACATCCATAAAATTATTCTAAAAGTCTAAAAAAATTATAATACCTTAAAAATTAAAAAATGTAAAATCTATAAAACCTCTAAATACTAAAAAAACCTTAATCCCAAAAGACCATAAAAACACAAAAAAACCCCCCAAAATCCGTGAAAACCCCTATAAATATAAAAAACATAAAATTATTCTGATCCAAAAAAATCCCAAAAAATCCTTAAAAACATAAAAAAAACCCCAAAACCCTAGAAAGGCCCTGAAAACATAAAACCCCCTAAAACCTTAAAAACCCTAAAACCCCATAAAACACTGAAAATATGACTAAAAAATTAAAGAACCTAAACCCCAAAAAATGAAAAAAAACTCTAACAAACCATATAAATTACAAAAAACTCAAAAAGAACCTATAAACCCAAAAAACACTAAAACCCTAAAAATACTAAAACCACCAAAAATATAAAAAAACCTAAAAACACTCAACATCCCTAAAAAATTATAAATATAAAAATCCTAAAAATTTCATAACACCCCCCTAAAACTTAAAAACCTTAAAACCCCATAAAACCCTAAAAACCTACCAAAGCTCTAAAAAACCTTAAGAGCCCTAAAGATGTTAAAAATTCTAAAAAACGATAAAAACCTTAAAATGGAAAAAATCTTAAAAACAAAAAAAAATTCCCTAAAACCCTTGAACAACCATAAAAACTCTACAAAAATAGAATGACCCTAAATTCCCTCAAAATAACTATAAACCCAAAAAACATTAAAAACCATAAAAATTATGAAAACCTAAAAAACCCTAAAAACATGAAAAACCCCAAAAAACTATAATAACCCATAAAAACCCTAAAAACCCTAAAACCATTAAAAATAATAAAAACCCAAAAAAATTGAAAAAAACCCATAAAACCCCTATAAACATTAAAATACTCAAATAATTTAAAAAAAACCAAAAATATTCCAAAAACCATAAGAACCCCTATAAATTCTGAAAACAATGAATATCCCTAAAAACTCTTGAAATCCCTAAAATCATTAAAATCACTAAAATAAATAAAAATCCTAAAAAAACCCTAAATATCCCTAAAAAAGTAAAAACCCTTAAAAACCCTAAAACTCTAAAACCCCATAAAACCCTAAAACCCACTAAAAACTATAAAAGACCATTAAACCATTAAATACATTAAAAACTCTAAAAAACATTAAACCACTGAAAACTGAAAAAATCTTTAAACTCAAAAAACAATAAAAAAGATAAAATCACTAAAACGCTAAATTACCATAAAACTTCGCAAAACCCTTCAAAATCCCAAAAACCTCTAAAAACCCTAAAAATCATAAAAAAAATATAAAATACCTAGAAATCCACAAAAAAATTTAAAAAACATAAAAACCCTAAAAAACCTTAAAACCCATATAACTCTTAAAACCCTTAAAAACCCTAAAACCAAATAAAAAAAATAAAAAACAACAAAAAAACTCCTAAAACCCATAAAAATTTTAAAAACACTAAAAACAATAAAAAACTAATAAACTAAATAAATACCATAAAACCTGAAAAGACCTTAAAGACTATTAAAATCCCTAAAACATACTGAAAACACCTAAAAACCTTCTAAATTCTTAAAAACCCTAAAT
This sequence comes from Viscum album, assembly GCA_963277665.1. Taxonomy (NCBI): domain Eukaryota; kingdom Viridiplantae; phylum Streptophyta; class Magnoliopsida; order Santalales; family Viscaceae; genus Viscum; species Viscum album. The sequence continues at coordinate 1,321,788,951 of OY728157.1, forward strand.
TCCCTAAAAATAATAAAAAACCTAAAAGATTCCAAAAAATCCCTAAAAGCATAAAAACTTTAAAACCTCTAAGAACCCTAGAAAATCATAAAAACCTCTAAATACCATACAAACCCTGAAACCCCATAAAAACCCTAATAACCACTAGAAACTATAATCCCGTAAAAATGATATATCACTATAACAAACTTAAAATCCTATAAAACACAAAAAATACTCTGAAAACCCTAAAAGATCATAAAACCATGAAACCCCATAAAATCCCAAAAACATTGAAAAACCCTAAAACTCTCAAAATTTATAAAACCTCTAAAAACCCTAAAAGACACAAAAACCCAAAAATATAGTAAAAAAGAAATGAAAACATAAAAAACACTAAATACCCTGAAAACTGTAAGACCCTATAAACCATAAAACCTCTAAACAACACAAAACCCCACTAAAAACTCTAAAATGACTTAAATCCCCTAAACATGATAAAAAACTAAAATATTCTTAAAACACATAAAGAAAACCTAAAAACCCTTAAAAATCATAAAAACAGTAAAACTCCCTAAAAACCCTCAAAATATCTAAAAATATTAAAAAACATTTAAAACCATAAAAATCATAGAAAAATCCTGAAATTTTATAAAAATATAAAAATACTATGAACCATGAAAGACCTATGAAAATAATAAAACATATAAAACCATTAAAAACATAAAACCCTAAATACCCACTAAAAACACTAAAATCACTTAAATCCACTAAACATGAAAATACACTATTATACCATAAAAATACCAAAAACTAAAAAAATACTACACACTCAAAAAGACCCAAACTACCCTATAAATCATTAAAACCCTAAAACCCTAAAAAACATAAAAAATATAAAATAAATCAATAATAATCTCTGAAAAAGTAAAAAACTTTAAACCCCCTAAAAACCATAAAACCATTAAAAACCATTAAAACCTCTAAAAACACTAAAAACCCTTTAGACTCCTAAAAATGATAAAAACACTAAAAACCCTTTAAAATAATAAAAACTCATAAAAAACTATAAAAACACTAAAAATACCCTAAAACCCATAAAACACTTAAAAACCCTAAAACCCTAATAATCCCTAAAAATTCTAAAAACAATAAAAACACTAAAACATTAGAAAATCTTTAAAAACCCTAAAAACCCTAAGAACACCAAAACCACTTGAAAACAATGACAACCCCTAAAACTGTAAAAATCCTAAAATCCCATAAAACCCCTAAAACATTAAATACTCTAACAACCATTTAATCCACTAAAAATGTTAAAAACTCTATGAAACCATAAAAACAATAAAAAATAACCTAAAACCCCAATAAACACTAAACTCTCTACAAAACCCTAAAAACAATAAAAACCTTGAAAACCCCTAAAACCATAGAAAACATTAAAATTGATAAAAATAGGAAAACCATAAAAATCCAAAAAAATCCATAAAAATCCCTAAAAACATAAAAACCCATAAAACCCCTTGAAAACACCAAAAATGCATAAAACCCTCTAAAAACCCCATAAAACCCTAAAACCTGTAAAAATCCTTTACACCCATAAAAATGTTAAACAAATATCAAAAATCATTAAAACCCTTAAATATCATAAATTACTAAAAGCATAAAAATCCAAAATACCCAAAATACCTTGAAACAACTAAAAACCATCAAAATCCCTAAAAACCATAAAAACTATCTAAATAATAAAGACAAATAAAAATATCTCAAAATGTTAAAAAACCATGAAAATTATAAAAAAAATAAAAACCCCTAAAAACATTGAAACCCTTAAAACCAATAAAAACCAAGAAAAAATCTATAACACCTTAAAACCCCTAGAAAAGACCCCAGAGTGATGGTTGCACCTCCTCTTTCCTCCCGGGATTGACATGACCCTCCTTCTACTTGATGACAGTGGAGATCACATATCCTTTCAGCCTCCAGGGGGAGGGGCCCTCGCTGATCCTCTATGAAGATCGAAAATCCTTTGTCCTGTTCTCCATCCTTGATTTTCTACCCTTTTCCCCAAATTGAAATTTTCTTAAAGGTTCTTGATTTGTATGAAGGCCACCCGCAGCTTCTGATCTCAATCCAAGAGTTTAATAGATCCTTTTGTCTCCATATATTGACTGTGGTTTCTCATTTCAGGATACAAAGACCCCTGATTGACTCGATTGTCAGGTTTGTGTTTGAATCTTGGGATCTCCAAGATCGTACGACGGTATGATTAATTGATGGTCGACACATTATGATTCATTTTTAAATAGAAGAGGATCTAACTCTATCATGGTCCTTTACTCCCCATAGCTTTAATGGTTCTTGTTTCTTTCTCTTTAGATAGATTATTGATCTTCATATGAATTGTGATTCACCGATGATTGCCACATGGGATCGATTCCCTAAAATCCCTCTTCCCTTTCAAAATCCATTGATCATCTCTATTCATGGAAATATAGTGAGAAGGTATGTTTACATGGACATCATGACCCATGCATTTTTTCATCCTCTATATCCAAGAGTTTTTATTGAAGTTGATACATCTTGGGCACCAGTTGTGTTTGTATGGATTGTTTTTAGTGAGGAATTTTGATACAAACATCATGTTGTCTTTGAATATTGTGTGGAGTTATATTCTTCTTGAAAAAAGATTTGTCACACTAGTCTAAGTTTCTATCATCACCGTAGAGTTAGTGATTCTTTGAAGCTATTTTGTGAGGCATCCAATGCATAAGATAAATCAGTTGTTAATTCCCAAGAGGTTATTGCGGTGGGGTTGGACCAGAGGGCTGCCACTCTAAGTTGGGGGGTGGCACCTGCAATTAATCCAATTCATGGGCCTCTGAGCATGAAGTCTATGCAAGTGGTTCCTTTGGTTGTACTGGGGGACCATGGTTCTAAAATAGATGACTTATGTTCAATGAAAGAGGTTGTTTGTTGTCAACCAAAGCCCAAGGTGAGTGATATTTTCAAGTGATTGATAACCGACTTGAAGCTTTCAGATACAAAAATTCCTTCAAGTAGGGAGGGTGCATGGGTATTTTTGAGGGGGAAATTATTGCTGGTGGGATGCCTTTTTCTTCTGTTAGAATTCTGAAGTAGAGGATGGAAGTCGTCCCAACTTTTAACCACTTCAAAGGGCTGGAGTCTGAGGAGGAGGTGTAAGGGTCTCTGTTTGTTGATGCTGGGAGTGTGAGGTTGGCTATAAATGCACATGGTTAGGTGAAAATTTCTACTCAGTGTGTTGGAGAGATTGTGTCCCAGAATTCCATAGAAGCCGAACTAATGTTGGACACTGCTGGGCCCTCAGATGATGCTGTTGAGATGCAGAAAAAGGAGATGATGGTGCATGTTAAAAATAGTGATGGGTTTGTTGAGGATGATTCTTCGTTCCATGGAAAATTAAGAAAGCTGACTGGGGAGAATTTATAATTGACTCTTACTCTATCTAAAGTTGAGGTGGACAACAAAGTTCATCAAACTTATGTGGGTTGTCCTACTCTGAAGGAGGATAAGGGACTAAAGTTGGTGTTGGCTGGGGTAGTGATCCCTCCTTTTCTGGCTCTCGGGGAACCTACCATGGTGGTTCAAATTCAGTGTGGGGTTCTTGTTGATTGTTCCCTAAACCAGGAAGCCTCATTTATCCACCACCAAGTACTTTTCTAAGAAGACGATATGAGGATGAACCAAAATATGGTTTTGTTCATTAAGAAGAGGTCCTTTCTTGGGGAGGCCATTTGATATGGGGAGGAAAAATCTATAGGCATACCTTTAGACCCTCGAAAGTGGCGGCCGAGGAAGGACTAATATAATCTGCTAAAGACTATGTCCAGGAGAGCCTCATGAAAAGTAAGGAAAATGTCTCTGGAAAGGGAGGTCGGTCTGTCTAGATGCAGCTGAATGTGGAGCAGAAAAATATCTGTGAGTATTACACTACCCTCCTAAAGCAATATGAATCATCTGAATGGGTGTGGATGGAGTCGGATTCTAACTCTATTTATGGTTTGAATGGGGATCTATATGGGGATTGAGATGTCAGTTTTAGTTCATGATTCTTTATCTTCAACTTATCGAGTTTTTTTGGGTTTTGTGTGTCATGGGGGGTCCAAGGCTTTTTTGTGTGGGTTGTTTGACCCCACCCTGCCCTTTACTACTTTGATTTTCTTTTAGAAAATTTTGGGGGGCCAGTAATAGCCTGACCTTGTGCCTTACTTTCCATTAAAACCTTTAAAAACATTAAAGAACTCTTAAAAACCATAAAATCCTAAAAAATAAAAAAACCGTAAACACCGAAATTTTCATTAAAAACTCGAAAAAACCCTAAATACTCTTGAAATCCCTAAAACCCCTCAAAATACCTTAAACCCCTAGAAACTGTAAAATTCTTACAATCCATAAAAATGTAAAAACCATAAAAAAAATGACACCCCCCTGAAGACCATAAAAACCCTTAAATACCTTAAAACCCCAACAAACCCAAAAAAACGATAAACCCACTAAAAACACTAAAAACCATTTAATCCAATAGAAACACTACAAAACTAAAAAAACCACAAACCCCTAAAAACTCGAAGAAGAAAACCTTATATGAATTTTGGCACTGCTCCGTATCTCTCTCTCTCTCGATGGCGATTCTCGGATCCCTTGAAGATGATGTCGCCATATTGATGGATGTGGTGGTGTCGCCCCTCCCTAGTATTGGAGGGGTGGTAGATGGGCTTCCCCTCCAAGCAGAGTAGGCGTTTCGCCCCATTTCTCCTGAGATAGTACTTTGCCAGAAAGTCCCTCAATGCCATAATGGTGTGCCCTCGGTTTCGATTTCTGCTCAAGAGCTTTCTTCAGCCTCTGATCTTCTGGATTTCCCGCTGGTGGTTCGGTTTGGGAGGTTTCGACCTCTTATCGACATTTTTGATAGGTTCGTTGGCTCTTCTTGGAATCTCTGTGATAGAGCTATAGTAGGGTTAATTGATTCTCGACACTTTTTGGTTCGATTTGGGAATGAGGATGATTTGATCTCGGACTGGGTCGTGGCTCCACAGATTGGTTTCGGTTTTCAGTTCTACTTGTTCCAGTGGATCTTTGATTTCAACTTGAATGGTGATCACCCAAGCACGGCTTTTTGGTTAACTCTTCTTGGACTTGCGCTCCCCTTCCAGAATCTGGCTATCCTTTGAGACATAGGTAATCTCATTGGACGATTTCTGTGTATAGATGTGCGGACGAGCACTACATGTCATCCCTTTTCACCATGGATTTTCAGAGAGGTGGACGTGTCCAAACCCCCGGTCAATTTGGTTTGAGTCGAGATTGAAGATGAACTCTGGTGACAGCAGCATGCTTGTTTTGAATATTGGGTCTTCTTCTGCTCGACTTGCTGCAGGTTAGGCCACACTACATCTGTGTGAAGACATAGAAACGACCCCTCCTCTTCTGTGCCTGGTCTGTCTGTTGTAGCTCCATCATTGTTTGCTAAGATAGTGGCTGGGGGATCACCCAATAAGGGAGTTTTGGCTCCATATACTGCTGTGGCTGAATACCCTACGAGTCATGCAGCTTCTGAGGAACATGTGGTTATTGCGGTTGGGGATGTTTTGATGCAGGTTGATGGAGGGGGTTAGGCTCGGGTAGAGGTCTATGCCAACGAGGTTGCTGTGTCTTTTTCAACTGGGAGTGAGAGGACTGTTGCAGAGGGGGTGGAATCCGCTCCTGGTCTGGGTTTTGGACCACGGAACTCACAGATTGTACAGGCTAGTCCTCCAGTTGTGCTTGGGAAAATGGCCATACAGTGTCAACCAGAACCCAAGGTACATGATATCTGAAAGTTCTTGAGGAATGATCTGCAGTTTCCGGATGCTGGAAGTTCTCGTGGCATGGAGGTCTCTACTGGGCTGGATCTTGAGGAGGAGGTGCAGGGGCCCCTGAACAATGTGGGAGGTGAGATGTCTGGTGAACAGACACATGATACGGTGCGGGCCGATGCTGCTGGGCATGGTGGAGGGAGGGTGTCCCAGAACCCTCTGGTGGCTGATGCTGAGAGCACAAAGTCTCCTTCTCAGGTGCTGGCTAATGTGCCTGCTACTGGGCAGGGGGGGGGAGGGAGTGTGGAACACCTTTATAGTGAAGCTGAGATGACTTTAAGCACTTCTGGTAGCTTTGATAATGCCGGTGAATGGGAGCAGAAGGCGAGGGATGATCTGAGGACCGAGAATGGTGTGAATGATAGCCAGGCTGAGGGTAATGGGGGTGTCCTCACTAGGCCTTTGATGAACGCTTCAGAATCCTTTGAACCTGTTCCACTGACAGTAGATGCTTCGGAGGTGCTCATTTCCTTCAGAACAAATGATGTTAATTTTGTTAAAGATGGGATGATTAGGTACAGTGTGGATGAGAACTCAAAATGTTTGGTTCTGAAAGACCTGGCTTTGCAGCCTTCTCTTTTGCAAGAGGGAATGGAATTTGAGTGCTCGATTCTTTGGGAGAGTGGCTCGGATGATGGCTCTAGGATGAAATCCAACATGGCCCAGATTTTAAAGGACAAGACCATACTCGCTGGGAAAGAGAATTTTTCTGGGGGCCTGTCCAGGAAGTGTTTTCCACCTCCCACCTCTTGTTTTCTCAACCAGGAGGACTCTTTTATACCTGTCCATGGGAATCATGGTGATCTCGGCACTACAACTCTGAAAGTAAGGAGGCCAAGGAAGGACTACTCCTCCTTTCCGAGAACGGTTTCTATGAGGGCTTCTAGCAAGGCTTTGAAGAACTCCTCTGGTAAGGTGGGCGGTCTGCTAAGAAGTAGTTGAATGTGGAGCAGGTGAGGTTAAGGGAGTACTACACCATCTTTTTGAAGTAATATGCTTCTTCGGAATGGGTGTCAGCAGACACTGATGCGGCCTCTGGCTATGGTGCTGAGGGAGACCCCCCTAGTGCCGATTATGATGATGATGGTGGGGATGGCTGGTAGACCCTGTGATGGATGCTGGTTGTGGGTTGGCTAGGAAATTCTGTTGGGTTTTCTTTTGTTTTCTTTCTTTTCTTGTTTTGTGTGTCTTTTGGTGGTTTTGGGATTTTGGGTTTTGTCAGGGCGTCTAGGGTTTTTGGGTTTGGGTTGATTGACCACGCCCCTCCCTTGTCTGCAGTGTCCTTTTTCTAATAAATTGGGGGGGGGGGGGGGTCAGAAATAGCCTGGCCCCTAGCCTTCCTTGCCTAAAAACTCAAAAAACCCCAAAAACAAAAAAGTCCCAAAAACTCTCAAAATTATGGAAAACCCAACAAAACCCTATGAATGGTAAATATAGTAAAAAATACTAAAAATACCTAAAAACATAGAAAACCCTTAAAACATTGAAAACCACTGAAATCCATAAAAACAACTAAAAATAGTAAAACCCAAAAACCCATAGAATGCATAAAACAACGAAAAACTCTAAAACATTTAAGACACCTAGAAACATAAAAAACACTATAAAACCATAATATAATCAAAGAAATACCCTAAATCCCAAAAGAACAAAATACCCTAAAAACCATAAAAACTCTAAAAAAACCCTAAAACCCCCTAAAACCCACAAAATCCCTAAAATCCCTAAGAAAAATAACTACCATAAAAATCCTAAAAATACCTAAAAATCCTTAAAAACATAAAAATCCATAAGAACGTGGAAAACCCACTAAAATTCATAAAATTCCTTAAAAATAAAAACCCATAAGAACCCTAAAACCACTAAAAAAAATCTGAAAACCCTTAATAATGATAAATTTTTTAAAAGAATAAAAATATTTAAAACGCCAGAAAATAAAAAAAAAACCAAAACCAAAAAACACTGAGAAACCCTATAACCCCTAAAATCCTTGAAAAACATAAAAACTGCTTAAAATCCCTAAACCCTAAAAAACTATAAATATAATTAAAATCAGAAGAAATCCATAGAAATCCATGAAAATGTAAAATATTTAAAACCACATAAAAACATTTGAAAACCAATAAAACCCTAAGAAACCTTAAAAACTCTAAAAATACTTAAAAACCCTAAAAAACCAAAATTCTAGAAACAAATAAATCCCATAAAAACATTAATAACTATAAAAAATAAAAAAATGAAAAAAATACTCTAAAAATGTTTAAAATCCCTAAAACCCCTAAAACCCCTAAAAACATCAAAAACACTAAAACCCCCTCAAAATACCAAAAAGCTCTAAAGAATATAAAAAATATTAAATTCTTTAAAAATCCCTAATAATTCCTGAAAACTGTAAAAACCTTAAAAGGCTCCTGAAAACCATAAAAACCTCTAAAAACCACAAAACCCTAAAACCACTAAAGACCACTAAAACCTATAAAAACCCTTAAAACACCTAAAAAGTCTATAAAACTCTAAAATCCCATAAAATTGAAAAAAAACTCAAAAAAATCAAAAAAAACCCAAAACTCCCTAAAATCCCACAAAAAACCCTAGAACCCCTTTAAACCGCTGAAAATCCATAAAAACCCCCAAATTCCCTAAAAAGACTAAAAACACCAAAAACCATAAAATCCTAAAAAACAAAAAAAAAATACTAAAAACATAAAATACTCTAGAAAGACTGGAAAACCCCTAAAACCCATAAAACACCAAAAAAACAATAAAAACCCTAAAAACCAATGAATAATATTAAAAAACACTAAAACTGTAAAAACCCTAAAAACCCATAAAATCCTTAAAAACTCTAAACGCCTTAAAAACACAGAAAAAACTCATATATCCCTAAAAATATAAAAATACCCTAAAAACCACAAAACCCCTAATGAAATTAAAAACCCTGAAAAATCCTTAAACCCTCAAAATCCACAGAAACCTTAAAATCTATATAAATCTTAAAAAATTACATCAAAACCACTGAAAATGGAAAAAATCCTAGAAACCATTTCTCAATACCATAAAACCCCCTAAAACGTTAAATAAACATTAAAATACATAAAAACACTAAAAAACCAAAAATGTTAAAAACCTATAAGAAACCTAAGACCCCTAAAAATGAAAACCTAACTTAAAAACCCAAAAGGACACTAAAAAACCTAAAAACTCATAAAAACCCTGAAAAAATTGAAAATACCTAAAGCCCTTAAAAACCCTAATAAACATAAAACCCCTTAAAATTATAAAATATCTAAAAAACCTAAAAACCGGAAAACATAAAAATTTAAAAAAAACTTAAAAACAGTTGAAAACAATGAAAAACCTTAAAAACCATAAAATCACTAAAATACACCAAAAACATTAAAAACCCTTAAAACCCATGAATATGTTAAAAACTCCAAAACCCCATAAAACTCTATAAACACAAAAATAACAGAGAACCCAAAAGACCCAAAAACCCATTAAAACCCTTCAAACCCCTAAAATACCCAAAAAACCCATAAGACCCCTCAAGATAACTAAAAACTCTAAAACATGAAAAAAATTAAAATACATAAAAAACCTTATGAATCCTAAAAAACATGAAAATATCTAAAACCCCAAAAAAACCATGAAAACTATAAAAAATTCTAAAAACAAAAAAAAATAAAAAACCATAAAAAACATAAAACCCACCAAAAATCTATAAAACCCCTTAAAACCCCAAAAATGTGAAAAATCTAAAAAAATATTTAAAAATCCTAAAAAATCAAAAAAAATCTGTAAAAAACCAAAAGACACTAAAAACTCTAAAAAATCGTAAATAGAGTGAAACCCCTAAAACACCTTAAAACCATAAAAGCCTAAAAACCCTATAAATCCTTGAAAACAAAAAAAAACCATTAAAACCTTGAAAAAAATTTATGAACAATAAATTTTAGTAAAAATATTAAAAAAACCCTAATACCCATAGAAACCCAGAAAAAGAACTAAAAACTCTAAAAACCCATTAAACCTATAAAAATGTTAAAAAATTATAAAAAAAACATTAAACCACTTGAAAAATTTAAAAACCCCTAAAATCCCAAAAATAACCAGAAACCTTATGAACCCCTAAAAAACCTAAAGAACCCTAAACCTCATCAAAATCTATAAAAACCATAAAAAATCATTAAATCCATACACAAACTAAAAAAACCCTACTAATACCCGAAAACGTAAAAAACCCTCAAAACACGAAAAGACCCTAAAAACCACAAAAAACCAAAAAAACCCCTAAAAAATCGAAAAAATGAAAAACTCTAAAAACCCAAAAAAATACATAAAAAACATTAAGACCCCTGAAGTCTTAAAATCCCTAAAAACCAAAAAAGACACTAAAGACTCTAAAAACCTAAAAAAGACACTAAAAATCCTGATATCCCCTAAAATCCTAAAATCTCTAAAAACCCCTAAAACCCCTGGAAAAATAAAAATCCTAAAAGCCCCAAAAAAAACCTTGAATACTTAAAAACCTAAATCCAAAAAAACCCTAAAACCAAAAAAGCACCTAAAAATAATTATAAACCCTAAAACCCTAAAATGTCTAAAATCACTAAAAACACTAAAAACCCTTAACCCCCCTAAAAATGTTTAAAACACTCAAAAACTTTAAAACCCTAAGAAACACAGAATAGCCATAAAACACCTAAAACAATAAAAATCGTAAAAATTCTCTAAAAATCCCTTGAAACATAAAAAATACTAAATAATATTAAAACCCAATGAAAACCAAAAAACCATTAAAAATACTAAAAAACCAAAACCCCATTAAAAACACTAAAACCCCTTAAAACCACTAAAAACATTGAAAACTCTATAATACATTAAAATCCTAAAAAACTCAAAAACCTCAATGAAACCCTGAAAAAACACTTAAAACCCTAAAACCACTTAAAATACCTAAAAACCACAAAACGTGTAAAAACCATAAAAACATAAAAAAACCCAAAAAGTCTATAATGATGTAAAAAATACAAAAAACCATAAAACCCACTAAAAGATAAAAACCCATGAAAACCATAAAATACCCTAAAATGCCATGACAACCCTAAAACCGTTAAAACATTAAAAACATTTAAACCCATTAAAATTTAAAATGCTCTCTAAAACCATAAAAACACTACACATAAAAATGAAAACCAAAAAACCCAAAAAACTGAATAATCCCTAAAAACAACTAAAACCCCCTAAAAATACTCAAAATCTTTAAAAATTATAAAAACAATAGAAATCGTTAAAAGACCATTAAAATATAAAAATCCATAAATACCATTAAAGTTTTTGAGTGTTTTAAACATTTTTAGGGGGGTTAAGGGTTTTTAGTGTTTTTAGTGATTTTAGACATTTTAGGGTTTTAGGGTTTATAATTATTTTTAGGTGCTTTTTTGGTTTTAGGGTTTTTTTGGATTTAGGTTTTTAAGTATTCAAGGTTTTTTTTGGGGCTTTTAACAACTAAAACCCCCTAAAAATACTCAAAATCATTAAAAATTATAAAAACAATAGAAATCGTTAAAAGACCATTAAAATATAAAAATCCATAAATACCATTAAAAGGCCCGTAAAAAACATAAAAACCCCCAAAATACCCATAAATACCCTAAGACCACTTAAAAAAATAAAAACCCCTAAAACCCTAAAAAGATAAAAAAATCCAAAAACCTTAAAAACCATAAAAAACTCAAAAAAAAACCTCAAACCCATAAAAGACCATTATAATCCGTAAAACACCAATAAATCCCAAGAAAATTATAAACCCATGAAAAATCTCTAAATTAGTAAATACCCTAAAAACCCTAAATCCATTAAAATTCAAAAAGGACCTAGAAATCATTGAAAATTTAGAAAAACCTAAAAACCATTAAAAACCTCTAAATACATTAAAACCCCCTAAAACCCCATAAAATCTCAAAACTGATCAAAACTATAAAATCCATAAAACACTAAAAATGTTTAAAAACCCCTTAAAACCCATACAATTGTAAAAAACATAAAAACCAACTAAAAATTCAAAAAAGACCTTAAAATAACAAGATAATACCCTCCGAAACCCCTGAAAGCTCATAAAACCCATGAAAATCACAAAAAACCTAAAAACCATTAAAAATACTAAAAAATCACTAAAAACCATCAAATTGTAAGAAATCCTAAAAACCCTGAAAAATACATGAAAATCATAAACACCCCTAAAATCCTTAAAAAACAAAAAACCCATAAAAATCCCAAAAACCCCAAAAAACACTAAAACCCATTAAAACCAATAAAAACATTAAAAAATACAAAACAATAAAAACCATAAAACACAATAAAAAAATCACCCCAAAAAGAATCTAAAACCATAAAAACAATAAAAACCACTAAAACCCTCAAAATCCCTAAAAACCCTTATGTCTAAAAAATCATAAATTTCCCTAAAACCCATGAACACATTAAAACCCAAAAAAACCATGAAAACCACTAAAAACCACAAAAAACTATAAATCTTAGAAAACACTAAAAACACATAAAATCCCTAAAACACACAAATAACTCTAAAGTTCCTTAAAATCCTAAAACCCCTTAAAAATACAAAAAAATAATCTTAAACACTAAAATACTCAAGAAAACCCCTCCTAAAGCCTAAAAAGATCCAAAAATATTTAAATATTCTTAGGACCATCAAAAAACCAAAAATACCTAAAAAAATCAAAATCCATAAAAATCCTAAAACCCTAAAAATCATAAAAATTTATAAAGCGGTAAAAAAACCCCTAAAATCACTGAAGATTACCTGAAACCAATAAAACACATAAAAACTTTAAACACCCATAAAAACCCATAAATACCCAAAAAAACTAATAATGACTCTAGAAATCTTTAAAATCCCTGAAAATGTTAAAAACATAAAAACCCAAAAAAATAAAAAAAAACCTTAAAACTATAACAAACCCCAAAAAACCCTGAAAACCCTAAAATTATGAATACCCCCAACACCCTAAAAAATATCTAAATTCTTAAAATCACTAAAATAATAAAAATACTTAAAAATACATAGAAATCCCAAAAAAATAAAAATCCATAAAACCCCAAAACAGTAATACCCCTAAAACCCTTACAAATCACTAAAAACCCATAAAAACAATTAAATCCAAAAAAACAAAGAAATACCTTAAAACCACTAAAATATTGAAATCTTTAATAACCCATAAAACCCTTACAAATAAAAAAAACTCTAAAACCCAAAAAATATGCAAAAAACATATAAAAACCATAGAAACCATAAAAATCCGGAAAATGCCTAAAAACCCACATAATCCATAAAACCCTAAAAACCCCTAAAACCAACAAAAATCCTAAAAAATCATATGAAAATGTAAAAAGACATAAAACCCATTAAAACAATAAAAATTACTAAAAAATACCTAAAACCCCATAAAAACACTAAAAACAACTAAAAACATGAAAAACACTTTAAACCCCTAAATTCATTAAAAACTCTAAGAACCTTAAGACCCCAAACAAGAAAATAAAGAACCCCTAAAATGGCCCTAAACCCGTCATTTTTATTTGATTTTTGATAACCCCCCTTTCAAGGGATGATGGGGAACCCTTACAGGGCCCGTAGCTCAGATATTACATGACCCGAAGATATTAGGGAATTAAACCAGGCTATGTACAAGGAACTACCCCTCCCCAGCATCTGCATCATGATAGTAGCTCTCCACCCTTGCATGGCCTTATTTCTAGGATTCCTGTGCAAGCACAGTCTGGTCCCGATGGCATAGCCATACCCTCTCATTCGAACAAATCCATTAGGCTCTGCTATGTTTAGTACACCTGCTCTGAGTCCTCTTCCGGGGCTGCTCCTTTTTTGTAGTGTGTCTGGGGAAACTGTATGTGGACTGAAGGCCTTGAGGTGGCCCGAAGGCCTTAAAGGTGGACCGAAGGCCCTAAAAACCCTAAAGAACCCTAAAGACCCTCAAAATCTTTATAATCCCTAAAAACAAAAAAATACTAAAATTCACTAAAATCCCAAAAAAAATATAAAATACCCTAAAATAATGAAAACACCCTGAGGACAACAATACACCGAAGACCTTAAAAACCGTAAAAAACAATAAATCCAAAACTAATAAAACTCTAGAAACTCCTTCAACCCTTAAAAATGATAAAATTATGTAAAACACATGAAAAACTCAAAACCCCCAGAAAAATACCAAAAAGACCACACAGACCCTAAAAACTCCTAAAACCCCTAAACACCCTAAAAACCCAAAAAAAGTCAAAATCCAAAAACAATCCCTAAATTAACCAAAAACTATGAAAATCCCTAAATACATAAAAAACCCCCAAAACCCTAAAAACACTGAAAACCCCCCTTAAATCCCTAAAAGCCCCTAAAAACTATAAAAATTCCTAAAACCCCATACAAACCCTAAAGGACCCCTAAAACACTAAAAATATTTAAAACCCCAACAAATGTTAAAAACACTCAAAAAATCATAAAATCAATAAAAATCCTGAAACCCTTAACAATCCTACAAATGCCTAAAACCACTAAAATCATAAAATTCCTAAAAATACCATAAAATACTTGAAAATCTAATGACCCCAAAAAACCCAAAAAACCTCCTTGAAAATAAAAAAACACATATAACCCTTTAAAAACTCATAAAAACCCAAAAAATCAATAAAAATATAAAAGTCTTTTAAACCCCTAAAAATGTTTAAAAAAACTCTAATAACCTCATAAAACCCTAAAAAATAAAAAACCCCAAAACTCAGAAGACCCTAAAAACCCTGAAAACCCCTAAAATCCCAAAACCCATAAAAATCCTAAAAATCCCTAAAAACCCTCCAAAAACTATGTAAACCATAAAACCCCCTTAAAAACTACAAAACACCAAAAATACCCATCAAACCCTAAAACCCAACTAAAAACAGTATCAACCCTTTAAACCCCGAAAATGATTAAAACTCTAAAAATCCTTAAAAATCCTAAAACCACAAAAAAACCCTAAAAACCTAAAACACCCTAAAAACCCCAAAAACCATTAAAATCCCTGAAAACCCCATAAAACAAACCAAATCACTAAACACCCTAAAAATACAAATAACCATAAAATTATCAAATAATCATTAATATGTTTTTTAGACATAAAAACCCTAATACCCCTGAAAACCCCTTAAAAACAACAAAAACCCCTAAAACCATAAAATACCCTAAAAACATAAAACCTATAAACTACTAAAAACTCTAAAACACATTTCATCCCCTAAAAAAGTCAGAAAAAACTATAAAAACATTAAACCCCTAAAACTCAAAAAATCATAAATAAAATAACTCTTAAAACCCTAAAAACCCCAATAACCATAAATCCCCTAAACAACCCTAAAACCCCTAAAAATACCTAAATATTCTAAATACCATAAAAATCAAAAAAAATCCCTAGAAATCCCTAAAAATTTTAAAAACCCTAAAACAGAAAAAAAAAATCCTTGAAAACCAAAAAACTGTTGAAAACATAAAACCACAAAAATCAATATACCCCTAAACCCATAAAAACCCTAAAAATTCATTGAAAACTTTATAAGCCCTTAAAACACCTAAAAACCTTAAAAATTATTAAAACCATAAAACCGCTAAAAAACTCAAGAAAACCCCAAAAAACATCATATACCCTAAAAACCCTAAAGAACACTGAAAACCACTAAAAACCATCAAAATCCCTTAAAACAATAAAAATGCTAAAAATTCCCAAAATATCCCTAAAAATTTAAAAACCCTAAAATACCCCATGAAATCCAGAAAACAAAAATAAACATAAAAAATCCCCCAAATCGTAAAAATACTAAAACTACTAAAAATATAGATACCCTAAAAATGACTATTTTAAAAAAAAAAATCTAAAAGCATAAAAATCGTTAAAAACACAAAAACCCCTAAAAACAATAAATGAGCATAAAAAAATTTGTAAACCACTAGAAAACCGTAAAACCCCTAAAAACCCTAAAAATCTCTCAAAATTCACCAAAACCTAAACACAATAAAAATTATAAAAATCCCTAAAAATAAATGAAATTCTAAAAACCCTAAAAACTCCCAAAAACTCCAAAAAACTATAAAAACCTCAAAAAAATTAAAGTACCCTAATAACCCATAATACCATAAAAAACGAAAAACCCTAAACCCCTTTAAAACCTTTAAAAAAATTAAAAACATCTCAAATCCATAAAAAAATTTAAATGCTATAAAAACATTGAAAACAAAAAAACATAAAAAACCAAAAAATAAATAAAAAACCCACAAAACAAGAAAATTACAAAAACCATCAAAATTACTAAAAAACTCTAAAAACCCTAATAACCACAAAAATATTAAAGAAGTCCTAAAATTCCTGAAAAAAACCCTAAAACCCTTAAACCCCCAGAAAACCATAAAAACCCGATAAAACCCATAAAAATCATAAAACAGCTAAAAACTCTAAAAACCCTTAAATCCCATTACAATACTACGAAACTCAAGAAAACCTTAAAACCCTAAAAATACAAATAATCTCTAAATACCCATAAAGACCATAAAAACCATAAAACCCTTGAAACCCCTTCAAAACCCTCAAAATACCTAAATGCCCAAAAACCCCTAAGAACCATAAAAATATTAAATATCCCAAAAAAATCCTAGAAAATATAAAAAATCCTAAAAACACTAAAGATAATAAAAACCTATAAAATCATTAAAAAATACTAAAACCCCTAAAAACCTATAAAAATCTAAAACCCCTTATGACCCCTAAAATAATATAAAAAACTATAAAACACCTTATAATCCCTAAAAAAATATATACCCTAACAACCCAAAGAGACAATAAAACCCTTTAAACCCCTACAAACTATAAAAATGATAAAAAAAAATCTAAAAACCTCTAAAGAACCACAAATTCCATAAAACACCTGAAATCCATAAAACCTTAAAATTTATGAAAATATTTGAAAACCCATAAAACAAAAAAAATACATAAAACCCATAAAAAACCTATAAACCACAAAAAACTCTAAAAACCCTTTAAACCCCTAAAAATGATTAAAAACACAAAAAACCAAAAAAAACCCTAAAAACTCAAAAAAAACCTAAAAACCCAAAAGATCATAAAACGGCTAAAACAATAAAATAACTAAAACCCATATATACCACTAAAACTCATCAAAATCGCTGAAAAATAAAAAAACCATTAAAATTCCTAAAAAATCCCTAAGAATCAGAGAAAACGTAAGAACCCTAATAGCCAAAAAACCCACCGAAAACCATAAAAACCTATACAAAATTAATAAACATGAGTAACACCATAAAACCTTAAAAACTCAAAAATACCCTAATAACACAAAAAGTCCCTAAAAACACTAAAACTCAATGAAAACATTAAACCCTTAAAACACCTCAAAATACCTAAAACCCCTCAAAAACCTATAAAATATAAAATTCTTAAAAAGACATAAAACACCAAAAAATGTCAAAAAACTAAAAAACTCAGAAAATGAATGAAAATAATAAAAAACTATAAAAACATTAAAAACCCAAAAAATGCATAGAAACCTTAAAAAATATTAAAACTAAAAAAACCCTCAAAATCCCTAAAAAAATTATAAACTCTGAAAAACATTTAAACCCCTAAAAACTCATAAAAACCACGTATGAAAACAAAAATACCCTAAGAACTCTGAATATCCCTAAAACCCCCAAAACCCAAAAAAATTCTCAATAACTCATAAAATCCTAAAAATACTAAAAATAATTAAAAATACCAATAATCCAAGAAAATGTAAATAACCCAAAAAACATTGAAAACACCCGGAACCCATAGAAACACCTATAAAATTAAAATCCTTAAAACCCATAAAAACATTAAAAACCTGCTAAAAATTATAAAAACCCTTTAAACCCATAAAAACATTAAAACCCACTAAAAATCTTAAAAACTCAAAATAAATTGAAAAATCCCCAGTTCCCAAAAAATATCCTACAAACCCTTAAACTACATAAAAATAATAAAAACTCTAAAAACCCTAAAAACAAAAAAATACAAAAATTCATTAAAATCCCTGAAAATGTAAACACTACTAAAAACCATGAAAGAACCCTAAAATCCATAAAAACAACTAAAAATAATAAAACCCTAAAACCTCATAAAACCCTAAAACCCACTAAGACATTAATGACCCTCTCTAACCCATAAAACCCCTAAAATGTTAAGAGGCACTACAAAACCAAACAACCCCTAAAAACTAAAAACACCCTAAAAATCAAAAAAAGTCTCAAAAACCCTAAAAACCCCAAAACCATAAAAAACAATGAAAACCCCTAACCCTCCCCCCAGCTAAAATCCAGAAAAACAAGAAAACCCCAAAACTTATAAAAAACCAGAAAATTCCCTAAAAATCGTTGAAAATGTAAAACCCCAAAAAAATCCTTTGAAAACCATAAAACCAATAAAAATCATTAAACGCCTTAATCCCGAAATAAAATTAAAACCACTAAAAACATTAAAAACCCTTTAATCCTCTACAAATGTTAAAAAACACTAAAAACATAAAAAATCCTAAAATACTCTTAAAACCCCTAGAAGACCCAAAAAGACCATAAACACTAAAACCACCCCAAAACCCCCAGACACCCCCGAAAAATCCTCAAAATATCTAAAAATACAAAGAAACCATAAAAACCCTAAAAATTCAAAAAAATACCAAAAGAATCCCTGAAAATATAAATAACCCAAAGAACCTTGAAAACCCACTAAAACCCATAAAACCCCTAAAAACACTATAACACCTAAAAACCCATAAAAACCCTAACACCCACTAAAAACTCTCAAAATAATTAAAACCCTAGAAAAAGGTTATTAAACTCAAAAAATTTATAAACCCCCTAAAAAACAAAAGAAAATTTTAAACTCCTAAAAAACAGAACACCCCTAAAACATCTAAAAACCATGTACAACCCTAAAACCCTCCAAATAATAAAAAATCCTAAAAACCCTAAAAACCATAAAAATCAAAATATAATCCCTAAACATTCATGAAAATTTAAAAAACATAGAATCCATGAAATTCCACTGAAAACCATCGAACACCATAAACACCTTTAAAACTATAAAATCCAAAAAAACCCTAAAAACTGTAGAAAAAAACTCGTAAAACCCTCAAAACCCCTAAATACATTTACAAATATATAAAACCCTTAATAACCAAAAATAACATAGAAAATAAAAATAGAACATAAAAACACTAAAAACCCCTAAACCCTTAAGAATACAAAAAAACTTTAAAATCCATAAAAACCCTAAAAACCATCAAGATATGAATAAATTCCAAAAAACCGTGAAAATTTAAAAACATTAAAAACCCTTAAAGTCCCCTAGAAAAAATAAAAACCCCTAAATCCATTAAAACCCATAAACCCCATAAAAACCCAAAGAACACTAAAAAGAAACTAATACTATAAAACCCCATTAAACCCAAATTATTTTTACAAAGTCTTAAAAACCATAAAACCCTAAAAAACGAAAAAAAACAGTAAAAACACAAATATATATATATAAAACTACTAAAAACCCTCAAATCCCTCGAAATCCCTAAAAACATAAAAACTATAAGAATCCTAAAAAATCTCAAAAAATCCCTAAAAGCATAAAAACCCAAAAAAGCACTGAAAATCCCAAAAATCATTAAAACCCATAAAAACCTTAAAACCCTAAAAACCCATAAAAAAATAAACCCACTAAAAATCTAAAAACCCTTTAAACCCCTAAAATGTTATAAAACTATAAAAACACAAAAAACCCTAAAAACCTTAACAAATCATAGAAAAACAAAAGAGTCCCTTAAAATCCAAGAAACCCCAAATACCCTTATAACCATGAAAACTATAAAAAACTTCAAAATCCATAAAAACCCTAAATAAACCTAAAAATCATAAAACTTATAAAAAATCCCTAAAAATACCTAAAACATAAAAATCCGTAAAACCCTAAAAGCCTCCTAAAATCCTAAAAGCCAAAATAGACCTTAAAAAACCTAAAAACCAAGAAAACACCTAAGACCCACTAAAGACTCTAAAAAACCCTCAACCCCCCCCCCCCCCAATTATTAAAAAAATCTATAAAAAATTATATCCTGTAAAAACTTAAAAACTCAAGAAACCTAAAAATCAAAAAACCAAAAAATAACCTAAAATCCTTAAAATCCATAAAAATTCTAAAAATCCAAAAAAATCGTTAAAATCCATGAAAACCAAAACAACCTTAAAAACCATTAAAAAACTACTGAAAAACAAAAAACGCCTAAAACCCATAAAAACTTCAAAACCCCATAATAACACTAAAACCCACTAAAAATATAAATACCATTAAACCCATAAATACATAAAAAATATAAAAAACCTTTAAAACACAAAAAAACTCAAAGATACCCTAATAACCCAAAAATATTATAAAAACCCCCAAATCCCCTAAAACCCCGAAATATCCTAAAAACCACTAAAATTCCTCAAAATCAGTAAAACCCATAAAAACACTAAAAATAATAAAAATACTAAAACAACCCTAAAAATCCCTGAAAATGTAAAAACTCTGAAAAATCCCCAAAATCCATAAAACCATAAAAAACCATTAAACCCCTAAATCCCCATAAAACCCAAAAAAAACCCTTAAAACCTTAAAAACCCTAAAACCACCTAAAAAACCAAAAACCCACTAAAAATTCTAAAAATCCTTGAAACCCCTAAAATTTTTAAAAATTGTAGAAAAATGTAAAAACCTTAAAATCCTTAAAAACTCCAAACCCACTAAAAACTAAAAAATCCTAAAAACCACAAAAACCCAAAAAAAACCTATCAAACACCGTAAAAATCTTCCAAATCCCTAAAATCTTTAAAACCCCTAAAAACCACATAAAAATAAATAAAACCCACTAAAATTCTTAAAATCCTCTAAAACCCCCTGAAAACACAAAAAACAACTAAATTCTCTAAAAACTAATAAATTCCTAAAATTTTGAAAAAGTATAAAAAGTATTAAAAAACCAAAAAATGAAAAAACACCTATTGAAAACCCTAAAAGACCCTAAATATATTTAAACCTTATAAATACCCTAAAGGCCTTGAAACCCCATAAAAACCATCAAAATACCTAAAAACCCTGAAACCCCATAAAACTCCAAAACACACTAAAACTCTCTAACCCATCAAATCCCCAAAAAAATTAAAAAAATCACTAAAAACCTATAAACAATAAAAAAATCAGAAAACTCTAACAACCAAAAAAACAAAAAAACCCTAAAACCCGATAAAACTCTTTAAACCCCTAAAACCCTAAAATACCTAATAACCTGAAAACCCTTAAAACCATAATAATCCGAAAAAAACTAAAATTACCGGAAAACAAAAAAAAATCCCTAAAAATAATAGAAAACCCTTGAAAACATAAAAATGACCTAAATTCTTAAAAAACATTAAAAATCTATAAAAACCCTAACAAAACTAAAAACACTGAAACCTCCCTAAACACCATAACAATCCTAAAAATCCCTAAAAATCCCTAAAAACATAAAATCCTCTAAAACCCTTAAAACTGACTGAAAACCACAAAAACCATAAAAACCCAAATAACCTATAATAAACATAAAACCCCACTAAAAACTCTAAAAACCCTCAAAAACCCTTAAAATATAAAAAACACTAAAAAATACAAACATACAAAAACCACCAAAAACCCTGAAAACCCAAAATTCCCTAAAACCTTTAAATCCCCCCATAAACTAAAATACCCAAAAAAATCAATAAAACCCCATGAAATTAGTAAAATAATAAAGCCCTAAAAAAATAATATTATTATAAAATAGGTAAAAATACCAGAAATCATAAAAAATACTAAAAATCCTGAAAACCCACTTAAAATATTAAAAAACCTAAAACCCCACAAAAACCCACAAACTAGTAAAAACACCAACGATCATTAAAACCCATAAAAGTGTAAAAACTCTAAAATAAACTTAAAACCCCTAAAAAATAAAAAAATCATGAGAAACCCAAAAAACCATAAAACTGTAATAACCCCACAAACAAAAAAACCCTAAAACCCCCTAAAAATCCTCAAAATCACTAAAAATCCTAAAAATCCCTAAAACCATAATAACAATAAAAATCATAAGAAGTCACTGAAAATCCCTCAAAATATAAAAAAATAAAAAACCCTAAAAAATCCCTGTAAACCATACAAACAGCTAAAAAACCTAAAACCCCTAAACACCTATAAAACTCTAAAAGGAACTAAAATCTATAAAAACAATTAAAATCCCGAAAAATGTTTATAATTTTAAAAAAGCCTTAAAACCCCAAAAAAGTCATAAAAAATCCCTTGAACACCCAAAAGGATGACAAATACCAAGAAACCCCTAAATACCCTAAAACATAAAAAAAACCCTTTAAAAACCTCAAAATCCCAAAATAACCCTAAAATCCCATAAAACCCTAAAAACCACTAAAATCAATTAAAACCTTTAAAACACATAAAAAATTAAAAAAAAATAAGAAATAATTAAAACTTTAAATTATACAAAAAACCCCAAAATCCCAAAAAAAACTGAAAAAAACCCTCAAAACATAAAAAACCCATGGAAATCCTTAGAAACCCTCAAAATAACTAAAAACAATAAAAACGTCTAAAATCATAAAAATACTAAAAAAATAAGAATCCCCAAAAATATTAAAAACCCTAAAAGCCCCAGAAAACACATTGAAAAACATAAAATTTTGTAAAAACCTTAAAAACACTACAACCCCATAAGCACCCTAAAAAAATAAAAACTCTAAAAACCCCATAAAAATAAAAAAAACTAAAATACCTCAAAACATAAAAAACCTTAAAACCCAAAAAAACCCCATAAAAACCTAAACAAACCCTAAAAATATTAAAATCCCCGGAAACCCCATAATAATTTGAAAAACTACTAAAAACTATAAAATCCCCTTAAAACCCCTAAAAATGTAAAACCCCATAAAAATCCAAAAAACTAAAAAACATTAATCGTTGGTTTTCTGTTTGAATTTGGATGCTGATCGTTGGTTAGTTGTCAGCTGCTGGATACTGATTGATGTTGTAAAATGCTGGTGGCTGCTTTGCTTTGTCTGTTTTCTTTTCTTCTTTCTTTATTTTTTTGGGGTCTTTTGTCTTGGGTTGTTAAGGGTTTTTGGGTGTGGGTCATTTGACCCCTCCCATCCCTTGTCTACTGTGTCTCTTTTTTCCTTTTAATAAATTTTGGTGGGCTGGGACTAGCCCGACCCTCGCATCTTCCTTTTCCCTAAAAATCCCAAAAGCTGCTTAAAACCCTAAAATATTTTGAAATCCCCAAAAAATAATCACAATTAGTAAAATCTTTAAAAACCATAAAAATCCTAAAAAAGACCTTAAAATCCCAAAAAATGTAAATAATCCAAAAACCCTAAAAACCCCCATAAAATCATAAAACCCCTAAAAACCATAAAAACACTAAAACCCCATAAAACCCCTAAAACCACTAAAAACCTTATAAACCCTTAAACCCCCAAAAGGTGATAACATTCTAAAAAAAACATAAAACCCTTAAAACTCAAAAAAAAAACACTAAAACCCCAAAAACTATTAAAACATAAAGTCCCCAAAATCTCTACAAACACATAAAACCCCCTAAATTACTCCAAATCTACAAAACCCCTAAAAACCCTAAAAACACAAAAAAACCCTGAAAACCCACTGAAAACCATAAAACCGATAAAACCATAAGAACCCTTAAAATCGTAAAACCCATAAAAATCACTAAAACCTATAAAAACAATTAAAATACATAAAAATGTTAAAAACCCTATAAAAATATTAATAACCTTAGAAAATCAAAAACCCCTTGAAAACCCTAAAAGATCCTAAATACCCTGAATACTCTTAGATACCCTAAAAACCTAAAAAACCCCTAAAACCCTTACAACCCCAAAAAACCCTAAAACCCCAAAAAACCTATAAAAATCATAAATAATCCATAAAAATATCAATAAAAGTAAAAAACATTAATAACCATGAAAATAATCTGAAAAGCAAAAAAAATATTAAAAACTCAAAACACCTTATAACCCCTAAAAAATTCATAAAACAGAATAACCAAAAAGTTCCTAAAAACATGAAAAATAATAAAAACCCTCAAAATATATAAAAACCCAAATAAACAATAAAAACCATAAAAACATAAAAATATCAAAAATCCCATAAAATATATAAAAACCCTAAAATCCATGAAAAATCCCTGAAAACCGTGAAAACCCCTAAAACATTCAAAAAACCTAAAACCCTAAAACCCAATAAAAAAACTATAAACCCATTTAATCTCTAAAACCCACTACAAAATCAAGAAATTATAAAAAACATAAATAGCATTAAAGAAACTCTAAAAACCATTAAAACCCTAAAAAACATAGAAAAACCCTAAAAACCCAAAACAACCCTAAAACACCTAATAACTCAAAAAAACCCTAAAAACCACTCAAAAACATCAAAATTCTTAAAAATCCTAAAAATTATAAAACATTAAAAATAATAAAAAGGACTAAATATCCCTAAAAACTAAAAAACAAAAAAGCCCAAAAACCCCTTAAAACCATAGAAATTCATAAAAACCTTTAAAACACTAAAAACCCTGAAACCACTAAAAACATCTAAAAACTGTAAAAACCCTTAAAACACCTAATTTTTTTTAAATATCTAAGAAAAATTAAAACCCTATGAAATTCAAAAAACCCAAAAAGTCTATAAAAACTATGACAAATCCAAAAGACACAAAAAAACTCCTAAAACTACTAAAAAAATTAAAAACCCTAAAAACCATAAAATTTTTAAAAACCACGAAAAATACGTAAATAATAAATCAACATAAAACCCTAAAAAACTTAAGAAAGCCCTAAATCCCCTTAAAAGCATTAAAAACCCTAAAACCTCATATAACCCCTAAAAATAACTATAAACTCTAAACACACCAAAAACATTAAAAAACTCTAAAAACCAATAAAAATTCCAAAAATTCAAAACAAAAACTAAAATCCAAAAAAAATACATAAAATTCCTACAGATAATAAAAATTATAAAAAAGTTGAAAATTCATAAAAAATCAAAAAAAACTCTTAAAACCTTAAAAAACCCAGAAAACCAGAAAACCCACTAAAAACATAAAAATCCCTAAAAATTCATAAGAACACTAAAACCCACTAAAACTATAAAAACCCTTAAAATCTTAATAATGATGAAAGAAATATAAGAAACCTTAATAACCCTAAAAAATCAACATAGCCATAGAAAATTGAAAAGGAAAATTAAAATCATAAAAACCTCAAAAAAATCAAAAAACCCTGGAAACCCCTAAATATCACTAAAAACAATTAAAACCCTAAAAACTATATAAATCCTAAAAATACCTAAAAACATAAAAAACCCTAAATACTAAAAAAACCCTGAAAACCATTAAAACCCTTAAAACCATAAATAATCCCCAAACCCCTATATCCAATATAAACTCAAAAAAACCTATAAACCCCTAAAAATGTTAGAAAATATAAAAAGGCTTAAAACCCAAAAAACTCAAAAAACCGTAAAAAACAAAAAAACTCTAAAATCACTAAAAACGACTAAACCCCCCCCCCCCCAACCTTGAAAAACTCAAAACCCTCAAAATACTTAAGACACCTAAAACCCTTAAAAATTATAAAAATCCTAAATAGTCCTAAAATCCCTAAAAATGTAAAAAAACACCCTTAAATCCTAAAAACCCTTGAATACTATAAATCCCCCTAAAACCCTTAAAATCCAAAAGACCCAAAAAACCCATATAAAACACTAAAAACACTAAAAATACTTAAAACGTAAAAATTGTGAATAATAACTAAAAGCATTAAAATCTAAAAAACTCCAAAAAACCGTCAAAACCCAAAAAGACCCTAAAACCACTGAAACCCCAAAAAAAATAAAACCCATTAACATCCCTAAAAATATTAATGAACCCTAAAAAATTAACATCTTAAATAATCCCTAAAATCCCAAAAAATGTAAAAAACCGTAAAACCCTAAAAACCATAAACCCCAAAAAACCATAAAAACTCTCAAAACCAATAAAATTAATAAAAACCTCTAAAAAATCAAAAATACCCTAGATCCAATAAAACATGTAAAATACTAAAAACCTTAAAAACTATAAAAACTCAAAAAATAAACTTGAAACCCAAAAATTCCATAAAAACTTTAAAACCCAAATAAAATAAAATAAAACAGATATGAAAATGTATAAAAACCAAAACCTTGAGTAACTCCTAAGAAATTTTAAAACCCCAAAAAACATAAAAAAAACAAAAAAACATATTAAACCACGAAAAATCACTAAAGACTCTAAACCACCTTAAAACCCCTAAGAATGTTAAAAATATTAAAAAACTATAATGACCTTAAAATCCTTAAAAACATTAAAAACCCTAAAAACCCAAAGGACCCTATAACACCTAAAATGACCTAAAATCCATAAAATTCTAGGAAAAATTATAAAAACCCTCAAAATTCCAAAAACCCTATAAAATCCTTAAATCTATAAAAATTATTAAAACCCTTAAAAATCCCTAAATATCTTATAAATAATAAAAACACATAAAACCCCCCTAAAATGATAAAAACCCTAAAAAACATAAAACACCTAAAAACCATAAAAATACTAAAATCACTAAAATATATAAACAATTAAAACCCCTAAAATAGTAAATAACTATAAAAAACGTTAATATCCAAGAAAACTCAAAAAAACCTAAAACCCAAAAAAGACAATAAAATCCTTGAAAACCCCAAAAATCCATAAAATAATGAGAAACCCTAAAACACCTAAAACCCTTAAAAACCTATAAAACCATAAAATAACAAAAATCCAAAAAAATTGAAAACATTAAACACCCTAAGAACCCTGAAAACCATAAAAGCCTCTAACAACTTTTAAAACACTAAAACATATTAGAACCCTAAAAAAAAACTAAAACAATATAAACCCTTAATACCCCTAAAAATCATAAAAAGTGTCAAAAAATTAATCCCTTGAAAACTAAAAAAAACCCTAAATCCAAAAAAACACCCTAAAACTCTAAAAATCCCTAAAAACAATCAAAAACTCTAAAAAACCTAAAATCCATAAAATCATAAGAACCTCTAAAAATAACTGAAACTATTAAAACACACAAAAACCCTGAAAACAAATAAAAACAATAAAATCCCCTAAAACCATAAAAACCCTAAACCCCATAAAAACCATATAAATCAATAAAAATTTAATGAACCCTTGAAACCACTAAAAATGCTAAAAAAATAAAAAACATAAACCCCAAAAAACCTCAGAAAAACATTGAAAACCCAAAAAAGACCATAAGCCCCTCAAAGTCCCCAAAACCCATAAAAACTATAAAACCCATTAAATTTATTAAATAATCCCAAATATATATAAGGTGTCTGGGGGTACAATTACTTTCAAACACACAGACACATCACGCACACACAACCCTGAAAGGCAGGTCATAACCCCTCTAAGGGAACCCACCCAACTAGACACTTTTTATTACATCATATATTTTTGACCTGAATTCCTTGTGGTCATTGAGCCCATTACATGGCCTGTAGGCCACAAATTTTGGCCCAATGACCCATTTTTTTAATAGTACCATGCTGTTATAGTACCATCTATAGTACTGTTGCCGCTGCATTCCTTGATATAGTACCTACTGCTGCAATAGTGCCGCCCACCAATGTTATAGTGCCTATCAATGATACTACCCACCACCACTACAATACCCACCACTACAATACCCACCACTACTACAGTTTGTACCCTATTCCCAATTGGTTTTGAACCCCCAACCTCATTTAGTATAATGAGGTTTCTTTACTACTAAGCCAATCCCCAACTGAAAAAAATCCCTAAAAATACCTGGTTAGGTAAAACCCCCTAAAAAATCTTAAAACCCCCCTAATACCATAAAAGCCCCTAAAAATCATAAAACCCCTAAAAACCAATAAAACCACCAAAAAAATACTAAAAAAATAAAAGCCCATAAATCCCTAAATGTACTAAAAACTGTTAAAAACCAAGATCCCCTAAAAACTAAAATACTCTAAGACACCACAAAAACCATAAAAATCCTAAAAACCACTTAAAATTCCTAAAACCCTTCATGTTCCTAAAAACCCTAAAAACTATAAAAACCATAAATATCATAGAAACCCAAAACATCCCTGAAAATGTAAAATACCCAAAAATACTCTTAAAACCCCCTTAAAAACCATAAAACCAACTAAAAACCTTGAAACCCATAAAAACTAATAAAACCACTAAAAACCTCTAAAAATTCTAAATTCCCCTAAAACTGCTAAAAAATATAACAAACTCTAAAAAAATTAAAACACTTAAATAACCCAAAAAAATCCCAAAAAACTGAAAAAAAAACAAAGCCTAAAAACCTTGTAAACCTTGAAATCACATAAAAACACTCAAATTCTTAAAACACCTAAAAACCCCAAAAAACCATAAAAATCATAAAAAATACCTAAAAATCACTAAAAATATAAAATTCCATAAATCCCCATGAAATCCCTAAGAACCCATTAAAAAAACACTAAAACCCATAAACCACTAAATAGAAAAAAACACTAACATCCCCCAAAAAATGTGAAAACTATAAATAACCTTAAAACCATAAAAACATAAAAAAACCCTAAAATTAGAAAAGGGAAAACCGCTGAAAATCCGTAAAAACCCTTAAAATCCCTAAAAACTCATAAAAAGTATGAGAATCTAATAAAACGCCCAAAATCAGTGAAAATTTAAAAAACCATAATAAATACGGAAACCCCCATGAAAACTGTAAACCCCCTAAAAACCGTAAAAACCCTAAAGCTGCTAAAAACTAAAAAATTCTAAAAAAACTTTAAAACATTAATAAACTCTAAAAACCCTTTAAAAACCAAAATACTCAAAAAAAATATAAAAACCTAAAAAGACCTTAAAAACCATGAAAAGCCTAAAAATATGGGAACATTGGAAAACCCATAAAATTCATCAAATTCCTTAAATCCCTAAAAACCTAAAAACATATAAATCCAAAAAATTCCCTAAAAATCACAGAAATCATAAGAAACCCTAAAAACCAAAGGAAAATCCGTAAAACCCTAAAAACCCATAAAATAATAAAACTTATAAAACATTAATGACCATTAAAACCAATAAAATGTTAAAAACATGAAAAAACCTCAAAACCCTAGATACCGAAAAAACCCCTAGAAATATTGAAAAGACCATAAAAATTGGGAAAACCCCTAAAATCCTAAAACCCCCCAAAACCCTTAAAATACTTAAAAACCCTAAAATCCCTAAAAACTATAAAAATTCTAAAACCCCCCAAAAATACATTGAAACATAAAAATCCATAAAACTATGAAAACCAACTGAAATCTATAAATACCCCTGAATCCATAAAAACACCCTAAAATATCCTAAAAACATAAAAACCATTAAATATATTAAAACCCTTAAAACCTCTAAAATCATTAAAAAGATATAAAAACCATAAACTCTTTATGAAAACTCAAAAAAAAACCACTCATAACCCAAGAGGACCCTAAAACCACAAAAAAAATCCCAAATATCCCTAAAACATTGAAAAATGATAAAAACTCTCAAAATCCATAAAACACCTAAAACCATTAATATCCTAAAAATAACATTAAAATACACGAAAATATAAAAACCCCTAAAACACAAGAAAGCCCTAAAAACCTTAAATACACTAAAACCCAAAAAAACCTTAGAAAACCACTAAAATCAATAAAAAAACCTAAACACCCCAAAACATTAAAAACTATAAAAAACGTAAAAAAAATAAAATCCCCTAAAACCCAAAAAGGACATAAAAACCTTCAAAACACTAAAAACAGTCGACGTCTTAAAAACCCTAAAAACCTTAAAAACCATAAAAATATTTAAAAAGATCAGAAAATATCTAAAATTGTTGAAAATCCTAAACCCCTAAAACCCCTTTAAAAGAATAAAAACCCATAAAAACTTTCATAACACTAAAACCCCATAAAAACACAAAAAACACTAAAATCTATAAAAACACCTAAAAATGTTATAAAACAAAAAAAAAACCTTAAAAACACTAAAAAAAGTCCAAAAACCCAAAACTCCCAAAAAACATAAAAAATCCCTAAAAACCATGAAACCCCCTCAAAATACATAAAACCCATAAAACCATTCAAAACCATGACAATTCTAAAAAATTTATAAAAATACTTAAAAACAAAAAAACTCCTAAAACCCTTAAAACCCCCAAAAACCATAACACCGCTAAAAAACTAAAAAACATAAAACTTCTTCATAAACCTAAAACCACTAAAAACTCTAATAACCTTAAAAATAATAAAAATGTTAAAAAAATATATAAAAAACCTTAGAACCCATAAAAAATAAAAAAACCTAGAAAACAAAAAAAGTCCTAGAAAACCCCCAAAATACTAAAAGCCCTTTGAATCCTCAAAACCCCTAAAAACCATAAAAATCATAAAAATCCCTAAAAATCCCTGAAAACATAAAAAACCCTAAAAATGATAAAAACCCCTGAAAAACATAAAAACACATAAAACCTTAAAAACACTAAACCCCATGAAAACCATAAAACCACTAAAAACTATAAAAACCATTTAAACCCCTAAATCATTAAAAAGATCCAAAAAACCTCAAAACCATTAAAAAATAAGAAAACCCCTGAAACTGAAAAAAACACTAAAACCCATGAAAACCCCTCAAAATACCTAAATACAGTAATGGCCATAAAAATCCTAAGAAGGCCCTAAAATTTTCTGAAAACTTAAAATACCTAAAAAAACCTAGAAATTCCTTAAAACCCATAAAAACATCTAAAAACCTTAAAACCCTAGAACCCCATAAAAGCCATAAAACCCCACTAAAAACTCTAAAAACCCTCAAAACCCCAAAAATTGATAAAATCTATAAATAATCTTAAAACTCCTATGCATGTCCAAAACCCCTTAAAACCCCAAAAAGATCATAAAAATTATGAAAATGCCTAAAACCCTAAAAACCACTAAAAACATATAAATCCTAAAAAATCCCAAAAAATGTAAAAAACAATTAAAACACCAAAAAACATTAAAAATCTAAAAACATTAAAAACTCAAAAACTCAACAAAAAAATCTAGAAACCCAAAAACATCCAAAACCCCTAAAATCATAAAAAATCTAATAAATCCATAATATCCCTAATAACGCAAAAAAAACGTAAAATCATAAAAACCCCTAAACCCATTAAAAACCCTAGAACCCCATAAAACCATAAAAATCCACTAAATCCCCTAAAAACCCTTAAAACTTTTAAAATTTTAAAAACATTAAAAAATATGAAAAGGCCTAAACAAATAAAAAAATAACAAAATACCCTGAAAATTACAAAAAAAAATCCTTAATAGCCACTAATAACCCTCAAAATCCCAAAAACCACAAAAAATCCTAAAAATTATAAAAATTCTCTAAAAATCCCCAAAATCCCCTTAAAACATAAAAAATGTAAAAAACCGTGAAGAACACGTAAAAACCATAAAATCCCCCAAAAACATTAAAAACCCTAAAACCCCATAAAGACAATAAATCCCCACTAAAACTCCAAAAACAATTTAAACCCCTAAAATCATTAAAAACTCTAAATAATTAATATCCTAAAAAACAAAATACATTAAAAACAAATATCCACAGAAAACCCAAAAAACCCAAAAAACCACTAGAACACTCAAAATCCATGAACCCTTAAAAACATAAAAATCCTAAAAATTACTATAATTCCTTGAGACATAAAAAACTCTAAAACCCCTCAAAAAATATGAAAACTATAAAAAATCCATAAAAAAACTTACAAAACCTAAAACCCATAAAACCATAAAAACCCACTAAAAACCCCAAAACCCCTAGTATCCCCAAAAAGGTTTAAAAAATCTAAAAAACCTTAATCCCCCTAAAAATTCAAAAAAAATATGAACCAAAAAAGATTATAAACACCCCAAAACCCCTTAAAATCCTAAAAAAACCAGAAAAAAACCCTAAAAACCTTCAAAATACCTAAAAACATAAAAATCATACAAATCCCTAAAAATCACTGAAAACCAAAAAAATCCTTAAAACCCTAAAAAATCGTGAAAACCAAAAACCCCATAAAATCGTAAAACACATAAAAACCATAAAACCCACAAAAATCTATAAAAACCATTTAAATCCCTCAAAATATTAAAAAACCAAAAAAAATAAAAACCTAAAATTAAAAAACCCCAGAAAATCTAAAAGGACCATAAACCGTGAAAAAATTAAAACCCGTAAAAACTCCTAAAAATCCCAAAAAACCCTCAAAATTCCAAAAAACCTTAAAAGCACTAGAAACATAAAAAACCCAAAAAATATAAAAATCCATAAAAACCTCAAAAACCTCAAAAACCCTAAAAAATAATTAAAAACAATGAAACTCCTAAAAACCAAAAAAACCTTAAAACCTAATAAAATTTTAAAAACCCTGAAAATCTCTAAAAAAAATTAAAACCCCTAAAAAGGTTTAAAACTCTAAAAGAAGTTAAAAGCTTGAAAAACTAAAAAACACCATAAAAACCCAAATGAGTACAAAACACTAAAAACCATAAAAACCCTTGAAAACTCTTAAAACCCCTCAATGTTCCTAAAACCCCTAAAATTCCTAAAAACCATTAAAATAATAAAATTCCCAAAATATACAAGAAAACCTAAAAAATTATAAAAACAATTAAAAACCACTAAAAACCTCAAAACCCATAAAACCTTAAAAACTCTAAAACCCATAAAACCACTATAAACCCACTAAAAATAAAAAAACCCATAAAACCCCTAAAAACATTAAAAACTCAAAAAAATTAAAACCATGAAAAATTCAAAAAAAATCCCCAAAAAATGACAAAAATCTTGAAAACCCATAAAACCCCTCAAAATCCCAAAAAAACATATAACCAGAAAAATCCTAAAAATATCTAAAATTTCATAAAAATGTAAAATACCATAAATACACCTACGAAAAATCACTAAAACCCATAAAAACTCTAAAAATTATAAAATCCCAAAAGAATCCTAAAACCAATAAAATTCCTAATTTCATAAAAAACCATAAAACCCCAAAAAACCTAGAAAACCATAAAACACTAAAGAACAATAAAAACACAAAAACCCTAAAAACATTTAAAAACCTAAAAACTAAAAATACCCCTAAAAATACAAAAAACACAAAAAACAATAATAACGTAAAATACCCTTAAAACATAAACCCCTAAAAATAATGAAAATTCTAAAAACCAAAAAAAAATACAAATAATCCTAAAAAACCTAAAAAAATTAAAAAATACCCAAAAACCCTCAAATCCCTTAAAACCCCTAAAAACTCTTGAAATCCATAATAACCCTTAAAATTTCATGAAAACCCTAAAAATCCTCAAAACATTAAAAAGACCCTAAAAACCGTAAAACCCACAAAACTATAGGAATCCCCAAATCCATAAAAGAAACCCTAAAACCCATAAAATTCCTAAATCAACTAGAAACTCTAATCACCTTTAAAACTCCTAAAAATGGTAAAAATTTATTAAAAACCATAAAAAGACTAAAAACACAAAAATAACCCAAAAACCAATAAAAAACATTAAAACCATAAGAAATCTAAACAATCCTCAAAATCTATAAAAACATAAAAACCTCGAAAAAACATAAAAATTCCTATGAAAAAGCCACAAAAAACCAAAAAACTCCAAAAAGTTATAAAAACCCCTAAAAATATTTAAAACCCATAAAAACATAAATACCTTAATACCCCTAAAAGAACCTAGAAAACACTTAAAACACTGAATAATCCTAAAAAACATAAAACCCAATCAGTCCATAAAAAACCTAAAAACTCTTAAAACCCCTAAAAATATAAAAATCCATAAAACCCAAAAAATACTAAAAACACTAAACACCTAAAATACCCTTAAAACCTTAATACCCCTAAAACCCATTAAAACATTGAAAATCCCAAAAGAACCTAATTTTTTTTGAAAACACTAAAAACGTTAAAAACATTAAAAAATACCATAAAATGCTAAAATACCCCTAAAAATAATAAAAAATCCCTAAAACCATTAATCCCATAAAACCCTAAAACCCAAAAAAAATTAAAACCCTTTAAAACTACTATAAATATTAAAAAAACTATAAAACTCTAAAATACCCTAAAAACTCAAAAACAAAAACCCCTAGAAATCATCAAAATTGATGGGAATCAAGGTGCACATACGCATCAAGTATTTGATAGTGATCACGGTACAGTTGGTGGAATACACATAAATACATAAGGCCCATTACATGGGATAGGTGGAATAGTGACAATAGAAATAACAAGGAGGATAAAAGGGGCTTTTCATGGCTAGATCTTTTGAAAGTGTAAGAGTAGTCCCAAAATGCATGCATGGGAGGAGAAAATGGGCCTTTAATCACTCTGATTAAATGCCATAAAGTGACCCTAAATGGCCCACCCAAATAATTACCTGATTTTATATCCACTTACATGAAACAAATATCCAAATCCAAATTAGTGGGGGCCTTATCTCCAAAGTAATGATATGAATCTTTAAAATCATTATAGTGGTATCAGAAAGTATTATTTGTGGATATATTATCCCCTAAACACATAAAAATTTGTACAAAACTCCCAAATCTTGTTATAGTCTTTATACTAATTTGGGAAAGGTATTTTGACATGTATAACTATTATTTGGATATAAATAAAAACCTACTTGTACCCATTTATGGTTAATTATGATTTTTTTTGTTTTCTATAATTATTATTGTGTATGTTTCTTGTGTTATTTAATGAATAGAAGTAATGATTATAGAAAGAGTGATAAACCATTATGGCACAATAAATTTAGGTTCTAAGGGGAAATTATCTTTGGATTTATAATTGATAACCCCATCCCCTTTAATTTTCCTTTACATTTATTTATTTTCAATTTTCTTAATTTCATCCCTTATGTTTCCACATTTTCACCAATGAATAGAGTACACAAATACAGTATCTGATCATTTGGTGTCAAATCATAACAATGGAAAGCATGTTCATTTTTTTATATTTCTCTAATCATATTATTTTCGTTCTTTTTTCATGCATCACCAATTCTATCTGAAACATTATTCCACCATTTTGGCCTTTTTTATTTGAGTTTCTGGAGATATGATATGTTTTTTTCATAGTTCATAATCACATATTTCTTCTCTATTACTTAAATGATTTAATATGATATGTATATTTTATGATATGTTTGAACAAATTTGTTCTATGGATTCACTCTTTTGACATATAATTAGCATCAATATGGGTTCTAATAGATTTTGAAGTTCATATTATCTCACCATTTTACATAATTTCATTCAGATTAGTAAATTGTGAAATTTTATTCTTTGGTACATCAATAACCCCAAAAGAACTATTTTTATCTCATTTATTTATTATAGTGCTTGATAAAAAAGAAGATGTAAAAAAATAAAAAAAATAATAAAACAAAAAAAACAAATATAAAAATAAAATGCTCATTTGAAACATTACATTTGCACATTTAGACACAATTGTAATTGCATTTTCCTATCCACCATATTCTTAACTAAATCCATATACAACCTACAGACATAATCATTTTTTCATTTTTCTTTTCCTCCCATATTACGTGAATTCTATCTTTTCGAAACCGTTTTAAAATTTAAGAATTAAAATGTTTTCCATGAATTGATTTCTTCTTCTTATTTGTCATGTTGATTATATTTAATAACATATTATATGATATCCAATACCCACTATAAAGTGTCCTAGGAACCTTATTCAATGTTTTCATGTTGATAACCCAAATATCTATAAGAAAACAAGTGATAAGGGATATAAATGGTGAAAATGAGGAATAAAGGAGAGAGTTGGTCAAGGTAGAACCCAAAGAGAGATTTTCTTTAATAACTCTATCCACAAAATGCCAAAAATTATTACGAAACATTTGATAAGTTAAAAATTAATCAATAACACAAATTATTCAAGAAAAACTCACCATAACAACATTACCTTCATTCATGATGTTTCAAGAGTACAAGGTGGTGGCTATTTATAACCAAAGAGGGATTGAAATTAGTTTCACACAATTTAGTGAAAATTTAAATTATTAAAATGTTTACTCCTCCATCATCAAAAATCCCAAATAATAGTTTTGATAACTTTGGATCATGCCCATGAATTTTGGAGACAGGTTTCAGACCCATTTGAAAAGAAAATACAACTATCCCACCACCTTTTGAGTTGATATATTCCTTGGGATATTGTCTTTAAATTTGTAGCGCCTCTTGGGTTGGACTTTTAAATGAAATTTTGGGCCTTAATTAATGTAATTGTTGGCCCATATTCTTCCATAAGACAATAGTATTGGGCCACCCAATGAATATTTAATATTAATCAATATATGACCCCCCTTATTCTTTTAATTTGTGCACTTGTCATTGGACCTTCAATTCCTTACAATGGGACTTGTTCATTTGAGTGTGCTTTACCCTCATAGTCTAGTACACCTTCAAGTCCTTGGTGTCCATGTGTTCCATGATCCTCATCATCCCCTCACTAATAAAAAGGATTTTTCCTCAAATGCAAAAAATAAACGGGAGATAGATCAACAAAAATAAATGTGGCACTAACATGTCCATGCCTATTAGGTAATGTAATCTTATATGCATTATCATTGATCTTTTCTAGGACTTGTAAAGTACCATATCTTATTTAGTTAAGTTGGATATCCATTTCTCTGGGAACCTCTCCTTACTCATGTGTACTCATATGCATTCCCCATGTTGAAAACCCATTTTCTGTCAAATGTTTTGGGCATGTTTTATCACTTGTTCATTCTTACACTCAATTTTGGCCTTTACTACTGAATAAAACTCCTACACAAACGTTTCATTTTTTCACCGTTAAGATTAAAAAATTTATTATTAGGAAAATGAAAAATATTGAGTGAATTAAATGGGTTAAAATAATAAACAAATTTAAATAGAAACACATTAGTGGTGGAGTAAACAACTCAATTATAATAAAACTAAATGTGAGGAAAGAATATTTCCCAATGTTTTAAATTACTTATAAGAATGCAACACAACATTGTAGAAAGTGTTCAATTAACCACCTCAGTTTTACCTCTTGTTTTTGGGTGTGAAATAGTAGAGAAAAATTATTTGTTTTAATGTTTTTTCCACAATTTTCTCTATAAGTGACTAAGGAATTTGACTTCCCTATCACTCATAATGTTCTTGGTTAAGCCATGAATCTTAAAAATTAACCAGAAAATATAATTAGTGATAGAAATTTAATAATTGGTATTTGAAAAAGAAATAAAATGATCCATTTTACTAAACTTTTCCACCACTAAAAGAATGATATCATATTAGATTATGATCTTGGAAAGTTGATCACAAAATCTATTGAAATGTCAACCCAATGATGAGAAGAATTGCGAAAAAATGTGTATAAGCAATGTGGAAGAACTTTTTTACTCTGCATGTTTACACAAATTACAATTTATACACACACTAACCACATCCCTACACTTGTGAGTCCAATAAAAATGTTCACAAAAAATGGAAAAAGATTTATCAAACCTAAATTCCCTATTAATCTACCAGCATGTGTTTCTCTAACTACCAATTCATGCATAGAACAATATAGGACTCCCAATTTATTTTTTTGAAAAAATAAGCACACCATGTTTGTAAAAATAATTTATCACATGTTCTATAAAACATATAAATTTCATAAATGGTAGCATCACTATCATACATGATTTTCAACATTTCAAACCCAATTATGTTGAAATGCATAGAAGTGATAAGATAGTGTCTCCTAGGCAAGTAATCAGAGAAAATATTTTCTTTTCCTTTTTTATTCATAATGACATAAAGGAATGTTTAAATGAATTGAAGACATCATATATATTGACTATTCAATATTACTTGTGAATTTATAAATTTTAGGCTTTCATGGTCTGAATTAATCATGGATTTACATGGCCACAAGTGTTATTTGGAGGGAATACAATTCCTTTTCATAAGTAGATCAGTTCAATGCAAACATATTAATAATCTCACTAAAGTAATTGATAGGCTTAGAGTGTTGTTTTAAATGAGAACCGATTCTAATTCCAAAGGCACCACCCTCAACCTCAAATACTTTAGAAATTTTGGGTAGAATTAAGAGGGAAGAATTGGTCAACTTAAATTTGAGTGTGGAGATAGAATCTTCTTGAGCATTTCCCCACTTAAATATCACTTTTTTATGAACAACTCATTTTATGGTGTTGTAATGGTCTAAAATTCCCTCATGAACCTTTGTTAAAATATCAAATGTTTGTGGAATCTCCTCACATCGTTGAAATTTTTTGGTGTTGTTCAGTCCTGAATCAAATTCACCTTATCTTCATCAACCCCCATGCAATCAAAACCTACCACAATGCCAAGGAAAACAATTGAATTAAAACATGATGTAAATTTTTCCAGGTTTTCAAAAAAAACCTATTTTTCTAAAGTGTCTTGATAACATGTTTGGATATTCATCATGTTCATCAAGGATATAAGAATAAACAAGGATGTTATCAAAATAGAAAACAAAAAATTTCCAAAAGAATGTATTGAAAAAATGATTATTTTAGTTCATGAATGTACTTGGGATGTCAGTTATCCCAAAAGTAGTAACTATCCATTCATATAATCTAAACATATTTTTAAATGTGGTTTTTCATTCATCTCCCTCTTTCATTATAATTTTATGGTATCCACTCCTAAGGTAAATTATAGTAAACAAGTAAGAAACATAGTGTTCATCAAGCATATAATAATAATTAGTAATGGAATAATGATAATTTACCATCATGTATTTAATAGCCTTAAAGTAAACACACATATTTCACTAACAAAAAAATTGGGAGAAGAATTACCAGCTCCACAGAAGGGATCAAAACCTCATGAATAAATCAATTTCATATAAATTATTCTATATTCCATTGGATTTTTCATGTATCCTACAGATTATCCAGACAAGATAGTTGATTATTAAGTGTTTCTTTTTTAAGAAAGTCGATGTGGTGCTTAATACCCTACAAGGGTGGTAATCCATCTGAAATTTCTTCTAGAAACATGTCACCCAATTCTAAAAAAAAGAGACACAATACTAGAAGTAATTAATGGGTTAATAGATTTAGTGGTAAAACATTATCCCTTGAATAAAAAAACTAGAGTTTCCTCCCCCTATAAATCTCTCTATATCACTCTTTTTCTTGAAAATAAACTCACTCTTCACTCAACACTATTGTTTTCACTTTTATTTTCACTCTTGTTTTCAACTATTTTCATTTCTTTATTTATTTTTATATCACTCATCACTCCTTTTTCACTCTTGATCTTCCCACACTTTTCATTCACTTTATATTTTCTCTATTTTTAAAATCACTCTCAATCATCACTTGGATTTCATAATATTGAAAAGGCCTCAAGGGTGTATGTATAACCATCCTCCAGTTGTACTGAAAAGAATAGAGGCTGGTGTTCCCTCATGTTTGACTCTCTTATCAAATTTACAAGGCCTTCCCAATAATATGTGACTAATATGCATCAGAACACCATCACATATCACCTTGTATTCGTTATTATAAATAAAAAATTGGAACCTTTTCTTTTTTAGTCACTTTAAAACTCCAAATATTATATAACAATTATCATCTATAAGGCCTAGGATATTTTTTCACAACTAATCCCAATTTATTAACCATCAAACCACTTGTTACATATTTAAAAATACCCCCACCAATGAGCATACTATATACCATATCTTTTACGTGTCATATAGTATGAAAAAATGTGCCCCAATTTTATCTTTATCATATAATCCTTCAAGTTGATCACTTAAAGCACAAATTTGAATGAGAATTTACCCATGTACAAATCTCTATATTTCTACATCAAAACAATCCTCAATTGGTGTAATTT
The DNA here is from genome assembly GCA_963277665.1 of Viscum album. Taxonomy (NCBI): domain Eukaryota; kingdom Viridiplantae; phylum Streptophyta; class Magnoliopsida; order Santalales; family Viscaceae; genus Viscum; species Viscum album. The sequence continues at coordinate 1,321,829,066 of OY728157.1, forward strand.
CATCTTTGATTAAGCTAGCACAAAGAATATCTCCATCATCCAAAATTATCACGATCATATTTTTTGGTCATTGGGAGAAAAAATATCCAAACCATTGACATTTAACACATTTGATATCACATGATTTTTAATAATCCTTACCCTCTATTTTACCTTTGTATATTGAAAATAATGGTTTTGGTTTGGTCACCTATATTAAATCTGTTTTGATTTCACTTACATTTTCTTTCAGTTTATAATCCTTGAACTTGAAAGAGGATATAGAATCCTTACTGTAAGATGTAGGGAGAGTCCTTATTTCCCTTACATACATCTCCGCTTTAGTATTAATGTAAAGTAGATTCCCCATGTCCAAGTAGTGGTAGATGTCTTCTATATATCAAATGTCATTGTGTAGATCGTTCACAGACCATTCCATGAGGGCTTTACGATCCTCATAAATATTGGCTCGAATCATAATGATCTTAATCTCTTTACGATTATCCTCAATAATCAAGGATCCTTGTTTCAAACCCTACATTGTGAGGTAAAAATCATGATAATATTCACTAGAAATGGCCCTCTTATGAATTACCACATTCATCTCCTCCCATGTGAAGATGGGTCTTCCTCCACTTCATTTTCGACTCAATTGTAGTTGGTCCCACAAAATACTTTCATATTCAGTGAATTCGGTGGCTTCCAGATACAACTTATTTTTCCCTAAATATTTATAATAACCAAAACGGTGTTCATCCATTCTTTCCCATTCTAAGTATGTATCAGGATAGTACTAACCTTAGAATGAAGGGATACTAAAATTTACTCCTCCAATATCCTTGGTATGTCTCCATGGTGGTTGATTTATTCAAACTGGTGACTCAAAAAAATCCAACAACTCTTCCTCTTATTAAATGACCTACCTACTTATTGTTTCTTAATAATTTAAAGGGTATTAAATCTCATACATTCTTGCATTCAACCTTTGTAATTGTTCTGGTACAACCATCAAGGAAAATTTAATGTTTGTTTCATTGATATTACTCAACTTCTCCATTTAGAAATCATACAAGAAAATTTTAAGAGAATGGAATATAAACCTCACACACTCCCTCACGTGTTTACACTCAAAAATTTTATGTTCACTCATGTTTCAATCAATTTTTGATTTTTTACAAAATGAAACACTCGTTCCATTTTAAACTAAACTTTCTTCCTATACCATTCTTAACCAATTTTAATAATTCTAAAGGATCAATAAAATGTGGAAATCCAAAAATATAATTCAAAGAAATAAATTTAAAAGTATTCAAGATGAAAATTTTGGTAAGGGGAAAAATGGATGGAGAAAAAATGATAATGGGGCATAAGAATTAGGAATTTGTAATTTTTTGGGCCTTTAATTATTTTACCCTATTACTTTTGAATAAATGAAACAAAAACAAGATGAATTTTCAATATATAAATGTAGGCTAAGTAATAATTTGAAATATAAAATGGAATGAAAGTGAGATTTTCATGGTTTTAATATTTTAGAATTCATCACAAAATTTTAACCCACTCTAAACCTCTAAGAACCCTCAAAATCAATCCCTAGAAACCCTTAAAACCCCTAAAAACCATCAAAATCCCCCAAAATTGTAGAATTAATCACTTGAAAACCATAAAACCCATAAAAATTTTAAAAACCTAAGAACCACTAAAAGAGATAAAAACCCTTAAACCATTAAAAGTTTAAAATATTCTAAAACCCTTAAAAACATTAAAATACTGGAAATAAAACTCAAAAAACCCTTAAAATCTAAAAAGATCTTTAAAACCATGAAAACTTCTAAATACGCTAAATACCACCTAAAACCCCTACAACCCATAAAAAATACAAAAATACACTCAAAATACCTAATAATGTTAAAAACCCAAAAATCCTTGAATAATCCCTGAAAACCATAAAAACCACTGAAATCTTAAAAAACCTAAAAACCCATAAAAACTCAAACAGCACTAAAAACCCTTAAAACCCCTAAAAATGCTAAAATACTATAAAACCCATAAAACACCTCAAAACTCTAAATTCTCTAGAAACCCAAATAAACCTAATACTTAAGAACCCCTAAAAACACCGAAAACCCTGATAACACCTAAAACCATAAAACACTCAAAATCCATACAAACCCTAAAAAACACTAAATCCATAAAAATTATATACATCCCGAAATATCATTAAAAAATTAAAAATACCTAAAAATATTGAAAACACACTAAATACCATAAAACCCCTAAAAATGTAAATAATCCCTACAACACATAAATACCCTAAAAACATTGAAAATAATAAAACCCCTTAATATATAGAAAAACTAAAAAACCTGAAATATATTAAAAAATACAGAAACACAAAAACCACTGAAAACCCAATAAAAAACAAAAATGTCTGAAAACCCTGAAAACCCTAAGAAACCCTGAAAACAGATAAAAACCCCCAAAATCCCCAAAACCCTAAAAATCCCTTAAAAACTAGAAAAATTAAAAAAAATCCTAAAAATCCATAAAAATGTAAAAAGCTCAAAACCCCTGAAAAATATATGAAAACATTAAAACCCCTATAAACCTTACAAACCCTAAAAACCCAAAAAAATCCCACTAAAAACATAAACACCCTTAAACCCCTAAAAAACATTAAAAACACTAAAAATTGTTAAAACACCAAAAACTAAAAAAACCCTTAATACACAAAAGACCCTAAGACCTAGAAAAAATCTAAAAGCCCACAATGTAGCTAAACATTATGAAAATACTAAAAACTAAAAGACCCTTAAAATCATTAAAAATCCCTAAAAATCCTTGAAAATGTGAAAAATCCAAAAAAAGCTAAAAAACCCTGAAAACTGTAAACACTTCTAAAATCCTTAAAAACATAAAAACCCAATAAACCACCAAACCAACAAATATTTCTAAAACCCCATAAAACCAGTAAAAACATTAAAAACTCTAAAACCTATTAAAAATATAAAAAATAATAAAATAAAATAAATAAATAACCCAAATAACTAAAAAACCCTTAAAAAGACTTAAAACACAATGAAATCCCTAAAACCCCTCAAAATCCCAAAAATTCCTAAAAACCCAAAAAACCATAAAAATAATTAAAATCCATAAAAATCCATGAAAACATAAGAAACAATAAAAATAATGAAAACTCCCCTAAAATCACAAAAATACCACAAAAATTGTAAAACACTGAAAACCAATAAAACCATAAAACCCCTTAAAACCATAAAATCATTAAAAACTACAAAAAGACATTAAAGCCCAACAAAACTCAAAAAATACCTAAAAATAATAAAGTTCCTAAAAACATTAAAACCCCCTAAAAACCTTGAAAAACCCTAAAATCCTCCAAATTCCCTGAAACCCTAAACCCTAAAACCATTAAATCTTAAAAAACCCATAAAAATTCATGAAAATTTAGATACACCTAAAAAGCCACAAAATATCACAAAACTAATAACAATTCCAAAAACCATAAAAACCCATAAAACCATAAAAATTCACAAAATCTCTAAAAACCTTTTATACCCCTAAAAAGTTAAAAACATTACAACCATAAAAAACCTAAAAACAAAAAAACCCCTAAAACTATGATAAGACACTAAAAACCCAGAAAAAGACTAAGAATCCTAAGAAAAAATGAAAACCCCTAAAACCCCATAAAATCCATAAACCCCCAAAAAACACTAAAACACATAAAATACTAAAAATCCCAAAAATCCATGGACACATAAAAACTAATAAAAACCCTGAAAACTCCCTAAAAACATAAAAACCCTTAAAACCATTAAAAACCCATAAATTCCATAAACACTTTAAACAAACACTAAAAAATATAAAACCCTTAAAACCCAAAAAATATTAAAAAATATAAAAACACTTAAAAATAATAAAGACACAAAAACCCCATAAAAACAAAAAACACTATAAAAATCATAGACAAAGCAGAAAACCCCAAGAAAGCTAAAAATTTCTAAAAAAACCGAAAAATCACAAAAACCTATAAAAATACAAAAAAATCCCCAAAAACACCTAAAAACACCTAAAAACATAAAAACATTGAAAAACACAAAAAACCAAAAAACCCAAAAAACCCACTAAAAACACTAATAACCCTTAAAACATCTAAAAAGTATAAAAACTCTAAAAATCCCCTACAAAACCAAAAAACCCAAAAACCTCTAAAAAATCCTAAAACCCCAAAAAACCTAGAAATACATTAAAACCTATAAAAAACCAAAAACCCTAAATACCAAAATAATCCTAAAAACCCTAAAATCACAAAAAACAAAAAACCCCTAAAAACTTGAAAAACCCCATCAAACCATAAAAAACCCTAAAACCCTTAATAAAACTATAACCCCATAAAACACCATAAAATAAATACAAACACTAAATACCCTAAAAATCTAAAAAAGATAAAAACCTCTAAAAATCCATTAAAAACTAAAAACTCATAAAAACCTGAAACACCCAAAATGAACATGAAAAATATTAAAACCCCCGAATACCCTAAATAACCCTGAAAACCCATGAAAACCCTAAAAATTCATGAAAACACTAAAACCCCATAAAAATCCAAAAAAACCTTAAAAATCCCTGAAAACGTAAAAATATCTAAAAACCCTGAAAACTTGAAAACCATAAAAACCACTAAAAACATTAAAAAAATACAAAAAAACACAAATTTCTAAAAAATAAAAAAACCGTAAAAACCCAAAAATAGCAAAAAAACCCTGAAAATCCTTAAAACCCGTAACAATCCCTAAAATCCATAAAAATTATCAAAATCCATAAAAAACCTAAAAACCATAAAAATAATAAAAATATTAAAATCCTTGAAAATGTAAAAACAATAAAATATCTGACCCCCCCCCCCATAAAACTATAAAATCAAATAAATATCATAAAACCCCATAAAAACCAAAAAAATATACCAAAATATCTAAAACCCCTAAGAACATTAAAAAAATATAAAAACCCATAAAACCCCTAAAAACACCAAAACCCACCAAAAAACTGAAATACCCAAACCCCAAAAAATCCATCAAACCCATGAAAAACCCAAAGAATCCCTAAAAACATCAAAATCCCTAAATAACCTAAAAACACTAAAAAAAAATAAAAAACACAAAAATCCCTTAGATTCCTCAAAAACATAATAAACCCTAAAAACGTCTGAATACCATAAAACCCCATAAAACCATAAGAACCCTAAAATCCCATAAAAACCTTACAGAACCAATAATAACTCTCAAAACCTTAAAACCTATAAAAAAATTAAAAACTCTAAAATCCATAAAAAGCCTAAAAGACAAAAAACCGCCGAGAAAAACCAAAAGTCTCTAAAAGCCTCAAAACAAAAAACACATCAAAAACTCTAAAACCCCTAAAATTTCCTAAAATCCCTAAAACACTAAAAACCATAAAAATCCTAAAAATTCCCAAAATCCCAAAAAAGGAAAAAACTACTAAACATTATGAAAAACACCTAAAAACATAAATAGCCCTAAAGACCAAAAAAACCTTAAAACCCATAATAACTATAAAACCCACAAGAAACTGTAAAATCCTATAAAAACCATAAATATGTTAATCACTCTAAAAAATGTTAAAAACCAAAAAAATTAAAAACCCCTAAAACCCCAATAGCTCCTATAAACCCTAAAAACCTAAAACCCTAAAAACATTAAAAAACCCTAAAACCCTAGAAAAATTGAAACCCCCAAAACCCCTAAAAACCTATAAAAATACAAAAAAATAATAAATACTACAAAAATCCTAAAAATACCAAGAATTCCTTGAAAATTAAAAAACCCCCAAACCCCCTAAAAACCCATGAAAACCATAATTCCACTAAAAGCATTTAAGAACTCTAGAAACCCATAAAACCCTAAAAACCACTAAAAACTTTGAAACCCCTAAAAATGATAAAAATTCTAAAATCATTAAAACCTTAAAAACCCTAAAAAAGAAAAAAAAACCTAAAAAGTCCCTAAAACCCCTAATACTCTCAAAATACATAAAACCCCAAATTAACCCCCAAAACCATCAAAATCATAAAAATCGCTAAAGATACCTAAAGACTTAAAAACCATAAAATTCTGGATAAAAAACCCAAAAACCATAAAATCCCCTCAAAAACATTAAAATCCCTAAATCCCATAAAATCTAAAAAAATCCTTAAAACTCTAAAACCTTTTAAAACCCATAAAAACATTAAAATACACTAAAATACATTTAAACCCATAAAAATAAAAAAAACTATAAAAAACCAAAATATCCTAAACACCACTAAAAACTCTAAAAACCCTAAAGACCCCTAAAACCCATAAAAATATCTAAAACCCTAAAAAGCAAAAAAATCCTAAAATATCCAACAAAACCCCTAAAAAGTAAAAAAACCCCTAAAACCCTAAAATCCCATTAAAAACAAAAAACTCTTAAAAAAATAAAAACCCTAAAAACGCTATTATCTACAAAACGCACTAAATACTCTACAACCCTTTAAAATCCTATAAACGTTAAAATGACCTAAAACCTCAAAATAAATAAAAAACACAAAAATCCCAAAAACCCAAAAAACCATAAAAACCCTAAAAACCCCAAAAGACCTAAAAAACCCTAAAAACACTCAAAATATATAAAAACCCTAAATACCATAAAACCACAAATGCGTTAAATTCCCTAAAAATTTTAAAAACACTATAAAACCCCAAAAAACCAAAAAACCCATTAAAACATTAAAAACCCTAAAACCCATAAAAACCCTAAAACCCCCTAAAACAATAAAAACTATTACAATCCGTAAAAATGTTACAAAACACTAAAAAACCTTATAAACCCTTAAAAGACCAAAAAAACCATGTAAACCAAAAAAACAAAAAAACCATAAAATCCCTAAAAACATAGAAACCCCTAAAGGCCCTCCAAATACCTAGAAATACAAAAAACCCATAAAGTAATAAAAACCCTAAAAATGCCGAGAAGTCCCTAAAAATATAAAAAACTCAAAAAAATAGAAAAATCTCTAAAAACTATAATACCCCTAAAAACATTAAAACCCAAAGAACCATAAAAACCTTCAAAACCATTAAATTATTTACAACCCCTTAGAAATCTGAAATTTTTTAAAATACAATAAAAAAACCCAAAAAAAAACAAAATACATCCTAAAAACAAGGAAAACCATAAAATAACTTGAAAACCCCTAAAATGCCACAAAATCCCTAAAACCCCTAAAATCACTAAAAAACATAAAAATACCAAAAATCAATAAAAATATCTTAAAATTTAAAAAATAAAAACCCTCTAGAATCCCCTAAAAACTATAAAACACATAAAACCCTTAAAACCCTAAAAACCTATAAATCCTTAAAAACCAAATAAAAACTCTAAAAACCCTTAAAACCTATAAAATGTTAAAATGCTATAAAACCCTAAAAACCCTAAAAACTAAAAAACCCTAAAATCAAAAAGACCCTAAAACCCACGAAAACTCCTAAAAGCCATAAAAACATGAAAAACCCCAACACCCCCCTCATTCATAAAACCCTAAAAAACCCAAAAAAACTATAAAAATCTTAAAAAATCTTAAAATCCTTGAAAACATAAAAAACTCTAAAAACCCAAAAAAACAACTAGAAACCATAAAAACCCATAAAACAATAAAACCCCCGGAAAACCCAAAACCCAATAAAAAACCTAAAAACAAAAAATACCCTAAAAACATTAAAAAATAATAAAAACTTTTTAAACACCCTAAGAAACTCAAAAAAAACCCAAAAGACACTAAAAAAACCTACAAACCCTGAAAACCCCTAGAAACCTTTAAAACCCCTAAAACACCCTAAAAACACTAAAAACCCTAAAAACCCTAGAAACCATAAAAATAATAAAAATCCTAAAAATCCCTTAAAATCCCTAAAAACGTAAAACCCCAAAAAACCATGAAAATACCATTAAAACCATAAAAAACACCAAAAACAATAAAACCCATTTAGACCCTAAAAACTAATAAAGACTCTAAAACCCCTAAAAATTGTTAGAAAAATCTAAAAACCTTTAAATCCCTAAACAGCTAAAAACTCCCCAGAAACCCAAAAAGGCCCTTAAATCCATGAAAACCCCCAATAACCTTAAAACCCCTTGAAAATACCAAAAAAACCTTAAAAATTCCGAAAAACTCTAAAAACCATTAAAATCTTAAAAATTCATAAAAATTCCTAAATTTTTTAAAAAACCTTAGAAACCCCTAAAACTCATAAAATACTCTAAAGTACATAAATCCCTAAATCCCATAAAAATGAAAAAAACCATTATGAACTCTAAAAACCCCTTAAACCCCCTATGTTCTTAAAAAACTATAGAAAACCTTAAAACCCCAAAAAACACAAAAAAAAACCCAAAAACCTGAAAAAGACACTACAAAACTAAAAACCCTAAAAACCCCGACATACCCAAAATAACCATTATATCCTCAAATAACCTAGAAACCCCCCAAAACAAAAAGTCTAAAAATGACCTAAAAATCCCTGAAAAATTTAAAAATTCTAAAAACCCTAAAAAACCCTAGAAACCCATAAAACCCATAAAACCATAAAAACATTAGTACCCCATATAAACTAAAATAAACACTAAAAAATATAAAAACACTTTAAATCCCTAAAAACATTAAAATAATCTAAAAACCATAAAACCCCTTGAAACACAAAACAAATACTTAAAACCCAAAAAACCCATAAAATACTAAAAAAATATTAATATCTATTTCGTAGTTCCTTGAAATGTGTGTTCTAGTTTTAAGAGTCACTAATTATATGCATTTTTCATTGGATTTATTTATGGAACTGGAAACATACAATAGTTATTTATCATAAAGGGGACTTTCTTTCCAAAGGCAGGTGTTCTTTATGTTTGAACTTTATAATACTTGAGAACATGCATTGGTCGAGAGGATAAGAGGTCAGACTGGTCACACCCTTTTGGGGGGAATTATTGTCTACTCCGGGACTCTCTTTATGAATTTAATATATTTTTATGAATACTTATTAATTCACCAAGTATTACATAAGTTTCCATTGGAATTTTCAATCACTTATTAACATGTATAAAATTTATAATCATCAGTATACATTCAAGGTTATTCATTAATAGAGATATATGTATGTATTCGATATTCTCCATAAATTGTATCCTCTAATATACTATTTCAATATTCTTTTAATTGTTGTTATGATGATACTGGTTTTTAAGCCACTCAGTGGGTCACTCTGGAATTTATTGTCATCTAGGGAGAAGAAGGTTTGGTTTGATTTCGGGATCGTGCTTATAAAATGGGCTACATATGTATCCTTATAAAAGGAATCAGAACCCTTGTAGTTAGGTGCCATTAAATGGGACACATCATACCTTTTAACGTCATGTGATAAGGACATAGTTAAACAATTTAATCTCATGTGGTATGGAAATATAAGAAGAAGGATGTTAGTCAAAACATTTTGTGGGACTTATAATGAAGTAGCACAAAGAACTTGGAAGGAACATGGGTTTCCATGTAGGATTAGACCCTGTTGGAAATATGGCCCAAGGAGAAGATGGTTGATTTAAGGTATTGGGGTTTGAACCTCAATAAGGCTTCCTATGTATCCTATATAGATGTAAATTAAAGACCGAATAGTTTGATTAGATCTCATAGGAGAGTATAGTCTTTTGAGAGAAATGATTTTGGGATTACTTCCTAAAAAGGATGCCTTGGTGATTTGAGGGTTTAATTTGGGGATTATTCCTAAGGGGGATTCCCAGATTAAGGAAATTAGTGTTAGATTCCTGAAGAGTATATCTAGTGAGCTCAGGCCCTGAAAGGGCTTCCTACGCATCCTAGTTTGAACAGGAATCAGAGTTCTCATATTTTCATCACTTGTGAAAATGTTGTGTCAATGACAAATCTTTAAGCCCATGTGAGTCATGATTAGTGTGAGAAACAAGAGGATGAAAAATATTCAACAAATGAATTCACACTTTCAAATTTTTCCTCCTCCACTAGTGGAAGAGGGCGTGTCAACTGTGGAAGAGGGCGAGCTCACTCAGGAAGAGGTCAAGGCAACAAGCCTTCCCTCAGTTCTCTACACATTGGACAAGGGTCCAAATAGAAAGAATAAATAATGAATGTTAGAGGATTACACTAGGATGTCTTCCCATTGAGGTTTTGATGGGGCTTATTCATAAGGACGATGCCCATTTGAGATTGGTTGGGGCTTACTTCTAAGGATGATGCCCATTTGAGATTTTGTTGGTGTTTACTCCTAAAGAGTATTCCCATTTAAGATTTGGTTGGGGATTACTTCTAAATATGATGCCCATTTCATATTTCATGGGGATTAATTCTAAGGAGGATGCCCATTCGAGATTTAACCAAGAATAGGAGTCACATGATGAGGTTTGAGGAGTTTCCTGAGGAGTGTATTGACTCAAGGTACTTGAGGAATCCATAAGGAGAGTGAAAACTCGAAACATGTGAAAGGAACCAATAGGAGTAAGTTGAATCAAGTAACTTCATTGAGTGTGATGGAGTGTCTCATATCATGGTATTCTAAGGTTGGAAGTTGGTCCACACAAAGAGAGCAATGGAAAATGTTTTCGAATGGATCCGAAAAGCTCACAGTGTGACTCTTAGTTTTTCATGGGGGTCAGTGACAGAAGCGAAGGGACCTGCCCAAAGGTCTATGACCGCAGCCCCGCATTGATCCCAAGCCGGGGTGCAGGGGCGCATCCCCTACGGTATGGACTAGTATGGTTGCACAGTTGTTCCACCAATGTGCCTTGTGTAGGTTCTCCATGTAGCTCCCCCCGTAGGTGCTCCACGTAGGTACAGCGCACAGGTGCTCCTCCCAGGTGCGCCACGCAGGTGCTCCACACAGCTCCATATGTTCTAGACCCTGATGGGTCTTTGAACCAATTTTCCCCTTTAATTATCTCTTCTATCATGATTTATAGAGCTACCTGAGAAAATTTGGGGGATCTTGGTTAAATAGATATGCAATGGGAGCTTTGGGACTTCTTCTAACTTATTCATTCTGTGAAATGGGGAGCCCAAGGGTCCTATTTATAGGCAAGGAGGGGAACCTGGGTGGAGGATATATCCCATATAGGTCCCCCGCTTAGGTCCTCAACGTAGGTTCTTCGCATAGGTGTGAAAAAATAATACTACTGCATAGGTCCCACCATAGGTCCTTCGTGTCTGTCCTTCACATAATTCTTCTGCATAGGTCCTCCACGTAGCTCTTCGGAATAAAATTTCTTTGTCTTCCAAGTGCCATTACTTTTGAACTGTAAGTCTGTTTAGGCTCTGCCACCAGTCAAAACGAATCTCTGAAAGAAATATACACTTCTGGAGATGTATAATACACCAAGTCACCTAGTATTAATTACTGAAATTGAATTTAATCAATCAACACCTTTTTATCATAAATCTTGGAAATTCACTACCTACTGTTAGATGGGTGAATAATTACACTTATAAATTGGTATAGAGTTGTATTTTGGCACATAGAAATCCAGCCTGAATCTTCTTCCTTCCTGTTGAAAACATCTTTAATCATACTTGACATTTGTTTTCTATGTGAAAATCATATCTTGTTCTTTGAAAAAGTGCTTGAAAACACATTTCATGGTGTCTACAAAAGCCCCCCCCCCCCGAATATGATTTGTTCAGAATGAAAAGAATCTTATTATAAGGTAAAATTAGGGAACTTTGACACATTCCATCATCATCTAGTAAGATTTGGAGATACTTTAAGTTTGCAAGGATGCTCAAATTTTTTTCTAAGATAAGGGACTTAGAGAGCATAGTTTGACTATTGCTAGGTTCATATGGACGAACTTACATACTTTGTGTCTTTTGAATTTTTATTTCTCAATATTACCTAAACTATACAAAAATATACATTTAGTGATCTAGTACTCGACTTTTGTGAATTGTTCCCTTTGAGGGTTCTCAATCATGTGAGTACCACATCTCTTATTGTTGGCAGTTTAGAGTCATGCATGTTGGACAATAAAGGGCTAGTATTTAGGGTCAAATAGATTTGACCATAAAATTTAAAATTAGTTCCTAAATAGGACTTTATGACTAATAATTTCTTTAATATTCTTTAAATATTTACAAGGGGCATCTTGAGCCATGATTTTTATGGCCAACAAATATAAAACTTGTATCAACATAAGGGGGACTCTCTTCCAATAATGAAGATACCATTATTTAAAAAACCTATTATGGGTGTGGCGTTATGCAGGGCCAACTGGGGAATATACCGCATAGCCAAATTGTGGCATCTTTTGGAGAACATGCCTGATATGTATGCAACTTATGTAAGGACACCTAAGGGAATGTACTTCATAGTCAATCAAAAGTTCTCTTTGATGTTTTACATTTTACTGCTGATAGATGGGGGAAATAAGATTTGGGTGACTCAAGACCACATTGGGTGGCTTTTTGAAGGAATGAAATTTTAAAAATAAAGAGATATTTTTTGCCGACATATGTCATGAATAGGAAAATCACTTTTATACAAATTTTGTGTTTGAAGAATGGTTAAAATTTATCAGAAATCGGAATTTTGGATATCATATTGTGAATTTTTATGTCATGTAGTGAGGACATTGTTACTGTGTAGTTTTAAGTCATACCGAGAGGACATTGGTACTATGCTATTTTACGTCATGCAGTGAGGACATTGTGTGGCTTTAATTTAATGTCTTTATCCTTGACCAATGGTATGATACTCTTCCAATTTCTTGATAATTGTTTTGGAAACATGCTATCATATTCAGTTTTGGAATGGAAAAAATGTAAACTATGACTTAGGAATCTCTGTAACCAAGGAATGATATAAGAAAAGGTCTAAAAGCATTAGAGGAAGTCTTTTCCAAGAACAAAGTTACCTTTATTTGAAAAACCCATTATGGGGGATATATTATGCAAGGCCAAATGGGGAATATGATGCATAGCTAAATAGTGGCATCTTTTTACTAACAGACCTATTATGTAGGTAACTTATATAAGGCCACCTAAAGGCACGTGCTGCATATTCAGGAAAAGGTGATATCAAAAATCTAACATTCTAATACTAAAATCCCAAGAAACTTTATGGAGATTCAGATTTTTAAAAGAACATAGTTTGTTTTATGTAGAAAGGTACCTGAATATGGAAAGGATATTTTAAACCAAGATTTCCAAAGAATCAGGGGAATATTAATTCCACAAAGGTACGACCCAAATGTAGGAGGTTTGGTGTCTGTAGTTTTAGGTCATACAACTAGGAGCAAAAATGGAAAGAGTATGTGATATGTGGACAAGTGGTTCCAAGGTAATTTCATATTACATTTGAACATATGGAGAGAAAATTGTGTAAACCGTAGTCTTTAAATCTATCAGATCGATAGAAATATAATGTGGCAAGTATACTTGAATGACGTATAAAATACAGATTTTTGTATATTGTCATCAAAGTTTGAAAGGGACAAAGATACTATAACCAAGAATGAAGTTACCATTATTTGAAAAACCCATTATGGGGGTTATGTTATGTAGGGTAAACTGAGGAAAATGCTGCATATCCAAATAATAGCATCTTTTGACTGACAATCCCAGTATGTAGGAAACTTATGCAAATCCACCTAAGGGCACATGCTGCATAGTTAGGAAAAAGAGTTCTTAAATATTAAAAACTTTGTCACCAAAAGCTGTAAGAAATATTCATGATTAAGAGTGTGAAATATGGAAGGGGTTTGTGCCCAATGTATATGAGGAATATTTGAACCAATATTATTCATGAGTTTTACGTCCTTTTACATAGATATGACTCGTATGTAAAATAGATACTTTCTATATTTCCTCTAAATTAATATTATGATGTTCAATTTAAAGTCTTTCAACTAGAACATCTTTCTATTCAATTTTAAGTCATGCAGTAAAGACATCAATAACCCCATAATAAATTGAGACACCTTATTTATATAAATAATCCTTTTACCCAATTCCTAAGCCCACTTGAGCTATGATCGTTGTGAAAATCAATGAGTAGTAAAGGTTAATTCTATAATATAAAGGTGACATAGGTGAAGAGTGGGGTGTTATATTTCGATGTAGTTTAATATCATGTGGTAAAGATGAAGATGAACTGATGTGAAAAGAAATACAAATTGTAACTAGATTAAGGGATAAAACCCAAGTGTCACCACGTGCCTTGTTGGGACAAAAATCAAGTCACACATAGTTCTTAAAACATCCCCTATGTTACTTTTATTCCTATACAAGGAATAAAGGGTTTTTTTATTGTGTTTGGGCACAATATTTGAGATCTAGTCATCTCTACATATCTCCTTAAAAATGAGAATCAATCCTTACGTAGTTCTTGAAACAATCATTTCTCACATCAATTGAGTTTGACATGAATAATGGGGGATTTTAACACTTTCAGAGAGAATGGTATATATTATGACATAAAATGGTATAAGGAACAAATCATATATCTTAAGGAAACACACTATATATATTTGATTCATATGTAGGAGAATAAATGAAAATATGAAGATTTTGTGATTGTGGTTGGGCCCAAAATTGATGATTTATGTGTTTTTATGTATCTCATTAGACACTGAGAATCAATCCATACATAGTTCTTGAAATAAATCCTCTATAAATATCTAACTCAGACATAGGAAAGAGAGGGACTCATGTTCTACTAAGGAGTAGCGATGATGTCAATGAGTTTTTCTTATAGAAGCTTTTAACATCAAATAGAAAAAACATTTTTCATTCAGTTTAATGTCATGCAACGAGGAAAAATGATGTCATGTATTTTAACATCATGCAACAAGGATGAAGATACTATGAATTTTAACATCATGCAGCATGGATGCTTATGGTTTTTATGCAGTTTAATGTCTTACTACTAGGACGTTATACTATGCAGTTTTAAGTCTTGTTGTAAGGACATGTGGGTTGTGCAGTTTTTATTCTTGTAGCGAGGACATTGTACTGTGTTATTTAAAGTCTTTTAGTGAGGACGATATGTAAAACTATACACAGTATTTCTTTAAGAATATCACATTTTTGGGATTAGTAATAATCTCTACTTCCGTTGAGATTAAGGAATAATCTCCATTTGAATAAACCTTATGTATGGAATGAGGTCCTTCCCACTTTGGCTCACGCTTTGGAGGTTTATTCTCTAGTATCATTGGAGTCCTAAGGACCAATACTAATTCACCTTGAAGAAATTAATTGAGGTGAATTTTCTTGTTAAAAGATCACACTATTCTATTCTGATAGAATAGTAAATGATGCAAAGTATGCAATCTTTTCTCGTCTAATCATTCCAACTCATTGAACCATTTTTGAGATCTCTCATCTGTAGACAACTGATCACATATTGAATCTATGAGTGAAGGAAATTTCATTTCAATTGGAAAAATGGTTTCGGTTCCATATACCAATGGAAAAAGAGTATCTTAGGTGGTAGTATGATTAGCGGTCCGATAAGCCTATAAATCAGTCAAAAGTTTATCAGGCCATGATTTCTTATCTTTATCCACCATCTTCTAGAGTATATTTGATAGGGTCTTGTTGAAGGCCTCTATCTATCCATTGGTTGCTGCATAATAGAGAGATGAATGGTTGGATTTGATATGATTTTCTTGGTATAACCTTTTTACCTCAGTAGAAAAAAAATTGGTGCCATTGTCAGTCGAAATAGTATGATAGAGACAACAAATCGGGTGATGATGTTAGTTTTGACAAAACTAACAATGCTTTTGGCTCTCAATTCATTGAGAGGTATTGCCTCGGCCCATTTAGAGAAGTAGTCAGTAGTAGTAAGAATATAATTGAACTACTTAGTTTTGGTTGTAGGATAAGGCCCTAATACATCCATTCCCCATGTGGAAAATGGCCATAAGTATTCATCTATATGTAGCAACTCTAGGGGTTGATGAATGATGTTGGGATGGACATGGTAAGGATAACATTTCATAGTAAAATCTAAGAAATCCAGCATTATTGAAGGCCAAAAGTCTCCAATCCTTCAGATCTGATCAAATATTATGTGCCCAAACTGGTGGGCACCACATGCTCCTAAATGTACTTCTTTCATGACTGTTACAGTGTCTTCTCCATCAATAAATCTGAAGATAATTCCACCAAAGACTCCCTTTTAGAGGCTCAATTAGTGGTCTAGACTATCATAATTTTTCAAATTATCCACTCGTCATTGGATCTTTTCTTTTTCTTCCCTATTTAGTTGAAGTAATCCATTTTGAAGATATTTCATGATGGGTGTTCTCCATTCTATGGTATGACCATATGGCTTATAAATAGGGATAATTTCATTAATGTTCTCCATTCTTTTTTGAACAAATGGTAAGACCACACGACTATGGCTATGTTAATTACTATCTCATCCCGATTTGGATCCGCCAAGGCTATGGATGAATTATCTATTGCATCTTCATAAGAATTTTGTGGTCATGGGACATATGATAATGACGGCTATGAGGGAAATTCAGCCATTTACCCTCTGATGTAATCACACAAAGGAATTAATTATTCTTTTCTAATAGAGTATTCTACATTGATTTTATTGATTACCAATTCTAAATCACCTTTCACTTTTAAGTGATTCACTTTCACCTGATGTACTAATTCCAAACCTGTGATGAGACCTTGATACTCTACCTCATTGTTTGTTCCACCTTCCGACAATAGGAAGGAATAAATCAACACTACCTTTTCAGGGGAAATAAGGAAAATTCTTAACCCAACTTTGTTGAGTTTAGGGTTTTCTATTCTCTTCCCTATTGGACTTCTAGAACCACCATCAAAGTACATTTCCCATGTTTGGGAGTTATCCTGAATAGAGAATACGTCTTAATCTGGGAGTTCAGTATTTAATGATGTATCTTCTGCAGATGGATGCTCAGAAAGGAATTTGGCCAAATCTTGGCCTTTTATTTATTTTTGAGGAACAAACTGAATATAAAACTATTTCAAAATAACTTCCCACCATGTCAGTATCCCTGTAAGAATAGGACGGGTGAGGATAAATTTGATCGGGTTATTGCAAGATACAAATTGGACCTCATGATGTTGTAGGTAGTGCCTCAATTTATGAACTGCAAAGATTAATACTAGAGATCACTTTTCAATACTTCAATATCGCTTTTCTACATCAAACATAGTTAGACTGAGATAATAAAGGTTGTTTTCATTTCTAGCATCATTCTTTTGAGTAAGGAAGGAACCCATTGATCGCTCTAAAGTTGTCACATAGAGGATAAGTGGTCTTCCTTAAATAGGTGGAAATAATACCGGTGGACTCAAGCGATATTTATTGAGGGTATCAAATGTGTCTTGGTAGTCTTTAGTCCATTGATAGGTGACTCCCTTCTTCATTAATCTGATGAAGGTAAAACACATGACTTCTAAATTAGTGATAAAGAGAAGAATATAGGCCAAGTGTCCTTGGATTCCTCTTAATTCATTCAAATTTTGAGGAGGTGACATACGAAGGATTGATTTTTTTTCTTAGTATCAACTTCGATACCACGATGGCATACAACGAAGCCAAGGAACATTCCTGAGGATTCCCCAAATGCAAATTTCAAGGGGTTCTTCTTCAAATTGTGTTGTCGATGTTTATGGAATATGGTCTCCAAATCAACAAAGTGATTGGATCATTGTCAGGATTTGACCACCAAATCAGCCATATAACATTCAACAAACTTCCCTAATAAGGGTTTGAAAATATGGTTCATAGCACGTTGGTTTGTTTTGCCTGCATTCATTAAGCCGAAGGGAATTAACCGATAGAAAAACACACCTTGAGGGGCTCTGAAGGCTATGGATTATTCATCCTATGGGGCCATACAGATTTGATTATACCCAGAGTATCCATCTATGATGGAAAGAGCTTCATAACCAACCATTGCATCAATTAAAAGTTCTATAATCAGAGCTGGAAAATCATATTTAGGTCAATTCCGGTTAATATCTCTGAAATCAATGCAAACTCTGATTTTCCCATTCTTCTTTTTCACTGAGACAATATTGTCCATCCATTTGGGATATTGAACTTCCCTAAAAATGGTAGCCTTTATAATCTTATCAATATCAGCTTCAATTTTAGAGGTATGAGTTGGGTGTTTTCTTCATGCTTCTTGCTTGAATCCACGATGTTCTTCCAGAAAACCCAAATGATTTGTGGATACATTAAGATTAAGTCCTGGAATTTCTGTATAATTCTAAGGTAAAATATCTTGATGTTGCTATAAAAATAAAGTATACACCTCTTTCTCTTCAAAGGTCATGGCCGCACTAATTAGAGTGGGGTTTGGATCTTCTTCTATACCAAGATTTATTTTTCTGAGCTCATCCATTGTGGTAGAGACACCTTCCTTAAATGCTAGAGGAGCATCTCCAAGAACATCCTCTTCTTCTTCATTACGTGTTACCTCTTCTGTTTTCACTTGCATATTAGATGACAAAGAAAAACTCCTATATTTAGAGGTGGAGTTAGTATTTGAACATCCTAAAGAAGTGGCCACCATATCTGACCCTACTCATGATGAAAGGTCTTATTGTGGTAATAAAGAGAGTATATTGGATTGAAAATCAACATCTTTTTCTTCCTCCAGATTTTCTAAAATCTCTTCTACTCTAGTTGATGAAGTAGAGGCTTGTTGTAGTTCATTGGATGAAATGAAAACTTCTCTATTTAGGCTTTCATAATTTCTTGGTGGATCAATAGTTTCTTCCATGTTGTCAGGCTCAATTGTTGTAATTGACATTATGGAAGTTACTGGGTAAGTTCATGGATTTGGGTTTACCTTTTTAATTTGATTAATAGGTAACACACAATTTGTACTCAAATGTATGAATGGATTTACTGGAATCTTTTCCAATCCATTTAGAGCATTAACTATGGTTATTTCTTTTATCATGAAATTTTTTCCCTTTTTATGATAAAACCCTGCCTCAATGTATTGAGATTAACATGTTTTGAATGGAGCCTTGTCACCATACAATGTCTTGATTTGACTATTGAAACAGTACTTAAGACATTGGTGGTATGACGAAGGTATGACAACATGTTGATGCATCAAAGTCCTTCCAAGAAAAATATCGAAGGTTGTGTCCTAACGAACAACCATGAAATCCGGATTAGACACAAGATATCAAAATTAAGTCTTGAGTGTAATCTCCCCCAGAGGTTATTTCTCATTCTTATCATAAGCTTTCAATAATAAAGTAAAATGAGAGATGTCAGATTTAGTCAGGCCTAATCGATAATGTGTACATACAAGAATGAGGTTGACTCCGGAGACTTTATCAATGAAGGCTCGTCAGATGTATATATCATTGAATTTTCCAAAAAAATACAAGGGGTTAATATGTCTATGTACAACATCATCTTCATCTTCATCTGTAAAATATATGACTGCATGAAATTCTGTAGGATCATTCTCTATATGGTAAACCTCAGCAGTAGAAAATTCAGTTTCAAACTCTTGATCACATGACAAAGCCTCAAAAAGTTCTTCTCAAAGATCTTTTTATAGATTCAAAGAATCAAAAATAAATAACTTGACCAGTGAATCAGCCAATTGTTTCAAGACATCATACTTTTATTCCAAAGGTCTACATTTCCCAGCATGGAGATGCAGTTTTTCAGGTCCTTTGGAAGTTGATTCTTCTGATGTAGATGTGCTGTCTGTCAGAGTAGAAGCTGGAAATACTCCTGGATTTGGTAAATTAGATTGACTAGGTGTATTCATTTGTTGAGTAGAATATGGTGTGACTTTTAATCAGTCCTCCAAATAAAAGTGTCAGAACCAAACCTATCATTCATGGAAGAAACTCCTTGTTCCTCTTGATCCCACTGAAGGTCTCTTCCATGAGTTTCTACCGTATATATGGTTCAAGCAGGGGTAGAGTTAAAATGCTGGTTTCTATAATTCCCACATCTTCCCCAGTATCCTCGAACTTGGCCTCTTCCTCTGGTTCCCCAATTAAGTACAAGGAATTATTTCTCATTAAAATCAGAATCACCATCAGTATAAGGATTTTTTTAGTGGATAACGTTGATGGAACCGAAGATCAACTCTTCATATGATAAATATTCCTCTTGAGGGGTTAATTTTGTTTATTCCATTTGGTGGGGTGGTTCCCGTGCTTTTAAAATAGATGGAATGAAATTTGCAAGGGTCAAGGACAAATTTTGCCTTAACATGAGCTCGTCTTCTTCTGACTGCTCTATGTCCTTATAATAACATCGCTTATTTGAGGAATGGCCTTTTGATGAAGATGATTTTATTGTGGCAGGAGTGGTAAAAGAAATAATCAATTGTTTCAACTGTGTTCGTAAAATGTAATGAATCCAGTTAATCATTTTCTTGATCATCTAATCATCATATTTCTAAAAAAATTTACTTTTGAATTCCTGCCATTCAAAATCTTCCTATGGATCAGTATAAATAACACATGCTACTTGAGCTGATGAACTTTTTAGTTTCACTTGTCTAGAATCTACCATATTTTGCAAGAGGTCCTTGAAAACAAAATATTCTTATATGGGATGCCATAACATCTGGTGAAAGGGAAAATAAATCAGAATATCTTCATCTCCTTATTTATTTGGTTTCTTCAGCCTTGAAAACTAAACCCAATTTTTTCCATGGCTGAGATGAAGTAACCAAGAACTTTTTCATTCCGTAAAGAATAAACATTATTCTTTAATTCCTCAAACTGTTTCTGCCTTTGATCTCTTTGATAATATTGAAAAGACGGTCGTTGCAGCTGATTCTCATGAGGTAGAGCCCTACGGTATGATGAAGGTCTTTAAGTAGAAGTAGGTATAGATGCCTACTTGATTATAACTATAACAACTTCTACCTTTCCCATCCTCTTCCCTGTATATGAAGAAATTACACAAGTTTTGGACTTAGTTTTGATAATAGAGTCTTATTTCTATTGATAAATTTAAATAAGGTCTCAAAACCCTCCTGTGAATTTCGCAGGGATAAATGGTGTGCATAACCCATCACACAAATTTTCCACACTAATTGACAGAAACTCTTCTTGGGGGAGTGCTAGAATTAATGAATATGTTAATCCTTTCCATCGCACAATGAATTGTCAAACTCTTTAATTCTCCCTTGTTTACAATTGTTATGATAAAAAACTATTTTATTTGGTATTATTGAGCTAAATTGAAGTACGAATTTCTAACAGAGATCTTCCCGTCCATTAATTGATCGAGATTGTATGCTTGCATACCAAACAAAAGTTGGTGCTTGTAATGACTACACAAAACACCTAAGATTTACTACTTCGTGTGGTTGAGAGGTTCCCATCATGGTATCACAATGAGAAAAAAAATTGTTATGTGTTTTTATGGATCTCCTGAACCATTAAATATTGGGAATGTGGTATTCAAAAAATATGGTGGGGGGGGGGAATTGCATCCAGCCATTTAGGGTAAGCTCTATTTTCTAGCTAAACTAGTGCACATCGTTCTTACATAGCTTCCAATCAAGTTGTTAATGCCTCAATTGTGTTCATAATCATTTGGGGAACATCCAGATGAGCTAGAACCTATGTAAGTATACCAATTGGAGCTTTAGCTGGTGAAATGATTGACCAAACCACTGAGTGTGATGCTGATATTTAACATTGATAACCCACAGGAATAGGCCTATCAGGATGTATCTGATCCTACCATGATTGTGTACCTAGTAAAGGGAATTAATTATTAGTATCTTTAGTTACTAAAAATCCTCTTTGTTGAAGAGATACATTGGATGTGCAAGTTGAAGAACTACCTGGGGTGTACGTTTAGTTAAAATTATTATTTGATGTAACTTTGTATTAAATCATTTCAACTCCTTCATTTCCTCTTCCTACAATGAAAATTTATCTTCAAGTGAATGATATTGACCTTCTCCAATGGAAAAGTGAGATGCAATATGAATTTTTTCTTTACCCTAATTAGATGCCTTTGGTAGGGGTGGGGGTTGGTTATGTGGAGTCCTAAATAGATTATGGGTATGCCTATGATTTTAGGTATGCACACCTTCTTCATTATCCTTAGTGTGTACCGTATTATGGACAAGAACTTAATCTTCTAATTACCCTGAACTGAACTCATTTTCTGGAAGATCTTCTACAGTGGTATTAATGAAATTCACTGACACATAATGCATCGATGGAATTTTGTCTATATTTTTTGTAAGATTTTCTCCCTTGGTATCTTCCATGAGATCCTTTTCTCGAATATAATGAATTCCCAGGAAATGTTTATTAGATAGTAACCCAATGGAAATCCTTGTATAGTTTAGTTGTACACATTACTTGTGGATTCTTCCATAATCAGGAGAAAAATGACTTCCATTGAAGAGGGGATTGCAGATGTGAAAAATCCCCCATCCCTATAGGCTGGGGTTATTCTTTTATTCTTCTTAAAATCATTGAACATTGTTTAATTAATTTGAAGGTTGAATTAAAAGATCCCCCTGCCTTGTAAATAGTGGCGATTCTTGAACTGCTATGGTTGAAATTCATGCAACTGCCCTTCTGATTTTGTGAATTTTGATTCAGACATTAGTTGGGTTCATTATCTGACAACCACTCAAATCACTTGTTTTATAATATCCCTTTGATATTTCAGACATTTCCATTCTTTTATGCCTAACATACTCTAAGTGGGATTCCTGCTCAAGATTCTCATATTCTTGATGTAAAACTAACTCAAAAACTTCTTTTCTTTGGGCTTGACTCTGATGAGAGCTGGTTGAGGCTTGTTCTTGAATGTACATTCTATTACATACAAAATATAATGATTGTGGCTGACCGTGGAAAATAACATTGCGTGATACCACTTTTGGTAGACTTTTCTGATTTTTGGAGTGCAGTGAAATGCAATTCTCCATGTGCAACTCATCCTCTAATGTGAACACTAGAGAGGGAATTTGAAATTAATTGTCGTAGCCTATTTAGAGCATTTTGGCATGAACACTAAAGGATTCTCTGCTATTTTTCAAACTTTGGATGATAGAAAATAAAGAGAGATGCCAAGTCAATTTAGCATTGCAAACCTTTTACTACATTTACATGATTTTGAAATTCATCATATGGTAATACTTTGTTTTTCAAATGCTGAAGAGTCTTCCATAAATTGAGGTTAATATCATGAATAAAATCTTCTATCATCAATTCTGGAATGTTATAATGATAATTTTCTAAATTCCAAAACATGGCTAGTACATCTCTCTTAGACAATTATTTCCTCAT
Organism: Viscum album; assembly: GCA_963277665.1. NCBI lineage: Eukaryota > Viridiplantae > Streptophyta > Magnoliopsida > Santalales > Viscaceae > Viscum > Viscum album. The sequence continues at coordinate 1,321,852,440 of OY728157.1, forward strand.
GTTTAACACATATTCATTTCCTTTCACTAGAGGTTTCTCAACTTGGTCTGACCAATGTGGATGCTCTATATTAGAAGAAAAAATAACCAAGAACGGTTCAGAGAATGACTATTCCCTTGATATGTCTTCTAGTTGAGAAAGTGTTTCACCTATCAATGAAAAGGCATCAGACATGACTGGCCTTGTGTTTGCAATTTCCTCAAGATAGGAGGGCTTTCTCATCGCTACATCATCAATTATAAAATTTTCTGGACAATGAAAAATAAAACTATAGAGAGGAAATTCGCATAAAAATATATCTTGGGGAGGATCACCATGGTGTATTACATCAAGTGATAAATCTTCTTGCTCCTTTGTCTTCTGTCCACACAGAGGGTCATCGTGGCTCTCATCCAGAGATAGGCACTTTAGATTGACTAAATTTTCATGAATCAAGCCATGATGATGCAGTTTTTGATAAGTAAATTCAAAATTACAACTTCCAATCCCATAATTTGGTAATGCGAGGATAGGATCCTGAGCTGAAATAGATAAATTTCTTGAGGGCTTCAAGAACTCCCTCATTAAGAGAAGCTAAATCGCCTCATGAATCTTGATCTTCCAACAGTTCTTGGTGAGACTTCTTTTTGGATGTTCTCTTATACTTATTTGGGGCCACATGCTGGTAAAAGTGGTTATCATGGGCAGCTGTATGTGTCTACCTTTGATTGGTTACCAGAACAGACTGATTACCTCCAATTGGAAAGGGTGTATGTTCCTAATCATGTTGTCCATATGATATGGGAGAGTATGCCCCATGAACCTCTTGGAATAGAATAGGTGTGTGTATATATTTCAGGAAGCCATGCTAATGTGTCATCCCATGTGTGGGGATATATTTATGTGCCTATTATCCTGGTACTGCCAAAGTAGTTGTTATAATATCCTGGCATGGTTCCAGAATATGGGAAGAGATTTGCATATTCCCTTTCACTATTGATAAGATATGTTTGGTGAACTCAGTGACCAGAACGGGAATGTAAATCCATTATGTATCTGGAGTAGGTGTATGTGCCTACTCATGTCCCCCTTTTGTTGTCAATGGGCATTGACAGTACTCATGCATTTGGGAAAAGAGTTGGGTCTACCCCAAATTTGTCGTCAGAGCCTTCCTACTGAATTTTTCGGGTGCTACCAAATGAGACTATTGGCAGACTTGATAAACATTGGTAAGTGTATGTGCCTGCTGGATATTTAGCATTAATTAAGTTTGAAGTAATTCCTACAATACTAGAAGACGAGACTTCTGACAGAATTTGTGATTGTAAACAGGTGTATGTTCCTGTTTACTAGTTTCCACCACATTAGATTGGAAGGTTTCCTTAAATGCAGTCAGACAAGTTTGCTGACTGGTTGATAACTTATAAGCAAGTGTCTTTTCTTGTTCATATTACTACAATAAATTTTTCTTGTGGTATTTGTGGGTTGCTTCCAGACAAGTCTGCTGAGCAGCAAAATTAGGACGGATGGGTATATGTGCATGTTCATTGTGTTCCATCATGTTAAGTTGATGGACTTCTCCGGATGAGGAATAGGTGAAAAACTGCTCCCTGTTGACCAAACATTGTCCCCAGTGGTTCATCTTGCATGCCCGAGTCTGAGAGACCTAGGCCAAACATCCAGAGACAACACCCCCACCAAGTTTGGGGTTCACTACTACACAATTCTTCTGGCAGCGATTGCTGGCGGGAGTCCTCAGGAAGGACTCCAACATTGTTTAATTGAGGCCTTGAGTGGCCTCTTGATCCACCTCCCTATAGTATTGGAGGGATTGATTCTTGAATTCTAGGGATAAGGACCCAAAATGGTTGAAGATGTTGGTTGGCACCGTCTGCTTCCTAATCGTTATTCATCATTTTCCATATGATCGAGGATTATTATTGACCAGGAGGGCATGTCGAGCAGCCTCCAATGTCGAGATTATACCATGTCGGTGATATTCCTTTACCATCACATTAGAGACCCATAATTGAAGATTCTGGGATGGTGATGAAATCCTTCCCATGGATGGGGATCCAGCTTGAGCAGCAGTCAGGAAGTTCAAAGATGTTGTCTTGAAGAATGCCATTTTGGAGTGAAGGTAATTCTAAGAAAAAGTTGAAAGAACAAAAAATTCCATTAATGAAACATCTTTTCTGATGGATACATGTGTGATTGATTCCTTTGTCTATCCTTCCTTTATCAATTGATAGGTGCCTAACATGTGGGTAACCTTGTTAACGTGGTTAAGGATTCATGTCGATTTCACCATTTTTGTTTCGTAGTTCCGTGAAACGTGTGTTCTAGTTTTTAGAATCCCTACTTCTAGGTGGTTTACATTGGATTTATTTATGGAACAGGAAACTTCCAATGGTTCTTTATCCTAAAGGGGACCTTCTTTCCAAAGGCAGTTGTTTGTTAAGATTGAACTTTACGATACATGAGAACATGAATCGGTCAAGAGGATGGGAGGATGGAATCATCACACCATTTTGGGGGGAATTATTGTGTACTTCAGGACTCTAATTATATATTTAATCTATTTTCAGGAATCATTATTAATTCACCAAGTATTACATAAGTTTTCCATAAAATTTTCAATCACTTGATAACATGTGTAAAATTTAGAATCATCAGTATATATTCAAGGTTCTTCATCAATGGAGATATATGTATGTATTTGATGTTTTACATCAATGGTATCCTCTAATATACTACTTAGAGATTCATTTAATCATCATCATGATGATATTGGTTTTTTAGCCTCTCATTGGCGAACTCTGGAATTCATTGTCATCCGTGGAGATGATTTTTTGGTTTGATTTTGGGATCGTTCCCATAAGATGGGCTACCTACATATCCTTGTGAAAGGAATCAGAACCCTCATAGTTCGGTTCCACTGAATGGGACACATCATACCTTTTAAGGTCCTGTGATAAGGACCTATCCATATAGATTAGTTATATATGGTATGAACATGTAAGAGGAAGATGCTTAGTCAAAACAAAGTGTGGGACTTATACTGAAGCAGCCCAATGAACTTGGAAAGGATATGGTTTTCCAAGTAGGATAATACCCTGTTGGGAATATGTCCCAAGGAGAACAGGGTTGATTTAAGGTATTTAGTTTGAAACTAAAGGGGGGTTCCTATGTATCCCATATAGATGGGAATCAAAGACCACATAGTTCAATTAGGACTCATAGGATATTATAGTCTTTTTATAAAAAGAAATTTGGGCTTACTTCCTGAAAAGAATGTCTTGGTGACTTTGGGGGTATAATTTGGGGCTTATTCTTAAGGAGGATGCTCAGATTAAGGGGATTAAGGTTGGATTCTGGAAGAGGATATCCAGTGAGCATAGGTCAGTAGAAGGATTCCTACAAATCCCAACTATTGTGGGAATAAGAGTTCTTGTAGTTCATTCAATCATGATTGTTTGTGTACACGTAATAATCATCACGAATCTCTAAGCCCACGTGAGCCTTTATCATTGTGAGAAACAAGAGGATGTGAAAGGCTAAACAATGATAGTTTCACTTTCTAATTTTTTACCTCTGCTGGTAGAAAAGGGGGCATCGACTGTGGAAGTGGGTGAGGCAACAAGCTTTACCTCTACTCTATTTACATTGGACAAGGGTCCAATGTAAGGAGGAAAGGATGAAGGTTAGGGGATTACACTAGGATGGATACCATAAAATTGATCCTGGTAGGGGAGGAAGACTTCTCCTATACTCATGTGGAAAATAAAGTGTCAACTGTACCTTCCCTACTAGAGACCTTAGGTTTCTGGCCATCTCTTCGAGAAGGGAGAGGCCTGGACACAACCATCCTCCAAACCGAGAGCTTCCCAACAATGTTTCTTAGAGAAAGGTCCATGTGACTATGGATATACAAACCCAAAGACATTCCATGAATCCTAACTCCCTTATAAAACAAGTGTGGGAAACCTCTAACTGTGGATATACAAACCCAAATAGGAGACATGCGGATGTGCCTTTCCCAAAGGTTTGATAAGTCATGAGGTTTTGGTAGAGGTCTCAACAGAATCACTTTCAGACAAGGGAGAAAATGAAGAAGAATCCTTTCCATGAATGGATTTGAGGAAGGCTTGATGGATTATATACTGGAGAAAAAACGTGAATCAAACAGGGTCACCCATGTAGAGAAGGGTGTACAAGTATGGGAGTGCAGGTAGGCTTGGGGAACTTGATGTTCACTTAAGCAATGAACAACCTATGTGTTAATACTTGGGCGAGACCATTCTCAAGACATAAATAGTATTCATAGGTGGTCCTAGAAGTGGGGTTATCATGTTCCTATATAAGGAATAGATGGCACAGAAGTATTTCTTACTTAGAGAGGTTGGGCACTTTAGGCGTGCAAGTGTTATGGTTTTCAAACACTAAAAGGTCTTATGTCCAATGATCATCCCTTAAATCCTCTGATCAAGGTGTTAATGAACTACCTTTAAAGTTTCCTACGACTTAGGTGAAGTACTAGGGAAACTAGAGTAGCAATTTGGCTTCATAGAAATTCGTCCATACAAATGAAGGCCCCAAGGATCAGTTTATAGGCAAATATAGGACCGTGGGTGAAAGGAGTTTGGGCGCGCAAGTAGGTTGCGCGCCAACTTTTTGGTGTGCAAGTGGTTACACACTGTATGGGTGGAGCCCATGTAGACTTGTATGCAACCGGTGATTTTTCCTCACTAGGGAACCACTTTAATTACTTAACCAAAATAATACTTTCATTCAGCTCTAGCATGGTTGCGTGCAGTTCTTTGTGTGCAGGTACCTTGGGAGCCTCTTTAGGGACATAACCAAATAATTGATCCATACCACGGGGGTTGTTCCCCCCTACTTTGGTTTAGTGTCGGGCTATGGTCGTGGCCCTTCGGGCTGGTGACTTCACTAACATCACTGACCCCCATGAAAAATTCAGATTTGCACTGTGAACTTTTTGAGACTCATTGAGGACATTTCACAGAGAAGTGCATGGGACACATTTCATGGTGTCTACAAGAGCCCAAGAAACACTCAATATCCCTAAACCATAAAAAACCCAAAAACACATAATCATTCTAAAAAATCCCTAAAAATCCATGAAAACAAAAAAATCCTAAAACCATGAAAATCCCCTAAAACCATAAAAAACCCATAAAACAATAAAAACCCTAAAAACCAATAAAATTTCCAAAAAAAACTAAAAAATATAAAAACCAATAAAATCGCTAATAACTAAAAAAACATAAAAACATTGAAATACCCTAAAAACCTTGAAAACCCCTAAAACCCCTAAAATCCCTAAAAATCATAAATAACCACAGAACCCATATAAATACAAAAAACTTACTAAAAATCATTGAAAACTTAAAAATCCTTAGAGACCATGAAAACCCCCTAAAAACCATAAGACCGCCTAAAAACATTAAAAAAAACATTAAACTATAAAATCTCTAAACCACTATGATCTCTTAAAACTCTTTAAACCCTAAAAATGATAAAAAACACTAAAACCCCATAAAATCTCTAAAACTAAAAAAACATAAAACCCCCAAAAACCATAAAAACCCTAAAAATCATAAAAACTATAAAACCCTAAGAGATCCTAAAACCCAAAAAAATTATAAAAACAATAATATTCTTAATAATCCATAAAAACCCTGAAAACATAAAAAATAATAAAATCCATGAAAAAACCCCTGAAAAACAAAAAACCCCTTAAACAACATAAAAGTCCTAAAATCCCATAAAAACCCAAAAAATCACAAAAAACTCTAGAAACCATTAAAACCCTAAAAAATATTAAAAAACTATAAAGACCGTAAAACACATAAAAACTCAATAAACCCCTAAAAATTGTTAAAATTAATTAAACCACTAAAAACTATATAAATCATTAAAATCATAAAAAACACCACAAAACCTGAAAAAATAAAACCCCCTAAAAACCCTAAAACACCCTAAAACAAATAAAAATCCTAAAAACCTTTAAAAAAATAAAAGAACTAAAAACCATTAAAAGCTCTAAAAACACTTCCAACCCCTAAAAACTTATTGAAATATAAAACCCCGTAAACAAGGCTTTGTATATTTTTTCCCTTCTTTATGGTGTTGATTAATTGTTTTTAGTCCATTATGTTTTTAACAGGAATTACCAGTGGGGTTCATGATAGTATTGGGAAGGATATGGGGATTAGAGAATGTTTATTATCTAATTTCTATCTTATGGTGAATTTCATCACTACTAGGCTTAGGGAAGCTGATTGTGACATATTGGAAGAGACTATTGTTTTAATAATCATTGTTTTGTTGAATAATTTTATTTCCTTCACTGGTGGGATGCATCTTGGTCAATCCATTTTCTTTATCTTGCATTCTTATTGGTTCAATAATTTCATCTTTATGAAAAAAAGTGATTAAATCTATTGAATCCAAGCTGGTACTTTTTCTTTGTAAGATACCTTCTCTTATTGTGTTAGAGGATAAGGTGGCTTGGTATTTTTTATAGGGATAATGAGGAATGTGGTTTAGGGATTAAGAAGGTCCAGGACTGAAATAAAGTTGTAGTGGTTAGTCATGTTTGGAACATATGTAATACAATTCATTCATTAGTTTGGGTGGATTGGGTGAGTTCTTTTTTTAGTTTTGGGTCGAAGCCCCATTTTATTATTAATGCAAATAAAAGACCTCTTTTAACTAGGTAGAGGGAGACCCATTACATAGCCCGAAGGCCCAGTGGGCATGTAGCCCATTACATAGCCCATAGGCCCAAATTTTTGGCCTAAGACCCATTCTCTGTTTTTCATGGCCAAAGTTCCTTGGAATTGTTAGTGGGTTTGGACTAAGATTTTGGGATTTTTTCTTTTTCTTGAGGATCATATTTATTTTTTGATTGTAAATTGTTTAAAATGACCCTTTGGTTTGATTCATGGATTTCTATGGGAACTATATGTACTCTAGTTGATGACAAAATCATTTATCATTCATGGATACATTTCATTTCTTTAGTTTTGGATATTATTTTTAACAGGGTCTAGAATCCACCCCATCTATTTCTAATGAGATGTAGGTTATTAATTAGGTGGTTACTTTTCTTGTTGAGACTGAAGGCGATTGTGATAGATTTATTTTGAATGGAAAACCTAGGTTCTCTATCTATTTGTTTTTGGAGGATATCATGCCCAAATTTTATTCAATTCCCATGTTTTCCATGGGTTGGAATAGATGTTATCCCGCACTATTTTCATTCATATTATAGATTTTAATTCATAATAGATTTCCTATCCAAGATAGGTTGCACTGAAAGGGTCTATCGATCCCTAATTTGTGTTTTATTTTTGAGCTGTATTATGAGAATATAGATAACTTGTTTTTCAATTATGGTATTTATCAAAATATTTGGTCCTCCATTTTGTGTCTCTTGAATATTGGTTTCTAGTATTCTTCTTTATATAATGTTATTGACTGGTGTTTTGGGTACTTTTATGTGAATTCATTATAGAGTGTTTTGGGAGACCGTGGGTTGCTTATTTGGTTTAACTTCTTTTTAAGGAACATAATTCTTCCATTCATGGTTCCCCTAAATAGGGTGTTGGTTATTTTTGGGTCGATTTGGAGACTACTATTCAATCTTTTATCTCTTCATGAAAGAAGTTCCCTATATCAAGGATAATAAAGAGCTATTCCATGGTTATAATTTTTCATGTTTTTTATTTATTGGTGGCTGATGATCGGGATTTTATTTTTTGGTTCGAGGTTACTTCTTTGGTTTTTTTAGTTTTATTTGTGAGTATCATGGGTGGTTTATTCTAGACATGGGGTGGATTAATGTGAAAAGATTTTGGCATGGGCCTTTGGCCTTTTTTCCTGTTTGTTTTATGTGTAGGGAAGCCTATTTACAGTTTTTTTGTGGAATCTTTATTATAGGGTTTTGTAGGATCAGCTTGGGTGGCAAAGGGGCTAGCTAGATGGTTTTTTCATTCAGGATTAATAGGGTGAAATATATATTGAGCTATTATGGAGGAGGAGAGTGTGGGAATGTGAGTTCTGGGTTTTCATACTCCATTAGTGAAATAGTGTTTTTTGTATAGGTTGTTGGCTGCTGGTTCAAGAGGGATCTAGTGTATTGGTGCGGAGGCTACTGGGAGTGGTGATGGTTGGGTTGTTGTTGTTTTAGTTTACATATGAGGATTGTCTCCTTATATTTTTTATTCCATTTGGATTTATGGTGGATTCATGGGATACTATTGGTGGAATTGGAGGATGGTTATTCGAGGGACCTCTATTTTTTGGTTTTGGGTGGTCTACTAGTTGTGGTTGGTTGCATGTTCTATTGTGTGGTTCGGTTGCATATATTAAGGGATGACCTTGGCTAGAGGAGGGATTTTTCTAGATTATTTTTAGTTTTAGTCCATAGTGGAGTGTAACCACTAGTTAATTAATTTTTTGGATCTATCCTGGTGGATTTTCATGCTCTGCTTGTGGGTTTGGGTTCTATTTTGGGAAGGTTGCCTTGTTATGTTGGGTGAGTGTGGTGGATTTGGAAGGATGTGGCTCAGGACTTGACTATTATTGGTTTTTTATGTGTAGTTGATGCGTGATGGTCTTAGGGTTATTGGTGGGGTGTGTTGGTGTGAGAGTGTGTATAAGAGGATGTCTCTATATGCATGAAAGTGTGAAATGGGAGGTTGTGAGTGTGTGTTTGGGAGGTTGTGGGTTTATGTGTGTGTTTGTTGATTTATGTGCATGTTGTCCATATTCTTGGGCATTGTCTCTTATTTGGGATTTACATTGTTGTGCTACCTCTCAATGATCTCACTAGTGTGGTGTCGGGTGATGCTATGGATATTACTGTTGGTTTGACGGTGTTTGGTGTTTGTATTATTTTCTTTGGCTTCTAGATGATGTACCTACCGGTCATGTTGGTGGATGACTGGTGGTTCTTGTTGTGACATTCATTTCTACCAAATTTGTTAGTTGGTTGCACCTCCTTTTGCTAGTTTTTCATCTGTTACTTTGGTTTTTTTTATGCCTTTCCATTACAGTGGTGTTGCGTGCTTTATTACAACTTCCCTCTAAGGGTATTCCTGAGTCCTATCTGGATTTTTTTGTGTTTTTCCATGTTTAGTGATTGGTTCACCTTTGGGTGATCCGATTGTAATTTTATTCCCTTTCTTTTTTATACTATTTTCAATTTACATTGAAAGAAAAACATAAAGAACCCTAAAAATATCTAAAAGGAACTAAAAACTACAGAAACTTCAAAAAACCCTAAAAATAGTGAAAACAACTAAAAACCATAAAATCCCTAAATACCCAAAAAACCATAAAAATTCTAAAAATGTCTAGAAAATTCACTGAAAATGCAAAAAATAAACTAAAAACACTAAATAACCCCTAAAAACCATAATAACCCTTAAAATCCTTTAAAACACATAAAAACCAAAACAAACCAAAAAAAATCTAAGACCCATTAAAACCCCTAAAGATGTTAAAAACTAAAAACCATAAAAAACTCAAAAAACCATAAAACCCCCAAAAGACCCTAAAATTTCTGAAAACCCCAAAAAACCATAAAAACACTAAAAATAATAAATACCCTAAAATACAATAAAATCCCAAAAAACCCCTAAAATGAATAAAAAGCATAAAACCCATAAAAATTATAAAAAAGACCTAAAAAGACCTGAAAACCATTAAAACCCCTAAAAACATTAAAAATCCTAAAATCCAAAAAAAAACATTAAAAACCACTAAACACTCTAAATCCCATTAAAACATTAAAAACTAAAAAAACATTAAAACCCCTAAAAATAAAAAAAAACTAATGAAATTAAATCCCTAAAACCCCCTAAAACCTTAAGAATATCTAAAACATACAAACACTCAATACATGAAAACAAAAAAAATCCTAAAATAACCCTAAAAACCATTAAAACATAAAAACAAAAAAATTGAAAAAAACCTGAAAATCATAAAAACCATAAAAACCCTAAAACCAAATAAAAACCTAAAACCCACAAAAAACTCTAAAACCCCCCCAAAACCTTAAATACTTTAAAAAACTCTAGAAACCATTAAAACCCCAAAAAAATTGAAATACCCCCAAAAAACACTAAAAGACTCTAAAAAATCTCGGAGAACCCTAAAAACCAAAAAAAACATAAAATCCCATAAAAAAGTCAAAATACTTAAAAACCTTAAAAACCATAAATACCATAAAAACCATAAAAATCCTAAAAAGCAATGAAAATGTAAAAAAACCCAACAAAACTAAAAACCCTTTGAAACCCATAAAATGCCTAAACACCATAAAAACACATAAAAATCTATAATAAACCTAAAACCACCACTAAAAACACCAAAATCCCTTTAAACCCCTAAAAACCGAAAAAACTATAAACCCTATAAAAACCAAAAATCTCTAAAAACCCAAAAGACCACAAAAACCCTAAAAATCCATAAAACCCCTAAAAACACAAAAAACCCATAAAATCCCTAAAAATACCTATAAACCATATAAACCATAAAAATCATAAAATCCCTAAAAATAACAAAAAACAAAGAAATCCTAAAAAACCCTAAAACCCATAAAAACCCTTAAACCCCCTAAAATATAAAAATATCTAAAAAACATTCAAAACAATAAAATGCAAAAAAAAAACCCCTAAAACCCAAATACCCTTAAAACCCTAACAATCCGTTAAAACCCTATAAACCTTGAAGACCCCTAAAACCCCTCAAAATACTAAAAACCTAAAACACAAAAACCCATAAAAATCCTAAAAAGGCCCAAAAATCCCAGAAAATGTAAAAAATAATAAAACCATAAAACCCCCTAAAAACCATAAATACCCCTAAAATAAAAAAAATATTAAAACACGGAAAAACCCTAAAAACCACTTGAAACACTAAAAACATTTAAACCCCTATAAACGTAAAAAAAATTAAACAACAGTAAAACACTAAAAAAATCAAAAAAATACCCAATAAAACCAAAAATAATCAAACACCCTATAATCCCCTATAAAACCAAAAAAAACCCTCAAAATACAAATAAAATACTATATTACTAAAACCCTTAAAAATCATACAACATTCCTAAAATCCTTGAAAATGTAAAACAACCTAAAATCCAAAAAACCCCCTCATAACCATAAAAACCACTAAAAACTATAAAAACCCATAAAATCCTATAAACCATTAAGAACCACAAAATACTACAAACCCCCTAAAAACCCAAAAAAATCATTAAAAACTCTCAAAACCCTAAAAAACTCAAAAACCCACTAAAATGTAGAAGACCCTAGAAACCCTAAAAACCCTCAAAAAATTGAAACCCCTAAAACCAATCAAAATCCCTAAAATCCCCAAAAACACAAAAAACCATTAAATTCATAAAAACCCATAAAAATTACTAGAAATGTAAAAAAACTTGAAACCCCCTAAAAATAAAAAAAAAACTCTAAAAACCATAAAAACTCTAGAAACACATAAAAACCCAATAAAACCACTAAAAACATTAAAACCCCTTTAATCCAAAAAATGTTAAAATAACTCCAAAGATCCTTAAAAACCCAAAAACCGCCAAAAAACATCTAAACCCCCAAAATATCTTAAAAATATTGAAAAACTAAAATCCCCTAAAACCCCCTTGAAAACCTAAAAACCCTAAAAATCACCAAAACCCTTAAAACCAAAAAAATACTAAAAAATACATTAAAATACCTGAAAATGTAAAAACCCTAAAAATTTGGAAAAAACATGAAAATAATAAAAACCACTAAAAACCATTAAAATCTTTAAAATCACATAAATCCTCTAAAACCCCACTAAAAACTCTTTAAACCCTTTAAACCCATAAAACAATTTAAAAACTCCAAAAATTATTAGAAACCCAAAAAACTCAGAAAACCCCAGAAAAAAAGAAGAGACATAAAAACCATAAAAACCCGTAAAACCCTAAAGAAGCCCCTAAAATCCATAAAAACATCAAAATCTCTAAAAACCCTAAAACACATAAGAACCATATAAATCCTAAAAAATCCCTAAAAATCACTTAAATTTTATAAAATCTTAAGAACCATGAAAACCAACATGCAACTATAATAAACTCAAAATCCCTAAAAACCCTAAAAACCCATAAAAACCCAATAAATACACTAAAAACTCTAAAACCCCTAAAAACACTTAAATGATAAAAAAAATAAACATTGAAAACCATAAAACCCATAAAAAACCAAAAGACCCTAAAAACCCTAAAACCCTTAAAACCCTAAAACCCTGGAAAAACCCTAAAACGCTCAAAATCCCTAAACAACCTTAAAATACCTAAAAAACAAAAACACCCTAAAAATATTAAAAACCCTGAAAACCGTTAAAATACACAAAATCCCTAAACACCCTTAAAAACTCTTCAAACTATAAAATTCCTAAAAAATCCAAAAAAATTCCCAAAATTGATAAAAATCCTAAAACCATGAAAACCCCATGAAAACCATAAGAACTTCTAAAAACCATATAAAAATTATAAAAAAACCCCAAATATCCACTGAAAACTATAAAAAACAAAAAACCCCTAGAAATGTTGATAAATAATAATAACCTTAAAAATCCCAAAAAACTAAAAAAAGCCCTAAAAACATAAAAAAGATCCTAAAAACATAAAACCCCTCAAAACAATAAAAAATTTAAAACCCCTAAATAACCTATAATCCTTAAATTCCATAAAACTCTAGAAACTATAAAAATTCAAAAAATCCATAAATCCTTGAAAACGTAAAAAACCCTAAAAACCCTGAAAACCCCATGAAACCCATTAAAACTAATAAAAACCCTAATAAACCAATAAAAACCATTAAACCCACCAAAAATATAAAAACCCATTAAAACCCTAAAAACATTAAAAAATATATAAAACCTTAAAAACCAAAAAAATAAAAAAACCCCTAAAAACCCAAAAAGACCCTAAAAACCATAAAACCTCGAATACCCCAAAAAAATCCATAAAAATCCTAAAAACCATTGAAATCCCTAAAAACAAAAAAAACACTCTAAAAACCCTAAAAAAACCAAAAATCCCAAAAATCCATAAAAAGGTAAAAAAAAAACCCTAAAACCCCTTAAAATTCATAAAACCCCTAAAAACAATAAAAACCCTAATAACCCATAAAAACCCTATAACCATTAAAAACTCATAAAACCCTTAAAAACCCTACAAACATTAAATAAATCTAATTACCCTTAAAAACCCTAAAAACTAAAAACATCCTAAAAACCCAAAAAGAAATTAAAACCCCTAAAAACCATCAAACCCCTAAAAACAATGAAAACCCCTAAAAATCCATAAAACCCCAAAAACCCAAAAACCCAGAACATTCCTAAATGAACCCTAAAAATCACTGAACATGTAAAAAATCTTTAAATCCCTAAAAACACCTAAAAATTATAAAACACACTAAAACCCTTGAAAACATTAAAACCCCATAAAAATCCTAAAACAACTATAAACCCTTAAAACCCCTAAGAGTGTTTAAAACTATAAAAACAAAAAAAAACTCAAAAACCCCTAAAACCCCAAAAATACACTACAATCCCTGAAAAAACATAAAAAGATGAAAATAACCTGAAAATTTCTCAAAACATACAATATCCCTAAACACCCTAAAAACCTTGAAACCCAAAAAAATCCTAAAAAACCTAAAAATCCATGAAAAGGTAAAAAACCCTAAAAACCCTGAAAAATCCCAAAAAACCATAAAACTCTAAAAACCATAAAAACACAAAAAAAAATCTATAGAACCTCCTAAAACCCCAGTAAAACTATAAACCCCTTTAACCCCCTAAAAATGTTAAAAACTCTAAAAATCGTAAAAACCCCTAAAAACTCAAAAAAGGACCCTAAAACCCTAAAATGCAGTATTAAACTTGAAAACCCATAAAACACCTAAAAAGTCTTAATAAATCATCAAAATCCCTAAAAAATATAGAAAACATAAAATCCATAAAAATTATAAAAACTCCCCAATATACCTAAAACTTTAAAAACCCCTAAAATTCGAGAAAACCACTTAAAACCATAAAAACCCCTAAAACACATAAAAACCAAAAAAAACACAATAAAACTCTATAAACCCTTTAAACCCCAAAATAGTTTTAAAAACTCTAAAAACCATTAAACCCGTAAAAACTAAAAAACCCTAAAGACACTAAAAACCCCTAAACCTGGAAAACCCCAAAAACAAGAAAACTCCTTAAAACCCATCAAAATCCCTAAAAATCATAAAAACCATAACAATCCTAAATATCACTAAAAATCCCTGAAAATGTAAAAAACACTAAAAACCCTAAAAACCCTATGAAAACCCAAAAACACATAAAATATTAAAAAAAATCTAAAAACCATAAAGACCCAATAAACTATAGAAACCTTAAATCACCGAAAAATGTTAAAAACACTAAAAAACCTTCAAATACCTAAAAACTCAAAGAACCTTTAAAAACAAAAAAATACCATAAAACTATGAAAACCCTAAGAAACCTTGAATACCCCAAAAAACCCTCAAATCTCTACAAAACCTAAAAGTGATAAAATTATAAAAATCCCTAAACACATAAAAAACCTTATAAACCCTGAAAAACCACTGAAAATCATCAAACCTCTAAAAACGTTAAAAAACCAAAAAACCCTACAAAACCCTAAAAATCACTAAAACCTATAAAACCCTTAAAACCACTAAAAAAATTTAAAAACTATAAAAACAATTAAAATAAATAAAAAATAAAAACCCATAAAACATAATCACCATAAAAACCATAAAAACCCATAAAAACCCCTAAAAACATTAAAAACCCTGAAAACCCCTAAAACCCCCAATAATTCCTAAACCCCCATAAAAATTATAAGAAATCCCTAAAAATCACTAAAACGTAAAAAACCATACAAAACTCCTGAAAATTATAAAACCCCCAAAACCCTAAAAATTCCTAAAAACCATAGAAACCCTAAAAACCCACTAAAAACTCTACAAACCCTTTAAACCTCGAGAAACAATAAAAAATATAAAAACACTTAAAAGACCTGAAAACTATAAAAAACATACTAAAAACTCCAAAAGACCCTAAAAAAATAACATAATGTAATAGTAAAAATCCATAAAAATATTTGAAAGCGTAAAAAACCCTAAAAACATTAAAAACACCTTGAAAACCATAAACACCCGTACAAACCTTAAAACCCCTGAAAAACCAAAAAACCCAAAAAAACTACTAAAAATAAAAAATCACTTAAAACCCCTAAAAATGTTAAAAAACTCTAAAACCCCTTAAAACCATGAAAAATATCAAAATAAAAAATAAAACCCCAAAAAACCCCTAAAAACCCTACAAACAGTAAAAAACATAAAACCCATAAAAATACCTAAAAACCCTAAAACCCATAAAATATTGAAATATGTAATCCCCCTAAAAACCCTAACAACCCCCAGAAAAACAGAAAACCCATAAACGCTTACAAAACCATAAAAACCCTAAAAACCCATAAAACCACTAGAAACTCTAAAAACCCATAAAAACATAAAAATTAAATACTCTAAAAATTCTTAAAACCCTAAAAACTATAAAATACCCCCAAAATGGTAAAAGAACCTAATTACCCTAAAATTCCTAATAACCTTAAAAACAATCGAAATCCCAAAAAACCCTGAAACCCCTAAAAAGATTGAAAATCCTTAAAAAACATAGAAATTATAGAAAATGTAAAACCCCAAATATCCCTTATACTCCCCATGAATACCATAAAGCCACCTAAAAACCTCACAAACCCCAAAATTCACATAAAACCCTAAAACCCACTTAAAAATCTAAAACCCCTTAAGACCCCTAAAAATGCTTAAAACCCCTAAAAACCCTTAAACCCCTAAAAATTCAATAAAACCATAAAAACAAAAAAAAGACCCTAAAAACCTTGAAAATCCCTAAACCCCTATAAATCCCAAAAAAACTCTAAAATCCCAAAAACCCCTAAAAACCCTAAAAACGTAAAATTCCTAAAAATCTATAAAAATCCATCAAAATGTTAAAACACTTAAAACCCCTAAAAATCCTAAAAACACCAAAACCATAAAAAATATAAAAACCACAAAATGCTAAAAATTATAATAAGACCCCTAAAACCCACTAAAACTCTAAAACCCCTTACAACCCATAAAAAAAATTTAATATTTATAAAATTAAAAGCACTAAAATAAAAAAAACCCTAAAAACCCAAAAGACCCTAAAAACCTGGAAAAACCTTGAAACCCTCTAAAAACCATATAGACCCCTAGAAACCCTCAAAATCATTAAAAACCTAAAAAACCATAAAAACCATAAAAACAAAAAAACCATAAATAATCCTAAATAATCATTGAAAACATTAAAAACCCTTGAAAAACTAAAAAACTCTTGAAAAACATAAAACCCCTTAAACCTTAAAAAAACCTCAAAACCCATTAAACCTTTAAAATACAACTAAAAACTCTAAAACCTTTAAAACCCCTAAAAAATTAAAAACTATAAAAACCATAAACCCCCAAAAAATATTAAAAGAACCCTAAAATCCAAAAAGGAAATAGAAACTTAAAAAACCCTAAAACCCTTAAAATCCATAAAAATCCATAAATTCATAAAACCAAGAAATTGTAAAAAATACCTGAAAATTCATGAAAACCTAAAAACTATAAAAAAAATTGATAAACCCATAAAAATTATAAAAACCCATAAAACCCCATAAAGACCTTAAAAACCCAATAAAATATTTAATTACCCTTAAACCCCCAAAAGGTTTTAAAACATTAAAAAAATTAAACCCCTAATAAAATAATTTAAAATACAAAAACACTAAAATAATCTAAAAATCCCGAAAACGTTGAAAACCTTGAAAACCTTGAAACCCCATAAAAATCTTCAATATACCTAAAAATCCCCAAAACATAAAAACCCCTAAAAACCTTGAAAATGTTAGAAAACCAAAAAAAATTTAAAAAAATTTAAATAATATAACACGCTAAAAACCATAAAACACTAAAAACTATAAAAACCCTTAATACCCCTAAAAACCTTAAAAAACACTAAAAATATTAAAAACCCTAAAAACACAAAAAATAACCCAAAACACCCTAAAAACCCTAAAAAACAAGACTACATATAAGATCAATAAATACCCCTAAAACCCTAAAAATACATAAAAACTTTAAAACCAATAAAAATCCTAAAAACCCTTAAATCCATAAAATGTAAAAAACCCTAAAAATCATGAAAAACCCATAAAAATCAAAAATACCCCTAAAAACCATAAAAATAATTAAAACCATAGAACCCTATAAAATCACTGTTGAAATCCTATTTTGTCACATTGATGAAATGGAAAAAAATGGAAATATATTAAGGAAATGAGAAGTAATGAAGTGGAAAAGGTCAAGGTTTTCAAAGACCCTAATGGTCATTCGTGCAAGCCAATCTGCAGTATGATCAGCACGCAAGCAGTCTATGCAGCATACCTGTGTGAAAAAATTTCACAAAAAACCTATATGAGATTACTCTTTTTCCCATGGCCCCATATTTACCTATAAATAGTCCCCTGGGGTAATCATTTGTATTAATGGAATTCCTTGAAGGTCAGTTGATGCTATGATTTCCCCAGTGATTCTCCAAATCCCTACATAAGCTTCTAGGTAGTTCTATAACACCTAAAGAAGAGAAAATTAAAGGGGGATAGTTAAACTAAAGTTCTCCTAGGGTTTTAAACAAACAAAACTTTCATGAGGTATTCTCCCAACCCTAGATTCATGAAGACTACTACACGGTACCCTTCCTTAAATAGGGAACTCTAGAAATTATAGCTAGGAATACATGTGATGACCCTTTACGGTTTGACTAAAGCCTTTACCAAGTGAAATCATGTATGTTGTTCATCACCCAAGGTGTCATTAGTTCTCTTGGACCTACCTATGAGAAGCACCCCATGGGTGATCCCCATGGTTCACCCTACCCTCTAACCTGAGCGATCCATTTATCAAGCCTTCTTTAATGTCATCCACGGTGGTCCCTCTACTCCTTTGGATTCTTTTTCATAGAGGGATCAAATAAAAACCTCCACCAAGACCTCCCGACTTACAAAATAATGGGAAAAGGCATGATAGTGTGTCTCCCATTTATATTTGTATTTCTACAGTCATAGGTTCCTCACACTAGTTCTACCTGACGGTTAGGATCCTCACATAACATGTAGATTTTTATATCTATGATCACAAGGACCCATACCCTAGGGATAGTGTTAATAATTTCCAAGTATAAAGGATTAGGGTTTGGATCATGTCCTTCCCTTCTCGTCTCTAAGATCCAAATCCTCCAGTTATTGGCGTGGAGGGTGAAAATTAGATTTTATTTTCCATTAATCATGGAATCATATCTTCATCCCACTATAGAACCAATTTTATGGTATTCCTCCTGGATTAATCCCCATGCCTTTCTTTAGGGAGGTTTTATTCTTGGTCCTCTATAACCCTTTTTCCTTCACCACCATTCTTTTCTAGGTGAAGTGAAGAGAGTGAAGTATCATATCTCTAGCCTCTTACACCATCACCTCATCCTCTTGCACCATCGAAGGAGTAAAATTGTGCAGTTTTTCAAATATGATGCTTCCTCTTGTTTCTCACATAGAGCATGACTCACATGGGCTTATAGTTTAGTGGTGATTATGACACCTACATGATCTATGTGACATAATGAACTATGAGAACTTTGATTCCTTCCATAACCAAGATACGTAGGATGCCTACCTAAGGCCTAAGCTCAATGAGAATCCTCATAAATAATTATTCCCAACATAATCCTCTCAAAGGTACATAATCCCCTATGAGACAAACCTTTAAGATCCTTTATAGTTAGGTTTTCTTGTAATGAACTATGAGAACTCTGGTTCCTTCCATAACCAAGATACATAGGACACCTACTTAAGGCCTGAGCTCAATGGGAATCCTCTTTGGGAATAAGCCCCAACCTAATCCTCTCAAAGTTTTATAATCTACCATGAGAAAAACCTTTTAAGATCCTACATAGGTGGGGTTCCTCATAATAGACTACAAGAACTATGATTCCTTCCATAACCAAGATATGTAGGACGCCTACCTAAGGCCTGAGATCAATGGGAATACTCCTCATAAATAAGCCCCAAATTAATCCTCTAAAAGGGTCATAATCCCCCCTGAGACAGACCATTTGGGATCCTTTATAGGGTTGGTTCCTCATATCCTATTTACATATTCTATGATTCCCCTTTAAGAAGGATATGTAGAAAGCCTGTATGAGGTTCAAACGTAGCATCCCAAACCAACCCTATTCTCTCTAAGAAACATTCCCAGTACGGTTAAATTCATCCTAAGAATCCACATATCTGTCAGATTCTCTAGGATACTTTGATATAAGCCTCACACTAAACATTTACTAGAATCATTCCTCCTAGAAATACTCACTACATAATGTTAAACTGTACGGTTCGGTCCTCATCACAAGACCTTAAAAGGTATGATATTCCTTATTAAGCAACACCAAACTACGTGGGTTCTAATTATTTTCCCAATGATACATAACATGTCCATTTATGAGTCCGATCCCAAAATCAAAATAAATCATGTTTCCCTTGATAATGATAAACTCCAGAGTGACCTTAGTTTCCCTGAATGACAATAAACTCTATATTTCCCCATTGTGTGGATATAAAACTATCATATTCATAATAATGACCAAATAATATCTAAAAAACACATAAGAGGATACCATCGAAGTATAACCTCATATACATACAAATATCTCCATTGATGAACAACCTATGATACATACATATGATTCTAAGATCTATATGTGCTAATAAATTAATTTTAACTTTGGGTTTACCCACATCATGATTTGGAATTAATAAAGGGTTTGTGAACATATCTTAAATTTATAATAGAGTTCCATAGTTGCAAATAATTCCCCCCAAAAGGGCATGATGTGCCCAAACTCCCATCCAATTGACCAATGTGAGTTCTTAAGCATCATTAGTCAAAATAATTAATGACCACCTTCCTTTGGAAAGAAATTCCCTTTGAATATAGAACCATTGGGTGTTTTTAGTTTTATAAAAAAACTTGTTGGAAACTGTTCAGAAATAGAAAATTGTAACAAAGTACCCCTTTTTGTCAGAAACAAAAAATGGTGAAACCAACGTGAATCCTTAACCAAGATGAGAGTGTCACTTATCTATTAGGAATATCCCCATCTCATAGGGAACAAGGGACATGATAAATAATCAATCACACATGAATTTTAGATGATACTTTGATAGGAGTTTATTGTTTATGTTTTTTCATA
Source organism: Viscum album (assembly GCA_963277665.1). Taxonomy (NCBI): domain Eukaryota; kingdom Viridiplantae; phylum Streptophyta; class Magnoliopsida; order Santalales; family Viscaceae; genus Viscum; species Viscum album. The sequence goes on from OY728157.1 coordinate 1,321,872,852, forward strand.
TATACATGCACTTCCTTCCAAGATCTCCCTTTGATCAAATGGTCTTCTTTAGGTTTTAACCATTGAAAACCTCAAGTGATATTCAGATCGGATCTTCATCCGTGCGAATAACATCATCACCAAACCAATGTCTTCAATGTTGTGTCTTGAAGTCAACGGTCTTACAGTACCATAAGCATGGTACGATCTCATCCTTGGAGGCCTCCTGATATGCCCTCTAGCCCACCAAGCTCCACCAACCATCCGATCAATAATGACCGATGGTCCTAATGAAAACAACACCGACCACCACCTTCAACCGTTTTGGATGTATATCCCTACAACATTACATCATTTCTATCCCATATCTTAGGGATGTCAAACCCGAGGCTGCATACAACCTCACCTAGAAGACTAGATCATCCTTTCCAAGGGATTCGTCCAACAATATCCCCCTCCAACACCATGTGGTAGTTAACTCTCAATAAGATGAGGGTGTTATACATGGTTTTATTACTTAGGTCCTTCAAACCCGAGAACACAATATGTTCCACCTGGGACGATAACCAATCAACAGGGAGTAGGTTCACACCATGTACCCCTTTATAGAAGACCACTTACCCATTTTGGTGGAAAATAGAAAGTGGGCACAAACACCCATTTTCCTTCATTCATCCAGCTAGCTAACTTGTCTGGTGACATTTAAATATGACCGACAACCAAATACAATAGAAACCTATAAGAAAGAACATACACCTTATTTCACCCACCAAGCCTTCCAATAGAATCATCTGGAATCACTCAATTAAGTCCTACAACCATGTTTGGAGGAAAGAAATGATCAAGAACACATGAATTCTGACAGTCATCAAGCCAACCAGGATCCTCATCTAGCAGGACCCCTTGAAGTCAGTCAGATTGTATCAATGACAAGCAATGGGAATACTCAATTCTTTCCCCCCACACATGAGTACTGTCCATTTCCACTAACAAGAAATTGAGGAAATGAGTAGGTACATACATATAATCTAGATACAAAATGGATTTATATCCTTGTTCCAATCACTGAAGTCACCAATAACATCCTTGAAAATGGTGAAAGGTCATATGAAAATTCCTACCCACATATTACATACATTCCAATACCTCGTTATAGTGATGATAGTAGTTCCCAAGAGAAAACATAACTTTTTTCTCACAAATGGGGTGTCCCATCAGTATAAAATCCTATAGAACACACACCTATACTTTCTTCTAGGAGAAACATGGGGAAAAATAACCCATATTATACAGACGGCTGGATCGAGGATATACACCTACTTCAAACTTAGGTAATCAGCCTATTCTAATAGACACTCCAAGGAATGCACAAAAACCTTCCCATGAAAACCACTTATCCCAAAAAGTGTCCCCAATTACTTATAAGATGGTATCTTATAAGAAGCCTCATCAAACACAATCATAAAATCAAGAGACGATCTATGATCAAGCTTTGCTTAATGTGGGACTTCTTAAATCCCTCAGGTTCTTATCTAACATATATCAATATAATACCCTCCCATTAACAAAATTTAGGAGAATTAGAAGTTATATTTAGGGACCTCATCAGACACATCATCCTGATGGCTTGATTCATGAAAAAAATTCGGTCAATCTTGAGAGTCTATCTCTTATCGAGAACCACAAAAACCCTATGCGTTGCCAGAATACTAAAGAGAATGTCAATCTTACCATTTCTGTAATCCACCATGTTGTTCCTCCCCATATTAGTGTTTCCTAAGAAATTTCTCCCCATATTAGTGATTAACATTGTCCAAATAATTCAATAATGGGAAATGTAGTGATGAGAAATACCTCCTATTGTGAGGCACTAGTGATGAGAAATACCTCCTATCGTGAGGAACTTTAAAACACAAGGACAGTCATGTTTGATTCATTTTCACTAGTAGGTGAAATAATTTATCAAGAATAAGACAACCCAAGGTGACATTCATTCTCTAAACCACCCTTGGGCCACTTTCCTTCCATCATAAGATAGTAAATCCCAACCAATCCTATTTTTTTGGTAAAACAATCAGAAAGTGTCTACTTTGTTCAGAACAGGTTGAGGGATGTCTGGTGAAATATGAAGAAGATCTGCTAAATATGAGGAAGCATCTAGATAAATATGACATACCAATTATGTTATGGCCCATGGTCATCCCTCAATACAGCATTCCTGAGGTATTTTTGGAAGATTGTATGCATGAAATCCACCTAAACATAAGGAAAACTATGAGAATTTCGACCATAATTGAGAGGGATTTTGAAATAATCTTGCATCAAGAATATGAGAATATCGACCAGGAATCCTACTTATAAGATACTGATCATCTGATTATGTAGATGTCATTAATAGAACAATTGTATTTGGAAATAGGAAATTTAATTGACTGTCGAATTATACACCCAGCCCATTGTCAAATAAAAATATATAAAATAAGAATTGTAGTCACAGTAGTATCAGCCACAATAGTTCAGGAATAATCCCATCCTATAGGGCTAGGTCCTTTTTTAACCCAACACTTATGTTCATCCAATCATTCTCAAAGGGTTGTGAAAGAAGAACAGAAACATCACCATCCCTCATGCTGGGAGATTTTTCAACTCAACAATCCCCTCCTAAGTGGGAATAATTTTTCTCCCAATTAGGGAAGATACCATATAATTAATCCTATCAATTTATTCCATACTATGATCCGGTATATTCACTTAGAACACGTAAGACTATGGTCTTCGTATAGTCCCTTTGGGTTACTTTCCATCAAACAGATCCCAAGAAATCATAAAAGAATAAGATAAGGTCTAATGGAGGGTGTATAAGAATATGATCTCACATATATACCAATAGAATTCATATGATGTATTATTCTTCTATGAACATCATCAATGCTATCATCAAATACCCTCTAGATCATAAGGCCATCTCAAAGGAGGCAGAAGAGGATTTTCCGGTTCAAAATTCACTCCATAATGAAACAAATTAAAGAGGTGTGTGTACTCATAACCAAAGGCTTTCCATAAATCTAGGAACTCCCTCCAACAAATCCCCTTTACCTCCTCGAAAGGTACCTAATAGAAATAAAATTAAGGGTCATAATATGTCTCGCCTCACTTTTGGGGAGGGTCAATCCCTTTCATTATAGTAAAGGTTTTCTCAGTAAGAGGGAGAAATTATATATTTGAGAAGACTAAATTTCTAGTTATTATGAGGTAACCTTCCTTTAATATATTCTCTATAAGGAGATCATCAACTTGCACATCTGGTTGGTGCACCTCAGTAAAGATAGTTTGTTGCAAAAACAAAATAAAACCTGGAACATATGCTAAATATGGGATACCAACCACCAATGTATTCGGATCTTATATTAAAAGATCAAGACTTATATCTATTTGGTATACAATAGATCAGGTTCAAGAACATCCTTACCGAGATGTACCTTTAGGTAACCTGTGATAGATACTAGTAGTGTCACCACCAGGGTCCTATCGGTTGCCACACTCATTTAGGATCTAGCTACCACACCTACTCAGGTCCTGGACCAGCCATATATTTATCAAACTCTTATGAACACTACAGAGTCACTAATGAAATTATTGGAATCTATGGAAGAGTGGCATGCACCGATACAACTAGAAAAGAGGGCTTACCCAGAATGAGTAAATCCTACCCCTCCCCCCACCAAAATTTTGGAATCCTTCATTTCCTATTTTAAATGACTCAGGAGACCCAGAGAAACACTTGATGCATTTTTTCTATCACTGAGATCCTAGTATGGGTACCTCGGAATAGCAGGAGGTGGTAAAGCTTAGGTTTTTTTCAATCACTACAAGGGCCAGCCTTCATGTGGTACACAAGTTTGTAGTCTTGGTCAATAAATAGATGGGAATACATCTATAAAAAATTCATCTTCTAGTTCAATTCAATGCTATATAAACTACAGTCATCAAACTCATAAACTAAAAACAACAAGATAATGAAAATATATCTACTTTATTGGTCGGTGAAAAGGACTAACATATTCATTAAATCTTCCAATCACTCAAGAAGAGTTATTGCCTATCTGTGTAGAAAATATTGGGGATGTGTTTTTCACACCGTTAATTCCTGTGAAATTCATAGGATGTTTCCGAGGTCTTGTTTAAATTTCTCAACAAGTAGAAGAATCAATTTTTGAAACCAAGGAAAATTCATGAGTAATACCATCGGCTCAAGGAAGGAGGATAGGAAAAGAATAAGATGATATAGTTACACTTAATCTGGTCTTTTTACCTGCTCTCACCTCAAAGCTTACACCATACCATATGGCTCATCCTCCTGAGATTAGAAACAACACCCACCTTTTCAGAATGATCAAAGATATTAGAGGTGGAAACTGTTTGAGGTTATGAAAAATAGGGTCTAATCATTTCTAAATGACCATGTCCTAGGCTACAACATCTCTAAATTGGAAAATAACATAGTTAGGTTTCCATATCCAAATAATCTTAGAAGAGATGGTGACGAAGATCTCCCAAACTATTTCCCATTTCATCATATGCTAATGCTCCCCATTTAGGATTTTTTTTAAATAACTTCTACAAAGTATGGTGGAATCGTGGTAAGTGAAACTAAAAAATCCATCCCAAGTAGAATGTATTTTTTCTACCAATTAGGAGGAGTAAGTTGAGTGGTAAGAAATTAAAATCAAGAGTATGCAAAATTTTGGTGACTAGATGGTCATACAAATTTTTAACTGATCAAATTCTATTATCTGAGCACAAGTAAAATATCTAATTGAGTCATTGACTACTTCCGCCACTGCATAGCCTGTTTCATCAGAAACTCGATCCTCCGAAGTCCTATCCTAGAAAAAGAAACACGACTGAAAGGATAAGGAGAATACAGAAGAAGTTTATCTTGTTTCAAGGTCAAATTCATCCTTGAATTTGGAGGAATTTATGCTGATCATCCTAAAATCATGGGTACCACCCCACCAAACGGTACAACAGGAGTTGACCCATCAATCTGAATCGTCATCAGATGAAGAGTCGATCTTCGGTTCTATTAATATTATTTTCATAATGGATCCCTTCACATATAACGATTCAAATTATAAATCCATGTACACTATACTTGATTGGGGAATTGGGGGAAGAGTCCATTGAGGTTGAGGACACTGTGGAATACATGGTCATACTAGGAGCCACCACATCAACCAAACATCTACTCAAACCGTTTACACAGACGACACTTGTGGAAAATCTCTCCAACAAGCTCATCATTAACAAGAGATTCATTCCTCTACACATGAAAGGTTCTTCCTTGACATGATCATCTTATAAAACTGGTTAGAGGATACATCACCACCCCTTGGTGGGTAGGCATACCTAACTAACATTATCCATCAATAACCGGATCACTTTCAACTCTTACCCCGAGGGACGAACCATGCACGCCAGGAACATCGACTACTAAAGTGTCTGCAAAAGATAATCACCATGTTGGGAGTAAAAGAACTTTGGATTAAAAATATGATTTCTTGAATCAACTGGCCCATGTTATATCCAAATTATCAATCCTAGATGCTTTGAGTCAGTCAAAGGACCTCTAGGAAGCACTTATTGAGGCCTTGTCAATCTCTTATGAATTTGAAGTCACTGTTTCCGCTATCGGGGTATATCATGTAGAAAATGATCATTTATAATTCCATGCAGTCATCTCTTTAATAGAGTAGGATGATGCTTTTTTTATACAAGGACACATCATACCCTTGAATATATCTACCATAATAAATGACATTGATGTCTGAAGAGACTTTATTGACAATGTATTAGGATTCAACCTCATTCTAGTTCAAAAACTTCACCAATTGGGTCTCAATGAATCTCACTTGTCTCCCTCCAATATGATGTTATAGGGTTATGAAAATAATGAGCAAGAGCCTCTCAATGAGGTTACAATCAGAAATTAATTTTTGGAACTTGTGCCTGGCTTATATTTTATGGTTGTTTGATAGGATATAGCTTTCAATGTTTTTCTTGGAAGATGTTGGCTACATCAGCATGTGGCCAATCCTTCATCAAACCACCAATGTCTCAATTATTATTTCAACAGTCAAATTGGGACATTCCATGGTGACACGAAACTATTAAAATCATGTGAGTCACATTACATTGAAGCGTGATTCTTCCACAAAGTAGGAAAACATTCCATGATGGATGATTTTACTTGAACTAATTCCCCAAATGTCTTGGAGATGATCCCAAATAAACATTTCAAGAAGCTCAATTCATATTATGTGCTAACCATTAATCAAATTGAGGGGGTGGGACCAAATTCTAACACTCATTCAGTGGATTATTTAATGTCAGTCATGACAAGTAAGCCCAATAGTATAGGAGAAGTAATAAACCCTCTGAGAAGAAATGAATGCCTAGATGAAAATGCCACCATTACATCCCATAGGATTCAACCGAATTTGGATCAATCAACTGGAAAAGAATAATTTGTAGCAACAATGGAAAAAGAAAATGATTCTCAATCTCAATCCCTTACCTTCCCTTTAGGACCCTCACTATTTATTGAGCTGTGAATGATTGCTTCATCTTCTGGATGTCAAAAAAAATTTCCCCTTCACTCAGAGATTCTTTCCCCATCACCTACTTCTTAGTAATAGGAGAATGAATTAAATCATGGGGAAAAATAAGAATATAAATACTTTTGGGATTCCCCTCTAGAATTTTAGGAAGGTGTATCTACAAATTTGGATTAACTCAAAGAGATAAATATGGGTACAAAAGAAGATATATTCCCCACTCTGATCAGTGCAGCTATGAATCCAAAAGAATAAGAGATATATATCTCCTTTCTAAAATAGCAATGGGAATTATTTTCCGGAAATTACATAGGTATTCCTGGCCTTGACCCTACGATGGCCACCAATCAGTTGGGTTTTCAAGAAGATCATTGAGGATACAAGAAAGCAGCTAGAATGACACACCCGACTCACACCTCCAAAATTGTGGCCGTAGTGGACTAGATCATCAATTCCAAATTTATCTGATAGGTATAGTATCCAAAATGGTTATCCAAAAATTGTCCCTATGAATAATAAAAATGGGAAAATTATAGTTTACAACAATTTTATAGTTCTCAACCGGCATTGTACCAAATTTTATTTCTCGGTTATGATGACAGAACTCCTAATTTATGAAATATATAGTTATCAAGTCATATCTTTTATGTATGTCTATTCTTGGTACAACCAAATCCTGATGGACCTAGAAAATGAATAAGCAATAGCTTTTCGATCCCCTTATAGAGTACTCTTTTATCAGGTAATTCCTTTTGGCCTAAATAACACCAAAAACACTTATGAACATGCCATGTATCACATCTTCAAACCTTTCATGGGAAATTTTGTTCAAATATATGTTGATGAACTAGTGGTTAAGTCCTAACAATTTTATAACTACCTGGATGACCTAGAAACAATCATCAGTAAGATTTGACAACATATTCTGAATATAAACCCCTCGAAATCTGATTTTGGGTTAACCTCAGGAAAATTTCATGACTTCATTGTATGGAATCATGACATAAAAGTTGATTCTAAGAAAATTAAATCTATCATTGGCATGTCACCTACTCAAAACATGAAAGAGTTGAGAGGAATTTATGGAAACATTTCCTATATATGGATCTTCATAGACAACCTCACATATAAGTGTTTACCCTTAACCAAGTTGATAAAGAATGGGGTCATATATCAGTGAACCAAGGACAGTCAAGAAGAATTTGATTCTCTCAAGAAATACCTCTTGAACCCACTAGTATTGTTGCCACCTGTTTAAGTAATGCCACTAATTCTATATGTAACGGCCCTAGAACGATCATTGTGTTCCTTCTCATGCAAAATAATGATGATGGAAATGAAAACAAACTTTATCAGATCATTTGAACCATATGGATGTTGAGACCTATTATTCAGATATCAAGAAGAGATTCCTAGAATTAATCTTTATCATTTAGAAGTGGTTTCACTACCTTCAGCACCATGAGATCCAACTCGTTTATTTCAATAACGCACTCAAATTTATTCTCAGTCATCCTATATTGATGGGATGTTTGGCATTGTACGTAGTTTTTCTGGTTTAGTTCAAAATATAGTTTGTGCCTCTGAAAGCAGTTAATTGTCATGGTTTGGTGGATGCACTTGCCAAACACTCATCTATAGAAGAGATTCCATTAAATATTGAACTACTTGATAAAGAAATATTTTCTGTTAAAATTTTCCCCCAAACACGTGAAATGTACTTTGATGGTTCATACATAATCCCAATAATAAAGATAATGGAATACCATATACACAACAATGTAGGGTTGGGTATTGTGTTTATCTCCCTGGAAAAGACAATGTTTCCATACTCCTTCCTATTATTAAGGGGTTATTCCAATAATGAGGAAGAATATAATGCTCTCATTACAGGCTTAAAATTGTCACTTCAAATACTAGTAAACCACTTGGAGGTGAAAGGTAACTCAAATTTAGTAATCAAGAAAATAAATGGGGATTATGCCATCATTAAAGAGGAGCTAATTCCTCTACTTGAATATGTACAATGGTCAATGGAATAATTACCCTTAGAGCCAAAATTGACTCACATTTAATGATCATAGAATTCCAAGGTAGATGTTTTGGAAAATGAATCTATAGCTTTGACAGATCCAAATCAGGATGAAACATTCATTGCATTTCCCACCGCCAAATGGTCTCACCTATTTTCGAATCAGAATAGAATATATCACAGAAATCATTACCATCCCTGATCCATATGGTCCTAACATGGGATGGATGACACATATCAAGGGATACCTCCAGGATGGGGAACTCCTACTGTAAGGAACTGAAAGGGAAAAAATTTGGTGGTGAGAATCCAATATAACTATTTATGATGACACAAATCATCATAAATTGCTCTAAAATATTTATTTGTTGGAGTCCTTCACAAATGTTTTGATGGATAAGATACTATGACTATAATAGAAAAATTACTTGCAGGAGCCTTTGTTGAACACCAGTCAGGTTATAGGAATTCTGATCAAATTCTAAGTCTTGGATACTTCTGGAATTTGATGATGCATGATTGCATATAATTCACCAAGAAACGTCATTCAACTCAGATGAATGTCAACTTCATCCATCAACCCTCTGAGTATCTACATACTACCAAATACTCATGGCTATTTCCACATGGGGAGTGGATGTAGTTGGACCATATCCTCCACCCACATCAAAGTAGTTCAAATACATCATGACTACTACTGATTTACTCTCCAAATGGGTTGAGGCAATACCTCTCAATGAATTGGGAGCCAAAATAATTGTTAGCTTCATCAATGCTAACATCATTACTATATTTGGTGTCACTCATACAATATTGATGGAAAATGGAACTGATTTCTACTCCACTGAGGTGGAAAAATGTATCAACTGTACAATATCTAATCCAATCATTTATTTGGCTATCATGAAATGGACAATGGATAGATAGAGGCCTTTAACAATACCCTGTTAAACTTACTCCAAAATATTGTGGATAAACATAAGAAATATTATCATGAAAAACTCTTTCATGCCTAATGGGATTACAAGAATATTACTCGTACTACAACACAGGCACCCCGTACTCATTGGTGTATTGAATTGATGTAGTCATTCCCATTGAAATTATGTTTCCATTGCTCTGTATTTCCATAGGTGGTTAGCTATCCAAATATGATAAATATCAGAAATGACTGGACAAGATGGAGTGACTGGATGAAAAGAGATTGAGTACTTTACATCACTTGTTGGTCTATCAGAATTAGATAGTGTGAGATTTAACTAAGAAGGTTCTCCACCATTTATTTCTCCAAGGATAATTGGCATTGGTCCTTAGAATTCTAATGATACCAAGAAATAATCCTCTAAATATTGATCCAAAGTGGGAGTTACCTTACTCAATACACATGTTCCACTTTAACAAAACCTATTCCTTGACCTCAATGGATGGGGATCTCATTACGAATCCAATAAATAAAAGGTTCCTAAAGAAATATTTCATCTAATTACATGAATTTCATCCAATCTATAGGACAATAAACTACATGAAATCAATGTTAATATTCAATATGTTAAAATTCATAGTGGGTCCTTCTGTCATGATCTTAAAATGCATGAAACAGTGTCCTTATTATATGAAAATAAATTGTAAGACACATATTCTCCTTACAACATGAAATTAAACTGCATAGTTAAGGTCTTTAACATTCTAAATTAAGAACACCCCAATATAACTTGAGTCGAGATACCCCTCACGATCCCTTTAAAATGGGCCTCCATCTCATGTTATTTCCCAATTATATTACTCTAACCCCTCCATGGTTCAATATTCACTCATGGCCAGACTTGAGGAGAAAAGATGAGATGTACCTATGCATAAGCCCTTTTTACATCATTACCATTCCATAATAGAAATCATGCCCCTTTTACAGGTATAAGTCCCACCATTTTCATGTCATCATCATATGATGATAAAATCTATGACCTAGATAAGAACTATGTATGGATTGATTCTAGTTCATATTGAGATACATAGTTATGCCAATATCTCATTTATCAGGTCCAGCTACAACCAAAAAGAAAATTTCTTCTTTCCCTCTGTTCGAACCAGATCATCACAACAAACCTTTCTAGAATGTATGGTATAATTCTCATTAAAAGGAGATTCATGGTGATACCTAGACTCAGGTTTTGGGAGAAACCATTAATTTGGGAAATATTTAAATATCATTTCCCTATTTCATATCTCAGTTAGTGTGGGGAACCTTTTACAAGAATTATGTGTGGCTTGATTCTCATTCTATTGAGATCCGTAGTGACACCCAGATCTCCTATCTCAAGTCCAGCAGTAATTAAAAATCCCTTCAATCCTTGTGTGTATGAACCTAACCTCCATAGGGAATGATTTTCAATAACTACATGTGGATAAATTATTTCCCCAACAAGATACGTAGTGAATCCCAAGTCTTATACCTTGGTCCAACCACAACATTTACAGCCATTTACATTAGTTAATCTTTGTCTTTACCGCATGATGTTATACTATATGGGATAATCAAGAAATATGTACAACTTTATTCTCATCCCAATGAGATATGTATATATTCCTGGATTATATCTTCTATACTTGTCACTAAATAATTGAAATTCCCATATCCTTCACTTGTGAGACATTTATGCTATAGAAGAAACTTTTACCAATCCTTTTTTCTCATATCGAGCTCAGCTCAAATGGGTTTAAGAGTTTGGTAATGGATTCTTCTATATAAGTATGGTTTATCTATTCACATTTGGGATATCATGGTCCTAGCTCCAAGACCTTAAAAGGTACACTAGATGTCCTTATTGCATGACCATAAAGTATAGGATTTGTTAAAGAGCTATGTGTGTCTTGATTCTTGCTTCAACAAGATATGTAGTGACGCATGGGATCTATGACCTAGTTCTACTGTATTATTCCATTTCTCTTCACATAGAGACACCTTCTCCCTAACCAAAATACTTTAAACTACATAGTCAATTTCTTCTTCACATTAATTTAAACTTCTTCGCACCCATAGAACAATATACCTGTTGATTCTCATCACATTGAGATACATAGTGATGCCTAAGACTTAAGTCATAGCCCCAACCATGAGGCAATGAAAAATGACTCTCTTCTATGTGCAAAAAAAATATCTGCATAGAATATTTAATGCAGGTACCCCTCATTAGGGGAACCCACTAAGGAAACAAAAATGACTTCCTTACACATATGAGTTAGATCTATGCAAGGTATTTTGAACCCATGACTGATATCAGTCTACACACTTCTTTTTCAAATAGTTTTTCTTCCTCAAGTCATACTCCTAATCCTGGAAACTTTTAGATATTCATAATCATTCTTCATGTTCTTGGTGATATAATGTATGATACCTGAAGGCTCATTTTCTATTCTATGCATTACATTCCCCATTTTTCCTTGAATAAGCCACAAAAATAATGGGCCCATTAGACAAAGGATACAACTATTTGACTATGCAATATGTTTCCTAGTTGGAATTTCATAAAACATCCCTCGTAATGGGTTTTTCAACCAGTGGTAACTTCTCCCTTATGATAAGCATCTTATTTCCTCATGAGAATTGATGAAAATATGTCAAACCCCGTGATTTAATAAAATCCATGCTTATCTTTCATATTCTATCACATTTTATCTCTTTATATATAATTACCCCCAAGACCATGGTTTACAATTTCCTCATCCATGTGTTTGATGAATGTTGGAAAATCTTGATCTAAAAGGTCATACATATCTCTAATTTATTTTAGGTGATGGTCCTAGTCATACAACCTAAAAATAATGGTATCATACTTCCTACACTTGGGTAAGATCATTGTAGAAGATCTTATTTCTCTATTTCTTTGGAAATAATGACTTGAAATACCCGTTTCGCAATCAGGTACTTTTTTGCACAAACCAAAATTTGTTCTTGGGGAGATCTGAATCTCCAATAACTTCCATAATATTTTTGCAATAGAATTTCCTAATTATATAGAACTTATTTCCATGATTATATGGTAACATGCCCTAAATGGAATTGCTTAAAACATCCCCCATAATGGGTTTTTCAACCAAATGATTCCATTATTTGATTGTGAAGTATGTTCCCCAGTTTTCCTTTCATAAAACATCCCTCATAATGGGTTTTCAACCAGTGGTAACTTCATTCACGGAAGATACCTCCTCTAATTCCATAATTCATTTTTCCTCATACCACTATTCGGATACAGAGACCCCCAAGTAACATCTTACATCATTCCCCTACCAATCCTAAATATGGTAACACATTTCCAAATAGAATACCAATAATTAGAGAATAATCAAACCTATGGTTGAAGATAAAGACTTTGAATTAAATCCCCCATGATGTCCTTACTCAACAACTTTAAAATGATCAACATGATTTCTTTCAGGATGAATATTGACACCATGAAATGTGTTCCGTACATTTTTATGCAGAATTGTATATGTGAACCTCACTTGGAAACCAAATTTTGAGTTGGATTAGAAACACATCTTTATGGAGAAAGAATAAGAATATTGGATTTCCATACATCACAAAAAAAATGGCCTCGACATATCTCTAAAATAACATTGTGAGAATTTTCATATTTCATGGTGGTCAGTGACGGTAGCGAAGGAACCGACCTAAAGGGCAGGGACCATATACTATCATTGATCCCGAGCAGGGGTGTGGGGGTGAATCCCATGTGGTATGCAACAACTATTTTTCCTAAGTCCCCCAAAACAACGTCTTTGTATAAGGTACCTGCGTGCGACCTACCTGTGTGCCACCTAATTGTGTGCCACCCTAGTTGTACGACGAGACACTTTCACCCAAAGACTCATATTTTCCTATAAATAGACATTTGGCACCATAATTTTTATGGATGGATTTCCCCAATGGCCAATTTCTACTCTGATGACCCTATTTGTTCTCTCAAGTCCCCCAAAACCACCATGGTAGCTTCCTAATTCCTAAAGAGAGGGAATAAAATGGAGTGTAGTGAGACATAAATACATTTAGTATAAAATATATAACACTTTCATGACTCTTTTTCCCAACCCCCCTAATTTAAGAAGAATATAGGTATTCTCCCTTTATCAAATAGGATCATGCACTACTCACTTATGGGAATACCTATAAAGTTCTTTGAAGGCTTGAGTCAAGTGTAGCCCAAGTGTAGTCAACTAGTTTTTTCATCATCTAAGGTTCCATTGGTCTTCCCAATATTTCTTGTGGGGATCACCCATGTTCAACCCTCTTTATTCAGTCCTACACTTTAGCCTGCACAATACTTTATGGAAGCCTCCTTCAATGAAACTCAATGAAATGCTTCTCCTTCACTAGATCCCTTTCCTAAAAGGGACTATGTTGAAACCTCAATCAAGACCTCCTGGTTTACAAAACCATAGGGAAAGGCACATCAGCATGTCTCCCATTTGGATTTGGATTTCTACGGTCAGAGGTTTTCCACACAAGTCTTACCAGAGGATAAGGATGCCTAAGGCATCTTTATATTTAGATACATATGGTCACATGGACCCTTTCTCCAAACAAAGTGTTTCGGAGTTCCCAGACATATATTCCAGGGATATGACTCTATCTACACCTTATCGTCTTTATGACCCAAATCCTCTAGTTCCTCTAAGGATGAGTAATGATCACAAATTATTTTCCCTTACACATGGAATGATATCCTCCTTCCACTATGGAAGAAATTTAAGGGAAACCATCTCGGTGTAAGTCCCTAGCCTTTTATGTAGGAGGATGTAGTATTTCTCCTCTCTACATCAGTTCACCTTCATTACATCCTTACATTGGACTCTTATCTAATGTAAAGTGAGAAGAGGGAAGTGTTGTAGCCCCAGCCTCTTATACTGTAGTTGTGACCTATTCTGCCATAGCCCCGACCTCTTCCCCCAACAAATGAGTAAAAGTGTGTGGTTTTTAAAATCATCTACTTCCTTTTGTTTCTCACATCAATCATGACTCCCATGGGATTAGAGATTAGTTAATATCACAATAACCACACAATCCACTTGATTGATTGAATTATGAGAACACTAATTCCTATTAACCGGGATATGTAGGAAACCCACTTTGGGTCTGAGGTCAATTGAAACACTCCTTAGGAATAATCCCCAATCATTATTCTTCTAATCTGGGCATCTTTCTTAGAATTAAGCCCCAAGTTAAGCCCCCAAACCACCATGATTGAGAGAATACCTCATGTCCCCTTCATAGAGGATATACTTCTCAAGAGTAATCCACAAACATTCATCTCAAAGGATCATACTCCCATATGAGACATACCCTTAAGGACCTCCATATGCATGGTTCCTCAGTATCGAACTACATGGGATTTGATTCTCATCCAAATGGGATATATAGGAATCCTTTCTAAGGTTCAAACTCAACTTCTAAAACAACACAATTATTCTGGACCATATTTTTAGTAGGGTCTAAATCATCTTCAAAACTCATATCCCTTCCAGGTTTCTCAGGCCTCATTGGAATATGTCCCACATCAAACATTCACTAGGAGTCTTCCACCTAGACGTCTTTCCCACATGACGTTAAATTTTACGGTTTGGTCCTTATCACACAACAGTGAAAGGTGTGATGTTCTCTATTATGTGGCACCGAACTATGTATGTTATGATTCCTTTCACAACGACATATAGGAATCCCACTGATTGTTCGATCCCAACATCAAAATAATTCTCATCTCCCTAGATGAAGATAAAATCCAGAGTGACCTTTATCTACCTAGATGACAAAAAACTCCAAAGTGCCCCCACTATGTGGATAAAAAACTGGTATCATCATAATAATGACCAATGAATATCGAATTAGTATATTATAGGATAACATTAATATAGAACCTTGTATATATATAGATGTCTTCATTGATGAAGAACCTCAGATACATACAAATGATTTTTAATTCTAAACATGCTAATAATTGATTTATAATATTGGGATGAACCGTATCATACTTAGGAATTAATAAATGACTCATGTATATACCTTAAATATATAATATAATCCCATATTTGGCAATAATTCACCCCAATAGGGTGTGATGCGCACGAACTCCCATCCTCTTGACCAATGAGAGTTCCGAAGAATAATACGTCAGAATACCTAATGATAACCTACCTTTAGCCATTAAGTCCCTATGAATACATAACTATTGTGTGTTTATGGTTCCCTGAATTCACCGATTAGAAACCATTTAGAAATAGAAAAACATAATAGGGTGTGAAATATGAGGAAAATAAAAAAAATGGTGAACCTGATGTGAATCCTTATCCAAGATGATAGTGTCACCTATCAGTTAGAACCCTTCCATTCTCAAAGGAAATGAGGGCCGTAAATAGGAATAAAAAATTCACGTGTTCATCCAAAAAGATGCTTATTTTCTAGAGTTCATTGCTGTATTTTTCATATATACAGGTACTTACTTCCAATAACTCCTTTAAATCAAATGGATTCCTTTAATTTTACACCCATGAACGACCTAACTGTTGATCAGGCTGGATCCTCGTCTACTTGAAGGATTCCATAACCAAATCAGTGTCTTCAATTCTGGGCCTCCAATGCACCAGTTCAAGAGTACTATCAGCATGGTACCATCCCAAACTTGTAGGCTTTCATATAGGCCCTCTAGATCAAC
Organism: Viscum album; assembly: GCA_963277665.1. Classification (NCBI taxonomy): domain Eukaryota; kingdom Viridiplantae; phylum Streptophyta; class Magnoliopsida; order Santalales; family Viscaceae; genus Viscum; species Viscum album. The sequence goes on from OY728157.1 coordinate 1,321,889,183, forward strand.
AATCACCCCCATTTGTTTGGTCAATGATGAATGGTGGCCCTGATGTAGACGGTGTCGAATACCATCTTTGACTTTTTCTAGATCTTATCCCTGAAACGCAACATCCAGTCCCTCCCATATTTAATGGAGGTGGATCAAGAGGTCACTTATGGTCTCATATCAATGAAATAGGAGTCCTTCTCAAATGCTCCTACCAACAATTTCTATTACCAATGTCGCATAATAGGGAAACCTCAACATGATGAGGGTATTGCCTTTGGTTGTCTAGTCTAGGTCCCTCAGACCCGAACATGCAAGATGGCCCATTGGGGACAAAAAGTATCCAAAAAGAAGCATGTTACAACCATTTACCCTATTGAAGAATCCCAAAACCCAGTTTGGTGGAATACAATGAGCGGGCACATACACCCATTCTCCTTCACACAGCCAGCCAGCAGACTCGTCTGGAGGCATTCAAAGAAGCCTGCCAACCAAATACGGTGGAAACCTTCAAGTAGGAACAAATACCGACCTCAAACAACAAGACTTCCAGAAAACTCATCTGTAAGAACTAAAATAATTCTTACAACCTTGTTTGGTGGGAAACAAGGAGTATGCACATACACTTGCCAACATCTATCAAGCCTATCAGCAGACTCACCTACCATCACTCAAATAATTCTGTCAGAAAGATCTGGTGACAAGGAGGATGTAGACATAATTAACTACCCCCAAACATGTGTACTATCATTATACACTAGGAGGAAAGGGAGGACAACATCAAATACAAACACCTACTCTAGACATTAAATAAACATATATTCCTATTCCAGTAACTGATGTCACTAGGAACATCCTGGAAATGGTGAAAGGGCAGGCGAAAATCCCTTCCCATATCCTAGAAACTTTCTAGAATATCATTATAGCGGTGATAGTAGTACCCAAGGGATGGACACATAAATTTATCCCCATAACTAGGATGTTTCATCATCATTTCACCGTACAGTATATACATACTTCTACTCTTGTTAAGAAGGGTCATGGGGAAAACTCCCCCATAGCATACGAACAACCAGATCAGGAACATACACCAACTCTAGCTAGATATAATCAGCCTATCCTAATGGCCACTCTAAGGTAGGCATAAAAACCTACCCATGATAACCACTTCCCTCAAAAATTGGCCCAAACTATTTGTAAGAATAAATCCAAGAAGAATTATCATAAAACATAGTTGTAGAATCAAGATCCAATCTATAATTTGGTTTCACTTAATGATGGAGTTATTGAAACCCCCATACATTTATCTACTATAGATCAAGATCCTACTCCCCCATTACCAAATTATGAGAGGAGTAACAGTAACTATGGAGTTCCTCATCAGATTATTCCTCTTGAAGGCTTGATTTATGACAATCTGATCAATCTCAAGAGCTTATCTTCTGATGAGAGCCACAGGAACCCTCAGTGTGTCCATAAGACTGAGGACCAAGAGGTACTACCCATTGTAGTAATCCATCATGGTGTTCCTACCCATGATAGAATTCACTACAAAATTTCTATTTTCAATAGTTATTCACATAGATAAGAAAATTCTTCAAGGGGAAAAAAGTGACAAGAAAGGCCTCCTATCTTATGGAACTTGAAAATACAAGGATAGTCATGTAAGATGGATTGTAACTGGTAGATGAATCTTTTCTCATCCTAAATATATCCCAAGGAAATGTTTATTCTCCAAACCTCCCTTGGGTCATTCACCTACCAACATGGGAGAGGAAATGCCATCCAATATTATTTTTTGTGATGAAAAAATTGGGAAGCATCTACTCTGGTCGGACTAGGTTGAGGAACCTCTTGTGAAAGAAGAAGAAGATCTAGTAAACATGAATAAATAACTGGATAAAGATGATATACCAGTCATGTTTTGGACTTTATCCACCTATCAATAAAATATTCTAGATATGTTGGTAGAAAATATTATACATGACTCCGGATCAACATATAAAGAAGTATACATCATCTAAAAGAAAAGGCATTACCATATGATGAGTATCAAACTCACATCAAGGTAATAGAAGGGTTGTAATTACAAATTGACATAGAATCTCTCATAGATTCATGACAAACCAAGATCAAGAAATAGCAAAGATCCCTTCAACGTGCATGCCTCGATGCATTAATGAGGTTGCGATTATTGATTTTAGATACCCCATTTGGTGTTCAAATCATAGGATGGGGTGCACATGGGGTGTTTTTTTACAGCACTCCCCAACCAAAAAATCCCACTAAAAGTGGTCTCATGAAATTTTATTTCCCTAGGATGGATACAACAAATAGATTCTATTCATGACCTGAGATATGATCAATAAGAATAGGCCCCGACAGAATCTCATCAAACGTAGTCCAAAAGAGAGAAAGATATTGAAAGACTCTTGCATCAAGAATCTGATAATATCAAGCATGCCTCCCATTTAAAGGATTTCAACTATTAGATTGATCAGATATAAGAAATAGCACAATGGTATTTTAAAATGAGTGATTTAAGAGAGTACTAGATAATTCAACCATTCCATATTTGGACCAAAATATGTAAAACTTGAAGAGAAGATGTTGTAATATCACTTATATCAGTTCAAGAGAAACTGCATCCCAACGGACAGCGGGGGGGGGGGGGGGGGGGGGGGGTTAAACCAACCCTTGGTGTAAGTAAAAAAGGCCAGAAGGGTTTTTAATGAAGGGAATTAATATACCCAGGCCTCAATTCTGCGAGATTTTTTTACCTCAACAATCTCCTCCTTAGTATAAATTATTTTTCTTCCAATTGGTAAGAAGCTGCGAAATGAATCCTCTTAGCTTATATCATATGGTGATTCAATGCCTTTACATGGAACGTGTACAAATAAAATGTTCGGGGAATCCCCACTATATTACTATTCACCAAATATTTATTGTAGAGTCAACAAATAAGAGGAAAAGGTCTCATGGAGGACGCATAAGAAGTGGATCTCATAGAGATACCAACAGAATGCCAACAATGCGCTACGCGTCAGTTAACATCATCAATGTTGTCACTGAAAATCCTTCAGAGCATGAGTCCAGTTCAGGGGAGTTGGAAGAGGGATTTCATTTTCATGAGATGGTACACACTAAAATGGATGTAGAAGGTGTGTATAATCGAAACCATAGGCTCGCACAAAATTTGGGTATTCTCTAAAATAATCCACCACTACCTCCTCGAATGAAACCTAATATGGGAAAATGTAAGGGTAAAACATGCCTCACCTTCCCCCTAGAGAAGAAAAATCCATTTCAGTATAGAAGATATTTCCTCATTAAGAGGAGGAAATGAGAGAGTTGAGAAGACTCAATGCAGAGTTTCTCTAAGGCTGTATTCCTTCTAGATATGCTCTTCAATAATACCCTCAACTCACATGTTCAGTAGGAATACCTTAGTAAATAGGATTCAACACAACAACTACAATATATAGGAAACATCTGGTCAATGTTGTACATCAACTAACATTATATTTGAATCCCAAAATATTTGATCCAGAATTCCATCCATTGGGTACACAGCCAGAACATGGTTAGGAACATCCTTATAGGCCTGTCCCTATTGGATACCCAGGTAAATACCTATGGGGCCACCACCAATGGTCCTCCTAGTCCCCACACCTATTCAGCCTGAATTCACCTCACCTGCTCTTATTTTGGTTTAGCCAGATATTTCATGAATTCTTATGAACACCATTGAGTTATTAATGACTTGATAGGAATCTATTGAAAGATTTAGTGCACCAGTACATCCAGAAAATAAATCTTACCATAAATCTATGGATCCAACCCCTCCTCCGCCAAACTTTGGGAATCCAACATTTCTAATATTCAATGGCTCAAGAGATTTGGAGAAGCCCTTGACACACTTTGTCTCTCTCTGTGATCCCATGATGGGGACCCCTAAGTAGTAGGAAGGACTAAAAATCAAATTCTTTGTGAAATCATTGCAGGGACTAGCCTTTGTTTGGTACACAATTTTTTAATCCCTATCAATCACTAGATGGGATGATCTCCATCATAATTTCCTTTTCCATTTCAGCTCAACATTTTAGAAGATGCTAGTCTTTGATCTCTCAAACTAAAAAAAAGGATAATAAAAGAGTTTTAGACTTCATTGCATGATGGAATGGATTGAAATATTCCTTGAAACTGGTGCTCTGTTAAGAAGATTTATTACCTATAATTTTATAAAATATCAATGATGAGTTGTGCATACCGTTGATCCCTATAAAACACACATAATAAATTTGAGATCTGGATGAAATTCCTCAACAACTAGAAAACTCTATCACAAAAACCAAATCCATGTCTCGAGTAGCTCCATTAGCTCAAGGGAGGAGAATAGAAAAGGTAGAGGCTACTATAGTAACACTTGAGTAGACCCCTATACCCACTCCTACTTTAAAGACCCCATCATACCATAGGGATTCACCTCCTGAGCGTCAGTAACAATGAACACCTCATTAAGATGATAAAAGAGATCAGAGGTAGAAATATTTTTAGGAGTTGAAAAAAAATTACTACTTTCTGAATAACCATGACCCTGTCCACTTCATCTTAGCATTGGAAAACAACTTAGTATAGTTTACAAAGACCAAGAATCCTAACAAAATTGGTGATGAGTATCTACCAAACTATTTCCCTTTCCAAAAAAAAAATTGGGGAATCACATCCAATAATGTTTTGTTTTAAAGGACCTCCTACAAAATATGGTGGATTCTGGGCATGTGAAACTAAAAAAACTCACTAGCTCAGGTAGCATACATTTCTATTACTGGTCTGAAGGATGGCGGTGAGTGGAAAGTATTTAAAAGAAAGAATGTGTAGGAGTTCGATGACTAGATGTTCAAAAAAATTAAATAAGACTCATTCCATTCGGAAAACACAGTTGAAGCAACCAATTTCTGCTCCTTAAACTTCCACTATATAAAATTAGGCTTTATCAAATTCTCAACCCTCTTAATGCCAATCCTCAAAAATTAAACATGGTTGGAAGGATAAAGAACAAATAGAATAATACAAACACATGTTAAGGCCAAATTTTTCATTGACCTTTTTATATTTCATTCAAAACAACTCAAAATAATGGGCACTATCCCCCCAAATAGTACAATAAGAGTCTACCCCTGCAAAAAATCATCCTTATATGAATAATTTATTTTTGTTTTCATTAATGTTATATAGTAAATGGATCCCTAATCAAATGATGATTTTGATTATGAACCTAATTTCTCCACACTTGATTGGGGAAATGGGGGAATAATTCATCAGGGTCAAGGATATAAGGGAATACATGGTCGTGTTAGAAGACACTACTTCAACCAAACCCCTGCTTGAACTATCTATGTGTCTGAAACCTGCGGAAAATCTATCCAACAAGATCAACAAGAACAAAAGAGTTCTTCCTCTATATATGGTAGGGTCTTCTATAACATTATTATCTTTCAAGACTAGTTAGAGGATACACCATCACCTCCTTGATAGGTAAGAAGACCTAGATTGCCTAATCCACCAAGAATAAGAGCACTTCCAGCTCCTTCGCCAAGAGACAACTCATCCACATCAGAAACATCATCACATAAATTGCTTACAAAATAGAATATTCATTCTATAAAATGAAAATATTTAGACCAAAAATATTATTTTATGAAATAATTATCCCAAGAACCTTCTATGTTATCAATCCTGGATTCTCTATGTATGTTAAAGGAACTATGAGAAGCACTCATTACGTCATTGTCATGAAAACAAGATTTTGAAGTCGAGGTTGCTGTTGGTGAAGTATATCATGTAGAAAATGATCATGTAAATTCCATGTGGTCATTTCCATTACTGACCAAGATGAGGATGTTATCATAAAAGGATATTTCATACCCTTGTATATATCTGGAAGGCTAAATGAAATTGATATCTGATGCTCCATCATTGACAATGGCTCAAGAGTTAACCTCATCCCAGTCTGGAAACTTCGTCAACTGGGTCTCAATGATTCTCACTTTTCTCCTTCCACTCTAATGTTATAGGGTTATGAAAAGAATAAGCATGAGACATTGGCAGATATTACACTTAGAACTCAGTTCCGAGATCTTGTGTCCGATTTAGGATTCATGGTGGACTGGTAGAACATAGCCTTCAATGTTTTAATGGGAAGACCTTGGATACATTAGAATGAATTCATTCCTTCTTCATACCACCAATGTCTCAAATATTATATCAATGGTCAAATTGGGACATTTTATAGTGACAAGGCCCTGTTAAAATTTTGGGTGACATAGTACATTGATGTGGGGTTCTATCACCATGAAGAAAAATAATTGATGGAAAATTATGTCACTCAAATCAATTCCAAAAATGGTTTGGAGATGATCCTAGATAAACCATTTAATAATATTAGTGCAGATTACATGCTTACCATTAATAAAATTGTAAGGGTGGGGAATAATTCATGAATTCATTCAGTATCTTCCATAATGTCAATCATGAAAGTTGAAGCAGACAGTGCTGAAGAAGTTATCAACCCTACAAATCATAATGAAATCTTGAATAAAAATTTCTTCATTATATCCCTAAAACATTAATAAATCTCTTTTTGATCATATAGGACTGATGAATTTGTCACACTCAAGGACAAAGATAGGGATGTTGATGTCCAATAATTTATATTCCCTTTAAAACATTAACAAAACCCATTTTTATCCAAATTAGAATAGATTGTTATGACTATATGATAAAGTGAAGAGACTCATTCTTTGTCACTGGTTTTCCATTTAGGACTCCAAGAAGGTTGTATGCTAGCATGTGAGACCAAAGTTATTACCTCATCCTCTTAATGTATAAATGATGGATCCCATATTCCTTCTGAGGTGCTTGTCTTATCATCACCTCCCCAGAAAGAAGAACAAGCAGTAGAGAATGAGGAAGAGGAAAAAGAAGAAGATCTCATGGATCCCTCTCTAGTATTCGAGGAAGACATCTCCACCACCATGGAGGAACCCAGAGAGATAAATCTAGATACAAAAGAAGATCCACTCCCAACATTGATTAGTGAATCCCTGACTCTTGAAGAATAGGAGGTATGCATCTCTTTTTTAAAGTATCATCAGTTTGTTTTTGGCTCAAATTACATAGATATTCTAGGAAATGAACCCGAGGTGGAAACCCATCACTTGGGTTAGCCAAGAGATCCTCAAGGATATAATAAAGCATCCAGGAGGATGCACCCAACTCACACCTACAAAATTGAGGCTGAAGTGGAAAACTCATCAAGTATGATTTTATTCAAGAGGAAAATTACCCAAAATTCCTATTCAACATTGTCCCCATGAAAAAGAAGAATGGGGAAATTATATTTTACATCAATTTCAGAGATCTAAACCAGCATTATCCCAAAGATTACTTCCTATTTCCAATCACAAAGCTTATGATTAATAAAATAGCTAGTTTTTAGTCAATTTTATTCATATATGTCTTCTTAGGGTACAATAAAATCTAGATGGCCCCAGATGATGATGAATATACATTCTTTATATCCCCTCAAGGAGTGTTTTTCTATTGGGTAATTCCATTTGGATTGAAAAATGTTGGTGCATTGTACTAATGTGCTATGCATCACATTTTCAACCCCTACATTAGGATGTTTGTTGAATTCTACATTGATGATTTAGTGTTCAATTCTTGATAACGTTTTAATCACATTGATGACCTAAAACCCATCTTCAGTAATCTTTTCCAACATAATCTAATGATGAACCTATTGAAATGTGCTTTCGTTGTAACCTTAGGAAAATTTATTAGCTTCATCATACACCATCATGGCATCAAAGTTGATCCTAAAGAGACTAAACATATCCTTTGAATGTCACCTCCTTGAAACTTGAATGAGTTTAGATGACTTCATGGAAACTTGGCCTATATTCTGTGCTTCATAGCTAACCTTTCAAGCAAGTGTTTACCCTTCACCAAGTTGATGAAGAAGGGGGTCACTTAAAAGTGGACCAATGAATGTCAAGAATAAATTCATTCCCTCAGGAAATACCACTTGAGTTCACTCGTATTAATTCAACCTATTGAAGGAAAGACACTCATTCATTACATGACATACATAGAGCGGTCAATAGGTGATTTACTCGCACAAAATAATGATACTGGGAATGAAAACAACATTTATTATCTTTTTCAAACCATTCTTGATGTAGATACTCGATATTCAGATATTGAGAAGAGCTATCTGGCATTAATATTTTCAATCAAGAAGTTGATGTACTATCTTTAACGTCATGAGGTCCAATTTTTTTCTTGTAGGAATCCTCTCAAAATTATTCTCAGTCATCCTATACTAATAAAAAATCTATAATGGTGGGAGTTTATTATACAGCAGTTCGATATACATTCCATGCCTCAGAAAGTAGTAAAAGGCCAGGCCTTAGAAGGCTTCCTTGATAATAACCCAACTACAGAAGAGACATCATTTAATATTGAATTACCTGATGAAGAAATCTTCTCTATTTAGGAAATCCCTTGAACATCAAAAATTTATTATGACGGTGCTTCCAAGATTCCAATGAAGAAAAGAATAGAAGACCCTAAAATTAACAAAGTTGGGTTAGGGATTGTTCTTATATCCCCAGAGAAGGCGTTGTTTCCATACTCCTTCCTATTAGAAAATGGTGGTACTAATAATGAGTCAGAATATTAGGCTCTCATTCCAGGCCTGAAATTGGAACTCAAAATATTTATGAACCACCTAGAAGTGAAGGGTGATACAGAATTGATAATCGATAAAATTAGCAGGGATTACACTATCATAAAATAAGATCTAATTCCCCAATATGATAATTACTGACAGTTAATGGAAGGATTTCCCTCAGATCCAACATTGAATCATGTCTTGTGATCATAGAATGTCTAGGAAGATGCATTTTAAAATGCAGCTAGAGCCCTATCCAATCCAAATTGGGATACAAAAATCATCAGTATTGTCCATCATCATGTGGTTTAACCTTTTTTTAAATTCATAATTGAGGAAATAAATGAAATCAGTTCCATATATAAGCCATATAGTTTTACCATGGGAGAGATGGCACCCATCATGAAATATCTTTAAGATGGATTAATTCCACTGAATATAGTTGTAAGAGATTAGATCCGATGACGAGCGATTAATTTCACTATTTATGATCACCCAAATCACTAGAGAGTCCTCTAAAATGAGGATTTGAAGGAGCCCTTCTAACATGTGTTTATAGAGAAGCGAATTTAGCTATTATGGTAGAAGTGCATGCATTATTATGTGGTTCCCATTAATCAGGCTATGGGTTCTCTGATAAAATTCGAAGGCTCGGATACTTCTGTCCTTCGATAACTCAAGATTGAATGGAATTCACTAAGAAGTTTCATATTTTCCAAGTGAATTCCAACTTCATCCATCAATCTCTTGAATTACTACATACACAAAAATACTCTTGGCCATTTACTATATGGGGAATGGATATAGTGGGACCACATCCTCTGACAATGGATAAGCAGTTCAAGTAAATCCTTACTGCTACAGATTTATTCTCCAAATGGGATGAAGAAATACCTCTCAAATAAGTCTAAGACAAAATAATTTTTAGCTTTGTCAATGAAAATATCATTAGCATATTTGGTGTCCCTCATTCCATATTAATGGACAATGACACCAATTTTTTTATACTGAGGTAAGGAATATTTATCAGGAATATAATATCAAGTACAACCATTCATCCCACTATCATGTAATGGTTAATAGATGTAGAGAGGATTTAAAAAATAATATATCAAACATATTCCAGATCATGGTGTATAAAGATAAGATGTCATGGCCTAATAAGCTCTTTCATGCCTTATGGGATTACCAAACTTCTACCCATACCGCTATGTGAGTGACTCTGTACTCATTGGTATACAGAACAATATAGGTCTTTCCCGTTGAAGTTTAGTTTCCATTACTACATATTTCTATTTATAACCAGATATCCTCAAATGATCAATCCCAAAGATGTCTAGATGAACTGGAGTGACTGGATGAAAAGAGATTTCACACCTTTCACAACCCAGAGGTCTATCAAAACCAAATAACATGATCCTTTAACAGGAATGTCCATCTTCATTCAATCCTCCAAGAATAAGTTATTGGTTTTTAAGACTCTGATGACATCAGGAAATAAGCCTCTAAATTGTGATAAAAAGTGGGAGGGACCTTACTCCATACGTAAGATCCTCTATAATGGATCTTATTCCTTAATCTCAATGGATTGAGAACTCACTACAACTCTAACCAATGAAAGGATACTAAATAAGTACTATGTGTAATCACATAGTGTTTGACTTAACTCCAAGATGTTAAACTACATAGCAACATTGGTGTCCATTTTTCATTATGTTAAACTATGTAACATCATCTTCTTTATCACATGATGATAAACTACATGACATGAGGTCCTAGTTGCGCGATGTTAAACTACATAGCACTATTTTCCTTCAACACATGACATTAAACTTTATGGTTAATGTATCCCATGTTTTAATTTTATAAATCCCCAATACATCATGAGTAGACACTCCTTATAGTCCCTCAAAACCATGAGTATCTTCCATGTGTATGCCTCAGTCACCTCATTACCACTCCCTATTAGCACTTAATCCCTATTTCTCCTTGTGTTTGGATCCGACCTACACAGGAAAAAACTCTCAATAACTACATGTGGCTTTATTATTTCCCCAACAAGATACACAGTGAAACCCATGTCTTCTATCTCATATCCAGCCACAATGTCTATTTCACGTTACGTGACATCACATCCATGTTGCATGATGATAACCTACATAGTTCACTAAGAACTAAATGTGAGTTTATTTTCACTCATATGAGGTATGTAGTGATGTCTAGATCTCTAATAATGGGTCAAGTCATGAACAAGAAACAATTTACATTTTCTTTTTGTACGAACCAAATCTATAATGTGAATTCTTCTAGAACATATGTCTTGATTCTCATACCATTTTCTGTCTTAATCCTAAGCATTATTTTGGAAAATATATGAAAACTATTAAATCTCCCTTCCTCACATCAATCCTTAGTTGGTGTGGGAGAACCTATCAAGAACTACATGTGGCATGATTCATGCCCCAACAAGATATGTCGTGACAAGAAAATCTCCTATCTCGTGTCCAGCCATAGTTTTTTTAAACAAAATCCCTTCACACCCTATGTGTATGTATCAAAACTATACATGGAGCAGTTTCAAGAAATATTTGTGGCTTGATTATTACACCAGAAAGATATGCAGTGACACCGAAATATTCAATCCTGGGTCCATCCATGATTTTTAATATAAAATCCCCTTCCCTTTTACAATGCATAAACTAGATCTGTATAGGGAACCTTTCCAAGACTTATGCCTTGATTATCATTATAATTTGGATGTGTAGTGATACTTAAACTTCATGCTTTAGGCTCAACCATCAGTCTGCAAGTAATCAAAATCCCCATTCTCACAACAAAATCTTATTGGTGTGGGAAATAACATTCAATAACTATTTGTTTCTTGATTCTCATCCTATTGAGATATATAGTGATGCTAGAAACACCAATCATGGGTCCATCTGTGATTAAATCATAAATCACCTTTACTTCATATGCATGAATCATATCCACATATGGAGCCTATCAAGGACCATGCAAGGATTGAATCTCACCCATATGAGATGCATTGTGACACCCATATTTTCATTCTTGGGCCCAACAGTAATATTTCCATCACTTCTCATCATTTCACCTTTGTCCTTACCACATGATGTTAAACTGCATGGAATTCCAAGAACTACATATGAATTGATTTTCATTCTATTGAGATACATATTGACACCTAAATCATATCCCCTGGTCCAACCGCAATTTAAAATCCCCCACTTCATGTGTACAGACCAGACTTGCATGACAAACTTCTTAAAGAACTGTGTGTGGCTTTATTATCACTCATATGAGATACGTAGTTATGCACATACTCTCAAACATGGGCCCAATCACAACATGATTCAAATAATCCTCTTTTATTCCATGTGCGAGTCAGATATATATGGGTAGATTCAATACAATTTATCATTTACATATAAACCCATATTCAATGAAACACCGATTATCCTCCATTTATGAATTTAATCATGGTGGAGGAACTTTATATAATTACTATATTCTGCTTGATTATCATCCCATTGAGATATGTAGTGACATCCAGATATTTAATCCTAGGCCATGCCACATCACAACATTAAAAAGACCCTACTATCCCATGTATGAGTTAGATATACCCGGGGAGATCCAATATAAGTTCTCAATTTATGCATGAACTCGTATATGTTAGAACTATGTATGTCATGATTCTTGCCCCGAAAAGATAGGTAGTGATGTTTGGGTCCTACACCCTGGTCTAGCCACAATATTCCTTTTCACATCAGAATTACTCATGTCCTTTCTGTATAATGTTAAACATCATAGAAAATGTCCTTGCCGCTTGACTTCAAACTGCACTGTACTTCTAGAACTACATGTGACTTGATTCTCATTCCATCGAGATAAGTAACGATGCCTAGGACTAAATCCCTAGCCCCATCCATGGGGTAAAATAAAATTCTCCCTCTCTTACATACAATCAATAATATATGCATGATATTTTATTTTGGGTCCTCCCCTTAGAGATCCCACCAAGGAAACAAGAGGTGTCACAGTTCTACATATGAGTCAGATCTATGCAAGGAACTCCATACTCATATCCAATATTGATCTGAATGATTCCCTTATGTGTTGGAAATTTCCCCTTTCACATTTCGTACTCATAATCTTTAATTCTTTCAAATCTTCATAATCTTTCCTTAGATTCTAGTGGTAGAATTTCTAATACTTGATAGCTCCTTTACCTGAATATAAAGTATGGTCCCAGTTGTCCTTTCATAACTCTTCCACATAATGGGTTTTTCATCCTATGAATTGCACTTTTTATCTATGTAGTATGCACCCTTACTGGCCATGATTAAAAAATCCTCCATAATGGGGTTTTCAACCAGTGATAACTTCATTATTGGTAGAAACCTCTTCTATCCCTAAAATCTTTGACGGTGGTATACTTGAACTTGTAAATCAGCAGCCATCCCTTGTATATTTTTCCCATATCCTTTCTTCTGGATTGATATTCTCTAAGACCATGGTTTAAAATTTCCCCCCATCATATGTTCAAATCATACTAGAATAATCTTGGACCATTTGACCACATACCATCCATTGTTTCCATAATATTATAGTCCAAGCCATATGACGTAATAATAAAGGCACCATACACACTGTGTTTGGGTTAGACCTACATAGAGCATCAATTTCCCCAATTATTTAGAAATTATAACTTGAAATAATCATTCTTTAGTCAGGTACTTTTTCAAAAAACAAAAATCTGTGCTTAGGAAGATTTGAATCTTCATAAAATTTCATCGTATTTTAGCGATGAAATGTTAGAATTATTGATATCTCTTTTTCCTAACCATGCAGTATGTTCCCTAGTTTGCCTTGCATATTCTACTCCATAATGGATTTGTCCACAAAATGATTCCACTATTTGGCTATGCAGTATATTCCCTAGTTTTACTTGTATAAAATATACCTCATAAGGGGTTTTTTAATTAGTGGTAACTTGATTCTCGAGAAATAATTCCTCTAACATCATAATACTTTTTTCCCATACCACCCTTCAGATTTGGAAATCCCCAAATAATAGATTAAAATTTAATCCTTACATACCTGAATATACTAGAATATTTCCAGATACGTTACCAAGAATCATAGAATCGCCAAACCTTTCGTAAAATCTAGAGAACATAAATTATAGCTCCCTAATTTTCTTACTACATGAATTGAAACTAAACATCCCTCTAGTGTCTTCCATGAAGGACATTAAACTACACAACATAATATCCTTGATGCATGACTTGAAATTTAACAACCCCCTAATATCCTTTCTGTATGACTTTAAAATACAAAACATGATATTATAAGTTCCCTTTTTGAAAAAATTTACCCTCCTTCACATACCATGTTTGTATAGGAGTGGTTTCCCATTCATGACCTATGTTAGTATGGATGATTTCTTTATTCTCAGACACCTTTCCTTTGCCAAGACACCCACCGTGGTCTTGAGACATCGAAACTTAAACATTCTTTTTTCATTAGAAAAATAATTACATAATTCTTGAAAACTACTTTCACTGACTATGTAGCACATGCCCCTAGATTTCCTTGCATAATTATCCCTCATAATTGGAATTTTAGAAAAATATACCACTAATTGACTATGCAGTGTATGCCCTAGTTGTTCTTGAATAAAAAAACCCTTATAATGAGTTTTTCATCCAGTGGTAAATTCATTCTTAGGATATACATTCTCTATTCTTGAATACATTAGTTTAGATATGGAGATCAAAAAGTTATCTCAATATTCCCCTTATAAGTATATAAATAATATCAAAACATTCCTAAGACACCATGCATTGTTTGGGTTATCATCTCAAAATTCATGGTCAAATATGTTTGACCTAAGAAAGTATCCCTTTTAGTAAAACATGTATGACTTTAAACTTCCCATAAAAAGAGACATAGTGCACACCAGGTTGAATACCCACAAAGGCAACTCTAGAAAAAAGTTGACTCTCATCTTGCTAGACCTATACTCTGTATGGTTTTGGAAAAATTGTGATAAGAAAAGTTAAAAGGTACAGAACTTGTTATGATGAAGACCCAAAAGGAGGAGACTACAAAAAATCAAAATTTCCCCAAATAAGTAACATATATATTGAGCTTAGGATAGAATTTGGGTGATGACACAAATGTCACAAAGTTTATACAATTTTCCATACAACCCTAGTAACAGTAAAACTATTCTCACTAAACCCATTGGTTTAGGTAAAAGTTAAAGAGAACCCATCCCTATCATTGTTGTTATGATTATTTGGTATGAAAATTTCATGCTATCAAAATCTACTAAGACATAATGTTTACAATAAAAAGTTAGGTGTTTATACATAGATGATCATAAAAAAAATTCTTTTCATTTATGAGAAAAAACCCAAGGGATAATCCACAAAATGGAGTTTCTTTGTCATGCATTATAAGAGGACTTTGACATCAATATTCATATGTTGAATAGCCTCCTGAGATCCATTAGTTTTTTCATATCTCAGTCAATTAAACCATATGATTGATAGGCTCCATGGATTAGGAAAACAATTAGATCTTCCTTCTAAACATAGAGTAGCTACAAAACCCACAAAATGATGTTGGAATGCGTCAACGTGACCTTACTTTTACCTTATAACCATTTCATTTTGGTTTGAATGAACATAATTCTATGAGGGGGAGTTTTTTTGACACCGTGAAATATGTTCCATGTAACTTTCTATATAATTAAATATGTGAACCTCACTTAGACACCAAATATTGAGTTGGAGTATAAATACATATTTATGGAGAAATAAGAGCATATTGAATTTCCATGCATCGTGACAAAAAATGGAAATAAACCTCGCTCGAAAAGTTCTTGGTGTGAATATGAATTTTTTATGGGGGTTAGTGATTGTAGTGAATAAACCATCCCAAAGGGACAAGACCCTAGGCAGACACTAATACCTAGTAGGGGTATGTGGGCACATCCCCCTCAATATTCAGTAGCTAATTTCACCTAAGTCCTCCAAAACACTATTGTCACCCAATGTACCTATGTGAGACCTACCTATGAACAACCCACTTTCCTTCCACCCCACTTGTGAGACCATAGAACTTCACTCAAGGTCTCATATTCACCTACAAATAGACCATTGGTTCCATCATTTTTATGGATGAATTTCCCCGAAGGCCGATTACTACTCTGATCACCCTAGTACTTCACTCAATTCCCTTGAATCCATAAGGTAGTTTTCTAATGAAAAAATAGAGGGAATAAAATGGGGATGGTGAGACTTAAGTCCATTAAATGTTAACAATAAATAAAACTTGTGTGAGTCATTTTTCTACCCCTCTTGATTTATGTAGACTAGCATGATTCACCCTTCCTTAAACTGGAACTTGTGCTACTCACTTCTTAGAATACCTATGAAGACCCTTGAATTCTTGAGTCAAGACTCACCCAAGTGTATTCATCTAGGTTTTTCATCATCTAATGTGACATCAGTTCACCCAATCCTACATGCATGGAGCAACCTTGCGCGACACTTCTTGGTTTTCCCTACCCTTCAGCCTGCATGAGCCTTTCATGAATCCTTCTTCAAAGGTACTCATGGAAGGTTTTATCCTTTAATGGATCTCTTTACTGAAAGGGACCATGTCAAAACCTCCACCAAGACCAAATGATTTACAAAACCTTAGGGAAAGGCACACTAGTGTGTCCCTATACGGATTTGTATTTCTACGATCATAGGTTTCCGAAATTTTTCCTACTAGAGGGAAAGGATCCTTAAGGAATCTATAGATTTGGATATCTATGGCCACATAGAACATTACACCATGGATAATGTTATAGACTACCTGGTCTTAGATTCCATGGATAGGAATCTATCCACCCCTTCTAATCTATAAGACCTAGAACCTCTAGTTCCCAACAAGTAGTGTAAGGATAACACTTGATTTTCCCTTCCACATGGAATTAGATCCTCATTCCACTATGGAACCAATTTTTGGGAATCCATACTGGTGTAAGACCCTATCCTTTCATGTATGAGGTTTTTATTTTTCATCACTCTACATCATTTCACCTTCATTCATTCCTTACCTAGGACTATCATCCAATATAATGTGAAGATAGGGATGTGTCATATCCCTAGCCTCTTTCTCCCTAGCCCTGACCTCTTCGGATGTATCCCTGATCTCTTCCACCAGTGAAAGTGGAAACATGTGTGGATTTTAAAATCTACTTCTTCCTATTGTTTCTCACATAGATATGAATCATGTGGGATTTGAGGGTAGTGATGATCATGACAACCACAAAATTAACTCGAAGTATTAATCTAAGAGAACTCTGATTTCTATTAACTATTATATATAGGAAAACAAATTAGGTTTTTAGATCAATAGACATCCTCTTTATGAATAATACCCAATCATAATTCTCTTTATCTAGGAATAATAATTAGAATTAAGCCCCAATTTAATCTCCCAAACCACCATGAGTGAAAAAATCCCTTGTGGCCCCTTCACAGGGGATATTCTTTTCAGGATTAATCCCTAACCTATCATCTCAATGGTCCATATTCCCCTAAAATACATACCCTAAATGACCTCCATAGAAGTGGGTCCTCAGTTTTGAACTGTGTGGGATTTTTTCCCATAAAAATGGAATACATAGGAATCCTAACTGAGGTTCAAACCCAACTCCTAAACTAACCCTATTCTTCTAGATCATATTCCTATAAGGGTCTAATTCAACTTGGAAACTCATATCCCTTCCTGGTTTCTAGAGCTACTTCGGGATAAGTCACAAATCAAACTTTGACTAGGCATTTTCTGATTAGATGTCCTTTCCTCGTGTCATTAAACTTTATAGTTGGGACCTTATCACATGACCTTAAAAGGTATTATGTTCCATAATAAGTTTCACCAAACTATGTGGGTTCAAGTTTCATTCACAATGATATGTAGGAATCCCACTTATGGGTTTTATCCCAACATCAAGACAATTCTTGTCTCCCTAATGATGATAAACTCTAGAGTTACCTCCATCTACCTGGATGACAACAAAATCCAGAGTGCCCCATTATATGGCTAGAAAACCATCATCATCATAATAACAACCAAATAATCTCTAAGTAGTATATTAAAGGATACCGTCAATGGGGAACCTCAGATATATATAAATATCTCCATTGATGAAGAACCATAGATACTTGTAGATGATTCTAAATTCCATGCATTCTAATAATTGATTGATAATATTGTGTATACTTATATCATACCTAGGAATTTATGAAGGATTTATTAACATATATTAAATAAATAAGAGAGTCCCAGAGTAAGAAATAATCCCCCCCCCCAAAGGGTGTGATGAGCCCGAACTCCCAACATCTCAAAAAGTAAATATTCTTAAGTATCATGGGTCAAAATTCCTTAAAAAAGCCTACATATGTAATGAAGGTTCCTATGGATACGCAACTATTGGGTGTTTTCATATCCATGAATTGACCTGTTGGAAGTTGATCAAAAATAGACAATTGTAACAGGGTGTGAAATCCAAGGGAAATAAAAACTTTATACTGCATAACATAATTTCCTTTTGGCATGACTTCAAACTACATAGAATAATTTACTTACCATAAGAAATCAAAGTACATAGTCAATGTCTTAGTTTCAATACATTGTTATACTTTTTTAGAAATGGGCATTCTCCACTAACATTGGTTATCTAACAAAGTGCACCCTCCTTCACACACAAAATTTATATAGGAGTGGTTTCCCATTCAAGGACAATGTTTATACATATGTTTCACTTCATCCTCAAAAATTTTCCCTTGGAAAAATCACTTTTTGTTCCTTGAGAAATACAAATCTTAAACTTAGACCATCAATAATAAAATATATAAATTCTTAAGAAATACTTTTTCTGACTGTGCATTATACCCCTCAGATGGAATTACATAATTATCCCACATAATAGGTCTTTCGACCTAAGGAATCATCTATTTTACTATATAGTACGTGCCCTAGTTGGACTGACATTAAACAACACTCATAATGGGTTTTTCAACTAGTGTTAACTTCATCCTTAGGATATACCTCCTCTATTCTTGAATATCAATTTTTAGATTTGGAAACCACAAAATAGTGGTTCTGGATTCCCCTTAGGACTATCTAAAGGATTTGAGAACATTTTTAACCAGAAATCTTTGTTTGCATCATTATTTCAAAATATATTATCTAATATGCTCAATATAAAACAACAGTTTCATTATTTTTTTTGTCATGAATTTAAACTACCCACAAAGATAAGAGTTTAAAAACTTTTTAGGCCTAAAAATGAAAAAGGGGGTCCTAAGAAAAATTTCAGTCTCACCAGCTAAGTCTCCTCCACATCAAGCTTAAGAATAGATTACAGTCATGAAAAAAAAGACATAAATTTTGTATAGTTTTCCATATGACCATAGAAAACTTAAAACTATAATCTCTAGGGCCCATGGATTAAGAATCAATTATAGAATTTCCACATTCCATCACTGTGATTAAAATTAGCTAATATACTTTTTTTCATGCAAATTCATTTCAATATTACATTATGATCATAGGATGGAAGTAAAGATGATGGAATAGATGATTGGAAGCAAAATTATTTTCATCTATAAGTCCCCCATAAGAACATGCACAAGATGAATTATCTCTATAACAATTTATAAAATACCTTCAACGTTACTCTTCATATGTTGAAAGCCCTTTTTAGCCCCATTAGTCGCTAGTTGACGCTCAGACGATTGATGTTTATTATTGGGATTATACTAATGAACCATGGAGTTTTTCAAGATCCCCTTGAATGGTATTTAATTATTGATGAAGGTATAACAATTGAATATTCTTCTCCTTGGTCTTTCGCATGAATCTCTCTAGCTTTGTGTTATGATTAAACTCCATTTTGGATAACATAGCTTGAAAGACATCAATGTTGGTATGAATTTTGGACTTTATGAGGTCTTTTTGGATATTCTGTTCTTGTTCCCATGGAAAAATAGTGTCCTTCACAACAGTGTGAATTAAAGGGTTGTCAAGCCCACTGAATCCCAACATGCCAAACAGAACTGGAATTCATTGGATTTGCTAATGAAGGTACTTAAGGGAAATCTATAAGATTATCTTCTATATATATTATCATTAATTATGATGTGATATGCAGAGATAATTCTACAACTATGGTTCTGTTTCAGAATCACTATCATAAGGATAGATGTAGTCCAGGGTCAATACACTCAAAGAATTTCCCTACTCTACTCCCTCACGGACAATGGTTACCTTGCTTTCTAGTGCTGTTTCAGATGATGTATAATCTTCACCCTTAGACCTAGCCCCAAACTCTTTTACTTCTAAATGATGAATTAGTATCATTTTTAGCTTCAAAATACAACAAATAATAGGACATAATCACAATAATTGGTGGAATTTACCCAACAATAGGTTAGCAGCTTGACAGGATTCCACCCTAGCATTACCAGCTTTAGCAGTTCAAACTGGAACCTCTTGATAAGGGGCCTTATCTTGGTTCTTTCCAAGAACCGCTAGATGAGGTTATGGAAGACTTCTCCTTTCAAAGTCCACCTAAGCTGGCTCCCCCTCAATTGTAGGATTAAGATTGATTTCAATATCATCTCTATGCACTGTCACTATGTCAGTTTTATTGGATAGAGCTGCACATTCCAAAAATTTAAGATGAGTGAATTAGAAATAAAAATGATTATTTGATGGAAAATAAAGACTCATGTCCATTTTATTCTTTATATAGTAACCTAAATTCTTCTAAAGTAATAGGAATATTAATATTTTCCAATATTTCATCAAAATTAATTCCATGATTTATCCTGGATTCTATTCAAATACCATGACCCATGTTAATATTACCCATTGTATCACTTGGAGCATTTGTTTTAGGACCCTATGATGACGACTTGAGACCCCGAACAACCTCCTTGGTGAGATTTGTAGGGTCAACATTAGTTATTGTAGGATTCTCTACTGCATGAGATGAATTAGAAATATTGAAAAAGTATAAATTAGTTATTATCATGTGATATGTTATGAAATAACTCTAAAATACCATATTCATTCTCTATATCTACATTAGTGACCAGAATGGTGATTGGAGCAATGCTAGGAGTAGATGATGAATCCTCTTCCCTTGAAACCTCATCAGCCAAAGGAGATGACCCTTTATTAGGGATATAATCTCGATTCAGAGAACCCTATTTAGTTCTTGGTGGATAATTTTTAATTCCCTTGAGAGATGAAAAATAATGAGTCCCTACAATTCAAGGAGTTTTAGATACTTGTCCTTGGAAAAAACGAATGACACTTAGATAACTTACCGCTAACGGCAAGGCATTTAGCTAAGGATTTCACCCTCAGGTGTTCCTTTTTCATCATCTTCTTCGAATGAGTGATAACATAAACCTCCTAAAAAAGTTATTATAGATGGGAATTCTCTCTCTATCTCATCCTCCATGGCCTATCGGCTTGGAGATACCTCTCCTAATTTTGGGGGTGACCCAGTAACCCCAATTAGAGTACAACTCAGGCTATGTCATGGTGATGAAACCTCAGTTTATTTTCCCTAATCCCACTAAAAATTAATATGTTATTACCCATTATAAATAATTATTTGGATTAAATATAAAGGAAAAGTAGAAAATAGTATGTGAAAAAGAGAATTTTCATCTTCAGGATTGACACAGTCACACCATTCCTTATAATTTGAATGCTTGATCCCTTCAACACCACCTCATTTCATCATATCCTTCACTCACCTTGTGGAAGAGATCTAATTTTTGGTGGAATATATGAGATTATCTAGCTACTGGATATGATTCTCCACTTAATTAGGATTATCCTTAAATCGAATACCTGGAAGGCCTTAGAGATCTCTAATCCTCGGTATCTATAACCCCACACATTGGAGGAGCCACATAATTTCAGCATTATAAGATAGTTCCTACCATATTTGGACTGAAATTGGTAATATATATTCCCAATAAATTTTTTTCTACTATGATTATGATCCATAAGTCCTAGATTTGATAGGATTTCCAACCCTTTCTATCAAAGGTGACAAAAGAGAAAATGGAACCTATGACTCCTCTTGGAAGTTACAAATGGGCTGCCTTGGTTTAGCCTCATTTGGTGTGGCCCATTTTATTCTATCTTCTGGGTTAGTCCTTGAATGGATTCATTTTGATGAACTGGGAACCTCATCATCCTCACTCTCTAATGTAGAAGACACATCTTTCAAATGAAATGAAGAACCTTCCAAATGAGGGATACCATTCTTGCTTTGCCTCTTCATCCCAACCTGAGGAAAATATTTGGATAGAACCCCTTTGGGGTATATTGCAATCCAAGCCTCAGTATACCAAGAGGTCAACCTTGTATTGGTATCCCATGGAGGCAGGTTGATCACCATCTATGTCAAATATATGAATGTGAGAAGCTGGATCTATTGAGATACCCTCAGATGATTTTCTAATCTGATGTGCACTAAAAGAGATATAATTATTTGTTGTAGGAACTTGAACTATATTGAACACCTATATGGATCATATTCATCATATATGATATCACCATCAATCAAGGTTTCCAACACACCATCCATGAAGGACATCATGTATGACTCGAGTTTAATTTTGGCCTTCCCATCAACATCAGTAAATCTTTCCGTGGGTGGATTCCCATGGGGAAAGAAGTTTACATCTTTAAATAAACTAAACCTTATTTGTAATTCATGGGGTTTCAAATATAGGGGACAAATAACATATACAACCTGGAAATATGGTCAAAAATCACTCCTGAGGACCTTGATTCCACTTTACACAGAATAAGTTATAAAGTGGGCTACAATCCAATCCCAAAAAACATGAAATGGTCCAACAATTCTGCAAGGATATTTCCCTATATAAATATGCAACATGATTTTGTGGAATTTTTCCAAAATAGCGGTGACCACCCCCATGAACTTCTCCTCCACCATCTTGTATATTATAAGAACTTATTCTGCCCTTGGATTCACAAATATGAAGAAAATAAAAACTGAATCACATGGCCAGGAAGCCCAAAATATGTGTCTTAGCTAGAACATTGGGATTGATTTCATATCCCCACTTATCAAGCTCTCCCTTTTCTAGCATCATCTTGAAGGGGTCAAGTATGATTATCATCATCACCTTTTTAAATCTCATCAGAAACAAGAGTGTGAGGCCTTCCCCCATCTTTCTAATGAAATTTCCCATCAATGTCTCCTGATGAATATCCCCTTTTAAGAAAGAGTCTACATTCTTAATATCGTGAACTATTTTCAGTATCTCAAGCATTGAATCTGGATTCTTGTCTGTGTCACCCTACATTGACCTCAAAGGGATAAATTTATCATATATATCTCTAAGGATGAGAGCCCCAAAGATCTTTTGAACATCTTACAAACTGATTCCAACTTCTCCATGCATCATATGGAATGATTTTTCCAATGGAATCCACCATCACAATAACTCCGAAACAAACTCATTGTTTCTATATACATTGGTATTTCCTACCCACATGAACTCATAAATTCCAATGTCTTCCATATCCTTTTTTAACCCTGCATAGGTTTGGTTCCCCCAGTATGCTCACATCTAGGCAAGCCTAACACCCCCTCTTGGGAAGAACACTCAACCTTTCTTCCTTCCCTTCAATTGATCTATATTTGAATCTCGAAACATGGATGAATATTAGTAAAACATTAATAAAACTAGGTGTGGTTTCATATCTAGGGTTCATAGACTTTGACACAAAAAAACAGGCCATGGATGATGTCACAACATTGATATATATACCCATACTAGAAATGACGGCAGTTGATAAATTTGTGTGATCTTGAGACCAATAGACCGAGTGGTAGTTCTTTGGATATGGTGTTAGGACCTCCCATAGATAACCATGACCATAAAGTGAAAGCTAGGATCACTATGAAAAATCATGGTAATATTTCTTCAAATAATCTACTATATCCAAAAGAGTAGTATTGTAGATGTCGTAATAGTCATGCCCTACAACATTCATCATATCCTAGATTAATTTCATAGTCTATTCATCAGAAATTGAAATATTCTTGGTGTATATTGAACCTTAAAAGAACTATCAAATTAATTTCAATGTAGGTTTATTTTGAATAAATTGCTGAAAATAATAAAATATGGAAAATGTATGAGTTCATGAATGTTGCTCGCTTAAGTGCACCACACAAGTTCCTCACTTAGGAAACTCATACATGATCCCCACACGATCCACTCACCCAAAACTATACATAATATAGTTAGATACAAATTGTATCTATGTGAGTGAAGCCTTTAGAAAATAAATCATTAGATCTATGTGGAAGACTAGTGTAGATGACTAGCACAGAAGACTAGCACGAGGAGATCTGAAATTTCCGAGTCATGAGAGTTTTTCACCGAAATGAAGACAGATTTATAGGTGAGGAAGCCTCACTATAAGGCTAGAATGTGTATTATTAATAAATTGTATATTAAAGTGTACTACCTGTGTGGAAGTCCTGCATGAACACCTTGTGAGAACCATTCATCATTTTCATCCCTTTACCTCCAGATTAGACCATCTTCTTTTAGATCAGATCTAATCCTGAGGTGGGATTTTGATAACAATTAGTTTTTTCAAATGGATGAAATGATTAAAAATATAAATACCTTAGGGAAAAGGGAATGAAATATGTTGAAAATGTAATGTTTTTAAAATGCCCTAAAGGTCATTTATGCAATCTCCTCTATAGTACAACTAGTACATAAGCTTCATGCACAACCAAACAGCACAAAACACCAGCGCGAGATTACTCATTCACCCAAGTTCTAATATTTGACTATAAATAGGCCCCTAGGGTATTCATTTGCCCATTTGGAATTACCCAAAGGTCGTCCAATGCTATGATTTCACTAGTGTGTAACCCAATCCCTTCATAACCTTCTAGGTAGTTCTATAACACCTAAAAAAGATATAATTAATGAGGAATTGTAAAACTAAAGTACTCCCAAGGTTTTAAATATAGAACCCACGCATGAGGCCTTCTCCCAACCCCTTCTTCACAAAGACTACCACAAGGTACCCTTCCTCAAATGGAGACATGTGAGAGGCATTCTTTTAACCCCTGCTTCAAAAAGACTAGCACGTGGAACCCTTCCTCAAATAGAAACCTATGTGAATTAATTCTGGGAATAAATTTGGTGAACTTATAAGGCTAAAGAAAATCCTCTCACAAGTGTATTCATATAGGTTGTTTGTCACCGAAGGTGCCATAGTTCACCTAGAAATGTCTGTGCGAAGAACCCCTTACATGAGCACCTTGGTGATCCCTGCCCTCCAACCTATGTGAGACATTCATTAGGACTTATTCAATACCATCCATGGAAGGACCTTTCATCTTTTGGATCTCTTGTTAGAGAGGGATCAAATCAAAACCTCCACCAAGGCCTCTTGACTTAAAAACCCATTGGAAAATTCATGCCAGGGTATCTCTCATTTGGATTTGTATTTCTACAGATAGAGGTTTTCTCACACTGGACCTACTAGATTTGTATATCTACAGTCATGAGGACCTATAACCTAGGGATAGTGTTAGGGAGTTCCCAATCTAGAGGATTAGGATTTGGAAAATGTCCTTCCCTTCTCAGCTCTAATATCTAGATTCTCTAGTTCCCCATAGAGAGGGTGAGGATTACACTTTCTTTTCTATTCAATATGGAATCAAATTATCATCCTACTGCAAAGCCAATTTTATAGAATCCCTATTAGAGTAATCCTATATCCTTTCTTGTAGGAGGTCGCAATCATTCTCATATGTACCTCTGTTTCCTTCACCTTCATTCCTTTCCAAGGTGAAATTAATAGAGGGAAGTGTCATATCCTTGGCCTCTTCCACTGTTTCCCCATCCTCTTCCACTAGTGAAGGAGGAAAAGTGGCTGGTTTGTCGAATCTTCTAAATCCTCTTGTTTGTCACACCGATCATGACTCACGTGGCCTAAGAGGTTAGTGGTGATCATTACACATACACGATCCATGTGATATAATGAACTACAATAACTCTGATTCCTACCATAACCAGGATATGTGGGAAACCTACCTAAGGTCTGATATCAATGGGAATCCTCGTCAGGAATAATCCCCAACTTAATACTCTTAAAGACACATAATCCTCTACAAGACAAACCTTTTATGATCCTCCATATGCGGGGATCCTCATATTGAACTATTAGAACTCTGATTCTAGCCATAACTAAGATGTATAGGATGCCTAAATAAGGCCCAAGATCAATGTTAATCCTCCCCAGGAATACGACCTTACTTAATCCTCTCAAAGTTTCATACTCCCTCATGAGAAAAACCTTTTATGTACCTAAATAGGCGGGGTTCCGCATAATGAACTACAAGAACTATGATTCCTACCATAACTAGGATACGTAGGATGCCTACCTACGGACCGAGTTCAATGGAAATCTACCTTGGGAATAAGTCCCAAATTCATCCTCTAAAGGGTTATAATCTCCCATTAGACAAATATTTTATGAGCATCCATTAGTGGGGTTTCTCATAACCAAACAACATGGGATTGGATTCCCCTCCAAGTAGGATATGTAGGAAGACTCCATGATGTTCAAACCCATCATCTCAAATCAACCCTATTCTATATGGTCCACATTCATAGTAGGGTTTAACTCAACCTAAGAATCCACATCTCTATCAGGTTCTCTAGGATACTTCAGCATATGTCCCTCACCAAAAATTGATTAGGAACCTTCTACCTAGAGATCCTCGCCACATGTGGTTAAACTGTATGGTTAGGTCCACAACACATGACCTTAAAAGGTATGATGATCCCCATTAAGTAGCACCGAACTATGTGACTTCTGTTTCGTTTCATAAGGATATATAGGAATCCCATCTATGGGTTCGATCCCGAAGTTAAAAAATTCTCATCTCCCTGGATGATGATAAACTCCAGAGTGCCCTTAGTCTACCTAGATGACAATATACTCCATAGTTACCAACTTTGTGGCTATAAAACTAGCATCATCATAATAACGATGAAAGAATCTTGAAAAATTACATTAGGGGACACCATTGATGGTGAAATCAGATACATACAAATATATCCATTGATAAAGAACATTGGATACATATAGATTATTCTAAGATCTATACATGATAATAATTGATTATTATCTTTGGGTTGACCCACATCATATTGGGAATTAATAAAGGGTCCATGAACATATCTAAAATCTATAAGAGAGTCATTGAAAAGGAAATAATTCCACACAAAATGGTTTGATGAGCCCAAACTCCCATCCTCTCGACCAATGTGAGTTCTTAAGCATCATTAATCAAAATACTTAATGAGTTCTTTACTTTGGAAAGAATGTACCTTCGGATATAGAACCATTAAGTGTTTCTGGTTCCACAAAAACCATGTTGGAAACCATTTGGAAATAGAAAATCATAATGAAGTGCCCATTTCTTTCCAAAACAATCACTAAAGCCTTTAAAAACCTAAGAACATTGAAAAATAGTAAAAAACCTAAAAACATAAAAAACCCTAAAAACCCAAAAGATAATAAAAACCCCTAGAAAATCTATAAAACCCTAAAAATACATGAAAACCCCATAAAAGTCTCAAAAATACCTAAAAACCATAAAACCCTAAAAACCCTAAAAATCCAAAAAATCCATAAGAATACCTAAAATGTAAAAAACACTAAAAACCTTGAAAAACCCATAAAAACCCCTAAAACCTCTAAAAACCTTAAAACCCCATAAAAACCATAAAACCCACCAAAAAAATCTAAATCCTGTCTAATACCCAAAAATATTAAAAATTACTGCAAACCTTAAAACCCTAAACTACTCAAAAAAACCTAAATAACACTAAAAGACCCTTAAAACCCTAAAAACCTAGAAAAACCTTAAAAATCCATAAAACCCCTAAAAATATAAAAACAAAACCCTAAAAATATAGAGAGCCATAAAAATATTTAAAATTTACTAAAATCCCTAAAAGCATAAAAACCCGATAAACATTAAAACCCCCTAAAAACCATAAACACTACTAAAAACATATAACAACCCTAAAACCACATAAACCCCCTAAATATCACTAAAAATCAAAAAACCCTTTAAACCCCTAAAAATGTTATAAAAACTCTAAAAAACCTTAAAACTCCTAAAAATATAAAAATATTTTCTAAAAAAAACCTAAAAACCCATAAAACCCTAAAAATATCAAAATACTTATAATCCCTAAAAAATCTAATAACCATAAAATTTAAAAAAAAATCCCTGAAAATCCATGAAAACATAAAATCCCCTAAAAACCTAAAAAATCTAAATGCCCTTAAAACCACACAAAATTTAAAAACTATAATAACTATATAACCCTATAAACTCAAAACCCCTAAAACCCTAAACAACTCTAAATACCCTAAATACCATAAAAATAGTTAAAATCCCTCAAAACCACTAAAAATACTCAAAATCCCTAAAAACCATAAAAAATCATAAAAACCATAAAAATTATATAAAATCACTAAACATATTTAAAATTTTAAAAGGTACTGAAAACCCTGAAATCCATAGAAAAACCATAAAAATCCATAAAAACCTTTAAAACACCATAAAAATGATAAAACCCACAAAAGAAAATCAAAAAACCCTTAAACCCCTAATAATGATAATAACTCTAAACAACGATAAAAACCCTAAAAATCCATGAAAACCCTAACCCACCCAATAAATAAAAACTATACAAAACCCTAAAAACCTAAAATATCCCAAAAAATGCATAAAATCCCAGAACGAGTAAAAACCCCTAAAAACCCTTGAAAACTTTCAAATATCTTAAAAACTCCCCAAAACCCCATAAACATTAAAACCTAATAAAATCATTAAAACCCCTTAAACAACCTAAATTTTTTAAAAACTATAAAAAAAACTTAACCCTCTAAAAATTTTAAAAATACCTAAAACACATAAAACCATAAAAACCATAAAAACCCTAAAAACCCTAAAAATCCTAAAAATCCCTAAAACCCCTAAAACCCATAATAATGAAAAAAAGTACTAGAAATCCATGAAAACCTAAAAACCCCTTAATATCTTGAAAAGAAGATGAAAATAATAAACCCCCTTAAAACTTTCAAAACCCCATAAAACCCCCCCCCCAAAACCACTAAAAACTCTAAAAACCCTTAAAACCCATAAGATGATTAAAAAACTAAAAAAAATTAAAACAATAAAAGGTAAAAAATTAATAAACCCCCAAGAAGACCCAAAAACACTCAAAAACACTAAAAAACCTGAAAGCCGGAGAACACTAAGACCCTCAAAATCTATAAAAACTCTAAAAACCCATACAAATAAGAAGAATCATAAAAATCCCCATAAATATCTGAAAACATAAAAACCATAAAAACTCGGAAAACTTATTAAAAACAAAAAACACCCTAAAAACCTTAAAACCCATAAAACCATAAAAACCCACTAAAACCCATAAAAACCCTAAAAACTCAAAAAAAAACTAAGACCTAAAAAATACCATAAAACCAAAAAAATCTATAAAAACAATAAAAAATTTGAACCACCCTGACAATCTCAAAATCCCTAAAATTCCTAAAAACCATAAAAACCATAAAAACCCTTTAAAATTATTAAATGTACATAAAAATGTAAACAACCCTAAAAACCCATAAAAACGCCTTAAAACCATAAAAAAACATAAAAACTGTAAAAAAACTTATAAACATTAAAACCCCTAAAAACTGACAAAAAATATTAAAACTCCTAAAATGTTAAAAAACTCTACAAAATTTAAAACCCATAAAAACTAAAAAATACCCCTAAAAACAAAAAATACCCTAATCCCAAAAAACCCTAAAACCCTAAAAAACCCAAAAAACCAAAAAACCCCTCAAATAACATGAAAATCCTAAAATCATAAATACCATAAAAATACTAAAAAATCCTGAAAAAATTATGAATACATAAAAATCCTTAAAATTCTGAAATGCCCCGAAAAAACATAAAAAACACTAAAAATGTAAAACCCCCTTAAAAACCTATAAGACCCCTAAAACCCCTCTAAAAACTATAAAAACCCTTTAAAACCCAAAAAAAATTAAAACTATAAAAACCTAAAAGCCCTTTATAAATTATAAACCCGTAAGAAGAAATAAAAAAGGTCCATTAAAACCTCGAAAACCCCTAAACCCCTCAAAATCCCTAAAATAACTAAAAAAACATGAAAACCCGTAAAAATTATGAAAAATCCCTAAAAGTCCACAAAAATGTAAAACAACTTAAAGTCTTGGAAAACCCCTTGAACAACATAAAAAACCACTAAAAACATTTAAAAATCTAAAAACCCTAAACACCAATAAAAACTCAAAAAACCCTTAAAACCACTAAAAACATTAAAACCCCTAAAATGTTATATCCCAAAAAACCCTTAAAAACCATAAAAAATGTATTAAAAACAATAAATACCCTAAAAACCATGAAAACCCCTTATAACAATAAAACCCAATAAACCCCCAAAATCCCTAAACTTTATAAAACCCCTAAAAACATAAAAATACTAAAAACCACTAAAAATATTAGAAAACATAAAAATCCCAAATAACCCTTGAAATTATTAAAACCCCAAAAATTCTCAAAAAACTATAAAAAATAAAAACCATAAAAACCCTAAAAACCAATAAAAACCCTAAAACACACTAAAAACACTAAAACACTATAAAACCTATAAAAATTTAAAAAAAACTGTAAATAACCCAAAACACCCTAAAAACTCAAAAAACCTCTAAAACCAAAAAAGACATTATTTTTTTAAAACCACTAAAACCCATAAAAACGCTAAAAAATAAAAAAAAACGTGAATATCCATAAAACCCTTAAAACATAAAAATTCCAAAAAACCCCATAAAAATCACAAAAATGCAAAAAAAACCTAAAACCCATGAAAACCCCCTAAAAACCACAATACACCTTAAAACCATTAAAATCCCTAAAACCCATAAAAACCGAAAAACAACTAAAATCTCTAAATTCCCTTAAAAATCCTAAAAACATAAAAAAACTAAAACCATTAAAAATTAGAAAAATAAATAAAAAATTCAAAACCTCTATAAGACCCTAAAACCCTTCAGAACCCTAAAAACTGATAAAATAATTAAAACCTAAAATCTCTAAAAATCATAAAATTTTTAAAACCCATAAAACCCTAAGAAATCCATAAAAATCCCTAAAAACATAAAAATACCTAAAAACCATGAAAACAATTTAAAAATAATAACCCCCATCCAAAAAAACCTTAACAACCAAAAAATTTTAAAAACACAAAAAAATTCTAAAAACCCTTAAAATTTCTAAAAATGTTAAAAAAATAAAAAAACAATACAAAACCTAAAAAACTCAAAAAAAATCCTAAAACCAAAAAACCCAAAAAAACCCAAAAACCCTAAAAACCCGTAAATCCCCAGAAAATCCCTAAAAAACCTAAATACCAAAAATTACAAAAAAGGCCCTTGAAATCCCTTAAAACCTAAAAATACTAAAAACCCTAAAAACCCATTGAAAATCATTAAACCCCTAAACATCCAGAAAAAACCATAAATAACCCCAAAATCCCAAAAAAGTCTAAAATACCTAAAACCAAAAATATCATCAAATCCCTAAAAATATGATAAAATGTAAAAAACCATAAAAAATACTAAAAACCATAAAAACCTCTAAAATCCATAAATCCCCTAAAACCCATAAAAACCCTAAAACCCACTAAAATCATTAAAAATCCTTAAAACCAATAAAATCATAAAAAACTCTAAAAATATTAAAAACCATAAAAAATACAAAAAACCCTAAAACCCAAAAAGACTCTAAAACCCTGAAAACCCATAATTCACTAAAAACACTGAAAACATTAAAACCCTAGAAACCCTAAAAACCATAAAAATACTTAAAAACCCCTAAAAATCCATGAAAACCAAAATATCCTAAAAATCCTAGAAAAGCCTTGAAAAATATATAAATCCCTAAAAACCTTAAAATATTCATAAAATCCATAAAAACCCTTAAACCATTAAGAAGTCTAAAAACACATAAAATCCCTAATAATATTAAAAAACATAAAAAGAAATAAAACCCCCTAAAAATCCTAAAAACATAAAATACCCCTAAAACTAAATAAGACTATAAAACCCTTGAAAACCCCTAAAAATTATAAAACCCTTGAGAAACCCTAAAAAACCAAAAAAATTACAAAAAACCCAACAAACCCCAAAACCATAAAAATACATAAGTGCTTAAAAATCCCAAAAAATGTAAAAACCACTAAAGACTATGAAAATGTTATGAATATGATAATCAACACTAAAAATATTAAATACCTTAAAACCAAAAGAAAACTCTTAAAACAAAAAAAAACAAAATTCCCTTAAATCCCATAAAAACTTTAAATGTGTTAAAAACTCAAAAAACCAATATTTTTAAAAAAAAACTAAAAAAACTGTAAAATAAAAAAATAAGCTAAAACTCTTGAAAATTCATAAAACCCTTAAAAACCCTTAAAACCCTTTCAAAAACTAAAAATCCCAAAAAACCAAAAAAAACCATAAAATCCAAAAATTCCATAAGAATCCCTACAAACATAAAAACCCTAAAAACCATGAAAATCCCCTGAAAAAAATAAAAAACACAAAAAATATTAAAAATCATAAAAAAAAATAAAACCACACATAAAACACTGAAAAACCTTAAACGCCCAAAAAATGTTAAAAATCATTAAAAAACTCTAAAATCCATTAAATACCATAAAACAAAAAACAAACCCTAAAACCCCAAAAAACACAAAAAAACTTTGAAAACCCCTAGAAACCCAGAAAACCCTTTAAACCTCAAAAAAACCCACAAAATACACAAAACCCTAAAACCCATAAAAATCCAAAAGAATCCATAAAAATTCTTAAAAATATAGAAGCCTAAACCCCCCCCCCCCCTCCCAAAAAAAACCCCCAAAATCCATAAAACACCCAGAAACCATAAAAACACTAAAAATCCATTAAATCCCTAAAACCCAATAAAACTCAAAAAACTATTTAAAACCCTAAATCTTTATAAAAATCATAAAAACCTTAAAAATCCTATAAAAATAAAAAAAACCCAAAATACCTTTGTTTCGTGTTTCGGTCTGGAAACGCCCAACGGCTCCGTATCCGCTGATGGATGGACCTACTTTCCAGAGGCAGGCATTCGCTGGATGGTCTGACCAGATAAGTTTAAGAAATCATATTGGTTGAGAGGATGGGAAGTCGGGCTCATTGCACCCTTTTGGGGGAAATTAATGCATGTTCTGGGACTCTCTTAGAGATTTAAGACGTATTCATATGTTTTCAAATCTTTAGTTTATACCCAAACATAGTATCCATGGATTTAGCCATGGTGGGAAATGGTCAGCTAGACACAGGGGTTTGGAATCATTTATGCCCGAGGATTACCATCCCTCATTGGAATAATGACCCCGAGGAGTCTGGACTCATTGAGACGGTGCTAGGAGCAGCTCGGTGAACCGATGTGATGATAGTCGGATCGACCAATTGTTGGGTTTGAACCTCGTGGATGCTTCCTATGTACCCTGCCTAGGGGACAGGGATCAAAGTCCATGAAGTTCGAAAGGGGAGCATCGAAGAACCGAAGTGAAGGTGGACCCAGGGGTCCGTTGGTGATCCGGCTTGAACCTCATGGAGGCTTCCTACATATCCCTATGGTAGGGAATCTAATTCCTCGTAGTTCGCATTGGCTTGGGGCTTACACTCTGAGGCATCCCAGAATGATAGATTCAGTCTTACACTCTGAGGAGACCCAGGGTGATGGATTGTGGATTACACTCTGAGGAGGCCCGTAAGAGGATGTCATGGTCGATGCTTACTCTAAATCCACGTGAGTCATGCTCGGTGTGAGAAACAGGAGGCAGTAGGGACCAGAGGATCATGTCACGAAAGGTGCATATGTGAGAAGTGGAGTGGGGCTTACGCATGAGGGTGGCCCATTATGTCGGGGCTTACTCTGGGTTGGACTCCCATGGTGACAAAGTGCAGCGGGAGAGGGAAATGGGTGCTCCTGTGCCCGTCACCTCTCTTGTTCCCCGGGGAAGTACCCAGGGAAGTACCGAGGTGCATGGGGATGGCTGCCCTTTGATGGGTATGATGCCCCCTCTCTGAGAAGGGGAGAAGTTCCTGATCGACTAAGTATGCAGCCCCCCATCCTGGCGAGTAGTGGCAGGAAGGGGGTTCTCGGGATCAGACCCCGCATTACCGTGGGAATGTGAACCCAGGAATGCTTCGGGAATCCTCCCAAGGTCTGGGGAAACCCCTTTTCCCTTGTTTACCATGGGTATGTGAACTCAAATGGCGTGCTGGTGCGCCTGAGGGTTACACCACACGGATCTGGTGGCTCTAGTGGAGGCCTTGTCTTGGGGCCGATGAGTATGCCAATGAGGGAGTCACGGGGGATCGGTCTGGATTTGAAGGAATTTATCTAGCTTCGGGAATGGGAACTCTGATGGTTTTGGTGCCCACCACTTAGGGAAGTGCTACACAGATGGAGAGACCGCCCGCGACCCAGGGTGGTCCGCAGATTGATTGGAATCCCGCGAACCAGGAGGGTTCGTGTAGAGACCCGAAGCTTGACATACATGGAAATTACATTACTTTTTCGGAATACTTAGTACATAACAAAAACACACACACAAGGATCGTAATAGTTTAGTGTCTTTGGAAACTCGGAATATAATCTTCTAATCGTGGTGAAAGATCTTCAACATCTCCCATAAAGATCTTCCTTTTTTTTCCTAAAAACCATTCTTTATATCCTGGGGAAAAGAAAACATAAAAGGGTGAGCTCAAATGCTCAGTAAGGGTAAACAAAATAAATATCAATCACATCATATTCATAAGAACATAACATTTTGGAAATCTTAACCTCCAAAAGAGAGCATAATTTCATATCATGGGATAAATCATAGTAGTGAAATGAAATCCCAATAATCATCTCTTAAAACATGAAACATTGTGGAAAACATACATAATCATAGAGAATAATTTCTTGTTAGTCAAGACTCATTGCCAAGACTATCTTAGTGGAC
This sequence comes from Viscum album, assembly GCA_963277665.1. Taxonomy (NCBI): domain Eukaryota; kingdom Viridiplantae; phylum Streptophyta; class Magnoliopsida; order Santalales; family Viscaceae; genus Viscum; species Viscum album. Next base: position 1,321,924,193 of record OY728157.1, read on the forward strand.
AAAGTCCCTTTTTGAACCGAGTCACCCTCGTTTCAGTCCTGTTTCACTGAACCGGTATAACCTACCGTTTCAGCCATGTCTATCTCATGAGATATAAAATCTTTACCGAATGCATTGGAGGGAGATATAGGTCCCACCCATCTCATAATGATACCATTCTTATGTGTGCCACAAAATCATAAATCATACATAATTGCATAACACATGTAATAAAAATGGGATTCTTAAACAACATGACATCATAAAACCATTCATATAAGATAAAGGAATTCATAAACATAATTCCATCACAACATAGTCAAATCAATGTTAAAATATTGATATAAACAGAACCCTTTATTATCATAGATGGAAAATAATTTTGATAAAACACTTGAAATGAATTCTTGAGGAAAATATCCTTTCTTCTTCAAAATCAATTTCTTTTCACAAAACATCATGCAATTTTAAAAGAAAGCGATTTTATTGATAATATTCATGAAATCTTTTGGAGGAAGCTTCATGAAAATAAGGCTTTATAAAACCGTAAAAATCCATTCGTGACATTTAAGTTAAATAAAAAATTCTTCTCGTACCTTTGTCGGAAAATTCAAAAAGTACCTCGTACGAAAAACGACAAAGGATTCCTTTCATATCTTTTACTAAAAACTCACCGAAGGGTAAAATTGGATTTAAACAATTGTAGGTGGATGGAAATAATATTACATATTGAGGAATCATGGATGTAGATGATAAAATACACCCCAGTAAATACCAAAGTATAAACAATCTCGGATAAAAATGAGATTGTGATATTTCCCTTACCTTAGGTCCGATTTGCTTCGTAAGTGTCTGAACCTCCTCTTCTTTGAAGTGCCTCTTTGAGATCTCCTATTAGGGCACTAAAATTGGTCTTTGAGGAAGACCAGAACCTCTAGGATGTTTCTAGGGAAGTGGAGAAGATAATTTTGATAGGGGTTGGCCGAGCTTGAAGGCTCAAAGTTGTGTGAGGAAGAGAGGGAGGAGGTGCCCTTTTATAAGGGAGGAGAGGGGCACCTTTGGAATAACTAAAAATATTATTTTATTATAAAGTCAAGTTCGGTTTTAAATAGCTCCAAATTGATTTATTTTGAGGCTAAGGTGGGGATGGGTCTAAATCCTCTCATCCAATAGGATTTAGACAAGTTTAGTTTATTATTTTAACCTTATCAATTAGATTTAACTCTAAGTTAAATAATTTAACTTTTACCGTGTCTTTTTTGTTTTCTTACACTATATGGTTAATAAACTTACTATATCAAGTCAAAAGAACCCCAAGTTGTTTATTATTAATATATATATTCTTATCTAAGTCATTTGGCCGAACCTTAGATTTTTAGGAATTAAATAACAATTAATAATATAATATTTGTTTTAAAAATTATTTTATGTCAATTTTGACACTATTTAGTAATTGATTTTTGTGAAAATCATAACAGAATTATTAGTTCGAAAAAAGTTAATTAAATCAATACTAACATGTCATATTAACCTAGAAAATTAGTGTAATTCATAAGAAATCTCAAATTACATTTATTTAGGCATTTATAACATCAATTATATCAATATTTCATTAATAAGACAATTACTGCATCATCTTTGTGTCATAATAAATGATAATTATTTAATCCCTAAAAATTATTAATAAATTCATATGATGTAGATAATTGTATTAGATTTCTGGAGACTATTCATGTTCGAAGTTTCATGAAGTTTATCACTAAATTAAAATTATTATACTTATAAGATTTAAGAAAGTGACATGTTGTCACATTCTTTGGGTTTAATAATAATTAAATTATTTTCATGGACCAAAGTCCATAAAATGAATCTAATCCGACCCTTAGGTTATATGGGTCTACTTTTAGCCATCCAACATGATTTTTACAAGTGTTTGGGTAATTTTATAATATTATATTTACCCTTAATTACCCGATTTACCTTTAACTATGGTAAATAAAATTTACCGTAGTTACTATTCATAATTCCCAAAAATAAAAAGTAGCTTATTAACATAATTTTGACCCACTGATTCCAAATATGGAATCCATGTTTCCAAATTCAATACAAAATAGATGCAGAAATTAAATTAAAATTAATCCCGTTGTCGAAAGAAAACGGGTTTTTCTTTAAAACATTGCAAAAGATTGAATTGATTTAACCTACGACTTCAAGGTAAAATCAATGATAATGACATACATTATATTAAATGGTAAAAATATAATCTATTTATAAATTAAAACCATTCAATATGATAATTTAACCACATAATATATTATAATGAAAAAAGTTGTTTTTAATTAAAATATAGCGTGTTTTTCCTATTCATTAAAATATGAAAGTTATCGGAAAAATATCAAAACTTTATCTAATGTAAATTTTTATATCCTGATTCAAAAGAAGAATTTTATTTTGTCAAATTGAAGATATAAACATGTCAAAAACTAGATTTAAAGTGGGTGTGCCATCAAAAGGTGGCAAAACTGCATTTTTTTAAAAATACTTATTTTACCCGAAAAATTTATTTTGTTCTTATACCATGTTCTAGAAAATGTGTAAGATGAATAATAATGTTATAAAATTCAAAATTTAGTTAATACTATTCATAATGGCTAGTTCATAACAATATTATAATAATATATCGTTGTTCAGTAAAACTCAGTATTGCGTACAAGACACGCTATCGAGGAAGGTCGCATTTGCATGTAATGCAAGCCAAGTCAGGGTTGTGTGTAGTGCACAACTCCTTTGTTGTTGCGTATAACAGAATCGAACCATATTTTATTTATACATTTAATATATATATATATACACTCAATGTTGCGTTGAATAACTATTATCAAAATTGTGTGTAACACGATCCAAGAATAGTATTGCGTATACTGCAAGCTAATACGGTGTTGCGTATAGCGCAAGGTAATCTTGGTGTAGCATAGAACACAAGACATTAATGAAATTAAAAGAATATTTTTCATAAAATCTTGGGGTGTTACATTCTACCCCCCTTAAAATGAATTTCACCCTCGAAATTCGTCGGGGTTATAAATGGTTTACTATTCGAAAGTTTCTTTAATAGAAACCCACATCGTAAAAGGAATACCAAAACCAATCTTTAAAAACAAAAGTATGAAATGTAACGGTTACCCAAATAAACTAATCACTGGGTTTCCACATAGGTGAAAATATGGATATGGAAGAAAATATAACCATCATGTTCTGATGGAGAGTGGTAGAGAACATGGCTATGGAAAAGCCAACAATCACAAATCCATAAATTTGTGATGATCTAAGGTACCATCTGATTAATCAGAAATAAGATCACTAGGACAACATTTTTGGTTTTCAAGATCGTTTCCCTAAAGTTGATGAAATTGGAATTAGAATAAATACTTTCGTGATTTTGGTATAGTCTCACTATTTGTCGTTCTTTGGACAATTTCCACTTCATCTTTTAAAGAAATGAAGTTGAATTTGTCATTCGTGATGTGTTAGCAGATCATGTGATAGAATGATGGGTCATTCCATCTCTTTCAAACAAAAGGTTAGCAAAATTTATAAGTCCATCTTATGGTTAATCGTATATGGTTCAAAAAATGAACTTATAATTCATATATCATACCGCTTAATAAAATAAAAATAGCTTCTACTAACCAGGGACTTCATGTAGGCCAGTGGTAGGCGATAAAGGCCAGTCGCACTTCGGTTGTGGGTTCGATTCCCACAGCCTTGTCTGACGTGATGGGCTGTCGCCCATCCTGCAGGTTGTCCTTTTTCTAAAACTATATTACTATAACAACCCATCAATAATATCGAAAACACTTTTATCCTTAAACAATACTAAGTTATGTACAACATAGTCCATTCCAATCTTTAGGCTTATCCATAATACTGTAGTCCATTCACATAATATAGTGAAAACGATTACCAGAGATTTAATACCATCGTTGATCCCCATATATCATAAGATATGTCTTGTTGGTCACATTCCAAACATTCAAAGTCCTTAATCATGTGTTCTCTTGAATACACATTGAACCATATTGAAAACATGAATGTAGTTAAAAGTTAACACCTTCCACATACCAAAATCCTCAAAATTCTATATACTCAAACCATGATATCACTTAGTCCATATATCAATCATGAGCTCATGAATACTGTCAAACATTTCATTTTCTCCTTATACCTTCATTATGCGCATATCATCTACTTTCCAAGATATTTGAATCACTTTTCATGGTTACCGGCACCTTAAAATTATTGAAAACCACAATAGACCAATACATAAATATTTCAATACACCATAAAAGTACCTCAACAACAATATTCTTGAATACCAATACATAAAAACTTTAGTCCATTCACTTTATTGATTGTCCTGGAATAAGTCCTTCCTTGATTTAGAAGTAACTTTTTAGGTCAGGGCATTGAGTTGGGTAATGCCCATGTTCTCCGCAAATAAGACATTGTAATCCATAACAGTCTGTCACTCTATGAACCTTTTCTCCACACAGATAACATCGGTCTCTCCATTTGAGGTATTCCTCAAGGTTCTTCTTCCCTTCTTTAGAAATCTCAATCTTCCTTTCTTTATGCTCCTCAACATGCAAACATGAATAATAGTTTTTCTTCCTCTTCTTTGATGAATTAGGCATAACACTAAATTTCACCTTGTTAATCATATATCGCGATGACTGATTTGGCATAATCACAATATCTTTCTCTCTAGTAATTACCCAATTTTGTTGCTCATAGTCACCAATTTGTCCATTGGATTCAATGTTAACCGAATTCCTTCTGGTTCCCTCCATTAACTAAAACACAAAAAGAGTCTTGTGAGAGGCAAAAATCATGCTAGAGAAAACAAAATAGTAAAGGGGGAGTACCCTCAATATCTAACTTCTTAGGTTAAATTCTAGGATCGTTACCATAGTTCTAGGACTATCCTATATGTATACTTATCCTTAGGGACATCCCTAGACATACCTTAGAAATATCTCTAAGGATCTCACTAACGTTTTCGCATCCTAGTTTCCAAAGGTTGACTAAACCTTTCCTCTGATACCAACTGTAGAGACCCGAAGTTTGACGTACATGGACATTACATTACTTTTGCAGAATACTTAGTACATAACAAAAACACACACACAAGGATCGTAATAGTTTAGTGTCTTTGGAAACTCGGAATATAATCTTCTAATCGTGGTGAAAGATCTTCAACATCTCCCATAAAGATCTTCCTTTTTTCCCTAAAAACCTTTCATTATATCCTGGGGAAAATAAAACATAAAAGGGTGAGCTCAAATGCTTAGTAAGGGTAAAAAAAATAAATATCAATCACATCATATTCATAAGAACATAACATTTTGGAAATCTTAACCTGCAAAAGAGAGCATAATTTCATATCATGGGATAAATCATAGTAGTGAAATGAAATCCCAATGATCATAACATAAAACATGAAACATTGTGGAAAACACACATAATCATAGAGAATCATTTCTTGTTAGTCAAGACTCATTTCCAAGACTGTCTTAGTGGACAAAGTCCCTTTCTGAACTGAGTCACCCTCGTTTCAGTCCTGTTTCACTGAACCGGTATAACCTACCGTTCCAGCCATGTCTATCTCATGAGATATAAAATCTTTACCCAATGCATTGGAGGGAGATATAGGTCCCACCCATCTCATAATGATAACATTCTTATGTGTGCCACAAAATCATAAATTATACATCATTGCATAACCCATGTAATAAAAATGGGATTCTTAAACAACATGACATCATAAAACCATTCATATAAGATAAAGGAATTCATAAACAAAATTCCATCACAACATAGTCAAATTAATGTAATAATATGGATAGAAACAGAACCCTTTATTATCTTAGATGGAAAATAATTTTGATAAAGCACTTGAAATGAATTCTTGAGGAAAATATCATTTCTTCTTCAAAATCAATTTCTTTTCACAAAACATCATGCAATTTTAAGAGAAAGAGATTTTATTGAAAATATTCATGAAATCTTTTGGAGGATGCTTCATGAAAATAAGGCTTTATAAAACCGTAAAAATCCATTCGTGCCTTTTAAGTTAAAAAAACATTCTTCTCGTACTTTTGTCGGAAAAGTCAAAAAGTACCTCGTACGAAAAACGACAAAAGATTCCTTTCATATCTTTTACTAAAAACTCACCGAAGGGTAAAATTGGATTTAAAAAATTGTAGGTGGATGGAAATAATATTACATATTGAGGAAACATGGATGTGGATGATAAAATAAACCCCATTAAATACCAATGTATAAACAATCTCGGATAAAAATGAGATTGTGATATTTCCCTTACCTTAGGTCTGATTTGCTTCGTAAGTGTCCGAACCTCCTCTTCTTTGAAGCGCCTCTTTGAGATCTCCTTTTAGGGCACTAAAATTGGTCTTTGAGGAAGACCAGAACCTCTATGATGTTTCTAGAGAAGTGGAGAAGAGAATTTGGCAGGGGTTGGTCGAGCTTGAAGGCTCAAAGTTGTGTGAGGAAGAGAGGGAGGAGGTTCCCTTTTATAAGGGAGGAGAGGGGAACCTTTGGAATAACTAAAAATATTATTTTATTATAAAGTCAAGTTCGGTTTTAAATAGCTCCAAATTGATTTATTTCGAGTCTAAGGTGGTGATGGGTCGAAATCCTCTCATCCAATAGGATTTAGACAAGTTTAGGTTATTATTTTATCCTTATCAATTAGATTTAACTCTAAGTTAAATAATTTATCTTTTACCGTGTCTTTTTGTTTTCTTACACTATATGGTTAATAAACTTACTATATCAAGTCAAAAGAACCCAAAGTTGTTTATTAATAATATATATAATCTTATCTAAGTCATTTCCGAACCTTAGATTTTTAGGAATTAAATAACAATTAATAATATAATATTTGTTTTAAAAATTATTTTATGTCAATTTTGACACTATTTAGTAATTGATTTTTTTGAAAATCATAACAGAATTATTAGTTTGAACCAAGTTAATTAAATCAATACTAACATGTCATATTAACCTATAAAATTAGTGGAATTCATAAAAAGTCTCAACTTACATTTATTTGTGCATTTATAACATCAATTATGTCAATATTTCATTAATAAGACAATTACTGCATCATCTTTGTGTCATAATAAATGATAATTATTTAATCCCTAAAAATTCTAAATAAATTCATATGATGTAGATAATTGTATTAGATTTCTGAAGACTATTCATGTTCGAAGTTTCATGAAGTTTATCACTAAATTAAAATTATTATACTTATAAGATTTAAGAAGGTGACATGTTGTCACATTCTTTGGTTTTAATAATAATTAAATTATTTTCATAGAAAAAAGTCCATAAAATGAATCTAATCCGACCCTTAGGTTATATGGGTCTACTTTTAGCCATCCAATAGAATTTTTACAAGTTTTAGGGTAATTTTATAATATTATATTTACCCTTAATTACCCGATTTACCTTTAACTATGGTAAATAAAATTTACCGTAGTTACTATTCATAATTCGCAAAAATAAAAAGTAGCTTATTAACATAATTTTGACCCACTGATTCCAAATATGGAATCCATTTTTCCAAATTCAATACACAAAAGATGCAGAAATGAAATTAAAATTAATCTCTTTGTCGAAAGAAAACAGGTTTTTCATTAAAACATTGCAAAAGATTGAATTGATTTAACCTATGAATTCAAGGTAAAATCAATGCTAATGACATACATTATATTAAATGGTAAAAATATATTCTATTTATACTTTAAAACCATTAAATATTATAATTTAACCACATAAGATATTATGATGAAAAAAGTTGTTTTTAATTAAAATATAGCTTGTTTTTACTATTCATTAAAATATGAAAGTTATCGGAAAAATATCAAAACTTTATATAATTTAATTTTTATATCCTGATTCAAAAGAAGAATTTTATTTTGTCAAATTGAACATATAAACATGTCAAAAACTAGATTTAAAGTGGGTGCGCCATCAAAAGGCGGCAAAACTGCATTTTTTGAAAAATACTTATTTTACCCGAAAAATTTATTTTGTTCTTATACCATGTTCTAGAAAATGTGTAAGATGAATAATAATGTTATAAAATTCAAAATTTAGTTAATACTATTCATAACGGCTAGTTCATAACAATATTACAATAATATATCGTTCTTTAGTAAAACTCGGTATTGCGTAGAAGACACGCTATCGAGGAAGGTCGCATTTGCGTGTAATGCAAGCCAAGTCAGGATTGTGTGTAGTGCACAACTCCTTTGTTGTTGCGTATAACAGAATCAAACCATATTTTATTTATACATTTAATATATATATATATATATACACTCAATGTTGCGTAGAATAACTATTATCAAAATTGTGTGAAACACGATCCATGAATAGTGTTGTGTATACTGCAAGCTAATACGGTGTTGCGTATAGCGCAAGGTAATCTTGGTGTAGCATACAACACAAGACATTAATGAAATTAAAAGAATATTTTTCATAAAATCTCGGGGTGTTACAGTTTGTAGCTTCGGGTTCGGCCCATGTACAAGGTTTGTACGCGGAGGGTTCAACGTGAGCTGCGGCGGCCAAGGTTGGCACCGGTCGGGGGTACGTCAGTCAAGGCTACACCCACGTAGGAGGGTGCTACGCAGAGTGGCAGATCAGAAAAGAGGCATAAACTCCCTGGTCCACAGGGAGTGCATCCGCGGAGGGGCTATGGTTCGTGGTCTTCTCTTTTTTTGTTATTTCAAGTTCGCGGTTCACCAAATTCTTATGAATTTTCAGTTCCTTTTTAGTTTGATCCCAGGTCGTACCTACTCCGGTTCGCAAACTTGAACTTTTCAAATCCTAAGCCTTCCTTCGAAATCCTTCCACCTGAATCTGAACAATCTCCTCTCCGTCTCTTTTCTCCAAATCTGAATCCCGAATCCTTCCCCCCTCGGTCTCTTTTTATAGAGTCGTGAAAGAGATGTATCTGCGGTCACGCGACACCTTTTGCGGAGGCCCATGACCGAATACCCAGTTTATGACTAACTTGGTCAATCCCTAATTCTTGGTGGGTATTGAGCGCTTCTCCCCCCTCGTGAACCGAATGAGGGGAGTGCTTTGCGGACGAGGAGGGTTCTGACTCCATTTCGCAAATGATAGAGGAGGTGATTTAGGCCGGCTGACATGGCTCATAGCTAGGGTGGTTCATGTCAGTGAACCGGACTGGCACCGACCCTACTTCACGCCCGCGGAGGATCTCTGCCTCCATTCTGAAAAAGACAACAGTCTGCGGAGGGGGGACGCTTCGCAGAACCGGCCGTGCGTCATTAACATTAAACTGGTCCACGGACCGGTTCCACCTTCACCATCCATGAGTTTTTTTCCCATTTTCCCATCCTTTTTGAGGGGAAATTGAATAGAATCTCCCTTGAGTTAAAGGGGATCATATTTCTCCTTTCTGGATTTTTCAAGACCCTACAAATTCCCCCATCAGAATGGGGTCTGATCAGAACAAAGAGGAAGCTATTTCGATGCAGAGTGGTCCTAAAACTCAGGTTGTTCGTAGTAGAGAGGTTGACCTAGTAGAGGAACACGCCTATAAATATGGAGGGCCCTTTCATTTGTATTATATTGGATTCTTCGCGAAACTAAATCTTTTTTTGTGTGCGTGCGTGTTCCTTCGCGAACCGCTTTGTCCGCGAACCGACTGCTACTTCCACGAACCATTTCTCGTTCGCGCCGTTCTTCATCCATGGATGAATATACCAGCCATGAGAAAACACTTTTAACTAATTAAAAAGTAAGTCACGACAGGCCGCGTATGAACTTGCTTCGCAGTTTTGGTGCTCTATGGTTTCGATGCTCCGCAGACTAAAATATTATAAACTTTATAAGTTTCTAAGTCTTTCAAACTTAACCAATTAAACTCGGGATTGAAATTTTGCGGAGAAACCTGGTCCACAGTTTCCTATCCAATGCTCCGCGGGCTAGGGTTTCGTGGACTACTTTCGCGAAGGGATAGTTTGCGGGATGCTGACATCGCGAACCATCCTTCGAGGCCTCCAAGAAGAATTTTCTTATGAAGGCTCCTCAACTGATCTTCAGCCATATATCTGGTATTTTTGTCCGAATTTTTTTATTCCAGACTAACTTCTTGTTGTCTCTCGTCGTGTAGGGATAAAATATGGTTCCCCCTCATTCTGCCCCGAGGCCTGCTGCAGAGCTGCTTCCAATTGGTTCAGGGAGACGTTTAGCTATGTTTCAAAGAGCGGGGAACATCCAAGAGGAACCTAGTCAGTTCATCATTCCTGACGATGGTGTCTTGAAAGACTTTCTCCCACCTGAGCTCCTGATTATCCACTATCAAATCGGCTTTGACTCCATGGATTCGGTCTTCAAGACGATGTCCCTATTCCCCCCACTTTCTAAGTTCTTCCTTCTCCTTTATTTGAAGCATCGCCCAAGTGTATTCAGGTGAACCTTACCCAATTGGGGGAGATGGTTTCTAACTCTGAACAGAAAGACGCCTTTATTTTGAGAGGCTCTGTTTGGACCCAAAGCGATCAGCACACTCGAAACTTCTCTCAGGAGGCTATCCTCAAGAGTTACCCTTCTATTATCCACCGTGCTCGAGTAGATCCCGATGTGGGGTGGATCCCTAGGTGGGATCTTCAGTCTGGAAGGATCTTCTCAAATGACTATGCTTGGGCTTTCTGGGTCCATCATCACTGCTGGGAGTCTCCCGAACCACTGGAAGTGGTCAATTTATACTCCGCAGTGTGGGCTTCCAAATTTTCTATTTAGCCACCATCCTTGGTCCTGCCAGACCTACTCAGTCACTGCTGTTCAAGCACTAATACTTTCCACCTCGCCCATGGTGAAGTTAACATTAGTCTGTGGGATATCCATCAATTGGGAGGGCTCCCAGTTATTGGTGAAATGTATGATGAATTTCTGCCTGCCCCTGACTCATGGGATGATGTCGAACAAGTGCCTTTATTAGAGAGAGATCTGTATGTTATAACGGAGCAATCACTGGGTCAGGCCTTGCGTGCCCGCTCTCTTATTCCCTATAGTACCTAGATATGGTTATTTCTGAACACCACTGGTCCTGTGTCGAAGATCGAGTGCCTCAGGACTCATCTTTCTCAACAGTCACGAACCTCCCCAGGTTCCTACTTGGCGGTTCTGGAGGCGGGATGTAACTCCCCGAGATTTTATGAAAAATATTCTTTTTAATTTCATTAATGTCTTGTGTTGTAAACTACACCAAAAGGAGCTAGCACAACACGCATCCCTGACTTGCCTTGCATTACATGTAATCACGACCTTCCTCAATAGCATGTGTAGTACGCAATACTGAGTTTCAATAAATGATATATTTTTATAATATTATTATGAACTAGTCGTTATGAATAGTAATACCCACTTTTTGAAATTTTATAAATTTTATCTGTCAAAATGGAATTCATTTTTTGATTCGGAATATCTAAATTAGCTTAGGGTGAAATTTTGGTACTTTTCGGATAACTTTCATATTCTGATGAATAGTAGAAATTACTAAATTTTAATTAAAAACAACTTTTTTAATTGAAATAATTAATAGTGATAAATTATTAATTTGATTGGTTTTAAAGAATATTTAGAATATATTTTGAGAATTTAATAGAATTTGGGTCATTGGATGTAAATTCACATTTAAACCAGTCATAAACAAGTGTCAATCTTTAGATAGTTATTATCTCTTAAGAACACGCTATTTGTTTTGATGACGGGAATTAATTTTTAAATTAATTAATGCAACTGATATGTATTGAATTTGGTAAAATAGACATCATTTATGAATTCATAATATCAAATAAATCTTAGGCCTAATTTTTTGTATTTTTCTGGAAACTTTCATTTTTTGATGAATAGTGAAACCACTAAGTGGTAGTTAAAAAAACTGAATTTTTCATAAAACTTAATTTTACCGCTTCTGTGAGTGGAATTTCTGAAATCCGAGAGACACAGTTAATATCAAGGACTAAAATTTGGTTCAATGAGATGAAAATAATTTTTGGTGAATAGTAACTTTTTACTTTTTTACCACGGTTAAAAGTAAATAAGGTAATTAAGGGTAAAAATTATATTATTATTACCCAAACACATGTCCTAATTCAATTGGATAAGTGTAATTCGGCCAAAAACAACCTTAGGAATAAAATATGACCATTTAGGCCCACTTGGATTAGATTAGGACATTTATTATTAATTTATTTAAATAAGGGTTAAAATAATTAAAATCAAAGTTTAATAACTAAATCATTTTTAATATAGTGTTATACATAAGATAAATTAGACTATAAAAATTTATTATAAATCTAAAAATATTTCCTACATAATGGTATTTTATTTTTAATTTTTAGACTTAAAATAATTTAATTTATTTATGACACAATGATGATGCATTAATTATCTTATTAATGAAATATTTACATAATTGATATTATAAATACCCAAATAAATGTAATTTGAGACTTTTTATGAATTCCAATAATTTTCTATGTTAATATGACATGTTAGTATTGATTTAATTAACTTTTTTAGAACTAATCATTCTGTTATGATTTTCACAAAAATCAATTACCAACTAGTGTAAAAATTGACATAAAATAGTTTTTAAAACAAATATTATATTATAAATTGTTATTATATTCCTAAAAATCTAAGGATCGGCCAATATACTTATATCATGATAGGTGTATCATTAATGGACCACTTGGGGGTCTCATGGATGTATATGGTAAGTTTATTAACTATATAATATAAAAATACAATGTGACGTGGTAAATGTCAATCAAATTAACTAAGATTTAAAAATAAAATTTAAGGTTTATATAGTGACCTAAAATTGTCTAAATTATATTGGATGAGAGGATTTAGACCCATCCCCACCTTAGCTTCTAAATGAATCAATTTGGAGCTATTAAAAACCGAATATGACTTTATAATAAAATAATATTTTTACTTATTCCAAAGGTGCCCCTCTCCTCCCTTATAAAAGGGCACCTCCTCCCTCTCTTCCTCGCACCACATTGAGCCTTGAAGCTCGGCCAACCCCGGCCAATTTCTCTTCTCCACTTCCCTAGAAAGATCCTGGAGGTCGTGGTCTTCTTCAAAGACCAATTTTAGTGCCTTAATGGGAGGTCTCAGAGAGGCGCTTCAAAGAAGAGGTAATGTCCGTTACCGATTCTTTCAACTTTATTTCTTCTTCCACTTATTCTTATTAGGTTGTTTCATTATGAAGTAATAACATCAGTATCACTAGTATAATTATATGTTATTATAATTATGAAACAACCCTATTTCACCATCTATCCATCCTACGGAAAACAAAATCACCACGCGTACGTACGTACAGAATACTGTCTCCACGCCGTGGTGTAATCTATTTTCCACCACCACCTTACTTGGATGGGTATAATGGTGTAAATAATAACTATATGTGATTATTTTAAAGTGATATTGATTCTGTAATAGTATACAAACTCTCCAATAAAATTCCATGATCATGAGAACGATATCATCGCTCGTGCGTACGTACGGAATGCCGTCTCCACGACGCGATGAGATTCATTCTCAATGATTAACCATTCATAAATGATTATAAAGTATATATAATAAGTAATCATGAAATATATGACATAATAATGATAATTTATTTATGTATATATATATGTATTTCATCCAATTAATTCCATTCAATTAAATGAGGAAACGAAAACAACGTTCATGCTTACGTACGACATACCGTCTCCATGAACGGTGTACTTTTTTCCATTTATCGATCTATTATATATATATGTATATTCTGAATATATATTATATATAAATCATGTTTTATATTCTGGAATTAAGTAATCATGATCTATGTAATCATATGAATAATTACAAGCCAAAACATGGACGACAAATGAAACGATTTTACCCAAAACGCTCTTTAACATGGAATTTACAAAAGAACGGGTAATGTAAAGTCATAAGTGAACCATATATGATATCATAACAATTAATATGATTCTTTAATAAGTCAATGACATTATTTAAATCATTATACAGGAGGTTCGGATACGTACGAAGCATATTGGACCTAAGGTAAGGGATAATTATTCCAATCTCATTCTTATCCGAGATAGTTTATTTGTAAGTATTTACTGGGGTTATGATTATTATCCATGTCCATATGTTCTCAAAATATTTTCATAAAATGTTTAATTTTCTTCCATGTACGTTTAAAGTCATTTTTACCCTTTTCTACTTTTACCACATCGTATGGAAGGAATCTTTCTTTTGTTTACCATATGAGGTACTTTTTGTCTTTTCCGACAAAAGTACGAGAAAAATGTTTTTTTAACTTATACGGCATGAACAGATTTTTACGGTTTTATAAAGCATTATTTTCATGAAGCTTCATTCAAAATATTTCATGACTATTTTCAACAAAATACTTTTCATTTAAAATTGCATGGAATTTTGTGAAACGAAAATGATTTTGAAGAATAAAGGATATTTTCCTCAAGAATTCATTTCAAGGGTTTTATCAAAACCATTTTCCATCTAAGAAGACATTACTTCATATGTGTATGTTTCATTTATAATGTCTCTATGATTTACATGGTTTCACGTTTTGTTATGATGAAATATCTATTTTTTTATATGGATTATGTGATGATGGGATGATGTTTATGAAACCCATTTTATTCTTGGGGTTATGATGAATGTTTTTAGTTTATTTTGTGGCACAAGTAAGAATGATTTCATTATGAGATGGGTGGAACCTATATCTCCCTCAAATGCATTGGGTAAATATTTATATCTCATGAGATAGACATGGCTGGAACGATAATTTAATCCGGTTCAGTATTACAGGACTGGAACGAGGAGTGGACTCGATTCTGAAAGGGACTTTGTCCACTAAGATGGTCTTGGCAGCAATGCCTTGGCTACTATGGAAATCATTACATGTGCTTAATGTATGCCACAATTACATGTTTTATTCCCATGCTATGTTATCATGATTTATTTTCCATTATGATCTATGCCTTATGTACTTCCATGTTTTAAGTCATTGCTCAAGATTTTGATGTTTAAACATTATGTTCATGTTTTTAGGTTCAAATGTATATGGTATGTTTTATTTTATCCATGCTTACCCTTACTAAGCATTTGAGCTCACCCTTTTTCTGTTTTATTTTCCCCTAGGATTAAAAGATTGGTTTTAGGTAAGGAAACAAAATGTGTATGATCTTTATGGGATATGTTGAAGATCTTTCACCACGATTAGAAGATTACGTTCCATGTTTCCAAAGACACTAACCTATTATGGTCCTTGTGTGTCTATTTTTGTTATGTATTATTTATTCCAAAAAATTAATATAATATCTATGTACGTCAAACTTCGGGTCTCTACAGTTGGTATCAGAGGAAAGGTTTAGTCAACCTTTGGAAACTAGGATGCGAGAAATTTAGTGAGATCCCTAGAGATATTTCTAAGGTATGTCTAGGGATGTCTCTAAGGTTAAGTATAAGTATAGGTTATAGTCCTAGAATTACGGTAACGATCTTATAATTAAACATAAGATGTTAGATATTGAAGTTAATCCCCCTTTATTATGTTGTTTTCCCTAGCATTATGTTTTCCTCTCACGCTATTCTTTTTGGGTTTTAGACGATGGCTGGAACCCGAAGGAACCGTGTTGATCAATGCAATGGACACTGCAATGATTGTCCTCCTGAACAAACAAATGTTATGGGAGATGGATTTCAAAATCTTATTTCTATACTTACACAAGCTATGAATCATTCTGGACTTCCAAATGAGCAGAGAGGGGGACAATATTCAATTGAGTCCTTCATGAGTCAATGTTTACCTTCTTTCAGTGGGTTGATTATCCACTAAATGAGGCTAATATTCATTGGTAATATATATAATATTCATGTTCTTTATTATTCATAAACACCATTTTAGTGCATTTTATACTTTGAACATCATTTCACATTATGATTGTAATACCTTCTTATAATGCACTATTATATGGTACATTTTTAACATCATTTAAAGTACCAAATGATTCATATGATTATACATATTTTAATTTGATAATTGATCTACACTCCAATATGAACATGTTTCATTCAGGGATCAATGGAGAATTCATGGAGGGTGATGGAGATATTTGGCAATGAAATGAAGCAAGTCTAGAGAAGGCAGATTGGACACCAGCCCACTGATGAGACTGCTGGGCCCAACATACAGGCCCAATTAATCCCAATTTTGTGGGATGCTAGAAGACATGTATAGTAACAAATCACACTTCATGATCCAATGCTAATTCGGCCTCTATGGTGGTCATTGAGGCGGCCCGAGTTAGAGATACAATTCTGGGCCAGATTCTGCAGCCCAGAAAAACATCCCACTAATTTGATCATATTTCGGAATCCACAACTCCAAATGGGCCCACATATTACATGAGGTTAGAAGACATCCGGAGATCCATTTTCTTAATGTATGGCCCACTCTGATTCGGCCGTCTCGAAGGTCTTCTAGACGCGTCTGTTCGGTGAAGGAAAGGTGGATGCCACCTCAGGTCAAATGTGGAAAAGTTCAAATTCCACAAGCTTTCCACCACCTATGGCCTACCAAAATTAATTGAGATGCTTTGTACTATTTGAGGCTCGACCCAAGGCTCCCAAAATGCCTATTTAAGGCAGTGGTGGTGAAGGAGTTGAAAATCTTGGATGCTTTGGTTCAATTGTAATGTTATGCGGCATTTTTGTTGCCTCAAATTTGTCTTTCACATGTAAGTTGTTCAATTCACTTTAGTTTCTTAATAAAAGTTCTTATTATACTCTTATTATGTTGTTCTTCAGATCACTTTAATACTGTTGGATCAAGGTGTTCATTTATTCACACTAACTCTTGTGAAATTATTCACACAACGGTGGATTGATCATTTTATTTTTGTTGTTTTCTTTACTTCTACATTTCCTCCCTCAAGAGTCTACTTTCCGCTTCCATTGAAACCATGAGATCAATGGAGGGATAAACCACTTATGGGTTGATCCAAGGGAGTAGAAAGGGGCTGGATTGGATATTATTTATCACCTAATTAATGTATAATCACTTCTTAAATTGGGATTTTTAATTGATGATTTTTAAACTCCATCGTCCTTGTTGAATTTAAGGCCACACACTTCAAGTACTAATACAAACCTTTACCTTGAAGTGCTAAAAACTTTGATCCTTCAAGTGTATAGGTGATTAGTATTAAAGGTTTTAGGCATTAAACCAGTAATTGATGATGTTGTTTTATCTCCTTAAATGAACCCATCTCAAATTTAAGAAATTGAAATCATTAAAAAGAAAATACGTCCAATCCACTCTGAGCGATAACCTAGGATCAACTCATTCTTTTAAATTTAATTCAATTAATTCTATTAGATATCTTTAAAACCCATCCAAAATCAATCCAATTTGTCCACTTAATATCCGAAAACAGTCCATAGAATGTACGTGTCTATAGGTTTCTTCTTAGTTATCTGTGGATTCGATAACCCAAGCTAAACTTCAAGGACTGTCTTACC
The DNA here is from genome assembly GCA_963277665.1 of Viscum album. Lineage (NCBI taxonomy): Eukaryota > Viridiplantae > Streptophyta > Magnoliopsida > Santalales > Viscaceae > Viscum > Viscum album. The sequence continues at coordinate 1,321,941,860 of OY728157.1, forward strand.
ATCTTCTCTTGGGTAAATTTGAGAGAGAATCAAATTTTGGCGTCGTTGCCGGGGACCCAAGTAAGTCATCTAAACACCCATTCTATTCTCCACCATTTCTTCTTTTCTCATCCAAATTCTCTTATCTTGTTCCTTTCTCCTTTTTTTTCTTTTGGCGCATGTCCGCCTACACCCGCGATCAATCAAACCATCTTGTTAGGGTGGATAGTCCTGGGTTTGGGCAGTCAAGTACACCAAGGGAACTCTTTCCATTAGATTCTAATCTTTCTATCACCCCCGAGTCAAAAATTGAGCCAATTTTAATGGAAGGTATTCAATGAAACCAACTCATAAACCCGGGTGGGAACCAAAATTGAAACCCAAATGAGGCAGCCCCAAACTTGGGGAATGCAATTGATCAAACCATGAATGACTACCTCACACATTCCTGGACCAATTCCCCATCATGCATTAGAAACAATTCTCTAGGAGATGCCAACTACATCTTTGAACCCCATGTCCTAAACCACCTTCCCACATTCCATGGAATGGAGTCCGAGATGCCATAACTGCACATTAAGGAGTTTAATGACATTGTAGAAACCATGTGTCCCCCACATCAACTTGAATCAGCTAAGATGAGGCTATTTCATTTTTCTTTAAAGGATCGAGCTAAAAATTGGCTAAACAATTTGAGACCATCATCCATAAACTCTTGGGACCAACTACAAAGAGAATTCTACAAAAAAATACTTTCCCCACCATAAAACAATTGCACCTAAAAAGAGTATCCAAAACTTTTTTGAAAAAGAGGGAGAGTCATTCTATGAAACATGGGAGAGGTTCAAAGACACTCTAAACATGGTTCCACACCACGGTTTTTCTATTCCTGAACAAGTGATAATTTTTATGAAGGGTTGGGTCCGGGGAACAAACAATTCATTGACATGATGTGTAATGGAACCTTTAAAAACAAAGCCCCAAATGATGCTTACGAGTATCTAGAAATCCTTTTTGAACAAAACCAAACATGGGGAACTTCACCTTATTCTGAAAATCCACAAAGAACTACTGGAATTCATACACATAGAGAAGAGGAAAGCCTTAGGGCTAAACTCGCAGCACTCTCTAGGAAGGTTGAAGAGATAGACCTTAAGAAAGTCCATGAAATCCAAACTGTTGACCCTGTTCGCACAATTTGTGACAAAAATGACCATAAGACAGATAACTACCCAACCATTCCATCCATCAAGGATGTTCTCTTAGGAGGACCCCCAACGGAAGTAAATGATTTGAACTTTCAAAAGCCTCAATACCAAAACACCTTCAACCCAAGGTATAACGACCACCCAGGATTCCGCTGGAAAGATAACCAACAACCTAGCCAACCACAGGGGCAAAATCCTTACCCCCATCAGAACTACCAAACCCATAACCAGTTCCAAACCCAGCCTATCCAATACCAACATCCACCGGTCCATTTTCAACAAACCATCCCACCTCCAAAATATCCCCCTGGGATAAACCAACCTACTCAAGCACCCACCCAAACTGTTCCACAAAGCCTACTAGAACAACTGTGAAAACAAATGGAGAGGATGAACTCGGAGGTATCTTCCCTAAAACAAGAACTTCAAACCATCAAAACTGGAAAGGCACCCATGCCTACTCAGATGGTTCCATCCTCAACTTCAAGGGGAGAGTCAAGTTGTGCTCAAACAACTCATGAACAATTAAAGGTTGTGACTGTTTTAAGAAGTGGGAAATCAATTGAGAAACCTGAAAAACTCATTCATAACCCACCCAGAGATTCAAACTTGAATGAAAATTCAAATGAACCACAAGATCAGGCTGAGGAAACTGATAACATTGTCAAGGAAACAACTCTTCAACAAACAACCCCACAACCTGCACCATTTCCCCAATGCATGAGGGGGAAACCCAAGCCTGAACTGAGTGAAACGTTGAGAGAAATATTTTCACAAGTCAAGTTGAACTTACCCCTTCTCGATGTAATCCAAACCATTCCTGCCTACTCAAAGTACCTTAAAGACTTGTGAACTTTTAAATGAAAATTTTCACATAAAAATGAAGTCCTTTTGGCTGTTATTGTGAGTACCACCATTCATGGGACCATTCCTCCTAAGTTGAAAGATCCAGGTTTCCCTTACATCAATGTTGAACTAGGAGAAAGTAAATTTGTCAAGGCCTTGTGTGACCTAGGTGCTAGTGTCAATCTCATCCCATATGTTGTGTACTGCCAGTTAGGCCTAGAAGAACTCCAACCCACATTTGTCACACTTCATCTTTATGATCGTTGCATTAGGGTTCCAAAGGGGATTTTAAAGGACGTTCTGGTAAAGGTTGAAAACTTCATCTACCCAACTGATTTCATTGTCCTTGACAACCATCCAAATTTAGGAAATAAGGAACAAACCCCAATCATCCTTGGTCGTCCTTTCCTTGCAACAATCAACTCTGTTATCCGAGTCTGAAATGGGAACATGACCATCACCTTTGGGAACATGAGTCTAGACTTGAACATATATAATGCAAGATCACAAATAGGGGATGACGAGGACATTCATGAAGTAAACATGATAGGATGCATTGATAATGAATCCATGGAACATCAAGGAATATTTGATGAAGGTTTCAGTCCGGATGAGATTGATTTCCTTTGTTCATATGAAGGAAGTTTATCTCCTTGGATTGAATCATTTTCAAATTGCTTTTATGATGAAGTCTTAGGTCCAACAGTCAGTGAAACCTTTCAAGAAACCATATTCATGGAGACCACTCCAATTTCCTTCCCTAAATATGATCAAGCCAACCTAGTAGCTGAAACTTCTACATGTGGGGAATCAATCCTATCTGAAACTATAAAAAAAGAAATTGATCTTGATCCAATGTCCCAATCTTCTGCAGAAATTCTGAACCAACCTGATCTTGAATTGAAGGAACTTCCTGCTGCACTGAAGTATGCCTTCCTAGGGGAAAATCAAACACATCCTATTGTCATTTCTTCTTCTCTTGAAGACAATCATGAGAGGATGCTTCTAGATGTCCTTAGGAAGCATAAGAAAGCCATTTGTTGGACCCTTTATGATATTCCTGGGATTAGCCCACTTATCGGGACTCATAGGATTATTTTGGAATCGGATTCAAAGCCATGTCGTCAACCTCAACGGCGACTCAATCCTAATCTCATGGCGGTAGTAAGGAAAGAACTTCTGAAATTGTTGAAATATGGTATCATATATCCCATAGATGAGAGTGAATGGGTGAGCCTAATCCATGTGGTTCCAAAAAAGGCTGGAATCATAGTGATAACCAATGAGGATGGAGAGATTCTTCCAACAAGGGTGAGTAGTGGATGGAGGGTCTGCATTGACTATAAGAAACTAAACTCATTCACCAAGAAGGTCCATTTCCCCTTACCATTCATTGAACAAGTCCTTGAGAGAGTGTCAGGTCATGCCTTCTACTGTTTCTTAGATGGGTACTCGGGGTACAATCAAATTGAGGTCTCCCTAGAGGATCAAGGGAAGACTACATTCACATGTCCTTTCGGTACCTTTGCCTTCAAACGCATGCCCTTCGGGTTATGCAATGCCCCTGGAACCTTCCAGCGGTACATGATGGGAATCTTCTCAGACATGGTAGTGGATTTTCTAGATGTCTTCATGGATGACTTCTCTGTCTTTGGGGATACATTTGAGGGATGTATTAGGAATGTGGAGAGAGTTTTGTCAAGATGTGAAGAAAATAATCTGGTCCTAAACTGGGAAAAATTCCATTTCATGGTAAAAGAGGGGTTAGTCCTTGTCCATATAGTCTCGGGTAGGGGAATTGAAGTTGATAAAGCAAAGGTTGACATCATTCGCCACCTTCCATCACCCATAACTGTTAAGGAAGTGAGGTCCTTCTTAGGACATGTTGGTTTCTATAGAAGATTCATTAAGGACTTTAGTTCAATCTCTCATCCTCTTTGTTCTCTCCTAGTAAAGGATGCTCCATTTGTTTGGACTGAATAATGTGAGGGTTCATTTTCAACCCTCAAATCCTCTCTCACCTCTCCTCCCATTATGAAATCTCCAAAATGGAACCTTCCTTTTGAACATATGTGTGATGCCAGTGACTTTGTTGTTGGAGCTGTGTTAGGACAACGTTGTGATAAAACTCCTTATGCCATTTCTTATGCAATAAAATCCTTAAATGATGCCCAAATCAACTACACCACCACTGAAAAGGAGTTACTTGATATTGTGTTTTCCTTAGAGAAGTTTAGGTCCTACCTCTTAGGATCACCCATCACTGTGTTCACTGACCATTCTGTACTAAAATACCTCTTCCAAAAACAAGATGCTAAGGCTAGAATGATTAGGTGGGTCTTTCTCTTACAAGAATTTGACCTCACAATCAAGGATAAAAAGGGAGTTGAAAATGTTGTAGCTGATCACCTCTCTAGGATGGAATTCAAAGACAACTCAAATCACCTTTCTGTGTTTGATTCGTTTCCTAATGAACACCTATACTCTGTGAGTGACTGCCCTTGGTATGCTGACATAGCAAATTTCTTAGTGACATGAGTCATTCCAAAATTCTTAGGGACTCAAGCTCGAAGGAAATTCCTTTATGATGTTAGACACTATGTGTTTGATGATTCATACCTCTATAAGTTCTACCCAGACCAAGTCATTAGAAGGTGTGTTCCAGAATCTGAACAAGATTCCATCCTTAAATTCTGTCATAGTGAGGCATGTGGAGGTCACTTTTCCTCTAAGAAAATGTTTGCTAAGATTATTCAATGTGGTCTCTTCTGGCCCACCCTCTCAAGGGACTCCTACACATTTTTTCAAATTTGTCCTTGTTGTCAACAAGTAGGGTCCATCACAAAAAGGAATCAAATGCCACTCACTCCCATCTTAGTGGTTGAAATATTTGACTGTTGGGGAATTGATTTCATGGGTCCCTTCCCAAACTCTCGGGGATACCTCTACATACTCTTAGCTGTTGATTATGTCTCAAAATGGGTTGAGGCCATTCCCACTAAGTCCAATGATCATCAAGTTGTGATTCAATTTCTGAAAGAGAACATATTTTCAAGATTTGGAATTCCTAGGGCTATCATAAGTGATCGTGGAACTCATTTTTGCAATCGTCCATTCTCATCACTCATGAAAAAATATGGAATTTCTCACAAAGTGTCCACTGCGTACCACCCACAGACCAATGGTCAATCTGAGTTAGCCAATCCTGAGATTAAGAAAATTCTTGAGAAAACTGTCAACCCCTCTAGGAAAGATTGGTCTGAGAAACTCTTAGATGCTCTTTGGGCCTATAGAACCGCATTTAAATCCATACTAGGAATGTCCCCATATAGGTTGGTATATGGTAAAGCATGCCATTTGCCAGTGGAGATTGAACATAAGGTATTTTTGGAAATTAAGAAAATGGATTATGATCTATCATTGGTTAGAACAAAAAGAATATTAGATCTCAATGAACTGGAAGAACTAAGGATGGAGGCTTATGAAAATTCAAGGATCAATAAAGATAGAGTTCAAGCCTACCAATCTAGGAATATCAAGGTCAAACATTTTGAATCGGGAAAACTTGTGCTCTTGTATAGTTCAAAACATCATTTACATCCGGGAAAGTTAAGGTCTAGATGGTCAGGACCTTTCATAGTGCATCATGTATTCCTCCATGGGGCAGTAGGGATTCAAGATCCCACAAGTGGTTACATTTTCAAGGTCAATGGTCAAAGGTTAAAACAATTCATTGAATCATTCAATAAACAGGAAATAGAGGTTGAGTTAACTAAGCCAACCTATGAACAAGGAACAAATTAATAGATTTAGGGTCCATGTCGGGCTAACGATGTTAAATAAAGCGCTGAATGGGAGGCAACCCATGGTTTTCAAGTTTCCAATAATTTCGTTTTTTTAATCAACTTTATATTTTAAATAGGGTTAATGAGACATTTTGATATTTTGAAAATAATAATAATAATAAACTTTTGACTTGTTCTTCTATAATGAGTATGGATGGGTACGAAAGGGGAGCACCATATTCATCCGTGTCACGTGGTGTGATCCTTGAGTAATACCTTACCCAGAAATTTAAAAAGAAGACAATGTATCATCAGTTTTTTTTGATGTGTTTTTAGGTTAAAAAATTAAAAAATAAATAAATAAATAAAAATATAATAATAAAAAAAGTCCACGCCATAGGCCATGGGGCAAACCCCGTAACAACCGGTGAATCCGCGGGGACTCGAACCCGGGACCGAAGGGAGACAAGGGCACGCGCTTACCACTGACCTGCAACTTCTTGTGCTTCATTATTCTATAATTTTTTTATATATACTTATATTGTTCTTCCTTTATTATATAAATATAAATATATATATATTGATTTTTTTTTTGTTTTTTGTTTGTTTGTTTTGTTTTTCCTTTTTCCACTAGGGAACTTTGCAAGCGACATGGATATCAAAGAAATAAATTCGAGCGGCAAGAACTTCAAACTTCAACCACCAGGTGACTTCATTCCATGATCCTAATATTTCAATTTCCTTATTGAACTTCCCTTTTATTCCTCTACCCCCTTCTAAATTTTCTTTTCTTTAAACACTAGGGAATGTTTTATTTTAAGTTGGGGGGGAGATAAAATAAAAAAGTATTTCATGTAAAAAAAAAAGAATTATTTGAAGAAAAAAAATTGTAAATGGAAGGAAAAATTCCTTTAACTTTAAACATGGTAATACACATTTCACACTTTGAAACTAAATATCAAATAATTTTGCATACCCTGATTCTGATTTTAATCCTTGTATAATTTCATGAGCATTGATTTTGGAAAGTGTGTCTGTCCAATGTGATATTTCATCGTTTATATTTTCATCCAAATAAAAAAAAGATCATAATGCACGTCCCTTGGATAGTGGGTTATTAGTTTGAGTTCATGGGGTCCCCTAAATAAATAGCATAGGTTTGGTGATCATTTTAGTTTAATATGAGTATTCAAAAAAAATTATTAAAATTATTCAAAAAAAAATTGCGCGTAGAGCAATGAAATGACCTAATGTGTGGCTTTCGGTACATGGGGATCGTGACTCCATAGTTGTCTGGCCCAGAGTTAGTAATTTTATCTCTATTTTTGATAATTTGAATTTGTTTTTGACTGAGTTAACTCGATATGATGCCCAAGTATGTGGGCTTCACTTGGTGCCCTAAGGTCTTTGAGCCTGGGAGTCATCGGCAAAGTCTCGATATAGGGGTTGACTATTTTGAGTGAAACTTCAATTACCATGGCAAAATTGCAAAAACAAAAAAAATCAAAAAAAAATCAAAAAAATTATACAAAAAAATTGAATACTCATCTTAATATTGAAATTTGATTCCACCCAGCGCTTCCATAATTTCCCCCTTGAATAAAGATGAACCCTCAGGTCTATTGTGATGCACAACACATCCTCATACTTAATTGATATTGGATGAAATATGGCAATGAATTTGAACAAAGGAATGGGCTTGGGATTGGGATTTTCTTATGAAACTATCTCGTATTAAAATATTTTGATGGGTTTCATGATTGTTTGGTATAAGTTTTTTTGGTGATCATTGTGTATTAAAATGTTTTTGGAAAAGGGAATTCGAATTTCATATTGTTGAGATGTATTTTGCTTGGGACTAGCAAAACTCAAGTTGGGGGGTGTTATTATCCACTAAATTAGGATAATATTCATTGGTAATATATATAATATTTATGTTCTTTATTATTCATAAACACTATTTTAGTGCATTTTACACTTTGAACATCATTTCCCATTATGATTGTAATACCTTCTTATAAGGCACTATTATGTGGTACATTTTTTAACATCATTTAAAGTACCAAATGATTCATATGATTATACATATTTTAATTTGATAATTTATCTACACTCCAATATGAACATGTTTCATTCAGGGACCAATGGAGAATTCATGGAGGGTGATGGAGATATTTGGCAATGAAATGAAGCAAGTCTAGAGAAGGCAGATTGGACACCAGCCCACTGATGATACTGTTGGGCCCAACATACAGGCCCAATTAATCCCAAATTTCTTGGGATGCTATAATACATGTATAGTAACAAGTCACTCTTCATGATCCAATGCTAATTCGGCCTCTATGGTGGTCATTGAGGCGGCCCAAGTTAGAGATACAATTCTAGGCCAGATTCTGCGGCCCAGAAAAACATCCCACTAATTTGGTCATATATTGGAATCCACAACTCCAAATTGGCCCAAATTTTACAGGAGGTTAGAAGATATATGGAGCTCCAGTTTCCTCTTCTATGGACCACTCTGATTAGGCCGTCTAGAAGGTCTTCCAGATGCGTCTGTTCGGTGAAGGAAAGCAGGATGCCACATCGGGTCAAATGCGGAAAAGTTCAAATTCCACAAGCTTTCCACCACCTATGGCCTACCAAAATTAATTGAGATGCTTTGTACTGTTGTATTCTCGACCCAAGGCTCCCAAAATGCCTATTTAAGACAGTGGTGGTGAATGAGTTGAAAATATTGGATGCTTTTGTTAAATTGTAATGTTATGCTGCATTTTTGTTGCCTCAAATTTGTCTTTCACATGTAAGTTGTTCAATTCACATTAGTTTCTTAATAAAAGTTCTTATTCTACTCTTATTATGATGTTATTCATATCACTTTTATACCTTTGGATCAAGGTGTGAATTTATTCACACCAAATCTTGTGAAATTATTCACAAAGGTGGAGTGATCATTTTATTTTTGTTGTTTTCTTTACTTCTCCATTTCCTCCCTCATGAGTCTACTTTCCGCTTCCATTGAAACCATGGGATCAATGGAGGGCTAAACCACTTATGGGTTGATCCAAGGGAGTAGCCAGGGGCTGGATTGGATGTTATTTATCACCTAATTAATGTATAATCACTTCTTTAATTGGGATTTTTATTTGATGATTTTTAAACTACATCGTCCTTGTTGAATTTAAGGCCACACACTTCAAGTACTAATACGAACCTTTACCTTGAATTTCTCAAAACTTTTATCCTTCAAGTTTTTAGGTGATTAGTATTAAATAGTGTAGGCCTTAAACCAGTAATTGATGGTGTTGTTTTATCTCCTTAAATGAACCCATCTCAAATTTAAGAAATTGAAATCATTAAAAAGAAAATACGTCCAATCCACTCCGAGCGATAACCTAGGATCAACTCATTATTTTAAATTGAATTCACTTAATTGTATTAGATATCTTTAAAACCAATCCAAAATAAATCCAAGTTGGCCACTTCATAGTCGAAAACAGTCCATAGAATGTACGTGTCTATAGGTTTCTTCTTAGGTCTCTGTGGATTCGATAACCCAAGCTAAACTACAAGGACCGTCTTACCTTCTTCTCTTGGGTAGATTTGAGCGAGAATCATGGGTCTTCTGATCCACTTGTTGCTGAACAATGGAACAATACCACTGAAAAGGTATTTTCACTTCTCCAATGTTCTGAGCATGATAAAGTCATCTTAGCAGTATATCATTTGGAAGGTGAAGCTGATCAATGGAGGAATGTTATCAAGAATACAAGGCCAAGAGATGAAATTGAGTCCATGTAATGGGACGAGTTCAAGAACTTATTTTTCAATAATTAATTCCCTCATATTCTTCAAACAAAGATGGAGAAGTAGTTTCTTGAATTAAAGCAAAAGGATGATGAATCTGTTGGTGTATACGAAGTGAATTTTACAAGGCTTTCAAGGAATGCATCTGGCTTTATCATACAACCTGAAAGTAAAGCTGATCGATTCTTCAGTGGCTTAAAACCAAATCTTCGAAGGGAATTAGCTATAAGAGACTTCAGTAGCTATGAAAAAATTGTGTGTTCTGCTATCAAGGTAGAAATGTAATTTGGTGTTAATTATCCATCTCATAGTTTCGACAAGAAACGAAAGATGGAGTTCAAGGAGAAATCTCATAATAATGGTGAAAAGAAGATGACTGTTTCCTTATGCTCAAAGTGTGGAAAGAAGCATGGTGGATATTGTCTTAAAGGGACTAGAAAATGTTTTAAGTGTGGAAAAGAAGGTCATCGAGAACCTGAGTGTCGAAGTAATGGAAAAAGGGTTTCTAATGATGTGAATAAAGAAAAGACTACAGGGAACTCACCACCAGCACTTCAATGCTTCAAGTGCAAAGAAATGGAGAATTATGCTAATAAATGCCCTAATCCAAGGGTTAGTGATGATCGACATGAGAAAACACTTAAGGAAAAGGACAAAGGGAAGTCACATGCAATCACTATTGGAAACGATGTGGTGGAATTATTAAGTGTTTATATAATGGGATTCCAAAATAATGTTGTATATAGTATCGTGGAATATTGGAATATTTATATATTGGTCTATTGTGGTTTTCAATAATTTTATAGTACCGGTAACCATGGAAAGTGATTGAGATATTTTTGGAAAAAGGATGATATGCGCATAATGAAGGGATAAGGAGAAAATGAAATGTTTGACAGTATTCATGAGCTCATGACTAATATAAGGAAATAGTTATATCATGGTTTGAGGTTTTGGTATGTGAACAGAGTTAACTTTTCACAGCACTCATGTTTTCACTAAGATTCAATGGGTATTAATTTTTCAAGAGAATACTTGATTAAGGCCTTTGAATGTTTGGAATGTGACCAACAAGACATATCTCATGATATATGGGTATCAACGATGGTATTAACATGCTTGTTATATGAACTCTTTGGTAATCGCTTTCACTATAATATGAGTTTGGAAAACAGTATTTTGGATAAGCCTAAAGATTGGAATGGATTAGGTTGGACATAAGTTATTATTGTTTAAGGATAGAAGTTTTTTCAATATTATTGATGGGATGTTATAGTAATGTAGTTTTAGAAAAATGAAAACCTATAGGATGGGTGACAGCCCATCGTGTCAGACATGGTTGTGGGAATCGAACCCACAACCGAAGTGCGACTGGCCTTTATCACCTACCACTGGCCTACAGGAAGTCCCTGTTTAGTAGAAACTAGTTTTATTATATTAAGAAGTATGATATATTATGTATAAGTCCATGTGCTTATGGTGCCACGACCTTCCCAGTAGGGCATTGAATGATGTGCTCTATTGGACCACCAAGAATTCCGTGTAGGCTACCAGGTCACCAAAATGGGTCCTTATCTTAATTTGTCCCATTGGTTTCTGCTCACTCTTGTCGTAACCTAACAGAGTTGTGGCTAAGGGAATTAGGTCGTCCTCACTATATCCTAACTTACGGAGAGTCCATAGGGGAATAAGGTTAACTCCGGAGCCATTTTCTATAAAGACTTTCCAGATCTCAGTACCATTCAGTGTGCCAGACACATATAGTGGTCTGATGTGTCCTTGCATGATGGTGTCTTTATACTGATCGGTGAAGGAAATCACCACATAGAATTCATCTGGGTCAGTCTCTGTCCGGTAAATTTCGGTGGAAGCTACCTCGGCTTGAAACTTCTATGGGCTGATCAAAGCTTCTATAAGCGCATCCCTAAGGTCTGCTAACAGACTTAGGGCATCAAGTATTGACAGCTTGGCTGGTACCGATGCCATCTGCTTAAGGATATCGTATTTCTGCTCTAGGGGCCAACGCTTATTCGTTGGCAGGAGAGTCTTAACGGTTGCTTTAGGGGCTGGAGCATTTGACGAGGAGGGACTAGCCGCGGGGTCGGATATCGATGGTGTTTCCGCATTTTGAGGACTTGGCCTGGCCGGTCTGTTTGTGCACACTAGGCGGCCAGAAACTTGTTCCTCATTTGGTGGGTATCACAGAACAACAGGGCCAGAGTGGCTGCTTGTGGAGGTGGGGGTGCATTCTTTCTCCTACTGAGCCCGTTGAAGGGCTCTCCCACGGGTTTCTGTGATATTAACGGTTCGGGTCGGGGTCCAACCGTAGGGTTGGTTTTGGCCGCGACTGTGCCTCCCCTAGTATCCCTTACCTCTGTGATTCCTCCTCCTAGCTCCTCATGTAGGGAACTCGGGTTCGTAACCACACCCTTCATCAGGGAATGATTCCATAAGATTGATGACGTTAATATACCAAAATATTGGCTCTTCATCCTCTAACAGGTCAACCTAGTCGGTTGTCCCTGGTGGTGTCGTTTGGTGGGTCGGTGCTCGTGGTGCCAAATTCGAGGGCATATAATCTGCCAGGGGTGGGACTAACTTTTTCCTCGTCGCGGACTACTCCTCTTGTGATTGTTTCCTCCTTCTTCGATTACGCCCGGATAACCGGATCGTGGAGGGTTTTGAGGTCAATACTGTCAGCTCTATGGCTTCAGGGGCCATTGGTGGCAACACCGGCTGCTGTATTTGAGCTCAGAGTACGCCTAGGTGTAGAGACCCGAAGCTTGACGTACATGGACATTACATTACTTTTGCGGAATACTTAGTACATAAAAAAAACACACACACAAGGATCGTAATAGTTTAGTGTCTTTGGAAACTCGGAACGTAATCTTCTAATCGTGGTGAAAGATCTTCAATATCTCCCATAAAGATCTTCCCTTTTTTTTCCTAAAACCTTTCTTTATATCCTAGGGAAAAGAAAACATAAAAGGGTGAGCTCAAATGCTCAGCAAGGGCAAATAAAGGAAATAAAAATCATATCATAATTTTTTAAAATCATAACCTGCAAAAGAGATCATAATATCTTAACATGGAACAAATCATAGAAGTGAAAATGAGATCCCCATAATCATAACATGAAACATGAAACTTTGTGGCATGCACACATAATCATGGAAAATCATTTCTTTTTAGTCATGACTCATTGCCAAGACTATCTTAGTGGACAAAGTCCCTTTCTGAACCGAGTCACCCTCGTTCCAGTCCTGTTTCACTGAACCGAAATAACCTTCCGTTCCAGCCATGTCTATCTCATGAGATATAAATCATTACCCAATGCATTGGAGGGAGATATAGGTCCCACCCATCTTATAATGAATCCTTTCTTATGTGTGCCACATAATCATAAATCATAAATCATAGCGTAACCCATGTAATAAAAATGGGATTCTTAAACAACATGACATCATAAAACAATTAATATAAGATAAAGGAATTCATAAAAATATTTCCATCACAACATAATCAAACCAAAGTAATAATAGGGATAAAAACAGAACCCTTTTATTATCTTAGATGGAAAATAATTTTGATAAAATACTTGAACTCCATTCTTGAGGAAAATATCCTTTCTACTTCAAAAACACTTTTCCTTTCATAACATGTCATACAATTTTAAACTAAAAGAAGTTGATTAAAAATAAACTTGAATACTTGTAAATGAATCTTCTTGGAAATAATGTTTTAAGAATCCATTCATGCCGTATAAGTTAAAAAAACATTCTTCGTACTTTTGTCGGAAAAGTCAAAAAGTACCTCGTATGAAAAAACGACAAAAGATTCCTTTCATATTCTTTACTAAAAACTCACCGAAGGGTAAAAATGGATTTAAAAAATTGTAGGTGGATGGAAATAATATTACATATTGATGAAACATGGATGTGGATGATAAAATACACCCCAATAAATACTTACGAATAAACAATCTCGGATAAAAATGAGATTGTGATATTTCCCTTACCTTAGGTCCGACTTGCTTTGTAAGTGTCCGAACCTCCTGTATAATGATTTAAATCATGTTATTGACTTATTCCAGAATCATATTCATTGTTATTATATCATATATGGTCCACTTATGACTTTATATTACCCGTTCCTTTGTAAATTCATGTTAAAGTAGCGTTTTGGGTAAAATCGTCTCATTTGTCGTTCGTGTTTTTAACTTGTAATTATTCATATGATTACTTAGATCATGATTACTTAATTCTGGAATATAAAACATGATTTATATATATATATATATATATATATTCATAATACACATATATAATAAATCAGTAAATGGAAAGAAATACACCGTTCATGGAGACGGTAGTCCGTACGTACGCATGAACGATGTTTTTGTTTCCTTATTGAATTGAATGGAATTAAGTAGATGACATACATATAAATTTAAATAATTCCAGTATCATTATTAGGTCATATATTTTATTAGTACTTATTATATATACTTTATAATCATTCATGAATGGTTAATCATTGAGAATGAATCTCATCGCGTCGTGGAGACGGTAGTCTGTACGTACGCACGAGCGATGATATCGTTCCCATGGTCGTGGAATTGTGTATACTATTTCAGTATCAATATCACTTTATAATAATCATATATAGTTACTCATTACACCTTTATACCCATCCAATTAAGGTGGTGGCGGAAAATAGATTACACCACGGCGTGGAGACGGTATTCCGTACGTACGCACGCGCGGTGATTTCCTTTTTCCGTAGGATGGATAAAAGGTTAATTAGAGTTGTTTAATATTTATAATAACATATCAGTATATAAGAAATACTTATGTTGTTACTTTATCATGAAACAACTAAAGAAGAAGAAGTTGAAGAAGAAAGAAATTGAAAAAGATCGAAAATGGATATTACCTCTTTTTGACGCGCCTTTTCTTAGCCTCCACTTAAAGAACTAAGGATGGTCTTTGAAGAAGACCAGGACCTCTAGGATGATACTAGGGAAGTGGAGAAGGGATTTTGGCAGGGTTTGACCGATCTTGAAGGCTCAAATTGGTGTGAGGAGGGGGAGGAGGTGCCCTTTTATAAGGGAGGAGAGAGGCACCTTAGGAATATCTCAAAATATTATTTTATATTAAAGTCAAAATCGGTTTATAATGGTTCCAAAGGGTATTATTTCGAAGGTAAAGTGGGTATGAGTCGAAATCCTATCAACCAATAGGATTTAGACAAGTTTTGGGTTATTATTTTAACCTTATCAATTAGATTTAACTCTAAGTTAAATAATTTATCTTTTACCGTGTCTTTTTGTTTTCTTACACTATATGGTTAATACACTTACTATAACATGACAAACGAACCCCAAGTTGTTTATTATTAATATATATATATCCTTATCTAAGTAATTTGGCCGATACTTAGATTTTTATGAATAAAATAACAATTGATAGTATAATATTTTATTTAAAAACTATTTTGTGTCAATTTTGACACTATTTGATATATGATTTTTGTGAAAGTCATAACATAATTATATGTTCAAACCAAGTTGATTAAATCAACACTAATATATCATAGTAACTTATAAAATTAGTGGAATTCATAAAAATTCTCAAATTACATTTATTTTGGTGTTTATAACATCAATTATGTCAATATTTCATTAATAAGATAATTACTGCATCATCATTGTGTCATAAATAAATTATATTATTTAATGTCTAAAAATTACAAATAAAATACCATTATGTAGGAAATATTTTTAGCTTTCTAATTAATATTTACAATCGAATTTATCTTATGTGTAACCCTATATTAAAAATGTGTTAGTAAATAAACTTTGATTTTAACTCTTTTAACTCTTCTTTGAATTAAATAATAATAAATGTCCTAATCTAATCCAAGTGGGCCTAAATGATAATATTTTACACTTAAGGTTGTTTTTGGTCGATATTCACTTGTCCAATTGAATTAGGACATGTGTTAGGGTAATATTAATATCATTCTTACCCTTAATTACTCTATTTACTTTTAACCGTGGTAAAAAAAGTAAAAAGTTACTATTCACCAAAAATTATTTTCATCTCATTGAACCACATTTTAGTCCTTGATATTAACCATGTCTCTCGGATTTTTGAAATTCCATTCACAGAAGCGGTAAAATTATGTTTTATGCAAAATTCAGTTTTTAACCTACCACTTAGTGGTTTCACTATTCATTGAAAATTGAAAGTTTTCAGAAAAATACCAAAAATTAGGCCTAAGCTATATTTGATATTATGAACTCAAAAATGATGTCTATTTTACCAAATTCAAAACATATCAGTTGCATTAACTAATTTAAAAATTAATTCTCGTTAAATAGCGTGTTTTTAAGAGATAATAACTATCAAAAGATTGAAACTAGTTTATAACTGGTTTAAATGTGAAATTACATCCAATGACCAACATTGAATTAAATTGTAAAAATATATTCTAAATATACTTTAAAACCACTCAAATTAATAATTTATCACTATTTATTATTTCAATTAAAAAAGTTGTTTTTAATTAAAATTTAGTAATTTTCACTATTCATCAGAATATGAAAGTTATCCGAAAAGTACCAAAATTTCACCCTAAGCTAATTTCGATATTATGAATCCAAAAATGAATTCCATTTTGAAAAATAAAATTTACAAAATTTCAAAAAGTGGTTATTACTATTCATAACGGCTAGTCTTAATAATATTTTAATAGCATATTGTTGTTTAGTGAAACTCGTTATTGCGTACTATACATGCTATCGAGGAAGGTCGCGATTGCGTGTATTGCAAGGAAAGTCAAGGATGCGTGTCGTGCAAGCTCCTTTTGGTGTAGCATACAACACAAGACATTAATGAAATTAAAAATAATATTTTTCATAAAATCTCGGGGTGTTACATTCTACACCCCTTAAAATGAATTTCTCCCTCGAAATTCGTCGGGGTTATAAATGGTTTACTATTCGAAAGTTTCTTTAATAGAAACCCACATCGTAAAAAGGAATATCAAAACCAATCTTTAAAAACAAAAGTATGAAATGTAACGGTTACCCAAATAAACTAATCACTGAGTTTCCACATAGGTGAAAATATGGATATGGAAGAGAAATCTAACCATCATGTTCTGATGGAGAGTGGTAGAGAACATGGATATGGAAAAGCCAGAAATCACAAATCCATAAATTTGTGACGATCTAAGGTACCATCTGATTAATCAAATATAAGAGCACTAGGACAACATTTTTGGTTTTCAAGATCATTTCCCTAAAGTTGAAGAATTTGAATTAGAATAAATACTTACTTTATTTTGGTACAATCTCACTATTGTTCGTGCCTTGAACAATTTCCACTTCATCTCTTAAATAAATGAAGTTGAATTTGTTATTCGTGAAGTGTTAGTAGATCATGTGATAGAATGACGGGTCATTCCATCTGCCTCAAACAAAAGGTTAGAAAAAGTTATTAAATATACATAAGTCATTCTATAGTGAGATTAATCATATATGGTTCCTAAAATGGACTTATACTTCATATATCATACTGATTAATATAATAAAACTAGTTTCTACTAAACAGGGACTTCCTGTAGGCCAGTGGTAGGCGATAAAGGCCAGTCGCACTTCAGTTGTGGGTTCGATTCCCACATCCTTGTCCGACGCGATGGGCTGTCGCCCGTCCTGCAGGTTGTCCTTTTTCTAAAACTATAATACTATAACATCCCATCAATAATATCGAAAAAAAACTTCTATCTTTAAACAATACTAACTTATGTCCAACATAATCCATTCCAATCTTTAGGCTTATCCATAATACTGCAGTCCACTCTCATAACATAGTAAAAACGATTACCAGAGATTTAACACCATCGTCGATCCCCATATATCATAAGATATGTTTTGTTGGTCACATTACAAACATTAAAAGTCCTTAATCGTGTATTCTCTTGAATACCTTAGTGAAAACATGAATGCAGTTAAAAGTTAACACCTTCCACATACCAAAATCCTCAAAATTCTATATACTCAAACAATGGTATCACTTTGTCCTTATATCAATCATGTGCTCATGAATACTGTTAAACATTTCGTTTTCTCATTTTCCCTTCATTATGCTCATATCATCTTATTTCCAAAAATATCTCAATCACTTTGAATACCACATTAGACCAATACATAAATATTCCAATACTTTATGATACAACATTATTTTGGAATCCCATTACATAAACACTTAATCATTCCACCACATCATTATCATATTCAACATCGCCAATGGTGATCGCATGTGACTTCCCTTTGTCCTTTTCCTTAAGCGGTTGCTCATGTCGATCATCACTAACCCTTGGATTAGGGCATTTATTAGCATAATGCCCCATTTTTTTGCACTTGAAGCATTGAAGTGTTGGTGGTGCGTTCTCTTTAGTGTTTGCTTTATTCACATCATTAGAAACCCTTTTTCCATTACTTCGACACTCAGTTGCTCGATGACCTTCTTTTCCACACTTAAAACATTTTCTACTCCCTTTAAGACAATCTCCACCATGCTTCTTTCCACACTTTGTGCATAAGGAAACATTCATCTTCTTTTCACCATTATTCTGAGATTTCTCCTTGAACTCCATCTTTTGTTTCTTGTCAAAACCATGAGATGGATATGTAACACCAACTTCCATTTCTACCTTGATAGCACAACGCACAATTTCTTCATAGCTAATAAAGTATCTTATAGATAATGCCCTTCGAAGACTTGGTTTTAAGCCACTGAAAAATCGATCAACTTTACTTTCAGGTTGGATGATAATGCCAGATGCATACCTTGCAAGTCTTGTAAAATTCGCTTCGTATATACCAACAGATTCATCATCCTTCTGTTTCAGCTCAAGAAAATCCTTTTCCATCTTTGTTCGAAGAATACGAGGGAAGTACTTACTGAAAAACAAGTTCTTGAACTCGTCCCATTCCATGGACTCAATTTCATCTCTTGGCCTCGTATTCTTGATAAGATTCCACCATTGATCAGCTTCACCTTCCAAACGATATACTGCTAAGATGACTTTATCATGCTCAGAACATTGAAGAACTGAAAATATATTTTCAGTGGTACTGATCCATTGTTCAGCAACAAGTGGATCAGAAGACCCACTGAAAGAAGGTGGACGTTGCCTCATGAAGGACTCAATAGAATATTGTTCCCTTCTCTACTCATTTGGAAGTCCAGAATAATTCATAGCTTGTGTAACTATAGCAATAAGATTTTGCACTCCATCTCCCATAACATTTGTTTGTTCAAGAGGGCAATCATTGCATTGTACATTGCATTGATCAACACGGTTCCTTCGGGTTCCAGCCATCGTCTAAAACCCAAAAAGAATAGTGTGAGAGGCAAAAATCATACTAGGGAAAACAACATAATAAAGGGGGAGTACCTTCAATATCTAACATCATAGGTTTAATTCTATGATCGTTAGCGTAATTCTAGTACCATAACCTATACGTATACTTAACCTTAGGGACATCCCTAGACATACCTTAGAAATATCTCTAGGGATCTCACTAACGTTTTCGCATCCTAGTTTCCAAAGGTTGACTAAACCTTTCCTATGATACCAACTGTAGAGACCCGAAGCTTGACATACATGGACATTACATTACTTTTGCGGAATACTTAGTACATAACAAAAACACACAAACAAGGATCGTAATAGTTTAGTGTCTTTGGAAACACGGAACGTAATCTTCTAATCGTGGTGAATAATCTTCAATATCTCCCATAAAATCTTTCCTTTTTTACCTAAAACCTTTATTTATATCCTGTGGAAAAGAAAACATAAAAGGGTGAGCTCAAATGCTCAGTAAGGGAAAATAAAGGAAATAAAAATCATATCATATTTTTTGAAAATCATAACCTGCAAAAGAGATCATAATATCTTAACATGGAACAAATCATAGAAGTGAAAATGAGATCCCCATAATCATAACATGAAACTTGAAACTTTGTGGCATGCACACATAATCATGGAAAATCATTTCTTTTTAGTCATGACTCATTGCCAAGACTATCTTAGTGGACAAAGTCCCTTTCTGAACCGAGTCACCCTCATTCCAGTCTTGTTTCACTGAACCGAAATAACCTTCCATTCCAGCCATGTCTATCTCATGAGATATAAATCTTTACCCAATGCATTGGAGGGAGATATAGGTCCCACCCATCTTATAATGAATCCTTTCTTATGTGTGCCACATAATCATAAATCATAAATCATAGCGTAACCCATGTAATAAAAATGGGATTCTTAAACAACATGACATCATAAAACAATTCATATAAGATAAAGGAATTCATAAAAATATTTCCATCACAACATAATCAAACCAATGTAATAATAGGGATAAAAACAGAACCCTTTTATTATCTTAGATGGAAAATAATTTTGATAAAATACTTGAACTCCATTCTTGAGGAAAATATCCTTTCTACTTCAAAAACACTTTTCCTTTCTTAACATGTCATACAATTTTAAACTAAAAGAAGTTGATTAAAAATAAACATGAATACTTGTAAAGGAATATTCTTGTAAATAATGTTTTAAGAATCCATTCATGTCGTATAAGTTAAAAAAACATTCTTCGTACTTTTGTCGGAAAAGTCAAAAAGTACCTCGTATGAAAAAACGTCAAAAGATTCCTTTCATATTCTTTACTAAAAACTCACCGAAGGGTAAAAATGGATTTAAAAAATTGTAGGTGGATGGAAATAATATTACATATTGATGAAACATGGATGTCGATGATAAAATACACCCCAGTAAATACTTACAAATAAACAGTCTCGGATAAAAATGAGATTGTGATATTTCCCTTACCTTAGGTCCGACTTACTTTGTAAGTGTCTGAACCTCCTGTATAATGATTTAAATCATGTTATTGACTTATTCCAGAATCATATTCATTGTTATTATATCATATATGGTCCACTTATGACTTTATATTACCCGTTCTTTTGTAAATACATGTTAAAGTAGCGTTTTGGGTAAAATCGTCTCATTTGTCGTTCGTGTTTTTAACTTGTAATTATTCATATGATTACTTAGATCATGATTACTTAATTCCGTAATATAAAACATGATTTATATATATATATTCATAATAAACATATATAATAAATCAGTAAATGGAAAGAAATACACCGTTCATGGAGACGGTAGTCCGTACGTACGCATGAACGCTGTTTTCGTTTCCTTATTGAATTGAATGGAATTAAGTAGATGACATACATATAAATATAAATAATTCCAGTATCATTATTAGGTCATATATTTCATTAGTACTTATTATATATACTTTATAATCATTCATGAATGGTTAATCATTGAGAATGAATCTCATCGTGTCGTGGAGACGGTAGTCCGTACGTACGCACGAGCGATGATATCGTTCCCATGGTCGTGGAATTGTGTATACTATTTCAGTATCAATATCACTTTATAATAATCATATATAGTTACTCATTAGACCTTTATACCCATCCAATTAATGTGGTGGTGGAAAATAGATTACACCACGGCGTGGAGACGGTATTCCGTATGTACGCACGCGCGGTGATTTCCTTTTTCCGTAGGATGGATAGAAGGTTAATTAGAGTTGTTTCATATTTATAATAACATATCAGTACATAAGAAATACTGATGTTATTACTTTATCATGAAACAACTAAAGAATAAGAAGTTTAAGAAGAAATAAATTGAAAAAGATCGGTAATGGATATTACCTCTTTTTGACGCGCCTTTTCTTAGCCTCCACTTAAAGAACTATGGATGGTCATTGAAGAAGACCAGGACCTCTAGGATGATACTAGGGAAGTGGAGAAGGGATTTTGGCAGGGGTTGACCGAGCTTGAAGGCTCAAATTGGTGTGAGGAGGAGGGGGAGGAGGTGCCCTTTTATAAGGGAGGAGAGGGGCACCTTAGGAATATCTCAAAATATTATTTTATATTAAAGTCAAAATCGGTTTATAATGGTTCCAAAGGGTATTATTTCGAAGGTAAAGTGGGTATGGGTCGAAATCCTATCAACCAATAGTATTTAGACAAGTTTTGGGTTATTATTTTAACCTTATCAATTAGATTTTACTCTAAGTTAAATAATTTAACTTTTACCGTGTCTTTTTTTTTTCTTACACTATATGGTTAATACACTTACTATAACATGACAAAAGAACCCCAAGTTGTTTATTATTAATATATATATCCTTATCTAAGTCATTTGGCCGATCCTTAGATTTTTAGGAATAAAATAACAATTATTAATATAATATTTTATTTAAAAACTATTTTGTGTCAATTTTGACACTATTTGATATATGATTTTTGTGAAAGTCATAACAGAATTATATGATCGAAAAAAGTTGATTAAATCAACACTAATATATCATAGTAACCTAGAGAATTAGTGTAATTCTTAAAAAGTCTCAAATTACATTTATTTTGGTGTTTATAACATCAATTATGTCAATATTTCATTAATAAGATAATTACTGCATCATCATTGTGTCATAAATAAATTATATTATTTAATGTATAAAAATTACAAATAAAATACCATTATGTATGAAATCGTTTTATCTTTCTAATGAATATTTACAATCTAATTTATCTTATGTATAACCCTATATTAAAAATGTTTTAGTAAATAAACATTGATTTTAACTCTTTTAACTCTTCTTTGAATTAAATAATAATAAATGTCCTAATCTAATCCAAGTGGGCCTAAATGATAATATTTTACACTTAAGGTTGTTTTTGTTCGAGATACACTTGTCCAATAGAATTAGGACATGTGTTAGGGTAATATTAATATCATTCTTACCCTTAATTACTCTATTTACTTTTAACCGTGGTAAAAAAAAGTAAAAAGTTACTATTCACCAAAAATTATTTTCATCTCATTGAACCACATTTTAGTCCTTTATATTAACCGTGTCTCTCGGATTTTCGAAATTCCATTCACAGAAGCGGTACAATTACGTTTTATGCAAAATTCAGTTTTTAACCTACCACTTAGTGGTTTCACTATTCATCGAAAATTGAAAGTTTTCAGAAAAATACCAAAAATTAGGCCTAAGCTATATTTGATATTATGAACTCAAAAATGATGTCTATTTTACCAAATTCAAAACATATTAGTTGCATTAACTTATTTAAAAATTAATTCTTGTCAAATAGCGTGTTTTTAAGAGATAATAACTATCAAAAGATTGAAACTAGTTTATAACTGGTTTAAATGTGAAATTACATCCAATGACCAACATTGTATTAAATTGTAAAAATATATTCTAAATATACATTAAAACCACTCAAATTAATAACTTATCACTATTAATTATTTCGATTAAAAAAGTTGTTTTTAATTAAAATTTAGTAATTTTCACTATTCATCAGAATATGAAAGTTATCCGAAAAGTACCAAAATTTCACCCTAAGCTAATTTCGATATTACGAATCCAAAAATGAATTCCATTTTGAAAAATAAAATTTACAAAATTTCAAAAATTGGTTATTACTATTCATAACGGCTAGTTTTAATAATATTTTAATAGCATATTGTTGTTTAGTAAAACTCATTATTGCGTACTATACATGCTATCGAGGAAGGTCGTGATTGCGTGTAATTCAAGGCAAGTCAAGGATGCGTGTCATGCAAGCTCCTTTTGGTGTAGCATACAACACAAGACATTAATGAAATTAAAAAGAATATTTTTCATAAAATCTCGGGGTGTTACACTAGGCTCGGTTGATAGTCTTCCGAGTCATCCAGTTGTCAAATTTCTGCCCCTTCTTGCTGGTGACTTTCTGTCACCTCTCCTCTTTGTCAGAGATAGTGGTAGAGGTACATGCTACATGTTTTGGGGGTGGTCCCAGCTCAACCTGCCCAGAGTCTACCATCCTCTACAGGAGGTCTTTTAAGACGAAGCATTCACAGATACTGTGTCCCAACATCCGATGGTAGGGGCAGTAATCTGGCCTATCATCACGGCCGACCTCTTCATGTTTCCTTGGCTCTGGGAGGTGGAGAAAGTTTTAGTTCATGGAGGCAATGAATTAGTCGCAGACTTGATCATCCCAGAATGAGTATAATTTTTGTCTTCGTTCCTCAAACTGGTTCTACTTCGGTCCTCTTTGATTGTCCCGTTCAGGGTGAGGCGGCCGCTAATATACAGGAGGCCCTTGACGATTTGGTGGAGGCCTGAGCGGTGGAGCGGGCACAGGGGTCGGCTTGAGTGTGACAGTGGATGCTTCAAATCTAGGGTCTCTTTTCGCAGGAGCCTATGAGGTTATTCGGGACTTCGAATTAGTCCGCTGCAGAAAGTCCTCAATTCTCTAGGAAATGGACAAGAGATGGCGGAAGCCAGTGGTGCACTCCACTGGTATGAGCGGTGTTTGAAACTCATCTCGATGATTATCGATGCATATGGCTTGCATCTCATCTTGAGGCATTGGCCTGTTCAGGGAATAGGTCAGACCTTTCCATATGGCAATGAAATTTGAGACCCTCTCGTTCTCCCTCTGCTTGCAGTTCATGAGATTGCTGACCATTGTTCTAAGCGACGTTGAGCTGAAGTGGAATAAGAACTACTGTCGAAGGTCCTCCCAGCTCTTTATTGACTGGGCTGGCAGACTCGTGTCCCAGACGAAGGAAGATCCTTGTAAGGTTCGTACAAATCATATGAGTTTCACTACTTCTTAGTGTTCCGGAGTCACCATCATAGGGTCACAATAGGATGCATAGTGCATCAAATGATGTTCCAGATTTCCTGACCCGTTGAAAATAGGGAATACAGGGCTCCCCAATTTGGGTGGAGGCAGTGTGTTGCTCACCCAATCTGGGTAGGGTTTCCGCTCTGGCTATATCAGAGTGCGTCGACCTTCCATCTCTTCCAATCGAGCTGTTAGTTCCTCGATGGTTGTTGACGCTCCTTTCGTCACAGAATCTAAAGATCGGAAAAGGGGAATATATGAGCACAAAGTGATTCAACCTTTGAAGAAAACATCAAAAATCGACAAAGGGATGAACAAGGAAAACTTTGCCCATAGGCCGCGTAAGTTCCTTCATGGTCGCGCAAGTGGACTTGCGCGACGCAACATGGCGCGCAAGTGACTTGAGCGACCTAATTGATAACCGCCCAGTAACAGCCCGTGGTCTTCTCCTGCCTATAAATAGACCCTGTGGGCCCCCCATTTGAGAGGATTTTTTTTTCTTCAGAAACTCGGATTGAAGCTCCCAACGCCCAAGTCTCTTTTCAAAGCTTCCGGAACACTTATAAGGTAATTTCTTACCTAGAACGGAAGATCTAAAGAGAGGGAGTAAGGCCTAAGTTTTGAAACTCATCAACACTTGCGCGCCTGAGTGGTCAACCCTTAAGGGGAGTGGTCACACTTGCGCGTCGCCTTATTCCTTCCATAGAACTTGCGCGTCCATTGTTGGAAGAACCTCAAGAGGATTCTAAAGGCTTTAATAAAGAGTCGCTCAAGTATGTCAATGCTGGTTGACCATCGCGCAAGTACACCACGTGTCGCGCAGGTATACCAGCGCGACCAATACTTGCGTGCCCACGCAGTACTTGCGCGTCTTCCAAGACTTGTGCGCCCCTTCCTTTTTGGGTGCCTTTCTTGCCCATTTCACCCCTCTTAAGCCATTATACTTCCTTTTCAAGATTCAGTCTTCAAGACACTCTTCAAAGCCATTTATGGCATGATTTCTTGATTTGACTTCCTTATCTGAAAGGAATTTGGTGGAATATCTCTCAAAACCTAGTGATTTAAATATCCTTATGTCACTAAATATGGAGAGTTCATTCATTCAACCTTATCTTTTAAGATGAGAGAATCCTTAACCTGGGTCTCCTTTTCAGAAATAATCCCCAGTCATAAGTCCTCTAATTTGGGCATCCTTTTCAGGAGTAAGCCCCAAACCTTAATCCTTAACCTTGGTCTCCTTTTCAAGAATAAGTCCCAGTCATAATTTTGGGCTTCCTTCTCAGGAGTAAGCCCCAAGTCCCCTAACCTGGGTCTCCTTTTCAGGAATAAGTCCCAGTCCTAAATCTTGGGCTTCCTTTTTCAGGAATAAGCCCCAAGTCCCTTAAATTCTCTTTAACCAGTCCTAATTTATGTTTGATCTGGGATTCCTTCTCAGGAGTAAAACCCAGTTATCAATCCTCTCCTAATTTGGGTTTCCTTTTCAGGAATAAGTCCCAAGTTAGAGTATTCAAATCTCCATGAAGCACATATACCTTTATGGACCCTATTCCTGGATTTCCCCCCTAAAGTAAATCCTCTGGGAAATCATACATACATAAGCCCCAAAAAATTTCTTATGATTACATCTTTCATGGCTCAATTGTCTATTTTATTACCAATACCTCTTGTTTCTCACACAGAGAATGACTCACGTGAGCTTAGAGGGTAAAAGTAATTATGACATCCTGCTTTGAGCCATCAATCATAAACATCATACTCTTCCATTCGAACTACGTGGGTTCTGATTCCTTTTCCAAAACAAAGGATACGTAGGTAGCCCATCTACGGGTTTGATCCCAACTCTGAAATAATTCATGTCCTTCTGAATGACAACAAACATCAAGTGCCCCACTGAGTGGAATTAAAACCATCCTGGTCATCATAATGACCAAGAGACTTTTATATGAATGTTTTGAAGGTTACCATTGACCAAGAATCTCTAAATAGATATAGATGATTCTCTATTGATGAAGAACCTCGAATACATATAAAAGATTCTCTAAATTTCTTACATATTTAATCATTGATTGTCAAAACTGAAGGAAAAGCTCATTTTATACTTTGTAATGTAATAAGGATTCACGAACATAACATAAATCTATAAAGAGAGTCTCGGAATAGACAATAATTCCCCTCAAAAAGGTGTGATGAGTCCAACCTCCCATCCTCTTGACCAATGAAAATTCCTAACCCTCATCAGTCCACAAGCTAATGAGCACCTACCTTTGGAAAGTAGGTCCAAATGGATGTGGAATCATTGGATGTTTCCGGTTCTATGAACAAACCCGTTAGAAACCGATCGGAACGTTTGAATCTCCCATACAGGAGGTCATGCCCTAATTCCGAGGGAAACAAAAAATGGTGAACCCGACCTGAATCCTTAACCAAGTTAAAATGATGTTTTACCTATTTGTTAAGCCCCTATTTAAAACTCAATAAGAGGCTAACAAAAAACAATCATTGACATGTGTGCTCATCCAAAGGATGAAGTGGCTGAATTTTATCTTGATTACGTCTGTTATATCAAACGGGCACTCTTTCTCACGATCTTCTGTATTTCCATAATGGCTGCTCTCAAATTCACATCTGTGAATACTGCTGCTGCAAATACCACTGCTGTTATTCCTACTGGATCGTCATCCGCTCTTAGGATGACATCACATACTCAGCGTCTTCAACGCTGGGTATCAAATGCGCTGGTTAAGGAGTACCGTCAACACGGTACCATCCCAACATTGGAGGCTGCCCGACAGGCCCTCCAAGTGAACAACTCACATAGGTCGTCCGGACAATGACAAACAGTGATCAAGAGGCAGGCGGTGCTAACTACCGTCTCCAACCGTTTCGGGTCGTTATCCCTAGAACGCAATTTCCATTCGCTCCCTTACTCTGAGGAAGTGAATGACCGGGTCCCTCAGGGCCTTAATTCAAAAAAACAGGAGTCCTTCCCGAGGTCTCCCATCAAAAATCGCCGCCAGAATCGTGCGGCAGTGTGCCCTCAACATGATGAGGGTACCGACTTCAGGCATTCAGCTCAGGTTCCTCGAACCCGAGCAGGCAAGAATAACCGCCAGAGACAGAATCCGGTTAACAATGGGTAGGTTTTCATCCCTGCCATCTCCGGAGAAGTCCACCAACCTAACTTGGTGGCGAACAACGAGCAAGCACACACACCTGTCCATTTTAATTCCACTGTCCAGTAGACTCGTCTGGCAGCATCACGCCAATCCCGCCAGGCAATTCCGGCGGAGTACCATAGGCAGGAACATACACCTTCTTATACATCATCAGTTATTCAACAGGCTCTCCTGACTACATATGATGGATCTCGTCAACTGCGTTTGGCGAAGTGTAATCAGAAGGCACATACACCTGCTAGTACTAATCAACCCTACCAACAGTCTCGCTTGGTAGCGCACGGAGAAGTCAGTCGGAAAGCTCTGATGACAAACAGGAGGCAGACTCAACTCTCTGCCTCCACACTTGAGTACTGTCAGGATTCACTGACAGGAAAAGGAGGACAAGAGCAGGCACATACACCTACTCCAAGCCCGGAATGGACGTATATCCCTGTTTCGGCGGCTGAAGTCACAAAACATATTTTTTCAATGGTGAAAGAGCAGAAGCAAATTCCTGCTCATATTCTGGATGCTTGCCAGGATATCATAACAGCTTCAGCATCATCTTAGGGAAAGACACATAAATCTATCCCTAGCAGTGGAGTGAAACATCAAAGATTCACTCCGGAACAGACACACACATCTGTTCTAGTCCAAGAGGGTTATGAGGCATACTCCCCCATATCATACGGACAACCAAGTCAGGAACATACGCCTGATTTGAGTGAAGATCGTCAACCTAACCTGACCATCTTTCCTGATCAGGCACATACACCTGCTCAGAGTAACCACTTTCGTCAACAAGTGGTTTCCAAAGCGAGTAAGAAGGCATCTAAGAAAAAGATTCGCCCAGCATAGTCAGGAGATCAAAGGCCAATCTGTAACAAGTCCTTGCTCGATGCTGGAGTTCTTGAATCCCTCAGACATTTATCTATTGGAATTAAAGATTCTACTCCCTCAGTTCCCAATAACATGAACATTAATTCCGAAAGTCTTCAACAGACACATCCTCATGAAGGCTTGCTTCATGAAAATTTGGTCAATCTTGAAGTTTCTTCTTCAGATGAGAGCCACAGGAACCCTCTGTGTGGTCAGAAGACCAAGGAACAAGAGATCTCATCTTTTGTTGTAACCCATTATGGTGGTCCACCCCATGATGATGAATTTCTCTGCGGAAGTCCTCTCCGCAGTATTGATTCACATTGCCTGGAAAATACTCACGTGGACAATGTAGTGCCGAGAAAGACCTCTTATCTTGTGGCACTTGAAAATGTGAAACCAGTCATGTCTGATGCATTATCGCTAGCAAGTGAAATACTTTCTCAATCAGAAGATAGCCCAGGGTGTAGGTCATTCTCCAAACCACCCCTATGTCATGCATCTTCTAGTTTGATAAATGATCTCTCTACCAATCATGTTGAATCCGATGAAGCAACAAGGAAACACCAACTCTGGTCAAAATAGGTAGAAGAATCTTCATTTAATGATAAAGAGGAAATGTTGAACATGAGGAAAAAACTGGCAAAAAGTGAGGTACCAGTCATGTTTTGGCCTTTGGATGACTCCCAGTATGATATTCCAAAGATGTTGACGGAAGCTGGAGTCCATGATATTTATCTCAACATATGGAAAACTCTTTGTCAATTGAAGAAGAAGGTATTATCTTATCATGAATATAAAAATAATCTTAAGATAATAGAAGGGCTACAACGTCAGATTGATTTGGCATCTCTATCAGTCTCTCGGTATCCGAAGGCTGAAAAGCAACAGAGAACCCTTCAACGTTCATGCCTTGGCGCACTAAGAAAATTGTGTCAGTTAATTTCCAATGCTCAATCTGGTGTTCATATCAGAGGATGGGGTGTTCACGGAGCACTACATTTCACAGTGCTTTCCAGTTAGCAAAGCCCACCGAAAATGGTCTCATGCAATGTTATTGCCCATGGCCGGCCATAGTCAATGGGCTTTGTTCATAATCAAAAGCTTTCTCAAGAACATGCTTCAACTAGTTCCTCTCAAAATCAAGCCTATAGAGAACAAGTTGTTGAATTTCTCCTACATCAAGTAGGCGAGAATATTGCACAAGCCTCTCGTATGGAGCAAACACATCATCAAATGACAGAAGTTTTGGAAGTCATCCAACGGTCTGTTAAACCAGGTGATAAAAGTGGATACAGGCTAATGCATCCAGCTAATTTCCGAACTAAGATTCACAAGATCAAGAGATCTTTTAAGAAGGTCTCAGACATAGCATGTCAAGAACCACCCCAGCTTGTCAGACTGGGGACTTCTTTAACCCAACCGTCAGAGTCAACAAATGGGATTCGAGGAGTTGAGCCGAAGCAGCAGGAATATCCCCAGTTCTCGAGACTGGGGACTCTTTCAAATCATCAATCCCCTTCTCAGAGAATATTGGTCTTTTCTCGATTGGGGAAGAAGCCCCAAGAGGAACGAAGAGCCAAATTATCAGGAGATTCCCTGCAAGTTATAGCTCATCAAGAAGTTCCTAACAGATTAAATCAACAAAAGACAATGTCTCATCAAAGACCTGAAAGAAGACAATATAACAGAAATGTTGATAGAATGGATGCGATGCATTATACATCAATCAATGTCATCAATGTCGTTGTTGCTAATCCACCAGAGGAGATTCACTCAGGAGACTCAGATGAAGAATGTCCTGCTCAAGAAAATGTACGCGCCGATACAAATGAAGAAGGTGTGTGTACACGAAGTCAAAGGATTACTCAGAACCTAGGTAATCCACTTACTTCTCTCCAAAAAGTATCCAACAAAGGGAGGGGAAAGAATCAGGTAACATATCCTTCCTATGGAGAAGGTCAATCACTCTCATTAGAGCAAGGGTTTGCACTACAAGAGGAAGAAATGAAAGAATTAAGAAGGTTGAATGCAGAACTACTTCAGAATAGTCTTCTTCTTAAGAATGCTGAAGTCTGACAGCTGAAGGAATTTGTTGTAACAACGAAGATGGATCAGGAATATCCTCCTTTATCAGTACACCCTCAGAGGTCTAATCCTACGGGTCAAACACAACAACGATTGGCATTGCTACCATCAGTTGCAGCACCAATCACCACGTCTGTCTAAGCTCCATTCATTGCACCTACCCAAGACCAAATTCAACCTGATGTTTCTCAGAAGTTAATAACCACTATTAAGTCATTAGCAGCTCGGTTAGAAACTATGGAAGGGAAACGAGCGCAATTTCAACCAGAAAAGAAAGTTTACCCTGAATGGGTAGATTCAATTTTTCCTCCATCTAGTTTTGGAAACCCTGTTTTCCTTACTTTCAATAGATCAGGCGACCCTGAACAACATTTGACGCATTACGTGTCTTGTTGTGATCCTATGATGGGAACTCCAGAGCAGCAAGAAGTAGTGAAACTCATATGCTTCGTGTGAACCTTGCAAGGACCAGCTTTTGTCTGGTATACAAGCTTGCAATCCCGGTCAATCATCGGATGGGAGGATCTTCGTCAAAAATTCTTTCTTCAGTTCAGCTCAACTTTGCCAAAAACGACAGTTTTCGATCTTACAAACTACAAGCAAAGGGAGAATGAAAGAGTCTCTGATTTCATTGCTCGCTGGAAGGGATTAACGTATTCCCTGAGTTTATCACTCCCTCAGGAAGAGCTATTGACAATATGTGTGGCAAATTTGCGTGAAGAATTACGCACGCCATTGATCCCTGTGAAATACACAGGAGGGTTTCGAGACCTTACTTCATCGCTCAGCAGATTGAACATTCCCTTATACAGGCTAAGGATAAATCTCGTGTAATTCCATCAGCTCCAGGAGGGAGAATGGGTAAAGCAGAAACTGCTACAGTTATGCTTAAACAAGCACCTGTACCTATTTCTACTTCAAAACCTTCATCTTCTCGAAGGACTCCTCCTCATGAACGCCAAAAATAAAGGTCGTTTCATCCAAATGATCAAAGAGATCAACGACGAAAACAATTTGAGGATTTGAAGAGTAAAACATACTCTTTCCAAAGTGAGCAAGTTCCTGGTTACTTCATTTCACCTCTGGAAAAAAATTTGGTTCAATTACCAGTGCCCAAGAGGCCAAACAAGGAAGGAGATGAAGACCGTCCCAATTATTTTCTCTTTCATCAAATGTTAGGGCATCCCATACAAGAGTGTTTTGTCTTCAAAGACCTCCTGCAAAAGATGGTCGACTTGGGACAAGTCAAGTTGAAAGGTTCTTCGACTCAGGTAGCATGTGTTACTTCTACAGTTCCAGAGGAGGAAGGTGAATGGAAAGAAGTCAAAAGAAGAAATGCACAGAAATATGATGATTGGATAGTCAGAAAGACAATCAATCGGACTCATTCCATTTTGCGAACACAATTAAAAAAACCAATTGTGTCTTCTGCCGTGAATATTGCGGTAAAACCCTCTTTGTCAGAGGGAAAGTCCTCAAAGAAACGGTTTGATTCAAAGAAGGAAAAAGAATTAGAAGAAGATGAGTATGTGTTAATGCCTAAATTGTCTTTGACTCTGGCAGACTTTATGCCATCTACTTCAAAACAACGGGCACCACCCCATCAAACGGCACAGCCTAAACATGCTAGTCAGGCAGAGTCTTTATTAGATGAAGAGTTAATCTTCGGTTCTGTTAATATGATTCAATTAATAGATCCGTATTCCAGTCGTAATTTCAATTTTGATAAGTCTGAATTCTTTGTATCAAATAAGGGAATCCGAGGAAGTTCCAGAGGTTCAGGATACAGGGGAAGACGTGGATCTTTCCGAAGCCACTACTCCAATTCTACCCCTGCTAGCACTGTGTATGCAACAGAAACTCGTGGCAGAGTCCTTCAGCGATCTCAAAAAGAACAAGCAAGTTCTTCTGCCAATAGTCAACTCAGTCTTGGCATAGTTATTTTGGAAGACCGATTGAAAATTCCAACTTCTTTACCTCAACAAGTAAATGGATCTAATCGGTCTAATCTTCCAAAACCAAGGATGTTGCCATCTTCTATCCCAATACAAGATGCATCAGCTTCCAAAGCATCTGCTTCCAAAGTACCTGCTAAACCGCATATTCCTGTTGGGAAAAGTAGACCTCTAGATCAAAAGAATGATATATTGAAACACTTGGCCCAAGTACCATCCAAGTTATCAATTTTGGATGCTTTGAATCTGTCAAAAGATCTTCGGGAAGCACTCATCGAAGCTTTGTCAAGTCCTCAGGAATTTGAAGCTAAAATTGCTGCAGCTGAAGTCTATCACATAGAGAATAATCCTGCAGAATGCCATGCAGTGATATCTTTTACTGATAAAGATGAAGATGATGTTGTGCATGGGCACATAAAAACTTTGTACTTATCTGGAAAAGTCAATGGTGTGGATATCCGAAGAGCTTTCATTGAAAATGGTTCAGGAGTCAACCTCATGCCCATCTGTACACTTCGTCGATTGGGCCTCACAGAATCTGATTTATCTCCTTCTACCATGATGTTACAAGGATATGATAAAAATTAACAAGAACCACTGGGTGAGGTTACACTCAGAACTCAGTTTGGAGATCTTGTATCCAATTCGGATTTCATGATTGTTGATCAAGACTCAGCTTTCAACGTCTTGCTTGGAAGACCCTGGCTACATCAGCATGCAACTATTCCTTCATCATACCATCAATGTCTCAAATACTGTTTCAATGGTCAAGTTGGAACATTTTATGGTGATAAGACCCCGTTCAAGACATGTGAGTCTCAATACATTGATGCAGAATTTTATCACATGAAGGGAAGAGAAAAATCTACAATGAAGGAAATTACCAAAGTTAATGCTCCATATGTTTCGGAGAAGATTCCAATAAATCCATTTACACATGTGAGTACAGATTATGTGTTACCTATCGGTCAAATTGGCAAAATAGGCCTAAATCAAAATACTCTTATGGAAAAATCCATAATGTCAATTACAACAATTGAGCCAGACAACATGGGAGAAATTGGTAACCTACCAAACGGTGATGAAAGCACAAGTGGTGACATCTTCAGTTCATCTGCTGAAATCCAATAGGTCAATACTTCTCCAATTAGTCCAGAAGAATTTATAGCAACATCAGAGGTGAATAATGATGTCAATTCTCAAACCATCATCTCCTCTTTATTTCCCAAAGAAGGCCCTTTATCATCAATAGGGTCGGAAATAGAATATTCTTCTTCAAAATGTGCAAATTTTGACATCTCTTCTGATCATGAAAATTTCGTTTTGTCATCTACTATGAAAGTAGAAACAGAATAAATAGCACATGATGAAGAGGAAGAGGAAGATCTTAGAGATGCTCCTCCAGCATTTGAAGAAGGTATCTCTACCATTGTGGATGAACTCAGAGAAATAAATCTGGGTACATAGAAAGATCCACGCCCCACTTTAATTAGAGAGGCCATGACCCATGAAGAGCAAGAAATGTATACTTCTTTTCTAAAGCAAAATAAAGATATTTTTTCTTGGAACTATACAGAAATGCCTGGGCTTGATCCTGATATTGCTACTCATCATTTGGGTTTACCAAAAGAACATCGAGGATTTAAGCAAGCCGCGAGAAGAACACACCCAACCTATGCTTCCAAAATTGAAGCTAAAGTGGATAAGCTGATCAAAGCTAACTTTTTCAGAGAAGTTCAATCTCCCAAGTGGTTGGCTAATATTTTCCCTATAAAGAAGAAGAACGGACAAATTAGGGTTTGCATCGATTTCAGAGATCTTAATCAGTATTGTCCTAAAGATGATTTCCCAGTTCCGATTACAGAACTCTTAATTGATGCGACGACCGAATATGAAGTACTTTCCTTCATGGATGGATATTCCGGATATAATCAGATCCGAATGGCCCCAGAAGATGAGGAATCTATAGCCTTCAGAGCCCGTCAAGGTGTGTTTTGTTACCGGGTGATGCCCTTTGGTTTAAAGAATGCAGGTGCAACATATCAATGCGCCATGCATCGTATCTTCAAACCTTTCTTAGGGAAGTTTGTTGAATGCTATGTAGACGATTTGGTGGTTAAATCCAAACAACGTTCTAATCACTTGGCTGATTTGGAATTCATATTCCACAAGCTTCGACAACATAATTTGAAGATGAACCCCTTAAAATGTGCTTTTGGGGTAACCTCAGGAAAATTCATCAGCTTTGTTGTATGCCATCATGGTATTGAAGTTTATCCTGAGAAGACCAAATCAATCCTTGGTATGTCACCTCCTCAGAATTTGAAATAATTAAGAGGACTTCAAGGACACTTAGCCTATATTCGGCGTTTCATCGCCAATTTGGCTGGCAAAAGTTTACCCTTTACCAAATTATTGAAAAAAGGAGTCACTTACCAGTGGACTGAAGAATGTCAAGAAGCGTTTGATGTTACTAAGAAATACCTCTTTAGTCCACCAGTACTCATGCCACCTGTTGAAGGTAGACCACTTATCCTCTATGTGACAGCTCTAGAGCGATCATTGGGTGCCTTTCTCGCTCAAAAGAATGATGTTGGGAATGAAAATAGCCTCTACTATCTTAGTAGAACTATGCTTGAAGAAGAAACACGGTATTCAAGTATTGAGAAGTGCTGCCTGGCATTAATCTTTGCAGTTCAAAAACTGAGACACTACCTGCAACATCATGAGGTCCAATTGGTATCTCGCAATAATCCTCTCAAATTCATCCTTAGTCGTCCAATGCTCACAGGACATCTAGCAAGGTGGGCAGTTATTTTGCAGCAGTTCGACATTCAGTATGTATCTCAAAAGGCAATAAAGGGCCAAGCTCTAGCTGATTTCCTGGCTGAACATCCTTCAGTGGAAGGCACGTCTTCAGATATTGAACTCCCTGATGAGGAAGTTTTTTCTATTCAAGAGTGTTCTCAAACATGGGAAATGTATTTTGATGGTGCTTCCAGAAGTCCAACAGGGAAGAAAATGGAAAATCCTAAATTCAACAAAGTTGGTTTAGGAATTGTACTCATTTCTCCAGATAAGGCATTGTTACCTTATTCCTTTTTATTGTGGGAAGGTGGTACCAATAATGAAGCCGAATACCAAGCTCTTATCACAGGCTTGGAGTTAGCGCTTCAAGCACAAGTGAATCACTTAAAGGTGAAAGGTGATTCAGACCTGGTAATCAGACAAGTCAATGGGGATTATGCCATCAGAAAAGAAGAGTTAATCCCTTTGTATGATTGAGTAAGAAAGTTAATGGAGGAATTCCCTTCAAAACCAACATTTTCTTATATCGTAAGATCACAAAATGCTCAAGCTGATGCACTGGCTAATATAGCCACAGCTCTAGCAGATCCAAATTGGGATGAGACAACCATCAGTATTGCCCACTTTCGTGCAATTCCACCTTATGTTCAAGCCAGAACATAAGAAATTAATGAAATTAGTCACATTCCTGAACCGTATGGTCATACTACAGGATGGATGTCACCTATTAGGGAATACCTTTAAAATGGAACACTTCCACCTGATAGAGCCGAGAAAGAACAAATCCGGCGATGTGTGGTCAATTTTACTCTTTATGATGGCCCAAACCACCTAGAGAAAAATCTCTACAAACGTGGTTTTGATGGAGTTGTCTTCAGATGCATTGATGGTGAAGAGACAATGGCTGTCATGAAAGAAGTGCATGCAGGAGTCTGTGGTGCCCACCAGTCTGGACATAGATTGTTTGATCAAATTTTAAGGCTTGGATACTTTTGGCCTTCAATGATACAAGATTGTGTTGATTTCACAATGAAATGTCATTCATGTCAAGTACATGCCAACTTCATTCATCAACCTCCAGAGTTGCTTCATACAGCTAAATACTCATGGCCATTTTCCACATGGGGAATGGATGTGGTGGGACCATACCTTTCAGCTACGTCCAAGCAGTTTAAGTACATTCTTACTGCTACTGATTTCTTTTCCAAATGGGAAGAGGTAGTACCTCTCAATGAAGTCAGTTCTAAATGCATTGTTTGCTTCATCAAGTCTAACATCATTACTAGATTTGGTGTCCCTCATACCATATTGACGGACAATGGCACCAACTTCTGTTCTTCTGAGGTGAAGAAATTGTATCAAGAATACAACATTAAATCCAACAATTCATCTCGGTATCATGCGGCAGCCAATGGCCAAATAGAATCCTTTAACAAGACTCTTTCAAATATACTGCAAAAGATGGTGGATAAAGATAAGAGTTCATGGCCTGATAAACTCTTTCATGCTTTGTGGGATTATCAGACTACCACCCGCAATGAAACGCAGTCAAATCCATATTCGTTGGTATATGGAACAGAAGCAGTCATGCAAATTGAAGTTCAATTTCCCTCACTCAGTGTAGCCATTTGTGATCAGTTATCTATAGATGAGCAATCCCAAAAGTGAATTAATGAATTAGAACGGTTAGATGAGAAATGATTGTGCACTTTTCACCACTTGGAAATCTATCAGAATCGAATAGCACGAGCTTTTAACAAAAAAGTTCATCTTCATTCATTCATTCAGGGAGAATTGGTATTAGTTCTCAGAACTCCAATGATACCAGGAAAGAAACCTCCCAAGCTTGAACCAAAATGGGAAGGACCTTATTCAATACATAGGGTCTACACCAATGGAGCTTATTCGTTATTCTCGATGGATGGAGAACTCA
Source organism: Viscum album (assembly GCA_963277665.1). NCBI lineage: Eukaryota > Viridiplantae > Streptophyta > Magnoliopsida > Santalales > Viscaceae > Viscum > Viscum album. The sequence goes on from OY728157.1 coordinate 1,321,979,101, forward strand.
TTACTACTCCAACTAATGCCATATTTTTGAAGAAATATTTTGTATAAAATACAAAGTATTCACAAGATGTCCCCGCAACATGACACTAAACTGTGCAGCACCATTTCGTCCTTGCTATATGACGTTAAACTATACAGCAATGGTCCTGTATGACCTTAAACTACAACTTCGTCCCACACGACGTTAAACTGTGAAAAAGTTCCCTAAATGGTCTAGTATGACCTTAGACTGCAACTAGGTCCAGTATAACCTTAAAATGCATCATCAATGGTCCATGCATATGAACCTAAACTATTTGCAAGTCCCTTACGTCCAGCAATACGTTAAACTGTGACGTCCTAACTACATGACGCTAAACTGTATAAAAGTCCCTTACGTCTCGAAAGACGTTAAACTACAAAATCATAAAAGGTCCTGTATGGCCTTAAAACAACACCACCGTCCAGCATGACATTAAACTGCACCATCCACGGTCCATGCATATGACCTTAAACTATTCGCACTTTCATCCAATATGACGTTAAACTGTGAAAAAAATCCCCAATGCATCCAACATGACGTAAATGGTGTGTTATTTTGTCCTTACTGCATGACATTAAACTGCTTAGTCCCCCTTTCATCCAACATGACGTTAAACTCTATTTTCCCCATCGTCCTAACTACATGACGATAAACTGTACAGAAAATTCATGATACGTCCTACATGACATTAAACTGTATTTTGTCCCTGCTACATGACACTAAACTGCGCAGCACCAATAGTCCTAACTGCAAGACTTTAAACTGCATAGACCCTTTATATGTCCTACATGACATTAAACTATGCATTGTTAAGGTTGTTGTTACCTCTTGTTTCTCACACCGAGTATGACTCATGTGAGCTTAGAGAAAACCTCAACCGTAACACTCTCTTTGAGCCACTAACCATGTATAAGTCCCAACAACATTTTTTTATTTAGATCGTTGTCCCCAAGAAAAACTTGATCATTAATTCATTCTTTAATTGAACTACACGAACTTTGATCCTTGCCCTCTAGGCTGGGTATGTAGGCAACCTCTCAGGGTTCAAGCCCAAAAACAATCTCTTCACATCGGTTCACCACCATCTCATATGATGTTGATTCGTGAAACCGCCCCTAGAATCAATATCTTTACATTGATTCACTTTCGTCCTTGTTATATGATGTTAAACTATGCAACACTTTTGTCCGGTACGACAATAAACTACAATACTCTATGATTTCCTCATTTGAGAGAGAACTATTATTGACATTGATTTTTCAATCATGTTTCATTTCAAAAGACTACGTGCATACATGGTAATACCTAAACTTTTTATCTTAGGTTAAACCATCATTGCACTAAAGTCCCCTTTCACCCTTCACATGTATGAACCAAATTTGTACAAAGGGTAGTTATAGAACCATGTGGGCTTGATTCCCATCCTTATGGGATATGTAGGAACGTTCGAGTATCCCTCGAATCCAGCCCCAAGTCTTTTGGGCCTAACCCCAAATTTCACATTCAGTCCCTTGGCTAAAAAGTCCTCATTAAAACACACACTGTGTATTCATTATTATGGTCCGAACTCTATGACCCTAAACTAAGATCTCTCATACTTTCATCCTACATGACGTTAAACTGCATTTCACGAACTACGTATGGCTTGATTCCCATTCTTATGAGATACGTAGTGAAGTCCAAAATTTCAATTCAGGACCCATCCACAACATGATTATGGTTATCATTGACCTATGTATCTCTATATACATTGGACAATACCCATCTTTATGTGTTATAATCCTAACCGTAAATATTTTCAGATCTTCATAACCCTTTTCAAGACTTTTAGTCACAAAAATGTCAAACTTCTGAGAATTCTTTTGCCTGACTATGCTGTACGTGCCCATAGGTGGCCTTGCCTAAACAGTCCACATAACAGACTTGTTAGCCAAAAGATACTATTTATTTGACTATGCAGCCAATGCCCTTAGGTGGCCATGCATAATTCAACCCCCTAACGAGTTTTTCAGATAGTGGTAACTTCATTCTTGGGAAGAATGCCTCTTTTGTCCTTATTTTTCTTAAACAACAGTATGTAGGGATCCACAAAAAATAGCCATCCTTAACATATTTGTCCCATATCCTTTTTTCATGATCTGAAAGTATTCAAGTCTATGGTTTATTTTTCTTCCCTACGTTTGGGTCAGACCTTCGTAGGAGTGATATTCATCCAGTTCCTTCGATAATCTTGTCTGGAAATATCTTCTCCATATTCAAGTACCTCTTTCCATACAGCAAACTCTATACTTTAGAAAATTTGAATCTCCATAAACTTTCACTGGCTTTTAGCACTAGGAAAGTAAATTTCTGAGAGTTCTTTTTGCCTGACTATGCAGCACGTGCCCATAGGTGGCCTTGCATAAACAGTCTACATAACAGACTTGTTAGCCAAAAGATACTATTTTATTTAACTATGCAGCCAATTCCCTTAGGTGGCCCTGCATAATTCAACCCCCTAACGGGTTTGTTAAATAATGGTAACTTCATTCATGGAAACTGTTTCTTCTAATGCCTTTTAGCTCTTTTTCATATCATTCCTCAGATTCAAATATTCATAAGTCATAGCTTACATATTCTCCCTCATACTTGAGTATGGTAATATGTTCTCAGAAACATTTTCAAGGAATTGAATCGATTTTAATCCATTTTGGTCAAATCTATTTCGACCTTAAACATTAGACCCTTTAAGTCTGGCATGCATGACTTTAAAATTCCCACAAAAGATAAAGGAACTCTGAATAAAAGTTAAGTTTCAGCTCACTAAATATACATTTTTGTATGATTTAGGTAATATTGAGCAATTAAAAGGTTTAAAGTTTTTAGGGTTATTTGTAATAATCCTAGTAAAAATCAAAATATACTTACTAAGCCCATTGGCTTAAGTAAATTTAAAGCAGGTAGTTAAAGAATGCAGGTACAAATGATTGAAGATGAAAGTGTTTTTCATTTATACACAAGAGTTAGAAGGATATCCATAGACTGGAGTCTCTTCTCTTTTTCAAGAATTACAAGAGGCTTTCAACATAACACTTCATTTGATTTACGGCATCCCGAGCTTCATCAGCAACCACCTGGAATTCATTCATTCAACTGGATACAATAAGAGATGCAGTGATACCATCTCTTCTTGGAACAATTGTAAAAGGATGTTCTTGAGTGTGGTTTGAGAAAATTTTATGCTGATCAAACAGTGACTCTGTTTCTGTCCAAGAGACTTGGAAGATGGATACATGGATTTAAGAATGGAGCATTGGAAGTAAAGAGCCATTTGGAGAGAGTACTCTTTTCAGATATTGCTCTAATACCATGTTTGTCTTCTCTCCACCAACCGGTAGTGGAAAACATTTCATCCCATGGGTTTGCCATTTTCATATCTGCAAGGAAATGACATGGAGGAAGAATTTGAAAGTTCACACCATTGTTGTTTCTCTTAATGCACAACATAACCAAAATGAAGGAGTAGCAGCGCAGTTGCATTTCAGGTGTATAGTTCTTTGCATCTGGAACATTGACTCCTTGCAGGTGACCAAGACCATATAGAGGTAGGTAGATGCTCTGTGGGAAATTGAGATGATATTTCTTCAAGTGCTTAGCCAAATCTGAGAGAGTGATGTTGCAGATATCATAGGAATCATGTCCAATGATGTTCATCATGTGATCAATCTGCTTGCTAGCCGGTTCATCAGACGTTTTAATTCCATTAGTAGCCATTGAATCTGCCCAAAAGTTGAATAAATTAAACTCTTAAAATGGGTTTAGTTTTTCATAAAATTTGTGAAAGATTTCGAAAAAATGGCTAAGGCATTAAGGCGCGCAAGTCTAAAAAATGGCGCACAAGTATTCGTGTGCCGCGCTAGTTTTTGACGCGCAAGTATAAACCGCGCAAGTAAAAATGCCTTTATAGTAGCGCGACATCAAGGAAAACACTAGAAAATAGAGCAACCTGTGTGGCTAAGGTGACCTGCGTGGCGAGAGCTCGAAGGTATGAAGTCCGGAAATCCGGATGCTTGTACGGAAGTGAGGCCCTCTATTTATAGACACGGCCGGGACCCTGTGTGCCGGACCCTGCACGACCGAGGGCCGTATCCCTGCGCGATGCGCACTTGCGCGCCGCCCTCTGTGCCCTGAAGACTTACGCGCCCCCTTTTCCTTTGGATGTATTCGATTTCCTCAGAGTCAAATCCTCATTTCTCTCCAGATCCAACTCTGTAGGGGGACTTTTGTTGACACTCCTTTCGTCACAGAATCTAAAGATCGGAAAAGGGGAATATATGAGCACAATGTGATTCAACCTTTGAAGAAAACATCAAAAATCGACAAAGGGATGAACAAGGAAGACTTTTCCCATAGGCCGCGCAAGTTCCTTCATGTTCGCGCAAGTGGACTTGCGCGACGCAACTTGGCGCGCAAGTGACTCGCGCGACCTAATTGATAACCACCCGGTAACCGCCCGAGGTCTTCTCCTGCCTATAAATAGACCCTGTGGGCCCCCCATTCGAGAGGATTTTTTTTCTTCAGAAACTCAGATTGAAGCTCCCAACGCCCAAGTCTCTTTTCAAAGCTTCCGGAACACTTCTAAGGTAATTTCTTACATAGAACGGAAGATCTAAAGAGAGGGAGTAAGGCCTAAGTGTTGAAACTCATCAACACTTGCACGCCTGAGTGGTCAGCCCTTAAGGGGAGTGGTCACACTTGCGCGCCGCCTTATTCCTTCGATAGAACTTGCGCGTACCATCTTGGAAGAACCTGAAGAGGATTCTAAAGGCTTTAATAAAGAGCCTCTCAAGTATTTCAATGCTGGTTGACCATCGTGCAAGTACACCACGTGTCGCGCAGGTATACCTACGCAACCAATACTTGCGCGCCCATGCAGTACTTGCGTGTCTTCCAAGACTTGCACGCCCCTTCCTTTTTGGGTTCCTTTCTTTCCCATTTCACCCCTCTTAAGCCATTATACTTCCTTTTCAAGATTCAGTCTTCAAGACACTCTTCAAAGCCATTTATGGCATGATTTCTTGATTTTACTTCCTTATCTGAAAGGAATTCTGTGGAATATCTCTCAAAACCTAGTGATTTAAATATCCTTATGTCACTAAATATGGAGAGTTCATTCATTCAACCTCATCCTTTAAGATGAGAGAATCCTTAACCTGGGTCTCCTTTTTAGGAATAATCCCCAGTCATAAGTCCTCTAATTTAGGCATCCTTTTTATGAGTAAGCCCAAAACCTTAATCCTTAACCTGGGTCGCCCTTTCAGGAATAAGTCGCAGTCATAATTTTGGGATTCCTTCTCAGGAGTAAGCCCTAAGTCCCCTAACCTGGGTCTCCTTTTCAGGAATAAGTCCCTATCCTAAATCTTGGGCTTCCTTTTTCAGGAATAAGCCCCAAGTCCCTTAAATTCTCTTTAACCAGTCCTAATTTACGTTTGATATGGGATTCCTTCTCAGGAGTAAAACCCAGTTATCAATCCTCTCCTAATTTGGGTTTCCTTTTCAGGAATAGGTCCCAAGTTAGAGTATTCAAATCTCCATGAAGCACATATACCTTTATGAACCCTGTTCTTGGATTTTCTCCCTAATGTAAATCCTCTGGGCAGTCATACATACATAAGCCCCAAACCATTTCTTATGATTACATCTTTCATGGATCAATTGTCTATTTTTTTACCAATACCTCTTGTTTCTCACACAGAGCATGACTCACGTGAGCTTTGAGGGTAAAAGTAATTATGACATCCTACTTTGAGCCATCAATCATAAACATCATACTCTTCCATTCGAACTATGTGGGTTCTGATTCCTTTTCCAAAACAAAGGATACGTAGGTAGCCCATCTACGGGTTCGGTCCCAACTCTGAAATAATTCATGTCCTTCTGAATGACAATAAACTTCAAGTGCCCCACTGAGTGGATTTAAAACCAGCCTGGTCATCATAATGACCAAGAGACTTTTATATGAATGTTTTGAAGGTTACCATTGACCAAGAATCTCTAAATAGATATAGATGATTCTCTATTGATGAAGAACATCGAATACATATAAAAGATTCTCTAAATTTCGTACATATTTAATCATTGATTGTCAAAACTGACGAAAAAGCTCATTTTATACTTGGTAATGTAATAAGGATTCACGAACATAACTTAAATCTATAAAGAGAGTCTCGGAATAGACAATAATTCCCCTTAAAAAGGAGTGATGTGTCCGACCTCCCATCCTCTCGACCAATTCAAATTCCTAAGCCTCATCAGTCCACAAGATAATGAGTGCCTACCTTTGGAAAGTAGGTCCAAATGGATGTGGAATCATTGGATGTTTCCGGTTCTACGAACAAACCCGTTAGAAACCGATCGGAACATTTGAATCTCCCATCCAGGAGGTCATCCCCGAATTCTGAGGGAAACAATGGTGTTGGTGATACCCTAGATTACATCCTGTTGGGCCCGGTCTTGGGCAGGCATAGCCCGAGGCATTGCCTGAGGATCCGGATTGGCCAACACTAGGGGTGTAGGTTCCGTTTGTGGCACCTTCGTAGGGTTCAGGCGTACACGCTCCAGTTGCTTCCTGAGTGGAGGGAAGTCTTGGTATTCATCTGAATCTATGTTTAGGTAGTTGGACGAGCCGAGATCCTTTTTAGACGAGATCCCTAATCGTATTTCATTTTCCGGGGAAAACCTTAGTCTTTGAGGGTTACTTACTGGGAGTGCATGATGTCACTCCTCCTGGGATGCACATTCAATAAGGCGGTTCCTCTGGAGTTTCTTGGTGTTAAGGTGCCTCAATTCATTCATCTCCTCTTCTTGTGGAGCAAATTTTTCTTCAAGTTTGAGTGGCTCATATTTGTCGAGAGAAGGAGGCGGGTTAAGGGTAAGCAGTCCTTTATTCTTATCCATATTGGATGCTCGCTGGGTAGGTGGAGGAGGGTTGGCTAGAAGGACGGCCATATTTAGGGTGGCCCTCTAGTTCTGGGTGTGCACACCTGGTGGTTCGTTGTGGGTCATAGCCTGACCGAAACTATCGTCTCCCGATCTATACGGATTTGCATTTTACCTAGTGCCACCTGTGGGGTTAGCCACTATGACGTTGATGAATGCATATCACGGGGTGGAGGGGACGTCATCTTCCAAATAGGAAGAGGATCTTCTGCATCTTCTGCTAGCCTTCCCTTTTCTGTCCTGGGATTGCCTTCAGACTTCTTGACGAAGGGTGATGTGGAGGGTTCTTTGGTGCGACCTTACGGTGTGCCTTCCACTAAGAGGGGATGATGATTCAAATGAAGGGATAGGACGAGAACCTCCTCTTCTAAATGTCTTTCCTAGATGAGAGAATACTGACTCTCACGGGGATGGTTATTGTTGAGGGGGTAATAATTCCAACAGCCCTGAGGGCTGGGGTTGGCCCCATTCCATGGAAATCGAGTCTATTCCTGGTTTTATTGGTCTTACGGGGGTTATTGTTGTTAAAAATTCCCCCAGCCCTGCAGGCTGGGGTTGACCCTGGATTGCGGCAGTGGCTGCTGCTATCACGACCTGCCTGATCTCGCGTGCCCCCATTCGGGTGTAAACCAGATTTGGTGCCGAATTCTCCTGTGGAACAATCCCTTCTGGGGAGGCAGGAAAATTTCACTGATTGGCCTCTCTTAGGAGAGAGGCCTATTGTATGCTCTCAGTGGCCTGATTTAGGAGTTCTTGAATGGCTTGTTCCCGTCGGGCCGGATGCTTCTGCGACTTACTCAAGGCCTGACTCTGCTAGGTGTGTTGCCTTTTCGGAATAGAGAGACCAGTCGATTGCCGTCTTGAAGTGATGACGTTGCAAGACACCATGCCGAACGAGTTCTTCTGGGTGGGGAGCGGAGTGAAATGCAGAGCTCCATGTTCCCCCATCCCCGGATATGGACTCCCTTCAGAGCGTCACCGATGAGGCGGCGCAGCTAGTGTAGCGCATGGAGGCAGGCTATCTCCATGTTTCTTTTATGCCTCTCGGGTCACCGTTGTCACGCTGAAGGAAGAGATTATAGGTCTATGTGGTGCAAGAGGTCTCCTATTGTCTTGACTTGGTCTACATATCCGTTGTAGGACCGGAAGCTTGATTTTAGTTGGCGGAGGGTTGTCCATATATTATGGCAGATGCCATGCACACATTATTCTGACAACTCTATGGGTATGTCGAACAGAGAGGTGGCTGTAGGCCAAATCATAACCGGTATATCATCCCAGGCCAGTCGTTTCCTCAGGTGAATCATATCGGCATACTTCTCCGCTAGTGACTCCTCTACCTGGTCGGCCAAACTGAGACACTTCCTGCCAATGTGGACAAAGGCAGTGGGATCTGTAGGTACTGAATCATTATGTGGGAGATTCCGAGGTGGTTCAGAGGATGAACTCGGCCCTGGACCATCTCTTGATTACAGAAGGATGTCATCAGTGACTAACTGGGAATTTGACATGCTTTATCCCATCCTTCTGAGTGGCTTGACATATGAGGTCTTTTTGGTGCTTAACTCAGTAGTAGGAGGAACTTCCTGTCGATATGATATGTCATCGCGGGGAGGACCTCCGCAATGGCAGCCGTAATGGCGAGGACTACCATTACTGCTTGATTCTTCACTGCATAGAGGAATTTTGCAGTGCACACCCTGGGGAGGACCTCCAAGGCATGTCACAGCAAGGGGAGGACCTTCTGGCTACGTAGCATCGTTATGAGGAGGACCTTCGCAACAACTTCCATCATGGTGAGAATGGTCATCAAGGATTGACGTTCGATGTGCATCCTGGGGAGGACCTTCAGGACACACTGTGACAAGGGGAGGACCTTCTTGTTGCTTCGGACCAATGAGAGGAGGACCTTCGCAATGGCAGCCATGGGGGTGAGGACTACCATCATAGCTGGATAATTCACCGCATAGGTGACTTTTGCAGTTCACACCCTAGGGAGGACCTCCAAGGAGTATCGCAGCAAGGGGAGGACCTTCTGGCTGCGTAGCGTCATTACGGGGAGGACCTTCGCAACAACTACCATCATGGTGAGGATGACCATCATGGCTTGACGTTCGATGTGCATCCTAGGGAGGACCTTCAGGACACACTGCGACAAGGGGAGGACCTTCTTGTTGCTTGGGGCCAATGCGGGGAGGACCTTCGTAATGGCGGCCGTGATGGCGAGGACTTCCATCACAGCTGCGGTAATGGAGAGGACTACCATTACTGCTACCGCATGGAGAATATCTGTAGGGTACATCCTGGGGAGGGCTTCCAGAATGTACCGCAACGGGGGGAGGGCCTTCTCGTTGCTTGACATCTCTACCTGGAGGACCTCCGTTATCAGGGTGGAGAGGACTGCCACCTTGATTTGATGCCTGGCTGCATGAAGTTCCGTTGTAGCGTAACCCCTGGGGGGGACCTTCAGGGCAGGCTACGACAAGGGGAGGAACTTCTTGTCATGATGAGACATCACTGTGGGGAGGGCCTTCGCAGTTGTGACTATGATAGCGAGGACTACTATCATAATCTGTGGTCCCACTGCATGGAGAGTGTTTTCAGTGTATACCCTGGGGAGGACCTTCAGGGTGGACCACAACAAGTGGAGGACCTTCGTGCTAATCGATCTTCTGGTCAAATGGAGGGTTTCCATGACTCACATAAAAAGAGGAGATCTCATGATCGATCGTTATATGCCCGCGGGGGAGGCCCCCACGGGTGCTCGGGGGAGGACCTTCAAAGCTGCTGGTAGCAACATTGCAGGGAGGACCTTCGCAACTTCTACTTCCACTCCCATAGTATGGTAATGGGTGGGTAGGGTTATGAGCCTTTGATGTATGCTTAGTGGCATTGGGAACCCCAACTTCTATGAGAGCAGAGTCATGAACTCCCTCTTTATTTTCTGGCTGCCTTTGGTGTGTTCGGGGCACTCTTTTGCGGGCAGCGGGGACCGTCGGCTATTGACAATGAACTTCACCTTTGGGTCCCTGTCTAATTGGGTCTCGTGATGCTGTCAGGATACGCCGACAAACATCTTGACTTTTAGCAAGGATATATGCCTGCTCTGTAGAATCCACTGTGATGGACGGGTGTCCCCTAGTTGGAACGAGTGAAGCTGCTCGATCCGGTTGCCCTTGCGTCGCAGAATATGGCTGGCGACCCTCCTTGGCAGAAGCAGGGATGAAGATCTGCTCCGTGGTGGCTATCTCATCTCTCAGATGAGTCTTCTCAATTGGGGAAATGGGCTCACGGGCTTGAGTCGTTGTTGTTGCCACTGATGAAATTACATTCTGGAAAGTCTGCAAGATATGATCTGGGATCGATACCTGCTCCTCCATCATTTCCAGGATATATAGAGATCCATATTTGGCTGGATCGGGTATGAAAGACCATTCCAGTATCGGAGTAGGAATATCCTGCTCAGGTCCTCCGGTGGTCAGTGGGTACTGACAGTTCTCCTGTGTCGGGGAAGGTGAATGAATTTGCCCTTGTACCAGGATATGCCAGTTTAACTCTCCGTTTGTCACCACATCGGGATGCAGACTTTACTTGCATCCGCAGGGAGCTGGTCCTGCTTATATTGGTTTCCCACCATATCGAGTTGGTGGCCTTTGTTGGCGGGGAGACGTGCCTGCCTATGATTTTCTGCCACATCTGAGTGGAAGGCTTTGTTGATTGCGACCAAATCAGGATGGTGGGCGTCAGAAGCAACAGCTTGGAGCTAGTCTTGTAGGTGTCGGGTCACCACAACATCAAGTTGGTGGGCTTCACGACCCTGGGTAGGGAGAGGTGCATGCTTAGTAAGTGCCATCCTGTGTGAGCGACAGGCTTGATGGAGCTCGGTGGGGATACGCGCCGGCTTGTATGATGCTGCCATATCTGGATGATGGGATCGCAAGGAGCGAACAGGTGTAGGTTCCTGTTCATGGTACGTCTCCATGGCTGGGTAGTAGAGCTCCTCATCGGGGACCAGGGTGATGACCGGTCCCTGATTGTACGTTTTCCACCCTCGTCGGGCGGTCCGAGGGGATGGAGCTCGGGGAGCGTGGGCCTGAATTCTCGGGGAGACATCCTCCTCGACGTGAGGATTTCAGGTCGTGGTGTGGCCGTGATGATGTCTATCGGGGGCAGCCATGGAGCGGAACCTCTGTTCGGTGGGGATGAAGTCCTCAACATCGACCTAATCCACCTCCCTAAGATAAGAGAGGTACGCATTGTCCCGTTCTAGGGATAGACTCCCGAAATAGTTGGAGACAACAACAGGGGTTGTCTGGATCTGCCTTCGCGGTCGCGGCTGGGCAGGCGACCAACAAGTTCTGGAAGATTGGAGGGCGTGCATGGTGGCCTCCACTGTTGGGAGAGTACCGTTCACGTGGTACTCTTGGATCAGCGCGTCCGAGACCCAGCGTTGAAGACACTGGGTGGGTGACGGGGTCCTCCATAGGTGAGGACGTCCGGTCAATGTGTTGTTGGAAGAACGCGCTTGTGAGTTCCTTCAGGACGCCATTGGATTGAAGGGAGTTTTAAAGGTACCAGTAAAACAATTTAAAAAATACAAATAAAAAACCCGTCAAAGTAGAATCTCATGATCCCATGTGTAATTAATGACCTTGCTTGGCCCTCCATGTGAGTAAAAGGGGGCACATAGTGGGATTAAGTTAAATCCATCATGCTTGGTTAAAGATTCACGTCAGTTTCACCATTTTTGTTTTGGGTTTTGGTCTCGAAACGCCCAACAGCTCCGTATCTGATGATGGATGGTCCTGTATTCCAAAGGCTGGAGTTCGCCGGATGGTCTGACCAGTGATGCTTAAGAACTCACATTGGTCGAGAGGATGGGAAGTCGGGCTCATCGCACCCTTTTTGGGGGAATTATTGCATGTTCTGGGGCAATCTTATAGATTTAAGATGTATTCATATGTTCGCGAATCTTTGGTTTATACCTAAACATAGTATCCACGGATTTAACCCTGGTGGGAAATGGTCAGCTGAACGCAGGGGTTCATAATAATTTATCCCTGAGGTTTACCATCCCTCGTTAGATTAATGACCCCAATGAGTCTGGACTCATTGAGACGGTGCTAGGAGCAGCTCGATGAACTGATGTGAAGATAGTTGGATCGAACGGTTGTTGGGATTGAACGTTATGGAGGCTTCCTACGCACCCTGCCTAGGGGACATTGATCAAAGTCCACGTAGTTCAAAAGGGGAGCATCGGGGAACCGACGTGAAGGTGGACCCGGGGGTCCGTTGGTGATCGGTCTTGAACCTCATGGAGGCTTCTTACGTATCCCTGCGGTAGGGAATCAAAGTCCTCATAGTTCGCATTGGCTTCAGACTTACACTCTGAGGCAGCCCAGAATGATAGATTGGGGCTTACTCTCTGAGGAGGCCCAGGGTGATGGATTGGGGATTACACTATGAGGAGGCCCGTAAGAGGATGTCATGGTCGATACTTACTATAAGCCCATGTGAGTCATGGTCGGTGTAAGAAACAAGTGGAAACATAGACTAAAGGATCACGTCGCGAAAGGTGTGTCCGTGAGAAGTGAAGTGGGGATTATGCATGGGGGTGGCCCATTAAGTAGGGGCTTACTCTGGGTTGGATGCCCAGGGTGACAAAACACTGCAAGAGAGGGAAAGGGGTTCTCATGTGCATGTCACCTATCCTGTTCCCCGGGGAAGTACCCGGGGAAGTACCGAGGTGCATTGAGATGGCTGCCTTATGATGGGTATGCCGCCCCCTCTCAAGGAAGGGGAGAAGTGCCCGACCGCCGAAGCGTGCAACCCCCCATCCTGGTGAGTAGATGAAGGAAGGGGGTTCTCAGGCTCAGACCCTGCATTACCGTGGGAATGTGAACCCAGGAATGCTTCGGTAATCCGCCCAAGGGTCGGGGCAACCCCTTTTCCCCTGTTTACCGAGGGTATGTGAACTCAAATGGCATGCTGGTGCACCTGAGGGTTACACCACACGGATTTGGTGGCTCTGGTGGAGGCCTCGGCTCGGGGACGATGAGTAGGCCAATGAGGGAGTCAAGGGGGATCGGGCCAGATTGGAAGGATTTTATATGGCTCCGGGAATGGGAACCCTGAAGGTTTTGGCACCCTTCACGTAGGGAAGTGCTACGAGGATGGAGAGGCCGTCCGTGAACCAGGGTGGTCTGCGGACTGAGAGGCTGCCTACGAACCATGGTGGTCGCGGGTTGATTGGCATCCCGCGAACCAGGAGGGTCCGCGACTTCGGGTTCAGCCAGCAAACAAGGTTGGTACGCGGAGGGTTCCACACGAGCAGTGGCAACCAAGGTTGGCACCGGTCGGGGGTTCATCGGTCGAGGGTTCACCCGCGTAGGAGGGTGCTACACGGTGCGGCGGATCAGAAAAGAGGTATAAACTCCCTGGTCCGCAGGGAGTGCATCCTTAGAGGGGCTATGGTTCATGGTCTTCTCTCTTTTTTTAAGTTCACGGTTCACCAAATTCTTATGCGTTTTCAAGTCCTTATTAGTTCGTTCCCAGGTTCATACCTGCTCTGGTTCGCGAATTGGAACTTTCGAAATCCTAAGCCTTCCTTCGAAATCCTTCAACCTGAATCTGAATGACCTCCTCTACGTCTCCTTTCTCCGAATCCAAATCCCGAATCCTTCCACCCCTCGGTCTCAATTTATAGAGTGGGCAAAGAGATGTGTCTGCGGTCACATGGCACCTTTTTTAGAGGCCCATGACCGAATACCCATTTAATGGCTGACTTTGTCAATCCGTAATTCGTGGTGGGTATTGAGCGCTTCTCCCCCCTCCCCGCGAACCGAACGAGGAGGGTGCTTTGCAGCCGCGGAGGGTTCCGCCTCCATTTCGCGAACGATAGAGGAGGCAGTTCGGGCCGGCTGACACGACTCGCGGCTGGGGCGGTTTTTGTCGGTGAACCGGACTGGCGCCCACCCTGCTTCACGCCCGCGGAGGATCTCCACCTCCATTCTGCAAACGACAACGGTCCGCGGAGGGGGACTCTTCATGGGACTGACCGTGCGTTGTTAACATTAGACTGGTCTGTGGACTGGTTCCTCCTTCACCATCCTTGAGTATTTTCCCCATTTTCCCATCCCTTTTGAGGGGAAATTTGGCAGAATCTCCCTTGAGTTAAAGGGGATCATCGTTCTCCTTTTCGGATTTTTCAGGACCCTACAACCCTAAAAATCCATAAAAACCTAAAAACCCTATGAAAAACCCTAAAACTCCTCAAAATCCCTAGAAACCCTAAAACCATAAAAATCCTAAAAAACACTAGAAAAATCCTTGAAAACATAAAAACCCTATAAATGATAAAACCCTTAAAAACCCCTAAAAACTAATAAAAACCCTAAACACCCACTAAAAACTCTAAAAACCATTAAAACCTCTAAAAACATTAAAAACACTAAAAGCGCTTAAAACCCATAAAATACCTAAAAACGCAAAAGACTATAAAACCCTAAAAACCTATAAAACCCCCTAAAAACCATGAAAACCCCTTCAAACCCTGAAAACTAATAAAATCTTAAAAAATCCCTAAAATCCAGGAAAATTTGAAAAATCTTAAAACACTGAAAAACCCCATCAAATCATAATAAACCCTAAAAACTATAAAAACCCAAAGAAATCCAAACAAACTGCTAAAACCTCAAAAAATCAAAAGAAATTAAAAACCCTAAATATGTTAAAAATGTTAAAAAACTATAAAGCCCCATAAAACCCTTAAAAACACAAAACCCTTGAAAACCATAAAGACCCTAAAAGTCATGAAAACCCCAAAAAAACATAAATACCCTAAAAAACCAAAAAACAATCAAAATAAATAAACACCCTAAAACCCCTAAAAACTATAAAAATCTTACAAATTTATAAAAATCCCCTAAAAACATTAAAAATCATAAAATCGATAAACAACCCTAGAAAAACATAAAAACCGATAAAATCCTTAAAAACCTTTAAACCCCTTAAAACTCCTATAATACCTCTAGAAACTCAAAAAACACTTAAAACCCCAATAAAATATTCAAAATGTTAACAAACTATAAGAAACCTTAAAAAACAAAAAAAAAACTCAAAAAAATATTAAACCCCAAAATAACCTTAAAAACCGTTAAAATCCCTAAAAACACTAAAACCCCTAAAAACCCAAAACCCCCAAAAAATATCTAAAAATTATAAAAAACATAAAAATCCCTAAAAATCACTAAAAATGTAGAAATTGTAAAAATCATAGGTAAACCCTTCAAAATCATAAAAACCCCTAGAAAGGATAAAACCACTAGAATCCCATAAAACCCACAAAACAACTAAAAACCCTTAAAACCCCTAAAATGATAAAAAAATATTCAAAACACTAAAAAAACAAAAAACCCCAAAAAACCCCAAAACCACTCCACCCTCTCCCCAAAATAATATAAAACCAATAAAAAATTCTTAAAAACCATAAAAGACCATCAAAATCCCTAAAACCCATAAAAATCATTAAAATTAAATAAAATACCTAAAAAGGTAAAAAAAAACCTAAAAAAATCTGAAAACCCATGAAAACAATAAAACCACTAAAAAAATTTAAAAACTCAAAAACCACTATAAACTATAAGATCCGTTAAAACCACAAAAATTGTTAAAACTGTTTAAACCCTCTAAAAACCCTTAAAAACCTAAAAAATCCAAAAACACCCAGTAAAACCCCAAAAGAAATGAAAACCCTAAAATCACTAAAAACCCTAAAAATATATAAAAACCCATAAAGAATATAAGAATCCTAAAAATTCACTAAAACTTATTGAAAATTTAAAAAATCTTAAAACCCATAAAAAACCCCTGAAAACCATAAAAACCTCCAAAACATTAAAGGGCTCTAAAAATCCATAATACCACTAAAAAACCACTAAAAAATATAAAACCCATTAAAACCCTAAAACATTAAAAATGTTAAAGAACACTAAAAACCCAAAAAACCCAAAAAAAAACTATAAAAGCACTAAAATCCCAAAACACCCTAAATTCATAAAAACCCCAAGAAACCCTAAAAAACCCAAAAAATCCAAAAAAACCCCTAAGAAACCTAAAAATACATAAAAAAACCTAAAAACCTAAAAACCATAAAAATATTAAAAACCCCAAAAATACATGAAAACATAAAAAACCCAAAAAACCAAAAAACCCCTAAAACCGTAAAAACCCTAAACACCCATAAAAACATTAAAACCACTAGAAACTATAAAAACATTAAAACCCCTAAAAATGTTTAAAAAGTTAAAAAACACTAAAAATCTTTAAACCATAAACCCCTCTAAAACCCAAAAAGGACCTTGAAAACCCTGAAAACCCAAAAAAATCCCTAAAAAACCCTAAACAACTCAAAAATACTAAAAACCATTAAAAACCCTAAAAAACGTAAAAAAAAATAAAACATCTCTTGAAATAAATGAAAATGTAAATAACCCTGAAAACCCTAAAACCCCTTAGATAACAATAAAACCCCAAAAAACCAAAAACCATGAAAACCCAACGAAACCCCAAAAAAACCACTAAAAACTCTAAAAACACAAAAAAAAAACCCGTAGAAATGATAAATTTGTTAAAAAACCTATAAACATTAAATCCCATAAAAATTAGAAAAAAAATAAAATACCCCAAAAAGACACAAAAAACCATGAAAACCCATAAACACCTTTAAAGCCCTTGAGAAACCACAAAAACCACAAAATTCATAAAACCCCTAAGAACCCATATAATCCATAATAATTTTAGAAAATCCCAAAAAATGTCTAAAAATTCAAAAAACCATAAATACCTAAAAAAACCTTGGAGAAACATAAAACCACTAAAAACCATTAAAACAAATAAAAAACCAAAACCCCCTAAAACCACTAAAAAGTGTAAAACCCCTTAAAAGCCTTAAAAATGTTAAAAATGTTAAAAAAATCCATAAATCATTAAAACCGTAAATACTAAAAAAGACATAAAAACCTTGAAAAAACCTTGAAAAAACCTTAAAAACCCTAAGAATACTCAAAATCCTTAAAACCCCTAAAAATACCTAAGAACCCTAAAAACCATAAAAAACCTAAAATCCCATGAAATATCAAAAAGCGTAAAAAACCTAAATAACCCTTGAAAACCATAAAAAACCCTAAAAAAATGAAAAGCCATAAATCCCCATAAAAATCCTAAAAACCCCTAGAAACATTAAAAACATTGAAAATGTTAAAAATGTTAAAAAACTCTAAAAACCCTTTAAAACACAAAAAAACACAAAAATACCCCTAATACCCTAAAAGAACCCAAAACCCTACAAAACCCCAAAAAACCCTAAAACCCCCTTAAAATATAAAAATCCCTAAAAACTTTAAAAATCCTAAAAATTGATAAAAATTCTTGAAAATGTAAAAAACCCCTGAAAACCCCCTAAAACCCATAAAATGATTAAACCTTTATAAAACCCTAAAATAACTATTTCTGACAACTATAAGTTTATGTTCAAGTGGGTTTATTGTAAGGGGTTATCTGGTGTGCAATTACTGATGTCAAACATAAAATATTCAAATTGTCTCTAATGGGTTTTTTTCACGTAGTCAAAAACTAACAACATCTCTCACACCCCTGATTTATTGACCTTATTTCGAAATTAAGGAGTTCATTGGATGATTTGGCCAACAAAACTTAAGAGCTCTCATTTATTGAGAGGATGGGAACTCTAGATCATCGAACTAATTTGTGGGGGAATTATCGCATATTCCAGGACCCTCTTATAGATTTAATCTATGTTCATATGTTCATGGATCCTCAGTTCTTTCAAAATCAAGTGTTTTTGGATTACCCCTGTAAAAATAGTTGATCCTGATTATGCATTGGTTCAGAATCATCTGTATCTATACGAGGTTCTAAATTGGTGGAAGGATCTTTATGTATCTGAGGTTCCCTATCAATTTTACCCTTTTATGGATAGACTAGAGATTATTTAGTCATTCATTAAGACAAAACTACCATAAAACGGGCAAGGGAAGAGCTACCCCTTTAATAGTGCTAGTAAAAAATCGCTGATAAATGGGTACTTTTAACAGTGCTAATAAATTTGCTGATAAAAGTTCCCCTTTATTAGCACTTTTTTAGCGCTGATAAAGGTACCCCTTTATCGGCGCTTTTTTACTAGCGACGTTAAAGGTGAATCCTTTTATCTGTGCTTTTATGAAAGCATTGATAAAGTGTAAATTTCAAAAATAAAGACAATAAAAATAATATATTAATATGTAAATCTATAAATCTATTTTATATTGATATAAATATAATATATATTTTTTAAATATGGTTTAGATAAGGAAAAATGGAAATCTAAAATTAATGTATAAAATATTTAGTAGAAGAGGCTTATAAAATATTACTAAAATTATTTTTAATTAATAATTTTGTACGTTTTATCGTGTAATAGTCATTTAATAATAGTTTAATATAAAAAAAATAAAAAAATTAATAAAAGATAAAAAATAAGTTGCTAATGCCACTCAAACTTCAAAAGGCCATAACTTTTGATCCGAGTGTCCGTTTGAGCTCTACAACATATCAAATCGAATCCTGCAAGGATATATATGTGCTAGTTATTAAAAAGAACCTTATATCAAATTCTTTAAGGCAAAAAAGGCCCATAAGGACTCTAAAACTGAGTTTTTAGTTGGGATACCCCGATTTTTTAACATTCAAACAGCTATAACTTCTTATCCGGATGTCTGTTAGGCCTATACCACATATCATATCAAATATAATTTCACATTTTTTGATTTTATGGGTTGTGAAGTCTAAACAAACTTCTACATTAGAATTTGTGGTTGTTTTAACATTCTATGGATTTTCAGATACACATATATATATATTTATTCATATATATATATTTGTGTGTGTGTGTTTTATACATGTATGTATGTATGTATTTATTTGTTTATTTATAAACACACATAAGAAAAAATATTTCATAAATATATTAAATACTAATCTTATAAATATCTGTACTATACTAATAAATACACGGATAAAAAATTATAACTAATATATATATATATATATTAATATATGAAAAAAATATATATTTATATTAATATAACAAAATATATTTATATTAATATGATTCTATATTAATATAAAAATAAATATAACTATATATATATAGATATGTCATTAAATTGAAAAAAAAACAAATGGATTTTGGTAAAGGGGAAGGCGTTCAAGGGGGAGGTTTGGGGTTCGAGTTCTCGTGGAAGTAGGGTCGCGCATGGGCAAGTCCATTGGGAGATAGAACGGCTAATGGGAGGGTGTTGTGTGGGAAACTATAGTGTGTAGTGAGAGGGGGGGGGGGGCTCCACCTAGAACTAATAAAAGGGGGGAAAGTGCTGATAAAAGCGGGGGGCATAAAAGCTCCCCGTATTATATATTATTTTTAACTTTTTATTTTATTTTTTTCTTTTATCAAGGCTAAAAAACTGATGATAAAATACCCCTTTTAACAGAGCTAAAAAATCACTGATAAAATACCCTTTTTATTAGAGATTTTTTAGCATTGATAAAAGTGGTATTTTATCAGTGCTTTTTTAGCACTGATAAAGGGTACCTTTATCAGAGATTTTCTCATGCCGTTAAAAGTGGTTTCTTGTGCTGATAAAACCCTATTTTGTAGTAGTGAAATGTTGGTTTTAAGCCATATAGGATGGAACTCTGGAGTTTATCCTCATCTAGGGGGGATGAGAGCAGTTTTGATGTTTGGATCGAATCCATAATATGGGATTCCTATGTATCGTCATGAGAATAGTCATAACCCCCGTACTTTGATGTCACTTTACTGAACACATCATCTTTTAAGGCCATGTGACAATGACCCGACCATGAAGTTTAATTTCATGTGGAAAGGATATCTAGGTAAAATTTTACCTAGTAAAGATAGTGTTGGATTTACGCCGAGACAACACGAGATACTCAGAAGAGATATGTTCTCCTGGGTGGATATGAAACTATTGGGAATGTGGCTTAGATAACAATAGGGTGATTTTAATGTTGGGTTTGTACCTTAGAGAGTCTTCCAACATGTCTTAGTTAGTTGGGATGTAAATCACTAGTATTTTAGTATGAGTTGGGACTTACACTCTAGGGGAGTCCCATTAACGGATCATGATTGGGGATCTTTCATGGGAGCATCCCATTTTAGAGGATTTGACCAGGGAATACACCTTCTAGCAGGGCCACATGAATTAAAATTAGGGCTTACAACTATGGAGAAATCCTATTCTTTGGGTCGTGTGGATTTCATGATCACCACCAACCTCTAATCCCATATGAGTCATTCTCGGTGTCAGAAACAATATGAGGAAGTGGATCTGAAGATCACATGTCCAACTTCATCTGCTGATAGATGGGACTGGATCCCAAAGGGAAGAAGAGAGATGGAATTGAATATTCCCATTCACTCTATTTTTTTCATATCCTGGATAGACATATTTGGATATATATCCAAATATATCCGAAGTTAAGGAAAAAAGGAGTGTTGGTTTTACATATTACAATAAAGGCTAGAGACTTACCTTAGTGAGAGTGCCTTATTGAATTTCATATGGGGTATGCTATAGTTTAAAGTCAAATAGCTTGGACGATGGAATTACAGTTTAATGTCATGTTGTTGGGAATAATACCATACAGTTTAATGTCATGTGTTCAGATATAATTGGGGTATTTTAGTTTAAGTTCATACGATGAGGACCACTTGATATAGAATTCATGATTAACTGGGGGGAAAATCAGGCCTAGATGTTTGAAAATGCCTCAAACATAAGAGAGAAGAAAAGTGTAAACCATGATTATGGGGATTCTCAAATCAGGAGAAATGATATGGGGCATTGAAGGCATTGGGGTGTTAGGAGGTAGGAAAATATTCTTCTAAGTATAATTCTTTCTCTTGTTAAAAGGAATTTTTGAGGGAAACTTATGCAAATCCAACTGGGGAATATTGTGCATACTCAAGAAAATGTGTTTTGAGGACACTGAACTTCCATTTCCAATGCCCATGGAGGTTTATGGAGACCCGAAATCGCCCAGGGCATATAGTTTGATGAATGGAAATGATGTGTCTTATGTTGAAGGAAACATTTAGAACGTGATTATCCATGGAGTTTTGGATCAACATAGAATAGGATTCAGGTGATGGGGTTTTAAGAGAGTCGCGAAGAGTAGTTTTATTCATGGTATTTAAGTGACATATATTGGGGTGGCATAAGGGAGCAATAGAAAATGTCATTGACCAGGCCCAAAAAGATTATTGTGCGACACTAATTTTTTCACGGTGGTCAATGATAGTAGTGAAGGGACTGGACTAGAGGTCTGGGACAACATGTCAATATTGATCCTGAGAGGGGGTGGGGGTCGTACCCCCCTATTGTATGAACAAGTCAGCAGATAAGGATTTCCACATGGGGTTGGCCGTGTAGGATCCATATGAATAGGGCCATATTCAAAGGAACTGGACACATAGGATAATATGAAAAGGGTTGGCCACAACGAAGCTAGCTGCAAAGGGGTCATCGACAAAGGGCTTCTTAAAAATGAGATGGCCACATATGATGGATCGTAAAGGGTTGGCCGCAAATGAGTTTGGCCACAAAGGGGGCATATGAAAAGGGCCTCTCGCAAAATAGATGGCTTCATAGGATAATCAACAATGAAGTTTCAGAAAAGTGTTGGTTGCAATGAAATGTCCATGAATAATTGTCAGTAAAGGGTTGACCACAAAGGGTCCATCCGCAATGGGTATGTCTACAGAAGATTTCTTGTGAAGTGTCATTCGAAGAGGGGGTCTTCTACAAAGAAAATTATTCTATCCGCAGGTTCATAAATTAAATCCCCAATTTTAAAAAGAATGTACCTTGGCATATTATCTTCTCTGGAGGTATTCCACATATAGTTTGTATTATGGATTCTGTAAAAGATAACCCACATATGGTTTGTGGGATGACATCTGTGAAGTGACTCAAGTGAAGTATGGGTTTCTCCTACACCTCCTTCTATTCTTTTTCTTTGGAATTCATCTATTTTTTCATTTATCTCCTCATTTTTCTAATCCCTCTCATTGACCTTTTATAGAGGAATGGAGGGACTGACTACTTGAATTTTTGGTCATCTGTGAAGTGCCACGGACCAGCTTTTGTAGAGGCCCAAGTACTTGGTCAGTAGGGGTCGTCGTTTTCATGTGATGGCAATATCACCTCATCTTATGAACTTCTAAGTTTGTGGGGGATCTTATTTTGCAGGGATATAAATCACCATCTCATTCTCTAAAAATGTACATGGTTTTGTTTGTAGTAGTTGGGACACTTTTTCATCACACGAACTTACATGGTTCGCGGATGCTTTGAAAAGCTGTAGACCTCCATGTGGAGCGGCGGTCCACAATGGGATTTTTCTTTCTTCATATTTCTTATTCCTTTGAATATTTTTCTTCAATTTTCTTCATGATTTAATTTATATCCTTTTCTATATTTGATGAAATTTTCTTCATCTTGAATGTATAATTTTTAGGACCCAACAAGCATATAAAAACCCTAATAATAACTAAAACTCGTAAAATCCTTAAAACAACAAAAATGTTAAAAAATGTTAGAATACTCTAACAACCTTAAAACAAAAAAAATAAAAAACCCTAAAACCCATAAGACCCAAAAAACCTAGAAAAAACATAACACCCCTAAAAACCAGGAAAACACTAAAACCCCTCAAACTCCCAAAAAACCCTAAATACCTTAAAAACAATAAAAATCCTAAAAGATTCATAAAAATTACTAAAACCATAAAAAAATCTAAATACCCTAAAACCCATTAAAACCAACCCCCCTAAAACCATAAAATCCTTAAAACCACAAAAAACCCCAAAAAATCACCATAAACTCTAAAAACCCTCAAAACCCAAAAAATTATTAAAATCTCTAAAAACCATAAAAAACCTATGCAACTCAAAAAAAATAACTAAAACCAAAAAAGGCCCTAAAACCATGAAATCCCTAAAAACTCAAAAAAAACCAGGAAATCCCCTAAAAACCCCCCGAAACCTGTAAAAACCGAAAAATCATAAAAATCCTAAAAAGGCCTAAAAATAAATGAAAAACAAAAACCGAAAAAAAACTAATCCGCCCCAAACCATTAAACCCCTAAAACCCTTAAAAATCACAAAACATAAAAAAACCATAATAAACCAATAAAACATTCAAAACCCTTAAAACCCCTGAAAATGATTAAAAATGTTAAAAACTGTAAAAAAATATTTAAACCCTAAAAATCTCTAAAAACCCATAAAAACCAATAAAATACCCTAAAACCCCAAAAACTCTAGAAACCATAAAACCCACTAAAACCCTCAAAATACCTTAAAAACATAAAACCCCTAAAAATCCTAAAAATTCACTAAAAATACTTAAAAACAAAAAAAACCATAAAGCCCTAAAAACCCCCCTTAAAAGAATAAATATCTGTAAACCCCATTAAAACCTTACACCACCTTAAATAAACTAAAATCCCACTAAAAACTACAAAAAACCCATTAAACACCGAAAAACATTAAAAATATTAAAAAACTTTTAAAAACCTATGAACTCCTAAATAACACAATAAAACCTTAAAACCCCAAAAGCCACAAAAAACCCTTGAAAACACAAAAAACCTTGAAACCCCTCACACTCCCTAAACCCCTAACACCTCAAAAAGCCATAAAATTCATTAGAAATTACTAAAAATACCTGAAAATTTTAAAAACCCTAAAACCCTAAACCAACATGAAAACCCTAAAACCCCTAAAAACATTTAAGCCCCTAAAAACACATAAAACCCCTAAAAACACAAAAACTCAAAACCCCTTAAAACCCCTAAAAACGTTAATAAGTTTAAAAAGCTCTAAAAACCATTAAAACTAAGAAAAACTCAAAAAATCCAAAAAAAAGTAAAAAATTTCCCTAAAAAAATGTAATCTATAAGACCCCTAAAAACCTAACAATGCATAAAAATCATCAAAATTACTAAAAACCATTAAGAACATTAAAAGAATCAAAATAATAAAATTACCTTAAATAACTAGAAACATAAAAACCCCTAAAACCTTATAAACCCCTAAAAACCATAAAAAATGCTAAAAACAAAAAAAACCCTAAACCCTTAAAACCATAAACCCACTAAAAACACTAAAATTCCATAAATCCCAGAAAAATGTTCAAAAAACAATAAAAAACAGTAAAATTCCTTAAAAACTACAAGACACTCTAAAAACTATCAAAACCAAAAAAGGCACTAAATTCAGGAAAAATCCTAAAAACCCTAAGAAAACCCTAAAACCGCTATTAACCCTAAGAACCACAAAAAATATCTAAAAACCAATAAAATCCATAAAAATCCCAAAATATCCCTAAAAACATAAAAAATCCAAAAAAACCCTGAAAAATCCCTCTAAAACCCATAAAACCCCAATTAATATTAAAACCCCCCACAAACCACTAAAATTATAAAAAACATTAAATCCTTAAAAAGTTTTAGAAATGTTAAAAAAACATTAAAGACCTTAAAAAACCTAAAAAATCCAAAAAACCTTAATAATGAAAAATCCCTAAAATCTTAAAAACCCCTAAAACCTCTAAAAACCCTGAAAACCCCTAAAACCTTCAAAATCACTAAATAAAATCCTAATAAATGCCTAAAAATCCCTAAAAACATAAAAACCCAAAAATCCATGAAAAAACATTGAAAATTATAAAACCATTAAAAAGGATATAAACCCTAAAACCCGTAAAAATCATAAGAACCACTAAAAATTATAAAAACCATTAAAACACATAAAAAAATTAAAAATGTTAAAAAACTATAAAAACCAAAAAACTATAAAAATACTCAGAAAACCCTATAAAACCTAAAAGACCTTAAATACCCCTAAAACCCCAAAAAAACCCCAAAAAACACTGAAAATACTAAAAATCCTAAAACCCCTCAAAATCCCTAAAAACCCAAAAAACACTTAAAACCATAAAAATTCTAAAAAATCCCAAAAAATCCCTAAAAACGTAAAAAATATTAAAAACCTAGAAACCCCACCAAAACCATAAAAATCATAAAAAAACTAAATAACCCAAAAAAACACTAAAAACTCAAAAATACCTTTTATACCCCAAAAAACATTAAAAATTATAAAAACCATAGAAACCCTGAAAAGCTCAAGAAAACACTAAAAAACCAAAAGGGCCTAAAAGTAATAAAAACCCATAAAAACACTAAAATCCACTAAAAACACCAAAAAACACTCAAAATATTTAAAACCTGACAAAAACACTATGAACCTTAAAAATCATAATAACCCAAAAAATTCTAAAAATCATAAAAAACTCAAAAGAACCTAAAAAACATTAAAGAACATAAAAACCCCCAAAACCATAAAAACCAATCAAAACCCTAAAAACCCACAAAAAATCTAAAAACCCTTGAAAGCCATTAAAATATTAAAAATGTTAAAAACTCTAAAAACCATTAAAAAAACTAAAAACTGCAAAAATATATAGAAAGGCCCTAAAATCCTAAAAAGACCTAAAATATAAAAAAAAAACCTAAAAATACTAAAAAACCCCTAAAAACACTAAATACCCCAAAACCCATAACAATTCTATAAAATCCCAAAAAATATATGAAAACATTAAAAACCTTAAAACCCATAAAGACCCTGAAAACCCAAAAAACTCCGCAAAACCTAAAAAATTCTAAACACTTTTTTCTGAAGGAAACATTAAGCTCTATGATAAGAATGGTTCGATGGGGAATGTGATTTGTATCCTTTGTAGCTTGTAAATGAGGTACCACAGTTATTCTATTTAGGTCAACATTACCATTTTGTTTCTGATGATTATGGGTTTATGTTTGAGTGGTTCAGTTGTAAGGGACCATCTAGTGTGTAATTACTAATATCGAGGAGAGTATATATGAATGTATCCAAAATGTTTGTTCTCTAAGTAATACACACCCAACGAATCTCACATACACAATTCATGGACCATCCTTCCAAAGGCAGGCATTCGTTGGATGATTTGTCCAATGACACTTAAGAACTAACATTGGTCGAGAGGATGGGAACATAGGATCATGTCACAATTTTGGGAAGAACTATCTACTATTCCATAGCTCTTTTAGAGATTTAAACAATGTTTATATGTTTGTGAATCCTTAGTTCATTCCCAAGCATGTGTCTACATGTCACCCCTTTGTATGATCAATCAAAAATACACATGGGTTTAGAATTATCTGTATGTATATGAGGTTATACATTAGTTATGATATCTATATGTATTTTAGGTTCTTCTTCAATGTTACATTTTTTGGATAGATTAAGAATTCTGTTTCTGTTCACTTAAAAAATTCTATTTTTAAATCATATGTGATGGAGCTTTGGATTTTATCATCATATAGGGGGGATGAGAGCTATTTTGACATCAGGATCGAACACATAAAATGGTATTATAATGTATCCTTGTGAGAGGAATCAGAAACCACATAGTTTAGTGTCACATTACAAGAAACATATCCTTTTAAGGTTTCTTGACTGGGACTTGACCATGAATTTTAACATCATGCGGAAAGGACACATAGGTGAAATGATTCCTAGAAAAGACAGTGTGGGACTTAAGATGAGGTAGCCCAAGGTACCCAGAAGATATATGGTCTCCCAGGTGCAGGTAAACCTACTGAGGATGTGGCCTGGAAAATGTTAGGGTGATTTGGGTGTTGGTTTTAGACCTTAGGGATGTTTCCTACGTATCTCAGTTAATTGGCAATCAAAGTCCCCTAGTTCAGTTTGAGATGGGTCTTACACTTTGGAGGAGGACCATTAAGGGATCATGATTTAGGCCTATGCATGAGAGATACCCATATAGGGTACTTGATCAGGTTTTACACCTTCTAGGAGGCCCACTTGAATTGAAATTGGGGATTAAATCTATTAAGAAGGCCCATTTAATGGAATTGAATCGGGGATTGCATCTATAAATAAGGCTCGTGATTTAGACTAGAATTGGAGATTACATATATAGAAAAGGAACATTTCTTTGGGATTATATGAATGTCTTGATTTCCACCAACTTCTAATCCAATGCGATTCATGCTCGGTGTGGGAAATAATATGAGGTAGTGAATCTGAAGATCGCACATCCAACTTCATCTATTGATAGATGTTACTGGAGAATGAATGAGAGAGGGGGGGGGGGATTTGTGTGTGCCTGTATCCTATCTTTTCTTCATATCTAGTATATTCACATTTGGAAATCTACTTAACTTTTTCCCAGGATGAGTCAAAAAATAGAAATATCTCCACCTCCTACAAGAGAGGATAGGGGATTGTCTTAGTGGGAGTGCCTACATTTAGTTCGAGTAAAAGGAGGAATGTTCAACAATGACCCTAATTGAAGAGAAAAGATAGTGTTTCACCTTGATCCCTAGAACAGGGAGGTTCACATCAGTATCTTAAGGTCGGGGCCCTCATTACCATAGGAATGTAAACTCAAGGTAGTTTCAAGGGTCTGCCTCGTTGTTGGGGTAAACAACATGATTCCTCTTACCATAGGTGTGAAAACTCAAAAGGGGATGCTGGTGTTCCATATGATTTTATCATAGACATCTGGTGGATTTGGAAGAGGCCATGTTCTGATGCCGGTATAGTGGTGCGCAGAGGGGCCAATATGGGGGATAATGATGTGACAAAAGAGAATGTTCAAAGATAAAAAGTGGAATAGTCTGGGGTATCCTAGTCTGTAAATCATGTTCTTATGTGGGCCTAGGATTCTCCTATACATTGGGTTGCTACACGGGAAAGGGGGTTGTCCGCATACCATGGTGGAACAGTGAAATGATCCCATTTCGTTTAATGTTTTTCTATGTGGGGCTAGGTTTTATCCAAGTGGCATGGTGTTACATGTACTCAAGTTCTATCCAGGTAGTGATTTTCTATGTGAAGCAGTATTCCACCCGCATAGCGATTTGCTATGTGGGGTTCCTAGTTTCAAATAGGACATTGGTTTTGCAACTTTTGGGGAATATAACCACAGATATTTGTTAGTTTTTTTACTGCCTATTGTTTTTAGTTTTTTTACTACTTATTGCTATGTAGAGGGGTTTTACCTACAGGGAATCATCAATGGAGTCTACCTCTTATAGAGTTATCGATCTCTCAGTCGATCCTTTCAGATGATCTCCTTTCGATATTCCTATTATCGATCCCCCAAAGTTCCTCCCAATGACTCAATTTATAAAGAAGCAAGAAAATGGATACCTTTATAGCTGGTCGGCTATGATGAGGCCACAATCCTCCTTTTACAGAAGCCCATGGAAGAAACCAAACCCACATAAGACTTAATCAGTAGGTTTATGGGGTCATCATCTGTAGAGGCGATAATCACTATATTGGTTTCACGAATGACTTCATTTCATTCACGGGAAGACATCAACATTTCCTTTACCACAAACTATTTGATTTCTCATGGGATTTCATCGATAAGGTGAATATTTCTGCCTCTTTTTTATATATGATTTATTTAGAGTATAACTAGAACCTCAATCATTATTATACAAACTCTTTAGTTCATAGAAATCTCATGAAGGGGATCACAATGTGGAGAGACGGTCCACAGAGGGTTTGTACTCTACGGCATGAATTTTTTTCCTTTTCCATTTTCTATCCTTTAATCAATTTTCACTTACATTCTTCCCTTGGTTCATTTTTCATCCTTTTCCAAATTCATGGGATAAATTCAATTCCCTTTGAAAGGTTTTTAGGACCCAATAAATGCCCCCAACTAAATGGGTTCCGATTGGGATGAAGATGAGGCTATTCTAATGTAGAAAGTGGACCTAAATTGAACCAGTTTGTAGTATGAGGGTGGACCCATATAAGGGGACCACACATATATAAAAGGGGCCCAACGTATTTTTCCTCTTCCATATTTATCGATGAAAAATATTATCCTATGAA
The DNA here is from genome assembly GCA_963277665.1 of Viscum album. Classification (NCBI taxonomy): domain Eukaryota; kingdom Viridiplantae; phylum Streptophyta; class Magnoliopsida; order Santalales; family Viscaceae; genus Viscum; species Viscum album. Next base: position 1,322,008,163 of record OY728157.1, read on the forward strand.
TCACCCCTAACTATTTTCTATCGTGAACGGAATCCCTATACAGATTCCTTAACCTATAAATTGAAACCTTAAATAAACAAATTTGAACATTGAATATGCAAATAGTGAGTTCCTCCTAAAAAGTAGTGGGGTTTAGTGGGAGGCTCACTCATTTTGTGAACTATAGCTCCGATGGTCAATGCTTTGTGGGCCAGCATTTTATTGATCAATGGTTTGCGAATGGTGTCTTTGAGGACCATTAGTTTGAAGTAATTTCAGTATGCATAAAATCATTAGTCCACTTAAAACTTCAATAAAAACTAACTTTTGATGATCCATTGCATGAAAGATAATAGATCTCCCTCTCACATCATTGGAAGTGACCATAAGAAGGGAAACTATGTTCTAGAACATTGAACACAATATTTGGTTTTCTATTATCCCTCTAGAGAGTACCCTGAAAGATCTCCTTCCACCAAAACATATGGCTACCCATTGTCTAGTTAATTTTCCTTTTTTAAATTCAGAATCCAATATGACTCTCCATTTCCATAGATTGACCAGAAAATCCTTACCATTCGTCTAGATACTTCTCAAGGGTGTGAGTGGGAAAATATTTCTACTATGGTGTATATTGTAATTTATTTGAGCCAAGAGGACATATTCTGTATGAGTTGATCCATGTGGACTCATAGTATTCGACACATCTGTAATACATCCATGGAATCTTTCACCCATGATTTCCTATCTATATTCAACCTTTCATGTGGAAATCCCAATGGTGGGTGGAGCTCCAAAGGGTAATTTTGTTCTAGAGGGTGCGTTTATGATAAGTGGTCTTGGAAATTATAGGTACACCAAAATTACATGGATTTTATTGAATAGTTTGAGGCCATTATCCTATACCAGGTAGAATGGGTTTTTTAATTTTCAATCTATTCACTAGGTGAGATATTGACTAAAATTATTAGTTACTCGTCCTTAAGCACAAACACATTCCACTTGTCTCATAGTGAATTGGGAATTAGCGTGTGGTACATCTTCTAGAAAGGAGGACTTACCAAAATTAGTAATATGTATGAGGAATTATTCTGAGCATCCAACACAGGGGAAAATGTTGAATAATTTTTTTTTGGAATGAGATCGGCTGGTAAAAACTAAGGGATTTCTTGGTAATCCCCTCCAGGCTCTCTCCCTTGTTCTATTTAATGATTGGGTAGGGCTTTTCTTGCAGGTAAATGGTCTGAAGCTGAAAGTCCACCGTAGACGAACACATCCAACTCAACAATCATGGAATATTTCAAGATCATACTGTGCTACCCTCTAGGTGGGTTGATATACCACCTATGGTTTAGAGATTTAGTTATACATATTTTATGAGCTTAGATTAGTGAGTTTATTTTTTATATTCCTGAGAAGATGGCTTTTCCCTTCCTGAGATGTCTACATCGGTGTCAGAGCTTGCACCTTAATAGTGGTGGACACATTAGAAGAGGGATAAGATTTCAATTTAGAAATCCCTACCATTTCCCATATTTATGAATTATTTGGTAGATACCAGAAGGAAGGCCGTCACATCATCTCAGAAGGCCATTTCAATTTTTATAGGTCTATGTGGAAGATAATTTCCACTGTTATGAGTATCTACATACTACAATGGTTCCTCATTCTAATTTCTATCCATTCCTGCACAACATATGCATCTTTCTTCCTCAACATTTGATAATTGATAGTGTGGTTGAACTATTGAGAGATGTTTCCCGATTTACATTCACGCAATACGTTGTTCCCCATAGAACAGTGATGGAAAACGGGAGGGGCTCTTCAAAATTATGTTCTTATATCATTTCACTTTGGTATGGAGTCTTAACCACTCATATAGACATAGTGAACGTTTGAGAACCCTATACCCCTTATATGTTTGGAAGGTAGTTTTGATTCCTACAAAAGATCACATTTCTCCCTATTACATAGGTTAATAAGGAGTCTCACCCAGTAATCCTTCACCAGTTATGGCTAATGATGATGTGTAAAGACTCTAGTATGAATGTCCTTACCCCTCCCCCCACAATGGATTCAACCTACTTATCATGGGAGTACCCGTAGATGTGGTTGTCTGGCTACCCTAATGGGGTATTGGTCAGATAAATTTGACAAGTTAAAATTCTGTTGACTACTTCCAATCCTATCCCAATTATTCTAGTTGTAATAAGGTGTTCTATTCACTGTCGCCTGCATTCGGAAGGGACTTCTTCTACATACCCTATATCTATGGATAGTGAATCAGACCCTATATATTTATTTGATACGGTCTGTGGTCCTACTGATGCTGACCCGAGTGAGACATCATCAAGAATTCTTGAAATCATAGCCAACACCACACACTTAGTATCAAAAATTAAACCGCGTACAATGAGGGAAGGTTCTCCAACTTGGGTAACTCAACATAGGGAGGCTCCATCTGTCATGATGGAACTTCAAGATTATGTACATGTTTTATTGGAGGCGCATAACCAAGGTTCCAATTCCATTAGGAGTCATTAAGTTGTGCATAGATGGGAATGAATTCAATTATGTACTATCATCATGGAAACTCCCATGGTGGAATTTGCTGATGAGGAGGACACCCTTCAGATATTTTTCCGTGATTTGGGCTAAGATTGATTTTAATATTAGCACTTTTACTTCCTTGAATATCAAGTTTTCATTTATTAATAGGATCTAGTTGCTCTTGATGGTGACCTTGTCCAGTTCAACGCCTCTCATCATCAAGAAGATACCTTTCAGGATATTACTGAGGAGTTGAATCACCTTGTGACTAAGTGAGAAAATAATTATGACCATATTATGGCCAAATAGAAAAGTTTATGGATAGTGAGTCTTGTGTTACCATGATTAAATAGAATTTATTACCAACAAGTTCTAAATTTAATTCCATCAAATATATGGGTTGGGATCTTAGGGCCATCGTTAAACAAGTACGCCCATCAGTTGAAGTTGAAGCTGAACGAAGGGATGCTCTAGAACATGCCCTTGTGTGACCACATCAGATTGTTGTCAATTTTCTATCCCATGTGAGAAAGAATTCATTATAATCATGTCATCTTATACCTTTCCTTGCCTTTTTTTGTTATTTTCAAAGAGAGGCTCTAGGGTGTGGATGCTCTTCCATTTTTCCTTATTGTAATAAAAAATTTCTTCATCTCTAAGATCCTCCTTTATCTTTAATTGAAATGAAAATCAATTATAATTTACTATATTTTTAAATATGATTCATACCAAATGCTCCTTTGAATCATGATCTGGGATAATTAAATAGAAATGACCAAATCATGCTCTAATTTTTCCCAAGATAAGGGAATTAGTGAGCATAGCTTGATTACTCCTAGGATTATCTGAAAAACCCTAAATAATTTATGACTTTTCTTTCATCACCCTAATATTTTCCTAAACCTAATTTGGAATGGGCATAGTGGGTATAACTTTACTTTTTTCTAGGCCACCCTTTATGGGTTTTTAAACTAACAAGCTTTGTGTATCTTCTAATTTTTGATTGATTGATCTTTTTACAAAACTGTGTAAATCATATGTTTAGAAAGTTGTTACTTGAATTTTTTCTGGGGTTCCCTTTTTGGATTTTCATCTAGGGTGTTTTTGGGTATCTTTTCATGGGAAGTATAAAGTCTTGAAGACCTGGCTATCATTAATGATGTTTTGAGTCGAATAGCTTTGACCATGAATTACTAGGTGAGGTCCCCAATTAGGAATCATTGATTGATGATGTCCTAATACATTTCATATATAAATGAGGGATTTTTATTGATATTAATTTTTTTTGTTTTTGGATGCGAGACATTATATAGGTCAATGGAGCCATTGAGGAATATGAAATTAGGAAAAGACACTCTTGAAGACGAATTTTCGTTTGGTTGATAGGTTGTTTTGTGGGAAAATTATATAGAGACACTGGGGAATATTGTGTATAGTGGAACAATGGTTTACTCAGGAAACTAACCTTATGTTTCTAACGGTCAAGTAAATTTATAGAAATTTGGATCTATCAGGACCACCAGGGGAGGCTTTTCAAATCAGTGGTTTTGGAAAATTATGAGAGAATTTATATCAATTGTGATTGTGAATGAGAGAACACACCTATACATACTTATATTTCATAAAAATGGTTAATGAATGGTTTAGTTTAACATTGTTCGACTAGAAAATTTGAGACTTATTATTTAAAGTCTTTTTTCTCTAAAAAAGGGGATAAAATATTTACCCTTTTCATGATAGTCTGACCAGGAATGTTCTATCATTTTCATGCACAAAAATGGGAAAATATGTAAACTATCATCTAGTTGTTTTCCATAACTAGGGATTAAAGTGGGACATAATATTTATAGGGGTGTACAAAGGTAGGATAAATCCTCTTCTAATGATGAATTTTACTTTTGTTTATAGGCCTTTTTGTGGTCAACATATGCAGAGCCACTAAGGAATATTGTACATAGTCAAAGAAAGGTTCCCTTAGGACACTAATTTTCCATTTCCAATGGCCAAGGATAGTATTGGGGATTCATACCTTTATAAGAACACATTATGGTCTGTGAAAAGGGGATAAATGAACATGGAAGAGACATTTGAAGCCAAAATTTCCTGGGAAAAGGTAGAGTCATTTTCCCAAAACATGTGTGAGGAGTTCCCCGGTGTAGGTCTGACCCAGGTGCTAGAAATAATGGGATAGTTTTTTTTCATGGATGGACTTGAGGTATGGTATTTGGGTGTTACTGAAAATCTTATGATAATTGTAATCAATACCAAAATATTTCTTTTTAGGTTTCTCTATATGCGAATCTAGTTCACACATAGGATTGGGACATTTTTGTCTTGTATAAGAGCTCACCAATGAGGCAAGGATCATATCAAACTTTTATATGGGGATTTATTTGATTCATAAGAACATGGGGGGGTATCCTTTACTTTTTCTAGAAATTTCATATGTAGGAATGATCACTACGTTGGGGTGGTATTTGAAATATTTGATATAGCTGGGCCCAAAGGGGGAAATTGGATTTCAATCATCATATCTTCTTAATTTCATATGACTAGGATGTTTATATAGAATCCCTAATTAACTGGAAGATAATTGGGCCCAGACATCCTAACATTCCCAAGACGTGAGGGGGAAGGAGAGTTTAAACCATGGCTCTAGGTGTTCTCAAATAGGGAGATATGGTACAAGGATTTGAATCCATTGAGCGTACGAAGTTAGGAAGGACTCTTCTGAGAATGAATTTTCCTTTGGTTGGAAAGAATTTTTTTGTGGAAAACGTATGAAGAGACACTAGGGAATATTGTGTATAGTCAAACAAATGTGTTATCAGGATAATGACCTTCCATTTTCTATGGATATAGGGGTTTATTATGATCTAAAATTTTCTGAAGCATGTAGTTTTTTAAATGGAAACTGTGTGTCTAAAAATATTAAAAACATTTTGTACATGGTGGCACATGGATTTGGGAATTCCCTACATAGATCTGACTCACAAGTGTGGGAATTTTTGATTATTTTTTTCATTCAGTCCCATGTTTGAATATTTGGGTGTCACTACGTATCATGTACTAACAGGAATCAAACAAGATGTAGTACTTGACTATATAATTCCTACATGGGTTAAGACCATGTGCAAGGAGAGGGGAATTTTTTCCTTTTCCATGTTTCTAGGGGGAATCCCCTACCAAGGTCCCTAATTCTAAATGAGATGTTCTCGGTGTGAGAAACAAGGGATGTAAATGATTTCATCCACCATCTAGGGATGGTTTAACCAAAGTTAAAATCCTTTTATATTTTATGTGGATGGACGAGGATGAAAATATGAGCTTCACTACGCTTCCTCCTGGGACGAGAATCAAGCTAGACATTGTTCAGTAACATAGCATGGTGGGTGACTAATTTTTTAGCAATGTCCTCTCGATTGAGAACACTATAATGATGTGTAGATTAATATCATAAAACAAGGACATTTTTTCATGTTGTTTAACATCTTATGATTAGGAAAATTTCCGTATATATTACCATATTATGGAAAATACATAGATGACCCGATGTAAAAGAGGGAAAAAGTGTGTATTCTTGAAATGGTCTAGAAAATAGGGCCCATTTGGGAGTTCCCCTCTTTGTATTGATTTTCATAAAGAGGAGGGGACATTTTTATTTTATTATATGGATGGGCTCGAGTCATAGGATCCATGGGTCAATATATTCCCCATGGGATGGGAATAAAGCTACACATAATTTTATATAGAAAGAATACTACATAGGTCTAGGACATACATAGGGGGGAGTATTTAATTCATGGGGTGGTTCAACCAGGATGAAAGTACGGGATCATTACGTATCCTGCTCAGACAGGAATCAAGATATATATAGTTCTTGAGGTTCCCTGTGCAGGTCTGACCCATACATAGGGAAGGAGCATTTTTTTTTGGGGTAGGAGAGGTGCCTAGAACCAGTTATAAAATATTGGAATCTATATTTATCATGTTTAGACAATAATAAAGTCATAGGTAGTTCTATGAAATGACACAGTAGTTAGCCAATAATGTAGGCAATGTACTCTCAGGTGATAACATCATGTTGTTATGCGGTTTAACGTCATGTAACAAGGTCATTTTGTCCATGTAGTTTAATTTCATGTGTTAAGGATGTTGGTAGCATAGATTAATGTCATGTTCTGGGGAAATTGTTTTGTAAAAACCATGAGTGAGTGGAGGCTTACAGGGAAAGGATATTCTGGTGTAATCTGGATGTGAAGGGGAAAGAAAGTGTAAACCATGGTTTGAAGAATTCATAGATGAGGAGATATGGTTTGGGTCATGTAATCCATTTATCATAAGGAGGTAGTAAAAGCCTATCTTGAGGATAAATTTTTATTTAGATGATATTCCTTTTTGTGGGAAACTTATGCAGATACACTAAGGCATATTTTCTATTGTCAAAAAAAGGTGTCTTCAAGACACTAACCATCCATTTTTTATGGTCTTGGAGGTTTATAATGATATGAAATTTTCTAAAGCATGAATTTTTATAAATGGAAAGGATTTACCAAGGCATGAAAGAAATATTTATAGAGTAATTCATTGTGCATTATGAACTTCCCTACATAGATATGACTCTTACGTAGGGGATGGACGATTATTTGAAATATTTTTGTTATGGGATCTAGGATTTGGAATCTCCTATATAGATTAGAATTTGTGTAAAGGATATGGGGATAGTATACCTTTTTATCATTTTGTATAGTGGGGCCTAGTTTTGGAGATCTGGGTGTCGCTGCATCTCTCATTGGGATGAGAATTAATCTGAATGCAGTTCTATGAATTTCCTATGTAATTATGACCCATACACAGGTAAGGGTGTTTTTTATGGAAGCTGGGATAGGATGTAGAATTTAGGCATCAATACCTATCCCATGAGGGTGGAAATCAAGCCATGTATAGTTCTAGAAGCTCCTTGAGTAGGTCTGACCCATTCACAGGGAAGGGGAATTTCATTTTTTGGTGCATCTGAACTGGGATGTAGAATTCAATAATCATTATGTATCCCACATGGGAATGAATCAAGATAGATGTAGTTCTAAAGGAAAATCCATACACAAGTTTTGTTTGTACATAGGGAAACAAGCATTTTGTATCATGTGGTGGCTGGACCGAGATATATGATTGAGGAATCTCTATGTCTCTCATTGTAAGTGAGAATCAAGCCATATATAGTTCTATGAAAAAAAATCCTTAAATTAGTTCAATACTTGAGAAATAAGGGGGCATTTTTTTCTTGATGGTGGCTGGGTCAATGAAAAATGGTTTAGGAATCACTATATAACTCATGAGGGAATGAATCAATACAAACATAGTTACGTAACACAGTATAGTAGGTGACCAATACTGGAGACAATGTTACCTCAGGTGAGAACATCATGGTGTTATGTTGTTTAACATTGTGAAATAAGAAAATTTTGTCTATGAATTTTAACATCATGTGGTAAGGAAGTTGGAACCACAAATTAATTTTATGTTTTGAGGAAAAATTCTATATAGTTTAACATCATGTGGTAAAGACATAGAGTCTATTTAGTTTAATGTCATACAAAAAGGACTTATTATCCTTTATTTTAACATCATGTGATCAAGACGTTCCTTTAAATTAAATTAAATATTAATTCAAGAAACTTGCATTGATAGGAGCTATAATAATTTTTACATCTATTGAAGTTAAAGAATATGCTTCATTGGAGTAGACCTTGTGTTTTACATATTCTCCCTCCCACTTTCATTCCAATTTTTGGGGTTTCTATCCATGTATCATCAGATTTCGAAAGACCAACACCAATTCTACTTTGAGGAAATATTGAAGGAGAACCTTTTTTGAAGGATAATGCAATCTAGTTTTGGTAAATCTATAAATGATCTAAGGTATTCAATCCACTATCATCCATTCACTCCAAATCATTGATCCATTTTTTGGATTGATCATCTGTGGATAGTTGATAACAAATGGAAATAAGGAGTGAGGGTAATTAAACATAGATAGGTAGAACCACCTCTATCTTGTATACTAATGAGTATGGGGTTTCTTTAGTGGTGGTGCGGGTCGTGGTCTAGTATGCCAATAGATCCTAGAGGAGCTTTTCCATCTGTGATTTCTTTTCCATGTTTACCATCTTCTAGAGCATATTGGATATGGTCTTTTTGAATGCCTTTACATATCTGTTGGTCACTTCCTGGTAGATGGATTAATGGTTGGTCTTAATACTATACACCTTATATAATTTATTCAATTCATTAGAACAAAAATTTGTGTCTTTGTTTGTTAGTATTATATGATGGACACCAAATTTGGTGATGATTTTTTCTTTCAGAAGGCTTACAATGCTTCTTTCCCTAACCTCTTTTAGGGGTACAACTTTTACTCATTTAGAAAATAAGTTTATTTTTGTGAGGATATACTATAATTTCTTAGCCATAGTGGGAGGATGTAGTCTCAGAACATCCATTCCCCATATAGAAAATGGCCTGGAGTACTTAGATGTGTGGAGTAACATTGGGGGATGGTGGATGAAGTTGGAATGAACTTGGAAGGTATGCAACCTATCAGTGAATTCAATGAAATCTTATATCACAATGGGCCAGTAGTTTTCAAGCCTTCTAATTTTGTGATATGTCTTGGATCCTGATGGGTGTGCCCAAAAATATCTGGCATGCACTTCCTTCACAATGGAAACAATCTCATCTCCATCAACGAATCTGATAAGGATCCCATCAAGGCCCCTCTTATAGAGGTCATTTTATTGGTTTTTTCCATTGTACAGAAAAAAATTAATTTCTTGTCTTTGGATTTTCTCCCATCTGGTCTTATCTAGTTGGAGTTCTCCCTTTTGAAGGTAATCCATAGTGAGATTCATCTGGCCAGGGTAAGACTATATGCCTTAGGGAAGAGGCAAATCTCTTCAATATTTTCGATGTTATCTTGAACTAATGGTAAGACCATCCAATGATAGGCAATGTTGATGACCATATAATTCTAGTATGGGTTATCTAGGGATGTGGATGCCTTTTCTAATGCATCATTCTATGTATTTTATGACTGTGGGACATGATTTAATGTCATATCTAAGGGTAATTCTACCATTAAACCTCAAATGTGGTAAAAAAAAGGTATTACCTCATCCTTTTTGATAGCATAATCACTATTGAATTTCCTGATGACTTTTTTTGAGTCATCTTGTATCTTCAAGTATTCTACTTGTTCTTAAAGTAATATATCTAGTCCTATAATGAGAGACTGATACTCTACTTCATTTTTTGTGCACCCTTCTAATAGTAGAAATGAGTAAGGCAAGACTTCCTTTTCTGAAGATATGAGTATGAATCCCAGCCCTACTTTGATAAACATGGTATCTTCTATACTTTTTTCTATTAGGCTTCCAGTTGTGGCAAAAAATGTATCTTCCATGTTTAGAGTTCCTATTTAATGGATAAAGTCTCTTCATTGGGCAGTTCAATGTCCAATGGAGTCATTTATTCTGAGGGGTGTTCTACTAAGAAATCTACTATCACTTGAAATTTGACGGCTTTTTAAGGAATGAACTATATTTCAAATTGTTACAAGATGACCTACCACCATGAAATATGTCCCGTTAAAATTGGACATCTAAAAATGTACTTGAGTGGGTTAATTTGCGATATCAAATGGACCTCATGGTGTTTTAGATAGTACCACAACTTCTAGACCCCAAAAATTAGTGCTAGACAACTCTTTTAGATATTTGAATTATGAGTCTCGACATTAATCATGGTTCGACTGAGATAGTAAAGGCTATTTTCTCTATCAAAATCATTCTCATATACAAGTAAGGAGTCTAGGGATCTCTCCAAGGCAATCACGTACATAATCAGTGGTCTTCTTTTGATGGGTGACATTATAATTGGAGGGATTAGTAGATATTTCTTGAGAATGTCAAATTCTTCTTTACAATCATTAGTCTTTTGATACTAAACCTAATTTTTCATCAACCTGGTAAAGGGAAAACATTTTCCTACATGGTTGGATATGAAATTAAAAATGTAGGAAATATTACCTTAAAGCCTTCTCTACTCTGTGAGGTTGAGAGGATGTGACATACCAAGGATATCCTTTGTCTTCTATGAGTTGAATTTGATTCCATGATGGCATATGATGAAGTTGAGAAATTTTCCTATGATAATGTTGAAAGTACATTTCAGTGGGTTCACCTTCAGGCTATGTTGTGATAGTTTGTGGATGATGAATTCAAGATATAATAGATGGTTTGATATTTTTCATGATTTAACCAACAATTCATCAACATATAATTCAAAGAACTTCCCCGTGAAGGTCTTTAAGATGTGCTGTTTGGCGTGTTGATATGTGGTGCTAGTATTTTTCTGACCAAAGGGAATTATCATGTAGAAAAGTACTCCTGGGGTGGCCCTAAAGGTGGTAGATTATTCATCTTATTAGTCCATTTTTAATTGGTTGTATCCCGAATAACTATTAATGAAATAGATAGCCTGATATCTACCAGTTTCATCGATCAACAATTCTTTTATCGGGTCCGGGAATTCATATTTCAGGTAGTGCTAATTAGGATCCCAAAAATCAATACAAACTATTATACACCCATTATTATTTTTGATGGGGAAAATATTGGCCTATCATATGGGATATTGGACTTCCCTGATGATGTTTTCTCTAACGATATTACTTACTTCAGCCTCTATTTTGGAAGCATGTGTTAGGTGCATCCTTCTAGCTACTTCCTTATAGCCATGATGATCATCTAGAAGGACCAAGTGGTGACTAGACACCTTGGGATTGAGGACTAGAAATTTTGTATATTTCAGAGGTGAAAACCTCTCAATTATACCTTATAAAATAATTTTACACATCTTATTCCTAAAATTACATGTTTATACTAATTAGAGTGGGTTGATAGTGTTATTCTATACCCCGGTTTATATCCTGGAGTTCATTAATGGTGGTAGATACGACCTCCTCAATTGATGGAGGGGAATCCCTATGGTATTATTCCTATTTATCTTCCACATTTTACTCATTTTATTATTCTTTTTACTGAGAAACAATCCTTGATATGATCTCCTCAGAGTTGTGAGAAGATTCACAATTTCAGCATTCAAAATATGGAGAAACCTCTTCTAACCTGGCTCACAACAGGGAATTTTATGAAGAAGATGGGGTGAGGGATGAAGTAATGTATTATTTCTCATATATATTAGCTTGAGAGGCATGTTTTATCTAAATATTTGAGGATGGATTGAGCGAATTTACATTTGATAATTCACCATTATTTTGGAGACCATTGGATTTTTATGCATTATTAGGCTTAGTGGACATGATTGACATCATGATCACTGCCAAATTGGCATCTAAATTTTGACTCATGCACTACAACTGATTTATGGGAAGGACATATTCCTTGATGATATTCATGAATGGGTTGGAAGGACCATCTCCAAACTATTTGGAGTAGTGAACCCATCAATACCATCGACGGAGGGTCACTTCCCTTTTTTCTCGTAGAATCCTCCATCGATATAGTGTGACTCGCATGATTCAAATGGGGCCTTTTTAGAATAAAACATTCCATTTTGTCCATTAGTGAAATATTTGACACACTAGTGGTAGGATGAAAAAATCACCACATGATGATGCAACCAAGGCCTTCCTAGAAGAACATTGAAGGTTGTGTTTTGCTGAACCACTAAATTTTTTGAGTAGGCTACAAGGTCTCCAAAAAGAGTTTTATGCTTGATTTGGGCCAGTGGTTTCTGCTAAATTTTTTCATAACCCAAAAGTTTTGTGGGCAAGGGTGTCAAGTTATCTTCATTTCATCCCATCTGACAAAGCCTGGGAGGATATTAAATCCAAATCCATTATCAATGAATAATTTTAGAACATAAATACCAAATATCTTATTAGACACGTATCAGGGTTTGATGTGTCACTTTATAATTTTGTCTTCATCTTTATTTGTAAAAGATATAACTTCATGGAATTATTTAGGATTGGTCTCTTTACAATAGAATTCAATGGTGTCCACTTCAATTTTAAACTTCTGGGGGATTGGTAATGATTCTATAAGTTCCTCACTAAGATCTTTTGAAAAATTAAAGTCATACAAGATGGATCACTTGGATGGTATTGAATCCAAATGCTTCAGAATGTCATTTTTTATCAAATGGTTGGTACTTCCCGACATGGGGATGCTCTTTCACCGACATGTAATAGAATTTCACATTGGATGAGGATGGGCCGGTACATGAGACAGGAGATGACGATGCTTCTTTTCCTTTTGGGTTTGACCAAGAAGGTCTTCCTACACATTGAGGGAAAATAGACATTTGTTTCTCTTCATATGGATATTCCAGGATGATTGGTCTATAGTGGCTTTTGGTAGGGGTAGAAAAATTTTCATGTTCCTATTGGGTCCACCGAAGGTCTCTTCCATGAGTTTATGCAACATTGATGGTATGAGACTGGGAATGACCATTAATTTGGTTTCTGCCATAACTTCATCTTCTTGGGTATCCTTGGTTCCTACAACCTCTTTTTCTAGTTCCTTGATTGGTTTTGCAGAACTCAGGTTCATAACCATACTCTTCATCAGAGAAGGGATCCATTAATTGAACGAAATTTTTGGAGACAAAGATCATTTTCTCATCTGATGGTGAGTCTCCATGATTGAATTATTTTAGTGGTTCCATTTGGTGGGTGGTGCTTGTGATTCCATATCTGTTAGAATAAAATCTAAGAGAGTCAAAGATAGCTTCTTCCTTGACATGGTTTCATCTTCTTTCACCTTCTCTCTTCCTTTCTGGTCAAAATACTTCTTGTAATGTCGACTCCTATAGGATTTTAGGGCCAAGGATGTGGGATGAGTTGCATTAGGAGCTATTGGGGAACAATCGGTTGCTTCAAATGTGTTTTAAGTATTGCATGATCATGGTTGAATTTTTTCCGAGTCATACAACTATCAAACTTCTCCTCCCTTTCTCTACCCACTTTTTTCCACTCATCTTCTTTGTCTAGGTCAGTGGTGTAAACATATGACACTTGTGTTGGTGGAGGTCCTAGTTTTACTTTCCTAGTGTCCATCATTCTTTTCAATATGTATTTAAATGGGAAGCATTATTAGATGTCATGTCCCAGTATCTAGTGGATGGGAAAATAATTTGGTTGATCATCATGACTGACATCATCATCCCTCTTTGGATCTGGTAGGTAGAGTAAGTTGAAATTCATAGAGGCTATAAATTAGCCACAAAATTGGTCATCTCAGAATGAGTAATATTTATTCTTCCATTCATCAAATTGACTTATCCTAGGTCACATCCACTATTATTTTTGATTTGGAGGTTGCTATTGAGGCCCAGAAGGCTCAACATGATTTAGCATGGGCCTGGGAGCTGGAGAAGGTATAGGGGTGGATTAATCTTAATAGAGGTTTCTTCATCTCTTCCAACTATTGTTTTGGGGATGATGGGGAAACCCGGGACATGAGGTTATAACACTATAAGGAATATTCTATTCTCTGGGAAATGGTAGTGAAATCATGAAACCCATTCATATCTTTCACCAGGATGAGTGGAATTCATAGCTCTTCATGGAGGTTATCGGTTCACATAACAAGCATCTCATCTTGGGGAAGTGTCCAGTTAAAAGTGTAGGTCATACCTTTCCATATAGAAATGAAATATAAGACTCTTATTATCCCACTATTTGTAGTTCATTATTTTTCTGAAATTTGTCTTTGGAAAAATTGCATTGAACTGGAAAACGAACTGCCTCCGAAGATCCTACCATCCAATTATTGACTGAACTAGAAAACTAGTGTACCAAACCAAGGTTTAAACTTACAGATTTCACATGAAGAATCAATGTTTCACTGCTTCTTATTGCACCATGGTTCCTATCATGGGATCACAAAAATATTCATAATGTATCAAATGTTGTTTTGGGTCACCTGAGCCATTGAACATGGGGAACATAGGATTCTGAAAATTTGGTGGTGGAAGAATGTTACTCACCCAGTCGGGGTAACGCTTTTGTTATAGTTCATATAGAATTTCATCCTCCCATGGATTCCAATCAATATTCTAATTACATGATGGTATTAATGAGACATTTATTGTGTTATATTGAATATGGTTATGCGTAGGTGCAGTATGCGAAACATTGGTCATGCCGGAACTGCTGGTACATGAGGTTGATAAACGACCATGGAAAAAAATTTGTGGATTTTTATGAATATGATCTTGTTATTTCCTTAACAGAGGGAAATATTAGTATCTTTTGGGTTCTAGATTCAGGTAGAATTATGGTCTAGGTGTTGTCTTAGATGATCATTCTAGCCTTGATTCATTCGATAGGATAAACCATTGAGGCTGATGTAGACCTGATAGAAGTGTACATTGAGGCTCACACAGAGGCACCTGAGGAGCATTTTCCATATACTGGTTTCATTGGAGCATCTTGAAATTGATTTTACTAAACTCTTTTATTTCCTCATCTCTTCGAGCAAACCTCTCTTCGAGGGGCAAGTATTCATTTTCATTGTGAGGAGGAGGTGGGTCATATGTGACCTTTTTTTGTGCTTCTAATTATTAGAAATTCTCAAATGAGTTAATAAGGGATTGGATAAGGGAGAACCCAAATTTAGGTAGTCCCTCTAATTCTAGGTATGCACACCTCTAGGTTCAATATGCATCAGATTTTCGTTGGAACCATCTTCACCCTATTTATATGCATTTTCATTATTTTGGGTGCGGTCCTTAGGATTCACGTCATTAATTTTCACTAATGAATAATGAATTTTGGATTTCATACCAGCTTCCAAATGGTACAAGGGATCTCTTTTTGGGTCCTCTCCTTCCATTTTGAGGTCCTATTCATGTTTCTTGGTGATGTGTAACTCGTAGGGAGGATTTATATGACCTTTACGTATGAATCAATTCTTGGGGGACATGAATCATGATATGGGATATGATGATGGACTCCCCTACTCATTGTCCTCAGTAATTGGGAAAATAATGATGTTCACTGGGTGTGTGGTTGAGGTAAAAATTCCCCAGTCCCTAGGTATTGGGTTTTCTCCCATTACATTGTTAGGATGTCTCAACCTATATTTTTTGGTCTTATAGGGGAATTTTTTATTACAAATTTCCTCAGAACTATAGGATAAGGATCATCCCATATTGAGGTTGTTTCTATATTTATTTCCATTTTCTTGATCTCAATAATTCCTATTCAAGTGTGATACAGACACGGTACCAGGTCTGTATGTGAATTAAATGTATCTGAGGACATGAGAAACGATTACTGATTGACATCTCTTAGGAAATAAGCCTAATTAATGTTCTTGGTAACCTAGTTTAAATTTTTTTCGATGGAATTCTCTTGTTGGGCCAGTCACTTTAATCCATGATCAATGTCAATTCTTATCGAGCATGAAGCCTTCTCTAAACAGGGATTTAATTTTTTCTCCACCTTGGGATAATGGTGTAACCTGAATCCATTTACAGTGGGTTCTATTATATGGTAAGTGGGGTGAAGTGAAAATCTCTATGCTCTCACCATCCCCAAATATGAACACTAGATGAGTAATCACTGGTAAAGAAACACAACTTGTGTAGTGCATGGAGGCAAGTCAGTTCAAGGACTTTCATCCGGATCTTTAATTGTTGTCGTTTCATAGAAAGAAGGGATTCCAAATTGATTTTATGGAGAAGCTCTCCCAATATTTTTACATGGTCTTCATACCCATTATTGGGAAAGATTCATTCTTTTATGTGATAGAGGGTTGTCCAGTGATTGAGATGAATGTTATATATTCATTCCTTTGAAATTTCCCCTTTTTTGTCAATTTGAGAAGTGGATGTGAGAAAAAAATAACTTTTATATAATTATTGGATAATTTTATTCTTACAAGAATCATATCCATTTGTCTTTTCCCCAAATATTCCTCTACATGATCTACCCATCTTGGATGTTTCTTGATGACTTTTTTCAAAATAGTGGGGCTAGTAGGATTATTGTTAACATGTGAATGATCATAAGGTGGCTCAGAAGATGAGAAGGGCCCCAAGACCTCTCTTAATTGAGAAAGGATAAATCTTTTTGTTGGAAGGGCCAATAACCTACTTGACCCAATCCTTCCAAGTGCCTTAGCATATGAGGGATGTTTTTCATTTGATTCAGTAAGGGGAGAAACTTCCTACAAATATGGAACTTGAATACGGGGATGACATTTGAACTTGGTGCTAAAATGGATAGGACTACCATCATATCCTGGTATTTTTCATAGGAAGAATTTACATGGTGTTCATCCTAAGGATTACCTTCATAATGGACGGCGGCAAGGGGGTCACCTTCTTGTTTCTTGATGTCATTATGGATAGGGCCTTCACAGTGATTGTCATCCGGATTATGAGTACCATCATAGTTTGACATCGGACTGTAGGTAGAATTTCTACAGTGTATACCCTTGGGAGGACCATTAGGTTGGATGAAATTAAGGAGAGTACCTTCTTTTTATTTCATCTTTTGGACATGAGGAGGGTTATCGTGATGCTCATCTGGAGACAGGTTCTCATGATAAATCATTTCTTGTCCACAAATTAATCCTTTATGGGTTCTATGGGGAGGCCCTTCAGAGCTACTGGTAACAATATTGTTGGAGGACCTTCACAACTACCATTTCCAATTTCATAATTTGGTAATGTACAGATTGGACCATGAGCCTCTATAGATAGGTGTTTGATGGAATAAAGAACTCTGTCTTCTAATAGATCCAGGTCCTTAATATTATCTTAATTTTCCAGTTTCCATTGGTGTGATTTATTTTTGGGATCTATCATGAAAGAGAATGGGGTCTCCTTATATTGGTAAGGGCCTTTATATACGAGTTTATGTTTCAATGGTTTTTATGATGCAGTCAGGATATGCCAATGAGAATATTGAGTTCTAGCATGGATATATTTCTACCCTAGAGAGGAAACAAAAAGTGGACCAATATCCCCTAGTTAGAACATGTATTTGTTCCTGATCTGGTTATATATTTATCATGTAATATGGTCGAAGACCCTCCTAGACTGGAGTAGGGATGTAGGTATAATCCGGAGTGACAGTCATTTTTTTGAGGATGAGTCACCCCACTTGGGGAGATGGGGTTATGGGACCGACTCCTTTCTATTGATGTAGTTGCGATCTCATCATGATAGGTATGAAGGATATGATAAAGAATTGATGGCTGATCCTCCATCATTTCCAGGATGTTTTGAGATATATATTTGGATAGAATAGGGATATACTCTCATTATGATGTTGGAGTAGGATTTTTTGCCTGCTCTGGTCCTCCATGATTTCACAGTGGGTACTGGAATTTCTCCTATGTTATGGTAGAGGAATGAGTCTTCCCCTCTTGTATGGCTAGGATATGCAAGATATTTTCTCTGGTTTCCATTGAATTTGACTAATGGGATTTATTTTTGTGAGTAGGTATTTTCTTCTGCTCATTTTCCACTATATTTTTCTGACAGGATTGATATGAATCCAAAGGAATTTGACTCTACTTGTATTTTATTGCCACCATATTTGATTAATGGGCATCATATTCCTCATAAGGGGTATGTATATGCCTATAGTTTTCCATTCTATTGGGATGACTAGATTGGTATGAATATCTATGAATTTTCATATGATCATATTTTATTGCAACCATATTTAAATTATGGGTTTTTTATTCCTTGGAAGAGGTCCTACCTATAGTTTTTCATTATATTTAGATTATTGGATTATTATTAATCAACTAGAATTTGAATCTAATCATAGATGGTAACCCTCCTATTTGGATGAATAACTTCACACTCATCGATAGGTATTTTCATCTGCCTATAATTCTATGCCCAATTTTCACGGAGACCTTGGAAACCATTGCTGGGAATTTGCGCTTGCTCGTAATTTTTCCAAGTATCTTCATGGGGGGATTCTGAAGATGGAGAAGAAATGTATGCATGCCCATATTCTTCTGCAGTATTTTTATGGAGAATATCTTCCTTAGGAACCAGGGTGATGACCTATTCATGATTAAATTTTCATCTCCCTTAGTGGGAAGCTAGGTGAATCTATGTTCATTGAACATTACTAGGATCTCTCGGTTTGATATCCTCTTCATAATGAGGACACTAGATGACATGGTGTTTCCAGTAATATCCTTTGGCAAGGTCCCTTAAGTGGGACACCTTTGCAGTAGGGACAATGTCATTGGCAATGACTTCGTCTGCCTCTCTAAGATAAGGGGGTAAGCATTGTATCATTCCAGGGACAAAAACCCAAAATGTTTAGAGAAAAATAATAGATCCATATGGTTCTTGAATGATGACTACTTCTGAGTAGGTGGATGGAAATATTTCACCGACTGGAGGGCCTCTTTCTCGACCTCCAATGTTGGGAGAGTACCATTCGGGTGGTACTCCTAGATCAGTGCATTTGAGACCGAGTGTCAGAGATTTTTTGTGTGCAATGAGGTCCTTTAATTTGTGGAGGGTGAGGCTGGTGTTGTGGTTGACATGTATGACTTTGAGAACTTATGGGATTCCATTGGATTGAAGTAATCTTTGGGTATTGCCTGTAATATATGGGATAAGTATAGGCATAAAACCCCCATCAATGATTAATATCATGACCATATGTACAATTGATGAACCTTCTTGGACCTATTCCCTATTGGATATGAAAGGGGACTGAGGCGGGGTACCACTACCACCTTGGTTAAGGATTCATGTTAGTTTACCATTTTTGTTTCCAATAAAAACATTGTGATCGATGATAAGAATGGTCTAATGGGGATTGGAAAGTGTATCCTTTGTATCTTGTGAACGAGGTTCCAATGTTATGGAATTTAAGTTAGAGTTACCATGTATTTATGATGACTACAGGTTTATGTCTGAGTGGGTTAATTTCAAGGGATCATCTGGTGTGTAATTTCTGATGTCGAGCATAACATATCTTAATGGTCTCTATTGGGTTTGTTCATGGATCCAGAAACACCAAATGAATCTCACATCCACGATTCATGGACCTGCTTTCCAAAGGTAGGAATTCATTGGAGGATTTTTCCAATGAAACTTATGAGCTCACATTGGTCGAGAGGATGGGAACTCAGGATCATATAAACTTTTGGGTGGGAATATCATATATTTCGAGACTCTCTTATAGATTTAATATATTCTCATATGTTCATGAATCCTTGATTTATTCCCAATAATTTGTCTATTGGTTACCCCTATGTATCCTTGTGAGAGTAACCATAACCCACATAGTTTAGTATCACTTTACTGGACACATCACCTTTTAAGGTTATGCGATAATTACCTGACCATGTTGTTTAATGTTATGCAGTAAGGACCCCCGTGTGAAAGGTTTCCATGCAATGATGGTATGTGACATAAGCTGAGGTCTCCCAAGGTACCCAGAAGAGATATAGTCTCCCATGTGAATGTGACCCTACTAGGGATGTGGTATGGAAAAAAATTAAGGGTATTTAGGCATCTGTCTTGGATCCCTGGGAGGCTTCCTACGTATCTCAATTAGTTGGGAATCAAAGTCCTTGTTGTCGGGTTTGATTTGGTTCTTAAACTTTAGAGAAGGCCCATTAAGGGAGTATGATTGGGGACTACACATGGGAGCTTCCAAGATGGTATATTAGATTAGGGTTTAAACATTCTAGGAGGCCCACTTGAATTGAAATTGGGGATTACATCTATAGAGAAGGCCCATTTAAGGGAATTGAATCAGTGCTTACATCTATGAGGAAGGCCCATACTTCAAACCAAAACTGGGGCATACATCTATGGAGATAGCCCATTTATTTGGGATCATATGGATGTCTCCATTTACACCAAACTCTAAACCAATGTGATTCATGCTTGATGTGAGAAACAAGATGAGGTAGTGTATCTGAAGGTCTCACATCCCACTTCATCTACTGATAAATGGTACTGGACGCTGAAGGGGGAGAGAGAGAGTGGGTCTTTAAGTGTGCTTGTCTCCTATATTATATTTGTATAGAGGATAGTCACATTCAGTGATCTACGTGGATACGTCTCAGGCTGAGGCGAATAAAATCAAAGAGTGCAACCTCCCGTAAGAAACACTATGAGACTATCTCAGTGAGAGTGCCCTATATTTGGTTCCAAGGAAAAGGGAGGAATGTTCAACACTGACCCTCATTGGAGGGAAATTCTAGCAGTTCCCCTTGATCCCTAGAATGGGGACGTTCAAATTAGTATCCCAAGGTTGGGAACCTCATTACCATGGGAATGTAAACCCAAAGTCATTTTGGGGGTCCACCTCACTATTGGGGAAACCAACATGACTCCTCTTACCATGGGTATGTAAACTCAAAAGGGCACGCTGGTGTACCCAATTATTTTTTCATATACATCTGATGGCTTTGGGAGAGGCCTTATCCAAATACTGATAGATTGGTTCGTAGAGGGTCCAGTATGGGGGATGATGATGTGACAAAAGGGAAAGATCGAGGCCAGAAATTGGAATGGACTGGGTAATCCTAGACTGCATAGCATGTTCTTATGCGGGACATGGCTTCTCCAGCATAGTGGGTTGCAACACGGTAAAGGGGGATATCTGTACACCATGGTGGTATGTGGACATGATTACAGTCTGCGTAGAATTTTTCTACGTGGGGATAGGTTCCATCTGAATAGTTTGGTCTAGTGTGGACTCGAGTTCCATTCGCATAGTGATTTTCTATGCGGAGCGGGATTCCACAAACATAGTGATTTGCTACGTGGGGCACCTGATTGTAATGAGTCTATTGGTTCTATTCCTCATCATGAATATAACCATATAATGATTGTTAGTTTGTAGACTACCAATTTTCTTCATTTGTTTTCCTCCTTAATTCTATGTGGTGGGGATTTACCTATAGGGAATCATTGAGGGAGAACTTTTCTTGTAGAGTTATCAATCTCTCGTTTGATCCTTTCATCTGATATCCTTTCGATCTTCTGATAATTGGTCCCCCAAAGGTTCTCCCTTTGCATCTATTTATAATGAAGAGTGAAATAAGATACCTCTGTATTCTTTTAGCTATAATGAGGCCACAGTCATCATTTTATAGAATCCCATGGATGAAAATTGGCCTATGGATGACTTAGTCAGCGGGGGTATGGAGTAATCATCTGCGGAGGTGAGAATCATGGCCTTGGTCCCAGAAACAACTTTTTTTGTTCATGGGGAGACTTCATCATTTCCTTTCCCAAGAAACATTTGAATTCACCGGGGATGTCATCTATGGGGCCAATATTTCCACATCTTTTTCGTAGACTATTTTGTTGGTGGGGAACTGGTGCCACCTTCTTTCTTCTGTGAATCGTTTAGTTTGTGGTCATCTTGTGGAATGGATCACCAAGTTGAGTAGTGGTCTGTAGATGGTTTCTACTCTACGGCCTAAATTTTTCCCCTTTTTCATTTTTTCTCCTTTAATAATATTTCACTTCCATTATTCATTTGATTCGTTTTCTTCCTTTTTCAAAATCATGGGATAATTTTAATTCCCTTTGAAATGTTTTCATGACCGAACAACACCCATAAAAATCCTAAAACCCCACCAAAAAACATTAAAACCCTTAAAACCCCAAGAAATATTAAAAACACTAAAAAAGTCCAAAAAACAATTAAACCCCCAAAACACAAAAAACCCCTAAAAATAAAAAACTACCCTAAAACATTGAAATACCTTAAACCCCTAAAAAATCATGAAAAAACCCTAAAAACCCTCAAAATCCTTAAAACCCCTAAAAACCATAAAAACCAAAAATATTAAAAAAATCAAAATCTCAAAAAATTTAATATCCCTAAAAACCTTGAACACCCTTTGAAAACCATTAAGACCCCCAAAAACCAAAAAAACTTAAAAATTATATAAAAACCCTAAAACCACTAAAAACTCAAAAACCCATAAAACCCCTAAGACATTAAAAAATGTTAAAAAACTCTAAAACATTAAAAACCCAAAAAACTCAAAAAAACCAAAAAGACCTTAAATACCCTAAAAACCCCTAAAGTCCTTAAAAATCCATAAAATACATAAAAACCCTCAAAATCCCTAAAACTCTAAAGACACCAAAAAACCATAAAAATAAGAAAAATCCCAAAAATCCCTATAAATGTAAAAAACCATAAAACCCTTGAAAACCCCCAAAACCACAAAACCCCTAAAAACATTAAAACCCCGTAAAAAACTTTAAAAACCCTAAAAATCACAAAAAAAACTCTATAAAACCATTAAGCCCTTAAAAATGTAAAAAATGTTAAAAAAGTTGTTAAAGACAATAAAAACCCCAAAATTTATTAAAAAACCTAACAACCAAAAAGATCCTAAAACCCATAAAAACCCCTAAATCCATAAAAAACTAAGGAGAACATAAAAATATAAAAATACTATAAAATCTCTAAAAATCAATAAAAATTTCATAATAAAAAAAACAATGAAATCCCCTAAAAAAATATAAAAACCATAAAAAACCTAAAAACAATAAAAAACCCAAAAACACAGAAAAAAATTATAAAACCCACTAATGAATCATTAAACCCTTTAAACCACTAAAAATGTAAAAATTGTTAAAAACCTCTAAAAATATTAACAAACATAAAAATTAAAAAAACCACTGAAAACCCAAAAGACCGTAAATACCTAAAAACCCTAAAAACCTTGAAAAAATAAAAAAACATACACAAAATCCCTAAAATCCCTAAGAAACGCTAAAAACATTAAAATACCAAAAAATATTTTAAATTTCCTAAAAATGTAAAAAACCCTAAAAAACATAAAAAGGCCTTAAAAACCATTAAACCCTTTAAAATTTTAAAAAAACTAAAAAACCAAAAAACAACTAAAACCGCTAAAAATTCTAAAAAAAATTAAATTCCCTAAAAAGTAATAGATGATTAAGAAAACTCAAAAAATCTTAAAAATCCTAAAAACTCTAAAAACCCCAAAAAACAAAAGACCCTAAAAACTATGAAAGACCCAAAATACCCCAAAAATCATAAAAACCCTAAAACCATAAAAAACCTAAAAACCATAAAAATCATAAGTAATCCCTAAAAATAAAAGAAACCATAAATTCCCATAAACTATGAAAATCCCCTGAAAACTATAAAAACCCTTCAAAACCGTAAAATCCATGTAAAAACTATATAAACCCTTAGAACTGCGAAAATGTAAAAAAAAATTAAAATACACTAAAAACCCTAAAAACCTCAAAAAAAACCTCAAAACAAAAAAAGGACCCTAAAAACCATGAAAACCCCTATAAATATAAAAAACATACAAAACCCAAGAAAAACCCCTAAAATACCCAAAAAATATTAAATGCATAAAAATAATTAAATTTCTCAAAAGCCCAAAAAATACCTAAAAATGAAAAAACCCCCTAAAAAGCATGAAAAATATATGAAACCCATAAAAGCCCATAAAAAAATTCAAAATTTTTAAAACACAGAAAAACCCTAAAACCTTTATAAAAACTCTAAAAACCCTTAAATCCCTAAAAATGTAATAAAATGTTAACCACTCTAAAACCCTTAAAACACTAAAAAATCAGAAAAAATCCCAAAACCCCCAAAACGACGATGAAAATACCAAAAAAAATCCTAAAAACCATAAAGACCCTGAAAACCCCAAAAATCCCTCAAATCCATAAAAACCATAATAAACCGTAAAAAGAGTAAAAATCCTAAAAATTACCTAAAAACCTATAAAATCATAAAAACCCTAAAAACACAAAAAACCCCCTAAAAGCCATAAAAACCCATAAAACTAAAAAAACTTTTTAACCCATTAATATTCTAAAAACAAAAAAAATGCTAAAACCCCTTAAAGAAGTAAAAATTCATGATGGATCTTAGGAGAGAGTTGAGAATGAGGAGTGTGATAGCTCTGAAAGTAGTGATACTCCCCATGAGGAAGAGGACAAATATACTCTTATAGAGGAAGAACATCTGGAAGCTATGGAAAGGAAAGGAAAAAAGCCTACAGTCGATGATGATGGGTTCATCACTCCTAATAAAAAAATGAGGAATCGTCCTGATTACTCCCAAAAAGAAATAACTATAGTGAAAAGATCTTTGGACATCTCAATAAGAGAAGCCTCTACAGCAGACACAACTCAAAAAGTTGAGGAAAATCAGCATGTTGAAGTGGGTTGAAAGAATAATGTGACTGATTATGAAGAGTCCGAATCTTCTGAGAAACTTAGAGATGAAATTCTTTTTTAATATTTTAGAAAAGGGGAGATTTCAAATAATACCTACTTAAATATTAAGTCGTACATTTTCAATGAGAGAATGAGGAAGGGGTTTCATAAAACTCCCTAATGCACACTACTTCTATTCTGTACATCTATTTCTCTTTGTCTTATTAGTTGTTGACTCTCCAAGGTTCAGTTTGGCTCTGTTTCAGTATGGTTATCCATGCTTTGCTATTTTCATTCTGACTGCTTGGGATTGATTTGTTTATGGGATCAGTTTTTTGGTAAGGAGGACTGAAGTTTGATGGTTTTTCTACTGGAGGGTCAGCTTCAACTCTTGATGACCACTGTATAATTCTGAACATTGGATTGCAATTCTGGAAGCTTTTTGGATGAGACTTTGTAGTCTTATTGGACTTAGATGAGGTGTGTTTTTGATATGATATTTGCTTGAAGTCACTGCCTTCTTCTCTGATGACATGATCTTGAGGGGATCTCTATGAATCAGCTGATTGGTCTGGCGGTTCTAAATGAATTCTGGAAGGAATTTTATGACATATTTTCCAGTTTTATTTTCCTGCCAGCATGATGATCTAATTTGGATGTTTTCCCCTAGCATTCTTTAAGTTTCATTTTCAGGTAATGTGATTTGCTTATATTGATGACCTATTTCATGAAAACTTAATGTGGATGAAATCTCAGACTGGAGATACCTTTTGGAAACACTGGAATGACCTTCCCTCTATCTCTATTTGAAGCAAGTCAAAGCTAGAAAGGATGAGCATTGATTGTAGTATGGGGATCTCTTTTGGCTGGCTGTATTTGTAGCTTGGGTATTCTTGAGTTTTTGTTTTTGTACCCTGGTTAATTCTCTGCTGGTGTAAGCTCATTTCACCTCATGTTTGTAACACAGCTTTCTTGATTTTAATAAATCCTCTTAGGGGCATGAATTGGGAAACCAGTTCATGTCACCACATTTCTTAAAAAAATTAAACAACCTTAAAAATACATAAAAATACTAAAACCCACTAACAAAACGAAAAACCTGTAAAACCCCTAAAAGGTTAATTTTTTTATAAAAAACCAAAGAAACCCATAAAATCACTAAAAACTCAAAAAAAACACTAAAAACCAATTTTTTTTAAAAAACTCGAAAAACCCCTAAAATTTTAAAACATTGAAAAATTATAAAAACTCTAAAAATACCTTAGAACCCAGGAAAACCCTAAAATACATAAAAATACAAAAACAAACTAAAAATCCCTAAAACATAAACATAACTAAAACCCCTAAAATTCATAAAAAACCTTAAAACCTTAAAGTACCTAAAAACGCATAAAAACAAAAAAAATAACTCAAACTCTAAAAACACTTAAAAATAATAAAAACATTAAAAAATATTAAAAAATATAAAACACTTTAAACCCTAGAAAACTAAAAGATCATAAAATCGAAAAAGACCCTAAAAATTCAGAAAACCATATAATCCTTAAAAACCCTAAAACCCCAAAATCCCTAAAAAATATAAAAACATTAAAACAAATAAAAAATCCTAAAAAATTCCTAAAACACAGAAAAAACCCATAAAAAACCATGAAACCCCTAAAAAATATAAAACCCCCCAAAAAATATAAAAACCCCTAAAACATTATATAATTCTAAAAACCCATAAAACCATAAACCACCAAACTACAAAACCCTTAATTTCCCAAAATAATTTAAAAACGTTAAAACTCTAAAAAACCTAAAAAACTAAAAAAACCTAAAAATCCAAAAGGACCCTAAATCCCCTTAAAATCCTAAAAATCCCTGAAAACCCTAGAAAACCAATAAAAACCTATAAAAATTCCGAAAAAAAATCTAAAAAGAGCCATAATACCCCTAAAAACATAAAAAAACATATAAACCCTGAAAACCCCTTAAAACCCAAAAAACTGCTAAAGACCATAAAAACCATAAAACCCAAAAAATACTAAAAAACACTAAAAAATATAAACACTTTTACACGCCTAAAAATAATAAAAATATCAACAGACTCTAAAAAGGCATAAAACCTTAAATACTCTAAAAAAACACGAAAACATCAAGACCATAAACCCCCTAAAACCCCCAAAAAACACTGAAAAACTCTAAAACCCTAACAATACCTAAAACCCACAAAAAAACCTAAAAAAAACCTAAAAATACATGAATACTTAATTAACCCTTAAAATCATAAAAACACCTAAAACCCCTAAAACTAAAAAAACCCACTAAAAACCTTAAAGACACTAAAACACCATAAAAACATCAAAACACACTATAAACTCTACAAAACCTAAAACCCCCTAAAATGATAAAAATATCAAAAAACATAAAAAACCATAAAAAACCATAAAAAAACTCAAAAAATCTCCTAAAAACCCAAAATGACATTGACAACATTGAAAAACCATAAAATTCAATGAAAAACCAAAAAACCCATGAATATCCGTAAAAACCATAAAAAATTTTGAAACTATAAAAATCGTAAAAAATCCTATAAATCCATGAAAGACTAAAAAACTAAAAAAACCCAGAAAAAACCCACTAAAACAATAACACCCCCTAAAACCCTCATAAAATAAAAACCCCCCTAAACCAATAAAAAATATAAAATCCCCTAAAATTGGTGAAAATGTTAAAAAACCATAAGAAACCTTAAAAATCATACAATAATTTAAAAAAATCCAAAAAAAACCATGAATACCCCTAAAACCCCTAACAGTCCTTAAAAACTCTTAAACCCCTCAAAATCCCTAAAAACCATAAATAACCATTAAAACTATTAAATAGCCATAAAAGTAACTAAAAATGTAAAAAAACTATAAAAAAACGAAAACCCCCTAAAAACCATAAACCCCTAAAAACCTTAAAAAACCTTAAACCCTATAAAAACCCTAAAAATCCACTAAAAGCCTAAAAATAGCTAAAATCCGTAAAAATGTTACAAAATATAAAATAAACTGAAAAACATTAAATCCACTAAAAAAACAAAAAAAAACTACAAATACCCAAAAGACCCTAAAAACCCTGAAAAAACATAAAAACATTGAAACCCCTAAAACCCCTCAAATCCCTAAAAAACCTAAACACCCACAAATATTGAAATCATAAAAAAGCCCTAAAAATCCCTAATAATGTAAAAAACCTAAAACCCATGAAAAACCCTTAAAACCCATGAAAACCCCTAAAACCTTAATGGCCCATAGTACTAATAAACCCCCTAAAACCACTAAAAACACAAAAAACCCATAAAACCACAAAATATTACTAGAAAACTCTAAAAACACTAAACATCATTAAAAACAAAAAAAACTAAAAAAGACCCTTAAAACCATGAAAACCCTAAAACCCTAAAAAACATGAAAACCCCTAAAAACTAAAAAAATCCCCAAAAACACTAAAAACCCATAAAACCCATTAAAATTCTAAAAAAAATATTAATAAACGTAAAAATATATTAACACCATTAAAACCCCTAAAATCCATAAAACCCCCTAAAAACCTTGAAAAACTCTAAACCCCATAAAAACACTACAAAATAGTAAAAATATAAAAACGCTTATAAACTCTAAAATGTTAAAAATATTGAAAACATTAAAAATAATAAAAACCCTAAAAAATCCAAAATTTTGAAAAACCCTAAATCCCTCAAAAATCCCTAAAAACCTAAAATCTTAAAAACCATAAAAACAAAAAATAACCCATAAAGATCCATGAAAATATAAAAAACCCTATAAAAATAGAAAATCCTTGGAAACAATAAAACCCCTAAAATCCTTTAAAACCCAATAAAAATGACTAAAAACTATAAAAACATTTCAAACACCTTAAACATTATATTTTTTTTAAAAACCCTAAAAAACACTAAAACCCTAAAAAAACTCAGAAAACCCCTAAAATCCCCAAGAGACCCCAAAACCCATGAAAACCCCTAGAACCCTGAAAATCCCTCTAAACCCTAAATAACCAAATAACCTATTAAATACTCAACAAGCCCTAAAAATCCATAAAAATATAAAAAACCCTTACAACCCTGAGAAACCCATGAAACATATAAAACCCCCTAAAAACAATGAAACCCCTAAAACACCAAAAAACTGAAAAATTCAATAAAGACTATAGAAACCCTTTAAACCCCTGAAATCGTAAAAAATCATTACAAATCTAAAATACATTAAAACCCCTGCAACACTCAAAAAACCCTCAAAACCCTCAAAACCCATTAAAACCCATAAAAACCCATAAAAACCATAAAATACTGTGAAAAACCCTAAAATCACCCAAAATCCCTAAATACCCTAAAATCCCAAAAAACCATAAAAATCGTAAAAAATCACACAAAATCCATTAAAATGTAAAACATCTAAAGACCATAAAAACACCTGAAAACCATAAACCATTTAAAGCCCTTAAAAATACCTAAATCCTATAAAAATTATAAGAAACACGTAAAACTATAAAACTATTAAAACTCTTAAAAACTGTAAAAACAATTAAAAGCCAAAAAACTCAAAAAAAATTTTGAATCCCAAAAGATCCTAAAATCCCTAAGAACCCCAAAAAACCCTGAAAATGCCTAAAATCCCACAAAATCCATAACGACCTTAAAAAACACAAAAAACCATAAAAATCCTTAAATAGTGATAAAAATCATGAAAACATAAAAAACACTAAAAACTCAAAAAACAACCTGAATACCATAAAACGTCGTTAAAATCTTAAAAACCCTTAAACCCATACAAATCTAAAAACCCCACTAAAATTCTTTAAACCCTTAAAACCCCAAAAAAATTTAAAAATGTTAAAACACTCTAAAAAGCCATTAAAATCTAAAAAAACTCAAAAAATATCTGCAAACCATAAAACACCATAAAACTCTGTAAAAACCCTAAAAAACATAAAATCCCAAAACCCCTCAAAATCCATAAAACCCCTAAAACACTAAAATTCATAAAAATAATAAAAAAAACCTAAAAATACCAAAAATGATAAAAAAACCCTAAAAACCACGAAAACCCCATGAAACCCATAGAATCCCTAAAACCCATAAAACCACAGAAACCCATTAAACCATAAAAAACAACAAAAAACTCTTAAAATTTTTAGAAAACAACTAAAATGGTTAAAAACTAAAAAATCCCATTAAAACCCTTAAAACATTAAAATACCCTAAAAACCCTGAAAACCCCTACAAACCCTATTAAACCCTAAAACCCCTCAAATTCCCTAAAGTTATAATAAATTTTGGGGGTCCAGGAATAGCCTGGACTTGAGCCTTATTTGCCTCAAAATCCCTAAATACCCTAAAAACCATAAAAATCCTAAAAAAGCTCCAAAAATCCCTGAAAACCTTAAAACCCCTAAACCCCCTGAAAACCATAAAAACGAAAAATACCATAAAAATTATAAAAATCCTCAAAACCCCTAAAAACACAAAATACTCTAAACCCCTATAAAACCCTAAAAACAATAGTAATTGTTAAAATCTCTGAAAGACCATAAAAAAACTAAAAACTCAAAAAAAAAACTTAATCCCACAAAAGTCCCTAAATCCTTAAATACCCTAAAAACCATAAAAACCATAAAAACCAAAAAATAACTAAATATATCTACAATAAAACAAACCCTAAATTCCTGGAAAAACTAATGAAAACCATAAAAACCATAAAAAACCTAAAAACCCACTAAAAAATCTAAAAACCCTTAAAACCCCTAAAAACATTTAAAAAATGTTAAAAACTCTTAAAACCCATAACAATCCAAAAAACTCAAAAAAAACACATAAAACCCAAAAATATCCTAAAAATAATGGGAATCCCTAAAAATATATAAACCCCCTAAAAATACTGAAAACCTTAAAGTTTTAAAAATTTCCTCAAAATCACAGAAAATATAAAAAACCTTACAATCTGTGAAACCCCCCCACTAAAAACTAAAAAAAACCCTAAAACCCATATAAACCCTGAAAACCACTAAAAACACAAAAAAACACTTAAACACTTGAAAATTTTAAAAATTGAAAAAATATAAAAATACAAAAACCCCTAAGAAACTCAATAAAACCCCTAAAAACCCAAAAAGATCTGAAAACAAAGAAAAACCCTTTAAACCCTCAAAATCCCAAATAAACCTGTAAAAACAAAAAAAACTATAAAAATCCAAAAAACTCCCTTAAAATCTCTGAAAATGACAAAAAACCCTAAAAACCCTGAAAAATTCTTAAAAACCATAAAACCCCCTTAAACAACAAAAACCTATAAAACCCCATAAAACCTTAAAACCTAGTAAAAAATCAAAAACCCCTTAAATCACCTAAAATGTAAAAAAGGTAAAAAATTCAAAAAATACTTAAAACCCCTATAAAACTAAAACAAAACCTAAAAACCAAAAAAGACCCTAAAATCCCTAAAACCCATAAAAACCCCTAAAACCACTAAAAAACCCCAAACCCCTCAAATACCCTTAAACCCATAAAAAACATAAAAACCATAAAAATCGAAAAAAAATCCCTAAAAATTCCTGAAATGGTAAAAAACCCTAAAAACACTGAAGAAGCCCTGAAAACCATAAAAACACATAAAAACGTTTAAAAACATTGAAACCCCATAAACACCATTAAAACCACTAAAAATTTAAAAACCATCTAAACCCCTGAAAATAATAGAAAAGTTAAAAACTCTAAAACCCATAAAAACCCTAAAAACTCAAAAAAACCCTACAAACCCCAGAAGATCCTAAAAACCCTGAAAAACCTTAAAAACCCAGAAAATTAATAAATTCCCAAAAACCCACCCCAAAATTCTAAATGAACCATAGAAACCCGACAAACCATAAAAATCCTAAAAATCAATAAAATCATAGAAAACATAAAAAACTCTAAAAACCTAAAGAGCCCCTGAAAATTGTAAAATCCCCTATAAACCTTTAAAAACAAATAAAACCCAAAAATCCCTCTAAAAAATCTAAAAACCTTAAAAACCCCTAAAAATGTCAATTTTTTAAAAAAACACTAAAAACCCTTAAAACCATAAAAATTGAAGAAAATCCCCAAAAACCCAGAAACCCAAAAAATGAAGAAAATGCCTAAAACCCTAAAAACCCAAAAACCCAAAAGCTGTCAAAATATATAAAAACCCTAAAACCCCATTAAAACTATAGAAATATTAAAAATCCTTATGAATCTCTAAAAACAAAAAAACCCTATAAAACCCTAAAACCCATAAAAATAATAAAAACCACTAAAATCTTAAAAAACCATAAAATCCCATAAAATCCCTAAAAACCTACTAAAAACTCTAAATATCTTCAAAACCATTAAAAATGTTAAAAGTGTTAAAAATACTCTAAAAACATTAAAAACCTAAAATATATTAAAATACCCTAAAACCCCAAAACACCCTCAAACCCTAAAAACCCCTAAATCCTTAAAAACTCTGAAAAATCTAAACCCAATAAAAATTCTAAAACCCCTTAAAAACCATAAAAATGCTAAAAATCACAAAAATTACATAGGAATTCCTCAAAACATAAAAACCCCAAAAAATACAGAAAAAATTGCTGAAAACTATAAAAACACCAAAAAACGTTAAAACCTATAAAACCACAGAAACCCTAAAAACCACTAAAAATTCAAAACCCCTAAAACCCCTAAAAATGTTAAAAAAATTAAAAATGTTAAAAGAAACTCTAAAAACATTAATAACCCTAAGAAACTAAAAAACCCTGCAAATTCCAAAAGGGCCTTAAAAACCCTGAAAACCCATAATACCGTAAAAACCTTGAAAATCCATAAAATCCTTCAAAAATCCCTAAAATATCTAAAAATCCATAAAAATACTAAAAACAATAAAAATCCTTAAAATGCGCTAAAAATTCCTAAAAATGTAAAACCCCCAAAAAAACATTGAAAAACACTTGAAAACAAAAAACCCCCTAAAAACCATGAAAACCATCAAACCCTAAAAACCCATAAAACCAATAAAATCTAGGAAACCCCTTAGAACCCCGAAATCATTATATATTTTAAAAAACTCAAAAAAACCTTAAAATCCTAAAAAAACTCAGAAAAAAGATTAAACCCCCCAAATGACACATAAAACCATGAAAACCCCTAAAATCCCTCAAAATCGTTAGGATCCTTAATATCCCTAAAAACCATAAAAATAATAAAAAATTCATAAAGATCCATGAAAACATAAAAAACCCTAAAAATCCATTGAAAAACATAAAACTCCAAAAAAACCAATTAACCAGTAAAAACTATAAACACCCCTTGAAACCTCTAAAAAGGTTAAAAACATTAAAAACACTAAAAAACATAAATACCAAAAAAAGTCACCCCCCCGAAAACCCAAAAGCACCATAAAACCTCTAAAAACCCCTCAAAACCCTAAAAACCCCTAAAAACCCAAAAAACCATAAAAATGACTAAAACCCATAATAATCTTTGAAATCTATAAAAATAAAAGAAAATTTAAAACCCCCTAAAAAAATAATATTTCATAGGGCCTTAAGAAACCATACAACTCATAAAAACTCTAAAAATCCTTTAAACCCCAAAAATGTTAAAAATGTTAAATATTATAAATGCATTAAAAGGCCTAAAAACTCATAAAACCCTAAAATAATGTAAAAACCATGAAAATATATAAAACCCCCCAAAACCCGGAAAAACATTAAAACCCTAAAAACCCTAGAACCCCTAAAAACCATAAAAATCCTAAAAAATCAAAAAAATTACCTAAAAATGTAAAACATTCAAAAACCATGAACACCCCCTGAAACCCCCTAAAACACCCTAAAAACTATTAAAACGCCTAAAAACATAAAAAACCTCAATTTTTTTTAAAAATAATAAAAACCAAAAAGTCACTAAAACCTTAAAAAACCCTAAAAACCAAAAAAATGCTCGAATAACCTAAAATACCTTAAAATCCCCAAAACCCTAAAAACCCCTAAAATAATTAAATTCCTAAAAAATTGTTAAAAATCCCAAAAAACATAAAAAACCCTAAAAATCTTGAAAACCCCCCTAAAAGCAATAAAACCTCCTAAGAACCATTAAAAACACAAAAACACAAAAAAAAACAACTAAAACCTCTATAAATTGTTAATACCACTAAGAAATTAAATAATGTAAAAAACTATTAAAATCCATAAAAAACATAAAATTCTCAAAAAACCTTAAGCACCCAAAATGACCTTGAAAACCCATAAAAATCCTAAAAACTCTTGAAATCCCTAAAAATTACCAAAATACCTAAAAACCAAAAAACATAAAATTTTTAAAAATCAATAAACATCCCTTGAAACAAAATAAATCTAAAAATGATGAAAAACCACTAAAAACCTATATATCACTAAAAACTTTAAAAACCCAAAACCTATAAAAACATAAAATAACTAAAACTAATAAATACCCTCAAAACATTAAAAACATGAAAAGAATATAAAAACCTTAAAACCCCATAAAACTCAAAAACCAATATACCCTAAAAACCTTAAATCCAAGAAAACCCAAAACCCCACCAAATCCCTAAATACCAGAAAAAACCCTAAAATCCATAAAATTCCAAAAAAGACCTAAATATCACTCGAAACGTAAAAACCCCAAAAAACCTTTTAATCTATTGAAAACCCTAAACATGCCTAAAAACCTTAAATACTGTAAAAGCCCATAAAAACCCTATTAACCAAAAAAATCTAAAATCCCTTAAACCCGTAAAAATGTTAAAAATCATTACAAACACTAAAAACACTAAAAACTAGAAAACCTTAAAAATTCAAAAAAAATCCCCAAAACCCTAAAAAACCCTAAAAAACCACTAAAACCCATTACATCCCTGAAAATCCCTAAAAACATTAAAACTCTACAAACCCCTAAAAATGATAAAAATACTAAAAATTCACCAAAAAATCCCTATACATGTAAAAAACCCTTGAAAACCATAAAAGTACTAAAAACTATAAAATACCTAAAATCATTTAGATCCCTAAACCTGTACAAACTCTAATAACTCATAAAACCCAAAAAAACATTAAAAATCATTAAAAAATCAAAAAAACCTTAAAAACCCTAAAAAACTCAAAACACCATGAAATCCAAAAAACCCAAAAAACCCCTTAACACCCCAAAACCCCAAATGACCCTGAAAAACCCTAAAACCCCAAAAAACACTAAGAACCATTAAAACCCTAAAAAATAACTGAAAACATAAAAATCCCTAAAACCTTTGATAATGTTGAAAACCATAAAAACCCTAAACCCCACTAAAAAATAAAAAAAACCTAAAAATCCCTAAAAATAAAAAAACAATAAAAAGGTTCTAAAATTAATGAAAACTCCTAAAACACCTAAAAACCCTAAAACCCACTAAAACCCTACAAAATCTATAAAAACCCGAGAGACCATAAAAACATTAAACATCTGTAAAAAAGCCCTAAAATCCAAAGAAAATTAAAATTCCCTAAAAACCATGAAAACACTTGAAAATAATAAAAAACCCAAAAAACATAAATACCATTAAAACCAATAAAATACCAAAAACCAGTAGAAATCCAATAAATCATTCAAACCCCTAAAAATATTAAATACTCT
The DNA here is from genome assembly GCA_963277665.1 of Viscum album. Lineage (NCBI taxonomy): Eukaryota > Viridiplantae > Streptophyta > Magnoliopsida > Santalales > Viscaceae > Viscum > Viscum album. Next base: position 1,322,043,633 of record OY728157.1, read on the forward strand.
AGAAAACCTTAAAAACACCAAAACCTAAAAAAAAATTAAAACTGAAAAATACTAAAAACCTGGAAAACCCTTAAAACCCTTAAACCCCCAAAAAAACCTAATAACCCAAAAAATCCATAAAAACCAAAAAAACCCATTAAAAACATAAAAATACTAAAAAATCCTTAAAAATAATAAAAAACATAAAAAGCCTAAAATCAATTGAAAACTATAAAATCGATAAAAAATTCTAAAAATCCATAATAACCCTAAAGCTACTAACAACTCAAGAAACCATTAAAACTCATAAAAAAACTAAAACATTTTAAAACAATAAAAAACATTAAAACCCTAAAAAAATAAAAAAAAACATCTAAAAATCAAAAACACCTTAAAAACCCTGAAAACCCCTAAAAACAGTTAAAACCCCTAAGAAACGCAAAATCCTCCCAAAATTTTAAAAAACCAAAAATAACATTAAAACCCATAAAAATCAAAAAAAAACTTTAAAAATCATTAAAAATGTAAAAAACCCTAAAACCCTGAATACCCCCTAAAAACCATAAAAACGACTAAAAACCTTGAACACACCTAAAAAAATAAAAACCCTAAAATAGAGAAAGCACTAAAAAATATTTAAACCCCTAAAAATGTTAAAAACTCTTCAAAACCTTAAAAATACAAAAAAACTAAAAAACCTTAAAAAAAGAAAATATAAACCTAGAAAAAGTTTAAAAACAGAAAAAACCCTCCAAACCCCAAAAAACCCTCAAATTCCCTAAAAACCCTAAAAACATAAAACCTATAAAAACAAAAAAAATACCTAAAAACTCTAAAAACCCCTTAAAACTTTAAAAACCTCTAAAAAACATCAAAAATGTAAAAGACCATAAAAACCTGAAGAAACCACTACAAAATCTAAAAACCAATAAACCCCTAAGAATATTAAAAATGTTAAAAACTCTAAAAAACCTTAATATCCCTAAAAAATCAAAAAAACCCCAAAAAACACAAAAAAACATTAAAACCATGATAACCCCTAAAAACCCAAAAACCCTGAAAAAACCCTAAAACCCTGAAAATCCCTAAAGATCCTATAACCCATAAAATACTAAAAAATCCCTAAAAATCATAGAAAACAAGAAAACCCCTAGAAACCCTTAAAAACCCAAGAAAACCATAATAACCCCTAAAAACCTTAAAGATACTAAACCCATAAAACCCCTAGAAACTACTAAAAACTAAAAAAATAATTGAAACACCTAATAATGTTAAAAACTATATAAATCCATAAATACCCTAAAAACCCAGTAAAAAAATTAATAAAGTACAAAAAGTCCCAAAAAAACCTTAAACCCTAAAACCCTAAAAGCACTAAATATCCCTTAAACCAAAAAATTCCCTAAAACCATAAAAACCTAAAAACATAAAAAAATAAAAAAACCTAAAAGTACCTAAAAATTTTAGAAATCCTAAAAACTAGGAAAAACAACTGAAAACCATAAATAAAACCTAAAAACCTTAAAAAAACAGAAAATCAATAAAAACCATAAAAACCCATCAAAAATCTAAAAACCCTTAAAGCCCCAAAAACATTATAAAGACTTAAAAAACTATAAAGACATTAAAAATGCTAAAAATATAAAAAACCCTAAAACCCAAAAAGACCCTAAATATCCCTAAAACCCCTAAAAACCATAAAAACCATAAAAATACTAAAAAGACCCTAAAAATCAATGAAAAACAAAAAAACTATAACTATGAAAACCATAAACACCCTAAAAACATAATAACCATAAAAAAATAAAAAAACCTAAACCACACTTAAATCACTAAATCCTCATAGGACCACTAAAAACATTAAAAATGATAAAAAATAAAAAAAACTTAAATCCCTAAAGGCTCAAAAAAATCCTTAAAAACCCAAAATACCCTAAAACCATGACAATGACAAAAAACTCAGAAAACCATAAAAATCATCAAAATCCTTAAAAACCCAAAAACCATAAAAACCATAAAAATCCTACAAAAGCCCTAAAAATCATTGAAAACATAAAAAACACTAAAAACATTGAAAACTCATGAAATGCCTAACAACTTTTAAAAACCATAACCCCCCCAACCTTTATAAACCCTAATAAACCACTAAAACTCTAAAAACCCTTAAAAACCCCTAAAAACCGTCAAAAATGTTAAAAAAATCTAAAACCCCTTAAATCCCAAAAAAATATCAAAAAACCATAAAAACAAAAAATACCCTAAAATCCATGAAATCCCCTAAAAAAGCCATAAAACCCCAAAAAATTATAATAACCCCTAAAAATCTTAATAACCATTAAGATCTTAAAAAATAACTAAAATCCCTAAAAACAAAGAAAACAAAAAAACCCTTAAAACCCATAAAAACCTGGATAAATATTGAAAACCTCTAAATACCCATGAAACCATACAACCCATTAAAAACACTAGAAACCCTTGAAAACCCTAAAAATGATAAAGAATGTTAAAAGATTTAAAAACCATAAAAACATTTCAAAATTGAAAATACCTAAACTCAAAAGGACCCAATAACCTGTGAAAAAACCCTAAAAACCAAAAACCCCTGAATAAACCTAAAAAACCTATAATTTTCCTAAAACCTCAAAAATTCTTAAAAAGCCCTAAAAACCATAAAAATAATAAAAAATATCTAAAAAACCTCAAAGTGTAATAATACCTAAAAACAAAGAATACCACCCTAAAAACTATAAAAAACCTCTAAATTTCATAAAAACCCTAAAAATGAAAAAAGCTGTAAAAACATATAAAAACTCTAAAAACTGTTAATACCCTAAAAGAGTTAAAAATGTTGAAAAACAGAAAAACCCTAAAAAGTCATACAAAAACCAAAAACCCAAAAGACCCTAAAACATTGAAAAACACTATAAACCCTATATACCCTATAAACCCTGAAATTCTCTAATAACCCTCAAAATCATAAAAAACCATTAAAACCCAAAAACCCATAAAAATTTTAAAATATCTCTAAAAATCCCCAAAAATATTAGAAAAACCTAAAAATCTCCAAATATATTAAAAAATCCGAAAAACCTAGAAACCGCCCTAAAAACCATAAAAACCCTAAAATCCCTAAAAATCATAAAAACCAATAAAAATCCTAAAAAAAATAAATACTCTAAAAACTCTTAATACCCTTTAAATATTAAAAAACTTCAAAATCTCTAAAAAGCATTAAAAACCCTAAAAAACTAACCCCCCCCCCCTAAAAACCAAAAAAGGCCTTAAAACCCTAGGAAATCACTAAAAACATTAAAAAATCATTAATAATCTTAAAAAATATCAAAATCCCATAAAATGATAAAAACTATAAAAACCTAATAATGCACTAAAATCCATAAAAATGTAAAATACCGTTTAATCCACGAAAACCCACATGAAAACCATAAACATCCCTAAAAAGAAAAAAAATGTCAAACCTAATAAAAATACTGAAAATCCTCCCTAAAACCACAAGAAACATAAAAACCCTAAAAACTAATAAAAACCCTAAAACCGACTAAAACACCAAAATCCCTTAATACCCCTAAAAAACTAAAAAAATCCTAAAAACCAAAAAAACCATAAAAACCATGATAAACCCAAAAGAACCCAAAAAACCCCTAAAAACAAAAAACACCCCTCAAATCCCTAGAAACCATAAATACACTATGAACCATAAAAATCCAAAAGAACTAAAAATCACTAAAAATGTAAAAAAACCCTAAAAACCATGAAATCCACTAAATAACATAAAGAACCATAAATCCTTAAAAATACTAAAAAACCATAAAAATATAAAAAACAACTAAATTCTCTAAAAACACTAAAAACCACTAAAATTTTAAAAAACATGAAAATCTATAATAACCCTTAAAAACCCTAAAAATCTAAAAAAAAATTAAATACCCATAAAGTCAATAAAAATGATGAAAACCCCTAAAAATTTAAAAAAACATAAACCACTAAAAACCAAAAAAATAACATAAACCCCTAAAAACCCTAAAAACCATAAATATCCTATAATAATTGTAAAAATCATAGAAATGTTAAAAACCTGAAAAACCCTTAAAAACCTCTGAAAATAATAAAATCCCTAAATATCTTAAAACACCATAAAAATACAATAAAAAAACACAAAAAACCTTAAAACCCCTAAAAACCCTGAAAAACACTAAAACACATTAAAAAAATCTAAAAACCCTTAACAACCCTAAAAATCAAAAAACCTGCTAAAAAGAAAAAATGTTCTGAAAACCCCCAAAAAACCTATAAACAATAAAAACCTCTAAAATCCCCTAAACCCCGTCAAAATTTCTAAATACCATAAAAATCCCAAAACCCATAAAAATTCGAATAAAATCCTAAAAACCTTAAAAACATAAAAAAAACCCAAAAACCATAAAAACCCCCAAAAAACCCAAAAAACCCCTCAAAACATTACAAAACCCTAAAACTAATGAAACCACTAAAATAACTAAAATATATAACACACTCCCCTAAAAACATTAAAAACAATAAAAACTCTAAAAAAATATTAAAAATCTAGAAAACTCAAAAAAATATAAAAGCCCAAAATATATTAAAACCCCTAAAACCCCCTAAAAGATCTAAAACCCCTAAAAAACTAAAAACCACTAAAAACTGTAAAAACCATAAAAATATTGAAATAACTCTAAAAATCCTTGAAATGGTAAAAATCCCTAATGACCCTAAAAACCCTGAATCCATAAAATCCCTTAAAACCATAGAAATCATAATAACTCATAAAACACTAATAACCACTTAAAACAATAAAAACCCTTAAAACCCCTGAAAAAATTAAAAATAATTAAATTTTTCTAAAAATCCTCAAACCCTAAAAAATACTAAAAACATAAATACCCTTAGAACCCATAAAAACTATATAAAACATTGAAAAATTCAATAAAAACTACAAGGACCCTTAAAAACCATAAAAAATTAAAAAATGTTTAAATACTCTAAAAACATTAAAAATTCTAGAAAATAAGAAAAATCCTAGAAACCCAAAAGACCCTAAAACCCTGAAAGATTATAACACCCCTCAAAATCCCAAAAACACCTAAAAATCCCTAAAAAAACCTAAAACCCATAAAATCCTAAAAAATCCCTAAACATCAATAAAAACATAAAAAACCCTAAAACCACTAAAATCCATAAATTCTATAAAAACATTTAAAAAAACTAAATCAATAAAAAATTTAAAAACCCCTAAAAATATATACAACCCATTAAAACCCCTAAAACATTAAAAATGATAATAAAAACTCTAAACACATTATAAAACATAAACACTCAAAGAAAAACAAAAAAACCCAAAAATACCTTAAAAACCTTGAAAACCCCCAAAAAACCCCAAACCCCAAAAAACCATTAAAATATAAAAATATCCCAAAGAATCCTGAAAATCCCTAAAAACCATAAAAACCCTAAAAATCCCTAATGTCATAAAAACTCCTAAAAATCAAGAAAACCCCCTGAAATTTATAAAAAACCCTAATGACTTTAAAACCCCTAAAAAACCATAAAGCCCTAATAAACTATTAAAACCCTAAAACCCTTAAAAACATAAAAACTTAAAAAACATTAAAAGATATAAAAATACATAAAATTCTTAAAACCTCAAAAAATTCCAAAAAACAAAAAGAGACCCTAAAGGCCCCCAAAAAACCCAAAAAACATGAAAATTTTAAAAACCACTAAGGCCCCAAAAAATCTCTAAAAACATATAAATCCATGTAGGGTCCTAAAAACTTTGTAAAGTAAAACTAAATACTCCCATAATTTTGGAAAAGGAACAAAAGATAATTTGATGAAGAATTTAGAGAAAAGTGTCAAAGAATCTAATCATGTAAAATGAATATGATCCATTCGCATACTGAATCCTAGGAATATTGCCAAATGGCATTTCCAGTGAACCGAGTAGTATAAAAAATGAATACAACCACGTGTATCATACTCACAAACTGTGTCATTGGTGAAATGGAGGTGAAGAAACTCTCCCCTGCATACCTTCCCCGTGAACTCAATAGTCTATGGGTGGGGCAAGACTAACAGCGCCCCATGAACAAGACAAAGCCATTCACAGGATTGAGGCGTTGATTTCATCTACTATGAACCAAAACCCCATGGGCCTCTATTAACCGAATCATCTGTGGGATGGGTGATTTCATCATGGGATTCCGAAAAAGGTGTTGTGAGATCCATAGACCCATCTTCCCCGACACTCTATAAAAGGACCCCGAGTGTAGCTGAGAGGACTGAATTTCAGAGGATTAGACTAAAATTTTGAGATAAATTTCTGAAGTGATCCATCGATGAGTTGTAGACCTCTTTAGATGAATTCTTGCAGGTATAAAATAGAATTCTATAGGGAAAATAAAGAAGCAAAAATAAAAACATCCAGACCACAAACCATATCTACTTCGCAGAAGAAATTCCCTCAAGGGTCTAAACCAATTCCCCTTCTTTACTATGACGCCATGTGTAGCCCCAAACTACGTGGGTAGAACCCTATGCCACGTATCCCTATGCTATGTGGATGGAACTCACCACCATGTAGAAATATTATATGCAACTGAAACCTAGTCCCACATAGAAAAACACTATGTGGACCACATACATGTTCGTGAACCATTATGGTATGTGAATAGTCCCTCCTCCCATGTAGCAACATCCTATGTGGGGAGGCCCCCATCTCGTATGAAGAAACGGTACGAGGAATGGCGTACTCTCAGATGTTTCACTCTCTAGTTTCGAACATTTCCTTCCATTTCCATTACCTCATCTATAGTATCTCCATGAACCAGTCAAATATCGTTAGGCCAAAGCCTCTTCCAAAGCCACCAAACCCATATGATAAAACCACTGGGCACATAAATTCACCCTTTGGAGATTATATACACATGTTACATGGATTTTAATAGGTAATCCCCTCAATGGTGTGGACCCTTGGAATGCCCATAAGTTTACATTCCCCTGGTAACTTGGGGTACAACCTTTGGATACTAACATGAAACTCCCTGTTCTAGGGATCAAAGGAAATCCCTGACCTTTACCTTCAATAAGGGTCAGTGATATACATGGTAAATCATGCTTGATTTCCCCTTTGACAAGAAGCAACATTCCTCCCCCTTCCTAGAAAAAGTTTCAGGGAACTCCTACTGAGGTAATCACCTAGATTTTATTGTTGGAAGTTGAATCAGTGCTCCTTTATGCCTCTTCATAGGGCATACCTGGGTAGGTTAATCTAATTATCTAGGGTATGAAAATAAAAGGTAGAAAATGGACACATTCAGGACTTCTATCTCTCTCCATTTGGGAACCAGTACCATCTATCACTAGATGATGTGTGATGTGAAATCTTTATATCCAATTACTCCTCTTGTATATGACAAAGATTGTGACTCATGTGGTCTTCAAGGCTGGCAGTGATCATGAAATCTACATAATACCAATGCATGGTAATCCTAGAAGGTGTAATCCCCCAATAAAATGAACTAAAAGAACTTTAATTCCTATACTAATCAGGATACGTAGGACACCTACCTAAGTCCCAATATTAAGGAACATTCTCCTTAGAACCCAGTCCCAATAAAATTCCCTCAAACTCGCTAAGGAACCCTATTCAGGAATAATCCCCAACTCTCTAGGTTGCTCCCATGTGTAAGCCGCAATCCTGCCCACACAAATGGGCCACCTCAAGGTTGTAAGTCCCAACCCAAACTGAAGTATGAGGTTTTTGATTCCCAACCAGTTGGGATATATAAAAAGCCTCCCTTAGGTCCAAACTTGTTACCCATGTTACCCAATTTTTCTTCTAGACATGTCCCCAGTAAGGTCATATATATCCATAAGATTATACCTCTTTTGGGCAACTTGGGCTTCCTTGGGGTAAGTCCCACACAAAATCTTGACTATGAATCTTCTGCCTAGGCGTCCTAACTGCATGAAATTAAACTTCATGGATGGGTCCTTTTCGCACAACCTTGAAAGGAGATGTGTCCAGTAAAGCGACAAAAAACTATGTGGAATTTGATTCCACTCATGAGGATATGTAGGAAGACCGTCTTGTGGGTTTGATCCTGATATCAAAATGATCTCTTTCCCCCCATTAGACGATAATAAACTCTAGATTGCCTCATCACAAGGATTAAATCATTGTTTTCTCAGTAAAAGACCATATAATCATTAATGTTTCCATAAAAGGGTAACATTGATGAATAAAACTGGACACACACAGATGTCTTCATCATTAGAGAACCTAAGACACATACAAATGATTTCAAACCCATGCATATTTTTTGATCTTCCAACCTCGGTGTAATGTGCAGACACATGTTTGGGAAAGAAAAAAGGATTCAAAAACAAATGAACATTGATTAAATATATAATAGAGTACCAAAATAGGTAATAGCTCCCCCCAAAAGGGTGTGATGAGCCCAACCTCCCATCCTCTTGACCAATGGAGTCCTTAAGTGTCCTTGGCCAAATCTTCATCCAACAAGCACCTACCCTGGGAAAGCAGGTCCATGAATCGTGGATAAAAGGGTCATTGGGTGTTTCTAGATTTGTGAATAAATCTGTTGGAGACCATCCAAGCACATAATACCCTATGTGTATTTATTTCACAAAACAATTAACCCCCTGTAATCTCCAGCTAGGACCAGTCAACTATGGAACCTCATTTGTGACATAAAAAAGGTTATACTTCTCAATCCTGGTGGGATCATCTCACCCACCAAAAAGGGACACAACACACCTAGGTCCAAAAAAATGGTGAACCCAACATGAAATTCTCTATAAAAGCAGGAAATTAGTTGTTGTTTATCAGAATATATTTTTGGTCCCACACAGGAACCTCAGTCCAAAAAAAATGGTAAACTTGACGTGAATCCTTAACCATGGTGGCAGTTTACCTCACCTCAATACCCTTTTGCATTCAAAAGGAAGAGGGCCAAGAAAGATCATAAATTGTACATGTGATCAAGAGATTATACTATGAAGGAGTTTTTTTCTACTTTTCATATATATTTCAGGTGATTCATAGAGCAACCTTCAATACAATGGCATCTCGACAACTTGCTTAGGCTTGCACGTCTTCAACCACACAAGTGGTCAGTTCCCCAACAAAGAATAGGGATCCCTCACCATCCCAATGTCTTCAATGATGGGTTTCAAACACGCTAATTGAATAGTACCACCACAATGGTACACTCCCCATAGTGGAGGCTACAAGGTAGGACCTCTGATCAGTGAAATCCCACTGACCACCTCTTTAGTCATGGCTAGAAATCCAACATAGGAAGACCCCAATGGTCATCTCAATTATTTTTGGGATTCTATCCCCAAATTGTGACAAAAAGTACCTCCATTACTTTAGGGAGGTAGATGAAGTCAACACCAATGACCTCATCCAAACTACACATGAACCCTTCTCAAGGGCTTCTGCTATAAGATATTTCCACTAGCGTTGTACAAATCAATATCTTCGATCTGAAGAGGATCTCATTTTTATGAAGCCTACTGAATTCTAATTGACATAATCCCGTTAGGATGGCCTCAAAGGGAGGAGAATGTATAATTAGGAGCAGGTCATTACCCTAGTTCCAGAGGAGGAGATCCTCCACACAACCACGGTGGCATACCATGGTCATACATACAACTCTGGCTCTTCTTTTGAATCCCTCCTTGAAAATACGGCAGAAACCTATGAGCGGATGCATATACATACTCCCTCTTATGAATCCCACAATGGGAACATGGTAGAACATTATGAGGAAATTTGTATTTCTATTAACGATCACCATTCATGCCATGGAATCAGGGCATCAAATTTTCAGAAAATGAAAATCTCTATTGATGCACAAGAAGGCCACCATCCAAATAGTGTGGAAAATAGCTTCAAGTAGGAACAAATCCCTACTAATTCAAAAAAATACCTCTATCAAAATATGGTGAAAAAATATGGGAATGCATATGTTACTACCAATTCATATGAAGCCCACCAGTCAGATACAGTGGAAATCAACAGAAAATGCAAATTTTTGCCGACCAATATCAAGACCTCAGGTCAAATATGGTGGTACAAAAATTTATGTAGATGAAAATTCCTTCTTGAAAATACAAATCCCACCAGTCAAATATAGTGGATATTGAAGAAACTATCTAGTGTATCTCAAATACATGTTAGGGGTAGACTTGTTCCTCTATCCCAACACAGGAGAACAACCAATACCCATTGGAAACACATGGAGGACTAGAGAAATCATAGTCTCTTTGTTTGAAATCTGAATGGGAATTTTTACTCATTATATCTAAAGACATATCCGAACACATCTTTTAAATTATGGGGGATCAAAGGTATACTCCAGAACATATACTCCAACCCTGTTAAGAGGTCATCGTGTCTATAGAAAAAGTGAGGAGTCGAGCCCATGATCTCATCTCCCTGAGTGTGGTGATTCATATATAAAATAAGATAGTTACTCTAGAGTAGACTTGCATCCCTGATCTAGTATAGGAGGGTTAAAGGATATATTCTAGGATATGAGGACAACTGGATTGGGAACAAACACATGTTACAACTGGGGACACCGGCCAATGTGGTGGCTACTCTAGGGTAGACATATATCCCTACTAGATCTCAAGATACACTTTAGTGTATCTTGATGACATCGAGCGAACCAATCAAACAGGGACCTGTATATGAATGTCAATAACAATATTAGGCGTCCTTATTCACCCGCAAGAGAGCACCCAAAAATGAAGGGTGCCAAAGGAAACTAGAAAATGAAGCACATGTTCACGATTCTTTTCTGCTAGAAGATTGAGTTCTTGATTCCATAAAACATATATCAATAGAGGCTCAAGAGTCTATTTATTCATTACCAAATTATGGAATGAATAGTATCAGTAGAGAAGTCCCTAACTAAAATGTTACTGCCAACATCTCTGAATGTCCTCCTCAGAGCACCCTTGGCGTCTTACTCCATGTGCTATAAATGATTGATCACGAGATCCTATCTTCTGATGCGTGTCAGGGTATACCTCCCTTTGATGAGAAGATAAAAAAAGTAAGAAGTTAATCACCTTACTATAGTCTTCCCTAATGGTCCTCCCCATGGTATATGTTGTAGATATTATTCTCCCTATAGTTGGATGTCAAGCTATGATGGTAGTCCTTGACATGATGGAAGTTGCTTCAAAGTTCCTCCCTGCAGTGACCTTAAGCAATGTGAAGTCCCTCCCCTCATTTTAGTACATCCTAAATTTCCTCCCCATAATGTACACTAAAAATATTCTCCCTGCTGCTAGACATCAATCCATAATGGTAGACCTTTCCATGATGGTAGTCCTTGCAAAGGTCCTCCCTACAATGATAACAAATATAAAGAAGGTCCTCCCCTTGCTGTGGTCCACCATGAAGGTCCTCCCCAGGGTACACATCATGGAAAATCTCCCTATGGTCAAACGTTAACCTACAATGATAGTCCTCTCTAGTATATCCTTGGATGTAAAGGTCCTCCCTACAACCCAAATTCACACACGCTTGAAGTTACTCCCCATATCGGTTCAAATACGAGAAAGCCCTCATATTCTGAGGTTCTTGGAAGGATAGGGTCAGATATTCTAGAGAAACTATCAATGATAAGTGACATCCTTTCTCAACAAGGAGACAACCTAGGTTCACACTCATCATTTGAGCCACCCTTGTACCATTTATGCATAAATGAAATCCATACTAACCCCACAACTCAGGATGAAATCTTCACAAATCATCCATGTTGGGAGCAATAAGTAGATGAATCCCTAGAAGAATAAGAATATAATATGTTACTCATAAAAAGATATCTATCCAGGGAAGACATACCGGTTTTGTTTTGGAACACAAGCACTTCTCATTTCATCATTAAAAAAGAGTTATTAGAAGAATTTATGCACAACATTCACCTTAATGTCTGGAAAACACTTCGCCAGTTGGAAATGAAATTTCTCCCCTATAATGGGTATACAGAACATGATAGTATATTTGGGAAGACTCATCAGAAAATTGACTTAGAATCCTATATGTTTGCAGGACAACTGCAATCATAAAGGAAAAAATAAAAAACATGATTTTTTTTACCTCCACACACTACACATATTGGGTTGCCTCATTAGAGATTCCCCATCATGTGTTCACATCTAATGGTGGGGAGAACACAGAGATATACACTTCAACCCACATCCTTTCTAGTAGAACCCACTGGAAATGGAATCCTACAATGTAGTCATCCCAGGATAAAAGGAAAATGAAGCATCTATTAAGTAAAAGTGGCCCACTCAACCAGAATTGTCTTCAATAAGTCCCAAACGCCTCAGGACCTACAAGAGAAAGCCATCGAGAATCTCTTGAACCATGCCAATTAGAAAATTTAGTAGGATTCTATCATAAGGGAAGACAACCATTGAGAACTGATCATTTCCTCAGAAGAAAATAATTCATGTGCAGATCTGGAACCATATTTGGCTCATGTCTACATTAGAATGTGGGAGATTGAGAAGGCGAAAATGGAAGAAGCAACTGTTGCAGTATGGGAGCAACCACGTCCTATATGCATAGGGTATTTTTTAACACAAGTTACCCCCATAAGACCAAAAAATCTAGGTTGAGACACATCAATGAGAGAAAAAGATAAACCCCAACCTATAGGGATGAGGATATTTTTACCTCAACCACCAACCCAATGGAAGTCAGTATTTTCACACCTGGGGAGGACAACAAATAAATAGGTTACTTGTTCTATCTTGTCTCATGACTCATGTCCCCTAGGTAAGAGGCATACTTCCAGGTCACGTCAAGGCTCCCTTAAAATCACTCTTCACCAATAAACTCGAATAGGGTCCCGGAATGGAAGGAGAAGATCAAATAAGTGATGCAAGATGCCCTCCTACCATTTGTCACCCAGTACACCACCCACAATGCGTTATGCATCGGTGAACATTGTAGATTTTAATCCCATGGAAATTTCTAAAGATAATCCAAATGAGGAGGATGCAAGAGAAGATAGTTCCCTTCTAGAGGTGGTCCACATCGATCATGAACATGTATATACCAGAAACAAATGGGCCACTTTAAATTTGGTTGCTCCCTTATCTAATCTGTCATTACAACCTTTGTGAATCCCTAATAAGGAGATGATAGAGAACAAGGTTTCCTATAACCCACCTCCTCTTCCCAATGTGAATGTTTCCCTCATGATTGAGGAGATATTCACTCAATAGGTGGAAGACATTAAAGAGTTAAGGATAATTAATATTGAGCTGATATGAGCAAGTCATCTTACTTGGTACGTTCCCTAGGTGGAGTGTCAACACACACTCACATCCGATATACCTCTACCCCATGGGCTCATTATGACAGATAAAGTAAGACATAAATGCTCATTCAAGGAAGCACCAGGATAATCAGTCTACCTAAAACCAATCTTGATTGGATATAAATATTTTACCTCCATTAGAAAAGAAATCGTAATAGATTTAGGTGAATCCATAAAAGATTCCCCAGATGGGGTTCCGCTTCAAGTTGTAGTAGTTCTAGCACACACAATTGTGGCCCCTGCTATGCCCTCCCTATCTCAAGTTTAACAGGACATGTACCAAGGGCTCATGAATACCATTGCGTCATTGATGACTCAATTAAAATCCATGGAAGGGAAGAGTGCTTTAATACAGCCATAATGACAACCTTTCCCCAACTAAGTAAGCAATGTTATACCATCGCCAGATTTTGGGAACCCCGTGTTCCTAGTGTTCAAAATATCAGTTGGTCTGGAGAAAAACCTAATGCACTACTCATCTTTCTGTGATCCAATGATGGGAACCCTAAAGTAGTAATAAGCTATGAATCTCATATGCTTTGTGCGAACCTTATAAGGTTTATCCTTCATATGGTATACCAGTTTTTAAACTGACTCAATAATAGGATGGGAGGATCTACGGTGCTAATTTTTTTCCAGTTCATCTTGACATTGCCAAAAACAACAGTTAGTGACCTCATGATCTACAAAGATGATGATAATGAGATAGTTTCAAAATTTATTTCTAGTTATAAATGTATGAATTACTCCTTGAACTGATTACTCCCCCAAGATGAGATGTTGGCCATGCGCATCGACAACCTCCATGATGAGCTGTGAACACCACATATTCCATTGAAATATACATTTTTGTTTCAGTACTTCTCAAACATCACTCAATGTATAGATGATTCCTTGAAACAGAATAATCTAAATTCTTGGGCAGCACCATGAGTCCCAATCAAAATAGAGGGAAGATTTTAAGTGGATTCTATCACGCTTAAGCCACCCCATACATTGGATTCAGCTCATAGGCCCACACCGAATCACACAGGGTCCCCTGAATGTCAGTAACTGCCACCACATCGACAATATAAGATAGGGGGGATAAGAGAAATCAATTCGAGGAATGAATAAATAAATTTTACTCATTCCTAGAGGACCAATCTGTCGCTACTTTGTAGAATCCATGAAATGAAACCGGTTCCGACTTCTAGAGATGAAGAGGGGTGATGAAGTAGGTCTTCATAACAAGCTATAATACTATACCCTCCATCATATATTGGGATACAACATTCATGAGTTCTTTGACTTCAAGTACCTCTTGCAATGAATGATAAATTCTGAAAAAGTCAATTGTATACAACCGCAAGTGCATGAGGAATATGTTTCCACTGCTGACCCAAATGAAGGAGGGGAGTAGAAAAGCATTATTAAGAAAAAGTAGAAATTTTTTGATAGTTGGATGACTTGTAAAACAATAATCCAAGACCAAATTATCCTACAAGAATAATTAAATCAACCAATTGTGCTCTAATAGCTCTTGATGCAACACATCCGACATCCTTGGCCCAAAAATCCTCTAAAGGTCAAAAAGCAGTCCAATAAAAAAGGTGAAAAGAAATAGTAGGAAGATGAAATTGCATCAAAGAAAAAGTTGGGTTTGACACTATCATATTTGATGCTATTGGATCTGAGAGTATAAGCACCTCCCCACTAAATAGTACAATGATCATCGCCCTTCCAAATGACACCACTAGAGGCAGATGATGAGGCAAAGTCATAGTCATAAGAGAAGATAATTTTTGGGGCCATCAATGTCATCCAATTGAAGTATCCCTTATCTTATGATGAATATAGTTATCAACCATAATTCCACACACTCATTTGGGGGGATATAAGAATAATTTGTAGAATCCATGGATATCAAGGGCGATGCATCCATGGAAGAAATTAAGCTTATGGTTGCACCCATTTACAAACCGTCGGTGTTGTAGAAACCAATGAAAGGACCCTCCAGCAAATCCAGTAGGGACAAGAAAATTTTCCTACACCCACATTAATCCACCCCATTCCAATCCTTCTAGAATATCCATCAGAGGAAGAATATGTGACTAATTTCCCTCAGCATGTGAGAATACTTCCCAACCCAATCTAAAAAAGAAGGAAGCTCATTTGGATCTGATCCTAAGGTCTGACCCATCATTTTCAAATTCTAAAGCCCCTTCTGTGCCTTTGAAAGATCATCAATGAACTATGAAGCTCCTTCCTTAAGATTAGAAATATTATATTCTAAAGTAGTTAGCTTCAGTACATTCCATGTTATCAATCATGGATGCACCGAATCTATTAGCAGATCTCAGGGAAGCACTCATCAAGGTTTTTCTATGTCCCTAGAAGTTTGATTCCAAAGTATCAACCATTAATGTCTACCATATAGAGACCAATCCTATAGAATTCCATGAAGTTATCAATTTCATGGATCAAGATGAAGACTCCATCGTGGAAGGACACATCAAACCTTTATATGTGTATTGTAGGATCAATGGTGTTGATATTTGAAAAGTATTCATTTATAATGGATCTAGATTTAATCTCATCCCACTATGGATAATTCATTAGTTCAGACTCAATGAAGATGATCTAATTCCCTACACCACGACTTTTTTGGGTTACAACAAAAGCGAGAAGAAATTGTTAGGACAAATAAAGCTTGAAACCCAGTTTAGTGACCTAATAGCTCACATATAATTTCTGGTGTTATGAAATAATACAGCCTTCAACACCCTTCTTGTAAGGCCCTGGATTCATCTACACATGGAAATTCCATCCTCTTACCATCAGTGCCTCAAATATAGTATTAATAGACAGAGTGGGACACTGCATACTGATAAGGCCTCATTTGACCTCTGCGAATCATGGTATATTGATGTAGGATTCTATGAGATAAGGGGTAAGAGACTTCAAATTGATGATTTAGATTGGATTTTCACCCCATTTGATTTATAAATGGTTCATTTTGATGCCTTCATGCAGCTCAATGAATAATATGTACTTCTCAACAATCATATTGAGTGAACATGTCCAAATTTAGATGCATATTCAATAGTCCTCATGATTTTGGTCACGACTTCCCAACCTAATAATGTTTAAAATCTCACTGACTCCCAAGATAATAGTGGGGTTTCAGATAAATATTTCCTCGAACCATTATCAAAACTCTAGAAAATCCCTACCTCAACCACTGAGGTAAGATAAAGTGTCTCTTCACTTAGAGAATGTGATGAACATATTTTACTCCCCATTAAATCTTTTCCGAAGAAGATCCTACTGAAGACCGTGGTAGAATAGGCAGTTTCATCTCCTAGAAACCAAAATTGTAACTCCTTCCTCAACTATGGAACAATAATCTCAAGAATTGTTTCCCCATCAGAATGAAATGAATAAGATAATGAGGGTGTAGAGAAGGAATAATAAGACCCAAGGGATTCCCCTCCATCATTTGAGGAAGGCATCTCTACCACCATTGATGATATCATGGAAATAAACTTGGGTATAGAAGAAGACCCGCAGCCCATTATGTTTAGTGAGATCGTGAATTATGAAGAGCAAGAGGTATACACCTCTTTCCTGAAGATGAATTGAGATTTTTCACCTAGAATTATACAAAAAATCGAGGCCCCAATCTAGAGGTGTCCAATCAACACCTAGGATTACTAGAAGACCAATGTGGATACACGAAAGTCGCCCAAAGGATGCACCTGACACATGCTACAAAAATAGAGGCTGACTTCGACAAGATCATCAGAGCCAATAGCATTCAGGAATCCCAATAACCCATATGGAAATCAAATATTATCCCTGTAAAAAAGAAAAATGAGCATATAAAATTCTACAATGATTTCATGGATCTCAATTAGCATTGCCCGAAAGATGATTTCCTAGTCCCGATCATGAAATTACTTATCAATGTAAATACAGGATATGAGGGACTCTCTTTCATGGATAGATATTTAGGATATAACTAGATTTTAATGACCCAAGAAAATGAATAAGTCAATTAATTCAGGACCTATGGAGGTTGTTTCTATAAATTATTACATTTTGGTTTGAATAATATCATCTATACATATCAATGCACCATACACCACATCTTCAATCAATTCCTAGGAAATATAATCGAATTCTACGTGGATGATTTTTTCGTTAAGTCATGATAATGCTCAGATCACCTATCAGATTTTGAAACAGTTTTCAACAAACTATGACAACATAGTCTAAAAAGTATCACCTGAAAGTGCTCTTTTGGGTTTACCTCGAGAAAATTTCTCATCTTCGTCGTATGAAACTATGGCATCAAAGTCAAACCTAATAAGACAAAGGAAATCCTTAGCAAATCACCTCTTCAAAACCTCACTGAGTTGAGAGGAATCCAAGGACACTTGTAATACATTCCACACTTCATATACAACCTTCTAGGAAAATGATTTCCCTTCACAAGGTTGATGAAGAATGGGGTAGAATATCAATGGACTAATGATTGTCAAGATGAATTTGAAAATATCAAGAGTTATCTCTTAATCCCATCAGTTCTAATTCCACCAGTCAAAGGAAGACCACTCATTATATATGTGACCACCTTGGAGCGATCCCTGGGCACGTTCCATGCATAGAAGAATGATGTCGGTAGTGAGAATAGTCTCCATTATCTTAATCAAACCATGATCGATGATGAGAATCATTATTCAAATATCAAGAATAGATGGCATGCATTAATATTTGTTGTCCAAAAGCTATGGAATTACTTGAAGCACCATGAGGTCCAATTGGTATCATGAAGAAACCCTCTCAAGTATATCATCAGCAGTCCAATGTTAACTAGATGCCTATCATTGTGAGTGGTCATTCTGTAGCAGTTCGTTATATGATTCATAATGCAAAAAGCTGTCAAAGGCCAAAAATTAGTAGCTTTAATGGAATAAAATCCCTCAACAGAGGTAGAACCATTATATATAAAGATACAAGATGAGGAAATGTTCATTATTCAATAGATCTCCTAGATGTGAGAAATACCCTTCAACAATGCCTCTAGAAGCCTGATGGGAAAAAGAATGGAAGACCCCAAACTCAACAAAGTGGGTAGGGAGTCATAACCATATCTCCAAAAAAGAAGTCTGAACTTACTCCATTATAATGTCATAAGGGAGCACTAACAATGAATTAGAACACTCGACTCTTATCGAAAGCTTGGAGCTAGAATTCCAAGTGCAAGTCGAACACCTAAAGATAAAAGGTGATTCCAAACTGGTCATCAAGAAAGTCAATAGTGAAAATGCTATCAAGAAAGAGGATATGATCCCTTTGATGAACCATGTTCAAGAAATGATGGTAGAATTAATGTCAGGGCCAATATTGAATTATGATACCCAGTCACAAAATTTGCAATCCTATGTATTGGAAAATGAAGCCATGACTCTGGCCGACCTGGATTAGAATGAAATGGTCAATAGTATTGAACACTGACGGATGGTATTACCATTAATTAAGGACAAAATTGAAGAAATCAAGGAAATTAGCCTCATCTCTAAGCTGTATGGTCCTATCAATGGTTGGATGACTCCGATTAGAAATCACCTTCAAAGGGAAGAGCTCTCAATAGATTGGGCTGGAAGAAAATATATTCGTAGATGGGTAACCAAATTTCTATTTATGATGGTGAAAACTAGCCAAATGATTTTTTTACAAGCGAGGCCCCAATGGAGTCCTTATCAAGTGCATTGATAGAGAAGAGACTGCAGCCAACATGAAATAGGTGCATGCTAGAGTTTGTTGAGCGCATCAATCAAAGTCCAATCTCTCATAGAAGATTCTAAGGATCAGGTAATATTGGCCCTCCGTGATGCAGGATTGAACCACATTCACCATAAGTTCCATTCCTACTAAGTTCATGAAAATTTCATCCCCCATACCTTGGAGTTACATCACACAACCATGTAATCCTGACCATTTTCAATATGGGTAATGGACTTCATGGGACCATACCCTACCTCCATGGTTAGACAATTCAAATATATTCTCAATGAAACTAGATTCTTTTCAAAATAGGCAGAGGTGATACCCCTTAAAGAAGTCGGGGCAAGAAGCATTTCCATATTTGTGAAAGGAAACATCATCACCATATTTGGTGTCCCTCGTACAATATTGATGGAAAATGGCACCAATTTTTAATATTTGGAATTGGAAAAGCTATATCAAGATTATGGAGTCAAAGCCAACCATTCATCCTACTACCATGTAGTAGCCAATGGGTAGATAGATGCCTTCAATAGGACCTTATCCAAAATTCATCGAAATATGGTTGAAAAAGACAAGAAATCATGGTCGAACAAGATCTTCCACGCTCTTTGGGATTATCAGACAATGACTCACACTTCCACTCATGAAACCCCATATTCATTAGTATACAGGACGAAGGAAGTTATACCCATTGAAGTTCAATTACCATTGCACTACATCACCGTCTATGAACAAATATCTTTAGATGAACAATCCTATAATCGATTTGACGAGTTAGAGAAACAATATGAGAAAATATTGTGTACCTTCCACCATTTGGATGTTTACTAGAATTGGATCGCATGAGCCCTAAACAAAAATGATCGCCTTTAATCATTCCTTTTAGGATAAATGGTGTTGGTCTCCAAAACTCTGATGATACTCAGAAAGAAATCTCAAAAATTGGATCCAAAAAGGGAAGGACCATATGTCATACACAATGTCTACTCCAATAGAGCATATGCATTAATTTCAAGGGTCGGATAGATCAGTATAGTTCCCACCAATGTGAGGTTCTTGAATAAATACTTTGTGTAATTATACAATTCTCGTATTAGCTACATGATGTTAAAATATGTAGCAACACCTATGTCCATGATACAAGATGTTAAAATGCATGGAAATCATATTAGCTATATGAAGTTAAAATACATATAACCACCTACGTCCATGATACATGATGTTAAATTTTACAAAAATAACCTTAGCTACACAACATTAAAATTCATATCACCACCTTTTTTCATGATACATAAAGTTAAACTATACAGAAATTGTCTTAGTTGCATGATGTTAAAATGAATAGCACCACCTACATCTATGCTACATGACATTAAACAATATAGAAATCATCATAGTTGCATGGAATTAAAATTTATTGAACCGCCTATGACAATGTTACATGATGTTAAACTATATAGAAATCCTCTTAGCTTCATGATGCTAAAATTCATAGAACCACCAACATCCATGCTACACACCATTAAACTATATAGAAATTGTCTTAGCATCATGATGATAAAATTAATAGCACAACATACCTCTGTTATACACGATGTTAAACTATATGGAAATCATCCTAACTCCAGGATGTTAAATTTCATAGCACCACCTTTATCCTAACCAGATGATGTTAAACCACTCAGCACCTTCCCTCTAAATGCACGATGTTGAACTTCATGGAAAAATTGTCCTAAACACATGACATTAAACTGTACGGTGGTCATTTTTTTGTGAATAGTGATTCATCACGCATGAGTTAAATTCATGCATAGGAAAGATAAAATAACCCTCTTTCCTTGTGTATTGGTCAAAATTGCGTAGGGGAATCCATGAAATGTCCTAACCATGCAATGTTAAACTGCAAGGTACCTCAAGAACTACATATAGATTGGTTCCTAACCTCATAGGATACATAGTGATGCTTGGATTCTTCATCCTGGTCCAGCCACCATTTCGAAAAAAATCCCCCTCCCTCTACACAGGTCATAATGGTATAGTGAACATGTTGTCAGAACTACACAGACTTTGATTCCCAACTAACTGGGATATGTAGGAAACCTCTTTGAGGGTCAAACCCGACACTTCACCCACCTCATCCTTTTCATGTAAGTTCACTATTTTCTTTACTATATGATGATAAACTATATGGGATACTAGAACTATGTGTGGATTGATTCCTATCATAATAAGATACAAAAAGACACATGGATTCTATATCATGGCCCAACCACCATTCGAAAATAAAATGCCCCATGTACATGCGTCATACCAGTATAGGGAGCATGTTTTTAGATCTATGTGGGTCTTGATTCCTACATTTTTAGGATACGTAGTGATTCCTAGATCCCATATAATGGTATAGCCACCATAGAACAAATGCCCCTGTCTATAGGTCAAACTTGCACAGTGAAATTCATGAGTCCTAATATAACGACATTAAACTATAAGGTTTCTCAAGAACTATGTGTGGCTTGATTATCAATATGATGAGATGCGTTGTGACACCTGGGCCTTACCGGGTCCAACTGTGTGAAAAAAATGCTTCCATTTCCAACAATAGAATGTAAAATTGTGTGGAAGATCCCAAACCTTGATTCCCACAATAAGGAGTAGTCAAATGATCCCCCTACATATGAATCAGATCTCCGTAGAAGATCTCATAACTTATAACTAATCACGGTATGTATATTCCTAACATACCCAGATATTACCTTTTCATCCATCAAACTCCATGCCCCGAGAAATCTAGAATCCCTATAATCAACCACAGTTATCAAAAATGGAAGGCTAGTGTCCTCCAGACACCATTGTTTGGCAATGCACACAATGCCTTGGGGGATATGCATACGTTGCACACAAAAATGGTCTGTCAACCAAAGGAAAAATCATCCTAAGGAGAGTATTTTCCTACATCTATACACTCATTGGCTCCTAAGCCTCACATATTCCCTCCATATACGAGGGCTCCAGAAATCATGGTTTACACTTTCTTCCCCCACTCGTGTCTGGGTCATACCAAGTATAGCCTGGCCTGATTATCCCACATTTATGCATGATTCCTTTGATATTTCATCCCAACAACATGTCATTAAACCATGTTGTCAAATTCCATTCTATAAGATGTAAAACTGTATAAACCAACAGTAGTTATCTCATTTACATTGAGTCACCCATGTCCTCACATCATGACATTAAACTGCATGGCCAAACAATTCTCCTTTCTTTGATCCATCCATCCCTAAGTAGTGGAGTGAAACCCTTACTTCCCATTAATTCACACACAGATCATAGCTCACACAGGCTTCAAAATTTTGCTAGGGGATTTACCATAGAGCTAGGGGAAATCAATCCATAATGATGATCCTGCTGGAATGACATTAAAAGAAATATTTGAGTTTTCCCATCCATGTTGGGAAACCTAAAGTCCTAACCGTATGACATTAAACATCACGGTACCGAAAATACCGCTAAAATTATATACTCTCTACACAATTTCCAAACGTATGTAGGGAGCCTAATTTATGGACATTCGAATATTCAAAATCTATCCCCGCTCGATCATGGGAATCAAAATTCCTCACCTTGTGTGTGAGCTATATCTATATAGAAGAGTTCCCAACTCTATAGGTGATCACAACCATAACATTTCTAACATATCCAAACACGTATTTTATATCTATTAAAATAATATCTTCAAGCTATTTTGGATCTTCATAAACCTCCCTGACCATCGGATATGCGAGGCCAGTGTCCTTCTGATACCTTTGTTTGACTATGTGCACAATGTCCTGATGACTCTACATATGTTTCCTGCAAATAGGCATGTCAACCAATGGAAAGTTCTTCCCCATGATAGGATTTTCCTATTTCCATATGATCAATGTTTTCTGAGACCCATATCATCTCTCCTAATCTACGATCCCTTGAAAACACAGCTTACACTCTTCTCCCTATCTATGTATTGAACATGTTGGAACACCCTGGCCCGACCATCCTCTAGTTAATTAGGGCTTCTACATCAATGTCCAAATTTCAAGAAATTAAAACTACATGATGCTTGAAAATCAATGTTCATTCCTGGACCTCGACACACCAGATAATTTCCTCCATCATTTTCCTGTGCATGAAAATAATATGCATAGAAATGTTCAACACGGATCCCGCTTCATTAGTAACCCCATGGGAAAAAAAGAAAAAATGGTTCCCCATTCATAGGCATGAACCAGATATTCATATGGATAAACCTTAAAATAACTACATTTAGATTGATTCCTATCATCGTAGGATACATGGTGACATTAGAACCTCAGATTTTAGGTCCATCCATTAAACAAAATTGTCCAATCCCTGCCTACGCAAGGGACAAACCAGTATAAGGAAATAACTAATATGGATATGATAAAAATGAATCCAATTGTTAATAGTATTATTGGTAAATTTCAACCTAAAATGATCCCTCTTTCATTTTTATAAACCCCTCTTCACACACTATACTCTTTATCCAGAAATACCTAAATCCACATAATCCCCATGTCCATCGGAAATGGATGGAAAGTATCATGAGGACACCTTTGTTTGATATTCGCACAATGCCCTGATGACTCTGAATGTTCCCCATAAACGGGCATATCAACCAAAGGTAAATTAGTCCTCATGATAGGATTTTCCTACCTACTTATGCCCCTATAATTTTTACATCTCACATCATTCCTCAGTTTCAAAACCCCCTAGATTATAGTTTAATTGTTTCCTATTTTTCAATGCTTGAAGATGAATAACATTTTTGTTAAATCTATGGTAAAATAATGAATCATTTACCTACCTCTAGTCTAAGTAAAAATATTTCAAAATAAAAAATATCAAATTTAATATTTGTATGATGTTAAAATACACCATGCATCATGCCTCATTTACACAATCCAAATTTGTGTGGGAGCGGTTTCTCCACCAAATCCAATATAAATTACCCTATTACTTCCAGACATCGTTTCCCCAATAAGATTCCCATTGTGGTCTTACAAACAAAAAACTAGAATATATTCCCACAAAACTTCCTATCCATCATATATGGAAGGCCCATGTCCTGCGGACACCTTTGCATGACTTTTCACATAATTCCCTGATGGCTCTATAAAAGTAGACCCACAAAAAGGTATGTCATAAAAAGGAAAATTCATCCTCATGATAGGTTTCTACCATATATGTATGCCCCATATCTTCCATGCCGCATGCAATATCCCGTTCTCTAAAAAACACAATTCAGGGTTAAGAAGAATCCCTTATCCATGTTTGAAAGTTACATGGACATTCTCAGTCAATGAGTCCAAAATTGGTACCCTAGCCCTGTGAATCATTGTCTAAATTGTTCAACCTAAAACATCAGTCTTAGTGAAATATATTTGACCTAAAACATCAGTAATGATAGTATGGTTTTCAATAATTTGAACTACCCATGAAATATACAACTCTCGCCGGAATGAAAACACTCAAAGGGTGCCATAGACAAAAATCTAGCACCAGATCGCTAAACCTATGACATGTGTGGCTTAGGAAAAAATGTTGAGAAACCTAAAAAATCAAGATATACAAATCTTGTTAGGTAAAAAACCCACAGAGGGTGGCCTAAGAAAAATTAAAGTTATGACCACTATGTCCTCACTATAAGGGTCTTAGAAAAAATTAGGGTATCAATAGAAAATACACAATGTTTGTAGAGTTTTTCATGAAAACATAGAAATAGTCAAACTATGCTCACTATGTCACTCAACTTAGGAAACAATTAGGCCATGATTTGTTCATTTTAGTCATCTAGGATTTTAAATTAAATTGACATCTGGTTTATATTAATGTTTAAATGTGTCCAATCATAAATTATGGATATTGTAAAGAAAGGTAAAGGAGAATCACTTGAGAGAAAAATATTTTCATTCTATTACATAAATTTATAAAGGGAATCCATAACCTATAAACTCTTCATATGTGTTAGACATGACCACTAAAAAGAATGTTCAATAGACTCAAATAGTTTTTCCAAACCTGATTTGATGCTTCAATAGAATGGAGAAAATTTAACAAAGTCGCAGTCTCATACTTCGTACCTCCCCTTAATGCCTCCACCTCCAACATTGCATCAAGGGTAGCCATTTCCCCTTCCTCCACTAGTCATTGTCCCTCATAAACTGTGATTAAGACATGGGAAAATTCTTTTTTAATCCACTCCAGTTCTCTGCTCCACTACTTCACTTCCTAAAGGAGATTCTCCATTAAGGATGTTTGTTTCACGAGTTCACTTAGAATCCTTGCAACTAATTTAGCTTGGTCAATAGCTTCATTCATAAAAATCTGTCTGGACATATCAAGATGTGCCCTGAAATCTATAAAAAAAACATGGGACTCACCCATGCAAGATTTATCCCTAACCCTGACCACCTACTTCACTATTTCATAAATACAATGTAATAAAATCCTCCAAACCCCAGAACCAAAACTAGTGACATAATTTGGGCAGTTTTGTCAACATATCGAAAGTGGTGTTTGAGATATCAATATGCAAATGTTATTCCATGTCCTTCGGCAGTTGGGAAAACGGTTGGCTAGACCCTCTCTATCGTTCTTAGAATCACTCCCAAATGATGTAACATATTTAGGAATAAACATCACCATGGGATGCCTCGAATCGGTGACTTCAGCACGACTTGACCCTACGGTAGCTGTGACTTTGGTAGTTTTGACAGGAGGTAGAAATGAGGTGTCAGATACAACTTCAAACACTTGTGTTTGTGATCCTAAATTCAGGAGTGAGATAATTAAAAAATCTCATCTTATGAATATAAATAAAAAAACACATATATGAAATGTCTATAAGTGTGTAAAATGACTTCCACATACTGGGGCATTAATATCTTCAACATTCATTATGGCATCACCACCTGATGAATACATTACTACTTGAAAATGTAATTGAGCTTTAGGGTCATCCAAATGCACCTGATACGTAGGTCCACACCCGACTAGACCAGTGACCTTAAAAATATTTCTTATAGAAATAATTCTTATAGGGATAATCAGTTTGGAAAAAGGCACAATGGCCAGCTCTGAATATCTAGTAGCTAGTATCATAGCCTCTCCTGTGGCTATGGAAAATTTCATGATGGACTGTTCTAAATTTTTGAGAACTAGGATAGTGGCCTCCCCCATGGTTGTAACTTCTGGGAGAGCAGGATCAACATGCTCAATTTGAGCATCATCCCCCAGGTATGTTCCCTCAACAGGGGTGGGGTTCACCTAGTTTGGGGCGGCTGACTCTGTAAGACTAGGAGTTCACCCAATATCCTATGATAACTGGGGATCTCTTCCCAGCTCAGTTGTGGCTATCGATATTGTTTCATCCTCCTCCACAACTATGGGATCAGCACACTCAGTTAGGGCCTTGATTTCCAAAGCTTCCCCCACCTTAGAGACATAGGACACCACATCTAAAATAGAAACCCTCTGAGATCTAAGAGCTCCCCAAACTTCCATAGAAAACCTAGACTCTATTCCTATTTAAAAACAATTTTTAATGATACTTCATTTACAATAGAAGGAACTGGAGTTGTAGACACCTGGAAAATTTCTTCCTGATTACTTATTAGTTCTGAATAATAATATTCACATGATAACTGATCATCAAGGTGAAATAATTTAGTATTGAAAATAGATAAATAGATGTGGGAATTACTTGTAATCTCTATTTTGATGTGTACCGATAGTTGAGATGTCTGTCAACATTTAGTAGTTATCTATTGGGATGGATCCCTAATAGGAATATCAAGAAGAGACGGATGTGGGAATTACCTAGAATGATTTACAGTAACTCCATCCAAATCTTCAGCACCACTAGGATAATCATGTACAACAAACCCATGTCCAAAGGGACATGTTCCCTAATGGAAGGACCTTTAGGGGTGTACACTGGAGAAGCTATTGTCTCCAGGTTCTCATATGACTCCTATAAGAGTATGTAATAGAATAAGGATCCCTAAAATAAAGGAAAGTCAGATCTGATATCAACAAGCATAGTTTCCTCTTCTTTCATATCACTCGAGTTTGGGTATATTGTCATCTCTACTACTCGATCAGACCAATGAATCCTTTCTTTGGAATAATTAAGTCACATATCAATTTCCTTTAGATATTTGGCTAATTAATTTAGATATTCATGAATATAAATCTATGAGGGAGAAATGTAATCTCTAAATCCCAAAAGTTCAAAGAGTTCTTCTTGGAGCAGATCCCAAATATCTTCATTGGAAACATTCACCCTGAAGTCGTCATAGTCCTTCTAGGCCCTTAGAAAGGCATCTGTTATGGGAATGGATAAGGTAAGAGGGTTAGTATGAGGAACTAAAGTGGGTTCCATCAACCATAGCTGCTTCCTGGGTGCCTCTGAAACTCTATAACCCTCGGGGGCTAGGCACTTACGACATTCAAAGCACGGATGAAGAGTTCACCCATCTTGAGCCTCATCCAGAAAATTATCAAGGTGATCACCTCAAGAGGTATCATCTTCATCCCCATGGGATTTGGGCCTTATCATGGTTATCACATGGAGAGAAGATTTACACTAGCCCTATGGAGCATGGATCAGGGTCTCATGTTCCCGTTGGCAAAGATCCACCTTTCTATGATCATCATCAAAAGAGATGTTATAAGGTGTTGACACAGATCCAACTCCATTAAGGGAAACTTAAATACCCTAAATAAAGGGCCAGAAAGCTTGATGATATTATGTCTGAAGTGATTTGAAACTCCTTAATGAATCTCATTGCCTCTGGGCCACTAGAAAAACAACATCAGGATGGATGAATGTCTAATTCTCGTTCGTGGTATTGGAAACCTCGACAACCTAAGGGGTCACACCCCAAGTCCTCAAGACCATACTCAGGGGTTCATAACAAAGAGACATCCAAAGAGATTTCCTCGGTCGTGAATGCTTCGCAATATCATTTTATTTCCCCTTAACCCTAGATGCCCTAGGGATCGTAACAATGGGAACTAAGCCTTCTAGTTGTCCATCTGGATATTATTGAACTCAAAAATTAGCACAAACTACTATGAAAAGGGGTAAAAACCCTATAAATATAAAAGATTGATCTTGCACTATGTATAATTTCAGATAAACATTAAACACAACGATCGGTCTATCATTAGATGATTTTCTTGGCATGCGCCCTTGAGGGAATGGGGACATAGAATCTAGATATAGTTAAACTGATGGACAAATATGTAAGGCACATATCCTTCACAGATAATCTTCTCTTCAATACATAAAACAAGATACCATCTTTTAAAAAAAATATGTTGCCTTAGTTAATAAATTCCTTTAACTTGACATTCATAATGTTACTAGTAGGGTAAGTGTAAGGATTATAAGTAAAGTGGACATGATAATTGATTCGAGTCAATAATTATGGTTCATTCCATTTGGTCTGGTCCTACTGCTTATCTTGTGTGATCTACCTCACCAACATAACCCTGTTGGTACATTGAAGATACAGTCAAAGAACATCATGTGGAATCAGTAGGGAATTGATAAACACACAACACCTATGTCGGGTTCTATACAACCGTAGAGGATTTAAAAGGGTCCAATCACCCAATGAGGTGGCTTCCCCTCACTGACTCATCCTATTAAGTGGTAGATCTTGTACAATATCAGAATGGACATGTTGATGCATTTACCAGGGGCCTATTGGTTTTCCATGAGAAAAGTTGTAACTCTCAAACTACCAGAGTCTCGTACTGAAAAAATCTAGACACTTAGAAACATGGCCAAGAAGGTTACTAACCAAAACAATATAATGAAATCGGGGAAAATTTTCATCCCCATTTGAAAAACTGGACCTTCTCCAAGATAGCAAAATAGAAACCTGATTTCCATTGGGTTTCCCTAGTTGGGCAGGACTTGGGTCTGTATACACTAGGCTCTCAATTACTTTTCCTAGAAAAGGCATTAATACTGTTCGAGAAGGAAATTCCTTGCATTGATCAGGGGTTTATGTCCTTTGAAAGTTTTTTTATCATGGGAAAGGAGACATATAGAAATAGTGGTCCTTTCCCTATCCTCCCAGGTTGAAGGAGGAGGTAAAAACTCGTCACACATATCTCTAAAAATGGGGACCCCTAAAATCAACCGAACATCCCAGAGGCTAATACCGACCTCCCCATAGACTAAATGAATGGTATTGGTATCCAGACTCCATATACTCAGAATCTATGAAATGAGGGATCTATTTTGATAATAATAGGTCTGGGATAACTAGAAAGCCTCATATAACCCCACGAACTAAAATTCAACCCATAATTCTTCATAGATCTGACGAAACCAGAAAGGACATCCCCAATATGAACCAAACAAACCTCCAGAGTGAAGGTCCCGCTTTGATAACCAACCACATTGTTCATTTGTTGTGTCCCTCCACGCAATGCTATGGTTGTGATTGTTCTTTTCATAATAATTTCATCGTGTACCCTCTAAATATTTAGGAGAATAGTTCAATAAGGACCCAAAAAATATCCTTTTGTATGAATCGTCCTTTTGATTAAATAAGGTCCTTAGGAATGGTGCTACCAAATACCCAAGAAGCATTTCAGTTAGCCCAACGTGGTTTTGAATCACTATATCAGACCGTAGACCAAATCGATAAATGTGAAGCCTTTATGAAATTAGATACTCCCTCTGACCCATGGTACGTAGGTTCTATAAGGATTGATGCAGTGGGGAATTACGAATTTTGTTTTCAATAGAGTTAACCATATTCTTCTTATTTTCATCAGCGGTTGAAAGGGGAGAATCAGTAGAACCAACGACAATAACATCATTAGATGTAGCCTATGGTAGAGCCACCTCCTTTATGCACAAAATACCATACAAATGATTAGTCCAAATAAATATTTGGTTAAAATATTTTTTTTGGAAAAGTACTAAAATAAGTCCAAATAACAAAGCATTATTTGTACTCAACCCCAAAAATAATTCGTGAATGGAATTCCATACAAATCAATAGTTCTTGGAACAACCTATGAGGCACTGGCCCATGAAGCATTGGCCAATGAACTAAATAGTTCGTGGATTGGGGGATCTGTGCACTAATCCATTCTAAATAGTTATCCAAAGATTAGATTTTTAATAATTAAAGTTTAGTTTGAAAATCATAGACCAATTCATAGATTTAAAAAAAGTAGTTTGATGATGAGGACAAACATAAAGGGTTTTCAGTTCACAGAATGAAAAGCACGGTTTACCAATGAAGGATGTCGTTAAGTTTATATGGTATGTAGGGGTAAAGAGAGTTGAGAGAAATTTGTGGAGGACTTTTTGTAGATCAGTATGTTAAAAGACAAATGACCGACCCCCCCCCCCCATATTGGCATGATCCTTAAATGGGTCCACCTTTCTACAACAAACCAGTACAATTCCAGACCACTTTCTACATCAGAATAACCTCCTCTTCATCCTGATCGGAACACATTTAAATTGGGGGATTTTGTAGGGTCCTGAAAACATAGAAAATGAAAAGTAAATACTCCAATAATTTTGAAACGGGAAAGAAATAAAATTGGAAGATGGATTTATAGAAAAGTGTTGAATAAGAAATTTTTTGAAAAGGATAATGATCAGTTTTCAAACTGAATCCGAGGAACGGTTTGCATAAGAAATTTCCCGCAAACTAAGTAGTATATAGAATGAAGACATGCCCATGTATTGTCCCTGTAAACCACGTTGTTAGCGAAATAGAGCCCGAGAAACTTGCTCCCACATACCATCCCTACTAACTAAATAGTTCTCAGGCAATGAAAAGCTATAAGTGCCCAACGAACAAGAAAAATTCATTCACAAAATTGAGACATTGATTTCTTCAATCTCAATCTACAAGCTCATGAGCCTCTATTGACCGAGTCAACTGCGGTCTGGGTGATTTCTACATGGTCTTATGCAAAAGGTTCCATGAGATCTATATATCCAGATTCCTTGACACCTTATAAATGGAACCCAAGGGGATATGAGAGGACCGAATTTCAGAGGATTTGATGGAATTTTTTAGACGAATTTCTGAAGAGATCCATCTAAGAGGTGAATACCTCTTCCGATAATTCTGACACTTATAAACTAGCTACATAATGAAAAAATAAATAGGGAAACATAATAACTAGATGATGGAGAACAATATATCCTTCAAAGATGAAATTCCCCAAAGGCTATAAACCAATTCTCCTTCTTCACTCAGGCACCCCACATAGCATAACTTTATGTGGGTGGAACCCTGTACCATGTAGCACCATGCTACGTAGATGGAACTCAGCACTGCGTAGAAATATACTACGTGGCCAAAACCTAGTCCCATCAAGAAAATCACTACATGGACCACATACAGGACCACATGCTATTATGGAATGTGAAAGGTCTTTCTTCCCATGTAGAAACATTCTTTGTCGGGAGGCCACCTTCTCGCATGAAGAAATGGTACGTAGAATAGGGTACTCTCAGATATTTCACTCTCTATCTTCGATCATCTCCTTCTACTTCTGTGGCCTCATCTGAAGTACCTATGTGAACCAGTCCAATGAAAAAAGGCCAAAACCTCTTCCTAATCCACCTGAACCATATGATAAAACCACTTGGTGCATCAGTGACCCATTTTGAGTTTACATACCCATGGTAAGAGGATTCGTGTAGGTAATCCTCACAACGATGTAGAACCCTGGAATGTTCGTAAGTTTATATTCCCATGGTAACTCGGGGTCCAACCATCGGATACTAACAAAAAAATCCCCATTCTAGGGGACAAGGTAAATCACTAGCCTTTCCCTTCAATGAGGTTCATTGATATACAAGGTAAATCATGCTGGCTTTTCCATTTGAAAAGAAGCAACATTTATCCCCTTTCCCAGAACCAATTTCAGGGAACTCCCACTAAGGTAAGCCCCTAGATTTTCTTACTAGAGGTAAAATCGGTCCTCCTATATACCTCTGCCCAGGGCATACCTAGATAGGTTAATCTAATTATCTACCACATGAAAAGACAAGGGAGAAAATGGAAACATTTAGGAATCCTCTATCTCCCACCCATTGGGATTCGGTACCATCTATCAGCAGATGATATGGGACATGCGATCTTCAAATCCACTACCTCCTCTTATTTCTCACATAGAGAATAACTCATATGGGCTTAGTGGATGGCAGTGATCCTGACATATGCATAATCCAAACGCATGGGCCTCCTAAAAGGTGTAATCCCCTATTAAAATGAACTACGATCACTTTGATTCTGCTCTGATCAGTATACATAGGATTCTTGCATAAGTCCCATGATCCAGGGACATTATCCTTAGAAGTCAATCCCAATAAAATTTTCTCAAAAGTGCTAAGGAACCCTCTTTAAAAGTAAGACATGATTCATTGGGTAGCTCCCATGTGTTAGCTCCAATAATTCCCCAAAAAATGGGACACCTCAAGGGTGTAAGTCCCAACCCAAACCGAACTAAGAGGCCTTTGATTCCCAACCAATTATGATACATAGAAATCCTCCCTAAGGTCCAAACTCATTACCCATATCACCCTACTATTCTTGTAGCCATGTCCCTAGTAGGGTCATATCCACCAAGGATATTATGCATCTTCTGTGCATCTTGGACCACCTCAATGTAAGTCCCACATTAAATCTTGACTAAGAATCTTCTGCCTAGAGGTCGTTGCCACATGATATTAAATTTTATGGATAAGTCCTTGTCACATGACCTTAAAAGGTGATGTGTCCAATAAAGAGACACTGAACTACATGGTATTTGATTTCTCGCATAAGGATATGTAGGAATCCCATATTGTGGGTTTCATCCTGATGTAGAAATGATATTTGTCCCCCTGGATGATGATAAACTCCAGAGAACCTCATCACATGTCTTAAATAATCGTTACCTCGGTAAAAGATAAGAGAATCATTAATGTGTCTGTAAAAGGGTAACATTGATTATGAACCACAAAAACACAAAAATTTCTTCATTAGTATTGAACCTTGGACACATACAGATGATTCTGAACCCATGAATATTTTTGATTGATCTTGTAACCTAGGGCTAATCGGAAGATACATGCTTGGGAAACAACAAAAGATTAAAAGACATATGAACATTTATTAAATCTAAAAAAGAGTCCTAGAATGGGAAATAGTTCCCCCCAAAAGGTTGTGATGAGCCCAACCTCCCATCCTTTCGACCAATGGATTCCTTAAGTGTTGTTGGCTAAATCACCATCCAATGAGCACCTATCTTTAAAATGAAGGTCCATGAATCATGGATAAAAAAGGGTTGTTGGGTGTTTCTGGCTCAATGAATAAACCCCTTGGAGACCATCTAAGGACAAAGTTCCCAATATGGGTTGATTACACAAAACACTTAACCAACTACAACTGCCTTCCAGGGCGAGACAACTGTGGGACCACGATTGCAGCATAAAAAAGGATATACTCCCTCATCCCGGTGTGACCATGTCTTCCCCAAAAAGGGACACAACACACCTCGGGCCAAAAAAATGGTCAACCTGACATGAAGCTCTCTATAACAGTAGGTAATTAGTTTTTATTTATAAAATAATTTCTTTTCCCCCACACACATGCACCTCGGTTCGAAACAAACCCTAAACCCAATAAAAATCCAAAACAAATTTTAAAAAATCCTAGAAAATGTAAAAAAGTACCCTAAACCCCCCTAAAAACTATAAAACCCCTATATACAATAAAAACCCATAAAACCCACTAAAAACTATAAAACACTTAAATCCCCAAAAAATGATAAAATATTTAAAAAACGTTAAAAACCCTAAAGAACTAAAAAACAAAAAAACCCGAAAAGACCATAAAACCCTGAAAACACCTAAAACCCCAAAAAACACTATAAACCCCTAAAAACATCAAAATCCATAAAAACCTAAATATTAATAAAAATCATAAAAAAATACGTAAAATAACTGCAAACCTAAAAAACATTTAAAACCATGATAACCCATGAAAACCACAAAACCCTTAAAAACAGTAAAAACCTTAAAAACACATAAAACACTAAAAACTACTAAAAACTCTAAAACAATTATAACACTCAAAAGTGTTAAAAACATGAAAAAAAAAACTCTTCAAATATTAATAAAACCCATAAAAAATATAAAAAAACCTAAAACCCCAAAAGAACCTAAACACCTAAAAACCTATAAAAGCAAAAAAACCCTGAAAACCCCCTGAAAACCCCCATAACACCTAAAACCCCTAAAAATCATTAATAAATAAAATCCTAAAAATTCATAAAAAATAAAAAAATCACAAAAACCCAAAAAATTCTCAAAACCATAAACCCTTAAAAACTTTAACAACATTAAAATCCATAAAACCCACAAAACCAATAAAAACACTAAAACACCTTTAAACCACTAAAAATGTAAAAAAACATAATAAAAAAGAACACCATAAAAACCATAACAACTCAAAAACCCATAAAAACCCAAAAATACCCTAAAACCCTGAAAAAACCTAAAAGTCCTAAAAACCGCTAAAAACTCTAAAACCCTTCAAAATCCCTAATTAAATAAAGACCCCCAAAAAGCATAAAAATCCTAAAAATATTTATAAATCCCTGAAAAGCTAAAAACACCTAATAACTTTGAAAACAACCTAAAAATAAAAAACCCCTTAAACCTTTAAAAACCCTATAAAATAATAAAAACCATAATGATCTATAAAGAAACTCAAAAAACCCTTTAAACAACTAAAAACATTAAAAAACATTGAAAACATTATTGAACCGTAAAAACTATAAAAAGATAAAAAATCATAAACCCTGAAAAGGACTTAATGCCCTGAAAACCCCTAAAATCATTAAGAACCCATAAAACCCACAAAATCCCAAAAAACCAAAAAAAAAAATTCTAAAAACCATAAAAATATATAATGTCCTGAAAAATCATTGAAAAGCTAAAAACCTTTTAAAACCCAGAAAACCCCCTTAAAACCATAAAAAACCTAAACAAATAAAAAACCCTAAAACCCCCTAAAAACCTACTAATACCTATAAAACCATTAAAACCCCAAAAAATTAACTTTTTTAAAAAATTTAAAAATAAAAAAAACCCTGAAAACCCAAAAAAACAAAAATAAACCCCAAAAGACCCCGAAAAATCTAAAAAACCACAAAACCCTAAAAATCCCCAAAACACTAAAAACACTAAAAAACAAAAAAAAAAAATCCTCAAATCCTTGAAAATGTAAAAAGACCTAAAAACCTAGAAAATCCCATGAAAAATAAAGAAACCACTAAAATCAAAAAAAATCCCTAAAAACCTAAAAACTACTAAAAATTATAATAACCATTAAAACCCCTAAAAATTGTAAAAATGGTAAAAACATTAAAACATATAAAAACTCCAAAACCCCCAAAACCCAAAAAAAACCTCAAACACTAAAAACCCCTAAAAACCCTAAAATTCCTTTAAAACCTAATAAAGCCTTAAAATAATAAAAATAATAAAAAATCCAAACAAAATTTCTAAAATCATAAAAACCCCTAAAAACCTCAAGAACCCCCTAAAAACCATAAAACCCTATTAACCTTAAAAACCCTAAAAACCCATAAACCACTAAAATCCAGCTAAAACTCTAAAAACCATTTAAACACCTAAAAATGTTAAAAAACCTAAAAAACTTAAATGCCTTAATAATCCCAAAAAATTAAAAAAACATAAAAACCCAAAAAGACCCTAAAAACCCTAAACCCATAAAATCTCTAAAATCCCTAAAAAATCCTAACCTGTAAAATCAAAAAAATCCCAACATATCTAAAAAACTATAAAAATAATATAAAAATACTAAATATCCCTAAAAATGTAAAAACCCCTAAAAACCATGAAAACCCCTGAAAACAATAAAATATCCTAAAAATCATAAAAAACCTAAAGCACATAAAAACCCTAAAACCACTAAAAATTGTAAAACCCCATAAAACCCATAGAAAAATTAAAATTTTAAAAATACTATAAAAAACCATACAACTCAAAACAAATAATAAATACTAAAAATACCCTAAAAACATAGAAAACACATAAAACCCTAAAAACCCAAAAAATTCTCAAAAACACAAAAAATCTCTAAAACCCCAAAAAAACCCTAAAAACTAAAAAAATACGAGAAAATATTTAAAAATACCTAAAAACATCCAAAAAACCCTACAAACCCATATAAAAACCTGGAAACCATAAAAACCCGTAAAAAGAATATAAAACCCTAAACCCCTACAAACCCATCAAAAACCACTAAAAATATAAAAAACAATAATTCCCCTAAAAATTTAAAAATATTAAAAAAACACTAAAAACCCCAAAAAAACTCTAAAATAGTTAAAAGAAACCCTAAAACCCCAATAAGATACTAAAACTAGAAAAAACCCTAAAAACCCTAAAAAACCGAAAAATCCTAAAACCATTTATATCCTTAAAAACACTTAAAATCCTAAAAATAATAAATATCCTAAAAATCCAAAAAATTCCCTACAGATGTAAAAACCCTAAAAAACCATTGAAAACCATAAAATCCCCTGAAACCATTAAGAACCATTAAACCAATAAAACCGCTAAAAACACTGAATACCATTAAAAGTCCTAAATCTATAAAAAAAATTATAAAACACTTAAAAACATTTAAACCAATAAGAACTCAAAAATACCTAAAACCCTAAAATAAAAAAAATATTGAAAAATCCCAAAAACCCCTCATAATCCCTAAAATCCCTATAAACACATCAAAACCATAAAAAATAGTACACAATCCATAAAAATCCCTAAAAATGAAAGAAACACTACAAACCCAAAAAAACCCCTGAAAACAATAAAAACCCATAAATTTTAAAAAAAACCATAAAACTCTAAAATATCTAAAAATATAAAAACCATAAAACCCCAAAAAAGTTAAAAAAACGTTAAAAAACCCTAAAAACTAAAAAAACATAAAATGCCAAAAAAGAATCTAAAAAAACTTAAAACCCCTAAAAACCATGAAAAAACCTAAAACCTCTCAAAGCCCTAAAAACCCTACAGAACCATAAGGACCAAAATTATTCTAAATAATCTCTAAAAATACTAGAAAATGTAAAATCCTCTAAATACCCTGAAAAAACCTCAAATCCATAAAAAACCCTAAAACGATAAATACCCAAAAAAACAAAAAAATATCTAAAAATCCTAACAACACTTAAAACCTCTAAAAACATAAATAATCATTAAAAACTATAAAAACCATTAAAACCCAAAAAAACCAAAAAAATATCTAAAAATCCGAACAACACTTAAAACCTCTAAAAACATAAAAAATCATTAAAAACTATAAAAACCATTAAAACTCTAAAAACTCAATGAAAATACCAAAAACCCCAAAATGAACCTAAGAACCTAGAAAAAATTAAAGACCAAAAATATCCCTATAACCCCTTAAAAAATCTCAAAATCCCTAAAACCCCTAAAACCCTAAAAAACATAAAAATCTAAAAAACCCCTAAAAATCCCAAAAAACATAAAAACCCTATAAAACTTAAAAAAAATGAAATCCATAAAACCTTATTGACACTATATTTCATCACATGGATGAAAAAGTGACAAAGAAAAATTCCTTAAAAAATGAGGAAAAAATAGATAAATAATGTCATGTTTTGGAAAGGCACATAATGTTGTTTGACCAAGGTATCCCAAATCCTTGTTGATGTGAATGTACCTATGTGCCAACCACTTGCGCGCCAAGTCACCTTCACCCAGGGTCTCATATTTCTCAATAAATAGATCCTTGAGGCATTCATTTGTATGGAAGTATTTCCCCGAAGGCTGATTACTTCTCTGATCTCCCTAGTGGTAGATTCATAACACCTAAAGAGATGGAATTAAAGGGGGATAGTGAGACTTATATCCAGTCAATGTTAATAAAAAACAACACTTATGTGACCATTTCTCCCACCCTATAACTTAATAAGACATGTGCTAATTTACCTTCCTCAAATAGGAACTTTCATGACTTACTTTTGGGAATCCCTGTAGAGAAACTTGAAGGCTTTACCATGGATTTTCCCAAGTGTAGTCATCCAGGTTTTGCATCACCTAAGGTGAAACCAATTCACCCAAGCCTAGTTTCACGGATACCCCTTGTGCGGTGCATCCATTGCATGGTCCTCCTTGTTTCATGTCATCCCTTAAACCTTGCGATCCTTTCATGTTTCCTCTTTTAAAGCCACTCATGACAAGGCTTCTTCTTCACTGGATTCCTTTCCTGAAAGTGACCATGTTGAAACCTCCACCAAAAAATCATGATATATTAAACCTTTAGGAAAGACACATCTGCATTTCTCCCAATTGGATTTGTATTTCTACGAGTAGAGGTTTATAAAACTTGTCCTACTAGAGAGTTAGGATCATTGGAGAGTCTGTGGATTTGTATATCTATGGTTACATAGACCCTTCCCCTAAAGATAGTGTTGCAGAGTTCTTGGTCTTAGAGTCCAGGGATAGGACTCTATCCATCCCTTCTCATCTATAAGACATGGAACTTCTGGTTCTTTTTTAGGAGGATAAAGATTACACTTTCATTTCCCTTTGACAGAGGAAAATCTCCCTCCTATCCTAAGACTAATCAGATAGAAACCATCATGTGGTAATCCCCTAGACATTCACATAGGAGGTTTTAATATTGGTCATCTATAGTCCTCCACCAGCATTCATTACTTCCCGTAGACTCTCATCCAATGTAAAGTGAATATAGGTAAATTTTTTAGCCACAAACTCTTCTGTTGTAGCCCCAACCCCTTCCACGGTTGCCTCAACCTCTTCCACCATAGCCTCGACTTCTTCTACCAGTGAAAGAGTAAAATTGATTGTGGTTTGTTGAATCTTTCACATCCTCTTGTTTCTCAAACTGAGCATGAATCATGTGGGATTAGAGGTTTTTAATGATCATAACATCCACAGAATCCACCTGAAGGAATGAACTATGAGTACTCTAATTCCCACTATAACTAGGATATGTAGGAAGCCTTCTCAATGCCTTCTCTCCTTGTGATCTCATCTATGAAATGAAAGATAATTCCTTCTTCAAATAGGAATCCTCCTAGGTGTAATCCCAAAACCTAAACTAACTATGAGAACATTGATTCCCACTAGAACTGGGATATGTAAGATGCCTTCACCCAGGGCCTGAGCTCACTGGACATTCTCTTTAGGAATCCTACCCTAACTCCATTAATCTAGAAATCCTCCTTAGTGGAAATCTCTAAATTAAGCCTCTAAAACATCATGAGTTGATATATTACTCAGGGTCCCTTTTATTAGGGAATCATATTCTAAAATATGCCCCAACTTAATTCTCACAAGTGGCTATACTCACCTGAAAGACTTATCACGATACGTGGGATTTTGATTACCATCCAAACATGATATGTAGGAAGCCTACCTAAGGTTCAAACACAAAATTTCAAATAAAACCCATTCTCTTTGGGTCATATCCCTACGGTGTATAATTCAACATGGAATCTCACATTCCTTATGGGTTACATGGTATGGTTAGGCATAAGTCCCACACCAAGCTTTGATTAGGAACCTTCCACCAAGATGTCCATTTTACATGATGTTAAACTATAGGGTTGGGTCCTTATCACATGACCTTAAAAGGCATTATGTATCCCATTAAGTGGAACCAAATTATGTGGGTTCTAATTCCTTTCAATAGGATACATAGATACACCATCTATGGGTTTGATCCAAACATCAAAATAACATATATCTCCCTCGATGATGATAAAATTCAGAGTGGCATTCGTCTACCTGGATGACCATATACTCTATTATCCTCAATCCACTTTTTTTGGTATTTTCAACTGACAATTTTAAAGGTAATTGTGAACCCAAACAATTAAAACCACATTAAATCCATAAAAAATTAAAATACAAGAAAATCAAGACTATTTGGAGCTGACCCTCCCCACCCCCTACATCAATTAAATAAGACTCCACCTCTACCTGGCTGCTTGGCTAGCTATCCCATGCAGGGATGCACGGGCCCTGTACCGATGGCAAGTGCCATGCCCTCTCATTCGTCCAAATCTAGTTGGCTATGTGTTGGTGGACACTTACGACTTTGAAATCACATTTGAGGCAGATCCTCATAGTATGACTGATGACTTTCACATTAAAAATGTAACAGAAAAACCAGAAAAACTAACAAACTGTCACAAGTGCAGACAAATGCTGCATAAACTTTCACATGGAACACTATCTGGCTCGACTTATTGTGCAATGTCAATTACCTGAGTCCAAGAGTGCCATCTTCCTGGCATGTCCCCTCAGATTGTAACACCCCAAGCTTCTACGGTACGTTTCCCTTCGAATAATGCGATAGCGTGTGTTGTACGCAACCTCGAGTTCTAACACACACCACAACTAATTAAACTAGCCGTTGTGAATAGTAATACCTACTTTTTGAAATCATATATATTCTATATTTCAAAATGGACTTCATTTTTGGATTCGGAATAACAAAATTAGCCTAGGGTGAAATTTTGGTACATTTCGGATAACTTTCATATTTTGATGAATAGTGAAAATTTCTAAATTTTAATTAAAAACATCTTTTTTAATCAAAATAATTAATAGTGATAAATTATGAATTTGAGTGGTTTTAAAGTATATTTAGAATATATTTTTACCATTCAATTTAATGTTTATCATTGGACATAATTTTACAATTAAACCGAACATAAACAAGTGTCAATCTTTTGATAGTTATTATCTCTTAAAAACACGCTTTTTGTTTTGACAGCGGGAATTAATTTTAAATTAATTTCTTCCACTTCTGTGTTTTGAATTTAGGAAAATGGATTCCATATTTGGAATTAGGATGTTCAAATTGTGTAAATAGGTAACTTTTATTTTTACACATTTTGAATAATTACTGCGGTAAATATTTTATTTACCATGGTTAAAGGGTAAATCCGGTAAATAAGGGTTAAAAAATAATATTATAATAATACTAAATTACCCTAAAACGTGTCTTAACCCTATTGGTTGATACATGGTCGACCATGGGCATCTTTGTGTCAATTTTGGGACCCCATGGATCCACTTGTAAGTGATAATGACACTTTATTTTAATTAAGTTAAAATGAATACAAAAATGACACAAGCATATATCTTTTAGAACAACAATTGTTACATAGGGTTATATATGTTGGATTTTAGATTATAAATATTCATTAGAAAGATAAAAATATTTCCTATATAATGATATTTTATTTATAATTTTTAGACATTAAATAATTTATTTTATATATGACACAATGATGATGCAGTAATTACTATAATAGTGAAAAATTAAAATAATTGATATTATAAATACACAAATAAATATAATATAAAACTTTTAATGAATTAAACTAATTTTCTAGGATAATATGATATATTAGGATTGATTTAATTGACTTTGTTCGAAGTAATCAATCTGTTATGAGTTTCACAAAAATCAACTATTGAATAGTGTCAAAATTGACATAAAAGAGTTCTTAAAACAAATATTATATTATTAATTGATATTAAATTCCTAAAAATCTAAGGTTCGGACAAGAGACTTATATTATGATAGGTTAATCATTAATGGACCACTTGGGGGTCTCTTGGATGTATATAGTAAGTTTATTAACCATATTATATAAAAATACAAAGAGACATTGTAAAAGTGAAACTAATTAACTTAGAGTTAATACTTAAAGATAAGGTTAATATAAGTACCCAAACCTGTCTAAATTCTATTGGATGAGTTGTTTGCGACCTATACCCACCTCATCCTTTGAATAGTCAACTTTGGAGCCTTTGGAAACCGAATATGAATTTATTATAAATTAATATTTCTAGCTTTTCCAAAAGTGCCCCTCACCCCTCTTATAAAAGGGAACTCCTCCTTCTCTTTTCCTCAAACCTCTCAAGCCACTTGGCTCGTCCAAACTCTGCCCAACTAAGCTCCCCACATCCTTTTCCTCCTCCTTGAATCTTCCCCTTAGGCAGAAAGCATTTCAAGAAGTCCTTTGGTTCCAACCAAAGTGAGTTACCTAAATTAAAGGTAACGATTTCTCTTAAATTATTTTCATTTATTTTGCTTCTCCAACCCCCAAACGCTTTTTATTTCCTTTCTTTTGTAACAACACCAGTATCCTCAATATACTAGGATGTTGTTATAAGAAGGATTCAAACTACACATACACACAACTCCATCTAATGGATGATGAACATAATGTTTCTGTGGATGGCAAACTAACGCCTCACGAAACGATGATTGTTCAAATACATCTTACCGCCTCTCATGGTGGCCATTATGATGGAACTGTAATTAAATATGATATTAATGATATATATTTTATATATAAGCTTCTGTAATTCCATTTTATTTCATACCATTATTAGTTTCATGTTGTATATACATACGATAATTTCATTTGAGGAAGTGCGGACTACCGCCCCCTTAAAATGATATGACTCGTTCATACCACACATGGAACGTATAAAGGATGGTGTTAATTAACTTAAGTAACATATATAAAATATTATATTATACTGGAATAG
This sequence comes from Viscum album, assembly GCA_963277665.1. Lineage (NCBI taxonomy): Eukaryota > Viridiplantae > Streptophyta > Magnoliopsida > Santalales > Viscaceae > Viscum > Viscum album. The sequence continues at coordinate 1,322,086,509 of OY728157.1, forward strand.
TAATATACCTATGTATCATTTGGATTCAATTCTTTTAAAATAAAAATTAAATGGAAGTAGCGTTCGTGCGTACGTACGGACTACCGTCTCCACGAACGCGATGAGATTCATTCTCCATCGTATCCATTCAAGTCTTATTCTAATTTTAGGGTTAAAAATAATGTTAATATCATTCTGATTATGAATAAGATTTAATCTATCCATTACAAACATGTCTTACGTAACCAAACATTTAAGAATAACGAATCGATTATCACCCGAAACGACGATAATACCAAGATATTATTAATAAAGCAATATTAAAAGATCATATATGATATCATATTAATGTATATGATTCTTGTATAATTTAATAACAATTATTTCACCATTATACAGGAGGTTAACCTACCCCAACAAAGGAAAAGTACAAGGTAAGGGTTATTTCACAAACTCTTCATTATCCGAGGTTGTTTATACGTAATAATCTACTGGGATATCTTTATCATCCACATCCATGTTTCTTAAAAATGTATTTCAAAACATTTTTATGGGTTAAAGTCATTTATACCCTTGTTTGAATTTTTATAAGAGGTTTATAAAGGAATATTTCCGTCGTTTTCAAAACAAGGTCCTTTTTAACCTTTTCGATAGAATTGAGGTAAGAATGTTTTTTTTAACTTATACGGCGGGTGCGGTTATTTTACACCATTATAAAATCTTCAAAGATTTCCTTACAAGCTTATAAGAATATTTTCAAAGAAAATGTTTTATTTTATATGGATCTTAAATGGTTTCAAAATGAAAGGAGATATTTCTTTAAAAAGAATTTTGATTTCATCTATGTCAACATCCTTTGATGGATTTTAAGATTATTTGAAGTTGATTTATTATGATACAAAACTTCTATATTGTATTGAAAGTTTTGTGATATGTTTGACTATGGATGTGCTATTTTTATACCATTCATAGTTTATGGTGAAATTATTGACATTTCATATGCTAGTTTTAATACGAATGTTTATGTTATGTTTAAACCTTTTCATATGGGAATGCATTGGACTTAATAAGTGACGGGTGGAGCCCGCTATAGCTCCTCGATGCATCGGTAGGTCTCATGAGACAAACTAGTGTCTTGGCACAAGGCCTTGACAAAATCTTATTTGTAGTCTTGGCACGAGGCCTTGGCTATGTGGTTATGATAGTCTGGAATTATGCATTCCAACATTATGAAAGTGGTTATTGATATTGCATGTGATTATTCGATTAGTAGAATATCCATGTGAATAAGTAAATGGCATTATTTCATTTTTATTTTTGCCATACTATGTTGAAGTTCAATTTTAAAAGGCTTTTGTTTTAGTAATTCATTGCCTTAAATGATTATGCTTATTATGAATGTTCCGCTATATTGTTATCCTTACTGGGCATTTGAGCTCACCCCTTTTCTATGTTTTATTTTTCCCAGGTAGTGAAGAAGTAAATTATGAATGACTTGCAGGGATATTATGAGGGGTTAATAGTGTGGATATGAAGACTTTGTTGTTGTAGTAGTTTTTCACTTTGAAATGTAATGTAAAACTTTATGATTATATCTAGTGTTTCCAAGGCTACTAAACCAATCGGTCTTTCGAGATTTGATCTTTCTTGTGATCATGCCAATGTTATGTAATTAATGCACCGACTCTGGGCAACTGGGGTCGGGGCGTTACAGTTGGTATCAGAGGAAGTTTAGTACAAACCTTGGAAGCTAGATTTAGATAAACTCTGATTAGAGCACATAGACCTAAGATGAACTTTGAGGATTAGTATAGAAGAACTTCCTAGAATTTTGGTATTGTAGAGATTTTGTGAGTTTTCCGAGCAATACATCCCTGTCTGGATACGAGCAGGTAGAGGTGGATCTGGCACATATGTACCTAGGGGTAAAACCCGAAAACACCGCTTTGAGCTAGACTCGAACGGGAACTGGTGCACGACAACGGGCCTTGCTGCACTCTTGGTTACGACACTCCCGGGGGATATGCTTAGGATAACTCTCACTTTCTTTACAAATCATTATGAAGGGTTTATGAGTATATACTTCCTCAAAGAAAACATATTTATGATTATGGATTATATCCATAGATAGTTCAATTTATGTTTAGTGTTTTATAAGTATGGGATTATGTATTTTGATGAATAAACTGATCTAGTTTATGCCATTTTTTTTAGAAATGGCGCCTAGTGGAAGAAATGGAAACCGTATCAATGCACGCACTCCATGTAGGGATTGCCCTCCTGCTCAAGATAATTATAGTTGGGCTGGTGATGCAACTGGTGCTGATCAGCTAATCACCGTACTGGGACAACTTACTCAGGTTATGAATAATAACCTTACCCGTATGGAGCACCCTGATCCGCAGCGTGGAGGATCAATGTTAGATCGATTCATGAGACAACAACCACCAACGTTCAATGGGAGTACAAATCCCTTAGTAGCTGAGCAATGGATATTTTCCCTAGAGAAAATATTTCAGGCTTTGGGGAGTAGTGAAAGGGAAAAAGTTATCATGGCAGTTTACCGCCTCACTGGAGATGCTGATCAATGGTGGTCATTGATTCAAAATACGAAGGAAGATGATGAAGTATCAAATATGGAATGGAGGTAATTCAAAGATCTGTTTTTAGAAAAATACTTCCCTCGCGACCATCGAGCGGATATGGAAAGACAATTTCTGAGTCTGAGACAAAAGGAGGATGAGAATGTCACAAAGTATGAGGCTAACTTTACAAGGTTAGCGAGGTATGCTGGAGATTATATTCGCAACCCAATAAGTAAGATTGATCGTTTCTTTGATGGGTTAAAACCATTTCTCCGTCGAGCATTAGTCTCACAATCCTTTTCATCGTACGAAGACATTGTCTCATGTGCTATAAAGACCGAAAAGGAATTCTCTAAGTCTTATGACTTTAAAGCAAAGCAAGAGAAGAAGAGACCTGCTGATCAATCTGGGAATGGAAATAAGGGGAAGAAGGGAAAGTTTGAATATCCATCTTGTGGTAAATGCGGGAAGAAACATCCTGGTACTTGCTTGAAGGGAATGGGAGTCTGTTACAAGTGTGGTGAAAAAGGCCACCAAGCTCATGATTGCAAGGGGAAGAAGGAAGCTACCAACGTTCAGTGCTACAATTGCAGGGAGATGGGGCATTATGCAAATGCATGTCCTAAGCGTCAGGAGAACTTACCTCAGAAAAGGCCAAGGGATCAAGGCCAGGCTTATGCTATCACTACTGCTGAGGTAGAAGCTCTGAAAGACGTGGTGGCAGGTAATTTAATGGTTTCCTCAAGTTTAGAAAATGCATTATTTGATTCTGGATCATCGCATTGTTTCATATCTTCCCAGTTTGCTAAGAAAATTAGATATTTCCAATTTGATTTAATAAGGGAGTTGTCAGTTAAAACTCCTAAGGGAAGTATCGTTGCAACAAAGTTTTGTGAATCAGTCCCCATTAGAGCACATAAATTTTCTTTATCTGCTGATCTCATCGTCATACCTATGATCGAGTTTGATATAATCCTCGGTATGGACTGGCTTTCGGACTATGATGCGAAGATTTATTGTAAGAATAAAGAGGTTACGATTCTTGATGATAATGATAAGGAACACCTTATTTTTAGAGCAGAATTGTCACCACCTAATTCTTATTTAGATCCACCCTCAATAGCTCAACTAAATTCAATTATTGGGGAGGAAGAGAATGAAATAACTGCGGGTGAGGAAAGGAATGTTCAAATAGAGGATGTACCTGTTGTAAAAGAATTTGTAGATGTATTTCCGGAAGATTTACCTGGACATCCTCCAGAACGAGAAGTTGAGTTTTCCATTGATTTGATTCCTGGATCAAGGCCTATATCGAAGACCCCTTATAGAATGGCCACTGTAGAGTTAGTCGAACTAAAGAAACAACTAGAGGAATTGAGTAATAAGGGATTTATTCGCCCTAGTGTTTCTCCATGGGGAGCCCCTGTTCTTTTTGTTAAAAAGAAAGATGGATCTATGAGGTTATGTATCGACTACAGGGAGATCAATGCTATAACGATAAAGAACAATTATCCCCTACCTCGTATTGATGATTTATTTGACCAACTGCATGGAGCTCAATACTTTTCAAAGATTGACCTTCGATCTGGATATCATCAGTTGTGTGTAAAGAAGGAAGACATTCCGAAGACAGCATTTCGAACCAGGTACGGGCATTACGAGTTTACTGTAATGCCGTTTGGATTGACTAATGCACCCTCTGTATTCATGGATCTGATGAATAGAATTTTCAAGGAGTATCTCGATGAATTTGTGGTGGTATTTATTGATGATATCTTGGTATACTCCAAAACCTACGAAGATCATGAAAATCACTTACGCATTATCTTGAAGACTCTGAGGAGGCATGAATTATATGGAAAGTTTAGCAAGTGTGAATTCTGGATTCAGGAGATTTCTTTTCTTGGCCATATTGTCTCTAAAGATGGAATATCTGTTGATCCTTCTAAGACCAAAGAAATCCAAGAATGGCCAGCACCTACGAGTATAACTGAGGTACGCAGTTTTATTGGTTTGGCAGGTTATTATCGACGTTTCGTCTAGAATTTTGCCCGATTGGCTAACCCATTAACGAAGCTCACACGCAAAGGGGTTAAATTTGTTTGGACAAAAGAGTGTGAAGAATGTTTCGAAGAACTGAAGAGAAGATTAGTCAATGCTCCTATATTGACTCTACCATCGGGGAATGATGGGTTCGTTATTTATAGTGATGCATCAAAGAAAGGACTTGGCTGTGTCCTTATGCAGAATGATAGAGTTATTGCCTATGCATCACGACAGTTGAAAATTCATGAACAAAACTATCCTACTCATGATCTTGAGTTAGCAGCTGTGATCTTTGCTTTGAAGATATGGAGGCACTACCTCTATGGTGAAAAATGTGAGATTTATACTGATCACAAGAGTTTGAAGTATATTTTCTCACAAAAAGAACTCAACATGAGGCAAAGGAGATGGCTTGAATTACTCAAGGATTATGATTGTACGATACACTACCACCCGGGGAAGGCAAACAAGGTGGCAGATGCTTTGAGTAGAAAAGACCATGGAGTTTTGAACAATATGAGAATTGAAAGGGATCCAATTTTCATGGATCTAGTGAAAATGGACATGGGAATAACCAGGGAAGGTGAAACATCAATGCTTTTTCAAATGGTTGCCAAACCATCTTTACTAGAAAGGATTAAGAGTTCTCAGACCGATGATGATGAATTCCAAAAGAAGATTAAAGCTGTGAATGATGGGAGATTGAGATACTTTGTGTATGAAGATGGAATTTTGAAATTCGGGAAGAGACTTTGTGTTCCCAATATACCTGATCTAAAAAGGGAATTGCTGGATGATGCTCATAGTTCCAATTTCTCTATACACCCTGGGAGCACCAAAATGTATAGAGATTTGAAGGAACATTTTTGGTGGGACAACATGAAGAGGGAGATTGCTGATTTTGTGTCAAGATGTATGGTTTGTCAACAAGTGAAAGCTGGAAGGAAACAGCCTGGAGGAGTCATGCAACCTCTTCCCATACCGGAGTGGAAATGGGACAATGTTACGATGGACTTTGTCATGGGGCTACCGAAGACTCCTAGAAGGAACGATGCAATATGGGTTATTGTTGATCGTCTTACCAAGTCAGCACATTTTCTTGCTATAAGAGAAGATCTACCCCTGGAACGTCTAGCAAGACTATACATTAATGAAGTTGTGAGACTTCATGGAGTACCCCTATCAATTGTTTCTGATCGTGATCCCCGTTTTACTTCAAGATTCTGGAAAAGTCTTCAGAAATCCCTGGATACAGAACTTCATTTGAGCACTTCTTACCACCCTCAGACAGACGGACAATCAGAACGGACTATTCAAACCTTAGAAGACATGTTGAGATCTTGCTCACTTGACTTTTAGGGTATGTGGGATCAATATTTACCACTGGTAGAATTTTCCTATAACAATAGCTTCCATTCGAGTATACAGATGGCACCATATGAAGCGTTATACGGAAAGAGATGTCGTACACCAACCTGTTGGGATGACGTTGGTGAAAGAAAACTTGTAGGCCCAGAGCTGGTGGAGGAAACGGTGGAAAAGGTGAAAGTAATCCAAAATCACATCAAAGCAGCTCAAAGTAGGCAGAAGAGCTATGCCGATAATCGAAGGAAGGATTTGGAATTTCAAGTCGGTGATCATGTTTTTCTGAAGGTATCTCCGTGGAAGGGAGTCATACGTTTTGGTAAGAAAGGTAAATTGAGTCCCAGGTACATCGGACCTTTCGAAATTCTAGAACGAATTGGGGTTGTAGCTTACCGATTGGCAATGCCGCCAAGTCTCTCCAAAGTTCACGATGTGTTCCACGTATCTCTATTGAGGAAATACATGCCTGATCCGACGCATGTACTCACCTATGAGGAATTAGAACTGGAACCCGATCTGTCTTATTGCGAAGAGCCCGTCAGGATTCTTGATACAAGAGAACAAGTACTGAGAAACCGGACGACGCGTCTGGTAAAAGTTTTGTGGAGAAATCATAAGATGGAAGAGGAAACGTGGGAACCCGAGGAACTTATGATGAAGAACCACCCGAGTCTTTTTATGCAGTAATACCCTAGAAATTGCGAGGACGCAATTATTTGAAGGAGGGGAGAATGTAACACCCCAAGCTTCTACGGTACGTTTCCCTTCGAATAATGCGATAGCGTGTGTTGTACGCAACCTCGAGTTCTAACACACACCACAACTAATTAAACTAGCCGTTGTGAATAGTAATACCTACTTTTTGAAATCATATATATTCTATATTTCAAAATGGACTTCATTTTTGGATTCAGAATATCAAAATTAGCCTAGGGTGAAATTTTGGTACATTTCGGATAACTTTCATATTTTGATGAATAGTGAAATTTTCTAAATTTTAATTAAAAACAACTTTTTTAATCAAAATAATTAATAGTGATAAATTATGAATTTGAGTGGTTTTAAAGTATATTTAGAATATATTTTTACCATTCAATTTAATGTTTATCATTGGACATAATTTTACAATTAAACCGAACATAAACAAGTGTCAATCTTTTGATAGTTATTATCTCTTAAAAACACGCTTTTTGTTTTGACAGCGGGAATTAATTTTAAATTAATTTCTGCCACTTCTGTGTTTTGAATTTAGGAAAATGGATTCCATATTCGGAATCAGGATGTTCAAATTGTGTAAATAGGTAACTTTTATTTTTACACATTTTGAATAATTACTGCGGTAAATATTTTATTTACCATGGTTAAAGGGTAAATCCGGTAAATAAGGGTTAAAAAATAATATTATAATAATACTAAATTACCCTAAAACGTGTCTTAACCCTATTGGTTGATACATGGTCGACCATGGCCATCTTTGTGTCAATTTTGGGACCCCATGGATCCACTTGTAAGTGATAATGACAGTTTATTTTAATTAAGTTAAAATGAATACAAAAATGACACAAGCATATATCTTTTAGAACAACAATTGTTACATAGGGTTATATATGTTGGATTTTAGATTATAAATATTAATTAGAAAGATAAAAATATTTCCTATATAATGATAGTTTATTTATAATTTTTATACATTAAATAATTTATTTTATATATGACACAATGATGATGCAGTAATTACTATAATAGTGAAAAATTAAAATAATTGATATTATAAATACCCAAATAAATATAATATAAAACTTTTAATGAATTAAACTAATTTTCTAGGATAATATGATATATTAGGATTGATTTAATTGACTTTTTTCGAAGTAATCAATCTGTTATGAGTTTCACAAAAATCAACTATTGAATAGTGTCAAAATTGACATAAAAGAGTTCTTAAAACAAATATTATATTATTAATTGATATTAAATTCCTAAAAATCTAAGGTTCGGCCAAGAGACTTATATTATGATAGGTTAATCATTAATGGACCACTTGGGGGTCTCTTGAATGTATATAGTAAGTTTATTAACCATATTATATAAAAATACAAAGAGACATTGTAAAAGTGAAACTAATTAACTTAGAGTTAATACTTAAAGATAAGGTTAATATAAGTACCCAAACCTGTCTAAATTCTATTGGATGAGTTGTTTTCGACCTATCCCCACCTCATCCTTTGAATAGTCAACTTTGGAGCCTTTGGAAACCGAATATGAATTTATTATAAATTAATATTTCTAGCTTTTCCAAAAGTGCCCCTCACCCCTCTTATAAAAGGGCACTCCTCCTTCTCTTTTCCTCAAACCTCTCAAGCCACTTGGCTCGTCCAAACTCTGCCCAAATAAGCTCCCCACATCCCTGTCCTCCTCCTTGAAGCTTCCCCTTAGGCAGAAAGCATTTCAAGAAGTCCTTTGGTTCCAACCAAAGTGAGTTACCTAAATTAAAGGTAACGATTTCTCTTAAATTATTTTCATTTATTTTGCTTCTCCAACCCCCAAACGCTTTTTATTTCCTTTCTTTTGTAACAACACCAGTATCCTCAATATACTAGGATGTTGTTATAAGAAGGATTCAAACTACACATACACACAACTCCATCTAATGGATGATGAACATAATGTTTCTGTGGATGGAAAACTAACGCCTCACGAATCGATGATTGTTCAAATACATCTTACCGCCTCTCATGGTGGCCATTATGATGGCACTGTAATTAAATATGATATTAATGATATATATTTTATATATAAGCTTCTGTAATTCCATTTTATTTCATACCATTATTCGTTTCATGTTGTATATACATACGATAATTTCATTTGAGGAAGTGCGGACTACCGCCCCCTCAAAATGATATGACTCGTTCATACCACACATGGAACGTATAAAGGATGGTGTTAATTAACTTAAGTAACATATATAAAATATTATATTATACTGGAATAGTAATATACCTATGTATCATTTGGATTCAATTATTTTAAAATAAAAATTAAATGGAAGTAGCGTTCGTGCGTACGTACGGACTACCGTCTCCATGAACGCGATGAGATTCATTCTCCATCGTATCCATTCAAGCCTTATTCTAATTTTAGGGTTAAAAATAATGTTAATATCATTCTGATTATGAATAAGATTTAATCTATCCATTACAAACATGTCTTACGTAACCAAACATTTAAGAATAACGAATCGATTATCACCCGAAACGACGATAATACTAAGATATTATTAATAAAGCAATGTTAAAAGATCATATATGATATCATATTAATGTATATGATTCTTGTATAATTTAATAACAATTATTTCACCATTATACAGGATGTTAACCTACCCCAACAAAGGAAAAGTACAAGGTAAGGGTTATTTCACAATCTCTTCATTATCCGAGGTTGTTTATACGTAATAATCTACTGGGATATCTTTATCATCCACATCCATGTTTCTTAAAAAAGTATTTCAAAACATTTTTATGGGTTAAAGTCATTTATACCCTTGTTTGAATTTTTATAAGAGGTTTATAAAGGAATCTTTCCGTCGTTTTCAAAACAAGGTCCTTTTTAACCTTTTCGATAGAATTGAGGTAAGAATGTTTTTTTTAACTTATACGGCGGGTGCGGTTATTTTACGCCGTTATAAAATCTTCAAAGATTTCCTTACAAGCTTATAAGAATATTTTAAAAGAAAATGTTTTATTTTATATGGATCTTAAATGGTTTCAAAATGAAAGGAGATATTTCTTTAAAAAGAATTTTGATTTCATCTATGTCAACATCCTTTGATGGATTTTAAGATTATTTGAAGTTGATTTATTATGATACAAAACTTCTATATTGTATTGAAGGTTTTGTGATATGTTTGACTATGGATGTGCTATTTTTATACCATTCATAGTTTATGGTGAAATTATTGACATTTCGTATGCTAGTTTTAATACGAATGTTTATGTTATGTTGAAACCTTTTCATATGGGAATGCATTGGACTTAATAAGTGACGGGTGGAGCCCGCTATAGCTCCTCGATGCATCGGTAGGTATCATGAGACAAACTAGTGTCTTGGCACAAGGCCTTGACAAAATCTTATTTGTAGTCTTGGCACGAGGCCTTGGCTATGTGGTTATGATAGTCTGGCATTATGCATTCCAACATTATGAAAGTGGTTATTGATATTGCATGTGATTATTCGATTAGTAGAATATCCATGTGAATAAGTAAATGGCATTATTTCATTTTTATTTTTGCCATACTATGTTGAAGTTCAATTTTAAAAGGCTTTTGTTTTAGTAATTCATTGCCTTAAATGTTTATGCTTATTATGAATGTTCCGCTATATTGTTATCCTTACTGGGCATTTGAGCTCACCCCTTTTCTATGTTTTATTTTTCCCAGGTAGTGAAGAAGTAAATTATGAATGACTTGTAGGGATATTATGAGGGGTTAATAGTGTGGATATGAAGACTTTGTTGTTGTAGTAGTTTTTCACTTTGAAATGTAATGTAAAACTTTATGATTATATCTAGTGTTTCCAAGGCTACTAAACCAATCGGTCTTTAGAGATTTGATCTTTCTTGTTATCATGCCAATGTTATGTAATTAATGCACCGACTCTGGGCAACTGGGGTCGGGGCGTTACACAGATAGAGGGGAGGATAAGTAGAAATATTTGGGCTAAGGTCGCATAATGGGGGACACTTCTCGTTTCCAAGGCTTGATCTATGGGTGGGAGAACCACCACCCGTGATGAGAGTAGCATTGAGTGATTCAATTCCAACAAAATTTTCTCTGTGTATAGGGGGGAAAGATAGACTCCCTTCTTCCTTGACAATGTGGGGGGGGGGAGTCCTTGCACATATACCTCCATCCTTGGTAGTGGGTGAATATGTCTTCATCAACATCCACTTGTTTGACCTTCTTCACAGGTGAGCTGTGGGGGTCCATCAAACCCGGAACTACTGCAGTAGACACCATCGAGGGGTGTACCCGGCCTATACCTACACTTGACACATGCTCCTCCTTGGTAGGACAGTGAGAAGTCAGGGTAATGCACACACCCAGATTCTCTTTTTCAAGCAAAACCCTTACCTGAGCATCCTTCATCGGGTGGTTTGGGGAGCTAGAGATCACCGGGACCGGGCCTTGAGACCATATACTCTATAGTTCCCCACAAAGTTGCTAAAAAACAGAATTTTCATGATAACAACAAAATAATATCTAAGTTTTATATAAGATGATACCATTAATGGAGGACCCTAGATACACAAAAATATATAAAGTGATGAAGAAACTTGAATACATATGGATAATTATAAATTCCACAAATGCTAATAATTTATTACAATATTAGAATAACCCACATCATGTTTGGGAATTAATGAATGATTTATAAACATATCATAAATATAAAAGAGTGTCCCAAGTTGGAAATAATTCATCCCAAAAGGATGTGATTAGACTTACCGCCCATCCTCTAGAACAATGTGAGTTCTTAAGAGTATTATGTCAAAATACCTAATGAACAAATGCCTTTGGAATGTGTGTCCCTATTGGATACAAAACTATTGGGTGTTTCTGGTTCTATAACCAAATCCATTGGAAACTGTTCATAAAAAGTTATTTATAACCAGAAAAAGAATTCTGAGGAGAAAAAAATGATGAACCCAAGGTGAATGATTATATTATAAAATTTACATCAATAAAAGGGATTTAATAATCAGTATTTTTCAAACCATTCTGTTCCTTGAAGAAAACATATTTTCATTAGAAAAAAAATGTTGAACCTGACTTGAATTCCTTAACCAATATGATAGTGTTTCCCATATGTCGGGCCATTATTAATTGATAAAAGAGGGAAATAAAAGTCAAAAAATCAGGAATTTTTTCATTTTAATGAGTCACATGAGTTCATTGTCCTTTATTTTCATATATACATGCACCCTATTCTAAGAACTCCCGATAATCAAAATGGATTCTTTCACGTTTACACCCATTAATAACCTAGTTGCTGCTCTAATCAGATCCTCATCAACACAAAGGATACTATCACCGACTCAGTGTCATCAACTCTGGTTCTGTAATGCACTTGTTCGAGAGTATCATCAAAATGGTAACATCATAACCTTGGAGGCTACCTAGAAATTCCTCTAGATCAAGAATAACCCCTGATCATCTAGTCAGTGATGACCGGAAGGCCAAAAGCTAATGGTTCCAATCACCATCTTCATCCATTTTGAGAGATTATCCCCAGAACGCAACCACCAATACCTCCCACATTCTATATAGTTTGACCAAGAGGCCATAAATGGCCTCATCCTAAATAAAAGGGGGTCCTTCCAATGGGCTCCTGCCAATAGTATCCACCGCCAACACCACACGACATTAAAACCTCAACATGATGAGGGTGTCACCTCTGACCATCTGGACTAGGTCCCTCAAACCCAGGCATTCAAGAGGGATCATCGAGGATGACAACGAGCTAATAGTGACCAGGTTACTACTTTTCCGCATTTGAATAATACCATAAGCCCAATTTGGTGGAAAACAGTGAGCTGAAACATACACTCATCTACCTTCATTCCACTGACCATCAAACTCATCTAACAGTGTCCAACCAATCCAACCATTCAAATAGGGTGGACTACCATGAAAAAGAATATACACATGCTTACAATCTTCAAGACTATCATTAGACTCATTTGGTAGGATTTAAGAAAGCATGGAATCCCAATTTAGTGGAAACCAATAATCAAAAACATACACCTTCCTGCACCCACCAGGCCTGCCAGCAGCCTTGGTTAGAATCACCCAAAGAAGTTAGTCAAAAATCTTCGACAACAAGTATAGAGAAGACTCAACTCTCTGCCCATCAGTACATTCAATATTCGATGATAGAAAATATATGATAAGATCATGTGAATACACCTACTATAGATATTGAATGGACATATATTCCCATATCGACCACTAAAGTCACCAAGAACATCCTAAAAATGGTGAAATGGTAGATGCGAATTCCATCCCATATCCTAAAAACTTTCTATAATATCATAATAGTATCAATAAAAGTGCCTGAGGGAAAGAAGCATAACTATTTCCCTATAAGAAGGGTGGTTCAAAATCATGTCACCTCGGACTGGATACATACATATACTCTAGTATAGAAGGGTCACGGGGCATAGTCACCCATATCATATGGACATCTAGATTGAGAATATACACCCATTCCAATTTGAGATAATCAGCCTATTCTGATGGCCACTCCAAGGAAGGAAAATACACCTACCCAGGATAACCACTTTTCCACAGAAGTGGATCTAACTACTTGTATAAAGGTGTCTAAGAAAAGGGCTTATCAAACACAGATGGAAAATCATGAGCCATTTTTTATTTGGATCTACTTAATGCTAGAGTTCTTGAATCCCTTATACATTTATCTATGGTAGCTCAAGATCCTAATCCCCATTACCAAATTATGGGAGCAGTAGTCATAAATCTGAACGTCCTCATCATACACTTCCTCATGAAGGTTTTATTCATGAAAATTCGGTCAATCTTGAGATCCTATCATTTGATGAGTTTAATGAAAACTCTATGTGTGTCTATAAGACCAAGGAGAAAGAGGTTCTACCCCTTTCTATAATACACCATGATGGTCCTCCCCATGATGGAATTCCCTAATAAAGTTCTCTTTGTAATATTGATTTTCATTGTGAAGAGAATTCTCTACTTGAAAATGTAGTGAAGACAAAGCCCTATTATCATGAGGCACTTGAAAATAGAAGGCCATTCATGTATGATGCCATATAACTGGTGGGGGAAATAATTTCACAATAAAAAGACAGCCCAAGGAAATGGCCATTCTCTGAAAATTCCTTGGTCCATTTTTCTTTCAATGCAATAGAGGAACTCTCTATCGATCTTGCTGAGTCTAATAATGTGGCAGGAGAAAACCTACTTTGGTACAATCAAGTAGATAAACCTATGGAAAAAGACCAAGAGGATATGTTGAACATGAGGAAACAACTGGCTAAGGGTGAAATAGTAGTCATGCTTTGGCCTTTGTCCACCTCCCAATACAACATTACAATGATGTTGGAAAAGGATTGTATTCATTATACCCACCTAAACATATTGAAGACTCTTCATTACATAAAAGACAAAGTATTACCATATGATTAATATCAAATTCATGTAATGGTAATTTAAGGGTTTTAGCATCAAATTCAATTGGAATCCCTCTTAGATTTTTCACTTCTTAAGACCAAGAAGTAGTGGGGAGAAAAACAACATGAATTCTTTAATGCATTAATGAGGTTGTGAATATTGATCTTAGATAGTCCACATGGTGTTCATATTAGAGGATGTGGTGAACATGGAGCATTTCATTTAACTACACTCAAAATCCATCAAATCCCTCCAAAAGTGGTATCACGCAATTTTATTTCCCTAGGATGACTACAAAAAATGAATTATGTTCATGACTGAGGAGATTATCATGAAGATCAAGCCTTGATTGGCTTCCACTATAGATAGGCCCCAAGAGAGAAAGCTACTGAGATACCTTTTCATCAAGCATTTGAGAACATTGAGCAGGCCTCCCTCTTAGAGGATGTCAATTGGAATATTGTGCACATGTCTGAAATAACACAACGGTATTCTAAATAAGGGGATTTATGTTAGTTTCGGATAATTCACCTGACCAACATTCAGACCAAAATTTGTAAAAATAGAATATCCGTTATGCTGATATCAGTCATTGTAGTTTAGGAGCTATCCTAGCCCACAGGGATAGAGTATTTTTTTAACCCAAACCTTGAAACCAACAAAAATAGATTGAAGGGTTGAGAATGAAGTACATGAATAGACCCATCCTGCATGGTGGTTGGATTTTTCACATTCACAATTCCATCCTCATCAGAAGTCGATTTTCTCCTGAATAGGGAAGAAGCCATAAAATGAAAGAAAAAATAAACTATTCTAGGATTCCCTTCAAGTTACTATCTTCAAAATAGTTCTAGGGGAACCAAAAAAAAATAGGAGTACAATGTCTCATGGAGGATGTAGAAGAATGAAATCTCACAAATATATCAATAAAATGCGAGAAATGCATTATGGGTCAATGAATTTTATCAATGACATCATTTAAGATACTTCAGAAAATGAATCCAGTTCAGGGGAGTCAGAGGATGAGGTTCTTATTCATAACTTGTTCCATATAAAATCAAATGAAAGATGTTTTCTTACCCAAAATCACAGGCTTAACCAAAATTTAGGTATTCCCTTGAATAATAAACTTCCACATCTCTGAAAGGAACTTAATAAGGGAAAAGGAAAGGTTAGACAATGTCTCACCTTTCCCCCGGAGAAGGTCAAACCCTTTAGCTTGTGAATAGATTTACTCAGCAAGAGGAGGAAATGGAAGAGTTGATAAGACTCAATATAGAGTTACTCTGAGGCAACATTCATACCACGTATTCTTCATAGGTAGATCCTTAGCTTGTACTTACAATAGGAAAACAATAGTAAAGAGAGTTTGTTGTAACTAATTATGTGGAAAATGATTTCCCACCATTACAATTCCAATAAGAGAATGTTAAAGAACATAATTATAGGCCTATCCCCATGGGTTATCCAATTTAAATACCAGCACCATCACCACCAGTGGTCCTACCAGTCACCACACCAGTTTAGGCTCCAGCTGCCGCACCTGTTCAGGTCCCGGCTTAGCCAGATATTCCTCGAATTCTTATGAACACCATTGAGTTAATGATGTCTTGATTGGAAGACATGGAAGGACTATGCAGATTAGTTCAACCATAAAATAAGGCTTATCCTAACTGGGTAGATCCAACTCCTCCCCTACCATACATTAGGAATCCCGCATTTCCAATCTTCAATGGATCAGGAGATTCAGAGAAACACTTGACACATTTCATCTCTCGCTGTCATCCCGTGATGGGGACCCCTGAGCAACTGGAATAAGTGAAACTCACATGCTTCGTAAAATCATTGTAGGGGGCATCCTTTATATGTTCCATGATTTTCTAGTCTTGATCGATCACTAGTTGGGAATATCGCCATCATAAGTTCCTTTTGTTTTTTAGATCAATGCTGCAGAAGGCATTAGTATTTGATATCACAAACTAGAAGAAAAGGGAGAATGAAAGAGTTTCACATTTGATTTCTCGATGTAATGGATTAACATACTCCTTAAATATACCACTCCCTCGGGAATATTTTCTACCTATTTGTGTATAAAATCTCTGTGATGAGTTTTACAAACCATTAATCCCTATGAAATACATAAGAGGGTTTCGGGATCTAGCCTCAATTTCCCAATAGGTGGAAAACATCATAGTAGATACTAGAGACAAATCCCTAGTAATTCCATCATCTACAAGAAGAAGAGAAAAAAATAATATGCTTTTACAATCACACTTAAGAAGACCCTTGTACCCACTCCTACTTCAATGCCTTCACCATACCTTAGGGATCCACCTTCTAAGAATCAATAGCAATGACTACCTCTTCATTACGATAAAAAATATTAAATGTAGAGTCATTTTGAGGAGTTTAAAAAAGTCCTATTATATTTTAAATGAACAAGACCCTATCTAACTAATCTTAATTTTGAAAAAAAACCATAGTATAGTTTCCATGGTCAAATAAACCTAACAAAGAAGGATATGAGGACCTCCCATACTATTTCCCCTTCCACAAGTGTTGGGGAACCCATCTAGGAGTGTTTTCTTAAGTAAATCCCACAAAATATGGTGGAATCTGGGAAGATGAAGCTAAAAAATTCACCAACCCAGGTAGAATGTGTTATTGTTACCAATATAGAGGAGGAAGATGAGTTGAAAAAATTCAAAATTAATAATACTTAGAAATTCAATGATTGGATTTTTAGGAAAATATAAAACCTAGCTCATGCCATTCTACAAAAATAGTTGAAATAACCTATTGTGTCTCCTTCTTATTAAATTATTTCAAATCCATATTCATTCAAAGACTACTCCTCTGAAGGTCGATCCTCAAAGAATCAACAGAGCCATAAGAATGGGAAAACATAAGAAGATGAGATTGTGTCATGTAAAAATTTATGATTTACTTTAGTGTATTTCATGGTGACCATATAAAAATTATGGTGACCACCCCTCCAAATAGAACAACAGAAATCGACTAGTCATTAATAATATTTATTAGACGAGGAGTTGATCTCTAGCTCTGTTAACGTTATTCACATAACGGATCCCTATGCGAATGATGATTATAATTTTGAACCTGATTTCACCACACATGATTGGGGTACTGGGGGAAGTGTTCATCAGGGTTGAGGATATAAGGGAATATGTGGTTGTTCTAGAAGCCACTAATCCAAACATACCCCTGCTTGAAGTGTTTAATACAACAAAGACTTTTGGGAGAAACCTCCAGCAAGCTTAGCATGAATAAGGAAATCCTACCACACATGATATGGTATACCCAGAAATGATCATATTTTAAGAATGGTTGAGGCTATACCACCAAATTCATGGTGAGTGTAAGGAACTAGATGGCCTAATCCTCCAAGAGTAGAAATAATCCCATATTCTTCAGCAAAAGAGGGTCCATCCACACTAGGAACATCAGATCCCAAGGCACCTGTAAAAGAGAATCTACATGCTAGAAAATGTAGAAATATAGATCAAATATATGATATTTTGAAACAAATATCACAAATACACATCATGACCTTGTACATATCCGACAATATCAATGACAATGAAATCCGATGAGCCATCATTGATAATGGATTAGGTGTAAACCTAATAACCATTAAGAAACTTAGCTGATTGGGACTCACTGAATCTGACTATTCTCTCCCCACATTGATTTTGATGGGTTGTGACAAGAATGATCAATAACCTCTCGATGAGATTATTCTCAGAACTTAGTTTGGGGATCTCATATATGATTCAAAGTTCATGATTTTCAGATAGGACATAGCTTTCAACATTGAATTGGGATGACCTTGACTACATCAGAATGTGGCCATTCCTTTATTATACCACCAAGGTATCATGTATTACTTCAATGGTCCAATTGGTACATTTTATGGTGACAATGCACCATTAAAAACTTGTGAATCTTAGTAAATTGATGCAGAGTTCTATCACACAAGGGTAAAATGGTCCATGGAAAATGATTTTACTAGAATCAATTCATTGAATGGTTTGGAAATGATCCCAGTTAACACATTCAAGAAACTCAATGAAAATTATGTGCTTCCCATTAATCATGTTTAAAGGATAGTCTAAAATCCAAGAACTTGTTTAGTAGATTTCATAATGTTAGTTGTGGAAACTGATCCTGACAACACAAGAAAAATCATTTACTCACCATGCTATGAGGAAAGCCTAAATTGATTTTTCTTCATTCCATAAACTGAGATTCAACAAATCTCTATTACATCATCTAGGATAGAATAAGTATTCAGACTCATGTAAAAATATAGTGACACCGATTCTAAACCCATAATTTTCCCTTCAAATCTTCAAAAAGACCCTTCATTATTATTTGGGTCAGAGAAGGTTGCCTCATCTTTAGGATTTCCAAATACTAACTTTTCCCCTATGTCTAAGATTATTGATTCATCACCTAACCTCCAAGAAGAAGCAGAGTAAGTAACATGTGAATAAGAGGAAGAAGAGGATGAAATCAAGGACACCTCTCCAATATTTGAGGAAGGCATCTCCACCACTGTGGATGAACTAAAATAAATAAATCAATGTAAAAAGGAGGATCTACAGCCCGCTCTGATTAGTACAACCATGACTTATGAAGAGTAAGAGGTTTATAATTTTTTTCTAAAGAAACACCATAATGTGATTTATTTTAATTATAAAAAAATCCAAGTCTTTTCCCTGATGTGTCCACCCATCATTTGGGTTTTCTAGAAGAGAATAGAGGATAAAAGTAGGCAGCAAGATGAATGCACCCAACTCATGCCTCCAAAATTGAGGTTGAAGTCAACAAGCTTATCAAGGAAGACTTTATCCCAGATTTTAAATATCCAAAGTGGTTAACCAATATTTTACCAGTGAAAAAGAAGAATGGGAAAATCATAATTTTCATTTATTTTAGAGATATCAACTGGTATTGTCCCAAATATGAATTCCCAGTTCCAATCGCAGAACTCTTGATTGATGAAACATTTGTCCACCAAGCTCTCTCTTTCACGGATGACTACTATGGGTATAACCAAATTGGTATGGCCCTATAATATGAAGAATCTACATCCTTCATATCCCCTCAAGGAATATTTCTCTATCAGGTAATTCTCTTTGGATTGAATAATGCTGGTATGACATAACAACATGCAATGTACCACATCTTTATACCCTTATTGGAAAAATTTGTTGAAATCTATATTGATGATCTATTGGTCAAATAAATATAATGTTTTGATCACTTAACTGACTTAGAAGCCATATTTTCCATGCTTTGATAACATAATATGAATATGAACCCCTTGAAATGTGCTTTCGTGGTAACCTCGGGAAAATTTCTTGGCATTGTTGTACGCCATCGTGACATAAAATTTGATCCTGATAAGACTAAATCTATCCTTTGGATGTAGTATCCTCAAAACCTAAAAAAGTTGAGAGGAATTCAAGGTCACTTGTCCTACATCTGGTGATTCATATATAATCTCACAGGAAAGTGTTTACCCTTCACCAAATTGATGAATAAGTGTGTCACTTATCAGTTGAACGATGACTTCTAAGAGGCATTTGATTACCTCAATAAATACTCGATGATACTACCAGTATTGATGCCAACTATTGAAGGAAATACACTCTTTATTTATGTTATCACCTTAGAGAATCATTGAGTGCCATAATTGCGAAAAGTAATGACTTTGGGAATGAAAACAACCACTACTATCTCAGTCAAACCATGCTCGATGTAGAGACTTTATATTCAGATATTGAGAAGAGATTCATGTGGTTAATCTTTTCAGTTCAGAAATGGAAAAAATACATGTAGCATCACGATGTCCATTTAGATGATCATAATAACCCACTCAAATTTATCCTTAGTCATCGTATGCTTAAAAGACATTAGGCATGGTGGGTAGTTATTCTGCATTAGTTTGATATATAGTTCATGCATTAGATTATAGTGAAAGGCCATGTATTATTTGACTTCCTCACGGAGTACCTATTTTCAGAAGGGAATTCATTAAACACTAAACTTCTTGATGAATAAATCATATCTATTCAATATAGTCTCTAAATGTGGGAAATTTACTTTGATGGGTCTTCTAGAAGTCCAATTTGGAAAATAATGAAAGACCCTAAGCTCAATAAATATGGGTTATGAATTGTTCTTATCTCCCTAGAAAATATAATGTTTACATGATCCTTCTTGTTAATATAAGGAGTTACCAATAATGAGGTAGAATATTATGCATTCATTACAATATTGGAATATGCAGACCAAGTACAAGTGAATGACTTGGAAGTGAAGGGTGATTCATAGTTGTTAATCAAACAGATTAATGGGGATTATGCCATTAAAAATAATCTAATTCCCCAGTGTGATTATGTCTGAGGTTTGATGGCATAATTTCTCTCAGAATCAACATTTTCTTTGGTCTCTAGGTCACAAAATACCCAATATGATGCACTGGAAAATGTAGCTACAACCCTAGAAGATCTGAACATGGATGAAAAAATCATCAGCATTTCTCATTGTAGTGTGGTTTCACCATTTGTTAAAATCATAATAGAGGAAATCAATAAAATCATTCCCATTCCCAAAATGTTTGGTCTTACCAAAGGATAGATGACACCCATCAGGGAATATATCTAAGATAGATAAATTCCACCAAATATAGTTGGAAGAGAGAAGATATGATGATGTGCAATTAATTTCACTCTTTACGATGGGCTAAATTACAAAAAGATACTCTATAGGTGAGGATTTGATGAAATTATCCTTAGATGCATTGATGGGGAAGAAACTGTGGCTATCATAAAATACGTACATGTAGGATCCTGCAGTTCCCACTAGTCTGGGTACATGATTTCTAATCAGATCTGAAGGCTTGGATACTTATGGACTTCGATGACACATGATTGCACATATTTTACTAAGAAGTGTCATCCCTGCCAAGTGCATTAAAACCTCATCCATCAACCCCCATAGTTGCTACATACAGCCATATACTCTAGCTATAGTTAATTAGTTCAAGTACATCTTTAATGTTACTAATTTATTCTTCAAATGGGATGAGGAAATACATCTCAAGGAATTCAGGGACAAAATAATTGTTAGCTTTGTCAAAGATAATATCATCACTAGATTTTGTGTCCCTCATACCATATTGATGGAAAACGAAACCATTTTTTTTCTAACAAGGTAGGGATATTATATTAGGAATACAATATTAAATCAAATGATTCATCCTACTATCATATAGAGGAAAATTGATAGATAAAGGATTTCAACAAAAACTTTTCCAACATACTCTGGAAAATGGTGGATAAAGATAAGAAATCTTGTCCTAATAAACTATTTCATTCCTTATAGTCTTATAAGAATACTAAGTGTACTTCCACATCATCAACCCTGTACTCATTGGTATACAAGATAGAAGTAGTTATTCTCATTGAAATTCAGTTGAAATCATTAAGAGTTTCCATCTGTGATCAATTATCTACTAAGGAGCAATCCCAGAAATGGTTGGATGAGTTGGATCGACTGGATTAAAAGAGACTGAATATCTTGAATCACTTGGAATTCTATCAGAACTTAATAGCACATTCGTTTAACAATAAAATCATACTCCATTTATTCCTCCATGCATAGTTGGTTTTGTTCCTTATGACTCCAATGATACCAAGAAAGAAGCCTCTAAATCATGATCCAAAGTGGGAAGGACCTTATTCCCTATTAAATGATTATTCTGTTAGATCTTATTCTTTAATCTCAATGGAAGGAGAAATCATTGTAACTCCATCCAATACAGGTTTCTTGAAGAAGCACTTTGTCTAATCACACAATGTTCATCCTAGTTGTATGATGATAATCTATGTTACAAAACATCGTCCATGATGCATGACTTTAAACTACGCAGCATTATATTCTTTGTAATGAGATTCTAAACTGCACAATATGAGGTCCTAGTTGCATGACCTGAAACCACAAAGCACTAATTTTCCTTACCACATAACATTAAATTTATGGTTTACATCTCCCTCATTTTATGTTATGAAATCCCTAAAAATACCATGATTTGAAATTCCTTATGGTACCTTAAATGATGAGTATCTTCCATGCATAAGACTTACTAACATCATTTTCACTCTTTAGTGTCATTTGAGACCCATATATTCTCTATGTTTGGATTACACCAACATAGGAAACTATATTCATGAACTATGTATGGATTGATTCTCATTCAAATGAGACACATAGTGATGCTTAGGTCTCCAATATTAGGTCCATACACAATAAAATATCATTCATTCCCTATGTGTATGAGTCAAATATGAATAGGGAATATTTTTTTCAAGAACTACGTGTGGCTTGATTCTTGCTTCTACAGGATACCTAGTGACAGCTGGTTTATATCCCCTAGTCCAGTCACAATGTTTCTTTTATATCAGGTCACATTTTTCCATACCGCATGATGTTAAACTACAATTTTCTTCAAGAACTACATGTGGCTTGATTCACATTCCAATGAGACTCGTAGTGATGGAAGGATATCCAATCTTTGGCCCTGTTGTGACCACAAAATAAATACATTCCTGAACATATGGATTGATTCCCAGACCATCATGTATCTTGGGCCCAGCCATTATTCTAGAAAAAATTTGAAAATTATTAAATTCCCCTTCATCAAATAAAGCATCAGTTGGTGTGGGGAACTTCATAAAGAACTATGTGTGTCTTGATACATTCCCCAACCAGATACATAATGACACCCAGCCCGATCTCAGGTATAACCAGAATGTTTAAAAAAGTCCCTTCACCTCATGTGTGTATAAATCAAACCTACATAGGGATAAATTTCAATAACTGTGTGTGTATTGATTCTTACCTCAGTAAGATACATAGTGACACCCAGATCTCCTATCTTGGGGGCAGCTGCAATTTTGGAAAAGAAAACCCCCCTGTTTTTCCTCATGTATGAATCATATCTTCCTAAGGAAACATTCATGGATCTATGATTTGATTCTCATTAAAATGAGATGGATGATAAAACCTAAACATCATGATTTAGACCCAACGATCTCTCTAGAACATATCAAAAGTTCCCTTTTCCCAAATCAAAGTTTGATTGGGGTGGAAAAAAACTTTCAAGAACTATTTGTGGCTTGATTCTCATCCTATTGAGATACATAGGGAAAACCAAATCTCCAATCTTGGTTCCAGCCATGATTAATCATAAATCCCCTTTACATACTTTTCATGAACCATATCTACATATGGATCCTTTAAATAAATACATGAGGCTTAATTCTCACCTCTATAAGACATGTTGTGACCCTGAAAATTTTATTCTTTGGCCCAATCATAATATTTTTGTCACTTCATATCAGTTCACCTTCATTCTTACAATATAATATTAAACTGCATAGAATTTCAAGAACTATGTGTGGATTGATTCTTGATTTTTCAAGATACATAGTGAATTTCAGCTCCTACATTCTATTCCAGCCACCATTCAAAAAATAAATGCCCCTCTCCCTATGTATGGACCAATATTATCTAAGGAGACCAATTGATTAAACTATGTGTGGCTTGATTAAAACCGTTGTGAGATATGTAGCAATTTTAAAATATTCATGCCTGGGCCCAGTAACATTACAACATAAAAAAGGCATCTTCTTTCCTATATACGAATAAAAAATTCTATGCAAGGGCTTTTATTTAGGGTCCTCTCCGTAGAGATCCCACCTAGGAAATAAGAAATGTTCCCATTATATACATGAGTCAAATATATGTATGGGAATCTATAATCATGGAAAATATCAGTCCAAATACATCCCTTTTTTATTTGACATTACCCCTTTCTCATTTCATAATCCTAATCTTAAATACTTTTATATCTTCATAATATTTTTTCAGTTTATGGTGGGAGAATGTCTAATACCTGAGTGACCTTTTTCAAAACTATATAGTATGTTCCCCTAGTTGGCCTTGCATAATATCACCTACATAACAGACCTTTTATACAAAGGATGATGATTCTGGTTTATGCATCATATTCTCAAGCTTACCTTTCATAATATAGCCCTTATAAAGGGTTTTTCAAATAGCAGTAACTTCATTCTTTGAATAATACTCTTCTATAACTCTAATAATTGATGAATGTATGAAAGAACTCGTATTTTAAAGTGGCATTACTTTTAATATTTGTCCCACATCCTTTATATATAACAGAAAGACTCCAAGATCGTGGTTTACAATTTTCCCATCTCATTTTTCAAAGCATATTGGAATATCATTGGGTCATTTGACCACATATCATTCATTGTTTTCCTAATATTTTGGACCAAGTAATATGACCTAAAACTACAGGCTCCATATTTCATGTTCATGGGATAAACCATTTTTGAGAGTCTTTCCCCCAATTATTTGGAAATTATGACTCAAAACACCTCTTCTGTATTCAGGAATTTTTTTCCATAAAACTATCTTTGTCCTTGGAAATATATGAATCTACACAAAATTTCATCGGGTTTTAGTAATATAATGTCAGAATTATTGAGAGATCCTTTACCTGACTATGTAGTACATGCCCCCAGTTGTCATTGCATAATGTCACCTACATAACAGTCATGTAATCCAAAGAATGCCACTTTTTTTCTATGCATCATATTCCCTATATGGCCCTTCATAAAACAGCATCAATAACAGGTTTTTCAAATAGTGGTAACTTTTTTCATAGAAGATACCCCCTATAATGTCATTTAGACCTTTTTTCAATATCACTCTTTGAATTTGGGAATCCCAAAATCATAGATTGAAAATTTCTCCTACCACACCTTAATAGAGTAGCATATTTCTAGATAAATTACTGAGAATTGGAGAACCATTAAACCTTCGATCAAACATAATTACCTTAAATCAAAGACCCAAATGTCCTTACCACATGAATTTAAACTGCATATCCCCCCTAATGCCCTTGTTTCATGAATTTAAATTACACAAAATAATATCATAATTACCCACTTTGAAAAAATATACCCTCATTCACACACAAAATTCATGTGGATATGGTTTCTCATTCATGAACTATGTAAGCATAGATGTCCCCTTTTATTCTTAGACATATTTACTTGGAAAAGCCACCCACTGTGGTCTTGAGACATCCAAATCAAAAACCCCTCTCTCTTTTAGTAATAAAATGTCAAAGTTCCTAGGAACTCCATTACCTAACTATGCAATACATGTCCCTAGTTGGCCTTTAATAAAGTGTCCTACATAATGGGCCTATCAATCAAAGGATTCCTCTATTTGGATATGTATCATATTCCCTAGCCGACCCTGTATAATAAAACTCCCATAACACGTTTTTGAAATAATGGTAAATTCATTCTTGAAAGACATCTCCTCTATTATTATATTTAAAATTTTAGATTTGGTAACCATAAAAATCATGACTCAAGATTCTACATTGATGTATATAAAAAAATATTGGGATATTCCTAGACATCAAGCCTTTTTTGGGTTCCAAATTGAAAATTCATGGAAAAACCTATTAAACCTAAAACATTATCTTTATTAGTCCAACATGCATGACTTTAAACTGCCCAATAAAATATACATACTAGTCACTAGGCCAAAAACCTATACAAGGAAATCTAGAAAAAATTTTAGTCTCAACACTCTATACCTACACTCTCTGAAGTTTAGGCAGTATAGAGAAATAAAATATTAAAAGGCAAAATTTGTTAAGATGAAAACCCAAAATGGGAATCCAAAGAAAAAGAAAATTATCACTAGCTAATTCCACTCCATATTAGTCATAGGTAAAACAATGTAAGATGATAAAAAAAGACAAAAAGTTTGTAGGTTTTTTCATATGACCCTAGAAACATTCAAACTATGCTCACTAGGCCCATTGACTTAGGTAAAAATTAGGGCTCATATTATCTATATCGTTGTAGTCATGATTATCTAGTATAAAAAAATCATGTTATGAAAATTAGTTTCAACATTATAATTAAAATAAAAGGAAAGTATGACTACCTATATGATCAGAAACAAAATTATTTTCATTTATGAGAAAAAATCTCACATAGGAACATCCAAAAAATGGAGTCTCTATATCTTATATCAAAATAGGTCATTTACATAACTTTTCATTTGTGGAATAGCCTCTTGATCCCCATTAGACACCTATTGAAGTTCTATCAGTTGATCATCCCTAGTCTCCTCATCCTGAATAAGTGCTTCCATGGTAGTTGTAATGGAATTGGACCATTCCTTTTGAGTTCATACTTTTTATAAGTGATGTTGTTCATGTTCCCCTTGAGTAGAATCCAACTCTTATGGAAGGCACAACACTTCAATAGTCTTCTCTTGGATTTTCTGGTTGAATTCCACCAACTATTTATTATGACAGGATTCCTCTTGGGATACTATAGCTTGAAAAATGTCAATGTTGATGAGTAGTTTGGACTTAATGTGATCATTTCAAAGATTATTCTATTTCTCCCACTTCCAAATGGTCTCCTTCACTGTAGTACGGATTACACGATAATCAAAATCTCCCAATCCCAACATGATGAATAATGCTGAAATTTGTGGCATTCACAAAGGAAGTTCTTTGAGGGGTGTATCAGAGATAAGCTTGCTTATATCTCACCAAGATTGGAAGTTTGCAATGCGGAGAGCATTCTGCAATACTATATATGACTTAGAATCACTATCATAATGGGGATATACTCTAGAATCAGCACACTAAAAGAAATTCACTATTCTATTCAATTTGGAATAGTGGTTTTCTTTCCTCTTGATGATAGTCAAGATTATCAAAGATAATCTTGCTTATATCTCAACATTGAGACCAAGAGTGATTTTAAATCCCTCTCCATGAACCATTAAAACCTGTTCCAATGGATGGGGAATGCATATTCTAACCAATCATGATTAAAGAATCAAGCATAAAAGGTTGATTGGAAAAAAATAGACTCATTTCCATTTGATTTATATAGTGCCTCAAATTATTCTAAAGTGGTAGGAATATTAGTATGTTCCAATATTTCATCAAGAGACACTCCAAGGTTAACTATGGATTTTATTGATATCCCAATCCCCGTATTAGTCTCACCAGTGGGAAATCTTGGAGAAGTTTTTTCATGACCCTCCTATGAATCCTTTAGACCCCAAACAGCTCCTCAGTGACATCCATAGGGTCAGTATCAGTCATCATAGGATTTTACAGTTCATGTGATGAACATGAAATATTACATAAGTGGAAGTCATTTGTTGGTCTATAGCTTCACATGAATCACTTTGGATATAAAAGATGTCTCCTCTCCCTTGATAGAAGTAATAAGAACAGTTCCAAGAGAAGATAATGTTTTCTATGGAATATATGCCTCTTCAATTGAGGGAGCCTTATCTTTCATAGTGTCCTGAAATTGGTCAGAAGCACCCTCCTCAGTTCTCAGAGGTTTATTTGGAATTTCATTATGGGAAGAAAGATAAGAAGTTCCTATAATTGAAATATGTTAAACCAAATTATATGGATGAGGTCAAAATAAATGATGTTAGGAAAACTTATTACTGCTAATAAATTGTTTAACTAAGTTTTCCTTCTCCAGTATCTCTTCTTATTTGCTTACTTCATAGGAGGACTAGCATAATCATATTTAAAAACATGTATTGGAGATAATAAACCTTATACTATCTCATCCTTCATGGCCTATCAGCATAGAAATATTTCTCCTGATTTAAGGGGTGATCCAGCATCCCTGATAAAAGTACCACCAGGGCTATAACGTGGTGATGAAATTTCAACTGATGTTATCTTATCTAGATGAAAATTAAGATGGTATTTACCTTGAGAAATAAAAGTTTAAATAAAATTTAAAAGGCAAAGCAGGAAGGAATATGGGAGGCAGAGAACCTATGCCATCAGGATCAACAAAATCATGAAATTACTCAAAAGATGAATGGTTGAACCCTTTAGCGGCACCAAGTTCCATCATGTACTTCACCCACTTTGTTGTGGGGACTAGATCATTAGTTTCATAGATGAGTATTTCTAGCTTCTGTATATTAATTACCACTTCATTAGGATTTTCCTCAAAGAAAATATCATATGGAGATCGAAGTTCTCATATCCATGGAATACACTACACCTAACATAGAATCCCCCACAATGATTTAGAATCAAAAGACAAATTCTTATATATTTTAACTGTCTCTAGTCGTACATATTCAAAATATATATTGGCCTACTGTGAGGATGATTCTGCATTCTTAGATATGACGATCTTCCCAATTCCCATCGTCACAGATGGTGGACGAGAAAATGGATCCTGATTCTCTTCTTGGCAATGATGACTAAAACTCTTAGGTTCATCCTCATGTGGTGAGGATGGTGACGACCTCTTGATTATTGTACGTGGATTATATCATGCATTACTTCACTTTAGTGAGTTAGGAGCCTCGTCATCCTCACTCTCCAACTATGATAAAGAATTGTCTGAAGGGGATGAAGCACCTTCCAACCAAGAATGTCCTTTCCAGTTCCATCACTTTACTCCAACCCAAGAAACAATGTTATCTAGCACCCTTTCATGGTAGGATGCAATCCAAGATTCAACATATAAGACAACCAACCTTCTTTCTATATCATCCCTAGGTAGATTAAACACATCCCCTATTAGTCTTCGTCGAACTATTCTGTTCCTCAAGGAAAACATATTTCTGTTGCAAAAAAACCCTGAAAAACAATTAAAAACAATAAAAACTCAATAAAACCTAAAGACCTCTAAAAACTATAAAAACTCCTTTAAACCCCTAAGATGTTAAAAAAATCTAAAACTCATAAAAGATTTAAAAAAACTCAGAAATAACGAAAATCCAAAAAGACCCTAAAATCCCCAACAAACTCAAACACCCTAAAAAACCATAATAATCACTAAAATCCCTAAAAACACAAAAAAAACATACAAATACTAAAAAATACATTAAAATTACTGAAAATATATAAAACTGAAAAATAATTAAAACCCACTGAAAACCAGAAAAAACCCCTAAAAACCATTAAACCCCTAGAACCCATAAAAATACTAAAAACAACTAAAAACCCTAAAAACCCAAATAATATTTAAAAAACTCTAAAAAATCATAAACCCTGAAAATCTAAAAAAACCCCAAAATGCAAAAAGACCCTAAAAACACTGAGAAAACAATAAAAATACTTGAAAACCCAAAAAAAACACGAAAAAACCCTGAAAATGTAAAAAATACTAATGATCCTAAAAACCCCTGAAAACCATAAAACCCATAAAACCCATAAAACCCTAAAACCCCAATAAAAACACAAAAACCATAAAACAAAAAATTATTAAAAATGTTAAAAAAAGTTGAAGACTATAAAAAAATAAAAAAACCCCAAACCCCCCAAAGACCCAAAAAATCTTGAAAAACCCAAAAATACTTAAAAATATTAAAAACCCCCCACAACCCTCAAAATCCATAAAACCATAAAAAATAATAAAACTTATAAAAATAATAAAAAACCCATAAAAGTACATGAAAACATTAAAGAAACCCTAAAACACCCTAAATCCTTCAAATGCGCCTAGAACCCCATACAAACCCTAAAACCCACTATAAACTATAAAACCCCTTCAATCAACCAATTTTCATAAAAAAAATTAAAAAAACTCGTAAAATCCTTAAAAATAATAGAAACCATAAAACCCAAAAAGAACCTCAAAAGCCAAGAAAACCATAAAAATCATCAAAATCCCTAATCTCCCTAAAAACCCTAAAACCCATAAAAATCCTAAAACCCTAAAAATCCCCAAAAACATAAAAAAATCTAAATAACCTGGAAAACTCTTGAAATCCATAAAAACCTCTTAAAACCAAAAGAACTATAAAAACCCATTAAACCCTAAAAACCATTAAAATCACTAAAAATCCTTAAACCCTATAAAAATATTACAAAACATGAAAAAACATCGAAGTTCCTTAAAATCCATAAAAAATAAAAAAAACCTAAAAAACCCAAAATACCCTAAACCCTAAAAACCCCAAGAAACCATTAAATATATAAAAACGCTAAAACCCCTCAAAATCCATCAAAAACTCTAAAAACTATAAAAATCCTAAAAAAGACATAAAAATCTTTGAAAATGTAAAATCCCATAAAAACCAAGAAAACCATTAAATCAACTAAATACTTCAAAACCCCAAAACCTATAAAACCCCTAAAAACACACTAAAATAACTAAAACCCCTTAAAGCCCCTAAAAATGTAAAAAATTGGATTAAAACACTAAAAAACCTTAAAACACTAAAAAACCTTAAAACACTAAAAACTAGTAAAAATCCAAAAAGACCAAAATACATTGAAAAACGTGAAAACCCATAAAAACCCTGAAAACCACTAAAACACCTCAAAATACCTAAAAACCCTAAAAACCCAAAAAATCCGAAAACAAATCCATTAAAATACCTAAAAACATATAAAACTCTAAAAACCTAAAAAACATAAAAACCATGAAACACCTTAAAACCTTAAAAACTCAAAAACCCATAAAACTAAAAACCCATTAAAAACTCTAAAACCCCTTAAAACACCAAAAAAATGTTAAAAAAAGTTAAAGAAACTCTAAAAACTCATAAAAACTCAAAAAACAATAAAAAACACCAAAAACCATAAAACCCCCGAAACACTCAAAATCCCTAAAAACTCTAAAACCCAAAAAATCATAAAAATTCTTTAAAAGTGTCTAAAAATAAACAAAACAATTAAAACCCTAAAAAACGTAAAAACAATAAAAAATAGAAAAATCCTTTACACCACTAAATTTTTAAAAATGAAAAATACACTAAATCACATAAAAACCCAAAAAAAATAATTAAAACTATTACAAACCCTAATAGCCCTAAAAATCCCTAAAAACCCAAAAACAACTCAAATCCCAAAACACCCTAAAAACTCTAAAAATAATAAAAATCCTATAAAATCTCTAAAAAACATGAAAAATGAGAAAACACCCTAAAAACCCATAATAACCATAAAACCCCTAAAAACCATTAAAACCCCTAAACCCATAAAAACCCAAAAACCCCACTAAAAAAACAAAAACAATTAAACCCCTAAAATGTTAAAAATGTTAAAAACTCTAAAAACCCTTTAAAATGATAAAATAAATCAAAAACCCCGAAAATCCCAAGAAGTTCTTAAAAACCTTGAAAACCTCTAAAAACCCTAAAAACCTGTAAACACCCTCAAAATCCAAAAAAACCAAAGAAAATTTAAAAACCATAAAAAACAAAAAAACAATCTCTAAAAATACTTGAAAACATAAAAAAACCATTAAAACCCTAAAATACCTCTAAAACCATAAAAACCCAAAAACCATAAAAATACTAAAACATCTAAAAACAATTAAAACCCCTAAAATGCTAAAAACTATGAAAACCCATAAAAACTCTAAAAACTCAAATAAAACCATAAAACGCCAAAACAACGATAAGAACCTTAAAAACCAAAAATCCTTAAAAACATTTAAAACCCATAAAACCCTCAAAATAAAAAACCCTAAAAACAAATAAAAACCCACAAAATAATAAAAACCCAAAATTCCATAAAAATGTAAAAAAACTAAAATCATTGAAAAAACTCTTGAAATATATGAATAAATGGTTAAATTCTTAAAAAACTCCTAAAAAACCATAAAATACACTAAAAAATCTAAAAAAATTAAAACCCCTATAAACGTTAAAAAAATATAAAATACAATAAAACCCCAAAAACACAAAAAATTGCCCTAAAAACCAAAATGAACCTAAAACCTATAAAAAACCTAAAAACCGTAAAAACTCTAAGATTTAGTAAAAGGTCTAAGAACTATAAAACCATTAAAATAAAAATCCCTAAAAATCACTTAAAATGTAAAAAACCCAAAACCCCTAAAATATTCCTAAAAACCATAAAACCCCTAAAATACTTTAAAACACCTAAAAATATACAAAAACCCAAAAGCCCACTAAAACCTCTAAAAAACCATTAAACCCCTAAAAACAAAAAAACCCCTAAAAACAAAAAAGACCCTAAAAACCATGAAAACTCTAAAACCTCTATAAAACCTAGGAAAACCATAAATCCCATCAACATCCATAAAAACATTACAAACACTAAATTCCAAAAAAAAAGTTAAAAATTCCCCTAAAATCCATAAAAACGTAAAAAATATTAAAAACCCTCAAATCCCCTTTAAAACCAGAAAAAACCAAAAAACCCATAAAAATCATAAAAAAAACCATAAAACCCACTAAAACCTCTATATATATGAAAAAAATAAAAAATATAAGAGCATAAAAATGAATAAACTGTAGTAGATGAAATATAAATAATCTAACATAATAATAATCATGTGTGGAATCTCACAAAACGATGTCATTCCATGATGTCTGTATAAACTAAAAGTACGTAAAAAATATTTCTAGCATACTATCAAGAAAAATAAAAGACACAAAGAAACAACTTAATCATGAGAAAGGATCGGTCCTCTGCCCCAGTATTCATTCTAAGAGGCACGAAACAATCAAGCATCAGGAGCAACACACTTCCCTTTGTTAATACCTGCAAGCATGTAGTCCACTCAGGTGTCAACAATGGCCGAGCATGGTGTCAGATAAAACCCCAATAGGTCGGCACCCAAGAAGTCTAAGCCTTTCCATTTCGTGAAATAATATAATGCAGTGTTCCATTATATAACAATTTCAGATAATTAATTAAGTGTAGTGAAATAAATAACTCGGCTTAGGTTCTAAACGGCACCCGTGCCTAATCACCTATTTCAGCCTTATTTGGAAGCCTAAAAAAAGTACCTGTAAGAAGAATGCACATACACATATATCTAAAATCTAGGAAATCAAGGTATAACAAGGGAGAGGCATACCCCAAGCTTGAGCATTAGCTTGGGTTCTAAGTCATGTGTCAACCATGTGTGCTTTAACATACTAGAAAAATATTACAAAACTCAAGAGGATCAAGAGGCATTAATATAAACCTTAAGTGCATCATTATTATGGTTAAAGTTGAGATTTGGAATCTAAGGTTGTCCTGAAGGTATCATATGGAATATCCGTCAAATTATCCAATACCCTCGATCCCATCTAAGGCAATCTTTAGAAAGACAATGTATCGCTAGAGGCATGACATTACACTGAGTTTTTTCCAATCTCACAAAATAGGGTTCGAGCGTCATCCGAGGAAATCTTAGCCACATTGACAATAGATATTTCCCTGATGGGCCCTTTTGGAACCAGTATCACTCATATGTATTATAAATCCTGGGGAAGTCTTGGTCCGATAAAGACAAAGACACCACCCCCTGGTGTATAGTGGTAACCAGTCAGGAAGGGAGGTTATAAGAAAGGACATTAATATAGGACCTACCTTCTTCCCCTACCCTAAATTTAATTACTGTTTTCATAGCAGCATGTATGACATAATCATATGTAATTGTATCTTGAAACTAAATATTCAAACTCGGGTATCACACAATACGAATTAAATATTTCATCATAACAATCTTAGTAAGGCAAGATACCACATCAACATAAGTAGATAAATACATTTTTAATATATAAATAAATTATCAAAACTAACTACCAATGATCCATCAATTTCAAAGTTCATAATTAATCTAGAATAATTATTTAAATTAAACCCAGCAAAAATTTAGGCTACACAACACATGCAGTTAATTAAATTAAATATGCGGCTAACAAAAATTATACCGACCATGTTAGTATGCGTAAAAGGGTGTCCGAACACATTGCAAAAATTCACACAAATTTATTCATGATCAATAGGGCTACAAAACATAGGTGAATCAAATAAATTAATGGAATTGGTTAAATTTTCACAAAGTCAGTAGGCACCGATTAACAACAAAACAATGTGTTTTTTTATAAATCACAATGAAATGGAGGTAAAGAGAGTATACACTCTACCTTATAGTCAAAGATGATTCCAAGATCCACAGTAGGCTATGATTTGACCTAAAACGGAAGGAAACAAAAGATTTTATAGAAACTGAAAATAGGGTAAAATCATTCCACAATGAACTGCACATAGGATACTCATCAAAAATGTACAATTACACTTTCACAAGGATATCCTTTCCCTATGGTTTACTACACACCTTACGGTGAAGAAAAAATATGACATATAGAGGAGCAGTGGTCTTCTGAAGGGGTTTTAGGGTGGTGCACCACCTAGGGAGAGGGAGGAGTACGGTGTGAGGGAGATGAGGAGAGGAATAGAGAAAAAAATGAAAAGGAAGAAAAAATAAAATAAAAATAATAGAAAAAAATAGAAAGGTAAAAATAAAAATATATGAAAAATAAAATAGATTAAAAATAATGGAAAGGGAACAAAATAAAAATAAATAAAAATGTAAATCTCCCATTTTAATTATTTTTTTCATTTTTTTAACCCCCTTTTTATTTTATTTCTAAATCTATATTTATCCCTTATTATTTATTTTAAATTTATTTAAATCTTTTCCTATTTCTTTTTCAATACATAATTAATTATTTTTATACTAAACACTGTGCTAAAGCATGACATAACATTTTTCATTAAACGTTTTCAATTATTTAAATTAATTAAATAGATGCCCGGGATTCGCAGTGAGGTGCGCATACGCACGCCCTGGGTCACTTTAAAGAATTAGACAACAATAATTAATTACATTCCATTTCTGATAAAGCCTGGGACATTACAGAACATAGCCCCTTAGACTAATCACAATTCCTTAGTGAATGGAAAAGTGAGTGACCACCCTGAGTCCTAGAGAATAGGGAGGTTCACATTGGCGTCCCAAGGTTGGGCTCTGGGTTACCATGGGAATGCTACCTCACAGGAATTCCTGAAACCTGTACCTTTGTGCGGAGAGACTTCGTGAATCTTCTTACCATTAGTATTTAGGCTAAATGGGGTGCACTGATGTACCTGATGGTCTGATCATACGGGTCTAGTAGCTTTGGAGGAGGCTTTGTCCTCATGCCATAGGACTGGTTAGCAGAGGGGTAATGAAGGACTGGACGGTAGTGGAGGGGTGAGGTTGGAACCAATGGAAAAAATACATGAAAACACCCCATTATGCGTAATAGTTTCCAATGTGGGATGGGGGAGGCTCTGTATACCATACTGGTATGCGGGCAGAGGGGTCATCCGTGTACTGCTGCGGTACGTAGGCAAGGGTATAGACAGCTGCATACTATAGGGGTAGGTGGCCCATCACACCTCTCTGGGTTCCATCTGCAAACAAATGCAGTATGCGACATCAGTTTTAGTATGTGTATAGGTACGCTACGTAGAGCACCATATTCCAAAGGGGGGGGGGGGGGGGGGTTGGGGAATCATTGTTTGGGGGGAGTTCATTCGCAGAAGCCTTTGGTTCATGGTTCACTATTTAGGTTCTCCGTTCTATTATTATTTTTATTATTTTTATTATTATTATTATTATTAATCAATTCCAACATTTTATTGTCCGTGGATAGTTGTACAAGCAGAGGGAGTGGTTCAAGGTTCGGGCTTCACCGATGAAACAAGAAAAAAGCTGGTGTACAACCTATGAGTATTCCTCAAGCATTCATTGTTCATCCTTATCTCTATCTGTCTCCCTCTTCCATCTACTATGTACTTTTTATAGATCATTGGAGCAATCGTATCTGTTGGGCACACCACACCATTTGTAGTGTCCCATTGATGAAATATCCTGACCCATGGAAGACTCGATCAACCAGGGTGTTTGTAGGCTTCAGTTCGTGATAATGGTTCGTGGAACCCTAATGGTTCACATCTTCTGCAAACTGATGAGTTCACAGCATGGTATGAATACATTCCTCATGTGTATGAATTCATCTGCGACTAAGTTCACGGTCTGCATTTCTCGCTGAACATCACCTCAGAGGCCAGCAGTTCGCAGATCATTCCACATACCTGAAGGTTCAAAGTCTAGCTGCCCAACATACATTTTCTAGTGATGGTATGTGGGGAACTTAAAAAACCTTGAAAACTTGAAGTCCTACATGTTTCTTATGAAGATTTCAACTCAATTTAAGTCTTTTCACCTTTCCAGACTTTTAGGAGTACTTTCATCCTTCTGCAAAGCGGACATGGGGGTATTTTCTTCCCTTGAAAGAATTTTCAGGACCCTACAATTGCCCCTGCCAAAATGGGGTCCATTTAGAATGAAAAAGAGGCTATTCCGATGTAGAAGTAGTATTGAACTGAAATGGTTCATAGTAGAATTGATTGACCAAGTATGAGGGGACCACACCTATATATTGGGGACCATTTCATTTGTCCTTTACCATTTCTTGTGGCTAAAAGTGATATTGATTTCGCCATCCTCCTATGCTCCCACGTACTGTGATCCTTGCAAAAATCCCATTCACAATTAGATTTGTACAATTTGCGAACCGATATCATTGCCATTTTTCCATCCGTGCACCATGTTTTGGATTTCATGAACAGTTTTTTGGAATTTCAAGACATAAAATCTGGATTCTGCGTAGGAGGATGCTACACAGCTGGCTTGTCTGCATACCACACATGAATTGGTGAACTAGACTTTTAAGAATATTAAAAATCATAACTTAAACATTAATCCACCATTCTAAAATAAAAACATAATCAAGGCCTATGTTTGCGGTATCATATTTTTGCAAACCTTTCTATTCACCGGCCAATGATCCGCATTCCAACACCTTGTGGATGGTTCACGTACCATGGTTGTACGTGGTAGAATACGACCGCTTACTATAGCTGTAGGTAGGGTTACTTCTGTATATCATAGAGTATGCGGGATGTGGCTACCGCGTACCATTTCTAGAATCCATATGTGGAGCTTTATATGGACATATTTTGAATCTTTTAGCCGTTCTCCCATATCCTTTATCCAATAATATTTTATTGGACCGAGTTTTGATCGGCTTATGGATCTTCTATGCAGACTACAATGGATTATTCATAGGTTACTGTAAAATCGACGAAGAAAATGGAAACCATTGTGGAGAATAACAATGATTATCTTTGAGCCCACATCAATCCCCATGACAGCTTCTTGACGAACATCTTGATGTCAGAGCTCTTAGCTTACCCGTTATTTGTATTGTTCCCACTTTATGGATTTGGTCTTCCTACCAAGGTGCCTCTACCATTTCTTGACCCTGACATCCCTTTCATCCTCTTAGAGTCACCACAAGGTCATGACCATGAAAACATTTCCCCAATAAGATATGTCATTGCTACTCTGATTCAGGAGAATATCTTTATTCTGTGAGGCTCATCATGGACTCAAGGAAACCGTGAGTGCTGTGATGGCATCCTGATACTAGATGCTCGAGAATACCCATTAGTTATCAGCATCTCCCAAGAAAATCATAGCGGTGGGTGGAGCACCAAGTGGGATTTCTGGGCTGGAGGATGTTTCTACGATGAGTGGGCATGGGAGTTATGGGTACATCGGACCTGTCTGGAGTCCCCTTATTGGATAGAGAAAGTGGGCTTGTACCAAGAAGCCTGGGTTTCTCTATTTTCAATCTTATCTCTGGGAGAAATCCTTATGGAATTGTTAAGCTGCTGGTGTTCAAGCACCAAAAGCATCCACCTACAACAAGGGGAGGAGGGAATTAGTCTATGAGATATCTACAAATTGGGGGACTCCCTATCCATGAAGAAACGTATGACGAGTTTCACCCGACATCCGCCACATGGAAGGACACTGATCACATGTCTCCTTTGACAAGGATATTATTGGTCATGGCAGCGGGATCACTGAATCATCCCCTCGAGGCTCATTCTGAAATCCCATTCAAAGTGTGGATAACGTTATTCCTATAGACAAACAGACCCAAGATGAGGGCTCACTACAGTCCCAATCATCCCACTCGCCAGTCTCGCCAAACCCCAAGGTCATATTGTGCCATCCTTGAAGTAGGGAGATATAACACCTGGGGATATGGGCTTCTGTCAGACATTTCACCTGCACTTATACTGGAAGGTTTCCATGCTATGTTTTTGAGCAGATGGATTTTCCCTTCCCATGACTTATATACCGGGGTTCGGTCCTACACTTTGATTATGGTGGCTATGCTGGCAGAGGGTCGACCCATTAATTTGGCCCTTCCTTCCATTGTGTAGATTTATGAATTGTTGTGGCAGATACAGGAAGGCAAGCCTCCTCATTGTCTTAGCGGACCGTTCCAATTCTTATATAGGTGGATGGAAGAAAAATTACCATGTTATGAATACCAACATACTACAAGGGTTCCACATTCTGACTTCCATTCTTCTCTTCTCAACATTTCTGTTTTTCATCCCAGGACACTAAGGGTTATCGTTGCGGTTGGGCTGTTGAATGATTCCTCTCATTTCTAGTTCACACCGCATCCGACCCCTAAGGGATCACTAAGAGGTGATAGATGCAGTTCCTTGGAGGAATTCTCATACCTCATCAACATTCGGGATGGGATGTTCACTGCCCATGTAGACCGAGTAGTTATTTTTGAGCCATACCTCCCCTATCAGTTTTCTAGGAAATTAGGATGCCTTCAATAGACTGCACTCATTCTGATTTCTCAATTAAGGGGAGAATCTCAACCCATGGTTCTATAAAAATTGTGGCTTATGATGATGCATGAAGGTGCTTTTATGGAGATTATCATTCCTAACACAAAGGGCCCTACCTTTTTATCACTGAAGTATGCCAAACTATGGGCAGATTGTTACCCCGATGGGATGCTAAAAGAACCAGTTCGGTGGGTGCACAAACCCTCGACCATTCCCTGCCATGTCCTAGCCCCAACGACAATGTTACACATTCCTTTTACTATGAAAATTTCAACAGATACGCCATCTACTTCCGTCCCTACAACACCCAAGATGAATACACCTCATGTTCCTACACTTCTGGTAATAAGGCATTCAGTCCATCGTCAAAATCATCTAGGAGGGGTTTCATCAGTAAAACCCATTTTAGTGGGAAGTGACTCAGACTACTCCCCTCATGAAAATATTTCTAAATCTCTTAATGAGACTAGCACCATCCGAGTATCACAGATCATCCTGGAGGCCTCAGTTAGTCTTCCACATCTGGCTCCAGTGGTTGGGACATCTATGGAAAACGAGTGTATCCTATCTTGGGTTACCTAACTTAGGTACCTCCCCAATCTTATGAAGATGATTCCTACTTATAGATAATTGGAATCAGGAGAGGATCAAATTACTGTTGTTGTGGCAAGGAACCAAGCAGTGCGAAAAGAGGCATGGTGCTAGTTATGTTCTCTTTCTGCAGAGAAACCTCTGACCAATTTTGCTAATGAGGGTGACTATTTTCATCATTTATTCACCGATATAGGATCTGATGGATTTGATTATCATCACTTTCACCTCCTTATTTACCAAATCATCATTTCCTGAGAAGACCTTGCCTCCTACAATGACAAGCTCTCCATTTCCAATTCTTACCATCACCAGGTGGCGACCTTACGAGATATTTTGGAAGAATTTTATCGTAATACAGACGAGGAGGTAGAGGCATATGATTTGGTGGAGACCCAATAGGAAAAGTTTCAGGAGTGAAAATCCCATGCAAAAAGGTTGAGGGAACCACTAGCCTTATCATGTGCCAGCTATGCAGTTTGTCAGAAGAAAGGGTGGGACCATAAAGTTGTTCTGGAGTGGGTTCATCGGATGGTGATGGACGAAATGAAGGAAAGAGCTACATTAGAGCAGACTATCGATGGACCATGACAATCACTCGACATCCTCTTGGAATGGTAAACTAATCCATGTTTTATTTTTTTCTTAAATCATGATAATTACTCTTCCATTTTTGATACTTTGGGGAGACTCTGAATTGGGGATGTTCCTCCATTTTTTTCTGAACTCAATAGAACTGATTTAAATTTTAAATGTATCTCTATTTAAAATTTACTGTCATGTTAAAAACTCAATTTGAAATTTTAAAGGTTCAAATAGTGAGTTACCAAGGTCTGATTATGAGTTGTTAAAGAATAGTTAAATGAATACAAATGAACAACAAGAAGTTCAATTCCAAAAGGACCTAATGAATCCCTAATTAGAATAATGAAATCTTTTTTTATTGATGATTATTTTATTGCATTTTGATATTCATCATCATTTCAATTAGGTATTAATTTAAAACAATGACTTGAAATTAGTAAACTAAAATAATTGAATTAGGATCTAATATTTTCCTGAGCCACGGGACTCAGCGAGCATTATTTGACTATTGCTGGGGTTTCATAAAAAATCCCACAAACTTTTGTGTCAGCTTTTTATATTAATTTAATTTTTTCCTAATCCTACTTGGTAATAGATTAGTGGGAATAAATTGGCTTTTAATTAGGCCTCTATTTGTGGGTTTTTGACCTAACAGGATTTACACATTTTCTGATGGCTCAATGTTAATTTTTTAACGAACCGATACATGACTTTTTCCCAGAGGTGCCCTTTGTGGATTTTTCCTCTGGCCACTATGTAGTCTCATTCACTGCTAGTTCATATCCCTACCAATAAAACTTATTACTAATGCTTTAGGTCAAATATCTTTGACCAGACTTAATGGGGAAGGGCCCTGACCTGGGACCATTGGCTGGGAATTTTCTAACATCCTTCATACATGGATTAGGGATTTTTTTGGGCACCGTATTTGTGGATTCTGGACATTCATGAGGATTGGAAGCCACTTCCGACGTACAATGTACTTCCGTCTCCAATGGCCACTGAGGATTATAGAGATTAGCGAAATTCTGAATATGGGTTGTGACCTTCTATAATGGGTTTACTTGATCATCAAAAAGGGAATTTTAACTGAGCTTCTTTAGGGAAACCCATAAACGAGTGGGGGAACTCTTCTTTTGTACATGGATCAACTTCACACATATGGATGGGATATCATTATAAACCTCATAATGGACCAGAGATTAATTGGGCATGTATGTTCTAATATATCCAGGATATGTGTAAGGAGGAAAGTATAAAACATGAATTTGATGGCCCTTGAATTAGGAGGGATGGGATGAGGCTTGGAATCTATTGGGCATATTTGGATAGGAGAGGAATCTCCTAGGGACTAATTTTCATTTTATTGATGGCCATTTTTGTGGGACACACATGTAGAGACACTGGGACATGATATACATAGTCATGAAAAGGAGTCTGAAGGACACTAGCCTTCCACCCCAGATGGCCTTGGAGGGATATGTAGATTCAAGATCACTCAGAGCATAGGGTTTGAAATATGGTCA
This sequence comes from Viscum album, assembly GCA_963277665.1. Taxonomy (NCBI): domain Eukaryota; kingdom Viridiplantae; phylum Streptophyta; class Magnoliopsida; order Santalales; family Viscaceae; genus Viscum; species Viscum album. The sequence continues at coordinate 1,322,128,087 of OY728157.1, forward strand.
GAGTGTATCCAGGCATATTGGGGACATTTGGGCTGTGATTTACTCATGGAATCAGATATAACTCATGTAGATCTTACTCGTACATAGGGTGAGGCATTCTCTCCATCTTTGGGACACATGGTTATTTAAGGTCACATGGCCAGGACATAGGGTTCCTCTCGGGGAAGGGAATCATGACATGCCTTTTAGGGTCATGATGCTAGGACCAAATTCCTAGACTGTTTTCCATAATTCCATGGTGGATCTCTTGTTGAAATCCCTAAGCTCACGTGATCTATGCTCGGTTTGAGAAAAAATGGATTATGAGGATTTCGTGTCATTTCTTAGGAATAGAAAAACCAATATTAGAGGGAAAATTTGGGCTTAAGACATTGTTATAAAGATTAAAGTCATACATCAAGGATGATTTTGTCCTTGCAGTATAACGTCTTGTGATGAGGATGTGATACTATGAAGTTTAGAGTTATGTAGTGAGGATGATTATACTGTCATAAAGATCTTTAATAGTTTTTGGTTAATCGCAATCAAGATGTTCCGGCGTTCCTTAGACGTGAGTGATGATAAAAGTTGTAAACCATGGTCTCGGGGGAAACCTGAATCAGGAGGGATGACATGGGGCTTGGAAGTCATTGGGCATACTAATATAGGATATGACTCTCCTCAGGATGAATTTTCCTTTGATTGATGGCTATTTTTTGTGGATATATATGTATAGCTAATGGGTCATAATGTGTATAGTCAAGAAAAGGTTTTTTCAAGACATTGGCCTTTCATATCAGATGGCCTTGAATAATTATGGGGATCTATGTTTTCTCAAGGTATGGAGTGTGACAAATGGGAAAGATGTGCCCTAGAATGTGAGAATACCAAGACCATGATTAACTGTGAACTACATGGAGCTTCAACATAGGTCTGACTCATATGTATTGGGGGAGTAAGATATTTTGACTTCTAATGATTGAGAGGCATGTGAGGAATATCATAATATCAAGGACTGGGGCACAAAAAAATCTGAAAGAATTTCATAGTTTATTGTCATGCGATAGGACCTTTTATAGAATTTTCATACAATTATGACATGTGGATAGGGGAAAATGACATTTTTTTGCTAGTTTCTGGGCTAGAATGCCAAATTCAGGTGTCACTACATATCCTGCGAGGGCCAAAATCAAGCTACACGTAGTTCTCGATTATCCCTAAAAATGTTTTCTTGATGTGTAGGGACATTTAATGGAATTTTTTTTGATGATGATGGTTGGGATAGGATTCCAAATCCATGAATCACTACATATCTTGCAGGGGAAGGAATCAAGCCATATGAATTTCAAAACATTGCCCGTACCAATCTGGCTCGGTCCATACTTAGGGACATTTCCGTTTCATTTGTTAGGGGTTCCAGGTCCACCATACTTCTCCATAACTTATTTTCATAGGAGATTCCTTACCACTGATCCTAAGCTCACATGATTCATACTCATTGTGAGAAACAAGGAGTTGATATAGGGTTTCCTTCGTAGGTGTTGGGAGGTATAGGATAAGATGAGAGGGAATTTTATTTTTTCTATACTGGTGGGGCTGGACCAAGATCGAAGATGGAGGAATCACTATGTATCCTCTAAGGTCAGGAATCAATCCATACGTAGTTATATATGTACCCTGTACTGATTTGGATTGGTCTAGGGTTAGGGGAATTTTCCTTCTATCCATCACAATTTCAAGGTCTATCATGTTACTACATAGTTGGATTTCATAAGCGAATCCCTACCAAGAATCCTAAGCTCATAAGAGTTATACTCGATGTGAGAAACAAGGAGGGGTGAGGGTTTCCATTACGAATATGGGTAGATAGGGGGCATGATGGAGGCATTTTTTATAGTGGGGGTTGGTCCAGGATCATAGATCAAGGAGTTACTACGTATCCTACGTGGGTAGGAATCAAGCCATACGTAGTTCTGTAAGAGATTTTGTAGTTTATTATCTTGCAGTTGGGATATCTTGTGTCATGTAGTTTAACATCCTACAACGAGGACATGATTCATAGTTTAGTGTCATGTTTCAGGGATGAGTTATTTATATTTTATCATCATGTTGAAAGGATTATGACTCACAGTTTAAGGTCTTAGAGTTTGGACCATGTAATTTCTATTTAATGTCTTGTGGCATGGACTAATACCATATAGTTTAACATCATGTGTCTCAGATGATGACTCATATTTTATGGTCATAGAGTTTGGACCATGGAATTGGGGGTATTATAACTCATAGTTTAGGGTCTTAGAGCTCGGACCTTGACATTGTATTTTTATTATGGGAAATATTTCTTCAAGAACTTCACATTTGTAGGAGTCGTGATGAGCTGTATTTCCATTGTTATCAAGGTGTATGCTCCATTGGAATAGAATCTATGTATGACATATGGTCCGTACCACTATGTTTCATGCATAGGGGGCTTCTTACTGAGTATCATCAGGGTTCTAAGGACCAACTCCATTTCTACTTCGAGGAAAGAATGAAGGAGAACCTTTTTGTTGAAGGCTTGGGTGATTCTATTTTTGTAGATTTCCAAATGGTGTAGAGTGTGAAACCATTTCTCATCTAGATGCTCCAATTCATCAAACCGTCTCTATTATTTCTCATCCACAGACAATCGATCTCAAATGACCACACAAAATGATGGTATATGGATTTTGATAAGAAAACTGATTTTCCCCCATATACTAGTGAGTACAGGGTTTCCTGGGTGGTTGTATAGGTCATGGTTCGATAAGCCCACAAAGCATGAAAGAGATTTCATGGACATGATTTCTTATCCTTATAAACTAAATTTTTGAGTATTTTGGATATAGTCTTGTTGAAAGCCTCTATCTTCACATTGGCCACAACGTGGTAATGGGATGAACAGTTGGATTTAATTTCAAACTCCTGGTATAGCTTTTCCAATTCAACATAGCATAAGTTGGTGCCATTGTCCAAAAAGATAGTATAAGGGAAAAAATCTAGTAATCATGTTGGTCTTCACAAATCCGATGATGGTTTTCACCCCGAATTCTTTAAGGGGTATGGCTTCAGCCCATTTGGAAAAGAATTCAGTTGCTGTGAGTATGAATTTGAACTGTCTAGCTGTAGCGGGAGGATATGGTCCCACAAAATCCATCCCCCAGGTGACGAATGTCCAGGAGTACTTAAATATATAAAGTAACTCCGAGGGGGGGGGGGTGTATTAAATTACAATGAACATGGAGAGAATGTAACTTATTAGTGAATATGGCACAATCCTATATCATGGTGGGAAAGTAATACCCAATTCCTCGAATTTGGTGAGAGATCATGGTTGCTGATTGGTCTGCTCCACAAGCTTCGGTGTCCAATTATTTCATGACAACAATAGTTTCTTCTTCATCAATGCACCAAAGAAGGACTCCCTCAAGACCTCATTTGTAGAGGACATTTCCTTGGTTTACCCCATTGTACAAGAAATAATTGACTACTCGTCTTCGAGCCCTCTCCCTTTCAGCCCTATTTGGGGGGGAGTTCCCCATTCTGAAGGTAATTTTCAATGGGTGTCATCCAACTTGTGGTATGTCCATAAGGTTTAGAGATGGGTATAATCTCTTCAATTTCCTCCATATTGTTCTGGATAAATGGAAAGACCATCCATCAGTGAGCAATTCTAATGATCGTTTCATCCCAGTCTGGATTGGATAAGGTTGTGGCTACAATTTCCAATGTGTCAGCTTGAGAATTTTATGACCAAGGGACATAGGTCAATGTTGGTTCGGATGGGAATTCTTCCATTAGTTCTTGAACATGGTTCATCAAGGGGACCAATAATTTTTTTCTTGAGAGCATAGTCACCATTGACCTGTTTGATTACTAGCTCTGAATCACCCTTTATTTTCTAGTGTTTAGATTGAACCTGACGTTCCAATTCCAATATTACAATGAGGTACTGATACTCTGCATCATTATTTGTAAACCCTTGTGAATGTAAGAAAGAGTAAGTAAAATATAAATTTCAGGAGATATGAGTATAACTCTCATCCCCAATTTGCTGAGTTTGGGATCCTCCATCCTTTTCCCCACCAGGCTTCAGGAAGCACCACCGAAGTACGTTTCCCCTATATGGGGGTCCTCCTAGATAGAAAAAAAATATTCATCTAGAAGTTTAGTATCCAATGGTGTTGTTTCTTCCAAGATGTGATCATCCAGAAGTCTACTAATGTATTGCCTTTGATGGCCTTCTAGGGAATGTATCATATGTAAAACTATTCTAGGATGACCTCCCATCGTGATAGGTACCCATTTGACATGGGACAGTTAAGGATATATTTAAGTGGGTTGCAATGGGAGACCAGGTGGACCTCATAGTGCTGTAGGTAATGCCTGAGCTTCTAAACTACAAAAATTAGAGCTAGATAGTTATTTTCAATTTTTGAATATCGATTTTCAGCATCTATCATTGTTCGACTGAGGTAGGAGAGGTTGTTCTCACTACCGTCATCATTATTCTACATGAGGAAGGTGCCTAATGACAATTACAAGGTAGTTACATATAAAATGAGTAGTATCCCATCATCTGGTGGAATGATCACTGGAAAGATAAGGAGATATCTTTTAATATTTCTGAACACTTCTTGACAATCATTTTCCCACTCATATATAACTCCTTCCTTCATGAGCCTAGTGAAAGGTAAACAATTACCTTCCAAGTTGTCTATGAAGCACTAAATTTAGTTGTGGTGCTCCTGGAGACCTCTCAACTTGGTGAGGTTGTGAGGAGAAGTCATTCCAAGGATAGATTTTGTCTTCTCGAGGTCAACTTTGATGCCATGATAGCGTTTGACGAATCCGAGGAATTTTTTCGATGTAATTCCAAAGGTGCACATCAGGAGATTCATCTTTAAATTTTACTGTTGTAACTTGTTGAATACAATTTCAATACCATCCAGGTGGTTCGAGCACTCTCATGATTTAACCACCAGATCATCGATATAACATTCGACGAATTCTCCTAGGAAGGGATTGAAGATACTGTGCATGGTGCACTGATATGTGGTGCTGGTATTCTTTAGGACAAAGGGGATCACCTTATAAAAGAACACCCCTAAGGGGCCCTAAAATCAGTAGCTTATTTACATCCTCTATCCATCCAAATTTTATTGTATCTAGAATTGTCATCCATGGAAGATAGGGCTTTATATCTAGATGTTTCATCAAACAATAAATCTGTGATCGGGACCGGGAATTCGTCTTTTGGGCAATGTCGATTAAGGTCTGAGAAGTCAATGAAGATTCTAATCTGTACATTAATATTTTGGATAGGAACTATGTTTTTCATCCAAATCAGATATTGGACCTCCCGTATGATTTTGGAATTGATTATCTTGTTGACTTCAACCTCTATTTTGGTATCATGTTTGAGTGGGTCCTTCTGGTTGCATGCTTATAGCACCGGTGATCATTTGGTAATCCTAGAAGATGGGTGGGGACCTCCAGATCGAGGCCTAGTATTTTAATGTAATTCAAGGAAAACACATCTCGATTCTTCTTTAGGAAGGAGGTTTATGCCTCCTGTTCCTCTATAAGCATGGACACACTGATCAGAGTGGGTCACGGGTTGTTTTTGGTGCCAAGATTTATCTTCATTAGTTCATCAATTGTGGTGGATACACCTTCTTCAAATGCGGGAGGGGTATATTTGAGGTCTTATTCCTCCTCTTCTTCCTCTTCTTCATCATCATCTTCTTCTTCTGATGGAGAAAGGATTTTTGAGAAAAACTATCCAATGTTGGGAGATAAATCTTCTTTTTCCTTAGTGTGTGAGGAAAGGGCAATTTGATATCTCGAGGACAGATCATGATCATCTTTGATAGGTATTTTCCTGATAATGTGGGATTCAACCCACTTTTCAATGATTCTGGACTTAGTGGTCTAATAGAGACCATGAAGACGACCGTGTCTATAGCTGGACTTGTACTTACTCATTCAACTTGGTTGATGGGTAGTACATATTCTTCCCCATTTTGCTGGAGGGGGTTGGTGAGACCCATATCCAATCCATTCAAGGCATTGAACCAATCAACTTCGTCAGGTGAAATATGTTTTTACTCTGATTCATTGAACCTAGTGTTGATATAATGTGACTTACCAGATTCAAATGGGGATTTATCGGTGTGCACCATCCCATTTTTACCATTAGCGCAGTATATGATGCACTGATGGTATGAGGATGTAATTGCAGCATGATGATGTAGCCATGGCCTCCCTAACAGGAAATTGAAGGTTGTACTTTACTACACTACTAGGAACTCAGAATCTGATATGAGCTATCCAAACCATGTCTTAAGCTTTATTCGTCCCAATGGTTTTTTCTCACTTTTTTTCATCCTAGCAGAGTTGTAGTGCAGGGTATCAAGCTAACTTCATCATATCCCACTCGGCGAATCATTCGCAGCGGGAGGAGGTTAACTCCAGAGCCATTGCCGATGAATATCCTTAGAAGATCAATTCCATTCATCTTTATAAACACATATAAGGGTTCAATGTTCCCTTTAATGATGGTGTCTTCATCCCTATATGTGAAGGAGAGGACGACAATACATTGTTTGGGAATAGTCTCCATTCGGTAGACTTCAGCTACTGCTACTTCAGCCTCGAACTCATAAGGACATAGCAAGGCTTCGACGAGTGCCTCGATAAGATTCGTGGAAGGGATCAATGTATCCAGGACTGACAGCTTTGCTGGTACTGAATCCCTATGCTTTAAAATATCATACTAATTTTCTAAAGGTTGACACTTCCTGGTTTGGGGTTTCAGTTTTACAGACACTTTAGGGGTTTGAGATTTTTATGTAGATGGCTCGGCCTCTGTGACAGGGGACGATAGTGCTATAGTTATTTCCACATTTTTCCAAACTGGTCTGCCTATATACCATGGGCGGTTCAATATTTGTTCTTCCCCAGATGGATATTCCAATATAATTGGGCTTATATTTCTTCCGATGGGGGAAAAGGATCATTGAGGTTCTTGTTGTGTCTTTCGGAGGGTCCTTTCATGAGTTTCCACGATGTTAAGGGTTTGACTTGTGGTGTGGCCAGGAATTTGACTCTTGTCAAGATCATGCCTTCTAGGAAACCTCTGGCCTCTATAGCCTCTTCCTCCGGCTTTCTAGTTGGGCGTGGGGAATTCATGTTTGTGGCCATAGTCTTCATTCGATAATGGGTCCATCAAGTGAATGACATTAATGGAGATGAAGAAATGTTCTTTATCTGACATTATTTCTATTTGACTGTCTCCTTTTGATGGTGTCGTTTGGCGGGGCGGTGCCCGTTGTACCATTTGGCGGTGTGGTTCCCATTGTTCCGTTTGGCGGGGTGGTGCCCTTTGTACCATTTAAGGGGAAGTTCCTGTTGTACCATTTTGTGGGTCGGTGCCCATTGTACCGTGTCTATTTTCAAGAAGTACAAAAGTTTCACCACTCACATTGGGTTTGGTGTCATCTTATCTTTTTCTCTTAATTTCTTCCCTTCTGATCTTTAGAGACCACGGGGCCGAAGAGGATGGTTGTGTTGTATTGGGAGCTTTTGGGGGAATAGTTTGTTGTTTCAACTGCGCATGGAGGATGCCATGTACTAATTTTATGGTCTTTTAGGTCATCCAATTGTCAAATTTGGATAATTCATATTGGCATCAATCTTCCATTCCACTTCTTCTCCTGAGTCGGAGGTGGAGACACACGCCACTTATGCTAGTGGTGGACCCAACTTGACTTGACCGGAATACACCATCATTTTTAGGAGATCCTTGAAAACAAAGGATTCCTGGATGATGTGTCCCAGTATTCAATGATATGGAAAATAATTTGGATGGTTGTTGAGACCCACTTCATCGACTCTCTTTGGCTCTGGAAACTGAATCAAATTGAAATTCATAGAGCCTATGAAATATCCATAGACTTGATCACCTCCGAACGAGTGAAATTTATTTATTTCATCTTCGAAATCATTTATTTTGTAAACCCTTCGCTCGTCTTTTGGAGATGGGGTTGGTTTTTGGAATCTATGGGGCCCCGCATGGTTTCTTGGGGGCCTCGCATCTTTATCTAGTACCAGGGTGGCTAAATCTTGACAGAAGATGCTTATAATCTTTTCTCGTTCTTTTCCTAGGTGATGATTAGGCCATTTTTAACTTAAGGTTCCACTGCAAGGAGTCTTATAGCCTTTTATAAATGGAATATAAGTCTCTAAACACACTCGTTTACTTCACTAGGATGAGCGGTGTTCACAAATCATTCTAAAGGCTATCGATGCAGCTGGAAATCATCTAATTATGGGGGAGTGTTTGGTTGAGGGAATGTGTCAGGCCCTTCCATCTGGAAATGAAGCCCGAGACTCTTTATTTCTTTCAATTTTTTCAGTTCATAAGGTCATTGACCATTGTCTTAGGTAGCGTTAAACTAAACTGGAAGAGAAACTACCACTGGAGGTCCTCCAATCTAGTAATTGAACTGGTTGGAAGGCTAGTATACCATACAAAAGCCAATCCCTGCAGGGTTTGTACGAAGCACCTGAGTTTTACAGCTTCTTTCTACTATGGAGTTCCCATCATGGGGTTACAATAAGATTCATAGTGAATTAAATGATTATTCGAGTCCCCTGAGCCATTAAATACTGGGAATATGGGGTTCCTAAAGTTTGTTGGTGGTAAAACATTGCTCATCCACTCCAGGATGGGTTTGCACCTTGGTTGTATCGGAGCACACCTCCCCTCCATGGCTTCTAGTCGAGCAGTTAATTTCTTGATGGTATTCAAGATCCCTTTATGCATATCCTGTTGTTCTGGATCTTGAGTTGGTGTGGCAGTGTCCAAGAATAGGTGTGCCCGTGTTGTTGGAATTTGTGGTTGATACCCAGCTGGAGGTATCATTTGTTGGTTTACTTGGATATATTCTTGCTGCCTTCCCACTGAGGGGAATTCTTGATGTCCTTCTAGGACCGGTTTGAACTATCCTCCGAGCATAGCTTCATTCACCGAGATGAGTGCATGTAGAATGGGCACCACTTCTTGGAGCACCTACAAATATTCCGCGCAGGGAACACATTTGACAAGGTATCTCCCTCGACGTAGCTTGAAATTAATTTTCTTGAGCTCTTTCATTTCTTCCTCCTACTTGAATAACCTTTCCTCAATGGTGAGGGATGAAATATCATGGGTAGTAGGTGGTGGGTCATAGACGACCTTGGAATTATTCTTCTCCTTGTTGGGGTTTCGAGAGGTAGGTAACGACATGTTAGTTGAAGGGGCGCCCCAATTTCTGATCAATCTCTGGTTCTAGGTATTCACTTCATCAGGATAGGTATGGGATGCCTCTAAGAGGGAACCGTCTTACATCACATCCTCTCCCCCACATCATTTCCTATGAGATCTATGGGGTTAACATTTACCATGCTCACTAAGGCATACCTCATTGGGGGTGGTGTACCTGGTGCAGAATGGTAGGAAGGCTTCCTGTGCCCTTTATAAAACTTTCTCCTTCCATTCTGTGGTATTCTTTGGGTTTTTTTGCGAATATTTATCGGAAAGGAGCCCTTGTCTAAAATCATAACTCTCCTTTGTTTTATAGGGTGAAAACCATGGGAAGGGGTGGAACAGGTAACTCCTCTATCAACCGTTCTTCCTAGATGGTTAGAGACAGACGTCCGTTTTGCGGGAATTTGAGATAAAAATTCCCCTAGCCCTAGGGGCTAGGGTTGTTCCCATTTTTCCATTGTCACATTATGAAATTGATTTTTGGGTCTTACATGGGCATTTTGATTTAAAAATTCCTCTAGTTCTATGGTCTTGGGATGTTACCATATTTCGGTGGTAGCTGCCGCTATTGCCACCCTTTCAATTTCACGTACTCCAATGTGGGTGTGAGAAGAGTATGGAATTAGAAATGCATGTAGTCTATGACATTTTAAAGAAATGGTCACTACTTTCAGGCTGGATTCCATGAGGCGGTAAGCCTATTGGATGTTCCTGGTTGCCTGACATAAAAGCTTTTCTATGGATTGACCTCTTTGGCCCTAATGCTTTTGAGACTTACTCCGAGTCGTTTTTTGTTCAGTATCCAATATTTTATGAGTAGGAAGATCATTTGATTTCTTACTCTATGTGATGAAATTGTAGGATTTCATTTCCAATGAGGCCTATAGGATAGGATGTAGGGTGAAGTGTAGAGCTCCATGTTATCCCCATCACCAAATGTGAACTCCAGTCGGGGCATTGCCAATGAGACGACACAACTTATGCAGTTCATAGAGGCAAGAAAGTTCAATGTTTTTCTTCCACCACTCTGATTGTGGATGCCTTTTAGATAGGATGGCTTCCTGGTCGATTAGATAGTGAAGCTCCCCTATTGTGCTGACATGGTCCTCATACCCTTCATTGGGTAGAATTTTTTCATTCAACTGATGAAGAGTCATCTATATGTTGAGAAGAATGTCATGCATGAATTCCCTAAACAACTCTCCTAGTATTTGGAACTAGGAAGTGGCCATTGGATAATATATCACTAATATATTATCCTTAGCTAGTTGTCTTCTCACAGGCAACATATCCTGATGTTATTCTTCTGGAGGCTCCTCTACTTGATATTCCTAGATTGATTGCTTATTTATACTTTTTTTCAAGCGATCGGGCTGGTGGGAGCCATATTTATATGTGAATGGTGCAGAGGTGGCTCAGAAGAAGAGCATGACCCCAGACCATCCTCTGGTCGAGAAAGAATATCACTCATTATAGATAGAGTGTCGGATGTATCTAAATCCTTTCATAGCGCCTCAGTATAAGAGGGATTTATCACATTTATTATGACTAGGGGAAGACCATATTGCTGGTATGAATTTTGATTTTGGGGAGGACCTTCACAATTGGTTCTATAATGGAGAGGTATACTATTAAAATGTGACACCCAACCGTGGTAAATGTCTTTACGGAATATACCCAAGGGAGGACCTTCAGGTCAGGCTATAATAAGGGGAGGACCTTCTTGAAACTTGATGTTAATATGGGTAGGACTATCACAAAAACTGTCATTGCGGGGAGGGCCTTCACAATGACTGTCATCATAGAGAGGACTGCCATCATGACTTGATAAATAGCTGTAGGGAGAATTTCTGTAGTGCACATCCTGGAGAGGGCCTTCAAGATTTACTGCAATGAGTGGAGTACCTTCTTGTTGCTTAAAGTTACTATGGGGAGGACCTTCACAACAACTGTCCTCAAGGGGAGAGCCTTCGCAATGACTATCATCATGGTGAGGACTACCATCATGACTTGATTTCCAACTACAGAGAGAAGAATATTTGTAGTGTATACCCTAGGGAGGACCATTAGGGAGAATGGAAGCAAGGGAAGGACCTTATTGCTATCTAATCTTTAGGTAAAGGGGAGGGATAACCCAATGCACACGAGGAGATATTCTCTCATGATCGATCATTACTAGCCCATGAAGTGAGCCCCCGTGGGTCCTCTGTGGAGGACCTTCAGAGTTACTAGTAGCGACATTGCAGAGAGGGCCTTCGCAACTGCTACTTCCACTTCCATAATTTGGTAATGGACGGGCAAGGAGTTTATCCTTTACTGATATAAGTTTTAGGGAGTCAAGAACCCCATATTCCATTAGAGTAGGATCATGCATGTGATCTTCATTTTCTGGTTTCCTTTGACACCTTTCATTTTTGGGTGCTCTCTTATGGGAAACCAGGGCTATCTGGTATTGGTAATTGCCTTCATACACGAGTCCCTATCTTGTTGGGTCTTGTGATGTCGTTGTGATATGACGATGAGTATCTTGAGTTTTTGAAGGGATATATTCCTACCCTGGAGAAGCCACAATGTTGGACCGACATCCCCCAGTTGGAACGAGTATTTTTTCACTATCTGAGTTTCCATGTGTCACGGGATATTATCGTTGACTATCCTAGATTGGAGTAGGGATACATAAATTCTTCAGAGTGAATAATTCATTTTTCGAGTGAGTCATTGCGTTCGAGTAAACTGGGTCTTGGGCCTAGTTTCTCACCCTTTCCGCCAATGCAATGATATCTTGGAACGTTTGTAGAATATAGTCTAGAATCGACCTCTGGCCTTCCATCATTTCTAGGATTTGGTGAGATACATATTTTTCTGGAATGAGTATAAAGGATAATTTCGATGTTAGAGTAGATGTTTGTGCCTTCTTCTATGATCCATGATTTTCCAATAGAAACCGGCAGTTCTCCTAAGTCGGGATATAGGAACGAGTCTATCACCAGTTATCTTCTCTGTTTACCACCGTATTTTACTAGTGATCTTCATATTCATGAGCAGGGATTTCAATATGCTCACTTTACAGTATATTTGTCTCACGGGCTTTATAAGCATCTGTAGGAATTTTACTCTGCTCATATTTGGTATCTGCCCTATTTAGATGGTGGGCATGATATGAATAAGTAGGTATTTGTGCATGCATATAGCCTATTGTTGTTCTATTTAGATAGTAGTCTTGAAATAAATTACCAGGTGTCTATGCTTGTGTATAGATGGATTCCGCCCTATTTGGATGGAGAGCTTGTTGTGGCTCGGTAGATATCTGCATCTACCTATAGTTTGTCAATATGTCTACACAATGACACCAGTGAGCATCAGAAGGAACGTGCATGTGCTCGTATTGTGCCACCCAATTTCTGTGATTGGATTGAGTTGAGGGGACATAGTCACAGGTCGGTCCGTTGAATGCCACCATGTTAGTACGGCAGAGCTGCTCTTCAGGAATAAGGGTAATAACATGTTCTGGAGTATATATTCTCCGCCCTTGGAGGGAAGCTTGAGGGTCCTGGGTCTCCTGGACTTTGGTAGGTGCCCTTGGAATAAGGTCCTCTTCGGTGAGTGGAGTCTTGGTTATCTGGTGTCAGCAATGACGTTCTCCGGTGGGGGCCCGTGGGTAGGACCCCTATGCAGTTAAGATGTTCATCAGCATTGAATTCATCTACCTCCCAGAGATAAAGAAGGAACTCATTTTCACGTTTCAGGGATATGCTCCTGATACGGTTTGAGACGACCACTGAGACCACCTTGTGCTGCGGTGCCAACAGTAGATGAAGAGGTGGCTGGTGGACCTTTGCAGACTGGAGGGATTGTCTCATGGCCTCTAGTGTGGGGAGAGTTCCATTTCGGTGGTACTCTTTGATCGGTGTGTTGGATACCCAGCTTTGAAGATTCTAGGTAGGAGAAGGGGTCCTGCTCTTCGTTGGGGCCCTGACCACCTGCGGGATTGCTGATGTGCGTGTCTGCATGGGTCGTTGGGATGGAATATGATCAAAGGTAACTCTGTAGGAACCTGAAATATACATATATGACATACAAACCAAAAAATCTCATCAAAGAAGATTTATTTTAATCATAATAATATTTGTCTATTCATCTAATCCCCTTCCCCTTCTCTCTTGTTGTGAGGTGAAGGGGCCTGAGTGGGGTAAGACCGCCACCTTGGTTAAGGATTCACATCAAGTTCACTATTTTTGTTTCTCCTCTAAGGTGGTGCATTTAGTGCGTATCGGGGTGAAAAAATGGTACAAAATGTACTTTCCATTTGTCTTTTATCATTGGGGTAAAACCACCACCATGGTTAAGGATTCACATTGGGTTAACCATTTTTGTTTCACCTCTAATGTGGAATGTTTCTAGGTAGTGTGAAAATGGAATGATGAGGATCATTACCCATCCCTTTTTCCATAGAGACAGGTTCTCATCAAATTCTCCATTCCTTTTGTTTTGACCCGTTCATCATCATTATCCTTTAAAGAAGGTTTAATTAACCCCGCGTGAACTATTGGTCCTAGCAGGCGATTGTGTGAGTGTTAATCACTTATGAAATCAGTCCTTCTCTAATATAACTTCCTCACATAGTCTCCAATGGTTTTATTTGTGGAGAAAAGAATTCCCAATGTCCCTGGTATCCATGATTCATGGACATTATTTCTAAAGTAAGGCACTCATTTGCTGATGATTTGGCCAATGATACTTAAGGACTCCATTGGTCGAGAGGATGGGAGGTCAGGCTCACTGCAGCCTTCCGAGGGAGGATTATTTCTTGTTCTAGGACTCTCTTATAGACTCAGGTCATGTTAATATGTTCATGAATCCTTGGTTTATTCCTAAAGAGTGTGTCCACATATCATCTAGAGAGGAAATTGAACCCACATAGTTCGGATTGTGTGGGGATTACGCGTGGGAGCTTCCCATTTGAGGGGACATGGTTGGGTGGAACCTTTCAGATGGGCACCCTTTTGAGCTCGGGCCTTTTGGAAGGTGTCCTACATATCGTTAATTGATCAAGAATCATATTTCATGTAGTTCAATTTCATTTGGTTGTTGTAATCCTCAAAAACCTCTAAGCCCACATGAGTCATGCTCGGTGTGAGAAATAAGAGGATGTGAATGATTCAACAATGCACATGCCTCCTCCCCTGTTGGTGGGGGCGGGAGAGCCAACGTCGGTAGAGGCTGGGGAACGTGGTGTAATGAACCCTTAAATGTGGAATGAAATTGAAGTTCATGCAACCTAGACCCATAATATTGGGGACTTACCTCAGTGGGAGGGCCCTAGAGCACGTTCTCGAAAAGGGAGGAGTTTCGTCCTCGTCAAAAGGGGGGAGTGAACATAACCCCTTTATCTGATCATTATTCCTCATTGAATGGAAAAGTGGGTGACCACCCAGAGTTCTGAGAATGGGAGGTTCATGTTGGCATCCCAAGGTTGGGCTTCAGGTTATCGTGGGAATGCAAGTTCACAGGCATTCCCGGAGCTTACACAGTTGTGGGGAGAGCCTTTGTGACTTCTTTTATTGTGGATTTTTAGACTCAATGGGGCACACTAATGCACCTAATGGTATGATCATACAGGTATGGTGGATTTGGATGAGGCTTTGGATTGATTCCATAGGACTTGTTGGCGGAGGGATCATGGAGGACTGGATGGTAGTGGAGGGGTGATGTTGGAACCAGTGGAAAAAATACCCGAAAACACCCCATTCTGCATACTGGTTTTCTATGCGGGGTGGGGGAGGCTCTGCATACCATAGTGGTATGAGGGAAGAGGGTCCATTCACGTACCACTATAGTATGTAGGCATGGGTATAGAAAATCACGTACCATAGTGTTATATGTCCCATCATACCCCTTTGGGTTACATTCGTGTATTGATGTAGTACGCGACGTTGGGTTCAGTCTGTGTAGCGGTACACTAAGAGGAGCACCATATTGAAGGGGAGTTCAGGGAATCATCATTCACAGTGAGTTCATCCATGAGAAGAATTTAGTTAACAGCTTATCAATTAGGTTCTTGGTTCTATTATTATTATTCAATTCCCCCATTTTATGGTTCACGGAACGCTGTACCTGCAGAGGGAGTGCTTCACGGTTTGGGCTTCGCCGATGAAACAAGATGGAATCCAGAGTAGATCCTCTGAGTATCCCTCAATATTTTTTCATCCATCCTTATCTTTTTCTTTCTCCCTCTTCCTTCTACTATTCTCTTTTTATATATAATTAGATAAATTGTATATGTAGGGCATGCAACACCATTTTCGGAGGCCCATTGAAGCAATATCCTGACCCACGAAAGACTCATTCAACCAGGGTTTGCATATGCATTGGTTTGTGATAATTGTTCATAGAACCCTTACAGTTTTCTTTTTCCACAAACTGATGAGTTTGTGGCATGGTATGTGGATGGTCCTCACATGTATGAATCTGTTGGCGACTCGGTTTGCGGTGTGTCATTCTCATTGTCCATCACCTCACGGGCCAATGGTTCATGGATCGTTCCGCGTACCTGGCAGTTCGTGGTCCAGCTGCTCTACGTACCTTTCTTGATGATGGTAGAAAGGAATCTTAAAAGACCTTGAAAACATGAATTCCTTTAAGTTTCTTTTGAATAATTTAACTCAATTTGAGACTTTTCACCTTGATAGACTTGTAAGAGTAATTGTTTCCTTATGCAAAGCATTTGTGGGGGTATTTTCTTCCCTTGGCATAATTTTTAGGAACCTAAAATAACACTTCAATATCTTTATATACCATTAAAAATGATACATCCAATGTAGATATAAAAGTCCAAAAATTATTAGTTCTCACACTAAATGAACCATTAAATGCACAGTGATATCAAAAAAAGATGGAGGAAAATAAAATTCAAATTGAAAAAGTATAGAAACCAATTCATTCTCTAAATTATTTAAATAATTCAATTCAATCACCTTATTAAAAATTAAATTGATAAAATAACACATCTTCATGATTTTTATTCTAACACAGATGGGAAAAATTCCATGCAATGAAACTGGTAGGATCGGTTTCATCATGACGTGACAATCATGAGATTCCATACCTATCAACTTAAAATAAATTAAAGACACAAGATTTTTTACATTTTAAGAATAACCCTGAGGCCCTTTGATATCATGAATACACTGAAAAAATATAATTTTTCCCTATTGGATAATGTATGACAAGCCGTGGGTAGGAATGTACAGCTTCCATCATGAGTGAGAGCTAACTCCAAACATATTCCCATTAAGAGTAAATCTAATCTTTCATTTAACCAATATTTAGTATTTCTGTTAATATCTAAAAATGTTATAATCAAGTTATCAGAAATATTTTTCTCCATATACATGACATCAATATTATGTTTGACTTCATGATACCTCTAATAAGGTATCTCAAAAAATATTGACATTTTCTTCCAAATATTTCTATCATTACTATATTTATGTGTCTTTCCAAATGTCACGTTAATTTTTTTCACCCTCACAAAATACTGATCAATAGATAAAGTTTTTGGATAGTTATAAAATTTTTTTGATCCATTAAATGCCTTATACAATCATCTATAAGAGTTATCCATAGAAAAAACATTCAATGGTCCATGTATAATATTTTTGTCCCATGATGAAGTTGATAATATAAAGTCTCTTGTTCAAAAATTAGACAAGATTTATGCCTCTTAACAATGTATCCATAAAAATTTCCATACATTTAGAAATCATTTATTGTGAACATAATCATTGCATGAAGTTTAAAATATTCCATCTTATAAGAATCATAAACCATAATACCATCCTCACATAAATGTTTCAAATCAACAATTAATGGTGAAAATAAAAAATCAATATCATTTATGGGTCGTTTTGGTCCACATATCATCAAAATCAACATGAAATATTTTCACTTCAGAAAAAATTTAAGAGATATGTTGTTAATTACCAGTAAAATATTCCAAGAACTATGTGTACTACTAAGGGTTTGATATATATTCATTACATCTTTCCACAATCAATTTTTGAGATTTGTAACTTCATTTCCAAATGTAGGAAACAATTGAACAATTTAATTACATTGTGGACAGTTAGATGAATTCCAAAAATATTCAATCACATATCCAATCATCTGAATTATTTCTTAAACTTTTTTCATCAGGTGAATTTTGAAACAAACCATTCAAATAAGGAATTATAGGAATATACCAAAATGCCTTGGTAGGGGTCTCTGTAACTTCTAAAACTACATATGTTTTTTCTTTAAAGTTATACCAATATGTCCCACACTTATGAAACCCTGATAAAATTTCTTATTATAGTTTATATAGGACACATTAATTTGGTAAGACATGTATTCTTCATACCATAATCCCATCAGGAATAATATTTTCATTTCATTATAATGAAAATCCAGAAGATCATTATCTTTAAGAAGAATATCAACAAAAAAATTATAGTAACACTATAAAACTATTTTCACTCCATCCATGTTTCACTACAAAGTTAATCAATCTTAACACCATTGATAAAACTGTATATTCTATATAACCCATATATAATGTTTTTTCAGCATCACCATATAAAATCGCAATTTTCCATTCATTACTAATTTTCTCTACTTCAATATCACGAATTATTTCTTCTATTTTATTAGAGTTCTCATCTTAAAAATCATCATCATCAATAGATATAAAATTCTACCTAGTTTTACCATGCTAAATACACGGGATGTAAATCGAATTAAAACCATAAAAAATTAAACGATATTTGATCTATCTAATTTTCAACATCTTCGTATTTAAACATTTTAGGTATGTGAAAAAAATATGTCATTTTTTGGAGCTTTTCATTTATCAAATTATAAAAAATCATCAACTCCTTCCTCATATTCATAAATTATTCTATGCACTGTAATATAACTTCGACTCATTATTATCATTAACAAACATAAAAAATAAATATATTTTTAAAATAATATAATGGTGATAAAAGTGAGTAAGAGGGGAAAATCGAATACTTTTTCAATGATAATCAAGAAGAAACACTTGTGGTATAATTCATCAATAAATGTTTCTATGATTTTCAATAATAGTGAATATAATTTTTAAAAATTTAATAACATTGTAGATGAAATTTAATTTTTATTGGAATGATTATACAACAATAAAATAAAAAATAATGTAAATTTATATCAAAGATTTCATAATTTGGATGTAATTTTTTTTTGAAATTTAAATATATGTGTGTGTGTGTGTGTTTGTGTGTGTGTGTTTGAAAAGTATAATTATAAATTCATGATAATAATGGAATATATTTTTAATTATTATTGTAAAATCCTGAAAATAAATATATGGATGTAAATTATAAAACAAAACATACCTAAACCATTCTCTCATTTTTCATTTTTCTTTTGAATGAAATTAGATGAAACATGAAATTGAATATTATTAAACCGAATCCACTTAGATAGAATAGATAAGGGACCCACTTCCCCATGTTTTTTCCATTACATGAGTAGAATTTCATTTTTTCAGTCAAAAAATAGTGGCTTCATCAAGTGGTTCATAGAAAGGTTCATTATCCCTTAAGAATAGGCCGAGTGGGTTATTTTTTTTGTTTTTTGAATTCTCAATGAAGTTCCCATTTGTTTCAATATTTAATGGGTCTAGGTACTCAGTGTTTTGTAAATATTGAAATTTAATCAGGTACTATTATCTTCTATTATCCCTATATGTTCTAGTGCTTTGGTATAATGTGTGTAGTGGTAGTCAGTTCAAATCCTTGGTGTTGGGATAATTTTTTTTTGGAATCAATTTTTTGAGACCTTTCCCAGAATATAAAGTTTATTATCTTATTAAATGAAAATCCATATTAAAAAACTATAAAAATAGTATATTTACACTTTTTTCAATGAAGAAGTGGTAAAAGACCATCAGAAAGCTAATTTGACTAAGCCAAAATATTTCCATAATCAACCATATTAGCAAAACCATATGTAAGAGAGTATGATTCCATATAGACATGAGTTATGATATGATCAATAGACTAGAGATAATAAAATAAAATTGTCCACCAAGAAGTTAAACTCTATAAAATTTTCTCAGAACATTACCTGATAGCTTGAAAAATAATAGAAGAGTCCCATTCCAACTAAAGATTATCCCAGAAAAGAAGAGAAGAAAATTAAATAGACTCAATAACACCAAAAATGTATTCCTCAATAGTGGAATAAAAACCAAAAGAACCATAATGACAACATAAATAATATCCATGTTCATTCCTAAAAATAGAACTATAACCCAAAGGACCCAAATTATCCCTTGAAGAACCATCCATATTAATGTTAATCCACCTTAAAAAAGGTGACTTCCAAAAAACATCAAACATTCCATACGGAGGATGAAAGTTATAACTAGTACCAATAGTTCTTAAAACAATGAGATCATTGACAAAATTATAGTACAAACCTTTTTGGGAGAGGATATCTTCTCTCATAACCACTAATAATTAAGACAAAGTAGATTGGGGTAGAAACAATTTCATCCCCTATAAATATTTATTGAGAGAATTATAGATGATGTAAATTAATTCCAGAGGATCAACATAAAATATATTGAGGAGTTGAGGGGAAAGTATGATCTATGACAAGCATTTGATAAAATCACAGTCATAGCTTGTACAGTGCAAATAGATATTAAAAATCTTGGATAGGGTACACCACATCAATGAAGTAGTGTAATAGCTCAAGAAATGATGTTATATATCATACCTATGTTTATTGTAGATAGATCATAAGGAAGACAGTGAAATTCTACAATTCCATAAAAAAAATCAGTCGATAATTTTCCATGAGCCACACACCATATGATAATAGAACATCAGGGATGAGTAAATCCTATATGAATTTTACTAAGCCTATGAATATTATATTCTAATATATAAATATGTGTATAGAATGTTCTTGAAGTAAATTCACCATTTGATGTAGGTTCTAAAATAGAGATATCAGATCTGGGTGAGAACCGATACTTGCTGATAGTGCTTTTAATAATATCAGGAAGAGCACCCAAGTTGTTGCATTGATCCCAAATTAATATATAAAGGTTCCAATTAACATTATTATACAAAATAGATTCCACCAGGGGAGATAAAGTATAGTTTATAGTCTAAAAATTCTGATAAGAATCCTTATAAAATAGTCATCTTGAGTGAAAGTCAATATGAGGAAATGTGGACATAAGGGAAGGACAAATAGAATAATTCATATGAATAAGGTTCCCATTTTTTAGTTTGAACAAGAATCAAGCACAAAGGAAATCAATTGAAGAAGATTTAACATTCACCAACCTCCAAATGAAATGGGATTGCAATGATTGATTAAAAATGATGGGTTTTTATGGCGATACCCGCAAACTCATAAGGCATATAATATTTTTTTCAGGACATAGTGGCTAACATCCTTTCTAGAATACTACTACTATGAATTAAATTTTTAAAAGAGATGTAGGTATTAATAATGATAGAAACATTCCACTCATAAACCATAAATAAATATAAAAACATTTATGTGTTGATGGATTTCACTAAACAAGTATGACTATCCATGGAAAGAGACATACATTTCTCTGAAGTAATATACTTTCTAATATGACTAATGATACTAAAAAAATAGCATGACTTTGTCCTACCTAATAACCTGGGAAAATCATGTTAAGAAAATGGAAAGGAACCCTCTAATGTGCCAAAATTTCCAATAATGAAAATATTTCTGGCTGTAGAGATTCCCCCACTAATGTATACAGAAGATTGGGTTCAAATGAAAATCAGACCAAAGGGTTTCTCATTATTAAATAATTCTTTCCTAATGTTTATGATATTTTTCATATCAACTTTAGTGAAGAGAATAATTTCATTTTCATATAAAATATTTTAAGGTGTTGAGATTCCTCTACCAGTATTAATGGATTTTATTTTCCCATTACCAGTCATGGTGGAGAAAATCTTACTAAGATAATCCTCTACAATGGAGAAAAAAATAAAATAAAGGGTATATCCATGTGAGACACCTCTATAGTAATAAAAATATCCTTTAAGGGAACCTTTAAAAAGAAAAAAATATTTGTTGATACCAAGATTCTTCTAATCCAGTTCATGAAATTAATATCAATCCCAAAATAGGCAAGGACCATATAGATGAAAGTCCAATCCATGGTGTAAAGATCCTTTATGATATCAAGATTAAGGGAAATGTTACCATATTTAATGGGATTCTTGAGAATATTGACACATTCGGAGGTGGTGATAAGACAATCTTGAATATTCCTCCCCTTAATTAATCCAATTAGATTGGAAGAAACAATTTTATTTGAGATAGAGACTAATATGTTATCCATTACTGTACTAATGATTTTATAAATAGTGTTGAAAAATAAAATAGTCCTAAAGAGATTAATTTAATTTTAATTTTACACATTATGAGTAAAATAAATAAATTAATAATTTAATCCTTGTGAAAGATATCTAAACATAAAAAAATGAATAAAAATCCAACAAAATCAACTTGAATGATTTCCCAATATGATTGGAAGAAGAAGTTATGAAACCATCCGGACCAGGAGAGATTTCATAGTTAAGAGAAAATGAATCCTCCTTGATATATGAATTAAAGAGAAGATAAATGATCCCAAAATTATCTTCCTAATTGAATGTACGTGGAATGATACCACCCATGGGATCAGAGATGATAGAGGAACCATTTAAAAGATTCCTATAATAATAAACCACATGGTTAGATAGATCCTTCCAATTATCCGTAATAGGTCACCATTCCTAAGAAGTGATAAAGGAATATAAATCCTTTTATAACATTGAAGTAAATTAAATAACTAATAATTATTCTCATTATATTTGATGTATTTAACTTTAAAGGAATTACTTTGCATTGAATCCTTAATATTGAGAATATTATTGAGCTTATGTGAAACCTTTATCTCATTCACAATACCATCAAAAAATTTATGGTAGTTATTATTATCTTAAATTTGTTGAAGGGTATCCTCAAGGGAAGAAATATCAATATCAAGGGAACAAAAATTATTCTTTCTCCAGCATTTAAGCCACCTTTTCACCAATTTTATTTTGAGAATACAATCTAAAGAATCATATCTAAAATCAATAGATGTCCAAACTTCCTGAACAATTTTACCATAATCTAGTTGAGACACCCAAGAATTATTGAATATTAATGGTAAATAAGACTTGGGAAGATTGACCACAAAATCCATAAAAATTGGATAATGATTAGAATTAACTCTAGAAGGTGTAGTACAAGATATAGAGTCCCATGTATCCAATATAGCTTCATTAGTTAAGGCTATATCATGTTTTCTAGAAAACATACCACTGAGATGTTTTTTACACTAAGTATACTTGGAAGAAACCATATTTATTTCAATAAAATTATTACTTTCAATTTTTTGTGTTTGTCTTTAGAATATGAGGATTGATTTTTCCCACATCATAAGTGAATTTGTTGATGGATTCTAATTAATTTTTTAATATTATATTGACAATGGTGAAGTTAATTTTTAGAATTTCATGGACTATGATAACCTTGAACTATACAAAGTATTCCTAAAAATAGAATATACTTTACAAAAATTATATATATAAGAATCATCGGTTTTATACTTTAACCCAAATATCGACTAATATACCAATCATAATCTGGTATCATTCATAAATTAAATAATAATTCATGAATAATTGTGTGAGTGGTTCCAATAATCCATGTATTACACATAAGTATCTATATATTTCACTATATCATAACAATTCTAATTATGTTACACAATATTAATTTTTTAAAACACGATTTAGGTAAATCTCTAAGTCACTATTAATCTTCATTATATCAAAATATAACAAAGATATATAAAAGAACCAATTGATAGTTTTTATTGTGTATTCATGAATAATTTCAATAATATATTGATAGTAACTCATAATATGAAGACTATATATTTAATATATTATTTTTCAAGATAATAATATGCTCAAATCCTATTAAAAGTTTAGAAATGCCTATACACTACTTGAATGATATTGTATATTGAACTGTATGAAAATTTTAATGTATGTATTGAATACATTATTAGATTACTAAGTCACTAATAAATTCATAAATCTATTTGAAATTTATCCATACACATGGAAGTGTATGAATAAACAATTAATGATTCACAAAAATCATCCAAATAAGCAACATTTAGAGATTCAATCAAGAGATTTAAGATATGATGGAGTATTAACATATGTGAAACAATTTAGTTCAAACACATTTCCATATACTCACAAGCACAAAAAAATTAATATATAATGAGTATTTTTATGATCAAACATAGAATATTAAGATATAATGCATTCTACACATATTTATACTTAAATCATCAATTTCCTAAGTTTAATGAATATAGGAATGTGTTATTTGAGATGAGTAGGTATATATTTGAATGTACAATGATGAGGTCAACAAAACCCGAGGGTTAATGAAGATGGTAATGTGAGATTTACGTAATCATAATAAAAAAAGATAGAGTTAGGGTTTCCATTGCAATAAAGAAACGAAATAGAGGATATATTTGTGAGTATCGCTAGATATATGAGAAGATCGAATGTGAAATAATGAACTGATGAAAAATGAGGATATACGAATATGGAAATTCAATATTGGTGTTCATTGGATCACCGAAAAAATGGTTAAGTATTCCATGTGAGAGAGAAATTTCTGAATTTGTATGAATGAATAACCCCAAATTGATTAAAATAGATGATTCATAACATTTGAAATGGTATGTAACATCGATTATATAATAACCAATGTTACAAATCTTTATTTTTCACTTCATTACCATGTTAGTTATATATTAATTGATATGAAAAAGACTCTTTATCACGTTATTTATTATATAACTGAGGTGATAAAGAGGGTAACCCTTTTTATGATGCCAGTTATTATATAACTGATGTGATAAAGTGAAATATT
The DNA here is from genome assembly GCA_963277665.1 of Viscum album. Lineage (NCBI taxonomy): Eukaryota > Viridiplantae > Streptophyta > Magnoliopsida > Santalales > Viscaceae > Viscum > Viscum album. Next base: position 1,322,152,478 of record OY728157.1, read on the forward strand.
AGTCTTATTCACATACTTTATATAATAGTCTATGTGATAAAGCAATAAACAAGCCTTTTTCACATTGTTTATAAAAAACAGATGTGAAAAAGATGACATGATAAATACTTTTTATACCAGGGAAAACTCAAGAAACCATAAAACCCCTAAAAACAAAAAAATACCATAAAAAACCAAAAGACCCTAAAATAATGAAAAACCCTGAAAAAACCCAAAAAACACTGAAAAGACATAAAAATCTCAAAATCCATAAAAACCATTAAAACTCCTAAATTCCATAAAAATTGTAAAATAGGATTAAAAATACATAAAGTTGTAAAACCCATAAAAAATACCTAAAATCCCAACAAACACCAAAAGACCTTAAAAAACCTTAATAACCCATAAAAACTGAAAACCCCGCTAAAAACTCTAAAAACCCGTAAACCCATAAAAATGCAAAAAAAAAAAAATAAAACCTCTTAAAAACCATTAAAACCATAAGAACCACATAAGAGCCCTAAATATCCAAAAAATCTCCTAAAAACATAAAAAATCCTAAAAACTCTAAGAAAACTGAAAAACCCTAAAGCCCCTCAAAATCCTAAAAAACACTAAAACCCCATAAAATCCTTAAAAACCCCTTAAAACCAAAAATCACCTAAAACCCAACCCCCCCCAAAAAAAACTGTAAAACCCACCAAAAACCCATAAATCCCAAAAAACCCATAATAAACTTAATCGACCACTAAAAACTCTAAAAACCCTTTTAAAACCCTAAAAACATTAAAAGATGTTAAAATCTCTAAAAACCATAAAACCCTAAAAAAATCAAAAAACTATAAAAACCTAAAAAAGATATCAAAAACCCTTAAAAATCCTAAATTCCTTGAAAAAACCCTAAAGACCATAAAACCCATAAAAACTATAAAAAAAGATACAAACCCATAAAACCCCTAAAAACATGAAAATCTATAAAATCTCAAAAAAATGTTTAAAAATTCTAAAACACATTAAAATCCTAAAACAACAGACAAAACCCCTAAAACCCCAAGATACCATAAAAGCCCTGAAAACCGCTAAAACCACTATAAAACCCTGAAAACCTATAAAAAACCTAAATTTTTTAAAAAAACTAAAAACCATAAAAACCCAAAAAAAACGTAAAAACCTACAAAAAATCCCCGAAAACATAAAAAACCAAAAAAAACCACATAAAACATTTCAAACCCCTAAAAACCCAAAACAATTTCAAAAACATACTAAAATATCAACAAATCCTTTCAACTTTGAAAAATGCTAAAAATGTTTAAAACTCTATACAACCGTAAAAACCGTAAAAACCCTAAAACCCCGAAAAAACCAAGAAGACCCTTAAAACCCTAAAAAACATGAAAACCCAAAAAAACCAAAAAAACCCTAAAAAACCTAAAAATCATTAAAATCCCTTAAAACTCTAAAACCAAAAAAACTTTTAAAATCCTAAAAAATCAATGTAAACATAAAAAACCCAAAAAACACTGAAACCCTCCTAAAAACCATAAAAACCCATAAAAACCATAAAAATCCATAAAACCCAAAAAAATAAAAACTCTCAAAACCCTTAATACCCCCATAAATATTTAAAATGTTGAATAGAATATAGAAAACCCTTTAAAACCGTAAAAACTCATAATAACCCTAAAACCCCAAAGACCATAAAAATGATGATAACCCCTAAAACCCTAAAAAACCCTAAAACCCCTCAAATTCCCCAAATTCCCCGAAAAATCATAAAAACCATAAAAAAAATTTAAAACCCAATAAAAATACCTAAAAATATACACAACCCTAAAACCCCTAAAAACCAATTAAATCCATAAAAACCCATAAAAACCATAATCCCCTGATGGCGGTGCACTCCGCCGGCTCTCTTTCTCTCTCACTCGATGCCTCTTCTAGGTTTTTTCCTAGATTCTGCTTGGAGCTTTGGCATTGGATCCTCTCTTTTCTCATTTCTCGGTGTTGGTGTGCTCTGGCAGCGCTCTCTAGTCTCAAGACTATGGTGGATATCGGTCTTCGGTGACTTATACTTCCCCGAGTGTTATGGATTTTGGCTTGGGATGGGGCTTTGATCCATTTATGGTGTGTCCGGGCTTCGATGAATATAGAGGTCTCACGGTCTTCAAATCATACTGATCTGGAATGTGATGAAGTCGATGACTCCTTGGTGGCTAGGAACCCTACTAGACTTCAGTTGTGGAAAAGGGTTGTCTTTTCAGATCTAGGGTTTGCACAAAAATGTCAGCAGGGTCGAGGGAATCAACGACAGAGAAGGATTTTTTTGGGAAATCTGGTTTTGGTCAAATTGACAGTCATTCATCTACTCTGGGTTGCTGCTTCATTGTTTGGTTTCTTCTCTTATGGTGCTTCAAATGTGGATGGTAGTTTTTATCTACGGTGGCGACGACTTGGACTTTGTCTGATGTTCATTTCCTCTTCTACTTCTCTGCATATGCAGCGTGTTGGACTGCTATTCTCGGCCATCGGTGGTGCGATCTTTCCATCCTATCACAGATTTGAGCTTAATAGGATTATAGAGGCTTCTCGGACGATGTGATAGTTTTTGGTGGATGTAGAAGGCGTGGTGTCAGCTTGGTGGTGCTGCACCATATCTGGTTTTTTGGGTTTTCAGATCTTCTTGTTATTGGTCCACGTAGAAGATCCAAGTTTATTCCTCAACCCTGTCTTTGATTCATGGATGGTATGGTTGTGATTCAATGATGGTTTTGTTTGCTGGTTCTGATATGAGGTGTTGTGTTCTGGTTGTTCTTTGCGGTTTTTGGGTTGTTGGAAGGGCTATTTGGGTTGTGGATTGGCCCTTGTCTTGGTTGCTGGTGGTTCTATGCACTTGGTTGTGCTGCTGGGTTTGATATGCTAGGATTTTGGTTGTTACTTGGCTGAGATGTGATGAAGATGATGTTTTGGTTTCTGGTTCTAGAGGTTTTGTTCCGCTGGCGATGGACCATCAAAGCATGGTGGCGCTGGCTGATGTGGAAGTTGGAGATTTTGGTTTCGGTGGTTCGAAGTTACTGGTGGTGAGTCTTTTTGCTGAGAGGCCACTGGCCACTGGAAGGTGTGTTGCGTTATTGACTATGGCCCTCTATGTTGTAATTGGTTTTGTTGTGCATCAGTGTGAATGTTGGATATTGGTTTTGTTGAGTGATGTTGGATGTTGTCTTGCATTTGGGTGCTGCAGATGTGTTCCTGGATATGTTTCTAGGTATGAATTTCTAGAGGCTGACTGGACTGAAGGTGATGGTTTCTGGAATCTAAATTGATGGGTGGTGGATGATGCCTGTATGGGATGTGATGAAAGATGTTAGTGTTTGGTGATGGTTCCTGCTTCCCTACAAGGTGGAAAAGGTGAGACTTATGGCTTTTATGTTGGTGGTTCTGTGATGCTGGAAGTGGATATGCTTGTCAAGGAGGCGATGGTTGCTGAATATAGTGATGTGAGATGCTGGTTTTTGTTTAGCTAGGAGATGTTGTTGGATATTCTTATGATTTTCTTCCTTTTCTAGTTTTATGTGTTTTTTGGGGACTCTTGGGTTTTGTGGGTGTGTCCAGGGTTTTTGGGTGTGGGTTGATTGACCCCACCCCTCCCTTATCTACTATGTATTTTCTCTAATAAAATTGGGGGGGGGGGTAGGAATTTCCTAGACCAGAGCCTTCCTTTCCCTAAAAACCACAAAAGCCCTAAAAATCCATAAAAACCCACTAAATACTGTAAATACCCAAAAAACCCAAAAAAATGATAAAAAATTATAATAGTAAAATCCCTTAAAAATCCTAAAAAACTAAAAAGAAAACCTAAAAATCCAAAAGAACCAGAAAAACATTAAAACTGTAAAAATGAATGAAAAAATTTTAAAATTCAAAAAATCCCTAAATACCCTAAAACCCTAAACACCTTAAAAATCCAAAAAACCGAAAAAAATTAATTAAAACATAAAAAACCCTAAAAATACTGAAAATTCTCTAAAACCATAAAATCCTTAAAAACCATAAAAATCTTAAAAACCCATAAGAGCACTAAAAACCACTAAAACTCTAAAACCCCTTTAAACACATATAAATGTAAAAAAACTATAAAAAACTATTAAAACCTTAAAATATCAACAAAAACCAAAAAACAAAAAATACCCTAAAAACCTTCAAAACCCCTAAAACCCATTAAAAATCTTTGAAAACCCTAAAAACTCACAGAATCCAAAAAAACCCATGAAAACCCAAAAAATAAATTAAAATCCTAAAAACACCCTAAAAATCTATACAAATGTTAAAAAAAACCATGAAAGCGCCCAAAAACCATAAAAACCCCTAAAAACATTTAAACATATATAAATCCATAAATCCCCTAAAATCCCAAAAAAAACATTAAAAACCCTTTAAAACCCAAAAAAATAATAAATTTAAAAACCACTAAAAACCCTTAGAGCCCCAAGAAAACATTAAAAACACCTAAAAACCCTCAAAATCCCAAAAATCCCTAAAACATCTTAAAACAATAAAAATCATAAAACCCCCTAAACATCCTTGGAAATGTAAAAAACCAAAAACCCATAAGAAAACCCTTTAAAACCACGAAAACCCATAAAAACCCTAAAAAATCCTAAAAACACATATAAAACTAAAACCCACTAAAAAATCTAAAATACCATTAATTTCCTAAATAGGATAAAAAATATTAAAAAACTCTTATAAATCTTAAAAACAATAAATATCTCAAAAACAATACTTTAAACCTCAAAAGACCCTAAAAACTCTATCACCCATAATAAACCATAAACCCGTTAAATTTCTTAAAGACCCTAAAAAACTAAAACCATAAAAATCATAAAAACCCACAAAATCCCTAAAAATGTAAAAAAACCCTAAAAACCCCCTAAAAACCTAAAAACCCCTTAAAACGCCAAAAAACTCTAAAAACCCATAGACCCCTAAAAATCGATTGAAAACATTAAAAACCCACAAAACCCCTAAAAATATAAAAAACGTTAAAAAAATCTAAAAAATGTAATAACCATAAAACAAAAAAATACCCTAAAAACCCAAAAGACCCTAAAAAACTAAAAACCCTAAAAATCTTGAAAACCCCAAAACCCTTAAAATCCATTGAAACCATAAAAGCCCTAAAACCATACATATCTTAAAAAAGTATTGAAAATCCATTAAAATGTAAAAAAGGCCTAAAACTAACTAAAAACTCTAAAATCCTTAAATTCCCTAAAAAATTTAAAATTTAAAAACCCTAAAAACCAATAAAATCATTGAAAACTCAAAAACACTAAAATCCCTAAAAAATACTAAAATCCTCAAAATCCATAAAATCCTCAAAACCCTCAAAACCCTAAAAATCCTAAAAATCCTTAAAAATCCATGGTGTCTTAGAAACCATAAAACCCTAGAGTCCCCTGAAATCCCTAATAACCCCTAAAACCTTAAAAATACTAAAACCCCCCAAAACCCTAAACACCCACTAAAAACTCTAAAACCCCTTAAAACCCCTAAAATTTTGAAAAACTTTAAAAAAACTCTAAAAAACATAAAAACCCTATAAAACCAAAAAATCCCCCAAAACCCCAAAAGATTCCAAAAGCCCCTAAAAACCCTAAAAACATTGAAAACACTAAATCCACTCAATATCCCTAAACCCCCTAAACCCCCTAAAAACCCTAAAAACCCTAAAGACCATAAAAAATCCCAAAAAATAACTAAAAACATTAAAACACTAAAACCTATCAAACCCCATTAAAACCATAAAACCCATAAAAACCGTTAAAAACCCTAAAAAACCATCAAACCCTAAAATCCCATTAAAACCGCTAAAAACCCTTAAAACACCAAAAAGCGTAAAAAAACTCTAAAAAAGATTGAAACCCCTTAATAATCTAAAAATCCCTAAAACACCCAAAAGACCATAAAAACCCTAAAAAGCCCTAAAAACATATAAAAATCTTCAATACCCTTAAAGAAAATAAAAATCTCTAAAACCCCTAAAAACCATAGAAATCATAAAAAATCTCTAAAAATCCCTGAAAATAAAAGAAACCCTAAAAACCATGAAAACCCCTGAAAACAATAAAAACACCTAAAACGTTAAAAACCACAAAAACCCATAAAAAGAATAAAAAAAAATACTCTAAAAACCCTCAAACCAACTAAAAATTTTATAAAGGATAAAAAATCTAAAAAACCTTAAAAACCATAAAAAACCTAAAAACAAAAAAGACTCTAAATCCCCAAAAAATTAAGAAACCCATAAACAACCCTAAAAACCTTAAAATGCCTTAAAATCCCAAAAAACTCTTAACCAACCCCAAAACTATAAAAATCATAAAAAATTCTTAAGAATTCCTAACTAAATAAAAATCCTAAAAACCCTGAAAAATCCCTGAATACCATAAAATACATTAGATCTTTAAAAACACCTAAAATGCATAAAAAACATAAATCCACTAAAAACTTTAAAAAACCTTTACACCCCTAAATTTTTTAAAAAACATAAAAAAATATAAAAAAACCTTAAAAACACTAAGAATTGAAAAAAAACCCTAAAACCCAAAAAACACCCTAAAACCGTAAAAACCCATAAAAACAGTAAAATACAAAAAAACCAAAATATCCCCCAAACCCCTAAAACCCAAAAAAATCCTAAAAATTCACTAAAAATAACTAAAAAATAAAAAATCTTTAAATTACTAGAAGGAACCCTGAAAATCATAAAAAAAAAATTGAGAAACCCATAAAAACCATAAAACCCACTAAAATTTTAAAAACCTATAGAAGCCTAAAAATGTTAAAATGGTCTAAAGGATCTAAAAACCATTAAAATCTCTAAAAACTCAAAAGAGATCCAAAAACAAATAAGGACCCTAAAAACCCTGAAAACCATTAAAAACACAGAAAACCCATAAAATGCCCCAAATCCTGAAAGATCTTACAAACCATAAAAATTCTAAAAATGCCATAAAAATCCCTGAAAGCATAAAAAACTATAAAAACATTGAACACCCCCCTAAAAACCATAAGACCCCTAAAAACCTAAAAAAATTATGAAACCTTATAAAAAACTAAAACCAAACAAAAAAAATAAAACCTCTAAAAATGTTAAAAAATTTAAAATAACAAAAAAAAACCTTAAAAACAAAAAATCTAAAAAGAACTATAAAAACCCAAAAGGACCATAAAATGCCTAAAAAACCCAAATAACCTAAAAAACCTAAAAACCCTTAAAAACCCTCAAAATATATCAAATAGTATAAAATACCTAAAACCATATAAATCTAAAAATCCCTAAAAATGTGAAATACCCTTAAAACCATGAAAACAATATAAATATCAAAAATCATTTAAACCCTAAAAACCCAATAAAACACACTAAAACTCTAAAAACCCTTTAATATCCTAAAAAAATTTAAAAAATCTAAAAAACATAAAAACCATAAAAACCAAAAAAACATGAAAACCCAAAAGACCCTAACAAACCGAAAACCCTAAATACCCTAAAAACTAGGAAAACCTATAAGAACATAAAAATCACTAAAACCCTAAAAACCAAAATAAAAAAAATACCTAAATATATCTGAAAATATAAAAACCCTAAAATCCCAATGAAAACCATAATAACTCCTAAAAACATTAAAACACAATAAAAATAAAAAAAACCCCAAAAACCCACCAAAAACCTTATAATCCCATAAAACACATAAATAGTTAAAAGCATTAAAAAATCCAAACAAAAAATCCCCAAAAACCTCATAAAACCCCATGAAAACCCAAAAAGACACTAAAAACCCTGAAAGTCCTAGAAACCCAAAAAAACCAAGAACACCCATAAAAACCAAAAAATACCTTAAAATCATAAAAAACCCTAATTCCATAAAAATCGGTAAAAGCCATAATATCCTTAAAAATGTAAAAAACCCTAAAAACCTCAAAAACCATAAAACCCCTAAAAACCATAAAAACCCAAAAAACCCCAAAAACTCTCTAAAAATTGGAAAAAACATAAAACCCATAAAACTTTTAAAAACATAAGAAAATATCAAAAAACCCTAAAAACCTAAAAACCAAAAAAAACCCAAAAACCCAAAATGACCCTAAAAATAATAAAACTTTAAAAACCCTAAAAACTATAAACCCATAATAATCCTTGAAAATACCTGAAAATATAAAAAACAAAAAAATCCCAAAAACCATAAAACCCATTGAAAACAATAAAACCCCCTAAAACGTTAAAACCCATTAAAACCTCATAAAGAGCCAAAAACCCCACTAAAAACACTAAAACCCATTAAACACCCAAAAATCATTAAAAATTTAAAAAAAACTAATAAACCTTTTAAAACCTAAGAACTTAAAAATCCCTAAAACCTCAAAAGTCTCTAAAACACATGAAAAATCCATGAAAATCATGAAAAACTTGAAAAATTATAAAAACCCTAAATTCCTAAAAATTCTAAAAAACTCTAAAAACCCAAAAAAACTTAAAAAATCCCTAAAAACTGAAAAAATGTAAAACTCCCAATAAATCTGGAAAACCCTCTGAAAACCATAGAAACCCTGAAAAACAATAAAAAACTCTAAAAGCCATAAAAAAAATCTTAAAATACACAAAACAATGAAAACATTAAAAATGATAAAAACACTCTAAAAACTCTTAAGAACCCTAAAAAACTAAAAAAACCTATAAAAAAACAAATACACCCTATAACCATAAAAAACCCTAAAAACCCCCTAAAACCCCTAATTATAACTAAATCCCATAAAAATACCAAAAAATCATAAAATATTAAAAGAGAACTAAAAATAAAGTATAATCCAAAAAATTTTAAAAACCCTAAAAAACCTCCAGAATACCATAAAAACAACTACCAAATAAAATACCTAAAAACCAATAAAAAACCTAAAACTACCAAAAAATATAGAAACCATAAAAACCTCTAAGATCATTAAAATCTCTAAAAAAATTAAATACCCTATAAAATTAATTAAATCCCAAAAACCACAAAATAACTTGAAAACCCCAAAACCCCTTCAAATCCTAAAACCATAAAAACCCTCAAAATCAATAAAATTCATAAAAACGCCTAAAATTCATAAAAATACTAAATAATAAATAAATTACCAGAAAACATAAAAACCCCTAAAGGACATGAAACCTCCTGAATACCATAAAACCCCCTAAAAACTTTAAAAACACGATAATCCCATAAAACCCTAAAAACCACCTAAAATCTTTAAAAACACTAAAATCCCATAAAAACCTAAAACCCACTAAAAACTCTAAAACCATTAAAACCCCAAAAAAAATTTAAAAATATTAATAACACTAAAAACCAGAAAAATCATAAAAAATAAAAAAACACAAAAAACCCAAAAAGAACCTAAAAAACCAAAACCCGAAAAAAACCCTAAAAACTCTTAAATACCCTCAAAATACCAAAAACCATTAGAAACCCTAAAACACATAAAATTCTAAAAAAATCATTAAAAATAACTGATATTTTTAAAAAGCATAAAACACTAAAAAAATCCATCTAAACCATAAAAACTATAACAAATCCATAAAACCCAAAAGTCCACTAAAAACTCAAAAAATAATTAAAATCCCTAAAACATTAAAAAAATTAAAAACTATAGAAAAACTCTTAAAAGTGCTAAAAACTCAAAAAAACTCTAAAAACCCAAAATACCCTAAACACCTTGAAAACCCTAATAACCTAAAACCCATGAAAACCCCAAAATCCATCCAAAATCCCTAAAAACTCATAAAAATTGTAAAAACCATAAAATTATAAAAAATACTTTAAAATCCCAAAAATTGAAAAAATTTCAAAACCCGAAAACTAAAAGATCCCATAAAAACCCTAAAAACCACTAATAGTATAAGAACTCATAAAACCTCCTAAAACGTATAAAAACTCTAAAAACCATAAAACCCTTAAAACTAAAAAAACCCAGAAATCTAAAAAGACTCTAAAACCCTAAGACCCTAAAAAATGTAAAAACCCTAAAAACTAGGAAAACCCTAACAGAATCTCAAAAATCCCAAAAACCCAAAAACCCAAAAAAAATCATAAAATTCCTAAGAGGCCCTAAAATTGTTGAAAATTTAAAAAACCCAAAAACACATGAAAACCATAAAAACCCTGAAAACCATAAAAACCCCAAAACCCCAAAATCCTAAAATCTGACTATAAAAACTAAAAACCCATAAAACCCATAAGAACATTAAATACTATAAAAAACCATAATAACCCAAAAACTCAATAAAACCTAAAACCCCAAAAGGCCTTAATAACTATGAAAACCCTAGAAGCACCAAAAGAACCTGAAAAACTGTAAAACCCCTCAAAATCCCAAGAAACCCTACAAACCATAAAAAACCCAAAAGTCTGAAAAATCCATGAAATGATAAAACACACAAAACCATAAAAAACTCTAGGAAACCACAAAACCCTTAAAACAATAAAAACCCAAAAACTCAATAAAGTCTATAAAAACCACGAAAACTTTTGAAAACATTAAAAAACATTAGAAACTCTATAACCCCTTTAAACCCCTAAAAATATAAAAAACCCTAAAAACCTGATAGGCCAAAAAACCCATAAAAACTCTAAAAACCCTATAACCCTTATAAACCCTTAAAAACCATAAAAAACCTGGAAAACCCAAAACAACCAAAAAGATCCCTAGAACCCTGAAACCTTAAAACCCCTCAATACCCTAAAAACCCACTAAAAACCATAAAACCCCCTAAAAACCATCAAAACCCCCAAACCCCATAAAACCCTAAATACTAGAAAATAATCTAAAAACACATAAGCCTCGTAATTTTTTTAGAAAAAGTTAAAAAACTCTAAAAACCATAAAATTCATAAAAATTTTAATTAGCCCTAAAAATGACCCTAAAAATCTAGAAAAAACGCCGAAACCCATAGAAACCCCAAAAAACCTTTATAATCCCAAATAACCTTAAAAACCCCAAAACCAACTAAAAACTGAAAATATCCTTGTGACCACTAAAAAAGATAATAAACACTCAAAAACCATAAAATCCTAAAACCTAAAAAAACCCTAAAACCCCAAATTGATCATAACACCCCTAAAAACCCTTAAACCCCTATAAAACAAACAACACACAAACTCCCTAAAATGATAAAAACCCTAAAAACATTAAAAATCTTAAAACCCATAAAAATTTGATGAAAACATAATAAACCCTAAAACCATAACATTCATAAAACCATAAAACCCATAAAAAACTATAAAACTCTGAAATACCACTAAAACTTCTAAAACCATTTAAAACCCTAAACATGTTTAAAATGTTAATAAGTTCTAAAAACATTAAAACCCCTAAAAACTCATAAAAATACCCTAAAAAACCAAAAATACCCTAAAAAACCTGAAAATCCTAAAATTCCTAAAAACACCCGAAACACTAAAAATCTCAAAAAATCCTAAAAACACTAAAAAACATAAAATTCATAAAAAGCACTAAAAATCCCTCAAAACATTAAATCCCTAAAAAATAAAATATCTATGAAAACTAGAAAACCCCATAAAACTTTAAAAAATGTCTAAACCTATAAAACCCTAAAAACACATTTTAAACTCTAAAAACCCTTGAAACCCCTAAAATTTTTTAAAATGTTAAAACTTTAAAAACACTAAAAACCCTAAAAACTCAAAAAAAATCCCCTAAAAATTCCAAAAATACCCTAAATTCACTAAACCCCCCTAAAAATCATAAAAACCCCTAAAACCTCTAAACTCCTTTAAAATCCCAAAGAAACACAAAAAACCTAAAAAAAATAAAAACCCTAAAAACATTAAAAAGTCCCTTAAAATGTAAAAACACAAAAATACCTAAAAAACCCTAAAATCTCTAAAAACCGTCTTAAAACAATAAACACCCCCAAAACATAAAAAACCCCATAAAAACCCATAAACCTATAAAAAAAGCTCTAAAAAACATTAAAACCCCTAAAATCCCAACAAATTTTTTAAAAACTCTTTAAACACCTAAAAACTCAAAAAGGCTCAAAATACCAAAAGTCCCTAAAAACCCTTAAAAATCTATAACCCTAAAAACCCTAAAAATCACCAATCACCTAAAAAACTCTAAAACCCCAAAAAAATCATAATAAATCCTAAAAATATTTAATAATTCCTAAAAACATAAAAACCCCTAAAATAATTGAAAACCATAAAACCCCTTTAAAAATTAAATCCATAAGTAACAATAAAAACCCACTAAAAACTCTGAAAGTATCTAAACCCCTTAAAAACGTTAAAAACTCTAAAAAACATTTCAAACCCCTAAAAACTCAAAGAATACCTAAAAAACAAAAAAATATCATGAAAACCCTGAAAACCAGTAAATCCTCTAAAAACCCTAAACACCCCCTAAAACCCATAAAATTCAATAAAACCCATAAAATTAATAAAACCCTAAAACCATAAAAATCATAAAAAAATACCCAAAATCCATGAAGGCATAAAAACCTAAAAACCCAGAAAAAACCCATGAAAACCATAAAACCCATAAAACCTTAAAAAACTCCTAAAATCCCATAAAAACACTAAAACCCCACAAAAGAACTAAAAAAAAAAACCTAAAATATCCCTTAAAACCTAAAAAAACATAAAAATCCAAAAGAATCCCTAAAATCCGTGAAAATCACAAAAACCCTGAAAACCCTTGAAAACCATTACAAAACCTAAAAACCATAACAACCCTAAAACCCATGAAAACACAAAACGTCCACCAAAATCTTAAAAACCATTAAAAATCCTAAAAATGTTTAAAAAACATTAAAAAATCTAAAAAACGTTAAAACGCCATAAAAACTCAAAAAACCCCATAAAAACCCAAAAGACCCTAAAACCCTAAAAAATAACAAATACCCTAAAAACCCTTGAAAACCACTGAAAACCATCAAAGTCCCAAAAACCTACAAAAATAATTGAAATTAAAAAAAAAATTCTAAGAATACCTAAAAATGTAAAAAAAAAATTTAAAAATATGGAAACCCCCTTAAAACAAAAGAATCCCTAAAACCGTAAAATACCATAAAACCCCACTAAAAACCCAAAAAACCCACTAAAAACTCTAAAAACAATTAAAACCACTCAAAATGTTAAAAAACCCCAACTATGTTAAAACCCATAATAAACTTAAAAAAACACTAAAAAACGGTCCCGAAAACCATAAAACCCCTAAAACCTTGAGAAACCTTTAAAAAGACTCCGAATCCCTAAAAACCCTAAAACCCTAAAACACATAAAAATCCTAAAAAACATTAAAAATATCTAAAACTGTAAAAATCCTAAAAACCACGAAAAGCCACTAAAACCCAAAAATTACCTAAAAACATTAAAACCTTAAAAAACCTAGTGAAAACTCTAAATATCCTAAAACCCCCTAAAAATAATAAAAAACATTTAAAAAACTATATAAACATTAAAAACCCAAAAAACTCTAAAAACTCTAAAAACCCAGAAAGACCCTAAAAACCATGACAAACCCCTAAAAACCATAAAAAATTTTGATAGATCCAAAAAAACATCAAAATCCCCAAAACCCATGAAAATCCTTCAAACCCAAAAAAAAAATAAAAACCTTAAAAACCCCTAAAATCCTATAGAAACCTTAAAACACTAAAAACTCTAAAAAACATTAAACCCCTATACTTTATAAAAAATATTAATAAATATAAAACCATAAAACCCCTAAAAACACAAAAAAACCCTATAAATCCAAAAACATCCTAAAATACATGATACCCCATGCAATCCCTAAAAAACCCCGAAAACTCTAAAACCCCTCAAATTCCTTTAAAACCCATGAAATCCATATAAAAATAAAAAAAAGTTCCATAAAATCCCTAAAAACGTAGAAAAACCTAATTACATAGAAAACCCCTAAAATTTATAAAAACCCTTAAGAAACTTTAAAAACACTAAAATCCTATAAAACCATAAAACCCCACTAAAATATCTAAAACCTGAAAACCCCTATTAATGTAAAAAATATTAACACATCTAAAAACCTTAAAAATGATAATGAAATAAAAGAAACCGTAAAATACAAAAGACCCTAAAAACACATACAACCCGTAAAACCCATAAAACCTTGAAAACCCTATGAACCACCATAATCTAAAAAACCCAAAAAATAAAAAAACCATAAAAATTCTAAAAAATCAATAAAAATCATTGAAAAAATAAAAAATATAAAACCCCTAAAAACCATAAAAACCAAAAAATATTAAGAAACTATAAAAACCCATAAAAACCGAAAAACCACAAAAAACTCTTAAAACCCTTAAAATCCCTAAATTACTAAAAACATTAGAAAACTCTAAAAAACCTTAAAACTCATTAAAACTTAAAAAAACACTATAAACCCAAAGATATCCAAAAAACCCTAAAATTCCTAAAAAACTAAAAGCAACCCTAAAAAAATATTCTTAAACCCTAAAATCCTAGAAAACCCCCAAAACCCCTAAAAATCACGAAAAAACCAAAATCCCCTAAAAACCTTAAAAATACTAAAAAACCCTAAGAATCCATGAAAATGTAAAAAACACAAAACCCCCAGAAAACCCCAAGAGAATATTAAAACCACTAAAAACCATAAAAAACTATAAAAATCCCAATAAACCATCAAAAAAGTAAAAAATTAAAAACCCTTTAAAACAGTAAAAACATTTAAAACACTAAAAAACTAATAAACCTGGAAAAAATTCAAAAAATCCATAAACAATAAGATGACTATTAAAACTAGGAAAAACCCTAAATACCCTAAAACCCTGAAAATTTATAAAAACCCAAAAAATACCCAAAACACATAAAATCCATAAGAATATCTTAAAAGGTAAAAACCCTAAAAACCCTCTAGAACCCATAAAATACACTAGAAACCACAAAAATCCAAAAAATTCAAAAAAACCTAAAAAAATAAAACTCCAAATACCCTTATAATCCATAAAAACATTAGAATCTCTAAAATTCTTTAAAAACCAAAAATATTCTCAAAAATCTCTAATGACCCAAGAAGACCCTAAAACCCTTGGAAAACCATAAACTTGCAAAAACATTAGAAAAACCCAAAAAACCATAAAAACCCTAAAAATACATTAAAATCCATGAAAACATAAAAACCCTAAAAACATCACAATCACCATGAAGACCAAAAAAACACCTGAAAACATAAAAACCCTAAAATTCTATAAAAACTATAAAACTCTAAAAACTCTAAAACCCTTTATGCACGTAAAAAAGTTATAAAGATTCAAAAATATTAAAAACCATACAAATCCTAAAACCATAAAAATCCAAAAATGTACCTACAAATCCTTGAAAAATGTAATAAACCCTAAAAACCCTTGAAAACCCATAAAAACTATAAAAACCCATAAAACCACTAATTTTTTTTTTAAAAATACGAAAAATCCTTAAGTGCAAAAAAATCTAAAAACCCCTAAAAGACGAAATAGATCCTAGAAACCATGGAAACCCTTAAAAAACATAAAAACCATGAAACACCCAAATACCATCAAAATCCGCAAAAATACAAAAACAAGTAAAAACCATAAAAATCCTAAAAAAGAAAAAAAATCCCTAAAAACATACAAAACCCTAAAAACACTAAGATTATAAAAAATCCTAAATACATTAAAAAATGTTAAAAAAAACTCTAAAATATTAAAAAACCCTAATTCCATAAGAAGCATACAAAACCTAAAAAAATCCATAAAAATCCATGAATAAACTAAAAAACCTAAAAACCTTGAAAACCCCTAAAAACCATAAAAACCATTAAAATCATAAAAATATTAAAAACCCATAAAACCATAAAACCACTAAAAACAATAAAAACCCAAAAAACCTATAAAACAATAAATACTTTTAAAAAACATAAAACCTTTAAAAAATAAAAAAATCATCAAAACCAAAAGGTCCCTAAACCCCTAAAACCCTAACAACCGTAAAAACCCCTAAAACCCACTAAAAACTCTAAAAATCCTACTAATCAAAAAGGAATCTAAACCACTAATCCCCTAAGAACCATAAAAATCCCCTTAAAATCCGTAAAATCCCTACAAATCCCTACATACCCTAATAAAAATTAAAAACCATAAAAATACTAAAAATTCCCTAAAAATATTTGAATACATAAAAATGCTAGAAATCCCCAGAAAACCATAAAACCTCTAAAAATCTTAAAAAACCTGAAGCCCATAAAAACGCTAAAACCCACTAAAACTCTAAAACCCCTTAAGTACCCTAAAAAATTAATGTTATGAACTCTAAAAAATAATTAAAACCATAATTACTAAAAAAATCCTAAAAACATAAAAATAAACTAAAAAACTTGAAAATATTAAAACCATAAAAGCCCAAAAAACCCAAAAAACCCATAAAAATCACTAAATCCCTAAAAACCCTAAAACCCAAATTTTTTTGAAAATTCCCTAAAAATCCAGGAAAAGGTACAAAACTTGAGAAAACCACGAAGCCCCCTTAAAACCATAAAAGCTTATAAAAATGATAAAATCCACAAAACATTAAAAACCCATTAAAAATTCTAAAATCCCTTAAAACTGCTAATTTTTTTTTGAAAATGATAAAAAACTCTAAAAATCCTAAATACACAAAAAAACAAAAGACTTAAAAAACCTGAAAAACTTCTAAAACCCAAAAAAATAATGAAAAAACATTAATCCCCCAAAAATTCCAAAAAAACCAAAAAACCCAAAAAACTAAAAAAATCATAAAAATCCCTATAAATTCATTATAATGTAAAAAAATTCTAAAAATACTAAATAACCATTGAAAACTATAAGACGACTAAAATAAATCAAAACCCTAAAAACTTATCAAAACTATAAAAATCACAATATACTATAAAAACCATTGAAATCACTAAAAACATTAAAAAGCATAGAAAACAATAAAATATCTTAAACCACATAAAAGCTAAAAAACCTAAAAAAACCATAAAACCCATTAAACCCATAAAAACCCTAAAAAATCATGATAAACTCTAAACCATTCAATATTCGTAAAAATCCAGAAGACCATAAATACCTAAAAACCCATAAAAATTCTCTAAAAAGCCCTTCAAAACAAAAACACCCTTAAAAACCTTAAAAACCCTATAAACCATAAATACATTAAAACACAATAAAAACACTAAAACCCCTTAAAACCTATATAAAAGTTAAAAAGTATAAAAAACCTCAAAAACCATAAAACATATAAAAATCATAAAACCCCAAAGGCCTTGAAAACCCAGAAAAAAATACTAAAAATCTAAAAAACCAAAGAAAAACATAATTTTCCCTAAATACACTAAAAACCACAAAAATAAGAAATCCATAAATATCCCTAAAAAGGTAAATAACCATAAAAACCATTAAACCAGAAAAACCCAGAAAAACACCTAAAACCATTGAAAACCCATTAAAACCCTTGAAAACCCTAAAAAATCGCTTAAAACACTCAAAACCCCTAAATCGTTAAAAATGATAAAAAACACTAAAAACTATAAAAACCCTTAAAAACTAAAAATATCCCAAAAAATCCATAGAGACCCTAAAATCCCTAAAATCCCATAAAACTCTTCAAAATCCCTAAAAACCTTAAAGATCCCATAAAATCATAAAAATCCCAAAAATCCTTAATAATCCCTAAAATGTATGAATCCTTAAACCCCCTAAAAAACCCCATGAAAACAAAAAGTACCCCTAAAAACATTAAAAAACATTAAAACCCATAAATACGTCAAAACCCAAAAAAACTGTAAAAACCTATAAAATCCCTAAAAATGTTAAAAATGATAAAAACTATAAGAAGTAATAAAATTCTTAGATAACTCAAAAACCCCCTAAAAACCCAAAAGACCCTAAAACGCTGGAAAAAACCATAAACCCGAAAAAACCCTGAAAATCCACAAAAACCCTAAAAATACCTAAAAACACAAAACAAAACCCTACCCCCCCCCCCCAAAGACCCTAACAACCACAAAAAACCCTCAAAATCCCTAAAAACACTAAAAACCAGAAAACCCATAAAAATAATAAAATATCCATAAATATACATGAAAAAAATAAAAACCCTAAAAAACATGAAAACCCTTGAAAAACATAAAAACAATAAAAACCATAAAACACCTAAAATTCATAAAAACCCCAAAAAACCAAACAAAAACTCAAAAATCCTTTTAAACCCATAAAAATGTTTAAAAATGCTAAAAATGAAATTAAACCTTAAAAACCTATGAAACTCAAATAAACCCTAAAAATCCAAAAATAACCTAAAAATCATGAGAAATGCCTAAAAATAATTAAACTCTAACACCCCTAAAAACAATCAAAATCTATAAAAACCTTTAAAAACATAAAAACCATAAAAATATAAAAAAACCCTAAAAATCCATGAAAATTTTAAAACCCATAAACCCACTGAAAACCAAAAAACCCCTGAAACTGTTAAAATCCTCAAAATTCCATAAACACTATAAAATAATAATAAAATCTATAAAACCATAAACCCCAATAAATGTTAAAGAATATAAAAACCGTAATACCCTAAAAATGTGAAAAATCCCTCAAAACTCTAAATGACCCTAAAACCCTAAAAACCCCTAAACCCCCCCAAAAACCCAAAAAAATCCCTAATAACTATAAAAATAACTAAAATCACTTAAAACCCCTAAACACCCCAAAAAACCAATAAAACAAAAAATAACATAAAAACTCTACAAATGTTAGAAAATGTTAAAAAAACCTAAGAAACCTTTAAAACTATAATAAACTCAAAAAAATCCTAAAACCCCCCCAAAAGACCCTAAAACCCTAATTCCCCCAAAATACCCTAAAACCCCTAAAAATTGTCAAAATAGCTAAAAACCAAAAAATTTATATAAACCAAAAAAAAACCCTAAAATCCCTAAAAACATAGAAACCATAAAAACACAAAAAAAACATGAATACCCCAAAAAAACATAAAAAAACTCGAAAAACCCATAAAAACCCAAAAACATGTAAAAATTTTAAAAACCCTTTAAACCCCTAAAAAATGTCAAAAAATATTAAAAAATGCTAAAACCCCTTTAAAACTCTAAGAAAACAAAACACCCCAAAACCCTAAAAACCCCTAAAACACTAAAAACTAAAATCCCCTCAAAATCCCTAAAATCCCTAAAAATCCCAAAAATCCCATTAAAATTCTAAAAAATTTCTAAAAAACCTCCAAAAATAACAAAAACCCCAAAACCCCTTAACACCCCTACAAACCATAAAAACACCTAAATATGTTAAAAAATAGTAAGAACACATAAAACCCTATGACCAACTAAAAACATTAAAAAAATTTAAACCCCCAAAAAATGTTAAGAAAAACCCCCTAAAAACATCTAGAAAAAATGTTGCCGCTCTCTCCTGGGCTCTCCCTCCCATCGCGGAAATCTTTAGGGTCTTATCCTGGATTCCTTCCAAGTGACTTCGTTGATCTCTTACAGCTTCCCTTGGATGCATATGGAGCGTTGTCCCCGCGGTCTTCTCCCCTAGAGAATTTGTGGGAGTCAAGGATCGCGCTCAATGGTGGCGGGATCTGGAGGCACTATTCAGGCATGGGTGGTAACTGTCTGCTCTGGACCTGGTGGCTTTTCGGCTCAGCTTCGGAAGATCTGCCTCCATGGGTGTGCCTACTTTGTTGCGACATGAGGGCATGGTGGTTTTCTAGGTTGATGGGGAAGTCAATGCTGGATCCAGATTTGAAGTGGTTTCTTTGGCTTCATGAAGGTCTCATGCATGAGCGACGAACACCCCGATGTCTCGGTGGTGTGATGGGCTGGTCCTTTCAGATTTTAGTGTTGAGGAACTTTCCAGACCTAGTTTTGGGAGGATTTTGGTGGCTGTTCTGGCTTCACGATGGAGTGATATGGAGGCTAAGGTCGGTGTTTTGCCTTATTGTTGGCATGCTCGGTTCTTGTGTGTGTGTTCTTAGATCTGCTCATGATTGGTTTTCAGAGGAGATGCAGGTTCATGGTTCTGGTCTTTTGGCTTTGGCCTTATTTCACACTGTGATTGCAGGTTGTTTAGTGTTGTGCTACAATATGGTTCTCCTGCTGGTCCGTGGGTTCCGTTTGTGTACTCTGTGGTCTAGGGAGAGGGATTGGTGCTGGTGGCCCTATTTCATCATCCTTGTTGCTGGGTGTGTTTTGTTGTGTGCTCAATGGCCAAGAGGTGCTGGTCATTGGTTTTGGAGCTGCTGGGTACCATTTACTGCTTTTCTAAGAACTGCTGAAAGAGGTTATGTATTTCGTATGTTATTGGGCTGGATAAAGGCTGATTTTTGGCTAAGATGTGTTGAAGGTTGTTCTTATGCTTCTTGTACTGGTGGCTCTATGTTGTTGATGATAAAATTTCTTGGAGAGATGGAGATGGCTAATGAATTTTGTGATGTTGAATGTGGGTTACTGATTAGCTGGGAGGTGCTGAAGTTTCAGTTCTTGGTATTGCTATTTAGCTGGTGGCTCTATGCCTTCCTGGAAAATGGTGAGGTTGATGTCTATGATTCTGGTGCTGGTGGTTCTGTGTTCCTGGTGGTGAATTTACATGGAGTGAAGGCGTTGGATGCTGGAATTTGTGATGCTAGATGTGGGGTGCTGCTTAGTTGGGAGGTATGGAAGTTGTGGTTCATGGTCGTGCTGTTGTTGGATGTTAATTGTTGCTTGGTTGGAACTGTTGCTGGTTTTTGTTTGCTGGGAGGTGATGATGGCCACGTTTGGTTGTGGTGCTTGTGCTGTGGTTTGATGCTGCAAGTCGCGATGGGCTGTGATGTCGGATTTGGTGCTGTTGGTTGCTGGGGCTGGTTGGTTTGGATGTGTTGCTGCTGCTGTGTAACTGTGATGATTGGATGTGGTGCTGCTGGATGCTGGTATTGGTTGGATGTGACGTGATAATGCCGTTGTTGTGTCTGGTTTGAGTCTTTTTCTTTCTTTTCTTTTCTTTTTTTGCGGTCCTTGTGTGTGTGTTTGTTAAGGGTTTTTGGGTGTGGGTTGATTGACCGCACCCCTCCCTTATCTGCAGTGTCTTTACGTCTTTTTATAATAAATTTTGCGGGAGGTCACGAATTTCCTGGACCCGAGTCTTACTTGCCCCAATAAATGTTAAAAAACTCTAAAAAGCCTTAAAACATAGAAAAGTTAAAAAACTAAAAAAAAAAAAAACTATAAACCCATGAAAAACCCTTAAAACCATAAAAAACCTTAAAAACCCTCAAAATCTGTAAATGCCTAAAAACCTTAAAACCCGTAAGATTCTTTAAAAGACCCTAAAAATCCCATTAAACATAAAAACCCTAAAAAACCACTAAAAACCATAAATCCACTAAAAACATTAAAAATTATTAAAAAACATTAACGACCTTAAAAAATCTAAATACCCTTTAAACCCTTAAAAAGGGTTAAAAATGTAAAAAATCTCTAAAAAATTTTAAAACCCAAAATACATAAATAAACCCCTAAACCCCAAAAAGTGTCTAAAAACCCTTTAAACCCCTAAAAACCCTAAAACCCCATAAAACCCTAAAACCCCATAAAACCATCAAAATGATGAAAAACAATGAGAAATCCTGAAAAAAATCCACCATAATCCCTTCAAACCCTGAAAATCTCCTAAAACCCTAAAACCCTTAAAAACCATAAAAAACATTATAAAATCATAAAAACCCTAAGAGTACTAAAAAATATAAAAACCCTTTAAATCCCTGAAAATGTTATAAAATGTTAACAAACTCTAAAACTCTTAAAAACCTCAAAACTCAAAAAAAACCTTAAAACCCCAAAAGACCCAAAAACCCATGAAAACCCCTAAAAACCATAAAAATCTTCAAAATACCTAAATAATCTAAAAACACTAAAGACCATAAAAATAAAAAAAATTACCTAAAAATCCATGAAAACACAAAATAACCTAAAAAACCCAAAAGACCCCTAAAAACAATAAATAAATCAAAAAATATAAAAACACTAAAACCCAAAAATACCTTAAACCCCTAAAACTCAAAAAATCCTGAAAACACGTAAAAATGTTAAAAAACATTTAAAATTACAGAACACTCTAAAAAACTCAATAACAATTAAAATAAAATTGACCCTAAAAACCACGAAAGCCCCCAAAACAATAAAAACCCTGGAAACCCCCAAAAAACCCTCAAAATCTCTATAATCCATAAAAACCATAAAATTCCTAAAAAATCAAAAAAATCCATAAAAACACAAAAAACCATTAAAAATATGAAAAAACCCCCGAATATCTTAAAAACCATAAAAACCCATAAAACCCCCCAAAAAATAAAAAAACCACTAAAAACTCTAAGTAGCTTTAAACCCCCATAAAAAATTAAAAACATTAAAAAAATATTAAAAATCATTAAAGATCAAAAAAACTAAAAACTCAAAAGACCCTAATTCACCCTTAAAACCCTAAAAAACCATGAAAACACTCAAAATCCCAAATAAACCCTAAAAACCCCTAAAACCCATAAAAATCCAAAAAAATCCCTAAAAAACACTGAACACATAAAAAATCCTAAAACCCAAAAAAGAACCCTAAAAATGGTAAAACCCCCTAAAACCATTTAAACACCTAGAAACTTTAAAAACATTAAAAAACACTAAAGACATTAGAAACCTAATAAAATCAAAATAACACTAAAAACCAAAAAGTATGTAAAAACAATAAAAAAGTATTAACAACCCTAAAAAACATAGAAATTCTCAAAATTCCTAAAACCCATAAAAACCCTAAAATCAAAAAGATCCAAAAAAACAATAAAAACATGAAAACCATAAAAACCATAAAAACCCTAAAAACCCCTAAATGACAAAAAGACCTTGAAATCCATTTTAACCCCTAAACCTCCTAAAAACCCCAAAACCCCAAGATCTATAAAAACCCAAAAAACCATAAAAATACAAAAAAATCCCTATAAATCCATGAAAATATAAAAAATCTCAAAAACCCCCTTAAAACCATAAAACCCAAAAAACATTAAGAAGCCCTAAAACCCCATGAAACCCTCTAAAAACCAGAAACCCTAAAAATGATAAAAATGGTGAAAAAACACTAATAACCTCAAAAACTCCAAGAACTCAAAAAAATCATCTAAAACCCCAAAAGACCATAAAACATGGAATATCACTAAAAACCTAATAAATGTTAAAATCTCTAAAACCCATCAAAATCCCTAAAAACCCTAAAAACCATAAAAATCCTAAAAATACCAAAAAATCCCTAAAAACATAAAAAACCAATAAATATTATAAAAACACTTGAATATATTCAAACCCTAAAATCATAAATACCCTAAAACTGACTAAAACCACTAAAACTAGTAAAATACCTAAAAACGTTAAAACTATTAAAAATCCAAAAAACCATAAAAAAAGTAAAAAATCCAAAAAAACCCAAAAAACCCAAAAAGATCATAAAAACACAGAATATATTTGAGAAACACTCCATAAACCTAAAACCCCTAAAAATCCTTAAAAACCTTGAAAATATCTAAAAACCATAAAAATCCTAAAACTTCACTAAAAATACCTAAAATGTAAAAAACCCAAAAAACCCAAAAAAAACATGATAACTATAAACAATTAAAAACTTCAAAACCCCTAAAAACCCTTTAAAACCATAGAAACCACTACAAACCCCAAAATGCCTCATAACATCTAAAAACCCTAAAAAAATTATAAATCATTAAAAACCTTAAAACCCTAAAAAACTAAAAATTAACCCTAAAACCCAAACACACCCTTAAAATACTTTAAAACCCCAAATGTCCAAAAAAATAAAAAATCTATAAGACCCCAAAAATTCCCTAAAACCCCTAAAAATACTATAAGCCATAAAAAACAAAAAAAAATTCTAAAATTCTCTGAAAACAAAAAAAAACAATAAAAAAACAATGAAAACCCCGAAAATCCATAAAAAATGCTAAAAACCTTAAAACCCATAAAATCCCAAAGAACCCTAAAACAAAAAAAACTCTAAAACCTCTAGAAACCCATAAAAACATTAAAAATATTTTAAAAAACTATAAAATCTCGTAAATCTCCTAGAAACATAAAAAACCCTAAAACCCAAAAGACCCTAAAACCATTGAAAAATTCTAAAAACATGAAAAACTTAAAACCCCCCTTAAACTCTTTAAAATCACTAAAACTCCTAAGAAACCTAAAAACAATAAAAATAATAAAAATTCCTAATAATATTTGATGATATAAAGAACCCTAAAAACAATAAAAATTCACAAAAACCATAAAAAATCCTAAAACAACAAGAAAAGTCTAAAACCCCTCAAAATAGATAAAAACGTTAAAAACTATAAAAACCAAAAAACCCTAAAAAATAAAAAACCCCCCTAAAAACCTAAAAGACCCCGAAACACCCAAAAGACCCTAAAACCCTGAAAACCCTTAAAAACCTGGAAAAACCCTGAAATTCCTTAAAAACCCTGAGAATCCCTAAAGACCATAAAATACCCAAAATACCATAAAAATCCTACAAATCTATGAAAATGTAAAAAACCATAAAAACCTTCAAAACCCTCTGAAAACCATAAACACCATAATAAACCCTAAAACACATAAAAACCCAAAAAATCCATAAAACTCTTATAATATATAAAACCCTTAAGAACATTAAAAATGTAAAAAATATATAAAACTGTAAAACCCTTAAAAATCAAAAAATCCCTAAATACTTGAAATAACACAAAAACCCATAAAAAACATAAACCACCTAAAACCCCTCAAAATAGAAAAAAAATATAAAATCATATAATCCATAAAAAATTTACAAATTCGTAAAAATACATGAAATTTAAAAAACACTAAAAACCATAAAATCCCAATGGAAACCGTAAAAAACTATAAAAACCATAGAAACATTAAAAACCCATAACAACCATTAAAATAAATTAATTTTATTTAAACAATTAAAACCCAAAAAATTGGTAAAAATATTTATAAACTCAAAAACACTTAAAATCCCTAAATATCTAAACCCCCTAAAAACCCAAAGGACTCTAAAACTCAAAAAACTATAAGAAACCAAAAAAGACCCTAGAACCCCTCAAAACCCTCAAAATAAATAAATACCCTAAATACTATAAAAACAAAAAAAATCCTAATATATGCCTAAAAACCCACGAAAAGGTAAAATGATTTAAAACCCCTAAAAATCACCAAAAAACAATAAAAAATCCCAATAAACATTAAAACCCTAAAAACCCATAAAACCAAAAAAAACAACTAAAAACATTAAAACCACTTGAAACCCTTAAAAATGTTAAAAATTATAATAAGTATAAAAAAACTTAAAACCATTAAAAACTCAAAAACCCCAAAACCACTGAAAACCCAAAAAACCAATGAAAAGCATTTAAAATCCCAAGAAACCCTTAAAATCATAAAACCATAAAAATACTAAAAATACTTAAAATCCATTAAAGAGTAAAAAACACTAAAAACTATGAAAGACCCCTGAAAACCATAAAAACTCCTAAAAACAATAAAAACCATAAAACCCATAAATATACTAAAAACAAAAAAAACTCTAAAACCCTTAAAACCCCTAAAAACATTAAAGAACATCAAAAACTATAAAAAACATAAAAATGATAAACCCTAAAAGAAACCCTAAAAACCCAAAAGACTCTAGAACCATGATAACCCATAATAACCCTAAAAAACCTAGAAACTCCTAATAACCCTCAAAATCCCTAAACTCCAAAAAAACACTATAAAACTATAAAAACCAGGAAAATACTAAAAAGGCCTAAATATCCATGAAAACGTAAAAAATCCAAAAAGCACAACAAACCCTGATAACCACCTGAAAATCTTAAAAAACATTAAAAACTGTAAAAAAACTCTAAAAACCCATAAAAACATAAAACAACTAAAACTATAAAAACCCTTGAAACCAAGTAAAATGTTAAAAACCTTAAAAAATAAAAAATAAAATTTTTAAAACCCAAAAAAACCGAAAAAAACATGAAATCCTCGAATAACATAAAAACCCTAAACATCCTAAAAATCATAAAAACCCTAAAACCATAAAAACATTAATACACTAAAAACCCTAAAAAACATCAAAATCATAAAAACCCTACAAGTTCATAAAAACATAAAAAAATCTAAAACCCTACAAAACCCACAAAACCCACAAAAACTCAAAACCATAAAAAACAATAAAACCTATAAAAACCCTAAAAATCACTAAAATCACTAAAACCCAATTAAACCCTTGAAGCCTTAAAAAATATTAAAAAACACTAAAACCCCTAAAAAAACTCAAAATAAATCTAAAAACCCAAAAAAGAACTTAAAACCCTCTAAAACCCCTAAAAATAATAAAACCACTAAAAATCTCCAAAAACCCTCCCAATCCTTAAATAACCTAAAAACCGAAAAATCCATAAAATCCTAGAAAATCCCTTTATATTTATAAACCCAAAAACCCCTAAAAACCCTTTAAAACCATAAAACATAAAACAACCTTACAAAACCACAAAAATAAATAAAAAACTAAAAAGTCATTGCAGGGTCCTAAAAAATCGTAAGGGGTAGTAAATACTCCCAAAATAAATTCTCAGAAGGAAGAAAACATTCCTACAGGTCCAATGAAGAAAATGGAAAAAAATTAAATTGCAAATTTTTGAAGAAACTTGAAGAATTTAAAATTTTCAAGAGTTTTAGTGACCCTCTTACCATCACCAGGAATGGTTCGTGAAGCACATGAACCACAAACCATCGGTACGTGGAAGGACCTGTGAGGCGTTGTCCCACAGGGTGATGGCTGTCCAACCTCGGATTCCACGAAATTTTTCTTTGGCAGAATCATGTGCAGAAAGGCCATTCACATACCATACTATGAACTAAGTAGTTTGTGAACAAAGTAAGCTGGCAGGGTTTCACGAACCATGACTCGCGAATCATCGCCTTCACAAAATCCGACTGAAAAAGTCTTCCATGGGATTAGATATATGTTCACGGGCTTCTGCAAATGGTGCCACATTCCCACAGATATGGTTTCCCTAGTACTCTATAAAAGGGGCATAGAGGGAATTGAAAGAGAGGGGAGACCGATGAAGATAGATCAAAGATGGGTGGAAGAGAGCACGAAGGTGACCCTAATGACCGGAACAAATAATTCAAATATGGTGAAGATTTCGACTTTGATTTCAAATCATTGAAGAAGTGCAAATTCTGAACCACTTTCAATAGGTATAACCAGCCATGAACCACAAAAATAAGGAACTAAATAATAATTGGTGTACCGTTAACCTAATTGGTGCCATTGTAAACCATAAATTTCTCATGGATGAACTCTCCAAAACCATAGGCTTTAGGACCCTTATTCAATACGGTGCTCTACATAGTGAATCACTATATAGATCAATCCCTGCAATGCGTACTACATCAGTACGCAGATGGAATCTGAAGCGGCAGGGAAAACCACATCCATGACTGCGTACCTCTTTGTTATGTGGGGGTCCATACCCACACCAGTTTACTTCTTCAGTACATGGGGGACCCCTCAACCCACATAGCTTATGGTATGCAGGGCTACCCCCATATCGCATGAGAAAACATTACGCTGAATGGGGTGTTTTTGAGTGTCCTTCCCTTCATCTCCAATCATTCCCTTCTTTTATTGTCTAATCCTTTATAGCTCATTCGCAAACCAGTCCCCCAGTATCAGGACAAAGCCTCCTCCAATTCCACTGGACCTGTTTGATCAGATCATCAGGCGTATCAGCGTTCCTTTCTTAGTCTACATACCCAAGGTAAGTAGAGTCACTACGGTTTTCCTCACAATGGTTCGGACCCCAGAAATGTCTCTAAGTCTATATTACTATGGTGACCCATAGTACAACCATGGGATATTAATGTGAACCTCTCCGTTCTATGGATCAGGTATGGTCACTTTTTTTCAATTCAATGAGGGATAGTGATCTATCAAAATAATCATTCTAGAATTTCCTTTTGAGGAGAGGCTATATTCCTCCCCTTTCCTGGAACACATTCTAGGGAACTCCCACTAAGGTAAGCCCTAACCTTCTAAGAGATGAACCTCATGAATTTCGATGTAATCGCACATTAAATGGACCATTTCTTTCAACTATCTCTCACTATCAACTCAACATGGGACCAAGTGAGGGAATTGACACACCCAATGTTATTTCCCTCTCCCATCGGGATTGTAGCCATGAAATCTTCTACCGTCGTTGTCCTCCTATTACATTAGTAGAGAAGAGAAAGGGTTTATTTTTTGAATCTCTCACATCCTATTTTTTGTCACAACTATCATGGATCACGTTGGCTCAGGGGTTTGTGACGATATGACATTCGCTGACCAATCTGAATGAACTATGAGAACACTGATTCCAGTTTAAACCAGGATACGTAGGACACATTCTTGAAGGCCTGGTCTCAATGGCGTTCTCTTCTAAAAGGATTCACCCAATTATTCTCCCACAAAATGGGCCTCCTCTCAGGTATAATCCCTAGGATAAACTAACTATGATAACTTTTATTCCTATTATGACCAGGATATGTAGGATGCATGTTTAAGACCTAGGCTCAAGGGACAGTCTCCTGAGTCCGTTCTAATGAAACTCCCACACTAAAACCTCCACTATTTTGTAAGTCCCAATCATGTACCCCCATATGGGTATCACCTCTGTCTAAGCCCCATGAAACCATGCCCTCATGATGAGGTTACTTAGAGTATAAGTCCCCATTCTTCTATAACTCTATGGACTATGATTCCCCATTTGATCGAGATACATAGGAAGCCTCTAAGGTCCAAATATGACCCTCAAATCAACCCTAATTTTCTTCATTCCAAGTGGTCGGTCGATTCATGCCCACCCAAGAGACCACATATCTACTCGGCAATTTGGGATGCCTCTTCATGAGTCCCATACCAATTCATGACTAGGAAATTTTCACCGGGACATCCTTGCCGCATGACATTGAACTGCGTGGATGGGTTCCTACCACACAACCTTAAAAGGTGATGTGTCAAGTTAAGCGGCATAAAAATATGTGGGATCTAATTCCTCCCACAAGAATACATAGTAATACCATATTATGGGTCTGACCCCAACATCCAACCACCGTCCGTTTCTCCTGGATGATGGTAAACTCTAGAGTACCTCACTGTGAGGCTTAAGTCATCATTTTCTCCATGTCATCAAATCCATGTATACCTATGATGATCTAGAAACCAGGGGAAACCTATGGAAACACTCTTTGGGAATGAACATAGGATTCATGAACATATGAAAATGTCTTAAATCTATAAGAGAGTCCCATAGTAGGCAATAATTTCCTCCAAAAATGTGAGATGAGCCTGACCTCCCATAATCTTGACAAATAGATTCCTGAAGTATCGTTGGCCAATTTTTCATCCAATGAGCACCTTAAATTGGAAAGAAGGTAGATGAATCAAGGATACCAAGGTTGTTGGGTGTTTTTGGATCCATAAATAAACCTGTTGGAGACTATTCAAGGGGATCATACCCAGTATAGGCTGATTGCAAAAAAACGTAACCCCCTTTGTAACCGTCCGTTAGGATCAGGAAAATGCGGCACCACCTTAATAACATAAAAAAGAAGGATACACTTCCCAATACTGGTGGGACAATCTCTCCCTATCAATACATGGTGTGACACAAATTGGGTTAAAACAAAAATGGTGAACCCAATGTGAATCCTAAACCAAGGTGGGAGTTTTACCCCACTCAATATTCTTCACCTCACTAAAAAGGAAGGGGCCAAGCTGAATCATCAAATATGCCTATGATCAATAGATGAAACTTTGAAGAGGGGGGGGGGGGTTGTATATGATATATATATATATATATATATATATATATATCAGGTTTCCATAGAGCAACATTTGATCCAAATGGCATCCCAAAAACAAATTAAGACACAGACCTTCGTGATCCCACAAGAATCTGGGGCCCCGATGACGAGAAAGAACCCCTCACCAACCCAATTTATTCAACACTGGGTATCCAACATGCTGATTAAAGAGTACCACCAAAATAGTACTCTCTCCACAGTGGAGGGTGAAGGATAAGCTCTCCAATCAGAAAAAACTTGACAGCCTCCTCCTCAGTTGCAGCATGTACCCCAACACAAGGCATACTCGGTGGTCATCACGAACCATTTTGGGATCCTTTCCCATGAACATTAAAACAAGTACCTCCCCTACCTCAGGGAGGTAGATGAAGTTGATGCTGATGGCTTCATCCCATCTTCACTGGGGTCCTACTCGTGGGCCACTATCAGAGAGCATCACCTCCAACATAAGGTGACCAATTATCCACCCTCGGAAGAGGATCTTATACTGAGGCACCTACTAAATTACAAAAGACATGGGCCCCTCAGGTCACCCGCCGAGGGAGAAAAATATACAATCAGAAGCAGACCATCACCCTGATTTTTATGGATGAAATCTTTCATAAAAACATGGTGGTATTCAATGGGAAGACATACACCTTTTCCCCCTCCACTCAATCCCACAACAGAAATTGGGTGGAATAATATGATCTTGTGCACATTCCTTCTAGTGCTCTCTGGTTCCATCGGGCATATAGAGAAGAGAATTATAGGCTAGTGAAAATATATTCTGATACACAAGGAGGTTGTCATCCAAATAGGATTACAAACATATATAGAAATTAAAAAATACCTACTAATGTGTATCAATACCGCCATCTTAATAGGGAAGAAAATAAATATAATCAGAGTCAAATTCTTGCAGATACATACAAATCCCATGAGAGAAATATAGCAGCAAGCGAGAAAATGAAAATTCCAACTCGTAAATATGAATCCCACAGATCAAATATGGTGGAAACTAGAAAATAAAATCAGAGGAATACTTGTTCCTCTATCCCAGAATAGTAGAATGGCCAATATCAACTGGAAACCTCTAGAGTACCGGAGTAGGCACAAACTCCTTCTATGACATCGAAATTGTCCTTCATACACATTCTAGCCAAATATTAATCTCAGAACACATCGGAAAAGATGTAAGAGCAGGCATTGATTCTAGAAAGTATCCTCCATATGTGTTATGATATCATTGAATCGGTGAAAAAGGTGAGGAACCAGAACCACGACTCAGTTTCCTCAAATGGAATGACTTACCCACAAAATGGGTTAGTTACTCCAGAGCAATTATCCTTCCCTTCTTTAGTCTAGGATGGTCAATGGAAATATCCCACGATATAAAAACAACCAGATCATGAACAAATACCCATTCCATCTAGGGATTTTGGTCCAACGTTGAGGCCTCTCTAAGGTAGACATATATCCTGCAAAAACTGAAGTCGTCTATTTGTGTATCCTGTAACACCCCGAGCTTCCACAATACACTTCTTATTCAATAATGCAATAGCTTGCTTTGTACGCAACTTCGAGTTCTAACACACCGCGACTAATCAAAGTAGCCATTATGAATAGTAATAACCACTTTTTAAAATTATATAAATTTTATATTTCAAAGTGGACTTCATTTTTGTATTCGTAATATCGAAGTTATACTAATTTGAATTTTTATTAAACTTCGATTTTTTTATGAATAGTGAAAAATACTTAAAAACAACTTTTCTAATAAAAATAATTTATAGTGATAAATTATACTATTGAGTATTTTTAAAGTATCATTAGAATATATTTTTACCATTTAATCCAATGGTGGTCATTAGAATTAATTTAACATTGAAATTGGACATAAACAATTCCCAATCTTTTGATATATATTGTTTCTCAAAAACACGCTATTTGTTGCAACAACGGGAATTAATTATAAAATTAATTAATGCAACTTATATGCTTTGAATTTTTCAGAATATACATCATTTTTTAATTCAGAATATCAATTATAGCTTAGGGTAAAATTTTGGCACTATTCTAAAAAACTTCAATTTTTGATGAATAGATAAACCACAAAGTGGTAGTTAAATAACTGATTTTTTCATTTAAATGAAATAAAACCACTTCTGTGATTTGATTTTCAAAAATCTGACATACATGGTTGTCATTAGGAAGTAAAATGTGGGTCAATGGGATTAAAATAATTTTTTGGCGAATAGTAACTTTTAAGTTTAATTAATCGCGATTAAAGACAATTGGTGTAATTTAAGGTAAAGATAATGTTATAATAATATGAAATGAAATTTACACTTGTCCGACCCCTATTGGATGATTCATGGTAGACCAAGAAAATACATGGGTCACCTTGGGGACCCCATGGAGCCACTTTGGTTGGAAAATGACATAAATAACTTTTATTTAATGTTAAAATAAAAATGTCACAAACATAAGTTGTTTTACTAAAACAATTATTAAATGGCGATATAAAAGTCATATGTTTTACTATAAATATTCATTAGAAAGATAAAAAGATTTCCTACATCATGATATTTTTTTTATAATTTTTAGACATTAAATAAATTAAATTATTTATGACACCATGATGATGCAGCGATTACCTCATTAATTAACGATTTAAATAAAATGAAAAGATAATGTAAACTCCAAGGCTTACACTTTTCAAAGCCTATTGGATGGGTATATTTATAACCCTTATCACATTAGCCTCGAATTATATAAGTGTGGGTCCTTTAGAATCCGAAAAGCATTGTATAATAAAGTAACATTTTATTACTTTCCAAGAGTGCCCCTCCTCTCCCCTTATAAAAGGCCCCCACCACTACCACCTTACTCACACTTTCTAAACCTTTTGGCTCGTCCAAACTCTGATAAAATACTCTCCCAACTTCCCTCCCTTACTCCTAGATGCCTCAATTTGGTCAGAATGCTTTCAAAGGAATCCTTTGGCTAAAATCAAAAGAGTTACCCGATTTTAAGGTAATGTCTTCTCTTATGTTATTTTGTTTTATTTTTCTTCTACAACACCCTAAAATCTTTTTATTCATTTCATTTGTAACAAAACCAGTATACTAAATATACTAGGATGTTGTTATAATAAGGATTCAAGCTACACTTACACACACCTGCATCTAATGGTTAAAGAACATACTGTTTCTGTGGATGGCGAATTTCTGCCTCACGAAACGATAATTGTTCAACACTCATATAACACCTTCAAAGGTGGCCATTAAGATGTCACTATATTTATATATATTATATATAATATTATTATTTTTTACTTAAGGTTTTTTATTTTTCATTTATGGCATACCTTTATTGTTTCCATTATGGGTAAATGCGATATTTTCATTTTAGGAAGTGCGGACTACCGCCCCCGCAAAGTGATTTGAATCATTAATGCCATATGTG
Organism: Viscum album; assembly: GCA_963277665.1. Taxonomy (NCBI): domain Eukaryota; kingdom Viridiplantae; phylum Streptophyta; class Magnoliopsida; order Santalales; family Viscaceae; genus Viscum; species Viscum album. The sequence continues at coordinate 1,322,185,920 of OY728157.1, forward strand.
GGATATATAAAGGATGGAGTAAATGATATTATATATGATATTATAATGGAATTATAACATACCTTTATATAATTATTATTTCATTCCATTAAATATGAAAGAGAAATGAAAGTAGTGTTCATGCGTACGTACGGCTTACCGTCTCCATGAAGGGTGCATTTCATTTCTTTCCTCTAAATGTTATGTAATATTATGAATGAATGTATATACTGGATATATATAGGATATATGATATCTATATCGTGAATATAATTCTGGATATAATGTATTTTTCACCACATGAACAACTTGTAATTATAAGAAGTCTATTTTTGACTCAAGTACCAAAGATCGACAAAACGACCGTTATTAACTTAAATAATTACATAATGTTGATAACATGGTAATAAGTGATATTAAAGGAATTAGAAACTTGAAAATGTTATTAAGAAACTATAAATGAACTCTATTTTATTATTCAGGAGGTTAAATAACGGTCGAGTCAAGACAGGACGCAAGGTAAGGGAATTTCTTAACCCGATTTCCATTTTTTGGGTTAATCTCCTACTTTCAAATTATGTCATGATATTATTATGTCCTATATTGTATTTATACATTACTTATGTGTACATATAGTGAATACACATAATAGATATATTTTATTTAAAAATTATCTTGTTAAGGAATTTCGTCTCAATCTCCATTCAATGAGGCATATATTTTGTTTTATACACAACATTCTTTTATACGGTGTATAGAACCCTTTGACTTTTATGTTTATTCAAAAGGAATATTTTTTATATGAATCATTTTACTAAACGACAAAAATGGAATGTTTTTCTTGCCGTACATATGCGGTGACAACGACTTCTCCACCGTCGTGACCATTATTTGAGTTTTGGATTCCTCTACAAGCCATAACTTTTTTTAATGAAAAATAAATACAAAGTTTTAACTTTATTTTATTTTGGTATTGAAAATGGTTTTGAATTTTTTTTTATTAAATCAATGTGTTTTATTGATATCTTTTGATTGAAATGTGGAAATGTTATGTTTCCTTTATGCATGTTTTATGTGATACGATTATGTTATGGTTTATGATATGTTTAAACCTATCCATATGAGGAAAGAATTGGAATTATAAGTGACAGGTGGAGCCCGATACAGCTCCTCGATGCATCGGCAGGTCTCATGAGACAAACTAGTGTCTTGGCATGAGGCCTTGACAAAATCTTATTTGTGGTCTTGGCACGAGGCCTTGGCTACGTGGTTATGATAGTCTGGAATTATGCATTCCATCATTATGAAAGTGGTTATTGATATTGCATGTGATTATTCGACTAGTAGAATATCCATGCGAGTATATAAATGGCATTATTTAATTTTGTTTTTGCCATATTATGCTGATGTTAAAGTTTAAAAAGGCTTTTGTTTTAGTTATACATTGCCTTAAATGTTAATGTTTATTCACAAAAGCTTCTGCAATATTGTTATCCTTACTGAGCATCTGAGCTCACCCCTTTCAATGTTTTAATATCTTCCAGGATGTGAATAAGTATTGTATGAATCACCTAGAGGGATAGTCAGAAGAGTAAATGAGTGTTGACTATGGAGACTTTGTTATTGTAGTTTTTCACTTTATGATGTAATGTAACATTTATGAATGTATCTAGTGTTTCCAAGGCTACTAAACTAATTGGTCTTTCGAGACTTGATCTTTTGTGATCATGCCAATGTTACGAAGTAATGCACCGACTCTAGGTAACTGGGGTCGGGGCGTTACATATCCCGACTGCATCATGGGAACCAAAAAATAGGGACCCATATATAAAGGTTGTTACCAATAGTAGACATCCCCATTTAACTATAATATATCACCCAAAAATAAAATGCACCGAAAGAAAACTGAAAAATGAGGAGAATAAACATGATATTTCTCTATTGGATTCCAGAGTTCTTGAATCCCTGGAGCATATATCAATAATTTATCAAGACCCTATCAGTCCGTTACCAAATTATGGAAGTGTAAATAGTGTTTGTGAAGGCCCTCCTTGTAATGTTTCTACCAACAGATCTAAAGGTCCTCCCCATATCACCCATGAGGGATTACTCTATGGGCCTGGAATGACTGATCACAAGAGCCTATCTCTTGATTCATGTCAAGGTAGCTCTCCCCTAGACCAGTAGATCAAATAGAAAGAACTTCCTCTCCTTGTTGTTGTCCTCCCTGAAGGACCTCACTAGGGTATACACTACAAATATGCTTCTCCTTATAGTCAAACATAAAATCATAATGGTAGTCCACTCCATGATGAAAGCCATTAAAAAGGACCTCCCCATAATGGTAGTTTCTACGAAGGTCCTCCCAATAGCAACATCAAGAAATGAAAAGGTCCTCCCCTCATTGAAGTATATCCTGAAGGCCCTCCCCAGGATGTACACTGCAAAAATTCTCCCTGTAGCTATATATCAAGCTATGATAGTAGTCCTCACCATCATAGTAGTCATCAAGAAGTTCCTCCACTGAGTAACATCAACCAGTAAGAAGGTCCTCATTCTAATTCATCCCACCCTAAAGGTCCTCCCTAGGTCATAAGCAGTAGGGAAATCCACCATGGTTTGGAATTAAGTTGCAATGGTAGCCCTCACCATTATAGCACCGATTGCAAAGGTCCTCCCTGCAATCAATATTCACACTAGAAAAAGGTCCTCCCCTTTCCAGGATAAATGTGAGAAAGACCTCCTACATAAAGGCACTCATAAAAAAGGATTCAGAAATGTCAGACACTCTATCAATGATTAGTGATATTCTTTCTCAACCAGAGGATGGTCCAAGGCCATGCGTATAATCTGAGCCACCCTCTTACCGCTCACTTATCAATGAGGCTCCTACCATCCCTACTTCCTGGAATGAAATCATGAAGAAGTAGTCATATTGTGTATATCAAGTATAGGATTCCCCGAAAGAAAAAAAACAAGATATGTTGTTCGTGATAATACAACTTGCTAAAGATAATATACCAGTGATGTATTGGCTTTCAACCACTTCTCACTTCGACATACCAAGGGATTTGTCTGATGAATGTACGTATAACATTCGCCTCTATATATCGAAAACTCTACACAATCTAAAAGTAAAGTTCACTCCCAATAAAGGTTATGCAGAACATATCATAATATTAGGAGAGATACACTATCTAATAGACATGGAATTATTCATGTAACATGGTGTCCACAATCAAAAATGAAAAAGAGAAACCTTGGATTGGCCTACCTCCATGCGCTTCAAAAGTTGTGTTGCCTCATCAGTGACACCCCATCTGAAGTTTGTATTATGGGATGGGGACAACATAGAGCTATACATTTCACCCCATGTCCCATCTTGTAGACCTCATTGTAAATGAAATCTTGAAATTTCATTACCTAAATGTGTAAATCAAATGAAATCCCTTCTTAGGAAAGTTGGAACTCTCAAAACGAATAGGCCTTAAGTAAGTCTCAAAAGAGTTAGTCCCAATGAGGTCAATTCATCGAGAAGATCTTGAGCCAGGAAAAAAATAATATCCAGTAGGCATCCCACCTAAAGGAATCCAACCAACAAGTAGTGATCATGTCTTCAAAAGCAAATAAATCATGCGCAAACCCAGTGCTATACCCATCTCACACCCACATAGGAGTGCGAGAAATCAAAAAAGTAGCAATGGAAGTGGCTACCTTCGAAACACAGTAACATCCGCAGCCCATAGGTCTAGGAATATTAATAACTCAAAATTACCCCAATAAGACCAAAAAATATGGGCTATAGTGTATCAGTGAATGAATGGGAAAAAACCCAACACATAAGACTAGTGGCATTTTTACCTTAAATTCCCAAACAAAAGGAATCTATTTTCTCTCATTTAGGAAGAACAATGAGTAGAGATGTCACCCATTCAACCCTGTATCATGGTTCATACCCTCCTAGATGAAGTAATATTGAGAGGTCAGATCAGAGCTCCCTTCGGGTTGATCTTTGCCAAGATATATGAAGGATTCCACACCTCCAAATTCTTTTTTTTAATTTCTAAAAAACCACTTTTTGGATGAGTGTGAACCTCAAAAAAACTAGAATTTAGTTCCAAAAATCACGCACCTAAACAATTACACGGCAAACCACATCCCAAAAGCCACATTCAAATTTAAAAATTCAAATTCAAACCTTGAAAAAAGCAAAATCCCAAGAAAGTGAGCAACTTGAGAAACCAACCATCGAGGAGACACCTCACACCCATAATCAAAACGCCATCCTATCCTATCAGAACCCTCACCACCTTCACATAATCAAATCACAATCCGAACGATAACACATAATGTATGGATAATGTCCAACATAGGACAAAAATAAATCTCCTACCATTCGGAACCAAGTACACTGTCCCCAATGCGGTACACATTAGTGAACATAGTGAACATCGATCCCACAGATCTCACACGAAATAATAAAAATGGATAGGATGAAAGATTATATGGTTCCCTCCTAGAGGTATCCCACATTTGTCCTGATGGTGTGAATACCTCGAACTATAGAGCTACCCTAAATTTGGGCGCACCCTCAGAAAACCCATTACTACCTCCCTCATGAATCCCCAACAAGAAGAAGAATAAATCCCAGGTCTTCTATAACTCACCTCCTCCTCCCCTTAAGAATGTGTCTCTCATGATAAATGAAGGATTCACCAAATAGATTGAATAAATGAGGGAGATAAGAAGAATAAATTATATGATGCATCAAGGAAACTATCTTTATAGATGTGTTCCTTAAGAGGAATGTCAACAGGTGTTCCCAGAAGAGGTTCCCCTACCACAGGGACTCATCCTGGTAAATGAAAATAAGCTAGAATTAACATCCAATCCATCACCAGGACCATCGGCCTACTTGAATCTAGACCTATAAGGTCACCCATACTTTCCACCACTGGGGAAGCATCCAGAATACATTCATGGGAACCCACAAAGGATACCCATGGATGGGTATCCTCCTCAAATTTTAGTAGTGCTGGAAAGTCTGGATTTTCCCCCTACTGCACTCGTCCAAGCTCATGTAAAGTAGGATATACATCAAGGGATCTTGAATATAATCAAAAAATTGACAGCCCGACTATAATCCATGGAAAGGAGATGTGCTTTGATACAACCAGAACAAAAACCTTACCCTGATTGGGTGATAAATGTTCCACCAACACCAAAATTTGGGATCCCTGTATTCCCAATGTTCAATTGGTTTAAGAGACTTGGAACATCATCTAATGAACAATGCATCTTACTGTGACCCCATGATGGGAACCCCAGAGTATCAAGAAGTAGTGAAACTTTGGTACTTTGTGCAAACTCTGTAGGGTTCATCCTTCGTGTGGTATACTAAATTACCAGCTAACTCAATCACATGATGGGAGGACCTCTGGTGATAGTTTATCTTCACGTTTAGTTTGACATTTCCTAAGACAATAGTTAGTGATATCAGGAACTGTATGTCGTGGGAGAATGAAATAGTTTCATCCTTCATTGCCAGAAGGAAATGCCTGACTTACTCCCTGAACTGACCACTCTCCCAGGATTAAATGCTCGCTATGTGTATTGATAATATCCATTATTAATTTTAGACACCACTCATCCTAATGAAGTACAGAAGTTGGTTTTGATATTTATCCTCCATTTTTAAAAGGATAGAAGACTCCTTATAGAGGACCAATCTCATGTCAAAAGTGGTCCCATTGGCCCATAAAAAATAATGGGAAAAGATGAAGCAGCTTCAATCACGGTTAAGCCACCTCCAGAACCAACTCCAGTGGTGAGGCCTCCACCAAACCGTGCAGGACCCCATGAATGCCAACAGTCACCCCACCTCAAGAAGATGAGAGAAGGGTTTTAAAAAAAATAGTTCAAGGAATGAATAAATAAATTCTACTCATTATGAGATGATGAAGTCCATGGATAATGCATAGCCTCCATAAATATCAACTTGCTCTAGATACCAAAGCCATAACATGCAGATGAAGTGGGTCTCAATCACTGTCAGAATTATTTTCCCTATTAGAGGACATCGGGATACACCATCTAGAAGTGCTTTGTTTTCAAGGATATATTAAAATATATGGTGGATTATAGACAAGTAAAGTTGGGTCCGCTGCCAGTACAAGTGGTGAATGTATCCACCTTAGTCCCAAGAGAGGAAGAGGAATGGAAAATAGTCACCAGAAAAAGGAGAAAAAATTTGACAGTTGGATAACTTGGAAAACAGTCAACCAAACTCATGGAATCCTTCAGGAATAATTAAAGCTACCGACCGGGCCCCCAATAGCTCTGGATTCAACACAACCATCATCCTCAGTCCCAAAATCTTCTGAGGGCCGAAAAGGAAGAAATAAAGAGCAAGATGATGAGTTATCACCAAAGCATAAACTGGTCATGAATCTTTCAGACTTCATTATAGCAGACATGAATGCACTGGCACCACCCTGCCAAACAGGACAATGGGAAACGCCCTGCCAAACAACCCCATCAAAAGAAGAAAGATAGATTTAATTTTTGTCATATCAAGAATTTATCTTTTGCTTTATTAATTTCATTCAATTTATGGACCCATTATCTGATGGATACTATGGCCAAGAACCTTAATTCCTAACATCCAACCAGAGAATTAGCGGAAGAGGCCGCAGAGGACGAGGGTCTCCAAGAAGGCGTGCTCGTGGCTGGGGTCAAACTCCCAGACACACCTTAACTCAAGATGTTAATGTTTTTAAAACTCATAGAAGGACCTTCCAGAAGACACAATAGGAACCCGAGTGTTTATCTACCCCTTACAGAGGAAATCCAAGTCCAATCATCTTGGAGTATCCATCAGAGGAAGAGAATATTTCCAATCACCCAATGCGTACAAGCATACTAGTTTATCTATGCTCCAAAATCATGGAAGCACCATCAATTCCTATCATAGAGACAGGGCCATATACATCAATAGATTAAGTCCCTAAAGTTCCCATGAATGAGTATCCCTAATTTAGGAAGAGCTAAAAATTAGAGTAGAAATATGATATTATAAAGTAGCTAGCCTCAGTACCTGTAAAGCTATCAATCCTGGATGCCTTGATTCTGTCGGAAGTCCATAGGGAGGGACTAGTCAAAACCATAATAAGTCCCCAAGAATTCTAGGCATATGTAGTAGTTTTCAAAGTCTATTAGACAGAGACCAATCCCGAAGAATGACATGTTATCATATCCTTCATAGATCTGGATGAAGAAACCATCATTCAAGGACACATCAAACCCTTATATGTGTTTTTCAAGATAAATGGAATTGATGTTCAGAGAATTTTCATCAAAAATGTCTCTGGAGTCAACCTCCTCCCACTGTGAATCCTTTTTCGGTTGGGATATGATAAGGAAAATATGACACTCAGCACTGCAACTCTGCTAAGATATGACAAATGTGAGAAAAATCCATTTGGATGAATCAAGCTTAAAACTTGTCTTGGTGACGTTTTTTTATTCTGAGTTTCTAGTAGTGCATAAAATTATAACCTTAAACGTATTTTTGGGGATGCCCTGGCTTAATCAGTATGCTGCAATCCTCTCATAATACCATCAATGTGTCAAATATAGTGCTAAGGGAAAAAATTGAATGTTACATGCTAATAAATCACTATTCGAATCTTGTGAGTCACATTATATCGATGAAAAGTTCTATTAACCGAAAGAGAAGCATTATTTGGCCAATTACATTGATTGGATCACCTCCCCAAATGGATTGGAAATGGCTCCCACCGATCCCCTCAAATAGCTTGGGTAAGAGTATGTATGACACTTCAACTAGGTTGAGTTCATAAGTTCATGCTCGGATATGGACTCATCCATATGCATGATTTCCATTATTGTTGCCAAGTTCATGGATGATGAAAAGCACACTGACCCATATGATGATATAGAGGGCACAAACAAAAATGCTCCCAATCCATCCTCGACACCCCAGGAAATTACGGCCTTACATAAGGATGATGAATATGTACTATAACTAAAAGAAAGAAATTAAATTACATCCTATTAAGATAATTACCCATATTTATTCAGGGAAATAGGTTATGTTTCAGCTTCCATAAATCAAGGTTGCGATTTATCTCACATCACTGGAGAGTTCATGTTGAGAATCATCTCTCCATCAGAAGAGGAAGAAGATGACGAAGAGGATGGAGAAGAAGAAGAAAAAGAAAAAAACCTCAAAGATAACCCTACCGTATTTGAGGAAGGTGTCTCCACCACAATTGATGAATTTAGAGAGATTAACTTGGGCACCGAAGATGACCCATATCCCACTCTGATTAGTGTGGATATGACTTTCAAGGAGTAGGATGCATATACCTTTTTCTTAAAGATGAATTGAGATTTTTTTACCTAGAACTACATGGAAATTATTGTCCTTGATCCTGAGGTCCCCACTCATAACCTGGGTCTACTAGAAATGATCGTGGCTCTAAGCAGACAGCCAGAAGGACCCACCCAACACATGCTTCCAAAATAATGGATGAATTTAACAAACTAATAAAAGCGAACTTCATTCATAAAGTTCAATATTCTATTTGGTTGGAAAACATAGTCCCTGTAAAAAAGAAGAATGGACATATTAGAGTCTTCATTGACTTCAGGGACCTCAATCAGCACTACCCAAAAGATAATTTCTCGTCCCAATGACATAATTTTTTATCGATGCGACTCTCAGATATAAGGACCTCTCTTTCATGGATGGATATTCTGGATACAACCTGGTCTAAATAGCCCAAGAAGATGAAGAATCTACTAATTTAGGGCCACCCGAGGAGTATTATTCTATAAGGTGATTCCCTTTGTTTTGGAAAATATCGGTGATACATATCAGTGCACCATGCATCTCATTTGCAAGCCCTTCCTGGGAAAATTCGTCAAGTGCTACATCAATGACCTGGTGGTTAAACCACGACAGCTCTCAAACCACATAACTAACCTTGAAACTGTCTCTGATGAACTGTGACAACACATTCTAAATATGAATCCCCTAAAAGGTGATTTCAGTATCACCTAAAGAAATTCATCAGCTTCATCATATGCCATCATGACATCAGATTCGACCCTGAGATGATAAAATCCATCCTTCAAATGTATCCACCTCGCAACCTCACCATGTTGAGAGGTCTCTAGGGGAACCTAGCCTACATTCAGTTCTTCATATCTAACCTAGTAGGTAAGTGTTTTATTTTCACTAGATTGGTGAAGAAAGGGGGTGCATATGTAAAGACCCGTAAATTTCAAGTAATTTTTTTTTCTTAATTTTCTTTGGAATTTTACAAGAACGCAGTTTCTGACGGCGCCTGATTCCGAGGCCCGGTGTGCCCGAAATCATTTTTCCGATGTTTGGCTCGGGTACGTTCAGTGAACGAACGAGCGAGTTTTTCTAACTTTTGAACCGGTGCCCGAAATCGAATTCTGAGGGCACCGATGAAATCGCAGCGCCGGTATTCGCTTAGAAACGCCTCTTCCGGAGTTGTGTTTGCTCGGGTGTAGTTTTTAATTTTCGGGCTTAAAGTTAAGAAATAAAATAATTTTGCGACAACTTTATTTTATTTCACATAAGCCGCTTGGAAGCCACTTGAAGCCACTTAAAAGCGTCTTGAACTGAGTTGGACTGGATAGGATGCTATCCAGAAATATCCTACCCCCTTGGTAGGATATTTGTGAGGTGTGGCCTGCACGAGCCCCGCCGTTTCATTCCGCTAAGAAACGCACCCGTGAAAACCCGTCTTAATGAAAGTCAACCGACGCGTTTTCTAAATTCTTAACAGATCATTTAATTGGGCGGTTTATTTCGTGAATTAAATGGGATGTTTCTTTCGTGAATTAAATTGGTCGTTTCTTTCGTTGAATTAATTCCACGAATTGATGGATCGTTTCTTAACCGGTTTTCGTGTGTTGGCATGTTAATAAAATAAGACCAACCCAAAATCTTTTGAAAAGATTTGAGAGGATTCCTGTTTCTTCAGCTCCCTCGCGAAGAACGTGAAAAACAGGAAGAACGCGAAGAACGCCGAACCCAGAAATCGACGACGCCTTCGCCCGAGACGTTCTTCCGATCTCCAATCTCCGATCTTCGATCACTGACCCTTTGAGGTGAGTGCTTTCGGATTTCCGCTCAAGGTTCTATCCTTTTTGTTTTAAACACAGATTTAAATATTAATAATTTAAATCTGTTGTTCTTGGTTCGTTGAGTTCGCCGACTCAACGCCAGTTTCCGCGACGACGTGACGCCTCCCCGCGACGACGCGACGATCCCTCTCTTCCGCGACGATCCTTATCCGCGAAGAATGCCCGCGCGCGACGATCATCAAGGTAGGGATTTTATAATTTTGGAATACCCCTCTTGTTATTCCCGTGAACGTTCTTTAAAAATTTTAAGAACCGGAATCAAATAAACAATTTTATTTATTTCAAATTTTTGGATCATGTGTTGATCATTCTATTAATTTTCTCCCGGTTGTTTATCTCTAACGCGGAGGGTGCGGGCCAAACGAACACGGCCCGACGACCCTCCGCCGTTCTTCGTTTTGTGCGGATTTGACGGTCGACGACGGAACGTGCCGCAGCGGACGTTTGACGATCCCGTAGTAAAGAACGGATCCCGGGAGGAGCAACGGCGCAGACGGGAAGGAAAACGGGCCACCGGAGTGACGCCGGCGGCCCGTCGAAGTTGCCGGCGGCGCCAGCGGCTGAAGCCGCGGTGGCGGCGGCCAACGGACCCGCGGCCGCGCGGGTCCGGTTCGTCCAGGCGGGATGCGGCAGAGCCGCGTCCGCGGTTCACCAGCGCGGCCCGCACGCGGGCCGCGGTTCTTCCTTAGGCCGCGGTACTTCCTCAGGCCGCGGGACGGCGCCCGCGGCTTCCACCCTCGGCCGAGCCGGACCGGCCCTGGCCGGGCCGGGCCAGGCCAACCGGGTCGGACCCGGTTCGGGCCGACCCAGGGGGGGGGGGGGGGTCGGGCCGGGTCGGCCCGGGCCCGTACCCCCCAATTTCAGACGTTTTCGTTCAAACGCCCGTATCTTTAGCTTCGTGTCTCCAAACGACTCGCCGTCAGCGGAAACACGATCCTTGGATCGAGACGGTCGTTTCGGTATACCGCACTCAAGGTTTCGGAATACTTTGAGTTCGGCCGGGTTGGTTCGTACACGAGACCAACCGGGCCCTCGGATCGGAAACGCTCATATCTTGAGCTACGGACGTCCGATTGACGTACCGCTAGCTTTGCCGAATTCCTCTAAGTGAGACGGATCTTTTGGCATACTCCGCCCGAGGTTTGGACGCAGGTGTAGTGCGGTCAGGTTGGATTTGCCTTAAAAACCAACCGGGCCCCTGGGGCGAAAATGCCGATAACTCTCAGACCGGGCGTCCGATTGACGCGCCGTCTGCGACGTTGAGTTCCTGTTGACGATACGGAACATTTGGATACATCAACTTCGGACTTCGTGTCAGTTGATGTATCAGCCTCTCGGCTCATGGAGCGGACCCTTCCGAACGATCTTGCTGTGTGCGGGAACCCTAGGATGGCTGCGACTGCTACTTCGACAGCGACGACCGTGCAGAGATCCTCAGTGGACTGCGGCGACGACTGTGCAGAGATCCTCCGTGGACTCCGACGATGACCGTGCAGAGATCCTCAGTGGACTGCGGCGACGACTGTGCAGAGATCCTCCGTGGACTCCGACGACGGCCGTGCAGAGATCCTCAGTGGACTGCGGCGACGACTGTGCAGAGATCCTCAGCGGACTGCGACGACTACTGCACTCAGCGATCCTACGTGGATCAGTGCTACCGATCCTGTGTGGGTCCGATCCTGCGTGGGTCAGCGCTCAGCGGTTCTGTGTGAGCCAGCGCCTACAGGTCCTGCGTGGGCCCGGTCCTGTGTGGGCCCGATCCTGTGTGGGTCATCTCTCAGCGGTTCTGTGTGAGCCAACTCCTACAGGTCCTGCGTGGGCCCGATCCTATGTGGGTCACTGCAAGGTTAGTACCTATCAATCCTTCATGGGACCGACGACTTAGATGGTTCAATGATCATCTTTATCGTCATCCGAAGAAGTATACCTGTGTGAGCTGAATCTTGTGTTACTCTCCTTTGTGTATTGTGTTGAGCTATCCTGTGTGGATTTACTGTTTACTCTTCTTTGTGGATTGTGTTGTTCTATCCTGCGTGGGTATGCGTTTTGCTTTCCTGTGTGGACTGGGTTGTGCTTGGGCTCGGACGTCGGAGCCGGACGGGGAATTGCAGACTTAGGTATATGTATGGGCATATACCTAAGCCGTGTCAGATGTTACTTCGTGATTGTCTCTCTTTTCGTGATTTATCTTTTTTGGGTTTCGGGAGACCTTCGGGGGTCTCGGGGTCCCTACTGAGTAGCTTATACTCACCTCTGCACGGGCTATGCCCGCACTTCGTGGTGTTGGTTGCAGACGACGGACAACGCTGATCGTAGAGGAGGCGTGCGGAGCAGGACAGTACCTGGAGGTGGACCACTGGGCGGGACGTACTCGGAGCGGTTAGGTGGACCCGAGGAGCAGTGGAGGCTATCTGTACCCACCCTTCAGGTGGGACTTCCAGTGGATGGCTCGACGCTGCAGTTTTTCCTTTCAGTTGCTGTTTTTCCTTTCAGTTGTACTTTACAGTTGGGATTGTATTTCCGGCCCCTTTTACTTTCAGCACAGCTTATACAGTTTTACTTAGTGTTTACTTTTCCGCTTGCTTACTCTGTGGTGCTTGTTTACTTTTCAAAGTCAATGCCTTCCCTTTTTGTTGGGATTTACGCCTTGGTGCTAGTCTCCATCCCCTGGCCTATGGAAGGCGGGCTTGGGGTAGTCACGGCACGGGCCCCGAGGACGGGTCGTGACCAATTGGTATCAAAGGTGGTCGGTTCTACCGCAGACTCTGATCTTTATTCTATGTGAAGCAATAGTGTTTAGTGTATTGAGTGTGGTTATCAGTCCAGGGAGTCCAGTGTTGGTGCGGTGGCCGACGTATCCATACCCCAGGACCCTGACTTCTGATTTCCGACTTAATGCACGAAAACATTGATTGCATGTGTGTTTCAAGTTTTCTTTGTGATTACTTGTGTCAGCTCACCAGGTATACTGTTCTGACCGTGGCATACTTGTTTCCTTTTCAGGATGGCACGACGACAGCAGCCAGCTAGGGTTCCCAGAGTAGGGCGCGACGACAGCCCGCCGAGCGACGAGGCCTCGGTACAGGGCCCGTTGATAGCAGAGGCACCGGCGGTACCTTTACCCGCTGAACCCCCGATGCTTCCAGCACTGGCAGCTGACGACGCACGACGCCTTGGAGATCTACATGAGTTCCAGCGCCAGCGACCACCCAGGTTCCGTGGGGAGTCGGACCCCCAGGCAGCCGAGGACTGGCTGGAGGCGGTCGTCCGAGTTTTCAGGCTAGTGAGGACGCCAGCAGACCTCATGGTGATCCTCGCGGCGAGCCTACTGCACGCAGCAGCCGGACGCTGGTGGAGCCTGATGATCCAGGTACACGATGAGGCCACCCTCATCTAGAAGGACTTCGAGAGCCTCTTCCGCTCAGAGTTCGTCCCGGCCACCCTCCGAGCGGTGCGCATCCAGGAGATTCTACAGCTGCGGCAGGGCAGCTTGACGGTCGCTCAGTACGCGGCGAGGTTCACCGACCTTTCTCGATACTCGAAAGACATGGTACGAGACCCCTTCTTCCGGGCCCGGACCTTCGAGCAGGGATTGAGACACGAGATCAGGGCATCGCTGATCTCTCTCAGCATCCCGACCCAGGCTGGAGTATTGGAGCGAGCCCTCCTGATCGAGAGCTTCCTGTCTGAGTCCACAACGAGACCTACCGCAGGGCGGCAGATAGCGGAGTCTTCGGCAGCTGGTAGCCGGCGGATGACTCAGGGTTCCAGGCGGTCCAGACCTTCCGGCAGGCGACCTCGGGACACTGGCTCAGCAGTGCAGGGCACCCAGCCCGGAGCTAGTCTTCCGATAGGTAGGCAGTGCTACGAGTGCAGCGGGCGGGGCCACATGGCTCGTGACTGCCCGACCCGTCGTACTGAGGGTCAGCAAACGGTGGAGGGGCCACCCAGGCAGAGGCAGAGGGTCGACCGTGGTGGTCCGCAGGGAGGAGGCGGACGAGGCAGAGGAGCTGGCCGAGCAGCAGGTGGTGGGCGACGCTTTGAGGCTCTGCCACCACCACCACCAGGAGGCCCGCCCCGACCACAGGGAGCTGGCGGGCAGAGACAAGCTCAGCTCCAGGCAGCGGAGGCCTACGACCACGGCGCGCCAGAGATGATTCGAGGTACGATCTGTGTCTATTCCACCCTTGCTGCAGTTCTGATAGACACAGGAGCGAGTCAATATTTCATAGCCACTGCCCTTGTTCGGAGCTCGGAGATTCCGACAGAGCTGTTGGCTCGATCCTTACGGTAGAGACTCCTACGGGAGCAGACTCGACGATTACGCACTGGTGCCGACAGTGTGATCTTACTCTAGGAGGCGAGAGCTTCGGCTGGGATCTTCTTGTAGCAGCGTCGAGGCCTTACGACGTCATCTTGGGCATGAATTGGTTATCTACGGTCCATGCTCAGATTGACTGCATTAGGCGCAAGGTGCGATGTGTGCGCACCGACGGGAGCAGGTTCACCTTCACCGGCGAGAAGGGAGCCTTAGCAGCACAGGATGGACTCACGCAGAGGAGAGGTCAGCCCATCACTCATCAGTTGGCTAGCCTCATCCTGGGAGCAGTTGACGTGCGGAGTCCCAGTTTTCCTGCGGTGGTGGATCAGTACGCGGACGTCTTTCCCGACGACGTTCCCGGACTACCTCCTCGCCGAGAGGTAGATTTTTTATTGACATGTACCCTGGGACAGCCCCGATATCCACTCCAGCATATCGGATGGCCCCCGCTGAACTTCGAGAGTTGCGGGTACAGTTGGAGGACTTGCAGGGCAAGGGGTTCATCCGACCCTGTGTTTCGCCCTGGGCTTCCCCGATTTTGTTCGCTAAGAAGGCGGACGGGAGCGTGCGACTGTGTGTCGATTATCATCGCCTGAATCAGGTGACAGTGGGGAACAAGTATCCGCTACCCAGGATTGATGACCTCTTCGACCAGCTCAAGGGAGCACGGTGGTTCTCGAAGATAGACCTCAGGTCAGGCTATCATCAGCTCAGAGTTCGAGACGAGGATGTGCAGAAGACGGCCTTCAGGTGTCGGTATGGCCACTATGAGTTCTTGGTTATGCCTTTCGGCGTGAACAATGCTCCAGCAGTGTTCATGAGCCTCATGAACAGGATCTTCCAGCCATACCTCGATCGATTTGTCGTGGTCTTCATCGACGACATTTTGGTGTACTCGACGACGGAGGAGGAGCACGCCTGCCACCTGCGTGTTGTACTAGACTCACTCAGAGAGCACCAGCTTTATGGCAAGCTCTCGAAGTGTCAGTTCTGGTTACGTGAGGTCCACTTCTTGGGGCACGTCATTTCTGAGGCGGGAGTTGCAGTGGATCCTGCGAAGATCGAGGCAGTGCTAGCTTGGGAGCCACCCAAGAGCGTGACAGAGGTGCGAAGTTTCTTGGGCCTAGCCAGATACTATCGGAGATTTGTGCCGGACTTCTCCAGAGTTGCGGCCCCACTCTCAGCATTGAAGAAGAAGGGGAAACCCTTCATGTGGTCAGACAGATGTCAGCAGAGCTTCCAGGAGCTGAGGCAGAGGTTGACCAGCGCACCTATCTTGAGGTTGCCTGAGGAGGGAGTTGGATACATAGTCTACTGCGATGCATCAGGGACCGGACTCGGGTGTGTCCTGATGTAGGAGCGGGCTGTGATTGCCTACGGATCACGTCAGTTGAGGCCTCATGAGCAGAACTACGCTACCCATGACTTGGAGTTGGCAGCAGTGGTCTTCGCCCTGAAGACATGCCGACACTATCTGATGGGTGAGCGCTTCACAGTCTTTTCTGACCACCAGAGTCTCAGGTACATCTTCTCTCATAAGGACCTGAACCTGAGGCAGTGGCGATGGCTCGAGTTCCTCCAGGACTATGACTTTGAGATAGTCTATACTCCTGGGAAGGGGAACGTAGTGGCTGATTCCCTCAACAGGAGGACGGGCATCCAGCTACTTGAGGAGGCGACAGAGCAGCTAGCCGCTTTGCAGATATCCTTCGTGGATAGAGACGGAGCAGCCTTCCTTCAGTCTCTCACAGTCTCTCCTCCGCTTCTTCAGCGGGTCAGAGAGGCACAGCATGGGGACGTTGACTGTGAGACGCGGCGTGCACAGATATCCTCGGGACAGGCACCTGATGGTTTCTCCCTTGGAGCAGAGCACGATGTCCTTTTCAGAGGACGTACCTTGGTACCAGACACCTTACGAGAGGAGGTTCTGAGAGAGTTTCACACTTCTCCTTTGGCGGTACATCCTGGAGTGGCGAAGATGTACCAGGATCTTAGACGACAGCACTGGTGGCCGGGCATGAAGAAGGCTGTGGCAGAGTTCGTTTCACGGTGCCTCACCTGCCAGCAGGTGAAGGCAGAGCATCAGGTACCAGCAGGCTTGGTACAGCCCTTGGAGGTCCTGGAGTGGAAGTGGGACGGGATATCTATGGACTTTGTGACTGGACTTCCACGCACATCCAGAAGTCACGACTCCATTTGGGTGATTGTTGACCGACTCACCAAGTCGGCACACTTCTTTCCCATCCGAGAGCAGGGCTCAGTAGAGAGCTTGGGGCGTCTCTATGTTCAGGAGATTGTACGACTTCATGGTGTTCCATCGACTATCGTCTCCAATCGGGACGCTCGTTTTACTTCCCGGCTTTGGAAGGGGTTGTAGGAGGCGTTCGGGACGCGACTACGTCTGAGCACCACCTTTCACCCTCAGACGGATGGTCAGACGGAGAGGACCATTCAGACCCTCGAGGACATGCTCCGTGCATGTGTCCTCGACTTTGGTCGCAGCTGGGAGGACGACCTACCCTTGGTAGAGTTTGCGTACAACAACAGCTACCACTCCACCATCGGGATGGCACCCTACGAGGCGTTGTACGGCAGGCCTTGCAGATCTCCTTTGTGCTGGACAGACCCAGGGGAGTCAGCACTTGTGGGACCAGAGATGGTCTGGGCCACGACATAGAAGGTCCAGGTCATCCAGGAGCGGATGAGGACAGCACAGAGCCGGCAGAAGTCATATGCTGACAGGAGGCGGAGGCCACTAGAGTTCGAGGATGGCGACCACGTCTTCTTGCGGGTCTCACCTCGACGTGGTTTGAGGAGATTTGGCCGAGGTGGAAAGTTGTCTCCACGCTTCATCGGACCCTTCCAGGTCCTCAGCAGGGTTGGCGAGGTGGCTTATCGTCTGGCTCTGCCACCTCAGTTGCACCGGGTGCACGACGTCTTCCACGTATCCCAGCTGAGGAGATACGTGCACGACCCGACACACATCATTGACTATGGGGAGCTAGACGTGGATGATGGAGAGACTTTTGCGGAGGTCCCAGTGGAGATAGAGGACCGACAGGAGCGGGTCCTACGTGGGCGATCGATTCCTCTTGTGCGTATCAGATGGCAGCACGGGAACCTCTAGGAGAGCACTTGGGAGCGGGAGGCTCAGATGCGTGCTCAGTACCCACATTTGTTTCCCTAGTTTTTGATGTATCTTTACGGGGACGTAAAGTCCTGAGGTGGGAGTAATTTAAAGACCCGTAAATTCCAAGGAAATTTTTTTTCGTAATTTTTTTTGGAATTTTACAAGAACTCAGTTTCTGACGGCGCCTGATTCCAAGGCCCGGTGTGCCCGGAATCATTTTTCCGAAGTTTGGCTCGGGTACGTTCAGTGAACGAACGAGCGAGTTTTTCTAACTTTTGAACCGGTGCCCGGAATCGAATTCTGAGGGCACCGATGAAATCGCAGCGCCGGTATTCGCTTAGAAACGCCTCTTCCGGCGTTGGGTTTGCTCGGGTGTAGTTTTTAATTTTCGGGCTTAAAGTTAAGAAATAAAATAATTTTGTGACAACTTTATTTTATTTCACTTAAGCCGCTTGGAAGCCACTTGAAGCCACTTAAAAGCGGCTTGAACTGAGTTGGACTGGATAGGATGCTATCCAGAAATATCCTACCCCCTTGGTAGGATATTTGTGAGGTGGGGCCCGCACGAGCCCCGCCGTTTCTTTCCGCTAAGAAACGCACCCGTGAAAACCCGTCTTAATGAAAGTCAACCGACGCGTTTTCTAAATTCTTAACAGACCATTTAATTGGGAGGTTTATTTCGTGAATTAAATGGGATGTTTCTTTCGTGAATTAAATGGGTCGTTTCTTTCGTTGAATTAATTCAACGAATTGATGGATCGTTTCTTAACCGGTTTTCGTGTGTTGGCATGTTAATAAAATAAGACCAACCCAAAATCTTTTGAAAAGATTTGAGAGGATTCCTGTTTCTTCAGCTCCCTCGCGAAGAACGCGAAGAACGCGAAGAACGCGAAGAACGCCGAACCCGGAAATCGACGACGCCTTCGCCCGAGACGTTCTTCCGATCTCCGATCTCCGATCTTCGATCACTGACCCTTTGAGGTGAGTGCTTTCGGATTTCTGCTCAAGGTTCTATCCTTTTTGTTTTAAACACAGATTTAAATATTAATAATTTAAATCTGTTGTTCTTGGTTCGTTGAGTTCGCCGACTCAACGCCGGTTTCCGCGACGACGCGACGCCTCCCTGTGACGACGCGACGATCCCTCTCTTCCGCGACGATCCTTATCCGCGAAGAACGCCCGCGCGCGACGATCATCAAGGTAGGGATTTTATAATTTTGGAATACCCCTCTTGTTATTCCCGTGAACGTTCTTTAAAAATTTTAAGAACCGGAATCAAAGAAACAATTTTATTTATTTAAAATTGTTGGATCATGTGTTGATCATTCTATTAATTTTCTCCCGGTTGTTTATCTTTAACGCGGAGGGTGCGGGCCAAACGAACACGGCCCGACGACCCTCCGCCGTTCTTCGTTTTGTGCGGATTTGACGGTCAACGACGGAACGTGCCGCAACGGACGTTTGACGATCCCACATTAAAGAACGGATCCCGGGAGGAGCAACGACGCAGACGGGAAGGAAAACGGGCCACCGGAGTGACGCTGGCGGCCTGCGGAAGTTGCCGGCGGCGCGGGTCACCGGCGCGGCGGCGCTGGCCAACGGACCTGTGGCCGCGCGGGTCCGGTTCGTCCAGGCGGGACGCGGCAGAGCCGCGTCCGCGGTTCACCAGCGCGGCCCGCACGCGGGCCGCGGTTGTTCCTCAGGCCGCGGGACGGCGCCCGCGGCTTCCACCCTCGGCCGAGCCGGACCGGCCCTGGCCGGGCCGGGCCGGGCCAAACGGGTCGGACCCGGGTCGGGCCGACCCAGGGGGGTCGGGCCGGGTCGGCCCAGGCCCGTACCCCCCAATTTCGGAGGTTTTCGTTCAAATGCCCGTATCTTGAGATTAGTGCCTCCAAACAACTCTCCGTCAGTGGCAACACGATCCTTGGATCGAGACGGTTGTTTCGGTATACCGCACTCAAGGTTTCGGAATACTTTGAGTTCAGCCGGGTTGGTTCGTACACGAGACCAACCGGGCCCTCAGAGCGGAAACACTCATATCTTGAGCTACGGACGTCCGATTGACGTACCACCAGCTTTGCTGAATTCCTCTAAGTGAGACGGATCTTTTGGCATACTCCGCCCGAGGTTTGGACGCAGGTGCAGTGCGGTCGGGTTGGATTTGCCTTAAAAACCAACCGGGCCCCTGGGGCGAAAATGCCGATAACTCTCAGACCGGGCGTCCGATTGACGCGCCGTCTGCGACGTTGAGTTCCTGTTGACGATACGGAACTTTTGGATACATCAACTTCGGACTTCGTGTCAGTTGATGTATCAGCCTCTCGGCTCGTGGAGCGGACCCTCCCGAACGAGCTTGCTGTGTGCGGGAACCCTAGGCTGGCTGCGACTGCTACTTCGACAGCGTCGACCGTGCAGAGATCCTCAGTGGACTGCGGCGACGACTGTGCAGAGATCCTCCGTGGAATCCGACGAGGACCGTGCAGAGATCCTCAGTGGACTGTGGCAACGACTATGCAGAGATCCTTCGTGGACTCCGACGACGACCGTGCAGAGATCCTCAGTGGACTGCGACGACGACTGTGCAGAGATCCTCAGCGGACTGCGACGACTACTGCACTCAGCGATCCTACGTGGATCAGTGCTACCGATCCTGTGTGGGTCCGATCCTGCGTGGGTCAGCGCTCAGCGGTTCTGTGTGAGCCAGCGACTACAGGTCCTGCGTGGGCCCGGTCCTGTGTGGGCCCGATCCTGTGTGGGTCATCTCTCAGCGGTTCTGTGTGAGCCAACTTTTACAGGTCCTGCGTGGGCCCGATCCTGTGTGGGTCACTGCAAGGTTAGTACCTATCGATCCTTCGTGGGTCCGATGACTTAGATGGTTCAATGATCATCTTTATCGTCATCCGAAGAAGTATACCTGTGTGAGCTGAATCTTGTGTTACTCTCCTTTGTGGATTGTGTTGAGCTATCCTTTGTGGATTTACTGTTTACTCTCCTTTGTGGATTGTGTTGTTCTATCCTGCGTGGGTATGCGTTTTGCTTTCCTGTGTGGACTGGGTTGTGCTTGGGCTCGGACGTTGGAGCCGGACGGGGAATTGCAGACTTAGGTATATGTATGGGCATATGCCTAAGCCGTGTCAGATGTTACTTCGTGATTGTCTCTCTTTTCGTGATTTATCCTTTGTGGATTTCGGGAGACCTTCGGGGGTCTCGGGGTCCCTACTGAGTAGCATATACTCACCCCTGCACGGGCTATGCCCGCACTTCATGGTGTTGGTTGCAGATGACGGACAGCGCTGATCGTAGAGGAGGCGTGCGGAGCAGGACAATACCTGGAGGTGGACCACTGGGCGGGACGTACTCGGAGCGGTTAGGTGGACCCGAGGAGCAGTGGAGGCTATCTGTACCCACCCTTCAGGTGGGACTTCCAGTGGACGGCTCGACGCTGCAGTTTTTCCTTTCAGTTGCTGTTTTTCCTTTCAGTTGTACTTTACAGTTGGGCTTGTATTTCCGGCCCCTTTTACTTTCAGCACAGCTTGTACAGTTTTACTTAGTGTTTACTTTTCCGCTTGCTTACTCTGTGGTGCTTGTTTACTTTTCAAAGGCAATGCCTTCCCTTTTTTGTTGGGATTTACGCCTTGGTGCTAGTCGCCAGCCCCTGGCCTATGGAAGGCGGGCTTGGGGTAGTCACGGCACGGGCCCCGAGGACGGGTCGTGACAGCATAATAGTGGGATAATCATGGTCAGGAAGTATTTGACAATCTCAAAAGATATCTCCTAATCCCACCAGTGTTGATTCCACTAGATGAGGTATGAATACTAATTTTGTACATAACCTCCTTGGAATGGTTATTAGAATATTTCCTCATGCAGAAGAATGATTTTTCCAGCGAGAACAGTCTCTATTACCTCAGCCGAACAATGATCAATGTTGAGACTCGATATTCAAGAATTGAAAATAACTACCTATCCCTAATCTTTATGGTACAAAAATTCAGGCATTACCTATAGCACCATGAGGTCCATCTAATCTCCCAATTCAACCTCCTAAAGTATATCATGAGTTTTACTATGATAAAAGGATGCCTATCATGGTGGGAGTTCATCCTACAATCGTTTGACATATGGTGCATGCCCTATAAATCCATCAAAGGCCGTGAATTGTCATATTTCCTAGCATATCACCCCTCAGAAGAAATAACCCCATTAGATACTGAACTTCCTGATGAACAAGTCTTCAATTCCTAAAAAGAACCCCTAAGCATGGAAAATGTTCTTTGATGGTTCCTTCAAATGTTCAGTAGGGAAAAGGATGGAGGATCTCAAACTCAAAAAAGTAGAGCTGGTCATTGTACTCATATCTCCATAAAATTACACCTGGCCTTACTCCTTCCAACTTTCATAGGGGTGCACAAATAATGATACAAAATAAAAGTCCCTCATTGGAGGCCTGGAGCTAGCACATTATGCATGAGTCGAACACGTGAAGATAAAATGTGATTTAGAGCATGTCGTCAAGTAGGTCAATGGTTATTATGTGATTAAGAAAGATTCATTGTTAACTTTGATGAACCATGTTCAAGAGATAATGAAAAAATTACCATCAGAAGAAACACTGACTTATGTCCCCCAGACACAAAATTATCAAGCCGATGCACTGGAAAATACAGCCAGAACCCTGGTTGATCAAGATCGGGATGAAATAGTCATCAACATTTCCTACTGTCAGATGTTCTTGTCATTCATTCATAACAATATGGAATAAATTGACGAGTTTAGTCCCATTCCCGAGACTTATGTTTAAACCATGGGCTGGATGAATACCATAGAAAATTACATCTGGAGGGGGGAATTACCACCTGATAGGGCTAGAAGAGAACATATCCGGAGGTGGGTAGTCAATTTTTTCTCGTACATTAGTAAAAACCATGAAAATGTTCTCTAAAAATGAGGCCTTGATGGAGTCCTTCTCAGGTGCATTGATGGAGAAGAGGCTGCTACCATCATGAAATAAGTTCATGTCAAAACTTATGGGGCACACCAATCAGCAGACAATCTCTCCCATCAAATTTTATGTCTTGGATACTATTGGACCACTATGATACAGGATTGTTCCCCATTCTCTAAGAAGTTCCAACCCTTCCAAGTTCATGGTAATTTTATTCACCAACCCCCAGAGCTACTTTTCACTGCTAATTACTCCTGGCCATTTATCATATGGGGGATGTATATCGTTGGACCATATCCTCCTACCACAACCATAAAATATATGTTCATTCTCAGAGAAACTAACATATTCTCCAAATAGGATAAATCTGTACCCCTTAAAGAGGTCGGGGAAAATGTATTGTTAGTTTTGTGAAAGATAACAACATTACTAGATTCTGTGTTCCTTACACAATACAGATAGACAATGGCACCAAATTATTCTCTACCTAGATTTAAAAGTTATACCAGGAGTATGGAATCAAAACCAACCATTCATCCTGCTATCATGAAGTGGCCAACGGTCAGATTGATGTTTTGATTAAGAATCTATTTACCATACTCTATAATATGGTAATCAGGGAAAATAAATCATGTCAAGACAAGCTCCTTCATGATCTATGGGCTTACCAGACCATGACTCTCACTGCCACCCAGGAAACCCCATACTCACTAGTATATGGGACATAGGTGGTTCTGACCATAAAAGTTCAAGTTACATCACTCCACATTTCCATTTTCAATAAACTATCTATGGATGATAAATCCCAAAAATGATTTGATGAATTGGATCGACTGGATGAGAAAAGGTTGCACACTTTGCACCATTTGAAAATCTACTAAAATCAGATCACACAAGAATTCAACAAAAAGGATCTCCTTTGGTCTTTCCTCAAAGGATAGATGGTTTTCATCCTCAGATCCCCAATGATTCTCGGGAAGAAACCCCCAAAGCTTCAGTCAAATTAGGAGGTGTCATATGTCATACATAAGGTCTACTCCAATGGAGCACATGTTTTGATATCAATGGATGTACAACTCATCACATCTCCCACAAATGTATGTTTTTTGAATAAACACTTCATATAAACCATGAAACAATGTCATAGCTACAATATGTTAAATCACATAGCATCTTCGTCCTAATCGCACGACGATAAACTGAATGATAGATTCATCCTTACCACATGAAATTAAACTGTAGGGTCAAAATTATCCTTATCGCATGATGTTAAACTGTAGGGTCAAAATTTTCCTTACCTCATGATGTTAAACTACACTGTCAAAATCTTCCTTACAGCTTGACATTAAAATATAGGGTCAAAATCGTCCATACCACATGATGTTAAACTATAGGATCAAAATCATCCTTGCTAAAAGAAATTAAACTACATAGAAACACAGCCGTCCTTACTACAAGACATTAAAATTCATGGTAGGTATTGTGTTCCATCTAAAATTCTTCCGTAGATAAGTCAAATTCATGTGAGGAAAATATAGCAATACCCCCCTCTATGCACAAGTTAGACCAATATAGGAAAGGAAATATATAAGTATGTGAGACTTGATTCTTGTTCATCAGTGGGATATGTAGCGATGCCTTGACCCTCAATATTGGCCCAACCGTCACATGAAATAGAATTCCCTTATTGTATCTCCTATCACCTCTTACTATGAGGTAAATCCTTGTCGCTCCTTGTCTCTCACATTGAGTATAGCTCACGTTAGCTTAGAATCAGTGGTAAGGGTTTCCTTATATAAAAAAAATCATATATGAATATGAGAAACCCAGTATCCATAGAATATACAACCAAAATGCCACTACACCTATGCCCGAGTTAGATCATTACAGGGAGCATGTTTTGTATAGAACTACATATTTCTTGATTCCTATCCTTGCAGGATATGTAATGACACTGGGATCATCTATTCTGTCCTATCCATTAGTACTAGATAAAAATACTCCCTCCCTATGTAGGGACTAGACCTATATAGGTAGGGAGTTTGTATAACTATGTATGGATTGGTCCCTATCTCAACAGAGATTTGTGGTGATGCATGAATCCTACTTTTCATGCCTAGCTGTAATAACATTATAATTCGTGTTGGTTTACCTTCATCCTTATCATATGATGATAAACTGCATAGAATTTTTTAGAACTATGTATGGCTTGATTCTCATCTCAGTGGGATACGTAGTGATACCCAAATCTCAAATACCGGTTCATCCATCCATTAAAATGTCTTCCTCTCCCTGTGCATGGACAAGACCATTTTAGGGATGATATGTCCAGAACTACGTGTGTCTTGAATCTTGGACTTACAGGATATGTATTGAAACCTAGACCCCAAATCTTGGTCTAGCCACCATGAAATAAAGATACCCATTTTTCCTACATATGGGTCAAACCTATGCAAGGAATTCCTTTCCAGAACAATGTG
Organism: Viscum album; assembly: GCA_963277665.1. Taxonomy (NCBI): domain Eukaryota; kingdom Viridiplantae; phylum Streptophyta; class Magnoliopsida; order Santalales; family Viscaceae; genus Viscum; species Viscum album. The sequence goes on from OY728157.1 coordinate 1,322,210,981, forward strand.
TAGCTTGATTCATATCCTTGCCGAATATGTAGTGATGCCTAGATCCTCCATCCTGGTCCAGCCACCACATAAAAGAAAAGAGTAGGGGGGAATTCCCCTTCCTCTATGTATAGGTCAAACTTTCATAGGAAAATGAATGAAAGGTTCTAACTGAATGACATTGAACTAAAAGTTTCCTGAAGAATCATGTGCATCCCATTTCATGGTGTTACGAGATCCTGAACATGCCACCAATTTTCTTCACAGTAAAATGAAAATATATGACAGAAATTCCTAGTCCGAATTTCAACACCCATAAAGAGTAAAAAGATCATGCTCCCCTCTATATATGAGACATATCTATGTAAAAACATCCATTGTTCATAGCTAATCATATCTTGGATATTTCTTACATTCACAGAGATATCTTTTCCATTCATTAAACTCCATACTATGGAAAATCATGGGTCCCCATAAAAATTCATGGCCATCGGAGATGTAAGGTCAGTGTCATGTAGACACCTTTGTTTGAATTTGAAAATCATGCTGCAGTGGCTCTGCATATGTTTCCTACGACACGACCGCCAACCAAAAGAAAATTCTTCCCCATGATAGGATTTTCTTATTTTCTTACACCCAATGGATTCCAAGCCCCATGTCATTCCTCCTAATCCAAGACCCCCCTAAGAACTATGGTTTACACCTTATATCATCTCGCATGTCTACGAAATACAAAAATATCCCAACCACGATTAAATGAAATCTATTTATGGTCTTGGTGAAAATTTGTCTCTACCAACTGACGGTAAACTATGATGCCAACTTCACTACCACATGACACTAAACTGCAAGTCCAGATGTGTCCCAGCTGCATGACATTAAAATGCACCACATAATGGAAATTCTTCGATTCTTATATTGGCTCACACTCCTCAAACAAAATTTCTTTCCTTTCTATGTATGGGCTATAAATTCATAAGGAATTTTCATCAATAATCCTATGTATCTTGGTTTCCCCATGATAATATGTGTGGTAGACCTGAATCCTATGATTCAGACTCATCCACAGAAAGTATTGAAGTGTCCCCTCATCTATGCATAAATTGAATCAACGTAACGAATCCCCAGACATGTCTTATATATTGGGATACATAGGGGTAATCTTATTTCCCTTCTTTCACATTGGGATTCCCTTACGTCCACCCCACATGATGATAAATTTTGTGGAATTCTTCCTTGAGACACGACATTAAACTACACAGTGTTGGTCTAGGAATAAAATGGTCCCTTCCATTGACTATGTCATTCTTAATTAGTGACCTTAAATCCTATAAATCTCTTGTTTCTCATACCAATCATTTGTCACATAATCTTAGGGACCTCAGTATGACATCCACCATAACATCATGGAATATATGTCCATGCATTTGGTCCTAACAGCCTGACCCTAAAAGTCATGTTATGGTTCCCTTCCCCATAAGGAACCCCATGTCCTGGATATATGATGTTAAAATGTAGGGTACTCCAAATATGGGATGTAATCCTTACCCTATGTATGATCAATATCTATGTAGGGGATTACTTGATCCCATGAGTGAATCACAAATTGGATATTTCTAATGTATCCAGATACACTCCTACCACACATCAAACTTCATGATTTAAGTAATCTTGGATCCCCATCACCATCCATGGCCATCATATATGGAAGGCCAGTGTCCTATAGACACCTTTTTTTTGACTATGCACATTATGCCCCAGTGGCATTGCATATGTTTCCAACAAAACAACCATCAATAAAAGGAAAATTCTTCCCCAAGAGAGTCATCTCCTACCTCGGCATGCCTAATGGATCCCAAGCCCCATGACATCCCTCATGATTCAAGAACCCTCAAATTCATTGTTTACATTATCTTTCCTACCCACATCCTTGATATATCTGAACATCCTAGCTCGATTAAACTCTGGTATCTCTTAGGGATTCTACAAATTAATTATTCTTTATCCCTATGGGCGAAGTTGATCTGCGTATAAAAAAATGACCCCACCTATTTCTGGTTTCCTGAAAAAGTTCATCCAAAGAAATTCCCCCTTTCATGTTTAGGTAAACCCCCTTTCATAATCTATATTCCTTGTCCAGAAAGGTCCCAATCTCCATAATCCTTCATGGCCATCAGATATGGATGGCCATTGTCTTGTGGACACCTTTTTTTGACTATGCACCTCACGCCATGGTGCCTCTGTATATGTTTCCTACAAAACGACCATCAACCAAAGGTAATTTCATCCTTAGGAGAGTACTTTCTAGTTTTAATTTACCTAAATGATGTTTATGTCCCATCTCACTCCATGGATTTTGAAACCCCCTGGATTATGATTAAAATAATTTTCCCCTTTCATATTCCCAAAGATGAAAATCATTTCTAATTGAACTGGTGAATCATTTTTTCTATCTTGGTCAGAGTAAAATGATATCACATAATAGGTTTCAAGCGTCCTGGTTGTATGACGTTAAACTATACCATTCATTGGATCTCCCTCACACAAGAGTAATTCACGTGGGAGTGGTTTCCTATTAAAATTTGATATAAATGTCCCTAATACTTTCAAACATCATCCTTCAGATAGGCCACCCACTGTGGTCCCCAACCTCAAAACAAACCCATAATTAGCATAAATATCCTAGTCCATCGGAAATGGAAGGCTATTGTCTTGTGGACACCTTTGTTAAACTATGCACATAATTCCATGGTACCTCTACATATATCTCCTGCAAAATGGCCATCAACCATAGGAAAAATCATCCTTAGGAGAGTTCTTTCCTACCTCGGTACACCTAAAATGGCTCCCAAGTCCCATATACCCACAATATTGCAATTTCGGGGTCAAGAAAAATCCCCAGTTCATGCATGAGAGTTATTAAGACATTCCAGCCTCATGAATCCCAAATTGGGTCCCCTTCCCCCATCAATTTAGGTCAAAACTTGTTGAACTAAAACACCAGTAATAAGTTTGATTGACAAGACTATAACACTCCAATGAAAAAGATTCAATACTCACCAGAGTGAAAACCCACAAAGGGAACCCATGGATAAAGGTCGATTACCATCTCATTAACCTATACTATTTATGGTTTAGGAAAAAATGATGAGCTATAAAATGTTCAAAACATACATAAAGATTTTTGGGTTGAAAACATATGAAGGGTGGACTACGAAAAAGTCAAGTTATACCCACTAATCCCATACTACATAGGCTTAAGCAAAAATTAGGGAAATAATAAAAAAAGGCACAAAAGTTCATGAGGTTTTCCCTGAAACCCCAACAGTAGGTGAACTACACTCGCTGAGTCCTATGAATCAGGAGAAATTAGAGCCTGGTTTGATTATTTCAATTTATCATCTTTTAAACATGGTTTAAAATTAATGCTGGATAAAAATGATGTTTATATGGCCGATTGTGATTCATTGAAATTGTAATGAAAAGATAAAAAGAGAAGCATTGGAGGGAGAAATATTTCCATTAGCTCTAAAAAATGGGGGAACATCCCCAATTTGGAGTCTCTCCATGGTATCAAAACAAAGTGAGTACATCACAATTTGGGAAAATTATAGTGAGGCTCGACTCTCCCTTTATAAAAAAATGAAAACTGAATGCCGCATCAACATAGAGGGTTTTATCTAAATTATATCTCTCTTCTGACTCTGCTTCAACCATCGGGTGTACGTGTTCCATAAAAACTTTGAGGTCTCGCCCTTTCTTCCTGATAGCTTCATAGTTGGCACCTAAGGTGGCCATTTGATCCTTCTACCTTGCCACACAAGCCTCTAATTCTCATAGCTCTTTTATTTGGGTGACCACCTAGGATCTCACCTCTGAACAAAAACATTCCCACCCTCCCTCACGTGCCTAAAGTTTTCCCTTCCAGTCATCTCCTCCCCTCCTCCAGCATGGCCCAACCTCGACGAAGATGGTCTTATCTTGGTTCAGCATCATTGGGTGAGGGATCTTCTTGGTCGGGCTTCGCTACTGGCTCAGCAGTGGCTCTGCATCGGCTTTGGGTTCTTGCATCAGCTATGGTATATTGGTCATTGGCTCCAGTTCATTAATTGACAACCCTGACATCCCTATATTTGGGTTCTCAGCTCGATATCAATGTCCGACTCCAAGCGGTCTAGATTCTAGATCACGTTGCAGCTATTGATCCAAGTGGCTCGGTGACGGATCCTTTCGGGGTATCGGGATCTCGTCTCAAAAATCATCATCGACCCAGTGCTCACCAATGTATTTCTATACTTGTTCGGGTTTCCTTCATGGCTGTAGTGTTCTCGGCATCAACATGTTCAGTAACGGTAGATCTGGCTCCGGTTACGCTTCATCTCAGATCGACGTTGGTCCTTACAGGCTCTGGTGTGATCGTGGTCAGCTCTGACGACTTGGAGGGGGGATGGATTTCATTTTATTTTTTTGTTTGTTGTTTCCAAGATATAATTTGGTGATACTAGGTGTATGTTTGAATGGATGTGATTTTGGTGGTATTGGCTGCTCTTTAGTTGAGTTACTAGAGGTGAATTGGATGGTCAGTTGGGGAACCCTGACTTTCTTCAAGGGTTTGATTCAAATGATGATAGATCTGGTCATCTTCTCTATGCATGGCTTTTCAGACTTGGAATATTGAGAGGGTATGGCATAGCCATCGGTATCGTGCTCATGCACTCTTGCATGAGACTACTTACTGAGCAACCATGCTTTAGTGGAGGTGTTCCTTAATGTTGTTGATTTTGGGTTCAAGCACTCCCTCATAGTTTTGTTCTTGGTTGCAACCCCTTGGTTTCTCAATTTTTGTTAAAATCTTGATATCCTCAAAGTCTTTCCCCCCCCCCCTTTACCATTAAAAGGTGGCTTATCTAAAATCAATAAAATTTCAGCCTATGGTCCATTCAGTCTATTTGGTTGACCACCAAGTCCTGAGCCTTTGCCTCCTTAGTCATTAGATGATCAAGCTCCTAAGAAACATCTTGTAAGGTTGTTTCCCAATGATGTAAATAATTGAATCTAGAATGTTCTTCTCACAAGAATCGAGGTCTTCCAAATCTATAACAAAATGGTAAATAAGAAATTGTAGATTCCTATAATCGAATCCACTTGAACCCAATTCGTAAAATAATCGCCAAAAGTTGTCTGTTTCATCGGTGAAGTTAGCCAGTGGGGTAATTGTAGGAAGGGAACATAACTGAAGCCATGCCTATTTTCACACTGCTTGATGCCTCCCCGTGGCACCAGGGCCTTGTTACTCCCCTACTACAATAGTTCTATAAGTAGGAAGCATGATTACGGTAGTGGGAAGAGACCTAAGATAGGTTTCCAAGGTAGGGGGTCTCCCTCCCCATAGATGGTTTGACCCTTGGAGCTGGACATAAGGGACTGGACATGATTTCCTAGATATAATGTGGCACTCTATTGGGGACATCCTCGTTAGGGTTGTGAATGGGATCCACATGAGGGGTGTTGTCTGAATCACTCCCTACTGAGATGGGTTATGCAGATGAAGACTCTTCTAGATGCATCTGACAATAGATAGAGTATCTTCTCACCCCAAGGAGAGGAATAGATGGAGTGACCATCAAAGTCACCATAGGGAGAGAAATATATGGCCAGACCATCACAGTCACCATAAGGAGAGGAATATATGGCATGTCCATCACGGTCAAGGTAGGGAGAAGGGTGGGTAATAAATTTTGGACCCATCGAATTGGTCTTCCCAGCACCCTTTCAGGGTAACATTCCATCCATATATGAGAATAATCCAGTGATAAAAAGATAGATCCTATCGTATTATGGATGATGACCTCCATGGTGGCACCTTCCCACATCATTATAACCCACAACTAGTGTAGAATTTCATGATGAGATTCTCCCCTCAACTAAATAGTGGGAAGAATCATGGTTTATTGAAGGCACCTGAATTACCTAGAAAACTAGTAGGGGATGTATGGATAAAAAATAACCACTCAATCTATGTGGGAAGTTAGCATCTCATCTTGATGTGCGATGATATATGAGAACTCCTCTAAAGAACTGCCTCCATCACCATTTGATGACCCATGTGGGGTAGGGTGTGGCACAAAATAAAATTAGGAAGCATCATTTAGCAGCCCAACTGCATCGCTAATGCTTAAAGTCATAGATGAAAAATGGAAATGTTAATAAGGGAAGAGTGAAAGTTGAAATGAGGAACCCTCATAGTATGTCAATATTCATAGCAAGGGAAATGTTATTCTATCAACCCATATAGAAATTGAAATAGTCCACTAAGATTATGCGGAGGTTTACATTCTTGTATCTACCCAAATAGCTTATAATGTCCAACGAGAATAGGAATTGGATGATTAATCGGATGACTCTCTTCCAGCATAGTGTACATCATCATAGTACAAACCCTGGTCCTAATTTATACGTCATGAGATATGAAGAACCATCCAATCAAAGACATGGGGAAGAAACCTTCTAATCTAAGCTCGGGTGGCACGTCCAGTCGAATATCATATCCCCATGTAGTGTATAGACCCTCTTTGAGGGTGGTGCAATATAACCCTGGAATTTGTCGAGACTGATTGGTTGGTTGATTTCGACTGCATCAGGCTCTTATCCTAGGCCCATTCACTTGCAGAAATGACCTTATCATATCCTCAAATGGCATAAGTGAGAGATCTTGGAGGGGGTGACCAAGCATTCCCTTTTCCATGACCAGTAAGATCCTTGTAAATGGGGTCACATGGTTGGCATTGTCCCAAGTATTAGTTGCTGGAAGAAATTCTTCATACATGTTTTAAAGAACAGGGAGGCCTTCGAGATGGTGGATGTGGCATAAGCTGATCCCCACCACTCCATGGTATAAATTGAAATTATTGGTAATTTAACACCAGCGGCTCAATAATTTAGGTAGGTTTTTTCCTGGAGAGAAAACTATGAACTGGGAGACCTAGGTTGTCTGGTACAAGTTCACCGCTTCCAAATGATTGGAGGACTCAACATATTTGATATTCCCAAAATCCCCATGACCATTCATTAGAAAATAATCCTCCAGCTCGCAGGTCCCATTTGGGGATCCAACCACCATTAGGGGTTTCTCTAGAATGGTTGATAATATATGGGTACTTCTGGATGACTAGTCTTAAGGAAGTGTTGCAAAAAATAAAATTTCTATGAGTCCACACCGAGACTTTTAGTATGAAAAAGTTCTCTTGAATGGGAGTAGTTATGATTTCTCCTGATGAAGAAATATAGGATTGATTACTCCCATGGGGTGCTTCCAAGAGAATGAAGGGAGTATTATGGTCAGCCAATAGCAACAATATCTCTTTAGAAAGACTAAAGCTGTAGAGCGGTAGCTACATGGATAATGGGTAAGATAGAAGCTTTGGAATAAGAAGATATTTTAAGAATATATCCCAAGGGAAAATGAAAAATTGAAGATGGTCCTCAGTGTCCTCAATCATGGATTCTCTCATCCAAGTCAATTCCATCAAGATCTGTGAAAAATATTTTGTAGTCTGCATAAAAATATCCAAAAGACCACAAAAAGAAGTCAGGCCAATGAGAAAATTGTTGGATAAGGTCCACAAAAATGGACAAGGGATGTAAAAAGAGAGACTGCATGGGGAACCACGTACTGCTCCCAGAAATGGTATTCAAAAACTATCTCCAGTGTACTGCATCGTAATGAGGAAACAATACCATGCATATGGATTTTTTATGAAGAAGGCCCATGAGGCGCTGGACCATGGAGCGTTGGAAATAAAACTATGTGGTTCATGTAATGATGAAACTGAGAACCTAGGACTCTCTATGAGGATAATCAAAGTTTTCCAATTAAAATTTTAGCTTTAGTTTAACAAAGTTTGAAGTTCAGTTTTTCAGTTTAATGTTCGATGTGTGGAACATGAAAATCATGTATAGTTCTCCTACATGGATGTCAGAACATAAGTTCTAAATTCCATAGTGAAGTTCATGAAACCAAAAAATTCGGTTTCTGGGAAGAGGCATTTGTGAAGAGTTTGGTTCCCAGAACCTACAAAGTGGTTCATAATTTTGGATTTTGCATAGGATCTAGTATGCAGACACAAAAGAAAACTGAGGAAAGGTTGAGAGCGCTTATTTCCTTGTGAAACGGTAAAAGACAAATGACTTGGGACCCTATATATTAGTTTGGTCCCCCCTACCAGACCTACCAATTTTATCGAAAATAACATCAGTTCAGGACCGCTTCTACATCATAATAGACTCCCCTTCATTTCGAATGGACACCATTCCTATGGGTGGAATTTTTAAGGTCCTGAAAACTTTTCAAGGGGAAGTAAATACTCCTAGAAGAACTTTTTATAAGGAAAAAATAATTCCTACAGGTCTTGCAAGGAAAATGGATGAAAATTGAATTGAAATTTTGAGAAGAAACTTGAAGAAATAAAATTTTTCAAGAGTTTTAGTGACCCAGATACCATCACTAGAAATGTTCATGAAGCTCATGAACTGTGAACCATAAGTATGCAGAAGGACCCACGAGGCACTTTCTCATGGGGAGTTGGAAAGTGAATCCAGGACATCGTGAACCCTTCCATTGGAAGAATTAGGCGCAGAAATCCCATTCGCATACCGTGATAAAAAAATATGAAATTCGAAAACAAATCAAGCTTGTAGGGTTACGCCAACCACAACTTGGGAACCACCTCCTCTATAAGACTCAATTTACGTAGTCTTTATTGGGTTGAGATATATCCTCATGGGCTATCACAAATGGTGCCACATTCCCACGGATATGATTTCCACAATGCTCTATAAAAGGGGCACAAGAGGAATTGAAAGGGAGAGGAGACTGATGAAGAGAGATAGAGATGGGTGGAAGAGAGCACAAAGGATACCCTATAGACTAGAAGAAATAATTTGGATACAAGGAAGATTACGACTTGGATTTTAAATCATTGAAAAAGTGCGAATCACGAACCACTTTTCCGCAGGTATAACCTTCCACAAACCAAAAAAAGAGGGAAATTAATAATAATTGGTGAACCTAGAACCTAATGGGTTCCATCGTGAACCATAAATTCATCACGGATGAACTCCCTATGAACCAAAAGCTATAGGAACCTTCTTCAATACAACATTCCATATAGTTCATCACTATGAGGATCAAACCCTATGTCACGTATTGCATCAGTATGTGAATAGAACAAGAAGTAGTGTGGAAAACCAAATCAAAGACCACATACCACATTAGTACTCGGTGGTCCATATCCTCATCCATATACTACTTTAGTATGAGGAAATTACCTCTACCCTTATAACATTATGGTATGTATGGATACCCCCACCCCACATGAGAAAACAGTACGCGGAATGGGGTGTCTTTGGGTGTCCTTTCCTCTGGCTCCAATCATGCCCCTCCAATATCGTCCAATCCTCCATAGCACCTTTGTGAACTGGTCTACTAGAATTAAGCCCAAGAATCCTCTGAAACCACCAGACCTATATGATTAGATCATCAGGCACATTAGCACACCTTTCTATGTCTACATACCCAATGCATGTGGAGTCACGAAGGTTGTCCCCACAACATTCTAGACCCCTAGAATGTCTCTAAGTACCCATTCCCATGGTAAATAGGAGTCCATACTTAGGATAATGATGTAAACCTACATGTTCTATAGATCATGGATGATGAATTTATTATCCATTCAATTAGGGAAAATGATCAGTCAAAGGAATCAAGCTCTCTTTTCCTTTTGATGAGAGGAAACATTCCTCCCCTTTCCCAGGAGACATTCTGGGGAACTCCCACTAAGGTAATCCCTTTACCATCCGAGATCTGAACCACATGACTTCCAATGTCATCCCACATTAAAAGGTTCATTGCTTTGTGCCCTCGTCCACCGTCGACTCGACATGGGACCAAGTGAGGGAATTGACACACCCAATTATCTTTCACTCTCCCATTGGGAATGTAGACACACCATATTCCATCTTCATCCTCCTCTCTTTCCATCAGCGGAGAAATGAATGTGCGCCTTTGTTGAATCTCTCAAACCCCCTTGTTTCTCACACCAACCATGGATCATGCGGGCATAAGGATTTTGGACGATATGACATTCACCCACCAATATGAAAAAACTATGAAAACTCTAATTCATGTTCAAACGAGGATACATAGGATGCCCGCTAGAAGGCCCAAGCTCAAAGGGGTTCCCTTCCAAAAGGGTTCACTAAATTGGGCCCCCAAAAAATGGGCCACCTCATACGTATAAGACCAAAGCTAAATGAACAAAGAGAAACCTGATTCCTGTTCCAACCAGGATATATTGGACACTTGTTTAAGGCCTGATCTAAAGGGATGGTCTCGTGAGTTAGTCCTAATGAAACTCCAGCACTAAGGTTTCCTTTATGGTGTAAGTCCAAATAATTCCCCCCCAAATGGGAAACACCTCTGTATAGGCCCTGATCAACCATTCACTCGTATTGGGCTTCCTTAGAGTATATATCCCTGTTCTTATAGAACTCCAAGGATTTTGATTCCCCATTTGACCGGGATACGTAGGATGCCTCTTTGAGGTCCAAATCCCACCCTCAAATCAACCGTAATGTTCTCCATGAAATGTGCTCGGTAGGTTAATTTTCCACCTGAGATACCACATATCTCATGGTAACTTTGGGATACATCGACATGAGTCCCACACCAAGTCTTGACTAGTCATATTTCACCTATATGTCCTCACTGCATGACGTTAAACTTCATGGATGGGTCACTGTCACATGAACTTATAAGGCGATGTGTCCAATTAAGATACATTGAACTACGTGGGCTCTGATTCCTCTAATGAGGATAAATTGGAAGCCCCTATTATGGGTCTGACCCCAACATCAAACCACCTTCTGTCTCTCCTCGATGATGGTAAACTCCAGAGTGACTCATTTTGCTGCTTAAGTTAGCATTGTATCTATGGCATCAAATACATGTATATCTATGATGATCCAGCATCCTGGGGGTAACCCATGGATAAAATATTTGGGAATGAACCAAGGATTCACAAACATATGAACATGGCTTAAATCTATAAGATAATACCAGAGTAAGAAAAAATCCCCCCCCCAAAGGATGTGATGAGCCCGACCTCTATCATCTTGACCAATGGAGTCATAAAGTATCGTTGGAAAAATCACCATCCAACAAGTGCCTGCCTTTGGAATGAATATCCATTAATCATGTATACCAGGGTCATTTGATGTTTCTGGCTCCATGAATAAACCTATTAGAGACAATATGAGGGTATCGTACCCAGCATATTCCAATTGAAAGAACATGTAACCCCCTTTTCAATCATCTGTTTGGATCTTGAAAATGAAGCACCTCTTTAATAACATAAAAAACGATACACTGCCCAATCCCGATGGGACTGTCTCTCCTCATAAATATGTGGTGCGATGTGAATTGGGTCGAAATAGTCATGAAATACTCTAAAAAAACTTTAGATCCCTAAAAACATTAAAAACATTAAAAATCACAAAAAAACACAATATCATAAAATTTTAAAAAAAAATTCAAAAAATCCTAAACATCCAAAAAATCCTGTAAAACCATAAAATCCTAAACACCATGAAAAACTCTGAAGACCCTCAAAATTCCTAAAAACCATAAAATCCACAAAAGTACTAAAAAACCCAAAAAATCCTTGAAATCCGAAAAAAACCTAAAATCCATGAAACCCCTTTAAAAACATAAAACCCCGAAAAATTTTGAAACCCATAAAAATGGGAAATAACTAATAAAAAGTATCAAAACCCTTAAATCCCAAAAAACATTAAAAATATTAAAATCTATAAAAACCCATATAACCACTAGAAGACTCAAAAAAACTCTACAAACCCAAAAGACACTAAAAACATTAAAATACCCTAAAAACCATAAAAAAAAATATAACACATTACAATCTTTAAACCCCATAAAACCCCCCAAAACCCTCAAAATCCCGCAAAACATGGGAAAAAACTAAAAACCCATTTAAATCCTAAAAAATCCTTAAAATTATAAGAAAATGTAATAAACCATAAAACCTTGAGAAAACCCTTAAATCCATAAACCCTTAAATACATAAAAACCATAAAAACCTATAAATTCCCTAAATTACACTAAAAATATTTAAACCCATAAAAACATTAATAATGTTGAACAACTCTAAAGACCCATAAAAACTATAAAAACTCAAAAAAACCCCTACAAACCCAAAAGATGCTGAAAAGCATTAAAAACTCCCAAAACCCAAAAAAACCCTCAAAACCCTGAAAACCGTCAAAATTCAAAAAAGCCCTAAAAGCCCTAAAAACCATAAAAATCCTAAAAATCCCTAAAAATCCCTAAAAACATTAAAAAAATGTAAAATGATAAAAACCCTTGAAAACCATTAATACCCTTAAAACCATTAAAACCCAATAAAAACATTAAAAGGCCACTAAAAACACTAAAAAAATTAAAACCCCTAAACACAATAAAAATATTAAAAAATCTAAAAAACCATAAAATCCCTAAAAACTCAAGAAGTTCCCTAAAACCTAAAAAGACTCTAAAAACCTTGAATACCCCCTAAAAACCGAAAAAACTTGAAAAAAATAAAAACCCACAAAATCCTTAAAACCCGTAGAAAACCCAAAAACCCATAAAAATTCATATAAATCCATGAAAACATAAAAAACAGCAAAAACCTGAAAATCCCATGAAAACTATAAATCCCCAAAACCATAAAAACCTATAAAACTCTATAAAAACCCTAAAAATACACTAAAACTACAAAAAACCATAAAACCCCTAAAAACTTTTAAAAATGTTAATAACTCTAAAACCCATAAAGACTGTAAAAAAATCAAAAAACCCTAAATACCCAAAAGTTATAAAAACCCCATAAAACCCCTATTTCAACCTATGACTTTAAAAAAATGGGCCGAAAGATTATAACCCAACCATTTTGTTACTCGATTTAATTCAACTCATGTTCCCCATTTTTTTCACCCGAATGGAATTTTTGTGGCATGAATGGTTGATTATAGTGAATTTAATGATGTGTAATCATTGATTTCAGATACAAGGTCTTCGGATGATATCTAACAGGTTTATTCATGGATTTAGAAAAATTCAATTACTTTTACATCGATGATTTATGGACCAAATTTCCAAAGGCAGTCACTCATTTGGTAACTTGGCTAGTGACACTTAAAAAGTCACATTGGTCGATAGGATGGAAATTTGGGCTCATCACACCATTTTGGTGGGAATTTTTACCTGTTCTTTGTCTCTCATATAGATTTAAGTCTTGTTTATATGTTCATGAATCCTTGTTTCATTCCCAAGAATGTGTATATATATTACCCCTAGATCGTGATTGATCTTTAATATTCAAGTGTTCAGAATCATATGTATGCATCTTAGGTTCTCCAACGATAGAGTGATTTGTATGTATCAGAGATTCTCCATCTATTATACCCTTTAGTGAAAAAATCATAGATTCTTTGGTTTTATGTTGGGATGAAACTGGTCTTATGTTGTATGATGGGGCTTTCAGGATTTTATCAACATTCTAGGGGGACATAAGCAGTTTTGATTTTGGTATCAAACCCATGATATATGCTTACTATGAATCCTCGTGAGAGGAATCAGAACTAATGTTATTCAGTGATACTTAGTGGGACACATTACCTTTTAGGGTAATGTCACAAGGATAGATCCATGCAATTTAACTTCATATGGTGGGGACACTCATGATAAGGGTTCCTAGTCAAGGCTGGTATGGGACTTATGTCTAGGAGGCTCGAGGTACCATAGAGGAATATGGTCTCTAGGGTAGATATGGCCCTACTGAGAATATGGATAGGAGAAAATTATGGTGATTTGAGTGTCGTGTTTGGACCTCTATGATGCTTCGTACATATTCTAGTTAGTTGGAAATCAAATCCCACATAGTTCTTTACATTAGAGATTACACCTTAGATGAAGCCAAAAGGGGGGAATGATTAGGGATTACATGTAGAAACATCCCACTTGGTACTACTTCATTGAGAATACGACCCTTTGAAGGTTGAAGTTTGGTTTTAGGGGTTATATTATGTAGGTGGACCTTTTGAAGTCTGAGATCGTATAGATGTCATGATTTCCACTAAACTCTAATCCCACATGAGTCGTGATCATTGTGAAAGACAAGAGGAAGTATTGGATCTGATGATCACATGATCGTACCCTATCCACAGTTGGATGGTGCTAGCGCATGAAGGAAAAGAGAGGGGTCTTTGAGGGTGCTTGTATCTTATTCTATATTGGTAACTAGGAAGGTCACATTTGGTGATATATTCAGCTATATCTTGGGCAAAGATGAAGATGATCAAAAAGTTCCACCTCCCATAAGAAAGGCTAGAAGATTACCTTTAGAGGAGAACCCCAAAATTGGTTCTAGGAGATGAGGGAGTATTCAACACTGGCCATCATTGAAGGTAAAGGCAAGTGGTTCCTCTCAATCTCTATAATGATGATGTTCACATGGGTATCCCATGGTTAGAACCCACATAACCCCATGAATGTAAACTTGATGGAATTCTGATAGTCTTCTTCTCAGTGAAGATTTACAATGTGACTCCACTTACCATCGGTATGTAAACTCAAAAGGTTATGTTGATCTTCCCCGTGATTTTATCATAAATTTCCTATGGATTTTGAAGATTCCTCGGCCTGATTCCATTAGAATGGTTCACAAAGGTCCATTATAGGAGCTTATTATATGACGGAAAGGAGTGATTGGATCTCAAGAGTTTAACTCCCTAGGTTACCCATTCTGTGTCGGATATTCTTACGTAGGATGGGTTTCCCTCTACATAGAATGGTGCTTTGTAGGTAAGGAGGACATAAACATACCATTGTTGTATTAAGAGTAGTGTTTGGTCTATGTAGTTCTTTTCTATGCGGGGCTAGGTTCCATCCATGTAGCATAGCACTATGCGGGATCGAGTTCCTATAGAATATTGACTTTCTACATGGGGCAGGGTTCCATCCATGTAGCATGGTGCTACTCAGGATTGATTTCCTCCCATGTAGTGATTTTCTATGTGGGCTAGGGTTCCACCTATATAGATTTTTTCTATGTGAGATGCTTGGTTGGAAAGGTTCCATTAGTTCTACACCTCACGGGAAGTTTTTCTAGAAAATGATGTTGAGTTCACAGACTTCCAAATGATTATACTTTTATCCTCAGTAATTATATTTGGTGGTTTTTACCTTCAGAAAATCATCGAATGAGTCATTATTTTAAGGAGCTGTTTATCTCTCAGTCAATATCTCTTTTTGTTGATCCATCAATCTCACAATCCCTTGATCCTCTTCTTGGTTCCCCTCAAGATCTATTTATAGAGAAACATAGTAAATGGATATCAGCATATCCAGTTGTATGTGGATGGGTTGCATGGGGATTTTCATGGGGTACCATGGGGAAATCCTGGTCCATGAAAGAATTCGACAGTATGGGGATTTTTGGTTGCCTAAATCCATACCTATCTCTGCAAATTACTTCATTTTTTTTGTGGAATCTGAAGAGGCCACCCCTCCCCACGAATGGTTTAGTTCGGGGGAAATAGATTACAGGAGAATAATTCACATACCATTTCTGCAAATGACTTTATGTTGTTTGTGGGGAACTGATAGATCTTCCCCATCTACAAAACATATTCTGTATGCATGGATTTTTTAGGAAGGTGGACCGCCATGCAGAGGGACGATCTGCAGTTGGATTTTGAATCATAGTGTCATGTCCTTCCTTTATAAATTTCATTATTTTGAATATTTTTCATTCAACTCTTCCTTCATTTTTTATTCCATTACTAATTTAATTTAATTATCTTCCTCTTCTATAAGAAATTTTTAGGACCCAAAAAATTCCCCCATCATAATGGGTTCCAATCAAGACTATAAGGAGGTTATTTTGATGTATGAAGCGATAATGTATTGAACTGTCTTTATTTATTTGAGTAGACCCATCAGAGGGGAACATGACTATATATATAGGGGAGACATATAATTTGTATTATTTTTGTTTCTTTAAATAAAGTTGGTGCTCCTGTGAATCCCCAACCGTGTAAAAATTCTACGAAATAAACTCCTTCATGGACCACCTCGACCGCGTATTGAGAGTTTGGACCCATGAAGAGAAAAATATTAATCTCACAATGGTGAGTTCCAATATTCACATAGAGTTGGAATTATTTGCAGATTGATTATTCCGTGAATGGTCGATTCATTGGCCAATTATTTGTAGGTGAGCGTCTTCATGGACTAATGGATTTCTGTAAACTGATAGTTCATAGACCAGTACATCCTTGAACTGGTGATTCAAAGGAAACATTTTAATTAAGTGATGAATCTCAATGGAATTTTATGGATTTATCTCTAGGATAAAATGGATATATAATTGTAAAATGTGACCATAAGACATGTTATCATAGTTTAGAACATTGTAGAGGGTCTTCGACACCACATCATTCCTTGGGAGGGTATTATAAGGATCCTTCTTTCTCTAGAAATTCTAGAATACCATTTGTTAACTAGACTTCCATTTTATAATTTTGGACCACAATGTGAAGAAACTCTTCCACGATTAGTTAAAATCTCCCATATTCCTAGGTCAAGATGTCTGAGGACAATATGTAAGTAAAAATTTCTTCTATAGGTAAAATTATTCCTAGCTAAGGTTTGGAGAACATATTTGTTCTGAATGGCTCTTTATGGACACAAAGAAACCTATATAGTAGTGATATATCTTTTTAACTAGCTCTTCAAGACTATCCATACATTCTTAATCTCTACCTAGTAAATCCCAACGTACTGTGGGGCTATAAGTGGGATTTGTGGTCTAGAGGGAGCTTCTCAGGTTAATTGGCTATGGAATTTTTGGGGATAGGAACTGTATGAAATATCTTGAATCGTTAGAGGATGTTGGATTATATTGATAAATGTGGGATTCTCAATTTTTTATTCGTTCACCGAATGAGGTACTACACCAAATATTTATCCATTGGTACTTGAGCACCATCACCTTCCATCTAACAAATGGTGAAGTAGGGATCAGTTTGTGGGATATGTATCAACTAAGATGACTTACCATCATCATAAATATGTATGATGAGTTTCGACCTTCCTCCAATACCAGAGACAAAACTGAACATGTATCTCCACTGAAGAGGTATCTTCTAACCATGGTAGATATATTTCATAGTAATTCCCTCTATTCAAGATTTCTCATTCCTTTTAATGATTGGATAGGTTTTTTTTCTTCAAATTAGTGGTTTGAGGATAAATGTTCACCATAGTAGGACTCACCCTACCTTAAATACACTGAGAATTCAGGGTTTATACTAGGATAACCTTGAGGTGGGTAAATACACCTCATGGGGTTACATAATTCATATATTCTTACCCCATGATTTCAGGCTAGTGGGTTTATTTTCCATGCCTTTGAGTGGATAGATCTTTCTATTTTAGGATTTGTATACCAGTATCAGGTTTTATACTATGATAATAGAGGAATAAATGGGAGAATAAAGCCCAATAAAACAATCCATACACACCCTGGCCCATATTTATGAACTACTGGTCCACATGAAAGAAGTAAAGACTCTGCATCATCACTATGAGCCATTTAATTTCTTGTATAGATGGATGGCGGAACACTTCTAGTGTTATGAATACCAGCATACCATCAAAATTTCTCTCTCCACATTTCATCTTACATTACATAATATTGATGGATTCCACCTATTATCCCTTGGTATCAATGGCATTGTCAAACATTTGAGTGATTCTTCCTATTTTAGCTTGACCCCTTACATAGCTCCCTCTGGAACAGTGGTTGATAATGGTGATGGGACCTTGGAGGAGAGTTCATATATCATCTCTCTACAATATGGATTTCTAGCTGTATGTGTGAACGAAGTATCCATCAAAAAATTATATTCCCCTTAGAGATATCCTCAATAATTCAGGTGTATGCAATGAGTTTTCCCTTTTCTCCTTCCCTAGATTCAAGAGTCACATCTAGTCATACTACACCGACTGTGGTTGATGATGACCCGTGAGGATTCTGGAATTCAAATTTCCTTACCTTTCACTGGAGTTTCTACCAATATTTCCTGGGATTATTCCAGAATGTAGACATAATACTATCATGATAGGATAGTGGGAAAAATATTTTGGAGGGTACCAAAGCCTCTAACCTCTATTATCCCGGTGTTTGACATACCCTCCTCGTCAGTTTCAAGGGGACAACAACTTTCAATATTTCAATGTAATCATCTTAGTGGAGAATTATCTTCCAAACCTTTCTTTTCTAAAGGTGACAAATATCTAATACTTTTGAACAATACTGATGACATCACTATAGATTATGGTCCAACTAAGGTAGCCTTGGGGACCCCACCAACTAATGTTGAACCTATCAACATGGTTCTTGATGTTGGGAAGGAGGTGGGGATGGAAGGTTTTCCCTTTATGGAGTCAATATTTGATCCAAACATGTCCTCTTTTGTTTAACTACCAATTTATATACTAGTAGTGGTGGGTTATCGATATTAGGATCCTCATCTCATGGAAAAACACCAGGACAAGTGAAGAGAGGTCTGGATTAAGATTTATACCAACATTATAGAGACCTAATTGGAAGATATGGATGGAAAATTGGAAAACCTACACAATATTTTCCATGATATAGGTTCAGGAGGGTTTTATTATTGACTCATTAACCACATTATCCACTATATTATCATCACTAGGGAAAATATAGTTTCTTGTAAATGAGACATTTCTTAGTCCAATTCTTCCTATCATCAAATCGAAACTCAACTGGATGTTGTTGCTGAATTACACCATTTATCTAATGAGGAAAAAGTGTGCATGATCATATCGTTTTACAAACTGAGGATATATGAGAATTAGTAGATATTATTTCAATATTAAAGTTTAGATTTCATCAAAAATTAAAAATCTTGAAGCAATTAGGATGATATGTTGAGATCATAGAGCCACAGTTAAGAAAATGTGCCAAAAATCTAAGACTGAGGTAGAGAATAGGATGACATTGGAACGGGACCTTAATTGTTCATATCAATTAGTAGTCAAATTTCGGACAAGAGGGAGCTAGCCTCTATTGTAACCATTTTAGATACCCAGTGTTTATTTTACTTCTGTTCTTAATATCATCAGGGAGAGACCATGGGATGTTAATGCTACTACATCTTTCATTTAATTGAATGAATTTTTTTTCTCAAATTATTCTCCTTAATATTTTTTTGTAATGAAATTTAATTATAGTAGAAAGCGAGATAATCTAATTGAAATGATCATGTCAAGATCTAATTTTTTTTGAGTCGAGGGACTCAGTGAGTGCAGTTTGAATTTTTCTAGGCATATTTGGAAAACCCTAGGAACTTTGGGTATTTTTTCAATCACCCTAATTTTTTATTAAGTCCATTATGGTGTGGGTTTAGTGGGTATAACTTGTCTTCTGATTAGGATGCCCTTTGTGGGGTTTTGACCTAACACGATTTGTGTCTCCTTGATTTTCTTATTTTTGTTTTTTTATTCTATAGATGTTTCCTAAACCAAAGAAGGAATATGTTTAGATATATAGAACTTGAATTTTGTCTAGGATTCATTTTGTTGGTTCTCAACCTTGTGAGTTTCACGTCCTTTTTTTCATGGTAAGTTTAAATTCTTGAAAACTATATTAACATTACTAATGTTTTATGGAAAAAAATTATTTGAACTTAAATTCCAGGGAAAAGGCCCCAATATGGTTTATTAACTGATAATGTCCTGAAAAATTTTATTACATGAATAAAGGTTTTTTTGACCCTATTTTGTGATTTAGGGGTGTGAAACATGACATTGTTTGTAGAATCTATTAGGCGTATGGAGGTAGGAAAATCCTCTTTCGGGGAAGAATTTTCCTCCGGTATGTAGGCCCATTTTTTATGGGAAACTTATGCAGAGCCTCTAGGGAATATTATTCATATTCAAATAAAGGTTCCATCAAGACACTGATATTACATTTCTAATGGACAAGTAACTTCATGAGAATTAGGATTTTGATTTGATATTTTTGTAAGAAAATAATGGGAGGCCTGTAGAGGGAATGAGTTATCAAAACATTGAGGGAATATATATCATCATTGGATTGGAAACCGATCCTACATGAATTTAACTTGTTTAAGGTAGGGTTGAAGTATAGTGCAATTTATCATCATGAAATTTGGACATTTGTGGTGAAGTTTATTGTATTACTACTAGGATGCTTTTTATTTACAACTTTACTCTAGTGAAAGGGGTAAACAATTCATCTTTTTCATGGTAATTTTCGAAAAAAATGTTCTATTATATTCACGTACGAGGGGGAAGAAACTGTGTAAACTGTAATCTGGGGTGTTTCTGAATCCAGGGGGTGATATGGGATGTCAAAATCATAGTGCGTACAAAGGTAGCAATAGAATCTCATTAAGATGAATTTATATCTAGTTTATAGTCATTTTTTATTGGAAAATTATGAAGATACCTGAGGTAATATTATGTATAGTCATATAGAGGTGTCCCCAGGAAATTGGCCCTCCATCTCTGATGGATAGTGATGGTTATGGGGATTCAGGCCTTTCTAGATATAGAGTTTGGTTTGTGGAAATTTCCTGAGCATAAAAGGGTTATTTCAAGTTGCAATTTCCCAATAAAGGGATATAGATGTTTCCCACACATAGGTGTTATGGGGTTTTCTATGCAGTTCCACCCCCTGCTCTAGGAAGGGACATTATCATTGCTGTTAAAATCTTGCATTGGGAACATTTTCTTGTGCATGTATGATCCACACACACAAAATGAGACAATTTTATATTATAGATACACTTGGGATATGAGGTTTGTGTGTCACTATATCTCTTATGATATTTAGAATCAAGAAAAATATAGTTTTATGGAGGGTTCCTTCATATGTGGATCTGATTTATGCATATGGGTGAGGCATTTTTGTCATGTATACAAGATCACAAATGGGGTGAGAATCATATTGGACTTTCCTATAAATATTTATTTCAACCATAAGAACATTTGGGGGGATTATTTGTTGTACCTGGAAATTTACTGTGTAGATATGATTCATACACTGAGTAAGAGCATTTTTGGAAGCTTCATGGTGGATGACTGATGTCGGTAGTAATTTACTCTTAGATGAAGGAATACTGATGGTGTCGTGTAGTTTATCTTCATTCATCTAGGATAATGGTATTATAGTTTAACTCAATGTGGCGAGGATGAAGTGAAAGTGTTCCAATGAGGGGGTTCATGGTTTGGAAGCTATGACATGACTTGAGTGAGGACCTAAGAAGGACTAAATTAGACCACACACTCTCAAAGGAAACATAGGCCAAGGGAATATAAGGTTAAATGGATTTGCGGTTGGGACCAAAGAAAAAATGACCAGACATTTCTACATATCCCATATGGATGGGAATCAAGCCATAAATAGTTCTTAAGATAACTCCCTACATAGTTTTGGTCCATATGTAGGGATATGGGAATTTTTAAATGTGTGGTGGCTAGACCAAGATGCAGAATGTGGGTATCACTATGTATCCTATATTGAAAGGAATTAACCCATACATAGTTCTTAAGAAACCAGACATTTTAATGTCATGTGGTATGTATGTTTTATTAGGTAGTATAATTTCATACAATTAGGAAAATTCTCACATAGTTTATCATCACATGGTTAAGATGTTTTATTAGAGAAATAATGAATTAAATGGTGGATAATAAAGACCAGATTTTCTAACATGATCTAGGTGTGAAGGAGGATGATATAGTATACCATGATCTCAAATATTATTGTTTCATGAAAAATGATACGGGGAGTTGAAGACATTAGAGGAATACATAGGTAGGAAAAGCCTCACTTGAAGAAATAATTTCATTTGGACGACATACCTTTTTTTGGGAAACTTATGCAGAGCCACCTAGGCATATTATGCATAGTCAAACAATGGTATCCTCAGGAAACTAACCATACACTTATTATGGTTGGGGAAGGTTAAAATGATCTGAAATTACATGGGGCACAGAGATTAAAAATTGAAAGGATGTATCCAGATAGGTATGAAACATCTATAACATGATTGGTTATGAAGCACAAATATCTCTATATAGATCAAACTCATGTGTAGTGGGGCATTTTGAGTCCTTGAAATATCCCTAATGTAGAACCCAAACTTGAAATCTTCTATATAGATCTGTATTTACATATATATTATGGGGGAATATTTTTTATTTACGGTGGTCAGGCCCAAGATATAGGATCTGAGCATCACTATGTAAATTTTTGAAATGAGGATCAAGGAACACATAGTTCATAGAGACTTATGTACACAAATTTGATTCTTTCATAGGAGGGGATTTTTTTTCTTTTCATTGATATTTTATTATAGCTTCACTAGGATGTAGGATATGGGAATCACTATGTATCCAACGTTGACGTGAATCAGGACCAACATTGTTCTTTACATGAATGATCCCCATGTAGTTCTGACACATACACAAGGAGGAGACATTTTTCACTTCTAGGGTGGATGGACACAAATGTAGGATCTAGGAATCACTACGTATCATGCATGAAAAAGAATCATGATTTTCATAGTTCTTGAAGTTCCCTACACCGGTCTGAACCATGTTAAGTGGGAAGGAGTCATTTTAAATGTTCTTTTTATTTGGATAGAACAAGATGTAAAATACAAGTGTTGATACATATCCTGTGTGGATTGGAATTAATTCAAACATTGTTATTTAAAAATAGTCTTCCTATGTGGATTTGAATCTCAAATGGGAGTGGGGAAATTTCATTCTTCTCCCACATAGATCTGGCTCATGTGTGTGAAATTTTTTATTGAAGTAATGATCACTGTTCACTTTAACATCTTGTAACTAGGATGATTTATCTTTTAGTGTATCATCATGAAATCAGAATGTTGGCAACACATTTTAATGACATGTTGTGGGTATGGAATCCATGCAGTTTAACATTATTCATTGAGGACTTTATCCATGTAGTTTAACACCTTGTGCTGAGTACGTTGACCACCTGACATGAAGAGAAAGGAAATACTGTATTATAATGTTTAATGTCATACGATCAGGATGTTTTACATGTATTTTTTATCATGCAGTTAGAAGGATGATGCCATGATGTTTAATGTCTTGAGTTTAGTATTTTGCATCATGTATATTAATGTCATAAGATCAGGATTAATGGCATGTAGTTACACAAAATTTTTATTTACGAACATTTCATTGGGGGAGCCATAGTGAGACGGACATCCATTGGAATCACGGAATAACATCCATTGGAGTATACCTTATGTATGGCATATGGTCCCTCCCATTTTAACTCCATATTTGGAGGTTTCTTTCTGGGTATCATCGATGTCCTGAGACCCAACACCATTTCTCCTTTGACCAAAGAATGGAGGCAGACCTTTTTCTTAAATGCTCATACAATCTAGTTTTAATAAATATCCAAATGATACAAGGTAAGAAATCTCTTTTCATAAAGTCACTCTAGTTTATCCAAGCATTTCTGGGATTTATCATATGTGGATAGTTGATCATTTATGATAACATGGATTTAGGTGAGTTGAACTTCGATGGGAAAGACTGCATTTGTCCAATATACTAATGAGCATGGGATTTCTTGAGTGGTAGTATGGTTTGTGGTCTGATAGGACTATAGGGAATAGAGAAGTTTTCTTGCCATGATTTCTTATCTTAATATACATTTTCTATATTATATTGGACTTGGTCTTATTGAAGGACTCTATCTATCCATTATCCACTACATAGTAGCAGGATAAACAGTTGGTCTTCAGTCCATACTATTGATATAGTTTCTACAACATAGAAGAACATAAATTGGTGTCATTTTACATTAGTATGGTGTGATTGGAACCTAATATGGGGATTATATTGTCTTTGAAAAATCTAGAAATGTTTCTTTCCATGACCTCTTTAAGGGGTACATCTTCTGCCCATTTGAAAAAAAATCGGTTACTGTGAGAATGTGCTTGAACTATTCAGACTTAGCAAGAGGATATGGTTCCATGATATCCATTCCCCATATGGAGAATGACCAAGAGTACTTAGATGTGTGAATTCTAGATCAATGGTTTAGTTATTGAAATTACAATGAAATTTGTAGGAATAATACTTCTTGGTGAATTTAGTGTAGTCATGCATTATAGTGGGCCAGTAGTATCCCAAACTTTGAATTTGATGAGAAATCTTGGATCCTGATTGGTGATTTCTACAAGCTCTAACATTCACTTCCTTCATGACGGTGATGGTCTCTTCTCCATTAGTGAAAATGAAAAGTACACCATCGAGGCCTTGTTTTTAGAGTTCTTTTTATGGTCACTATCTTCGTAATGAACATTGTTAATTGGTCATCTTCATATTTGTTATCTCTCGTATCTATCTAGTGGGAGATATACTTTTTTAATGTATTCCATAGTGGTTATCATCCTTTTGGTGGTAGGACTATATGGATCAAGGATGAGGATGATCACATCAATCTCCTCTGTGTTATCCTAAATGAATGGTGAGACTATCCGATGATGCACGATGCTGATGACCATTTAATCCCGATTTAGATCAGCCAGAGTTGTGGCAGCATTTTCCAATGCTTCACCATGTGCATTTTGTGATCAAAGGACATGAGTAAATTTTGGTTTCATATGGAATTATGACATTAGTCCTTAGACATTGTCTAGTAAGGGGACCAATTATTACTTTTTTATGGCATAATCACTATTGATCTGCTTGATGACCAGTTCTGAATTTCCATTCATCTTCAAGTGTTTCACATGTACATTAAGTGACAACTCTATCCTTTTAATGAGAGCACAGTATTCTAATTCATTATTCATCAACCCCTTCGGTGGTCGGAAAGATTAAGATAGGACTACCTTCTCCAAATATATGTGTATGGATCCTATCCCAAATTTGTTGATCCCAAAGCCTTCCATCCTTTATCCTATCAGGCTTCTAAATGCACCATCAAAGTTCATCTCTCAGATCTAGGGGTCTTCTTTAATAGATAAAACCTCTTCATTAGGTAGTTTTAAAACCAAAGAAGTCATTTCTACTGAGGGGTGTTCTACCAAAAATTCTACCAATGCTTGGCCTTTGACGACTTTCTAAGGCAAGAACTATATGTAAAAATGTTGTAGGATGACCACCCATCATGAAAAATTCTCATTCAATGTTGGAAGGCTGAGAATGTAGTTTATTTGGTTTCTACAAGAGACCAAGTGGACATCGTGATGATTTAGGTAGTGTCTTAATATATGGACTGAAAATATCAATGCCAGGAAGCTCTTTTCGATACTTGAGTAATGAGTCTCAGCATCAATCATGGTATAATTGAGATAGTAGAGGCTATTTTCATTGTTGTCGTCATTATTTTGTGATAGGAAGGCTCCTAGGGATTCCACTAGGGACGTCACATAGAAAATGAGAGGTCATCCATTAATGGGCAGAATTATGATAGGCATACTTAAACAATATTTCTTGAGACTGCCAAATTCTTCCTGAAAATTATTATTCCATTATTATTCAACCACCTTTTTCATCATCTTAGTAAAGAGAAATAATTTTCCCGTAATGTTGGCTATGAAGATTCGAATGTAGGCCAAATTTCCTTGAATTACTCTCAAATCGGTGAGGTTGCAAGGAGGTGACATGTCAAGGATATCATTTGTCTTCTCAGGGTCAACTTTTATGCCATGATGGTGTATAAAAAATCTGGGGAATTTTCCAAAAGTAACACCAAAATCACATTTCGAAGGGTTCATTTCAGACTGTGTTGTCTCAGTTTTTTGAAGGAGTATTTATGAACTGAAAGGTGTTTTGAGCATTTTAACGATTTAACCACCAGGTCATCAACATATCATTCAACAAACTTTCCATCTAAGGGGTTGAATATGAAATTCATTGTATGTTGATATGTGGTAATAAATTTCTTTAGACCAAAGGAAATTACCCTATAGAAAAATAATCCATGGGGTCCCTAAAGGTAGTGCCTTTTTTATCTTCTCATGCCATTCATATTTGATTGTATCCTAAATAACTATCCATGAATAAGAGATCATGATATCTAGATATTTCATCAATCAATATTTCTGTAATTGGGATAGTGAAATCAACTTTTGGGCAGTGCCAGTTTAGATCTCCAAAAATGATGAAAACTCTAATTTGTCCATTATTATTTTTTATGGGGACAATATTGGCCATCCAAATGGGATATTGGACTAACAGGATAATGTTGGATCTAATTATCTTATCAACCTTAGACTTTATCTTGGAAGCATGTGTTGGGTGTATCCTTATGCCTTTCTGGCTATAGCCCTAATGATCTTCTAGAAGGCCCATGCAGGGAGTGGAAACATTATGATTAAGACCAGACATTTCTGTGTAGTTCTAGGAAAATACATCTTGATGTTTCCTTAGGAAAGTGGTTTATATTTTCTTCTATTTATGAGACATGGCTACACAAACCAGGGTGGGTTGTGGATATTCTTTTATACCCAGGTTTATTTCCTGGAGTTCATCAATGGTGGTAGAAATAACCTCCTTGAATTATGGAGGGACATATCTATGTTCTTCCTCACCTTCCTCTTATTCGACTTCTTCCTCTTGTTCTGAAGGAGAAAAATTTCTTGATATGATATCTTCAGAATTGGGAGAAGAGATGAGATCTCAGTATTTAGAAGATGAAGCTATTTTTTCTAACCTAGATAAGAGTGGGGGATTTTTTTGGAGTGGATAGAGTGAGGGATGAGGGAATGTATTCTTCCTCTTCTACATAAATGAGTGGGGTATGGGTTTCTTAGAGCTCTGATGATATATTGAGGGAATTATTTTTCAACCATTCACCATTATCTCTAGGATCAATGGATTTGTTAACACTGTTATATTTAGTGTCCATGAATGAAATCATGAGGAATGTTAAATAAAAATCCCAACATGGAATCATACACTCTACCTAATTGATGGGAAGTACGTATTCTTCATTGAGCTATTTTAAGGGGTCATCTAGAACTATTTATAAACCATTTGGGGTGGTGACCCAATCAATACCATGGATATAGGGTCACATCCCTTTGTACTTATAGAATATTGCACCGATATAATGTGACTCAAATGATTCAAATAGGGCCATATCAACATTCAATATCCTATTTTTTTCATTAGTGAAATAGTTGATGCACTGATGATAGGATGATGGAATTATTGCGTGATGATGCAACAAATTCCTTCCTAATAGGATGTTGATGTCTATGGTTTTTCGAAACACCAGAAATTTTGAGTCACCTATGAGGTCTCCAACCTGAGTTTTGAGCATGATTTGGCCCAATAGATTTTTCCCACTTTTTACATAGCCAAATAGTGTTATGGTAGAGAGAATCAAGTTTTCCTCATTGCAGTCCATCCAATGAACTATTCTCACTGGGGTGAGATTTACTCCAGATCCATTTTTAAATATCAACACCATTATCATGCCAGACACATATAAGGTCCTGATGTGTTGCTACATAATATTGTCTTCATATTGATTTGTTAAGGAGACAACCGTATATAATTATTTAGGATTGGTTTCCATCTGATTAACGTCAGAGATGGCCAATCCGACTTCAAACTCCCATGGGATTATAAATTCATCTATAAGATCTTCCCTATGATGTTTTGACAAGATTTGGGCATATAGGATTGGTATCTTAGCTGCTACCGAGGCTATCCTTTTTGAGATATCATATTTTATGTCTAAAGGATAATGCTTCCTAGAATGGGGATGTACTTTATACAGGCGCTTTAGGGTCTTGGTTATTGGATGTAGATAGAATGTCCCTAGATACAAGAGCTAGAAGTGCTTTTGTACTTTATGGGTTGGGTTAGGTAGTCATTCGTACATACCTTGGGCATTTAGAACCATGTTCCTCTTCTGATTGATATTCCAAAATGATCAGGCTAGTGTGGATTCTAATAGGGTCAGATGAATTTTCATGATCCTACTGGGC
The DNA here is from genome assembly GCA_963277665.1 of Viscum album. Classification (NCBI taxonomy): domain Eukaryota; kingdom Viridiplantae; phylum Streptophyta; class Magnoliopsida; order Santalales; family Viscaceae; genus Viscum; species Viscum album. The sequence goes on from OY728157.1 coordinate 1,322,239,136, forward strand.
CAACTAAAGGTCTTTTCTATGAGTTTCTACAACATTGACAGTTTGAGCAGGGGTGTGGCCATAAGTCTGATTTCTACAAGGGTAATGTCATGCTCGATATCTTTGGTTCCTATAGCATCTTACTTCATCTCCTCGATTGTGTGTATGGAACTTGAGTTCATAACCACACTCATCATTAGAAAAGCGTTCCACTTCGTGAATGAAATTAATGTAGTGAAAGATCAACTCCTCGTCTGGTGATGACTCAGCCTGATTGGATATTGTTGGTGGTTCTATTCAGTAGGGTGGTGCATGTGTTTTTAGATCTGATGAAATAAAATCTGATAGGTTCAAGGATAACATTTTCCATGGCATGATATTATATTCTTTCCCATGATCTCTAAATTTTTGTCCGAACTGCTTCTTGGACTGTCAAATTTTTGAGGATCATGGGGCTAAGGATGTCAGTTGTGTTTTAGCAGAAGTTTTTGGGGGGCATAATCAGTTGCTTCAATTTCTCTTAGAGTATCACATGATCTCAGTTAACTTTTTTTTAGAGTCATTAAACATTATAACTTCTTATCCCTTAAGATAACCACTTATTTCCACTACCCTCCTTCATCGGGATCAGTGGTGGAAACATATTCCCCTTATGCTGGTAGTGGTCCCAGTTTGAATTCCCTAGAATCTTCAATTTTTTATAAGTGATATTTGAAGAAGATATATTCTGAATGGTGTTCCCCAATATCCAATAAAAGGAAAAATTATTTGGATGGTCATAAAGACCAACTTATTTGGCCCCTTTGAACTCTGTTATATGGAGTAAATTTCAATTCATATAAAATATAAAATAGTTACATGCTTGATTATCTCAGAATGAGTAACTTTTATTCCTCCATTCCTGGAAATGATTTCTCTTGTGTTCCCTCTGCTCATCTTGTCGAAACAGAGGCTTCATTTGGAACATAGGGGAACCTGTATGATACGGTGTAGGCCTTGGAGCTAGGGAAGGTTCAGAGGGTGGCTTATGTTTGACAATGTCCACTTCATCTTTTTCCGGTCATTTTCTCAGTACTGTCAGGGATACTTGGGACTTCAGTTTAGTCCATATTATGGAGTCTTATATTTCTTGGAAAATGGAGAAGAAATACAAAAGCCACTTTTATATTTGACTGTGATTAGCGGAGAATGAAACTCTTCATGAAGATTATAGAATCATATAACAAGAATATATTTTTAGGGGACATGCCAGTTCAAAGAGTAAGTCAGCCCTTTCCTTATGGAAACAATGTTTGAGAATATCTTGTTCTCCTACTATTTGCAGTTCATGAGGTCATCGACTATCATCTTGAATAGTGTTGAACTGAACTAGAAAAGGAACTTCTGAAAGAGATCCTCCCATCCCATTATCAGCTGAGCCTGAAAACTAGCATTCCATACAGAGGAAAATATTTTCATAGTTCACACGAAAAATATGAGTTTCAATAATTCTTCTTTCATTGGTTTTGCCATAATGGGATCAAAATAAGTTACATAATACATTAGATCTTGTTTCAGGTCACCTAAGCCATTGAATATTGCGAATATATGAATCTTGAAGTTTAGTGGAGGCAGAGTGTTTCTCAACTAGTTGTGGTAAGGTTTCCATTCCAATTGTACTAATGTGTTCCACTCCTCCATCACTTCCAATCGATCTATGAATGAATTGATGGTATTAATAATCCATTGGTTCATATCTTGTTGAACTCGATCTCGAAAGGGCACAATAGGGGGAAAGATCTGATGTGCTGGTTCTACTATTACTTGAGGCAGATGCTTGACAGGGGGAATATTTTGAGGATTTTCCTATACCAATGCCATTTGTTTCCTAAATGGGGAGAAATCATGATATCTTTCCATAACTGGGTATATCTATTTTTATATCCCAGGTGTTGTGTTGGGCGGAAGTTTAATCCTTGCTTCATTTTCTTGGATAAACCATTCTAGTTTAGGTACACTCTGGAGTAGTTCAACATTGATTTGTCTTAACTCTTTCATTTCATCTAAATGTAGAGAAAACATTTCTTTAAGAATAGTGATCTATTTATCATTTAGAGGATTTGGTGGGTCATGTGAGACATTTATCTTAATCTTCCCTTTGTTAGGGATTTGCTAAGGTGGTAGAGGGTTGACCGAGGGACCACATTAATTTAGGGTGGCCCTCTGGTTATGGATATGGACACCATTATTCTCAGTGTGGATCAACTCTAGATGGAACCATCTTACCCTTTATCTTCATCATTTGTATAATTTTTGGTGAGTCTCATAGGATTGACGTCCATGGAATTTACCAATTCATAACACGTTGTGGATGGAATACCATCTATTGAGTGATAGGGTTGTTCATTCCCTTTATTGGATCATCTCATTCAATTATGGGATCTTATTTGGGCTTCTCGAGAAAGGGTAACTTGAAGGGAAACTATGTTCAACCTTGTCATACACCTACCTTAAAGAGGTAACGAGTCATGATATGGGACAAAATGAGATACCTATATATTTTTCATCCTCTCTAAAAGTTAAAGGACTAATTTATATTGGGAAAGTGGTTGAAGTAAAAATTCCCCCATCCATATGGGTTGGGGTTGCTCCAATTCTCTCATTGTATCACCTCAGTCGATATTTTCAAGCCTTATTTGGGGAATTTTGTGTTAAAATTCCCCCCATCCCTATGGGATCTGGTTAATCTAATACTTCAAGAGCTTCTGCTGTTATTGCTACTTTCTTGACCTCATGAATTATAATTCAGGTGAAAGGTGGATATGGTGCCAGATTTGTACATAGACTATTTTATTGGGGAAATTAGAAATTCGTGATTATTATTCTTTCTTAAACGAGAATCCTCATTAATGTTCTTGGTTTTCTGGTTCAGGAGTTTTTTAATGAATTTCTCTCATCGGTCTCGATGCTTTTGAGAATTACTCAATGTTGGTTCTTATTGATCATGACACCTTTCCTAAATATGTAATTTATTTGATTTCTAATTTGGGATAATGATGTTAAAGGATTCCATTTTCAATGGGTCATGATGAATAGGAAGTGGGGTAAAATGAAAAGCCCCTTGTTCCCCCCATCCCTATATTTGAACACCATATGGGGAATTATAAATAAGACAATGTCCTTTATACATCACATGGGGGAGAGTTAGTTGGATATATTTCTCCCGCCTCTCTGATTGTGGTCGTTGCATCGACAAAATGGATTCTAAGTCTATCTTTCGTAAAATCTCTTCCAACATTCTGAGCTGGTATCCATACCCATCATAGGGAAATATTTTTTTTAACTAACAGAATGTTATCCAGAGATTGAAATGAATGTTATGTATGAATTATTCTGACAACTCTCTTGGAATGTTAAACTGATAAGTGGATATGGGACAAAACATAATCTGTATTTCATCCTTGGATAATTTTATTCTCATGAGTAATATATACTTTTGTTCTTGCGCTAGGGACTCTTCAACTTGATCTTCCCAAGTTGGAAATTTCTTGATGATTTTTTCCCAATTACCGGGGTCAGTAGGGGTATCTTTTTCCCTGAATGGTCTAGAGGTGGCTCCGAAGATGATCATAAACCCAAGCCATGTCCTGGTTGAGAAATAATGTTCCTTTCAATTGGAAGGTTATCCGACATGCTTGACCCCATCCTTCAAAGTGCCTCGACATATGATGATTTTCTTGCATTTGATTTGGAATGGGTAGGGCCTTCTTACTGATATAAAATGTAACTATGGGGAGTACTTTCACAGTTTGTGATAAAATTGGGAGTAATACCATCATAGTTTTTTTTCCTACTTCTTGGAGAATTTTGGAAGCATATACCACGGGGAGGATGTTTATGATAGAACATATCATGGGGAGGACCTTCTTGTTGATACAAAACATGATTTTGGGGAGAACCTTTTGTTATTGGTGCTATAATGGTGAGGACTACCATCATAGATAGTTTTCCGACTACTGGGAGATTTTTTGTAGTGCATACCCAAGGGAGGGTCTTCAAGGAGAACCCTAGAAAGGAGGGGACCTTCTTACTAATATAAGAAGTCGCTGTAGGGAGGACCGTCATAGTTAACACTACCATGGAAAGGACTACAATCACATCTTGATGTCCAACTACTGGGAGAATATCTATAGTGTGTGACATGCGGTGGACCTTCAGGGAAGACCATAGCAAGGGGAGGACCTTTTTTATAATACTTGATGACACTATGGGAAGGACCTTCACAGTTGATGTTATCATGGCAAGGAATTCCATCACAACTGGACGTCCGACTGTAGGGAGAATAGATGTAGCGTATACCATTGGGAGGACCATTAGGGTGGAACGCAACAAGGGGAGGTCCTTATTGTTGTTTTATCTTCAAGAAAAGAGGAGGGATAAAATAACACTCATCCGATGATAGGATCTCATGATCGATCATTAAGTCCCCATGAAGTAAACCTTCATGGGATATGCTCTGGGGAGGACCATCAGAGCTTCTGGTAACAATATTGTGGGGAGGAACTTCACAAATACTACTTCCAATAACATAATTTGGTAATGGATTGGTAGGATCCTAAAACAACATAAATAATTTTTTGATGGTATCAATAACTCAAGCTTCAAAAATAGAAGGGTCATGAATATACCCTTCATTTTCCAGCTTCCTTTGGTGGGATTTATTTGGGGGATCTCTCTTTGTTGGAAACTGGGACTGATTTCTATTGTAACACCCCAAATTGATAAAGGGTTAAATGGATAAATGATATGATTAATGTCAACAAGGTTAACCTTCCTTTTCAGAAATCTATCTGATTAGAACTCCATAGTTAAGCGTGCTTGGCCTGGATTAGTGGTCAGGATGGGTGACCTTCTGGGAATTTTCCTATGGTGTGTGTGAGTGAGGACAAAGCTTACTAGAAAGGACATGTGTTGTCTTGTGGGGAAATTCATTTGTCAAATATCCCATTCAGGCACGTGGGTGGGCCTCAGGGTGGGAACCATGTATCTGTGGGGAAACTGGTGGTACCGGGTGGGCAAGTACCCGACAACCATGTTAAAGGAGGTATGTATGTGCTATCACTAGGGTCCAGTTACCAAATTTGGTATCAGAGGTGGTACCCATCTTTAAGTGTGGTTCACTGCATGGGTTGAGATGTTGGGCCCATGAAGAGGACATTGTTCTCTAAAGGTGGGGACATTATGCTCTAAGAGTGTGTGTAAGTGAGGACAAAGCACATTGGAAAGGACATGTATTGGCTTGTGGGGACAATCATTAGTTAAATAACCCGTTCAGGCATGTGAGTGGGCCTCAGGGTGGGGACCATGTGTTTGTGGGGAAAGTGGTGGTACCCGGCGGGCCAGGACCTGACGACCATGTTAAAGGCGGGGTGTATGTGCTGTCACTGGGGTCCAGTTGTCACATTTGGTATCAACGGTGGTACCCAACCTTAAGTGTGTTGCACTGTCTAGGTTGAGATGTAGGGCCCACAATGAGAATGTTGTGCTCTAAAGGTCAGGGGTGGGGTGATTGTAACACCTCAGAATGATAAAGGGTTAAATGGATAAATGATATGACTCATGTCTACAAGGTGCACCTTTTTTTCGGAAGCCTATCCGATTAGAACTCCATAGTTAAGCGTGCATGGCCTAGAGTAGTGATCAGGATGGGTGACCTTCTAGAAAGTTTCCTAGGGTTTGTGTCAGTGAGGACAAATCACACTGGAAAGGACATGTGTTGGCCCATGGTGACCATCATTAGTTAGATAACCCATTTAGGAATGTGGGTGAGCCTCAGGGTGGGGACCATGTGTCTGTGGGGTAAGTAGTGGTACCTGGTGGTCCAGGACCCAATGACCATGTTAAAGGTGGGGTGTATATGCTTTCATCGGGGCCCAGTTGTCACAACAGTGGGTGGTGACCTTCATATATGGGTTCTTGTTCTAGTGACTCATGTCGTACTACCAAGATACTACAATGACCATCTTGACTTCTGAAGGAAATATATGCTTTCCTTGGAGTGGCCTCCGTGGAAGACCGGTGTCCCCCAGGGTAGGGACCATGTGTCTATGGGGTATGTGGTGGTTCCTGGTGGGCCAGGACCCGGCGACCATGTCAAAGGTGGGGTGTATGTGCTGTCACCAGAGCATTAAAAAACCTTTAAATCCATAAGAGAATAAAAAACCCTAAAATCCCAAAAGATAACAAAAACCCTCAAAAACCTTAAAAACACTGAAATAACATTGAAACCCCCTAAAAACATCCAAAATACATAAAAACCATAAAAACCAACAAAAATTCTAAAAAATAATTAAAATTCTAAAAAATGTAAAAAAGTAAAAAAACCATGAAGACCCCCTTAAAACATAAAACCCATAAAACCCCAAAAAACCTATAAAAAACGTTAAAATCTCTAAAAACTCTAAAAGCCTGTAAAACTACTAAAAACATTAAAAACATTACAAAACTCAAAAAAATGATAAAACCCCTAAAAAAATCAAACAAACCATAAAACCGAAAGGGACCCTAAAACTCATAAAATCCATAAAAACCCCCAAAATCCAAAAAAAACCTATGAAACCCTAAAAACCATAAAAATCTTTAAAAAATCCATAAAAAACCTTGATAACATATAAATGCTATAATCATGAACAACATTTAAAAACCAAAAAACCCCTAAAATATTAAAAATTCAAAAAACCCTAAAAATGAACTAAAAACACTAAAATGTTAAAACCCCTAAATAAATTAAAAACATTAGAAAACTATAAAAACCGTAAAAACCATAAATACAAAAAAAACTATAAGATCATAAAGAGTCCCTTCAAACCCTAAAACCCCTCAAAATCCATAAAACCCTAAAAACCATAAAAACTATAAATATCTTTAAAAATCCTTAAAATATAAGAAAATATAAAAACCACTAAAACCCATGAAATCAATGAAACCCTTTAAAACACCTAAAACCTTAAGAAAATCTAAAAACACATAAATCCCCTTAAAACTCTAAAAATCCTTAAAAACCCCAAAAAAATGTGTAAACACTAAAAACCTTATATCCCTAAAAAATCAAAAAACACTAAAAACCCAAAAGTCCATAAAACCCTAAAAACCCAGTAAAAATACATAAAAACCAAAAAGACACTAAAAACGCTAATTTTTTTTAAAACCATAGAAATACCTGAAAAAATAAAAAAACCCTAAAACTCTGAAAACCCCTTGAAAATCATAAAAATCCCTAAACAAATAAAAAAACCCAAAAAACCCATATAATACTTTAAATCCCTACTATAAACACTAAAAGCATGAAAACTCCTATAATGTTAAAAAAAATTAAAAACTCTAAGAAAACCCTAAAACCATAAAAATCTCAAAAAAACACAAAAACAGCATAAAATGACCCAAAAAATTTGAAATACCCTAAAAACCCTAAAAAAGTATAAGAACCCTCAAAATGTGAAAAATAAAAGAAAACCATAAAACCCATAAAAAACCTAAAAAATCCCAAAATATCACTGAAAACATAAAAACACAAAAATACAAGAAAGAACCTCGAAAACTATAAAAACCCCTAAACCCATAAAACCGTAGAAATACACTAAAAACTCTAAAAACCCTTTAAACCCTAAAAATGTTAAAAAAACATTAAAAGAATATAAAAAACCATAAAACCCTAAAAAATTAAAAAAACCCATAAAACCCAAAATGAACATAAAACCCTGAAAATGACTAAAAAACATAAAAAACCGGAAACACCCAAAAATTATGTCAAAATACCTAAAGACCCTAAATAACCAAAAATCAACAAAAACCTAAAAACACACCAAAAAAACCTTGAATGCATGAAAACCCTAAAAACCCTGAAAAACCCCAGAAAATCTTAAAACCCTTAAAACCGTAAAAGCCCTAAAAACAACTAAAACTCTAAAAACTATTAAACCCCTTAAAGGTGGTTAAAAATTTAAAAACTCAAAAAAATCCTTCAAACCCCTATAAAACTAAGAAAAACCCAAAAACCCTAAGAGACCCGTAAACCCTTGAAAACCCCTAAAACCACTAAAATGCCCAAAAAACCTAAAATCTCTCAGAATAGAAAAAAACCCTAAAGACCATAAAGGTACTAACAAATCCCTAAAAATCCCTAAAAATCGCTAAAAATCACTAAATATCCCTAAAAATCCCAAAAAACATAAAACTAGTAAAAACCATAGATACATATGAATGCCATAAAACCCCTAAAAACATTAAAAACTAAAAAGAACAAATAAGACCCCTAAATGTCATTGAAAAATCTAAAACAATTAAATCCCCAAAAAAATAAAAAATGTGAAACAACTCTAAAAACATTAAAAAACTTAAAAACTCATAAAAAATGTAATTATTCAAAAGACTCTAAAAACCCTTAAACCCCCCTAAAATCATTAAAAACCCTAAAAACCCTAAGACCCCTAGAACCCTAAAAACCAAATAATACCTTAAAAATCCATACATATTCCTAAAAATGTAAAAATACCTAAAACATAAGAAATAATTGAAAACCATAAAACCATAAAAAATCTTAAAAACCCCAAAACCCATAAAATCTCTAAAAAACATTAAAAACTCTAAAAAACCTCAAAATCCATAAAATTTTAAAAACATTTAAAAACCCAAAAAACAATAAAAACATTATATATTGAAAAAACCCTAAAAATTAAGACCCTAAAACCCTAAAAACCCATAAAACCCCTGAAACCCCTAAAAATACCCACAACCCTTAAAATTCCTAAAAACTATAAAAATTTATATAAACCATTAAAATCATAAAAAATCCCTAATAATCCCTAAAATCTAAAAACCCTGAAGAACCCTAAAACCCTCTAAATCCCAAAAAAACCCAAGAAGCCCTAAAAAATCCATAAAAATCTTTAAAAACTTTAAAAAACTTGACATCCCCAAAAAACATAAAAATACTAAAAACATTAAAACCCCTAAAAACCCACTAAAACATCAAAAAACCATAAGAAACATAAAGTATTTAAAAATTTCTATGAAAACATAAAAACCCTAAAAACTCAAAATACCCAAAACACCTAAAAAGACCATAAAAACTCTAAAAACCCTATAAAACCATGAAATACCCTAAACCCCCCCAAAATCCTTAAAAATCCTTAAAACCCTAAAAACTTATAAATCCTAAAAAACCATAAAAACCTTGAAAACATAAGGAACATAAAAACCCAAAACCCCCAAAAATGATAAAACTCTTTAAAATAATAAAGAATACCCAAAACACCATAAAAACCCAAAAACCACTAAAACCTATAAGAACCCTTAAAATCCCCAACAATTTTAGGAACATTAAAAGGACTCTAAAACCCTTAAAAACCATAATATTAACCCCCCCTAAAATCCCAACAGACCCTGGACACCCTGAAAATACTTAAAAACCAAAAAGTCCTTGAAAACCCAAAAAAAACAAAAAAAGCATAAAAATTCTAAAAAATCATAAAAATCCCAAAAAACATAGAATAAAAAAACCCATAAATACCGATGAAAAAAATATTAACAACTAAAAACCATTAAAAACCCTAAAAATTCATAAAATCCTAAAAACAACTAAAAACACTAAAAACAATTTAATCCTCTTAAACATTAAAAAATGTTAAAAAACTCCAAAAAACTATAAAACCCTAAAATACAGAAATATACCATAAAGAACCAAAGAGACCATAAAAACCATGAAAATACCCTAAAACCCTAAAAATTACTAAAAACCCATAAAATTCCTATAAATCAAAAAAACACTAAAAACCATAAAATCAAAAAAAATCAGTAAAAACCCTAAAAATATAAAAAACCCGAAACCCTTAAAACCCACTAAAAACCATAAAGCTCCCCCCCCAAAAACCTTTTAAACCCCCTAAAACTAATAAAAAAGTTATAAACCCAGTAGAAAAACAATTTCAACCCCCAAAAATGTTAAAAATGTTAAAAATCCCTAAAAAACCACAAAACCCCTAAATACTCAAAAAAACCTAATAACACAAAAAAAATGAAAAACCATAAAAAAACATAAAAACACCTAAAACCAGTAAAAACTCTAAAAATTCCTAAGACCCATAAAAACCCTATAAACCTTAAAATCGTTAAAAAATCCTAAAAATAACTAAAAATCCATAAATACCCTTAAATACGCCTGAAAAACATCAATCCCTCTAAAAATATTAAAAACCCAAAAAACCAAAAAACCCCTCAAACAACTAAAAAATATAAAGTTCCTAAAAACACCTAAATAATATTAAAACATATTAAAAACCTCAAAAACCATAACAAACCCAAAAAAACCCTAGAAACCCCAAATTACACAAAATACCTGAAAACACATAAAAACCCTAAAACTCTCAAAATCCCTAAAAACCCTAAAAAAATAAAACAAATAAAATCCTAAAAAAATAACTAAAAAAAGTGAAAATGTAAAATCCTTAAAATCCCTAAAAAACCCTAAAAATAATAAAAACCCTTAAAAATCCTAAAAACCCTTAACAACACTAAAAACCCAAAGAAAACATTAAAAAACCTTGAGCCCCTTAAAAATGTTATAAAAATTTAAAACACTCTAAAACCCCTCAAAAACCCTAAAAACTAAAATACACCAAAAACCCAAAACGCCCTAAAAACACTGAAAACCCCTAAAAACCCTAAAGACCTTAACGAATTGAAATCCCCATAAATTCCCTAGAAACCCCAAAAAACATGAAAAACCATAAAAATCCTAAAACTCCATATAAATCTTAAAAAATATAAAAAACATGAAATACCCCAAAAACCCCCATGAAATCCATAGAACACTAAAACCAGAAAAACACTAAAAACCAATAAAACCCACTAAAAAATATAAAATCCCTTCAACACCTAAAAACATTTTAAAACCTTAAAATATATGAAAAATATTTAAACATCTAAGAATCTCAAAAAAATCCTAAAACCCAAAAGACCATAAAAACCCTTTAAACTCATATAAACACTAAAACCAAAAAATACCGTAAAACCCTCAAAATCCCTAACACACCTAAAACTCTTAAATCCATATAAATCATAAAAATCACTAAAATACCTAAAAACGTAAACAACCCTAAGACCCCTAAAAACCCTTATATAACATAAATTCCCATAGCAACCATAAAAACCCATAAAACCCTTTAAACCCACAAAAAACTATAAAAAATATTAAACCCCATATTAATATATAAATGTTAAAAACTATAAAAAAGGAAAAACCCAAAAAACATAAATAAACGCAAAAATTGAAAAAATACCATAAAAACTGTGAAAACCCTAAAACCCTTGAAAACCCAGAAAACCCCACAAAATATCTAAAAACAGGAAATCACGATAAAATCCATATAGATCCTACAAAATAACTAAAAATCTATAAAAACAAAAAAAATACCTAAAAACAATGAAAAAACCTTGAATACAATAAAACCCCTAAAACTCCTAAAAACCCCTAAAACCCTAAAAACCACTGAAAACTATAAAAAAACCATAAAACCCCTAAAAACATTTAAAAACATTGGGAAACTATAAAAAACCATTAAAACCTCAAAAAAGTAAAAAAACACTGAAAAAACCAAAATACCATAAAACCCCTAAAAATCCCAAAACCATTAAAACCCACTAGAAACTATTAAACTCCTATAATACCTAAAAACCATAAAACCCTAAAACCAAAAAAACTAAAAAACCCCTTTTGGTTTTGTAAAATGGAAAGAGCCCTAAAAAACCTAAAAAACCCCCAAAAAACCATAAATCCTCTAAAAACATTAACGCCCCACAAATTGATAAATAACATAAAAAATATCTAGAAACTCAATAACCCCTAACCTTAAAAAATGTTTCAAAATTTTAAAAAACTCTAAAAAAACATTAAAACCTCTAAAAACTATAAAAACTCTAAACCCAAAAAAATAATCTAAAAACCTGGAAAAAACATAAACCCCCAAAAAAATCTTTGAAATTACAAAAATACCACAAAATCTTAATAAACCCTAAAAACCATTAAAAAAATAAAAATCCTAAAAATCCATAAAAATCCTTGAAAATATAGAAAACTCTAAAAACCCTAACCCCCCCCCCCCATAAAACCATAAAAACCCACAACAGGCTTTAAACCCCCTAAAACCCCATAACAAACCAAATAACCACTAAAAACAATAAAACCCCTCAAACCCATAAAGATGTTGAAAATTTTAAAAAACTATAAAATATTTAAAGCCCTAAAAACTCAAAAACCCCAAAAGATCCTAACAACCCTGAAGACCACTATAAACCCAAAAAAACCTATAAAACCCAAAAAACCCCCTCAAAATCGTTAATAACCCAAAAAAATCCCTAAAACCATAAAAATATTTAAAAAAACCTTAAAAATCTAGGAGGATTAAAAAACCCTAAACACCCTGAAAACCCCCAAGAAAACTATAAAACCCCAAAAAACAGAAAAAACCATAAAAACCCATAAATAACCTAAAAACCACTAAAAACTATAAAACCCCTTAAGACCCCTAAAAACATTAAAAAACATTAAAATCACTAAAAATCTTTAAAACCCTAAAAAATAAAAATAACCTAAAAACCAAGAAGACCATAAAAAATCCGAAAAACTTTATAAAACCTTGAAAACCACTGAAAATACAGAAAACCCAAAAAATACCTAACAACATTTAAATTCTAAAAAATCCATAAAATATCTAAAATGTAAAAAACCATAAAAACTCGCAAACCCCATTAAGACTATAAAAGCCCTAAAAACCATAAATACCGTAAAATCACATAAAACCATAAAAACCACTAAACACCTATAAAACCCTAAAAACTCAACAAAACCCCAAATGGACCCAAAACCATGAAAACCCTTAAAAACCTTAAAAAACAATGAATACCCTAAATACCCCAAAATTACTAAAACCCTTAAAAACCCTAAAAACTATAAAAATCCTAAATAATTCCTAAAAATCCCAGAAAATTTAAATACCCAAATAACCCAAAAAACCCTTGAAAACCAAAAAACCCCCTAAAAACCCTCTAAGAACTCTAAAAACCCTCTAAGCCCTTAAAAATGTTAAAGAAAATTAAAAGACTCTTAAAATGATAAAAACCATAAAAGAACTAATAAACCCTAAAACACCCAAAAGACCCTAAACCCCCTAAAAATACCTAAAAACCCTAAAAAACCTAAATCACTTAAAACTCATAAAACACCATAAAACCCATAGAAGACTTAAAAGATACCTAAAAATTCTTAAAAAGAAAAATCCCTAAAAACCTTGAAAAACCCCTAATAACCACAAAAACCTTAAAAAAATAAAAAAAATAAACACCCATAAAACCCTAAAAAAACCTAAAACACTGAAAAACCCTTAAATCCATAAAACCACTAAAAACATTAAAAACATTAAAAACCCCTAAAACCCACTAAAAACTCTAAAAACCCATAAAACCTGAAAAACTATTAATTTTTTTTAAACCCACTAAAAACATTAAAACTCTAAAAATGAAAAAACCCCTAAAAACCCAAAAAGTCCCTAAAAATCATGAAAACAAGTAAAATTCATAAACAACCTAAAAACACAAAAATAAAAAAAACACTAAAAAAACTAAAAAAAAACTTAAAAGTAAAAAAATTCCTAAAATATAAAAAACACTAAAAGCCCTAAATATCCCCTTAAAACCATAAAATTCCTAAAATAATAAAAAAAACCTAAAACTGATAAAAACCGAAAAAGAAAACTAAAAACACTAAAAACCTTTAAAATACCAACACACATTAAAAAATCATAAAAGCCTTAAAAAAACTAAAAAAACCCAAAAACCTAAAATGAACCTAAATCACTAAAAGCCCTAAAAACCCTAAAAACCATGAAAAACCAAAAAATCCTAAAATTATTAAAATAAAAAAACTATAAAAAACATAAAAAACCATGAGCATCAAAGAGAAGATCTGATATACCTAAAATTTTATAATACCCTAAAAACCCCTTAAAACCATACAACACACTAAAAGCAATAGAAACCCTAAAAAACAAAAAACTCTAAAAACCCTTTAAACCCCTAATTTTTCTAAAAAACCCTAAAAACCATGAAAACCCTCTGAAACTCGTAAAAACCCTAAAAGACCATAAAAACCCAAAAAACTATAAAACCCTAAATAACAGTGAAAACCCATAACAATACTTAAAATCCCTAAAATCCCTAAAAACCAATAAAATCCTAAAAAGTCCATAAAAATAATTAAAAACATATAAAACACTAAATATCTTTAAAACCCCATAAAAACCTTTAAAACCATTAAAAACATAAAAATCCTTAAAACCATAAATACATTAAAAAATATAAAATCCCTTTGAACCCCAAAAAACGTTAAAAATGATAAAAACTCTAAAAACCTTAAAACCCTAAAAAATCAAAACACTAAAAACCCAAAAATACACTTAAAACATTGAAAACATAAAAAAACCTAAAACCCCATAAAACCCTAAAAACCCATAAAATCCCTAAAATCCCCGAATCTATAAATATAATAGAAAACCCAACAAATGCATTAAAAAATAAAAACCACTGAAAACCTGGAAAACCCACTGAAACCATTAAAACCCCTAAAAACCTTACAAAATCCTTAAATTTCACGAACACCCTAAAATCCCACTAAAAACCATGTAAACATTTAAATCCCCTAAAAATGATAAAAAGTCAAAAAAATATTTGAAACATAAAAACCCTAAAATCATAAAAATATGATAAAATCCCAAAAAATATATATCAAAATGTAAAATACCCTAAAACCCCTTGGAAACCACAAAAACCAATAAAACCCTTACACAACCATTAAAACCCATAAATCCCTAAAAATCCAATAAATCACTAAAAACCCTTAACACCTCTAAAAATGAAAAATAAACCTTAAATAACACTAAAATATATTAAACCCATAAAAAACCCCAAAAACCCCCAAAAAAACCCAAAAAACCCAATAATCCTAGAAAATTCCTAAGAACCACCAAAACACCTCAAAATCACTAAAAACCAGAAAACCATAAAAATAAGAAATAATTCATAAAAAACCTGATAAAATAAAAAACCTTAAATCTCTGAAAAACCCATGAATACCATGAAACACATAAAACCTTAAACCCCCTAAAACCCATAAAAACATATAAATCAACGAAAAAATCTAAAACACCTTAAAACCACTATAAATATTTAAAAACATTTAAAACGCTAAAAATATGAAAATCCTAAAACTCCAAATATACTTAAAACCCCTAAATTACCCTAAAAACCCTAAAAAATCTGCATTTCCTCAAAATCCAAAAAATCATAAAAATCCAAAAAAAACAAGAAAAATCCAAAAAATCCATACAAATACCTAAAATGTAAAAAAAAAATCAAAACCAAAAAACCCCTAATATCCTTAAAAAAAATCTCATAAAACCCTTAAACCCAATCAATACTCTAATACCCCTTTAAACCCTTAAATTTTTTAAAAAACATTAAAAATTATAAAAACCATTTAAATACAAAAAAGTAAAAAATCACTAAAAACCAACAAAAACCATAAAAACACTGAAACCCCCTAAAAACCATAAAAACACTAAAAAATATAAAAAATATCTATTTTTTGAAAACCCTAAAATCCATAAAAATAGATAAAATGATCAAAAAAATACACAAAAAAGAAAAAACCTGAAAAACATTGAAATCCTCTAAAAACCATAAAAAACAAAAAACATTAAAACCCCTAAAAAATCATAAACCCATAAAAACTACTCAAAACTCTAAAAGCGCTTAAAAACATAAAAAGTTTGACGGCGTTAATAATTCTAAAAAACTATAAAGACCTTAAAAACTCAAAAAAAAACCTCCAACCCCAAAAGGCCCTACAAACCTAGAAAAACACTAAAACCCCTAAAAACCTCTAGAAAAACTTGAAAACTCTAAAAATTTATAAAAATAATAAAATAACCTAAAAACAATAAATATGAAAAATCCATAAAAAATCATTCAAAACAAAAAACCCTATAAATCCTAAAACCTTAAAAAACCTTGAATCAAATAAAAACCCTATGAAATCTCTAAAAACTCTAAAACCCCTAAAAATGTTAAAAAGACTTTAAAACACTAAAAACCCTAAAAATACCAAAAAACTCGAAAAAACAGTAAAACCCCAAAAGACCCCAAAATCCTAAAAACCCATAAAACACACAAAATCCACAAAAACCCTAAATACCTTAAATAGAATAAATTTCTAAAAATCCCTAAAAATACCTAAAAATTAAAAACTCTTAAAACCATCAAATGACCTAAAAACCCTAAAAGCCCCTTAAAATTTTAATAACCTAAAAACCCATAAAACCCTAAAACCCACTAAAAACCCTAAAACCCCAAAAACATTAAAAAACGTCAAAAAACATGAAAAAACTATTAATACAATAAAAAAACCACTAAAATCCCATAAGGAAAATAAAAAACATAAAAACCTTCAAAATCATAATAAACCCTAAAAGACCTAAAATCCGTAAAAATATTAAAAAGTTCCTAATAATCCTTGAAAACATAAAAACCCCTAGAATCCCTAAAACCCCCGAAAAATCTTAAAAACCCCCCAGAAACCTTAAAAAACCAAAAAACCCATAAAATTCATACAAACCCACTATAAACTCTAAAAACCATTAAAACCCCTAAATAATTAAAAAAACATTAAAATCTCTAAAAACCTTTTAAACCATAAAACACACAATAAAATCTAAAAACCCAACAAGGAAATAAAAACCATAAAAACACCAAAAATCTAAAAAACCCTAGAAACCCCAAAATCTATTAAAACCATAAAATCTATAAAATCCTTAAAAACATATAAACTTGAAAAATCCATAAAATTCACTAAAATTTTTAAAACCCCTAAAAATCATAAAAAAACCTTGAAAACCCAAAAAACATAAAATCAATAATAGTTAAAAAACCCAAAAAACATCTAAAAATAACTAAAAACTCTAAAAACCCTAAATTCCTAAAAGAGTTAAAAACATTAAAAAACACTAAAAAACATTTAAACCTAAAAAAATATAAAAAACCCAAAAAACCCAAAATACCCAAAAAACCCTAAATACCCTAAAACCCTAAGAGTCCATTTAAACCCCTAAAATCCATCAAAATCCCTAAAAACACTAAAAACCATAAAAATCCTAAACAATACCTAAAAATAACTAGAAATATAAAATACCCTAAACCCCCATCAAAAACATAAAAACCCTTAAAAACATTAAAAACCCATAAAATCCATTAAAACACTAAAAACCAACTAAAAACTCTAAAAACCCTTTAAATCCAAAAAAATTAAAAAAAGTTAAAAAAAATATAAAAAAACACAAACCCTAAAACCATAAAAAACATAAAAGACCCCAGAACCCCTAAAACAACTAAAAACCCTTGAAAACCCAAAACTGGCTTAGAATCCCTAAAAACCCTAAAACCCTAAAACCATAAAAGTACAAAAGACCCTAAAAATCTCTGAAAACATAAAAAACAAAAAATACTAAATGCCAAAAAACCCTCAAAACCATTAAAAAACCCCTAAAACCTCAATAAACCCACACACCACAAAATCCCAAAAAACCGTATGAACCACTAAAAATATTAAAAATGTTAAACTCTAAAAAATACTAAAACCCATAAAAAATAAAATAAATACTCCTAAAACCCCAAAAGTACCTAAAAACCTTGAAAACCCCTATAAATATAAAAAACCATGAAAAACACTAAAAACCCTAAAAACCTATAACACACTTAATACCATTAAAGTATTTTAAAACCCATAAAATCCCTAAACACATAAAAACACTAAAAACCCTTACAACCCCATGGAAACCATAAAAAGCACTAAAAATATTAACTTTTTTAAAATCCCATAAAACCCTAAAAAACCACTACAAATTCTAAAAACCATTAAAACGCCTAAAAAGTTAAAAAATGATAAAATATATAAAAACATTAAAAACTATAAAAAAAAGAAAAATTCCCATAAATAAACAAAAAACCCAAAAGATCCTAAAAAAAACTATTATACGTAAAACCCTAAAAACCCCTAAAACAATAAAAATCTCTAAAAATTATAAAAAAATAGAAAATCAATAAAAATCCTAAAACCCCCTAATATCCAAGAAGACATAAGAAACCCCAAGACTTTGAAAAACTATTAAAAACAATAAAAACTCTAAAAAAATAATAACCCATAAAATCCATAAACGACCACTGAAAAAAAATCTAAAACCCCTTAAAACTCTCAAAACCTTAAAAATATTTAAAAAATCTAAAAAACCTTTAAAATCCTCCAAATCTGAAAAATACACCTAAAACCCAAAATACCCTGAAAACCCTAAAAACCCTAAAAAACCCTTAAAAATAATAAAAACTATTAAAATCCCAAAAAAACCAAAAAAAATCCATACAAAATTTGAAAACCCTAAAAACATTAAAAATAAAAAAAATGTCTGAAAAAATCACCCAAATGTGAAAAACCCTAAAAACATAAAAAACCTCTAAAAACCATAAAAACCCTTAAAAACTAAAAAACCATATAGACACATAAAAACCAAAAAATGTGACAAAAACTATAAAACCCATTAAAACCACTATAAATGTTTAAAAAATTTTAAAAACTCAAAAAAATCTAAAAACCCTTAAAAGACCATAAAACCCTTAAAAACAAAATACCCCACCCAACCTGCCGAAATACCCTAAAAACCACAAAATAACTAAAAACCATAAAAACCCAAACAAATAATTAAATATCCAAGAAAAAATAGAAACCCTAAAACCCCTAACCACCTTAAAAAATCTAAAATCTCCTAAAACCTTACAAAACCCAAAAAATGCTAAAACCATGAAAAAATCTAAAAAACCTTAGAACACTAAAACACCAAAAGATCCATAAAATCCTAAAAGACCCTAAAACCCTGCAAATTCTGTGAAACCATAAAAACATTGAAAATCCCTAAAAAGCATCAAAATCCCAAAAAAAACCTAAAAAAACATAAATCTATAAAATTATAAAAAATCCCTAAAAATTATGAAAAACATAAAAAACCATTAATACCTAAATATACCGCTACAAATTTAAAAACCCTAAAACCCATTAACACATAATACAAACTTGAAACACTTTTAAATCCTTAAAACTGTTAAAAAAATTAAAAAACCATAAAAATAAAATAATATAAAAAAGCACAAAAAATAAAAAAATACCTTAAAATCCTTTAAAACACTAAAAAAAATAAAAACCCTGGAAACCCCTGAAATCTTAAAAATCCCTAAAAACACTAAACCCTAAAAACCATAAAAATCCTAAAAAAATCCATAAAAATACCTAAAAACATAAAAATCCCTAAAAAGCTAAAAAAACCCCCTGAAAACCATTAAAACCCCTAAAAACTATTAAAAACAGTAAAACCCCATAAAACCCTAAAAACTATTAAAAACTATAAAAAACCTTTAAACCCATAAAAATTATAAATCATTAAATGATATAAAAATTCATAAAACCCAAAAAACACAAACCCAGCCCCCCTAAAAACCAATAAAGACCTTAAAACCCTTGAAAATACCATAAAAACCATGCAGGGTCCTGAAAATTCTACATTCATGAAGAGTAAAATTTCATCTATATCAAAATATACTGGAAATAATATCTAAAAGAATATTGAATTGAAATGATCAATGGAAGGGAGACATTGAAAAGTAAATTTCTTCACAGACCACCACTCCGCATGATGGTCCATGGCTTCGTAAAGACATTTGAAAACCTAAATGTTTTCGAAATAGAGGTGATGATACTTGCTCTCATAAATGGCATCATTGAAAAATGGAGGTGGAGAATTCCACCCCCATGTACTACGTCCCCCACATACAAGTTATTTAGTGAACTATGTAGTTTTTGAGATGATGTGTCATCACCAACCCTTGTAAATGAAGCCCCTCGTGGACTAAGTCCACCATGGGATTTCAAAAATGATGGTCCATGGATCAGTTAAATCCTCTAAAAACAAACCCTAAGGTGATTGAAAATGATCTTGGTTGAAAGTCAAATGAGTGAAAAAGGGGCGATGCATGCAAAAAAACATAAAGTTTGCAAGAGAAATATATCCGGAAAATAAAGCAGTTCATGGAACTCTATCTTGCGAACCATATATGGGTGGCCATTTGGGGACCACATCCCATGAATAGTACATGGAAGACCCTCCCTGGAAGACAATATATGGAGGCAGTGTCATTCGCGGAAATGAGGATTCATTTTTTAACCCCATGATGGAATAAAAAACAGTACACATATGCTCCAATACAAAAAGTGGTTCGTGGATGACCATTTGTGGAAAACAGTACAGGGAAGCTTCTATGTAGAAAACGATTCATAGATATTCATATGAAGACATAACAGTATGAGGATGCACTAATACAGAAAATGGTTTGTAGATGACTATTTGTGGGAAATTGTATGAAAACACTCTTATGTGGATTATCCTTCAAGGATTCTCTTATGTGGATAGCTCCTACGTGGCTAGTACCTTATGCGGAAACTCCTATGAGGACCATCCCATGAGACCATCTCCTATGTGTAAAAATAGTTCGTTCCCATTGGTCCATACCGCGGGGGCTACATCCCCACACCCTCGCTTGAGTTCAGTACCAGGATTTGGTCCCGACCCTCCAAGATAATCCCTTCACTACTGTCATTAGAAGCCATGAAAAATAGAGAGTCACACCACAATCTTTTCAGGATGGGTCTATGAAATTTTCTATTGTGGCTTTATGCCACCTTGATATTCATCCCTCCATTACCATGATTGAAATAATCATTATTAGACTCCACAAACACTATCACCTACCTCAGATTCTTAGTTGATTAGGAAATTCAGGGACAATCATGGTTTAATGTTTCATACTTTCCTAGAAATATCCTTTCCACCCATCAAACTGTGTGTCCTAGGTGATTTTAGATTTTCATAAACCTTTCTGGTCATTGAAAATGGAATGTCGGTGTCATAAGGACGCCTCTAATTGACTATGTACAAAATCCTTTGTGGCTCTTCATAATTTTTCCACAAAAAATCATATCAAACAGAAACAAATTCACCCATAGGTGAGGCTTTTCCTACCTCTGTATGCCATAATGTCTTCCATGACCCATATCATTTATATTGATCTGAGAATCCTCATATCATGGTTTACACATTCCTCCAGTCTCATATTCAAGGAATTTTTGGACATCCCAACATGATTGTCCTCCAAATAATCATGTTTTATATAAAAATTGGTCTAAACTTTATGACTTTAAACTTTGAGTTATTGTCCTAACCCCATGAAAGTAAACTTTATGGTATTAGTCCCTGAAACACAACATTAAACTGCGATGTCATTATCTAAGTAATATGACTTTAAAATGTAGTATAATTGTTGATTTTTGATCATCTAAACAACCCCATCCATCATAAATGGATGTTCAATGTCTCATGAAAAAATCTGTTTGACTATGCACACAATTCCCTGGAAGCTCTACATATGTTTTCCACAAAAAAGTCATGTCAACTAGACACAAATTCATCCTCAGGAGTGGATTTTCCTACCTTCTTATACCAGAATGGATTCCATGCCCCATATCATTTCACCTATTCCAATAATCCCAAGATAACAGTTTACACTTTCCTTCCCTCTTATCTTTGAAGCATGCCAAAAAAACCCTACCAAATTATCCTAAATTTAATAATTGATTCATTAACATGTGGTCCTTATTGTATGACCATAAACTATAAGACCACAAATCATCCAGACCACATGATGTTAAATTGTATGGTATTATTCTATGCAACATGAAATTAAATTGTGCTACCGTCATGAAAGCTATATGACTTTAAACAATAGTGGACCCCATATTATATTAAACGAGGAACTCACACTAAGGCGAGCCCCTAGATTTTCTTGAAAGAGGCTGCATCAGTGATCCTCTCTGCCTCTACCCACAGCATACCAGGATAGGTTAATCTGACAATCCTGGGTATGAAAATAAAGGGGGTTAATGGGATGTTCAAATCCCCCCCCCCTATATACCTTTGGTCTCTAGTACCATCTTTCAAAAAATGTCATGGGACGTGCGATAATCAGATCGACTATAATCTCTTGTTTCTCACATTGAGAATGACTCACAAGGACTTAGAGGTAGGCGATAGTCATTAAATT
The DNA here is from genome assembly GCA_963277665.1 of Viscum album. Taxonomy (NCBI): domain Eukaryota; kingdom Viridiplantae; phylum Streptophyta; class Magnoliopsida; order Santalales; family Viscaceae; genus Viscum; species Viscum album. The sequence continues at coordinate 1,322,261,396 of OY728157.1, forward strand.
CTCATAACCCAAAATCATGGGCCTCCTCCTAGGTGTAAGCCCCAATTGTATTGATCTTTGAGAACTTTAATTCCTATCCCAAAGAGGATACACAGGAATCATGTCTAAGGCCCGATCTCAAATGGGATCCTGTTTTAAAGGTTAACCCCAATCATGACCCCCTCAAATTCATCAAGTTGTACATTATAGTGTAAGCCTCAACTCTAGATCAAAAAGGGCCTTCTCCCCCCAATAAAATCCTCACATAATTCCTCTTTTATGGGATTCCTAGAGAGTGTAAGCCCTGACACAAAATAAACTATCAGGGTTTCAATTCCCAACTAATTGGGATACATAGGATGCCTCTCTAAGGTCCAAAGCCGACATCGAAACATACCATAATGTTTTCGGGGCCGTAGTCTTGGTAGGTCCAATCTTTACCCTGAAGGCTACATTGCATCTAGGTGCCTTGGAATTCCTCATCATATGTACCATATCAAATATTGACTAGGCACCTTCCGGCCTAGACGCCCTTTCCATGTGACTTTAAAATGCACAGATGGGTCCTCATCACAAGACCTTAAAAGGTGATGTTTCCATATAAGTGGCACTGAACTACGTGAGCTCTGATTCCTCTCATGAGGATACAGAGGAAGCCTATATTATGGGTTCAACCCCAGCATTAGAACAATTATTGTCTCCCCTAGATGATGATAAATTCCAGAGTTCCTAACCATAAGGCTTAAACACATGTTATCTCAGTAAATGATAAAGGAATTCCTGATCTCTCCACAAAAGGATAACCTCATTAATGGGGAACCTTAGATACATAGAGATGATTCCAGACCCTCTTGTATATATGATCGATCTTGCAACTAAGGAGTAATCCACATACACATTTTTGTGAAAGAACCCAGGATTCAAGAACATATAAACAATTCCTTAATTTATAAGAGAGTCTCAGAATAGGAAATAATTCCCCCAAAAGGGTGTCATGAGCCCGACCTCCCATCCCCTTGACTAATGGAGTCCTTAAGTGTTGTTGGAAAAATAATCATCCAACGACACCAGCCTTTGTAAAGGAGTTTCATGAATCAGGGATAAAAGGTCTATTGCATATTTCTAGCTCCACGAATAAACCCATTAGAGACCATCCGAGGACACTATACCCGACGATGGTCAATTTCATAAACACTTAACCCCATAAAATCACACACTAGGACAATTCAACTATGGATCCTCATTCGCAACACAAAAAGGACACACCACCCAGTCATCGCGGGACCATATAATTCTATGAAAGGTTTACGATGTGAATAGTGTTTAAACAAATCATAAGAACTCTAAAAACATGTTAAACCCTCAAAAATATTTAAAAACACTAAAACTCCTAAAAACCAGAAAAAAACCTTAAATTACTAAAAATCCATGAAAATGTAAAAAGTAGTAAAAACCCTAACACCCCCTAAACACCATAAAAATCCCTAGAAACCAAAAAAACCCTAAACCCCCAAAAACCCACTAAATACTCTAAAAAAACTTAAAAAATGTAAAAAATTTAAAAACTCTTAGGATCATAAAAAACTCAAAAAACCGCCTAAAACTCCAAAAGTTCTTAAAAACACCGGAAACCCCTAAAACACCTAAATCCTCTAAAATTATCAACATTTATAAAATCCCTCAAAATCCCAAAAAAAACCCTACAAATCCTAGAAACCATTAAAACCCTAAAAATCATTGAAAACAGAAAAATCTCTAAAAACCCTAAAAACCCCCATAAAAAATCAAAATCCTTTAAAACCCATAAAAAGCCAAATAAACCGTTAAAATACACTATAAACTCTAAACCCCTTAAAACCTATAAAAAATATAAAATATCCAAAAGATCAATAATATTTAATACACTCCAGAGCAGTCTAAAAACCCCTAAAACCCAAATGCCCCTAAAAACTGTAAAAAAACCATGAAAACCATAAAAATCCTTGAAAACCGCTAAAACCCCTCAAAATCCCTAAATACCCTAAAAACCCAAAAAAATAAAAATCTTTAAAAATCCATGAAAACTTAAAAAACCTAAAAATCATAAAAAACTCCTAAAAAGATAAAACCCCTAAGAACATTAAAAAACACTAAAACCCCATAAAAACCATAAAAACCACTAAAAACTCTAAAACCCCATAAAACCCCATAAAAATTAAAATTTTTAAAAAATCTAAAAAACATTAAACCCATAAAAAACACAAAAAAACTAAAAATCCCAAAATACCCTAAAAACTCTACAAAACCTAAAAACTCTAAAAAATTGGGAGACCATAAACTCTTTAAATCCCCCAAAACACTGAAAATTATAAAAAATCCTAAAACCGAAAACCCCAAAAAGCTGAAAATAATTTAAAACATTCTAAACACACATAAAACCCTAAAAAGCACTAAAAAATATAAAATCATTTTAAACCTCTAAAAAATTAAAAAACATTAAAAAACTCTAAAATAGCTTAAATCCCTAAAATACCTAAAGATCCCTAAAAACCCAAAACATCCATAAAATTTTTGAAAACCCCTAAAAACCCTAAAAACTCCTAAAAATTCTTTATATCCTCAAAACCACTAAAAAATTAAATTCCATAAAAATCCTAAAAATCCCTAAAAATCCTTGAAAAAGTAATAACCCAAAAAAAATCCCTGAAACACTCTAAAAAACCATGAAATTCCTTTAAACCATAAACCCCTAAAATCCCTAAAGTCCACTAAAAAATCTAAAAACAATTTAAACCCCTAAAATTTTAAAAATGGTAAAAACATTAAAAAACTCAAGAAACCGTAAAACCCGAAAAAACTAAAAAAATACCCTAAAATTTAAAAAATGCCCAAAAAACCCTGAAACCCACTAAAACCCTAAAAACTCAAAAAATCCCTAAAAATCCTAAAAATCCCAAAAAATCCTTAAAAACCATAAAAACCATAAAATCACTAAAAATATTTAAAACCCATAAAAATCCATAAAAACCATAAAACACTAAAAAACTATTAAAAAATTTAAACCCCTAAAAATTATAAAACGGTAAAAAACAATATAAATGATTATAAAATAAAAATAAATCAACGAAATAAAAACCCAAAAGATCCTAAAATCACTGAAGCCCCCTAAAACCCCTAAATATCCCTACAACCATTCAAAATCCCAAAAAACCATAAAAACATAAAAATAGTAAAGAATACCTAAAAACCAATAAAAACAAAAAAAACTATAAAAACAATGAAAACCTTGGAAAACCATAAAAATATATAAGACCCAAAACACCCCTAAAAACTCTTAGAAACCTTAAAAACCCATAAAACATTAAAAATATTAAAAAATTTATAAAAAAACCTAAAGACCCTAAAAATTAAAAGAAAAAATTCATTTAAAACCCAAAAAACCAAAAAACCCTAAAAAACCTTGAAAATGCAAAAAAAAAACTCTCAAAATCAATAAAAACTCTAAAAAATCCTAAAAACCAAAAATTTTGAAAAATTCCCAAAATATCCTAATAACGTAAAAATCCCTCAAACCCCTAAAACCCCCTGAAAACAATAAAAATCCCTAAAATCTTTAAATACCCCAAAACCCATAAAACCCATAAAAATAATAAAAACTCTAAAAACCCTAAAAATGTTAAAAACACTTAAATACCTTAAAACCACTAAAAAAGAAAAAAACCCTTCAAACCCCAAAAGCCCTAAAATTCTAGAAAAACATGAAAAAATATAAAAAACACCAAAATCCCTCAAAAACCTCAAAAACCCTAAAAATCATACAAAAAAAAATCCTACAAATTGATTAAAAATGCCTGAAAATAAAAAATAAACCTAAAAACCCCATGAAAACCCCTAAAACCACTAGAACATTAAAAACTGTTAAACCGCTAAAATGTTAATAACATTAATAATAGTAAAAACCTTAAAAACCCATTAAAAATCAAAATAAATACTCAAAACCCAAAAGACACAATAATCCTTGAAAATCCCTAAAACCATAAAAAATCTTGAAAACCCCAAAACCCCTACAAATAGTTACAAACCGTAAAACCCCTAAAAAATAATAAAAATTTCAAATAACTAAAAATAATGGAAAATGTAAAAACCCCTTTACTACCTAAAACCAAAATAAAATAATAAAAACCCCTGAAACACTAAAAACCCATAAAACCCATAAAAACCATACAAAACCTCTAATTACACAAAAACCCTTTTAAGCAACTAAAAAAATTAAAATGTTAAAAACACTAAAAAACCTAAACCCTAAAAAAACTCAAAAACCCCTAAAAACCCAAATAATACACTAATATCCAAATAAACTCTAAAAAACTGTCAAAATCACTAAAATCACTAAAGCCCCTAAAAACCATAAAATTCATGAAAATCCCTAAAAATACTGAAGAGGTAAAAAACCTAAAAGCTCTAAAAACCATAGAAAACCATTAAAATCTCCTAAAAACTTTAAAAACCCTAATAACCCATAAAACCCCCAAAATGATTAAAAACTATAAAAACCCTTAAAACCCCTAAAAATGTTAAAAAAAACTTTAAACAACCTTTAAACCCTTAAAAAATCAAAAAAGTCACTAAACACAAAATATCATAAAATACATGAAAAACCCTAAAAACCCTAAAAACCCTCAAAATCCCTAAACCCCCTATAAAACCATAAAAATAATAAAAATCCTAAAATTCCCCAGAAACCCTTGAAGAACCTTGAAAACTATAGAAGTCCCTAAAATCCTTAAAAAATGTAAAAATCCCTAAAAACTATAAAACCCACTTAATACTCTAAAAAATATTAAAACACATGAATAAAATAAAAGTGTTATAAACTATAAAAAACTACTAATCCCCATAAAACTCTAGAAAACCCGAAAAACACAAAAAGACACTAAAAACCCTTAAATCCGTAAAAACCCTGAAAATCCTTAAAACCCTGAAAATCCCTAAAAACCCAAGAAACCCTAAAAAAATAGAAATCCTAAAAATATCTAAAAATATATCAAATCATAAAACCCTAAAAACCTGAAAACCCATTGAAAACCCTAAAATTTGATAAAAACGAATGAAAACCTAAACACATAAATAACTAAAAACTAGAAAACACTAAAAATACATAAAATAACTAGAAACATTTAAAAACATTAAAAAACAAAGAAATATTAAAAACCATAACAAAGTACAAAAACCCTAAAATCCCCAACCAACGAGGCGTTTTCTTGGCGATGATGAGAGGCTCTGGGTGAGCAAGGGAGGAGATGGCTTCTCCTGGATTGGCTCAGCTTTGGCAGATCTGGAATCCAATTTTCTGCAAGGTTTGAGGTTCCCTCCAGGTCAAGGAGTCTCTCCACTTCTGCATTGTGATGTTTCTTTTCCCCATGGTGGTTGTAGCTTTCTTTGGAGGTTCTCCACAGTGTCATTCCTTAGAGATGGTGGATTTAAGAGATTCTCGGTGGCGGCGGTCTTCAGCGGTGATGCAGTCCATGGAGGCGGGCGTTTTGCTACAAGATCGGTAGATTTGGGTGCTTTTGTCTTGTTAGTGAGTCTGGTCTGTGTGGACGAAGACAGATTCGAGATTCTTCTATTCAGATCTACGTGGATTGAGAGGGGTTCTGGTGAGGCATGGAGATTCCAAGGTGGTGTGGATCTCCTGATCTAGTACGTCGGGTGGTCTTGGCGATGGCACGGGCTGGCTCCGGGCACATCAGTGATGTTCTTGCCCTAGGACGATGGGGGATTTTCCACAAGTTTGTCTTTGTCTTACGAAGTTACAAGTGTAGATAGGGTGTGATGAGCTACGGAACTGGTGTTCTGATGGTGGCCAAGGAGGTTGGCAGACAGCTTTCTTCTAGGTTGGTTGACAGTGGGCTATACGACAGTCACAACTATGGCTTGGGGCTCCTGGCTGCGAAAAACATTCTTGGAGGTCGCCTTGGATGGTGTTGCTCAAGTGGCTTCCCAAGAGATTGGTATATGGTTTTTGAATTTTTTGTTGTGTGTGACCTGTTCTTGTATGATCTTGTTGTTGGTATTGGGTGAATCAATTTATTCCACTTTGGAGGAAATTTTTCTATTGGTGTCAATTGATTTGGATGAATCTACTGAGGTCACTAGTCGAATATGTGAATGTTGGGGGTCTGATATATATTAGTGTGCAGGAAGATGGATGGTCATGAATCTTGGTGTGAAGGAAGTACTAGTTGTTGGCTTGGCTGTGATGCTGGATGTGGCTGGATGATTGGATAGAGGTGATGAAATAATGTTGTGGCTGGATGATTGGCTAGAGGTGATGAAATAATGTTGTGGCTGTGTTGATTGGACCTGATGTTGTTGAATGCTGGTGTTGTTCGGATTTGATGTGTTAAAGTTGCTACTATGTCCAGCCTTTTGTGTCCTTTTCTTTATTTGTTTTCTTTTTGGGGGATTGTGTTGGGTAAGGGTCTTTTGAATCTTCCCCGCCCCTATCTGCACTATTCTATTTTTTATTAATAAATTTTGGGGGGCCTAGAATATCTTGAACCTACACCTTCCTTGCCCTAAACATGTGTAATTTTTTTTAAAAATCCAAAAGAACCGTAAAAACCCTGAGAACTATAAAAAACCCTAAATAGTCAATAAAACCCTAAAAACATTGAAAACCCCTAAAACCCTTAAAACCCCTGAAAACCCATAAAACCACATAAAATCTCAAAAAACACTAAAAACCATAAAAATCCAAAAAATCCTTAAAATCCTTGAAATTTTAAAAAACCCTAAAGCCCTGAAAAACTCCTAGAAACTATAAATCCCGAAAAATACCATAAAACCCCATAAAAACTAAAAAATGAACTAAAATGCTACTAAAAAATATTAAACTCCACAATCCTTAAAGACTTCCATTTCTTCATAATAGTATTGCCTTATGGACAATTATACCAATCTTTCTATTGACATGTAAAGTGTTATGAAGGTTGCCTCAGTGTGGGAGATGGCAGAGTCAGATGTATCTACGGGATATGGCTCAGATGGAGACCCCTATGCAGATGGTAGGTATTTTGACCCGTATGATATGTAGTTTCTTTTGGTTAGGGGTTTTTTGACCCTACCTCTGCCTTTCTTATTTGAATTTCTATTTTTCTAATACATTTTGGGGGACCAGGAAAAGCCTGGTCCTGCACCTTATTTTCCCTAAAAACCATAAAGAAGCATAAAAACTGTAAAAACACTGTAAAAATTCTAAAACCCTTTAAACCCCTAAAAACATTAAAAACAATTAAAATACGTTAAAACTCTTAAAAACTCAAAAAACAATGAATAACCCTAAGGAACTCAAAATCCTTAAAAACCCTAAAATACTAAAAATTGTATAAATCCATAAAAATACATAAAAATACCTAAAAACAAAAAAAAACTCTAAATCACTAGAAAACCACTTAAAAGCCATAAAAATAACTAAAATCCTTAAAAACCCTAAAAGCCGCTAAAAACTCTCAAAACCCTAAAAATTGTGAAAAACCATAAAAACCTTAAAAATAATAAATAATCCATAAAAACCTTGAAAACGTAAAAAAATCTAAAATCACAAAGAACCCCTGAAAACAATAAAAACCCCTAAAGACCTTAATAAATCCAAAACGAAATAAAAACCTAAAAACCACTAAAACACTTAAATCCCTTAAAACAACTAAAAACACCAAAAAACATTAAACCCTCAGAATCCCAAGAAACACAAAAAATCTTAAAAACCATAAAGAACCTAAAAAATGAAAAAGAAATGTCTTAAAATATAAAAACCCTAAAAATATTTATAACCTTAAAAACTGTAAAAATATATAAAACACATACAAACCACTAAAAACCCTTAAAACCCTCAAACATTTAAAAACACTGAAATACATTAAATCTATAAAAAACTAAAAAAACCCTAAAAGCACAAAAAGATCCTAAACCACCTAAATGTCGCAAAACCCTAAAACTCATGAAAACACCTTAAAACACTCAAAATACATGAAAACCATACAATATTATAAAACATAAAAATCCAAAAAATCCAAAAAAATCTGTAAAAATATAAAAGACCTGAAAACACATGAAACACATAAGAACCCCTAAACCCCCATTAAAACCATAAAAACCCTAAAATCCTAAAAAATATTAAACCTCTAAAAATGTTTAACATAAAAATAAACCCTAACAAACCATTAAAACCCTAAAAACTCAAAAAACCCCTAAAACCCAAAAGGCCCTAAAAACCTTTAAAAACCTAAAATCCCAAAAAAAATTGAAACCCTTCAAAATACCTAAAAAAATTAAAATGCATAAAATCCAAAAACCCCAAAAAATATCCAAGAACATAAAAACCCCTAAAAAACCAGAACCCCCTGAAAACCATAAAACCCCATAAGAAGCATAAAAATCATAAAAACCCACTAAAAAGTCTAAAAACAGATAAAACCCTTAAAACTGTAAAAAAATATCTAAACCTCAAAAAAATAAATGAACCTAAAAATGCGAAAAACCTAAAAACCAAAAAGACCCTAAAAACCCGAGAAACCCTAAAATGCCTGAAAACCCTAAAAACCACTAAAACCCCCAATTTCCATAAATACCCTAAAAAACTATAAAACAAAAAAATCAAAAAAATTCCAAAAATACCTAAAAACATAAAAAAAATAAAAAACAAAAAAAACAAAAAAAATCACAAAACCCATAAAACTATAGAAAACCCTAAAACCCACTAAAAACAATTAAAAATATTAAAACCACTAAAAAGTTAAAAAATCAAAAAAACCCTAGGAAAAACAAAAAAAACCAAAAAGATCCTAAAAACCGTGAAAACCCTATAAAACCTTAAAAAAACTAAAGAATCCCAAAAACCCCGAAAAACCCCTCAAATTATATTAGAACACTAAAAACCATAAAAATCCTAAAAAACACTAAAAATCTCAGAAAATGTAAAAAACACTAAAAAACATTAAAACCCTTGAAAGCAGTAATGCCCTTAAAACCTTAAAAACCATAAACCCCCATAAAAACCATAAACCCACTAAAAACTCTAAAACCCCTTAGAACCCCGAAAAACGTTAAAAAAATTAAAAAAATTTAAACCCCTAAAAAACTCAAAAAACACTAAAAACCAAAAAGACATGAAAACCTCTAAAACCCTAAAACACAGAAAAAGCCCAGAAAATGACTAAAACCCCTCAAAATCCAAAAAAAATAAAACTATAAAAACCATAAAATCATAAAAAAGACCTAAAATACCAGAAAATGTATAAAACCCTAAAAAACCTGAAAAACACTAACAACCATAAAAACCTTGAAAACCTTAAAGACCATAAAAACATTTAAAACTCTAGAAAACCATTAAAACCCATAAAACCGTTAAAATAGTTGAAAACACTAAATACCCTTAAAATCATAAAAAATCAAAAAAAAACTAATAAACCCATAAATAACTAAAAACCCTTAAAATCCTATAAATATGTGAAAACCCTAAAAATCTCAAAAAACCTAAAAATCCCTAAAAACTAAAAAACCCAAAAACACATAAAACACCCTAAAACTATAAAAAACCATAAAAAACATAAAAAACAAAAAACCCCATAAAACACTAAAAATCCTAAAAACAACCACAAAATAACGAAACCCATAAAACCCTTTATAAAGTTAAAAGGGTTTATAACCACAAAAACCACTTAAAAAATAAAAAACTCCAAAAAACTCCATATAAAAAAAGACACTAAAAATATAAATATCCAAAAAAAAACATTGAATATCTCTAAGAACCCTAAAAACCCTTGATAAAAACTAAAATCCCTAAAAATCCCAAAAACCCTAAAAAGCACTAGAACCATAAAAAACATATATTCCTAAAAAACCCAAAAAATTTAAAACACAGTAAAAAAAATAAAAACCCCAAGAAAATAATAAAAATCCCTAAAACCCTAAAACACCATAAATACCCAAAAAACCAAAAAAATCCCCTAAACCCTTAAAAATTGTAGAAACCCATGAATACACTAAAAACATGAAAAACTATAATATCCATTAAAACCCAAAAAAAAATAAAAAACATAAAAAATTCTATAATCCCAAAAAAACCTATAAACTCAAAACACCACTAAAAATCCAAAATGACCATAAAACCCACAGAAACCCCTAAAACGCATTAAACCGCTTCAAAACCTCTCAAATTCGATAAAAACATGAAAAAACGAAAAAAAACGAGAAATGTTTTAAATATACATAAAAACATAAATTACCCTTAAAACCCTCAAAAACCCCTAAAACCCTCAAAAACCCCTAAAACCCATAAAACCCCTAAAACCTATATAAACCCCTAAAAAATTTAAAATCTAAAAAACCCAATAGATACCCAAAAAACTACTAAAAACAGTAAGAAAATTATTAGACATAAAAATGTTAAAAACACTAAAAACAATGAAAACCTAAAAAACCATAAAACCCAAAAAATTCCAAAAAACCCAGAAAAAGTCCCTAAATACCCTAAAAACTAAAAACCACTGAAAACCCATAAAACCAAATAAAAACTAGAGAAACCCACTCAAAACTCTACAACCTTAAAACACATAAAAATATTTAAAATGTTTAAAAAAAATCAAAAAACCATAAAAACCTATAATACCCAAAACCCCAAAAAACACAAAAAAACACAAAAAAATTGAAAAACAACTAAAACCCTTAAAAATACCTAAAAATGCTAAAACGCTAAAAAATAAAAATATTAAGAAATCCCTAAAAATCCGTAAAAATGTAAAAATCTTTAAAAACCCTGAAAAAACTATAAAACCCATAAAAAACCTAAAAACATTAAAGACATAAAACCTTTAAAAACCTAAATACCCACTAAAGACTCCAAAAACCCATAAACCCCAATTTTTTATTAAATAATATCTATAAAACTTCAAAAATATCAAAAAACCCTAAACTCCCAAAAGACCGTAAAAACCCTAAAACCCCCTAAAATCCCTAAAACCCCTTAAAATCTATAAAACCCCCCAAAATCCCTAAAAATCGAAAAAACCCTAAAAACTATAATTATCCTAGAAAGTCCCTAAATATCCCTGAAAATGAAAAAACCCTTAAAAACCCATAAAAACCTTAAAACCCCTAAAAACGTATTAAAAACATAAAATACCATAAAAACATAAAATAATACTAAAAACTATAAAAACCATTAAAAACCATAAAAACATTAAAAATGTTCAAAACTAAAAAACTCTTTAAAACCCACAAAACCCCAAAAAAATACATAGAAATCCTAAAAAAACATAATTACCATAAAATTCCTAAAAATTCCCTAATAATCCCTAATAACATAAAAACATATCAAAAACATGGAACCCCTGAAAATGGTAAAATTCTCTAAATACAATTAAAACCCAAATAAAACACTAAAAAGCATTAAAAAGTATAAAAATCCATAAACCCAAAAAACATAAAAAAATACTTAAAAACCATAAAAAAATTAAAACCCCAAAAAACACAAAAAAAAAACCCATTAAAAAAAGTCCCTAAAACCATTAAAAAACCCATTAAAAAAAGTCCCTAAAACCATTAAAAAACCCAAAAAACCAAAAAACCCCTAAAATAAACTCAAAACCCTCAAAATCCAAAAAAACCCCAAAACCCCTAAAAATTATAAAAAATCCCTACAAGTCCACAAAACCCTTAAAAACCATAAAAACCCATATAACCCTTGAAAAATACTAAAACCCATAAATCCTTTAAAACCCTCTAAAAACTATAAAACTATTTAATACCTTTAAAAACGTTAAAAAGCGTCAAAAACACTCAAACCCTTACAAACCAAAATATCTAGAAAAACACTAAAAACCCAAAAAGACATCAAAAAACCTGAAAACCCAAAAAACCAAAAAACCCTTAAAAACCCTCAAAATCAAGAAATGTATTAAAAAATCTAAAACCAATAAAATTTCAAAAAGTCCTAAAGATATCTGAATACATAAAAAACCCTAAAACATCGAAAACACATGAAACCCCCAAAAAAACCAAAAAAACCTAAACACCCAAAAAATACTCAAAGAACCACAAAAAACACTAAAAAACCTTATAACCCAAAAAATGTTAAAATTGTTAAAAGAGTTCTAAAATACCATAAAACACCTTAAAACTATAAAAATACCCCAAAACCACAAAAACCCTAAAGAACCTTTAAAACCATAAAAACCCCAGTAGCCTTGAAAATCTCTAAAACCCCTAAAACATTGAACAAATAACTATCCTATGAAATCTTTAAAATACCTATAAACATAAAAAACCATTAAATCCTAAAAACCATAAAATAAATAAAAACCTTAAAAAACCTAAAAACCAATCGAAACCCAAAACCTCCTAAGAAAGACTCTAAAACCATTAAACAAACAAGAAATTAAAAAACATGAAGAAACCTTTAAAATATGGAACATTTCAAAAAACACCTAAAAACCTAAAATGACCCTAAAATCCTAAAAAACCCTAAAACACTAAAAAACCTAAAAAAACCCTAAACCCTCTTAAAATCCCTATTAACAACAAAACCGTAAAATCAATAAAAATCCAAAAAAATCTATAAAAACCTTAAAAACCCATGAAAACCATAAAAAACCATCTAAACCCTAAAAACTATAAGAACCCATAGAAACAGAAAAAACCACAAAAAATCTAAAATCCACTAAAACCCCTAAATACATTGAAAGGTTAAAACTCTAAAAATCATTTAAACCCAAAAAACTCAAAAAAATACCTAAAACCAAAAAAGTCCATATAAACCCATAAAATATCTAAAACCCTAAAAAACCATGAAAACCCCAAAAACTATCAAAATACAAAAAATCCCTAGAACCCCCAAAAACATAAAATTCCCAAAATCCCAAAAAAATGATGAAAATGTAAAAACCCTAGATACCTTAAATACCTCCAAAACCAAAAGCCCCCTAAATAACATAAAAACATTAAAAAACGTAACAAAACATCAAAACCCAAAAAAAGTTAATTTTTTTAAAAAACTATAAAAACACTTAATAACCCAAAAAACAATAATCCCAAAAAACATAGAAACCCTATAATCCTCAAAAAATAAATATTAAACATAAAAAACCATAAGACTAAAAAAGTATTAAATAATCCCTACAAATCCATGAAAACATAAAAAAACTAAAAAACCTGATAACCCCCTAAAAAACATAAAACCCCTAAAACATTAATAACCCTAAACCCATAAAAACACGAAAAACTATAAAAACCCTTAAAACCCTAAAATCCCTAAAACCATAAAAACCATTAAAACAATCTCAAAACACTTTAAACCCCTAAAAATCATAAAAAATAAAAAAAGATCCTAAAAACAAAAAAACCCAATGAAAACCCCTAAAATTCCATGAAATACATAAAAACCCTAAACACCCTAAAAACCCTAAAAACCATAACAGTACTAAAAAATGCTAAACATATTTAAAAACATAAAAAAATGTAAGAACCTTTAAAACCCCTAAAAATTGTAAAAACCCCAAAATTATTTAAAACTCTAAAACCCCATAAAAACCATGAAAACCACTAATAATCCTTAAATACCTTTAAACCCCTAAAAATGATAATAAACTGTAAAAAACTCTAAAAACATTAAAATATCTTAAAATCTAAAAAATCTCTAGAACCCTAAAAGATGCTAAAAATCCAAAAAATCCTTAAAACCCCTTGAAAAACCCAAAAACCCATAAAAATATAAAAAATCACAAAAAATTTATGAATTGTAAAAAACCTGAAAACACTAAAAAATCATAAAGATCCCTAAAAACCAAAAAATCATTAAAAATACATGAAAATCCTAAAACCATTAAAAAAATTAAAACCCCATAAAACCCTAAATATGTTAGAAAATGTTAAAAAACTCTTAAGAACACTAAAAAAATGAAAAAAAAACCAATAAAAACCAAAAAAAGCATAAAACCCTAAAAACGCTGAAAACCCATTAAAACCAACAAAATCCCTAGAACCCGTAAAAACCCTAAAATCCATAAAAGTTATAAAAAATCCCTAAAAATCATTAAATATGTAAAAAATCCTAAAACCCTGAAAGCTAGTAAAACCCATAAAAACCTTAAAAAATTCCAAAATGCAAAAAAATTCTTAAAACCCCTAAAGATCTAAAATGACCTTAAAACCCTAAAAATTCAAAAAACCATGAAGAACCCTAAAAATACTCATAACCCTAAAACCCTAAAACTATGCAAATCCTAAAAAACAGATAAAAATCTTAAAAAATGTAAAATAAAACAAAAAACATTGAAAAACCCAAGAAAACCATAAAAACCCCCACAACCCATTAAAACACAAAACCCCATAGAAACCAGAAAAACCCACAAAAAAATCTAAACACAAAAATTCTAAAACCCTTAAATCCATTAAAAATGTAAAAAATGTTAAAAACTCTAAAAACCTTAAAAAGTCTAAAAAATCAAAAAAACATTAAAACCAAAAAAACCAAAAAACCCCTAAAACCCAATCAAATCTCTACGAACCTTAAAAACACTTAAAATTACTCAAAATACAAAAAAATCCATAAATGCAATAAATATCCTAAAAATCCATATAAAACCTTGAAAACATAAAATGCCTAAAAACATGAAAAATCTATGAAAACCATAAAAACCACTTAAAAATTTAGAAACCCCAAAAACAAAAAAAAACCCAAAAAATCACTAAAAACTATAAAAACCATTCAAATCCTTAAAAATGTTAAAATAATTAAAAAATTATAAAAAAACATTAAAACCCCTAAACCTAAAAATAAAAAGACCCAAAAAATACTAAAAACCCAAAGAAACCTAAAAAACCTAAAAAAATCCTAAAAAATACTTGAAAATTTAAAAACCATTAAAAAAATAGAAATTCCAATAAAAACATAAAACTAATAAAAACCATAAATACCATAAATAACCATAAAAACCTAAAAACCAATAAAATTTATAAAAACCATAAAAACCCAAAAAATATAAAAAAATTAAAAACATTTGAAAACATGAAAACCCTAAAAAACACAGAAAACCCCTAAACCCCTAAAATATTATAAAACTATGAAAACACTGAAAACCCCCCAAAAAACTAAAAAAAATTAAAACCCTCCAAATCTCTAAAAACCCTAAAAATCATAAAATTCATAAAAAATCCCTAAAATCAATGAAAATATAAAAAACCTAACAAGCTGGAAAAAACTGATGAAAACCATCAAAACCCTTAAAAAATAAAATACCTAAAAAACCATAAAACCCTAAAAACCTCTAAAAACACATAAAAACCATAAAACCCCTAAATTTTTTATAAAATTTAAAAAACTCTAATAACCTTTAAGAACACTAAAAAACTCAAAAAATCCCTAAAAAACCAAACCACCAAAAAAAACCTCAAAACCCATAAATACACTAAAAAACAAGTAAAACCCAACAAAATGACTTTACACCCAAAACCCCTAAAATACTGAAGAATCATAAAATTCTATAAAAATCCATAAAGATGTAAAAAACCGTACAAACCCTAAAACCCAACTGAAAAGAAAAAACCCAAAAAATCCTAAAAAATACCAAAACCCCTAAAACCAACTAACAACTCTACAAACCATTGGCCCCCAAATAATGTTAAACATGTTAAAAAAACTATATTTTTTTGATAATCCTAAAAACTAAAAAAACCTAGAAACTTAAATAGTCCCTAAAAACCCTGAAAACTGCTAAAACCTTAAAAACCTTGGGAAACCCAAAGAACCTTAAATATCCTAAAAAACACTAAAAACCCTAAAAACATTAAAATTACGAAAAATACTTAGAAATTTTTAAAAACATGAAATCCCAAAAAAACCAAGAAGACCACCTTAAAACCATAAACCCCCAAAAAAACATTAAAACCCCTAAAACCCCATAAAACCATAAAACCCACAAAACCCCATTAAACCCATTAAAACCCCTTAAAACCCCTTAAAACTCCTAAAAATATTTAAAAATTGTTAAAAATTGTAAAAAATATTTGAAACCCTAAAAAACACATAGAAACCCAAAAAACTAAAAAATACCATAAAAATCCTAAAAATCCGTTAATGTACTAAAAAACTCAGAAAACCCCTAAACCCCCTCATAATCCACAAAATCCTAAAACCATAAAAATCTTAAAAAATACATAAAAATACCTGAAAACATAAAACCCTCTTAAAACAATGAAAACCCCCTGAAAACCATAAAACCCCTAAAAACATTAAAACCCCCTAGAAACCATAAAACCCTAAAAATCTAAAAACTATAAAATCCTTTACAACCACTCCCAATAACAAAAAACACAAAAAACCCTAAAAAACCTATTATCCCTAAAATACTAAAACAATCCCCTAAAACCCTATGAAGACCCTAAAACCCCTAAAATACCCTAATACCCTACAAACCCTTAAAACATTTCAAAATCCATAAACACGCAAAAAAACCATAAAAACCATAAAACCATAAAAATATTAAATAATCACCCATAATGCCTAAAAATGTAAAAACCCCCTAAAAACAATAAAAAACACTAAAACCCATAAAATTGCTAAAAACCACTAAAAACCCTAAAACCCCAAAAAAAATGTTAAGAAGTATAAAATACCATAAAAACCTACAAAAACTCAAAAACCCCTAACAACCCAAAAAGACCCTAAAACCTTAAAAACCTCAATGAACTCCAAAAACTAGGAAAAACCCTAAAATCCTAAAAATCTATAAAACCCTAACAAACGCTAAAAACCCTAGAAATCCTAAAAACACTAAAAATCCCTAAAAAGATAAAAAACCAAAAAACCCTAAAAAACCCCTAAAAACCATAAAATACCTACAGAAATAAAAAACCCTTAAAATCCATAAAAATAAAAAGAACCACTAAAAACCCTAAAAACCCATAAAATTTCTAAAAATGTTAAAAATATAAGAAACATTCAAAACCCTATAAAACTAAAAAAACCCTAAAACCCAAAAATTCCCCAAAACCCTAAAAGTCCCTAAAAACACTAAAAACCACTAAAAACTCTCTAAAACCTTAAATACCTCAAAACCCGTAAAATTTTAAAAACATTAAAAACCATAAAACCCCTAAAACTCAAAAAAATTCACATAAAACCCCATTAATAGTATAAGACATTGAAAACCCCTAAAACCCCTAAAACCTTGAAATCCACTAAAATACATTAATATCTCTAAATTTTATAAATATAGGAAAACAATAAAATCATAAAAAACCATATATTTCATTGAAAATGAAAAAATCCCTAAAAACCCAAAAACCCCCCTGAGAACCATAAATCCCAAATAAATACCTTAAAAATCCTATAATCAATAAAAATCCTAAAAACCCTAAAAAAACTCTAGAAACCCATAAATCTCTAAAAAAATGTTAAAAAATATTAAAAAAACTTTTACAAGACTAAAAAACTCATTAAAACCCATAAAATCCAAAAATACCTTAAAATCTGTAAAACCCCTGAAAACCAAAAAAACTCAAAATACCTAAAAACCATAAAACCCTAACAAACATAAAAATTTTAAAAAGAGATAAAAAATCCCTGAAAATTTACAAAACACTAAAAACCCTAAAAACAATAAAACCCCCTAAAACCTATAAAAATGTTAAAAACCAATAAATATCGTAAAAACCAACTAAAATATATAGATACCATAAATCCCATAAAATGTTAAAAAAAATTAAAAACTTGAAAAACAATGAGAACCTAAAAACTCAATAAAAACTATAAATACCCCCAAAATACCCTAAAACCCATGAAAAAACCATAAAAACCATAAAATCCCCGTAAAATCCATTAAAACCATAAAAACCATAAAAATCTAAAAAGACCAAAAAAATTATTTAAAATGTAAAAACCGCAAAAAACATTGAAACCTCTCCTAAAAACCATAAAACCCTTAAAATCATTAAAGAACCAAAAACCCATAAAAACCCGAAAACCCATAAAAACACAATAAACCCATTTGAAGACCTAAAAACAATTAAAAACCTTAAAAACTATAAAAAACCTAAAACCACCAAATAAAATAAAAAAATCCAAAAAACCTAGAGAATACATAAAAACCCTGAAAAACCTAAAACTCAGAAAATCCTAAAAAAACCTAAAAAACCTTAAACCAATAAAAATTAAAATTCCAAAAAAAATCCTAGAAAACATAAAAAACAATAAAAACCCTGACAACCCCCTAAAAACTATAAAACACCTAAAATTAATGAAAACCCTAAAACCCCTAAAAACCATAAAAACCACAAAAAACTCTAAAAACACTTTAAATAACAAAAAATTAAAAATTGATAAAAAAAACTAAAAAACTTTTAACACCATAAAAACTAAAAAAACAATAATTACCAAAAAGAATCTAAAATACCACTAAATCATGAAAAACCGTAAAACCATCAAATTCTCTAAAACATGAAAAACCCAAAAATGAAAAAAATTTAAAAAATACCCAAGAAATGTAAAAAACATTAAAAACACAAAAACCCTTGAAACTATAAAAACTCTAAATACCATTAAAACACTAAAAATAAAAAAAAAGTTTAAAACAAAAGAACTCTAAAACCCTTTGAACCCCTAAAAATGTTACAGATGATAAAAAACAAGAAAAAACATTAAACCCCTAAAAAACTCAAAAGAACCCTAAAAACCCAAAAAGAACCCCAATACCTTGAAAACCCCTAAAAACCCAAAAAAACCTCAAAACCCCTCAAAACTATCAATATCACTAAATTCCCTAAGAACTCTTTAAACTGTAAAAATCCTAATAAAATCCTTTAAAATCCCTTAAAGCATAAAAATCCCAAAAACCTTGAAAAACCCTCGAAAACTATCAAAACCATTATAAACCATAAAAAAACCTAAAACCTATAAAAACCATAAAACACACTAAAAACTCTAGAAACCCTAAATCCCCCAAAAATGATAGAAAAATCTTAAATTTTAAAAAACCAAAAAAGAATAAAAAACAAAAAACATCATAATACCCGAAAAACCCTTAACAATCCAAAAAACCCTAGAAACCAATAAAAACACTCAAAATCCCTACAACCCTAAAAACCCCTAAAACCCATAAAAATCTTAAAAGTGACCTAAAATCCCTAAAAAATATAAAAACCTAAATATACTATATACCCATATTAACCATAAAACCCCTAAAACCCATAAAACCCTACATCCCCATAGAAACCCTAAAAACCGACTTGAAACTCTAAAATCCCTTAAACCCCCTCAAAATTTTAAAAATCAGTAAGAGCCTTTAATCACCATCAAACCTATAAAAAACTCAAACCCCCGCCCCCATAAACTCCAAAACACCATAAAAACCTTCAAAATCACCAAAAAATTAATAAACCCAAAGAGCCATAAAAATATCAAAAAATGCATAGTAATCCCTAGAAACCTAAAAATTTTAAAAACTCTTAAAAACCATTAAATCCCAAAAACCTAAAAACCAATAAAAATAATAAAAACCCTTAAAAATCTAAAAATGTAAAAAAAGGTTTAAAAAATATAAAAACATTAGAAACACTAAAATTATTAAAAATACCCATAATACCCAAAAGACCTTAAAAACCCTGAAAAAAACTAACCCCCACCCCCAAATGCACATAGTACCTAAAAGCCTAATACATATATATATTCTAGAAAGACGTAAAAATATCTAAAATTTAAAAAAAACACTAAAAACCATGAAACCCCCTTGAAAACCATAACAACCCCTAAAAAATGTAAAAAACACCAAAAACCCATAAAAACCTCAACACTCACTAAAAACTATAAAACCCCTTAAATTCATGAAATCGTAAAAAAAATTAAAAAACACTAAAGAACCTTTAAAACCCTAAAAACCTAAAAATTCCCTAAAAACCAAAAAATACCCTATGACCCTAAAAACCCATAAAAACCTCAAAATCCATAAATATAATAAATACATGAAACCCAATAAAAATTTTATAAAATCCCTAAAAATCATGGAAAATGTACGAAACCATTAAAACCCTAAAAGACCCTAAAAACCATAAAACTCATAAAAATAAAAAAAACCCATAATGACATATAAAATCACTAAAAACAAAAAAACCATTAAATCCCCTACAATGATAAAAACTTTAAATATTCTAAAAAACCATAAAACTTCAAAAACTAAGAAAAAACCTGAAATCCCAAAATGACCCAAAAACCCTAAAAAAATCATGAAACCCCTAAAATTCCATAAAAAATCAAAATCCCTAAAAAATATAAAAAACCCTAAACATATTAAAATCCTAAAGCACAAAAATTCAATTAAATATTTAAAAACCCGGGAAACTTTGAAAATTACCAAAAAAACATAAAAACCTATTAAACCATTAAAACCACTAAAAACACTTAATACACACTAAAAATATTAATACCCATAATGCCCTAAAAATGTAATAAATCATTAAAAACATGAAAAATCATTTAAACCCCAAGAAACTAAATAACCCCAAAAAAATTAAAATGACCCCAAAACCCTGAAAATAGCTAAAAATCCAAAAAAAATAAAAAATTCCCTAAAACCCTAACAAACGCTAAAGACCCTAAAAATCTTAAAAATCCCTAAAATCGCTGAAAATGTAAAATAATATAAAATCCATGTAAACCCCCTAGAAACTATAACACCCCTAAAACCATTAAAAACTCTAAAACTAATAAAAACCCTAAAACCACTGGAAACACTAAAAATTGTTAAAACCCCTAAAATGTTAAAAAATGTTAAAAAATATTAAAAACTTTTAAAAGTATAAAAACACAAAATAGATGCTAAAAACCTAAAAAGACATTAATGCCTTGAAAAAACCCTCAAAATCCATAAAACACAGAAAATCGTAAAAGAATTAGTTATAAAAAAATGTCCCTAAAAATCCATAAAAACATAAAAAAACATGAAATTTTGAAAATCCCCTTAAAACCATATAAACTCCAAAAAACCTTAAAACCCATAAAAATGTTAAAAACTAACTAAAAAATCTAAAACCCCTTTAGTTCAATAAAATGATAAAAACATTTAAAAAAATCTAAAACCTTAAAAACTATTAGAAACTCAAAAGACCCTAAAACCCCTAAAATCACCAAAAAAATCATTAAAACCCTCAATATCCTTAAAACTCTAAAAAATATAAAAATTCAAAAAATACAAAAAAAAAACAATGAAAATTTTAAAAAAAACCCTAAAATTCGTGAAAGCCCCTAAAACCCATAAAAACCTCAAAGAAAATTAAAAACCCTAAAAACCCATAAAACCCTAAAACCACTAAAACTCCAAAAACCCTTTAAACCCCTCATAACTTTAAAAACATGAAAAAAACCATAAATACCCTAAAATATAAAAAAAACAACAAGAACCTAAAACCCCTTGAAAATTCTCTAAAATACCTAAAACTAGTGAAGACACTCAAAATCCCTAAAAACCATAAAAATCCTAAAAATCCCTAAAAATCTCTAAAAATGTAAAAGACACTAAAAATATTAAAATTCCCATGAAAATCATAAAAATCCATAAAAACCAAAAAAAAAACATAAAACCATAAAATCCCTAAAACCCACTAAAAATCTAAAAACACTCAATCCCTCTAAAAATGGTAAAAAACATTAAAAACTCTAAAAAACAGTAAAACCCGAAAAATATAAAAATATTTAAAACCCCAATATACCCTAAAATCATGAAAAACACTAAAAACCTTAAAACCAAGAAACCCCCAAAACCCTAAAAATCCATAAAAACCCAAAAAACCATTTCAATAATAAAAATACAAAAAACAACTAAAATACCAAGAAATAAAAAACCCAAAAAACCCTAGAAAACAAAGAAAAAACCTAAGAAACATAAAAAAATTCTAAAAACACTTAAAACCATATAAAATCTGAAAATACTTAAAAAACCTAAAACCCTAAAAACCAAAAAGAAATCCTTAAAAACCCTAAAATTCCCAGAAATCATAAAAGACCCTTAATGACATAAAAATCTTTAAACATAAGAAAACCCAATGAAACCCATAAAAACCCATAAAATCCAAAAAATCCCTAAAAACGCTAAAAATATAAAAAAACCATACAACCCATAAAAACATTAAAAATTTGTTTATGGTTATAAAAAAATACTTTAATCCACTAAAATTTGATAAAAACCTAAAAAAAGTCCCCAAAAACCTTAAAAAAACCAAAAAACCTTGAAAAACACTGAAATCCCCAAAAACCCTAAAAATTCCTAAAAACCATAAAAAACTAATACCATAAAAATAATAAACAAAACCATAAATATCCTTGAAAACATAAATAGCCATAAAAATAGTTAAAACACCCCAAAAATAAAAAAAATAAATACTCATAAATACAATAAAAACACTAAAAAACTATACCCTAATAAAAGTAAAAACATTAAAAAAGTTAAAAAAATAAAACCATAAAAACTCTAAAAAAATAAAAAAACCCCTAAAAACTTAGGAGACTGTAAAATCCCTAAAACAACTATAAAACCATAAAACACTAAGAACCATCAATATCCTTAAAACCCTAAAAACCATAAAACCCATAAAAATACAAAAAAAAAGTCTATAAAAATCCTTGAATATAAAAAAAATGTAGGACTAGAAAACACTATAAAAACCATAAAACCCTAAAAACATTTAAAAACCATTAAAAACTATAAATCACCGTAAAAACATAAAACCAAAAAAAAATTATAAAAACCCTTCAAACCCTTAAAAATGTTAACAAATTAAAAATATTAAAAAACCTAAAAAAGACTAAATACTCAAAAGAAACCAAAAACCCTCAAAAGCTCCTAAAAACCATGAAAAATCCTGAAAATCACTTAAAAACCCCGAACCCCTAAAATCCTAAAAAACATAAAACCATAAAAACACTAAAAAACTCATAAAGCATAAAAATCCTAAAAAAATCCTAGATAACCAAGAAAACATATAAAACCCCTGAAAACCTTGATTAACCCCTAAAAACACAAAACCCCCAACATCCATTGAAACCCAAAACCCTAAAACCACTAATAACTCTAAAAACCCTTTTAAATCCCTAAAACATTAAAAATGTTAGAAAAATTCTAAAAAAATTAAAAAACCTAAAATACTCAAAAAAAACCTAAGATTCCAAAAACAAACTAAAAATATTAAAAACAAAAAAAACCCATAAAACCCCTCAAAAACTTAAAGCCCTAAAAATCCCTAAAAATCCTAAAAATCCATAAAAACCATAAAAATTCAAAGAAAGCCCTAAAATACTTGAAAACATAACAAAACCTATAAACCCTGAAAAACCCTTAAAAACTTTACAATCCTAAAACCTTAAAAACCTTAAAACCCCATAAATACCTTAAAACCATTAACATATATAAATACCCTTTAAATCCCTAAAAACATTAAAAACATTAAAAACATTTAAAAAAAATACAATAACTGATACAAACCCAAAAAACTAAAAAAACCCTAAAACACATGAGACACTAAATACCATAAAAACCCTAAGAATCCTAAAAACCTCCACAACCACCCAAAATACCTAAAAACACTAAAACCCCTCTAAAAACCATCTAAATTGTATAAAATACCTAAAAACCCAGAAAATATAAAAAATGATAAACACCACGAAAAATCCCTAAAGACTATAAATCCATTAAAATCCTTAAAAACCCCAAAACCTATAAAACCCTAGAACCCCATTAAAAAATATAAAAACTCATAAAACCCATAAAAACATGAGAAACATTTAAAACTCCAAAAAATATTACAAAACCTAAAAAATAAAAAAACAATCCTAAAAACAAAAAGACCCTAAACCCCTGAAAACCCCTATAAACCTTGAAAACCCCTGAAACATGATAAAACCCTTAATATTCATAAAAAACCTAAAACCCATAAAAACAGAAAAATACAAAAAAAACAATAAAAATTAAAGAAAACATAAAAAACTCTAAAATCATGGAAAACCACTAAAAACCACAACAACACATAAAACCATAAAAAACATAAAACCTATAAAACATATAAACCAATAAAACCTCTAAAACACCTTAAAAAACATAAAAATGTTAGAAACATTAAAATTCTATAAACACCCAAAAAACACAAAAAATCCCTAAAAACCCAAAAGTGGCCCCAAAAACCCTAAAAACCCCTGATAACCCAAAAACCCCTAAAAACCATAAAAACCATAAAAACCATAAAATTCCAAAAAATCCCTAAAATTCCGTGAAAACATAAAAAACCCAAATCCCCTAAAAATAAAAAAACTTCTGAAAACAATAAAAAACTCTAAAACTCATAAAAAGCCCAAAAAGCCAACTAATAATTCTAAAGACCCTTAAACCCCTAAAAAATTCTCAAATCTCTAAAAAACCTTAAAAACCATAAAAAAAAAATTAATAAATACCAAAAAGACCCTAAAAACCATAAAAACCTGAAAAAACTAAAAATACATAACAACCATAAAAATCCCTAAGACCCCTACAAAATATAAAATCCCTAAAATCCCTAAAAAATCTAAAATCCATAAAAAATCCTAAAAAATCCCAAAAAAGATAAAAAACCCTAAAAATATCCTAAAATGACTAAAACCTTAAAAATCCCTAAACCCCATAAAAACATTAAAAATGTCTAAAAACTGTAAAAACCCTTAAACCACAAAAATCGTTAAAAACAATAAGAACTCTAAAAAACCTTGAACACAAAAAAAAATAAAAAAAAGGAAAAGACCCTAGAAATAGTGAAAAACCCAAAACCCCCTAAAACCTAAAATACCCCCAAACCCCTCAATGTCCATGTAACCCTAAAAAACATAAAAATAATCCAAATTATAAAAGAGGACTAAAAATACATTAAATCATAAAAAATTTAAAAAAATGAGAATCCCCAAATAACATAAAACCCTTAAAAACAAATAAAAAATAAAAAATAAAAAATAAAACTAAATACTCTAAAAACCTAAAACCCAAAAAATATTTAAAAATCACTAGAACCCTAAAAAACAGAAAAAAAAACTAAATATTTTTAAAAATCCCTAAAAACCCAAAGAACCCAAAAAACCTCTAAAAACCCTAAAACTGTAAAAAAACAATGAAACCCCCTTAAACCCCTCAAATTCCTTACCCCCTAAAAACCTAAAAAGCCTAAAAAATCATAAAGAATCTCTAAAATCCCTAAAATTGTTAAAAAACCTTAAAATGGAAAAAAATCCCTGAAGACCATAAAAACCCATAAAAACTCTAAAAACCCTAAAAACCTATAAAACCCTTAAAAACCTCTAAAGACTCAAAAAATACTTAAAACCTGTGAATTGTTAAAAAAAATTAAAATTTGTAAAAAAACCTAAAACCCAAAAAACTCAAAAAAACATAAAATCAAAAAGGACATAAAAACCCCAAAAAACCCTAAATCCTTGAAAACCCCCAAAACCCCTCAAAATCTCTAAAAACCCTAAAAAACTCCTAAAAATCCTAAAAATCCTAAAAAATCTGTAAAAAATACTGAAAATTTAAAAACCCAAAAAATCCCATGAAAACTATGTAAACCCTTTGAACCATAAAACCCCTAAAAACCCATAGAACACTAATGAACCACAAAAAAACTCTAAAACCCCTGAAAACCCTAAATTTTTTATAAAATGTTATAAAAATATAAAAACCAAAAAACCCTAAAAAACTCAAAAAAACCCAAAATCCAAAAGACTTAGAAACCAAAAAACCCTAAAAATCCATGAAAACACAAAAAAATTGTTAAAATCCAATAAGAGAAATAACATCCATGAAAACATAAAAAACCCTAAAACCACTGAAAACCATAAAAACAATAAAAAATAAAAACCCCTAAAACAATAAAAACCATAAATACAATACAAACTCTTAAAACCCTTAACACTCCTAAAAACACTAAGAAATGTTAGAAACCCCTAAAAACATTAAATACTACAAAAATAAAATAAAACCCCTAAAAATAAAAAAGACCCTAAAACCCTAAAAACACTAAAACAAATAAAACACTCAAAATACCCAAAACCCTAAAAACCATAAAAATTGTAAAAGTTACAAAAAAAAATACTAAAAATTTAAAAATCCCAAAAATCCATAAAAATCATGAAAACTATAAAACCCTTAAAAACATTAAAGAACCCTAAAACCCTATAAAACCCCTAAAACCCCAAAAAACTATAAAACCTCTTACAACATTTAAAACATTTCAAAATATCGAAAAAATCTAAAAAATCATAAAAATCTCAAAAAAAATCTGAAATACCCAAAAGATAGTAACAACCATGAAAACTCCTAAAATTCCTACAACCCCACAAATGAACTAAAACCCCTCAAAATTACTAAAAACCCTAAAAATCCTAAAAATCCTAAAAATCCTAAAAATCCCTAAAAATCCCTGAAAATATTAAAAAACACCTAAAAACCCAAAAACCTCCTCAAATCATAAAACCCCTAAAACCCTTAAACACCCTAAAGCTCATAAAAACCTAAAAACTATTAAAAACTCTAAAATCCCTTAGAACTCCTATAATCATTTAAAACATTAACAAAATCTAAAAAACTAAAAAACTCAAAAAACCATGAAAATGTAAAAAGAACAAGAAAAACAACTAAAAACCCTAAAAACCATGAAAAACTCTAAAACCCATCAAATCGCTAAGTACCCTAAAAAACATAAAATCCATTAAAATACCTAAAAATTTCTAACAATGTAAAAACATGTAAAATCCTTAAACACACCCTAAAAACTGTAGAAACCCCTAATCCCTTTAAAGACCATTAAAAAAATACTAAAAACACACTAAAAACCCTAAAAAATATTAAAATGCTTAAATCCACTAAAAATATAAAATAATTTAAAAAACACTAAAAGCTGTTAAAACCCCAAAATAATAAAAAACCATTAAACTTGAAAAATTCCTTAAAACCCTGAGAACCCCCAAAACCCATAAAAAATTCTGAAACCCCCTCAAAATCCCTAAATAACCTAAATAACCAAAAAAATTTAAAAAACCTAAAAATCCCTAAAAATGTAAAAAAACCTTAAAATACGTCAAAAACACCGGAAACACATAAAACCCCTTAAATACATAAAGAACCTTTAAAACCCCCAAAACCATAAACACCCTAAAAACGTGGAAAAACCTAAAAACACCTAAAAATGTTAAAAAACACCATAAAATATTAAAAACACTAAGAAAATAAACAAACCCATAAACCCCTAAAAGACCCTAAGAACCTAAGAACCCTAAAAACAAAAAAAATCCCTAAAAACATAAAATTCCCTAAATACACTAAAAACCATAAAATTCCTAAAAAATTTCTAATACCCTTGAAAACATAAAAAACCCCAGCAACACTTAAAAAACCCTAAACCCATAAAAACCTCTAAAAACATTAATAAAACATAAAAACCCACATAACCCCTAAAAATTTAGAACTATAAAACCCTTAAAATCATTAATACCTCATATATTTTTAAAAACATTAAAATCCTTAAAACACTAAAAAAATCAAAAACCCATTGAAACCTAAAATAACATAAAAACTCTAAAACCCCCTAAAAACAATAAAAAACCTTGAAAACGTCTGAAAACCATCAAAATCCCTAAGACACAAAATAATTCTAAATAATATCTAAAATTATAAAGAATCCCTATATTCCTTCAATTCCACCTAAAAACATGAAAATAACTAAAAACATTAATAAACTATAAAAACCCATAGAACACTAAAAAAAACTAAAAACTCTAAAACCACATAAACCCATACAATTTTTAACAACTCTAAAAACCATTAAAACCATAGAAAACACAAAACCCCTAAAATTGAAAAAGACCCTAAAAATCTTGAATAACCCTAAATACCATAAAAACCCTGAAAAACCTAAAAACCTAAAAATCCTTAAAAACTCTAAAAACCATAAAAATCTTTAAAAAACCCTTAAAATATATTAAAATTTTAAAAAAACTAGAGCATTGAAAACCTGAAAAATCCTAAAACCATAAAACCCCTAAAACATAAAAAACCCCTAAAATCCATAAAAATCCTATAAACTTCAAAAGACCCTAAAAACACTTAAATCCCCAAAAATGTTAAAAACATTAAAAAACTCCAAAAAATCTACAACCATAAAAAATCAAAAAACCCATTAAAACCCAAAAAATACTCTAAAATCCCAAAAAACCCTTAGAACCCTAAAAACCTAAAAAAACCCACTAAACCCCTCAAAATCCCTAGAAAACCTAAAGAACCTTAAAAACTATAAAAATACAAAAAAATCCCTAAAAATCCTTAAAAACTTACAAAACTTGAAAAACCTAAAAACACCCTTGAAAACCATAAGAACCACTAAAAACCATATAAACCTAAAAAATCCATAAAAACCCTAAAATCTTGGAAAAATTATGAAAATAGTTTAAACCCGTAAAAATAATAAAAGGTTTCAAAACATGAAAAAACCTTAAAACTACAAAAAAATCACCAAAAAACACAAAAACACCATAAAACCATGAAAACCACTAAAACCATTAAAATCCAAGAAAACCATAAAAAACCATAAATTCACAGAAAAACCCTAAAAAACATAAAATCCTAAAACCCCCTAAAACACCTAAAACATAAAACCCCTAAAACACTGAAACCCCCCTTAAAACCATAAAAACACGTCAAAAACATAGAAACCCCTTGAAATGCATAAAAACCCTAAAACCTATTATAATGTCTAAAATCCCTTAAGCCCCCTAAAAACATTATAAAATTTAAAAAAGTCTAAAAACCTTAAGAAAACTAAAAAACCCCCTTAAAACCCAAAATACCATGAATCCCTAAAAACACAAAAAAATCATAAAACCCTGTAAAATTCTAAAAAATCTGAAAATCCCTAAACCAAAAAATACATATAAATACTAAAAAATTCATAAAATTACTTGAAAATATAAAAACCCCTAAAAACATAAAACCCCCCCTAAAATCCTTAAAAGCAACCAAAATGTTAAAAAGCACTTAAAACCCCATTAAAAACCAAAAACCAATAAAACCAATAAACCCATTTAAACCCATAAAACATTAAAAAAATATAAAAATATTAAAAAAAACATAATAACCACAAAAATTTGAAAAAAAAAACTAAAATACAAAAGACCCAAAATACAATAAAACACCCTCAAAAACCAAAAAAGCCTTAAAATAATCAAAATCCTTAAAAACCATAAAACCTCTTAAAATACAAAGAAGTTATAAAAACCCAAAAAAGCATAAAAACCCAAAATCCTTAAAAATATCTTGAAAACAAAAAAACCCTGAAAATCTAAAAAATCCTAAAACCATTAAAATACATAAAATCCAATAAATTTTATATACCCTTTAACCCCTTATTTTTTAAAAAAACTCTAAAAAACCTTAAAACCCCAAAAAACTCAAAAATAATAAAAACCCTCAAAATAACTAAAAATATTAAAACCCATAAAATTCATAAATAATAAATAAATATAAATGAAAATATTAAAAACCCTAATCCTCTGAAAAATAATAAAAACCCCTAAAAAAATTAAAAACCTTAAAAACACATAAAACCCATTAAAACATATTAAAATATCTTTAAACCCTTAAAATCCATAAATTCATTAAAAAACATTATAAAATCCAAAAAACATGAAAACCCTTAAAAATCTAAAAAAAACCCTTAGAACACAAAAGTCCTTAAAACCCCTGAAAAAACCTAAAAACTCTAAAAATCCCTAAAAACAATAAAAACCCTAAAAATATCTAAATACCCTTACAATGACAAAAACCATTAAAATACTAGAAAACTATAAAATCTATGAAAACAAAAAACCCCTAAAACCCCTAAAAAACCCATAAAAACAATAATACCCCTAAAAACATTAAAAATCGTAAAACCCTAAAAATCCTAAAAACATCGAAAAACGAAAAAAACCCTTTAAACACCTAAAATTGTTAAGAAATGTTAAAAACTATAAAAACCTTAAAACACCTAAAAATATAAAAAAAACAATAAAAACGCAAAAGGACCCAAAAAAAATGAAAACCCTAAAACCCCTAGACTCCCTGAAAATCCTTAGGTACTCTATAAACCTATAAAAACTATAAAATCCCCAAAAAACCTAAAAATACATGAAAATGTAAAAAATAAAAAAACCTTGAGAGCCCTGAAAAACTGTAAAATCTCCCAAAAATGATTAAAAATACAAAGATCCTAAAAATGTAAAAAATAATGAAAATCTAAAAACCGCTATCCCCCTAAAAATGATAAAAAAATTTAAAAACTATAAAACCCTAAAAACCCCCTCGAAAACCCTCAAAAACCCTAAAAACTGAAAAAGATGCTAAAAACCAAAAAATACCCAAAAACACCCAAAAACCCATTAAACCCTCACAATCCTTAAAAACCCTATGAACCAAAAAACCAAAAAAAATCATAAAAAATACTATAAATCCTAGAAAATGTAAAAAACCTAAAACCCTAAAAAATACCAGGAAATAAGAAAATCCCCTCAAAACATTTGAAAATCTAAAAATCCATAAAACTCTAAAAACACACTAAATACTCTAAAAACTCATAAAACCCATTAAAATGTTAAAAACATAAATAAAAACTCTAAAATACCTTAGAACCCAAAAAAACAGAAAACGAAACTAAAAACTCGAAAAAACCCAAAACCCCTAAAAGCTCTAAAAACCCAGAAATCCCTGAAACCCCTCAAAATCCCAAAAAACAAAAAAACTATAAAATTACTAAAAAAGTCATTAAAATTATGGGAAACATATAAAACCCTTAAAACCATTGAAAACCATAAAACTCATAAAACATAAAACCCCTAAAAATGATAAAAAACTAAAAACCACTAAAAACATTAAAACCCCATTACAACCCCTGAAAACATTAAAAACTCTAAAAAAACATTAATACCATAATAACACAAAAAAACTCAAAAATACAATAGAAAACACTAAAAACCACAAAAATCTTATAAAACCCTAAAAATCTCTAAAAAATAAAATATATTAAAAACCAGGAACACCCCCTAAAAATAAAAAAAAGCCCTAAAATCTTTTATACCCCATAAAACCCTCAAAACCCTAAAAAAACCTAAAAACACTTTAAAATATTAAAAATGCTAAAAACTCTAAAAAATGTTACAAACTCTATTAAAATAAATAAGTCCCTAAAAACTAAAAAAACCCTTAAAACCCTAAAATACTATAAAAACCCTAAAATTACATTAAAACCATAAAAACACTGAAAATACATAAAAACAAATAAAAAATCCTAAAAAGAAAAAAAATCATTAAAAAGTCATATAAATCTCTAAAAATGTTAATACCCCTAAAACCCACTAAAACTCATAAAAACCCCTAAATCCCATATAAAACCCTTAAACCCCATAAAAATAATGAAAACATAAGAAACCCTAAAACCCAACAAAATCTATGAAAATAATAAAACACCTAAAAATATAGAAACCCTAAAACCCATAAAAACCAAATACCCCACTAAACCCCACCCCCCCCAAAACCCTTCAAACCCCTAAAAATGTAAAAAATTAAATACTCTAAAAACATTAAAAAACCTAATAAACTCAACCCCCCCAAACCAAAATTAGAAAAAAAAAACCCATGAAAACTCTAATAAAATTTCAAACCCCTCATAATACATAAAAACAAAAACAAAACATAAAATCCATAAAATCCAAAGAAATCACTAAAAATAACTAAAATTAAAAAAAACCCTAAAAACCCTGATAAGCCCATGAAAACCATAACAAACAATAAAAGCATTATAAAACCTTAAATAACCTTAATAACCCTAAAAACCTACTAAAAATCTAAAGCCCATTAAAACCCCAAAAAAAATTAAAAATGTTTAAAACTCAAAAAACCTAAAAGCCCTAAAAATCAAAAAAAACCCCTTAAAACCCCAATTGAACCTAAAAACCTTGAAAACCCTGAAAATATATAAAAACACTAAAAAACCCTGTCAAAATTACAGAAAACCATAAAACCCAAAAGAACCATAAAAATCCTTAAAATTCTGAAAAATAGATGAGAACACAAAAACCTGAAGAAACATGAAAAAACCAAAAAAAACCAAAAAGACCAATAAAAACCATAAAAACCATAAAAACCATAAAAACCATAAAAACCTAAAAACAAAATAAAAACTCTAAAATCCCTCAACACCAATAAAAACATTATAATATGTAAAAAACTCTAAAAACATTAAAACCCTTACAAAAATAAAAACCACTAAAAACACAAAAAGTCTATAAAAACCCTTAAAACACACAAAACCCAAAGAACCATGGAAAACACCTAAAAGCCTAAAAAGCCCTAAACACCCTACAAAACCACACAAACTATAAAATTGCAACAAAAAACCTAAAAATACCTGAAAACGTAAAAAGCCCTAAAAGCCCTAAACCCCCACTGAAAACATAAAAACCCATAAAAACCTAAAAAACCCTTAAAATAAAAAAAACATAATGACCCTAAAACCCATGAAAACCATTGAAATCCATAAAAACCCATAAAAACCATAAAATATCATAAAAACTTGCAAACCCCACTAAAAACAATAAAACCCTTTAAATCCTTAAATGCATAAAAATGTTAAAAATCTACAAAATCTTAAAAATATTTAAAAAATGAACCCACTTAAAACCCAAAATCCCCACACCCAACTAAAAAACCCTAAAACCCTAAATACCCTAAAATGCACAAAAACCCCTCAAAATCCCAAAAAACCATAAAAAATAAAAAAAATACAATAAAAAACTAAAAAATAACTTGAAATCCCAAAAAATGTAAAAAAAAAAGATAACTTGAAAACCATAAATTCCCTAAAACCTAAAAACACCTAAAACATAAAAATGATAAAAAAACCACTAAAAACTCTAAAATCACTTTAAACTCTTAAAAATTTAAAAAAATGTTAATAAACTCTAAAAGAAATTAAAACCCTAAAAACTAAAAAGAAACCTAAAAACCCAAAAGACTGTAAAAACCTTGAAACCCCCCTAAAATCCCTTAAATCCCCCAAAACCCCAAAAACCACTTAAAACCATAAAACCCTAAAAAACCCAACAAATCCATAAAACCATAAAAATATCGAAAAATCTAGAAAACTTAAAAACTATAAAAACCTGAACACCTCTTCAAAACCAAAAAAAACCTATTTATATTAAAAAACCTAAAACCCCATAAAAACCATAAATACTCACTAGAAACTCTATATACAATTAAATCCACTAAAAAGCATAAAACTATGAAAAACTCAAAAAACCCTAAAAATGAAAAATTCCATAAAACCAGGAAGACCCCTAAACTCCCTAAAAACAATAAAAACCTCTAAAATCCCTCAAAATATCTAAAATCTCTAAAAGAGACCTTAAAAACCCTAAATTTTTTAAAATAAACTAAAAAACCAATAAAACATAAAAAACCAAAAAAACCTCCAAAAAATGCCTAAAAACATAAAACAATTAAAAATCATAGCAAGCCTAAAACCCATAAAAACACTAAAAAATATAAAAACCCTTAAAACCCTTAAATAGTTAAAACGTTAAAAAAAGATAAAATAATTTTAATCCATAAAAACTCAAAAAAGAACCCCAAAAACCGAAAAGGCCTGAAAAACAATGAAAACCACTTGAAATCCTAAAAAACATAAAAACCACAAAAAACACTAAAATTACTAAAAACCATTAAAACTTATAAATCTATGAAATAAAGACATAAAAATCCATGAAAATTTAAATACCCCCTAAAGATCCTTAAAACCCTAGAATACCATAAATACCTCTAAAAACCATAAAATCCCTAAAAACCCATAAAAACCTAAAAACCCACAAAATACTATAAAAACAATTAAAACCAATATAAATGTTAAAAACCTCTTAAAACCATTTAAAACACTAAAAAGGGTCAAAACACCCCAAAAACTCCAAAAAAATACCTTGAAAATCCCTAAAACCTATAAAAACACCTAAAAACTCCTAAAAACCCACCAAATCACTAATAATCCAAAAATATAGAAAAATAAAAATAAATCCCTAAAGGTCCTTGAAAATAAAAAAACCAAAAAAACAATGAAAACCCAAATAAATAGAAACAACCTAACGACCTTAAAACTCTAAAAACCCATAAAACCCCTAAAATGTCTAAAAACCATAAAAAACCCCTAAAACAGTAAATATCTCAAAATAATATAAAAAGCATTAAAACCTCAAAAACAGCTAAAAACCCCAAAAGACCTTAAACCCCTAGAGAACCTTAAAAACAAAGAAAACACATAAAAACTATCAAAATCCATAATACAATAAAAAACCCTAAAACCCACAAAAATGTAAAAATCCATTAAAATGTCTAAAAACATAAAAAAAACTAAAAAATCCCAAAAATACCCTATAAACCATAATATCCACTAAACATAATAAAAACCCTAAAAAATAAAATAACTAAAAACACACTAATAGCTATAAAAACCCATAAAAATGTTAAAAAAACATTTAAAACTCTACAAATCCTTAAAAATCCAAAAAACCCTAAAAATCCAAAAAAAATCCTAAAAACCATAAAACCCTTTAATCCCCTAAAACCCTGAAAGACCCTAGAAACCCTCAAAATCCCTAAGAACCATAAAACTCTAAAACTAATAAAAATCATTAAAAGCACTAAAAATACCACCAAATGTAAAAAACCAAAAGAAGCCCAAAAACCCCTTGAAAACCATAAAAATCTCTAAAAACATTTTAAAACCCTAAAACACATAAAACCCTAAAACCCAATAAAAGTTGTGGAAACCCTTAAAACCCTGAAAAATGTTTAAAATTATAAAAAAAATCTTAAAAACTATAAAAACTAAAAAAACCCTAAAAACACAAAAGACCATAAAACCCCTAAAAACAGTAAAACCCCTCAAAACAATGAAAAAACCTAAAAAAATCAAAGTCCCTAAACAAACAGAAAACCATAAAAATATTAATAGAGCCCCAAAATCCATGAAATTGTAAAAATGATAGAAATTCTAAAAAACCTCTAAAAACCATAAAACAGCTAAAAACATAAAAACCCTAAAATCCAATAAAACTTCTAAGACCAATAAAACTCTAAAACCCTAAAACACCAAAAATGATAAAAATGTTAAAGAACTATATAAAATATTAAAACCCTAAAAACTCATAAATTCACTAAAAACTAAAGAGGAGCCTAAAATCACTGAAAAAGACTGAAAACCTATAAAACCCCTAAAATCCCTCAAAATACCTAAAACCTGTAAAAACAATAAAAACCATAAAAATCCAAAAAATCCTTAAAAATACCGGAAAACATAAAAACCATTAAAACCATAAAAATAACCTAAAACAATAAAAACCCAAGTTGGGTCCTGAAAATTTTTCAAAGGGAAATAATATACTCTCAAGAATTTTTAAAAAGAAGAAAATAAACCATATCAAATTTGAAGGAAAAATATTTAAAGGAGAAAAACTAAGAGTGGATCAAAGCTAGATCATGTACAAAAACATCCTCTGCAGATCACCATTCCACATGGTGATTTTCTTTGTGAGGAAACCCATGTAATAAATGGTTCCTGGGATCCATATAGTGGCATCAGATCTATGAATTTTTTCATCCGTAGGATGGAGGTAGAGAATTTTTCCTGTGTACTACATTTTTAAGGATCAAAAGGTCTGTGGGAAATGCAAAGTAGAGATCCTTCACTGACTATGACTCTACATAATGATCGACGGTTTCACGAAGCATTAGTGGACTAACTAGTTCATGGGATGGTGGTATTGGTGCCAGCCCCCCGTAAATGAATTAATTTTCAGGAATGAGGTGGTAATTTTCACTATTGAAGATGATGATCTCGTTCCCCACTAACCAAGTCATCCATGGGTTCGGTTTCTTCCGTGGTCTTTCGCAAAAGGCACTATGTGGCCCACCAATCCAGTTCTTCCACCTCTCTATAAAATGAACCTAAGGAGAGTCTAAAAGGAGAGGCTTTTGAGGATTTGAGCATTAGAAGCCAAATAATAAGATAGAACTACAAAGGATGGATTCTTTTAACGATTCCCTGTAGGTATAACCCACCACATAGCATTATAGAAGAAATAATAAATGGAAAATCGTGAACCTAGTTCCCTTCATGGATGAATTTTCTGCAAGGTGTAGAACCAATGCCCCTTCTTCAAACTAGTGTCTGATAGGGCCATATGCTATGTAGATGGAACCCTACATTGTACAAAAAAATTCTATGAGTATGGATCCTAGCATCGTGAACAACCATGGTAAATGGATAGAACTAAAAGTTGTGTACTACCACAGTAGGTGGCCAAAACTCAATGTCTCATATTAACATGGTACATAGAAGGAACCCATCACCACGTAGCAAAGTGCTACATGAATGAAACTCAGGTCTGCATATGATCAATGTATGCATATAACCCCTTTTCCCATATAGAAATTTTATATATGGGGGAAACCTCATCTCGTATAATGAAATGGTACTTGAAGTGGGGTATTATTGGGTGTTCCACCCTCTATATTTAATCGTATCCTTTCATTTCCATCACATTGTACGTAGCACCTCCATGAACCAGTCCAAAGGAACTAAGGAAAAGCCTCTTCCAAATCTAGCAGACTCATATGATAATGTCATTAGGTGAATCAGTTTCCCCTTATGTGTTGAAATACCTATGGTAAGTAGAGATATGGGGGTAATCCCTATAATAAATTAGACCACAAAAATGTCTCTAAGTTTACATTCCCATGTTAGTGTGGGTTCTAACCATGGGATTATCATGTGTACCTAATCATTCTAGAGAATAAAGTTAATCTCTAGACTTTCCCTTTGATGAGGTCCAGTGATAAATAAAGGAAAATCACACTTTCTTTTCCCTTTGAATAGGAATTCTTCTCCCATATCCCAAAACCAATCTTAGGGATCTCTATCTGAGGTATTCCCCTAGAATCTCATAAGGGATGTTCCAAATCCCTGGCCTCTCTCATCACCTTCTTTCTCCTTTTCTACCAACGGAGAGGGGAAATGGTGTAGTTTTTCGGATCTACCCATTCCTTTTGTTTGTCACGCCAATCATGACTCATGTGGGCTTAAAGATTAGTGGTCATCGAGGTATCTAAATAATCCACCTGGCATTTTAACTATGAGAACTATAATTCCTACTCTGACTAGGATATATAATATTCTTGTCCAAGGATCAAGATCGAATGGGCCTTCCCTCTAAATGTAAGACCAAAATAATTCCCCCATTAATGGGAAGCTTCCAAATGTAAGACCCAGATTTCAGAACTATGTGGAATTTGTTTCCCAATCAGATGGGATACTTATGAAACCTCCTTGAGATTCAATCCCAACACCATCATATTCATGGTAGTTCACTTATGTCATTATTGCATGATGTTAAAGTGCATGGTCGGGACCTTATCACATGACCTTAAAAGGTGACATGTCTAGTAAAGTCACACTGAACTACATGGGTTATGATTCATTTCATGAGGATACGTAGGAGGGCCATCTTGTTGTTTCCATCCCAACATTGAGACAATTCCCACCCCCCATGGATGATGATAAACTCCAGAGTGCCTCACTTCATATGGCATAAAACCAGAATTGTCTTACTAAACAAATGATAAATTCCTTGTCTTTCCAATAATAGGGTAACATTTTAGAAGAACGTCATATATATATAGGATATTCTGGACTTATTCATATTTATGGTTGATCTTGTGACCTAGGAGTAATCCATAGAAACATGTTTGGGAATGAACCAATGATTCACGAATATATGAACATAGCTTAAATCTATAAGAGTTCCCTATAATAGGAAATAATTCCCCCAAAAGGGTGAGATGATCCCTAGTTCCCATTCTCTCAACTAATGTGAGTCCTTTTGTTTCATTGGATAAATCATCCAACAAGCATTTTCCTTTAGAAAGTAGCTCCATGAATCATGGATATGAGGGTTTTTGGGTGTTTTTGGCTCCGTGAATAATCCTACTGGAGACCATATGAGTACATCAAACTCAACATGGATTGATTTCACACATACTTAACCCCCCCCCCTTCAATCACACGTTGGTACCATGACATGATTCGAGTCGGAAACAAATGGTGAACTCGACGTGAATCCTTAACCAAGGTGGAGGCGTAACCCCACCTTAGGCCCCTTTCACAATTAAAATAAAGATGTCCAAGAAAGATCATAAATTATACATGTGGTAATTTGATGCTACATTGATGAGGTTTTATTTTCTGTAATTTTCATATATATTGTATGAAACTCACATATATTCCTTTAATCCAATGGAATCCTGATAGTTTTCTTAGACACGCACGTCTACAACTATACTTGAAGTTGATCCCTAAACAAAGAATATGACCCCATCACTGACCAAATTTCATCATATACGGGTATAAAATTCACTAATCATGAAGTACCATCAAAATGATACTCTCCCCACCATTGAGGTATCAAAGAAACACCTCCAGACCATAAAGTCGAGCCAGATTCCCACTTAGTTACTATAGACTATCCAAAACCAGGTGGATCCTCTGGCCATCTGCTATCATTTTAGAAGCCTATCCCTAGAATGTGATAATGATTACCTCCCATATCGTAGTGAGGTAGATGAAGTAATCATCCATGAGTTCATCCCTACTACACCAGGGTCTCATTTAAGGGCCCCTGCCAGATGATGTCATCACCAATGCTGTGCGACCTAGTTTTCTTTTTCTGAAGATGATACCACACTGAGGGATCCTTCTATAGTTACAATAACATGATTCATGGATGTTTCAGACAAAGGGAGGAAAAAATATAATCAGTATTGGTTAATCAACCTGGTTCATGAGGAAGAGACCCCCTATAAAAATATGGCATTATACAACAGGAAACATACAATATCACCCCCTCTTCTGAAGCCCTCGACAGAAATACAACAGGAACCTATGAGTAGACACATATCCCCAATCATTCTTATGGATCCCAAAATAGAAATTTGGTGTCACATTATGAGAAAGAACAAATTACCACTAATTCTTGTCAGTATCACCATGAAAAACGTGTAGAAAATTATAGCCAGATGCAAATCCATGTCGACGCACACTAAGCCCGTCATCCAAATAGGATGACAAACTAGAGTGATGCATAAATCCCTTCTAATGAATTTGAATCCCACTAGTAAAATATAGAGGAAATAAAATAAAATACGAGTCAAATAATTTTGGATTCATATGAATCCCATGGGACAAATACATCGGCAAATGAGTAGATGAAAATTACTACTTGAAAATATGATGTTTTTCAATAAAATAGGACGACAAACAGAAAAATAATGGTGTATCCCATCTATAAACTAGGGGTAGACTTGTTCCTCTACCCTGACATAGGATAACTTCCAGTACCCACTAGAAAACCATGGATGACTAGAGTAGGAAAAAACTCCTAATCTGACCTCAGAATAGGAATTTATCCACATTCCAGCCAAACACATCAATTCCTGATCATTCTCTCCAAACATGTCAATTCCCGATCATACCCTCCAAGAAGTGATGGAGGACCATACATCAATTCATGATCATACCCTCCAAACTTGTCAATATATAATCACATACATGATAATAGAAAGGATTCAAGACCACACACCCATCTCCCCATGTGGGGTAACTCGTTCATAAGATAAGATAGTAATTCCATAGATGACCTATATCCCTACTCTAGTCTAGGAGGGCCTATAGCCATATTCCGTGATACAAGGACAACTGAATCGGGAATAAACACATGTTCCAACTAGGGGACACCCATCCACCATGGTGGATTCTATAGGGAAGGCATATATCCCTGTCAGAACTCAAGATTCCCATCGACATATCCCAGTGGAATCAAAGGAACCAACCAAATAGGATCTCAAATATGAAGGTCATTACCCTTAGTAGATGAACCCATTTTCCTGCAAGAGATAGCCCAATAATGAAACACACCAAAGGAAACTGAAAAATGAAGACCACATTCATGATCCTGATCTACTAGAAGCTGGAGTTCTTGATTCCATCAAGAACATATCAATAGAGGCTCATGATCATATCAACCTATTAAAAATTATGGATGTGGTAGTAGTAGTTGCAAAGGTCCTCCCCACATTATTGTTACCAGCATTTCTGAAGTTCCTCTTCAGAGCACCCATGGGGTATTTCTTAAATGGAAAGAAACGATCTATCATGATAACCTATCTATTGAAGAGAATCATTGTATCCCTACCTATAACTAGAATATCATAAATTAAGAATTTCCCCCCCTTACTGTCAACTTCCCTGTGGGTCCTCCCCATGGTATATGTCGTAAAAATTATCCCTACATTTAGACGTCAAGCTATGATGGTAGTCCTTACCATGATTATAGTCACTATGAAGTTCCTCCCCTCATTTTAACTCATCCTAGATGTCCTTCCCAGGATACACTCTACAGATATTTTCTCTATAGCTGGAACTCTTCCTATGATGGTAATTATCACCAGGATGGCAGTCATAGTGAAGACCCTCCCCGTAGTGGCATAAAAAAAATAAGAAGGTCCTCACCTTTTTTAGTGCACCCTAAAGGTCCTCCCTAGGGTATACACCACAAAACATCTCCCAATGGTCGGACACTAAGATGTGATGGTAGTCCTCTCCATGACAATATTGACTATGGAAGTCCTCCTCGTAGTCAACATACACACTTGTAAGATGGTCCTCCTTTCACCGAGACACACATGAGAAAGCACTCTTATTATGAGTCACATAGAAAGATAGAATCATAAATGTTAGATACTCTTTCTATAACAAGAGGCATCCTTTCATATTCAGATGATGTTATGGGGCAACACACATCTTCTGAGCCACCCCGTACCGTTCATATAATGATGAGACTCATGTTAGCACTACTGCTTTGAACAAAAACACCATAAAGAGTTAAATTTGGGAAGAACTAATAGTAGAGTATCTATCCAATGACAAAAAGGATATGTTTATCATGAGAATACAATTATCCTGGAATTTCATACCTATTATGTTTTGACCCATAACAACTTCTCTGTTTGACATAACAAGAGAGTTGTCTGAGGAATGCATACATAACATTCATCTCAATATTTATACAAATATCTACCATCTGAAAGGAAATTATTTACCCTATGACAGGTATGAATACCATGTAAATATCTTGGGGTATATTCAATGGAAAATTGATCTTGAATACCTTCTATCTTCCCAACTTCCACAATTTTAGATGAAAAATAATGATCTGAAACTAATCTTCCACTACTCATTGTACAATTTGTGTTTCCTTATTGGTGATGAAATGTCTGGTGTTTATATTCAAGGTTGGGGAGGGCATGGAAAATTGCACTTCACCCCACTCCTCATCTAGTATAACCTATAGAAAATGAAATCTTGTAATTTCATTATCCCAATATGACATTCAAATGAAATCCATCTTCAGGAAAGGCAATATTGTCGACAAGTACTGGCCTTATGTAAGTCTAAAAAGCATCAAGCTTGAGGAGAATGATCCACTGAAAAACTCTTGAACTAGGAAATTGATAACATCTAGAGGTATTATCTTATAAGGGGATATAATCATCAAGTAATTATCAGGACGTCGGAAACAAATAATTCATGTTTAGAACCAGAACTAGATCCAGCTCACCCTCAAATGGGAATATGCGAGATCAAAGAAGTGGTGATAGCCGTAGTGATGACCGCAGTACAGGATCAGCCCCAGTCCATGGGGTTAGAGAAATTTTTAACACAAAATACTCCTATAAGGATGAAAAATTCAGAACCAGGAACATTAATAGAGAAATGGGAGCAACCCTAGCCTGTAGGGCTAGGATAATTTTTACCTGAACTCCCTGCCTAGCAGTCGTTAGTCTTTTCCCGCCTAGGGAGGAAAATGAATAGAGAGGCAACCTATTTTATCCCATATTGTGATTCATTTCCCCTACAAGGGAGGAATTAAATAAGTCCATATTAGGATTCCCTTTTAGTTATCATTCACTAAGAAACTTAGAGAGCAGCTCAGAATAGAAGGATAAAATCCCGGAAAGGATGAAAAAAGCCCTCCTACTATTCAGCACCAGGTACACCACCCACCATGAATTATGAATCTATGAAATTTTTGGACATCAATCCTATGGACCATGCTAAAAATTATTCAAATACAGATGACCATGGAGAGGATATATCCACATATAATTCAATCATTACCGAACCTAGTGGTTTTCACACCTGAAATTAGATGATAGTATTAAATTTGGGTTCTCCCTTAGTCAATACCTCTCTATATCCTTTTTGAATCCCTAATAACAAAAAGAACAAAAAAATAAAACATGACCCCACATCCCCTGAATGATAATGAGTCCTTGATGCTTGAAGATATATTCTCTCAATAGGAGAAATAAATGAAAGTGTTGTGGTGAATTAATGTCAATTTGATCCAAGTAAGTCATCCTATTGGATATGTTCCCTAGGAAGAGCTTCAACATACCCTTCCAGTATGTATGCCTATTCCACAAGGGATTATCCTAGAAGACTAGCCACTGCAAGAAAGCTCATCCAAGGTACTGTCAGGACCTTCAGTCTACCAAAACTCAATCCCGATATGGTATCGATATTGACCTCCCTTGAGGAATCAAAAACAACAAATTCAGTGAAATCTACAAAGATTCCCCTGACTGAGTATCCATCTCAGTATGAGTAACACCGACATGACCAAATTTCACCCCTACTACACCAGTCCATGCTCAGGTCCAACAAGTCATGCATTAAGGGATTATGAATACCATTGATTCATTGGAAGCATGATTGGAATCCATCGAAGGATGGTGCCCTCCAATAGAACCATAATAGAAACCTTAACTAGACTGGATGTGTAACGTTCCACCACCATTGAGTTTTAGGAACCCCATATTCCCAATATTCAATGGATCATGTAGCACAGAACAAAATCAGATGCATCCTGCATCTTATTGTGATTCCATGATGGGAATCCCAAAGAAATAGGAGGTAGTGAAACTCAAATTCTTTGTATGAACCATTTAAGGTTCAACCTTTGTATGTTATACCTGTTTTCTTGCTCAGTCAATAAAATGATTGTAGGATATCCAATGGTTGTTAATATCCAATTTTAGTTAAATGTTTCCAAAAACAACATTCAGTGGCCTTATGAACTACAAAGAGTGGGAGAATAAAAGAGTCTTAGATTTCATTTCTAGACTGAAAGTTCTGGCATACTCTCTAAAATTACTACTTCCCCAAAATGAGATTCTTTCTATGTGCATCGATAATATTCCTGAAAATTTGTTAACCCTAATCATCCTGGTAAAATATATTAGTAGATTTCAATATTTCTATGCAATTTATCAATGGATATAAGATTCCTTATAGCAGACGAATCTCAAGTCCTGGATAGCCCCATCGTCCTGAGGAAAAAGAGTAAGAAGAGCTGAAGATGCTTCCCTTATGCTTATGTCACCCCTACACCGTACATAGCTCCAAGTCTT
Source organism: Viscum album (assembly GCA_963277665.1). Lineage (NCBI taxonomy): Eukaryota > Viridiplantae > Streptophyta > Magnoliopsida > Santalales > Viscaceae > Viscum > Viscum album. The sequence goes on from OY728157.1 coordinate 1,322,305,018, forward strand.
TCACTGAATCATGCAGGTCCACCTAGAAGTCAAAATTAGAATCCACCTCATCAAGATGAATGTAGGGGACATAGGAGAAATCAATTTAAGGTACTAAGGAATAAATTTTACTCGTAACGAGATGACCAAGTCTGTTGCTACTTTGTAGACCCCATGAATTGCTATTTTCTACATCTATTAGAGCCAAAGAGGTATGATGAATAAGATATTTACAACTAGTATGATTATTTTCCCTTCCATTTAATATTGGGACATTCCATTTAGGAGTGTTTCATCTTCAAGTACATCGTACAAATAATGATAGATTCCAAGAAAGACAAATTGGGACCACCACAAGAACAAGTTGTTATATTTCCACCACTAACCCGAATAAAGGAGTGTAGTGGGAAAATGTTGATAAAAAATGGAATAGAATTTATATATTTGGATGAATCAAAAAATAGTCAATCGAGCCCATGGATTTATCTAATCCTAGTTGAACAAAACAACTATGACTTTGAAAGTTTTTGATGCAATGCGGCTGATATCCTCAGCCCCACAATCCTTCCAAAAGTAGTTGGACCGAGTGAAAGAAAACAAACTTACACCAAGCCCAAAGAAATATTTGAAACTCTTATATTTTATTCTATAAAATCTAAGGACACAGCCACCAACCCAACAAACAACACCAATGGTAGAATTCAATCAAGAAGAGTCGGCATCAAATGAAAAGCTGCTTTTTGGATCCATTAATGTTATTCACTTAGTGTATCCCTTATAGGATGAAGAGAATGGTTTTGTACATGAATTCCTTGTACTCAATTAGGGAATCGAAGGAAGAGGCTGCATATGAAAATGATACATGAGAAGACAAATTCATGACAGAAACTGAACTAATGGCTACACTTCAGCTCAAACTATCAACATTACAAAATCCTACAGTAAAGACCTTTAGCGATCCCAACAAGAATTTGAAAATTTTCCTACCCCTACCAGAAGACACTTTGGCCTAATCATACTAGAATATCCATTGAAATAAGAAAAAAATTATAATCACCCATGGTGTATAGGCGGACCTGTCTAACTGAATTCAAAAACTACAAAAGTACAACCAGTTCATGTACTAGGATCGATCCATATTCATCTAATGATCAATCCCCTAAATTGCTCCTGAAAGAGAATACCCAATTAGGGATGTGATGACCTTTAGGTTAGAAATATTATATTCTGAAACAATTAACTCCAATACTAGCCAAGTTTTCAATCCTGGTTGCGATGAATTTTTCAAAAGATATCACAGAATCTTTTATAGAATCTTTGCTAAGCCCCTAGGAGTTTGAAGACAAAGTAACCAGTACTGATGTCTATTGGAAGGAGACCCATCCTATAAAATTCCATGTGATTATCTCATTAATGGATTATGTTGAATATACCATTATGAAGGGACATATCAAACCCTTATATGTGTCTAGCAAGATAAATGATGTCGATATCTGAAAAGCCTTCATTGACAATGGATCTGGAGTTAATCTCATTAAACTGTGAACACGTAGTTGGATGGGTTGAAATTATGATTGCAAATTCCCTTTACCACAACCCTATTGGGGTATGAAAATAGTGAGAAAAAACTACTAGTCTAGATCAATCTCCAATCTCATTTTTGTGACCTCGTGGATGAATTAGAATTTCTAGTGGTTCCGAAAAACACAGACTTCAGTATCCTTCTAGGAAGTCCCAAGTTACATCAGCACGTTGTGATTCCATCATCATACAACTAGTGCATAAAATATAGAACTAATGGACAAAGATTATCATTTCATATCGATAATTACCAATTCAAATCTTGTGATCCACATTATATCGATATAGGATTCTATGAGTAGAAAGGAAATAAACCCTCAATCAATGGGATTGATTGTTTCATCGCTCCAACCTTTTGAAAATAGTCCTTGAAGACCCCTTCAGGAATTTCATTGATGAATAAATTCTGACCATAAATCATGTGAAGTGAATAATTCCATATTCGGATGTATATTCGATAGTTCTTAGGATTTATTCATGGACACAAAACATCACAATGTTGAATTTTCCACTGGTCCCCCATATAATGATGAATAATTGAATGGAAATGACCTCAATCCATACTCATGGATCTAGTTAATTCCTATATCACCCATTAAGGTAGAATAGAAATAAGACACTTTTCATTCCCTCGCTCTATCATCTCCAAAAAAATATCCACTGTCAGTTAGGTCAGAAGATGCCGCATCAGCATCCAGATTCTGAAATTGTAATTATTCTCCCAACTCAGGAGTGATCATATAAATCTTTTTTATCCACCAGAAGAGGAAGAATATGATGAGGATGTAGAATATGAAGATTAATAACACCTTAGGGACACCCCTACAACAATTGAGTAGGGTGTCTCTACCACCATTGATGAGCTCAGACAAATAATCATGGGCACCGAAGAAGACTCACAACCCACTCTAATCAGTGTGGACATGTATTTAAAAGGGAAATATTTATGGAACTCCTTTATAAAAAATAATTGATTTTTTTTCACCTATAATTATACATAAATTATAGGCCTCGATCCCAATATGGCCAATCACTACCTGGGCCTGGTGGAAGATAATTGTGGCTACAAGAAAGCAGTGAGAAGGATTCACCTGACACATACTACCAAAATAGAGGATAAAGTTAAAAAAATCAACAAAGAACACTTTATTCAAGATGTCCAATACCCAATCTGGTTGTCTAATATTGTCCCTATCAAAAAGAAGAATGAAAAAAATCAGAGTTTTCATTGATATTAGGGATCTCAATCAACACTGTTTGAAAGATGACTTCCTAGCCCCTATCACATAATTTTTTATCGATGATACTACCTAATATACATATATATCCTTTATGGATGGATATTGAGGATATAAAAAATTCCAAATGGCATGATTTTATGAATATTAAATAGACTCCAGGTGCCCCAGAGAGTATTTTTCTACACGATATATCTCTTAGGTCAGATTAATTCTAGGGCCACATATAAATGTGACATTCATCGCATCTTGAAGAACTTCTTAGAAACAGTCCTCAACAAACTACAACAATATAGTCTGAAAATGAACCACTTAAAATGTTCTTTTAGTGTTACCCTAGAAAAATTACTCAGCTTTTTTTATGAAATGTTTCATAAAATCCGACCCTGAGAAAATGAAGGATATCCTTGTAATTTTTCCTCTGAAAATCCTCACAGAGATGATATAACTTCAAAGAAATCTGGAATTCATTTGGCGTTTCATAGAAAAACATGCATAAAAAAGTTTTCCCATCTCCGTTTTGATGAAAAGGGGGTCATATATAAATAGAATGATGATTTTGAAGACGAATTTTACATACACAAGAAACATTTATTAACTATTACGGTGTTAATGTCACATGTTGAAGAAATAAAACTCATTATATACATTACTTCCTTGGATAAATCCCTAGGCGCCTTTCTCACACAAATGATTAATGTTGGCAATGAAAATAGTCTTTATTATCTCTGCCAAACAATGTTCGATGACATGAATTGTTATTAGAATATTGAAAAGAGCTACCTGGACCTAGTCTTTATCTTACAAATGTAGAGGAACTACCTATAGTACCACAAGGTCCATTTGGTCTCTCATAGCAACCTGCTCAACTATATTCTCAGCCATCCAATACTGCATGGATGCCTATAATGGTGGGTGGTCATCCTACAATAGTTTTATATACCGTGTGTTCCATGTAAATCCATCAAAGTCCATGAATTGGTAGGTTTTCTAGAAGATAACCCTTTAGAAAAAATAACTCCATCAGATTCTAAAATACCTAATGAATAAGTTTTCTCTTTTCAAAAGTAATCCCAAACATGGGAGATTCATTTTGATGGTGCAACCAAAATCTTGACAAGGAAAAGGATGTAATACCGAAATATCAATAAAGTATGTTGGAGATTCATACTCATTTATTTATAAAAGGTAGTCTGGTCTTACTCCTTACTATTGGAGGGGTTCAGAAATAATGAAGATGAGTACCAGGCCCTCATTGAAGGCCTGGTGTTGGCACTTCAAGTACAATAAGAACACTAAAATATAAAAGGTGACTTAGAACTAGAAATAAGGAAAGTTAATGGTGAATATGATATCAAGAAGGAGAATCTAATGCCTTTTATGGGCCACGTCCGAGAATTGATGAAGGAATTACCATCAAATATGATATTAACTCATGTCCCCTGGTCAAAAGGTTCATAGTAATATGCAATGTAAAATACAGCCATAGCTCTGGATGATCTGAACTAGGAAGAAATGTTCACCAACATTGCCCACCATCATATGTTCTTACCATTTGTTCAGTCCAACATGGAATAAATTGATGAGATATGTCCTGTCCCTGAGCTGTATGATCCTACAACTGACTAGATGACTCCAATCCTGGATTACATTCAAAATGGTGAACTCCCACTAGATTTATCTGGAAGAAAAAAATACATAGGTGATCAATTAAAATTGTTTTGTATGATGGAACATATAAAAAATAAGACCTTTATAAGCAAGGCCATGATGGGATCCTTCTTAGATTCATTTATAGAGAAGAGACCACCATCATTATGAAGGAAGTGTATGTCTGAGATTGTAGGGAACACCAGTTGGGATCAAAGATCTCTCATAAAATTCGAATACTTGGATACCACTGGCCCAATTTGATGCAATATTATGCTATGTTCACCAAAAAGTTTCATTCATGTTTGGTTCATGCCAATTTCATCCATTAACACCTAGAATTACTTCACATAACTAAGTAATCATAGCCATTTTCCAAATGGGGAATGGACGTCATAGATCCATAACCTCCCACAATGGCCAACCAATTCAAGTATATCCAAACAAAGACTGACATCTTTTCTAAAGGGGAAGAAGTTGTACCCATTAAAGTGGTTAGGGAATGAATTATTGTGAAATTTAGGAAAGCTAATATAATCACCAGATTTGGTTTCCATTATACAATATTGACGGACAATGGCACAAATTGTTTCTCTACTAAATTTGAAAAATTATATCAAGGGTATGGTATCAAGGCCAACTATTCATACTACAACCGTGTAGTGGCCAATGGATAGATATAGGCCTTCATAAGACCATATCCAACTTACTCTAGAAGATGGTAGACAAGGAAAATAAATCATAGACACATAATCTCCTCCAATATTTGGGGTATTATCAGACCACGGACCAAAACACCATTCAAGAAACCCTGTACTCATTAGTATATAGGATATAGGAGGTTCTACCCATCGATGTTCAACTACCATCTCTCTGCATTGTTGTATGTGATCAAATATCCCCATATGTTCAATCCCAAATGTTTCTAGATGAATTGGAGTAGATTAATTAGAAAATATTGAACATTATCTCCATTTTTAAGTTTACCAAAATCAGATTGCATGAGCCTTCAAAAAAATAGTTTTCCTCTGATTTCCCTTGAAGGAAAAATGGTGTTTATCTTCAAAACCTTGATGATACATGGGGAGAAACCTCCACAATTGGAGCCAAAATGAGAAGGATCATATGTAATTCACAAGGTCTACTCCAATGGAGCATATTTCTTGATTTCAATTTATATTCATCTCACCACAGCTCCCACCAATGTAATTCTTTTAAGAAATATTTCATGTAGCCAACAGAAAAGCATCCTGATTGCATGAAATTAAACTACATGATAATACATTCTTACTGCATGACATTAAAATTCATAGTATTAATATCCTAATTTCAAGAAATTAAATTAAAGGATATAATAGGCCTTTCCTTTCACATCAGTTGATTCACATCCTAACTAGAAGACTTTAAACTGCATGAACAAAACATCCAGATTGCATGCTGTTATACTATAAGATGAATCTTCATTACTGTATGATGTTAAAATACATGGTATCTATTTTCCTAACCACGTGATGGTAGAATGTACATGGATCATTAGGTTTAAATCAATGATTTTTTTCACATGAGTTAGATATGTGTTGGATAAAGATAAATTTCCCATGTTCTTATGTGAGATTCAGATCCACATGGGAACTCTATTTCTTCTAGAACTATGGGTGGCTTGAATTCTATCTTCATAGGATATGTAGTGATGTCTAGAACCTATGTCCCAGGCCCTACCACCACCACCCTAAAACAAAATTCCACCTCTCCATGTATAGGACAAAGCTACGCATGGAGGTATCTTCATAGAACTATGTATGGCTTGAATCACCTCCATCAATGGTATATGTAGAGATTCCTCAATCCTAGATCTTATTTTAACTACCACATGATAAAAATGAATCTTCTATACCTTCAACTACCTCTAAATTTCAAGATAATTCCCTGCTATTCCTTGTTTCTCACACCGATCATATCTCACATGAGTTTATAAATGGAGGCAAGAGCTTTCCCCCACACTAAAAAAGAGTAAAGGTATATGATGGTCCCACTAATGTGAAAGAATTTTCTAAAAATGACCCCCTATCCCTATGTATAAACCAAGCCTATGATAGGATAGTACTTTAAGAGCTTTTTATAGCTTGATTGCTACACTCAAAGGATATGTTGTGACGTTGGGAGACTACATCATGGTATGACCACTTTTTAAAAAAATGGTCCCTCCCTATGCATGGGTCAGACCAATATAAGAAGAATACTTTTAGAACTATGTGTGGCTTGATTCCTACCCTCATAGGATACATAGTGAAACCCATATTCTATATCCTGGTCCACCCACCCACCACCACCATATATATATTCCCTTTCTACCTACGTATGGACCATACCAATCCAAGGGATTTATGGTTTAGAACTATGTGTGGCTTGATTCTTCCCCTCCCGAGATACATAGTGACACTAGGATTCTACATCCTCAGGCCCATCCACCACCAAAAAAAATAATACCTCTATTTCTTACACAAAAATTAAACATATGTAGAGGATCCCAAAGCATGATTCCTACAAAAATAATATGTGTCAAAAGATCATTCCCCCCCATATATGAGTTAGATCTATGTGGGGGGATTCCATAATTCACAACTAAGTATGGTCTAGATATTTCTTGTGTGACCTAATATACCATTTCTATCCACCAAACATCTTGCCCCAATAAATATTGAATTAAAATAAACATATATGTTCATCATAAATGGAGGGTCTGTGTCTTAGGGACACCTTTTTTTGACTATGAACCTAATGCCTAGTCAGCTCTGAATAAGTTTCCCACAAAAAAGGCATGAAAACAAAGAAAAATTTATCATTAGGAGAATCTTTTTCTACCTCCCTATTCCCAATGGCTTCCAATAATTGTATCATTCATCCCAATCCAATGGTTTTTTATCATGATTTATGATTTCTTCTCCCCCCTCACATCCATGACATGTCAGGATATCTCGGCCCGCTTATTCCATGTTTACTCATGATTTTTATGAAAAATATTTCCCATGACATGATGCTAAACTTTTTTTATAGCATCCTCACCACATGATGTTAAACTACATGTCCAAAATATCCTCACCGCATAATGTTAAAATACATGGCCAAATATTCCTCACTGTATGATGATAATCTTCAAGGGAAAAATTCCCTCACTGCATGGTGTTAAACTGCATGGCCAAAACTTCCTTATCGTATGATGTTAAACCACATGGCTAGATTTCTCACCACATGATGTTAAACTACACGGCCAGAATTTACTCCTTGCATGAAATTTAACATCATTCCCAATTAATTCTCAATGCAAGATGTTAAACTATATGGCCAAAACATCCCCACGACATGATGTTAATCTACATGGAAAAAATGTCTTCACCGCATGACGTTAAACTGCATGACATAAAAGTGTTCTCACTTGAGAGGATAACACTTTCAGTATTGGTCACCTTGAATGTCGTTTCACAAAACTGAGTACAACATGATTCCTATCTACACAGGATACGTAGTAACAACTGGATTCTTATCCTGGTCCATCCACCATAAAAATTGAAACATGTTCCTCTTGTGTATGAGTTGGACCTACATAGGATTCTTTCTATAAATAAGTATGTGTTGTTTGATTCCAATCATCCCATGGTATTTGTTGTGAATCTTGGATCTCATGACATGGATCCATCTATGCAATGCATAAAAATGTTCCCTTCTCTACATGCATGCTGAGTCCAAGCAAGGGGCTTCCACACATTCCCTATTTTCAATACCATTTTAAGAAGAATCACTTGTACCTTCTTTCACGTCAAGGCATCTATGCCCTCTCCAAACGATGTTAAACTATATTATAGTTTTCATAATTACACAACATTAAACTTCATGATAAAACCTAATTTTTGTATGATGTTAAAACTGCACAACATCGCCCCCAACAAAAAATGATCCTTTCCCTGATCACACCATCCCTATGTGGTGGATTAAATTCATGTCTCCCATTGTTTATCAAACCAAGAATAGCTCGCGTTGGCTTAGAGACCCTGATAGTGGATTCCCTAAAAAGACATTTAAAATCAACCCATGATAGTTGGTCTGGGTGACATGACTGTAAAAGTTATGCTAGAATTCTCCCTTCTATGTTGGGAAACCCACAGTCCTACCCAATTGACATAAAACTATGAGGTACCTAAAGAACTATGTCTAGATAGATTCCTCTGCATGTAGGATATATAGTGGCACTTGGATGATGGATATTAGGCTCATCCACCACTAAAGGAAATAAATATAGATAAAATTTCCCCTCCATACAGACATAACAAACCTATATAATGATATTAATTTCAAGACACCAGGATCTTAAAAATAGTGTCTAGCTCTAATAAAAGAATCAAAATGCCCCACCGTATGTATGAGTCCGATCTACATAAGGAAATATTTATTTCTATGGGTAATCATGGTCGGTATTGTTCTAAATATATCCAAACACATCCTTCCCATCCATAAATATATGTTCATTGAGAAATATCAGATCCCCATAATCATCCATGGCCATCAGAGATGGAGAGTCAGTGTCTTGGGGATACCTTTGGTTGACTATGCACATAATTACCTAGTGGCTCTGCATAAATTTATATCAAAAGGCCTTTAAACCAAAGGAAAATTAATCCTAAGGAGAGGATTTTTCTACCTTCGTACACACAATAGCTTCTGAGACCCATATCATTTCTCCCAATCCAACAGCCCTTAGAGCCATGGATTACACTTTACTTCCTACCCACATCTTGGACATGTTGGGATATCCCAATTTGGTTATCCTTCAGTTACATAGGGATTCTATATCGAATTTTTAATCACATGATAGTAAAAAATTTTGACTCATGATACCCAATCTTCACTCTTGGTTCCAAACACGTCAAAAAATATATTTCACTTCATGTTCCTATGTTCAAAATAATCTGACATAAGAGATTCTGGATTGTGCCCCGACTTATTGGTGTGCTCGTATACCAGACTCAAATTCCCCATTCATAAAGCATGATCCATATCCAAATATTTACGGACATCAAACATTAAAATAAATACCTTTGACTTGATTCCTATCATCATAGGATATATAGTGACACCCGAATATCCCTTCTTAAGTCCAACCATGAAACAAATTTCCCCCTTGTTTCTATGCACAGGCCATAACTGCATAGGGAACCTCCTCACACTTGTATGAGAAGAATTTCCCCACCCATTCTTAGTAAACATCACCTTGAAATTCCCTATTTCATATTTGGGTACCCCCTTTACAAACAATACTCTATGTTAAGGAAGGTCTGAATCCCTGTAACCATTCATGGACATTGGAAATGGAAGGTCAATATCTTGAGAGAAACTTTGTTTGACTGTGCACACAATTCCCCAACTACTCTATATAAGTTTCCCATAAAAAGGCCTTATCAACCAAAGAAAAATTCATCATCAGGAGAATCATTGTCTACCTATGCATTCCCCTATAATGTTTACATCTCACCTCACTCATGGTTTTGGAAACCTATGGATTACAGTTTAAATCCTCTCTCCCCTTTCATGCATGAACATGATAAAACATTTTTTTTCATATTACAATGGAATGGATAATCCATTTAGATTCTTTTTAGTTAGAGTTAAATGAATTTAAATCCGAAGTATCATTTTTCCTAGTTTCATGACATTAAACTACACCATTCTTCAACCCTCATTTACACAAGAAAAATATGTTTAGAAGTGGTATCTCATTTATTATCACCATTGATACAATTTCCCTCATAATTTTCAGACACCACTCCATTGAAAATACACCCCTATTGGTTTTGAGACATCCAAATTCCCTTTAAATTTCATGGCCATCTGAAGTGGAAGGTTAGTGTCCAAAGAACACCTTTGTTTGACTATGCACATAATGACCCGACAGCTCTACAAGAGTTTCCAAAAAAATTCCTATCAACCAAATAAAAATTCATCCATAGGAGAGGATTTTTCATATTCTGTATTCCCCATGTCTTTTATGGCCTATATCATATCCTATACCCCGAAAACACAAAATAAGGTTCAGGAAAAATACCTCATTTACGTTTAAAAAATATTTGTACATCCTTTGTCAATGAATCCTAAATCAAGTCCCTTTCCCTAAAAATCATGGTCTAAACTATTAGACCTAAAAAATTGGGCTCATTAAAATCTATTTGACCTAAAACATCAGTAATTTTTGTTTGAATTTCATAAATTTAAACTACCCATGATAAAAGATGACACTTTTTAGGATAAAAACCCGCATAGGTAATACTAGATAAAAGTCTTGTATTGGGTCACTAAACCTACACTTCGTACAGTTTAGGAAATATATTGAGCAATAAAAAATATAAGATACACAAATCTTGTTATATTAAAAACCCACAAAGGATGGCATAAGAAAAATTAAAATTTAAACCCACTAAGCCCATATTATAACAATATTAAGAAGAAATTTGGGTTATAACATAAAAACAGGGGGATGTAAAGCTTGTAGGGTCTTTCATGTGATGTTATAAATAGTCATGTTGCACTCACTAAGACACTTAGATTAGGAAAAAAATTAGATAATAGTTATTTAATAATCCCAAATCACGATTCAAATCAATATCCGGTGAAATATTATCATTGGAAATGTAGTCAATTGAAATTAATTAACATGGTAGGAGAACATAAAGAATAATCATTGGAGTGAAATATGCATTATCTCTATTAAATGAGGACAATAAGGGTATCTTCAACCTTGATCCTCTCCCTATGGGTGGTTCAAGATAATTACAGAAGATGTTTATCATACACACAAAATTTGTATCAAGTTATGATTCTATTTTTTGATAGCTCAACAAAGCTTCGACAAAGATGCAGTATCAGCTTTCTCTTCCACTCACAATGCATATGACTCCTTCTCTACATCATGTACAGACTTTCTCCCCTCCTCCACTAGTCTCTACCCCTCATCACCTATTTCCTTGGTGCGCACCCATTCCTGTTTAAGTCATTCCAGTTCTTTTCTTCATTTCCCTACTTCATAACCCAGCTGCTCTATTAAGGACCTCTACTTAATGAGTTTGATCTGTAACCTCATGACTACCCCATCCTACTTAGTAGATTCATTCATTAGGATTTTTTGGGAGGTGTAAATATGGTCCGTGGAATCTAAAATGGAAAATAGTGATGCTAGAACACCGGTTTCCGCCCAAGAATCAACCACATACATCACTATGTATATAATATGAGGACAATTGAACCTCATATAACAAAGAACTAAGAACATGCAGCATAACATGGTATGCTTCATCTGAATATTTTCAAGGGGGTTTGAGAAATAATATTCCACATTTCACCCCACACTTTCTAGAGAATAGTATGGAGTCCAACTAACCCATCATGTTATGATTTAGAGTCACTATCAGAGGATGGAATGTACTAAAAAATGAGTTCCACCAGAGAAGGTATTGATTCAATGTCCCTAGTGTGATTGGACACCTCAGTCATTGCTTATCTAGTATTATTGGTATAACGCATGATCTAAGAATCAACCACAGTTGAAAGTGCTCAAGGTTGTGATCCTGAAATCAATGATAATGTAAAATGGGTGTTTGAATATTGAGAGAAAAAAGAAAAGGTTGATGAATTTGAAAACTAACCTCCACTTTCTGAAGTTCCAACATCTCCAATATCCATTATGGAATAACCACCTGACAATGTAGGTGTTGCACCCCCAATATAAGAATGGACCTTGGGATCATCCAAAATTCATGTGGAGAAGAACTTTGCTTGACTAGATTGGTAGACCCCAAAAGGTCACTCACTAATACTATGCCTATAGGAATGTCCATTGTGGAATAAGGGATGATGGCCAGTTCTGGGATTCCCTAAGTTGGAACTACCCCTATTTCATGGCCATATCCCATAGAGGAGTGGGATCTATATGCTCCATGGGGGCATCGACTCCTAAAGATACCCCTTTTACAAGGGCAGAATCTATTTCGTTTGGGATGGTCAGTATCTCAACACTTGGAATCTACCTCAAGTACTCTGATAATTGAAACTCCCCACCCAGCTCAACCATTTTTGGTATGATTTCCCCATTCGTCTATACAAGGACAGGATCACCATGCGCAGCTGAAGTCTCCACCTGCAAAGATTATGTCCTTGGTATGGTAGGGGACATTTTATTCTAGATGAATGCCCTTTGAGGGATAACGACACCCTCAATAGAATTATTTGTCCTAGCTTCCTATTTGACCGCAACCACCAATGGTACCTCCTCTACCGCAGAAAGAGTAGGTTCCATAGATTCCTGATCAGCGGCCACCTGATTGCTTATTAGGCCTACGTTATGAGAAATGTATGATAATTAAATAACAAATGGTAATGTCTAATAATGAAAATAAAATACAATGTCATTGAAGTTACTTATAATAGATGATTTTATATGTATCAACAGATTTTTTTCTTATTGAGGCTTCGTGGTATGCCAGGGAGATGACCCTTTTATAGAATTAGTAGGAAACAGTAGAATTGAAAATGATTTGGTGGGGTTCATGATGAATGCCTCCATGTTTTCTCTAGCTCCATGATATCCCTTCATAGCAACCCCCATATCCGAAGGGGTACACTCCCCAGCTATAGTCCCATGGGGGTGTACACAGAAGAAGGTATTGTCTCATGAGCCTCCTCCAACTTCTACAAAACTAAGGAATAAATTTTAGTATCCTTATAATGAGATAATGTAAGGTTGAGGTCAGTAAATATCATTAAATATCATTCGGTATTGATCAGATCTGATATTATCAGCATGCATTCCCCTCGATTAGAATAATACGGTCTGTCTTTATAATAATAAAGGAAAATTTCCATCTTGACCAGGTAAATGACTACTTCACATGGATGTTTCTCATCAAAAATCCATGCAGGAGAAATGACTGCTCCAAAAACCATAAGATAAAAGTGTTCTTTTTGAATAATATCCCAGATGTACTCATTGAAAATGATCACCCTCATGTCATCCCATACCCTCCAAGCCATTGATAATGAATTCGTAATGGGAATTGATAATGCAGGGGGATTGGTTTCGGAAATAAGAGTAGGTTTCATTAACCAAAATTGATTCCTAGGTACTTATACACCCTATAACTCTCAGGGTCTAGATGCTTGTGAGGCTCTAGGAATGGGATAAGAATTTATAATTCTTCAGTTAAAGTAGTAAAATTAGAAAAATTGTCACCCTCTAAAGAGTGACCATCATCATCATCATCATCTTCAATATCTGGCCTCATCATGGAAAGTTCTTGATGAGAGTATTTAAAATGATCTTGCCAAGCGTGAGTTAGGGTTTCAAAATCTAGAATGTAACAATTCACCCCTTCAAGATCATCATCATAGGAAATGTTAGTAGGAACTAATACGTAAAATAGATTGGTAAAATCAACCTCCCTCTTTTGAATAAACTACCACAAGGCATGGGGGAGTTATCAAAAAAATATTGACTATCCCTTAATAAATTCCACTACCTCCAAGACATGGGAAGGAAAACATCATAATAGATAGTTGGTTGGCCTTTAACAGCAACATTGTTAGCCTGATACGTCAAAACCCAATCTTTCAAAGCCTTCCTAGAAGGTTCATAAATGAGAGAATTATGATGAACATTACCTAATCAGGAATTCATTATGGTTTTATTTTTCTTCTCTTTTTCTCCAGATGTTTTAGGGGTTTTGAAAATGGGAACCGACTATACCAGTTGGCTATTTAGGTTTGACTGAATCTAGATATTGACATAAAATGTTTGTGTGGGTGGGTAAAAAACCCCATACAATCTAGAAGCTTAATCCGACATTGTATATCTTATCAGGTAAACATTATCTACAACTGTCAGGATATCATGAAATCTTTTTCATGGCATGTATTATTGAGGGTAGTGGAACACTACATATAAAAATAGTCAAATTGGAGGAAAAATCGACAAGGCGCGTCTCCCTTGCAGATAAGTTTCCCATCAATACGGGAAACCAATATACCCTATCTCAAAGAAAACAGGTATCCCTATTTAATAAAGTCCTCTTATTCATCATTTACTAAAATACAGTAGGGGAAGAGTAAGTATTATAAGTAAAGTGGTCATCAATGTTGATTTTAGCCATAAATTCTCATTAATTCCATTCATTCCACTGATCCTACTTATCATGTATGGCCCATCCCACCAGCAATACCCCGACAGTACTCTGAATATACAATCGGAGAACAATTTCTAGAATTGGAAAAGGATTGATGAATGTGTTCCCCACACATGGGATCCTATTTGGCCCCAGAGGATTTGGAAAGGACTTACCAACTAATGAGGTGTCTTCCCCTCACTAACCCGACCCAACAAGTGATAAATTTTCACAAGTAACAGAATGACCAGGTTGGTACATTTATTATCGGATAGTTGAGCTTCCATGATAAAGGTTGTAGCTTAGACCTTGGTACTAGAATCAGGTATTGGATGAAGTCATCCACTCAAAAACATAGCTACAAAGGTTGGCAACCAAAAAAAATGGTCCACATATGAAATTATTTCCCATCCCCATTCGTTGAACTCACCCTCCTCTAAGATAGACCAGTATGAACAATCTCTCCTTCAGGTGTCTATGGTTGGGCATGACCAGTGTTTGCGCGCAGGGGGGTCCTGACCACTTTTCTTCGATAGGGCATTAATCCAATCATAAAAAGTGATTTATTGCTTTAGTTGATGGTCATTATCCTTTGGAAGGGATTTTTCTTTGTCAATAAGCTTCTTGGAAAGGGGAGGAGTCCTCTCTTCATCATCCCACATAGAATGGGTGGTAGGAACTTGTCATTCATATCTCCAATAATGGGAACCCCCAAAATCAACTAAATATCCTAGATGATAACACTGAACTCTACATGGACTAAATAAAAAGTGTTGGTTTTTGAGATCCATCTACTCAGAAGTTGAGAAATTAAAGAATTGTTTTTATGATAATAGGTTTGGGTTACCCAGAACACCTCATACAGTCCCACAGTCAGCAATTTAGTCTAGAATTACTCAGAACATTGATAAACCCAGAAAGTCCACCACCAGTCCAAATCAAATGAACCTATAAAATGAAGGTTCCATTTATACGACCAACCATGATCCTCATTTTTTATGGCCTTCCATAGAGTTCTATGGTAGAAATGGAACTTGTCATCTAGACCTCATCGTGCATCCTCCAGTGACTGAGGGGTATAGTTCAATAAGGATCTAAAAGCAATGTATTTTCATATGAAGTGTCCCCTAGAAGAAATAAGAGTCCATGGGATAGTGTTGTTTTTAATTATCCAAGATGCTTGTTAGTTGTTCTAACATGGTTCTGAAATTTCCATCTCGGATGGTAGGGAAAATATATAAATGGGTAGTATATCTGATGTTGGATATTCCTTCTGACCCACACTATGGAGTTGAGCTAGATATTAATGTAATGGGACAACTAAAATCATATTATTAAAAGAATCTACCATGTCTTTTCGCTTCACATCTGTAGAAGAAATGGAAGCAGGGGTTGCTGGATTAGTCTGTGAAGGGTTATACTCCATCATGGTCTTTATCAACAATCTATGAAAGAAAAATTGTTAGCCTACAAAAAAAATGAAAAATAACTGAAAAAAAATCTACCTATTAAAGGCCCCACATACATATGGTCAGCGGAAATTACCATCTATGAACCATTGGTTCAAAGAAGGCTCATGAGATGATAATCCGTGAATCATTGGATAGTGAATTGATAGTTTGTGAAGTAAGAAAATTGTGTACAATGCCATGCTATGTTGAAAGGAGTTGTTCAGTTCATCGATTCAAGGTTTAGTTTATGGGAAAAGGGAATTCCCAAAGGATATGGTTCATGGAAACTAAGGGCTGAGAGATTCATTGGAGCATTGCTGGGAAACATTTTTAAAGGAAAAATGACATATTCCCTCAAATATATAAGCTTAGTCCCCCCTACAGGTCCACCCTTATACAAAAAACCATTTCATGTTAGGACTACTTTCTACATTGAAATAGACTCCTCTTCATCTTGACTAGACCCCATTCTGATGGGAGGAATTTTTTGGGTCCTGAAAACAATGAAAAGGGAAATAAAATACTCCAATGAATTTGGAAAATTAAGAAAACAAACCAGAGGAAGGATTGAAGGAAAAATATTTAAAGGAGAAAATCAGTAAAGAAAAAATCCAGAACACGAAGGGAAACATCCTCCACGAATCTCCACTTCGCATGGGGATCTAGTTATCAAGGACACCCATGAGCTAAATAGTTTGTGGGAGCCATATGAAGGAATCGACTCACAGAATTCTATCATTTGTAGGATAGAGGTGGAGAAATTTTCCCCACATAATAAATTTTTTAGAGGCTCAAATGGTCTGCTAGCAATGTGAAAAATATCTCCTTCACAAACTACCGCTCTGTATGATGATCGGTAATTTCATTAAGCAACCATGAATTAACTAGTTCACAGGATGGTGGCATCGACGCCAATCCCTTCCAAACGAAATCATTTTTGGGAACGAGGTGGCAATTTTCTCCATGATGGATGACAACCCCATTCCCCACTCACTGAGTTGCCCAAAGGTTGGGTTTATTTCTTGGGATTCTAAAAAAGATGCTATGCCACACATCGATCCAGTTCTTCCACCTCTCTATAAAAAGGACATTGAGGAGAGGCTAAAGGGGAAGATTTTGGGGATCCGATTGATCAAAGGTAAAAAATGAAGATAACATTGAAAAGGAAGGATTATTTAGATTACTCCATGAAGGTATAACCCACCACATAATATTAGAGAAGGAAACATAATACTAATTGGATCACCGTGAGCCTAGTTCACTTCACGGATAAATTTACCCCAAAGTGAAGAACCAATTACCCTTCATTAAACCACTATCATGCGTGGCCATATGTTACATGGATGGAACCATGCACCATGTAAAAAATTTCTATGTGGATAGATGATATATTTGAGTACCACTATGGTACACAGAAAAAACTCAGCACTGCATACTACCATGGTATGTGGATGAAACTCAAAGCTGCGTACTACCACAATACATAGACAGAACTCAACGTCGTGTAGAAAAAGTGCTACATGAATGGAACCTATGTCCACATACCATCATGATACGTGGACGGACCCATCACCTGCATCAAGAAATTGTACTCGGAATGGGGTATTGTCAGGCATTCCACCCTCTGGATTCAATCATTTCATTTTGTTCCCATCGCATCATTCATAGCCCCTTTGTGAACTAGCCCAATAGCACTAGGATAAAGCATCTTCCCAATCCACAGAACCTGTATGCTAAAACCATCGGGAGAATTAGCACACCCTTATGAGTTTTCATACACATGTTAAGTAGAGTCATGTGGGTAATTCCTGTAATAAGGTGGACCCCCAGAATGTCTCTAAGTTTATATTACCATGGTAACGTGGGTTCTGACCTCAACTTGATCACATATTCCTCCCCATTATAGGTATTAAGGGTAATCTATAGCCTTTCCCTTCAATGAGGTATAGAGATAAATAAGGTAAATTCACACTTTCTTTCCCCTTTGATGAGTAATGATCCCCCCTATCCTAGAATTAATATTTCGATACTCCATCTATGGTAATCTCCTAGCCACACTTTAGGGAAGTGTTGTATCCCCGACCTCTCCCACCATCATCCTCCTTTTTTCAACCAGAGGAGATGGGAAAGGGAGTGGTTCTCTAAATCTACCGCTCCATCTTGTTTTTGACACCAATTCTGAATCACGTGGTCTTAGAGATTAGTGACGATCATGGTATCTCTAGGATCTACTCGATAATTAAACTATGAGAAATCCATTTTCTACTCTGACTAGGATACATAGGATTACTATATAAGGACCAAGCTCGAATCAGACTTCCCTATGGATGTAATCCCCATATCATGCCCCTTTTAATGGGTAGCTTCCATGAATAAACACTAGATTTCGGAACTACATGTACTTTTATTTCCAATCAGCTAGGATACATAGGAAACATCCCTGAGGTTCAAGCCTAACATCATCATATTAACAGTGATTCACTTATGTCCTGGTCGCATGACGATAAACTACATGGCTGTGTCCTCGTCACACAACTTTAAAAGGTGACATGTCCAGTAAAGCGACATAGAAATATATGGGTTCTGATTCCTCTCATGAGGATACGTAGGAAGCCCATATTGCATGTTTGATCCCGACATTAAAACAGTTCCCATCGCCCTAGTTGGTGATAAAATACAGATTTCCTTGCTCCATATTGCTTAAAACATGCATTGTCTTATAGGAAAACAAAGGAATTTGCGGTCTTTCCAATAAGAGGTTAATGTTAAGAAAGAACTTCAGATACATATAGGAGATTCTGAACCCATGAATATTTATGGTTGATCATATGACCTTGGAGTAATCAGCAGACACATGCTTGGGAACGAACCAAGGATTCACGGACATATGAACATAGTAAACCCCCTTGAAATCACCCATTGAGACCACGATGCGATTTGGGTCAAAACAACCACTAAAATATTAAAAAACCAATAAAAATATAAAAGCCCTAAAACCACTAAAAATGTTAAAAATGCTAAGAAACTCTAGAAAACCATTAAAACCCTAAATAACTCAAAAATCCCCAAAACCACAAAATACCCTAAATCCTTGAAAACCCCTAAAACCCTTAAAAACCCTGAAAACACTAAAAACCACAAAATACAAAAAACCCCTAAAATCCATAAATACCATACAAATCATAAAAAAATCCCCAAAAACCCTGAAAACATAAAAAACCTTAAAAACTCATAAAAAAATAAAAATACCTAAAACCCTATAAAAGCCATAACACCCACAAAAAACTCTAAAAAATCTTCATCCCCTACTTTTTTAAAAAACAATAAAAAATTCTAAAACAAAAAAAAATCAACAAACCTTAAAACCCCCAAAAGACCATAAAAACAATGAAAATCCCAAAAAACCCTAAAAACATGAAATCCCTAAAAACCATAAAAATCCCTAAAAACCATAAAAATTTCTAAAACCCATAAATTCAAAAAATCCACAAATATCACTAAAAACATAGAAAACCCTAAAAACATAAAAAGAAATGAAATCCATAAAAACCCCTAAATCATTAAAAAAAACCTAGAATTCCATAAAAAAACTAAAAATACACTAAAACCCCTAAAATCAATAAAAATGTAAAAAGCATTAAAACACTCAAAAAATCATTAAAAATTAAAAAATACAAAAAAAACATAAATCCCAAAAAGACCCTAAAAACCATGAAAACCCTAAAAAACTAATAAAAACCATAAAAGTTATAAAACCCCAACAAATTCATAAAACCCCTAAAACATAAAAATCCTAAAAAATACCTAAAAACATAGAAAAATAAAAATCCCTAAAATCCCCCTGAAAATCATAAAAAACCTAACACCTTAAAAATATTAAAAACAAATAAAAACCCTAAAATCCACTAAAAAACAAAAACCCCCTTAAACCCCTATTAACATTAATTTTTTTTAAAACCTCAAACCACAAAAAAAAAACTCAAAAAAGGACCCTAATTCCCAAAAAACCCAAAAAACCCTAAAACCAGCTAAAATATCTAAAAACCCTTAAAACTACTAAAAATGTTAAAAAGTGTTAAAAATGTTAAAAATGTTAAAAAATTCAAAAAAAACACAAACCCCCAAAAATTGAAAAAAACCACTAAAACCCCCAAAAGACACAAAATTCCCTAAACAACCACAAAAAGCAAGAACTGTAAAAACCCTAAAAATCATGAAAAACCGTAAAACCCTCAAAATCCATAAAAACAATAAAAATAATAAAACCCTAAAAATCCTAAAAATAACTAAAAACAAAAAAAACCCTAACAGCTTTGAAAACCCCCAAAAACAAAAAAAACCCATAAAAACATTAAACATGCTAAAAACCCATAACCCCTAAAAATGGTAAAAGTCTTTAAAACCATAAACCCCAAAAAACATTTAATAACTCTATGAAATATTAAAAAAATAAAACCCTAAAACCCCCTAAAATGTCTAAGAGCCTCAAAATCCCAAAAAACCAAAAAAAATCTAAAAATGATAAAAATCCTACAAAATTCCAAAAAATTCCTAAAAATGTAAAAAACCCTAAAAAACTTGACACCCCCTAAAAACCCATAAAACATATAAAAATATTAAAAAACTCGAAAAGCACATAAAACCCTAAAAACACACTAAATCTCTAAGAACCCTTTAAACCCCTAAAAATGTAAAAAAAGTTAAAATACATTAAAAACATTAAAAAACCTAAAAACTCTAAAAAAACACAAAAAAACCATAAAATAAAATAAAACCCTAACAACCAGAGAAACCCTAAAACCCTCAAATTCTCAAAAAAAAAACCAAAAACACTAAAAACAATAAAATTCATTAAAATTTGCAAAAAAAAACCTTGAAAATGTAAAAATCCCAAAAAACCCTAAAAGACCCATAAAGACTATAAAACCCCTATATAACCTAAAACCCCTAAAAACCCATAAAAAATAGAAAAAACAATTCAAACTCTAAAAAAACTTAAAATCTCTAAAAATGATAAAAAATAATAACAAATATAAAAAACATTAAAAAAATCATGAAACACAAAAGTCCCTAAAAACCAAAGGACCATAATAACCTTGAAAACCCAAAACTCCTGAAAAACCCAAAATTCCCTCAAAATCACTAAAAATCGAAAAGAGAAGAAATGGAGGTGCACTCTCCTGGTGGTATCTCCCCCTCGAGGAGACTTCTAGGGTTTCCATCGGACTCCCCTGAAGATGGCAGTGTGGGTCCTTTGCCCCTTCCCTCTCGAACTTGCAGGGGGCGCTTGTGGCGATGGCAGGCTGATGCAGACTCTCTCGGTGCAGAAGTTTCTTTTTGGCGGTCTCGTGATTTTCATGGGGCGGCACAGATCGAGGTTTCTGAAATCCTCCTGGCCCTTCCCTCTCATGTTGTTGGAGGGAGATCTTGGCGTGGATCGGGGTTTCAGCAATGGAGTTCCTCAGCTATATTCTCTAGATCAAAGGTGAAAGGTACCCCTCGGCTTCATAAAGCATCGGTGTTGACAGTGTTAACTGGTGTGTCGACATTAGATCCCTTCTCAGCCCCTGCTCTGAGGGAGAGATCATGGCTACAACAGTCTTCAACGGGTTTCTCAGGCTCAAAGGCAAAGGGAAACAACTGGTTTTTCTACTTTCATCTCTCTGATTCCCGATCTCGCATTGAAGATGTTTTGTTATATGTTCTGGCACAATCCTCTCCTTGATTCATGAAGTAGATACAGGTGTGTTATCTTCCTTATCTCTCGGCTCTGTATCCTCTCCATGCTGTTGATGCTACATCTGGTCGGACCTTTTGGCATTCCATGTCCTCTTATTTCTTGGTTGTGATGTTGGTTATGAATCATCTGGTTTTTCTGAAATGGGATAGACAATTTTTGATGCACTCTTGTTGGTGGTATGTGGTTAATTATATTATGAGTTGGGGAATGCTGAATGTGTTCTGTTCTAACAGCCATGATTTCTTGATGCTGAGCTGCAATTCCTTGGGAGACATTGGGTGCAGATGTGCTGGTTGTTGTTTTTTGTGCTACAAGTTGATTGGGACTGGTTGGCTTGGAGGTGGTGATGCTGTTTTTGTTGATGCTGGAGTGGTGGTGTCGTTGTTTGTTGAAGGTTGCTGCTTGTTTCTTAAGTGGATGAGTTTGGCTTGGTATTTTGAGCGGGAGTTGCATCGGTGCTGCATTTTGGCTATTACTTGTAGTCTTCTGTGATATGGTTGGTTCAGTTTTGTTTTGTTGATGGCACCGGTCTTTGGTTATGGATGCTGGTACTTGGTGATGGTTGATGTTCTACTGCGAGGTGGTTAGCTGGTTTGGTTGTGGTTCGGTGTGGATGCTGGGTATTGGTTCTGTTGAGTGGTGCGACACTTTGTTCTGCCTTTGGGTGCTGTAGAGATGCTCCTTCGGCCCGAAGTGACGAAGGGGAGTTTTTTGACTTTGGTGCTGATGGTTTTGTGCTGACGGCGGTGGATCTTCTTGGTGAGAAGGTGCTGAATGCTGGGTTTTGTGAGTTTGGAAGCTAGTGTTTGGTTGGCTGTGAGCTGCTGGTTACTGATGAATGCTGAATGATGGAGCTTCTTATCGCGGAGCTTCTTGGTGACAAGGTGTTGGATGCTGGAACATGTGAGATTGGATGCTGGTCGCTGCTTGGCTGTGAGATTTGGATGTTGGTTTCTGTTTGGATGGGAAGTGATAAAGGGGTGATGGAGCTGTCGACTACTGGAATTGGCTGAGAAGATGCTGAACCTACTATGAGTTTGGCGTTGTGTTTTTTTCTTCTTTTGATTTTTCTTTTTTTGCGGTCTTTGGGTGTGTGTTTATTAGGAGATTTTGGGTGTGGGTTGATCTACCCCACCCCTCCCTTATCTGCAGTGTCCTTGTGTCATTTTTCTAATAAACTTTTGGGGGTGTCAGGAATAGCCTGGCCCCGAGCCTTCAATGCCCTAAAAATCTAAAAAAAACCATTAAAACCCTAAAAAAAGATCCAAAAATCCATGAAAATGTAAAATAAAACCTAAAAAACATACAACTCCCTAAAAATAATAAAAACCCTTAACACCTTAAAAAACCCTAAAAACTTTTAAAAACCCTAAAAACCCATAAAAACTCTAAATACCAAAAAAACTTTAAAACTCCTTTAAACCAGTAAAATGTTAAAAAACATCAAAAAACAAGCTTTGAAAACCTAAAAATTTAAAAAAACCCAAAAAATAAAAAAAATTCCATAAAAATCAAAACGATCCCTAAAAATTTCAAAAAACGTAAAAAACCCTAAAACCCATGAAAACCCCTAAAACCCATAAAACCCATAAAAACATAAAAATCCTAAAGACACGTAAAAACTCTAAAAACCACTAAAATCTATAAAATACCTTAAAACAGAAAAAACATTAAAAATGTTAGAAACTCTAAAAAGCATTAAAACCCCTAAAAATTAAAAAAACTCTAATGGTCCAAATGACCCTGAAATCCCTAAAAATCCTAAAAACCTCAAAAAACTATAAAAACCTTCAAAGTAACTAAAATACTAAAAAACATAAAAACCATAAAATCCTAAAAGCTCTAAAAATCCACGAAAACGTAAAATACCCCTAAAACCTCTAAAAAAACCCTGAAAACCATAAAAATTCTTAAAAAACTAAAAAATAATTCAAACCCATAAAAACCCTATAAATCCGACCAAAAAATCTAAAAATACTTGAAACCTCAAAAAATGATAAAAAATATAAAAAACCTTAAAAAACTAAAAAACCAAAAAATAACTTATGACCCCTCAAAAGCCTCAAAATCGCAAAAAAACCCTTAAAAACTATAAATTCATAAAAAACCACAAAATCCTTAAAAAAGGAAAAAAACCTTTCAAACCCCTATAAACCATAAAAACCCCTCCAAACCATAAAATATATAAAACTCATAAAAACCCTAATAACAACTATAAAATCTAAATACCCTTAAAACCCCTAAAAACGTTTAAAAGATCTAAAAACCTTAAAAACCCTAAATAACTCATAAAACTAAAAATAAACAAGGACCCAAGAAACTTATAAATACCCAAAAACCACTAATATAACCTTGATAACCCAAAATCCCCCTCAAAATCTTTAAACACTAAAAACTCTATAAAAAATCCTTAAAAAACCCAAATAAACTACAATTGAAAAAAAAACCCTAGAAAACATGAAAACCCCCTAAAAACATAAAACCCCTAAAAACCATAAAAATCTCTAAGAACCCATGAAATCCCTAAAACCACTAAAAACCCAAAAATCCCAAAAATCCTTTTTAACCCCCCAAAACATTAAAAACTCTAAAATACCTTAAAACCCATAAAAACTCAAAAAAATATGAAAAACCCAAAAGACCCTCGAAACCCAAAAAACCTAGAAAACAGTAAAACCCTAAAAAACCCTAAAAACTCATGAAATACCTAAACACCCTTAAAATACTTAAAACCGTAAGAATAATAATAAATCCCTAAAAATCCCTAAAAACCTAAAACCCCCCTAAAAACTTTGAAAAACCATTGAAAACCATAAAACCCTTAATTTCCATAAAAAACACCAGAAAACACATAAAATCCCTTACAACCAACAAAACTCTAAAAACCCTTAAAACACCTAAAAATGTCAAAAAAAACCTTAAAACCATTAAAACCCTAAAAACCCTAGAAAGGGAAGAGGAGATGCTGCTGCTATCTCCTGGATGCTCTCTCCTGATGGTGCGATCCTGCTTCGCCTTTCACGACGAGGATGGGGTGGCGTTCGTGCAGCTCTCTTTGCTAGCGTCAGGGTGGTGGTCAAGATGCATGGCTTCAGATCTGTGATTTTTAGGAGGTGTGACTTTGGAGGCGCAGATCGGCTTTGCGCTTTGGAGCTTCTCTCGCGTTTCGACTCTCTAGTGGCGCTCCATCCTCAAATGGAACTTCTTCGGCTTAGTGATGGATTCTCAAGCACTGATATGCTCAGCGCTGTTGCTTCCCCCTCTTGAGGTGCATTTTCTTTGTCTTGATGGTGTCCTCGTAGATCTCCTCAGGCAGCTGCTCGGTTTGTTAGTTCTCATGAACAATCGGGTTAGATCTAAGATTTTGGGGGTGCGGCGTCTTCGTGCTTCAGTGAGATGAGTCAGATCTGGCCTCTCCTCTGTGTGGCGTTTCAGATCCATAATTGGATCTGGTCCTACTGGTGTGTGGCCTCGAATTTATTTGATGGGGAGGGTTGGATATGGTCTTCCCTGGGCGTGGTGCGTCAGGTTCATTGAGGCTAGGGTCGTTCCCAGTTTTTCCGGAGTGCGGCTTTGCTTCTCGGTCTCTTGCGGAAGATCTGGCTCCCACGGCTCGCGACGGTTCATCCCTTTGGAGGTTCTTCTCGATGGAATTGATGAAGGGAGTGATGGGCTTCTGTGGAGGCTTTGGAAGATGTAGATCAAACTTTTCTGGTTCGGAGGTGGCCTAACTAGTTCTTCGGTTTGGAATTTCCATTCGGCTGGGTACCATTTTGCGTAAAAAATGAAGGTTCGTGCCTCCTTTTCCTCTGGTTTTTTCTGCTCTATGCTGTTGATGAAAGGCTGGCCAATTTGGGTGGTTTGGATGCTTCGATGCTTTGTGATCCCATGAGTTGTGGCTAGTTTGAATGCGAGCTGTTGTTGGACTATCTGGGTGAGGGTGTGGACATGGGTTTCTGTGTGCTGTGGTCTAGCATCATGGGTGGGTACTGGTCTTTTGATGCGAGGGTTCTATTGCGGATGCTGGATTTTGGTTTTTTCGAGTGGCACTGGATACTTCTTTGGGTGCTATGGTTGGGTTATGGGTAGAGCTGTGTTAATAGTTCTCTGCTGTTGGCAGTTGATCTTCTTAGCAGGAAGGTGCTGGATGTTGGACTTTGTGAGTTTGGATACGGGTTCTTTTTTGGTTGTGAGATGCTGGTTGCTGATGAAAGCTGCATGATGGTGCTGCGTATGGTGGATCTCCTTGGCGAGGAGGTGTTGGATGCTGGATCATGCGAGATTGGTTGTTGGTCCCTGCTTTGTGTAATTGGATGCTGGTTGCTGCTTGGTGGTGAACTGCTGAATGATGGTGATGATGAGGCTTTTGATTTTGATGCTGGTGGTTCTGTGATGTTGGATGCTGGTGGTTCTATGAGGTTGGATTATTGCAGTTCTAGATGCTGGTTGCTACTTGGATGGGAGGTGGTGAAGCTATGGTTTAGGGTCGTGCATCTACTGGATGTGGATTGCTATTTGAGTTTGGATGCTGGTTTTTGGTTAGCTGGGAGATGCAGGATGCTGGTTGATGCTGGATGATGGTGGTGGTTGCTTTTTTTGCGTGTTTTTCTTTTTCGTTCTTGATTTTTCTTTTTTTGGGTCTTTTGTATTGGGTTGTTAAGGTTTTTTGGGTGTGGGTTGATTGAGCCCTCCCCTCCCTTGTTTGCTATGTCTCTTTTTTCTTTTTAATAAATTTGGGGGGAACGGGAATAGCCCGACCCTCGCATCTTCCTTTCCTAAAAACCCTAGAAAACCAAAACAACTATAAAAACCCTAAAACCCCCTAAAAACTCTAAGAAACTATAAAAAACTTCAAATATCCCAAAAACCCTAAAAACCAAAAAAAAAACAATAAATATCCTAAAAAATCTATAAATGTCCCTAAAAACATAAAACACCCAAAAAATCCTGAAAAACACCTAAAAACCATAAAAACACATAATAACCTAAAAACCCCAAAACCATTAAAAAAAATACTAAATATTATAAACACCATTAATTCCTGTAAAACATTAAAAACATTAAAAACTCTATAACCCTAAAAAATCAAAAAATCCCTAAAAATCCCATAAAATCATATAACCCAAAAAACCATAAAAACCATAAAAACCCTAAAAACCCAAAAATACCCTAAAAATACCTAACCAACCTAAAAATAGTAAAAACCCTAAAATTATAAAAAATACATAAAATCCCTGAAAAATATAAAACACACTAAAAAACATAAAATCCCCTAAAATCCTTAAAAAGACCTAAAAATATAAAAAACCCTAAAACCCTGAAAACTCCTAAAATCCAAAAAACTCCTAAAACCATAAAATACCCTAAAAA
This sequence comes from Viscum album, assembly GCA_963277665.1. Taxonomy (NCBI): domain Eukaryota; kingdom Viridiplantae; phylum Streptophyta; class Magnoliopsida; order Santalales; family Viscaceae; genus Viscum; species Viscum album. The sequence continues at coordinate 1,322,332,226 of OY728157.1, forward strand.
CCATAAACACTCCTAAAATATCATTAATCCCATAAAATCACTCTAATCTAAAAAACCTAAAAATTTCCCCTAAAAATGTTAAAAAATTCTAGAAAAGATTAAATACCATAAAAAACTCAAAAAACCCCAACCCCCCCAAAAGACCCTAAAACTCTAAAACCCAAAAAAAACCACAAAAAACCAAAAAACCAAAAAATCCATAAAAACCATTAAAATTCCTAAATATATAAAAACCCCTAAAACCTATAAAAATTCAAAAAATAACTGATAATGTAAAAACCCTGAAAAACCTATAAAACCATAAAGTCCCATAAAAACCATAAAGAACACAAAAAATCTATAAAACAAAAAAACCAACAAAAAACTGTAAAAACCATTTAAACCTCTAAAAATATTAATAAATTATAAAAACCATGAAACTCTTAAAAACAAAAAACCCCTAAAACTCCCTAAAAACCATAAAAATATTTGAAACCCCTAAAACCACTATAAACCCTGAAGACCCGTAAAAAGCCTCAAAATCCATAAAAACCAAAAAACCCATAAAATTATAATAATCCTAAAAAACCATAAAAATCTATGAAAAGGTAAAAAAAACCTGGAAACCCTTAAACCATTACAACCTGAAAAAAATAAAAAAAATAAAAACCCCATTAATCATTCAAATTTCCCAAAAAACACCAAAAACCCTTAAAAACACTAAAACTGTTAAAAATTATATTAACCTTAAAACCCTAAAAACTCAAAAAACAATTAAAAACCAAAAAAAAACTATAAAAACCCTAAACTAATAAAAACCCTACAATGCCCTAAAATACCGTAAAAACCCACCAAATCCCAAAATCCCAAAAACCCAAAAAAAAACTGTAAAAATACTAAAAATCCATAAAATCTGTAAAAAAAGAAAATACTCTGAATATCCCCTGAAAACCATAGAAACTCCTAAAAAACATAAAAACACTAAAAACTATAAAACCATAAAACCCAATAAAAACTCCAAAAACCCATAAAAACCTAAAAAAAAATTAAAAACTCTAAAAAACATTAATAACTTTAAAAAACTAAAAAAACCAATTTTTCATAAAATTCCCTAAAACCTTAAAAATTAAAAAAAACCCAGAAAAACCCTAAAACCCCTCAATATCTATAAAACACTAAAAATCCATCAAATTTCTAAAAAATGTCCTAAAAATCTCTAAAAGCGTAAAAAACTCTAAAACCTCCTAAAAACCATAAGAACCCTTGAAACATAAAAAAACCAAAATAAACCATAAAAACCATAAAATCCACTAAAAATTCTAAAAACCCTTAAAACCCCAAAAATGATTAAAATTTTTGAAAATCATTAAAAACCCTAAAAATCAAAAAAAACACCAAAAACACAAAAGGGCCTTAAATCCCCTAAAAACCCTAAAAACCCTAAAAATCAACAAAATCCCTAAAAACACTAAACCCCCTAAAACCATAATATTCCTAAAAATTCCCCAAAAAAATTCCTAAAAATGTAAAAAACCATAAAAATATTGAAAAATACCTAAAAAAAATTAAAACCACTAAAACATTTAAACATACTAAAAACAAAAAACCCCCTGAAAACATTACAAACCCTAAAAACTAAAAAAAACTCAAAAACCCGAAAACACCCTAAACCCCATAAAAACCCATGAACCCACAAATAACATTGAAAGACTCTAAGACCACATAAATTCCATTAAAGCCATAAAACACCTAAAAATCACAACAAAAAACCCAAATAATCTTATAATTCATTAAAAATCCTTAAAAATCCCTTAAAAAGTAAAAAACACTACGAACCATAAAAACCCCTAAAAACCAAAAAACCCTAAAACATAAAGAACCATAAAACCCCTGAAAACCCACGAAAAACTCTAAAACCCCATAAAACCCCTAAAAACGTTAAAAACTCTAAAAAATTATAAAACCCCTAAAATCTAAAGAAAGCCTAAAACCCCCAAAAGACAAAAAATAAAAAAACCCTTAAAAACCATGAAAAAATAAAAAACATCAAAATCCCTAAAAACCCTAAATCCCCTAAAAATAAAAAAATCCAAAAAAATATTAAAAATAACTAAGATTGTAAAACCCACCAAAAACTCTAAAAACCACAAATAACATAACACCCCTAAAACCCTAAAAAATCCTAAAACACCTTAAAACCCATCAAATAATTAAAACTCTAAAAAACATTTGAAACATAAAAATTCTAAAAATCCTTAAAACACTAAAAAATCAACAAACTCTAAAAACCCAATAAAAACCATAAAAATTTTGAAGACCCAAAAACACCCTAAGAAAGACTGAAAATTTATAAAACCCCTAAAAATAACTAAAACCACTGAAAACTGTAAGAAACCTAAAAATCTTAAAAAATCAAAAAAATTCTAAAAAAACATAAAAAACACATAAAACTATGAAACCCCCCTTAAATCCATAAAAACACTAAAAACTATAAAAACACTAAAAATCCAAAAAAAATCTCTATAAACCACTAGAAACTCTAAAATCCCTTTAGAACCCTAAAACATTAAAAAACAATAAAAACCATTTAATCCCATAGAAAAGTAAAAAAACCCTAATACCCCAAAAAACCATAAATACCCTAAAACCCTTAAAACCCCTATGAAACTCTTAAAAACCCCAAAAATCAATAAATAGACCTGAAACCCTAAAAAACCAAATAAAATCTAAAAAAATCACTAAAAATCCCTAAATAAGGAAATATCCTAAAAATTATGAAAAAACCCTCGAAACCATAAAGGCCACTAAAAATATTAAAAACCCTAAAAACCCATAAAATCTCTAAAACCACAAAAAATCGAGAAACCATTTACTAACTGAAAATTATTTTTTTATTAAGAAAAACACTTGAGGAAAAAGTGATAAACCATAAGTCCAACAAGAACCAAACAGCAACAATCAGAAGATCAGAAACAATCTCACCCAAGAATAAGCAGCAACCACAGGCTCCAAAGAAGGACCACTCGGTGATCCCATGAAAGCATGGTCCCTCCTGATGGTAAGCCATCCCTCCATATCAACTACATCCCAAATGGCCTGTAGAGGAACAAGCAGCATGCTCAACCTCATCTGAGCCGAACTGACCCGTCCGCATTCCTCACACAATCAGGATAGTAACTCACCAAGGCATAAGTTAGGAAAGAAGTAAAATAGAATCATTAAAAACCAGATGGATTATACCAGAGTCAATGTCCCTAAACACTCTCCATGATAGATTAGATACCTGTAGAAGTGGATCACCCCTTATCATGTCTTCAAAGGAGGAAGACAGCGTATTCCTGATCTGCATATATTCCTCAAGACTTATCAACCCCTTGTTGAAACCTCCAACTAGGGTCGAGTCCTGTTTATCCACCAAAATATACTGGTCCTCATTAATCTCCACTTCAATATTCCTACCCATCATCTTGGATGCATCCTCTTCCGTGGCATTGAGGAATAACACTTGCTCTGACACCACATCACCAGAACTTAAGACCAAATCCCAGGAGGGATCATGTTGTCCAGCTGCCTTTTGGTGACACCTACTCTCCTTATTCAGCTTCTCCACCAATATTTTCTTGTCTGAATGGGTCTTCATAGGAGGGGGTAAGGAGGAGTAATCCATCCTACCCCTGCTTCCTCGCTTCCTCCGGAACCTCCTCGAACCATATTTTTCATCAGAGAGGCTTCTACCGACCATGTCACGTTCATTTCCCCTTCCACCATCATCATACTCTGGATAGGTATTTCCCCTAGTCCGATCTTCCAACAAAAAACCATCAACACTCCCCCTGTTGTCCTTACCATCCTCAACCAAGGCAGCTGGTTTAGTACCAAACTCCTCCTCAGCCAGCATTCCATACTTGTTGCTTAAGGTGACTGGCGTTCGGGCTGAAGATCTAGCCCCTGGCAGACAGACAGCACTCAACCCCTCTGCATCCTTGAGGTTGGCCTGAACCTGCACCTCCAGAACAGACCCTATCAGTTGGCTCGGAGCACTACCCAGAATAGGTCCTACCCCCACTGACCCCTTCCTTCCCCATGGCACAAATTTCCTCAGCACCTGATCCATCCAGAGTGGCGGGTTGATCATAACCCCTGCCCAAATATTGAGGCTGTGGGTTCAGAGTCTCCCGACCTCTGACTGGAACACAATTGGCCTCAAACCTGGAAGGATCACCTGCAGACAAAGAGGGGCTCACCAACGCCCCAACTGCAGGACCGAGGTCCTCATTTCCCATGCTGCTCGAAGCCTATAAACCACCCAGATTCTTCCTGGGGTCAACATCCACAACCTCCACCTGAGGCTCTGAAGCCTTCGAAGTCTCCTTCAGAACTGTGCCCGCAGACCTCATCCTCCCCGAGTCAAAGAAATCCCTTAGCGAAACTTTAGCAGGACCGTGGAACCCCACCCCGGGATAGCCATGAGACCCCTGCTTCTGGACACCCCGAATTGCCTCACTACGATCACTCATATCCCCCAGCACCTCCTGCGCCCTCAGTTGGTGCGCAACAGGCTCGGAGCCAAAACCAGAACCAACTTCATGACCTTCGACGTGACTTGAATCACCATTGTTCATCGCAGAAGACTTAGCCACCACCACTACAGCCCTTTTACGACACTCCTCCATACGGTGACCCTGCCTATGGAAGAAGGAACATAGTGAGATCCAGGATTCATAGAAGATACTTTGCACGTACTTGTACTGCCCTTCAACCACGATCCATACCTTGTCGGGAGGATGGCGGGATAGCTCCATCTCCACACAGATGCGCGCTACAATTGGGTGCACCATGGAGTTGGTCTTCCAATCCGCACAGAGGAATCCGCCTAAGGAATTGCACATTGACCGAAGGAGAGCTGAATTCTGAAATGGAAGCGGTAGCCCCGGATGTTGGATCCATATCGCCGACGAGGAAGCGTCGCGACTCATGTTCAAGTCAAACGTCCAGCGATGTAAATGGAATGTAAACCCCTTAACAGATCTGCTAGCACAGGACCAAGCCATAGCCAGGTCGTCTTCATCCGCGAGACAAACGATAATTTGGCGCGGTCCAAGGAGACCGACAACCGCATGGTGGTCTAAACCCCATTCCTGATTCACGAACCTCTCGAACACCTCAACCGGAGGTCTTTGGTGAGTGAACTTTGCAACCAGAGCCATGGAGAGAAGATACGAAGCTTCAGAGAATTCCTTGGACGAAACCGGGACAACTGGATGTCCGTTGCAGAGGCCAGGTACCTTTGGAGAGACGTCGATGCTGGGTAGAAATGGGCGCCTCTTGTGTACTGCATCTCGAAGAGGAGGAGGAAGAGCCTGCCCCTCCCCCTACCAGGGAGGGGCCATCGCCGCCGCCATGCGGCTAGGGCATCCCCGCTGCCATGACTGGGGCATCAGGGGACTTCTTGAGAAACCATTTAAACTCCTACAATTGTTAAGAATTCTAAAAAAACTTTAAAACCCTAAAAAAATCAACAGAAACACAAAAATCCCAAAATGTTCTTAAAAATCCTAAAAAATATGAAAAAAAACCTAAAAACCATTAAAATCACAAAAACCCATAAATACCATAAATCCTTATAAATCTTACAAAACCCCTAAAATTCCCTAAAAATGTGATAACTTCTAAGATCCTTGAAAAATACCAGAAATAATAAGACCCATACAAACTTTAAAAACCATAATAACCCTTGAAACCTTAAAAAACATAAATACCTAAAAACATAAAAAAACCCCGACTAAAAAAACATAGAACCCCTAAAAATTATAAAAAAAACTATAAAATCATTAAAAAACCTGAAAACTCAAAGAATCCATAAAAACTCAATTTCTAAAACCATAAAATCATTAAATCTCCCAAAACCATAGAAACCCCTAAAAACATCAAAAAATCTAAAATCCATAAAAACCATAATTTTTTTTAAAATATTTAAAAATCAATGAAAACATAAAAAACCCTAGAACCCCTAAATACCCACATAAAACCATAAACCCCTAAAAATTTGAAAAAACCTAAAATCCCATAAAAATAAAAAAAACCAATAAAAACTCTAAAAATCATTAAAACCACTCAAATGCTAAAAAACTGTAAAAAACCTTAAAACACCAAAAACTCAAAATGATCCCTAAAACCTAAAAAGTACCTAAAACCATGAAAACCCCTAGAAATGTTGAAAAACCTAAAACCCCTCAAAATCCATAAAACCCTAAAAATCATAAAAATATTTAAATGTCAATAAAATTTACTGAAAACATAAAAAACCCTGAAAAACCCTAACAACCATAAAAACCCTGAAACCATAAATACCCTAGAAACCAAATAAAACTCTAAAATCCACTAAAAAATCTACTAACCATTAAAACCCCTAAACACATAAAAACTATAAAAACCATAAAACACAAAAAAAAGCTCAAAAATCCCTAGAAATCCAAAAAGACCCTAAACCCCCTTAAAAACGCTAACAACATAGAAAACCCTGAAAACCCATAAAAACCCTAAAAAATCCTAAAATCCCCAAAAAACATAAAAAACTAAGAAACTGAAAAAAAAACCTAAAAATGTAAAAATCCAAGAAAACCCAAAAAAATCCCAAAAAATCATAAAAACCACCTAAAACATTTAAAAGTTTTAAAAACACATAAAACCCTAGAAACCCACCAAAAAATCTAAAAACTCATACAACCCCTAAAACATTAAAAATGAATAAAACCCTTAAAACCCTTTAAAAAACTCTAGGAAACCTGAAAACCAAAACAAGATCCTAAAACCCATGAAAATACAAAAAACATAAAATATCTAAAAATTATATGAATCCCAAAAAAATATTTAAAAATCCCTGAAAATATTTAAAACACAAAAACCATGAAAACCCACTAAAACCATAAAAAAACTAAAATCCTTAAAAACTCATAAAACCCATAAAACCCACAAGAACCACTAAAAACTATAAAAACCCTTAAAACCTATAAAACTGTTTAATAAGTCTAAAACCCATAAAAACTCAAAAAAATCATTAAAACCCCAAATGATCCTAAAGACCCTAAAACCCATAATCCCCCAAAAAAACCTAAAAACCCCTAAAAATAAAAGTCCCTAAAAACCCTAAAAACAATAAAAATATTTAAAACCCCAAAAATTCCATGAAATGAAAAAAACCCTAAAACCCTAGAAAAAACTAGTGCAAACCACAAAACCCAAAAACACATTAAAAATCCTAAAACCCTAAAAATCACTAAAAACTCTAAAAACCATTTAAACCCCAAAGAACATTAAAAATCTATAAAAACCCTTAACTCTCTAAAATCTCCATAAAACATTAAAACCTAAAAACCCAGAAGAAGCCTAAAACCCTAAAATATTTTTGAAAAACCCTAAAAACACTAAAAATACACAAAACCCCTATATAACCGAAAAAATATCAAAAATACAAAAAATCTCATAAATCACTATAAAAATAAAAAACCATAAATACCCTAAAAACCTCTGAAAACCATAAATCCCCTAAAATCATTAAAAACCCAAAAACCACATAAAAACTTGAAAATCCACTAATAACTCTAAAACCCTTGAAACCACTTAAAATGTTAAAAACTCAAAAGAAAACCCTAAAAACCATAAAACCACAAAAAAACAACTCTAAAAACGCCTAAAAACATAGAAAATCATAAAAACCCCAAAAACCCTAAAGCCATAGAAATCCAAAAAACCCTCAAAGTCCATAAAATACTAAAAACCATAATATACTACAAAATCACAAAAATACCTGAAAACTTAAAAACCATAAAAACCATGAAAACCCCCTAAAATCATAAAAACCCATAAAACCCCATAAAAACCATAAAACCCAAAAAAACTCTACGAACCCTTAAAACCCTAAAAACCAAAAATACCCTAAAAACCCATTAAAATTTGAAACACATAAAACCAATCAAAATCCCTAAAACCGTAAAAAACTAAAAACCATAAAAATCCTAAAAATCCATAAAAATACCTTAATATATAAAGAATTTAAAAATCCTAGAAAACCCTCTGATAACCAAAAAATAATCTAAAAACATTAAAACCGTAAAAACCTTAAAAACCCAAATAACTATAGAAACCCTAAAAACCCACTAAACCTCTAAAACCTATTAAAAACCTTAAAACATTTACAAAAATCTAAAAAACCATGAAAATCTAATAAGAAACTAAAAAAAATTAAAAAACCTAAAAACACACAAGACCATAAAATTGGGAAACCTCGAAAAAAACTAAAAAATCATGAAAACCCCTAAAATCCCAAAAAATCCCAAAAAATGAAAAAAACCCATAAAAATCATAAAAAATCCCTAAAAATACTAAAAAATTAAAAACCATGAAACCCATAACCCCCCCCCCCCCCAAGAACCATAAAAACCTAAAAAAAATTAGAAATCCTAAAAAACATAAATTCACCAAGACCACTAAAAATTCCAAAAACCCTTAGAACCCTAAAAACATCAAAAAAATCTAAAAAACCTTAAAAAGACTAAAAAATTCTAAAATATTGATATCCCCAAAATACCTTAAAAACATAAAAATCCATAAAATGAAAGAAACCCATGAAAACAAATAAACCCCCTAAAATCCCTAAAAAAACCTAAAACCCATAGGACAACAAAAGATGTTGAAATCCCTAAAAATTGAAAATAATGTAAACACCCCTAAAAGCCCAGAAAACCCAGAAAATCCCTTGAAATCCAAAAAACCCAACAACACCATAAAAAATATAAAACTCTATAAAAACCAAGAAAAACACTAAAACCCTAAAAACCGTTAAAACCCATAAAATCCTTAAGAATATTTAAAACCCTTAAATCCCATTAAAAAACAAAAACATAAACCACTAAAACCCCAAAAATAACTTAAAATCAATTAAAACCCATAAAAACACTAAAACTATGAAACCCCCAAAACCCTCAAATCCCTAAAAAACTAATAAAATCTAAAAACCATAAAAAACCTAGAAAATCCATCTAAGTCACTGAGAACCTAAAAACCCCCAAACCCCTTGAAAACCATAAAAATCCATAAAAGATAAAAACTCTAAATATCCATAAAAACAATAAAAAAACAACAAACAATATTAAATTCCATTTAAACCCCTAAAAACGCTAAAAACACTAAAAACATTAAAAACCCTAAAAAACAAAAAAAAACAACAAAAAATCCAAAAGAACCCAAAAATCCAAAATCCCCAAAAACCCATAAAAATAATGAAAGCCAATAAAACCCCTCAAAATCCCTAAGAACCCAACAAAATCTAAAAAAAGTCATAAAAATCCATGAAAACATAAGAAACTCTAAAAACCCTAAAACCACTTGGAAATCATAAAAATTCCAAAAACACTTAATGGACCATAAAATAAAAAAAACCAGAAAACAAATCTAGAAACAATTAAATCCCATAAATTGTTAAAAATTCTAAAAAACTACAAACACCATAAAAACTCAAAGAACCACTAAAAATCTAGAAAAAAACATAAAAATCTAAAAACACCCTAAAAATTCTCAATATTTCTATAATCATAAAAACTATAAAAACCATAAAAGTTATAAAAATTACCTAAAAATACTTGAAAGCATAATAAACCATAAAAACCTTGAAACCCCCATGAAAACCAAAAAACCCAACAAACATTATAAAAACCCTAAAATCCCATAAAATTCTAAAACCCCAAAAAACTCAAAAAACCACTAAAACCCCTAAAAAAGTTATAAAACCATAAAAACCATTAAAACCCAGAAAAATAAAAAATAACCTAAAATTCCATTTGACCCTAAAAATACATAAATCCCCTACAAATCCTAATAACCCTAGATCCCCGATAACCCCATAAAATCCCTAAAATCCCTAAAAACCCAAAAAAATATTTAAAAAAGCCTAAAAACCCAAATAACACAAAATATCATAAAAACCCAGAAAACCCCCAAAGACTAATAAAAAAAATTTAAAAACATGAAAATATTTATAAAATAATAAAATACCTAATAAAATAAATATATAAAACCCTTAAATAATTTTAAAAAATTTAAAAAATAATTATTACACTAAAAACTAAAAAAACACAAACTCCCACAAAAAATCATAAAAACCCTAAAATCCCAAAATACACTAAAAACCCATAAAATCCCTCAAAATCTCTAAAAAACATAAAATCTTAAAAACCATAAAATCCTAAAAACTATAAAATTACAAAAATATACATAAAAATTATGATTACATAAAAAACCTAAAAACCATGAAAACCCCCAAAAAACCTTTGAAAACCCAAAAAACATTAAAAACCCTAAAAACCAAAAAAAACCTAAAGACCAATATAACTCTAAAAATACTTAAAACCCCTAAAAATGTTAAAATCCCTAAAAACCATTAAAAATTACCTGAAAACCATTAACCCCTAAAACCCATAAAAACACATAAAAAACAAATAAACCCCACTAAAAACTCTAAATACCCTTTAAAACCCTAAGACGTTATGAACTTTAAAAAACTCTAAAACCCATTTAAACCCCTAAAAACTTAAAAAACCCCTAAAAACCCAAGGGACCCTAAAACCCCTAAAATACCAAAAATAACCCTAAAACCCAAAAAATCCCAAAAAAATCATATAAATACCAAAAAACCATAAAAGCCTAAAAAATCCATAAAAAAACTTGAAAACATAAAAAACCCTAATAATAATAAGAAACCACTGAAAATAATAAAAAAAACTAAAACCTTAAAACCCCAAAACACATAAAAACTTAAAAACCCATAAATAACTTTTAAAACCCATAAAATCCCAAAAAACATAAAGAAAGTCAAAAAACCTTATGAACCCTAAAGAACTCAAAATAAACTCAAAAGCCAAAAAACCTAACACCCCTGAAAAATCCTAAAATCTACTAACAACCCTAAAAACCCTCCAAATCTCTAAAAACCCTAAAAAATATAAAAACCATTGAAATACTACAAAATTCCTAATAATCCCTCAAAACAGAAAACCACTCAAAACATTGAAACTCGCATAAAACCCATTAAAACCCCTAAAAATAATAAACCCCTAAAAAACCGTAAAATCACTAAAAACCAATAAAATATATAAACCATTTAAACCCCTAAAACATTAGAAAACTTTCAAGACTCTAAAAAACCTTATAAAACCTAAAAAACTCAAAAAAAACCTAAAAACCTTAAAGACCCTAAAAACCATGAAAAAACATCAAACCCTAAAAAATTTGGGAAGCCCTAGACATATGAAAATCTCTAGAACCTATAATAACCCTTTAGACCATAAAAATCATAAAACAATCCACTAAAATCCATGAAAATGAAAAAACCATAAAAACCATAAAAACCCCTAAAAACCATAAAAATAACTAAAAACCTTAAATCCCCTAAAACCCAAAAAAAATCACTAAAAACATAAAAATCCTTAAAATCAGATTTTTTTTGGAAAATGTTAAAAAATTATAAAAACCGTAAAACCCCTAAAAACTCAAAAAAAACCCCGAAAAACTCTGAAAACTACCAAAAACCCTAACAAAACCCTCAAAACACCTAAACCCCCTCAAAATAACTAATAACACCAAAAAACCAAAAACCCATATAAATACTATAAAAGAAATAAAATTCCATAAAACATAAAAACCTATAAAAATCCAAAAAAACTAATGAAAATCATAAAACCCCCTAAAACCCTTAAAAATAGTAAAAACCAATGAAAACTCAAAATACCACTAAAAACTGTAAAAACCATCCAAACCATTTAAAATGTTAAAAAACACTAAAAATCCTTTAAAACCCAAAAAATTAAAAAAACCCTAAAACATAGAGAACCCTAAAACCTAGAAAAATGATAAAAACCCTAAAAATGTTGAAAAACACTAAAAACTATCACAATTCAAAAAAAACCCTAAAAACCATAGAAATCCTAAAAAATCTATAAATATACCTAAAAATGTAGAAACCCCAAAAAACCTTGAAAAAACCTTGAAAACCAAAAAAACTCATAAAACTCTAAAAATCCATAAAACCCGTAAAAATAGTTAAAACCCATAAAAACCCAAAAATCCTTTTAAACCATAAAATTTTAAAAATACTATAAACTCTATAAAAAACTATTTAAACCATAAAAAACTCAAAAAACTTATAAAATTTTAAAAAGAACAAAAAACCCATGAAGTGCAAAAAAACCCAAAAAAACTCTTAAAATCCCTAAATACCATCACAATCAAACAATACCCAAAAAAACAAAAAACCATAAATACCCTAGAAAATACCTAAAATCCCAAATAAATTAAAAAACCATTAAACCCCTAGAAATCCCTAAAAACAGATAGAAACAATTAAAAACATAAAAACCCTTAAAAACACTAAAAACTCAAAAAAATCATTAAAACCCAGAATACTTTAAAAACTCTCAAAACATTAAAACATTAAAAATGCTCAAAAATATTCTAAAAACCATGAAAATTCCTAAAAACTATCAAAATCCCTAAAATCCTAAAAACCCTAATAACCATAAAAATCCATAAAAATCCCTAAATATACCAAAAAATGTAATACCCCATAAAACCCCTGATAAAATTCTGAAAACCATAAAAATCCATAAAAAATCTTAAAATACATTATTAAGCCATAAAACCCTAAAAACCCACTAAAAGATATAAATACCATTAAAACCACTAATTTTTATAAAAAAATTATAAAACTCTAAAACCATAAAACCACTAAAAATTTGAAAAACCTAAAAGCATAAAAAGACACCAAAAACCCTAAAATCCACTAAAATACCTAAAAACCCTAAAAAACCTAAAAACCATAAAAATCATAAAAGTCCTTTAAAACCATAAAACCCCTAAAAACCATAAAAACTCTTAGAACCCAAAAAACCCAAAAAACCATTAAAAACTCAAAATACCTATAAACCCTTAAAAATATCAAAAAACACAAAAAAACATTAAATACCATAAAAATATAAAAAAACCATAAAACCCAGAAGAACCTAAAAACCGAGAAAACCCCAAAAATCCTGAAAACCCCCTAAAAACCATAAAAATTCAAAAATACCCCACAAAACCATAAAATACACAAAAAATCCTAAAAAGGCCCAAAAAATCCCTAAAAACATAAAAAACCCTTAAAATCCAATTAAACCTTAAAAACCATAAGAACCATAAAAACATTAAAAACCCCTAAAAACCCCTAAAAACCTCAAAATGCTCTAAAAACTCTAACATAAATTTAATCCTTGTAATGATAAAAACGTCAAAAAAATTGAAAACCCCTTAGAAACCCAAAAAATTTCAAATAAAAACCCAAAAATATCAACAAGACAATAAAAACCATTAAAAACCCTGAAATACTAAATAACCCTAAAAACTCTTAAAACCCCACAAATCCCTAAAAACCATAAAAACATAAAAATAATAAATATCCTTAAAAGTCCCTAAAAACATAAAAACGATTAAAACTGATCAAAACCCCCTAAAAACCATAAAACACCTATAAATACTAAAAAAATTAAAACCCCCTAAAATCCACTAAAAACTCTAAAAACTCTTAAAAACAAAAAACGTTAAGAACATGAAAACCTATAAAAACCCAAAAAAAAAAACAAAAAAACCCTAAAACCCCTAAAAGACCCTAAAACACACAAAAAATTTAAAAAACCCAAAAACCCCGAAAATCAAGAAAGACCCTCAAAGTACTTACAACCCTATAATACCCTCAAACCAATAAAAATCCTTAAAATCCGAAAAAATACTTACAATCATAAAACACCTTAAGGACCCTAAAAAACTCTAAAAACATTAAAAACCCCAAAAAACTTAAAAACCCATAAAATCCTAAAAACCCACTAAAAAATCTAAAAAACATTAAAATTCCTAAAAACGGTAAAAATATTAAAAAATCTAAAAACATTTAAACCCCTAAAAAAATAAATAAAACCAAAATAACCAAAAAGGCTATAAAACACTAAGGAACCATAAAAAACTTAAAAACCTAAAAACCCTAAACCACTAAATATCCCTAAAACCCTAAAACACGTAAAAACCATACAAATCCAAAAAAGACCCAAATCTCCCTAAAAATATAAAAAACCATACAAAACATGAAAACCCCCTAAAAAAATTTAAACCCCTAAAAACCATAAATAAAATAAAAACCCATAAAAATAAAAAAACCCATTAAAAATCTAAATCTTAGTAAAACCCATAAAACATTAAAAAATTAAAAACTCTAAAAACATTTACAACATAAAAAAATTAAAAAAACCCAAAATTCCCAAAAGACACTAAAAACTCTGAAAAATGCTAGAAACCCAAAAAAAATGGAAAACCCTAAAAGCCCCTAGAATCCATAAAAAACCTAAAAACACTAAAAACCATTAATTTCCTAAAAACGACTTAAATTTCCCTAAATACCTAAAAAACCCAAAAAATTCCAAAAAAATTGAAAACCCTAAACCCCCTTAAAATCGTATAAAACACTCAACACCCATAAAAATTCTAAAAACCTACTAAAAATTATACAAAAAAATAAACATTTAAAAACTCTAAAACCTTTAAAACCCTAAAAACACAAAATAAAACCTTTAAAACCCAAAGGAGCATAAAAACCTTAAAACCCCTAAAACCATAAAAACCCTAAAACCCCTAAAAACCCTCAAATTCCAAAAAATCCATAATACCCTAAAACCCTAAAAAACTCTGGAAAACCATAAACCCCTAAAAACTATCAAAAACCCATGAACCCCAAGAAAAACCCCCAAAACCCACAAAAAATATAAAACTACTAAAAAAACATTATTTTTTTAAAAAACATTAAAAAACACTAAAACCCTGAAAAGGAAAAAAAATCTAAAACCCATAAAAGACCATAAAAACACTAAAACTCCATTAAAACCCTAAAACCCTGATAACCCCTTAAAAACCATAAAACCCCTAGAAACCAAATAAAATCATAAAAACCAATGAAAACCCTAAAAACCACTAAAACCCCTTTAAACCCATATATTTTTTTTAAAATAATAAAAACAATATGAAAACATTAAACCACTAAAAAATCAAAAAACTCATACAAACCCTCAATGATTGTGTAAACCACTAAAACCCTAAAAACCTAGAAAACCCCTCAGAATCACTAAAACCCCCAAAAACAAAAAAAATCTAAAAAATCCTTAAAAATATCATAAAACATAAAAAACATTAATAATATAGAAACCCCCTAAAAGCTATAAATGCCCCAAAAAACATAAAAACTATAAACTACTAAAATACCACTAAATAATCTAAAACCCATTTAAGCCTTTAAAAATGTTTAAAAAACTCTAAAAACCTTAAAAACCCAAAAAAATAAAAAATCCCCGAAAACCCCAAAGAGCACAAAAACCATAAAATACCCTAAAAACATGAAAACCATAAATTCCATAAAAATTCCTAGACATATAAAAGACCATAAAGACCATAAAATCATAAAAATCCCTAAAAATATCTAAAATATTAAAATGCCCAAATGTAACCCTAAAACCCATAAAACCCACTAACGCCTTAAAAAACCATAAAACCTCAAAAAAGACTAAAAACCCTAAAACACATAAAAAACTAAAATGTTAAGAAACGTTAAAAATTACAGAAAACATAGAAACCCTAAAAGGCCACAGACCCTTGAAAAACCATTAATACCCTAAAAAACTAAAAAACACTAAAACACCTCCAAATCCCTAAAACCCATAAAAGCCTAAAAATCAAAAAAAAGAAAAAATATCCTGGAAAGAATGAAAACCTTAAAACAGTGAAAACCCCTTGAAATCTATAAAATACAATAAAAACATAAAAAAACAGTAAGCCTAATAAAAACCCTAAAACACTAAAAACACTACAAATCCTTTAAACCCTGAAAACCTATTTTTTGAATAAAAGTTTAAAAAAATTAAACCCCTAAAAATCCTGAAACCCCAAAAGACACTGAAAATATTGAGAAACATTAAATACCCTAAAACCCCAAAAAACCCCTCAAAACACTCAAGAAATCTAAAACTATAAAAACCCCAAAAAACAAAAAATTCATAAAAAAATATCTAAAAAACCTTGAAAACATAAAACCCCATAAAAACGATAAAAACCCCTTGAAAACTATAAAAAACATAAAAATAATAAAACCCCTCAAAAGCCATAAAAAATAGAAAACATTAAAAACTATAAAACCATTAAAACCCTAAAAACATTAAAAACATTACAAAATTTAAAAACATATAAAACATTAAAACCCCAAAAAAACCCTAAAACCCAAAGAAGAACCTAAAAAACATAAAATACCCTTAAAACCATGAAAACCCAAAGATACCATAAAAATCTCTAAAACTCCTAAAAACCATAATATCAATAAATATCGTAGAAAATATTTAAAAATACCAAAAAACAAAATAACCCAAAAAATCCTTAAAACCCCTTAAAAACCATAAAACCCCCTAAAAACCTAAAAACCTAAAAACCCCAAAACCCATAAAAACTCTAGAAACCCACTAAAAACTCTAAGGACCCTTAACACCCCTAAAACCTCAAAAATACGTCAAACAAATGCCAAAAATATCTAAAACCCCTTAAAAACACTAATAAATTCAACAAAACCATAAGAACATGAAAATTTCCTAAAACCCAAGAATAAAACTGAAAACCCAAAAAACCCTTATATCACCTCAAAATACCTAAAAAAATCTAACAAACCCACTAATCTAAAAAATATCATAAAAGGTCATAAAAATCCCTGAAAGTGTAAAAAAACAAAAAGAATATGGAAAACCTACGAATACATTAATACCCATAAAAACCATAAAACCCCTAAAAACACATAAAAACATACAAATCCACTAAAAACAATAAAACCCTAAAAACATTAATAAATATTAAAAAACTATAAAATTATTTAAAAACCCTAAAAAATTCAAAAAAACTCTAACCACCCAAAAAGTACCTAAATCCACCAAAAAACCCAAAAATCCCTAAAAACCCTAAAACCCCTTATAAAACATGAAAACCCACAAAACCCCCTAGAATCCCTAAAAACCCTTAAATCTATAGAAATATTTAAAATACCTAAATATCCTAGAAAATATAAAAAACCATAAAAATTAATGGTAACCCCTGGAAACCCTACAAACTCATAAAAACCGATAAAACCCTAAACCCCTCTAAAAACTATAAAAACCGTTAATACTCCTAAAAACAATAAAAAACATTAAAAATCTTTAAAAAGCCTTGAAACTACTAAAAAACTCATAGTGAATCCTAAAACACCAAAAAGTCATAGAAAACCCTGAAATCCTCTAAAAACCCTAAATCTATGAAAAATCCCAATAATCCTCAAAATGCATAAAACCCCTAAAAACCCGAAAAAACCATAATAATTCTAAATAATACCTAAAAATCCTGAAAATCATAAAACTCCTTAAAAACCCTAAAAAACCCTAAAAACCATAGAAACCTCTAAAAATCATAAAAACCTTAAAAACCCCTGAAACCCTAAAAACCACTAAAACCCATTAAAACCCATAAAATGTTAAAAATGTTAAAGGACACTAAAAACCTAAAAAACCATTGAAAACCCAAAAAACCCAAAAAACCATAAATATACACAAAACCCCTAAAACCTCTAAAAACTATCAAAATCCCTAAAACCCATAAAAATCCTTAAAATACTTAAAAATATATGAACACATAAAAACCTGAAAACCCAGCAAAAAACCCTAAAAACCATAGAAACCCTAAAATCCTAAAAACCCCAAAACCCTAGAAAATAATAAAAAAATAATAATCACTAAACACCTAAAATTTTTAAAATTGATAAAAAAATTATAATACCTTAAAAATCCTAAAAAACTAAAAAACCCTAAAAATCAAAAATACCATGAAAACCCCTAAAACCCCTCAAAAATCATATAAACCGAAAAATCCCTAAAAACAATAAAATTCCGAAAAAAATCCATTAAAATGCCTGAAAGTGTAAAAAAACTAAAAAAACTAAAAAAACCTTGAAATCCATTAAATCCCCTAATAAAAATAAAAAGCCTCTAAATCCTTAAAAATCACTGTTAACACTATATTTTTTTTTATGTGGATTAAAAGTAAATGAAGGGAAATACCTTTTGGAAATGAGATGGAATGAAGTAGAAAAGGTCAAGGTTTTTAAAATATTTAATGGTCATTCACACAAGCCCTCTTAAAGTACCATCCATGTGCAGCTAATTGTGCAGAACCCTGCCTAGCCGGCCTATACCCAACACTTGCACGAAATTACTCCTTAATATGGGGTCCAATATTTTCCTACAAATAGGACCCAAAGTACCTTCATTTGTATGGAAAAAATTCCCCAAAGACCAGCTGAAGCTCTGATCACCCTAGTGCTTCGACCAAGAACTCCATATCCTTCATGGTAGTTCTCTAACACTTGAAGAAGAGGAAGTAAATGGGGAACATGGAAACTAAAGACCTACCAGGGATTCAAATGAATAAAACATACTCGATGGATTATCCCAACCCATAATTCATGAATACTAGAACGAGGTACCCTTCCTCAAATAGGGACCTATGTTAGTTACTTCAATAAGTAACAGTGGATACCCTTGAAGGATTGAGCAATGTCTTACCCATGTATAGTCATCTGTGTTGTCCCTCATTCAAGGTGCCATCATTTCTCCAATACTCGCCTATAAAAGCACCCCTTATGCAAGCCTTTTGGTTTGCCCTACCCTCAAACCTACATGATCCATTCATTAAGACTTCTTTAATGTATCCAAGGTAGGAATTATCCTCCCTTAGCTCCCTTTTCAGAGAGGGATAAAATAAACACCACCACCAAGTAATACTGAATTAACAAAATCTTGGGAAAAGTCATTCCAAAGTGCCTCCCATTTGGATTTCTATTTCTATGGTTAGAGGTTTCCCACACTGGTCTTACCAGATAGTTATGATCCTCAGGGAATATGTACGTTCACATATCTATGATCATGAAGACCCCTACCCTAAGGATAGTGTTATTATGTTATTGGTCTCATATAAAAGGGTTAGGACCATGTCAACCCTTCATATCTCTGATACTTAGAGCCTTAGGTTCTTAGAAGGGAGGATATAGAATGAAATTATTCTACCACACTATGTGAAATATTTTAGGGAATACCTCCTAGAGTAATCCCCTAGCCTTTCATGAAGGAGGTTTATGTTTTCATCCTCTCTACCATTGTATACTTCACCTTCATTCCATACCATGGTGAAGTGAAAAGAGGTAATTGATGTAACCCTAAACACTTTCATTTTTATCCTCCTCCTCTTTCACTAGCGAAAGAGGAAAGGTCTATGGGTTTTCAAATCATCTGATTTGACTTATTTCTCATGCTGATCATGAATCACGTGGGATTTGAGGTTAGTAATGATCAGGACATGCAGATAACACACCTTAATAGAATTAACTATAAGAACTTTGATTCCTTCCACAACCAGGATAAGTAGGAAACCTACCTAAAGCCTGAGCTCAATGAGCATCCTCCTCAGGAGTAATCCCTAATGTAACCCTCAAATCACCATGAGATGATACAAAACTCATGGACCCTTTTATAAGGCATCCTCTTTAGAAGTAATCCCTGACTAAATTCTCTCAATGGGCCATACTACCCTATGAGACTCCCTGAACTATGGAGGTTTTGATTCCTATCCAAATGGGATACATAGGAAGCCTCCTCAAGGATCAAACCCAATTCCTTAATCAACCTTTTTATATTGGGACATACTCCCAGTAGGTCCAAATTCAAATTGGAAACTCATATCACTTACCCGTTTCTTGGGATGTTTTAGTATAAGTTTTATACAAAACTTTGACGAGGAAAATTATACCTAGATTTCCATTCCACATGATGTTAAATTCTATGTTTGGGTCCTTATCACATGACCGTAAAGGGTATGATGTTCACTATTAAGAGGCATCGAACTATGTGGGTTATTATTCTTTTCAAAATGATATGTAGGAATCCTATCTATGGGTATGATCCCAATATAAAAACAACACCCTTATAATTGGATGAACATAAAATCTAGAGTGACCTTCGTCTCCCTGGATGAAAATAAACTACAGAGTGCCCCACTGTGTGGATAGAAAACCAACATCATTGTAATATCAACAAAAGAATCACTAAGTAGTATATGAGAAGATACCATTGATGGAGAACCTCAAATACATACACATATCTCTAATAATGAAAACCCTCAGATACAAACAGATGATTCTAGATTCCATGAAGACTAATAATTGATTGTTTACTCCAAGATGACCCACATAATACTTGGGAATTAATTAATTATTAAAGAGAATATCTTAAATATTTAATAGAGTACCATAGTATAAAATTATTTCCCCCAAAAGGGTGTAAAGAGCTCAACCTCCCATCCTCTTGACCAATGTGAGTTCTTAATAATCACAAGTCAAAACACTTAATGAGCATCTGCCTTTGGAAAGATTTTCCCTTCAGATATAGAACCATTGGGTGTTTACAGTTCCAAAAACAAATCAATTAGAAATGGTTTAGAAAAAACCGTCATGGGGAGATAAATCCGTTGGAAATAGAAAATGGTGAACCTGATGTGAATCCTTAACCAAGATGATAATATCACAAATATGTTAGGCCCTTCGTTCTCCCAAAGGGAATGAGGGACAATCAATAAAATCAATCACGCATGTATTTGAGAAGCTCCTTTGAGAGAGTTTTATCATCTATGCTTGTCATATATATACAGAAAATCATTTTCATAAATCCCTTTCATCTAATGGCCTCCATTATGTTTTTACTGATGAATTCCATGTCTGTTATTAATGTCAGGTCCTCATACATGTGAAAGATTCTATTTCCAACCAAGCATCTTCAATGCTAGGTCTCAAACTCATTGGTTTCAGATTACCCTCAAAATAGCACAATTTCAACCCTAAAGGCTACCAAATAGACCCTCCAGCTTAACCAACACCACCGATCATCTGGTCAACAACGACCAGTGGTCCTGAAGCAGATGTTATCGACTTTCATCTTCAACAATTTAGAGATCTTATCCTCAGAACACAATAATCTCTCCCTCCCATATTTCAAGGATGTGGATCAAGAGTGCACATACATCCTCATCCAGAAGACACATGGGTCCTTTTAAAGGGATCTTTCTAGCAATCGTCATGTTCAATACCATGTGGCAGTGAACCCTCAACATGATGAGTGTGTTTTCCTTGGTTTTCTATCCCAATTCCTTAAAACCTAAGCACACAATATGGCCCTTTAGGGATGAAAATGACCAAAAGGGAATGGTTCAGACTGTTTCTCCCTCCAATGAATCACATCAACCTAGTTTGTTGGTATGCAGTGACCAAGCATATACACCCATCAACCTTCAGTCATCCAGCTAGAAGACTCATCTGGTGTCATTCAAATATGCCCACTAACCAAATACGAAAACAACCTACAAGAAGAAACATACACCTTCCTCCACTCACCAAGCCTACTAGCAGACTCGTTTAGCAGCTCTCAAGGAAGTATTCTGACCATGTTTGGCAACGATCATTGAGTAGGAACACACACCTAGTAGTATCCATCAAGCCTTTCAGAAACCTCATCTGGTAGCATCTAGAGCAGTTAGTTTGAAAGTCTCGAATACTAGATTAGGGAAGTCTCAACTATCTTCACCTACACATGAGTATTGTTATTATCCACTGATAGGAAAGGGAGGAAAGGAACATGAACATAAACCTACTCCAGATATGGAATGCGAATATATCCAAATGTTTGTCATTGAATTCAAAAAGCATGTCTTGGAAATTATTAAAGGGAAGACACAAATCCCTACCCATATCCTATAGAATTTTAATGACATAATCACGGTGGTGACAGTAGTTCCCAAGGGATGAAAAAAAAACTATATACTCAAAAATGGGGTGTATCATCATTATAACACCCCAGAAAAGACACATACATCTACTCTCATCCAGGAGGGTCATGGGGAATAATCCCCCATATTATATGGACACCCAGATCAGGAACATACACCCACTCCAATCAGATGTAATTGGTAAATTCCAATGGAAAATCTATGGAAAGAACAAACACCTTCCCATGATGACAACATCTCCCTCAAGTGGCCCCAATCGATCATAATAATTCATCTAAGAAGAAACCTCATAAAATGATTGGAAAATAAAGAGTCCATCTAGGATCATGCATCCCTTGACACTGGATTTCTTGAAGACCTCATAAATTTATCTATCATAGATCAGGATCCTACCCTCCCAATACCAATTTATAAGAATATTAGTTGTAATTATGAAGGTCCTCATCAAATAATTAACCATTAAATACATCTTTATGGAAATAATTCAGTCGGTCTAGAGAGCCTATCTCTTGATGAGATCAATAAAAACCATCCATGTGGCCATAAGACTATGGAGAATTTGGGTATTCCCCTTTATATAATCCATCATGGTAGTCATTACCATTATAGAATTCACTATGAAATTTCTCTCCATAATAGTGGATCACATGGTCAAAAGAATTCTCTAATTGGAGATGTAGTGATGAGGAAGACCTCCTATCACAAGGCACTTTCAAACACATGGCTAGTAATATTTGGTTCCTTATCACTAGACGGTGAAATCCTTTTTCAATTGGAAGATAGGCCAAGGAAATGGTCATTCTATAAATCATTCTAGGATGAATTGACTTCTAACATAGTAGAGGAAATCCCAACCAATACCACTATTTTGAGTAAATCAATTGGAAATCATTTAATCTTCTCGGACCACGTTGAGTAACATTTGGTGAAATATGAAGAATATATTATAAAAATAAGGAAATTTTAGGCTAAAGGTGACATAATAGTTATTTTATGGCCTTTATCCACCCCTCAATACAACATTCTAGTGGATTTTTTAGAATACTGTATGCATGACATCTGCCTCAACATATGGAAAAATCCTCTCCACATAAAAACAATTGTATTACCCTAAAATGAATATAAAAATCACATAAAGTTAATAGAAGGGTTTTAGTTCCAAATTGACTAGGAATATCCCCTATATTCCCAATATCCATTGACCGAAAAACAAAAAGGATCCCATTCATGCACATTCATCGATGCATTAATGAGGTTGAAATCACTGATCATATATATCCCATCTGGTGTTCATATCAGAGGATGGGGTGAACATAGAGGGATATATATGACCATCATCCCAAGCCAACAAATCATGCCAAAAGGGGTATCATTCAATGTTATTACCACATGATGGATACCAAAAATGAAATATGTTCACAACCGAGTATATTCATAATAAAAAATAGGCCATGACTGACTCTCTTTAACATTAATTCAAAAGAGAGCAGGCTTTTGAAATACTCTTAAAATGATCCTTTGAGAATATCAAGCAAGCCTTCAACTAGAGGTTTCCAGCCTTCATAATGTACAGATGTTAGAAATATCATAATGGTCTTCTGAAATAGGTTAGTTAAGTGAGTCCCAAATAACGCACCCATCACTCATTTGAATAAAACTCCATAAAATAAGATGATAAATAGTGGTAATATTAGAAACAATAGTTAGAGAGCAACCCCAGCCCGCAGGGTTGGGGGATTTTATAACCCAACCTTCAGGATCATCCAAACATGCTCAAAGAATTGAGAAAGTAGAACATGAATATCCCCAGCCCTCCGAGATGGGGGATTTTTTACCACAACAATCCCCTCCTTGGTGGGAATCAATTTTCTCCTAATTTGGGAAGTACCATGGAATGAATCCTCCCAGATTGTCACATCCTTGGATCTGGTACATTCAATTAAGACACATTTGACTGAACTCTCTGGAGATTTCCTTTGGGTTACTCTTCTCCAAATAGATCCCTGGTAACAGAAAAATAATTGGATACAGTCTCATTAAAGGTGATGAAGAAGGATATCTCACAACAATTTCAACATAATTCCTATAATGAATTACGTGTTTCTGAATGTCATCAATGATATCATTTAAGACCCTATATAATATAATTCCATCACATAGGTCTCAGAAGAGGATGTTCTGTTTTAGAATCCAATTCACATTAAAACAAATAATGAAGGTTTGTTTACCCAAAACCAGAGGCTCACCCTATATCTAGGAACTCCCGGAAACAATCCCCCTTTACCTCCTTGAAAGGAACCTAATAGGAAAAAGGGTTATTGTTAGACTATGTCTCACATCACTCTTGAGGAGAGTTAATCCCTTTAATTAGAGGAAATATTTACCCAGTAAGCATAAGAGATGAAAGAGCTGATAATACTCCATACAGAGTTTCTCTAATGCTAACTTCCCGTCATATATTATCTTCAAGAAGATCCTAAACTTGCACTTACAATTAGAGCACCTCAACAAAGACGGTTCTCCAAAATGACTGATGTAAATCAAGAATTACCTCTACTGATTACACATACATAACATGGTTAGGAACATTATTATAGGACATCCCTAATTGGTTACCCATGGAAGATACTAGCAGTGTTACCACTAGTGGTCATACCAGTCGCCACACTCGTTCAGGCTCTATCTACCACACCTGCTCTGGTCCCGACATATCTAGAAATTTATCAAATTCTTATGAACACCATTTAGTCACTAAATAATCTATTGAAAGCAATATAGGGTTTTCATCCACCAATACATCCAAAAAATAAGTCTTATCCCGAATGGGAAGATCCTACCCATCCCCCACCAAATTTTTTGAATCCTATATTTCTGATTTTCAACAGCTTAGGAGACCCAGAGAAACATTTGATTCATTTCATATCTCATTGTGATCCCATGATGGGTACGCATAAATAGTAAGATGAGGTGAATATCAAGTGTGTTGTGTAACCACTATAATGGAGAACCTTCATATGGTACACAAGTTTGTAGTCTCAGTCAATCACAGGATGAGAAGACCTCCATTAGAAGTTACTCTTCTAGATCAGTTCAGTGTTGTAGAATACAACAGTCTTCAATCTCACAAACTGTAAAAAAAGGGACAATGAAAGGGTCTCATATTTCATTACTCATTATAAAGGATTAACATATTCATTAAACCTACCAATCCCTCAAGAATAGTTTTTTTTATCTATTTGTATAGGAAATCTCCATAATGATTTGCACACATGGTTGATCCCTATGAAATATGAAAGAGGGGTTAAATATCTAGCCTCAATTTCTCAATAGAGGAAAAAATACATTTTAAAGACCAATCCAAGTCTGAAATTCATCCATCAACTCAGGGAAAGAGGATATGAAAAGTAGATGCCACTACAATTACACTTATGGGGGCCCCTATACCTGCTCTCATATCAAAGCCTTCACCATACTATACAGCTTGTGTAACATCCCTGTTTCGAGTGCTACCCAAAGGTGCCCCATACCCAGTTGGTCACATGACCTCAAACGCATTTCCCCAAATTCTAGAGGTTGTTGACTAGTAGCGAGGGCCTTGGGTGTGATAGTGGGGAAACTATGCCTTCATAGGCAGAGTAAAACAACAGAAACAAATAGAAAATAGTAGAAAAAGTAGTAATACTATATATCAAGTAAGAAATAGAGTATTGATAGTAAATAAACAACTATAGCATATATATAAATGATTAGTGTCACATATGTATAGGAAAGCAGCCAAACAGGTCACAATGATGAAAATACAATACTAAACTAATGTAAAAAATTAAAGATGTAAAATCCAGCAACATCGCAAGCTTTATCTTGGCCCCATGATCTCCAGTTCCAACAACAATCCAGTACATGATGAAGAAGGGCGATTGACCTTATCTATACCTACAACCATATAATCTGTTTGGGTCAAAAATCATGACCTAAATAGGGTGTGAGATGAATCCCAGTAGGAAACCACCAAAACATTTGTGCCTAACTATCAGTGAATATATAAAGCATGTAATATGGAGAAATGAAGCAATAAACTAGGAAGTAGTCAAAAGTAAACAATCCTATTGTTTTTAATTACATTAATATACAATTATAAATTATTCAAACCGTTCAATAATGTAACCTCAAGATCTATCATAAGCATTGTATCCCCCTGTATAACAATAACAACAAAAATCTCAAAAACCATATAAATAATCAAGTAAGACTGAGTCTAAGATTGTGATTTGGCTTGGAAGGATTGTCACAATAAAACATTCATTCATAAGAAACCCTCTGGGAATGTTATCAAATACTAATAACCACTTGTTCAACATGTCATAAAATCAATAAATAATAAATACCCTCTGGGAAATCACTCACAATCTAATCCCCCTGGTCCCACAATACAACAATAAATTATAAACAACCACCTGGGTAGCTCTCACGGTCAATAACCCTTTGTTTTCATGGAAAAAATAAATTAAATGACCCTCTGGAATCTCTCACATTCAATTCCATATGGTCCAAAATACATTTAATAATGAACCTCTGGGTAGCTCTCACAGTCTAACCTGTCTGGTCAATGACCCCAGGGCAGCTCTCATAGTTAATGCCGCTAGTCAATGATAACAACAATTATACATAAATGACCCTATTTATGGAATCTCTCATGGTCAATACCCTTTGGTGAACATTCAAAAAGTGAAACAAATTCATCTCATATAAACAACAACTCCATCCTAACATCACTAGGAATGGAAAAAAAAGTAGCCTAAGAAGCAATTATAGACCCAATGACCAATATCAAAAAAACATGGGAAAACACATCCATAATAAAGTTATTAATCCTTATGCATAACCAAACAAAACTTTCTCATCAAAAATGCCATAAAAGCTCTTAAACAAGGTGAAATTTTAAAATACGCAATACCCTAATCAAGGTTATTTGACACTTTTACCATATATAATCCAAATAAAACCAAACTAATTCACAAACCACCTACCTCAATGTCATACGATGAACACTCTAGAACATCATCCCCTGAATTGGCCTAGAACATCATAGATCTACTGAAATCTCAAAAAATTTAAACTTTGATAACTCAAGAGAGAGGAGAAATTAGAAAGAGGGCCTATAAGGAAAGTGAAAACTCATCAGTGGGAATCCAACACACCTAGAGGCATCTCAATCAGAGCATGGATAGAGGAATAGTAGGGTTTCAATTCTCTCAGTCATCTCGTCTCTCTCCTTTATGAAACATGGGAAGAGGAGATGTGATTTGAAGATGATACATGACCCCGATCTTATTAATCAAATAGAAAAGGAAAGTACATGACCTGTTCATTTAATGTACACACAGTATAACAGTGTTAACCATCCTCTAATTTAGGCAGTCTTCCAGGTCATCCTACATGACCATGTACTCGACTATTACACGACCAGTATATGGTTATGCGTAGCAACCGGGTACATGG
Source organism: Viscum album (assembly GCA_963277665.1). Taxonomy (NCBI): domain Eukaryota; kingdom Viridiplantae; phylum Streptophyta; class Magnoliopsida; order Santalales; family Viscaceae; genus Viscum; species Viscum album. Next base: position 1,322,359,667 of record OY728157.1, read on the forward strand.
CGTGTACAATGGAGTTCACGTCGTGTACTCATAAAATTTACCTTTCTTCCTTTTCCCTAAAAAACAACCCAAAATAAATATCTATACATGAATTAAAGATATGGGTTCTTAAAGACATCCAATCTTAAAAGAAATTTTTCCCCAAATTTTCCTTCCAATGGTGGGGAAGAAGAAACATCAAACAACTCTGGCCATTGTGATCGTAAGTCAGCATCCCTCTCCCAAGTCTCATCCTATACATTCTTATGCTGCCATAGAACCCATGCCAGAGGAACAAACCAGCCTTAGAGAACCTTTGTGTTGTGATCCACAATCTGTATAGGGTGCTCTTCAAAGGATGAATCCACCTCCAACTCAAACTCTTAAAGTTGAAAGATGTGAGATGGGTTCGAAAAGTAACACTATAGTTGAGAAATATGAAAGACGTTGTGCATATATTGGTACCTATGAGTTAACTACAACCTATAGGAAACCAGCCTGACTCTCTCCAAAACCTAAAATGGCCCGACGTATCTCAGTGAAAGCATTACATGTCTCATAATACTAATTTTTTACAACCTCGGTGTGACATGTAAGAAAATATGATCCCCAACATCGAACTCCAGAGGTCGTTTGCGTCGATCAGCATAATATTTCTGGTGAGACTGTGAAATAACCATCCTCCTTTGAATCAACTCCACCTGCTCCGTGGTCTCCTGGACAAGATGAGGTACCAATTTAGATGCATCTTTTACCTCCAGCCAACATAGGGGTGATTGGCATGGCCTACCATACAAATCATCATAAGGTTCCATTTGAATCGTCGCCTGAAAACTATTTTTGTTGAAAAATTCATCTAGGAGTATGTGTCTCTCCCAAGAACCCCTTAAATCTAGGATGCATGCTCGAAGCATGTCCTCCATGATCTGAATCATATTCTTGGACTGGCCATCTGTCTGGGGATGGTAAGTTGTACTCAGAAGTACCTGTGTACCAAAATCCATATGTAGTCCGTACTAGACATAAGAAGTAAAATGGGCATCCCTATCTAAAATGATAGAGTGTGGAACCCCATGCGAACGTACAACCTCTTATATGTACAACCATCCAATCTCATCAACACTAATGGTTTTCTTAATCATAAAGAAATGTGCAAACTTCATGAGTCTGTCAACAACAACCCAAACTACATCATTCCCTCGAGATGACCTTGGTATCCCCGTCACAAAGTCCATCACAACATCATTCCACTTCTACTCAAGAATGAGTAACTATTGCGAAAACCCTTCTAGTTGATGATACGCCGCCTTCGCCTGCTGAAAGGTGGAATATATCATAACAAAACCTGCAACATCCCTCTTCATACTTGGCCACCAATACTGATGGTGTAGATATCGATACATCTTGGTGACACCAGGATGAACTACCCAATCAGAGGGATGAAAATCATGGAAAAGCTCCTCGTGAATGTCTATTAACTCCAATACACGTTTATGGGAATTAAAGATATCATCCTCACCTATGTTCCATCTAGAAGTAGGGTCTTATCTTGACACACTGTCCCAAAAGAATATGCCTTCAGAATCTGACAACAATCATCTGACCCTATCTGTCATGCACCTTCAAATGCATATTAGAGAACATATCCATAAGATGCCACTCACTAATGGTCTCTTAAACTTCCTTTATCTAAGTCCACCTCCTCAACACACCAACCACTTCATTCCCTTTCCAAGGTGTGTAGGAAAGCTCAAAGTAAAAAGGATTAAGGTACTCAACCCACCTTCACTACCTCAAATTTAGATCATGCTGAGTAAAGATATACTTGAGACTATTATGGTCAAGGAAAACTAAAAAATTTTCTCTCAAAAGATAATGTATACAAAAAAATAATTCCTGAAAAACTATAGCTAACTCAATATCATGTGTTGGGTAGTTCCTGTCATGTGGCCTCAACTGCCAAGACTCGTACACAAAAACTCCTTACCCTTGCATAAGCACTACTCTGAACCCGATACCTGAAGCATCAAATTAAATTGTGTAGAACTTTATCTTATTGGAAAAAATCAGTATCAGTACGGATGTCAACCTCCCCTTCAGCTCTTGAAAGGATGAATCACAGTATTCTGTCTATAATTACATTGCATCCTTCTTATTCAAGCCCGTTATTGGTGCTTCTAAGTGTGAAAATTATTGTATAATGCACATGTAGTAACTAGATAGCTCCAAAAAAAACATTGTACCTCAGAGATTTTCTTCGGCTTCTCCCATGAAACTATTGCTCTTAATTTATCTGAGTCTAATGATACTCCTTTCTCTATGATAACATGACAAAATAAGTGAATCTGGTCCATCTAAAAGTGCCATTTTGAGAGCATGGCTTATAACTGATACACTCTTAGTGTACTCAGTACAATCTCAAGATGGATGGCATGGTCATGTAGAGTGTGAGAGAACACCATGATATCGTCCATGAAGACTAACACAAAATAATTCAAGTAAGGATGGAACACTCAATTTATCAGTGCCATGAAAACTATAGGTGCATTTATGAGACTGAACAGAATAACCACATACTCGTATAGACCATACCTAATTCTAGAGGCTATAAGAGGTATATCAGATGGTATCACGCTCAACTGATGATAACCATATCTCATGTCAATCTTTGAGAACACCTAGGCTCCTTGAAGATGATCAAAGAGATCATCAATCCTTGACAAGGGATATCTGTTCTTAACCATCAAATGGTTCATCTTTAGATAATCCACACAAATTCTGAGGGTACCATCCACCTTCTTTAAAAAAAGGATAGGAGAACCCCATGAAGAAGTATTGGTTTGGATGAAACCCTTTTCCTGCAACTCCTTTAATTTCTTCTTGATCTCTTGTAACTCTAGTGTATCCATACTATGTGGAGGAATGGACATAGGTGTAGCTCCTGGAACAAGCTCAATAGAGAAATATACATCTCTATCTAGTGATAAACCTGAAAATTTGTCTAGAAAGACATCCCTGAAATGATCCACCACTGGATGAAATTCCATTTGTGAAGTCCCCTGGTCATCCAAATATAAAATAGAAATCTGGGTTGTAATTACTCTCAACCCATGATTATCGGGTCTAGATATGCTGTCCTGGACATCTCATTCATCCTTGTGTAGAAAATAACTACCCTTTAGTGATGTGAAACTCACACTACGGTGATAGTAGTAAAAAATTCTTGGAAATAGACTAACTATTCCATTATGATAATGAAATAGAAGCCTTCAATCTCTAAGACATAGAGGTCCTATAAGAAGTCACACCCCCCAAACTGAAGAGGGCACTCCTTGTACTGATGTACACTAGCCTTCCTAATCCCCAAAATAATTTCTAGTATCATAACATCCTCATAATTAAATATAAGGATCCCAAGGATCTCCATAACGACAATAGATATGAAACTATGGGGAGGCCCTATATCAAAAAGAGAAGAAACTAAAACTAATTCAACTAGAATCATACCTATAACCGTAGAGTGTCTGGGATCCTACCCCTACTGGGTCTACTCCACTAGAAAAGTCTGACCAGTACCATAGCCCCGCGACCCTTCCTGACTACCCTCAGCTAATCTACCCTACTGTCGTTGAAATCCTGTAGCCTAAATACCATGACCGTGAACACCTCCTCAGCCTGAACGACCTGAAGAACTGAAGTTCCCTGACATAGGATAAATTTGTTATCCTTCCCCTGAACATGGAGTCGTTACAAAACCCCTATCACCAACTGTTGGGGAGAAAACATGAAATAAATTCTGAAGATGTTCATTCCTTCTATAAGCTCAACAACCAACTTGGAATCTTAGGCATTGCGGTCTCATATGCCCACTCTTTCCACACTAGTAGCATACCACCTGGATAACTGAATAAATATTGCATAAAGGATCCCTATAACACATCCTGCTATCTTTTAAAGGATTAATATCCCTATATGCTGAACCTCCCTAGCTCACAGCTCCCCACTCCCTTAGATTACGCTGAGTAATCAGTGCTTGGTTCACTATAACAGTCACTAATGTCAGCCTGAAAACATTCACCTGAGATCGAATGTCATGCCTAAGACCATCCTCAAACCGCCTAGCCAAAGATAACTAGTCATCTCCCATAACAGGTGCAAGTGTTGAAGTTCTGTAAAATGGGATGATTATCTCATTACTAAAAGATCACCCAACTCCATATGAATGAAATCTCTATCTCAATCATCCCTCAACGTCTTGGGGTAGAATTAATCATAGAAGATCCTCCAAAAATCTTCCCAGACCATATCTCATTGATGTCCCACCTATTAGATAACAACCCACCATGTCTTGGCGGAATCACATAGCATGTACTTAGAAAGATTATCCCTTCTCTCCAGATGTGTCTCTATATGCTCAAAGATAGCTAGCATGGCTTCCAACTATGACTATGTTTCCCGTGTTCTTCCATCCCAAGAAAAAATGGGAGGATGTTGATGCTGGAACACCCGTGTCAGCTTAAACATAGATGGGGAATGATTTTTTGCTCCCTAAAAAGTCTATAACATCCTCTAAAGTCCTTCTTGGAATTGTGTATTAGAACATGTGTTTGAAAAAACAGTTGGTTCCTAGATAGGCAAAACGGGAGGATCAACTGGTAGTCCCTGATCTATTTTTTCTGGTGTCTGTTCATTTCCCTGCACATGGAATACAACTGGAGGACATCTCGGAAGAATTACATTTGATGTTCAAGTGAAAACCTCAGTTTAATATTATCATAGATTGAATCTAAGAAGTGAAAGAAAGGAATAGGAGATGAAAACATTCATTTTTTACAAAATAAGGTTACACGGCGTGAAGAACCACTACATGGCATGTTCCCTGAAGTTTCAACCTGGGTGTGTACCACTGCCAACACTAGTCATGTAACACCCCTTCACACAACATTTTCCTCTTATGACACGATTTGTACTATAATTTTCCCTCCTTCCTGAGTTCTTCTACATGGCTAAACCACATAGTTCTCTCATGTGTAACAGTACATGTTGTGTTCACCCTAGACACGACGTGTACTAATTATGTTCAAACCACCAGTGTGGTTGGTCAGACAGTCAGTGACATGGTCTAATCTACACGGCGTGAAAGAACACAACATGACATGTACACCCTACATTTTATCCACTCGTGTATTTTGTCACATAGCTGGACACATGGTTCTTTTGGCACGGTGTGTATTCCCAGTACGTGGTGGGTTCTACCAATGTTTTCCCAAACCCATGTCTCTACTCACATAGTGAGTCACACGGTTAAAGACTACACAATGTGTACATTCAATACACAATGTATTCTTAAGAAAATTTGTTTCTTCCAGAAAATAAGAACACATGGCGTTTGTTCATAACACCACACTCCATGTTGTTTGGGTTTCCAAACAGTAAGCCTATGAAACTCCTCTAGAACCCTTAAAACCATAAAATTTTGTCGAAGGAATGGAAAATTCTGACCCATGATAGTTCATACTCCCACAAATCAAAGTTTTACATCCTTATTCAAATCACAACCTGACAAAATTCAAATATAGTTCAAACATGATCCACAAAATTCTGATCCAAGAGGCCCCATAACACCTCAGGGACCAAAGTATGGCATCCATCTGAACAAAACATTTCATATTCTAATACCCTAAAAAAATATAAGGTATTATATCATAACATATATCACAACAACAAGCATATCTATCACAACATCTATCATAACAACATGCAATAAATGATGCACCCAAATGGCATGACAAGAATGCATGACATGAGATCTCTAGAAAGTCCCTATATGATGAATGAGATGGAATACCCTCATCTCATTCTGTTGAAATAGAAGTATAACCAAAATGATATTAATAATAATAGCAAAAAACAAGTACTTCACCCCACAGTGAAATCAAATCAACTATAATAATTGAAAAACCAGAAAAATTGCAATATTCGAGGTAAGATGGATTTTCCCTGTACTTGGGTTAGATACTCCCAGGAACATATTATTTCCAAGTACTTATTTTTTCTATCCCTATATATAGGCTCCAAATAATAAGACAAGAAAAAAAAAACTCTTCTGATACCACTTTTTAATGTCCTGGTCCTGCGTTCCGCCGAATGGTGCCCCGTACCCGGTTGGTCACATAACCTCCTATACATTTCCCCAAATGACAAAGGATGCCGACTAGAAGTGAGTGTATTGGGTGTGATAGTGGGGAAACTATGCCCTCATAGGCAGAGTAACAGAACAGAAATAAATAGTAAACTATATCAAAATAATTAATATCATACAACAAATAAACAACAGAAGACTGATAGTAAATAAACAACTGAAGAACATATATAAATGATGCATGTAACATATATATAGGAAAGAATCCAAACATGTCAAAATTATGGAAATAAAATAATAAACCAAAGAAAAAAAAGAAATAAGAAAACTCCTACAGCATCGCAAGCCTTATCTTCGTCCCATTCTCTCCAGCTCCAACAACAATCAAGTAGCTGATGAAGAAGGGTGCTTACCCTTATCTATACCTGCAACCATACAATTTGTTTGGGTAAAAAATAAAAACCCAAACAGGGTGTGAGATGAATACCAGTGGGAACCCACCAAAATATCTTTTCCTAACTGTTAGTGAATATATATATAGCAGGTAATATGCAGAAATAAATCAATAAACTAGGAAGTACCCAAAATTTAACAATCCTACAGTTTTAAATAACATTTATTTAAATTTATAAATTATTCAAACAACTAAATAATGTATACTTCGTAAATTTCTAGAAATCGGTATCCCCATGTATAACAATAATAATATATGTCTCAATAGATCATTTAAACAATCAAGTAAAGTTGATTCCAAGCTTGTGCTTTGGCTTTGCAGGCTTGTCACAATCAAACAATCAATCATAAGAAACCCTCTAAGAAATTTCTCACACTCTAATCCTCTCTGGTTCAACATATAATCAAATTAATAAATAATAATTACCCTATTGGAAATCTCTCATAGTCTAACCCCTCTGTTCCCACATAGCAAACATCAATTATAAGTTACCGCCTAGGTACCTCTCACAATCAATACCCCTTGGTCTACATAGCAACAATAATCTAAATGACCCATTATAATCTCTCAAAGTCAATCACCTATGGCTAAAAATACATTTAATAATGACCCTCTAGGTAGATCTCACAGTCTAACCCCTCTAGTCATTGACCCCATGGAAGCTCTCACAGTCAATGCCTCTGTTCAACTACAACAACAATTATACCTAAATTACCCCCACATTATAAAGCTCTCACATTAAATTCTCTTTGGTCAAAATTCACAATGCAAAACACATATATAAATAGAAACTCCATCCTAACAATACTAGGCCTAGAAAACAAATAAGCCTAATAGGAAAATATTGACCCAATGGATAACATCAAACAAACATGGGAAACACATCCATAATCAAGTTATTAAACCTTATGCATAACCAAACAACCCTTTCTCATCAAAAACACTATGAAATTTCATAAAAAAGGTTAACTTCAAAAATAGTCAATACACTAAACAAGGTTAATTGACACTTTTAACATATATAATCCAAATACAACCAATGTAAGTCACAAACCACCTACCTCGATGTCAAACGATGAACACTCTAGAATGTCGGCCCTTGAATCGGTCTAGAACATTATAGATCCAAAAAAGGTAAAAATAGTTTGACCTTTCATAACTCAATAGAGAAGAGAAATCAGGAAGATAGGATCTATGGAATGAGAGAACTCACAGGTGGGAATCTAACACAACCAGTAGCGTCTAAATCAGAGAATGGATAGAGGAACAGTAGGGGTTCGAAGTTATCGGCCATATCATCGCTCTCCTGGGTGAAACATGAGATGAAGAGATGTGTTCTTGAGATGAGATGTGACCCAGTATGATTAATCAAATAAAAAAATGTACACAACATGTTCATTTAATGTACATATCGTGTACTAGACTCAACCAAAACCCGATTTAGCAGGTCCTCTACGTCACCCTACACGGCCATGTACATGGTTGTTACATGGCCAATACATGGTTATGTGCAGAAACCAGGTATGTTGCATGTACTCAGTAGTACATGGCGGGTAATCATAAAATTTCCCTTTCTTACTTTTTCCTAAAAAACAACCCAGAAAAAATATCCAAACTTGAAATAAGGATTCAGGTTTTACAGCTCAACCTCTTGAGCATTATTATCACTGACCACCTTGCCAAGATGATCAAAGAGATCCGAGGTGGGAACAATTTGGGGAGATGAAAACATGTTTTATTCTTTTTGAAATTTCCAAGTCCCCAGCTACTTTATCTTGGATTTGGAAAACAAAATAGTACCATTTCCCAATCCAAAGAAACCCAAAAAATATGGTAATGAAGATCTCCAAAAATATTTCCCATTTCATCAGATGATGAGGCACCCCATCTAGGATTGTTTTGTTTCCAAATATCTCATACAAAATATTGTGGACTCTGGGAAAATAAAATTAAATAATTATCTTGGCCATGTAGCATGCATCTTTTCTACTAATTCAGAGGAGGAAAATGAATGGAAAAAAGTAAAAAAAGGAAGAGTATATTGATGTTTGGTGACTGGATGGTCATAGAAAAATGATCCCATTTTATTCTATGAGCATAATTTAAATAGACAACTACACCCTCAACTTCTTTCTCCATAGCACATCTGAATTTATCAAAAGATGAGTCTTCTGAAGGGAAATACTTAAGAAAGAAACATGGCTAGAAGGATAAGGAGAAAATTGATGAAGATGATCTTTTTCAAGTCCAGATTTTTCCATGACTTTAGCGGACTTCAGTCCAACCATCTCAAAGGAATGGGAACCACCCAAAAAACAATACAACAAGAGTCAACTCATCAAGAAGAATCTTCATCTGATGAAGAGTTGATCTTTAGTTCCGTTAATGTTATTAACTTTACAGATCCTTTCACATATGATTATTCTGATTATGAACCTGAGTTCCCTATACTTGATTGTGGTACTGGGGGAAGAGATCATTGAGGTTAAGGACATAGAGGAAGACTTGTTCATTCTAGGATCCACCACGTCAACAAAAATCCTACACAAACTGTGTATGTGGTTGAAACTCATGGAAAATCTATCTAATGAGTTCATCAGGAACATGAGAGTACTATATACACAAATAACAGGGTCTTCCATGACATGATCATCTTATAAGACAAGTTATAGGATTTGAAATCGCCCTCTTAGTGAGTAGGCATACCTAGCCAACCAAATACACCAATAATAGGAGTACTTATAGATCCTACCTTAAGGGACAACCCATCCAAATCAAAAATATTTGATCCTAAAGTTCATGAAAAAGAGAATATTAATGCCCAAAATCATAGACATTTGGATAAAAAATATGATGTCTTGAATAAATTATTCCAAGTTACTACTAAGTTATTAATCATGGAATATTTGAGTCTATCAAAGGACCTCCTGGAAGAATTTATTAAGTCTTTTTCAAGACCTCATGTGTTTGAAGTTGAGTGTTCTACTATTAAAGTATATCCTGTAGAGATTAATCTTACATAATTCCATGTGATCATATCTTTCAAATATCAGGATGACGATGCTTTCATAAGAGGACCTTTCAGACCCATGCATACATCTAGTAGAATAAATGAATTTTATATCCAAAAATTATTCATTTAAAATGGGTCATAAATCAATATTATTTTGGTATGGATAGTTCATCTATAGGTCCTCAATGAATCTCAATTGTCTCCCTCCACCCAGATGTTACAATATTTTGAGAAAAATGATAAAGAGCCACTCCATAAGATCACAATCATAACTCAGTTGGAGGATCTTTTGTTAGACTCATACTTAATAGTATTTTGGTAGGATACATACTTTAATTTTCTTCTTGTAATACATTGGATACATCAATATACAACCATTACTTTATCATACCACCAATGTTGCAAATATTTTTTCAATAGTAAAATTGGTACTTTTCATGGTGACAAGGGTCCATTCAAATCTTGTACATCATAGTGAATTGATGTAGAATTCTATCAGAAAGGAGGAAAACATTCCGTGATAAATGATGTTACTCGAATCAATTCTACGAATGGTTTTTAGATGATCCCACCTAACCATTTCAAGAATATCAATGATGATTTTGTGATGAACATCATCCAAATTGAAGGGGTGATCCCAAATTCAAACACTCCTTCAATGACTTCTATAATGTCAATCGTGAAAACCTAACCTAAAAACCAATGATAAGTTATCGAATCTATGAGAAAAAATGAAAGATTGAATGAAAATGTATCCATTCCATTCCTTGAGTTTCAACGAAATCTGGTTCAATCAGCCCGGCTAGAAGAAGCTATCATGAAGACATGATAAAGTGAAGAGACTCATCCTCCGTACATTGTTTCACTTTTAGGACTACAAGAACAATTCATGCAAGAATGTGATCTTGAAACAATTGATTCATCCTCTAGAAGCTCAAATAGAGACTGTTCTTTTTTTCCTAAAGAACATGTTTCCCCATCACCTCCTCAGATAGAGGTGAATGGAGAAAATAATGAGGAATAGAAAGAAGAGGAATATATTAGAGATGTCCCTCTGGTATTTGAGGAAGGTGTATCTACCAATGTGGATGAGCATAGAGAAATAAATATGGGTAAAAAATAAGATCCATGACCCATTCTGATTAGTGAGGCTAGAACTTCCAAAGAACATGATGTATATAATTCCTTCCTAAAATAGAACGAAGATGTTTTTTCATGGAACTCAATAGAGATATCATACCTTGATCCCAAGGTGGACACCCATCATTTAGGTTTTCCATAATATCATCTGGGAAATTAGCCAGATGAACACACCCAACTCATGCCTCCAAAATTGAGGGTGAAGTGGACAAGCTCATCAAGGATAATTTTATCCAAGACATACAATATTTAAAATGGATATCAAACATTATCCTAGTAAAGAAGAGTAATTTGATGATTAGTGTTTGCATCGATTTGAGATATCTCAATCAGCATTGTCCCAAATATGACTTCCCAGTTCCAATCATAGAACTCTTTATTGATGAAATAGCTTGTTATCAAACCCTATCATTCATGGATAGATATTCAGTGAAAAACCAAATCTAGATGGACGAAGAAGATGTAGAAACCATTTATATTTGATCCCCTAAAGTAGTATTACGATATCGGGTAATTCCATTTGTCTTGAAGAACGTCGATGCCACATACCAATGTGCTATACCTCACATCTTCCAAACTTTCCTTGGAATGTTTGTTGAATGCTACATTGATGATCTAGTCGTCAAGTCCTAGCAACGTTCTAGCCACTTGGATAAACTAGATACCATATTCATTATGCTTTAACATCATAATCCAAATATGAAACCTTTGAAATGTGCATTCTAGATAACCTTATCAAAATTTTTCAGCTTCATTTTATGCCATCAGGAAATAAAATTTCATACTAAGAAGACTAAAGATATCGGTGTCATGTCACCTTCTCAAAACCTAAAAGATTCTAGATGACTTCAAGGAAAGTCATACTACATCCGGCGCTTCATAGATAATATGATAGGGAACTATTTTTCTTTTATAAATTGATGAAGAATTTGGTCACATATTAGTCAACCAATGACTATCATGAAGATTTTTACACCCTCATGATATAACTCTTTACCCCATTAGTATTGATGCCACTGGTTGAAGTAAATCCCCTCATTCTGTATGTGACAGCCCCATAATGATCAATGGGAACCTTCCTTAAGAAAAAATGATGTTGTGAATGAAAAAAACCTGTATTATCTTAGTCAAACCATGCTCTACACTGAGACTCGATACTCAGATGTCAAGAAAATCTTCCTAGAATTAATATTTTAATTTTATAATTTGAGACACTATTTACAACATCAAGAGTTAGACTTGGATTGTTTAAATAACTCGTTCAAATTTATCCTCAGTCTTTTTATGATCACAGGACATCTGTCAAGGTGGGAAGTTATTCTATAGCATTTTGACATACAATTCATGCCTTAGAAAGTAGTGAAAGGCCAAAACTTGGAAAAATTTCTCTCTAATCTCTCATCTACAGATGGGATGTCATTAGATACTGAATTAATTGATTAATAGCTATTATCTATTTAGGATATCCCCCAAACATGGAAATTTACTTTAACAGTGTATTCATAAGTTCAACTGGGAAGATAATGGAAGATCCCAAACAAAATAAAGTTTGGTTGGGGATCTTGTTTATCTCCGTAAAGAAGGTAGTATTTTCATACTCATACCTATTATCAAAAGGTGGTACCAAAAATGAGGTAGAATATCAGGCTCTCATCTTAGGTATGGAATTGGAATTCCTTGTACCAGTGAACCACCTAGAGGTGAAGGGTGACTCAGAGTAGTAACCAAATAGATCAATGAGGATTATTTCATTATAAAAGAGGAGTTAATCCCCCTATGTGATTTTGTTCAAGATTTAATGGAAGAATTCCTCTCTAATCCAACATTGACTCATGTCCCATGATTATATAATTTACTAGAAGATGCATTGTAAAATGTTTCCACAACATTGGAAAATCCAAACTGAGACAAATCAATCTTCAGCATCACCCACTGTCACATGGTTTCACCATTTTTCCAAATCAGAATAGAGGAAATTAATGAAATCAGCCTCATTCCAGAACAATATGATCCTACCATGGGATGTATGACTCACATTATGGAATACCTCCATGGCAAAGTACATCCATCAGATAGAGTGGGGAAAGAGAAAATTTGGTGATGAGTGGTCAACTTTACTCTTTATGATGGCCAAAATTACCAAAAGGTCTTCTAAAAACAAGGATTCGATGGAATATTTCTCATAACAATTGATGGAGAATAGATTGTGACTATCATGGAAGAAGTACACATAAGTTAACGTGGTTCCAATCAATCAAGGCATATGCTTTATGATCAAAATTGAAGGCTTCGATACTTTATGGCCTTCAATGGTACATGATTGCACATAATTAACCAAGATATTTCATTCTTGTTAGGGTCATGATAACTTCATCCATGAACCCCTTAATTTTCTATATACATCCAAATACTCAAGGCCATTTTTTGTATAGGAAATTGATATAGTTAGACCATATCTCTAGTTATGTCCAAACGATTCAAATACACCTTTCCTGCTACAGATTTCTTCTCCAAATGGGTTGAGGCAATACCTCTCAAAGAAGTCGGGGCCAAAATCATTGTTATCTTCATAAAATATAACATCATTAACAAATTTGGTTTTCCTAATACCATATTTATGGATAATGAAATCATTTAATATTCTACTGTGGTGGAAAAACATTACAAGGAGTAAAATATAAAATCCAACCATTCATCTTATTACCATGAAGTGAATAATGGAAAGACATAGGATTTTAACACAACCCTATCAAACATAATCATGAAAATTTCAAACAATGATAATAAGTCTCGAACTGACAAGCTCTTTCATGCCTGTTGGGCTTACCATACTACAACCCATACTACCACCTGTACAACCTCGTATTTGTTGGTATACGAGATAGAAGAAGGAATTCCCATTGAGGTTCAGTTAACATTTCTTCAGGTGGCTATCTGTGATCATCTATCTGTATATAATCAATCCCAAAAAATAACCAGATGATTTAGTGAAATTGGATGAAAATAGATTGAATTCCTTACATCACTTGGAGGTTTATTAGAACTGGATAGCCTGAGATTTTTATAAGAATGCCCTCCTCCATTCATTTCTCTATGTAGAATTGATACTGGTCCTTAGGACTCTAATGATACCAGGAAATAATCCTTCAATGATTGATCCAAAGTGGGAGGAACCTTAGTATATACACAAGGTCCACTCCAATAAAGCATATTCCTTGATCTGAATGGATGGATATCTCATAATGACTCCAAATAATGAAAGGTTACTAAAGAAATATTTCATCTAATTAAAAAATCTTCATACTTGAAACATGATGTTAAACGGTGTGGCATCATCATCCTAACCACATGATATTAAAATCAGTGTAATCATCACCCTGGATGATTTATGTTAAACTTTGTGGCATCATCGTCTTGTTTATAAGACATTAAACTATGTGGAATCATCATCATTGTTGCACGATGATAAACTACATGACATGAGGTCCTAGTCACATGAACATAAAATAAAAAAACCATTTTCCTACACCACATGACATTAAAACTATATAGTTAATGTATATCTAATTTGATGTTAAGAAATGCTTCTAAATACTAAAAGTATACAACCCTTTTGGGCTATCAAAATATGGGTGGATTCCATGCATAAGCACCATTAACATCAGGGCCACTCCATAGTGGCACATGGTCCATTATTTATAGGTACAAGTACCAACATTATCACATCCTTGAAACATGAAAATAAACTACATAGTTCTTCAATAACTATGTAGGGCTTGATTCTCATTCCAATGTGATATGAACTGATGCCTGAATCTCCAATCTTGTGTCAAACTGCAACCATGAAGAATTCCCCACTATTCATTATGTTTGAATTAGACCTACATAAGGACCCTTTCCAAGAACTTTGTATAGATTGATTATTATCCTATTAAGATATGTAGTGACACCTAGATGCCCAACATTGGTTTCAACCGTGATTTTGAAAAATAAACCCCCTTCTATTTTCCCATGCATGAATCAAATCTGCATAGAGAAATGTTATAGGACTCATGGATTGATTCTCATTACAATGAGATGGGTGGTGATACCTGGACTTCATACTTTAGGCCCAATCATTAGTCTAGAAATTATCAAAAGACCTCGCCCCCACATCAAGGTCTGATTAGTGTGGGGAATAATTCTCAAGAACTATGTGTGGCTTAATTCTCACTCCAATGAGATACATAGTGACACTCGAGTCTCTTATTTCATGTCTATCCGCAATTAAACCATAAATCCCCTTTCCTCATGTCATATCCCAATTGGTTTGTGGAACAAAATTTCAAGAACTACATATGGCTGGATTCTCATCATATTTAGATACGTAGTGATGCACAAGTCTCCAATCTCAGGTCTATCCACAATATAAAAAAATCCCCCACTCCATGTGTACAAATTAGACCAGCATAGGGAAACTTTTAAGTACTACATATGACTTTATTCTTTCCCCATCAAGATGTGTAGTGACTCTTGGGTCCAAAACCCTAGTCTAGCAGTAACATGTCTTCCTTCTATGTCAGTTCATCTTCATATGTACCACATAATGTAAAACTACATGAGAGTTCAAGAACTATGTATGGATTGATTCTCATCCCAATGAGATACTTAGAGTTGTATGGATACTATATCCCAGACTAGCCACCACATAATTTAAATACACCTATTCTTTATTTTTATTATATTTGTGTCATGGAAGACACTTTTTCCACCCTTGTTTCTCACAAAAATAATAGCTAATGTGGGATTAGGAAATTTAGTAAAAGATTTCCCTATATAGGTATGGAATATCATTTCACATTGGGGTCACCCTACTCCTGATTTTAAAGTCCCTAAAAGACACTGTAGAAGTCCTTATCATGCGATAATAAACTATATGATCTTTTTAAGAACTATTTATGCCTTGATTCTTACCTCGACATGATACGTAGTGATTCTTGGGTCCTGCACCATGGATCAACCATGATATTTCTATTAACAAAAAATTAAAGCATGTCTTAACCACTTGATGATAAACTGTATGGTCCTTCAAGAACTACATGTATCTTGATTCTCACCCATATGAGATATGTAGTAATTTCTAGATCTTCAATCCTAGGCTCAACCACAACCCAACATGGGAAATACCCAACTCTCCCATGTACAAGTCAGATCTACATGAGGATATCCAGTATGAGTTCTCACTTTACATGTGAACATGTATCTGTTAGAAATACATGTGGATTGATTCTTTCTCTGACAAGATACATAGTGATTCTTGGGATCTATGCCCTGGTTCAGCTGCATTGTCCTATTAATCTTCATATTGAGACACATAATTTCATTATGTCATGACATTAAAACAAATGACTTATGTCCTTAATACATGAATTTAAATTGCATAGAATTATTTCCTTTCCACATGAATTTAAACTAAATGGTACCCATAAAAATAAATACGGTTTTATTTTCATTCCATTGAGATATGTAGTGAATATTGAGCATTAGATATCCCAACATGGTAGCATGAAATTCCCCCTTCTACATATGATCGAGATCTATGAAATGGACTTTAAAATCATGACTGATATCTGTCCATATGCTTCTTTCATGCACAAAAGAAATTTTCTATCAAGCAATACTCCTAATTACAGAAACATTCAAATCTTCACAATCTTTCTTCAGTTCTTGGTGATAGAATTTTTGATACCAGAAGTCTCATTTTCTCAACTATGTAGTATGTTCCCTAGTTGACCTTACATAAGTCACCCAGAGAACATGAATTTCAGCCAAAGGATACCACTATTTGACTATGTAGTACATGAACTAGTTGGCCCTTCATAAAACAACCCTTATAATGGGGTTTTTAACCAGTTGTAACTTCTCTATTGCGAGAATCCTATTTTTTCATCATGATCATTGATGAAAATATGTCAAAAATCAGGATTTAAAAAAAAATCTGTTGTTTTCCGGCGTATATGTCTCATTTTATCTCTCCCAATATAAGAATCCTCAAGAACATGGTTTACAATTTCCTCCTCCATGTGTTTTAAGAACATTAGGATAATATTGATCTATAAACCATACATCTCTCTTATTTACTTGATGCGATGGTCCTGGTCATATGACCTAAAACTACAGACACTATACTTCCAACACTTGGGTCAGTACTATGTAGAGTACCTGTTTTCCTAATTCTTTGGAAATTTTGACGTGGAATGCTCCTTCCATGTTCAAGTACCTTCCTTTCACCAACAAAACTCTGTCCTTGGAGAGATCCAAATATCCATATACTTTTATTTTCTTTTAGAGATTGGATAATATAATTATCGAGTTCTCTTTTTCCTATCTATGAAGTATGTCCCCTAGATGGACTTGCCTAAAACCCCCCATAATAGGTTTTTCAACCAAGGGATTCCATTATTTGACTATATAGTATGTTCCCGAGTTTTCCTTTCATAAAAAAGCCCTCATAATAGGGGTTTTCAACCAATTTTAACTTCGTTATCAGGACAGACCTCCTCTAATTCCATAAGACCTTTTTCCCCACACCACTCTTCAGATTCAGATATCCCCAAGTTACATCATACATATTTCCCATATCACACCTGAATATGGTAACACATTTCCAGACAGATTACCAATAATTGAAGAACTATAAATCCTTCATACAAAGCTATAAGACCTTATATTAAATCACCCGTGATGTCATTTCTGTATGAATTTAAACAGCATAACATTATGTCCTTACTGCATGATTTTATACTGCATAGTATGATGTCCTCACTGCATGACTTTAAACTTCACAACAAGATGTCCTTGCAATATGACTTTAAAATGAAAAACATGGTGTCCTAGTCGCATGAAATTAAAATGCATGATGCCTCAATCCTTTTTTAGAAAGAATACTTCTCCCCTAACATTGGCTATCTAATAAAGTGTACCCTCCTTCACACACTAAATTCTTGTAGGAACTGTTTCCCATTCCTGACCAATATTTATAAAAATATTTCACTTCATCATTATACATTTTCCCGTGGAAAGACTATTCATTTTGGTATTGAGAAATCCAAACCTTAAAAATAAACCATCAATAATAGAATTTTATAATTCCTGGGAACTCCTTTACTTGACTATGTAGAATGCGCCCCCATTGGCCTTGCATAATCCTCCCACATAACAAGCCTATCAACTAATTATAACTTTATTCTCAAGAGAGACATATTCTATTATAGAATATCATGTTTTAGATTTGGGAACAAAAAAATTGTGTCTCAAGACCCCCACTAGATATCTAAAGGAAGTCAAAACGTTCTTGACTATAAATATTTTCTTGGGACATTATTTCAAAATCTATAGTAAAAATTGTTCAACCTAAAACACCAGTTTCATTAGTCCGTTACGCATGACTTTAATCTTCCCAAAAAAGATAAAAGGAAAAAAACATGTTAGGCTAAAAACTCAAAAATTGTGGTCTATGAAAAATCCAAGTATCATTTGTTAAGTATCCTCTATATTGATCTTAGAAAAATGATCGGACAACGACATAAAAAGAAACAAATTTTACATGATTTTCCATATTACCCTAGAAAAAGTAAAACTACTCTCGCTAATCCCCATGGATTAGGAAAAATGTAGACCATTTCCCCATCCCATCACTATTATTACAATTAGATAATATACTTTTTTTCATGAAAATTAGTTTCAATAATATGGTATGATCATAGGAAGGAAGTAGTAATGAAGGAATAAATGATTGAAAACTAAATTGCTATCATTTATTAAATCAAGAAAAAATAACCCCAGAAGAACATCTACAAGATGGATTCTCTTTGTCATATATTAAAAAAGGCCTTCAACGTAAATCTTTATATGTTGAACCACCTCCTGAGCCCCATCAGCTGCTTGTTGAAGTTCAATCAGTCGACCAACTTCAGCCTCCTCATCCTGATGAAGCACTTCCATTGAATCCACAATGGTATTTGACCCTTCTATTTTGGATTATAATAATTAATTGTGGACTTTTTCAAGTTTCCATTTATTACTATTCAATTATTGATGAAGACACAACACATGAATAATCTTCTCTTTGAAATCCTGCTTGAATATTTCAAGCTTTGTGGTATGATTGGACTCTGTTTGGGATAACATTGATCAAAAGTCATCCCAGTTGGTAGAAAGTTTGACCTTCATGAGGTATTTCTAGAGATTATTTTCTTTTTCTCGTTGACGAACTGTCTCCTTCACAATAGCATTGATTAATTGATAATCAAACCCACCCAATCCTAACATGCCAAATAGAACTGAAAGACATTGGATTCACAAAGGAAGGTACTCAAGGGGAATATAATATATTATCTTCAATATATCACTATATCCCTTGATATGTGTGATGAGAAGAACATTCTGAAACTCTATATCTCATTCATAATCACTGTCATGAGGAGAGATGTACTCCGGGATCGGTGCACTCAAAGAGGTTCCATGCACTACTCCCTCTCGAACAGTGGCTACCTCGCCTTCTGGTGCTGGTCGAACTGATGCAGAATCATTACCCTTAGGCATAGACACATATGCTGATAATCCTTCATGATGAATTAGAATCATTATATTCTTAAAAATAATAAAAAAAAAGTTACACAATTATAACAGTCGGTGACCTTTACCCAGCAGCAGGTCACCAGTATGAGAGGATTCCTCCCATGCATTCCAAACATTAGTAGTTTAAGCAGGAACCTTTTGACGAGGGTTACTCCACTAGGTCTGCCCATGATCTACTATATGATGATGAGAAAGACTTCCTTTTTCGAAGATCACCTGAGTTGGATCACCCTCAACGGTGGTATTGAGATTGATTTCGACGTCCTCTCCAGGCACAATCACTGTGATAGTTTCCATGGATGGAGTTGCACATTCCAATCTGTCATGATGAAGTAATTAGGCATAAAATTTTTTATGGCATAGAAAATAAAGACTCATGTCCATTTTATTCTTTATATAGTGCCCCAAATTAGTATAAACTAGTAGGAATATTAATATGTTCTAGTATTTTATCAGAAGTCATGAAAATATTTATCATAGCCTTATGGACATCCCAAGACCCGTGTTAATCTCACCTATGGGAACACTTGGAGTGGTTGGTTCACGACCCTCCGATGATGAATTGAGACCCAGAACAACCTCCTAAGTGACAACCTCAGGGTCAATATCAGTCGTCATAGAATTCTCCAGTGGATGAGAAGAACCTAAAATACTACAGAAGTGGAAAAAATTTATGAGTATGTGAAATATTATGAAATACATTCAACATAGCATATTCTTCCCCTATCTCCATAGTGACATGAACAATGATTGGAGCATATGATGTGTCCTCAATCCTAACTACTTATTCGGTTGAGGGAACTATTTCACTAGTAGGGATCTGCACTTGGTCTAAAGCACCCTCCTCAATTATTAGAGGATCATTTGTAAGTCCCTTGAGAGAGGAAATGGAAGGAGTTCCTACAATCCATGTAAATTTAGCCATTTTTCTTAGTGAGAGCTGAATGACACTAAGATAACTTACCACCACTAGAATGGTGTTTAGCTAAGGATTTCACCCTTTGTTGTTCCTTCTTCTACACCTTATACTAAGAAGGGATAACATCAAATTCATCAAAACAGGTATTACAGGTATGAATTCTCCTTTTATATCATCCTCCATGGCGTATCGACTTAAATATACATCACTTAATTTAGGGGTAACCAATAAACCCCGACCAAAGTGCCACCTGGGATATACCATGGTGATGGAAACTCAATTTATTTTTCCTCAACCCACTATAAATTAAGATGATATTCCCCTTTAGTAATAACACTTTGACTGAAATATAATGGTAAACCATAAAAGAGTTTTAAAAGAAGAGAACTTATATCTTAGAGATTGAAAAAGTCACACCATTCATCAGAACACGAATAATATATCCCTTCAACAGTGCCATGTTTTATCATATCCTCCACTTGCCTTGTGGAAGGAACCTAATTTCTTTGTTTGAATATGTTGGAATATCTAGATCTTAGATATAAATCTCTACTTCAGTAGGCTTGTACTTAAAGAGAATACCAGGATGGGATCAGAGGTCCCATATCCTGAGAATATGAAACCCCTCATGTAGGATCAACCACATAATTTCAGCATCATAATATTGGTCATAAAACATTTGGACTGCCTATGGTCATATGTATTCTGAATACTTCCCAACCTATAGTTAGGATGACCCCAAAACCCTAAATCTCATTATATTTATAACCATTTCTTTCACAGATAATGGATGAGAAAATGGAACTTGGGAATTCTCTTGGTAGTTCCGAATGGACCACCTTGGTACAACCTCAGTTGGTGTAGAAATTTTTATTCTAGATAGAGGTTTATACCTTTCATGGGATCATTTCGATAATATGGGAACCTTATCATCATAACTCTATGATGTAGATGATGTAGCTTTTGATGGAGATAAAGAACCTTCTAAACAAGGTGAACCCTTCCTGCACTGCCTCTTCATTGCAACCCAAGGAACATATTTGGTCAACACTACTTCGAGGTATGATGAAATCCAAGCCTCGGCAGAGCATGAGTGAAAATCACTGATTGCATTTACTGAAGGTAGGTTGATCACTACCTCCATCAACTCAACAGCTATGAGAAACCATAGCTATCGAGCTACTAACAGTTTCTTTTCCAATTTGATGTGTACCGGGGGGATACAGTTATTTTCTGAAGGAAATTAAATTAGCGGGCAAACCAGTAAGGATAATTATTATCGCATATGATATAACCATCAATCCTAGTCACTAACATAGTATACCAGAAGGATATCATGTATGGATTGAGATCAATGTTTGCCTTCTCATCATCAATACATCTCTATGAAGGTGGATTTATATAGGGAAAAAAGTTGAACTCTTTAAATAAACTAATCCTTGTTTGGATACCATGGGGTTTCATAGATAGGGGTGGAATTCCAGATACAACTGGGACATATGGTGAAAATGTACTCCTATGAACATTGATCCTACTTTACATAGTGTAAGTTCTGAAGTTCACTACAATCCATCCCCAAAAAACTTGGAACATTACCACAATTCTGAAAGGAGATTTCCATACATCAATATGCTGAAACCTCATGTGGTTTTTTTAACAAAATGAGGCTGGAAAACCCCATGACCATTATCTCCCCCACCTTGGCCGCTACAATAAATTTTTATAGCCTTATTCTGCCCTTGGAATCATGGATTGGCAGTAGATAAACACTAAGCTACATGGATATAAAGCCCACAAGACGTGTCTTGGTAGGAACATTGGGATTGACTTCATATCCCAACTTATCAAACTCTACATTTTCTAGCATTGTCTAGAAGGTACTGGGTATTCTTCACATCTCCACCATGGGACAGCTCATCGGATGATTTCAAGTGGGGCCTTCCCCTTATTCCTTAAGAAAATTTCCATCCACATCTCTAGATGAATGTCCGATTTTAAGTGATGGTTTACCTTCTTAATATTATGAAATATTTTAAATAGATCATGCACTAATGATGGAACACTGTTGGTGTCCCCCCACATTTCCCTTGGTGGGGTGAATTTTTTCATACATGTATCTGATGATTGGAGCCCCAATGATCTTTTGAAAATACCACAAACTGATGCAAACATCTCCATGCATTAGATGGAAATAATTTCATATGTCGATTCCACCGGCTCAGCAGCTCGGGGAAAAACATTTCATTCCAATATATATAGGTGTTTCCAACACACACAACCTCAAAATTTCTAACATCTTCCAGATCCTTTTTGAACTCTACACACATTAGGTGCTCCCTATATGCCCACATCCCGAAAGTCTCAACACCGCCTCCAGGGTAAAAGTCCCAACCTTTCTAGATATTTGGATGATCTATTTGTGATTCTAGAAATATGGATGAATAGAAATGTGTCTTTAGTTCAATCAATGGTGGTTTCAGATATGGAGAACACGAGTTTTGATTCTTAAAAAAGCCATAAAAACTCAAAAAATCATTAAAATCCTAAAAAATCCTTCAAATCCTTAAAAAGTAGAAAATCACAAAAACCCTGAATAACCCCTAAAAATCATACAACATTAAAAAACCCTAAATCCCATAAAACCCTACAATACCTCTAAAAATTCAAAAAACCCTTAAAATACCTAAAAATATTAAAAACTCATAAAATCCTTAAAACCCATGAAAACATTAAAAATCTTAAAAACCATGAAAAGAACGAAATCCTCAAAAATAACTGTAAAAAATAACGAAAAACCATAAAACCCCTTAAAAAGCTAAAAACCGCTCAAAATCCCTAAAACATGAAAAAAAAACTAAACACCATAAAAATCCTTAAAAATCCTTAAAAATCCTTAAAAACATAAAAAACCCTAAAAACCTTGAAAACCATAAAACTCCTATAAACCTTAAAACCACTAAAACCCACATAAACACAAAAAACCTGCTAAAACCTCTAAAAACCCTTAAAACCCTTAAAAATTTCAAAGAAAAAATATTAAAAACCCAAAAAACTAAAAAAAACCTGACCACCCAAAAAGTCCCTAAAAACATAAAAACCCCTAAACCCCTAAAAATAAAAAAACCAAAAAAACCCCTAAAAACCATAAAAATTCAAAAAACCCAAAAAATCCCTAAAAACATAAAACCCCTAAAAACCCTAAAACGCCCATGAAAACCATAAAACACACAAACCAGTAATAACACTAAGACTAATAAAAACTGTAAAAACCCTCTAAATACATTAAAAACCCTAAAAGGTAAAAAAATATATAGAACATAAAAACTCAAAAAAATCCTTAAAAGGCGCTCAAAATACCTACCCCTACAAAACCCTAAAACCAACAAAAAATCATAAATATGCTCTAATACCCAGAAAATGTAAAAAACCCCTAAACACGATGAAAACCCTCAAAAAAAACCCATAAAACACCTAAAAAACATAAAAAACCTAAAACCCATTACAAATTCTAAAAAACCCTATAAAGCCATAAAAAATAAAAAAACTCAAAAAAGTCATTATAACCCTAAAAAATAAAAAACACCCTAAAATTTTAAAATGACCCTAACCTCTGAAAACCCCTAAAAACCCAAAAAAACCTAAAACCCCCTCAAAATGCCCAAAAAACCAAAAACCATAATTATTCTAAAAATCCAAAAAAATACCTAAAAATGTAGAAAACCATAAAAACCATGAAAAACACCTGAAAACCATAAAACCCCTAAAATCATTAAAAAACTTAAAAACCCACAAAAACCCTAAAAACCCACTAAAAACTCTAAAAACCCTTAAAAACAAAAAAATCGTTCAAAAAATCTAAAAAACATTAAAAACCCAAAAAATTAAAAAAACCCAAAAACCCTTAAAAACCCTAAAAAGCCTAAAAAATCGTTAAAACCCTAACCCCCCTTCAAATTACTAAAACCTCTACAACCCAATAAACTATTTCAATTCTAAAAAATCCCTACAAATCTCAGAAAATATTAAAAACCCTAAAAATGATGAAAACACAATCAAGACCATAAAACCCCAATAAACCTTAAAAAACCTTAAACCGAAAAAACCTAAAAAGATAAAAAACTCTAAAACCCTAAAAATCCCAAAAAAAATATTAAAAAATATATAAAATGTAAAAACCCTAAAAAACATAAAAAACCCCAAAAAACCTATAAACCCCAAACAATCCATAAAAACCTTAAAAAACTTAAAAAAATTGAAAATACCTACAACCCTCAAAATATATAAGACCTTAAAAAAACATAAAATCCTAAAAATCACAAAGTTTCTATTGAATCCATGAAAATTTAAAAAACTAAAAATAATTAGAAACCTCTGAAAACAATAAAAAACCCAAACAACATTAAAAACACCTAAAACCCCATAAAAACCTAAAGAATTGATAATTTTTTAAAAACCCCTAACACCCATAAACTCATTAAAAAATACAAAAAAAATTAAAACCATAAAATTTAAAAAAAAACATATAACCCACAAAATCCCTAAAACCCCTAAACCCCCTAAGAAACCCTAAATACCCCTAAAACCTTTAAATTGTATAAAATCCCTAAAAAACATAAAAAACAAAAAACCAAAAAAATCATAGAAAGTCCATGAAAAAAGCAAAAAACTAAAAAAACACTGAAAACCTCCTGAAAACCATATAACCCTGGAAAACATATAATGCACTAAAACCCCCAAAAATTAAAAAAACCAATAAATCACCTAAAACCCCTTTTAACCCCTAATTTTTTTTAAAAATAATAAAAAGCCTTGAATCCCCTAAAAAACTTAATAATAACCCCTAAAACCCAAAAATATCATAAAAATATAAAAAACCCAAAAAAACCTTGAAAACCCTTTAAATCTCTAATATCCATAATAAACCATAAATTGCATAAAAATCCTAAAGAATCCCAAAAAATGCAATGAAAACATAAATAACCCTAAAAACCCAGGAAACCACTTGAAAACTATGAAGACCTATAAAAACATTAAAAATCTACAAACCCACAAAAACCCTAAAACACTAAAAACTCTAAAAGACCTTAAAACCCAAAAAATGTTAAAAAAACTAAAATACCATAAAACCCTAGAAAATTAAAAAGTCCCAAAAACCCAAAAATCCCCAAAAAACATGAAAACCCAAAAAAACTATAAAAACCCCTAAAATACTTTAAAACCACTAAAAAATTACTAAAAATATTAAAACATATAAAAACCATATAAATCATAAAAAATCCTTAAAATACATAAAAATTTAAAACCCCTTAAAAGACCTTAAAAACCATAAAACCCCTATAAAAATATTAAAAAACCCAAAACCCATAAAACCATTAAAACCCAATAAAACTATAAAAACCCTTTAAAAACATAAAATATGTTTAAAAAACTCTAAAAACCATTAAAAATAGTAACAACTAAAATGAAACCCTAAACCATAAAAAAACCAAAAAACCCAGAATAATAGTAAAAACCTTGATATCCCCTAAAACCCTCAAAAACTCTAAAAGCCCAAAAAATCATAAAAACCATAAAAATCCTAAAAAATCAATAAAAATCAATGAAAACATAAAAAACCATAAAAACCTAAAAAAAATCCATAGAAACCATAAAATAAAATAAAAAGATTAAAAACCCTAAAACACCATAATAACTTTAAAATCATTAAAAACTCCTGAAACCCTAAAACCATAAAAAACTCAAAAAAACCCTTCAAACTCAAAAAAAATCATAAAAACACTAAAAACTATTTAAAATGTAAAAACACTCAAAATATAAAAAAACCCTATAAAACATAACAATCCTAAAAAATACCTAAAAATACCCAAAAAATTAGAAAAAACTCAAGAAATAATAAAATAACCCAAAATCCCAAATAACCATATAAAACACTAAAAAATACTGAAAATCCAAAATAATGATACAAACACTTAAAATGTTTAAAACCCTTAACAAGTTTACAAACTCTAAAAAATCTTAAAAACCCTAAAAACACTAGAAGAACCCTAGACACCCCAAAAGACCCTAAAACCCTAAAAAATCTACCAACCTGAAAAACCCTAAAATCCAAAAAAAATTCATAGAAACCCGAATAACTCTAAATACATAAAAATCCAAAAAAATCCCTAAAAACCCTGAAATTTTAAGGAAACCCTAAACACTCTAAAAATCCACGATAACCACAAATACCCTTAAAAACTCAAAAACCCCTAAAACTAATAAAAACCACTAAAAACTATAAAAACCCCTTAAGATCCATAAAAATTTTAAATAATCTAAAAACACTTAAAATCCATAAAAACTCATAAATCCCTAAAAACCCAAAAAGCCCTTAAAAACCCAAAAATTCCCTCAAATCCCCGAAAAACCCCTTAAATTCATCAAAATCCCAAAAAACTATAAAAAACCTAAAATATCCAAACACTCCATAAAATTCAAATCACCCTAAAAGAGACATGAACCAACAAAAAATAAATAAACCTTAGAGAAAACATAATAACTACTCAAAACTCTAAAAAAAATTAAACCCTTAAAAATGGTAAATTTTTTTAAAAAAATATCAAAAACATAAAAATCCTAAAAACTAAAAAAACCATAAAAACCTAAAAAGATCATAAAAACCTAAAACCCCTAAAAATCTTAAAAACCACAAAACTCCTAAAAACCCCATAAACCCTAAAAATCCCTAAAAACACCAAAAACCATAAAAATAATAAAAAAACCCTAGAAATCATTGAAAATGTGAGAAACACCGAAAAACCCTAAAACCCCCTAAAACCATAAAACCCCTAAAACCCTAAAAAATTCCAAACACCTCATAAACCCCTAAAAACCACTAAATACAATGAAACCTCTTAAAACCCCTAAAATGTTTTAAAAAATCTAAAAATAATAAACCAATAAAAAAAATAAAAAAACCCTAAAAACCCAACAGACCTTAGAAACCCTAAAAACCCTAAAAATACAAAAAACCATGAAAAACATAAAAACCATCAAAATCCCTAAAAACACTAAAACCCCTAAAAACCACAAAAATCCAAAAAAACCCCTAAATTCCCTAAAAACCTATATAATTCTAAAATCCTAAAAACTTTTAAAAACCCCTAAAACCCATAAAACCCTAAAAACAAAACAAATATAAAAACCCTGAAAACGCCGTAAAAAGTATAAAAATTCAAAAAAAAACTTATATCCCAAAAAAAATAAAAAAAAATAAAACCTATAAAGATCCTAAAAATCCTGAAACCCCCCAAACAGTCCTGAGAAACGTGAAAAACAATCAAAATGTCTAAAAACCTTAAAACCCATATATATCCAAAAAAGGTGCAAAAATATCTAAAAACATAAAACGCCCTAAAAACCCTGAAAACCATAAAAATAGATGAAACATTAATTAAACCTCAAAACACAATAAAACTAAGAAACCCACTAAAAACATGAAAACCCCTTTAAACCATCAACAACGTGAAAAAATCTAAAAACATTAAAAACCCTAAAAAACTAAAAAAACCATAAAAACACAAAAGGACCCTAAAAACCCCTAAAACCCCTAAAACACCTGAAAAACTCTAAAAATGGTCAAAACCCCTAAAACCCTAAAACCCTTAGAACCATAAATATTAAAAAAATATCTTAAAATAATGAAAAATAAAAGAATCATAAAAACACCTTAGAACCACAAAGCCCCTAAAACCCAAAGAATAAATAAAACCCCATAAAAGCACAAAACAATGAAAAACTCGAAAAAAAATTAAATCCCTAAAAACATTAAAAAATATAAAAATCCGTAAAAATCTGAAAAACACAAAAACCCATAAAACCCAAAATGACTTGGAAAAAACTAAAAACCCCTCAAAATCCCATAAAACCATAAAAATACAAAAAAATATAAAAAACCATGAAAACCCCATGAAAACCATAAAAGCCTCTAAAAAACATAAAAAATTCTAAAACCCATAAAAACCCTAAAAGCCACTAAAAATACTAAATAACATAAACCCCCTAAAAATGTTAAAAAAGTATTCCAAACCCTAAAAGTCAAAAAAGAAAAAAACCCCTAAAAACTAAAAAATTCCCTATAACCCTAAAAGATACTAAAACCCTAATAAGCAAAAAAACCCAACCCCCCCCCCCAAAACACTTAAACCTATAAAAACCATAAAAATCATAAAAATTCCTAAAAACCCCAAAACACATGAAATCACCTTAAATCGTAAAATCATCTAAAAACCATAAAATCATAAAAAACCATAAAACCAATAAACACTCTAAATATACATAAACACCATAAACATTAAAAACTCTAAAAATCCTTAAAAATAGTAAAAAGGTAAAAAAAATCCCTAAAACCAAAAAAAGACCCTAAAACCCTTCAAAATCCCTAAAAACCTAAAACCCAAAAAAAATATCAAAGACCATAAAAATATAAAAAACTTTAAAACTATAAAAAACCTAAAACAATACCTCCAAATACCAAAAAAACATAAAAACCCCTAAAAACCATGAAAACCCCTTGAAAACCATAAAACCCCTAAAAACATAAAACTCATAAAAACCCTAAAAACCACTAATACAATTAATAGAGGAAAAACCCTATAAACATTAAAATACGCTAAAAAGATTAATACCCCTTAAAATTAAAAAACATTAAAACTCAAAAATCCCCAAATAACATTGAAAACCCCCAAACACCCTAAAAACCATAAAACCCTCAAAATTCCTAAAAACACTAAAAAACCAAAAAATCATTAAATTCCAAAAAACACCCTAAAACCATAACATACTTAAAAACCCCTAAAAACCTATTACACCCTAAAAACACTAAAAAAACTAAAAAAACCCTAAAACCCCCTAAAAACATCATAAAACCCAAAAATATTAAGAAAATCTAAAAACTAAATGAAACTCCAAAAAAACCCTAAAATCCATGAAAATCATAAAATACCCTAAAAACCATAAAAATCCTAAAAAATTTCTAAAATCCCTGAAAAAAAACCCAAAAATATTTGAAAACCCCCTGAAAACCTTAAAAACCCCTAAAAACCTAAAAACCCCCAAAACCCATAAGAACCCTAAAACCCACTAAAAACAATAAATAACCTCAAACCCCCTCAATACAATAAAAAAATATTAAATTTTTTAAAAAACTCAAAAAAACCGTAAAATCCCAATAGACCCTAAAACCTCCGAAAACCCCTTAGAACCCTAAGAGACCATAAAAAACCATAAATACCATCAAAATCACTAAAACCCGTAAAAAATCTAATAACATAAAAATCCTAAAAAGCCCTAAAAGGCCTAAAAACATCAATAAAACTAAAAAACTGGAAAAAACAATGAAAACTATAAAACCATAAAGTCCTTAAAACCCTAAAATCCCATAAAAACCCTAGAATCCCACTAAAAAATATAATCCCCTTGAATCCCATAAAAAGGTAAAAAACTTTAACAAACCTTAATATTCATAAAAATTTGAAGAAATACTCTAAACCCCCTGAATACTCTTAAAATCATTGAAACCCTTGAAAACCCAGAAACCCCCACAAAATCCATAGAAAAAAACCATAGAAACCATAAAAATATGAAAGATACCTTAAAAATAACTGAAAACATAAAAACCCAAAAACCATATAAACCTTTAAAATTAATAAAAATCCATAAAACCCCATAAAAACCCTAAAAACAAAAAAAACTGAATACCCTTTACACTCAAAAAATGTTAAAAACCATAAAAACCCCAAAACCCAGAAAACAATTCCTTAAAAACCAAACAAACACCTAAAAATTATGAATATTCCTAAAAACCTAAAACCCTAAAAATCCCAAGGAACCCTAGAACCACAAAAAACTGAAAATAATCTTAATAAAGACCTAAAAATATAGTAAAATGTAAAAACCCTTAAAATATTGAAAACCCAAAAAAACCCATAAGACCCTTAAAAACACTAAAATACAATAAAAATATAAAACCCAGCATAAAACTCTAAAAAACCATAAAATCCCTAAAAATGTTTAAAACCTCTAAAAACCCTTAAAAATAAGAAAAAAATCAAAACACCCAAAACCCCAAAAGAAACTAAAAACTTTGAAAAGCCATAAAAAGATAAAAAACCAAGAAAACCATTAAAAACCCTCAAAAGACTTAAAAACCCTTAAAAATTAAAAAGAGAAAAAATCATATGAAATCCCTAAAAATACATGAAAACACAAAAACCCTAAAATCTCTAAATATACTGAAACCCATAAAAATATAAAAATTATAAATACCCTAACACCCCATAAAACCAATAAAAACAAACTAAAAAACCCTAAAACCCCATTAAATCCATTAAAAAATTAAAATACTATAAAAACCGTTAAAATCCTAAGATCTCAAAAAACCATAAAAATCGTGGAAAACCGTAAAAGCCATAAAACCCCAAAACTCCCATAAAAACCTTCAAAATCCCGATAATCCCTAACATATTCTAAAAACAATATAAATACAAAAAATCCCTAAAAATATATAAAAATGTTAAAACCTATAAAAACCATGAAAACCTCCTAAAACCCATAATAAAACCTAAACACCGTTTTATAACCTAAGACACCATAAATCCCTAAAACCCACTAAAACTCCAAAAACCATTAAAACCCTAAAAACGTTATAAACTATAAAAACTAAAACCCCAGAACCTCAAAAAACTCTTAAAAATCCTAAATACTCTAAAAACCCTGAAAACCCATAAAACCCTAAAAACCCTCAAAATCTAAAAACCACTAAAAATCATAATAATAGTAAAAAACGTAAAAATCCCTAAATACATAAAAAACCAAAAAAACTCTGAATCCCCCTAAAAAAAATAAAACCCACTAAAAACCTTAAACCCCTAACAACCCATAGAAACCTAAAAACCCAATAAAATATATAAAAACCCTTAAAACCCTTATAATGTTAAAAAATTTGAAATCCATAAAAATAAAAAAAACTCAAAAAAACCCAAAAAAACTATAGAAACCATAAAACCCCATAAAATCCATAAAATCCATGAAAACCACAAATCCCTTAAAATTCATTAATACCCTAAAAATCTTAAGTATCAAAAAAATACTAAAAGTATCTTAATAATCCCTGAAAATGTAAGAAAATCTAAAAACCCAAAAAACCATAAACACCTAAAAATTGAGGAAATACCTAAAAAAATATATAAAAACACTTAAAACCCCTAAAATTATTAAAATCTATAAATACCATAAAACCCATAAAAATTCAAAAAAAAGACCTAAAAATCCCTAAGATCCCCAAAATCCTTGAAACCCCCTAAAAACACTAAAAAGAATTGGAATCATAAAAAACAATGAAAACATAAAAAAATCTAAAAACCTTGAAAACCCCATAAAAACCCTTAAAACCCTAAAAAGCATAGAAACCCATAAAAACCATAAAAATGACTAAAAACTACGAATCTCCAAAAACACATAAAAACATTAGAAAACACTAAAAATGTATAAAATCGCAAAAAAATAACCCTAAAACCTATTATAATTCATGAAAACTATTAAACCTGTAATATATATTGAAAAACCCTAAAATTCATAAAAATCCCTTAAAACCCTAAAAACCCCTAAAAAGAAAAAAAATCCTAAAAAATCCTTAAAAATCCCAGAAAATGTAAAAAGCCATAAAAACCTAGAAAACCCCATGAAAATCATAAAAACCACTAGAACCATAAAAACCCAAAAAACCCCATATAGCTCTAAAAACACAAACAACTCTAAAAACATAGAAACCCCTAAAAAGGTAATTTTTGAAAAACAATAAAAAATAACAACAAACCTAAAAAATCAAAAAACACTTAAAAACCTAAAAGTCCTCTAAACCCTAAACACACAAAAAACTAAAAACCCTAATAAACCCTAAAACTTCTCAAAATCCCCAAAAACCCAAAGAAAACAGAAAAATCCTAAAAATATCCTTAAAAACCATTAAAATGTAAAAGACCCTAAAATTAAGAAAGCCATAAAACCCCTAAATCCAACAAAACCCTAAAAACCCATAAAAAACTTAAAAAAGTCTAGAAACTAAAAAAGCATTAAAACCACTAAAAAAGTTAAAAAAACTCTAAAAACCTTAAAAACTCTAAAAACACATAATAACCCAAATCCCCCAAAAGTCCAAAAATCTGAGAAACCCAAAAAAACATAAAAACTCCTACAACTGTAAAATACACTAAAACCCTCAAAATACTTAGAAATTATAAAAACCATAAAAACTATAAATACACTAAATATCCCTAAAAATATCTAAAATTTTTAAAAAACCCCTTAATCCCTTGAAAACCCTAAAAACCATAAAAACTGTAAAAACCCTTAAAACCCATAAAAACATCAATGAACTATAAATACCATAAAAATTCTAAGAAAGCTAAAAAATACCTAACCCTCCAAAAACTCATAAAACCCTAAAAACCCTAAAAGAACCTAAAACCAATCAAAATCCCTAAAAACTCTAAAAACCATAAAAATGATAAAAAGTTACCTAAACATCTCAAAAAATGTCAAAAACCCTAAAAACCATTGAAAACCTGAAACATCCACTAAAAACCATAAAACCCTCAAACCCATAAAAACCCTAAGAACAAATAAAAACTTTTAGAACCCTTAATCCCATAAAAAACTAAAAAAATAAATAAAAATATTCATAAAATACAAAACTAGGAAAATTTTTAAAAATACATAAAGACCCTGAATCCCTAAAATCCATGAAACCCATAAAATCCCTTAAAATCCCATAAAAATTTAAAAAACAATAAAATCATTAAACTCAAAAACGAACTAAAAATCATTGAAAATGTAAAAACCCTAAAACCCCTAAAAAACCGCTAAGAATCATAAAAACTCTTTCAACTTTTAAAATCCATAAAACCCATAAAAACCCTAAGACCCTCTTAAATCTCTAAAAACCATTGAAATCGAAAAAATGTTAAAAAACTCAAAAAAATAATAAAAAGATCAAAATAACCCCAAAACCCAAAAATACTATAAATCCCCAAAAACCTGGAAACTTCTAAAACCCCTAAAAATCCCTAAAAATGTCAAAAACTCAAGAAACACTGCAAATTGTAAAAAATCCCAAAAAATACATGTAAATATAAAAAAAATACTAAAACCATGACAAAACCAGGAAAACCATAAAACCCCATAAAAACCATAAAGACGCTATAAACCCTACAAATTGACAAAAAACTATAAATTCCCTTAAAACCCATAAAAATTTTAAAAACTCTAAAAATTTTAAAATTGAAAAATTACTCAAAAAACCAGAAAAACCCGAAAATACTGAAAAACACTAAAAAACCCTAAGAACCCATAAAATGCCTCAGAACCCTAAAACCCTAAAACCGTTAAAATTCATAAAACCCCTAAAAACTATAAAAATCCTAAAAAATTCCTAAAAAACACAAAAATCCTAAATAACACTAAAACTATGAAAAACCAAGAAGATTATAAAAAACCTAAAATCTTTAAAACCCCAAAAAACCAAAAAACCCAAAAAACCATTAGAAACACTAAAAACCCTTTAATTCCCTAAAACCGTTGTAAAACTCTAAAAAACCTCATAACCAGAAAACTCAAAAAAACCATAAAAAATTAAGAGCCCATAAAAACCTTAAAATATCCCTAAAACCTTAAAAAACCTTGAAAACACTACCAAATCCCAAAAACCATAACAATCTAAAAAAAACCAAAATCCCTTAAAACGTAAAAACCCATAAAACCCTGGAAACCCTTAAAAACCATAAAATCCATTAAAAACGTTAAAACAAAAAAACCCCATAAAACCATAAACAACTAAAAATTGTAAAACCCCTTAAAACCCCAAAAAAACTTAAAAACTCAAAAAACCATAAAAACATTAAAAAACTCAAAAAAATCCCCAAAACCAAAAAAGATCCTCAAAACCATGAAATATATTAAAACCCTAACAAAACAGTTAAAATAGCAGAAAACACCTAAATTCTATAAGAAACCTAAAAAAATAAAATAAAATAAAGTCCTAAATTTTTCGAAAATTTAAAAAAAGCCAAAAAAAACCCTAAAAACAACTGAAACCCATAAAACCTGTCAAAATATAAAGAAACCCAAAAACCCATAAAGACCTTAAAACCCACTAAAAACTATAAAAGTCTTTAAAAACCCAATTTTTTTTGAAATAAATCAAAAAACACTTAAAACCCATTGAAAAAAAGCATAAACACCCAAAATTACCCTAAAGACATTGAAATCCCCTAAAAATCCTAAAAACCATAAAACCCCCTAAAACCCCTAAAAATCCAAAAATATCCAAAAAACCTTAAAACCCATACAAATCCCCAAAAAGAGCTAAAAACATTGAAAATATTAAAACCCATAAAAACCATGAAAACCTCTGAAAAACATAAAAACCCCTAGAAAATTTACAGACCCTATAAGCCTATAAAAACACTAAAACCCACTAAAAATATTAAAACCCAAAAAACACTTAAAAATGTTAAAAAATCTAGAAAAGAGTAAAAATTCTAAAAACTCAAAAAAAAAAACCCCGTAAAACCAAAAAACAACCTAATACCATGAAAACCCCAATAAACCCTATAAACCTCTAAGTACCCCAAAACCCTCAATATCCTTAAAAACCTTAAAAACCATAAGAATCTTAAAAATTCCTAAAAAATACATGAAAATGTAAAAATACCTAAAAAACTAAAAAAATATAAACCCTAAAAACACTAAATATTATGAAAACCGTTCAAAACCTAAAAATCATTAAAAACTCTAAAATACCTAAAAAGCTTAAAAAATAAAAAAAACTCTATAAATGAATAATTCCTCAAAATCATAAAAACCTAAAAACCCTAATAAACCCCCAAAAGCATAAAAAACCCCAAAAACAATAATATCCATAATGGCCTAAAAATATAAAAAAATCCCATAAACTCTATCAAAATATTAAAAACCTTGAAAACCATTGAAAACCATAAAAAATCAATATATTAAAAACCCTAAAACCCAATAAAAATCGTAAAAATAAATAAAAACTCTAAAAACCACATAAATCCATAAATAATTTAAAAAACCATAAAACCCTTTAAATCCATAAAAAACTCTAAAACCCTAAAACCCAAAAGAAAGCGAAAACCCCCTAAAACCCCTCTAAATCTATAAAAACCCTAAATGATTTTAAAATCCTACACCCCCTAAAAATCCCAGAAAACATAAAAACCCTTGAAAACACATAAAACCCTTTGTAAACCATAAAACACCATAAACCCCATTAATACTATTAAAATCCATAAAAACACTTAAAACCCCTAAAAATGTTTTAAAAAATTCTAAAACACCTTAAAACCCTAAAATATTAAAAAATATCTAAAACCCAAAAAGAACCTAAAACCCAAGAAAACCCCTAAAAACCTACAAATTAAAAACATGAAAAACACCAAAATCCAAAAAATCCAAAAAAAACTAAAACCATTAAAATCCTAAAAGACCGTAAAAATCCAAAAATATGTAAAAAAATAAAAAAACATAAAAAACTCCATGAAAACAATAGAACCATTAAAAAACATTAAAAACCCTAAAAACCACTAAAAACCCCACTGAAAACTATAAAAACACTTAAACCCCAAAAAACATTAAAAACTTTTAAAACCCATAAAACCCTAAATAACATAAAAACGATAAAACCACAAAAGACCTTCAATCCCTAGGAAACCATAAAAACCATAAAACCCTTAAAAACCCTAAAAACCCATAAAATCCCTAAAAAGGTGAAAACTCAAAAAACCATAAAAATGATAAAAAAAAGTACAAAAAATCAATTAAAATGTAAAAAACCATAGAACACTAAAAAACCCTAAAAACTGTAAAACCCATTAAAATCCCTAAAACACCATAAAACACCTAAACACAAAAAATACTAAAAACCCTTGAAACCCATAAAAAGTTAAAAAAAACTCTAATAAATCTACAAAATCCCTAAAAACTGAAAAAAACCTTAAAATCCCAAAAATGTAAAAACCTCAAAATACCCAAAAGACCCTCAAAACCTTGAAAGACCCTAAAAACCCTCAGAATCCCTAAAAAACCTAAAACACACAAAACCAAAAAAATCCAAAAACAATTTTAGAAAAATTAAAAAAATCTAAAAACACTGAAAACCATAAAATATTTTAAGTATATTAAAAAACATATATCCCCTAAAAACCCAAAAAATCATTAAAATTTCTAAAAATCCCTAAAACACCTAAAAATGTTCAAGAATATCTATGAAAAATCTTAAAATCCCTAAAAACTGAAAAAGAAACTCTTAAAACCAAAGAGGACCCAAAGCCCTAAGATACCCCAAAACCCATAAAATCCCTTAAAACCCCTCAAAATACCTAAAAACTATAAAATAAACAATAATAATTGAAATCTTGAAAATTCCCAAAATAATACCTTAAAAGGGAAAAACCATATAAACTTCAAAAAACACTGAAAACCATAAAAATCCCAAAAAATAAAAAAAAATCCCAGAAGCCCATAAAATCCAAAAAACCCATAAAAACTCTAAAAAATATTTGAACCCCTAAAAATGATAATAAAAATAAGGATCCTTACAAAACATAAAAAATTAAAAATAATCATAAAAACTGAAAAGAACAAAAAATCCTCAAATCATCTAAAAACTATAATTAATTTGAAAACATCTAAAACCCTAAAAATTCATAAAACCCCTAAAACCCATAAAACACTAAAAATACTAAAAAATCGATAAAAATACCTGAAAACATAATAATTCATAAAAATAATTAAATTTTTTGAAATCCATTACCCCATAAAAAAAATAAAAAACCTAAAAATCAATAGAAACACTAAAAGCCAAAAAAAATTTAAAAAAACACAAAACCCTAAAAAAATGTTTAAAAATATATAAAACCTTAAAATCCCTAGAAATTTTAAAATTTTGAAAAACCAAAAATACCCTAAAAAACCTAAAAATCATAAAACACCTTCAAAACCATAAAACTAGAAAACCCATAAAAATCATAAGAAGCCCTTAAAATACCTAAAAATGTTAAAAACCATAAAAACCCTGATAAACCAATGAAAATTATTAAAACCTATAAAAAAATTAAAATACTCGTAAAACTATAAAAACCCTCTAAACATTCTAAAACCTCATAAAAACCTTTAATGTTTTTAAAATCTGACAAAATAAAAAACCAAAAACAACTCAAAAAAACCTTAAAATGCAAACAGACCCTAAAAAAACTGAAAAAAATCAAAAAGTATTAAAACCATTTTAAAATCACTAAATACCATTAAATACCTAAAAACACTAATAATACATAAAAAACATAAAAATCCAAAAAAATCCCAAATAATCCTTGAAAACATAAAATACCATTAATTCTTGAAAAACTCCTAATAATAATAAAACCACTAAAACCATAAAAACCATAACCCCATAAAAACCATAAACCCCCTAAAAACTAAAAATCCAATAAAAACTATATAAACCATGAAAAATCATAAAAACATTTAAAACTATAAAAAAAATGAAATCCTAAAAAAATAAAAAAATCATGTAAAACCCAAAATAGCCTAAAAATAGTGAAAAACTCAAAAAAACCCAGAAAAATCACAAAACCCCAAAAAATAATTAAAACCACGAAAACCCAAAAAACCATAAAAATCATTAAAAATCCCTAAAAATACAAAAAAACATTAAAAACATAAAAAAACATTAAAACCCCTAAATATCATAAAACCCCCTAAAACCCTAAAAACTCTAAAAATTCATAAAAACTATAAAACCCCACTAAAAACTCTAAAAACTCTTAAAACACCTAAAATATTTAAAAAGATATAAAAAACTAAAAAAATTAAAAAAAACTAAAAAATAAAAAACCCAAAAACCCAACAAACCCAAAAAACAAACGATTTACCCTAAAACTCCTCAAAATACCTCATACCCTAAAAAACCCTAGAAACTATAAAATAATAAAAAATAAATAAAATTTTTAAAAATGTAAAAAATATAAACACCCTAAAAAAACACCTA
Source organism: Viscum album (assembly GCA_963277665.1). Classification (NCBI taxonomy): domain Eukaryota; kingdom Viridiplantae; phylum Streptophyta; class Magnoliopsida; order Santalales; family Viscaceae; genus Viscum; species Viscum album. The sequence goes on from OY728157.1 coordinate 1,322,398,036, forward strand.
AAATCCATAAAAACCATTAAAATCTCTATAAAACTGATAAAAAATAAACTCCCATTAAACCCCAAAAAATGTTAAAACTCTAAAAACACATAAAAACCCAAATGATTAAAAATAAACTCTAAAACCCCAAAAAGATGTAAAAACCATGATGAATTTAAAAAAAACATAAAAACCCCCAAAATCCATTAGGATCCCTATAATCCCTAAAAAACCTAAAAACCATAAAAACAATAAAATTCCCTAAAAATCCTTTAAAATATAAAAAACATTAAAAACATTGAAAACATCATAAAAACATAAGAATCCTAAAAAACATTAAAAATAATAAAAACCCATAAAATAACTAAAACCACTAAAAACTATAAAACATTTAAAATTTTTAAATATATATAAAACCTTAGAAACCCAAAAAACTTAAAAAACCCCCCTAAAACCCCAAAAACCCAAAAAACCCAAAAATTAGTCCAAATTAATAACCCCCCCAACAATAAAAGATATAATGAAATATACAATAATGAAGGGGATCAGTTGATGGAGAGGGTCGCATAGATTCTAGGCCACCAAATCCATTTAATGGAAAGATTTCAATCCTAATCACTTCTCAGCTACGATTGATTGGGCGTAATGAGAATGGAGGGGCTCTAGGTGACCCTGAGGTTTGTGTAAAAACCAACCCACTGATTTCCTATTATTGCAATAAGACAGATCTGGAAATGGATTAGTTGGATTTGGTTGGGCATATGTAACTATTCTATCTCTATAATCCCAATATCTGAAAGCTGGATGATCGTTGTGTGGATCCAGAGATGGAAGGTGTGAGGAATAACTTTTAAAATGTTGTGAAAGCAGTGGATTTGTTATCATTCACTGAATTTATCTTTCCTTCTTCAGGGAGAGTAATAAAAAAGGGGTTGTGGTGAATATATTTGCAAACCATGATGCAGTTGAAGAACATATGATCTGATGCTTCTTGTCCACAATTTCATGGATAATGATTCAGAAATGTGATAATATTTCAAATTTGGTGACCTTTACAAGCGTATTGTTGAAATTTTGGAGTTTGATGAATGGAAAATGATATCCATGAGAAGATGTTTCTACCATATTGTATTTCTGTGAGATTACTAGAAAATGAGGGCATGGAACTTTGACACGCTCAATCTCAATCCAATCCTTCATTGAATCTAGGATTGAGATTAGAATTTTAACCCCTATAGTGTGAATAACACTTTCACTAAGATATTCAAATCTATAATATGAAATGGCTCTACTGGCATCCCTATATCCTTTGGGACATTACCTCCTCATTTTCATTCCCTATCAGAATCAACAAGGATATAGACAACCCAAGATATGGTCATTATACCAGAGTTATAGTATTGGTTGACATTGAAAGTACTCGAGTTGAGGATGTTTTCCTCGACACACATGAGGACAACTTCACTCTTTAGAATCAAGATGAAAGAAATCCCAAATTCTTATTTAATTTTAAAATTTGTTCCATCCTACTTTCTGAATATAAATGGGTGAGAAAATGTAGTGTTTGTAACATTTATTATAATGTCTCGGACCTCTCTGGTCCATTCATTTGTGAAATGTGGTGTTAAAGGTGTGCCAGGAGGTCAAGGTTCCTCAGGGGGGCATTTGGGTGGAATTTTAAGGAGAGATAAGGGCAATAGCTTTCGCATGGTTAGCGAAAGGTTTGGCTAAACCGTGCGGCCAAACCGTGAAAGGTTGGTGTTGGAGTCAGTGGCTAATGCACGGTTAGTGCACGGTTTGGATAACCATGCGGACTAACCGTGCAAGGAGTGTTTGTCGAGGTAGAAGCTAACACACGGTTAGCGCACGGTTTGCGAAACCGTGTGGACTAACGGTGCAAGCACGTAAAATTAAATCTAAAAATTGTGGATTTGAACTCTTTTACCTCTAAATGTTCTTTTAAGCCCCTAAGCGGCCATAAATCTGTATTACCCTTCCTTGGATGTAGAATAACCTCTCCCAAGCATTTTGGAGGTGACCTGGCGGTTTTTCTTGGCGAATCGAAGCCAGTTACTTGAGGTATGTGACCATTCTTTCTTGTTTTCTTAGATCTACTCCTCCAAATCTCTCGGGTTCTTAGATCTATGCCCGTTATGGGTAGATCTTATCATGAAGATGTCGAATATGAAGAGATTGGGTCTTGGTTGTGTTAGGAGAGGATATCTAAAGAAGATTCGTGGAGAATCGACCCGGTTTCTTGAGCGTTCTTCAACCATCGCAGTTTCGTAAAAAACCATCGAGGTAGGGATTTTTCCTTCATCTCTCTAATTTGTGCATCATGTGGGATGGGTGTCCTCTTTCTTTCACAAGACATTGTTGAACCAGTTTAAATGAAGATAATCACTAGCTTATAGAACGGGGATGGGGATGTTATTATGTTTATCATTGTTTATCCTATTGTTATGTTGTGAATTGAATAGGCTTATGCCTATTGAAAATCATGGTCAGTGGGGGACTTTTCTTGCGCAATTAAATGTTGCCATATCTTTCTAGACCGTTTTATGGAAACTGTTTGGAATATGGAAAATGGTTAATCATGTAAAGTTGGCTGATTAAATGAATAACCGGAACCCTTGTGTGATCACCCCGGTTGAACAAAATTGAATAATGAACATGTGGGTGTTGGTTTGGTTACGTGGTGTGTAAAAAGGGGGGGGGGGGTGAATCCTGGGTTATTACAAATTGGATGGGAAGTGGGGCTGTAGTAAATGATATAAAAGGGGAAATGATGTGGCACGAGCCTTGTTTTGTGATACGGTTGTGGGGATGTGGTTATAGTGGCAGCAGGGCTGTAGTAATGGGTTGTGATATTAAAAGAAAGTGTAAAGATGATAAATTAACTATGAGGAATGATAATGAATTAAACTTGGGAACAATCAATGGGGATTTATTGATAATAAAAAAAGGTTGGTTTTGTGTTACTTGTGTTCTATCTAACTTGATTTGTGGTTGGAAGGGTTTTTCTACGAAACGCTTGATCTAGTTTGATAATTTCCCAATAGTTAAGGAACTAATAAACTAATACTGTTGAGATATGAAAACCTAAATGGGGTTGGGATTGTTTGTTGTATCCAGGCTTCGTAGTAGCAGTGCTGAGGCACGTGCTCAGTTTCTCTGTTTAGAGGCCATAGGTTAGGCTGTATGTTTTGTATACATATATGTATCTATATCATTGTGTTTTGTCGCACCCCACCCATATTGAGCAGCTAGTTTCGAACACTCCCATTTCATGGGAGAGGGTGTTTTCCCCTTAGTTACTATCTCTTTCCTGTTCCTTCTTCCCTAGGTTGTGATGGCTTGATGCGACCTTACACCTAAGGCTCTTTGGGTAGGTTTTGATTGGTGTGATTTTAGCCCAACAATCTTCGGGTAGGTTTACTGTTCCCAAGAATATTCGGGATGAGGCCCAGGCGTGTTTGGGTGGGGATGTGATATGTGATTTGTGAGGCCCAGGTGTTTGCGGGCGAGATGTGTGGCTTTTGAGGCACATGTGTGTTTGGGTGGGGATGTGATATGTGGTTTGTGATGCCCAGGTGTGTGCGGGTGGGATGTGTGGTGTGTGAGGCCCAGGTGTGTGCGGGTTGGATGTGTGGTGTGTGAGGCCCAGGTGTGTGGTAGCATTAGGACGTTCGCCATTAGGAAGAGAAGCTAACTTGTGGGGTAAAATGGTGCAGGGTACCCAATACTCGTGTTCTTATATAATTCTACGTGTTGTTTTGTGTTTTTGTGAGCGTGGCTGCTGAGGTTGGGTGGATAGAATTCCTTTCTAGATTTTGGTTCTTCTGTTGTTCTCACGGGACATTAGGATGTCTCCTCACCTGTGCACGATAGATTTAGGTTTCCTTACTGATTATACTTGTATGCTTACCCGGCGTTTACTTTCAGGTTTCCAAGAGGACTACCAGGGATGTGTGGGACCCTACTAGTCAGGAAAGTTGGCTTTGTTGTAGTTGTTGTACTCTTTTTTCTTTTGGTATTTCACTCTTGAGTTTTCTTGTACTGGTACTTTGTTTCAGAATTGTTTAAACATGCATGTGGGATTGGTTTGGGTTCATTATCATTTACCTGTTACATTTCCTCTTGGTATTTGACTGATCCTATTTCCCAATCGTAAATAATAAAAAGGGTAATGCCTCACATATTTCTAAAAACTCATACCCTTAGTGCTACTGGCCACTCTGGGGCCTACTAAAGGCGGGACTCGGGGGTCATTATCTCCCTTTCACCATTGCTAGCTCAGAAGGGCCATCTTTGGTGGTAGGGGGTCATGATAGAATGGTATTAGAGCAGGTTGAGAGATAGGATGGAGTTTGGGGTTAGGCACAATGAGGATTGCATGGGATGGTAGGGAAACAATGTTAGGTGATCTTGGTGCATGACATAAGCCAGGGTAGACCGGCTAGGACACAAGATTTTAGGGCCCCCCGTGATCTGATGCAAGGACTCTAAGCCTAAAGAACAACCAAATGAGACTACATTGATTGCAGAGTAGAGACCCTAGGGAAGGTACATGCATCATCATGTTTGTGCTTTACTTGATTTGGGGGTTCTGTGATAGAAATTGAAATAAAGTGATAAAATGAAACCTTGAGAAATTTCCTTACTACTTCGGATTAGGCAATCTTTGTTTAGCATACAACTATGGCACCTGGACGTCGTCCTCGGGTGACTCAAACAGTCGAGGCCCAGCAGATTCAGGCGGTTGAGCAGTTGAGGATTGACCGAGAGGAGGAAGATGATCAGTGGCAGAAGACTCTCCGTTCTTTCCAGCGACAAACCCTCAAGGAGTATGAGGGTAGTACTTCAGATATGGAGACAGAGGGGTGGTTTGAGGAGCTAGGGATCGCGTTTACTTCGATCCATGCTCCGAGGGTGTACTGGGTTCCCCTAGAAGTCAGTCAGCTGAGAGGTGCGGCACGTCAGTGGTGGACGCTCTACCTAGGGGAGAGGTCAAATGCAGAGGTTCCGTGGGCTGACTTTAAGAAGGAGTTCCGAGAGGAATTCCTTTCTTCCATGATCAAGGTAGAGAATCGGCAAGAGTTACTCTCCCTCCAGCATGGGAGTATGCCAGTATGATAATTGGGGATCAAGTTCAAGGGTCTCCTACACTTTTCTCCAGATCTCTTTCCAGATGATGAGTCTCGGGTGAGACATTTGGAGGAGGCGATTCATCATTTGCTCCAGTATGTTGTCACCCCCTTCACCCTTCTGGCGTACTTGGAAGTACAGAATAAGGTAGAGGTTGTATAGAGGATGCACTCTGAGGGAGGTTCACCACGAGCGGGGATCCAATTGGGTTTATCAAAGGGGAAGGCAGTCAGCAGCAGGTCTCCTGTGACAGGACCTTCCAGATTCAGGCCAGTAGGGAGCATGCCCCAGCAGTTCTAGTTCAGATCTTCGGGTCCTCGTCCCTTTTTCAAAATCCCATGACCGAAGTGTCTCTCTTGAGGAGTTTTCAAGCACATTCAGAGTCGGTGCCCGACCTGAGCTCAGTACTGTGGAGGTGGGCAGGTTCAACGCCCGCCTTAGCAGCACCAGTTGTCAGCGTGGCCCTCCAACAGCAGAAGGACCCTCCTCTTCCGAGGGAATACTATGCAGGAGGTGGCCAACCTCAGTGTGCTCCTCAGGGACCTTGACCAGGGCATGGTCAGGGAGGTGGTCGACATCAGAGAGGCAGAGGAGCTGGGCGTGGACAGTTTTCACACAGTAGAGTTGGCAGCTCCGGTAGGACCATAGGTTGTGCGAGGTACGATTTGTTTGTTCATCACTCTCATTTCTTCTTTGTTCGATTTGGGAGCTTTGTACTCCTTTGTTGCACCCGGTATAGACCATGATTTTGGCCTAGACGTAGAGATACTTTCCGTACCCCTGGTACTGAGTACACCGGTTGGAGGTCAGACCACTGTATCTTGTGTTTTCTAGGGATGTGGGCTAATGTAGGGACCGCATCGATCTAGTGGGGATCTTCTTTTTCTACAGATGCAGCCATACGATGTCATCCTAGGCATCGACTGGTTTTTTTTTGTTAGTTCCATTATCAACTGCTTCCGAATAAGAGTAATGTTCTCTGATGGGGATGGGCAGCATGTAGCTTTTGTTGGTGAGAGGAGCTATCCGGTGGGAAGCCTGCATATGAAGACTCCCCTTTCCTTGTTTGGAAGGTTATCAGTGGGTTCGGCTAATATAGGGATGATGGATGTTCCAGAGGTTGTTGGCGAGTTCCTCGATGTTTTTTCCAAGGAGTTTGTGACTCTACCCCCCCCCCCCCCCCCCGACGTGACATTGAGTTCAGGATAGACTTACATCCTGGTGTCCGTCCGATTTTGATGGACCCTTATTGGATGGCACCTTCGATGTTACGGGAGTTGTGGATTCAGATTGAAGATGTGATGGAGTAGGGTTTTGTTCGACCCAGTGTGTTGCCATGGGGTGATCCAGTTTTGTTCATAAAGTGGGCAAATGGTTGTATTAGGCTATGCATAGACTACTGAAGGTTGAATCAGGTAACGGTCAAGAACCATTACCCCTTCCAAGGATAGATGATCTCTTCGACCAGCTGAGGAGAGAAGGTTCGTTTTCAATGATTGATTTACGATCTGGATATCATCAGTTAAGGGTAAAGGACAGTGACATCTCGAAGACGGCTTTCAGGTGCAGGTATGGGCACTTCGAGTTCGTAGTGATGCCGTTTGGAGTTACAAATATACCAGCTGTGTTCATGGGACTTTTGAACTTTGTCTTCCGAGAGTTTCTGGAGCGGTTCATCGTTGTTTTTATGAATGACATCCTGATCTACTCAAGATCAGAGGAGGATCACGTCGAGCATCTTAGGTTAGTCTTTGAAGTCCTTCGACACCATTAGCATTATGGGAAATTATCGAAGTGTAAGTTCTTGACGAAAGAAGTACACTTCCTTAGACACGTGGTGTCTCATCATGGAGTGTCAGTGGACCCGTCGAAGGTGGAGGAAGTTGTTTCTTGGGCGGCACCCAAGAGCGTGGCAGAAGTTCATAGTTTCCAGTGGTTGGAGGGTTATTATCGAAGGTTCGTTTCAGAATTCTCTCGAGTTGCTGCTCCATTGATAGCTTTGACTAGGAAGGTCCGGGTATTCCTATGGAGTGATCAGTGCCAGAAATCTTTCGAATACCTGAAGGAGAAGTTGGCCAGTGCTCCAGTACTCAGATTTCCAGAGGAAGGGTTATTGTATGAGGTGTTTTGTGATGCTTCTAGCCTTGGTTTGGGGGGCATACTAATATAGAAGAATGGTGTGATCTGTTATGGGTCTAGGAAGTTGTGGTCTCACGAGCATAAATATGCCACCCATGACCTAGATCTTGCATCAGTAGTGTTCTCACTGATGTTGTGGTGATGTTACCTCCTTGGGGAGCACTTCATGGTCTTCTCAGATCACAAGATATTACGTTATATCTTCTCGCAACGTGACCTGAACTTACAGCAACGAAGATGGGTTGACTTTCTCCAAGACTATGACTTTGAGATCTCTTACAATAATGGTATGGGAAACTTTGTGGCTGATGACCTGAGCAGGAAGTCGCATAAGGAAGTGGTTCATGAATCCGCTAATGCTTGGAAATTGATGGGATAGTTGGATACCTTGCACTTGGATGCAAGGATAGAGGGTGTTAGAGGCTGTTTGTTTCAGATAATGGTGCAGTCCTCCTTGTTGCAGCAGGTGGAAGAGTCTCAGTGGGGAGACTCTGAGGCGGAAGTAATGCAGGATCGTATCAATAAGGGAAATGCTCCAGAAGGATGGTCAAAGGATATCCGACATCAGATTCTTTTTCATACAAGGTTGTTTGTTCCAGAGGCGATGCGTGAGGGAGTTCTCCGTGAGTTCCATGGACTAGCCTTGGAGGTACATCCGAAAGTTTCAAAAATGTACTGAGGCCTTAGGGAACAGTTTTGGTGGCCCAGGGTGAAACGGGATGTGGTGGATTTTGTGGCTAAGTGCCTAGCGTGTCAGTAAGTAAAGGCTGAACACCGTGTTCCCAGTGTTTTGTTGCATCCTTTAGATTTCCCTGAGTAGAAGTGGGATGAAATCTCAATGAACTTTGTCACAGGACTACCCAGAGCTTAGGGTGGTTATGATACTATTTGGGTAGTGGTGGATTGACTGACGAAATCAGCTCACTTCTTAGCAATTAAGGAGTTGGGCCCGGTGAGTACCTTAGCACAGAGGCACATAGACGAGGTGGTGTGTTTCCATGGAGTTCCGAAAACTATCGTCTCAGATCGGGATACTCAGTTCACCTCACGAGTCCGAAGGGGGTTACAACATGCTTTTGGCACCCAGCTATGCCTTAGCACTTCTTTCCACCCCCAGCACGATGGGCAGACAGAGCAGACTATCCAGACGTTGGAGGAAATGCTGCGAGCATGCGTTCTGGATTTTAGAGGATCATGGGTGTGACACTTGCCTTTAGTAGAGTTTTCCTACAACAACAGCTTCCACTCTACTATTGTCATGGCACCGTTTGAGGCTTTGTATGGAAGACCATGTCTTTCACCAATTTCCTGGGCAGTGGTTGGTGAGATAGGTGGTCTTGGGCCAGAGGTAGTACAGAGCACCCCAGAGAAAGTTCATCTTGTGCGTGAGAGGATGAAAGCTGCTCAAGACCGACAGAAGTAATATGCTGATCGTCGGAGGAGGCCCTTGGATTTCGAGGTGGGAGATCATGTGTTCTTGAAGATTTCCCCTCGATGGGGGTAGCAGAAGTTTGGGAAGGGGTGTAATCTCTTCCCTAGGTTAATCGGACCTTTCAAGGTGCTGAGTAGATTCGGCGATGTGGCATATCAGCTGGCCCTGCCACCTCTGTTGGAGAAGGATCATGACCACTTCCACGTCTCCCAGCTTGGTCGGTACTTACACAACGACTCTCACGTTATCAACTGGGGAGAGATAGATATGGGAGATGACACAACCTTCGAGGAATGACTAGTCAGAATCGAGGATGGTGAAGAGAAGGTGCTCAGTGGATGAACAATCACCTTGGTTCGTGTGTTGTGGAGGCATGGCGGCCTCGAGGAGAGAACATGGGAGTAGGAGGCTTAGATGCACGCTCAGTACCCAGAGTTGTTTTGACTTGGGTTTTTCTTTGTTCTTCTAAGATTTGTTTTGATGTTATACTTTGTACCTTTGATATATGGAATGCTTGGCTTGTCAGTTTTGATACATTTTGTTTCCTTGTTCTCTGGATGTGTGTAACATGTCTGGATGTGTGGGGAAAGGTAAAAACCTGATCCTTAATCGAGACGCATTAATTCAGATGCGATTGAACCCGTGCGGGGGAGTCAGTGCCACCTAAGGCGGATAATATCTTGATATGTGAGAAGGAATTACCCAAGCCATGTGTTCGGGAAGTGTGTTGGTTTTACGGTGTTGGGGGTAGTGTAAGTTGGAAAAATCATAATATATGGAAATGGGAAGACCCAATTCTTAATCAAGATGCATTAATGCAGATGTGATTAAACCCGTGCAGGCGAGTCATTGCCCCCTAAAGTGGATAATATCTTGACATAGGAGAAGGAATTCCTAACTCCTATTATTAGGGTTGTTGGTTGGGTTCCTGTTAAAATGAGAGAACTAATAGGTATCTTGTTGGGTTCCTATGGGTTAGTTTTGAATTCTCAGGGACGAGAATGTTTTAAGAGGTACCTGGTGTAATGGCCTGGACCTCTCTAGTCCATTCCTTTGTGAAATGTGGTGCTGTATGGGTGCTAGGAGGTCAAGGTTTTTTGGGGGTGCGTTTGGGTGGACTTTTAAGGAGAGTTAAGGGAAATAGATTTCACAGTGTTAGTGCACGGTTTGGCTAAACCGTGCGGCCAAACTGTGCAAGGTTGGTGTTGGAGTCAGTGGCTAACGCATGGTTAGCGCAAGGTTTGGATAACCATGCGGACTAACCGTGCGAGGAGTGTTTGGTGAGGCAGAAGCTAACGCACGGTTAGCGCACGGTTTTCTAAACCGTGCGGACTAACCGTGCAGGCACTTTAAATTAGATCCAAAAATTTAGGATCTGAACTATTTTTCCCTTAAATGGTTCGTTTAAGCCCTTAAGCAGCCATAAATCAGGATTACCCTTCCTTGGAGGTAGAAGAACCTCTCCCAAGCATTTTGGAGGCGACCCAAAGGTTTTTTTGGCGAATAGAAGCCGATTCCTTGAGGTATGTGATCGTTATTTCTTGTTTTCTTAGATCTACTCCTCCTACTCTCTCAGTTTCTTAGATATACACCCGTTATGGGTAGATCTAAGCGTTTGGTTGTCAAATATGAATATCTTGGGTCTTGGTTGTGTTAGGAGAGGATATCTAAAGAAGATTCGTGGAGAATCGACCCGGTTTCTTGAGCGTTCTTTGACCGTCGTGGTTTCTTAAAAAACCTTTGAGGTTGGGATTTTACGTTCGTCTCTCTAATTTGTGCATTATGCAGGATGGGTGTCCTCTTGATTTCACAAGACATAGTTGAACCAGTTTAAATGAAGATTATAACTGGATTAAAGAATGGGGATGGGGAAGTTATTATGTTTATCATTTTTTATCCTATTGTTATGTTGTGAATTAAATATGCTTATGCCTACTCAAAATCACAGTCGTTGGGGGCCTTTTCTTGTGCAATTAAATATTTCCCTATCTTTCTAGACCATTTTAAGGAAACTTTGTGGAATATGGAAATTGGTTAATCACGTAATGTTGGATGATTAAATGAATATCTAGAACCCTTGTGTGATCACCCCGGTTGAAAAAAATGGAATAATGAACATGTGGGTGTTGGTTTGATTACGTGGTGTATAAAGGGGGGGGGGGGGGTGAATCCTGGGTTATTACGAATAGGATGGGAAGCGGGGATGTAGTAAATGATATTAACGAGGAAATGATGTGGCACGAGCCTTGTTTTGTGATACGGTTGTGGGGATGTGGTAATAGTGGTAGCAGGGCTGCAGTAATGGGTTGTGATATTAATAGAATGTGTAAAGTAGATAAATAAACTATGAGGAACAATAATGAATTAAATTTGGTAACAATCAATGGGTATTGATTGATGATAAAAAAGGTTGGTTTTATGTTTCTTGTGTTCTATATAACTTGATTTGTGGTGGGCATGGTTTTTCTACGAAACGCTTGATCTAGTTTGATAATTTCCCAGTACTTAAAGAACTTATAAACTAAAACTATTGAGACATGAAAACCTAAATGGGGATGGGATTGTTTGTTGTATGCACACTTCGTAGTATAATTGTTGAGGCGCGTGCTGAGTTTCTCTGTTTAGTGTCCATTGGTTGGGCTATGTGTTTGGTATACATATATTTATCTGTATCTTTGTGTTTTGTCTCACTCCACCCATGTTCAGCACCAAGTTCTAAACACTCCCATTTCATGGGAGAGGGTGTTTTTCCCTTAGTTACTAGCCCTTTCCTGCTCCTTCTTTTATAGGATGTGATGGATTGAGGCGACCTTACACCTAATACTCTTCGGGTAGGTTTCTATTGGTGTTATTTTAGCCCAATACTCTTCGGGCAGGTTTATTGTTCCTAAGAATATTTGGGTTGAGGCCCAGGTGTGTTCGGGAGGGGATGTGATGTGTCGTTTGTGAGTCCCAGGTGTGTGCGGGCAGGATGTGTGGATTTTGAGGCCCAGGTTTGTTTGGGCAGGGATGTGATATGTGGTTTTTGATTCCCAGGTGTGTGCGGGCGGGATGTGTGGTTTGTGAGGCCCAGGTGTGTGCGGGCGAGATGTGTGGCTTTTGAGGCCCAGGTGTGTCTGGGTAGGAAGAGTGTGGTAGCGTTAGGACATTCGCCATTAGGAAGAGCAGCTAACTAGTGGGGGAAAATGGTGCAGGGTACCCAATACTCTTGTTCTTATATACTAATAATTGTTGTTTTGTGTTTTGGTGAGCGTGGCTGGTGAGGTTGGGTGGATATAATTCCTTTCTAGGTTTTGGTTCTTCTGTTGTTCTCACAGGACATTAGGATGTCTTCCCACCTGTGCACGAGAGATTTAGGTTTCATACTGAGTATACTTGTATGCTCACCCAACATTTACTTTCAGGTTTCCAGGAGGACTACCAGAGCTGTTCGGGACCCTACTAGTCGGGACAGTTGTAGTTGATGCACTTGATGTACTCTTATTTCTTTTGGTATTGCACTCTTGAGTTTTCTTGTACTTGTACTTTGTTTCCGAATTGTTTAAAAATTCATGTGGGATTGGTTTGGGTTTATTTTCATTTACTTTTTCCTTTTCCTCTTGGTGTTTGACCCATCCTATTTCTCGATCTTAAATAATAAAAAGGGTAATTCCTCCCATATTTTTGAAAACTCATACCCATGGTGCTAGTCTCCACTCCGGGGCCTACTCGAGGTGGGACTCGGGGCGTCATTATCTCTCTCTCACCATTGCCAGCTCAGAAGGGGCATCATTGGTGGGAGGGGGTTGTGACATTCATGGACATGATACTATCACCTACAAGAGACACTGTGTGAAATGTAAAAAGAGGATCCCTGATCTCTCCACCTTTAATCCACCACCTAATCAACCTAAGGGTGAAAATCATAAAGGTTGTCTCTATGATTCCATGAACTATGTGGAATTATAGAATAAACTATTCAATACTGAGGATATCTCTCTTGAGCCCATTATTGAAAAGATTGTGGTGGCTCATCAAAACCTAGGAATTAAGGACACTACTCATCCTTTTCCTACCCAGAATACTGAGCAGCAGACCCCTCCTATGAATGTTTCTGAAATAATTCCCACTGAATAAAGAGAAGAATAGTATTCCTATCCTGGATGCATCTTATAGGGAAGGTCCTGCTATTTTGGACACACCCCACACCATCAAAGAGTACCTAAATCTCATATTCATACTGGGGAGTTCATGAAAATTCCATTCCAGATGTGCCCATTGATTCAAAATATGTCACCATGGGATCTATATGTATCTTGGATGTTGTAAAAATGATCCCACATTCTTCTATACCAGAGGTCCCCTCTATGCTTAAGGGATGGAATATGAGGCTGGGGGAGTTTAGCAATACACCCACATGACTCGGGTCCACTTTAGGGTGTGAAAATCCCCTCAGGCACAGAGTATAGTTGCCTCTTTATCCCATAATGCCTCATCTCGGGCTTTCCTGGACATGGAAGTGGGCTCTCAAAAAAAATGTTGTGAGGCCTCCTTTATTCTAGTGTCTGTGGATAAGGATTCCAAAAGAACCGTAGGTGTGGAACCACCCAAGGAAGGAGTCTCCTCCTCCATCCCATTCACCCCACTCTATAGAAAACATTGGGTTTATGCTATTGAATCTGATGAGGATGAGGACACCAAGGACCCTAGTGGTGGTGACTAGATAGATGGTTCCAAAAAACCCAAGCCACTCAATAATCCAATAGGAAGGCCTATGAAAAATGGAATGAAGAATTAAAATAAGGGCAGTTATACCTATAATAATGAAAAGAAGCAGGGCTCACCTAACCCTAGAGGATCTTCTATGATTTAATGAACATCACGTATTGGAACTTTTGAGGGCTTGGGAATTCTCTCATGGTATCATCCCTTATGAATTTTCTTACCTCCCATAGGCCAATGATGGTTGGAATTAATGAACCAAATATGAACTTCAGGAACAAGAAGGATTTCAATTGGTCTTCTCTTAGACATTCCTTTGTCTCTCACAATAGAAATGAAGCTTCCTTGGAAAGTGTATGGGTTATTAAGAATTATGGTATCCATAAATATTCATATGGGATGGACTCTAAAATTATATCCCTCTCAATCTGATTTCATAGTGATGCAATCACCCTCTCTTTTGAGTATGCATCCTTCTTGTATATCAGAAAAATGTATCTTTGGAGGAAACTTATTTTTTAAAATATAGATATAGATCAGAATTTGATAATTATTGGATACTTAAATATTGTTCTAAAATCGGATGAAAATATTGGATCTAACTTATCATGAACCTTTACTAAGGATTTTTCTCAATTCATTGATCATTGTAACCTCAATGAGGTTCCCATTGCTAGATCTAACTACCAATGGGGTAGATTCACCGTCAATAGAAGGAAGGTGAGTAAACTTGATAGATTCTTCTCTCTATCCAATGACTGGGTCCCCCCATATCCCTTTCTAGGCTCACTCTGCTCAAATTCAACATGGATCATAATCCACTAATTGTTGAAATCAAGATGAACCACATGATATTATCCCCACTTCCCTTTATATTTAATAATTCGTGGCTCATTATCCCAAGATGTTGGTATTTACTGATCAATGGATTGAATACCAAATATTTTGGTATCCCCCATTACATTTTGGCTTCCAAAATGAATAAATATCTTTATTTAGGGAATGGATTAAAAATTCATTTTCTAGGAAGGATGAGAACACCATGACTACAAAACATCAACTATAAAATTTTCATATTTTCAACAAGTAGTAGAATTTACCCTCCTGTGAGAAGATCTAACTACATACTAAGCTGGATGATCTCCTGGATCTTAAGGAAATTCTAGTGAAGAACTAAATCAATGTTAAGTGGCTCATATATAGGGATATGAACTCCAACATCTTTCATCAGTTTCATAAGGATTGGAACTACAAGAGAGGAATAGATTTCATTCACAGAAATGGTTCTCTTATCACTTTTTAATGTGATATATCATGTTATATTGTGGAATACTTAAGGATTTTATATAATAATGATTGAAATGGGGGAAACAATTAACATTCTTATTCTACATTACCTTGTTTGGAGGAGCAACAGAACATTCCTTAACTGCTCACCCCCATAAATAAGAGGTCAAAACTGCCCTATATTCCGTGAATATGGAGAGTGCAATGAGTCTGGATGGGTTTTGTAAAAAGTTATTTATACTCTACTAGGATTTCATACTTGTTGAGATCATGAATTATCTCATGTAATTTTTCCTTTCCATTTCTATCCCTCATTGAATTAATTCTTAATTTATTTCCCTTAATTTAAAATTTTTAAAATGAAATTGATATTTGGGAATTCCGAAAAATTTCTATTGGAAACAACATTCTAAAAATCATAAGCAAAATTATGACCATGAGGATGGTTAATCATTTGTATAATATTATCTCACCATTTTTGGATTTTTCTTATAAAGAATTATCAAAAACTGCCTCTATAAATCCTCATAAGTTGTTAACATCATGTGGAAATAGACCAATATTGAGAACTTTTCATTGAAACTTGACAACTAAAAAGCCTTTTTTAGTATAAAGTGAAGTTTCATTTTTCAAATTCCTTGATAGATATGGGTTCTCTTACACATTTATCAGAATGATTTCCACTATATTAACAAGTGACCGAGCATAAATTCTTATTAATGGATCATATAAAGGGAATTTTAAATGCTATGATGGTATTAGGTAAGGAGACCAAATATCAGGCCTCCACATTTCAATTTCTGATGATTATATTAGTCATTGCTTCCCGGATCTATCCCATGCTATACATTATTGGCTGATAAGGGAAATAATAAATCTCCATGTTCCTTCTCCCCGCTTATTTATGAATGACATCATCCTTTTCGGACAGGCCACTAAGAGAACCCTTACTTCAATTAAAAATATCCATCAACACTATGAAAAGTTGGAAGGGAAATCAATCTACTAGAATAAGTCCTTAATTTTTTTAGGAAAAGTAATCTTAGTCTCTAGAAAATGTAGAATCAACAAATCTCTTGGGGTGAAAAGGATATCATTAGCCTTTGAGTATCTTGGTATCCTCCTCTTCTGGGGAAGGGTAAAAAAACATATACCTTAAGAGTATTTCAATCAAGATCACCAACCAGCTGTCTAAATGGAAAGGGGAAACCATGTCCTTGGTAGAGAGGGTCTACTTGATTAACTCCATTATCACCTTGATGTTTTTATATGCCTTCTCCATTTATAGATGTCTTGTATCTCTCATTAAGGAAATTAAAACCAAGATCATGAACATTTCTTATATTGGAAAAATTAATGATTGAAATCTGGAAACTATTTCTTAAAATGACTACACCAAACCAGTAGACATAGGTGGAGTGGGTATCATGTATATTTGGAAATATAATGATACAATCCTTAGAAAATTAACCTAGAACATGATGATATCTTAAGATGATGGCATGGTTTTTTATGTGATAGATTTAATTAAATCTTCATTAATGGATTCTTAGGATACATTCCATCTTCTATATGGCCGACCATTAGATTCTATTTCTATGAAAATTTGTCCTGCTCAAAATGGGTTGTATCAAAACAATCTATTCTCAACAACTGGACTAAAACCTGGTTGGACAGGCCTCTGGATGATTCAGAGCCTCTTCATAATTATCATCACATGTCTATTGCTGATCTATATTAAAAAATTGGGTATTTGTATGAGATATTACCTTTACATATCATTTTGGAAATTTAGAGGTATAATTTCATTGATAATGGTACCATCACATGGAAGTTGAATCTGGTTAGACAAATCAACACAAGATATTTCTATTGGTATAAACATCTACATAATAGCAATGCTCAGGCTTGGACTTTCAAATTTTGGAATCCATTCATTCCTCCCTCTAAAAATCTACTACTGTGGAAGCTGTAGAAGAACCAGTTACCTTTGCATGAGCAGTTGAAAAAACAAGGCTTTAGTTTCCCTTGGTTTTCCATCTTTTTATATAGGATAAGGAAGGAAATTACCACATGTTTATCCACTTCAAGTTTGCATATGAGCTTTGGGCTTATCTACTGAACATTTTTTGCGATTATGCTCCTAATGGACTGCCACCCGGTTGACTTTTTGTGTAGTATCACTATTTTAAAACTTGGTGAGCAAGTGCATAATACACTACTCATTGCTACTACCTCCCTATTAGACCATATTTGGGCAGCTCATAATGTTGCAGCTTTTCGAAATAAAAGGATCTCATTTAATGATGGAGTTGTGGCCATCCACAAGGCTATACATGTGGATTCTTGCATCCAAATTGGTTCAATGGATAATAATGTAACTGATTTAAATACTATGTGTATGCTTGGAGTGTGTGGTGGGAGATGAAAATCCATAGGTGATTAATTTTATTCAATGCATTCCCTCAATTCTGTCATAGATTAAGGCCAATGTGGACAATTTAGCCTTGGGTATGACCGATCTCTCAGGGTATGGTGGTGTCTTTCTCATGTACTGAGGAATTGTGAAAGGGTGATTTTTTACTACATTCAAAATGGATGTGCGTATGAGACTGAATTCTGGGCAATGGTGAAGGTGTTCAAGTTTGTAGTTCAATTCAGGTAGAAATTTCTCTTGATCGAACCAGATTCCATGTTAGCAGTGGATTCCCTCAAGAATTAATCCAAGAGAGTTACTTGGTGAATTCTTTCCTACTGGATTAAGTGCCTCAGTGATTCCCATAATCTCACTCTCTATGACTCCCACGCCAATAGGGAGGTGAACACAGTGGTAGATGTGCTCTCTAAGAAGGTTCTTGTGGAAAGGAGCTCAATATGGTCCTTTGTTATCCGACATTGGTGTATGGCCACTGTGGATTTAGATATTAAGGGTGAACTACACACCCATTTTTGTAATCCTTTCTTGTAACGCGCTACTTTTACTTTTTGTTAATAAATTTTGGTGGACATATCACGCTTGGTCCCACATATTCTTAACCTAAAAACTATAAAAATCCTAATAAATCTATGAAAATCCATGAAATCATAAAAACCCCTAAAAACCCTAAAAATATCCTAAATAATATAAAAACCATAAAAAATTTATCAAACCCACTAGAAACTCTAAAACCCCTTAAAAACCCTAAATTTTTTAAAAACTCTATAAACAATAAAACCAAAAAAACCAAAAAAAAACAAAGAGACCGCAAACACCTTGAAAAAACCAACAACCGTAAAAATCACTAGAAACAAAAAAACCCTCCAAAACCCATAAATCCCCTAAAAAATATGTAAATGTACATAAAAAATGAAAAAACCTAAAAACATAGACCCCTAAAAACCCCTAAAAACATTAAAATTACAAAAAAACATATAAAATCCTTAAAACCCACTAAAAACTCTAAAACTACCTAAAACACCTGAATTTTTTAAAAACATTACAAAATTATAAAAATTCAAAAAAATCATAAAAACAAAAAAGACCTTAAAACCTTGAAAAACCTAAAAAATCTTAAAAACCCTAAAATCCCTTAAAACCCTCAAAAACCCTAAAAACTGAAAAAACCCTAAAAACCATAAAAATCATAAAAAACATCTAATAATTACTTAAAATATAGAAAACCTAAACCCCTAAAAACCACAAGAAAATCATAAAAATCACTAAAAACCCCATTAAAACTCTAAAAATCCATAAAACCCCTAAAATGTTAAAAAACTCCAAAACCCTAAATTCCATGAAAATGAAAAAAAACCTTTCAATGAAAAATTATATATAAACCCCTGAAAACAAAAAAACTCTTCAAAACCCCTAAAAACACTAGCAACCTATGAAACCCCTAAAAACCCAAAAAAACCAAAAAAACCCTTAAAAACATAAAAACCCTTGAACCACATAAAATCCTCTAAAACCCACTAAATATTCATAAAACCCATAAAAAATTAAATAAACTCTAAAAAAATAGAAATGCTAAGAAACTCAAAAAATCCTTAAAACCCAAAATGACCATAAAATCGAAGGAAACCCTAAAAACACCAAAACACAATAAACCATTAAATCCCTAAAAACTATAAAAATCATGAATATCCCAAAAAAATCCTTGAAAATGTAAAAGAAACTTAAAAACCATAAACCCCCCAAAAAATTAAAACCCATAAAAACCCATAAAACCTCGAAAACCCACTTAAACAACTAAAACCTTGTAAAACTATTAAAAAATCTAAAAAACAGTAAAACACTTCAACAATTAAAAAAACTAAACACTAAAAAATCTAAAAAATCATTTATAACCTTAAAACCCTAAAACTCTGAAAACCCCTAAAAACCCTAAAGACCCTAAAAACCAATAAAATCCTAAAAAATCCCTAAAAATCCCTAAAAATGTAATAAATCCCAAAAAACATGAAAAAACCAAGAAATCATAAAAACCTCCAATAACCATAAAAATCATAAATCACTAAAAACTCTAAAAATTAATAAAAACCCCTAAATACATGAGAAACTCAAAAAAGATTAAAACCCTAAAAACACAAAAGACCCTTATAACCCTAAAAACCCTAAAAACCCCTAAAGATCCAAAAAATCTGAAAATCCAAAATAAACTCTGAGAACCGTAAAAATTCTAAAAACTCCTAAAAATCAATAAAAATTTAAAAATACCCCAAAACCCTAAAAACACCCTAAAAACCATAAATACCCCAAGAAACCATACAAACTTCAAAACCCTAAAAACCAATAAAAACTCTAAAAACCTTAAAGAATCTAAAACCCTTAAAACCACTAAAATTTTTAAAAACACTAAAAAACATTAAAACCCCTACAAAACTCAACGAACCATAAAACGCCAAAGTACCCTAAAAACCCTAAAAACCCAGAAAACCCCTAAACCCCCCTAAAAGTCCTAAAAACCCACTGAATCCCTAAAATACATGATAAAACATCAAAACCAAAAAAATATTACAACGTCACTAAAAATCCATAAATAAGTAAAGAATACTTAAAAAATCTAAAACCCCCCTAAAACAGTAAAAACCCCTAAAACCATTAAAAAAACCCTAATTCCCCATAAACATCCAAAAAGACAATAAAAAACCTAAATACCCCTTAAAATGTCAAAAAACTCTAAAACCCCATAAAACCCTTAAAAACTCAAAAAACCCAAAAACCCAAAAAATCCCTAAAATTCCCTAAAAACCTTAAAAACCCTAAAACAGCCAAAAAACAAACAAAAAAACCTGAAAAACTAAAATACTCTAAATCCCATAAAAATCATAAAAAATCCCAAAAAAATCCTGAAGATGTAGAAAAACCCTAAAAACACTAGAACCCCTGAAGACAATAAAAAACACTATAACCTTAAAAATTCATAAAACACCTAAAATCCCTAAAAACACACTAAAATATTCAAAACCCCTTAAAACACCTAAATCATTTAAAAAATATAAGAAAACCCCAAACATCCAAAAAGACCTAAAACCCCTAAAATTCCTAAAAAACCCCAAAAAACCAAAAAACCACTAAAACCCTATAAAACCATTCAAAATAAAAACACCCTTAAAACCAATAAAAAGGTTAAAAAACTCTAAAAACCCATTAAAAAAATAAAAACTCTAAAACACTCTAAAACCCCATAAATACAATGAAAACCATAAAACCCCTAAAAACAAAAAAATCCCTAAAAATCCTAAAAACACATCAATCATCTCAACATGCCTAAAAATATAAAAAATCAATAATAACATAAAAATCGCAAAAAGTCCCTAAAATCGTAAAAAACCCTAAAAAAATATAAAAAACCCCTTAAAACCATGAAATACCCTTATATATTTGAACAATATTAAAAACCCATAAAAAAGAAAAAAAATTAGTAACTCTAAAAACGCTTTATACCCCTAAAAATTGAAAAAAATCAATAATACTATAAAAACACAAAAAAAACTCAATCTCCCTAAAAACACAAAAATACCCTAAAAATGTTGAAAAACACCTAAAATCCCAAAAAAACCATAAAACCCCTCAAAAAACATAAAAAACATAGACACCATAAAATACTAAATGCTGTTAAAATCCTTGAAAATGTAAGGCACCCAAAAAACCCTGAAAACCACGAATAACCCTAAAACCTGAAAAATCCTAAAACCCACAAAAACCTTAAAACAACTAAAATAAACCAAAAACCCTTAAAGCCCTTACAAATGATAAAAACTACAAAAAAACATAAAACCCAAAAAAACACAAAAAAAATCCTAAAACCTGAAAAGACCCAAAAAACATGAAAACTCATTAAGTCCCTAAAAAATCAAAATACCTATAAAAACGACTAAAATCCTTAAAACCCCTAAAATCCGTTTTTTTATAAAATTGAGACATGAATTGGTCACCCAAACCATATCTATGAAAAATTTATTAAAGAAACTAATTCTTAGAATGAATAATCAAGGTGCAATGAACATACACTATCAAGAAATTGTAAGATGTTATGCAAATATTTATAATCATAGACAAAATAAAAATAATGAAATTAAATAGATCAATATCAAGAATACCAACCTGCAACAGTTATAGATTCATGCTCTATGAGGCTTGATTAAAATTAAAAATATGAAAGATTCATCTCCCTCACATAAAATGTATCAAGGATATACAAAGTTACCTTGTTTATTCATATTTACATAATGATAAAGGAGAATGAAAAAAAATTCATTTAAAACAAAAAATCTAAAAAAATTTCAAATCACTATTAAATAATATTCTAGTTGCAGAAGAAAAAAAATCAAATCATGGAAGAGATGAAAAGTCACACAATCCAAATAGAACATCAAAGTAATATCACATCATCTTTTTTAGAAAAAAGGCCACCACAAATTCATTAAAGTTATATCATACCACAAAAATCATTACAAACATGCAGAAAACATGAAACCATAACCCACAACATCAAAGTCCTTATAACCATCTAACGGAACCAGTAAAATTATTGGAATACTTCAATGAGAGAATCATAATAAATAAAGAGAAACATAAATTATAAGTAAAAACATAGATAAAAACTAAATCCATAAATATATTCAACAAAACCAAATTCAGATCTAGATACAGATAAAATATCATTTTAATAGAAACATCATTTCAAATAGCCTCGAAAAGCTCAGAAATAGGTACATGGTTAAAATAGGTAAGAAAAAAGGTAGGGAAATCTTGATTGTGATACCAAGAAAACCAGCTTAATAAAGGTTAAAATGATAAAGAGTCATTGCAATAAAATTGACCTAGAATTAAAATCCAAATTTTCTTTAAATAACTCGACCATCTTAATAAACATTTGTTTTCTGATTTGAAGGTAAGTACTCATAGTAATTCCACAATCCTTACATTATTGAAATATGATTGCATATTTATCATCCATCCAAGATTCCATATCCTTTGAAAAACCCAATTTCTCTTCAATTTGATATGCATCCCTCCTAGAAGGATCACCATCATTATCATAATTTTCTTCCTTCAAATCATCTTCAGCTATTGATGTATTTAAATGTTAAAAAAGGAATAGCTATTGATGAATATCTATATTTTTGTAGAGGAATCTATAGACCTGGTAATATATGTTCTCCCAAATTTATAGTAATGTCTATGTTTTCTAGTATTTTTGGAATTTGGAGGGATTTATCCATCCAGATCAACTATTGGTTTTTTTACCGTTTCTACCACTCAATTTCAAGTAAGAATCCCTAATATAACAAGATTTGTCATGATAATCATGTAAATATTCACTTAAATCAGAGTGGTCTCACTTTCCCTCCTCTTTCAAGGGTCAATAAACATTTTTGAATGAAAATGTTGATGGTTTAGGATTGTTGAGATTCTCCCTATGCTTATTATTAGAAAGAGTATTATTGACATCATCCATGTATCCTTAGAAATATATAGAGGATTGATGAATGTTAAAAGTACTAGTGATATTTTTATTGACATCCTTAACAATAGGATCTCCATTATGATTGGAGAAAGAAGCAACCATCCCCATTTTCCCCAATTTTTCAAACCAAATTGGATTCAAATTTTGAATTCGGTGTGCAACATAAGGCCTGATTTGACATTCTTTTGTGGGATATCCCATTCTTAAACATTTTTTGAAAAATATGTAATATTTTTTAAGAGAAATTCATACAAAAAAACCATATTCACCACTTTTAATACAAATACATGGTTGATGAGATTGTGATATATCGACTTCTATACAGATTCTAGAAATGAAATTTTGAGAGATATTCCAAGGGAAAAATCCAATTTAATTAATTTCACAATTAAACAGGAAGTCAAAAAAATGGAACACGTTTTATAGAAATGTAACTCCATATCATGGAACCCTAGATAAATAGGTATAGGGGGATCATAATCAACATAGATACAGAGGGACCATTTCAATACCTTCATGAAACGAACACCAAAAGATAATGATCCTCCCGACCAAAGTCTAAAGTATTCTTTTTCAGACGAAATGCGATAAAACACATGCAAAGAATCCAACAAACCAAAAATCCACTAAAAACTCTCAAAACCTACAAACCCCTAAAAACATTAAAAACTATAAAATCCATAAAACCTTAAAAACTCAAAAAATATTAAAACCCTAAAAATACCTAAAAACCCATGAACCCCCTTTAAATCCCTAAAAGCCCAAAAAACATTAAAACCATAAAAATACTAAAAAAGACCTAAAAATCCATGAAAATGGAAAAAACTATGAAATCCATAAAAACTTTTATAACCTTAAAAACCCCTAAAAACCATAAAACCCTCTAAAGCCCCTAAAAACTCTAAAAAAACATAAAACCAAAAAAAAAACTCAAAATCCCATAAAACCCAAAAAGCCACAAAAACCCCCAAAAAACCCAAAAAATTCCCTAAAAACTCTATAAAACCCTAAAACCATAAATATAGATAAGATTCGTAGAAATCATAAAAAACAAAAAAATCCAGAAACCCTAAAACACCTAAAACCAAAAAATTTCCTAAAACCTGAAAAATCCCTAAAACCCCATAAAAACACTAAAACCCACTTAAAACTCAAAAAAACATCAAAGCAACTAAAAAGTTAAAAACCTATAAATTCCTTAAAACTCTGAAAAAATAAAAAAAACCTAAAAACCCTAGAGACTATAAACCCTTAAAAACCATTAAACCTAAACCACCTTAAAATCCCTAAAAGCCCAAAAAATATTATAGAATCCCAAAAAATCACTGAAAATATAAAAATCCCTAATTCCCCCTAAAAACCCTGAAAAATATAAAAATCCAGAAAAACAATAAAAAATCCTAAAACCTATAAAAACCATAAAACCACTAAAAACACTAAAACCCATTAAAAAAATAAAGATTTTAAAAAATTATAAAAAACCTTAAAACCCTAAAAAACTAAAAAAATAAATACCAAAAGACCCTGAAAACCCTTAAAAAAGCTAAAATTTTATAAAACCCTCAAAATCCCTAAAAACACTAAAAGCCTTAAAAACCATAAAAATCCTAAAAAGTCCCTAAAAATCCATGAAAAAAATAAGAAACCCAAAAAACCATGAAAACCATAAAACTAATTAAATCCTTCAAAAACCCTTAAATCCCCATAAAACCCCTATACCCCACTAAAAAGAATAAAAACACTCAAAGACCCTAGAAATGTAAAAAAACATATAAAAAGCATTAAAGACCTTAAAAACCAAATAATCCCAAAAATCTAAAATGGCCCTAAAAACCTTTTAAACCCCTAAAAACTCTAAAATCCCTAAAAAAATCATAAAACGCCTCACTATCCCAAAAATCCCCAAAAACCCAAAAACCAAAAAATACTAAAAAAAACCATAAAATCCTTAAAAACAATAAATCCCTATATAAACATTAATTACATTAATTACATTAAAAACCCTCAAAACCTTATAAAACTAAAAAAAACATAAAACCCCAAAAAACCATAAAAACATCGAAAACCCCTAAAATCTTACAAAACCCTTAAAACCCCTAAAATCCTAAAAATCCGTAAAACCCTAAAAACCCTAAGATTAATTAAAATCAAAAAACAACCTAAAAAGTGTGGATAACATAAATATATGTAAAAAACCTATAAACCCCTAAAAATAATAAAACCATTAAAGATTTAAATACCAAAAAATCTATAAAAACCAATAAAAATCTAAAAACACTTTAATACCCCAAAAATCATAAAAATTAAAAAAAACCATACACCTCTAAAAAACCCTAAAAACCCAAAATGACCGTACAAACCCTGAAAACAATTTCAACCCTAAGAAACCCTAAAAACCCCAAAAATCCATAAAACACCACAAATCATAAAAATGATAAAAATAATAATAAATATCTAAAACTTCTTTAAAACAAGAAAACCCCATAAAACCCTAAGGAACTTTTAAAAGCTATAAAAAACCTTCAAATCCATAAAAACCATAAAAAAATAAAAATATTAAAATACATTAAAATTTTTAAAAACTCTAAAAAAATGTAAAACCCTTAAAAACTAAAAAACCAAAAGGCCCCAAAAAAGACACTAAACACTAAAATCCCCTAAAACACCTAAAACCCCCAGAAATAACTAAAACCCTAAAAATCCCTAAAACACCTAAAAAACCTAAAAACCATAAAAATAATAAAACATTCCATAGAAATCCTAGAAAATGTAAAAAAAAACTAAAAACCCTGAATACTCTCTAAAACCTATAAACACCTAAAAACATTAAAAACCCTAAAAACCCATATAAACACTAAAACCACTAAAAACCTTTCAAATCCTTAAAAACGTTAAAAAAATATAAATACTTTAAAACCCCTAAAACATAAAAAAACCATAAAACCCAAAAAGACAGTAGAAACCTTGAAAACCTAATTAACCAGAAAAACATAAAAATCGTAAAATCCCCAAAATCCCTAAATAATATAAAAAACATGAAAACTATAAAAATATTAAAAACACCCTAAAAATCTAGAAAACAAAAAAACCATAAATAATTTGAAAAATACTACAGACAATAAAAACCTATATAACCCTATAAAGCCATAAAAACCCTAAAACCCACTAAAAACTCTAAACCCCCCTAAAAGTCCTAAAATTTAAAAAAAAACTCTAAAATCATTAAACCCCTAACAACTCAAAAACACTTATTCCCTAAATTAACCTAAAAACCTTGAGAACCCCTACAAACCATGAAAACCCCTAGAAAACGCCTAAAACCATCAAAATCTCAAAGAAATCTTAAAATCACTAAAACCATAATAATCCTAAAAAAATCCTTAATATTCTCTAAAATCATAAAAAAAATAAAAAAAACATGAAATCCCATGAAATCCATAAAAATCCACAAACCCATAAAAACCAAACAAACCATAAAACCCAGTAAAAAAAATATAAAAACACTTAAGACCACAAAAACTAATAAAAAAATCTAAAAACCCTTAAAACCACGAAAAACATAAAAAACCCAAAAACACTACAACACCCTAAAAAACTGAAAACCCTTAAAGACATTAAAAAAATGAAAAAACCTACAAACCCTCAAAATCCCTAAAACTCTAAAACCATAAAAATCATAAAATTACCAATAAATTCTTAAAAATATAATAAAACCTAAAAACCCTAAAAAAACAAAAACCATAAAAATCACTAAAAAACATTAAACCCCTAAAACCCATGAAACCCATGAATCAACTAAAAACTATAAAAACCCTTTAAATCCTTAAAATGAATAAAAAATCTAAAAATCTATAAACCACTAAAAACTTTAAAAGAACCTCAAACCTTGGAAACCTTAAAACCCAAAAAAATTCTGAGAATCCAAACATAACCAAAAAAAATATAAAAACCATTAAAACCCATAAAACTCATTAAAATCATAAAAAATCCTAGAAATCCATGAAAATGTAAAAATCCTAAAAACCCTGAAAACCCCTTGAAGACCATAAAATCCCAAAAAATGTTAAAAAATCCTAAAAACCCAAAAAATATCTAAAACCATTAAAAACTCTAAAACCCATAAAACCCTAAAAAAGTTAAAAAAACTCTAAAAATCCTTAAAACCCCGAAAAACTCAAAAACCCTAAAAACCTAAAAAGCCCTAAAACATTAAAAATATCCTAAAAATATTAAACACATGAAAACCCCTGAAAACCATAAAAACCTTAAAAACCAATATTTCAAAAATAAATCATTGAAAATACCTAAAAATATAAGAAACCCAAAAAACAATGAAAAATCCTTGAAAACCATAAAACTGCCTAATTTTTTTAAAAACCCATGAAACCACTAAAATAACTAAAAACTCTAAAAACCCCTAAAAACCCAAATACAATAAAAAATTTAAAAAAACCTTAGAAAACAACCCCCCAAACCCTAAAACCCCAAAATAACAAAAAAAAACCCATAAACCCTAAATGTTCAAAAAATTTAAAATAGATTAATCTTTATAAAAACCCTAGAAACCGTAAAAATCCTAAAAATACCTTATAAGTCCATAAAAAACCCTTAAAACTATAAAACACCTAAAAACCAAAATTCCCCCCAAAAGTATTTAAAATCCTAAAAACCCATTAAAACCAATAAAATATTGTAAAAAATATAAAAACCTTTAAAACCCCTAAAAATGTTAAAAACATTAAAAAATATTAAAAACCAGAAAAACTAAAAAAACATAAAATCTAAAAAAATCCAAAAAAACCCTTAAAAACACTTAAAACCCCTAAAATCCCTCAAAATATATAAAAACCATAAAGACCATAAAACCATAAAAATCCTAAAAAGACAATAAAAATCATTGAAAATGTAAAAAACCCTAAAACACACAAAAACCCCTAAAAACATCAAAACCCCAAAAAACCATTAAACTACTAAAAATACATAAAAACATAAAACCATATAAAATTTCTACAAACCCATTAAAAACTTAACAATGTTAAAAACTCTAAATCCCCTTAAAACCCTAAAAACTCAAAAAACCTTTAAAACCCAAAAGCCCGTAAAAACCCTAAAACACCATAATACATTCAAAATCCCTAAAACGCTGAAATCCCTTAAATTTATAAATCTACTATAAATTTTTAGTGTCCTAGAAAACATAAAAGACCTTAAAACCCTTAAAACCCCCTAAAACCATAAAAACCTCTAAAACCCATTAAAATTTCTAAAACCCCAAAAATACCCCAAAACTCACTAAAAACTCTAAAAACATTAAAATGTTAAAAACTCTAAATAAATTAAAAACCAAAAAATACTCAAAATAACTAAAAACCCTAGAAGTCCCTAAAACCCCTGAAAACCCTAAAATCCTTAAAAAGGTGAAATCCCAAAAAAAAATAAACCCATAAAAATATAAAAAACCTAAAAAATATAAAAAAACACAAAACCACTAAAAACTCTAAAAACACTTAAACCCCCAAACCATTTAAAATTTTAAAAAACCGTAAAACCCCTAAAATTTTAAAAAACCACTAAATATATAAAAACAAACTAAACCCCAGAAAACCCCTAAAATCTAAAAATAACCTTAAAATCCATAAACCCCTCAAAATCATGAAGACCCTTGAAACCCCTAAGACCATAAAGATCATAAAAATCCCAAAAATTCCATAGAAAAATAAAAACCACTAAAAACAAGAAAAACATATGAAAAACATAAAACCCCCCCAAAATAACAAGTAAGCATTAGACCCAAAAAACACTAAATACGCTAAAAATTATAAAAACCCATTAAAACCCTAAAATGTTTAGAACGTATAAAAAAATTAAAACCCCAAAATCCCAAAAAAACCCTAAAAACCAAAAAAGACCCGAAAATCCCTGATAACCCGCAAATACACTAAAATATCATAAAAACCCTAACCCCCCCCCAAATCCCAAAAACCCATTAAAAACATAAAAACCTAAAAAAATACTAATAAATTGCTAAAAATTCCTTAAAATGTACAAAACGCTAAAAATCATGAAAACACTAAAATACACTAAAAACTATAAAACCCCATAAAACCCCTAATATTGTTAAAAAACTCTAAAAACCATAAAAACAATAAGAATCCCAAAAAATCCCTAACAAACCAAAAGACCCTAAAATCCCTAAAAACTCTAAAACCCATGAAAACCCAACAGAATATCTAATAACCCAAAAAAACCCATAAACCCATAAAATTTATAAAAAACTACCTAAAAATGTATAAAATCCTAAAAATCCTAATAACCCTAAGGAAACCATAAAAACCATAAATACCCAAAAAAACCAATGTAATCCCTAAAAACCCTCCAAACCGTGAAAACCCATGAAACCCCTAAAAACCCTAAAAATCATTAAAAACCTAAAAAACAAAAATTCCTAAAAAATATATAAATATCTCTAAAAACATAAAAAAATTCAATTCTCAGTAAACTACCCAAAAAAATAAAAAACCATAAAACATTTAAAAATCTTGAAACCCATAAAAACCTTAAAACCCACTAGAAACTCTAAAAACCCATAAACCCCTAAAAACGTTTAAAATGTTTAAAAGATAAAAAAATCATAGAAATACTAAGAACTCAAGAAAACCCTAAAACCCAAACTACCCTAAAAACATGAAAACCCCAATAGAACCTAAAGACCCTTGAAAAACCCTAAAACCATCAAAATCACTAAAAACCCTAATATCCATAAATATCATAAATGTCAAAAAAGACTTCAAATTCATGAAATTTTATAAAATCCTAAAAACCCTGAAACCCCCTTGAAAACAATAAAAATTTCAAAAACCCTTAAGAAACCCTAAAAAAATATAAAACATAGAAAAGTGAAATAAAAACTGTAAATCATGTCAAACCCCCTAAAACATAAAAAAAATGTTAAAAACTATAAATAATAATAATACCCTTAAAAACTCAAAAAACCCCTAAAAACCTAAAAGACACTAAAAACACTAAAAAACATGAAAACCCTAAAAACTTGAAATACATTAAAAACAATAAAATCCCTAAAAAACACTCAAAACAATAAAAATCTTAAAAATACCTAAAAATGTAAACCACCCTAAAAAACCAAATACCCTTAAAAACCATAAAACCCCAAAAACCATAAAAACCTTAAATACCCAAAAAAAACCTGAAATCTAAAAAAACCTTTTAAAAAGTCTTAAAACCATACAAACGTTAAAAAATGTTTACATACATAAAAAACTGTAAAACCCCTTAAAAGTGAAAACCCCTAAAACCCCAAAGGACCCAAAAAACATAAAATCCTTAAAAATCCTAAAAACAGTATAAACCCTCAAAATCCCTGAAAACAATAAAAACCCATAAAAGACCTAAAAACCCTGAAAATGTAAAAAACCAAAAAACCTAGAAAAAATATATGAAAGCCATAAAATCCCCTAAAATGAAAAAAGACATAAAACCCCATAAAACCATAAAAATTTCCAAATAACCTAAAACCCCTAAAACCCCTAAAAATTATAAAAACCTAAAAACTCGAAAAAACCTTAAAATCAAAAAATATCCAAAAAACACAAAAAATAAAAAAAGAACCTAACACCTTGAAAGATAAAAAACTCTAAAAACCCTGAACACCCATAAAAACCTCAAATTACATTAACCCCTAGAAACCCTAAAACCATAAAGATGTTTTAAAATCCCTAAGAATCTCTGAAATCATAAAAAACACTAAATACCCTGAAAACTCTAAAAACCATAAAAACCCCTATATACATACAGAACCCAACCCCCCTAAAAACCCTAAAGGCCACTAAAACATTTAAATCCCTAAAACACCCAAAAATTGATAAAAATTTTAAAAAAAATAAGAAAACCTTAAAAATTCCAATAAAATTGAAAAACAATAAAACAAAAAAAAGACCCAAAAAAACATAAAAACCATAATAATTACCTAAAAATTCTTTAAAATTAAAAAAACAATAAATAAATGAAAACCCCTTGAAAACCATAAAACATCTAATAACCTTAAAACCCCATAAAAACCATAAAAACCCACTAAAAATATATGAACGCATAAAACTCCTAAAAATTATAAAAAATATTTAAATCCTCTAAAAACCATTAAATCCTTAAAAACTAATAAAAACCTAGAAAATTTAAAGAGACTATAAAAATTCTGAAAACCCCTAAAAAACCATAAAACCCCTAAAAAAAGTATAAAACTCCACAAAAGCCTCAGTACCCCAGAAAATAATAAAAAACACTAAAACCTTAAAAAACCTAAAAACTCTTGACAAAACTGAAAGCCAATAAAAACTCAAAAAAATTAAGACCCCTCAAACAATGAAAAATCTAAAAAAATCTAAAAAACCATAAAAACTAAAAAAATACTAAAACTCTAAAAGTAACTAAAAACCCTAAAACCCCTAAAAACACAAAAACCCTACAAAATCCCTAAAAACCCTAAAAACCCACGCACATACTATAAATATTTTAATATCTCCAAAAAATTTAAGAACATGGGGAATAACATGAAACCATAAACCCCCTAAAAACCTTAAAAACCCAAATGATCAATAAAACCCAAAAAACTAATAAAACTCCAAAAAACCATTTAATCTCTTAAGAAGGTCAAAAAATATAACAACCTTAGAAACATTAAGATACCTAAAACCCCATAAAACCCAAAAGATACTAAATACTTAGAAAAACCCTAAAACCCCTAAAACCCCATAAAATCCCTCAAAATACATAAAAAATAAAAAGCTCTTAAAACCAAAAAAATCATAAGGCAACCAAAAAAATTTCTGAAAACCTAAAAACCCAAAAACCACGCAATTCTCTGGAAAATTTGAAGAACTTATGAAAACATTGAAAACCCAAAAAACCCAAAAACCATAGGAAATCTCTTAAAACCATAAAAATGTTTAAAAAACTTTTAAAAAAACAAGAAAAACATTAAAACCCTAAAAACTCAAATAATCACCTAAAATCTCAAAAGACCCTAAAAGCCCTAAATAATCCTAAAAACCATAAAAACTCTGAAAACCCCTGAAAACCATTAAAATCCAAAAAAACAAAAAAAAAAAATAAAATCCTAAAGCACACTAAAAATACATAAGAATGTAAAAATCCATATTTACTTTGATAAAATACCAAAAAATATATAAACCGCTAAAAACCTAAAAAACCCAAAAAACCCAAAACCCATATAAACCACTAAAACCTCTGAAAAAAATTAAAACCCCAAAAAACATTTAAAATGATAAAAAACTATAAAAAAATTGAAAAACCCTAAAAACATAAAAAAAACCCTAAAACCGAAAATGTATTTGAAAACCTAGAAATAAAATAAAAACCCTAAAAACCCTGAAAACCCCTAAAATGCTCAAAATCCATAAATCCCTAAAAAACCCTTACAACCCAGAATAACCCAAAAATCCTTAATCCCCTAAAAATGTATAAAAACCCTAAAAACTCTAAAACCCACTAAAAACCATAAAAACACTAAAAAACCAAAAAACCCATAAAAACATAACCCAATAAAAACATTAAAATACCATTAACACTATATGTATTTTAAAAATGATAAAAAATATAGAAAATCCCTAAAATTATAAAAGCCTATAAAAGCCTAAAACACTGGAGAAAACAAAAAAACATCAAAATCCCTAAAAACCTATAAGACCCCTAAAATGTAAAAACCACAAAAACCTAGAAACAACATAAAGATGACCTAAAAATTCCAGAAATAAAATAAAACCTTTAAAAAAAAGCCCTTGAAAACCATAAAATCCCCTGAAAACCATTAAAAATCCCAAAAAACCCAAAAACTCTTAACAATCACTAAAAAACTCTAAAAACCCTTAAGCCCACAAAAACGTTAAAAATGTTTAAAATTTCAAAAAACTATAAAAATCATAAAAAAAACATAAAAAACCATAGAAACCGAAAAGACCGAAAAGACCCCAATATCTTTAAAACCATAAAAACCCCTTGAAAACCCCTAAAAACCATCAAAATCCCAAAAAAACCTCAAACTGAAAAAATAATAAAAATCCATAAAACTCTAAAAATCAATAAAAACCCAGAAAACCCTATTAAAACCCAATATACCACTGAAAACAATAAAAAAATTATTTTTTTAAATCACTGGAATCCATAAATACCATTGAAAATAAAAAATATCTATAAAAACCCAAAAACCCAAAAAAAACAAAAAAAACCTTGAAAAAATGATAAAAACAGCAAAATCCCTAAAACCCTGAAAACCCTAAACCCCAAAAAAATCATAAAAAAACAAAAAATTTCTAAAACATAAAAAAAAATCTAAAAACAATAAAAACAATAAAACCCTTTAAAATCATAAAAACACTAAAACCACATAAAAACAAAAAACCACTAAAAGCTCTAAAAACCCTTCAACTCCTAAAAATGATAAAAAAATAAAATAACCTTTAAACCCTATAAAAAGTCAACAAAAACAGTAAAAAAAAACCCAAAAACCCCAATAATCATAAAAACCCCAAAAAACACTAAAACTATTAAAACCCACAAAATCTTTAAAAACCCTAAATAATCAAAAAACCATTAAAAACCTAAAAATTTAAAAAGACTAAAAACCTTGATAAGATCCGAAAAACCATAAAACTCATTAAAATTATAAAACCCCTAAAAACACATCAAAATCCTAAAACATAGAAAAAAAATAAAAACCCTTAAAACCACTAAAAATTTTAAAACTGTTAAAAAACTCTAAAAACCATAACAACCCTAAAAAATTAAAAAAAAACCCTAAAACCTCAAAAGACTCGAAAACCCCTAAATTACCTAAAAACCCTAAAAATCCCTAAAACACCTGAAATTCCCCAACAACCCTAAAAAACACTAAAACCCATAAAAAATAAAATCCCCTTAAAATACCTGAAAACTTAAAAAATCATAAAAGACACTAAAAACCACGTGAAACCCATAAAAACCCTAAAACCATAAAAAACCCTCAAACCCTAGAAAACCCTAATAAAATACTACAAATCTAAAAATCCTTAAAACTCAAAAAAAGTTAAAAGTTTAAAAAACACGAAAACTCTTAAAAACCAAAAAAAACTGAGAAAACACCTAAAACCCCAAACACCTTAAAACTCAAAAAACCCTAAAAACCATAAAAAACTGAAAATCCATAAAAACAATCAGAATTCCAAAAACTATAAAGAACCCTAAGGTCTATAAAAATTCAAAATATCCAATGATATTAATGAAACATAAAAAATACTAAACCCCCATAAACCTCTTTGAAAATTATAAAATACCATAAAATCTTCAAAACTCATAAAACTCATAAAAATATAGATATTACTAAAAACTATAAAACCCTTCAAACACCTAAAAATTAAAATAGTGTTAAAAAACAATAAAAAACATTAAAACCCTAAAAGACTAAAAATGATAAATACTCAAAAGACCCCAAAATCCTAAAAAACCCTTAAAAATCTAAAAAACCATAAAACCCATAAAAATCCAAAAAAAACAAATAAAAGCTAAAAAAACTACAAACCTTAAAGTTATAAAAAATACCTAAATTCCCTAAAAACGTAAGAAACCATAAAAACCATGAAACCCCACTTAAAACCATAAACCCCTAATACCTTAAAGTTGTAAAAATCCATAAAAACCCCAAAACCCACTAAATACAATAAAACCCTTAAAACCCACAAAAATGCTAAAACAAGTTTAAAAAATATAGGAACCCTTCAAAATCCTAAATAAGTCAATAAACCCCTAATAACCAAAACATACCAAAAAATATTTGAAAAAACCCTAAAACCCCTAAAAAACCTAAAACCCCCTAAACCCTCTAAATCCTTAAAAACCCTAAACACCCATAAAAATCAAAAAAAATTATAAAAAACCCAAAAATCCCTGAAATTGTAAAAATCCTTATGAACTCTAAAAACCCCATAAACCATAAAAACCACTAAAACCAAGAAAACCACTAACACCCCCTAAAAACCATAAAATAACTAAAAACTCTAAAAATGATTCAAAACCCAAAAAATGAAAAAAAAATAAAATTTCCAAGTACCCTTAAAAGCCTAAAAATTAAAAAAACATCAAAACCCAAAATACCCTAAAACCCATAAAAACCATGAAAGATCCTAAAAACCCTCAATATCCCTAAAACCACTAACAACCCTAAAAACCCTAAAAATGTAAAAAATCCCTTAAAATACCTAAAAATGTATAAAACTCTAAATACCGTAAAAGCATATAAAATTTCTTTCAACCCAAAAACTCTTATAAACATTAAAACCCCTAAAACCAATAAAATCTTGATAACCATAAAAAATATAAAAGAATAAAACTACTAAAAAATCTAAACACCCTTGAACCCCTAAAAACTTTAAAAAGATTAAAAACTCAAAAAGCACATAAAAACAAAAAAAAAACAAAAAGTAACCATAACCCAAATTTAACATAAAACCCAAAAAACCCCCAAAATCTTAAAAATCCCTTGAAAAGCACTAAAAACCACAAAAAAATATACAAAATCACTATAAATCCATAAAACCATAAAAATCCAAAAAATTACAAAAAATACTTGAAAATATAAAAACAGATAAATCCTATAAAAACCTCATAAAACCATAAAAATTATTAAAATCATTAAAAACCAAAACAACCTATAAAAACATAAAAACCCACAAAAAATCTACAAAAACTTTAAACCTCTAAATGCGTTAAAAACATTAAAAAACTATATAAAACCTTAAAAACCCAAAAAAACAATAAAACCCAAAAATTAATCTATAACTTCTAAAAAACCTAAAACACTAAGAACCCATAAAACCATAAAAATTATCAAATATATAAAAAACCTAAAAAACATAAAAATCCAAAAAATCCTTAAAAATCCCTAAAAAATAAAAAATCCAAAAACCCCTGAAAAACCCCTTACAACCATAGAAAACACTAAAAACCACAAAACCCTAAAACGCATATAAACCCCCAAAAAAATATATAAACCAAAAAACCCATAACAATGAAAATGACATTCAGATACTGTAAAAAAAACCTTCAAAACTATAAAAATATCAAAAAAATGCTAAAACACCCAAAAGACCTAAAACCCTGAAAACCCTTTAAAACCCTCAAAATCCAAAAAACCCATAAAAACTCTAAAAAATATTAAAATCAAAAATAATCCCACAAAATCCCTAAAAACATAAAATACAATAAACCCTTAAAATCCTATGAAAACAACAAAGACACCAAAAAACATTAAAAATCATAAAAACCCATAAAACCCTTAATAATGTCTAAAAACATTAAAATTACTTTAAACCCCTTAAAATATGAGAAAAATCTATAAACCCAAATGAACTTAAACAATATAAACCCCATAAAAACCATGAAAACTCTAAAAACACTCAAAACCAATAAAATCCATAAAATCCTAAAAAGTCCCTAAAAATCGTTGAAAATGAAAAAACCACTAAAAACGCTAAAAACACCTAAAACCCTAAAACACCAAAAAACCCATTAAAAATACTATAATACCATTAAAATCCTACACAAATAAAAACTATAAAACCCTCAAAACCCTAAATTTTTATAAAATTACAAATAACTCTAAACCCCTTGAAAAACTCTAAAAAACTCAAAAAATAGTAAATACCAAAAAAGGCTCTAAAAATCATGAAAAGCCTAAAATATCTAAAAAATCCTAATAACATATAAATCCACTGAAAATACTAAAAACCCTAAAAACCCTAACCATAAGATTAATTAAAAAATCCCTAAAAACCTCTAAAAACATAAAAACCAAAAAAAAACCATGAAAATTCCCTGAAAACCATAAAACCCACCAAAACATTAAAAAATCATAAAATCCCATCAATCCATAAAACCACTAAAAACTCTAAAAACCCTTAATATCCATATAAATGTTAAAAAACATTGAAAATTCTAAAATACCTATAAATATTTAAAAACATAAAAAACCCAAAAACCTATAAAGACCCAAAACCCTAAAAACCACTAAAAACTAACAAACAATAAAAAACCATAAAACCTATCAAAATACCTTAAAAAAATCACAAGTATCCATAAAAATCACTAAAAATGTAAAAAACATTAAAAACCTAAAAACACTACTAAAACCCATAAATTCCCTAAACACCTCAATGATACCATAAAACCCAAAAAACCACTAAAACTCTAAAACACCTTAGAAACCCTAAAACAAAAAAATGTTAAAAAATAGTAAAAACACAAAAACCTTAAAAACCCAAGAACACTCAAAACAACCTTAAAACCCCAAAATTCTTGAAAAATCATACCCTAAATAACTAAAAAAAATTCTCTCTATCCCTAAAAATAAGTGAAAACATAAAAAATAGAAAACCCTAGAAAACACCTAAAACCCATAAAAACGCCAAAAAAATATTTAAAAACTCTAAAAACCATACAAAACCAAAAACCACTAAGAACACTAAAAAATATTAAAACCCCAAAAGATATAAAAAAATGATAACACTCTAAAAAACCATAAAACCCCTAAAAATTCAAAAGAAAACTTAAAAACCAAAAATGTCCCTAAAAACCTTGAAAACACCTAAAAAACTAAATAACCCAAAAACCCTTAAATATCCCTAAAATCCCTAAAACCCCATAAAAACTGTAAAAATCCTAAAAATACCTAAACAACATTTAAAACATAAAAACTAAAAAACCTAAAACCCATGAAAACTATAAAAACACATGAAAATCTAAAAAACTCTAAAACCCATAATAACCTTATAACGCTTTAAAAACTCTAAAAACCCTTAAAACCCCAAACCATTAAAAAATTTAAAAAAACTCCGAAAACATTTAAACCCCTCTAAACATACAAAAACCCTAAAACACTAAAAGACCCTAAAAACCTTAAAAATCTATAATAACCCTAAAACCCCTGAAAAACCCCCAAAACCCAAAAAACCATCAAAATATATAATCACCCTAAAAACCATAAAAATCCATAAAAATCCATAAAAATCCCAAAAACATAAAAAACACTAAAACCCATAAAAACACTAATAACTCTTAAAATACCTATAATCATGAAAAACATTAAAGACCTCTAAGAAACCATAAAAATGTAAAAACCTCAAAAAAACCAAAAAATATTGAATCTCTTAAAAAATCCTAAAAACCATAAAAACACTAGATTTTTCTAAAACCCCTTAGAATCCCTAAATTCCCTAAAAAAACCTAAAACAATAAAAATCCAAAAATATCCATAAAATACCACAAATGTAAAAAACCCTTAAAACCCCTAAAACCCCATGAAATTAAAAAACCCTAAAAACATTAAAAATCCCAAAAAACACATAAAAAAGTAAAAAACTAGTAAAAACTCTAAAAACACTTAATACGTATTAATATATTAAAATACTAAAAACTATACAAAACTATAAATCTCTAAAAAACAAAAAAAAAATCCTAAAAATGCTCTCAAACCCCCAAAACCCTTAAAAACCATGAAAATCCCTAAAACCCCACAAAATCGCTAAAAATAAAAAAAACATAAAAATCATAAAAATATAGATAAATACATAAAAAAATAAAAATAAACAAAACCCATAATAAATATTTGAAACCATTAGACCCTTAAAAACCTTAAAAAAACATAAAAACATTACAAAGCACTAAAAAATCTAAAAACTATTAAAACTCATAAAATTTTAAAAATATAAAACACTATAAGAAAACTTATAAACTCTTAATACTCATAAAATCTCTAAAAACTCAAAAAATCCCTAAAAACCCAAAATGGCAATAAAAATCATGAAAATCCCTAAAAACCCTAAAAAACCCTGAAATCAAAAAAACCCTAAATACCCTAAAAATCCTAAAAATTCCCTAAAAATGTAAAAACCTTAAAAACCCATGAAAACACCTTGAAAAAAAAACTAAAACCTCAAAAAACTATAAAAACCCATAAAAACCACTAAAAATATAAAAAACCCTTTAAAACCCATAAAATGTTAAAATGTTCAAAAACACTAAAAACCCTTTAAAACCCTAAACGTACAAAAAAAACCAAAACCCCCAAATGACCCGAAACCCTTGAAAACCCTTTAAAGGCCTAAAAAACCCCTTAAAACCCCTCAAACCCATCAATATCCATAAAAACCCAAAAGAAACCTATAAACCTTAAAATATTAAATAAGTCCTAAAATTTTGTAAATAGTAAAAAACCATAAAACTTTAAAAACCCTTGAAAACCATAAAAACTCCCTAAAACCTTAAGAAATCCCTAAAAATCCATAAAACTAATAAAACTGCTAAAAAATCTACCAAACCTTTAATCCCCAAAAAACTCAAAAATCCTATAGACCAAAAAGACCCCAAAACCCTAAAAACCATAAAAACTATAAACAACCCGAAAACCCCTATAAACTTCAAAATACCTAAATACCAAAAAATTCAAAAGACCATAAAAAACCTAAAAATTAAATAAATATTCCTTAAAGCATAAAAATGCTAAGAACCCCGAACAACCCCTAAAATCCAAAAAAACTCCCGAAAACCGTAACCCTAAACCCCAAGTTAAATCCAAAAGACAACTAAACAATCTAAAAAACATTTAACCAGTAAAAATTAAAAACATTAAATACTCAAAAAAACAAATTCACTAAAAAACTAAAAAAATTGAAAACCAAAAAAACCCTTTAAAACACTAAAACCTCCTAAAAACACTAAAAACCCTAAAAATCCATTGAAACCCTATCAATCCCCAAAAAACACTGAAAACTATCAATCCCCAAAAAAACCATAAAAAACACTGAAAACTATCAATCCCCAAAAAACCTCAAAAAACATTTAAAACCCATAAAATCATAAAAAACTAAAAACTCTAAAACCCACAAAACCCCTAAAAATGGTAAAAGCGTTAACAAACACTAAAAAATATTAATAACCCTAAAAACTAAAAAAATCAAAAAACCCCATAAAGACATGAAAACCTCTAAAGACCACTTAAACCTTGCAAAACCCAAAAAACATCTAAAAAATCCAAATACCTAAATAACATAAAAACCCCTAAAACCAATAAAAATCAAAATGTTTAATAAAAATACTTAAAATGTAAAAAAAACATAACCCCCCCCCCCTAAAACCCCCTAAAACCATAAAGACCCACCAAAACCATAAAAAATCCTAGAACACCATAAAACCATTAAAAACACTAAGAACTCCAAAAACCCTTAAACATTTAAAAAGGATTTAAATTTTAAAGAACTATAAAAACCCTTAAAATCCTTAAAAACCTAAAGACCCTAAAAAATTAAAAGCTCAAAAAACCCCAAAATATCCCTAAAAATTCAGGGAAATGTATAAAACTCCTAAAAACCAAGAAAACCCTTGAAACCCATAAATACCCAAAAAACCGTAAAAACTCTAGAAACCCACAAAACCCACAAAACCACTAAAAACTATAAAAACCCTTAAAGCCCCTAAAAATGTTAAAAAACTATTAAAACACATAAAAACCCTAAAAATTTTAAAAAATACCTTAAAAACAAAAAAATACCTTAAAGACCATGAAAAACTTGAAAACCGTGAAAAACTCTGAAAACCATAAAAATACCTAAAAACCATAAAAAATCCAAAAAACCATAAAAATCATAAAAAATCCTTAAAAATCATTAAAAATGTAAAAATCCATGAAAAACCCCTAAAACCCCAAATCCATTAAAACATTAAAAAACCCTAAAACCCCATAAAAACCTTAAAACCACAAAAAATTTTAAAAACCCTTAAATCCCATAAAATATAAAAAAACCATAAAAACATTAAAATCCTTTAAAAATAAAATAACCCCTAAAAACACAAAAGAACCAAAAAAATTAGAAAACTCCTAAAAACACTGAAAATAATAAAAACCCTCAAATCAGTAAAAAATATAAAACAACGTAAAATATATAAAAATCTGATAAAAACCTAAATATCCCAAAAAAACATAAAAACACCTAAAAACCATGAAACATATCTGAAAACCATTAAAAATTATTAACCATAAAACCCTAAAAGCCCATAAACCCCCAAAAAACCCCACTAAAATCAGTAAAAAACCCTAAAACCTTCAAAAACGTTAAAAGGCGTTAAAAAAACTAAAATCCTTACAACCCAAAAAAACTCAAATAACCCTAAAACCTAAAATACCATATACAATAAAAATTTAAGAATCCTAAAAAGCAGTTTAAAATCTCTAAACACCCTCAAAATCCCTAAAACAAAAAAAAAATACCTTAAAACCTAAAAAATACTAAAAAAGTCTTAAAAACGTAAAAATTTGCACAAACCATGAAACCCCTGAAAATCCCGAAAACCCCAAAAAACATTAAAAACCCACTAAAAACATTAAAACCCTAAAAAACCATAAATACATTAAAAATTGTTAAAAACAATAAAAAACCTAAAAACCCATAAAAAACTCAAAAAACCTTAAAACTATAAATAACACAAAAGACCTTCCAAAACCCTGAAAACCGTCAAAATCACTAAAAATAATAAAAACCATTAAATCATTAAAAGGCCTAAAAAATCCATGAAAAAAAAACAAATCATGAAAACCCTAAAAATTAATTGAAAACCATAAAAACCCTAAACCTCATAAAAACCCTAAAAAACTAAAAACTCTAAAACATTTAAAAAACCCTAAAATATTAAAAAAAATATAAACACTAAAAACCGTTAAAATACCTATAAATTAATAAACACCCAAAAACATTAAAAGACTCTAAAAACCCTAAAAAACCCCAAAAATCCAAATAACTCTGAAAACCACTAAAAATCCTCAGAATCCCTAAAAACCATAAAAAACTCAAAAATACTTAAGCATCCTCAAAAGACCTGAAAATCCCTGAAAATTTAAAAACAATAAATACCTTTAAAACCCTTAATAACCATAAAAAACCATAGAACCCCTTAAAAATGATAAAAACACTAATAACTCAAAAAACATATAAAACCCCTAAAAACATTAACAAATATTAAAAATTATAAGAAACCATATGAACCCAAAAAACCATAAGAACCCCAAAAGGCCCAAAAAAAAGAAAAACCATAAAAACGTTAAATACCATAAAACCCATTGAAAAACCTAAGAACCTACAAAACCCTAAAAACATAAAATCCTAAAAAAGATCTAAAAATCCCTAAAAATATAAAAATCCCTAAAAACTACAAAAAACCCCATTAAAACAAAAAAAATACAAAAAAACCTTAAAACCCATAAAACTCATAAAAACTATAAAAACCACTATAAACTCTAAAAATAATCAAAACCATTATAAATGATTAAAAATCTAAAAAACCATAAAACCTTTAAAAATATAAAAAAACACTAAAATCCAAAAGACCCTAAAGATCCCAAAAAACCATAAAAACTTCTGAAAACCACATAAACAATGAAAATCCCTAAAAACCTAAAAAACCCTTAAAAACCATTAAAATCTTAATTTTTTTAAAATATTTTTGAAAAAAAAACATAAAAACCCTTAAACCCCATAAATTCCTAAAAACAACTAGCAAATATAAAAAACAATTAGAACCCATAAAATGATAAAAACACTAAAAAACAAAACACACATATAAATGAAAATAACACACTAAAACCCCCATAGTCCCTAAAACACTAAAAACCATAAAACCTTGACCCCCCATTAAAAATGCTAAAACCCTCAAAATCTAAAAAAACTCGAAAAATATAAAAAATCTAAAAATTATAAAAATATTAAAAAAGAATTAAAATCATTGAAAATGTAAAAAAAAAATCATAACCCCCCTCTCCCCTAACCATAAAAACCCCTAAAATCCTTAAAAACAATAAATCACCTAAAAACCCTAAAAGCACACAAAACACTCAACTAACCCTTAAAACCCCTAAAAATGTTATAAAATATTAAAAAACTATAGAAAACCATAAAATCCTAAAAACCAAAAAATAAAATCTAAAACCCCTTAAAATACCAAAAACCCCTATAAACATTACGAACCATAAAAAGACTAAAAACCCTAATAATACTTGAAAACATAAATAACCCAAAAACCCCTACAAATTTTTGAAAACCATAAAACTTGAATTTTTTTTAAAAAAATGGTAATAACATATAAGAAAACTAAAAAACCCTAAAACACACATAAAAAAAACAAAATACCCCAAAAATGAAAAAAATGTTAAAAAAACTCAAAAAAAAACATAAAAACCAAAAAAAACTCTTTAAACCGAAAAATACACTAAAAACCGTGAAAACCCATAAAACCCCTAAAACCATTGAAAAAACCAAATAAAAACTCAAAATTCATAAAAGTATAATAAAACTTAAAAACTGTAAAAATCCTGGAAAACTTAAAATATCCTCTAATCACTAAAAACCCCATTAAAAACAAAAATCCCCCATAAAATCCATAAAAATATTAAAAATCCATAATAACCAAAAAACCCACAAACAACTATAAAACCCCTAGAAATGATTAAAATGTTATTAGCTCTAAAAAACCTTAAAATACAAAAAAACTAAAAAATAATAAACCCCAAAAGCCCTATAAAACACTAACAATTTTAAAAAACCCCTATAAAAATTTGAAAAACCATCAAAATCATTAAAATCCATAAAACCCCCAAAACACTTAAAAACCTGAAAAACCCTAAACATACACAAAAAAGTAAAAACCCTAAAACCCCTAAAAACCCCTAAAAACCATAAAACCCATAAAAACCTTTAAAAAATTTCCAAATCACATAAAAAAATAAAAACAAAAAAAATATAAACAAACCTAAAACCACTAAAAACAATAGAAAATATAAAAAACTCTTAAAACTTTTAAAACCGTAAAAAACT
The DNA here is from genome assembly GCA_963277665.1 of Viscum album. Taxonomy (NCBI): domain Eukaryota; kingdom Viridiplantae; phylum Streptophyta; class Magnoliopsida; order Santalales; family Viscaceae; genus Viscum; species Viscum album. The sequence continues at coordinate 1,322,441,595 of OY728157.1, forward strand.
AAAAAGGTTAAAAACCTAGAAAACCCTAAAACCCCTAAAACCCAGAAAACCCCTAAAATGCACAAAATCCCTAAAACCCTTAAAAACACTAAAAAGCATAAAACAATAAAAACCCCATGAAAAAAACAAAAAAACACCTCAAAACCTTAAAGAACCTAAAAATCCTTAAAAACATAAAAACCATTGAAAACTCTACAAAACCATAAACCTTGAAAAACGTCAAAAAATGTTAAAAAAAATATAAGATACATTAAAAACCTTAAAGAAATAAAAAACCATAATAACCAAAAAGGAACTAAAAACCATAAAAACCCTAAAACCCTTAGAAAAAGTGAAAAAGTCTCAAAAACCCTTAAAATACCTAAAACCACGATCCCCTAAAAAAATTAAAATCCTAAAAACCCATAAATATCCCATAAAATGTAAAAATAAACGAAAACCTTATAAAAACATGTGAAAACGAAAACCTCTTTCAAAACCATAAAAACCCAAAAACCCTTAAAACCATAAAGCCACTAAAAAATATAAAAACCCTTTAATCACATAAAAACACCAAAAACCATAGAAATCCTAAAAAACTCTAAAAATCCAGGAAAATGAAAAAATCATAAAAATCATGAAAACCCCCTAAATATCATAAAAACCCCATAAAACCCATAACTGTCTAAAAAAGAACAAAAAACTCTATGATCATTTTAAACCCCAAAAACATTAAGAAAAGGTAAAGAAACACAATAAACACAAAAACACCTAAAAATATCAAATAAACCCAAAAACCCGTGAAAGACACTAATAAGCCTCAAAGCCTCTAAAAACCAAAAAAAATATAAAAAACCCCATAAAACCCTGAAAATACATAAAAACCATAAAAACTCTAAAAAAATAAAAATCCTAAAAAATCCTAAAAAATCAATGAAAATGTAAATATCCCAAAAACTCATGAAAAAAATAAAACCCATAAAAAACTTTAAAAACTCTAAAGAACTATACAATCCCTAAAATCCTTTATAAACACTAAAAACCCTAGAATCCCCCAAAACTTCAAAACCCTTTAAAAATTAAATAAAATCGAAAAAACCATAAAAACTCAAAAAAAACTAAAACCACAAAAGACACTAAAACTCTAAAATCCCTAAAAATTATTTATAAATTCTAAAACACCCTAAAACACCAAAAAATACATAAAAACAAAACAAAACCCTAAAACCAAAAAATTCCAAAGAATCATTGAAAACATAGAAAACCCTAAAACAAAGAAACCCCAATGAAACCCATAAAACCTATAAAAACCCTAAACCAATAAAAACTATAAACACTATAAACCCCCAAATGATAAAAACCTGTTAAAAAATATAAAATATAACAACCCTTAAAAACTAAAAAACCCTTATAACCACAAAATTCTATAAAATAATGAAGAAAGATAGAACCCTAAAAAACCTTGAAAAACCCTAAAACCCTTAAAATCCATAAAAACCATAAAAGTCTAAAAGTCCCTAAAACATAAACAACCATAAAAACCTAAAAAACCCTAAGAAAACATAAAACCCCAAGAAACCTTAAAACCCCAAAAGTCCCTAAAACACTAAAAACCCTAAAACCCCTAAACTCCCATTAAAAACGCTAAAACCCTCAAAATCTAAAACAAATCGAAAAAATATAAAAATCTAAAAGTTATAAAAATTTTAAAAAAGAAATAAAATCATTGAAAATTTAAAAAACAAAAAAATCCCACCTCCTCCCTCTCCCCCAACCATAAAAACCCCTACAATAATTAAAAACAATAAATCACCTAACAACCCTAAAAGCACACTAAAAATTCTACTAACCCTTAAAACCCCTAAAAATGTTATAAAATATTACAAAACTATAGAAAACCATAAAATCCTAAAAACCAAAAAATAAAATCTAAAACCCCACAAAATACCAAAAACCCCTATAAACTTTTAGAACCATAAAAAGACTAAAAACCCTAATAATACTTGAAACCATAAATATCCCAAAAACCCCTACAAATACCTGAAAACCATAAAACTCGAAAAAAAAATATTAAAAAAATGGTAATAACTCATAAGAAAACTAAAAAAGCGCCAAAAACACACAAAAAACCAAAAAACCAAAAAAATACCAAAAATGATAAAAATGTTAAAAAACTCTAAAAAAATCATAAAAACCAAAAAAATACTCTTGATACCGAAAAATAAACTAAAAACCATGAAAACCCATAAAACCCCTAAAACCATTAAAACCCCAAATAAAAACTCAAAATCCATAAAATTATAAGAAAACTTAAAAAAATTAAAAATCGTGGAAAACTTAAAAAATCCTCTAATCACTAAAAACCCCATTAAAAACAAAAAAACCCCATAAAATCCATAAAAATATTAAAAATCCATAATAACCATAAAACCCACTAACAACTATAAAACCCCGAAAAACGATTAAAATGTTATTTTCTCTAAAAAATCCCTTAGAATACGAAAAAAAAAACAAAAAAATAATAAACCCCAAAAAGACCTATAAAACACTAAAATTTTTAAAAAACACTATGAAAACGTGAAAAAACATCAAAATCATTAAAAACCATAAAACCCCTAAAACACTTAAAAACCTAAAAAACCCCTAAACATACACAAAAAAGTAAAAACCCTAAAACCCCTAAAAACCCCTAAAAACCATAAAACCCATAAAAACCTTTAAAAAATTTCCAAATCCCATATAAAAAATTAAAACAAAAAATATATAAAAAAACCTAAAACCCCTAAAACATTAGAAAATATAAAAAACACTTAAAACTTTTAAAACCTTAATAAAATTAAAAAGGTTAAAAACCTAGTATACCCAAAAACCCCTAAAAATCCGGAAAACCCCTAAAATGGAAAAAATACCTAAAACCCTTAAAAACACTAAAAACCATAAAACACTAAAAACCCCATGGAAACAACAAAAAAACACCTCTAAACCTTAAAGAACCTAAAAAGGCCTTAAAAACTCTAAAAGCCACTAAAAACACTACAAAACCATAAACCTTGAAAAACGTCAAAAAATGTTAAAAAAATATATGATACATTAAAAACCTTAAAGAAATAAAAAACCATAAGAACCCAAAAGGAACTAAAAACCATAAAAACCCTAAAACCCTTAGAAATCGTGAAAAACTCTCAAAAACCCTTAAAATACCTAAAACCATGATCCCCTAAAGAAAATTAAATTCCTAAAAAAGCAATAAATATCCCCTAAAAGGTAAAAATAACTGAAAACCTTATAAAAACATATGAAAACCAAAACCACTTTCAAAACCATAAAAACCCAAAAACCCTTAAAATCATAAATCCACTAAAAAATATAAAAACCCTTTAATCACCTAAAAACCCGAAAAACCATAGATATCCTAAAAAACTCTAAAAATCCAAAAAAATGTAAAAGATCATAAAATCCATTAAAACCCCCTAAAAATAATAAAAACCCCATAAAACCCTTAAATTTCTAAAAAAGAACAAAAAACTCTATGATCATTTAAAACCCCAAAAACATTAAGAAAAGGTAAAAAAACACAATAAACACAAAAAAACCTAAAAATATCAAATAAAACCAAAAACCCGTGAAAGACACTAATAACCCTGAAAACCCCTAAAAACCAAAAAAAATATAAAAAAACCCATAAAACCGTCAAAATACCTAAAAACCATAAAAACTCTAAAATAAATAAAAATCCTAAAAAATCCTTAAAAATCAATGAAAATGTAAATATCCCTAAAACTCATGAAAAACATAAAACCCCTAAATACCTTTAAAAACACTAAAGACCTATACAATCCCTAAAATCCATTAAAAACACTAAAAACCCTAGAATCCCCCAAAACTTCAAAACCCTTTAAAAAAATTAAAAAAAAAACGGAAAACCATAAATACTCAAAAAAAACTGAAACCACAAAAGACACTAAAAACTCTAAAATACATAAAAATTATTTATAAACCCTAAAACACCCTAAAACACCAAAATATACCTAAAACCATAAAAACCCTAAAACCTAATAATTCCAAAGAATCCATGAAAACATAAAAAACCCTTAAAACAAGAAACCCCAATGAAAACCGTAAAACCTATAAAAACCCTAAACCAATAAAAACTATAAACACTATAAACCCCCAAATGATAAAAACTATTAAAAAATATAAAAAATAACAACCCTTAAAAACTAAAAAACCCTTATAACCAAAAAATTCTATAAAATAATGAAGAAACATAGAACCCTAAAAAACCTGGAAAAATCCTAAAACCCTTAAAATAAATAAAAACCATAAAAGGCTAAAAGTCCCTAAAACATAAAAAACCATAAAAATGTAAAAAAAACCCTAAGAAAACATAAAAACCTGAGAATCCTTAAAACCCCCAAACCCATTAAAACCCTAAATCCACTTAAAAATCTAAAACCATTTAATCCCCCAAAAATGATAAAAAATTTAAAACTCTAAAAACCATAGAAACCCAAACAACTAAAAAAACCCAGAACCCAAAAGACCTTAAAAATCCTGAAGACCCTGAAACCCCAGAATAACCATAATAACACTAAATATGCCTAAAAACATAAAATTCCGAAAATTACAGATTAATCCTAAAAATCCCAAAAAATCCCTGAAGATGTGAAAAAAACATAAACCCTAAAAACTCCTAAAAACCAATAAAACGCATAAACAACATAAATAATCCTAAAAAACGTTAAAACCCTAAAACTACTAAAAAATATAAAAATACTTAAGACCACAAAATATATTTAATTTTTTTTAAACTCTAAATACATGAAAACCTAAAAAAATTCTGAAAATCCTTCAAAATACTTATCGACCCAAAAACACTAAAAACCTTAAAAACTATAAAAAAACCTAAAAACATTAAATATCCACGAAAACATAACAACCCACAAAAGATCTTAAAAACCCATGAAAACAATAAAAAAAATAAAGACCTTATACAACCTAAAATCTCTAAAAATTGTAAAACCCACTAAAACTGTAAAAATCCCTTAAACCCCTTAAAATGTTAAAAAATGTTTAAAAAATCCAAAAAACATAAAAAAATAAAAAACTATAAAAATACTAAATTGTAGAAGACCCTAAAAATCATGGAAAACCCTAAAATCCTAGAACCCATAAAAAAGTCCCTAAAATCCCTAAAAATAATCAAAAACATAAAAAAGACATAAAAATACAGGAAAAATACAACCCCCTAACAACCTTGTAAACACCTGAAAACAATTTAAACCCCCAAAATCTTAAAAAATAAAACTAATAAAACCTAAAAACCATTAAGAATCATAAAACCTCAAATCCCTAAAAACCCAAAAATACCCTAAAAATATAAAAATTCAAAAAATCCATAAAAATATCTGAAAACATAAAAACCCATATAAAACCCTTAGAAACCCCCAAAAGGCATAAACCCCTAAAAACCATAAAAACCTTAAAGCCCATAAAACCCCTAAAACCCATAAGAAGTCTAAAAACCTTTTGAAAACATCAAAACATAAAAGATGTTAAAAAATATAAAAACCATAAAAACCCTAGAAAACTCAAAAAACACCTAAAAATCCAAAAAGGTCCTAAAAACACTAAAAATTGTAAAACCACTAGAAATCCTAAAAATATCTAACAACCACTAAAACCCAAAAAATAAATGAAAAAAATCTAAAATCTAAAAAATGTGAAACCCCATTGAAAACCATAAACCCTTAAAACCTTAAAAAACCAAAAAAAAACCCAAAAAATATAAAATAACCCACTAAAAACTAAAAAAACCCCATAAAAATTTATAAACTTTAAAAACCATAAAACCCTGAAATACTCAAAAAACCCAAAAAACAAAAAAAAATACCAAAAAACCATAAAAGACCATAAAAATCCTACAAAACACTTAAAATCCCCAAAACCATTCAAAATCCTTAAAACCCCCCAAAAACATAAAACCCCTAAAAACCATAAAAAACCCCTAAAAACCCAATAAAAATATAAACCCCTAAACCCCCTAAAAATTTTAAAACGTTAAAAACTCTAAAAACTCTAAACCCTGAAAATTTTAAAAAAACACTAAACACACAAAAATATCCTAAAAATCCTAAATAACATGAGAATCATAAAAATATCTAAAACCCTCGAAAACCCCTCAAATCCCTAAGAACCCTAAAACCCCTAAAAACCATAAAAATTCATAAAAATCCATAAAAATACCTAAAAACCTAAAAATAACTAAAACCCCAAAAAACACCCTAAAATCCATAAACCCCCTAAAACCACTAGAAAGTATAAAAAACCATAAAACCCCTAAAAATGTTAAAAATCTTAAAATTTTCTAAAACCCTAAAATACTCAAAAAAACTGTAAAACCCCCAAAAGACCCTAAAAATCCTAAAATCCACAACAACCCAAAGAATCCCTAAAACGATTAAAATCCCAATAAATACAAAATCCTAAAAATCCTAAAGAATCCCTAAAATACCTTAAAAATGTAAAAAACCATAAAAACTCTAAAAAACTGGAAACCCCTAAAACCATAAAAACCCCAAAAAAACCAAAAAACAACTAAAAAACAACAAAAAAAACTTTTAAGACCATAAAAAACTCAAAAAAAACCTAAGAACTCAATAGACTAAAAAAACCTCAAAAAAACCAAAAACCCAAAAAATCATGAAAACCCTAAAGACTCTAAAAACTACCAAATACAAAAAATACCCTATAAATAATAAAAACACTAAAAAATCATTAAAAATCCCTAAAAATGTAAAAAACCATAAAAAACATAAAAACCCTGGAAAAATTAAAAAAAACCTAAAAACCATGAAAATCCTAAAACCCATAAAAACCACTAAAAAATCTTAAACCCCAGGGAACCCTTAGACCCCTAAAAAATGTAAAATACAGTAAAAAACTCTAAAAAAGCATAAAAAACCTAAAAAACTACAAAAACCCAATAATAACCTAAAAGGACCATAAAAACCCTAAAAACCCATAAAAACACTCAAAGTCACTGAAAACCCTAAACTCCTAAAAATAATAGAAATCCTAAAAAAGTCCACAAAAATCCATGATAATGGGAAAAACAATAAAGACCCTAAAAACCCATGAAAACCCTAAAACTACCAAAAACCTTCAAAAACCCCTGAAATCCCAAAAAAACATATAACCAATAAAAACCCTTTAAACCTTTAAAACACCTAAAACATTAAAAACATTAAAAACTCTAAAATCGTTAAAATCTTATAAAACTCAAAAAAACCCGAAAAATAAAAAAATCAAAAAACCCTGAAACTCCCTAAAATCCTAAATACCCTAAAAATCCTAAAACCCCAAAATATCCAAAAAACCATAAAAACATAAAAATCGAAAAAAATCCCTAAAAACCAATGAAAACATAAAAAACCTAAAAACCCTGAAAACCCACAGAAAATCATAAAAATACCTAAAAACCTTGAAACCCAATAAAAACCCTAAACCCACTAAATATTCTAAAAAGTCTTAAAACCCCTAGAAATGTTAAAAACACTAAAAAAACCCCCTTGAACCCCTAAAAACACAAAATACCAGAAAAACCGTGAAAAAACCTAAAACCCTAAAAATCTCTAAAAACCACTAAAAACCATTAAAATTCCAAAAAAAACCTAAAAACCCCTAAAAGACATTAAAATTATAAAATATCCCTGAAATCCCTGAAAATGTAAAAAAATCAAAAAACATGGAAAAGGCCTTGAAAACAATAAAATCATCTAAATGATAAAAAAATCCAAAAAATCCAAAAAAACCAAAAAACCCCAATAAAAAATTTAAAACACTATAAACCCATAAAATGTCAAAAAACATTAAAAACTCTAAAAAACATACAACCCCTAAAAACTCGTTAAAAAGATAAAACCCCAAAAGACCCAAAAAAACCATAGAAACCCTAAATAACCCAAAATACCCTAAAACCATCAAAATCCATAAAAACAATGAAAACCCCCAAAAATCATAAAAATCCTAAATAAGCCCTCAAAATCCATGATAATTTAAAAAACCATAAAACCCCCTGGAAACCACAAAAACCTCTAAAAACATTTAAAATATTTAAAAACCCATAATAACCATAAATCCCCACTAAAATTCAAAAAACCCTTTCAACCCCTAAAAATTATAAAAATATTAAAAACTCAAAAAAACCATCAAAGCCCTAAAAACTAAAATGAATAATAAAAACCTTAGAGTCCCTAAAACCATAGAAAACCACTAAAACACCCCCCAAAATACCAAAACTTTTAAAAACCCTAAAAACCCTAAAAAACCCTAAAACCCCTAAAAATGGAAAAAGTATAAAATAATAAAAATTCCCCAAATATCTCATAATAAATAAAAACCATAAAAACCCATAAAATCCTTGAAACCCAAAAAAAACATTAAAACCATAGAAAATATAAAAACCAATAAAAACCACAAACCCAATAAAAACTCTAAAAACCTTAAATCTCGAAAAAATATTTAAAACATTGAAAACTCTACAAACCTTGAAAAATAAAAAAAATAAAAAACCAAAAAAAAAACAAAAACCAAAAAAACATTAAAACCCCTTAAAACCCTAAAACCCTGGAAAACCCTAGAACACATCAAATTACATAAAAACCCTAAATCCTTTTAAAATCATAAAAAATCATAATCCCTAAAAATACATGAAAATGTAAATTACCTTAAAACCCCTAAGAAAATCCTAAAACTCTAAAACACCCTAAAAACTATACAAAACCCTAAAAACAAATAACAACCTTAAATACCACGAAAAATATACAAACACTTAAACTATTAAAAACAACAAAATATGTCAAGAAAATTTTTAAAAACATTGAAAAATCTAAAAGCTAAAAAGCCCCCCCAAACCCAAAAGACCCTAAAAACCATGAAAATTCATAATAACCTTAAAACCCCCAAATAATCCCTAAAATCATAGAAAATAATTCAAAACCATAAACCACCTAAAAACTATAAAAATCCAAAAAAATCCCTAAAATGTTTAAAAAAGTAAAAGACCATAATAAACACTGAAAACCCCATGAAAACCATAATAACCCTTAAAACCTTAAAACCCCTAAAAATCCTAAAAAACTAAAATAAAATCAAAAAACCATTGAAACCATTAAAAATTTTAAAAACACAAAAAACCATAAAACCATAAAAAACTCAAAAAAAACAACAAAAACCCTGAAAGGAACCTAGTAACCTTGAAAACCTAAAAACACTAAAAAACCATGAAAACCCCTAAAAACCGAAAAATTCATAAGATACCTAAGAACCCATAGAAACCATAAAAATCCCTAATAATGTAAAAACCCCTAAAAACCAACTCCAAACCATAAAAACCCTTAAAAATTTTAAAAACACTAAAACCCATAAAACCCCAAAATACCCTAAAAATAAAAAAAACTCTAAAATTAATTTAAACCCATAAAAACATTAAAAATCATATAAAAACCATAAAATCCTAATAAATAAAAAAACCCCAAAAATAGAAAAAAAGATCCTAAAAACCAAAAATAATCCTACAAGAGACCTAAAAATTTCTCAAAATGTAAAAAACCCTAAAAACCCATGAAAACCCCCTAAATACCATAAAAAATAAAACCTAAAATTCCATAGAAACTCTAAACACCCACTAAAAACTCTAATAAACCTTAAACTCACTAAAAACACTAAAAACCCTAAATGTCTTAAAAAACCCTAAGAAACTCTAAAAAACCCAAAAAAAACTCAAAAGACCATAAAAACCCTGAAGGACCATAGTGACACAAGAAACACTAAAAAACACTAACACCCATAAAAGTCCCTAAATTCACTAAAACCCTAAAAACCATAAAAATACTAAAGAACAACCAAAAATCCCCCAAATCATAATAAAACCCAAAAACCTTGAAAACCCCCTAACAACCATAGAAACCCCAAAAAACCTTAAAACCACTAAAACTCACTAAAAAAATATAAAACCTCTTAAAACTCTTAAATATGTTGAAAATTCTAAAAACTGATAACCATTTAAAAACCTTAAATACTCAAAAAAATCCTAAAATCCCAAAAATATCCAAAACCCCTAAAAACCTTAAAAACCCAAAAAATAACTAAAAAGAAAAAACCCTAAAAACCCTATAAAATTCCTGAAAACTATAAAACTCTTAAAACCTTAAAAACCTTAAAACCCAATAAAAACCATAAGAACCATACAACCCACTAAAACCACTAAAACCCCCAATAACATTAAAATTTTATAAAACACAAAAAAAACTCAAAAAACTCAAAAAAAACCCCTAAAAACATAAAAGAGCCTAAAATTACTAAAAAACCTAAAATATACTAAAAACTTTTGAAAATCTATAACAACACTCAATATTTATAAAAACACTAAAAACCCCTAAAAACCATAAAAAATCAAAAATAGTCGTAAAAATTCCTAAAATGTAAAAACCCCTAAAACCCCTAATAAACCCCTAAAAACCATAATATCCATAAAACAATAAAAAATAATTAAAAAAACCTAAATCCATAAAAACCACTAAATATTATAAAAACCATTTAACTCCATAAAAAAGATATAGATGTAAAAAACTCTTAAAACCCCTAAAAACCCCTAAAATAAAAATACACTAAAAACCCAAAAACGCCTGAAAACGCAAAAAACCCATAAATCCATTGAAACCCTAAAAACCCTCAAAATCCATAAAAACAATAAAAATAAAATAAAAAAAATAAAAAGAATAAAAATCAATCAAAATACCTAAAAATGTAAAAAAACCATAAAATATTAAAAAACCTCTGAAATCCATAAAACCCCCAGAACCTTAAAAAACACTAAAAACCTATAAAACCCACTAAAAACTCTAAAAACTCATAAAATTCCTAAAAACATTAAAAACCTCAAAAGATTCATAATAAACATAGATCTTGGAAAAAAAACTATAATATCCCAAAACACCCAAAACACCCTGAAAACCCCTAAGACAAAAAAAACCTCAAAACCCCTAAATCCCATCAATGTTTATGAAAACTCTAAAAACCAAAGAATAATAAATAACAATAAAATCCCTTAAAACATATGAAATCATAATAAACCCTAAAACCTTGAAAACCCAATGAAAACTATAAAATCCTCAAAAAACATTAAAAACCCAAACAAAATAATCAAAACCCAAAATATCCACTAAAATTATTTAAAACACCTAAAAAAGTTAAAAATGTTAAAAACCTCAAAAAAATCCTTAAATCCCATAAAAACTAAAAAATATAAAAACACCAAACTCCTAAAACACCCTAAAAATACATAAAATCCATAAAAACATTAAAAAACCTAAAACTCTAAAATTACCTAAAACAAAAAAAAAATCATAAATATCCTAAAAAATCCCAAAAAAATCTTGTAAAATGTATAAAACCATAAAAACATAAAAAAAACCGATGTAAACCATAAATCCCCAAAAACATTAAAAATCCTTAAAACCCCATAAAACACTAAATACCCACTAAAAACTCTAAAACCCATCAAACCCCTAAAATCCTTAAAAATGTTAAAAACCATGAAAAGCTTCCAACCCTTAAAAATATGAAAGAACCTAAAAACAAAAAAGTCCCTAAAAGTCCATAATCCATAAAAAACGTAAAAATCCCAAAAAACCTTAAAAAATCAAGAAAACCAGAATATTCATTAAAAATACCTAAAAATAGTTTGAAATTTAAAAACACTAAAATCCTATATATCATGAAAACCCTAATAGCGACTTAAAAACCTACAAAACTCAAAGAAACATTAAAACTAAAAAAGTTAATAAAACCTTGAAAACCCATAAAAACCATGAAAAAACTAAAAACCCGAAAAACCCTCAAAATACCTAAATCCCTAAAAACCATAAGCCCATAAAAATTCTTATAAAAGCTTTAAAAATCCCTAAAAATGTAGAAAAACTCTAAAAACCTTGAATAACCCCTAAAACCATAACACCCATAAATTCCATAAAAACACTAAAACCCATAAGAACCCAAAAACACCCACGAAAAACTATAAAAATTCTTAAAACCCCTAAAAATATTTAAAAAAACTAAAAAATTTAAACACCATAATAAAATCAGAAAACCCGAAAAAACCCAAAAGTGTCTAAAATCCCTGAAAACCCTAAAATCCCTAAAAACATTCAAAATACCTAAAAATCCTAAAACCTATAAAAATAACAAAAGATACATAAAAATCCCAAAAAAACGTAAAAACCCCTAAAACCCAAAAGACTGTTGAAAACTATAAAAATCCCAAAATAATTTAAAAATCATAAAAGACCATAAAACCCTAAAAACCTAATAAAAACACTAAAACCCATTTAAACTCATAAAACGTTAAAAACATTAAAAAACTCTAAAAAATAAAAAACCCCTAAAATAATCATTAGGACATAAAAACCCAAAAAGGCCCTAAAAACCATGAAAATTATAAAAACCTTAAAAACTGATAAATCGAAAAACCCTAAAAACCCTAAAAACCCTAAAAACCATAATAATCCTAAAAAATACTTAGAAATACATAAAAACATAGAAAACCCTTGAAAACCCTCCATAAACTATAATACCCCTAAAAACCATAAAAACCATAAAACCCCATTAAAACCCTAAAACAACTAAGAAGTCTAAAAATTCATAGAACCCCTTAAAACATTAAAAAACAATAAAAAACTATAAAAACCCTTAAAGACCCTAAAAAATAAAAACAAAATCTAAAATGACAAAAGACCCCAAAATACCCCTAAAACCCAAAAACCCTAAAAACCATGAAAACCCTGAATGCCCCTAAAAATCCCTAAACACCCTCCAAAATTCTAAATTCCATAAAAATCATAAACAAGTCGTAAAAATCCATGTTTATGTAAAACACCCTAACAATCTAAAAACCAATAAAAACCAAAAAAGGCCACTAAAAATATTAACACTTAAAACTCATGAAATACCTAAAACCAATACAAATTATAAAACCCTTTAAATCCTAAAAAATGATAATAAAAGTGGAAAACTCTAAAAAACCATAAAAAACTCAAAAAAATCAAAAAAAGCCTAAAACCAAAGAAACCATAAAACCCCCAAAACCCTAAAAATCCTAAAAATAACGAAAACCTCCCAAACTCTAAAAAAATTTAGAACGCCTAAAAACCATAAAAATCATAATAATCGAAAAAAATATCAAAAATCTCCTAAAAACCTAAAAACCCCTAGAAAACCATAAAACCCCAAAAAAACATAAAACCCATCAAAATGAATAAAACCATAAAAACCCACTAAAAATCTAAAAAAAATTAAACCCTGAAAAACGTTAAAAACTGTTAAAAAAACTAAAAAACTGTATAACCCCTAAAAACTGAAAAACCTCTAAAAACCCTAAAAATCCTTGAAAAGACATAAAAACCCTATAAACACATAAAAAAATCTTAAAAACCATAAATATCCATGAAAACCTAAAAACCCATAAGAACCTATAAAACCACCTTAACACCATAAAGCCCCCAAAACCATTAAAAATTATAAAACCTAAAAAACCATAAGAAATCACCAAAAACACTAAAAAATATTTAAACCAATAAAAACAATAAAAAAATACAAACCCAAAAAATAAAAAACCCAAAAAAACCATAAGAACTATAAAAACCTAAACAACAAGAAAACCATAAAACCCCTCAAAATCAGGAAAACCCAAAAACCCAAAAACCTAAAAAAATCATAAAAATACCTAAAATCCCTAAAAACATAAAAAATCGTAAGAACCCTGAAAAACACCTCAAAACCATAAAACAACTAAAAACCATTGTAGACACCATGAAATGTGTTCCATGGACTTTTTTGTAGAGTGAAGATAGGATTGTCACATAGAAAAAAAATTAAGTATGAGTAATGATGTTTTCACCATGAAGGAAGAAGATGTATGCATGATTTCTATTAGCCAAAATACTACTCCATAATGATTGATAAGTGGAATGATTCCCCCATACAGGAGTAGGCAGTGGATTTACAAGATCAATGATGAAAAGGTGTCGACTCATTAAATTCAATATATGAGTTTCTTTCGAGAATACATGGTGTATTTACCACCTCAATTAGTGTATATATCTTCAAGACCTTCAATATGACTAGTCTTAGAGCCCAAAAAGACATACAGATCAAAAGTTATGGCACTCGGAAGATGGATAAATTTGATAAAGGGACCTACGCGGAGGACCAATGTGGAGGACCTATGTGGAGGACCTACGCAACAATATAAGTTATACAAACCTAAACGGAATACCTATATGGAGGACCTACATGAAAAACATACCTTTGACCAGGTATCATCCATGCCTATAAATAGGACCCTTGGGCTCTCCATTTTAGAGACGGAAAAAGTTAGAAGATGTCCCAAAGCTCCCGTTGTGTAGCTCCTTCACCAAGATCCCCAAAATTTTCTCAGGTAGCTCTATAAAACATGAGAGAAGAGATAATTTAATGGGAAAATATGGTTCAAAGTCCCATCAAGTTCAAGAACCCATGGACCTGTGTGACGCCCCTGCACGGAGCACCTACGAGACACACCATGGAGGAGAACCTGCACGGCCCTACTGGTCCATACTGTGGGGGTTGTGCCCCCAAACCCCTACTCAGGATCAGTGACGGGCTACAGTCTCGGCCCTCTGGGTCGATACCTTCACTTCTGTCACTGACCCTCATGGAAAATAGACAATCACACCATGAACTTATCAGATCCGGTCGACAACATTTTCCATTGCACCCTTTATCTCACCCAACTTTCAACCTTGGAAAACCAGGATTTGAGACACTCTATCACACTCAATGAAGTGAATTGATTCGACTTACTCCTCTTGGTTACATTCACATGTTATGAGTTTGAACTCTCCTTATAGATTCCTTGAGTACCTTGAGTCAATACACTCCTCAAGAAACTCCTCAAACCTCATCACCTGACTTCTATACCAGGTTAAATTTCAAATGGGAATCCTCCTTAAAAGTAAGCTCCAACCAATTTCAAATGGGCATAATCCTTAAGAGTACACCCCAACCAATTTCAAATGTGCATCCTTATTAAAAGTAATCCCCAACCAATTTAAAATGGCCATCCTCCTTGGGAAGAATCCCCAACCAAAATTCAATGGGCATCCTCCTAAGGAGTAAGCCCCAAGAAATCTCGAATGGGAATACCCTTTAAGATTAAGCCCCAACCAATTCCAAAATAGGCATCCTTTTAAGGAAGTATGCCCCCACCAATCTCAAAAAGGGCATCCATCCTGGTGTAAGCCCCAAAATTTCATCCCTTCTTCCTTTCATTGGACCCTTTTCTAATATAAAGTGAATAAAGGGAAGGTTGGTCACCTCACCCTCGTCTATCATCACCACCGTAGGCATGCCCTCTTTCACTAGTAGTGGAGGAAAAATGAGTTTCATTGTTGAATCTCTCACATCCTCTTGTTTCTAAAACTGATCATGAATCAAGTGAGCTTAGTGATTTTTGATGATTACAACATGTGCTCAAACAATCAAGGTGAATGAACTATGAAAACTTTGGTTCCCACCATAATTGGGATACGTATGAATCCCTCTCAGGGCCCGAGCTCACTAGATTTCCTCTTCTGGAATCCAACCTTAAATTACCTTAATATGGGCATCCTTTTTTGGAATAATCCCCAAATTAAACCCCCCATGTCCTCAAGGCATCCTTTTTAGAAAGTATCCCCAAATTAATTTCTCTCAAAGGACTGTACTCTCCTATGAGATTTCTTGAACTACGTGGGATTTGATTCCCAACCACATGGGATATGTAGGAAGACTCCTTGAGGTCCAAACCAAACACTTCAAATCCACCCTGTTCTCCTTGGGCCATATTCCCAACAAGTTCTAATATCACTTGGAAACCCATATCCTTTCTATGTTCATTGGGTTGTTTCAGCATAAGTCCCACACCAAACATTGACTAAGCACCTTTTACCTAGATGTCCTTACGACATGACATTAAACTGTATGGTTGGGTCCTAATTACATGACCTTAAAAGGTATCATGTGTCCCATTAAGAGACACAAACCTAAGAGGGTTCTAATTCCTTTCACAAGGATTCGTAGGTAACCCCTATCATGGGTAAGATCCCAATATCAAAACAAATACTCGTCTCCCTGGATGAAAATAAATTCCAGAGTGCCCTGCTGAGTGGCCTTAAAACCAGTATCATCATAAATATTATTAAAAGAATATCTAAATATTATATGAGAGGATACCATTGATGGATAATCTCTAATACATAGAGATATATCCATTAATGAAGAACCTTGAATACATACCGATGATTTTAAATTTAACACAAGTTAATAAGTTATTGAAAATTCCAAGGGGAACCTATGTTATGCCTAGTGAATTAATAAGGATGCTTGAAAATATCTTAAATTTAGAAAGAAAGTCCCAGAGTAGATAGTAATTCCCCCCAAAAGGGTGTGATAAGTCCAACCTCCCATCCTCTAGAACAATGCACGTTCTTAGGTATCATAAAGTTCAAACTTAACGAATGATTCCTTTGGAATGAAGGTCCCTTTTGGATAAAGAACTGTTAGAAGTTTTTGAATCCATGAATAAATCTAATGGAAACCGCCTTGAAGCAATGATTCTTAAAATTAGAATGCACGTTTCAAATTACTACGAAACAACTATAAAAACACTAAAATCCCTAAAATAACCCTAAAAACAACTAAAAAATATAAAAACATAAAAATATTTAAAAACATAAAAAAACCTTAAAACCCTAAAAACTAAAAAACCCTAAAACCCAAAAAACAAAAAACCTTAAAAAAAGCTAAACCCTTAAAGAAACACCAAGAATCTAGAAAACCCTAAACACCCTCAAAATCCCTAAAACCCTAAAAACACTAAAACCCATAAAACACAAAAAATTACATAAAATTACCAAAAATTTAAAAAACCTACAATCTCTGAAAAACCCCTAAAAATGAAAAAATCCACTAAATATTAAAAAACCCAAATATCGATAAAACCCATAAAAACCAATAAAAATCTAAAACCCGTTAAAACCCCTGCAAACATTAAAAAACATTACAAAACTCTAAAAACATTAAAACCCCTAAAAACAAAAAAGAACCTCAAAATAAAAAAAGAACCAAAACATCCAAGAAAATCCTAAAAACATTGAAAACCACTAAAACCCCCTCAATTTCACAAAAATCTCTATGAGAACATAAAAACAATAAATATCCTAAAAAATCCCCAAAAATCCATGATAAGATAAACTACCCTAAAACCCTAAAAACCCCCTAAAAACCATATAAACCCCAAAAAACCATAAGATCGATAAAACACTAAAAACCCATTAAAACTCTAAAAGCCTTAAAACCCATAAAAATGTTAGAAACAATTAAAACTGTAAAAAGTATTGAAAAACTATAAAAACTCAAAAAAACCTACAAACCCAAAACAACTAAAAAACCATAAAAACCATAAAAACCTAAAAATCCCTTAAAAACCATCCAAATACTTAAAAACATTAAAAAACTAAAAAAACAAAATACTAAAAAACCCTAAAATCCCTAAAAGTTACAAAACCCAAAAAAACCTTGGAAACCCCTAATAAAATTTAAATCCCTTAATACCCATAAAAACCAATAAACACTCTAAATCCTTAATACCCCTAAAAAAGAAAAAAATGTTAAAAGTCTCTAAAACCATAAAAACACTAAAAAAACCCTAAAAACCAAAAAGACCCTAAAACCCTGAAACCCACCAAAAACCCCTAAGAATCTATTAAGACTATAAAGACCATAAAAACCATAAAAATGTAACAAAACCCAAAATAACCCTAATAACCAAAAAACCCCTAAAAACATGACAAACCCATGAATCCCATAAATCTAAAAAAAACATCAAAAACCCAAAAAACACAAAACACAAAAATATTTTAAAACCATTAAATACATAAAAACATTAGAAAACCATAAAAAACTAAAATACCATAAAAACCCTAAAATACTCAAAAAAAACATATAAACCCAAATAGAACCTAAAAACTCTGAAAACCCTAAAAACCCTAAAAACCCTGAACGCCCCCTAAAAACTCTCAAAATCAATAAAATCCCAAAAAACATTAAAAACCATAAAATCCAAAAAATACCTAAATATCCCTAAACACATAGAAAACCCTAAAACCCCTAATAACACCTAAAAACATATAACCCCCAAAAAACCTTAAAGACATAAAAAACTAAAAACCATTAAAAACTCTAAAAACCCTTAAAACCCTAGAAATGATAAAATTGTGACAAACCACTAAAAAACCTAAAATCCCTAAAAACTAAGAATGCCCTAAAAAATTAAAAAGACCATAAAACCCCCCAAAACACAAAAAACCATAAAATCACCAAAAACTAAAATCCCTCAAAATACTGAAAACCCTATAAACCCCAAAAAACATGAAAATACTAAAAATCCATAAAAATTCCTGAATATATACAAAATCCAAAAACCCTTCAAAAATCATGAAAAAAAATAAAACCCCTAAAACCCTTAAAAAACATTAATAATAACAAAAAACCCAAAAAACCACTAAAAACTCTAAAAACCATTAAAACCCCAAAAACATTAAAGACTCTAAAAAAACTTAAAAACCGTAAAAACTCAAAAAACAATCAAACCCAAAAGAACCTAAAAACAATGAAAAATTATAAAACCCTAAAAATATATCAAACCCTAAAAATCCTTCAAGTCAATAAAAACCCTAAAAACATAAAACCCATGAAGATCCTAAAAAAATGCATAAAATCAATGAAAACATAAAAAACATTAAAATCCATTGAAAACCATAAAAACACTAAAACCATTTAAAACCCAAAAATCCAAAAAATACCAAAAAACACTAAAAATTATAAAAACCCTTAAAACCACTAAAAATAATAAAAAATAATAATAACCATAAAACCCCTTAATAACTCAAAAACCCCTAAATCCCTAAAAAAATAACCTAAAACCCCTTAATATCCTTAAAAATATAAAAACCCAAAAAAGCATAAAAAAATATAACACCTACAAAATCCCTAAAACCGATTAAAAATGTTAAAACCCATAAAAACCTTGAAATACAACAAAAAACCATAATAACACCTAAAAAATAAAAAAAAAATACCAAAAATGGATAAAAACCCTAAAACACGCTAAAAAAACATTGAAGCTCCTTAAATCATTAAAAAACATGAAAAATATTTAAAAACATAAAAATCCTAAAAAATAAAAAAAGCCTAAAACCACCAAAAGATCCTAAAAACCTAAATCAACATAAAAGCCTAAATATGAAATCACTAAAACCCCTCAAAATCACTAAAACCAAAAAAACCCTAAATAGAAAAAATACATAAAAATCCCTAAAATTATTTGAAAACATAAAAAATCCTTGAAAACCCAGAAAAAACATCGAAATATATATAACCCCTTAAAAACATTAAAAACCATAAAACCCCCATAAACCCCCTTAAACATTAAAAACATTTAAAAGTCTAGAAATCCTGAAAACCCCAAAAATCTAAAAAAACCATAAAATCTCAGAAGACCCTAGAAACCCTTAAAACCCTGAAAACAAAAAAAATCCTTCAAAAAGTCTTACCCCCTTCAAAATCCATACTTAAAAACCATAAAAATTATAAAAATCACTAAAATAAATAAAAATTTAAAAACCCCTAAAATCCTTGAAAACCCATGAAAACCATGAAAACCCCTAAAACCCTTTAAAAACTCTAAAAACCCAAAAAATTCAAAAAACCCAAAAAAACTCTAGAAACCTTTAAGCCCCTAAAAAAGTTAAAAATGATAAAAAAAACTCTTAAATACCTTTAAAACTCTAAAAAACATAAAACCCCTAAAATCGCAAAAGACCTAAAAACCCTAAAAAGTAGAAAATTCCTAAAAATATATGAAAAAACCCCTAAACCCCCTCAAAATCTCTAAAACCCCTAAAAATTATAAAACCCATATAATTAAAAAATTCCAAAAAATCCCTATAAAACCTCCTTAAATCCTACAAAATCCCTGAAACCAAAATTGTCACATAAAATCATTAAATTATGCCAAAAATAATAAAATACCTTAAATCATTATAAAATTTAAAAAACTCTAAATAAATATAAAACCCTTAATAACTATATAGGTACTGAAAATTATGCTAAGGAGAAGAAATACCCCCGAAATCACTTTGGAGAAGGAATTAATCACTTCTATAAGTTTATCAAGGCAAAGAGACTCAAGATGAGTTGTATTTATTTGAAGGAACATGAAGTAATTCAATTTTTCAAATGGTCCACATACCATCACTGGGAAAGGTACGCAAAGATGGATTGTGAACCGCCAAGTATGTAGGATGGTTCGTGAACCACTGGCCCGCGAAACGATGGCCAACGAGCAGGGTAAATAGTGAACTATGTCAACCAAAGGAGTTCTACATGGAAGTCTGTCCACGTACTGTGCCGTGAAACCCTCAGTTCATAGATTAATAGGAGGAGTAGGGTTCCAAAAACCATTATCCTTAACCAATGTCTCCACAAACACTGATTTACTGAGTCTTATGTGGGTTAGAAATTTGCTTCAATGGGACACCAAAAATGGAGTCACATTCCCATTAGATACTATCTCTCTAGTTCATTATAGAAAGAGCATAGAATTAGGGAAAAAGAGAAAAGAGGTAGAGAGGAGATGGATAGAGGGAAGGAGAGGCAATGATGGCTTCAGTGAAACTCATAGGTTTCACTCCATCTTCCATCTTGTTTCATCGGCGAAGCACGAACCGTGAACCAATTACTCTACAGGTACAGACATTAGTGAACCATAAAAACGGGGAAATTTAATAATAATAACAGAAACACAAACCCAACTGGTGAACTAAAAAAATACTTCTCGTAGATGAATTTCCTGCAAAATGTAATTCCCCCAACCCTCCTTCAATATGGATCTCGGCGTAACGTACCGTAATGTGGACTGAACCCGACACCGCATACCCAACTGGTATACAGATGTAACCCAAATAGGCATAGTGATATTCGTACCACATTGGTATATGGTTGGTGATACCCATACCCGTGTACCACACTGGTAAACAGATGGCCCTCCTGCCCGCCTACCACTATGTTACGCGGAGCCTTCCCCATCTCACATGGGAAACCAATACGCGGAATGGGGTGTTTTTGGGTATTTTTTATTCTGATTTTAACCTCACCCCTCTATTACCATCCAGTCCTCCATAATCCCTCTACTAACTAGTTCTCTGGCACATGGCGAAAGCCTCCTCCCACGGCACTGGACTCATATTATTAGGTCATCAGGCGCGTCAGCGCACCCCATTGAGTCTACATACCCATGGTAAGAGGAGTCACGAAGGCCCTCCCAACAAAGGTGCAGGCTTCGGAAATTCCTGTAAGGATACTTTCCCACGGTAACCCGGACTCCAACCTTGGGATACCAACATGAACCACCATATTCTCAAGATTATGGGTGATCACTTTATTTTATATTTAATGAGGAATAATGACCAGTCAAATGGGTTATGTTTTCTCCCCCATCTAATGAGGAATAAATTCTTCCCCTTCCTAGAACATGCTCTGGGGCCCTCCCACTGAGGTAAGTCCCCAATCTTCTGAGGCAGGGCCGCATGACCTTCAATGTCATTTCACATTGAATGGTTCATCTCTTCACACCCTCGTCTACAGTCACCCTGGCCTCTTCCGATACGGGATCTCCCTCCCCCACCAATAGGGGAGGAGGGATGTGCATTTTCGAATCTTTCAAATCCTCTTATTTCTCAAATTGATCATGAATCATATGGTCTTAAGGGTTTGTGAGGATTACAACTCCATCACATGTTTTGAACTATGAAAACTCTGATTCATGACCAAATTAGGATACGTAGGATGCCTACTAGAAGGCCCGATCTCAAAAAAGGGTTCCCATCCAAAAGGGTCCACCCAAACATTCCTATTAAATTGGAAAATTCCATGTGTAAGCTCCACACATTCTAAACTATGATTTCTTTGATTTTTGATTAAACTAGGATTATTAGGATGCGTTCTAGAAGTCCTGATCTCAAAAGGGTGCCCTCCCATGAAGGGTCCACCCAATCATGTCCCATAAAATGGGAAGCATTCATGTGTAATACCCACATCTTTTAAACTATGTGGGTTCCAATTCCTCTTTCGAGGATACATAGGAATCCCTCCTTGTGGGCTCAATCCCAACATCAAGTCACCTTCCACCCCTGGATGACGATAAACTCCAGAGTGCCTTGTAACATGGCTAAGTCAGTGTCACTCCTTTGACATCAAATATTTTCATGCTCTTGGAGATCTTGCAAGTTAAGGGTAGCCTAAAGACACACTCTTCCAAATTGAACCAAGGATTCATGAACATATGAACACAACATAAATCTATAAGAGAGTCCCATAAAATGAAACAATCCTCCCCCAGAATGGTGAGGGGATCCTGACCTCCCATCCTCTTGACCAATGGTGTCCTCTAGTGTCATTATCCAAATAGTCATCCAATGAGTGTATGTCTTTGGAAAGCTGGTCCATGAATCATGGATTCCAGGGCCATGGGGAATTCTTGGCTCCATGAAAAAACCCATTGGAGACCTTCTAAGGAAGTTATATCTGAGAAGGACCAATTGCATGAGTGCTTGACCCCCACGCAATCACCCGCTGAGACCAATAGTTACCTACATTGTTAATTCAAACTTTTTGAATGGATAATGATGTTGAACGGGTCGAAACAAAGGAATGGTAAATTTAGAGAGAGCTTGTCTCTATGGAAAAGGGAAGGGTGATTATCCTCGTCGTGCAACCTTTGCACCACCTATAAATGTGCCACCTCAGAGGTGGAACAAAAATGGTGAACCTGACATGAATCCTTAACAAAGGTGGCGGTTCTACCCACAATGATGAATGAAAAAAGGATACTGCACGTCAGACCATTTTTTTTACCACCGTACGTGCAACACGCGCCACCTTAGAGGCAAAATAAAGATGGTGAACCCAACGTGAATCCTTAACCAAAGTGGCGGTCTCACCCCACTCAGGCCTCTTCACCCTGCTGTAAAAGAAAGTGGAAGAGGTCCAAGATGAATCACAAAATATGCATGTGTTTAATGGAATTCTACATTGATGATGTTTCATGGTCTATATTCCATACATGTATTGCATGTTCCCGTAGAGTGACCTTTGATACAAATGACATTCCCACGTTCCATGAAGACACACACATCAGCAATCTCGTGGGCGATTGGGGCATTATCAATTAGTAGGACCCCTTTGCCTACCCAGTGTATTCAACGATGGGTGTTCAATACTGTAGTCAAAGAGTACCACTGAAATGGTACTCTCCCCATGTTCGAGGCCACAAGAAAATCCCTCCAGTCTGCGAAGGTCTACAAGCTTCATCTTCAGCTGCTGCCAGTACCTCAACACATGGTGGCCTCAGTAGTCATCTCAAACAATTTCTGGAGCCTGTCCCTAGAACGTGATAACGACTACCTCTCTTACCTTAGTGATGTATATGAAGTCAATGCTGATGACTTAATCCTAGATTCACAGAGGCCCTACCCATATTCCATTGCTAGAGAGAATCACCATTGACACTAGATGACCAGACCTGCTCTCACTGAGGATGACCTCATGATGAGGGAACCTACAAAAGTTCAAGAGACCCGAGCCCCTCGGGCTGCCCGCTAAGGGCGATGAATATATAACTAGGGACACACTATCACCCTAGTTCTTAAGTAGAAACTCTACCGTACTAATTTGATGGAGTTCCACAGTCAGACACACAACTATAACCTCTCCACTCAAGCCCACCACCGAAATAGTGTTGCACAATACGAGCACACACGGGTTTTTTCTAGTGCTCGCTGATCCCGCCGTGCAGACAGAGTGGAAAACTATAGGCAGATGAAAATATCTTCCAAGCCACAAGAATCTCTCCAACCAAATAGTTCTACACACAGCTAATCTTAGTCACAAAAACCTACTAATGCATTTCAAGCCCTCCATTAAAATAGATCGGAACTCAGCTATACGTAGGCACAAACACCTGCTAACGCATTCCAATCATGCCATCCAAATAGGGGGAAACCAAATATGAGTAGAGTCAAATTCTTGTGGATGCATACAAAGCCCGTGATACAAATATAGTGGAAATATAATGGATGAAAATCCCCCCTCGTGAATATAAAGCCCACTAATCAAATATGGTGGAAACCAAAGAAGAAAACTAGCGACATACTCATTCATCCTCCCCAGCGTAGGAGAAATATAGAGACCCCAAACTTGACGTACATGGACATTACATTTCATTTTCGGAATACTTAATGCATAACAAAAACAAACACCGAAGGACCGTAATAGTTTAGTGTCTTTGGAAACACGGAACATAATCTTCTAATCATGGTGAAAGATCTTCAACATCTCCCATAAAGATCTTCCCCTTTTGTTTTCTTACCTAAAACATTTCTTTATATCATGGGGAAAAGAAAACATATAAAGGGTGATCTCAAATTCTCAGTACGGGTAAGAATGGAGAAAATAAAACACACCATATACATTTGAACATAAAAACATGAACATAATGTTTAAACATCAAAATCTAGAGCAATTGCATAAAACATGGAAGTACGTAAGGCATAGATCATAATGGAACATAAATCAAGATAAAATAGCTTGGAAATAAAACATTTAATTTTGGAAAAACATTAAGCACATGATATGATTTCCATTGTAGCCAAGGCATTGCTTCCAAGACCATCTTAGTTGACAAAGTCCCTTTCTGAAACGAGTTCACTCCTCGCTCCAGTCTTGTATCACTGAACCAGATTAACTTACCGTTCCAGCCATGTCTATCTTATAAGATATAAATCATTACCCAATGAATTGGAGTGAGATATAGGTCACACCCATCTCATAATGAAATCATTCTTACTTGTGCCACAACATGATCATAAATCATTCATCATTACCCAAAGTATAAAATGGGTTTCATAAACATCATCCCATCATAACATAATCCATAAAAAACAAAATGGATATCATTTCATCATAAGAAAAGTGAAACCATGTAAATCATAGAGAAATTATACTTGAAACATACACATATGAAATAATTCCATATTATATGGAAAATGGTTTTGATAAAACTCTTGAAATGAATTCTTGAGGAAAATATCCTTTCTTCTTCAAAATCATTTTCTTTTCACAAAATTCCATGTAATTTTAAAAGAAAAGGATTTTTTTGAAAAAAATAATAAAATATTGTAGAGTAACCTTCATGAAAATAAGTCATTATGATACCATAAAAATCCATTCATACCGTATAAGTTAAAAAAACATTCTTCTCATACTTTTGTCGAAAAAGTCATAAAGTACCTTGTATGGTAAACAAAAGAAATATTCCTTCCATAAGATGTGGTAAAATTAAAAAAAGGTAAAAATGACTTTAAACATAAATGTAAGAATAGTAAAAATTTTATGAAAACATTTTCATCACATGTGGACATGGATGATAAACATAACCCCATTAAATACTTACGAATAAACAATCTCAGATAAGAATGAGATTCGAATAATTATCCCTTACCTGAGGACCGATATGCTTTGAACGTATCTAAACCTCCTGTATAATGATTTAAATAATGTCCTTTACTTATTACAGAATCATATTCATTGTTATTATATCATATATGTTTCACTTATGATTTTATATTACCCGTTCTTTTGTAAATTCCATGTTAAAGCATCATTTTGGGTAAAATCGTTTTATTTAGCGTACTTGTTTGGACTTGTTGTTTTTGATATTATTATTAATTATATCATGATTTACTTACTTACAGAATTTAAATTATGATTTATATATCATATATATTCAGTATATATATATATAATAGATAGATGAATGAAATGAAATACACCGTTCATTGAGATGGTAGGCCGTACGTACGCATGAACGTTGTTTTCCTTTCTTTATTGACTTGAATGGAAGTAAGTAGATGACATTTATATATATATATATATATATAAATTTTGTAGCTTCATTATTTCATATATTTCATTATTATTACTTATATATACTTTATAATCATTATTGAATGGTTAACATGGAGAATGAATCTCATCGCGTCGTGGAGACGATAATCCATATGAACGCACGAGCGATGATATCGTTCCCATAATTATTGAATGGAATTAGAGTGGATGATATAATACCTCAGAATCAGTATGATGTTATAATAACCATATATAGTTATTCTTTACACCATTATACCCATCCAATTAAGGTGGTGGTGGAAAAACTAATTACACCACGCCGTGTAGACGGTATTCCGTATGTACGCACGCGCGGTGATTTCATTTTCCATAGGATGGATAGAAGGTGAAATGGGGTTGTTTCAAATTTATAATAACATATTAGTATATTAGTGATACTGATGTTATTACTTTATAATGAAACAACTAAATAAGAAGAAGTTTAAGAAGAAAAAAAACTTGAAAAAATCAGCAGAAGAGATTACCTCTTCCTCGACGCACCTCCGTTAAACTTCTTCTTAGGGAACTGGAGTTGGTATTTTGAGAAGATCAGAACCACAATGATATAACTAGAAAGGCTTAGAAGAGTAATTGGAAGGGGTTGGCCGAGATTCAAGGGTCAAAAGGGTGTGAAGAGAAGAGGGAAGGGTGCCCTTTTTATAAGGGGGAGTGGGGCACCTTAGAAAAACATAAAATATTATTTTATAATAAAGTAATATTAGGTTTTTAATAGCTAAATATTGATTTATTTCGAAGATAATATGGGTATGGGTAGAAATAATCTCATCCAATAAGTTTTAGACAAGTTTAGGTTACTATTTTATCCTTATCATTTAGATTTAACTCTAAGTCAAATAATTTTACTTTTACCGTGTCTTTTTGTTTTCTTACACTATATGGTTAATAAACTTACTATAACAATCCAAAAGAACCCCAAGTGGTTAATTATTAATATATATAACTTTATCTAAGTCATTTGGCCGAACCTTATATTTTTAGTAATAAAATAACAATTAATAATATAATATTTTTTTAAAAACTATTTTATGTCAATTTTGACACTATTTGGTACTTCATTTTGGTGAAACTTATAACAGCATTATTAGTTCATAAAAATTTAACTAAATCAATACTAACATTTCATATTAACCTAGAAAATTAGTTTTATTCATAAAAAGTCTAAAATTACATTTATTTGGGTATTTATAACATCAATTATGTTAATATTTCATTAATAAGGTAATTACTACATCATCATTGTGTCATCAATAAATTTAATTATTTTTTGTCTAAAATTATATATAAAATAATATTATTTAGGAAATATTTTTATATTTCTAATGAATATTTATAGTCGAATTTATCTTATGTATAACCCTATATTAAAAATGTTTTAGTTATTAAACATTGATTTTAACTATTTTATTTCTTCTTTAAATAAAATAATAATAAATGTCCCAATCTAATCCAAGTGGACCTAAATAGTAATATATTATCCCTAAGGTTGTTTTTTCTTGAACTACACTTATCCAATAGAATTATGACATGTGTTAAGGTAATAATAATATCATTTTTACCATTAATTACCCCATTTACTTTTAACCATGGTAAATAAAAGTAAAAAGTTAATATTCACAAAAAAATTATTTTTATCATATTGAACCACATTTTACTCCTTTACATTAAATGTGTGTCTCATATTTTTGAAATTCCACTCACAGAAGCGATAAAATTATGTTTTATGTAAATTTGCAAATTCTCCTAGGAGGTGGGTAAAGGACGGTGAAAAGTTAAATAAAATTTTTATATATCTAAAATTATTATAAAATGACTCCAATGAATTACATTGAACATATATAGGTATTATGTATCAATTTTGACCAAAAAAAAATTTAAATAAAATAAATAATTATTCAAACTAAAATTCAGTTTTTAAATAGTAACCTAGTGTTTTCACTATTCATCAAAAATTGAATGTCTTCAGAAAAATATCAAAAATTCACCATAGGCTAATTTTGATATTCCGAATCCAAAAATGAAATCCATTTTGAATGATAAAATTTATAAAATTTCAAAAAATTGGTATTACTATTCATAAGGGCTAGTTCATAATAATATTATACTAATATCTTGTTTAGTGAAACTTGGTATTGCATATAACACACGCTATCAAGGAAGGTTGCTCTGGCGTGCAACACATGCCTATAATAGTGTTTACCTATACTTCATGCTAATATGGTGTTGCGTATAGTGTAATTTAATCTTGGTGTAGCGTACAATACATCAAAGAAATTAAAAGGAATAATTCTCATAAAATCTTTGGGTGTTACATTCTACCCCCCTTAAAATGAATTTCACCCTCGAAATTTGTCAGGGTTATAATTGGTTTTCTACTTGAAAGTTTCATTCATAGAAACTCACACCGTAAAAAGTAATACTAAAACTTAATTTTAAATAATAAGGTATGAAATGTAACGGTTAACCAAATTAACTCATCATCGGGTTTCCACATAGAAGAACATAGGTGGAAATATGGATATGAAAGAGAAATGTAACCATCAAGTTCTGATGGAGAGTGGTAGAGAACATGGCTATGAAAAATCCAACAATCACAATGCCATAAATTTGTGATGATTTAAGGTACCATCTGGTTCATCGGATATAAGGGCACTAGGACAACATTTTTGGTTTTCAAGATCATTTCCCTAATGTTGATGAATTTAAATTAGAAGAAATACTTACTTTATTTTGGTATAATCTCACTGATGTTCATACCTTGAACAATTCCCACTTCATCTCTTAAAGAAATAAAGTTGAGATTTTCATTCATGAAGTGCTAGGAGATCATGTGATAGAATGAGGGGTCATTCCATATGTCTCAAACAAAAGGTTAGCAAAGGATATCAAATATACATAAGTCCATCTATGGTGAGGTTAATCGTATATGATTCCAAAAATGGACTTATACTTCATCTATCATACTGCTTAATAAAATTAGTTTCTAATAACCAGGGACTTCATGTAGGCCAGTGGTAGGAAATAAAGGCATGTCGCACTTCGGTTGTGGGTTCGATTCCCACATCCTTGTCCGACGCGATGGGTTGTCGCCCGTCCTACAGGTTGTCCCTTTTTCTAAAACTACATTATAATAACATTCCAGCAATAAAATAGAAAAAAGTTATAGCCTTAAACAATACTATCTTCTGTCTAACTTAATTCATTCCAATCTTTAGGCTTATCCAAAATACTTCTGACCATGCTCATAGTATAAAGAAAACAATTACTAGAAATGTCATCTACCGAGCACGTGAATACCATCATTTGTCCCCCATATATCATAAGATTTATATTTTTGGTCACATTCCAAAAATGTGAATACCTTAATCATGTATTCTCTTGAACCATAGTGAAAACATGAATTTTTTCACAAGGTAAATCTTTCCATATACCAAAATCCCAAAAATTCTATATACTCAAACCATGATATCAATTTTTCCTTATATTAGTCATGAGCTCATTAATACTATCAAACATTTCATTATCTCCTTATCCCTTTTTTATGTGCATATTAGGTGCTTTCCAAAAATATCTGAATAACCTTTCATGGTTACCGGTACCATTCAACATATACTTTCAAAACTCAAGCAAAGGCAACAGTGTAACAATCCTTAGATATTTCTTTATTCCATAGTACCATACATTATTCTTGATAAACATACAATCATTACACTACCTTCTTAAACCACTGACTGAGCTTCATCATTTCTTCCATCTCATACATCATTTGTAGTCTCTTCATCATCATCAACATAAATACTACCCATATGACCATGCTAATTCTCTTTATGAGATTTTCCTTTAGGTCATTGGTTTGCATAATACCCGTACATTCCACATTTAAAACACTTAACCGTTGTTGATGTCTGAACAATACCATTATCCTTGTCCATGGTGTTAACTGGACCATTTCCTTTACAATTACTATATTTTTGTCCTTCTTTTCCACACCCAAAGCATCTTCCGGTTCCTTTGAAACATTTTCCCTGATGCCTCTTCCCACATGATTTACATGAGGGAAATTGAACTTTTTTTCCTCTATGATCATCATGAAACTCCATCTTTCTCTTATTATATGAGTCGGTAAACTTAAAAAAGTTGAGATTATTGATCATATTATGAGATTTAGGATTAGGAATAATAACAATATGTGGAATTACAGATCCAATTTCATTTGGTTGCTCAGGAATAATATCATTTCATTGTCCATTATATCCTCCATTATCGTGAATCTTCTTGTTTCCAGCCATTTTCTAACACCCAAAAAGAATAGCGTGAGAGGCAAAAATCATAATCAAGGGGGAGTAACTTCAATATCTAACATCTTAGGTTTAATTATAATATTTTTACAGTAATTCTAGGACTATAACTTATCCTTATACTTAACCTTAGGGACATCCCTAGACATACCTTATAAATATATATAGGGATCTCACTAAAGTTCTCACATCCTACTTTCCAAAGGTTGACTAAACCGAACCTCTGATACCAACAGTAGAGAAACCAAACATGGCGTGCATGGAAATTACATTTCTTATTCGGAATACTTAATGCATAATAAAAACAAACATTGAAGGACCGTAATAGTTTAGTGTCTTTGGAAACTCGGAACATAATCTTCTAATCGTGGTGAAAGATCTTCAACATCTCCCATAAAGATCTTCCCCTTTTTTTCTTACCTAAAACATTTCTTTATATCCTGTGGAAAAGAAAACATATAAAGGGTAATCTCAAATGCCCAGTAAGGGTAAGAATGGAGAAAATAAAACAAACCATATACATTTGAACATGAAAACATGAACATAATTTTTAAACATAGAAATCTTGAGCAATTACATAAAACATGGTAGTACGTAAGGCATTGATCATAATGGAACATAAATAATGATAAAATAGCTTGGAAATAAAACTTATAGTTGTGGAAAAACATTAAGCACATGATATGATTTCTATAGTAGCCAAGGCATTTCTTCCAAGACCATCTTAGTTGACAAAGTCCCTTTCTGAATCGAGTTCACTCCTCGTTCCAGTCCTGTATCACTGAACCGCTTTAACCTACCATTCCATCCATGTCTATCTCATGAGATATAAATCTTTACCCAATGAATTAGAGGGAGATATAGGTCCCACCCATCTCATAATGAAATCATTCTTACTTGTTCCACAACATGATCATAAATCATTCACCATTACCCAATGTATAAAATGGGTTTCATAAACATCATCCCATCATAAGATAATCCATACAAAACAAAATGGATATCATTTCATCATAAGATAAGTGAAACCATGTAAATTATAGATATATTAATCTTGAAACATACATATATGAAATAATTACAGCTTATATTTAAAATGGTTTTGATAAAACACATGAAATGAATTCTGGAGGAAAATATCCTATCTTCTTCAAAATCATAATCTTTTAAAAAAATGCCATGTAATTTTAAAATAAAATGATTTTTTTGAAAATAGTCATGAAATATTGTAGAGTATGCTTCATGAAAATAAGGCATTATGAAACTGTAAAAATCCATTCATGTCGTATATGTTAAAAAACATTCTTCTCGTACTTTTTTCAGAATAGTCAAAAATTACCTTGTATGGTAAAAAAAGAAAGATTCCTTCCATACGATGTGGTAAAAGTAAAAAAAAGGTAAAAATGAATTTAAACATACTTGTAAGAAAAATAAAAATTTTATGAAAACATTTTGAGAACATATGGGCATGGATGATAAACATAACCCCAGTAAATACTTACGAATAAACAATCTCAGATAAGAATGAGATTGGAATATTTATCTCTTACCTTAGGTCTGATATGCTTCGCACGTATCTGAACCTCCTATATAATGATTTAAATAATTTCATTTACTTATTACAAAATTATATTCATTGTTATTATATCATATATGGTTCACTTATGACTTTATATTTCCCGTTCTTTTGTAAATTCCATGTTAAAGCATCATTTTCGGTAAAATCGTTTTATTTATCATACTTGTTTGTACTTGTTGTTTTTGATATTATTATTAATTATATTATGATTTACTTACTTAAAGAATTTAAATTATGATTTATATATCATATATATTCAGTATATATATATATAATAGATAGATGAATGAAATGAAATACACCGTTCATTGAGATGGTAGGTCGTACGTATGCATGAACGTTGTTTCCCTTTCATTATTGACTTGAATAGAAGTATGTAGATTACATATATATATATATATATTAAGTAGATTCATTATTTCATATATGTCATTATTATTCATTATATACACTTTATAATCATTCTTGAATGGTTAACATGGAGAATGAATCTCATCGGGTCGTGGAGACGGTAATCCATACGTACGCACGAGTGATGATATCGTTCCCATAATTATTGAATAGAATTGGAGTGGATGATATAATAACTCAGAATCAGTATGATGTTATAATAACCATATATAGTTATTGTTTACACCATTATATCCATCCAAGTAAGGTGGTGGTGGAAAAACTGATTACACCACGACGTGGAGACGGTATTCCATACGTACGCACGCGCGTTGATTTCATTTTCTGTAGGATGTATAGAAGGTGAAATGAGGTTGTCTAATATTTATAATAACATATAAGTATATTAGTTATACTTATGTTATTACTTTATAATGAAACAACTAAATAAGAAGAAGTTGAAGAAGAAAGAAAACTTAAAAAAATCGGTAGAATAGATTACCTCTTCCTCGACGCACCTCTTTTAAACTTCTTCTTAGGGTACTAGAGTTGGTCTTTTGAGAATAAAAGAACCTATATGATATAACTAGAGAGGTTAAGATGAGGAATTGGTAGGGTTTGTCCGAGCTTCAACGCTCAAAATGGTGTGAAGAGAAGAGGGAAGGGGTTCCCTTGTTATAAGGGAGGAGAGGGGCACTTTAGGAAAACAGAAACTATTATTTTATAATAAAGTCATATTCGGTTTTTAATAGCTAAAAATTTATTTATTTCTATGATAAGGTGGGTATGGGTTGAAATACTCTCAACCAATTGGTTTTAGACAAGTTTAGATTACTATTTTATCCTTATAATTTAGATTTAACTCTTAGTTAAATAATTTAATGTTTACCGTGTCTTTTTGTTTTCTTACACTATATGGTTGATAAACTTACTATAACTATCCAAACGAACCCCAAGTGGTTCATTATTAATATATATAACCTTATCTAAGTCATTTGGCCGAACCATAGATTTTTAGGAATAAAATAACAATTAATAATATAATATTTGTTTTAAAAACTATTTTATGTTAATTTTGAAACTATTTGGTACATTATTTTTTTGAAACTCATAACAGCATGATTAGTTCGAAAAAAGTTAATTAAATCAATAATAACATGTCATATTAACCTATAAAATTAGTGGAATTCATAATTAGTCTAAAATTACATTTATTTGGGTATTTATAACATCATTATGTTAATATTTCATTAATAAGGTAATTGTTACATCATCATTGTGTCATAAATAAATTAAATTATTTAATTTATAAAATTATAAATAAAATATCATTATGTAGGAAATATTTTTATCTTTCTAATGAATATTTATAGTCGAACTTTTCTTATGTATAACCCTATATTAAAATGTTTTAGTTATTAAACTTTGATTTTAACTATTTTAATTATTCTTTAAATAAAATAATAATAAATGTCATAATCTAATCAAAGTGGGCCTAAAGGGTAATATTTTATCCCTATGGTTTTTTTGGTCGAACTAAACTTATCCAATATAATTAGGACATGTGTTAGGGTAATAATAATATCATTTTTACCTTTAATTACCCTATTTTCTTTTAACCGTGGTAAATAAAAGTAAAAAGTTAATATTCACCAAAAATTATTTTTATCTTATTGAACCACATTTTACTCCTTGATATTAATCGTCTCTCTTGGTTTTTTGAAATTCCACTCACAGAAGTGTTAAAATTAAGTTTTATGTAAATTTCAAAATTCTTGTAAGAGGTGGGTAAAAGACGGTGAAAAGTTCAATAAAATTTTTATATATCTAAATTTATTATAAAATGACTCCAATGAATTACATTAAACTTATATAGGTATTATGTATCAATTTTGACCCAAAAAAATTATATAAAATAAACAATAATTTAAATAAAAAGTCGGTTTTAAATAGTAACCTAGTGTTTTCACTATTCATTAAAAATTGAAAGTTTTCAAAATAATACCAAAAAATCACCCTGGGATAATTTTGATATTCTGAATCCAAAAATGAAATCCATTTTGAAAGATAAAATTTATAAAATTTTAAAAAGTGGGTATTACTATTCATAACAGCTAGTTCATAATAATATTATAGTAATATCTTATTTAGTGAAACTCGATATTGCGTATAACACACGCTATTGGGGAAGGTTGCTCTGGCGTGCAACAAATGCCTAGAATAGTGTTTGTATATACTACATGCTAATATGGTGTTGCATATAGAAAATTTTAATCTTGGTGTAGTCTACAACACATCAATGAAATTAAAAAGAATAATTCTCATAAAATCTTGGGGTGTTACAGGAACTACTAGTATCTATTGGCTACTCATAGAGGACTAAAGATAGCATAAACTCCTGCTCCTACATCGGAATGGGCCTTCATACCCATTGTATCAAAAGATGTATCCAAGAAAATCAGGGCCATGATGTAAGATCATATGTTTATTCTATACAATATCCTTAAAACATGCCAAGATATCATTTCATCGGCGGAAATGGCTAGAAATTCGGTCCATGACCCAATTTCCTCGAATGGAATGACTCACTAGAAAAATGAGTTAGTCACTCCAGAGAAGTTATTAATCCCTTCTCTAGTATAGGAGGGTTGATGACAATATCCCGAAACATATGAAAAAGTAGATCGGGAAGATATATTCATTCCAACTGGGGGACACCGGTCCAACATGGTGGCCGCCCCAGGGTTGGCATATATCCCAGTTAAAACTCAAGATCCTCATTGGTGTATCCCGACAACATCACAGAACACAAAAAGTTGGGTAACCGTATATGAAGGCCATTTCTATATAATATGGCCCTGATTACCCGCAAGAGAGCACCAAAAAATGAAAAGTACCAAAGGAAACTGGAAAATGAAGAGCACATACATGACCCTGCTCTGCTGAAAGCTGGGGTTCTTGATGCCCTTAAACATATAACAACAAAGGCTGAAGACTATGTCATTCCATTAATAAATTATGGGAGTGTAAGTATCAGTTGAAATGGTCCTCCCTGCAATGTCACTACCAGCAGCTCTGAATGTCCTCCACGGAGCACCTGCAGGGGCTTACTCTGTGGGTCAAGAATGATCGATCACAAGAGCCTATCTCTTGATGCCCGTTGGGGTAGCCCTCCCTTCAACCTAAAGATTAGACAAAAAAGAGGCCCTCCCATTGTTTTCATCCACCATGATAGTCCTCTACTACATATACACTGCAGATATGCTTCTCCCTATAGTCGGACATCTAGTCATGATGGTAGTCCTCGCCATGATGGAAGTCATTGCGAAGACCCTCCCCACAATGACAGTTGTTGTGGAGGTCCTTTCGATAGTATCACCATGAAATGAGAAGGTTCTCCCCTCATTTAAGTACATCCCAAAGGTCCTCCCTAGTATCTACACTACATAAAATCTACCTGTAGCTAGATATCATGTCATGTTGACGGTCATTGTGAAGGCCCTCCCCACAATGAAAGTTACTGTGAAGGTCCTCCCCATGGTGACGCTGAGCAGCAACAAAGTCCTCCCCTTTCTACATCATGCCCTGAAGGTCCTCCCTAGGGTACACGCTCTCAAGAAAATTCTCATGGTCCGGCATCAAGTTTCCTTGGTAGTCCTTGCCATCACAACACTACCTGCGAAGGTCCTCCTCGCAACCAAAATAAATGCTTGCAATAAGGTCCTCCCCTTCACAGAATAGATATAAGAAAACCATTTTATGCTAAGGCACTCAGAAATGAGTCAGACACATCAGGAACTCCGTCTATAATGAGTGATATTTTTTCTCAACCAGACGATGGCCTTGGGCTATGCCCATCTTCTAAGCCACCCTCGTAGTGTCCAAAAATTGATAAAGCCACCACCAACCTGATCACTTGGAATGAAATCATCAAGAAGTAGTCGAAATGGTCATATCAATTAGAGGATCCTTAAAAATAACAACAAAATGATATTTTTCTTGTGATAAGACAACTAGCTATGGATAACATACCAGCGATGTATTAGAATACGACCACTTCTCACTTCGACATACTATGAGAATTTTCCGGGGAATGTACGCATGAAATTTGACTCAATGTATGGAAAAATCATCGAAAGATGAAAGAAAAATTCCTACCCTATGAAGGGTACATGGACTGTGTTAGCACAATAGGGGAGCTTCATCGTCTGATCAACTTGGAATCCCTCCCATCTGAAAGGTAGCCACAATCATAAAGGGGAAATAAAAAACCTTTAACTAACTTGCCTCCATGCACTGCATAAATTATGTCACCTCATTGGAAATTCCCTAGCTGTAGTTCACATTAGAGGATGGAGAGAACATGGATATTTACACTTTACCCCACATCCCGTCTAGTAGGCCCCAATGGAAATGACATCCTGCAATGTCATCACCCAGAGGAAACAGTCAAATAAAACCCCTTCTCAAGAAAGACGTGATACCCAACCAAAACTGACATGTAGTAAGTTTTAAAAGAATCAGGGCCAAAGAGATATAGCCATAAAAAAATATCTATGTCAGGAAACCATGAACATCCATCAGGATTCCCGCCTAAGGGAAGCCAACAAGCAAGTAGTGCTCATGTCTTCAAAAGACTGTAGACCCCGTGTAGGCCCAATTCCACACTTAGATTACACCCATGTGGAAGTACATGAAATTTAAGTAGTGTACATAGTGGTGGATACCACCATGATACCGGAAACATCCCAGCCTAGAGGGTTGGGGACACTTTTTGAATCAAAATTCCCCTATAAGACCGACAAATCCAGGTCGTAGCATATCAACAGAAGAATGGGAACAACCATAGCCTGTAGGGCTAGGAGTATTTTTACCTCAAATCCCTGCACAACGGATGTTTTTCTTCCACAGTCTAGGAAGAATAATCGACAAATGAATTACCCATTCCACCCCTTCTTGTGGTCTGCACCCTCCAAGATAAAGGCGCTTTTCGAGGTCTGAACAAGTCTCTCTTCGGGTCAATATTTGTCAAGAAGCCTGAAGAATACCGCATAATGGAAGGAGAAATTCCAATAAAGGGTGAAAGAATACTTCCTACTATTTAGCACTAGGTACACCACCCTTACTGAAGTATGCCTCAGTGAATGTGGTGAGCGTTAACCCACAGATCTTATAGGAAATGACATAAGGGGAGAAGATGAAATGGAAGAAGGTTCCCTCCCAGAGGCATTCCACACCAAGCCTGATGGTGTGGATACCCGAAACTAGAGGGTGGCCCTAAATTTGGGTGCCCCCTCAGTCAATCCCACATTACCTCCCCTATAAGAATCCATCAAAGAGAAAAATAAATCCATGGTCGTCTATGGCCCACCTCCTCCTCCCCATTAGAGTGTGTCCCTCACCCTTGAGGAATGGTTTTCCAAGAAGGATGGAGAAACAAAAGAGCTATAACGAGTTAATGTTGATCTATGTCAAGGGTATTATCTCTCTAGAGGTGTTCCCTCTGCGGAATGTCAGCAGGTGCTCCCAGAAGTAGTTCCCATATAACAAACAGTTATCCCGGTCAATGTAGCCAAGTCCAGAGGACCATTCAGCCGAGCCCTGGGAGGAAATCAAGACTTCCCCCACTAAGAAAGTAGCTGGAATATACCCAAGTAAACCCACAAATGATGCCCCCTACTGGGTATCAACCCGAAATTCAAATTGCGCTGACATGCCCAATTTTGGCCCCTACTGCACTAGCTCAAGTTCAAGCCTAGAAGGATATGAATCAAGGGATCTTAAACACCATCGACCAGCTATCATCCTGACTAGAAGCAATGGAGGGGTAGCACGCTTCGATACGACCAGTGCTCAAACCCTACCCCAAGTGGGTGAGCAACGTTCTGCCACCACCAAACATTGGTAACCTCATATTCCCAGTATCCAATGAATCAGGGGACCTAGAACAGAATTTGATACACTATGCCTCATACTGTGCCCCATGATGGGAACATCATAGCAGAAAGAAGCTGTAAAAGTTAGGTGCTTCATATAAACCCTATAGGGATCGGATTTTGTATGGTATACTTGCCTACTAGCCAATTCAATTAAAGTTTGGGAGGACCTCTGGTGATAGTTTTTCTTCCAGTTCAGTTTGAAACTGCCCAAGACGTTGGTTAGTGATCTCATGAACTATAAGAAACAAGAGAATGAGAGAGTCTCAGACTTCATTTCCAGGTTGAAAGGCCTAACATATTCCCTAAACCGGCCACTCCCACATCATAAGATGCTTGTCATGTGCATCGATAACCTTCAGGCTAAATTGTGAATGCCACTCATCCCTGTAAAGTACACTAGTGGTTTTAGATACTTCTCTACCATTTTACAAAGGATAGAAGACTCATTGAAAAGGAATAACCTTAGGTCCCAAGCATCCCCATCATCCCCTGGGAAAAAAACCGGAAAAGATAAAGGGCCTTCTGTCATGCTTAAGCCACCCCTAACACCAGCCCTAGTTGCAAGGCCCCCACTGAACCATGCAGGACCCCCTAGATGCCAACATACACCCCCAACTTGGAAAGATGAGAGCTTTGGTGCTAAAATAAATCAGTTTTAAGAATGAATAAATTTATTTTATTCATTTCAAGATGACTAGGTTCATGGTTATTTCATAGCTGCCATGAATTCTAATCTGCTCCGGCTGCCCAAGCCAAAGTGAGTTGATGATGTGGGTCTCAACGACCATCCAAATTATTGTTCTTACACCCAGATACTAGGACACACCATCATGAAATGATTTTCATTCATGGATCTTCTGAAAAATATGGTGGATTCTGGGAAAGTCATGTTGGGCCTACCGCCGACACAAGTGGCATATGCTTCCACCTCCGAACCAAGTGTGGAAGAAGAGTATAAAACAGTCACCAGTATGAAGGAAATTTTTTTGGCAACTAGATGACCTAGAAGACCATCAACTGAGTCTACAACATCCTCTAGGAATAATTGAAACAACCTATTGTGCCCCCAGAAGCTCCTAGTATCACACAACCATCCTCCTTGGCCTCGTTGTCCTCTAAAGGCCAAAAGGGCAGAACAAAAGATCAATAGGATGAGATGGTACCAAATCCGAAGTCATTACTGACTCTATAAAACTTCATTCCAACAGTCTTGGTACAACAGTCACCACCCTACCAAATGGTACTGTCAGAAGGAGATAGTCAGACAGGAATAGTATTGGATCAAGAACTAATCTTCAGCTCCATTAATTTTATTCACTTGATGGACCCCTTATCTAATGAAGACTATGGCCATGAACTCGGATTAACCATTCCCAATTTGGAGAGCCAGAGGAACCAGCCATAGAGGATGGATGTTTCCTGGAAGTAATGATGATGGTAGGAGTCAAATTCCTAGCCATGCCATGATTCATATCGTTAATATCATGGAAACCCATGGAAGGACCCTCTATCAGACACAACGAGAACCCGAATTCTCATTCCCATCCACTAGAGGAAACCCAAGCCTAGTTATCATGGAGTATTCATTAGGGTAAGAACATGTGCCAGACTATCCAAGGTATACAAGCAGGACAATTCGGTCAAATGTGGAAAGGACTGCAGCACCACCGGCCCCTACTACATTGGTCAAACCATCTATTTCCAAAACTCAAACCCTTAAAGTTTCTATGAAAAAGAAACCCCAAGCTAGAAAGAGCTGACTATTAGAGTAGATGTATGATATTTAAATTAGTTAGATTCAGTACTAACAAATATGTCAATCCTAGATGCATTGAGTTTGTCTGTATATCTTAGGGAGGCACTCATTGAGGCCTTGCTAAGTCCCCAAGATTTTGAGGATGAAGTATCAGCTACTGAAGTCTACCAAACGGAGACAAATCCCAATGAATGTCATATAATCATCTCCTCCACAAACAGGGTTGAAGACTCCATCATGCAAGGGCACATCAAACCATTATATGTGTCCAGAAAGATAAATGGATTTTATTTTCATAGGATCTTCATCGAAAACGGCTCTGGAGTTAACCTCCTCCCACTAAGAATGCTTTTCCATAGGGATACAATGAAGATATCTTGACACCCTGCACTAAAACTCTATTGGGATACAACAAAAGTGTGCATCAACTATTGGAAAAAATCATGCTTAAAACATGGCTTGGATATCTCATATCAGATTCCATGTTCTGAGTGGTGCGACAAAGTATAGATTTCAATGTTTTGTTAGGGAGACCTTGGTTGCATCAGTATGCTGCAATTCCATCCTCATACAATCAGTGTATTTCACTAATAGGAAAAATGGGATGTTGCATGCTGATAAATCCATGTTTGAGTTCTGTGAGTTGCATTATATCGACGTAGGGTTCTATGATTTGGAAGAAAAATTATTTTTTCTGATGATATTTATTGGATCAATGCCCCGAATGGATTGGAGATGGATCCTGTTGTCCCCTTCCAGCAGCTTGGGGAGGAGTATGTACTTCCCAACAACTAGGTTTAATGTGTAATTACATGCTTGGATATAGAATCAGTGGTCTTCATGTAATCTTCTACAACCACCAAGTCCAAAGACACAGAAGAGTGGGCTAACTCCCATTTCGTCTGGAAAAGCCCTATTGAAGATGCTCTGACCCCATCCTTGAGACATCAAATTGCCCTTTCCTCACACACTAAAGAAAAAGGTGATTTATTTTTTAATATTGGAGAAGTTATCTCAAAAATAAATTCTTCATTAGAAGGGGAAGATGATCAAAATGAAGAATAAGAGGAGTAAGAATACATAAATAATGGCCCTCATACTTTTGAAGAAGGTGTTTACACCACCATCAATGAACTCAAAGAGATAAATTTGGGCACTAAAAATGACCCATATCCCACTTTAATCAGTGTTTCCATGAATATTGAGGAACAAGTGGCATATACCTCTTTCCTAAAGAATAATTGGAATGTGTTTTCCAGGAATTACATAGAGATGCTAGGCCTCGATCCTAAAGTTGGCACCCATCATCTGGGCTTACCAGAAGATCCTCAGGTATATGAATAGGAAACCAAAAGGCCCTACCTGACGAATGATACTAAAATAGAGGCTGAAGTCAATAAACTGATCAAAGACAACTTCATACAGGTGGTACAATATCTGATATGGCTGGCCAACATAGTTCTTATCAAAAAGAAGAATGGACATATTAGAATCTGCATCGACTTTAGGGACCTTAATATGCATTACCCAAAAGATGACTTCCCTACCCCAATCACAGAATTTTTGATCAATGCAACAGTAAGATACAAAGCCCTCTCCTTCATGGATGGCTATTCTGGATACAATAGAATCTGGATGGCCTGAGGATTTGAAGAAGCTACCTCTTTTAGGGACCCTCAAGGGGTTTTCTATCATAAAGTGATTCCCATCAATCTAAATAATGCTGGTGCGACATATCATCCTACCATTTATCACATCTTCAAGCCGTTTTTGGGAAAATTCATCGAGTTTTATGTCAACAACCTTGGGGTTAAATAATGAAAGAATTTGAGCTACCAAGCTGACCTAGAAACTATCTTCAAAAAATTGAGACAACATATTTTAATGATGAATCCCTTGAAATACGCCTTTGGTGTTACCTCCTGAAAATTTCTAAGCTTCATGATACGCCATCGTGGAATCGAAGTCTACCTTGAGAAGTATAAATCCATTATTAGAATTTCTCCACCTTGCAACCTCACTGGGTTAAGAGGTCTCTAGGGGCACCTCACCTACATTTGGGGATTTATACCCATCCTAGCTGGTAAATTCTTACCTTTCACCAATCTCATGAATAAAGGAGTTACGTATGAATGAGCTAATGATTGTAAAGAATAATTTGACAAACTCAAAAGATATCTCCTAAGACCACTGGTGATCATGCCACCAGTTGAGGGGAGGTCTCTCATTTTATACGTAACTTCCCTGGAACGATCATTAGGCACCTTCCTTGCATAGAAGAGTGATGCCGACAGTGATAAAAACCGCTACTACCTCAGTCGAACAATGATAGATGCCGAAACTCGGGATTTGAAGATTGAAAAAAACTGCCTAGCCCTAATCATCACAGTTCAGAAACTCGGGAATTACCTACAACACCATGAGTTCCACATGGTCTCCCACTACAACCCTCTCAAGTATATCCTCAACCATCCCAGGATAAATGGGTTCCTATCATGATGGGAAGTCATCATGCAAGTGTTTAACATAAGATATGTGTCCTAGAAGGCTATCAAAGGCTAGGTGTAAGCAGACTTCCTGGACGATCAACCCTCAGAAGAAACACCATTATTTAATGCTGATTTTTTAGATGAAGGAGTGTTTTCTGTCTAGGAGAACCCACATATATGGGAAATGTACTTCGAAAATGCTTCACGAAGCGTGATAGTGAAAAGGATGGAGGATCCCAAGCTCAATAAAGTGGGACTTGGAGTCATACTTGTATCACCTGAAAAGGTCATTTGGATTACTCTTTTTTACTTTCATAAGGGTGTACAAACAATGAAGTGGAGTACCAATCTCTCATTTTTGGTCTATAATTGGCACTCTAGGTGCAAGACAAAGACCTAAAAATAATGAGTGATTCATAGCTTGTCAGCAAACAGTTTAACCATGACTATGCTATCAAGAAGAATGTGGTTGTTTCCTTTATGAACCATGTTCGAGAACTAATAGTTGAATTCCCATCAGAGCCAACGTTGACTCATGTCCCCCAGTCACAGAATGCTCAAGAAGACACTTTGGAAAATGCAGCCACAACCTTGGTCAATCTTGACCTGGATGAAATATTCATTAGCATTGCTCACCATCGGATGGTATTTCAATTCATCCAGAGCAATACAGAGGATGTTAATGAAAATATCCCCGTTCCTGAGCCTTATGGTCATACCACTGGTTGGATTACACCCATCACAAATTACCTTCGGAACAGGGAACTCACACCAATTAGGGATGAAAGGGAGAAGGTCCAAAGATAGGAAGTCAATTTTACCCTGTAAAATGGGATGAACCAAGAGAAGATTCTCTAAAAATGAGGCCCTAACAAAGTCTTTATCAGGTGCATTGATTGAGAAGAAACAGTTTCCATCATGAAAGAAGTGCACTCCGGAGCTTGTGGTGCACACCAGTCAGCAACCAAGCTCTCTCACCAAATTCAGAGGCTTAGGTATTATTGGCCTACCATGATATAGGATTATTACATATTCACCAAGAAGTGTCATTCCAAACCAGTTCATGCTAATTTCATACATCGGCCCCCCAGAGTTGCTTCACGCAGCTAAATACTTCTGGTCATTCGTCTTCTGGGGGATGTATGTTGTGGGACCATATCCTCCCTCTATAACCTATCGATTTAAGTTCATACTCATATAAACTGAATTATTGTCTAAATGGGTTGATTCCATACCCCTTGAGTAATTCAGGGCAAAAAACATCGTCATCTTTGTAAATGTTAACATCGTCACTAGATTTGGTGTCCCTCATACAATACTAACAGACAACAACACCAACTTCTACTCTGTTGGGTTGGATAAGCTGTACCCGGAATATGTAATTAAGGCTAACCAGTCATCCCACTACCATGTAGCAGCCAATGGGAAGATAGGAGATTCCAAAAAGACTCCGTCCAACATACTTAAAAATTATGGTCTACAAGGATAAGAAATCATGTCCATACAAGCTCATTCATGCTTTGTGGTCTTACTGGACCTCAACCCACACCGCCACATAGGCTACCCCATACTCACAAGTTTACTAGGAAGAGGTAGTGTTACCTATTGAAATCAAAGTTTCGTCACATTGTGTGTCCATTTGTGATCAAATAACCCTAGATGAGCAATCCAAAAGGTGGTTTGATGAATTGGGGTAGTTAGATGAAAAAAGGATGCACTCTCTGTACCATTTGG
This sequence comes from Viscum album, assembly GCA_963277665.1. Taxonomy (NCBI): domain Eukaryota; kingdom Viridiplantae; phylum Streptophyta; class Magnoliopsida; order Santalales; family Viscaceae; genus Viscum; species Viscum album. The sequence goes on from OY728157.1 coordinate 1,322,485,919, forward strand.
AAATCTACAAAAACCAGATTGGACAATCCTTCAAGAAAAAGGTTCACCTTCGATCTTTACTTGAAGGAGAAATGGTGTTAGCCCTCAGAACCATGATTTTATTAGGGAAAAGGTCCCTAGATCTTGTAACAAAGTGGGATGAAGCATATTTCATTCATCAGGTCTATTCCAATGGAGTGTATGCCCTGATATCAATGGACGGAAATCTCATCACGACTCCCTCAAATGTGAAGTTCTTAAAGAAATACATCTCAAAAAAATCCTCCATGTCATGGTCCAAAATCTAAGACCTTAAATTATGAGTTAAAAATGTCCCCATGGTCCAAACTCTACGACCTTAATCTATTTGTTAAAAACGTCTGCATGGTCCAATCTCTATGACCTTAAAATATGAGTAATGAAAAATCCCCAATGTTAAGGTCCAAACTCTACAACGTTAAAATATTATTAATAAAAATGATTCCAATGTTAAGATCCAAACTCTACAAACTTAAACTATTTGGTAGAAAAAGATTCTCCCATATCAAGGTCCAAACCCTATGACCCTAAACTATGAGTCATAAAAATGTCCCCATGTCATGGTCCAAACTCTACAAACATAAACTATGAGTCATAAAAATGTCCCCATATCACGGTCCAAACTCGACGACCTAAACTATGAGTCATAAAAAAATACCCCCATGTCATGGTCCAAACACTAAGACCTTAGACTATGAGTCATCATCCTTTCCACATGAAATTAAACTATAAGGAATATGTCCTCTCCATAAGACGTTAAAATACATAGCATATAATGTCTTAATTTCATGACAATAAATTGCATGATCTTTCACAGAACTACGTGGGGATTGTTTCCCGCTCTCATAGGATACGCAGTGACTCCACAATCTTCGATCTTGGCCCATCCCCCATAAATAAAAATTGCCTCCATCACACCCCCTATATACCCATATTCATAAAGGAGACATGTATCACTCCTTGTTTCTGACACCAAGTACAACTCCCGTGAGCTTAGGAATGGTGATAGAGATTCTCCTATAAAGGTCAACTATTGGGAAATTTGGAAGATCGGACAAACATGATGGGTAGAATGAAAATTACTCTGCCTGTTAGACATATCCAAATCGGTAAGGGGAACACACATAACTATGTACTACTTGATTTCTGCCCTCGTAGGATACGTAGTGACGCCTTGATCTTTGATCCTGGGCCAGCCCACAGGGAAAGAAAATGAAAAGAAACCCATCATATTCTCTATCGTCTCACACTTTAAAAGGAAACTCTATAACCACTCCTTGTTTCTCAAATCGAGTATAACTCACGTGATATTTGGACCAGTGGTACGGATTCACTTATGCAAGTAAACCATAGAAGAGTATGGTTGACCTGGAACCTGTATCAAGTAAAACCAAAATTCCCTCAAGTGCCCCTAACACATCAAACAAGTGTTTGTAGGGAACATCCAGAACTATGTGTGTCTTGATTCATTCTCTCATAGGATATGTAGTGATGCTCGGATTCGACATCTTGGCCTAGCCACTGGAAAAAAAATTCCCCTTTCCCCCATGTGTGTGTCGGGCCTATGTGGAAGCTCCAAGAAGTTCACGGTTAATCATGGTATGGGTATTCTCACATTCCCAGGAATACATTTTCCATTTGTCACAATCCATACCTTGGGAAAACTTGGATCCTAAAAATCATCCATCTCCATCTGCGGTGGAAGGATAGTGTCCTCAGACTCCTTTGATTGACTATGCATATAATGCCTTGGTGGTTCTTCATACGTATCCCACAATAATGTCCATCAATCCAAGGAAGATTTGTCCCTGGGAGAGTCCTATCCTAGCTCAGTACACCCAGTGGATTTTAAGCCCCATGTCATACCTCCTGATTCAAGTCTCCCCCTGGACTATGGTTTATGCCACTTATCATCACTCGTGTCTATGGAACACCAGAACACCCCGACTACGATTAACATAAAACTATTTAAGCCCTCTGAAAGGCCAATTTTATTTTCACCGCACGATGCTAAAATGTAATTCCAAAATATTCCTCACCGTACATTGTTAAACTACAAGGAAATGGCTTTATCCTAAAAATTCCCCCTAATGTTGAATTCACTATTCTTAGATGGTGACATGGAACCCTTGTGATCTTTTTGGTCTCACACTGAGAACATCTAATATGAGATTAGGGATCTTAGCAAGAGATCCGCTATGACATTATGGAAAAACAAATGAGGAATTTGGTCCTAGTAGCACAACCCTAAAATCCATGTCACAGTTCCCTCCCTTGAGAGGAACCCCATTTCCTAGATAGGTGAGGTTAAATGACCGGGTTTCCCAAAATATATAATGAATACATCACCCTACATACAGGTTAGATATACAAAAGGGACACCATGCCCTGAGTAAATCACAGCCAAAATGTCCCCAACATTTCATGGTATACCACTTCCATATTCCAAACTCCGTGATTTAAGAGATCTTGAATCCCCATAACACTGTAATGCCATCTGGGATGGAAGGCCAGTATCCTGCGGACACCTTTGATTGACTATGCATATCATGCCCCATGGCTCTATATAAGTGGCCTACAAAAATGGACATAAATCAAAGGAAAATTTGTCCCCATGAGAGTCCTATACTACCTCAGTATGCCCAATGTCATCCATGCCACATTCCACACCTCTTAATTCAAGGACCCTCAAAGTCGTGGTTTACATTTTCCCCCTTTCACACATCCTAGATATATCGAAACTTATGTGCCAAATTCACCTTTGTTATATTTTAAGGTTTATAAAATATATCTTATCTGTAAACGTGAAGTTGTTCCACATGCAAAGGAAGAGTTCCCCTTCTCTTTTCCATGTTTCCATGAAGATAATCAGCTAAAAATCCTCATTTTTTGACCAGGGGCACCCCTTGTCAAAGGTCACAAACCGTATTCAGAGAGTTCTAAATCTCCATAATCCTAAAAGTCCATCGATGGCGGAAGGCCAGTGTTCTGGGGACACCGTTGAATGAATATACATATCATGCGTTGGTAGCTCTGCATATGTCACCCACAAAAATGGACATCTATCAAAGGAAACTTTTTCTCTAAGAGAGTCATTTCCTGCCTCTTTACACTCAAACAACATTCACGTCTTGTCACACCCAATATTCAGAAAACTCTTGGACGATGGATTATATACCTCCTTCTTCCCAAGTTCCCCTGACATAGAAAATACTCTTAACTGAACTGACCACTAGCCAGCTCTCCCTCACACAAGTAAGAAATATTCCAAAATTATTTCCCACTCAAGGATGATGTGAATGTTACTATTGTTCTCAGACAACACTACTCAAGCCAACCACCTATTTTGGCTCCCAGCATCAAGATAAATCCAAAATGTGGAAAATCCCACCTGACAATTAGGAATAGAAGGCTAGTGTCCTGAGGACTCCATTTCATGACAATGCATATCATGCCCTACTGTCTCTGCATACATATCCCACAAAATTGGCCATCAATCAAAGGAAAATTTATTTCTAGGAGGGCCCTTTACTACCTATGTATGCCTAAAGTGGACCTTGAGCTTCATGCATGTCTAGAATCCACAAATACAGGGTCAAGAAAAATCCTTAACCCATGTCTAAAGGATACTAGAACATTCCCGACAAACGGTCCCGATTCGAGGCCTTACCCTGTTAAATTTGGTCAAAGATGTTCAACCTAAAACATCAGTATTAAGTTTGATTGGTAGTAATGTGAACTTATAGCAAGAAAAGACGTTATGCTCGCCAGAGGGAAAATCCACTGAAGGAACCTTTGGGTAATAGATGAGTATCAGTTTGCAAAAAAATCACATTAAGCCATCAAAAAAGGCAGAATGCTTTTTAGGTCAGAAACCCACAAAGTGTGGCCTAAGAAAAAGCCATGTTATGCATGATAAGCCTATTTCATGTAGGCTTATGAAATATAATTAAGGTATGAGTGAAGAAGACATAAATGTTCGTGAGTTATTTTATTCAACCTCAATAATAGTCGAACTTCACTCACTGGGACCCTTGGATAAGGAAAAAATTAGAGCTCGATTAAGTATCTCAATTTACTGATTTCAAGTCATGTTTTGAAATTAACACTTGATTGGAATGATGTGGATAGTAATAGAAGAAGAGAGTGAATTTATAGGTAAACTACTTCTATCATATTCCATGAAATATATAGTGGGAATCCACAACCTGGAGACTCTCATTGACAACAAGATAAGACCTTTACATGAGATATTCAACAGAGTCACAAAGCTGCATAACCGATTGGTGAGATTTCTCAATGGCTTGGTGAATCTTCAATAAGATCATGGTCTCAGCTTCTACATTCACTCATAGCGCCTCCAATTCTCTCATGGCTTGGAGGCCAGTTCTCTATCCCTCTTGAATTTTCCATCACCCTTCTTCAATGGAAGCTGTGACTTGAGCCCGATCCTATTTGAGCCATTCCATTTTCTATATTTGTTGTTCCAATTCCTGGTCAAGCTGCTTCATCAGAGAATCTTTCTTCATGAATTCTTTTTTCAACTTCGTGACCATCATGGCATGAGTGAAATCTTCATCAATAAGGATTTTATATATATCTTCCAGATAATTCGTCGACTCTTCCATAGAGTTTAAAGACTCAAGTGCACCTGTTGCTTCCCGATCAGTAACAAATTGCCTTATTATATCATAAATTCCATGAATGTTAAATCCACTGAAACCCAGAACTACAAATTGGCAGTGTAACTATGAAAATTTTGATAGGATATCTTCTAATGGAGTCTGGGAGATTAATTCCCAGATATTCCTCCACACTTTTTACCGAGTAGAATGAAATTTGGCCAAGCTTTCTCGACCAGTCTTAAAATCGCTCCCTGATGATGAAATTTAGTCAGGAATGAACATTATCAGAGAGGGACTTGGTTTGGCAGTTACAACACACCTTGAACCTACAACAACCTAGTATTTTTTAATCATAATAGATGGCAAGGTGACCACATCTTCCGTATCCAAAACATGTGGTTGTGATTCTGAGGATGAAAAGGAGACGACAATACCTCTCACCCCCAAAGCAGTATCATTGTCCAAAACAGGTGGCACTACATATTTAGTCATTAATTGCGCTTCATGGATATGAGAGAGTGATGAGGATCCAGAACCATGATCGGTCGACACAACAGTCCTCAATATGGCCCTTAAATGGTCATTGGTCAGTATAAGACTTTTGGGGATATTCTTTCCAGATAAGGATATTACTCTCAAAATACTGGGGGTAGAAAACATAATGCCTCTCAGAACTAGAAAAAGTGGAATGATAGACTGATCTAGATTTTTAATATATGGAACATCATCCTCCACAACCATGACATTCTCAGAGCCAACATAAGTAGGAATAGTATTGGCTTTTGAAGTAATTCCCTCTATAGGGACAAGAGTTTCTTGGTTGAGATTTACTGGCTCAACGGAATTCGAAGCCCTTCCAAAATCTGGCAGTCATCACTGGGCTTAGCCCCCACCACAAAGACCACCCTGTCCATCTCCATGAGAATAAATTCAGCATGATCAAATGAACCCTTGAATTCTAGATGACCTTCCATTGATGGTGTAGAAATTGTTTGAGCAGGGGCAGACACATCCAAGGGGTCAACAACCACCCGGTCTCCTCACAAGGCCCTACTTCCCTATTCTGATCAGCTATAAGATAGTGATTATACCTATAACCTGAAGGGGATAGGGGATATAGATGATTGGGTGGTTGTCGTTTGATCATCAATGGGCCCTTCATCATATTAAATATATGTACCAATGGGTCAACAAGGTAAGGATATTTGGTTTAATCACAAGGTGAGCAGACACTTTCTTGTGATCCCCCTTCAAATGCACTTCGATAGCTGGGATGCTTGCTTAGGTTTCTTAGATTTTTGGGGAAATAGATCCTAAATAATAACACTAAGACATGATAGATGAGGAAATGCCCTGGAAGGGTTGGAAATCACCGCCTCCATATGTTCTTGGGCTCCAGGAGATCCTTCAGTAGTAACCCCTACTGGTGTAGGAGCATTCACCCCAGCTACAGTACCTATGGGAGAATAAGTTGGGGACAATTTTGTCTCCTGAGGCCCGATACCCACATAAAAAAATAAGAAGGAAAGGGGGAAGGTTTCAACATATTTGTATTAAAATAATTTAAGGTCGAAGGTTGTAGATAAGACCTCTCTCATCGTCTGTGGGAATACTACCATCAATGCCACGTGGTCTGAAATGTATGTCCGTGGGATCATGAAGGAACTTATGCATTTCATTCAGGTGATCAACCACCTCATCAGGCTCTTTCTCAGTTGAAATTCCAGTAGGAGCGATGGCTACCCCAAAACATAGAAGATTGAAGCGTTCCCTCTGAAGAAGTCCCTATTTATATTCATCTGAGGCACTCGCCCTTAACTCATCCCAGACTCTCCAAGCCTCTGTAAATGCAACTGTAATTGGGATGGACAATGCTCGGGCGTTATCATGAAGAAGTGGGGTAGACTTCGAAGTCCGTAAATGTTTCCCAGGTGTCCCTGAATGCTTTGGACCTCAAGAAGAGGAGCGTTTATGAGATTATGGGGGAAAAGAATAAACTTTTTTCATGGTGGTTGTAGTAGGTAAGCCACCAATGTCATCATCATCATCAGTATTTTATGGTCACAACAATGTATGAACCCAATGCGAGTACCTACAACGACCACTCCGGGAGTGGATGAGGGTCTCGAGGTCCTTAAGGTAGCAGCCCACCTCACTTGGATTCCATAAAAATCTCTAAAAACATAAAGAACACTAAAAACCCTAAAAAACCCTTGAAAACCCTAAAAACCCTAAAACTTTTAAAACCCCTAAAAACCCATAAAAATATTAAACATAGGAAAAAACTATAAAAACCCTTAATAACACAAAAACATTAAAAAAATCAAAAATGCTCATAAATCCCCAAAATACACTAATAAATAAATACCCCCTAAAACTCTTAAAAACCATAAAAACCTGTAAACCCTCAAAACCCAAATAACTATAAATACCCTAAAAACAATAAAGATACCAAAAATCCATAATAATATAAGAAAATGTAAAAACCCCAAGAAACCCTAGGTATTCCTTAAAAAACATAATAACCAAAAAAACATTAAAACCCTAAAACCCATAAAATCCACTAAAAATCTAAAAACCCTTAAACCCCCTAAAAAAATTAAATACGCTAAAAAACGTAATCCCTATAAAATTTCAAAAAAACCCTAAAACCGAAAAAATACACTAAAACCCTCGATAATCCCTAAAAATTGTAAACACCCGAAACACCCCTAAAACCACTAAAAAACTCTAAAACCCATATGAAACATAAAAACAATAAAAATACTATGAAAGTACTAAAAATACCTAAAGATATAAAAAAACTAAAACCCCCCGAAAGACCCTTGAAAGCCATAAAAATCCCTTAAAACTTAAGTATCCATAAAAACAAAAAAAACCCTATAAAATTCTAAATATTCTAGAAATTCTTAAGACCCCTTCAAAAATTAAATTAATATAAAAAACATTAAACCCCTGAAAAATAAAAAACCCTAAAACCCAAAAGACCCTAATAACCCTTAAAACCCCAAAAGTCCATCAAAACACTGAAAACCTTAAAAATACTGAAAAATCTAAAAACCTAAAAACCCAAAAAACCCATAAAAATCTTAAAGTATCCCAAAAAATTCTTTAAAAGGTAAGAAACCATAAAAATATAAAAACTTCTGAAAACCATAAAACCCCTAATAACTTAGAAACCCTAAAAACCACTAAAACAATAAGAACCCATAAAACCCATAAAAATTATAAAAACACTATAAAATTAAAATAGAAAAAAACAAAAAAAAACACCTTAAAACCCCAAAAGGAATATAAAACCCCTAAAACCCCTAAAAATCCACGAAAACCCCTAAAACCCCAAAAATCCTGAAAACCCTAAAAAATCCTAAAAATAATAAACATCTCTAAACAAATCTAAAATTACCTGAAAACAAAAAACTCTAGAAATCCTAAAAAAACCTCTCAATCACTCAAAATTAAAATTTTATTAATTTAAACTAGTCATTGAGGAGGGATAAAGTGATGGAAACCAAGGAAATAACCATAAATAATGGACATATAGTTAGAGAAAAAATATCCAGTAAAAAGATGAATAATGAGTCTATTGATTGATCTTCCTTTACTTGTGAGAATATTATAATCATGATTCTATTCCATTCATGTATAGGGAACCTTCATGCCATGGTCAATGCTAAAGATAAATTTCTTGATGAAATAATTCAAATTTCATGGAATATTCAAATTACAATTGATGTAACCTACCAAGATTTTAGAGTTAGATTCTATTTGAGAAATATGGATATTAAATTGTTTTCACAACAGCAACCCAATAAATAGAGCCCTTTCCTATTCCCCCAAAGAGTTACCCATGCAATATAGGATATGAAACTAAATATAATCAATCCACCACCATCATGAAATAGCCACCCTCCTCTTATTTCAATAAACACATGATTCATAAACCTTCAATTTCAAACATGTAATAGGAGGTTCCCACTTCACCCAATGCCCTAGAGATGATAAACCATTATCCCCATAAAACATCCCATTCAAAATAAAAATTCTTCTGATGAAATTCCTCAACCAACCGTATAAAATAAGGGATCCAATTTTAGAAATCAATGTTCTCACCTAGAACTAAATGTAGTGAAGGGAGGAGGCCCTACCTTTCCACACTTTATTCCTAGCTTCCCAAATCACCCAAAAAACCATACAATAAACAACAGAATGATTTTGGTGTCATGACCTTGGTCCACACCACCCAGAACATAGAATCTAAGAAGTCCTTAAGCTTCCCCCCTGGACACCCATTCTTATTTTGTGGACAATGAATTCCAAGATGATTCATTCCAAATTTTCGTTAAAAAAAGATTCCAAACTGATTCTGATCTTGAATTCCTATAGCACCAACACAGGGATTCTAGTGAGATTCCCCTACTTTATACATTATCATATGGGGGAATGTATTCAATCATTATCCTCCAAATCAATATGTTTTGATTGGATAGTATCTCTTGAAACCAAATCTTACTCGCCCATTCATACGCCACTCAAACCTCTTGAATTATAGGATGAAATGCCTTTTCACTAAAAATATCATACACCATTTTAGTAAAAACATTCATTTCAGGCAATTCTTCAAGGCTGATAGTCTTATGTAATGCTTGTTTCTCTTAAGAGAGGGTTACACTAGTGATTTTAGGAAATAAGCTCACCTCCAAAAAATAAACATCTGGAACTAGGAAGCCTATAAAATATAGCTCATCACACTCTCGATTATCCTTACAATAAAATATATCACTATTTATGACCATACAACACACCTTATCCATAAAAATTTCGAGTTGACTGATTATAAATCGCGAGAGGTAGGAAAATATCTTCGATAGATCAGTCTATCCCATCCAATCCTCACAATACACATATTTCATGCATTTATCTATAAGGGATTTACCTTCAATAATTTATCATCTTAGTATTGCCTATATGATATTCAAGACATCTGAGATACTACATACATTAACCCCCATCTTTAATAATACTCACCAATCGAACCAAAAATACCCAATGAAACATTCTTTTCTAATAGGAATCTAATATGAAGACCAACCAAATTTTTCCAGGCTATTTGTTAGTTCTTTTGGTAATTCTGATCACTGAACGTATGTTCATCAGAATGGATGTGAGGATGGAGTTCACTATAGTAAATCTCCATCAAAAAAAATTTGAACTTGTTCTTCCATTTGTATATGCAAGGAGTAACCCGAATGATAGTATTTTTGAAAAAATATTCTTGATAATTCCATCAGAGATTGGAGACCCAAGATACTCTATCAGAAGGTTCCACTTATTAATTATCATTTTATCCTAAATTCAAGTTCTCTTCCTCTATCCACATCACTTATAAATATAAACACATATTTTATTATGTACCATCCATTTCCACCTCCTATCACTTTAGGTTTTGATCAACCTGTTGAAGCCCTCAATCAACCTTTGCTAACCATTTATGAAAATCAACATATCATCCATGAATATGATATGATATATAATACAATATCCATGTATGATTTTATAAGGAAAAATAATCTTATCCCCCATCTAATGTTTCATGTTTCTAATAAGCACCTCAAAAGCTATAATGTATAGACTAGAGGAAACTAGATATCCCTGCCTCAATCCTCGCGCCATCTTAAATTCTATAAAGATTCTCCTCATGATAGACACCATGATCCATATTGAAGGATAATACTGTAATAATAAGTCAAAACCCCATTATTTGATACCCATATACATCATTACCTTAAGGATGAATCCCCACTCCATCTGATTGTAGGACTTACCATGACAACCTTGAACATGATATTTGAACCCAATAAATTCCTATTAATGTCATCCACCTACGCTTTAGATATAATTACATCATGTTGGTTTATATATCAACTGATAAAATCCTATTTCTCATAAAAAATGATCTTTGGAAACACTGATGTAAGCCTCCAGTTTAATAGACATGAAAGAATATAATAAAAAAAATTAAATGAAAATTGGTATGAATTGGTCTAGAGAATTTTGGTCCTTAGTCTTCAGTATCATCACCACTATAGAAACACAAGTTTCCATGATAATCACCCCAACTCTAAAAAACTCACGAATCCCTTCAATCACCTAAACCTTGATAATATCCCAAGAAATTATAAAAATGGATCAATATCTAGACCATGAGCACTTTATGGATTCAAGGTAAAAAAAGAATGATTAATTTCCTACTCACCCAAAATGACCTCTAGTTCCTCATTATCTTTCTCCATCACCAACCTTTGTACAATGCATAAAAAATGACCCTCCCTATAAACCCTTGAACATGCCCCATCATAAATTATATATGAACTGAAGAGAATACATTAAAAGTGATCCTTATCCATCCTCACTGCCACCTCCACATCCCCAGTAAATGATCAATCCTTGAGATGAATGTTAACTCTCCTAGAAATCCTATTTTTCATTAAATATCCTGGAAATATTTATTATTATTATCACACTTGTAAAACTAAACAGCTCTTGATCTCTCTCTAGTAACCCATTAAATTTCTAGCAACCCATAAAAGAAGATATTCTTATTAATATCCAGGATATTGAAAACCTGATCACTCTATTCATCTTAAAGACTCACCTCCATAATATTAATTTCCATCTTAAAATAATCTATACTAGAATAAATGTTTTCCTTTTTCTAATTCCGCTCTCACAAATACTTTTTGAACCATATTATATGATAGTGGATGTCTCCCCAATAAGAACCCTTAATTGGTTGATGCTAGGATTGTCTCATGATCTGCATGAACTCCTTACCCCTTTCCCAGACAAAATAAAAAACATAACTGCTTCCTTTATCTTGAACCACCCCACATTAGTTGATATAAAATAGGATAATGATTGGAAAGCGAGCAAGTGAACTGATTAATCATACCTTGAGGAAATACATCAATGCACAGAAGATTATGAAGGACACAATCCAGCCTACTCTAAATTATTTTATTTCTAATTTGAATAATTCAATAGGTGAAAGTGTAAACTAATAATCAGATATCCATAAGTCAAATTTGGATCATGAACCCTCTAAAATCATTCATGGAACTGCTCAAACAAGCAACTCCCCCTTCTTTTCTGAGGCATCAACTATATTATTAATTCGCCTCTAGAAAACCAAGGTAGGTCACCAGTATCCAGATTAGAAAGATGATACCATAGGTCAACCTTTTCCACATAGTCTCATTTGGAATAAATAAAGGTATAAAATAAAGAGGATTCCCCCAAAACGACTTTGGCTGAAATTATTTTTGAATATATTACAATGTTTTCCACATAATTATCATTTTATCAAAAAGACATGTATGTTGATTGCTAGGGTTTCCATACATGGCCTCCAAGAAACACAACTTCCTAAAAAATATATGAGATTCCCTTTGAGTATTAGTTCAAATACTTCCATAATAGACACATGATTTCTACATTACTCAGATGCGATGAAGGAAATATTTTCCCAAGCCCCCCCCCCCCCCCCCAGACCCTTTGCATTAGAAAGAGGATATCATTGAAAAATGGGGTATAAAACCTTTAGGATCGTGATAATAGAATTAGATCATGGTCATATATAGATGAAGGCATCTTTAAATTTAGTACAATACACACACCCATTCTTTAAGTGTGTGGAATGGAGCCAAAGAGAATCCTTCTTAAACACAGGTGAAACCAAACCAAACTCCCCCACCCCGAAGTCATCTAACACATAACAACCAATTATCTTACTTGACTTATACCACTGGAAAACCATTCCCACTTCAGCCTTGGACAAAATACCCAAGGATATATGAGGAGATTGAGATACCCTCTCTAGAAATATGGAGACCATCACCCATACTCTTAGGGAAGACATGCCATGTATTCATCCTCCACCCTATCCACCAATGAACTAGGAATCTTCTCAACTAGAGAGGGAATAATAATAAGAGAAGATGTTGGTGCAACATCAGCCCTAGAAAAAAATAGATAAAAGACCCCTATTTCAAAGAAGAAACATCCTTTCTAATATATATATATTATTATCCAAGTCTTCCAGTAATAAAAATATTAGGGGATAATCCCAATGAAGCCTAATGTACCACCAAAACATCCTTTTTTGGGATGGAAGGAGAAATACCATTCGACTTAGAATCCTTAATTGACACATTATTAGCAGTAGATCTAGGAAAAGATACCAATGAGGCCAAGTTTAATAATTGACCCCTAGTGTTGGGGGATCTCCTCTGATACCCCCTTTAAAGTAATGTATTCTAATAAATCTTTTGATGTAGCTGTAGGAGGAGTAACTTTGATTTGAAAGAACCAATACGTAGATCCAACACACTGTAGTGAGTAAAAATCACCTAGAGAGACAAAAATGAGGATATAGTCTCATCAAGATTAAAATGAAAATAAGTAGTATGGGTGATAGAGGTAATAGGAGTAAGAACATTTCTATAATTAGGTCACTTGTAAGGAATATGGAGAGAGTCACCAAATTTTAAAAATCATGCCTTTAGGATGTCCTCACTACTGGAACCCAAGCTGAAGGAATGTTCCACCATAGCCAACTCTGACATCTTTAAACATTTAATAGTAGTGGCTTCCAAATCTAGTTTAGGAGAATAAGAAGAAATCGTGATAAAAATTCCACTCACCGTGTTGGATACCTTGAAACCCAACTGAGATCTTCAACAAACATACCTTGGCTTCCCCTATAGATGACACTCACTGAAAAATATGGGGTGTTCCTGGTAGAACACCCTTTGTCACCAAGAAAAGAATTATTCATCACTAATAATAACAAGTGATAGGAGATTATCCACCTGATACAGATAAATTTATATGTGAGGGTTCTCTACCACATGAAGCCTATGAGTTTCCTCATCTGAGGAAAGAAAGCAACCAAAATGATTTCCCACCACTTGAAGGGTAGAAGGGTTATGAACACAGAGGGGGAGACCATGATGCTTGACCCACACAGCTTCCAAGATTGAATCCCACCCAAAATGAGAAAACCATAAACAATGGGAATGACTAAACCCCCATTAACCACATATCTTCTCTTATATGGACTAAGCTCTCACAAAGTCCTCCATGGAAGAAAGATGAATACATAAGATGAATCTTGAAAATACCCAAACCACCTAGAGAAGATGAATACCCCCACGAGCTAATAAAGGGACCAAAAAAATTAAGTTTTGTATTTTCATACCTCAATCATTCCTCTACAAAAATCAGATGGAACTCTGAAGATTCACTGTGGTCTTCCACCGACTGATCCACCGTTAGACACCCTTTGGCCCTACCGAAACACCTGAATTCTAACTAAATGTCAAGAATTCATGGAAGACTATACAGGGACACTGATGGAAGTGTAAGAACATCCTTAAATGATTTAAATCCCAACGCACCTGGATTTTCATCCACTAGGGTCACCAGAGAACCATTCACTTCATCTGAACAGATCAGTAGAGCTGACAGAGCAGGAATCTCAACCGGAGGTGCGAGATCTTGGCAGTCCAAAGGAGATGTCGAGGCAAGTAGAGAAACTAGAGACATAGGGTTGTGGGAGATAATTTTTTTTAAAATAGAAAACCCAAGAAACCAATAAAACCCTAAAAACCAAATAAAAAATCGAAAACCCTTTAAACCCCTAACAATTTAAAAAAATATAAAAAAACCTTATATCCCGTAAAAAAATAAAATCAAACCCTAAAACCCAAAAAATACCATAAAAACCCTAAAAAACATTGAAAACCCCTTAAAATCCATCATTATCTCTAATATCCTATTAACCATAAAAATCCTAAAAATCCCTAACAAATCCATAAAAAAATAGAAAACCCTAAAAGAACTAAAAACAATTAAGAACCATAAAAACCAATAAAAACATTAAAACCCCATAAAAATCCATAAAAACCCTTAAAATAACTAAAAACTATAAAGTCACTAATTTTTTTAAAAAAACATAAAAACCCATAAAACCCCTTAAAACTCAAAAAATAACCCTAAAACCCAAAAGACCCTAAAAACTATGAAAGCCCGTAAAATCCTTAGAAACCCTCAAAATCCCGGAAAACCCAAAAAATCATAAAAACCAAAATAATATAAAACAGCCCTAAAATCCCTAAAAAATTCCCTAAAAGTCTTGAATTCCATCAAGACTACTAAAACCCTAAAAAACCATTAAAACCATAAAAATACAAAGAAAATTAAATTCCTAAAATCTTTAAAAGTATTTAAAAAAAATATAAAAACCATACAAACCATAAAATACTCAAAAAAACCCTAGAAAACCCAAAATGTCCATAAAAACTAAAAAAATGTAGAAAAAACCCGAAAAACCCATAAAACCCTAAAAATCAATAAATCCCATAAAACCCTAAAACACAAAAAATTATAAAAAACCCTAAAATCCCTAAAAATGTAAAAACCCAAATAACCCTAAAAACCCAATGAAAAAAATAAAAAAAAATTTGAAACAAAAAAAAAACATTAAAACCCCATAATAACCACTAAAAACTCTAGAAAACATTTAACCTTGTAAAATTTTTACAAAATTCTAAAAACATTATAACCCAAAAAAACTCAAAAAACCACTAAAAGACCCATAAAACCCAAAGAACCCCTGAAAACCCTAAACCCCTGAAAACCCTAAAACCTCCCAAAATCCCTAAAAACCCTAAAACCCCTTAAAATCTAAAAAAAATCCCTATAATCCCTAAAAATGTAAAAATCCATAGAAACCCTGAAAAGCTCTTCAAAAATAATAACCCCAAAAAATCCTTATAACCCTTAAAACTCCCTAAAAACCCTAAAAGTGTATAAATACTCTCAAAAAATATTAAACTCTAAACAGGTTAAAAATCTATTAAAAACCTTCAAAACCCAAAAAAACTCAAAATAAATCTAGAAAATACAAAAAGTTCTGAAAACCATGAAAACCCATAATAACCACAAATAACTACAAAAACAGAAAAAAAATGCTCAACATCCCAAGAAAAACCGTAAAACATCCCAAAAACCCTAAAATTCTTAATATTCACTAAAAACCACTAAAAATGTTAAAAACTCTAGAACCCTCAAAAACATAAAAATTAATAAAAACCATAAAAACCCTATAAACCAATAAAAAACATTAAAACAGCTAAAAACTCTAAAAACACATAAAACCATTAGGAATGTTAAAAAAACTCTAAAAGTACTTTTAAACTCTAAAAAACTCAAAAACCCACTTAAAATCCCAAAAAGACACTAAATTAATTGAAAAAAAGAAAAACCCCTAAAACCCCACAAAAACCTTAAAACCCCTAAAAACCCTAAAATCCATAAAAATGTTTATAAATCCTTAAAAATATAAAAACCCCTAGAAAACCATAAAAATACCTAAAACCATAAAATCCTTAAACTCCTATAAAACACTCTAAACCAACTATAACTCAAAAAATCCTTAAAACACCAAAAAACCTTAAAAATTCTAAAAAACATTAAAACCCTTAAAAACACAAAAATACTGTAAAAACCCAAAAACTCCCTAAAACCTTCAGAAAACCCTAAAACCCCTAAAAACCCCATACAACCCCACAAATGTCCCCAAAACCATAAAATCCCTTGAAAACCATAAAAATGATAAATAATCCCAAAAAAATCACTAAAAATATAAAAATTCTTGAAACCCAGAAAACCCCTGAAATCATAAAAACCCCCAAAAAACAAAAAACCTCAAAAACCCCATAAAACCCTTACAATGACTAAAAACTCTTAACATTCTTAAAATCCATAAAAATGTTTAAAAACATTAAAAAATCATAAAAACATATAAACACAAAAAAATCCAAAATACCTTTAAACCATGGAATACAATACAAACCATAAAACCCCTATAACCAGAAAAAATTCCAAAAACCCCAAAAAACTAAAAAAATACTAAAAAATCTCTAAAAATTTGAAAAAACCTGAAAACATTGAAAAACACCCCGAAACCATACAAATCCATAAAACCATAAATTTTTCATAATACTCCAAAACCACTAAAATTCCTAAAACTCCTTTAAACCCCTTAAAACATTCCAAACTCTAAAAAAATTTAAACCCGCTAAAAAACTCAAAAAACCCTAAAACCCTAAAAAACCATAAACACCCCAGATATTTTGTAAAACCTAGTAAAATCCCTAAAAACCATAAATACCCTAAAACCCATAAAAATCCAAAAATATATAAAATCCATAGAAATGTGGAAATCCATAAAACCCTAAAAACATGAAAAACATGCAAAACCATAAAAAAACCTAAAAACATTAAAAACACTAAGAACCCTTAAAACCACAAAAAATGTTAAAACATTATAAAAAACCATAAAACCCTAAAACACTAAAAACCATATATAAACCTAAAAATACTCTAAAACCCCTAAAAACACTAAACAAATCCTAAAAACCATAAAACCAATCAAAAAACACAAAACCTTAAATACTGTTAAAAAAACATAAAACCACAAAATCCTATAAAAGCCCTAAAAATTCTTGAAAACAAAAAATCCCTAAAAACACTAAAAAGCATAAAACCCATAAAATAATTAAAAACCCTAAAACCCATAAAACACTTAAATCCCACTAAAAACTCTAAAAACCATTTAAACACCTAAAAAAATTAAAAAAAATAAAAACCATAAAAACCATAAAAAACTCAAAAAAAACAAAAAAAAAACAAATTAAAACTATAAAACCCTAACAACCCCTTAAAACAACATATAACCCTCTAAATCCCTATAATCCCTAAAAAAACTAAAAACCATTAAAATCCAAGAAAATTAATGAAAAATTCTTGAAATCTTAAAAAACCCTAAAAACCCTAAAAACCATCAAATCCCTAAAAATATTAAAAACCCTAAAACCCCAACAAAACCCAAAAAACCCATCAAATCTATAAAAACCTTAAAACCCCAAAAACTTTAAAAAATATAAAAAACATAAAAACCCTAAAAATCAAAAATCCTAGAATACCGAATGACCCTAAAAGCATGAAAACCCCTAAGATCCTAAAAACCTTGAAAATTTCTAAAATGCCTCAAAATAAAAAAAACATTAAACATTAAACACCCTAAAAATTCTAAAAATCCCTAAAAAATAGAGAATCCTAATAAATCCAAAAAAAATTAAAAACCAACTTAAAACTATTAAAACCCATAAAACCCATAAAATCCACAAAAACAAAAAAATCCCATTAAAACATTAAAAACCACAAAAACTCTAAAAATGATTAAAAACCCCAAAAATCATAAAAACCCTTAAAATATAAAAAATATAAGAAACCCTAAAACCCTCAAAATCTCTAAAAATTTAAAAAAAACTAGACCCATAAATATTCTAAAAAACACTAAAAACCCCTGAAAATCTAAAAACCCTTGAAATCCGTAAAAAACCCTGAAACAATAAACCCCCTAAAAGTCATCAAAAACCCTAAAACTAATAAAAACTAAAAACAATAAAACCCATTAAAACCCATAGAAACATTAAAAACACTAAAAACCATAAAACCCTAAAAAATTCAAAAAAACCCCTAAAACCACAAAAGACCTTAAAACACCATAAACACCCTAAAAACCTCAAAATCCATAAAAACCCTAAAATA
Source organism: Viscum album (assembly GCA_963277665.1). Lineage (NCBI taxonomy): Eukaryota > Viridiplantae > Streptophyta > Magnoliopsida > Santalales > Viscaceae > Viscum > Viscum album. Next base: position 1,322,504,239 of record OY728157.1, read on the forward strand.
CCTTAAAAACCCAAAAAGATAATAAAAGTGCCAAAAAATCAATCCAAATTTAAAAAACTTTAAAATCCATGACAAACACAAAAAAACCATAAAAACCCTAAAAACATAAAAAACCCTAAAACCCTAAAAACCTATAAGAACCATAAAAACCACTAAAAATTCAAAATACTACTAAAAAACCTAAAATTTTAAATAATCTAAAACCCCATAAACCCCAAAAAAATAAAAAACCCCCCTAAATACCCAAAAGACACTAAATACCCGAAAATAATAAAAACCCTAAAACCCTTGAAAAACCCCTAAAACTGTCAAAACTCATAAAAAACTAAAAACCATAAAAAAAATACCTAAAAACTATGATGACCTCAAATAGCCTAAAACCCTAAAAACCCCTTGAGAACCATAAAAACCAGAAAAAACATTTAAAAACACTAAAACACCAAAAAACACTAAAAACTATAAAAACCCTTAAAACCCTTAAAAAACTCTAAAAACACTAAAACTTCTCAATAACCCTTAAAACCCACAAAATCCAAAAAACACTAAACATCATAAAAATCCTTAAAAATTCCTCAAAATCACTAAAAATGTAAAAAACCACGAAAATCTCCCTGAAAACCAAAAAAACACTTAAAGCCCTTTCAAAACATAAAAACCCATAAAACCCATAAAAACTAATAAAAACCATAAAAACCTTAAACCCCTAAAAGTGTTAAAAAATTAAAAAACATTAATCCCAAATAATCATTAGAAAACCCAAAAACTCAAAAAAACTCTAAAAATCGTGAAAATAACTAAAAACCCTCAATATCCATTAAAACCCAAAAAAACCCTAAAAGCGCTAAAAACATAAAAATGCCTAAAAAACTAAAAAATCCTAAAACCCTAAAAACCCTGAAACCACAAAAACCCCAAAAACCATTAAAACTGAATTTCCCTCGAACATGTTTTCTGGTTACGAATCACTACATCCAGATGGTTTCCATAGGAATTATTTATGGATCTAAAAACACCCAATGGTTCTATATCCAGAGGGACATACTTTCCACATGTAGGAATTCATGAGGTTTATTAACCTATGATACTTAAGAACTCTTATTTTTCGAGAGGATGGGAGGTCGGGCTCATCAAACCCTTTTGATGGGAATTATTTCCTACTCCATAAATCTCTTATAGATTTAAGATATGTTCATGATTCCTTTTTAATTTACCAAATATAATGTAGGCTTCCCTGAAAATTTTCAATAAATTATTTTGTATGTGTGGAATTCTGATTCATCCATATGTATTTATGTTTCTTCATCAATGGAGATATTTGTATGTATTTGAGTTTCTCCATTGATACTATCCTCTTATATTCAACGCAGATATTTATTAGCCATCGTTACGATGATGCTGGTTTTTAGGCCACTCAGTGGGGAACTCAAGAATTTATGGTCATCTAGGTAGATGAATGTCACTCTAGAATTTATCATCTTACTTGGATAAGAACGTTATTTTATGTTGGGATCGTACCCATAGATGGGATACCTAAATATCCTTATGAAAGGAATTATAAACCTCATAGTTTAGTTTTGCTTAATGGGACACATGATACCTTTTTAGGTCATATGATGTGTACCAAAATGTAATGTTCAATGTCATGTGGTAAGGATATCTAGGTGAAAGATTCCTGGTAAAAGTTAGGTGTGGTAAATATACTGAAGTAGCCTAAGGAACATGGAAATGATATGGATTTCAATGCTGGATTAGACCCTACTCAGAATGTGGCCTCGAGTGAACAATTTTGATTTTTGGGTGTCGGGTTTGGACCTCAAAGAGGATTCCTAGGTATCCCATTTGAATTGGAATCAAATCCCACATAGTTTGGTAAGCCTTTTTAGGGGAGTATAGCCCTTTGGGAGGATTAAGTTGGGGATTATTCCAGTAGATGATTCCCTGAAAATGTATCATGATTAATGTATTGACTAAATCTGATATAGGAGCTTAATTTATGGCATACTCTTATGGAGGATGCACACTAATAGTAGTTATAGGTTCCATGAGGATATTTTAGATCATGGATATTTAGGGGTTTAACTTAGGGCTTACTCATAATGACTATTCCTGAATGAAAATAATTAAGATTGGAGATTACACCTTGTAGGAGTCCCTTTGAGGGTAGCATGATTTCTCATTTTATAAATGAGATGATGTGGAGCTTGAGCCTTATGAAGGATTCCTATGTATCCCTATTATGGTGGAAATCTGAGTTCTCATAGTTCATTTAGGTCATGATTGGGACTAACCCCTAAGGAGGGTTTCTTTTGACTTCGATCCTTAATTAGGCATCCTATGTATCCTGGTTAGAATAAGAATCCGAGATCTCATAGTTTAAGAGTGTGTATTGTGCAGATATTGTGACCATAAAAAACCTCTAATCCCATGTGATTCATGTTTGTAATGTGAAAAAAGAGGATGAAAAATATTCAATAGAGGCACACACTTTTCCTTCTCCATTGGTGGAAGAGGATATGTCTATGACAGAAGAGGTCGTGGAAACGGTGGACAAGGGAACATAGCAATGAACCGTTCAATGTGAAATGAAATTGAAGTTCATTCAGTTAGACTTGAGAGGATATGGGATTATACTATGATTTCATCCATAAAATTGGTCTTGTGGTGGGGAGGTAGACTTCTCCTTTATCCAAAAATGAAAATAAAGCATGAACTGTACCCTCCCTACTAGGGACCGGAGGCTCCGGGTCATAGAGATGAGAATGGGAGGACTGATCCCAAACCCTAATTCTCCAAAATGGGAATTCCTCCACACTATTCTAGGGAGAATATCCTTCATTACCTTTTAAATAAAAAACCATAGACATCACGAGGACCCTAACCCCCAACATGACATGTTTGGGAAACCTCTGACCGTAGAGATACAAATTGAAATAGGAGACACGATGGTGTGACTTTCCATAAGGTTTTGTAAATTATAAGGTATTGATGTAGGTTTCAATATGAACACTTTCATGCTAGGGATCAAATTAAGAGTAATTTATTCCATGAATGGATTTGAATGAGGCTTCATGGGTATCTCAAGTAGGCTGAACGGTAGAGTGAACATCAAGGGAGGAGCACTCAAGTGAATGACTGGTGTGCAGGTATATGGCACACAAGTTTTCTTGGGTGACTAGATGTTACTTACCTAATGAAAAACCAAGATTATTAAACATGGGAAATAATTGTCTCAATTCATTAAGAGTTTTTATAGGTATTCCCATAAGTGCAGATCTCGGGATCCTGTATAAGGAATAGAGGGCTCACAAGTCTTCTTGAATTAAGGGGGTTGGGTACTTGGGGTGTTTAGTTGTTATGGGTTTCAAATACTTAATGGAGTTAAGTACAATTATCCTTTATTAATTCTCCCACTTTAGGGTGTTAAATAACTACCTTGAAGGTTTTGGAGGACTTGGGTGAAACACTAGGGTGATCAGAGCCACAATCAGGATTTAGGGAAATTTTTCCATACAAATAAAGACCCCAATGGTCTATTTATAATAAAAAATAGGTCCTTGGGTGAATGGTGGTTTGGCACTCAAGTAGGTTTCACACCAACATAGTGAAGCGTAGGTTCTTGTGTTCCACAGGTGCTTCATCCTACCTTGGATGAATTCAAATATTACCCTCTATATATCTTAAAATTCTTCATGTATTTTATTCTACTTTTTCTAAGGAATTTCCCCTTATCAAATTTTTATCCATGTGATTGAATGGAATGTCAATAAATCCCCCCCCCCTTAGGATTGGGTCTGAATTAAAAGGGCGTCTACTCCTACGGTTAAAGGGATGAACATTTTTTATGGGACTCTATGGATTTTCCACGTAGTGGCGTGAAAGTTAGCGGCGTGCAAGTTGACTTTGGTTTCAATATATAGGACCTTCAATTCAGAAAAAAATCACAATGGATTTTGGAAATCTTGGCTCTGTGTGCACAAGTTCTTCTATTTAGATTATTCTTTTGAAAATTCTAGTTGCATTTCTTTTGTATATTTTTGAGTTACGCACCGAATGTGGGGATACACACTTGTGCGCTGCAATTCCACATGTGTGCCACAATGCCTTTGTCAAAATTTATTAATGTTTTAAAAAAATCTAAAATAAACCAACTTTGAAATTAGTTTTTATCTCTTTTATAGGTTCAATGTATCCTAATAGAATTATAACTATAAATGAATTGGCTAAAAAGTGAATTGATGATATAATGAAAGTCATCAATCATGATTACTACGATGTATGTGACACTACCCTTTCTGATTTAGAAATGTATTAGAAGAAGTATCTCTGTGATTTTACAAGGATTATTTATCTTCCACCTTACAATTATGGTCATCTACAGGATTCCAAAACTTTTCACCCAAATAACTATATTCCAATTGCTTAGTTTCAAGACTAAAACAATTTCTCATCTGCCAATGTTTTTTTCATGGTAACATATATCAATGTTGGGATGTCATCCAAGGACTATTTCATAAATCAAATCACATGTGATCCAGATTTGAAAACACATACACCTAGGTTGTAGCTGCACTGTTATTCATCCATTTTTTTGAGATTATCATACATATCAATCGAAGGGTTGGATGAAAATTTAGGACTTTCTCCCAAGATGAGGTGTTAAACTTGCACGGATGTGGGAATACTGGGTGTAAAAAACATTAGTGATGTTTATAGATGATCTAAAAAGTGTTAGAATATATTATATTTTATGGGTTGGGAAAACCTATGTATATAGAAATGACAATTTTTTTCTATACCTACTGAGCTGATGGAGTCCAGAGATGAATTCCTTCCATTTTCCACTTAGAGAAGTAGGCATCAATTTATGGGATGTTTATAAGATCTCAAGAGCTTTGATACTTGGATATATAAATGATGAATTTATTCCTCCAAATAAAAAATGGAATGATGCATAAAAGTCACCATCCTTTCCATGTGGGTTATTGTAGATATTTTACAAAATCAAGAATGCAGACACAAAATCCATCAAAAGAAGGGTTATTCATCCAGAGGAGTGTATGGAAACATTCCTGATGAAGAATAAGGAGAAAGTTACCACCTTTATACATTTGACAAGTCATCCAAAAGTGGAAAATAGTGGTGCGACTGACGAGTTTTGACCAACATTTGAAAAGGGATCTTTTGAAAATTGGGTGTATAAATTCACCTTTAAAATTCCTGTGAATACACATCTTTCATGTTTTTTGGACATGTGTCTTAGTGTATATTTTTTACTTGTTCAAGATTCCAAGGGTAGTGTAAGTCCTAGAACTTTTGTTATAGAAACCAAGATGGAAGAGAGGAAGATGGTGGGGTTGGATACACCTATTCAAGTAAAGATCCATAGGATATTATTTCATATCTATGGAGGGAGGTATCCTTTCAGAATAGAAGGACCATTCCATGTTTTATGTGGATGGATTGAAACTCATTTCAGAAACTATGATATGCGTAGTGGGATCTAGGTCCCCAGAAATTTGTTCCAGTCATCTGTTCAATATTTCTTTCGTATTCCACCTTCCTCCTTGAAACCTTATGACATTAAGATAAGGTTTATTATGATCATGGAGTTCCATTTATTTTCTTATGTAAATCCATATATGATAATATTTTTTTGATGATGCGACATCCAATTTAGAGTTGAGGGAATATATGGTGGCTTACAAAGATGATGTATTGGACACCAAGATTGATGGGGAAATCATATGCAAGGCCGATTCTCCTTATAGATTCACACATCAATTAAAAATTCTGCAACAGATTAGTGTATCTCCTCCAGTGCATGTCAGATTAGAGTAGCATCCGATGGTGGCTCTAAATCTATGGTTGCCAACAATAATGGAGAAGATCAGGGAATTGTTTAATTTACCATTATCTAATGTAGAGAGAAGATTGACTATCTAGTATGTTCAGAATTGGGTTGCATCATAACCTTAAGAGGTTATAAACAATGATGTCCCTCGGGTTGGAATAAAGAGAGGGAGTAATAAATAACCCTGTCGTTTGGAAGGTGCTTCCTCATAATTAAAGGATAATTCATCAGAGTCATAGGGAAAGGATGAAAAAATTCTTAGCTCACCAAAGGGACCACATGTAATAAATAATCCACTATATACTGTCAACCAGGATACACAAAAAACCATGCCTGAAGTCACACATAGAAAATCCAATCATAATCTTTTAGATTAACAATGGGTTCAATTTTCTCATCCATCGTCTGGGATGGTAAGAATCAGAAATCCTATATGATCAATGACTATAGGATCATCTTCACAGGGAGATGTTATGTATTCTGAATATGTACAACCAAAGGCAGTTCAAACATGGTAGAGTTCGTATTGTGATGCTGAAACCATGTGGGTTCTTTTATGTGAGGGGCTGTGTATTCTAGAAATAGGAGATCTTCAAACCTCATCTGATATTATTTTTTAGAACAATCTTGATGAAGTAATAATTTAAATCTGGGAGTGAGATATTTTCATATATGCAACGTAAAATTCAATCCCCATCATGGAACGAGTGAAATAGATGATAGAACCTGGCGCCATTGATAAAATTAGTCCTTCTCTTGATGACGAATGACATAATTTTGTCAATCATGAAGATATATGTTTCTTTATTACTCTATTATTTTATGCTTTTCCTTTTAAATTTATCCAAATAATTATTTCTCAGGGGAAATACCCTCTTAAATTTCATATGGATAAGGAAAAAATTACTGATGTTCCATCAACATGGTAAATTCCTAGTGGAACCAAACTCAGGGTTGCTGAATAAGCATGTGAATTGAGAGAGATATCTCCAGGATGAAAGGCCATAGAGGATGAGATGGCGGGAGGCTTGCGGTTTCCACTACCTATTTTTGGATATTGTCATGCTATTCCTCTGAAGAATAAAGCAAATAAGAAAATATAATGAAGAAAAAATATTATGGTTAAACGTTTTCTCAGTAGTGGAATGAATTCCTAATATCATTAATTTCATCCTTATTTATGGAAATTGGTTAAAATTCTTGGAATTGTAGGAACTTATTAAATTTCTTACCTTAGGGAAATGAATTATGAGCCTTGGGGAACCATGGAGGGCACTTCTGACTATGTGCAGATTCCTTATATTGAAGAAAATCATTTAACTAAAGAGGATTCTAGGATGGATAAAACAAAACATTTTCTTGGAACTACTCATATCCCTACTGCTGTTAGAGAGGAGACCTTTGGTAAGTCATAAGTGCCTCATGATAAGTTATGTGTATTAACAACTAACATCAATTTCTATAATATTTCAGGTTTGTCACATGTATCGGAAAATATTGTGGTGACTGATGATGACCCTACGGATGTCACGAAGGAGGTTGTTTAGGGTCTAAAGTCATCATTGGAGGTTCATGAACCAGTTGCTCCAAGCACTCCCATGGGTGAGACTAAAACGGGGCTTGGGATGTCATTGGATGCTATTATGAGTCTACTTTAGAAGAATTTGAAGTCCCTTATATAGAACCAAATGAATGTGAATTTTTATTGTCCATCCAATCAATTTTCTTATGCCTGATTTTCTAACCATAATTGGTTGGAATGTATAGTTCCATCTACAAAATATGTTACAAAAATAGTTCCTGGTGGAGAAATTTACATTACATTAAATCCCTCTATTGATGAAACTTATGAATCAACCCAATCATCGTCAGGAAGCAAGGCAGCCACTATTAGGGAAGAAGCATAACATGACACTTATTTAAGTGAATTAATCCTGGAGCACATCCCCTCTTGATGACGGTGATTCTGATTCATATCAATAGTTATATAATGATCTACGAATCACACATCACAAATCATGGAAATATACATGGAAGCCTATATCTGAGACACCCCTCAAGGAACTTCCTCTAAATATCACATCAATATTAGGTCTTTTCATCATGTTGGAATTCATAGGTTTTTATTATCGCTCAATACATAATATGTTTAAGAATTCCATTCGAAAATAAGAGCAAGAGTAAAAATTTTTGTAGGATATGATTGAAGCCAAACTGCCCACTAACATTGATGAATTTTGAGTGGCAGTATCTCAAACTGAGGCCAATAATAGTGAAAATTTATTGGTATTAAAGACACAAATCACAGAGAATGTTGCAGCTTCATCAATATTTGGATTCTCTTCCAATTGAAATTGAACAACTACACTTCTTAGAAGGAGAATCCAATAAGTAATTGGGAAAGGCCATTACATATTCTATGGAAGCACTTCATCAAGCTAAGGAGACTGAGGCCAGTCGAATGATGGAACTTCAAAAGGTGGATGACCAGGCCCAGAAGACCATTAAAAAAATTAATATTTATGCTGATGACCTTTTATAACGTATGATAGAGAGACTCCAATTTGAGTATGTTACTCTCGGGACTTTTACATATAAATGAAAATAATTTTGTTTCTGATCATCGATATTTTCCTTCTTGTTTTATTTATATAATTGAAATATCAATGCCTATTTTAATAATGTTGCATCTTTATGTCTAATAATTATAATTACAATGATAGGGATGGTTCTATTTAACTTTTACCTAAGCTAAGGGGCCTAGTGAGCACAATTTGAATATTACTGTGGTCGTATGAACAACCCTATAAAATTTTCATCTTTTGTACCATCACCCAACTCATTTTTTTCATAATCCAAATATGGAGGGGACATAGTGGGTGAGATTTGGATTTTTCTTAGGCTATCCCTTTTAGGTTTTCAACCAAACAATATTTTTCTTTTAACTTGTTATCAATCATATATTGCCTAAACCGTACAATGTGTAGGTTTAGTGAGTTGAAATTTTACTTTTTCCAAAGTTCCCTTTATGGGATTTTAATTTGGTAAGTATTATTTCTATTTTTTATTGGTAGTTTAAAGTCATGCATGTTAGACTAATAAGGCTAATGTTTAAGGTCGAATAGATTAGACCATGAATTTTGAGATTATAATCCAAACAAGACTTTATTCTTGAGGAAGGTCCAAATATTCTAATATACTTATAAGGGGGATCTTGAGTCACAATTTGTTTATGATAATCAAATATAAAACATGAAATATAGGAATAAAGGGGTTATTTATCAAGAAAAAATTTACAACTAATTGATAAACCTTTTATGGGGACTGTATTATGTAGATCTAACCAAAGCATGTGTTTTATAGTTAACAGTTGTATCCTTAGGCTAACATTCCTGTTTTGTAAGAGGATTTGATACAAAGAAAATTTGGGAACATACTGTATAGTCAGGTAAAATGAGCTCTCAAGAATTATGACATTCTATTTCTAATAAAAAAAGGAATTCAAGATTTGGATGTCTCAAGATCAAAATGGGTTCCCTTGCCAAGAAAATATATCTAAGAATAAAAGGTGACAACTGTGTTGACATAGGCCATGAATGGGAAACCACTAATAAAAAAATTTGCTCTGTGAAGGAGGGAACATTTGGCCAAAAATGAGTTTTCTCATAATATGTTGTGCAGTTGAAATCCATAAAACAAGAACATTATGGGGACTATGTAGTTTCAAGTCATGCAACAAAGACATTAGGGGGGATATACAGTTTCAAGTCATGAAACAAGGAACTTAGAGGGATTTAATTTAAGCTATATAGATTTGACCAAAGGGTTATGAATATCCAATGTTTTGGTAATTTTTCTTGAAACATGCTACAATTTTCAGATATGGAAAGAAATAATTCTAAACTGTGATTTTGGATTTTCTAGATCCATAGATTGTTACGAGAAAAGGAAAAAAGGAAGAAAAATTAGACTAAGTCTTTAACAAGAATGATATTTCCTTTATTTGACAAACTCATTATGAGGGTTGTATTATACAGGGCCAACTCGGGCATGTGATTAATAGCCAAATCGTGGAATATTTTGGTTGATAGGCCCATTATGTGGGTTTCTACTACAATGAAACCTATGGGAACATACTGTATAGTTAGGAAAAAGATATCTAAGGTATCAGAATTTCTATAGCTAAGAGGCGAAGATTTTTTTTTTGAGATTCATATTTTTATAAGAACATAGTTTAGTGTATATAGAAAATTATATGAATATAGAAAGAGTATTTCCAGCCATGATTTCCAAAGAAATAGAGGAATAGGATTTCTACGAAGGTATGACTATAATGTAAGAAATATGGGGTCAATAGTTTTTTAGGTCATACAACTAGTACCAAAATGTTATGGAAATAATGAATTTCATGTGGTAAAATGATCCAAGGTTATATCATTATGATTTGAAAAAAGTGAAGAGAAAAAGTGTAAACCACAATGTTGGAGACTTCCATGTCGGGAGGAAGGATATGTGAAAATTTTCAATGGATGGACACTTTAAAATAAGGGTTCCAGCATACCGTCATCAATGATTTAGGGGGATGTAAGAGGCTTCTCACAAAAGTAAAGTTACCATTGTTTGAAAAAAAACCTATTATGGGGGTTTGTATTATGTAGTTCCAACTCAAGAATATGCTACATAGCCAAATAGTAGCATCTTCTGGCTGACATACCCATTATATGGGTAACTTATTCCAGGCCACCTAGGGTCATGCACTGCATAGTCAGGAAAAAGATATCTCAATTATCAGATATTCCATCACCAGAAATCAAATAAATACTATGAATATCCAAAAGTATTCAATATTAGGAGTATGAAATGTGAAATGGTTAAGTTTTAATGAACACTAGTAATATTCAGATCAATATTTTCCATGAGTTTAGAGTCCCTTACCTAACTCAGACTCATATCTATAATGGATATATCTTTTTTCCTTGAAGGTTTCCTTAAAGAAATGACTCAACATAAGGTATCTTATATAGATTTTAAATTTTATATGGGATAAGGGGAATTTTTTTACCCTGTGGTTGGGACTAAGATCTATGTCATAGTTTTCACTATATATCTCAATAGCATGAGAATCAATCCACACACAGTTATTTGGGTACCTGTTTCCTCCTAGAAATGGGGATGACATTGTTTGTTTAAGGTTAAAACTTTTCCAATTTGTTTCTAACTGGTTTATTCATAGAACTGGAAACATCCAATAATTCTATATCCATTTGGACCTACTTTCCAAAGTTAGGTGCTCATTAGTTATAGACTGATGAGGCTTAAGAATTTTCATTAGTCGAAAGGATGGAGGTCAGACTCATCACACCTTTTTTGGGGGGGGGTTATTGTATACTCTAGGACTCTCTTATAGATTTAAGTTGTGTTCACAAATCCTTATTAATTTACCAAGAATAAAAATGAGTTTTTCCTTTGCAATCAATGATTGATATGTATGGGATTTAGAGAATCTCTTATATGTATTTGAGGTTCTTCATCGATGGAGAATCAACTGTATGTATTAGAGATCTTTAGTCAATGGTATCGTTCAATACATTATATAGAAATCTCTTGGTCATTATGATGACCATACTAGTTTTAAAGCCACTCATTGGGGCACTTGATGTTTATTGTCATTCATAAGGACAATGACTATTTTAGAGTTGGGATAATACCTGTAGATGGGATACCTACATATCCTTATTAGAAAAGGAATTAGAACACATGTAGTTCGAGTACTAAGATATAGTTTAATGTCATATAGGATAGATGAGAGTTAATAGGGGATGGTCTTGAACCGTAGAATTGTTTCCTACGTGCTCTACTTTTAAGGCATAGATAAAAGTCCACATAGTTCAATTAATAAGTGTGGGGCTTACGTATGATTAATGTCCCAAAAGAGATGTTTCATGGTTACTTTTACACTCAAAGATCACATGAGTCATGATCGGTGTGAGAAACAAGAGGTATCAGTAAACCTCATGATTTGTGCCACGAAATATGTGGTTACAAGGAATGATATGGGGATTATGTATTTGAGAGTACCCATGTAAAGGAAGACTACGACTTAGTTTAGAAAAGAAGCCCAGGAGCAGGGTCCATAAAGGTATTTGTGCTTTATGGATATTTGGATACTCTAACTTATGGCTTACTCCTAGAAAGGAAGCCCAATTTGAATAAAAGGGACATATAACTTGGGACTTACTCTTGAGATGGAGGCCCAATGTTAAAGGGGACTTGGGGCTTACTCCTAAGGAGGATTCCCATATTAAGGGGAATTTGACTTGTGATTGGGTCTTATTCCTGAGAAAGATTCCCAAATCAAAATAAATTATGACTGTGGGTTATTCTTCAAAAGGAGGCCCAGGTTAAGGGGAACTTGTGATATGAGGCTTACTCATGAAAAGGAGTCCCAGATTTGGGAACTTGTGATCTGGGTATTACTCATGAAATGGAGGCCCAGATTTGGGAACTTGGGGCTTACTCTTAAGGAAGATGCCCATATTTAGAAACATGGGGCTTACTCTAAAGGAGGATGCCCAGATTTGGTAACTTGGGGCTTACTCCTAATGAGGATGCCTAGATTAAAGATCTTCTCATCTTAAAGGATGAGGTTGAAATGAAGGAAATCTCTAACCTTAGTGACATAAATTTTTGTAAATCATGAGGTTTTGAGAGATGTTCCACATAATTCATTTCAGATAAGGAAGCCAAAAAAGTAACCATTCCATAAATGTATTTGAAGAGGGTTTTGAAGGATAAATCTTGAAGAGTAGAGGTGGATTTAAAGAAAGGATTTGAATTGGAAGAAGGGGAACCCAAAAAGAGGTAGGCACGCAAGTCCTGTTTGGTCATGCAAGTCCTAGTCGTGCAAGTATACTTGCACAACATGGGTGTACTTGGGCGACGATTAACCAATAGGGTAATACTTGGGTGAGACTTGGCTAAATAACTTAATATTATCCCTAAAGGCTTCCAAAAGGTTGGCGTGCAAGTTCTGTTGAAGGGGTAAGGTGGTGTGCAAGTGTGGACATTTACTTTAATGGTTAGACACTTAGGAGCACAAGTGTTGATGTATTTCAACACATAGGCCTTGTTCCCCCTCTTTAGATCTTCCATTCTAGGTAATAAATTACCTTAGAAGTGTTTGGAAGATTTCAAGAAAATACTAGGGCGTCGAGAGCTTAAATATGACTTCTGGATTTTTCATACTCAAAATGGGGGGCCCACAAGGGGTATTTATAGGCCTTTGAGAACCTTGGGTGAAAAAATAATTGGGATCGCTAGTCACCTGCATGACCAAAGTGTGGCGTGCAAGTATACTTGCATGACCATAGTGAAACTTGTGTGACCCATGCTTAAGGAAATCCTTGTTCATGCCTTTTTCAATATTTGATTTTCTTCAAAGGATGAATCTCTTTGTGCTTAAGGTATTCCATGTTTTCATTCATTAGACTCTGTGACGTAAAGGAGAGTCCACAAAATTCCCCCCTCATAGTTGGATCTGAAAAAGGAAAGTGGATTTGACTCTGAGGTAAAGGAGAAAACCAAGGAATTTTTTGGGTGCACAGGTTTTGAGCATGCAGGTTTCGGCGCGCAGGTGCGAGCTGCGAAGGGAACAATGTGCAGGGTACAACGCGTAGGTAAACTACTTCGCCTAAAAATATGTGGCACCACTTCATGCAAAGCACCCGGATTTGAACGCTTATTATCTCTCGGTGCGCAAGTAGATTGACTTTCACTCATTCGTGCAGGTGCTGCTGCCCGCGGTTCATTGTTTCTTTATGTCGTGCTTCTACAGAGGTATTTAGACTTTCATGGTGATACCTACGCACCCATACTTGTGCGATCGTATTAGACTTGCGCGTCAACATGGTACTTGCACGCTTTAATGCCTTAGCCATTTTTTCGAATTTCTTCACAAATTTTATGAAAGATAAACTTACTTAAGAGTTAATTATCTAATCTTTGTGTAGATTCAATGGCTCCCAGAAGAATTGGAATGGCTAATGAGTTGGCCATCAAGTGGATTTATGACATGATGAACATAATTGGCCATGATTACTATGATATCTATGACATAACCCTCCTAGATTAGGACATGTACTTGAAGAAATATCATGTCTCGATGTCGATTGGTGGAGAGAAGACTGTCATGACATTAGAACAATATCTAAAAAGAGTACTCTCTCAAAATGGCTCTTCACTTCCAATGCTCTATTCTCAAATCCATGTTTCCATCTTCCAAGTCTCTTTGATAGAAACAAAGTCACTATTTGATCAGTAGAAAATTTTCTCAAACAGCACTCAAGAATATTCTTTACAATTTTTCCAAGAAGAGCTGGTATCACTGCATCTCTTATTGTTTCAAGTTGAATGAATGAACTCCAGGTGGATGATGATAAATCTAGGGATGCTGTAAATCGAATGAAGAGTTATGTTTAAAGCCTCTTGTAATTCCTAAAAAAGAGAAGAGACTCCAATCTCTGGATGTCCTTCTAACTCTTGTGCATCAATGAAAAACACTTGCATCTTCAATCATTTGTACCTGCATTCTCTTGTTACCTGCTTTAATTTTTTACCTATGCCAATGGGCCTAGTAAGCATAGTTTTATTTTTTCTAGGGTGATACAAACAACACCACAAACGTTTCATCTTTTGATTGCTCAATATTACCTAAATCATACAAAATGTATGTTTAGTGAGTTGGGACATGACTTTTTTCAGAGATCCATTTTCTTTTGATGGCAGTTCAAATTCATGCACATTGACCTTAAAAAGGATAATGTTTAAGGTCGAATAGCTTTGACAGAATGGATTAAAAATTGACTCAATTCCTTGATAATTTGTTTGAAAACATATTACCACATTCAAGTATAAAGGGGAAAATTGTAAACTGTGACTTAATAAATTTTGAATACAAGGAATGACATGGGAAATGGGATAAAAGGCATTAGAGAAATTATTTCCTATGAATGAAGTTACCACTAGTTGAAAAACATGTTAGGGGGTTGAATTATGCCAGGCCACTTAACGGAATTGGCTGCATAGTAAAATAATAACATCTTTTGGCTGACAGGTCCGTTATATAGACTACTTATTCAAGGCCACCTAGGGGCATGCGATGCATAGTTAGGAAAAATAACTCTCAAAAATTTTACTCTTATATTGCTAAAGGCCAGTGATATTTTATGGAAATTCAAATTTCCCAAAGCATAGAGTCTGCTATATGGAGAGAGGTACTTGAATATGGAGAGGATATTCCCAATCAAGATTGTCAAAGAATTGGATGAATGTCACTCCTAAAAAGGTCTGACATAAACTGGGAAGGTAAATATAAACCATAGACTTGAATATTTTCAGACCATGAAAAAGAGTATGGGACAAATATGTCAAGGATTGTTGTTTTTGTGAATCCCTACTTATTTTCATTAAGACCAATAAAGAAAAAAAAGGTTTTATCTCCAAGAATGAAGTTACCACTATTTGAAAAACCCATTAGGGGGTTGAATTATACAGGGCCACCTAAGGGCATTGACTGCATAGTCAAATAATAGCATCTTTTGGCTGATAGGTCTGTTATGTAGACTACTTATGCAAGGCCGCCTAAGGGCACGTGCTGCATAGTCAGGAAAAAGAATTCCCATGTATTAGAAATTTTGTGACAAGAAGTCAAGAAAAGGGTTATGGTGATCTAGAAGTATTTAAGGTTAGGAGTATGACACATGAAAATGGCTATTGTCAAATGCATGAAGGAGATACATAGACCAATGTTGGCCATAATCCTATTGTGGTTGGTGCCTGAATTGAGATGCTGGAATTCATAACATATCTCTTTAGAATGATAATAAAGCCAAATTTAGTTCCTGAAATACAGTTTATTGTCATGTGGGACAAGGGTTTTAATACCACATTCATGGGCTCGCAGGGGAACTTTTCAGCCAAGGGATTGAAAGTGGAATTTTGGGTTAGGCCCAAATACTTGGAGCTAGATTCAAGGGACGCTCGAACGTTCCTATGTATCTCATAAGGATGGGAATCACGCCATATGTAGTTCTTGAAATACCCTTTTGTATAGATTTGGTTCGTACAAATGAAGGGTGAAAGGAGACTTTAGTGCAATGATGGTTTGACCCAAGATTAAAGGTTCGGACATTACCATATATGAACGTAGTCTTTGAAATATACCATGATTGGAGATCAATGTAAATAATGATTCTATCTTAGTTGAGGGTGTCAAAGAATGTTATAGTCTATTGTCATACAGGACAAAAGTGCGGATAGTTTAAGGTCATATGCATAGACCAGTGTTGCACAGTTTTGTGTCATGTAGCTAGGACATATGGTTATGAAGTTTAATTTCTTGCAGTGAGGACAATGGGGGACTACATAGTTTAACATCATATAACAAGGATGATCGTGAACCAACGTAAAAAATATTGGTTTTGGGGGCGGCTTCATGAATCAACATCGTATGAGATGGAGGTGAGATGATGTGAAGAGATTGGTCTTGGGCTGCTTCACGGTTCAACATCATATGAGATGGAGGTGAACTGATGTGAAGAGGAAGAGATTGTTTTTGGGCTTGAAACTCAGGTGGTTGCCTACGTTCAAAGCCTAGAAGGTGAGGATCAAAGTCTGCATAGTTCGATTGAAGAATTAATTGGTGATCAAGTTGTTCTTAAGGACAAAGAACTAAAAATGGTGTTGGGACTTATGCATGTCTAGTGGCCCAGAGAGGGTTTTATGGTTGAAGATTACTCTAAGCTCACATGATTTATACTCGGTGTGAGAAACAAGAGGTAGAAACAACATTAACAATGCACAGTTTAACATCATGTTGGACATATAAGGGACTGGAAATAGTTTAACATCTTGTTGGAAAATGGAGGGACTATGTAGTTTAAAGTATTACAGTAAGGAAAAAAGTGGGACTGTATAATTTAACATCATATAGCAAGGATGAAAATAGTTTATGGTCATATGCATGGACCAATGCTGTATAGTTTGGCATCATGTAGCTAGAACAACATAGTTTAACATCATGTTGGACATTGGAAGGGCAACACAGTTTAACATCTTGTTAAACTAAAGGGTTCTGTACAGTTTAGCATCATGTAGATAGAATGTTAAGAGAGTACTATTCAGTTTAATGTCATGCAGTAAAGACAACATATTTTAACGTCATGTTGGATGAAAGGGTGTTGTACAGTTTAGTGTCATGTAGCTAGGACGTATTAGGGTATTTTTCTGTTTTACGTCATGAAGGATGTTGGGTTGTATAGTTTAACAGTTTAACATCATGTAACAAGACAACAGTTATGTAGTTTAACGTCTTCCAGGGCGTATTGGGGACAATGTAGTTTAAAGTCTTACAGTGAGGTCTATTGGTGCTGCACAGTTTAGTGTCATGTAGCAGGAACATCACAGTTTAACATCATGTAGGACGAAAGGGTGTTGTACAGTTTATCATCATGTCTTGCAGTAAGGAAAACACAGTTTAACATCATGTTGGACGAAAGGGTGTAGTACAGTTTAGCACCATGTAGCTAGGATGTAAGAGGGGACTATGCAGTTTAATGTCATGCAGTAAGGAAAACACAGTTTAATGTCATGTTGGACGAAAGGGTGTCGTACATTTTAGCATCATGTAACTAGGACGTAAGATGAGACTAGGAAGTGTAATGTCATGCAGTAAGGACAACATAGTTTAACATCATGTTGGACGAAAGGGTGTTGTACAGTTTAGCTTCATGTAGCTAGGATATTTGTAATTTTTGTTACACAAAATACTTCTTCTAGAATCTTGCATTGGTTGGAGTCGTGATGAGTTCTTCATCCATTGAGATTAAAGAATAAGCTCCATTGGAGTAGACCTTATATATTGAGTAAGGTCCTTCCCACTTTGGATCAAGATTGGGAGGTTTCTTTCCTGGTATCATTGTAGTTCTGCGAATGAATACCAATTCTCCTTGATTGAATGAACGAAGACAAACTTTTTTGTTGAAATCTTGTGCTATTTTATTCTGATAGACTTCCATGTGCTGCAAGATGCACAATCTTTTCTCATCTAATTATTCCAATTCATCCAATCACTTTTGAGATTGTTCATCTGTAGATTACTGATCACAAATGGATACTTTGAGTGATGTTAATTGAACCTCAATGGGAAAGACTTCTTCTGTTCTATATACCAATGAATATGGAGTTGACCGCATAGCAGTGCAGGTGGTGGTCCGATAAGCCAATACAACATGAAATAGTTTATCAGGACATGATTTATTATCTTTATCCACCATCTTTTGATGTATGTTTGAAAGAGTCTTATTTAAGGCCTCTATTTGACCATTGGCCGCTGCATGATACCGAGATGAATGGATGGATTTGATGTTGTATTCTTGATACAACTTCCTAACCTTGGATGAACAGAATTTTGTGCCATTATCGGTCAATATGGTATGAGGGACACCAAATTTGGTAATGATGTTAGACTTGAGGAAGCTAACAATGCTTTTAGAACTAACTTCTTTGAGAGGTATTTCCTCTGCCCATTTGGAAAAGAAGTCAGTAGCAGGACGATTATACTTAAACTACTTGGATGTAGCTGAAGGATAAGGTCCTACTACATCCATTCCCCATGTGGAAAACGGCTATGGGTATTTAGTTGTATGAAGCAACTCTGGGGGTTGATGAATGAAGTTGGCACATACTTGGAAAGAATGACAATTCATAGTGAAATCAACACAATCTTGTATCATTGAAGTCCAAAAGTATCCAAGCCTTAGAATTTGATCAGATAGTCTATGTCCAGACTTGTGGGAAACACAGACTCTTGCATATACTTCTTTCATGATAGCCATTATCTCTTCACAATCAATGCATCTGAAGAAAATTCCATCAAAACCTCTTTTGTAGTGAATTTTTTCTAGGTGATCTGGGCTATCATAAAGAGTAAAATTGACAACATGTTTCCATACTTGTTCTTTCCTGTCTCTATCAGGTGGGATTGTTTCATTTTGAAGGTATTCCTAGATAGGTGTCATCCATCTTGTAGTATGACCATATGGTTCTGAAATGGGATTAATTTCATTGGTTTCCTCTGTTCTGATTTGGACATAATGTGAAACTATATGATGGTGGGAAATACTAATGATTGTTTTGTCGTAATTTGGATCTTCCATAGTTGTGGCTACATTATCCAGTGCATCAGCTTGAGCATTTTGTGATCACAGGACATAAGAAAATATCGGTTCTGAGGGAAATTCCGCCATTAATTCTCGGACATAATCATACAAAGGGGTTAACTCTTCTTTTCTGATGGCATAATCCCCATTGACTTGTTTGATTACCAAGTCTGAATCACCTTTTACCTTTAAGGGATTCACATGTTCCTGAAGCGCCAATTCCAAGCCTATGATGAAAGTTTGATATTTTGCTTCATTATTTGTACCGCCTCCCAACAAAAATAAGGAATATGGTAACACTGCCTTTTCTGAGGAAATAAGAACAATTCATAATCCAACTTTTTTGAATTTAGGATCTTCCAATTTATTCTTTGTTGGACTTCTATAAGCACCATCAAAGTACATTCCCATGTGTAAATATTATCCTTAATAGAGAATACTTTATCATCTGTCAGTTTAGTATCTAAGATGTATCTTCTACTAATGGGTATTCAACAAGGAAATCATCCAGAGTTTGGCTCTTTATTGCCTTTTGAGACACGTATTGGATATCAAACTACTGCAAAATAACTTCCCACCATGCCGTACATCCTGTAAGCATTAGATGACTAAGAATAATTTGAGCTGGTTATTTTGAGATACCAATTGGACCTCATGATGTTGCAGATAGTGTCTTAATTTCTGAACTGCAAAGATTAATGCTAAGCACCACTTTTTAATACTTGAATATCAGGTTTCTACTTCATGCATAGTCCGACTGAGATATTAATGTTTGTTTTCATTCACAACATCATTCTTTTGTGCAAGGAAGGCACCCAATGATTGCTCTAAAGCTGTCACATTCATAATAAGTGTTCTTCCTTCAAAAAGTGGGATTAATACTGGTGGAATCAAGATATATTTCCTGGGAATATTGAATGCATCTTGACATTCTTCAGTCCACTGGTAAGTGAATCCCTTCTTCATCAATTTGGTGAATGGTAAACATTTTCCCGCCAAATTGGTGATGAAATGCCAAATATAGGCCAAATGTCCTTGAAGTCCTCTCAATTATTTCAAATTATGAGGAGGTGACATACCAAGGATTGGTTTTTTCTTTTCAAGATCGACTTCGATACCACGATGGAATACAAAAAAGGTGAGAAATTTTCCTGAGGTTACCCCAAAAGAACATTTCAAGGGGTTCATCTTCAAATTGTGTTATAGAAGTTTGTGTAATATGATTTCCAAATCATCCAAGTGATTAGAACATTGTCTGGATTAAACCACCAAATCTTCCACATAACATTCATCAGATTTCTCTAAAAAGAGTTTGAAGATATGGTGCATTTCACATTGATACATTACACCTGCATTATTTAGGACAAAGGGCATTACTTTATAGAAAAACACACCCTGATGGGCTCTGAATGCTGCAAATTCTTCATCTTCTAGAGACATTCAAATTTTATTATACCAATAATATCTATCCATGAAGGAAAGTTCTTCATAACCAGCTGTTGCATCAATTAAGTGTTATGCGATCAGAAGTGGAAAATCGTCCTTGGGACAATGTCGATTATGATCTCTGAAATCAATGAAAACTCTAATTTGTCCATTGTTCTTTTTCACATGGACAATATTATCCAACCATTTAGGATATTGAACTTCTCTGATGAATTTATCTTTGATAATCTTATTTACTTTGGCTTCAATTTTGGAAGCATAAGTTGGGTGTGTTCTTCTTGCGGCTTGTATGAATCCTCGATGTTCTTCTGGAAAACCCAAATGATGAGTAGAAACATCAGGATAAAGCCCTAGCATTTCTGTATAGTTCCAAGCAAAGTGGGGCGTGGATTTCATTTTATACCCAGATTTATTTCTATGAGTTCATCCACAGTGGTAGAGATGACCTCTTCAAATGATGGAGGAGCATCTCTGAGATCTTCCTCTTCTTCTTCGAAATGTGTTATTTCTTCTGTTTCTACATGCATAGTAGATGATGAAGCAGAATTTCCATGATCAAGAGAGATGTTAAAATTTGAACATCTTGAAGAAGAGACTACCATTTCTGACCCTTTTGATGATGAAGGGTCTTCCTTGGGTAATAAAGAGGAGATTATGGATTGAGAATCTACATCATCATTCATCTCTGACATTTCTATAACTTCTTTTGTCCTGGTTGATGAAGTATAGAATTGCTGGATTTCTGCGGATGAAATTAATACATCTCAATTTGAGCTTTCATCATTTCTTAGTGAATCACCAATTTCTCCCATGCCGTCTGGCTTGGTTGCTGTAATTGACATTATGGAAGTTTCCATAAGAGTATTTGGATTTGGGTCTATCCTATCAATTTGACTGATAGGCAATACATAATCTGTAATCACATGTATGAATGGGTTTACCAGAATATTTTCCAAACCATATGGAGCATTAATTTTTGTAACCTCCTTTGCCGTAGATACCTCATTTCCCTCCATGTGTTATAATTCTACAACAATATATTGAGATTCACATGTTTTGAATGTGTCTTTATCACCATACAGTATCCCAATTTGAGCATTGAAACAATAGTTGAGACATTGATGGTACGATGAAGGTATAACCACATGTTGATGTAGCCAAGGTCTTCCAAGAAAAATGTGAAAGGATGTGTCATGACGAACAACCATGAAATATGAATTGGATACAAGGTCTCCAAACTGAGATCTGATTATGATCTCACCCAGAGGTTCTTTTTCATTTTTATCATATCCTTGCAACATCAAAATAGAAGGAGATAAATCAGATTTGGTGAGGCCCAATCGACGAAGTGTATGAATAGGGATGAGATTGACTCATTAACCATTATCAATGAAAACTCGTTGGATGTCTATATCATTGACCTTTCTAGATAAATACAATGGTCTAATATGTCCATGCACAAAATCATCTTCATCTTCATCTGTAAAAGATATTACTGCATGGCATTCTGCAGGACCATTCTCTATAGGGTAGAATTCAGCCACTGCAATTTCGGTTTCAAATTTTTGAGGACTTAACAAAGCCTCGATAAGAGCCTCCTGAACATCCTTTGATAGATTCAAGGCATCCAAAATTGATAACTTGGCCGGTACTTGGGCTAAATGTTTCAGGACATCATAATTTTGGTCCAAAGGTCTGTGTTTCCCAATATGAACATGTGGTTTCGCAGGTGCCTTAAAAGTTGATTCTTTGGAAGTAGATGCTTCTTTTATCATGCTAGGAGTTATAAATACTCCTGCTGAAGGGCTCTGCCATGAGTTTTGGCTGCATATAAAGTCCTAGCAGGGGTAGGATTGAAATAGTGGCTCCTAGAATATCCACATCTTCCTCTGTATCCTAGACCTCTGGAACTCCCTCTAATTCATATGTTTGATACAGGGAATTCATGCTCATCAAGATCAAAACTGTGACTAGCATAAGGATCTGTTAAGTGAATCATGTTAACATAACCAAAGATAAACTCTTAATCTGAGGAAGACTCTGCCTGATTATCCATTTTAGACTATTCCATTTGGTGGGGCGGTGCCCATAATTTTGAAGTGGATGACATAAAATCTTCCAGAGTCAAAGACAATTTGGGCTTTAACACGAGCTCATCTTCTTATAACTGTTCTTCTTTCTTCTAATTATGCCGCTTCTTTGAGTATTTTTCTTCTGAGGAAGGGGATTTTTCTATGGAATTCATAGCAGAAGACACAATTGGTTTCTTCAATTGTGTTCATAAAATGGCATGAGTTCAGTTGATCATTTTCCTAACCTTCCAATCATCATATTTCTGGATATTTTTGTTTTTGTCTTCATGCCACTCACCTTCTTCCTCTCGATCTATAGAAGTAATGTATGCTACCTGTGCTAATAACCCTTTCAGTTTGGCTTGTCCCGAGTCCATCATCTTTTGTAGGAGGTCATTGAAGACAAAACACTCATGAATGGGATGTCCCAACATCTGATGAAATGGGAAATACTTGGGAAGGTTTTCATCTCTTTCCTTGTTCGTCCTTTTAGGTCTTGGCAACTGAACCAAATTATTTTCCAGAGCTAAAATGAAGTAACCAAGAACTTGTTAATTTCAGAAATAATAAACATTATTCTTTAACTCCTCAAATTGTTTCCTTCTTTGATCTCATTGATCATCTTGATGAAAAGGCCTCTATTTTTTACGCTCAGGAGGTGGATCCCTTCGATAAGATGAACGTTTTTATGTAAAAGTAGGTACAGATGGTTGTTTAAGTGTGACTGCAGTAGTCTCTGCTTTACCATTCTCCTTCCTGGAGCTGATGGAATTACACGAGTTTTATCCTTACTCTTTGTAAGAGAGTCTTCAATATAGTGAGTGATTGAAGTAAGGTCTCTAAACCCTCCTGTATATTTCACAGGGATCAACGGTGTGCGTATTTTGTCACACAAATTTTCCACACAGATTGGTAACAATTATTCTTGATGGAGTTCTATGATTAAGGAATATGTTAATCCCTTCCAGCGAGTAATGAAATCTGAAACTATTTCATTCACCATTTTCTTATAATTTGTAAGATCAAAAATTGTTGTCTTTGGCAACGTTGAGTTGAATTAATGAAGGAATCATTGGAGGAGATCTACCCACCCGGTAATTGATCTGGATCGCAAGCTTGTATACCAGACAAAAGCAGGTCCTTATAATGACTGTACAAAACACCTGAGCTTAAATGCTTCTTGTTGTTGAGGAGTTCCCATCATAGGTTCACAACGAGAAACAAAATGTGTTATGTTTTTTTATGGATCTCCCAAACCATTAAAAATTTGGAATGTGGTACTTGCAAAATTTAATGGGGGAGGAATTTCATCAACCCATTCAGGGTAAGATCTCTTCTCTGGTTGAATTTTTCCACGTTTTCCCTCCATAGCTTCCAACCTATCTTTTAATGACTCAATGATAATCATTGTCTTTTGAGAAACATCTGGTTGATCTTGGACCTGATCAGGTGCAATAACTGGAGCTTGGACATGTATGGTGACTGGTACTGCAACTGATGGTAGCACCACAGATTGTTGTTGCACATGACCCATAGAATTAGACCTATGATGGTGTACTGGTAAAAGAGGATATTCTTGACCCATCTTAGTATCTGCAACAAATTTCCTTGACTGACTTACTCCAGCACGCATAGGAGGAGGACTACCATGAAGTAGTTCTGCATTCAACCTCCTTAACTCCTTCATTTCTCCTCTTGTTGTGCGAACCATTGCTCTAGTGAGAGTTATTGAACTTCTCCAAAGGTAGGGTGGAATATAACTTGATTCTTTCCTTTCACCTTGTTGGATGCCTTTCGGAGAGGAGGAAGTTGGTTATTTGTAGGAATACCTAGATTCTGGGTAAGCCTTTGATTTTGTGTACGCACACCTTCTTCATTTGCCTCTGCAGCCTCTTGAGTAGGAACTTATTCATATAATCCTTCTAAGTGAGACTCATGTTTTGGAGGATTATAAACAATGGCATTGATGACATTTATTGAGGCATAATGCATTGTATCCCTTCTATTGGCATTTCTGCGATATTTTCTTCTTCCATGTCCTTTATGAGACATTGCCTTTTTGTTGAGTTGATCCCTCGGTAACTTGTTGATGAACCATAATTTGGAGGGAATATCCAGATAATTAGGCTCTACGTTCCTCTTTTGGCTTCTTCCCTAATCTAATGAAGACTAACCTTCACTGAGGAAGTGATAGAGGATTTAAAACAGTCCCCAGTCCAGTGAACTGGGGCTATTCCTACTATTCCTTCTCAACTCCTCGAATCCTATTTGTTGATTCCAATTGTTGGGTTAAAAGAGTCCCCAGTCTGGCCAGATGAGGTGGTTCCTGAGCTTCTACATATGAGACTTTCTTAAATGATTTCCTGATTTTACGGACTTTAGTCCAGAAATTGGTTGGATGTATCAACCTACATCCACTCAAATCACCTGGATCAAATAACCATTAGATTATTTCTAACACTTCTGTCACCTGATGATGTGCCTACTCTTAATGAGAAGCATGTTCGATATTCTCATTTGCTTGATGCAAGAGAAATTTGAAAATTTGTTCTTTGTATTCCTGACTTTGGGAAGAACTATTTGAGGCTTGTTCCTGAGCAAGCCTTTGATTACACACAAAACCAATTGGTTTTGGCCCGCCATGAGCAATAACATTTCATGAGACCATTTTTGGCGGGCCTTGCTGACTAGAAAGTACATTGAAATGTAGTTCTCCATGAACACAACATCCCCTGATATGAATACTATATGGGGCATTGGTAATTAACTGGCACAATATTTTTAGTGTGCCAATTCATGAACACTGAAGGGATCTCTGCTGCTTTTCAACCTTTGGATATCGTGAAACTGATAGAGATGCCAAATCAATTTGGTGTTGTCACCCTTTTATTATCTTGACATGATTTTCATATTCATCATAAGATAATATTTTAATTTTCAATTGACAATGATTTTTCCACATGTTGAGACGAATATCATGAATACAATCTTCTGTCAACATTTCTGGAATATCATACTGAGAGTCATCCAAAGGCCAAAACATGACTGGTACTTCAACTTTCACCAGTTTTTTTCTCATATTCAACACTTCCTCTTTATCATTTGATGAATATTCTTCTACCTAATAAGACCAGAGCTGGTTCTTCTTTGTTTCTTCATCAGATTCAACAATATTGATAGAGAATTCATTTATCAAATTATAAGATGAATGTCCCAGGGGTGGTTTGGATAATGACCTACACCCCGAGCTATCTTCTGATTGAGAAAGTATTTCACCTGCTAGCGGTGAAGCATCAGACATGATTGGATTCACATTTGAAAGTGCCTCAAGATAAGAGGGGTTTCTCATTACTGCATTGTCCTTTGAATAATTTTCCAGGCAATGCGAATTACTACTGCAGAGAGGACTTTCGCAGCTAAATTCATCATCATGGGGAGGACCACCATGGTCGGTTACAGTAAAAGATGAAATCTTTTTCTCCTTGATCTTCTGGCCACTCAGAGGGTTATTTTGGATCTCATCTAAAGATGATACTTCGAGATCAGCTGATATGTCATGAATAAAGCCTTCATGAAGAAGTTTCTGATGAAGACCTTCAGAATTATTGTTCTCACTATTGGGAATTGAGAGAGTAGAATCTTGAGTTGCAATAGATAATTGTCTAAGGGATTCAAGAACTCCATCATCGAGTAAAGGCTTATTACAGATCGACTCATGATTTCTTGACTATGCTGAATGGGTCTTTTTCTTAGATGCCTTCTTACTCATTTTGGGAACCATTTGTTGACAAAAGTGGTTATTATGGGCAGATGTATGTGCTTGCTCAGGAGAAATAGTCAGGTTAGGCTGATAATCTCCATTCAAATTTGGTGTATGTGCCTGACTTGATTGTCCATATGAAATGGGGGAGTATGACCCACAACCCTCTTAGTCAGGAAAATAGGTGTGTATCTGTTCTGGAGTGATATGTTGATGAGTCACTCCACTAGTAGGGACATATTTTTATTTCCTTCCCTGTGATGCAGCTGAATATGTTATAATATTCTGACAGGCATATTGAATATGGGCCCGAATTTTCTTCTTCTCTTTCACCATTGTCAGAATGTGCTTGGTGACTTTAGCTGATGGAATAGGAATATACGTCCATTCCATTCTTGGAGTATGTGTATGTGCCTGCTCCTGTCCTCCTTTTCCTGTCAGTGAATTCTAACAGTACTCATGTATGGGGACAGAGAGTTGAGTCTGCTCCAAATTTTTTGTCGGAGCTTTCCGACTAACTTCTCCAGGTGCTACCAAAGGAGACTATTGGCAGGCTTGATGAACATTGAAAAATTTCCTTCAATACTGGCAGACGAGACTGATGGCAGAATTGTTGATTGTAAATAGGTTTATGTCCCTACTAATCAGTATCCACCATATTAGATTGGTGAGCTTCTTTGGTTGTAGTCAGACGAGACTGCTGACTAGCTGATGAGTTATAAACAGGTGTATATGCCTTCCTATAATAATCCGCCGGAATTGACTGGTAGGATTGGTGTGTTACTGTCAGACGAGTCTGCTGGGTAGTAACTTCAGGACGGACGGGTGTATATGCCCGCTCGTTGTTTTCCATCAAGTTGGCATGACAGACTTCTCAAGAGGGGGAAGAAGTAAGAACCTGCTCCCATTTGACCATGTATTGACTCTTGTTGTTCTTCTTGTGTGCTCAGGTCTAAGGAACATGAGATGAACCCCAAAAGGTGGTACCCTCATCATGTTGAGGGTGCACTACCGCACGAGTCTGGGGGTGATTGTTGATGGGAGCCCTCGGGAAGGACTCTTGTCTCCTTGAATTAAGGCCCTGAGTGATCTTTTCATTAACCTCCCCATAATATGAGAGGGACTGGTGATTGCATTCCAGGGATAAAGACCCGAAACGGTTGGATACGGTGGTTGGAACCACTTGCTTGTTGATCACTGGTCATCACTATCCAGGCAACAAGGGTGAATTATTGACTTGGAGGGCTAGTCGAGCAGCCTCCAAAGTCAGAATGGTACCATGTTGATGGTATTCCTTAACCAATGCATTTGAGACCAAGAGTTGAAGATGCTGAGTAGGTGATGTCATCCTCAGAGTAGATGAGAATCCAATAAAAGTAGTAGTAGAGGCATTCACAAGTGTGAACTTTAGAGAATCCATTTCTATAATGCAGAGATATCTTGGAAAAGAGAGTCTGTTTGATATAACAAACATAATCAAGATAAGTTCGGCAACTACATCTTTTGGATGAGCACATATGTTATTGATTGCTTTGTTGGCCCTCACATTGAGTTAAATAGGGGCTTAACAATTAAGTAAAACATCATTTAACTTGGTAAAGGATTCACATCGGGTTCACCGTTTTTGTTTCTTCCTAGAAATGGGGATGAATTTGTTTGTTTAAGGTTCAAACTTTTCAATCGGTTTCAAATGGGTTTATTCATATAACCGGAAACATCTAATGATTTTATATCCATTTGGACATACATTCCAAAGGTAGGTGCTCATTAGTTATAGAGTGATGAGGCTTAAGAATTTGCATTGGTTGAGAGGATGGGAGGTTAGAATCATCACACTGTTTTGGGGGGAATTATTGTCTACTCTGGGACTCTCTTATAGATTTATGTTATGTTCACTAATACTTATTTATTTACAATGAATAAAAATGAGTTTTTCCTTTTCAATCAATGATTGATATGTATGGGATTTAGAGAATCTCGTATATGTATTTTAGGTTCTTCATCGATGGAGAATAATCTATATGTATTAAAGATCCTTCTTCAATGGTATCCTTCAATACATTATATATAAATCTCTTGGCCATTATGATGACTATACTGGTTTTAATTCCACTTAGTGGGGCACTTGAAGTTTATTTTCATTTAGAAGGACATGTATTATTTTAGAGTAGGGATCGTACCCACATATGGGCTACCTACGCATCCTTATTAGAAAAGAAATCAGAACCCATGTAGTTTAGGAATTAATATATAGTTTAATGTCATATGGGACAGATTAGAGGTAATAGGTGATGGGCTTGAACCTTATAAAGGATTCTTATGTACTCTACTTTTAAGGCAGAGATCAAAGTCCACGTAGTTTGATTAAGAAGTGTGGGGCTTATATATGATTAACATCCCAAAAGAGATGTTTCATGGTTACTTTTATACTATAAGCCCACGTGAGTCATGCTCGGTATGAGAAACAAGAGGTATCAGTGAACCTGACGATTTGTGCCACGAAATATGTGGTTACAAGGAATGATATGGGGCTTATGTATGTGTGACTCCCCATGTAAATGAAGAGTAGGACTTAGATTAGAAAGGAAGACCATGAGCAGGGTCCATAAAGGTATTTGTGCTTTATAGAGATTTGGATACTCTAACATGGGGCATACTCTTGGAAATGAGGTCCAATTTGAATAAAAGGGACTTATAACTAGGGACTTACTCCTGAGATGGGGGACCAAAGTTAAAGGGGACATGGGGCTTACTTCTAAAGAGGATTCCCATATTAAGGGGAATATGACTTGTGATTGGGCCTTTTTCTTGAGAAATATGGCCAAATCAAAAGAAATTATAACTCGGAATTATTCCTGAAAAGGAGGCCCAGGTTAAGGGAATCCTATGATCCGGGGATTACTCCTGAAAATAAGTCCCAGATTTGGGAACTTGTGATCTAGGGCTTACTCCTGAAAAGGAGGCCCAAATTTGGGAACTTGGGGCTTACTCCTAAGGACGATGCCCAGATTTGGTAACTTGGGGTTACTCCAAAGGAGGATGCCCAAATTTGGGAACTTGGGGCATAATCCTAAGGATAATGCCCCGATTAAAGATCTTCTCATCTTAAAGGATGAGGTTGAAATTAATGAAATCTCTAATCATAATGACATAAAGTTATGTAAATCACGAGGTTATGATATATGTTCCACATAATTCCCTCCATATATGGAATCCAACAAAGGAAACATGCCATAAATGGCTTTAAAGAGTGTTTTGAAGGCTAAATATTTAATAGGAGAGGTGGATTTGAAGAAAAGAGTTGAATAGGAAGAATGGGCACCCAAAAAGAGGCAGGCACGCATGTCCTGTTTGGGTGCACAAGTCCTGGTTCCGCAAGATTACTTGCGCGACATGGGTGTACTTGGGTGACGGTTAACCAATAGGGTAATACATGGGTGAGACTTGTCTCAAGCCCTTAGTATTATCCCTAAAGGCTTCCAAAAGGTTGGCGTGCAAGTTCTGTTGAAGGGGTAAGGTGGCGTTTTGTGCAGCCATATCCCTTAAGGGTTAGACACTTAGGCGCACAAGTGTTGATGAATTTAAACACTTAGGCCTTGTTCCCCCTCTTTATATCTTCAATTATAGGTAATAAATTACAATATAATTATTCGGAAGATTTCAAGCAAAGACTAGGGCCCTGAGAGCTTAAATATGACTTTTGGATTTTTCGTCCTTGAAATGGGGGGACCATAAGGAGTATTTATAAGCCATTGGGGACCTTGGGTGAAAATATAATAGGGCGCGCAAGTCACCTGCATGACCAAAGTGTGGTGCACAAGTATACTTGTGCGTCCATAGTGAAACTTGCGCGACACATGCTTAATGAAATCCTTGTTCATGAATTTTTCAATTTTTGATGTTCTTCAAAGGATGAATCTCTTTGTGCTTAAGGTATGCCCCCTTTTCATTCATTAGACACTGTGACAGAAAGGACTGTCAACAGTACCGTATAGTTTAAAAACTTGCAATAAAGACATTATGTTGTGATGTTTAATGTCATGCCTCAAGTACATCTATTATGTTTTTTATGTTCTTATATATAGGACCCTTGATAACCACAAATAGGAAATGAGATACCTTATTTATGCAGAGAATATTTCTACCCAATTTTTAATCCCACATGAGCTATGCTCGGTTTGAAAAATTAGGGGTGGTAAAAGATTCTTTTGAAACACAATGGTATAATAAATAAAAGGTAAGGGTAAAATGATTGAATGGTGGATGAGCCATGATATATGGACCGAGTGTCACTATATATCTTTCTAGTGGTAAGAATAAATCCACATGTAGATCTTAGAAGACATTCCTCAAATCATCAGGTTTTGACAAGGGTAAGATGGTTTTTTACAATTTCCAGGCTGATGGTTGAACAGAAAATAGATATTCTAGGCATCACCATGTATCTCATTAAAATGAGAATGAACTTAAATGTCCTGGAATATGTCCCTATGCAAATTTGATTTGTGAATGGGTAGAATAAGGAGGGTTTTCTTTTATGAAATTATGGGTAAGACAATGATTGTGGATTTGGGTGTCACTACATACCTCATGGGGATGAGAATCAAGCCAAACATAGTTCTTAAATTCCCATGTAGTTAAATTTCATGATGTATGGATGAAGATGAACATACATAAAAATACGGAGATATTTTGGTTGGGCCTATGTTAAAACCCCGATGTCACTAAATTTCTTGTTGGAGAAAGAATCAATCTACACATAATTCTTGAAACATTCCCTATGCAATTTTGATTCTTACACAGGGGGAATAAAGGGGCTTTTTTGTTATGGATAGACCCTAGATTAGATATATGGGAATCACTAAATATTTCATTGGAATGAGTATCAATCAACATGTTGTTCTTGATGATTGTATTCCCTATGAAGATATGACTCATAAACACAAGTAATGGGGGATTTTTATTTTTTCATTTTTGGGCCCAAAATAGGAGATCTAGGCATCTCTACATATCCCACTGGAATGAGAATCAATACATACATAGTTCTAGAAGAATCATGTTGTTTAACATCTTAATGTGAAGATGTAAGTCACATGATGTGAAAGAAACATTGTGAATGGACCAGGGGATAATACTTAAGTTCCACTATGTAACTTTCTAGGGGAAAGAATGAAGCTACATGTAGTTCTTGAAAAGGGATCCCTATGAAAATATGATTCAAACATAACGAGAAATGGGGATCATCTTCCACTAGGGAGTAGAAATGATGTGATTAATTCTAGTATATTCAATCTATTCGTTTCTAATGGAACAAAATGAATGATGAATTGTTTTATATTGGTGGATTTCTTAACGTAAAATGATGTACAAGTTTATTGTATAGTTTAGTGTCATGTTGTGAGGACAAATAGCATCGTGATGTTTAACCTCATTTGAGAAAAATGAAGGTGCTACACAGTTTAATGTCATCCAACATGGATGTGTATGGTGATATGAATTTTAAAGTCATATGACTAATATCATGTTGCTATGAATTTTAACATCATGTAACTAGGACAGAGATCTATGTGATTACACAAATTACTTCTTCAATAATCTTACATTGCATGGAGTTGTAATAAATTTTGCATCCATTAATATTAGGGAATAAGCTCCATTGGAGTGGACCTTGTGAATGGATTATGTTCCTTCGCACATTGGAACAATCATTGGAGGCTTTATTCCTGGTATTATCTGATTCCAGAGGACTAATTCCAATTCTCCCTAAAAAAATGAGTGGAGGTGAAATTTCTTGTTGAAATATCATGATATTATGTTCTGATAAACATCAAAGTAGTGAAAGTTATGAAATATATTTTAGTCTAATTATTCCTACTCATAAAATTGCTTCTAATACTATTCATTTTCAGAAAACTAGTCACAGATGAAAACTCAGAGTAAAGAAAATTGAATTTCAATAGGCATAACTACTTCTATCCCATACACCAATGGATATGAGGTTTATTGTGTTGCAGTATGAGCAGTATTCCGATAGGCCCACAAGTAATGAAAGAGTTTATCATGCTTATAATTTTTATCTTTATCCACCATCTTGTCGAGAATATTTGATAGGGTCTTGTTGAAATCCACTCTCTGTCCATCGTCTGCTACATGGTAGTAATATGAATGGTTGGATTTGATATTGCGCTCCTCCTATAGATTCTTTACCTCATCAAAACAGAAATTGGTGTTCTTTCATCAATATGGTATAAGGGACACCAAATCTAGTAATGTTATTAACTTTGAAAGATCTATCAATGCTTTTGGCCCTGATTCCTTGAGAGGTGTTGCATCAGCCCATTTATAGAATAAATTGGTAGCAGTAAGAATATACTTAAACCTACTAGTCATAGCTAGATGATAGGGTCCTACCACATTGATTCCCCATGTATAAAATGGTCAAGAATATTTAGTTGTAAGTAGAAACTATGGGGGTTGATGAATGAAGTTGGCATGAATCTAGACATGATAGCACATCTTAGTGAAATCCGTGCAATCATGCTTTATTGAAGGCCAACAGTATCAAAGCCTTAAAATTTGATCTGAAAGCCTATGCCCAGACTAGTGGGAACCACAAGTTCTTACATGTACATCCTTCATGACAGTCACAGTTTTGTCCCCATCAATGAATCTGAGAACAATTCTATCGAATCCTTATCTATAGAGGATCTTCTGGTGATTTGGACCATCGTAAAGAGTGGAATTAACTATTCATTATTAGATATGTTCTCTTTTAATTATATCTCATGGAAGTTCCCCATTTTTGATATATTCCATGAAGGCTGTCATCCATCTCATGGTATGACCATATGGATCAGAAATGGGGTTTATTTCATTGATCTCCTCTATTTTGATTTGAATAAAATTTGAAACCACTCGATGATAAGCAATGATAATAATTGTTTCTTCCTGAACTGGATTTTCCATGGTTGTGGCTACATTTTCCAAAGAATATTCTTTGATATTTTTCTTACCATGGGATGTAAGACAATGTTGGATCTGAGGGAAATTATGCCATTAACCCTCGAACATAATCACACATAGGAATTAGTTCTTCTTTTCTAATAGTCTAGTACCAATTGATTTGTTTGGTAACTAATTCTGAATCACCCTTTGCCTCTAGGTAATCCAAAGGTACATGGAGTGCTAATTCCATGCCTGGAATGAGATGTTGATATTCTTCCTATTTGTTGGTACCACCTTCAGATAACAAAAAGGAATATAGAAACATTGCCTTCTCCAAGGAGATAATTACAACTCCTAATCCAACATTGTTGAGTCCAGGGTTGATCGTACTGCGATTCACTATTTAATTCTCACTTTTACACCACTGTGCTAAACATATTTTATATTGAAATTTATAAAAACAATAACTAATTTCTTTCCATGTTTGAATCATTTATTTGGTTTTAATCGTAGTTAAAAATTCATATTTTACTTGTTTTGATGATTCCATTGTAGGAGGAGGTGATTTGGAGGACCCATGATGATGTACAAGAAAATGTCTGGATTTAAAGATTTTAATAGTTGATAAATAAAAGTGGTGTTTTAGAATTATAATATAAGAAGATCATTTCAAGTTCACTACACATATTGGATAGTTCCTTGTTCTGAAAATTTCACATGGTTTTGTTTAATTATTTGGTTGACGGTTGTCAAGATCTTGATTCCCCTCTTGCATCTCAAAACGTTTCACAAAGTACCAAACCTTGAGACAACAATCATGTTTTCAAGGTTTGGACTTCAAGAATAGATTAATGGCTACCAAAGATTAAAAGTATCTTTTGTATGTGTGAGAGAAAGAGGATCCTTGTGTTTCCCAATCAGAATAACCCATGTTTCCCACTTGAAAATTCAACCCAATCAGTGTTAAAATGAAAAACGGTTCACTTAATTAAACCCAAGAAATAAATTCCGAGGAGAAAAATGTTTAGATAAAACAAAAGTGAAATAGTCCATACACAAATTATAAAAAACCAGTAGAGTATCAAGTGTCGGAACTCCCTCCCTTGTATGTGTAGCTCCCTCAAAATGATCTTCTACTATTTAGCTTTCCATCGAGAGATGGAGAAGACTTTGGTGGAACACCTTATTCATTTTCGATCCCCCTATGATGATAGGGGACTCCATAACTTCTTGGATGGGGAGAGGAATCCTTTGGGTCTCCAAAATACCTACGATTTTCCACCTGGTCAGAGTTACAAATTTGGAGCCCAATGTGCCATTTTATAGAAAAATGGGAAGTTGGTTTTTAGCACATAGATTTCTTAAAAACACTTTTCACATTGGTTTCAACCTCCAAACAACCTTATATCTATTTGGAAAAAAGAATAAAATTTTATATCCACCTCTTGGCTATCCCCACTAAATGTTAGGAATAATTTGGACAACTATAGGAATTAAACCCACTTGTCACATTTGGAGGAAAACTATTGGAATTACAACCACTATAGGAATTCTAAAATACCACATTTATTTATCAACTATTAAACTATTTAAATCAATTAACTTTTCTTGGACATCATCATGGGTCCTCCAAATCACCTCCTCCTATAATGGAATCATCAAAACAAGTAAAATTGACCTTTTTAATAGTGAAAAACAAAATAAATGATTCAAACATGGAATGAAATTTGTTATTATTTTTATAATTTTCTATATAAAACAAATTTAGCACAGTTTTATAAGGGTGAATATGAAATAGTAAATCGGGGTGCGATCAACCCTAGATTCAACAATGTTGGATTTGGAATTGTGATTATCTCCCTCGAGAAGGTAATGTTTCTATATTCCTTTCTGTTATCTGATGGTGGTACCAATAATGAGGAAGAATATCAACCTCTCATTGTAGGCTTTGAATTATCACTCCATGTACCAGTGAATTACCTGGAGGTAAAGGGGGATTCAGAATTGGTTACCAAACAAATAAATGGGGACTACGCCATTAGAAAAGAAGAAATAATTCCCATGTGTGATTATTTTTTAGGGTTAATGGCATAATTTCCCCTGGAGCCAACATTTTCTTATATCCCGTGGTCACAAAATACTGAATATTATGCATTGGAAAATGAATCCACTACATTCTAAAATCCAATTATGAAGAAACAATTGTTATTATTGCTTATCATCGAGTGGTTTCAAATTTTATTCAAATAAAAATTGAGGAAATAAATGAAATAAATCCCACTTATGATCCATATGGTCATAACATGAGATGGATGATGACCTTCATGGAATATATCAAAAATGGGATACTTCCACTAATTAGAATTAAAAGTGAATAGATCCAATTATGAATAGTTAATTCCACTCTTTATGATGGCCCAAATCACCAAAAGATCCTCTATAGACAAGGATTCAATATAATTATTCTCAGATTCATTGATGGGGACAAAACCATGACTTTCATGAAGGATATACATGTAGGAACTTATGGTTCCCACTAGTTTGGGCATAATCTTTTTGGTTAAATTTTAAGGCTTTGATACTTTTGGCCTTCGATAAAGCATGATTGCACAGATTTCACTAAGATGTGCCATCCCGTCCAGATGCATGCCAACTTCATTGATCAACCCCAAGAGTTGTTACGTACAACTAAATATTCTTGACCATTTTCTGCATGGGGAATCGATGTGGTAGGACCCTATCCTATGGCTATGGCTAAGCGGTTAAAGTATATTCTTAATGCTACTAATTTATTCTCTAAATGGGATGATGTAACACCTCTTATGGAATCAGGGCCAAAAGCATTGTTATCTTTTTCAAAGATAATATCATTACTAGATTTTTTGTCCCTCATACCATATTGATGGAAAAACACAAATTACTATTCTACTAAGGTAAAGAATATATATGAGGAGCACAATATCAAATCCAACCATTCATACTGCTACCATGTAGAAGTCAATGGACAGAGATATTATTTCAACACAACCCTATCAAATATACTCCACAAGATGGTGGATAAAGATAAAAAATCTAAACACGATAAACTCTTTCATTTATTTGTGGGCTTATTGGAATACTACTCATACTGCAACACAATAAACCCCATATCCATTAGTGTATGTGATAGAAGTAGTTTTTCCTATTAAAATTCAATTTTCTTTACTCTGAGTTTCCATCTGTGACTAGTCATCTACAAATGAATAGTATTATAAGCAATTTTATGAGTTGGAACAATTATATGAAAATAGATTTTATACCTTGCATCACTTGGATGTCTATTAGAACATAATATCATTATCTTTCAACAATAAAGTTCACCTCCACTCATTTCTTTAGGGATAATTTGTATTATTCCTCAGGAATATGATGATATCAAGAACAAAGCCTCTAAAGACTGATCCAAAGTGGGAAGGACCTTAATCAATTCATAAGGTTCACTCTAATAGAGCTTATTCCCTAATATTAATGGATGAAAAATTTATTACAATTACAAGCAATGTAAGATTCTTAAAGAAGTACGTTGTGTAATCACATAGATCGATGTCACATTTGGAAGAACCATGATTCAATTTTACATGTTTTCAACCTCCAGACAGCCTTATATCAAATTTTAATTCAGTATTTTTATGAATTTTTAATTCTTATTGACTGAAATATGATTGATGATATTGTAGGTGATGCACTAGTTGATAAAACCCTAATTTTTGCAAGGAGATTAATTAATAATATGGCATAGAACACTCAAAAATTCGGTTCCAGGTCTAATGTACCCATTCGAGGTGTCAATGAGGTGCAAAGTACAAAATTCAAGAGGAAGGTGGACACAAAGTTCGAAGAGGCAAGTACCCTTCTTCGACAACTTTCTCTTTCCCAAGGGAAATAACAATCTCCTCCTCCCATCCATTGTGGTTTTTGTTATTCTAACACCCACTACTCGGATTAATGCCCCCAACTAAGAGAAAATTCTGAGAGTTTTAAGGAAATATTTCCAAACCGCCCCTATAACCAACCCTTTAGGCAAGAACCATACTATCCATCCAATAATGGGTGGCAGGACAACAAATCCTATAGTCAATGGGGGTATTCAAAAAAACCTCAACAAACATGTAACCAACCAGGGATGATTACTCAACCACCACCACCACCTAGAAATCCTCAACGCCAACAAAGGTCATTCTAAAAAACCATTCCAAATCCTGAGCCTAGATTAGAAGACATGATGAAACAAATGTATTCCAACAATATCTAATTCCAACAAACCACCAAAGAAACCATAAAAGACCTAAAACCCCAATTAGGCCAACTTTCCAACTCGGTGGGGGAAATCTAGAGCCACAGGTCAAGTAAAATACCTTATCAACCAGTAGTTAAACCTAGAGATAAAGGAAATGTCAGTTCCATAAACCTTCGAAGTGGAACAAAACTAAAAATCCAAATGACCTCATCATTAGAGTCATCCCCTCCTAAGGAAACCACCATCCCAACTTCTGGAAATGCTCCAAATGAGGTAGAACCTTGTCCTGAGAGAATCCCCTCCAAATGAAAGAGTGTTTCTATTGATGATTCACCTATCCGAACAATCCCTCTTCCATTTCCACAAAGGGCCACCCAAACTAGAAAACAAATGGAAACTAAACTCTATAAGAAAATTTTGGAGGCTTTCAAAAAAGTGCAGGTAAACATTCCCTTGATTGATGTTATGGAACAAATTACAACATATTCCAAGTTTCTAAAGGAGATGTGTACACACAAAAGGAGACTTTGAGGTGATGAGAAGTTGAGCTTGGGGAGGAATGTTTCAGCATTGATAGAGCCATCACTTCCCACAAAGAGAAATGATCCTGAGACATTCTCAATTTTGTGCACCATAGGGGAGTATTCTTTTTCTAATGCTTTAGGTCTTTCTATAAATGTGATGCCTCACTCTATTTAATCTGAATTTTAGGTCAAGGAACTGAAGCCCACTAGAATTATTGTTCAACTGGCTAACCGGAGTACCACACAACCCTCTGGTGTGTTAAAGGATTTTCTTGTGCGGGTTCAAAATTTAATTTTTTCAGCTGACTTTTATGTGCATAAAATAGGGGATGATAGGATTAATGGGAATCCATCAATTATATTGTGGGGACCCTTCTTGAAAACCACCAAAAACATAATGAATGTCCACAATGGTACAATATCTATGGATTTTGGTGGTGACATTGTCCTCTTTAATATCCTTTATTCGACGAATCACCCCTCAAAAGAACATTTCCCTCTCTGTTAATTCTATAGATGTACCCCCTTCCCTTGAAAAAACTTCATTTCATTCCTCTTATCCCCTTTCTGAGTTTTATTCATTGATAGAAATGATAGGAAATGATTCATGCATTGATTATTGTAGTGGTCTAGAAAAGCGTCATGCATGTTCATTGATTGATGACTTCTTGAACACTAAGGATCCAATGACCATCGATGATAATTATAATCTTGTAAAATCCCATTCCACATCTGAGGATGATACCATTGAGTAGTTATAAGAGATCAGTGGCCTCTCTCTTTGACACACACTCCCATCAATAAAAAATCCACCTTAATTGGAATTAAAACAACTGCCTCTAGATTTAAAATATTCATATCATGAGAATGGAAACAAGATTCCATTCATCATTGCTAGTTCACTCCCTCCTAAGCATGAATTGTGACTACTTGAACTTTTGAGGGAGTATAAACAAGCATTGGGATGGATACTTTCTTACATTCCTAGTATTAGATCATCAATTTGTACACATCATATTTTATTAAATGATGAGGTTAAACTAGTGTGGCAGGCACAATGTTGACTAAACCCAAACCTCCTATAAGTTTTGAAAAAGGAGGTAACAAAATTATTGGATTTTGGAATCATTTAACCTAACTCTGACAGCCAATAGGTAATTCCTGTTCAAGAAGTTCTTAAAAAATCTGGCCTTATAGTAATCAAAAATGAAAACATTGAATCGGTTCTAACTCGTGTGCAGAATAGTTGGCATGTCTATATAGACTATTGCTGACTAAACAAACACACTAAGAAAGACCATTTCCCTTTTCCATTCATTAACCAAATCTAGAGAGGCTAGAAGGAAAGTCCCACAACTATTTCCTTGAAGGGTATTATGGATAATTTCATATCCATATTTCCCTCTAAGGATCAGGAAAACACAACCTTCACTTGATCCTTTGGTACATTAACATATAGGAGGATTCCATTTGTTATGTGAAATGATCCAGGTCATTTACAGTAATGTATTTTTAGTATTTTTTGGATTACCTGGAGAATTGCGTGGAAGTTTTCATATATGATTTCACTATTTATGGATCCTCTTTTGATGAATGTCTGAGCAGTCTTGGTTTATTCTTACATTGATTTATTGAAAAGAATATTGTATTAAATTATTTGAAATACCATTTCATTGTGTCAAAATGTATAGTTTTGGAGCATGTCATTTCTAGGGATGGTATCTAAGTAGATAAATCAAAAGTGGATATCATTTTTTCCTTAACATTCCACAAAAATGTATGGGATGTGCAGTATTTCCCAGTTCATGCGGAAATTTACCATTTTTTCCTTCGTTACATTAGTAAGATTGAACTCCCACTCTCCTAATTACTTCAAAAAGAAAAAGAATTTATTTTTAATAAACAATGTGAGGAAGATTTTAATAAGTTAAAATGGATTCTCACATCACCCCCAGTAATCCTACCACCTCGGTGGGATTTACCATTTGAGCTCATGTGTGATGCCTCTAACTGGGAAGTTTGGGTAGTCTTGACACAAAGGGTCGATCAAGATCCACATGTAATTGCCTATGACTCATGTACTTTGGACCCTACCCAAGAAAACTAAACCACAACTAAAAAATAATTCCTTTCCATAGTGTTTTCATTGGATAAATTTAGGTCATATCTTTTAGGGTCCAAACTCATTGTATTCTCTAACCATGCAGCCCTCTGGTATCTCCTTATGAAACAAGA
Source organism: Viscum album (assembly GCA_963277665.1). Taxonomy (NCBI): domain Eukaryota; kingdom Viridiplantae; phylum Streptophyta; class Magnoliopsida; order Santalales; family Viscaceae; genus Viscum; species Viscum album. Next base: position 1,322,544,565 of record OY728157.1, read on the forward strand.
AGCCAAACCACACCTCATTCTCTAGATGGTCCTCCTTAAAAACAACAATCTAGAAATTACAGATAAAAAAGGAGTAGAGAATGTGGTGGCTGACCATATCTGTAGGATCCACCCATCCTCAAACATTGTCTCATATCCATGTATTTCTATAAATGAAATGTCTCCTTATGAGTAAATGTATCGAGTGCAAGATGTTATTCCTTGGTATGCTGAAATTCTAAATTATTTGCTAGAATCTTGAATTCCTAATGATTTCAAAAAAAACCAGGCCGACATTCTAAAATATGAGTCCCATTGGTACATTTGGGATGGCCCCTACCTTTGGTGCAGTTATAGTGATCAAGTTCTTAGGCGTTGTGTTCCTAATTTCAGGATTCATTCTGTCCTTAGGTTCTGCCACACTCTTACTTGTGGGGTCTACATTGGTCCCCAATAGATTTCTTATAAGGTCTTCAATTCTAGTCTATTTTTGCCCACATTGGTTTGGGATGCCCATGACATCTGTAAATCTTGTCCTCACTGTCAAAGAATAGGGAACATCTCTAATAGAAATGATATGCCACAAAAACCCTTGATCTTACATGAAATTTTTTATGTTTGGGGCATCGACATTATGGAACCATTCCCCAATTAATTTGGAAAACATTAAATTATTTTGACAGTGGATTATGTTTCCAAATGGGTAGAGGCACAAGCTAAAAGGACTGATGATTCTATGGAAGTTGCAGAATTTTTGAGAACTCAACTTTTATGTAGTTTTGGATTAAATAGGTTCATCATCAGTGACCAGGGTTCTCATTTCTGCAACCGAACAATGCAATCACTTTTTCATTGGTATGGGGTCGATCATAGAGTATCTACTGCATATCATCCACATACCAATGGTCAAGCCGAGGTGTCAAATAAGGAGGTAAAACAGATTCTTGAAAAAATTGTTCAACCCAATAGAAACGATTGGAGTCTTTGACTTGATGATTAATTATGGGCATACCCTACTACTTTCAATACTCCCATTAAAATATCACCTTATCAGATTTTTTTGGAAAGAGTTTCACCTACCTGTTACGATTAAGCATCAGGTCTACTCGACCATTAAACAATTCAACTCTAATATTTCTGGTGCAGGTGCTCAAAGGAAGCTTCAAATTTCAGAGATAGAGGAAATGAGAATAGATGTATATGAGAACTCTAGGATTTATAAGGATGAAACCAAGGCTTCCTACGACCATCTCATCCTTCAATGTCAATTCCATATTGGGAAGAAGGTCCTCCTATATAATGCAATGTTAAAGATTCTTCTAGGTAAGATTCATTCCCACTGTTTTTGATCATACATTGTTACTAATGTCTCTCCAATTGGTGTATTCCAGGTTAAAAATGAATAAACCAAGCAAACCTTAATAGTTGATGGACAACAACTAATGCACTTCCAGGAAACCCATTCTGACTGCCCATTGGAGGAACTCCAAGTTCACAAATCAGTCTATGAATAACACCCACCAAGTTTTATGCTTCCTTCTAGCATTCTATTTTTATAGATAGGATAGTGCACACTCTAGGTGTGGGGGATAGGTATATTCCTGGGTTAGTTAGGAATTTTCATCATCATTCTTATTTTTCTCTTTTTAGCTTGTTGAATAGTATTATTACTTTCCCCCCTTTTTCTCCCACTCACCTTTGTGCCATAATATTATTTTTTTTATTCCCACTTTATCATGGAATATGATGCCCGTTTAATCATGGAAGTTATTGAAAATGCATGTGGAATGTATGTATTTCATGTTGTTTTAACATTCAAAAAAAATCTGATGAAATGTGCATTTCGGCAAGAATTCAATATTATTATGTGACTTTATTTTGAAATTTAGTTCTTTGTCGATGATATAAATGGTTGTATTATTTTAAAACCTTTGAGAATAATGGTTCCCTTTTTACGAATAGTTTAATGGAAAATTGTGTCACTTAATCTCTCCACAGATTTTTTTCACACAACCATGATGTGTGAAACATTATTACATAATGGAAGGTAAATATAAGATAGGTTTATTTTTATCTACTTTCCAAAATCATTTTTCCATTCGTTCGTTCCCTATCTGATATATTTCATTACTCTATCAGATTGACATATGTGTGAGTACCTGTTATCCGACTGTTGTATACCCTAAAAAGGGTTGTGTATTGGGTAGATCAAATACCACCATTCCTCGACCTTTTATATTGTTTTAACTATTACAATTAGTTTCGTGAGGAGATCAAACATGGGTTGGGAGAAGAGTGTGATATTTGTTCGAAGTGCAACTTTTGAATAATTAATAAATGAGGGGAGTGAAGAAATGTACAACATGTGGGGATATAAAGGTCGGGAGCTTATGGTTTGACTTCTATTATTGCTTAATTGAGTTGGTCTTGAAATTTGATTGCAAAAGATGTGGGGAAAGTTCAGTGGAAAGGATCTTGTAAGTAGATAGTTATTAAAATAACTTATATTTACTCGATAAAATGTGTAAATAATAGCATGAAATGGTTGTCCAACACACATGTGGTTAATTAGTGACATGATTAACTTTTGAATTATTTTCATAAATTAGTATCATGAATCTCCTAGAATTTCATTTAGATACAATTTTTGTGCTATCTTTTTCAATGATCATTGAGAATAACTCCTCGGTGTGATTTTTTATTTGATCATATTTGTATCAGGAATTAAATTTTCATTGAATATTAAATCTTTATGAAGTTGTAAATATCTACATGTATAATGTTTTGAATTATTACTTTTCCCAAGAGAGCAAATATTTAGGTGTGGGGGGTATGATTGCACTGGGATTCACTGTTTCATTTTCACCCTTATACCACTCTGCTAAACATGTTTTATATTGAAAATTATAAAAATAATAACAAATTTAATTCCATTTTTGAATCATTTATTTTGTGTTTATCAATGTTAAAAATGGAAATGTTACTTGTTTTGATGATTCCATGGAAGGAGGAGGTGATTTTGAGGACACATGATGATGTCCAAGAAAAATAGGCCAGAATGCATAAGATCCATGAAAACTAGGTGACTCATCTGCACAATTATCTGGAACCGTGGATCCAAATTTAATGAAATTTTATAGACTAGTCCAACATTCATTGGGATACATTTCTGTTGAATAAACCCAAGACTCTTCATCCATCTATGGGGCCAACCAATATGATATGTCCAGCACATAGAATCTATATGAAGTCAAGTGTGGTGTGTTGTGATATATCCATATCTCGGGCTCTAGTTGTTCAAATTGTGCCAAAGATTTAGTGGATACATCCAAGAGGTGGGGATGCAAGTTTTTTATTTTCTCCAAAGAGAGATAAGGCTGTTTGGATGTCTATACCCTTGTGACAATTGGTTTTCAAAAATCTATGTGCTCAAAACCACCTTCCTATTTCCCTATAAAATGGCACCTAGGGTGCCCCATTTGTAAGTTCGAACAAGAAGAAAATATATGGTATTTTGGAGGCTCAGAGGATTCCTCTCCTCATCCAAGATGTTATGGAGGCCCCTATCATCATAGGAGGATCAACAATGAAGAAGGAGTTCCACCCGAGCCTTCTCCTCCTCCCAATGGTGATCTAAACGGTGGATGATCACTTCAAGGGAGATACACATACTTAAGAGGGAGTTCTAGCACTTGATACTGTACTAGTTTTTTATAATTTGTTTTTGTATTATTTCCCATTTGTTTTATCTAAACATTTTTCTTCTCTGAATTCATTTTTTGTGTTTAATTAAGTGAACATCTTTTCATTTAAACACTGATTGGGTTGAAACTTTAAGTGGGAAAATTGGGTTGTTCCGATTGAAAAAAACGAGGATCCTATTTCTCTCACACATACAAAAGATATTAATATGCTTTGGTAGCCATTAATCTGTTCGTGGAGTCCAAACCTTGACAACACTATTATTCTATCAAGGGTTGGTAATTTATGCAACATTTTGAGAGGCATGTGGGGAATCAAGATCTTGACAACCCTCAATCAAATAATTAAACAAAAATATGTGAAATTTTCAGAACAATGATCTATCCAATATTTGTACTGAAATTGATGTGATATCCTTATCTCATAATTCTAAAACACCACTTTTATTTATCAACTGTTAAACTCTCTAAATCATTTCATTTTCTTAAAACTATTTTCAAACCAACCCCTCTTTTGTTAGTCTTATTAAAACATCATACGATAAAACCACCAACACTCCATGAGAGATGACCTAGGTCTTCCTTAGACTATAAAATCTTCTTTAAATCACTATCAAGTAGACGTGTCATGAAAATGAGTTCAAGGGTATTCCATTATCTTTCAAATTGGACATTTGGAATCACCATCAAAGTACATTTCCAATATTTAGGGACGTTCTTGAATAGAGAAGATTTATTCATCAAGAAGTTAAATATTCAATGATATATATTCCACAAATAGGTTCTTAGTAAGGAATTCTTCTAAATCATGTCCTCTATAACTTTCTGAGGCAGAAATTTTATATTAAACTATTGCAGAATAACCACCCACTATTCCAGAGGTCCTGTAAGCATAGGACAACATAGGGTAAATTTGTGCAGGTTATTGAGAGATAACAAGTGGACCTCATGATGATGTAGATAGTTTCCCAATTTCTGAATTGTAATGATTAATATTAGGAAGATTTTCTCAATATTTTAATATCGATTCTCTATGTAGATCATGGTTCAAATGAGATATTAAAGGTTGTTTTCATTCTTAGAATATTTCTTTTGTGTAAAGAAGGGGCCAAGAGATTTCTCCAAGGATGTCACATAAATAATGAAAAGCTTTCCTTTAATAGGTGGCATCAATACCGGTGGGATCAAGAGGTATTTTTTAAGGGTATCAAATGAATCTTGGAATTCATTGTTCGATTGATATGTGACCTCTTCTTCATCACTTTGGTGAAGGGAGAGCACTTTCCTACCAAGTTGTCTATGAAGTGCCCGATATAGGTCAAGTGTCCATAAAGTCCTCTCAAATCTTCCAAGTTTGGAGGAGGTGAAATGTGGAGTATATCCTTCGTATTCTCGGGATAGACTTTTATGTTGTGATGGAATACAAAAAAAATGACACATTTTCCTAAGGTTACCATGAAACCACATTTAAATGGGTTCAACATAAAATTATGTTTCCAAAGCTTGTTGAATATGGTCACTATATCAGCCAAGTGATCATAAAATTATCTAGAAATAACCACTAGATCATCCACATTGCATTCAATGAATTTCCCCAATAAGGGTTTTAAAATGTGGTGCATTGAACGTTGATATGTCACGCCATAAATTTTCAAGACAAAGGGAATTACCTGATAGAAAAATACACTATCAGGGGGCCTAAAAGATGTAGATTCCTCATATTATAGGGCTATTTGGATTTGGTTATACACTTAGTATCCATCCATGAAGAAGAGATCATCGTAGCTAGTTGTTTCATATATCAAAAGATCTGTGATTGGAACTGGGAAGTCATATATGGGACAATGGCCCTTGAGATCTCTAAAATCAATAAGAACTCTGATTTTACCATTCTTCTTTTTCACTAGGAAAATATTTTCCAGCCATTTGGGATATTAAACCTCTATGATAAAGTCATATTTGATATGTTCTTCGACTTCAGGGTCAATTTCGGAGGCATGAGCTGTAGGAGTTCTTCTTATTTCCTACTTATCTCATCGATGTTCATCTGGAAAACCCAAATGATGGGTGGCCACATCGAGGTGAATCCCTGTAAATTCAATATAGTTACATGAAAACACATCTCAATGTAATTAATTAATGATTTATATGCCTCTTTCTCTTTGGAACTCATGGACACACTAATTAGAGTAGGGCATGGATCTTCCTCTGTACCCAAATTTAATTCTCTAAGCTCATCCACAGTGGTGAAGGCCCCTTCCTAAAATAATAGAGGGGAATCCCTGAGGTCTTCCTCTTCTTCCTATTACTCATGTTTCACTTATTTTATCTATAATTTTAGGGTAGGTGATGAAGAAATACTTTCAAATCTATGGGAGGAGTCGGTATTTGGAAATCCTGGTGAAGAGGAAACCATTTTTGACCCTACTGATGATTAAGTGTCTTCCTGGAGCATTGGATGGAAAATTATGGGTTGAGAATCAGTATCTTTAACATTCTATATTAATGTAACAACTTCTTCTAGTTCAGCTAATGAAGTAGAGACTTGTTGATGTTCGGTAGATGGACTGAAGACATATCTATTTAGGATTTCATCATTGTTTATTAAATCAATAATTTCTCATGTGCTGTCCAGATCAATTACCTCAACAAACATTATGGAAACCATTGAACGAGTGCTCGGATTTCGGTCTACCATTTCAATTTTATTGATAGGAAACACATAATCTGTATTGATATGCTTTCATAGGTTATCTAGGATCTTTTCTAGACCATTCAGAGCATTGATTCGTGTTATATCTTTTTCCACTGACTGTGTTCCCTTTTTCTAATAGAATGATGCCTCAATATACTGAGATTTAAATGTTTTTGAATGGGGCATTATTACTGTGAAATATTCCAATTTAACCATTAGAGAAATACTTGATACATTGGTGTTATGATGAAGGAATGGTCATAGGTTGATGTAGCCATGACCTTCCAAGTAGAATGTTGAAATTTGTGTCCTATCTAGATACCATGAAATCTAAATCAGATACAAGATCCCCAAATCGAGTTATAAGTGTAGTCCCGCCTTGAATTTCTTGTTCATTCTTTTCATAACCCTACAACATCAGAGTGGAGGGAGATAAGTCTTATTTAGTGATACCCAACCAAAAAATTGTACAGATGGGAATGACATTTACTCCTGATCCATTATCAATTAAAGCTCATTGGATTTTGATATCATTAACCTTTACGAATAAATACAAGGGCCTGATGTGTCCTTATACAACATAATCCTTATATTGGTCCATGAAATGTATATCTTCATGAAATTCTATAGGATCATTCTATATAAGATATACTTTAGTAGTAGAAACCACGGTTTCAAACTCTTGAGGACTTGATTGAGCCTCAATAAGTGATTACTGATGATCTTTTGACATATTCAGAGCATCCAAGAGAGATAAATTAGCCGGTACTTGCGCTAGTTGCTTCAAAAATTCATACTTCTGGTTTAAAAGTTTTAATTTTCTTGCATGGTGATGTGGTTTTGCAGGTTTCTTAGAATTTGATGCTACTTATGTAGATGGAACATTTTTCAGGTTAAAAGATAGAAATACTTCATATCTTATAAGATTAGGTAGGCTAGGTATACCTAACTACTAAGAAAGTGGTGGTATAGCCTCTAATCGGTCATCCAAGATGATCATGTCGGGGAAAACCATGTCATGTGTTGTAGAATTACCTTTTTCTTGCTAAGCCCACTGAAGGTATCTCCCACATGTTTATACCATATATATGGTTTGAAAAATGGTGTAATTAAAATAGTGGCTTTTAGAATACCCACATCTTCCCTTATATCCTCGACCTTGAAAAATTATTCCCCTAGTTCCCCAATCAAGTATAGGGAATTCGGGTTCAAAATAAAAATCATCATTTTCATAGGGGTCAATTAAGTGAATAACATTAATGAAACTGAAGGTCACCTCCTTATATGATGAATATTCTTCCTGAAAGGTCAATACTTTTTGTGCCATTTAGCGGGGAGGTACTCATTCATTTGAGATATATGGAATGAAATATATCAATTTCAAGTACATCTTTGTACTTAACACAAGATCATCTTCTTTTGACTTCTCTTTCTCCTTCGTAACATGTCCCTTCCTTGAGGATCAGACTTTAGAGGATTGGTCTTTTGATAAAGATGGCTTGGTTGTAGAGGAAGTGTCTTGAGGCATAGTTGAATTTTTCAACTGTATTCATAGAATGGAATATTTTTGATTAACCATTTTCTTAAAAATCTAGTCATAATACTTCTTCACATTCTTGCTTTTGACTTCTGGCCACTCACCTTCTTCCTCTAGATCGATAGTAGTAATACAAGAGACCTGGGCTGGTGAATTTTACTGCTTCACCTTCTCGGAATCCACCATATTTTATAAAAGTTATTTAAAATTCACTCCTAGATGGGACATCCCAACATTTAATGAATGTGGAAATATTTTAAGGGATCTTCATCTCCTTCTTTATTAGGTTTCTTCAACCCTGACAAGTGAACTAATTTTTTTTCAAGGATGACATGAAGTATCCAGGGAGATGGTCATTTTGAAAAGAATATACCATGTTTTTCATGTCCATGAACTATATCCTCCATTGATCTTTTTGATCATCTTTATGAGGTGATCATTTCTATTGATTCTTGGGAGGTTGAACCCTATGGTAAGATGAGGTATTTGATGTAGAATCAGGTACGGGTTCTTACATGAGTGTAGTTTTATCAACCATTTATTTTTCTGTTCTTCTTCCTAGAGTCGGTGGGATTACAAGAGACTTAGATTTGGTTTCTCTATTGGAATTAAACACTTGTCGGGTGATCTAAGTAGGTATCATAACCCTCGTATATATTTAACTGGGATTAGTGGTGTGTGCAGCTCATCAAAAATATTTTCCACACATATTGGAAGAAACTATTCTTGAGGGAGTGGTAGGATTTAATAATATGTTATTCCTTTCCATAGACCAACACAATATAAAACTCTTTCATTCTCCCTTTGTTTGCAGTTCGTAAGATCAAAAAATATTGTCTTCTACAGTTTTAAGATGAATTTGAAAATTTATTTCTGGAGGAGGTATTCCAATCTAGTAAATGATCGAGATAGTAAAATTGTATACAAGACAAAGGCTGACCCCTGTATTATTTTCAAAAAACATATGAGCTTCACTGCTTCTTATTTTACAGTGTCCCCATCAGGGATCGCAATGAGAAATGAAACTCATCATGTGGTGCTTTGGATATCCTGAACTGTTAATGATTGGAAATGTGGTATTCACAATGTTTGGCGGGGGGATGAATATGATCTACCCATTCAAGGTTATCATTCTTCTCTGGTTGTACCATTGCACACCATCCTTCTATAGCTTCCAATTGAGTTTTTAATGACTCAATTGTATTCATACGAATTTGGGAAACATCAGGATGAGTTGGTACCTTAATAGATGTGGCATTTGGAGCCTAAATAGGTTCGATGACTGTCAAGACCACCAGTGGTGGTACTACTTATATTTTCTTAGCTAACACATGAGGACATGCCTATAAGGATACACTTGACCATATTCTGATTATGTACCCAATGGAGGTAATTAATTGTCCACATCAGTAGTTTTAACAAACCCTCTTTGCTGAGAAGATCCTACTAGAAGTGAAGGATGGGGATATGATTATGGCACATGTCTAGTAGGAATGCTGCTTCGTAATAACTATGCCTTGAGTCTTCTCAACTCCTTAATCTCTTCCGCTTGTTGGGAAAATCTTTCTTCAATTGAAATGGATTTACCTTCTCCAGTAGAAATTTAAGACATGATCTTAGTTTTAACTTTCATCTTATTTGGTAACTTTTAAAGATGTGGAAGTTGATTATTCGAGGGAATACCTAGATATTGGGTCAGAATCTGATTTTGGGTATGCGCAACACCATTATTTACTTCGGTGAGTATCAAATTATGAATAATGACTTCATCCACTGACTCCCATAAACTGGACTCATTTTCTGTAGGATCTTCCATGATGGTATTAAGGATATTCACTAATGAATAATTTAATGATGGAATTCTATCAGTATCTTTGTGATATCTCCTTCTTCTTCATCCTCCACATGACATGTTTATCCTATTTTTTGGTTACCCATTAATAGTTTTATGGAAAATAATATGAAGGTAATTCTAAGATTGTTCATTTTTGCATTCACTTTGTGTATTCTTTCCTAATCTGGATAAAATTAATTCCACTGAGGAGGGGATTGTGGATGTGAAAACCCCTAACCCTAATGGATGGGGATATTATTATTCATATTCCTCAACCCTTTGGGATCTATTTTTTGACTCTAAAGGTTGTGTTAAAAAAATCCCCTAGTGTTGTTGGCTAGGGTGGTTACTGAACTACTATGGATGATATCAGCGCAGCTGATTGTCTGGTTTTATGAATTCGGGTCTGAAAATTGATGGGTGCATTATCTGAAACCCATTTAATTCTCTTATTTTAGAAGATAGTTGTTATATTTTATAAATTTTTGTGATATGATGGATAACATCCTCTAAGGGGAAAATTTACTCCATGTTATCAAATTCTTAATAGAGAAGCATCTCAATAGATTTCTCTCTTTGAGATGGACTTTGGTGAAAACCAATTGAGGCATGTTCTTACTGAGCATATCTTCGGTCATGAACATGTTTTGTTTCTTGTAGTTGTCCTGTTGAAAAAACATATCATGAGACCACTTTCAACAGGATTTTCTAATTTTGGAGTATAGTAAAATGAAATTCTCCATGTGCACCTCATCCTCTGATATGAACACCAAATTGGGTTTCCATGATCAATTGTTGTAACCTATTTAATGAATTGATGCATTAATGTTAAAGGGACTCTGGTTTCTTATCAATAATTGGATGTTAGGAAACCTGGAGAGATGCCAAGTTAATTTGGAACTACAACCCTTCTATGACCTTGACATGAAATTGATATTCATTATATGGTCATAATTTGGATTTCAGATAATGACGAGTCTTCCATATGATGAGACAGGTATCATGAATATAACATTCTTCCAACATCTCTAGAATGTTGTATTGAGAGGTTGCTAAAGGCAAAACATGAATTGTAATACCCCAAGCTTCCATGATACGCTTCTCCTTCAATAATGTAATAGCTTGCATTGTACGCAACTTTGAGATTATTACACACCACAACCAACCAAAGTAGCCGTTATGAATAATAATACCCTTTTTTTGAAATTATATAAATTTTATATTTCAAAATGAACTTCATTTTTGTATTCGGAATATCGAAATTATCCTATGTTGATTTTTTTGTAATTTTCTGAGAACTTCGAATTTTCTATGAATAGAAAAATACTTAAAAACAAATTTTTTAATCAAAATAATTTATAGTCATAAATTATACTATTGAATGGTTTTAAAGTATAATTAAAATATATTTTTACCATTTTATCCAATGGTGGTAATTATAATTAATTTCACTTTGAAATTGGACATAAACCATTGTCAATCTTTTGATATATATTGTTTCTTAAAAACACGCTATTTGTTGTGATAGTGGGAATTAATTATTAAATTAATTATTTCAACATATATGTTTTTAATTTTTTAAAATAGACATCACTTTTTAATTTGTAATATCAAATATATCTTAGAGTGAATTTTTGGTATTTTTCTGAAAAACATCAATTTTTGATGAATAGTGAAACCACTAAGTGGTAGTTTAAAAACTGATTTTCAATTTAAATGAAACTTAACCACATATGTCATTTGATTTTCAAAAATCCGACATACATGGTTGTCATTAAGAATTAAAATGTGGTTCAATGGGATTAAAATAATTTTTTGGTGAATAGTAACTTTTAAGTTTTATTAATCGCGATTAAAGGTAATTAGTGTTATTTAAGGTAAATATAATATTATAATAATATTAAATTACCTTTACACTTGTCCTAAACTTATTGGATGATTCATGGACGACAAATACAATCCATGGGTCAAGTTGGGGACCCCATGGAGCCACTTGGGTGAGAAAATGACATTAATAACTTTTTATTTAAAGTAGAAATAAAATTGTCACAACCATGTGTAGTTTTACTAAAACAATTATTACATGGAGTTATATAAGTTAAATTTTCGACTATAAATATAAATTGGAAATTTAAAAATATTTCCTACATCATGGTGTTTTTTTATAATTTTTAGACATAAAATAAATTAATTTTTTTATAACATTGTGATGATGCAACGATTACCTCATTAATTAACGATTTGAATAAAATGAAAAGATAATTTAAAATATAAGAATTAAACTTGTAAAAAACCAATTGGATGAGTATATTTCACACCATTATCACCTTATCCTCGAAATATATCATTTTGGGACCTTTAAAATCTGAAAATCATTTCATAATAATGTAACATTTCATTACTTTCCAAGAGTGCCCCTCTTCTCCTCTTATAAAAGGCCCCCACCACTACCACCTTATTCACACCATCAAGCTATTTTCTTGGAAAAAATCTTCCCAAATACTCTCTAAAATTCCATATTTTACTCCTAAATTCCTCACTTTGGCCAGAATTCTTCCCAAGGAAGCCTTTGGATCAAATCAAAAAAGTGTTACCCGATTTTAAGGTAATGTCTTCTCTTATGTTATTTTGTTTTATTTTGCTTCTCCAACCCCTTAAACTATTTTTATTCTTTTATTTTGTAACAAAACCATTATATTTAAAATACTAGGATGTTGTTATGAGAATTATTTGATTTACACTCGCACACACCTTCTTCTAATGGTTAATGAACATACTGTTTCTGTGGTTGGCGAATTTCTGCCTCACGAAATGATGATTGTTCAATATTCTTTTAACACCTCTCATGGTGGCCATTAATATGTCACTATATTTATATATGATATATATTATGTTTATGTTTTCTTTATGCTTTTTATTTCTCATTTATGGCATACCTTTATGATTTCCATTATGGGTAAACGCGATAATTTCATTTTAGGAAGTGCAGACTACCACCCCCTCAAGGTAATTTGAATCGTTATTGCCATATGTGGGATGTATAAAGGATGGAGTAAATGATATTATATATGATATTATACTGTAATTATAATATACCTTTATATCATTATGATTTCATTCCATTAAATATGAAATAGAAATGAAAGTAGCTTTCATGCGTACGTACGGCTTACCGTCTCCATGAACGATGCATTTCATTTCTTTCCTAAAAATGTTATGTAATATTATAAATGCATGTATCTAATGGATATATATGATATATATGATATCTACATCAGGAATTTAATTCTGTAGATAATGGATATTCTACCACATAAACAACTTGTAATTATAGGAAGTTTATTGTTGACTCAAGTTCCAAAGATCGACAAAACAACCGTTATTAACTTAAATGACTACATAATTTTTGTAACATGGTAATAAGTGATATAAAAGAAATAATGAACTTGAAAAATTCTCCTAAGAAAGTATACATTAACTCTAGTTTATTATTTAGGAGATTAAAGAACGATAGAGTCATGTAGGGCATGAGGTAAGGGAAGTTCTTAACCCAACTTCTATTCTTTGAGTTAATCTCCTTCTTTCAAATTATGTCATGATATTATTATGTACTATATTGTATTTGTACTTTCATTATGTTTAATTATAGTTAATACACATGATAGATTTATTTTATTAAAAAAAATGATCTTTTTAAGGGACTTCATCTAAATCTCCTTTCATTGAGGCATATTTTGTTTTATAGACAACATTCTTTTATAAGGTGTATAAAACACTTTGAATTTTACATTTATTCAAAAGGAATCTTTTTTATACGAAGCATTTTACTAAACGACAAAAGGGACTGTTTTTTTGTCATACGTATGCGGCGACAATGACTTCTCCATCGTCGTGACCATTATTTGGGTTTCAACTTCCTCTACAAGCCATAACTTTTATTTAAATGAAAAATAAATACAATGTTTTAATGTTCTTTTATTTTGGTATTGAAAATGGTTTTAAAAGTGTTTTTATTATATCAATGTGTTGTATTGATATCTTGTGATTGAAATTTGGAAATGTTATGTTTCCTTTATGCATGTTTTATGTGATATGATTATGTTATGGATTATGATATGTTTAAACCTGTTCATATGAGGAATTCATTGGACTTAATAAGTGATGGGTGGAGCCTTCTATAGCTCCTCGATGCATCGACAGGTCTCATGAGACAAACTAGTGTCTTTGAATGAGGCCTTGAAAAAATCTTATTTGTAGTCTTGGCACGAGGCCCTGGCTACGTGGTTATGATAGTCTGGCATTATGCATTCCATCATTATGAAAGAGGTTATTGATATTTCATGTGATTATTCGACTAGTAGAATATCCATGTGAATATGTAAATTGAATTATTTCATTTTATTTTTGCCATATTATTCTGAAGTTCAAGATTAAAATGCTTTTGTTTTAGTTATACATTGCCTCAAATGTAAATGTTTATTTAGGAAAGCTTCCGCTATATTGTTATCCTTACTGAGAATCTGAGCTCACCCCTTTCAATGTTTTAATTTTTCCAGGATGTGAAGAAGTATTTTAGGAATGACCTGTAGGGATAGTCTGAAGGGGATAAGAGTATGGAAAATGGGGACTAGGTTATTTTAGTTTTTCACTTTATGATTTAATGTATCATTTATGGATGTATCTAGTGTTCCCAAGGCTACTAAACTAATCGGTCTTTCGAGATTTGATCTTTTGTGATCATGAAAATGTTACGCAATAATGCACCGACTGTGGGTAACTAGGGTTGGGGCGTTATAGTTGGTATCAGAGGTAGTTTAGTAATAACCTTGGAAGCTAGATTTAGATAAACTCTGATTAGACCACATAGCCCAAAGATAGACTTTGAGGATTAGTATAGAAGATCTTCCTAGAATTTTGTTATTATAGAGATTTTGTGAGGTTTCTGAGCAATACATCCATGTCTGGATACGAGCAGGTAGAGGCGGCTCTGGCACAGATGTACCTAGCAGTGAAACCCGAAAACACTGCTTTGAGATAGACTCGAACGGGAACTTGTGCACGACAACGAGCCTTGTTGCACTCTTGGTTACGACACTCCTGGGGGATATGCTTAGGACAATTCTCATTTTCTTTACAAACCACTATGAAGGGTAATGAGTATATACTTCCTCAAAGAAAACATTTTTATAATTATGGATTATATCCATAAATAGTTCAATTTATGTTAAGTGTTTTGCAAGTTTGTAATTATGTATTTTGATTCATAAACTAATCTAGTTTATGCCATTGTTTAGAAATGGAGCCTAGTGGGAGGAATGGAAACCATGTCAATGCACGCACACCATGTAGGGATTTCCCTTCTACTCAAGATAATTATAATGGAGCTGGTGATACAACTAGTGCTGATCAATTTATCACCATACTAGGACAACTCACTTAGGTTATGAATAATAACCTTAATCGTATGGAGCACCCTGATCCGCAACGTGGAGGATCAATATTAGATCGTTTCATGAGGCAACAACTGCAAATACTTAATGGGGGTACAAATCCATTAGTAGCTGAGCAATGGATAAACTCCTTAGAGAAAATATTCCACGCCTTGGGATGTAGCGAAAGGGAGAAGGTGGTCATGGCAGTTTACTGCCTCACTGGAGATGCCGATAAATGGTGGTCGCTGATTCAAAACACAAAGGAATATGGATAAGTATCAAGTATGGAATGGAGAGAGTTCAAAGAGATTTTCGTAGAAAAATACTTTCCACATGACCATCGAGCAGATATGGAAAGACAATTTTTGATTCTGTGGCAGAAGGAGGATGAGAATGTCGCAAAGTATGAGGCCAACTTTACAAGGTTAGAAAGACATGCTATAGATTATATACGTAACCCAAGAAGTAAGATTGGTCGTTTCTTTGATGGGTTGAAACCATTTCTTAATCGAGATTTAGTATCACAATCTTTCTCAACATATGAAGATTTAGTGATGTGTGCTATCAAGAAAGAAAAGGAATTCTCTAAATCTTATGATAATAAAGTAAAGCAAGAGAAGAAGAGAACAGTGGAACAAAAGACAGATAAAGGGAAATAGGGAAAGAAGGATTTCCCATTATGTGATAATTGTGGGAAGAATCACCCCGGTACTTGCCTAAAAGGAATGGGAGTTTGTTAAAAAATGTGTTGAAAAAGGTCACCAGGCTTGTGATTGCAAGGGAAAGAAAGAGGCTATCAATGTTGAATGCTATACTTGTAGGTAAATGGGGAATTATTCAAATGAATGTCCTAAGAGTTAGGGAAACTTACCTCAGAAAAGGCCAAGGGATCAAGGACAATCTTATGCTGTTACTACAGTTGAAGTGGAATAATTAATGTTTTGGGGATTTTGGACTCAAGGATTATATTCTGGTTATAAGAATAATGTGATCTATATAAGGATTGTACTACAGTACTAGTTGTTTTCATTAAGGTTTTAATATGATGAAGGTGATCATATTTTTAGTATGTGACAATAAGAGAAACTTTACTTTGTTTGGGAAATCAGATGTTACAATTGATTTTGGGATTAAGAGACCTTTTAGGGAGAGTCTGGACAGAGGTATTTTGGATAACTATAAAGGTTGGAATGGATTAAGTTTAACTTTGGGTAGTATTGTTTAAGGTTAAAACATTTATGAAGATTATTTTTGGAATATTATAATACTATAGTTTTAGAAAACGGACAACCTGAAGGTTGGGGGATAACCCGTCGCGTCGGACAAATCTGTTGGAATCAAACCCACAACCATAGTGTGACATGCCTTTATTACCTACCACTAGCCTATAGAAAGTCCCTGGTTATTACAAAATAGTTTCCCTAATCTAAATGGTATGTTTTAATATTTGGAACCTTGTACGATTATGATAAATATAATATTTTCGATTTCTATTATCTTTTTGAGTGAAAATGGGTTTGTGATTTTCTTGTGGTTAACATTCTCCTAATTCTGTTTTATACAACTCTCCATGAGACCTTGATGGTTTGTTTTTCCTCCATATCCATATTTTCATATAATCCTAGTATGGGCTATCTCGGGTGACCTTTGTACTTCTCTTTCTTTTTTTTTAAAGTTATATTTTTATTAACCATATTTCCGACGTGGGTTTTCCACAAAGGTATTTTCGAGGTTCAACATTTTATTTTCAAAGAAAAATTTTAAATTGCTAGGATGCAATTTATTGAAGGAGGGGAGAATGTAACACCCCATGATTCCACGATACACTTCTCCTTCAATAATGTAATAGCTTGCATTGTACGCAACTTCGAGATTCTTACACACCACAACCAAGAAAAGTAGCCGTTATGAATAGTTATACCCTCCTTTTCAAATTATATAAATTTTATATTTCAAAATGGACATCATTTTTGTATTCGGAATATCGAAATTATCCTATGTTGAATTTTTTGTAATTTTCTGAGAACTTCCAATTTTCTATGAATAAAAAAATACTTAAAAACAACTTTTTTAATCAAAATAATTTATAGTGATAAATTATACTATTGGGTGGTTTTAAAGTTTAATTAGAATATATTTTTACCATTTTATCCAATAGTGGTCATTAGAATTAATTTCACTTTGAAATTCGACATAACCAATTGTCAATCTTTTGATATATATTGTTTCTTAAAAACACGCTATTTGTTGTGACAGCAGGAATTAATAATTAAATTAATTAATTCAACTTATATGTTTTGAATTTTGTAAAATAGACATCATTTTTGAATTTGGAATATCAAATATAACTTAGAGTGAATTTTTGGTATTTTTCTAAAAAAAATCAATTTTTGATGAATAGTGAAACCACTAAGTGGTAGTTAAAAAACTGATTTTTCATTTAAATGAAGCTTTACCACTTCTGTGATTTGATTTTAAAAAATCTGAAATACATGGTTTTCATTAAGAAGTAAATGTGTTTCAATGTGATTAAAATAATTTTTTGGTGAATAGTAACTTTTAAGTTTTATTAATCGCGATTAAAGGTAATTAGTGTTATTTAAGGTAAATATAATGTTATAATAATATGAAATTACCTTTCACTTTTCATAACCTTATTTTATGAGTCATTACCGACCAAGACAATCCATGGGTCAACTTGGGGACCCCATGGAGCCACTTGGGTAAGAAAATGGCATTAATAACTTTTTATTTAAAGTAAAAATAAAATTGTCACAAAAAATGTGTAGTTTTACTAAAACAATTATTACATGGGGTTATATAAGTTAACATTTCGACTATAAATATTCATTCTAATGATAAAACAATTTCCTACATCATGGTATTTTTGTATAATTTTTAAACATTAAATAAATTAATTTTTTTATAACACCGTGATGATGCAACAATTACCTCATCAATTAACGATTTAAATAAAATGAAAAGATAATGTAAAATCTAAGACCAACACTTGTAAAAAACCTATTGGATGAGTATATTTCTAACCATTATCACCTTATCCTAGAAATATATCCTTTTGGGACCTATAAAATCCTAAAATCATTTCATAATAATGTAACATTTCATTACTTTACAAGAGTGCCCCTCTTCTCCTCTTATAAAAGGCCCCCACCACTACCACCATATCCACACCTTAAATCCATTTGGCTCGGCCAAACTCTGCCCAAATACTCTCTAAACTTTCCTCTATTACTTCTAGAAGCCTCACTTTGGGACTAATTTTTCCCAAGGAAGCCTTTGGCTCAAATCAAAAAAGAGTTACCCGATTTTAAGGTAATGTCTTCTCTTGTGTTATTTTGTTTTATTTTGCTTCTCCAACCCCTTAAACTCTTTTTATTCCTTTATTTTGTAAAAAAACAGTATATTAATTATACTAGTATGTTTTTATGAGAAGTATTTGATTTACACTTACACAAACTTTAATCTAATGGTTAAAGAAAATGTTGTTTCTGTGGTTGGCGAATTTCTGCCTCACAAAACGATGATTGTTTAATCTTCTATTAACACCTCTCATGGTGGCCATTAAGATGTAACTATATTTATATATGATATATATTATGTTTATGTTTTCCTTATTCTTCTGTATTTCTCATTTATGGCATACCTTTATGATTTCCATTATGGGTAAACGTGATAATTTCATTTTAGGAAGTGCGGACTACCACCCCCTCAAAGTGATTTGAATCGTTAATGCCATATGTGGGATGTATAAAGGATGGAGTAAATGATATTATATATTATATTATACTGGAATTATAATATACCTTTATATCATTATGATTTCATTCCATTAAATACGAAATAGAAATTAAAGTAGCGTTCATGCGTACGTACGGCTTACCGTCTCCATGAACGGTGCATTTCATTTCTTACCTATAAATGTTATGTAATATTATAAATGCATTTATCTACTGAATATATATGATATATATGATATATACATCATGAATATAATTTTATAGATAATGGATAATCTACCACATAAACAACATGTAATTATAAGAAGTTTATTGTTGACTCAAGTACCAAAGATCGACAAAACGACCATTATTAACTTAAATGACTACATAATTTTTGTAACATGGTAATAAGTGATTTAAAAGAGATAATGAAATTGAAAAAGGCTCCTAATAAATTAGATATTAACTCTAGTTTATTATTCAGGAGATTAAAGAATAATCAAGTCAAGTCGAACACGAGTTAAGGGAACTTCTTAACCCAATTTCTATTCTTTAGGTTAATCTCATAATTTCAAATTAGGTAATGATATTATTATGTCCTATCTTGTATTTTTACTCTCTTTATCTGTACTTATAGTTAATACACATGATATATTTATTTCATTTTAAAAAAAATTATCTTTGTAAGGGACTTCGTCTAAATCTCCTTTCATTGAGGCATATTTTGTTTTATACACAAGTTTCTTTTATACGGTGTATAAACCCCTTTTACTTTTACGTTTATTCAAAAGGAATATTTTTTATATGAAGCGTTTTACTAAATGAAAAAAGGGAATGTTTTTTTTCATACGTATGCGGCGACAACAACTTCTCCGCTACTGTGACCATTATTTGGGTTTCGGCTTCCTCTACAAGCCATAACTTTTTTTTAAATGAAAAATAAATACAAAGTAATAATTTTTTTATTTTGGTATTGAAAATGGTTTTGAAAGTGTTTTTATTATATCATTTTTTTTTCTGATATGTTGTGATTGAAATGTGGAA
Organism: Viscum album; assembly: GCA_963277665.1. NCBI lineage: Eukaryota > Viridiplantae > Streptophyta > Magnoliopsida > Santalales > Viscaceae > Viscum > Viscum album. Next base: position 1,322,564,527 of record OY728157.1, read on the forward strand.
ATGTTATGTTTCCTTTATGCATGTTTTATGTGATGCAATTATGTTATGGATTATGATATGTTTAAACCGGTTCATATGAGGAATGCATTGGACTTAATAAGTGATGGGTGGAGCCTGCTATAGCTCCTCGATGCATCGGTAGGTCTCATGAGACAAACTAGTGTCTTGGCATGAGGCCTTCACAAAATCTTATTTGTAGTCTTGGAACGAGGCCTTGGCTACGTGGTTATGATAGTCTGGCATTATCCATTCCATCATTATGAAAGTGGTTATTGATATTTCATGTGATTATTCGACTAGTAGAATATCCATGTGAATAAGTAAATGGCATTATTTCATTTTATTTTATCCATATTATGCTGAAGATCATGTTTAAAAGGATTTTGTTTTAGTTATACATTGCCTTAAATGTTAATGTTTATTTAAGAAAGATTCCTCTATATTGTTATCCTTACTGAGCATCTGAGCTCACCTCTTTCAATGTTTTAATTTTTCCAGTATCTGAAGAAGTATTTTAGGAATGACCTGTAGGGATAGTCTGGAGGGGATATGAGTGTGGAAAATGGAGACTATGTTATTGTAGTTTTTCACTTTATGATGTAATGTAACATTTATGGATGTATCTTGTGTTCCCAAGGCTACAAAACTAATAGGTCTTTCAAGACTTGACCTTTTGTGATCATGCCAACGTTACGCAATAATGCACCGACTCTGGGTAACTGGGGTCGGGGCGTTACATGAATAGTATTTCACCATTAGCTAGTTTTTTTCCCATATTCAACATATCCTCTTCATAAATTTTATATAGGTTTATCAACATGGTCTGACTGGGGAGGATGCTTCCCGGTTTATTTATATCAAGAAATTGTATTAGTTGGTGTTTCTTCATCTATATTAGAAGGAAAATGTCCTAATATATGTTCATAGAATGACCATCTCCTTGGCCTATATTCTGGATGAGAAAGTATTTCCCTTCCTTTAACAAGGTAGTAGACTTTACTGGCCTTATGTTTGCAAGTTCTTCAAGATAATAGGTATTTCTCATCACTACATTGTCAGTTGAATAATTACTTTGAGAGTTCAAAACAGTACTATGGAGAGAAATTTCACAGTGAATTCCATCATGGGGAGGACCACCATCATGGATTAAAAAAAGGGATAAATCCTCTAGTTCATTGGTCTAATTTCTACATGGTGGGTTTTTGTGGCTCTCATATAGATATAGGTTCTTGAGATTGATATAATTTCCCAGAAGCAAGACTTCATGATGAAGTGTCTAATGAGGAACTTCATAATTAATATTACTAAACCCATTATTTGGTAACAGGGGGTAGGATGTTGAGTTTCAATAGATAAATGTATGAGGGCTTCAAGAACTCCTACATTAATAGGATCCATATCATAGATTGACTATTTATTCTCCAACTATGCTTGGTGAAACTTCTAATTAGATTCTCTATTACATGTAGTTGGGGACACATGCTGATAAAAGTAGTTATCATGAGAAGGTGAATGTGGCTATTTTGGAGTGGCTGTCAGAATAGACTTATTATCTCTAATTGGAATGAGTTTATGTGCTCGATCCCATTGTCCTTATGATATGGGGGATTATTCCCCATAACCCTTGGATTGGAATAGCGGTGTTCATCTACTCTGAGATAGGATGTTGATGATTCATCCTAGATATATGTATATAATTAAGTTTTTATCCCTCTAGTATAGCTAAAGTTACCGTTATGATATTCTAAAAAGATCCTAGGATATGTGTAGGAATTTTTCCTACCCTTTCACCATTTAAAAAATGTGTTTGGTGACATCAGCGGTCAAAATAGGATATACATCCATTACGTATATAGAGTGGGTGTATGTACCTGATCATGTCCTCTCGTTCTTGTTCGTGGATAATTAAAGTACTCATGAATGGGAGTAGAGAGTTGACTCTGCCCCAGGTTTTTCATCAGATCTTTCCAGTTGACTTCTCTAGGTGCTACCAAATGAGACTATTGGAAGTCTTGATGGATGCTGGCAGGTGTATGTGCATGTGGGATGCTTTCCACCAAGTATGGTCATCAAAATTCTTTTTGTGTTGTCAAAAGAGACTTCTGGAAGGCTTGGTGAGTGCAGGAGGGTGTGTGTTTCTGCTTGCAAATTGCTACAACATTTGGTTGGCAGGCTTCCTTGAATAAAGACAGGTGAGTCTGTTCATTGATGAATTAAGTTGGACTGGTGTATGTACCCATTCTATTTTTTCCACAAAGTTGGGGTGATGGACTTCTCCAAAGGGGGAAATGGTAGGAACTTTCTCCATGTTGGCTAGCTATTGTCCCTGATAGTTTTTCTTTAATGCTCGGTTCTAAGGGACCTAAGCTGGACAACCAAAAATAACACACTCATCATGTTGAGGGCTTGCACACACACAATGTAGGTGGGGGTGAGTTTTGGAAAGATCAGGAAGGACCCATGTGTCTTTGAAATGAGGCAATGGGTGTACTCTTGGTCATCCTCCCTGAAATAGGGGAGGGATTGGTAATTGAGTTTCAGTGATATACTCCCAAAACAATTGAAGACATTGGTTGGAAATGTCTGCTTTTGGAGAACCGGTCATAATTGACCAGATGACCAGGGGTATTTGTGATTTTGAGGGCCTATTGAGCATCCACCAATTTTAGGATAGTACCGTGTTGATAGTACTCTCAGACCAATGCATGGAGATGTAGTGTTGATGGTATTGAGTCTGTGATGACGCCCTTAGATCATATGAGGATCCATCTTGAGAAGAAGCTGGGACATTCATGGGGGGAAACACGAAGGAATCCATTTGGAGTGATGGGAGTTCTTGAAAAAAAGTTATTATATATATATAAAATAAAAACAATGAACTTTGGAAATGTATCATATTTTAGATAACATATTTGTGATTGATTCCCTTGTATCTACCTCCTTTTGTAATTGATAAGGGCCTAACAGATAGGTAACACTATAATCTTGGTTAAATATTCTCATCACGTTCACCATTTTTTTTGTTTAACCTAGAATGTGTGTTCTGGTTTGGAATCACTACTTACAAATGGTTTCCATCAGATTTATTTATGGAACTGAAATCACCTAATCATTATGTTTCCAAAGGGACCTACTTTCTAAATACATGCATTCATGAGGTTTATTGATATACAAGACTTAAGAACTCACATTGGTTGAGAGGATGGGAGGTCAGGTTCATTACACACTTTTGTGGGGAATTATTTCCTACTTCATGACTCTCTTATAGATTTATTATATGTTTAGGAATCCTTATTAATTTACCAAGTGTAATGTAGGTTTCCTTGAAAAATTTCAATAAATTATTTATCATGTGTGGGATTAAAAATAATCTGTTTGTATTTGAGGTTCTTTATTAATGGAGATATATATCTATATTAGAGGTTCTCCATCGATAATATCATCTTATATACTAATAAGATATTCTTTAGTCATTGTTACAATGCTGATTGTTTTTAAGCCACTTAGTGGGGCACTGTAGAATTTATTGCCACCCAGGTAGACAAATTTCACTCAAAAATTAATCTTCATCCAAGGAGACAGAAGATATTTTGATGTTGGGATCATACCCATAGATAGGCTACCTATGTATCATCATGAAAGGAATCATAACCCTCGTAGTTTTGTTTCTCTTGATGGGAAACATCATACCTTTTAAGGTCATGTGATAAGGACCTAACCATATTTTTTAATATCATGTGTCAAGGACATCAAAGTGGAAGATGCCTAGTCAATGTTTGGTGTGACAATTATATCAATGTAGCCCAATGAACTTGGAAATAATATGGATTTCAAATTAGATTAGTTCAAACTGGGAATGTGTCCCAGAGAGAACATGGTTGATTTGGGGGTGTTGTGTTTGGAACACAAAGGGTCTTCCTATATATCCCATTTGAATCATAATCAAATCCTACATAGATTGTTAAGTATTTTAGGGGAGTATTCCTATTTGAGAGGATTATGATGGCGAATATTCTTGAAGAGGACTCCCTAAAAAGGTATTATGAGTAATTTATCGACTCAAGATGATATAAGAGCATAATTTGGGGATTATTCCTAAGGAGTATGCCTAGTAATAGCAGTGACAAGGTCCATGAGGATATTTTAGTTCATGGAGATTTTGTGGTTTAACTCAGGGATTAATCCTATGGAGGATTTATGAATTAAAATAATTAATATTGGGGCTTACACATGGGAGTAGTCCCTTTAAGGGTAGAATGATTCCTCGTTTTTTGGATGAGATGATGTGGAGATCGGGCCCTAGGAATGCTTCTTAAATATCCCAGTTATGGTGGGCATCGGATTTCACATAGTTCATTTGGGTTATAATTGGGACTAAACCATGAGGAGGGTGTCTTTTGACCTCAGGCATTATGTAGACATCCTATGTATCTTGGTTAGAGTAGAAATCAGAGTTCTCGTAGTTCAAGAGTGTGGATTGTGCAGATGTTGTGATCATCACAAACCTATAATCTCATGTAAGTCATGCATACTGTGAGAAACAAGAGGATGTGAAAGATTGAAATAAGGTAGAATCTTTCCCTTCTCTGCTGGTGGAAGAGGATGAGCCTATGATAGAAGGGGCCATGGAAATAGTGGATTAGGGCAGAAAGAAATGAACCATTAAATGTGAAATGAAAGTATAGGTCATTAGGTCCAACTTGAAAGGATAGGGCGTTATTATCTGGTTGATAACCTAAAATATGTCCTGTGTTGGGGAGGGAGACTTCTAATTCTTCCGAAATGAAAATAAAGCATGAACTGTACACTTCCTACCAGGGACCAGAGGCTCTAGGTCATAGAGATGAGAAGGGGAGGACTGAGCCCGAACACTAATCCTTAAAACTAGGAATTCTTCAACATTGTTCATTGTAGAATATACCTCGTGACGGTGGAGATACAAAACCATATACATCAGAAGGACCCTAACACCCCAATAGGACAAGTGTGAGAAACCTATAACCATAGAGATAAAAATCCAAAACAGATACACACTGGTTTTGCTTTCCCTATGATTTTGTAAATCAAGAGGTCTTGGTGGATGTTTCAACATTAACCCTTTTAGACAAGGAGTCCAATGAAGAAGAATCTCTTCCATGAATGGCTTGGAATGAGGCTTCGTGGTTGGCTCAAGAAAGTTGAAGGGTAGAGTGAACATTATGGAAGGAGTGCTCAAGTGGGTGACTAGTGCACAGGTATGGGGCATGAAAGTAGTCTTGGGTGACTTGATATTAGTTAAGTGACGAACAACCTAGATGGTTAAACTTGGGTAAGACATGGATCAAGTATTCATGTTTTTTTAGGTATTCCCAGAAGCGGTGCTCTCAAGTACCTGTATAATGAATGGAGGGCATGAAAGTATTCTTGAGTTAAGGGGGTTGGGCGCTTGGGAAACATAAGTGTTATGGGTTTCAAACACTTAATGGAGTTAATTGAAATGATCATACTTTAATTCCATCACCTTATATGTTAAAGATCTTCATTTATGGTTTCAGAGGACTTGGGGGAGCACTAGGGCGACCAGAGCAACAACCAGGCATCAGGGAAATTCATCCGTACAAATGAAGACCCCAAGGATATATTTATAGGAAATCATAGGACCATGGGTGAAGGGTTTTTTGGCGCTCAAGTAGGTTGTGCACCAACATAGTGGCATGCATGTGGTTGCATGCCACTAGTTCTTTGGCCTACCATGGGAGAATTCAAACATGACCCTTTCAAAATCTTGAAATTCCCCATGTATTTTCTTCTACTTTTTCTAATTCATTTCCCTTTGTCACTTTTTTATCCATGTGATTGAACAGAGTGTGAAAAAACCCTAAAAATCCATAAAAATCATAAAAACCAATAACAAATCAAAAAACCCTTAATACTCCAAAAACATTAAAAAAACTATAAAAACTATAGAAAATATAAAAATCACAAAAAATACCATAAAACACAAAAAAGACCCTAAAAACTAGAAAATATCTAAAAACCCTAATAAACCATGAAAAATATAAAAACCCTCAAAATCCTTAAAACACCTAAAAACCCTAAAACCCACTGAAATCCTAAAAATCCCTAAAAATCCATGAGAATGTAAAAAATCCTAAAAAAAATTACAAACCCATAAAAACCCCTACAAATCGTAAAAACCCATAAAAACCCTATTACACCCAAAAACCTGAAAAACACTCAAAACGCCTAAAACGTTAAAAAAAAGTTATCAAAAACATTGAAAGCCTAAAAAACTCAAAAAAATCCTAAAAACCAAAAAGACCGTAAAAACTCTAAACCCCTAAAACCCCATAAAAAACAATATAAACCCTCAAAACCATTAAAAACACTAAAATCCATAAAAACCATTAAATTACTTCAAAAACCCCCGAAAAAACAAAAAAGTTAAAACCCACTAAAAACTATGAAAACCCACTGAAAACCATAAATACCACTAAAAACATTAAAACACCATAAAAAAATATTTTTTTAAGAAACTATAACAACCCCTTTAACCCCTAAAAATGATAAAAAATATCTATAAAACCATAAAACCCCTTAAACCTAAAAAAACTCCATAATACCCTAAAACCCTAGAAAACCCTAAAAACCATAAAAAAACTCTAAAAACAATCAAAATACCAAAAACACTAAAACCCCATAAAAATCATAAAAATCAAGAAAACCCATGAAACCCATAAAATACAAAAAACCTTAAAAATTCCTAAAACCCAATAAAAACCCCTAAAACCAAATAAAAACTCTAAAACCCCTTAAAATCCAAAAATATGTTAAAAACCCTTATAACCCATTAAAAACACTAAAAACTCAAAAAACCCCTAAATACCCAAGAAAACCATAATAACCCAAAAACCTAAACAAAAACTTAAATTACATAAAAATACCTAAGAAACACTAAAAACCCATGAAAACCATAAAAAAACTAAAAACCCATAAAAAATCTAAAAACCAAATGAAAAATCTAAAAAATCTTAAAACACATAAAAACATTTCAAAATATCAAAAACCTATAAAACCCAAAAAAACTCAAAAAAAAACCTAGACTCTCCAAAAATACCCTAAAACTACTAACAACCCCTAAATACCCTAAAATTCCTAAAACCCCTCAAAATTTTTAAAATCCTAAAAATCCCTTAAAAACATAAAAATCATAAAATCCCTAGAAATCCCTAAAAATGTAAAAAACCGTAAAAACCCCTAAATACCAAAAAACCACCTAAAAACCATAAAAGCCTTTAAAACCCCTTAAAAACCTTTAAAACAATAAAAAATCAAAAAACCATTCAATCCACCAAAAATGTTCAAAACTATAAGAAACCTTTAAAACATAAAAGACTCAATAAAAACTAAAAAAAAGCAAAAAGACCCTAAACCCCATGAAAACCCCTAAAAACCATTTAAACCCATAAAAATCCCTAAAACTCATAGAAACAAAAAAAACATAAAATTCCCTAGAAACCCTGAAAAACCCATGGAAACCATAAAACCCCTTAAAACATTAAAAACCCTAAAAACCATAAAAACTACTAAAAATTATAAAATACCCTTATAACCCCAAAAATGATAAAAAACAATAAAAATCATTAAAAATCATAATTTTTAAAAAAACATTAAAAAACCATAAAACCATAAAAATAATAAAAAACTATAAATCCCCTAAAAATCCCTGAAAACACCTAAAACAATGAAAATCCATAAAACCATAAAACCATAAAAATTATAAAAGTACCTAAAAATCATTTAAAACATAAAAAAACCTGAAAATCATGAAAATACCCTTAACCCCACAAATACCCTAAAACCTTAAAAACCCTCAAACTCATAAAAACCAAAAAAACCAATAAAAACTCAAAAATCCCCTCAAAATCCAAAAAAAATGTTTAAAAATTAAAAAAGTATTAAAAACACTAAAAACCAAAAGAGATGCCCTATAAAACAAAAAATGACCCAAAAAACTAAAAAACCATACAAACTATAACCACCCCTCGCTTTAAAGAAACATAAATGTGGGGTAAGTGATAGTGGCCCCCCGAGTCCTATTTCTAATAGGCCTCAAATTAGAGAATAGTATTAAGGGTAAATAAATCTCATAAAATGGGAGGCATTACCCTCTATAATAATGCTGTATCAGGATATAATATGAATCGTCCACAAAAAATCCCTAAAATAATATAAAAGGAATGAAAAACCATCCCACATTCATGTATAAATAATAATGATACAAATAAAATTATATAAATGTAAATACCCAGAAAAATATAAATAAATGACATGGTAGCTATCCAAAATCTTATCTATTATTGTTCAACATGATCCACTTATTGTTTTTGGAAATTTGAATGTATATTTATATAGATAAGATGGACATTCAGTTATACTCAGTATGAAAAAACAAAGTCTCTCATGCACAAGTATAAACATCATATTAATGAACCTATGAGAAAATGGTAGAATCAAACAGTACCTAGATGGGTATACTATCCAAACATATCCTTACCATGGATCAATCACCGAATAATGCGTCCAAGTATAAACATATAATATGAAGCATTTTGATGAATGGTACCCATGCCACTTTCCCACTGATTTTATGCTCTCACACCCAAATATATTACATCCTAGAGGTCCAACCACTTCTGAATAACATCACATCACATCACATCCCACCCAAAAATCCTAGTCCATCACATCACATCAAATCAATCCCGTAGACACATGGTCCATCAAATCATATCCCATCTAATAACCACTGTAGTAGGGTACTGTGAACATGAAGTACATCAATCTCATTCCATCTTATTACCATGCCCACCCCCACTATAATAAATCTCATCACATCTTTCCCAAAGTCTTCTGGGCCATCACATGTCATCAATTCACTTGTAAATAGAGTCAATTTTCACTTTTGGCCATCACAACCTATGCATATCACCAACACCTAGAAGAGGGAGCGGGAAAGAGCGGGTAGCCATCCATTGTCCCATCAGGATGTTGGGGAAAAAATGCCCTAAATATATAAATATCTTAGTGTCAGAACATAGTTATTCACATGGGTGGGGCTTTTAAATAAATCACAATTAAATAAAATGTCAGTATAATAGCTTCACACAAGCCTATCCTAGGGGTTCACAAAAAAAGTTCCAACCAAATCAGAACATTACCCCACTTTGCTGCTACCTATAAATTAATACAACCACACAAAATTCCATAATCCAAAAACCATCTTCAATTAGAGTAAAATTATATATTACATGTTACCAACCCATTTCAATTAAAATTTATATTTCATTATACAATTTACAACATATTAATTTTTATATAAGTATTAACCATTTAAACCACATAACCCATCATCAATTAATTCATTAAACATGTCAATTCAAAATCATTATCCTGCATTTAATTCCATTACTACTTAGGAAACTAGCATAACCAACCACCATCACAGCCCCACAGAACAACCACATTATCACCACCATCGCATCGCCACTACACAACCACACCACAACAACTACTACATACCCATTGCATAACCACATCACATATAATTACCCCACACACATCACAACATAACCATAACCCATGAATCACATCATCACATCCAAGACACAACAAAAAATTGAATTAATAAACACATTACAACACATACCACAATATTTTTCAGATCAGGCATAAGATCTTTTATTTATTTCCACTTCTTTATTTAAGGGTGTCATCACACAAGCCATAAGATCCTGGGGTATCCATTTCATTAACAAAAATATACATAATTAGCTAATTACATTTTATGTATCCTCTACAACCGCACAACATGAATTCCATAATTCACATCATAAAATCACAATAAATTACCCCCAATGGCCATAATTTTCATGAAGTCATTGGGCATGTACAAACATAGTATCAATAATAAAAATAAAGATTGTAAAATTATGTGATTCACATTCCCTTATTCCTTTTTAAATTATTTAACCTATTATTTATATTCATTAATTTTTATGCAACCAACACTTCATATTTAAATATAAGAACCCTTCCCTGTATGATACACATAAGGAAGAATTGATGTAATTTGTACCTGGAAAAATAAGTTTACACAAACTTATTGTACAAAAATGGGGGGGTTCACGTATAAAAGGAAACTGCCTATAGAGAGAAATCTAACCGAAACTATCAACATAGCACCATGACTCTATGGGAAGAATGATTTCGAACCTATATTATTTAGAGATAGTAAGACCGAAATAAGGAAGAAAATATCTTCTCTTTTGAAATATTTCATCCAAAACTAGTGGGATTAGATACGATATAAATTTCCCATTAATGAATGATACCATTAAATCATCATGATTTAACCATTTAAATGGTCTCTGATGTTTTTTTAGAAACACAAGATATAATTAATCCCATTTGAAACGTCATTGAAACTTATTAAATAAGGCACTAAAACCATTTTTTGTCAAAGAAACGCCAACAATTTATATTCTATAAATTTATAAAAAACATGAATCATTATAATGTTTAACCGTTGGGATGTTTCAACAGTAGGATGTGGCACTGCTAGTGTGATCCACAACCAAGGTTCCACTTATGGGATGTGCCACCACCAAGGTGTGTTATAGTTAGGGTGTTCCACAGATAAGGTGTGCCACTGCCAGGGTGCCACCTTTGGGATGTGTCACCGCAAGGGTGTTGTACCATTGGTGTGTTCCTTCATCCTCTTAAAATAATTTTTTTTCATAAAAAATTCTTCTACACTCCCTTCCTTCAAACAACACCTCTAGACTTTCCCATAAAATCAACTACTAGATTTTCCACAATGTAACGGGATGAAAGGTCTTGGTCGTTACAAAAACCCTGAAATCCCATAAAACCCCACAAAATCCCTAAAAACCATAAAACCCCCAAAAAACCATAAAGATCATAAAAATACCTAGAAATAACTAAAAACATAAAAACCCCTAAAAACCCTAAAAATAATAAAACCCCTAAAAACATAAAACCCTAAAAACACATAAAAACATGAAAAACTCGAAAACCCCTTAAAACGCCTAAATAAATCAAAAACACTAAAGAAACATAAATCCCCAACAAAAATAAAAAACTAAAGAGCCCTAAAACTCCTAAAAATGCTAAAAAATATAAAACCCCCCAAAATCTCTAAAAATCCAAAAAACCCAAAAACAATAAAAAGCCTAAAAAAGGCTTAACATTTCTTGAAAATGTAAAACCTGAAAAATATAAAAAACTTTTTTGAACCATAAAACACGGAAAAACCTAAAAACCCCGAATACTAATAAAAACCTAAATCCAACTAAAAAATAGAAAACATTAATAGCCCTAAAATTGTTAGAAAAATATAAAAACCCTTAATACTTTTACAACTCAAAAAAACATAAAAATACAAAAAAGAACTTAAAACCCTTAAACCCCTAAAAACCCCAAAAACCCCAAAAACCCCTCAAAATCCCTCAAAAAGATAAAAAACATATAATTCCAAAAATGAGATAAAAAACCATGAAATCCTAAAAAAAATCCTTGAGAACCCCCTAAAAACAAAAAAAACCACTAATAAGTCTAAAAAGACTTAATACCCCGCAATTCTTTATAAATTAATAAAAACCTTAAAACCGCTAAAAAATAAAAAACCATAAACCCCTAAAATACCGTAAAACCCTGAACACCCCTAAAAGACCCTAAAAACAATGACACCCCCTTAAACTCCCCAACATCCATTAAAACACTACAAATACCTATAAATTATAAAAATTCAAAACAACACAAAAAACTCCATGAAAACATAAAAACCCTTAAATCCCTAAAATGCCTGGAAAACCATAAAACTCCTAAAACATTAAAACCCCAAAACCTTTAAAAACCCTAAACACCTAAATACTAAAAAAAACATACAACCCAAAAAACCCCAAAAAACTCAAAAAATCCTTGAATACCCATAAAACCCTCAAAATACTTAAAAACCCTAAAAACCCCTAAACCCCATAAAAATCGTTAAAAAGACCTATATATCTCTGAAAATGAAAAAACTCTAAAAACCAAAAAAACACCCAAGGACCATAAGAACCCCTGATAACCTAAAAATATCCTAAAAACCTAACACCCACTAAAAACTCTAAAAACCCTTAAAACTATAAAAAAATTAAAAAACTCCAAAAAACCACAAAAATTATAAAAAACAAAAAAAAATAGCCCTAGAGAACCGAATATTTCCCTAAAATCCTAAAAACAAAAAAACCCTTAAACACCATAAAACTCCTCAATATTCCTAAATCCACCATAAAACCCTAAAACATTAAATATCTTTAAAAATACCTACAAATCATTAATAACTTAAGAATTTATAAAAACCCTAACACCCCCTAAAAACCCCTAAAAACCATAAAACCCCTAATAACCATAAAATCCTATAAAAACCACTAAAAACTCTCAAAACCCACCAAAACACCTAAGAGGTTAAAAAAATCTCAAAAACCATAAAACCCTAAAAAACTAAAAAAATTACCAAAACACCAAAAAACCATAAAACTCCTAAAAACATTAAAACACTAAAAACCCCTAAAACAGTAAAAATCCCAAAAAATGCTAAACACCCTAAAAATCCTTAAAAATGTAAAAATCCATAAAATGGCAGAAACCCATGAATTCCACAAAAATACTAAAAACATTTTAATCCATAAAACCCTAAAACAAATGAAAAATAATAAAAATCCTCAAACCCCTGAAAATGTTTAAAAAATCTAAAAAGTTGTAAAAACCATAAAAAACACAAAAACCCCAAAAGACCCTAAAAACCCTAAAAACCACTAAAAACATTAAAAACTCGAAAAACCCTAGAAACCCACTCAAAATCCCTAAAAACTATAAAAGCACTAAAAACCATAAAAACACTAAAAAATCCCTAAAACCCTAGATGACATAAAAATCCCTAAAACCCCAAAAAAACCCTTTAAAACCAAAAAAACCCTTGAACCCATAAAACCCTCTAACAAACTAAATACTTTAAAACCCCTATAACCCCCTAAAAATCATAAAAAACTTTTAAAAATATTTAAAACCATAAAAAGAAAAAAAACCTATAAAACTCAGAAGACCCAAAACCCCTTAAAATCCATAAAAACCATAGAAACAGTAAAATTACTTTAAAACACTCTAAATCCATAAAATCCCTAAAACCCTAAATACCATAAAAATCAAAAAAATTCCCTAAAAATCCTTGAAAACATAAAATACAATAATAACCATAAAACACCTAAAAATTATAAAAAGATATAAAACCCATACAAACTATAAAAAAACCCTATAACTCTAAAAACCCATAAAACCCCCAAAAATGAAAAAAACTCTAAAATCTCACGATGCGAAAAAACTCAAAAAAAACCTAAAAATGATAAAGACCATAAAACCTGAAAACCCCCAAAAAATCTGAAAACCACTAAAGACCCTAAAAACTTCAATATACCAAAAAACCTTAAATCCCTAAAACCCAAAAAAAATCCAAGAAAATCCATAATAATTTCTGAAAATATAAAATACAATAAAAACCCTAAAACCCCTTTAAACCCATAAAATCTATAAAAACCCCATAAAACCCATAAAATTTGTAAAAATAACTAAAAACTCTAAAAACCCTTAAAATCGCGAAAAACATTAAAAATCACTCGAAAAACATTAAAACCCTAAAGAACTCAAAAAAACCTTAAATCCCCAAAAATACCTTAAAACCTTGAAAACTACTAAAAACCCAATAAACCATGAAAACCTCAAAAACCCTCAAAATCAATGAAAACCCAAAAAACCCAAAAAACATAAAAATCCTTAAAAAACATATAATTATGGAAAACATAAAAATCCAAAAAACCCTGAAAAACCCCAAAAATTCATAAAAATTCCAAAAAACCATAAAAAACCTAAATATCCTAAAGATACTTTGAAACCACTAAAATCAACAATAATTAAAAACCATATGAATGTTGAAAACTCTAAAATCACTTTAAACCCCTAAAAACCAAAAAATCCATTGAAAACCCAAAAGACACTAAAAATCACAAAACCCCTTAAAAACCATAAAAAACCATGAAAATCTCTAAAACCCCTAAAATTTCTAAAGACTATAAAAACAATAAAAACCCAAAAATTATCCGAAAAATTTCAATGCCCTAAAAACCTGAAAAACCCATGAAAACCATAAAACCCTCAAAACCATAAAGACCTCAAAACCCATAAAAACCGTAAAACCAAAAAAAACACTAAATACCCAAAAAATACTTAAAAAAATTAAAAAATATATAGAAACATTAAAAAAATAAATGAAACAAAACCACATAAAAACCCAAAAATATCATGAACACCCCTAGAAACCCTAAAAATCCCAAAAAATGATAAAACCCTTAAAAACCATAAAACCCCTAAAAACCATAAAATTACTAAAAAAATCCATAAAAATAACTCAAAAGATAAAAAACAATACAAACATTAAGAAACCACTCAAAACCAAAATAACCCCTAATAACCTTTAAACCCTAAAACCCAAAAAAACCGTAAAAACCAATTGTAACTCCAGAATCCCATAAAACCCCTAAAATGTTAAAAAAATCTAAAAACCCTAAAAACCAATAAACCATAAAAAAATACCTTAACACCCTTAAAAATCCATAAAAACCTTAAAAACCTTAAAATGCCCCAAAATCCATAAAAACCCTAAAAACCCAAAAAAATCAAAAAAATACTAAAAAGAACCCTAAAAATCCCTAAAACCGTAGAAATTCCAAAAAACCCAAAAAACCCCTAAAAACCATAAAAACCACTAAAAACATTAAAACCCCTAAAAACAAATAAAAATATTTAAAAAAACTAAAATCAATAAAAACCCTTTAAAAACCTAAAAATATTAAGTCTTTAAAAACCTTAAAAACACCAAAAACTAAAAAACCACACAAAAGACATAAAACCCTAAAAATAAAAAAACCAAAAAACCCTAAAAGAATAAAAACCCCTAAATCCACTAAAAACGATAAAAACCTAAAAATTACTAATAAATCCATAAATTTCCTTGAAAATTTTGAACACCCTAAAAAATTAGAAAAAACACTAACAAACATAAAAACGTTAAAAAACAATAAAATCCTAAACCACCAAAAATTTTAGAAACCCTTCAAACCCCTGGAAATGTTTAAAAAATATAAAAACCCTTTAAAATCCTAAAAACTAAAAAAAACAAGATAACCCAAAACCCTCTGAAAAATCCCTAAAAACATTCAAAACCCATAAAACCCCTCAAAATCCCTAAAAACCCTAAAAACCCAAAAACCCATAAAAACATAAAAAATCCCTAAAATATCTAAAATCATACAAACCCCTAAACCCCAGAAAACCCTCTAATAACCATAAAACACCTAAAAACCATTACACCCCCATAAAACCCCTAAAACCCACTAAGAATTATAAAAACCCATGAAAAACAATTTTTTTTAAAAAAAATATAAAAAACCATAGAAACCCAAAAAAACTAAAAAAATCATAAATACCCAAAAAACCATAAAATCATTAAAACCACTAAAAACAATAAAAAACCATAAATCAATAAAAATACTAAAAAATTGATTAAAATCCCAAAAAACATAAAAACCATAAGAATGTAGAAAAAATTTTGAATACCATAAAACCCTTAAAAATATTAAAAACTAGAAAAACCATAAAAACAATATTAATCCATAAAACCCCTAAAACATTAAAAACTGTAAAAAACATTAAAAATCCTAAAAAAATTAAAAAAACCATAGAAAACCCAAAAAGAATACAATACCTTGAAATCCCCTAAAATGCATAAAAACCAAAAAAAACCAAAAAACCCCCCCTCAAAATCCTAGAAAAAAAAAACTAAAACATTAAAAATTCAAAAAATACCTAAATCATACTAAAAACATAAAGAACACTAAATACCCAAAAAACCATAAACCCGCTAAAAACATTAAAACCCCATAAAACCATAAAACCAATAAAACTATAAAATCTATTTAAACCCCTAAAAAGTTAAAAAACTATAAAAAATATTCAAACCCCCTAAAATTCAAAAAAAAAACTCTAAAACCAAAAAGAAACCATAAAAACAATAAAAACAATAAAAACCCTAAAAACTCAAAATCCCTAAATACCCTAAAACCCATTTAAACCATAACCTCCTAAAAATCATTAAAAATTTAAAATACCCTTAAACCAAAGAAAATCCAAAAAAACATAAAACCACTAAAAACCTTAAGAAACCCATAAAACTCTAATAAATTAGAGAAACTCTAAAACCCTTAAAACCCCTAAATATGTTAAAAACTATAAAAACCATTAAATTCCGAAAAAATAAAAAAAACAATAGAATACCCAGAAAAACCTAAGAATACCTCAATACCCTCATAATTCCTAAAAAGCATAAAATATTGTAAAAAACATATAGATATTAAATATTACATAAAATACATGAAAATGTAAAAACCCATAAAAACCCAGAAAACCCTATAAATCCAAAAAACCCCTAAAAACATTAAAAACCCTAAACCCCTCAAAACTACTAAAAACTATAAAACTAATTTAAACCACCTAAAACGTTAAGAAAACTAAAAAACATAAAATATAAAAAACCCATAGAACACCTAAAATGATCGTAAAACCCCTTTAGAACCCTAAAAACCCTAAAATGCATGAAAAACACACTAAAACCCCAAAACCCCTCAAAATCTCTAAAAACAAAAAAACTAAAAATGATAAAAAGGCCCTAAAATCCATTAAAACATAAAATACCCAAAAATCCTTGGAAAGTAGTTGAAAACCTTAAAACCACCTAAAAACCCATAATAACCCAAAAAAACTAAAAAAGATAAGACACTTAAAACCCCTACAAACATTATTTATGTTGAAAACCAATGTAACTGGGAAAAAATAAAAAAATCCTAAAAACACAAAAAACCCATAAAATCTTAAAAACCCCTAAACCCGTTTTAACCAAGAAAACCCCTCAAAATCTATGAAAATCCTAAATAATCCAAAAAAAATCCTAAACATCCTGAAAATTATCATAAAATGAAAAAATACAATAAAAAACCCAAAAAACATCAAAAACTCATACAAACCCCTAAAAGTATTTAAAAACCCTATAAACCCATAAATCCTCAAAACCACTAAAAACTCTAAAACCCCATAAAAACCTATTAACATTAAAAAAAATTTAACACATTAAAATCCCAAAATACTACACAAAACCCTTGAGAATTCAAAAAGACCCTAAAAACCATGAAAGTATTTAAAAATCCTAAAAACCATAAAAACCCCTAAACACTATAAAAATCCATAAAAACCCTAAAAACCCTAAAAGCACTAAAAACCACCAGAATCATTACAAATCCCCAAAAAAGTAAAAATCCGTAGAAAAGAAGAAACCCCCTAAAAATAAAAAAATCTGAGAAAATAATAAATCCCATAAAAATAATAAAAATCCCTAAAACCTTATAAATCCCTAAAAAACACTAAATACATAATAACACATAAAAAACCCTAAAATATTAAAATATAAAAAAAATTAAACAATAAAAAATAAAAAAAACACTACAACCAAAAATACACTAAAAACCCAAAAAATACTAAAACACTTAAAAACCACTAAACCTTCAAAATCTCTAAAACCCTAAAACCTTTAAAACCCATTAAAATCCTAAAAAATCCCTAAAAGTGCCTGAAAACGTAAAAAAACCATAAAACCCCAAAAATTCATAAAAACCACTAAAAACCTTAAAAAACCTAAAAACAATAAAACCCCAAAACACTAAAAACACTAAAAACAATTTAAACCCCCCACAAAATGTTAAAAACCCTAAAAACCTTAATCCCTTAAAAACTAAAAAAACCCTAAAAATCCAAAAGGTCCTTAAATCCCCTAAAAACATGAAAAACCAGAAAACCCTCAAAATCCCTACAAACCATAAGAAACCCTAAAAACCATAAGAAACCCTAAAAACCATAAGAAACACTAAAAACCGTAAGAAACCCTAAAAACCATAAAATTCCTATAAAATCCCAAAAAATTCATGGATACATTAAATATAGTAAAAAACTAAAAAAACAATGAAACCTATAAAACACCTAAAACCATAAAACCCCATAAAACCCATGAAAACAATAAAAACTCGCCAAAAACTCTGAAAACATTAAAAAACCCTAAAATATTGAAAAAATAATGAAAACATTTAAATCAATAAAAAATAAATAACCAATAACCCAAAAAACCATAAAAACATAAAAAAATCAAGAATCCCTAAAAAACCATGAAAACCCCTAAAAACTCTCAAAATCCTTAAACATCTTAAAACCCATAAAAATCCCAAAAAATCCTAAAAATATTTGAAAACAAAAAAACCCTAAAAAAACCTGAAAAAAATGAAAACCATAAATTACCATAAAAACATTATTACCCCCTAAAACCCATAAAAATCATAAAACCCCTCTAAAATCTCTAAAACCCCTAAAACTCTTAAAAACGTTAAAAAACTCAAAAATACCTTAAAACCCTATGAAACTCAAAAATCCCTAAAACTTTCAAAAATACCTAAAAACACTCAAAATACCTAAAACCCATAAAAAACCTTAAAAAAACAAAAAATAATAAAAAATCACTATAAATTCTTGATGATGTAAAAAAACCTTCAAAACCGTGAAATCCTAATGAACTCCAAAAAACCCCCTAATTCTATAATAAACCTTAAAAACCCAAAAAACCCCTAAAAAGAACTAAAAACTCTAAAAATCCTTTAAACTTATAAAATTTTTAAATACTCTAAAATAACATATAATCCATAAAAATATAAAAAAACCCTAAAAAAGGGACCATAAAACCCTGAAAAACCTAAAAGACCCTAAAAACAAGAAAAATCTAAAAGACCTTGAAAATTACAAAAACCCTTCAAAAATATAAAAATCCAAAAAATTCCTAAAAATGTATGAAAAACATAAATCCCAGAATAGCCTTATAAACCATAAAATTCCTAAAAACCCTAAAAAACATAAAAACCAATAAAACCCATAAAAGCACTGAATAATTTAAACCCCTTAATATGAATAAAAATGATAAAAAACTATAATAACTAAACAAACCTAAAAATTTCAAAATAATGCCTAAAATCCCTAAAAACCCAAAAAAATCCATAAAAACCATAAAACCCTATGAAACCCTAAAAAACATCAAATTCCCTAAAAACCCTAAAATCCCCTAGTAACAATAAAAATTACAAAAATCTCTAAAATCTGGAAAATGTAAAAAAACCTAAATACCCTGAAAACCCTTGATAACCACAAAAAACACATCAAAATTTAAAGAAACCCCAAAATCAATAAAACCCTAAAAACCACTAAAAATATAAAAACCCTTAAAACCTCTAAAAACATTAAAAAATCTAAAATCCATAAAACACCAAAAACACAGAAAATTCCAAGAAAACCCAAAAGAACTGAAATACATTGAAAACCATAAAAAATATAAAATCCCTTAAAACTCCTAAAACTATAAAAATATTTAAAAACCCTAAAAACACAAAAATCTGTAAATATCATAAAAACCCTGAAATAATCCATGAAAACATAAAAAACTAGAAAAACAATAAAAAACCATTGATAATCATAAACACCTAAAAACCATAAAAACCCATAAAACAAATAAAACCCCAAACCCCACTAAAAACACTAAAAACCTTTAAACCCCCTAAAACATTGAAATACTCTAAATAATTTAAAATCCTTGAAAAACTCAAAAAAAAAACTAAAAACCTAAAAAAACCAAAATACCCTAAAACCCTTAAAAACTATAAAAACCATCAAAAACCATAAAAACCTCAAAATCCCTAAAAACTCAAAAAACCATAAAAATCATAAAAAACACTAAAAATCCCGGAAAACGTAAAAAACCCGAAAAACCCTAAAAAATTATCAAAACAATAGAAACAACTAAAGTTCTTAAATATCCTAAAAACCCATAAAACCCTGAAAAACTCTAAAAAATCTAAAAACCATAAATAAATTTAAAAAAACTCTAAAAAACATAAAAACAATAACAAAATAAAAAAATCCATAGAAATCCCAAAACACCCTAGAAACCTTAAAAACCCCTAAACCCTTAAAATCAATGAAAACCTCTAAAAACCAACAAAAATATTAAAAAACTCAAAAACCCATAAAATTAATAAAAATAATAAAAATTCCTAAAAATCTCTAAAAAATGTAAACTCCCTAAAATCCTGAAGACCCCATAAAAACCATGAAAACCCCTAAAAACATAAAAAATAGTAAAAATTAATAAAAACCCTAAGATCCACTAAAAAAATATAAAACCCATAAAACCAATAAAAATACAAAAAACCGCAAAATCAAAAAAGATCCTAAAAATGCCTATAACTCCTAGAAAATCTTAAAACTCCATAAAATATCTAAAAACCTATAAAACCCTAAAAACCCTAAAAATCCAAAAATCGTAAAAACCGTAAAAATCCATGAAAACAAAAAAAATCCTAAATTCTTGAAATACCAATGAAAGCCATAAAACCCCTAAAAACCTTTAAAAAATTAAAAACACATTAAAATAAAGACCCACTAAAAATAGTAAAAACCCTTATAACCCTTAAAATCCTTCATAAAATATAAAAAACCACGAAAACTCTAAAATATAAAAACCCCAAAAAACACAAAAGACCCTAAAACCTAGAAAAACCCTAAAAATCCTTCTCCCTAAAACTCTCAAAATACAAAAATTATTAAAAACCATAGAAACCATAAAAGTCTTTTAATGTCCTTAAAATCACTAAAAAATGACCCCTAAAAATCATAAAAAACATCTGGAAACCATAAAAACTCATAAAAAATAGAACACTAAAAACCTATAAAAACCTATAAAACACTAAAACTCTAAAAAACCCCATAAATCACCTAAAAATATTTAAAACATAAAAAACATAAAACTCTAAAACCTCAAAAAACTTAAAAAATCCCTAAGAACATAAAAGATACTAAAAACTCGAAATGACCGTAATATACCTTGATCCTTGAAAACAACATAAATCCCCTCAAAATACCTAAAATCCCTAAATACCCTATAAAGTATAAAAAATCATAAAAAACTCTAAAAATGTATGAAAACATAAAAAACACTAAAAACCATGAAAAAACCCCCAAAACCATAAAACCCCCAAAACTGTTAAAACCTTTGAAACCATAAAATTCATAAAAACTCATTAAAAGCTCTAAAAACCCATAAACCCCTAAAAATGTTAAAAAACTATAGTAAAATATAAAAACCCCAAAAAACCCCTTAAAAACCCAAAAGATCTTAAAACACTTAAAACACCCAAAAATCCAAAAATCCTTAAAAAACTCTAAATCCATCAAAATCTTGAAAAACCATAGAAAACACTAAAAATCAATAAAACAACATAAAATAATTGAAAACATAAAAAACCATAAAATCCATGAAAACCCCTAGAAGCCATAAAAAACGTAAAAACCTTAAAAACCCAAAAACCCAATAAAAACCCTAGAACAACATTAGAAACTATAAAAACCCTAAAACCACCTAAAATGATAAAAACATTAAAAAATCTTAAAACCACAAAAAACCCCCTAAAAACCAAAATAACCTAAAAACTATAAAATCCCCTAAGAACCCTTAAAAACAATAAAACCCCTCAAAATCCCAAAATACCCTAAAATCCCCAAAACCATAATAATATCTAAAAAATGTAAAAAAACCTTTAAAAACGTGAAAACTATCTGGAAACCATAATGACCCCCCAAAACAATAAAAACACCTAAAACCAATGAAAATAATAAAAGCCAATAAATAATCTTAAACCCTTTATAATCTTACAAACTTTAAAAAAAATCAAAAAAACTTTAAACCCCTAATAAAATAAGAAACCTAAAAACCCATAAGGCCATAAAAACCCCTAAAACCCTAAAAACCCTAAAAACCCTTAAAAACCCTTAGAAACCATCAAAAACCCTAAAAACACTAAAAATATTGAAAAAACATAAAAACCATAATTAACTAAAAAAACACTAATAATATATCAAAACGTAAAAACACCCAAACACCTTGAAAACCCCCAAAGAAGCATAAAAATACCCTAAAACGTAGAAATCCTAAAACCCATAAAACACCTAAACCCTCTATAAAATCTAAAAACACTTAAACTCCTAAAAATGGTAAAAAACATAAATACCCTAAAAACTAAAAAAATACCAAAAACATAAGAATACCCTAAAAACCACAAAAAACCCTAAAAATTCCTAAAAACATTGAAAATTCTAAATGCAATCAAAATACATAAGACCCCTAAAAACTATAAAACCCTTCAAAAATAAAAAACCTAAAAAATAATAAAAATGGAAGAAAACATAAAAAACCTAAAACCAATGAAAACCCCCTAAAACCAATAAAAATCCCTAAAACCATAAAAAAAAACACATAAAAACATGAAACCCCACTAAAAACTCTAAAACCAATTAAACGCCATAAAATTTTTAAAACTCTAAAAACACATAGATCCCTAAAAAATAAGAAAAACCTTAAAACCCAAAACACTCTAATAACCCTGAAAAAAACTAAAACTCCAAAAAATTCTGAAAACCCTCAAAATTCCTAAAATCGTAAAAACTGCTAAAAACTATAAAAATCATAAAAAATCCTAAAATCATCAAAATATGTTAAAACCCTAAAACCCATGACCATCACATTAAGACCATAAATACATTAAAACCCATAATAACCATAAACCCCATAAAAACTATAAAAACAACTAAAAACATTAAACACCCTTAGAACCCTTAAAATCATTAAAAACACTACAAAACATAAAAATTAAAAAAATTATAACACTAAAAAATAAAAAAACCCTAAAACCACTAAAACCCACAAAACATGAAAAAACACTAAAAACTAAAAAAAACCCGAAACCCCATAAAATATTATAAAACTCTAAAGACCATAAAAACAATTAATTTTTCTAAAAAATCATATACACCCCCCAAAAGTCCATAAAACCCTAGAAAAACACTACAAATCCTAAATAACCCTCAAACCCCTCAAAATCCCTAAAAACCCTAGAATCCCAAAAACCCTAAAAACCATAAAAACCATAAAATTCCTAAAAAAGAACAACAAATCTATGAGAAGATAAAAACACTAAAACCCTAAAATCCCATGAAAACCATGAAACCATTAAAAATATTTAAGAACACATAAACCCCATGAGAACTATAAAAACTTAAAAAAACTTTATAGCACTAAAATCATAATATTTTTAAAAAACCATGAAAACCCTAAAAACCCAAAATACCCTAAAAAGGTTGAAAACCCCTAAAATCCCTAAAAACCTAAAAAAACTCATAATAACTAAAATATATAAAAAATTGAAAAACCTTAAAAATCCAAAAAACATTAAAAACCCTGAAAACATAAAAACCCATAAAAACACTCAAAACCCCCTGTGAACCATAAAAAAAACTATACTATAAAATCATAAAAACCCAAAAATATCATAAACACAACTAAAAACTCTAAAAATCCCTAAAACCCTTAAAAATGTTGAAAACTCTAAAAAATATTTAAAACTCTAAAAATATATGAAAATATAAATCCCCCAAAGTCCCTAAAATCCCTGAAAAATTATAAAGTACCTCAAAACCCTTAAAAACCATAAAAATAATCAAAATCCTTAAAATCCCTAAAAGACCCTACAATGCATAGAAATATTAAAAAATCCCTAAAAATCACTGAAAGTATAAAAACACTAAAATCCTTAAAATCCAATAAAACCTATAAAAAAACATAAAAAATAAAAAAATATATATAAAAAGATAAATTCCACTAAAAAAATTCATCCCCATAAAACCCGAAAAAAGTTAAAAAAAATAAGAAAACATTAAAAAACAAAAAAAATAAAAAAGAACCATAAAAAACCAAAAAGACCCTAAAAACTATTAAACCACAAAAATTCCTAAAAAACCCTAAAACACTGATGAATCCAAAAAAATCCCAATATCCCTAAAATCCCTAAAAACCCAACACGCATAAAAATCTAAAAATCCCTAAAAATACCTGAAATCATAAAAAAACCCAAAACCCTGAAAACCATGAAATCGAATATTTTATTAAAAAACCTAAAACCCATAAAAACATTAAAAAACTGAAAAAACCCTTAAAGCCACTAAAAATTTTAAAAACTCGAAAACCCTTAAAAACCCTAAAAATAAAAAAATTACCCTAAATCCCCAAAAGACCTTAAGAACCCTAAATACCCAAGAAACCTAAAAACCCTTAAAACCACTAAAAAAACACAAAATCTCAAAAAACCCTCAAAAACCCTAAAACCCATAAAATCCCATAAAATACCTAAAAATCCATGAAAACCTAAAAATCCATAAAGAATCACTGAAACCATAAAAAAGATAAATACCATAATAAATCCTAAAACCCAAAAAACACTAAAAATCTATAAAAAAACTAGAATATATTAAAATAAAAAAATTTAATAAAAATCATAAAACACATTAAAACCCTTAAATTTAAAAACAACTCTAAAAACCAATAAATTCCCTAAATACCCAAAAAACCCCTATAAACCCTAACTCCCACAAAATCACTGTTCCGCTTTCGGCGCGGCGCACGACCAGGGGTCGTGCGGGAGAGACATGAGCTACCCAAAAGTTGATTATAAAAGGATGAGATCTACTTATTCACTCATACCTGGTGCACCGTTTGCGCCTCGAAACACGCAACTGATCCATATCCCGCAGTACGTTGACCTGCATTCCAAAGGCAGGCATTTGCTGGATGGTTTGGCCAGTGAAGCTTAAGAACTCACATTGGTCGACAGTATGGTAAGTTGGTCTCATCACACCATTTTGAAGGGAATTATTTCATGTTCTGGGACTCTCTTAATGATTTAAGATGTATTCATCTATTGGAGAATCTTTGGTTTATACCCAAACATAGTATCCATAGATTTAACCCTAGTGGGAAATGGTCAACTGGATGTTGGGGTTAAGATTCATTTAGGCCTGAGGTTTACCATCCCTCGTTGGATTAATGACCCCATGGAGTCGGGACTCATTGAGACGACACTGGGATTGGCTCGGTGAACCGACATAAAGATAGTCATATCCGACGGTTGTTGGGTTTGAACCTCAGGAAGGCTTCCCATGTACCCTGCATATGAGACAACGATCAAATTCCACGTAGTTCATATTGGTATGGGGCTTACGCTCTGAGGTGGCCCAAGGTTTGGATGATGGGATTGAACCTCAGGGAGGCTTCCTACGTACCCTTCCTAAGAGACAAGGATCAAAGTTCACATAGTTCCCATTAAGTCCACAGTCGTTGTGCGCGTACCATGACCATCACAAATCTCTAAGCCCACGCGAGTCATGATCGGTGTGAGAAAAAAGAGAATGCAACAGACATGGCTAACCTCACACTTTTCTCCTGACTAAGGGATGGGGAGACACCCTAGGAGGGGAGGAAAATTCCGGTACCGTTGGAATCTCCTTCCCCCTGATTGTTCGAGGAAGGTAGAAGTCGCGCGGCAGAACAATGAACCCTCCAAGTTGAAAGGGGTGGGATCATTGGTTTCCGGAGAGGATGGTGTGTGGATTACTCTAGAAGGGATGCCCAATGGTGAAAGAGCCCACCAAGAGAGGGAATTGGCCCCAAAGATGGATGGAGCAGCACCCTTCCCCACTACATCTCCCCTTGGTCATATTGGTGGGGAAGTACGGAGGTGCATGTGAACAGCTTCCTTCTGACGGGTATGCCAGCCCATCTCTGGGGATGGGAGAAGTGCCAAACTTCCGAATCATGCAGTCCCTAATCCTGGCGTGTAGAGGTAGAAAGGGGGCTCTCAGGCTCGAACCCCGGATTACTGTGGGAATGTGAACCCAGTCATGTTTCAGAAATCCACCCAAGGGCCGGGGTAACCCCTTCTCCTTTTCTTATCGTGGGTATGTGAACTCAAAAGGGCGCGATGACATGCCCAAAGGTTACATCATATCGGTATGGTGGATCTAGTGGAGGCCTCGACTAGGGGACAATGAATGGTCTAATGAGGAGGTTGCGAAGGATCTAGCCAGATTGAAATTGGAAGTATTTTATCTGGCTCGGGGAATAAGAACTCAGAAGGTTTTGGCTGACCGCACAGATGTATGAGGGGTGGCGACCTTCGCGTAGGGAGGTGCTACGTGGCTGGAGAAGTCGTCCATGAGCTAGGGTGGTCCGCGGGTTGAGAGGCCATCCGCGAACCAGGAGGGTCTGCGGACTGAGAGGCTATCCGCGAACCAGGAGGGTCCGCGGATTGATTAGCATCCCTCGAAACAGGAGGGTTCGCGGCTTCAGGTTCGGCCCACGTACATGGTTGGTACGCGGAGGGGTCCACGCGAGCAGTAGCGGCCAAGGGCTGTGCCATATAGAGATTCATCGGTCGGGGCTTCGCCTGCGTAGGAGGGTGCTACGTGGTGTGAAAGATCATAAAAGGGGCATAAACTTCATGGTCCGTGGGTAGTGCTTCCACGGAGGGGCCATGGTTCATGGTATTCTCTTTTGATGTTATTTTTGGTTCTCGGTTCACCAATTTATGCATTTTCAGTTCCATATTAATTTATTTCCATCTTTATACCTGCTCTGGTTTGCACACTGGAACTTCGCTCTTTGTGAAATCCTAAGCTCGTTCCTTCGAAATCCTCCCACCCGAAACTGATTGATCTCTTCCCCATCCCATCTCTCTTTCCCCCTCGGTCTCCTTTTATAGAGGGGAGGAAAATGGATCTATTGGGGTCATGCAACACCTTTTGTAAAGGCCCATGACTAATATCCTAGCTTACGGATGACTTGGTCATTCCATAACTCATGGGGCATTAAACACTCCTCCTCTGCGAACCAAAATCGGGCAGTGCTTTGCGGCCGTAGAGGGTTCTGCCTCCATTTTGCGAACAACAGCAGAGGTGGTTCGTGCCAGTTGACGCGGCTCGCGGCTGGGGCTGTCCGGAATGGTGAATCGTGTTAGCGCCTGTCCTTCCTCGCGACCACGGAGGGTCTCTGCCTCAGTTTCGTGAATGATGGTGGTTCGTGGAGGAGGGACACTTCGTGGAACCGGTCTTTCATCATTACATTAGACCGGTCCACAGACCAGCTCGTCATTCTCCATCCTTGAGTATTCTCCACATTTTCCCAATCCTTTGCGGATTTTTTATGACCCTACAAATGCTCCCCATCGTAATGGGGTCCGATCGGAACAAAGAGGAGGCTATTCCGATGTAGAGTGGTCTTGAAACTTGATGAGTGTTTGGACAATGCTCTAAATTTTTCTTGAGCCAAGGGACTCAGCGAGCACAGTTTGACTACTGCTAGGGTTCTGTAGAAAAACCCCAAAAACTTTTTTTCCTTTTCTTTTAATGCCCTAAATTTTCCTGGGATCATTTAGTATGAACCCAATGGGTATGGCCCGACTTTTTCATATGTTGCCCTTTCGGGTTTTCGGCCTAACAGGCTTTCTGCCACTTTTCTTCTGCGGTTTAAAGCCCTGCCATCAAGACTATCATTACTGAGGTTTTAGGTTGAAAATCTTTGACCAGAAATAGTGGGGAAAGGGCCCCAATGGGGTTTTTTGGATTAAAAGTTGTCTAAATATCCGTTAGACACATGAGGAGGGAGCATGTTTAGATTTTAAAGACACACAGGGCATGTCTTAAGGCATGGGAGCCATATCGGCGTGCAGAGGTGAGAGGAGCATCGCCTAAGGAAATATTTCCTTTGGTAGACAGGGTAGGGGCGATCAATATGCAGATCCTCTAAGGGCATGGTATGCATAGTCGTGCAAAGCATTCCTTAAGTCAATGACTCTCCATTTCTGATGGTCGTAGGACTTCATGAATGTCCGGCTTATGGAAACCACTATGGGTGTCTTGGAGGATTATGAAAACCACCGGGGGTGGCTTGGAAAGGGTATGTGATGTATGAAAGGTTTTGAGAACATCTGTATCAATCAATAGTGTGGATTCAAGGTTCCTATCCTACGCATTTATCTAGCGTAAAGGATGGTTGGGGATTGGCGCAGTTTAAAGTCATGTAGCTGGGACATCATCTAGAATGGAACGACTTCTCCTGGTCCTCAGTAATC
Source organism: Viscum album (assembly GCA_963277665.1). Taxonomy (NCBI): domain Eukaryota; kingdom Viridiplantae; phylum Streptophyta; class Magnoliopsida; order Santalales; family Viscaceae; genus Viscum; species Viscum album. The sequence goes on from OY728157.1 coordinate 1,322,592,777, forward strand.
TTTTCAGAGACGTTCCACCATATTCAAGCAGGGTTGTGAAATGGGATAGTAAACTGCAGCTCATAGGGTTTCCGAATGGATATGGGGCCTCTGAGGCCAGCAAGCATACAGATAGAGGCAGTGCCTAAAGAAATCATGCCTTTGTTAGACGGGCTAGGGGTGATCAATATTTAGAGCCTCTGAGGGCATGGAATGCATAGCCCTGCAATGGTGTCCTTAGGTCAATGATTGTATTCATCCGATAGCTAAGCAACTTTAGGGAAGTTGAGATTCCGGACCACCAGGGGTGGATTACAAGGGTTCGTCTCCTTCTGGGTGTAGAGTATGGTTTATGAAAAGAGGATTCCTGGACACGGGAGAAATCTCCCAGCTAAATTTCCAGGAATGGGTAAATTCATCCCTCCCCACGCTGATGTGAGGTTGTAGTTTGTGCAGGTATGGCCCTTACACTGAGGAGGGTGGGGGGCCCCTATCCCTGGCTAGACTCGTGAAGAGTTTGACCATGTAGTTTTGACGTCATGCAGTAAAGACGATGTCCATGCATCTTAACATAATGTGTTAAGGATGATGGATATTTTTACATTCCGTGAAGTTTAACATCATGTGGTAAGGATGAAGTACTCATAGTGTAACGATGAAACAGATCGGACCATTGGGCGACTATTGCTACAATCACTCAGAGGGAAATTGATTTAGGATGCTCTAGCATGCTCTGAACAAGTGTGTTTGAATGAAGGTGTAAACTATAACTCTGGGGTCTCCTAGATCAGGAAAGATGATATGGGGGATCTGAGGCTAGTAAGCATATGTGGCTATGAAGAGTATCACCCGGGTAAATCTTACCTTTCATGGATGAGCCATGGGCTATCATTATGTAGAGTTGCTGAGGGCATGGTATGAATAGTCATACAATGGTGTCCATGGGTCGATAACATTCCACTCCTGATGGCCATGAATGATTATGAAAATATGGGATTTCTCATAGCACAGAGTTTGTCACATGGGGATAATGGTGTCCCGAGCACAAAAGAGACATCTTTATGGTAGTTTCCCGTGGAGTCAAAGTAGCTCGGTTATGGCTTGATGCTTGTATATGAAAATTGCCATGTGAACCAGAGGCGGATACCTAGGCTCATTGGGCATGGGTTCCACAGCAACACATGGATGCGGGTGAGGAATGAACTTGTAAACCACTGCTCCATAAATTTTTGGATCGGGAGATATGACATGGGGGAACTGGGGCAGGTGAGCGTACGAAGATAGGAAGAGTTTCGCCTGGGGAAATCTTGCCTTTTATGGATGAGCCAGGGGAAATCATTATGCAGAGTCGCTTGGGGAATGGTATGAATAGTCGTACAAAGGTGTCCATGGGTTGATGGACTTCCACCTCCAATGGCCATGAGTGATTATGGAGGTCCGCAATTATCCGGGTTGTGGAGTCTGGTTTATAAAGAGGATGCATCCAAATGCGCCAGGAGTATTACTTTCCCCTTTATCCATTTATCTTTGGTGGGTCTCGACGAAGCCCGTGTGGTTTAACATCATGGGGTAAGGACGAACTCTGTGTAGTTTAACGTCATGCTGTGAGGACGGAGGTGACCTGATGTGAAAGGAAAGGGGGTCTGCCTAGTTTAACGTCATGCGGTGAGGACGACTTTCGCGCAGTTTAATGTCATGCGGTAAAGATGGGGAGCATTTTTAATGGATGTTGTGCAGTTTTACATCATTCAGCGTGGACGAGGGCATTTGTAAACCAGTGAAAATGAATGTAGTTGAAGGCATTTCCCAGGATGGTCAATGCTTGGTCTTAGTAGTTTTATGCCAAGAAGCCAAGATATTCCGTGCATTTTAACGTCATGCGGTAAGGATGTAGTGGCAAAGGCCGATCTTCATCAGAATGCAATTGGGCTCGAACATCTCGATATGCCCAGACATGGAGAAGGGTTTATTGGTGTAAATCATGGTTCCAGGGCTTCTTGGATATGGAGAAATGATATAGGGATCTTGTGGCCGGTATGCGTACGGAGCTAGGAAGAGTGTCGCCTATGGAAATATTGTCTTTGGTAGACGGGCCATGGGATATCAATATGCAGAGCTGCTGAGGGCATGGTATGCATAGTCATGCAAAGGTGTCCACAGGTCGATGACTTTCCACTTCGGATGGCCGTGAGTGCTTATAAGGATCCGCAATTATCCTGGCCACAAAGTCTGTCATTTGGGAAGGAAATGTCTAGACATGTTGGGCATACTTGGCCTTGGTTACTGTTAAAGCTTAGAGAGCTCCCGGTGATGATTTATTCTGCGCGCGGGGGTGTACTTTCACTCCATGCAGTTTAACATCGTGCGGTAAGGATGAAGTACTCCTAGTTTAGAAGTCATAGAGCTTAGACCACTGGGTGACTATTACTACAGTCACTCGAAGGAAAACTGAGTTAACATGCTCCGATATACTCGGAACAGGGTGGGGGGATGAAGGTTGTACACTGCAACTCTGAGGTTTCCCGTATCAGGAGATATTGTGTGGGGGATCTGAGTCCAGTAAGCGTACGAAGTTAGGAAGAGTGCCGCCCAAAGATATATTGCCTTTGATGGACAATCCACAGACCGTCATTATACAAATCTATTGAGGAATTGTATGTATAGTCGTACAAAGGTGTCCTCGGGTCGATAACTTTCCACTTCCGATGGCCATGAATGATTACGAGAATATGAGATTTCTCATAGTACAGAGTGCGACATGTGGGGATAATGGTGTCTTAGCGTAAAAGAAACATCTTCACTACAATTGTCCCTTGAGTAATAGTAGCCTAGTCCTGGATTGATGTTTGTAGATGCAGGTCGTCATGTGAACCATGGGCAGAAACATAAGCTAACCGGGTCGGGATTCCCTGGCAATTTTGGATGCGAAAGGGGAATGAACTTGTAAACCACTACGCCATAAAATTATTTATCAGGAGGTATGGTATGGGGCTCTGAGGCCGGTAAGCATACAGAGCTAGGAAGAGTGTCACATGTGGAAATCTTGCCTTTGGTAGATGGGCCAGGGGCTATCAATATGCAGAGCCACTGAGGGCATGGTATGCGTAGTCATGCAAAGGTGTCCACGGGTCGATGACTTTCCACTTCCGATTGCCATGAATGGTTATGAAGATCCATAATTATCCGGGTCGTGGAGTCTGATGTATGGAGTGGATGCACCCAAATGTGCAAGAGGTATTCCCATCTCGTTTCACCGTATATTTTGGGTGGGTCACGACAAATCTCGTGCAGTTTAACGTCGTGTGGTTAGGACGACTTCCATGCAGTTTAACGTCATGCAGTAAGGACGAGTTCTGTTCAGTTTAACATCATGTAGTACGGACGAGGTACACACCTCGTTCAGGTCATGTCCATACATGGGGGGGAGGGGATTTTTATTTTTTTCTTGTCCGTGCAGTTTAACGTCATGTGGTAAGGATGAAGAATACACCCTGTGCGAGTCTAGTCCATACACAGGGGAAGGGGGAATTTTTTCGAGGTGGCTTGGGCATGGTGTGGAATTCTAGCGCCACTGCGTATCCTGAGAGGGTAGGAATCAAGCCTCACGTAGTTCTCTGAAATATAATACACCTCGTATAGTTCTGGTCCGTTCACGGGGGAAAGGGAATTTTTAACATTATTTTCATTTGGGAGTGGCTGGGCTAGGATAGGGGATCCTAGCGTCGCTACGTATCCTGCGAGGGAAAGAATCAAGATGCACATAGTTCTCTGAAATCTGTGCAGTTTAACGTCATGCAGTGAGGATGAGGAATACACCCCGTGTAGGTCTGGTCTATACACGGGGGGAAGAGGTCATTTTTAAATCAGCTTGTCTGTGCAGTTTAACATCATGCGGTGAGGACGAAATACTCTTAGTTTATGTTCATAGAGTTCTAACCATTGGGTGCTTAGTATTTTAACGGCATGCAGCTCGTACGCTCCCTTTTTTTCTTACCAGTGCATTTTATCGTCGTGCAGGTAGGACAAGGTATACACCTTGTGCAGGTCTGGTCCATACACGGGGGTAGAAGGCATTTCTAACTTTTATTTGGGGGTGGATGGGCCAAGATAGGGGATCTTGGCGTCGTTACGTATCCTGCGAGGGAAGGAATCAAGCCGTACATAGTTCTTTGAAATATGTGTAGTTTAACATCATTCGGTGAGGACGAGGAGTACACCCCGTGCAGGTCTGGTCCATACACGGGGGGAGGGATCATTCTTAACTCTTATTATCCATGCAGTTTAATGTTGTGCGGTAAAGATGACTAAATACACTTGGTATCTATGTGAAATACTTCTTCAGGACTCTCGCATTGGAAGGAGCCGTGGTGAATTACCCGTCCATAGAGATCAGGTTATATGCTCTGTTGGAGTAGACCTTGTGTACAACGTACGGTCCCTCCCACTTGGTATCCATCTTTAGAGGATTCTTTTCAGGTATCATTGGGGTCCAGAGGACCAATACTAATTCTCCTTCCAAGAAAGACAGAAGGCGAACCTTTTTGTTGAAGGCTCGTGCGGTCTGATTTTTGTATACTTCCAGATGGTGCAAAGTGTGCAACCACTTCTCATCTAGCTATTCCAATTATGATTGTTCATTGTTGGATAATTGATCACAAATGGAAATGCAGAGCGAGGGTAATTGGAGCTCAATGGGCTGGACCACTTCTGTTATGTATACTAGTGAGTATGGAGTAGCCCAAGTAGTAGTGCAGATTGTGGTTCGATAAGCCCACAATGCATGAAGGACTTTATCCGACCATGACTTCTTATCTTTGTCCACCATTTTCTAGAGAATGTTGGAAAGGGTCTTATTGGAATCCTCTATCTATCCATTGGCCGCTACATGGTAGTGGGATGAGTGGTTAGCGTTAATACCATACTCGTGGTATAGTTTCTCCAATTCCACATAGCTGAAGTTGGTGCCATTGTCCGTCAGTATGGTATGGGGGACACCAAATCTGGTGATGATATTGGTCTTCACAAAGCTGAAAATATCTATTTCCCTGACTTCCTTGATGGGTATGGCTTCTGCCCATTTTGAAAAGAAGTCAGTTACTGTGAGGATATACTTTAGCTGTTTGGTCGTGGCGGGAGGATATGGTCCCACTACGTCCATCCCCCAGATGGAAAATGGCCAGGAGTACTTGGCTTGATGAAGTAACTCTGCGGGTTGGTGTATGAAGTTTTCATAAATCTGTAATGAGTGGCATTTTGTGGTAAAACACTCGCAGTCTTGTGCCACTGTGGGCCAGTAGTAACCAAGCCTTTGAACTTGATGGGAATGCTTGGTCCCCGGTTGATGTGCTCCACACGCTTCGGCATGTACTTCATTCATTAAGACAACAATTTATTCTCCATCAATGCATCTGAGGAGAACTCCACCGAGGCCTCGTATGTAGAGGACCTCTTTCTGACCCGCACCTCTATATGGGACCATGTTGATTGCCCTTCTCCATATTTTCTCTCATTCAACCCTGTCTGATAGAAGTTCTCCCCGTTCAAGGTAGTTTGCAATGGGGGTCATCCAGTCGGTGGTAGGAGCATATGGCTCGGGGACAGGACTGACTTCGTGGATTTCTTCCATCTTAGCTTGAAAAAATGGCTATACCATTCGATGGTGAGCAATACTAATAACTATTTCATCCCAGCCTGGGTCAGCTAGGGCTATGGCCGCGTTGGCTAATGCATCAGCCTGAGCATTCTGAGATCGGGGAATATAGGTCAATGTTGGTTTTGTGAAGAGTTCCTCCATTAAACCTCATACATGGTCAAACAGGGGGATCATCTCCTCCTTTTTAATAGCATAGTCACCATTGAATTTCTTGATGACCAGCTCTAAGTCACCTTTTACCTTAAGGTGTTGTACTTGTGCCTGGATTGCAAGCTCCAGGCCTGCAATGAGAGCTTGATATTCTGCTTCATTGTTTGTAAATCCTGCTGATAGAAGGAAGGAATATGGCAAGACTGCCTCTTCTGGGGACACGAGTATTATTCACAAACCCACTTTGTTGAATCTGGGATCCTCCATCCTATTCTCGATTGGGCTTCAGGATGTGTTGTCTAAGTACATTTTCCATGCTGGGAACTCCTCTCAAACCGAGAAGATGTCTTCATTAGGTAGCTCGGTGTCCGGTGCAGTGGTCCCTATCGAAGGGTGCTCTACTAGAAAGTCTGGTAATTCCTGGCCCTTGATGGATTTCTGAGGCACAAACTAAATGTCAAACTATTTCAGGATGACCACCCATCAGGTATGCGTCCGGTTAGCATCGGGTGGCTAAGGATGTACTTGAGCGGGTTACTCTGTGAGATCAAATGGACTTAATGATACTACAGATAATGTCGTAGCTTTTGAACTACAAAGACCAAGGCCAAACAATTCTTCTCGATATTTGAGTATCGAGTCTCAGCATCAATCATTGTTCGACTGAGGTAATAAAGACTGTTTTCACTGCCGGTGTCGTTATTTTGTGTGAGGAAGGCTCCTAGTGACCATTCTAGGGCCGTCACGTATATAATGAGAGGTCTTCCTTCAACTGGGGGCATGAGCACCAGTGGGATTAAGAGGTACTTCTTTAAGTTGTCGAATGTCTCTTGGCAGTCATCTGTCCATTGGTATGTGACCCCCTTCTTCATTAACCAGGCGAAGGGAAAACATTTTCCTGCTAGGTTGGCTATGAATCACCCGATATAGGCCAAGTGCCCTTGGAATGCTGTCAAATCAGTGAGGTTGCGGGGAGGTGGCAAGCCAAGGATAGCCATTGTCTTCTTAGGGTCGACTTCGATGCCATGATGGCATACGATGAAGCCAAGGAATTTCCCTGAGGTAACCCCGAAGGTGAACTTCAAGGGGTTCATCTTTAGGTTATGTTGTCGATGTTTGTTGACGACGGTCCCAAGGAATGACAGGTGATCTGAGTTCTGTCTTCGTTTAACCACTAAGTCATCTACATAACATTCGATGAATCTCCCCAGGAATGGTTTAAAGATACGATGCATGGCGCGTTGATATTTGGCGCCAGCATTCTTGAGACCAAAGGGCATAACCCTGTAACAGAATACTCTTTGGGGGGCTCTCAAGGCGGTGGCTTCTTTGTCTTCTTGAGCCATCTTGATTTGATTATATCCAGAATAGCCATCCATGAAGGACAGAGCCTCGTACTCGGTCGTCGCATCAATTAATAACTCGGTGATTGGGACTGGGAAATCATCTTTCAGACAGTGCTGATTGAGATCTCTGAAGTCAATGCAGATGCGGATTTGCCCATTCTTTTTCTTGACAAGGACGATGTTGGCCAACCAGATGGGGTATTGGACCTCTCGAATGAATCCTTCTTTAATGAGATTATCGAATTCTGTCTCTATTTTGGTGGCATGTGAGGGATGTGTCCTTCTGGCGGCATGTTTATAGCACTGGTGGTCTTCTGGAAGACCCAGGTGATGTGTTTCCACTTCGGGATCGAGTCTCGGAATTTCGGTATAATTCCACGCAAAAAAATCCCGATTTTGCTTCAGGAAAGAGGTATATACCTCGTGCTCCTTGGGGGACATGGCTGCACTAATGAGAGTAGGCCTCAGATCGTTCTCAGTACCCTGGTTTATTTCCCTAAGCTCGTCCACTGTGGTGGAGATACCCTCCTCAAATGCGGGAGGTGCATCCTAGAGATATTCCTCCTCTTCTTCTCCCAAGTCCTAATCTTCTTTATCTGACATGGGGAGAGTTTCCGGTTCGAGCCTTCAAGGGTTTGAGGGAGAGGCATCGTGGGAATCCTCGCATGAGTATTCATCCCTAGATCGAGGGTTGGCGGACGTTCCTGCATTGTCATGCTCGATCGTCGTGGATGAAGTCATGAAGACGGCTGAGTGTGTGTTCGGACATGAACCCTTGCTCTCGATATGGTTGATGGGCAATACTTAGTCTCTGCCAAGATTCCTGAGGGGTTCGTCAGGAACCACTTCCAGACCATTTGGAGTGGGGATCTAGTCAACAACATTGGCCAAAGGCTTCTTCCACTTTTTCTCATAGAACCCGACGTCAATGTAGTGTGACTTAGAGAGTTCGAAAGGGTCCTTGTCGGCATACAATGACCCACTTTGTCCATTGACGTAGTACTTAATACACTAGTGGTAGGATGAAGGAACAAACATGTGCTTATGGAGCCACGACCTTCCCAACATGGCATTGAATGATGTGCTCTGCCAGACCACCAAAAATTCCGAGTAGGCCACGAGGTCGCCAAAATGGGTCTTTAGCTTGATTTTTCCCATCAACTTATGCTCAATCTTGTCGTATCCTAGCAGAGTGGTGGTTGAGGGTATTAAATCACCCTCACTGTAGCCCAACTTACGGAGTCTCCGTAGGGGAAGGAGGTTAACTCCAGAGCCATTGTCTATAAAGACTTTCCGGATCTCAATACCATTCAGTGTGCCGAACATATATAGTGGTCTGATGTGTCCTTGCATGATGGCATCGTCGTCCGGATCAGTGAAGGAAATCACTGCATTGCATTCAACTGGGTCAGTCTCTATCCGGTAAATCTCAATGGCAGCTACCTCAGCTTGAAACTCATGGGGTCTGATCAAAGCTTCTATATGCGCCTCCCTGAGGTCTGATGATAGACTTAGGGCATCGAGGATTGACAGCTTGGCTGGTACCAATGCCAGCTGCTTAAGGATATCGTATTTCTGCTCTAGTGGCTGACACTTCTATGTTGGCGGGAGAGTCTTAGCAGGTGCTTTGGGTGCTGCAACATTTGATGTGGAGGGACCGACGTTGGGGTCGAATATTGATGGTGTTCCTGCGTTTTGAGGACTTGGCCCACCCGGTCTGTTTGTGCGCACTTGGCGGCCAGACACTTGCTCCTCCTCTGGTGGGTATTGCAGAACAACAGGGCCAGAGTGGCTTCTTGTGGATGTGGAGGGGCATTCTTTCTCCTTCTGAGTCCGTTGAATGGATCTCCCATAGGTTTCTGTGATATTAACGGTTTGGGCCGGGGGTCCAACTGTAAGGTTGGTTTCAGCCATGGCTGCACCACCCCTGGTGCCCCCTACCTCTGCGATTCCTCCTCCCAGCTCCTCGTGTAGGGAACTCAGGTTCATAAACGTACCCTTCGTCAGGGGACGATTCAATGAGATGGATGACGTTAATAGAACCAATGATTGGCTCTTCATCCTTTGACAGGTCAACCTAGTCGGTTGTCCTTGATCGTGCCGTTTGGTGTTTCTGTTCCTGTGGCGCCAAATTTGGGGGCATATAATCTACCAGGACCGAGACTAACTTTGGCCCCATTGCAGACTACTCCTCTTGCGATTGTTTCTTCCTTCTTCGATTACGACCAGATGAACGGCTCGTGGAGGATTGTGAGGCCGATTCTGTCGGCTGTGTGGCGTCAGTCACTGTTGATGGCAACACTGGCTGCCATAGCTGAGCTCGGAGTATGCCTTGGGCTCGGTTGATAGTCTTCCGGGTCATCCAGTCATCGAATTTCTACCCCTTCTTGCTGGTGAATTTCTACCACCCCTCCTCTTTGTCAGAGTCAGTGGTAGAGATACATGCCACATGTTCTGGGGGTGGTCCCAGCTCGACATGTCTGGAGTCTACCAGCCTCTACAGGAGGTCATTGAAGACAAAGAATTCTCGTATATTGTGCCCCAACATTCGATGGAAGTGTCAGTAATCTGGCATGTCATCATGGAAGACTCCTGAAGGATTCCTTGGCTCCGGGAGGCAGAGAAAGTTGTAATTCATGGAGGAAATGAAGTAGTCGCAGACGTGATCATCTTGGAATGAGTATACCTTTTGTCATGGTTCCTCAAAATAGTTCTGCTTTGGTCCTCTCTAATCGTCCCATTTTGGCGGAGGCGGCCGCTGATATGCCGGAGGCCCTTGACGATTTGGTGGAGGCTTGATTGGTGGAGCGGGCACAGGGGACGGCTTGAGTGTGACAGCAGACACTTCAGCTCTAGGGGATCTTTTTGTAGGAGCCTACGAGGCTATTCGGGACTTCGAATTAGTCCACTAGAGGGAGTCCTCAATTCTCTGGGAAATGGACAAGAGGTGGTAGAAGCCAATGGTGCACTCCACTGGTATGAGAGGTGTTCGCAACTCATCTCTAATATTATCAATGCATATGGCTAGCATATCACCTTGAAGCATTGGCTTGTTCAGGGAATAGGTCAGACCCTTCCATCTGGCGAAGAAATCTGAGACCCTCTCATTCTCTGTCTTCTTGCAGTTTATGATGTCGCTGACCGTTTTTTTAGGAAACTTTGAGCTGAAGTGGAATAGGAACTTCTGTCGAAGGTCCTCCTAGCTCTTTATTGACTGGGCCGACAGACTCGTATACTAGATGAATGTAGATCCTTGCAAGGTCCGTACGAAGCATATGAGTTTTACTGCTTCTTATTGTTCAGGAGTCCCCATCATAGGGTCGCAATAAGATGCATAGTGCATCAAATGCTATTCTGGATCACCTGACCCATTGAAAATAAGGAATACAATGCTCCCAAAATTGGGTGGAGGTGGTGTGTTGGTCACCCAATATGGGTAGGGTTTCTACTCTGGCAGTATCGGAGTGCGTCGACCTTCCATCACTTCCAGTCAAGCTGTTAGTGCCTCGATGGTGTTTGTGAGACCCTGGTTTACATCCTGCTGGGCCCGATCCTGGGTAGGCGTGGCCCGAGGCATTGCCTGAGGATTCAAATTGGCCGGCACCAGGGGTGCGTGTGCCATTTGTGGCACCTTTTGAGGGATCAGGTGTACTATCTCCGGTTGCTTCTTGGGTAGAGGGAAGTCTTGATATTCATCCGAATCTACGTTTAGGTAGTTGGATGGGTCGGGTGCCTTGTTGAATGCGAGCCCTGACTATATTTCGTTTTTCAGGCCAAACCGTAGTCTTTGTGGTGCAATTATTTGGAGTACATGATGTGGCTCCTCCTGGGACGCACTTTCAAGAAGGTGGTTCCACTGGAGTAGCTTGGCGTTAATCCGCCTTAATTCTTTCATCACCTCTTCCTGTTGAGTGAATCTCTCTTCGAGCGTGAGTGGATCATCTTTGTCGAGAGAAGGAGGTGGTTTAAGGGTAACCATTGCTTTATTATTATCCTTATTGGAAGCTCTCTGGGTAGGTGGAGGAGGGTTGGATGGAAGGACGTCCATATTTAGGGCGGCCCTTTGGTTTCGGGTGTGCACACCTGTGGGTTCATTGTGAGTAACAGCCTGACTGGAACAGTCGTCTCCCGGTCCATCCGGATTTGGAGCATCTATTGTGTCATCTGTTGGGTTAACCTCTATGAAGTTGATAGATTCATATCGCAGGGAAAGAGAATATGTCATCTTCCAAATAGGAAGAGGATCTCCTGTGTCTTCTGCTGGCCTTCCCTTCCAAGACTTGGGATTGTCTTCAGTCTTCTTGACGAAGGGTGACGTGGAGAGTTCTTTGATGTGACCTTATGGTGCGCCTTCCTCTTGGAGGGGATGATGATTCAAATGATGGGATAGGATAGGAACTTCCTCTTATAACTGTCCTCCCTAGATGAGAGAATACTGACTCTCACGGGGGAGGTTGTTGTTGAGGGGGTAATAATGCCCCCAGCCCTGAGGGCTAGGGTTGGCTCCATTCCTTTCACGTTGAGTCTCCTCCCGTTTTTATTGGTCTTACGGAGGAATTTGTTGTTAAAAATTCCCCTAGCCCTGTAGGCTGGGGTTGACCCTAGATTGTGGCAGTGGCTGCGGCTATCGCTACCTGCCTGTTCTTGCATGCCCCTATTCAGGGGTGAATTGGGTTAAGTGATGAGTTCTCCTATGTATCAATCCCTTCTAGGGAGGCAAGAAAATATCACTGATTGGCCTCTCTTAGGCAATAGGCATGTTGTATGCTCTCGGTGGCCTGATTCCAGTGTTCTTGAATGGATTGTTCCCGTCGGTCCTGACGCTTCTGGGACTTACTCAAGGCTTGACTCTGTTGGGTGTGTTTCCTTTCCTGAATAGGGAGACCACTCGATTGCCGTCTTTATGTGATGAAATTTCAAGACACCATGCTAAATGGGTTCTTATGGGAAGGGAGTGGAGGGAAATGCAGAGCTCTGTGTTCCCCCCATCCCCTAATATGGACTCCGATCAGAGCATCACTGATGAGGTGGCGCAGCTGGTGTAGCACATGGAGGCAGGCTATCTCCATGTTTCCTTTATGCCTCTTAGGTCGCAGTTTCCTTGCCAAAGGAAGATCTTCTAGGTCAATGTGATGTAAAAGGTCTCCTATTATCTTGACGTGGTCTAAATACCCGTCATAGGGTTGAAATCTTGATTTCAGTCGGTGGAGGGTTGTCCATATATTATGGCAGATGCCGTGCATGCATTCTTCTGATAACTCTCTGGGTATGTCGAACTGGGAGGTGGCCGTGGGTCATAACATAATTGGTATATCATCCCTGGCCAGTCATTTCCTCAGGTTCAGCATATCGGCATACTCATCTGCTAGTGATTCCTCTACCTAGTCATCCCAAATAAGGCGCTCACTGATCGTGTGGTGGGAGGCAGTGGGACCAGTAGGTATTTAATTGTCATGTGGGTGATTCTGAGGTCGTTCAGAGGATGAAAGAAGCACTAGACCATCTCCTGATTGAAGAAGGATTTCGTTGGCGACTAATTGGGAATCTGACATGCTTGATCCCATCCTTATGAGTGCCTCGACATATGAGGGGTTTTCTGTGCTTGATTCGGCAGGGGGAGGACCTTCCTGTCGATATGATATGTCATCGCTGGGAGGACCTCCGTAATGGTGGACATAATGGGGAGGACTACCATTAAATATTGATGCTTCACTACATAGAGGACTTTTGCAGTGCACACCCTAGGGAGGACCTCCAAGCCGTGTCGCAGTAAGGGGAGGACCTTCTGGAAGCGTAGCGTCGTTACGGGGAGGGCCTTTGAAACAACTGCCATCATGGTGAGGATGACCATCATGTCTTGACGTTCGATGTGCATCCTGGGGAGGACCTTTAGGACACACTGCTACAAGGGGAGGACCTTCTTGTTGCTTAGGGATAATGTAGGGAGGACCTTCGCAATGGTGGTTGTGGTGGCGAGGACTACCATCACAGCTGTGACAATGGCGCAGACTACCATTACAGTTGCCACGGGGAGAATTTCTGCGGGATACATCCTAGGGAGGGCCTCAAGAATGTACAGAAATGAGGGGAGGGCCTTCTCATTTCTTGACATCTCTACGGGGAGGACCTCCGTTATCTGGGTGGTGAGGACCACCATTGTGATTTGATTCCCAGCTACGCGGAGTGTCGTTGTAACGTAACGCCTGGGGAGGACCTTCTGGGTGGGTCACGACAAGGGGATGGCCTTCTTGTCTTGATGAGAAGTCACTATGGGGAGGGCCTCCGCATTTGTGACTATGATAGTGAGGACTACTGTTATAATCTGTGGACCCGCTACATGGAGAGTTCTTGTAGCGTATAACCCGGGGAGGACCTTCAGGGTGGACCACAACAAGTGGGGGAACTTCTTATTGCTTGATCTTTCGGTCATGTGGAGGGTTTCTGGGACTCGCATCAGAAGAGGAGCTCTCGTGATCGATCGTTATATGCCCGCGGGGGAGGCCCCGCAGGTGCTCTAGGGAGGACCTTCAGAACTGCTGGTAGTAACATTATGGGGAAGACCTTCGTAACTCCTACTACCACTCCCATAACATGGTAATGGGTGGGCAGGGTTCTAAGCCTGTGATGTGTGATCAGTGGCATTGGTAACCCCAGCTTCCAGTAGAGTGGAGTCATGAACCCGCTCTTTAGTTTTTGGCTGCCTTCGGTGTGTTCGGGGCGTTTTCTTGCGAGTAGAGGGGACAATATGCTATTAATAATGGCCTTTACCTTTGGGTACTTATCTAATTGGGTCCCATGATGTTGTCGGGATATGTCGACGAACATCTTGACTTTTAGTAGGGATATAATCCTGCTCTGGAGCATCCACTGTGATGGATGGGTGTCCCCTGGTTGGAATGAGTGAAGCTGCTAGATCTGGTTGCCCTTGCATCGTGGAATATGGCCATCAACCCTCCTGGGCAGAAGCAGGGATACAAATCTACTCCGAGGCGGCTATCTCGTCTCTTATATGAGTCACCTCAATTGGGGGGACGGGCTCACGGGCCCGAATCCTTTCTGTTTCCGCTGATGCAATTACATTCTGGCAATTCTCCAAGATATTATCTGGATCAATACCTGCTTTTCCATCATTTATAGAATATGTAGAGAGACATAATTGGCTGGAATGGGTATGAAGGCCCATTACAGTATCAGAGTAGGAATATCCTGCTCCAGTCCTCCAGTTGTCAGTCGATACTGGAAATTATCCTGTGTCGGGGTAGGTGAACAAATCTACCCTTGTGTCGAGATACGCCAGTTTATCTCTCCGTTTGCTGCCACATCAGGGTGGAGGACTTTACTTTCTTACATAGGGAGTTGTACCTTCATTTTTTTGTTTCCCACCGTATCGAGTCGGTGGCCTTTGTTGGTGGGGAGATGTGCCCGCTTATTAATTTCCGCCACATCTGGGTGGTGGGATTTGTTAATCGCCACCATGTCAGGATGGCAGGCATCAGAAGTATCTTCTAGGAGCTGGTCCTGTAGGAGTCGGGCTTCCACCATGTCAAGATCGTGGACTTCACGACCCTGGGCAGGGAGAGGTTCCTGCCGGGTAAGTGTTGTCCTGCGTGAGCAACGGGCATGACGGAGCTTAGCGGGGATGCGTGCCAGCTCGTATGATACCGCCATGTCTGGATGTCGGGCTCATGAAGAGACAACATGTGTAGGTGCATGTTCGTGGAATGTCTCCATGGCCGGGAAGCGGAGCTCCTCCTTAGGGACCAGGTTGATGACCGGTCCCCGTTTGTAAGTTTGCCGTCCTCATCGGGTGGTCCGAGGGGCTGAAGATTGGGGAGTGTGGGCCTGAATCCTCGGGGATACATCCTCCTCAACGTGAGGATGTCGAATCGCAACATGACCACGATGACGCCTTCTGGTAGGGGCCTTAGAGTGGAACCCCCGTTCGGCAGGGATGACATCCTCAGCGTCGACCTCATCTGCCTCCCTAAGATAACGGAGGTACGCATTGTCCCGAACCTGGGACAGACTCCCGAAATGGTTTGAGACGAAAATAGGGGGCATCTGGATCTTCTTCTGTGGCTGTTGCTGGGCAGGTGACTGGTGAGTTCTGTCAGATTGGAGGGCGCGCATGGCCACCTCCACCATTGGGAGAGTATCGTTCAGGTGGTACTCTCAAATCAACGCGTCTGAGACCCAACGTTGAAGACGTTGTGTGGGTGACGGGGTCCTCCGTAGGTGAGGATGTCCGGTCCTTGCATTGTTGGAAGCGCACGTTTGTGAGTTCCTTGTGATTCCATTGGATCGAAGGGAGTTCTGAAGTTACTTGTAAAATATATTAACAAATACAAATAGAAAACCCGTCAAAGCAGCATCTCATGATCCCATGCATAATTAGTGACCTTTTCTATCCCTCCGTGTATGTATGAGGGGGCACAGAGCGGGATTAGGTTAAATTTATCATTCTTTGTTAAAGATTCACGTCGGGTTCACCATTTTTTTGTTCTGCTTCCGGTGCGGCGCACGATCAGGGGTCGTGCCAGAGAGATGTGTGCTACCCGATGGTTGATTAGAGGAGGCTGAGCTCTGCTTAATCACTCATACCGGGTGCACCGTTTGTGCCATGAAACACCCAATGGTTCCATATCCCGTAGTGCGTGGACCTACATTCCAAAGGCAGGCGTTCACTGTATGGTTTGGCCAGCAAATCTTAAGAACTCACATTGGGTGAGAGGATGGGAAGTCAGGATCATCACACCCTTTTGAGGGAAATTATTGCATGTTCTGGGACTCTCTTATAGATTTAAGATGTATTCATATGTTCGTGAATCTTTGGTTTATACCCAAACATAGTATCCACAGATTTAACCCTGGTGGGCAATGTCCATCTAGATGTAGGGGTTCAGAATCATTTAGGCGTAAAGTTTACCATCCCTCGTTGGATTAATGACCCCGTGGAGTCCGGACACATTGATATGGCGCAGGGATTAGCGCGGTGAACCGACGTGAAGATAGTTGGATCCGCCGGTTGTTGGGCTTGAACCTCAGGAAGGATTCCTACGTACCCTACCTAGGAGACAGGGATCAAAGTCCACACAATTCATATTGTTATGGGGCTTATGCTCTGAGGCGGCCCAAGGTGTGTACGATGGGCTTGAACCTCAGGGCTGCTTCCTACGTACCCAACCTAAGAGACAAGGATCAAAGTCTACATAGTTTGCATTAAGTCCACCGTCGTTGTGTGGGTACCTTGACCATCCCAAATCTCTAAGCGCATGTGAGTCATGCTCATTGTGAGAAACAAGAGAATGCAATAGAATTGGATAACCTCACACTTTTATCCCAACCAAGGGAAGGGGATACAAACGATGAGTGGATGAAAATGAAGGTACCGTTGGACTCTCCTTCCCCCTGATTGTTCGAGGAAGGTAGAAGTCGCGCGGCGGAGCAATGAACCCTCCAGGTTTAAAGGAGCGGGGTCATTGGTTTCCGGCGAGGATGGTGCGGGGCTTACTCCAGAAGGGATGCACAATGGTGATAGAGCCCACCAGGAGAGGGACTTGGCCCCAAAGAAGGATGGAGCATCACCCTTCCCCACTACGTCCCTCCTTGGTCGTATTGGTGGGGAAATACGGAGGTGCATGGGGACAAATTCGTTCTGACGGGTATGTCGCACCCTCTTTGGGGAACAGAGAAGTGCCCGACCGCCGAAGCGTGCAGTCCCTCATCTTGGCGAGTAGACATTGAAAGGGGGCTCTCAGGCTCGGACCCCGCATTACCGTGGGAATGTGAACCCAGGCATGTTTCGGGAATCCTCCCAAGGGTCGGGGAAACCCCTTCGAATTCGCTTACCGTGGGTATGTGAACTCAAAAGGGCGCGATGACATGCCCAAAGGTTACATCATATCAGTCTGGTGGCTCTAGTGGAGGCCTCGACTCAGGGCCGATGAATGGGACAATGAGGAGGTTGCGAAGGATACAGCTAGATTGGAATTGGAAGGATTTTATCTGGCTCGTGGAATAGGAACTCCGAAGGTTTTGGCTGGCCACATGGGTGTTTGAGGGGTGGGTCCCTTCACATAGGGAGGTGCTACGTGGCTAGAGAAGCAGTCCATAAGCCAGGGTGGTCCGCGGGCTGAGAGCTCATCCACGAACCAGGAGGGTACAAGGACTGAGAGGGCGTCCGTGAACCAGGAGGGTCCGCGGACTGAGAGGCCGTCCGCGAACCAGGAGGGTCCGCGGACTTAGAGGCCATCTGCGAACCAGGAGGGTCCGCAGACTGATTGGCATCCCGCGAACCATGAGGGTTCGTGGCTTCGAGTTCTGCCTATGTACAAGGTTGGTACGTGGAGGGGTACAGGCGAGCAGTGGCGGCCAGGGGCGGCGCTGGTTGGAGATTCTTAGGTCGGGGCCTCACCTGCGTAGGAGAGTGATACGCGATGTGATAGATTTGAAAAGTGGCATAAACTCCCTGGTCTGCGGGTAGTGCATCCGCGGAGGAGCCATGGTTCACGGTCTTCTCTTTTTATATAATTTTTGGTTCGCGGTTCACCAAGTTATGCAATTTCAGTTCCTTATTAATTCATTTACTACTTCATACCTGCTCTGGTTCATGAACTGGAACTTCACTCTTTGCGAAATCCTAAGCTCCTTCCTTCGAAATCCTTCCACCAGAATCTGAACGATCTCTTCCCCATCCCCTCCCTCTTTCCCCCCTCGGTCTTCTTTTATAGAGGGGAGAAAAAGGGATCTATTGGGGCCATGCGACACCTTTTGCAGAGGCTCATGACCAAAATCCCATCTTACAGATGACTTGGTCAACCCATAACTTGCGGGGCATTAAACACTCCTCCTCCGCGAACCAAACCCGGGGAGTGCTTCGCGGCCGCAGAGGTTTCCACCTCGATTTTGTAAATGACAATGAAGGCGGTCTGGGCCGGTTGACGCGGCTCATGGCTGGGGCGGTCCGGAATGGTGAACCGGGTTAGCGTCTGTCCTGCGTCGCGACCACGGAGGGTCTCCGCCTCGGTTTCGCGAACGACGACGGTCCGCGGAGGAGGGACGCTTCGCGGAACCGGCCATGTGCCATTACATTAGACCGGTCCGCGGATCGGCTCATGCTTCACCATCCTTGAGTATTCTCCACATTTTCCCAATCTTTGTGGATTTTTCAGGACCCTACAATCTCTAAAAACCCCAAAACCCCCTAAAAACTATAAAAATACTTTGAAATCCCTAGAAACCTTGAAAACATAAAAATACTTTGAAAAACCTAATGAAAATATGAAAACCATAAAACCCCTAAAAGCCTACAAAACAAAAAAGTATATAAAATTCTTTAAAAACCACTAAACCCCTAAAAAACTCAAAGACCTCGATAAACTCAAAATATCCTAAAAACCCTAAAACCCTAAAAAACTCTAAAATCCCATGAAAACCCTACACTTCCCTAAAACAAAAAAATACCTAAAAACATCAAATCCTAATAAACCCCTAAAAATGCATGAAAACATAAAAACCTAAAAACCATGAAAACCCCTTAAAACCATAAAATCCGTTAAAAACCATAAAAACTCAAAAAACCTGTAAAAATCCTAAAACCCTCTATAAACTATAAAAACCTTTTAATCCCATAAAAATAGAAAAAAGCTATAAAAAACTGTAAAACCCCCCAAAACCCAAAAAGACCCTAAAACCCCAAAACCATAAAAATTTGAAAAAAATCTAAAAACCCTCAAAATCCCTAAGACCACTAAAAAAACCCTAAAACCATATTAATCCATAAAATGGAAAAAAATACCTAAAAATGTAAAAAAACCTAAAAACCTTGAAAACCACCATAAAAACATAAAAACCCAAAAAAAAATTTAAAACTTGAAAAACCCATAAAACTCTTAAACCACTAAAACTATAAAAACCATAAAACCCCTAAAAACATTCAAAACATTAAAAACCCTTAAATCCATAAAAAATTCATCCAAATCCCCAAAACACAGAAAGGCCCTTAAAACCATTAAAAACCTATAAACCATAAAACACCTTGAAAACCCTTAAAACTGGTTAAATCCATAAAACCCCTATAAAACCATAAAATCCATAAAAGTCATAAATAAATCCCTGAAAATGCATGAAAATGTAAAACACCCAAAAACCTTGAAAAATCATTTAAGAACATAAAACTCCTAAAACCTTAATTCAACTAAAACCCAAAAACCCCCATATAACCCACTAAAAACTCTAAAAACACATAACTCCTCTGAAAACATTAAAAACTATAAAAAAACCCAAAAACATAAAAAAACTCTAAAACCCAAAAAGACCCTAAAATCTTGAAATTTTTTAAAACCTCTAAAACCCCTTGAAAAACAATAAACACCTCAAAATCGCTAAAACCCTTAAAAATCCAAAAATCAATAAAAATACCTAAAAATCCATGAACATTTAAAAACCCTAATAACATTGAAAATCCATACAAACTGTAAAAACCCATAAAACCATAAAAATCAGAAGAAACCATAAAAATTGGAGAACCAATAAGAACTCTAAAGGGCCATAAAAACCCTAAAACGTCAAAAACACTAAAGAAAACTTAAAACCCAGAAAAACTCAAAAATCATAAAAATCCTAAAGACCCAAAAATATACAAAAAAAATAAAACCCCCCAAAAAACATTGCAAACCCCTAAAATTCATCAAATCCCATAAAATCCCTAAAAACCTTAACAAACATAAAAATCCATAAAAATCAATTAAAATCCATAAAAACAATAAAAAACTCTTAAAACCCTGAAAGATAATTGAAAACCATAAAACACCTAAAAACCATAATAACCCTTAAACCAATAAACCATTGGAAACTATAAAAACACTAAAAACCCAAATGATGATAAAAAAACCTCTGAAAATGTTAAAAACCCTAAAAATATCTAAAGACCCTAATAAAGGACCCTAAAAACTCATAAGAACCCTAAAAACTCTAAAACCCCTAAAACCCCTAAAAATTATCAAAATCCTTAAAAATATAAAAAACTGTAAATTTCCATTAAAATCCCTAAAAATTCCTATAAACATAAAAACCCAAAAAAACATGAAAAACATGACACCCCCCTAAAAACATAAAACCCTTAAAAACATAAAAACCATAAAAACAAATCAAAACACTAAAAAATCAATAAAAACACTAAAAAACCTTAAACACCTAAAATTCTTAAAATCACTAAAAACACAAAACCCTATAAATTGAGAAAAAAATATAGAACCCAAAAGACCCAAAAGACCCTAAAACCCCCAAAACTCCCTAAAAATTCTATAAATCCCTAAAAATCATTAAAAACATAATAACCACTAAAACCCTAAAAACTTAAATACCATAAACCCCTAAAAACTTTAAAAATCTCCCAAAACCCATAACAATATAAACAACCACTAAAAAATCTAAAAAACATAAACCCCCTAAAAAAGTTTAAAACTCAAAAAACCCAAAAACCCCTAGAAAACTCAAAAAAAAACATTAGAAAAACCCAAAAAGTATGTAAATCCCCCCCCCCCTAAATCCCCAAAAATACAAATACCATGACAAATCCTACACACCCTCAAAATAACTAAAAAACCAAAAAAACAGTAAAACCCATAAAAATACTAAAAATTCAGAAAAATCCATGAAAATGAAAAAAAAACTATAAAACACCAGAAACCCCCCCTAAAAACATAAAACCAATTAAAACCCATTAAATTACCCAAGTCACTAAAGACACTAAAAACCTTTAAAAACATTTAAATCATACGAAATATCATAAACTCTAAAAAACGATTAAAACCATAAGAAAAAAACCCTAAAAACAAAAAAAAAACCACAAAACACTAAAAATCTCAAAACCCATGAAAATACCTAAAGCCCTAAAAATTCCCAAATCCCATAAAAAATCCTAAAAACCATAAAAATCCAATAAAGGTATTAAAAATCCTTAAATATGTAAAACAACCCTAAAAACCAATAAGAACCTTAAAATCCATTAAACCCCCAAAAACATAAAACCTAAAACCCCATAAAACTGATAAAAACCCAAAACCACAATAAAATTTAAAACCCCTAAAATGTGAAAACTATCATACAAAACCCTACAAACCAAAAAAACACAAAAAACCCAAGAAAACATAAATTTATAATAAATACCCTTATAACCGATCAAAATCCCTAAAACCGTAAAAACCATAAAAATCCTAAAAGATCCCTAAAAAACCCAAAATTCTTAAAAAACCCTAAAAATAAAGAAAACTCGCTAAAAAGAATAAAAATCCATATAAACCATAAAAACATAATAACCTAAAAACACACAAAAACCCTCTAAAACACTAAACCCCCCTAAAACCCTTAAAAACATTAAAAAAATAAAAAATATAAATACCTAAAAATGATGAAAAACCCCTGAACTACATATAAACCATAAAAAACAATGAAAATCCCTTAACAACCTTCCAAATATCAAATAATCCAAAAATACATAAAAAACACTACTATCCTAAAAAATCCATAAAAAATCCCCAAAAAATAAAACACCTATAATCCTAATGAATCTATAAAATCCATAGAATCCATAAAACCATAAAAAGCCTAAAACCCCATAAAACCAAAAAAAACCAATAAGAACTATAAAAAAATAACACCTTTATAAATGTTAAAAAACTAAAAATACCTTTAAAACCCTAAAAAATAAAGACACCTAGAAAAC
Organism: Viscum album; assembly: GCA_963277665.1. Lineage (NCBI taxonomy): Eukaryota > Viridiplantae > Streptophyta > Magnoliopsida > Santalales > Viscaceae > Viscum > Viscum album. The sequence continues at coordinate 1,322,614,630 of OY728157.1, forward strand.
CCAAAAGACCATAAAACCCTAAAAATCCTACAAACCAAAAAACCCTTAAAACCCCTAAATCTCTAAAAAACCCTAAAAGGCATAAAAATCATGAAAATTATTTAAAGATACCTAAAAATGTAAAAAACCCTAATACCCTAAAAAACCCTTGAAAACCATAAAAAACCTAAAAACCTAAACCCCCCCCAAAAAATAAAAACCTTAAAAAAAATTAAAAGTCCTAAAACCGTTATAACTTTTAAGAAAGTAATAAAAATCTAAAATCAATTAAACCCCTAAAAACTCAAAAAAAATTCACTTAGAATCATAAAAGACCTTAAAACCCCATAAAACACCTAAAACCACTCTAAACACCTAAAAAACTATAAATTACATAAAAACCATTAAAAGTCCAAAAATATGTAAAAAACCCTCAAAACATAAAATCCCCCTAAAAACCATAAAAACCCATAAAAACCCAACACCACTAAAACCTCTAAACACCCTTAAATCCCCTAAAACGTTAAAAAACAAAAAAAAAACAAAAACACTTAAAAAAACTCACAAAACCCAAAAAGTACCTAAAACAAAAAAATAAACCACTAAAAACCATAAAAATTATTCTGATAAATACTAAAAATCAACAAAATATCTAAAAACCCTAAAAATCATAAAAAATTCCTAAAAATATCAAAACACAAAAAAACATAAAAAACCTTAAAAACCCCATGAAAACAATCAGAACAACTAAAATCCGTAAAACCCTAAAACCCACAAAACCCTACAAACCAACTAAAAGTATAAAACCTGTCAAAACCTATAAAAACTTTAAAAACTCTAAAAAAATCCAAAAAGAACTAAAAAAACTCTGAAAACCCAAAAGAACATAAAAACACTTAAAACACCTAAAAAGCAACAAAATCACTAGAAACCCATAAAACACTAAAAACTATAAAAACCACTTAAACCACTAAATCATTAAAACCCCAAAAAATATTAAGACCCCTTGAAAACCATAAAAACTCATATGAAAATAAAAAACCCTAAAACCCATAAAAACCCTAAAACCACTAAAGACTCTAACACCCTTAAAATCCAAAAAAACATTAAAAAAACTCTAAAAACCATAAAAACCATAAAAAACAAAAAAACCTAAAACACAAAAATATTAAAAAAAACCCTAAAACCATAAAAATACAAAAAATGCCCTAAAACCTAGAAAACCTAAAAACCCTTAAAAAATATGTAAAACTTCTGAAAATCATAGAAACCCCTTAAAACATAAAAACCAAAAAACACCTAAATGCTAAATACCTAAAAAGTCTAAAAACCATTCAACTCCTTAAAAGTGTAAAAACCCATTAAACCCCTTAAAACCGATAAAAAGTCAAAAAACCCCTGAAAACCAAAAAGACCAAAAAAACCCTAAAAACCCTAAAACCCTAAAACCCCTAAAAACTGAGAAAACCATGAAAATCCCAAAAAAACCAAAAAATCCAAAAAATATTAAAAAAACATAAAATCTATTGAAAATGTAATGAAACCTAAAAACCCTAAAAACTCTGACAACCATAAAAACACCTAAAACCAATAAAAAACATGAAAACCACTTAAAAATCCTAAAAACCCATTAAAACCCTAAAAAAATTTATATTCCGTAAAAAACCTAAAACCCCTTAAAGATTTAAAAAAATCATAAATCCCAATGAAACCATAATGATCCCAAAATCCATAAAAATAATAAAATCACCAAAACACACAAAAAATCCCTAAAACCCTAAAAACCTAAAAATACTAAAGATGACCCTAAAATCATTAAAAATGTAAAAACCCATGAAGACCCAAAAAATTCCATAAAACATCAAAATACCCTAAAAAGCATCAAAACCCCTAAAAACATATAATCATTTGAAAACCCACTAAAAATCCTAAAAACCATTAAAACCCCTAAAATGTTAAAAACTATAAAAAACTATAAAAATAAAAAAACTGTTAAATCCCAAAAGTCCCTAAAAACCGAAAAAAACTAAAAAAACCATGAAAACCCTTAAAAACACTCAAAATCCATAAAAACACAAAAAACCATAAACATCCTAAAAAATCATAAAAAATACCTAAAAATACCAGAACACTTTAAAATACCTAAAAACCCTAAAAACCCTAAACCCTTAAAACCCCTAAAAACTCTAAAAACCACTAAAATCTATAAAATCCCTAAAAAACCAAATAACCTTAAAAACTCTAAAAAACCTTAAAAATCTAAATAAATTAGAAAAAAAACACTAAAAATCCAAAATACCCTAAAACCCATTAAAACCCATAACAACCATAAAAACCTCTGAAAAATAATAAATACCATCAAAATTCCTAAAATCCCTGAAAACCCATAAAATCCTAAAAAATGCGTTAAAATTAAAAAAATGTTTAAAAACCATATAAAACCTGAAAAACCATCAAATCCTTAAAAAACCCAAAAAACACAAAACCCCCAGAATCCATACAACCATAAACACATACTAAAAACTCTAAAAATCTAAAAGCCCCTAAAAATAATAAAACTCTCTAAAAACCATTAAAACCCTTAAAAACTAAAAAAATACCATAAAACCCTAAAAAACCATGAATCCATAAAAACACTAAAAACCATAAAAACACTAAAAACCCCTAAAAACAATAAGAATCATTAAATCCACTAAAAATCCAAAAAAGTATAAAATTCCTTAAAACGTAAAAAATCACTGAAAATGTAAAAAACCCTAAAAACCCTAAAACCCCCCTAAAACTTATAAAACCCTTAAAAACCATTAAAACCTGTAAACCCCATAAAAACAATAAAACCCTATAAAACTCCATAAAATCTCTAAAAACCCACTAAAAACTTTACACCCCTTTAAACCCCTAACAACATTAAAAATCTCTAAAAACCTTTAAACCCCTAAAAACTCATAAACCCAAGAACCCAAAAACCCAAAAAGACCCTAAAAACACCTAAAACCGATGAAAACCACTTGAAATCCATAGGAAACCAGTAAAACCCTAAAATTCATAAAATTCCTAAAAACCCCTAAAAATCCCTAAAAACGTAAAAACCATAAAACCCCTAAAAACCCTAAAAACCTCTTAGAAACTAACAAAATCCGAAAAAACCATAAATACCCTAGAGAAATAAAACCACTAAAACCACTAAAAACTATAATAACCCATAAACCCATTAAACATATAAAAAATATAAAAAACATTAATCGCTAAACAACTCAAAAACAAAACCATGAAAATCAAAAAAAAAACTAAATACCCCGAAAACCCCTAAACCCCCTTAAAACACCAAAAAAATATCAAAATCACTAAAACCCTAAAAGACTATAAACCCATAAAATTCATAAAAAACTCTAAAAATATGTAAAAATGTAATAAACCCTAAAAACCGAGAAAACCCCCTAAAAACATTAAAACCCCGAAAAAAATGTAAAAAACCTATGACCCTAAGAATCCATGAAATAACTTAAAACCCCTAAAACAATAAAAATTATAAAAAATCCCTAAAAACCATGGATATTTGAAAACCCTAAAAACAAAAACAAATCCCTAAAAAAATAAAAACTGCTAAAGAATTTAAAATCACCTAGACCCCATTGAAACCCTAAAAACCAATAAAACTACAAAAAATATAAGAACCCCTAAAAAAGTTAAAAATGATAAAAACCATAAAATCCATAATAAAGTAAAAAACCCACGAAAATCCCAAAAGGCCCTAAAAACAATGAATACGCCAACAAACCCTAAAAACCAAAGAAACACTGAAAACTCCTAAAATACCTACAAACCATAAAAACCATAAAACCCATAAATATTTTAAAGAAGCCCTAAATATCCTAGAAATGGTAAAATATCCTAAAAACCTAAAAATACATAGAAAACCATAAAACCCAATAAGAACATTAAAAACAGTCTAAAAACCAATATAAACCCAAAAAACTAAAAAAACCAATAAAAACCCTAAAAATGTTAAAAAACTATAAAAACCCATTAAACCCCAAAAACACAAAAAATACTATTAACTCAAAAAAAATTAAAAATACTAAAACCTTGAAAACTGCTAAAATCCTTCAAAATCAATAAAAAACCTAAAACCCATAAAAATACTAAAAAATCTCTAAAATCACCTAAAACTGTAAAAAACAGTAAAACCCCTAAAAACCACTAGAATCCCATAAAACCCCTAAAAAATAAAATCCTGCTACAAAATATTTAAAATTTTCCAACAAGACCATATCTATCGTTAAATGTATGTTTTTTATTGCTAAAACCTTTACCAACATATATATCTCTATCACTAAACTATCAATAAAAACTCTATCACTAAATGTCATTACGATAAATAAAATTGTTCTATTATAATTTTATTAATACCAACAGATAATATATATTTTGTTCAAATAATTTATAAATAGATTCATATGAAAAATGTATACTTCTATTCATTTTTTTTATTTCTAGAAGTCAGTTTATGGGTTCCCGGTATCCAAACTTACAACCACAGACAAGTTAGACAGAAAAAACAACATATACTTACAGATCATAATAACCAGATTCATCTCTGCATCCCATGTAGGAGTCCTCTTCATCGGTAGCTGATTCCCATTCTGGATGCCTCCAAAAACATACACTTTGAAGTCGACTCCTATGTTTTTAAAGAATAGATTGATCATGGGATGCATTCTTGGTCTTGCTACCCTTTTTAAAAGCCAAATTCACCTCATTATTCTGATTTTATGATGATCTAGTCTACATCAGCCTCATGAGAAATGAGTAGTCCTTCCTTGGTCTTCTTCTTGGAGTAGCAGACATAGGTCCGTCAGCTGTAGCCATCATCTGATTTCCACTTTTAACAACATCACTAAAAGAGTGACCAACTGAACCAATCATATTCTATTTCCCTCCCCCCGAATCCTCCCTTCCAAGTCTAGATTGCCCCTTACAACAGCCGCAACAAGCTCTGAGTTGTTTCTTGGGTTTTGGACTGAAGTATTACACTCCATCAAAGGTGGGTGCCAATCTTCAGTAGTATCATTTACCACATGTGGTTTGACATTATCTCCCAACCTCTAGTTCGTACTCACCACCAAAGGGCCACGCCTTTCCCCATTATGATTGTTATCCATATTCATGACACCTATTTCCTTCCCCAGACATTCGACTTATTGATCCTCCCTGGCCTCTTCACCAACTGAAGCTGGAACAAGAACCCTATGTTTAACCTGCTAGTCATCTAATGTCTCTGGACAAACATATCCTCCTACCATAACGCCCTCCTCCAAACCCGCATCAAACAATTCTTCAGAGAGTTCTTAAAACCTTTCAATCAAATCTAAAAACGGTTCGACCAGAGGATCAAGGCCTTTTTAAGCCTTAGCGCTCAGGATGAAATCCTCCGCAGCACTGACCACTCCTCCTTCCTCACTCTGCGCTGAACTCGGATTAGCCGTGGAAGCAGCCAGTACTGCCAAGTCTCTCCATAACATTTGGAAAACCTCAAACACCAACGGATTATCTTGTTTCACTTTAACACTAGAAGCTTCAAGGGCCGGGTCTTCATCAAAAGACACCCTACGAGGTCTTGAAGGGTTGACAGCCCCCTCCGCACGAGAACAACACGGACCCCGTCCTTTGTCAGCCTGTTCCGTTGCTCTGGAAACCAGACCCTCCATAACGCCATTACAAGCACCATCCGGAATTCTCACCAAAAGCAGGATTTCCATTACCAAGAGCCTGCATCAACCGAGACTGACGTTCACTTCAGAAAACCTCAAACGAATGGCCCAATATCTTGCAATATCCACAAAACACAGTCCAATTCTCATAAATGACTTTCTGTTTGCATCGATATTCCTCGCCGATAGTGATCCAAATGGAATCAAAGGGGATGCGGGACACATCCATTTCAACACGCACTAGGGGGTTCACCAGATGGAAAACCGCCATGGTATGACTATCCGAGCACATGTATCTACCAACCATATTTCCCAACATGCATATAATCAAAGGATTTTGGAACGACAAAGGAAGGTAAGGAAAACATACCCAAACCGCAATGGAAGGCGCATCGTGGTTCATATGGAGATTGAAAGACCAACGCAACAGCAGAAAACGAGATCCATTGAAGCTGTGAGGAGCCCTAGACCAAGCTCCGATGAGGCCTTCCTCTAAACCGAACCTAATCATGATTTTCTTGCTGTCCAGTAAGCCATCCACCGCTCAATCTTGAAGATCCCATGTTATGAAGACCAAGCAGTCAAACTCGTCAACAAAAGGCCTCATGTTCTTGACCCGAGCCACAAGGGTGAGATTCAACAGGACCGAGGATTCCGAAAATTCAGAAGAGGAAAGAGGTAGATTGGGAAAACCATTAATTAAATCTGATACTTTAGGGTTTAAAGAGGATTTTGGAAACTGAGGAAGAAACTATGGGTTCTAGAAGGGATGAAAAGACCAAGATCTACCATGGGACAATGATTCCCCCTCCCCCACCGAGGGGGGAGGAACCGGTGCTGAGTTCACCGTCTTCACCGGTTGCGGAGGAAACCCTACGCACATATTAAAACATAGAAAAATATTTAGTATATTAATAATGATATTTAATACAAAATGAATCAATACACAGTGGAAGTTTCTTGATCACTAAAAAGAACATAAAAATACAAAAACCCAACCCCAATACACAGTTGATGTTTCTTGATCCCTAAAAATATCATAATAAACCCCCCCCCCATAATAGAAAGATGAAATGTCTTTTATTGAATGGAATCCTCCATAACCCACCATGAAAAAGAACAGCTTCTCTCAGAAAAGATATCTCAGCACCCCCTCAGGTCTAGAACAAGTGAGGAACCTTAAGTAATTGTTATTCCATACCCTTTATCCCCAAAATATACCCTTCAAAACCAAAGAGCATTCCCAAAAATCATTTTTATATAATTCTATGAAAATTACACACCCCATCATAAAATGAAGTGAATAATACAATAACTGTAAGAAATGTGAATAATATATTATGTAATATAGAAAAATAAACTGAATATAAAAATACCAATGAGTTAATACAACACACCCCTATCATAAAACCAACCAAAGGAAGGACATGCATTCTACCTTTTATTATGTAGTTAGAAACATACACACACACACCTAAAACCACCTACAAACCAAACAATTATGTCCAAAGAAATAAAAAGTCCACTAAAACAAATGAATTAAATATATGTATCCTAAATAAATACCAACTAAACATCAAATAAAATTAATCCTTGAAACTTTCAATATGCATCCAAAAAGTCATTTTTATTTAATCTTGAAAAATCAAAATTGTATATACAACCAAAATAGTGATTTACCATAAACTATAAAAATAGTCACTTTTTATTTACTCTTGAAATTGTAAATATGCATCCAAAAAAATGATTATGCAGTCAAAACCATGAACCCGTTAGTATTTTAAAAATGTTAACAAAATGTAAATATGTAGTAAAAACTATAGAGGATATTATATAAAATACATATATTGAACATGTATTTCGAATGTGAAAACATAGTGATCAAAAATTCGTATCTAGATTTTTTCACTGACCATGGTATTGGTATATGAAAACATAGTGTAATCATCTTAATTGTTATAAAATATTTCATAACATCATATAAACTCATACCATGTTGAATAGATAATGGTGTAATAGCATGAATTAACCATTTTTGTACACATTTATAAAATAACCAGTAGCTCTCATGATGATAAGATTGGTGAGGAGAAATTCATAAACAAATTGGGAGTGAATGTTTTAGGAAAACAACTTCTATAGAAGTATATACAAGCTTCCTAAAAAATACATGTTTCTACATATAATTTTCTACATCCTTTGAAGGGATACACATGTTTGGACACATGGCGGAAAGAAATTCCCAATATCTTAACCGGTTACATCATGGTAAGAATATATATATATCCCTTCAGCCTAGGGGTTTTCAAACAGTTGTATATGACCATTTTCCAAGTCATCCACATGCACCATCCTCGTTTTAACAAGAAATTCATTTTTATTCTAATTACATACATAATTAAAAAAACTAAACAAGAATATGAAATGAGATCATGGGGGAATATTCCCAATTTAGGAGAATCATTTACATACAAAAAACTAGACAACATTTTTATCTTATTGATATCATAAGACAAGGACACATGAATAGGTCGATGATCTAAGAAGGAATCACTGAGAAAAGATCAATGTTGTGACTCTCAAAAAATTCAAAATTCAACTTTTTAGTTACGTTCATGGAAATAATGTTCCCCCATAAAACATCAAGGTGGTGATGAGGTCAATTTCGCTCCATGTATTTTCATCAAGAATGGAATCTTTAGGTTCCTCATTCCATGCAACTACCATTATATTGAATGTGTAGAAAACTAGTATCACAGTTTTTGATTTTAAGAATGATTTTAGTATTCCAAAAATCTTATTAGAAAATGATTTAATGGGTTTCTTGTCTATTCCATGTATAGAGAGTTCTGTGGGGTGATTATCATGGAAGACCTCCATACAACATTAGATTGAAACATTAAATGATTTGGGTTTGTAGATATCCACATTGAAAATTATATGTTATTGCGATGATATAGGGAATTTGATGAGGAAACTAATATCCTTATTGTCTTCTTAGTGTAAAATGATGAAAAATTTGTAGCATCCATGAAATAACACAACCCACAATAACAGAAACAAATGGAAATATTATGAAATGTAAACATAAATCAAAGGAGATAAGGAACAATACATATGACCCAAAAAGTTGTTTTTGAACATCCCTAAACTCCAATGTGTTCCTTTTTTAAAGCACGTACTAATAATAAATGGAATATTTCATATCCATGATAATATATTCAATAATATTATTCTTCTAATCTACAAGGAATTTACAAATTTTCAAGTTAAAACATAATTAATTAATATTCTCGTGTCAATATTATTATCACCTGACACATTGACAATGCAATTAATAAAACTAAAAATTTCCCCCATACATAAAATTACACTCTCATTTTATTTGTAAAATTTGAATTGAATTCAAAGTAATCATGAGGAGAAATCATTTTTATGTCCTTGCCATATCTATATATAATTATAACATAACTAGGAATGTAATAATCTAACCATAACATCATCATTGATGTTCAACTAAACTATGGTTTCTAAGAAACTCAATCTCCCTAAAACATTGAATAACAGAAGATAATATAACTATAAAATGAATTAAATTTCAAACAACTAAAGATTTAGAAATAATAATTCATCCTATAAAAATAAAAAATTGACTATAAAACCAGTGATCACAACACCCTTAGTTTTTTTATTAAAATTTTAATTGAAATTTCAAGATACTAGTAAGTCAATGTTTGTTTTAGATACTTGGTTCTTATGATGGAATTCACAAAAAAATCCATTCACTTGACCTAAGTAAAAAAATCAGTTATAATAGAGACATATATCATCATCTAGTTTAAAAAATCATTAATAGGTATCAATGCATTAAATTAGAGTATTTGATAGGATAGTCAGTGGTTTCAAAAGTTTAGGTGAAATATTGATTCTTAGGAATAAAAGTAAAAGGAAAATACAGATATCATGTATCAAGTTATATAATCTTGTAACAATAATTTTAATTGATATTAACACCAAACTAAATATCTGACAATTTATTTCGTGAATTGATAACCTTAGTCATTCAATATATTATTTTATAGAAATTATTAATGGATCTTCTCAAATTTTACAAGCGTAACTCAAAACATATTGAGGAGAATAATTATCAGACACTTACATATTCAAAAAAAATAGTTTTTAATATTGAATATGTAAATATGTGAAATTATTTCTATAATTTTTATAAAATATATGATAAAATAAAATATATTTTCAGAATTAAAAAAATCAAGTAATCAATCCAAAATTAAGTGATATATATTTAATCGAATAAATTATATCAAAATAAAACTATGAATTTATGTAGAATTTTATAATAGTGTCACAAGAAAAGACAATCATTATGATAAATAGGATATCACAAACAATTTTAGTGTGATGTATCTATAATAATCTTATTAACCTATACCTATACACATCAATATTTATTACAGTAATTTATTAATATAATAATATCTAATACTAATAGAGTATTTATTTCACCATAAATGGTTTTGAAAATTCACCAATGGATATGGTATCAATGAATATTTATAAACATCCATCAATCCACTCGATATCTAGATCATTATTAAATTGTGATCATGGTTAAGAACTCGACAAATTTTAGCTTCCATGAAACCCTCTAATGTAACATGCTTCCATTGAACAATATAAGAAACAACAAAGGCAATGCATCCCAAACAAAAATTTCATTAGATACGACATACTAAATTTTTTTGAATTTAAAACTATGTAAAATCAACAAAAAAAAAGAAAAATCATCTACAAAAATATGAATTTATTACTTTAATACTACCATATCCAAATTTTTGTTTCACAATAATCCTTTATAAACTTAGAGATTCTACCTTTTGATAAGTTTTTTGATTTATCTTAAAAAAGAGAGGTTTTTTAATAATAATTTTTCATTATGATTGTTCAGGTGATTCTATGTTTCAATGTAATAATGACTATAGTCGATATAATTCAATGATTTTTCTAGAAAATGTAATCATCAAAAATATCCAAATAATTTTCAATGCTTAATGTCCCCATCACAACCTTCTATGTTAGTCCAATATTCTTCACTAAATACAAGAAAATAATATCGTTCATCCACATGCATAAAATTAGTTATGAATTCTTTGATAAATTTATGAACAAAGGAACTAATACATTATGTTAATTGAAAATAGCCAATAATAAGGACCAAAATGTAGATGTGTTTAGCTTCACTTAACAATTATTTCTTCTCATCCAACAATTTTTGTACCCTAATACATTATCTATAGGATTTAACTAACACTATTCCACCAGATTATATGAGTTCATAAGCATGTATATCTTTACTTTTAGTATAATTATATTTAACTATGTAATTAAATATGAAATAAGATAATGATATTGGATCCTAAAACATATTATATTAATGTCTAATAAATACTATGTCCCATTATATATCAATATAATATAGTAATGTAAAAAACTACACTCTATATAGATATTTGGATGTTTATTAATTGAATTAACCAAATTCTACGCAAAAGGGGGGAAATAACAAAGTAACCTTAAATAAATCATTATGGTTGCACACCAAATGAAAAATGATTACTATATAAACTAGATTTAATCAGATATTGAACAATATCTTTAAATAAATTCAAATTTTATATTATTCAAAATATTTTTAATTAATCCTAATTAATAATGATTTAAGCATGGGAAAGTCATACCAAAAATATAAACAATTAACATGAAGCATGGGATAAAGGTAGGTATTTGAAACCCCATTTTACTTTCCCATTATAACCCCATACCTCTTGATCTAGACATCATGTTACATTTAGAAAATGAAAATTTTTATCTTAAACATGTAAGGATTTTATCTAAATATATAAATATATGTTCAAAGGAAAATATATGCTTTGTAAAAGAACACAATAAATTATATGATAAAATAATAAAAAAATGTGTATTGAAAAATAAAATGGTTGAAATTTATTAACAAAATAATAGAATATTGGGCATCATGGAATCAAAAACCATATCTAATAGTTCTAATGAATTTGACTATTTTGGAGTGCTTCATTGTTAAAAGATTATTTTAGGCCAAAATTTTTATTTTGAAATCATTTAATGTGATGAATTAAAAGTACACAAACCAAATAATTTTAGAAGTTTCAAGATAAAAAATAAAAAAAACAAAAAACAAATAATAAACATGGGAAAAGGGATTATGATATATGCAGCAAGATTTTTGAAGTGGAAAATGTTTGAAAATAAACCATGGACTTTCAAGAAATTTGTAACAATATATATATATATATATATAATGTATGAATATAAATAGACATGTAACACTGCTCAATAGAAAAAACAACTTCATTATAAAATATTAAACTATAATTGGAATAGGATATCATGTCAAAGAGTCATTGATTTCCTAATTATGAAAATATTATACAACTTTTTTTCATATTATATTCAAATATAAAAACAATAAAAAAAATATGACCATTATAAAGTGACTTTTTCATAGGTGTCTATAAAAATAATAACGAAGTAATTCAATATAGATATATTGAATTAGGATCCATTCAATAACACAAAAAATAAGAATTATATTTTGATAAATGAAACAACAAACACAGAATCCTGACTCAAAAAATCATAGTGGATCCTGAATTTTTTTTATTAGTATATTAAAATCACTAGAAAAATAAGAAAAATAATTTAATAAGAATTTTTTAGAAACCATAACTGAAACAAAATTCAATAATGGTATAAAAATAATTTCATGTTCTAAAAACATAAATAATATAATTAGATACTGTTGAAGTGGGTAAAATGTTATCTAATTGAATGAGGTGTAGTTTTATGTTGATTCTCCTCCCAGAACCACATCTTTATTGTTTAAAGGGGGAATAAATTATCCAAAATAACTATATTTTGAGGAATAAGGAATGAAACACAATCAAATTTGTGGGTGGAATCCATGATGATAAACTAAACATGTGAAGGCAGGCAGAAGAACTCCAATGTGTGGTGTGGTTCGTAATATTTATGGACACCTGATCGACGACATGTGTTAGGATATTTAGCCTCTATAAAAGTGTGTGATGCTGCATTGTGAGTCTGCCAACGATGGCGTATGAAATCTATATAAAAAGTGGGTGGGAATCTCATATGTTGATGGAATATAAATAGGTGAGAATAATGGTGGAGTAGGCCGAGCAAGGGGTAATGTCTGTAGGATGATTTCCTAGGTTCATAAGGGTGGGTTGAGGCAAAGGAAAATGTGTGTAGGTGGGCTAGAGATGTATAATTGGGCAAGGCCAAGCATAGGCAAGACAAACATGCTAGGTTGGATGCTTGAAAAACTAAATCATACATCCTTTCAACACTAATAATTGGATATTTACTTTAATCGTAAAAATAATATATATATATATATACAAACTTTTTTTTATTAATTGGTTATTGATAAAATAATTGACTCTATTAAATGGTTTATTGTAACATTTTCTATTGATGATTTTTTTAATAATAATTATTATTAAAAACAGATTTCTTTGTTAGTAAATTTGTTTTCGTATTAGTATGATAAAAAAAATAGATTTAACTATTGGTAAAAGATTTGTTGGTGTTAAATGATCAATACAAATAGATATAACTATTGGAAAAAACAAGTGTTGGTATTTAAAATAAATACCAATAAACCTTAATATCTATTTTAATTGATCATTTTTACCAACAGATAAATTATCTTTCAATAATTTTTTGTTTCTATAAGTTATTTTTTTGTAGTGACCCCTAAAACCATATAAAAACCCTAAACCACTAAAAACTTTAAATCCATTAAAACCCAAAAATATTTCAAAAATAGGTAAAAACCCTAAAAAACTAAAAAAAAACACTAGAAAACCCAAAAGACCCTAAAAACCCTAAAAAACATTAAAATCCTACAAAAATCCATTAAATCCATAAAAATGTAAAAATCCAAAAAAAAACCAAAAAACCATTAAAAACCAAAAAAACTCTTAAAAACATTAAATGTTCTAAATTCACATAAAAACCATAAAACCCACTAAAAATCTAAAAAAAAATTCAACCCCCAAAAATGTAAATAACCCAAAAAATCATTAAAACACTAAAAACCCAAAAACCCATTAAAACCCAAAAAACCAAGAAACACACTAAAATTATTAAAAAACACTAAAACCTTAAAAACTATAATAACCCTAAAAACACCTAAAAATGTTAACAACTCTAAAAACCACTAACGACCAAAAAACTCAAAAAAACCTCTAGAATACCAAATTGAATCAAAAACCATGAAAACCCTAAAAAACCTTCAAAATCCTTAAAAATTCTAAAAACCATTAAAATCCTATAAAAACATTAGAAAAACTTGAAAACGTAAAATACCCTAAAAACCATGAAAACCCCTAAAAATAATAAAAACAAAAAACCACATAAAATCTCTAGATACCCAATAAATACTCTAAAAAACCATAAAACCCCTAAAAATGAAAAAAAACACTAAAAACATTAAAATAAAAAATAAAAATAAAAAACCTAAAACCTTGAAAAAAACCCTACAACCCCCTAAAAACTGTAAATACCAACAATAACATAAAAACCCATAAAAACCACTAAAACCATTAAAAACATAAAAATATAAAAACATAATTGAGACTAAAACCCATAAAACCGTTAAATCCGGAAATACCTAAAAACCATTAAAATCATAAAATCCATAAAAACCCTAAAGATCCCAAAAAATCCTAGAATACATAAAAACCCAAAAAATCATGAAGACCCAGTGAGAATTATAAAAACCCTTAAACCCCCATAAAAACCATAAAACCAACTAAAAACACGAGAAAACCTCTAAACTTGTTAGAAAACTCAAAGAAAACATAACAACCCTAACGAACACAAAACCCCCTTAAAACCCAAAATGATCATAAAAACTATTAAAACCTCTAAAAATATGAAAAAAATTATAAAAACTGTAACACCACAAGCTTCCACGGTACGTTTCCCTTCGAATAATGCAATGGCGTGCATTGTACGCAACTTCGAGATTCTAACACACCACAAAAAATCAAACTAGCTGTTATGAATAGAAATATCTACTTTTTGAAATTTCATAAATTCTATCTCTCAAAATGTACTTCATTTTTGGATTCGGAATATCGAATTTATCATAGGGTGAATTTTTGGAATTTTTCGGAAAAAACTTATATTTTGATGAATAGTGAAAATTACTAAATTTTAATTAAAAACAACTTTTTAAATCAAAATAATTTATAAGGATAAATTATATTATTTAGTTGTTTTAAAGTATAATTAGAATATATTTTTACCATTTTATCCAATGGTGTTCATTATAATTAATTTCACTTTGAAATTTGACCTAAACAATTGTCAATCTTTTGATATATATTGTTTCTTAAAAACAGGTTATTTGTTGTGACAGTGGGAGTTAATTATAAAATTAATTAATGCAACTTATATGTTTAGAATTTTAAAAAATAGACATCATTTTTGAATTTGGAATATCAATTATAGCTTAGGGTAAAATATTGGCATTGTTCTGAAAAACATCAATTTTTGATGAATAGTGAAACTACTAAGTGGTAGTTAAAAAAACTGAATTTTTCATAAAACTTAATTTTACTGCTTCTGTGAATGGAATTTCAAAAATCCGAGAGATACGGTTAATATAAAGAAGTAAAATGTGGTTCAATGAGATGAAAATAATTTTTGGTGAATAGTAACTTTTTACTTTTATTTACCACGGTTAAAAGTAAATAGGGTAATTAAGGGTAAAAATGATATTAATATTACCCTAACACATGTCCTAATTCTATTGGACAAGTGTATCTCGACCAAAAACAACCTTATGAATAAAATATTATTATTTAGGTCCACTTGGATTAGATTAGGACATTTATTATTATTTAATTTAAAGAAGAGTTAAAAGAGTTAAAATCAAAGTTTATTTAAAAAATCATTTTTAATATAGGGTTATACATAAGATAAATTCGATTGTAAATATTAATTAGAAATATAATAATATTTCCTACATAATGATATTTTATTTATAATTTTTAGACATTAAATAATTTAATATATTTATGACACAATGATAATGCAGTAACTACCATAATAGTGAGAAATTAAAATAATGGATATTATAAATACCCAAATAAATATTATTTAAGACTTTTAATGAATTAAACTAATTTTATAGGATAATATGACATATTAGGATTGATTTAATTGACTTTGTTCGAAGTAATCATTCTGT
This sequence comes from Viscum album, assembly GCA_963277665.1. Lineage (NCBI taxonomy): Eukaryota > Viridiplantae > Streptophyta > Magnoliopsida > Santalales > Viscaceae > Viscum > Viscum album. Next base: position 1,322,630,662 of record OY728157.1, read on the forward strand.
TATGAGTTTCACAAAAATCAACTATTGAATAGTGTCAAAATTGACATAAAAGAGTTTTTAAAAAAAATATTATATTATTAATTGATATTAAATTCCTAAAAATCTAAGGTTCGTCCAAGAGACTTATATCATGATAGTTATATCATTAATGAACCACTTGGGGGTCTCTTGGATTTATATAGTAAGTTTATTAAGTATATAATATAAAAATACAAAGTGACATGGTAATGTCAAACTAATTAACTAAGAGTTAAAAATAAAAGATAAGGTTAATATAGTAACCCCAACCTGTCTAAATTCTATTGGTTGAATATTTTTCGACCTATCCCCACCTTATCCTTTTAATAATCATCTTTGGAGCCATTATAAACCGAATATGAATTTATTATAAATTAATATTTCTAGCATTTCCAAAGGTGCCCCTCACACCTCTTATAAAAGGGCACTCCTCCTTCTCATTTCATCACACCTTCAAAGCATTTTGGCTCGGCCAAACCCTACCCAAATACTCTCTAAACTTCCCTCACTACAACCTAGAGGCCTTAGTTTGATCATAAAGTCATCCTAAGGAGCCCTTTTGATCAAATCAATAGGAAGAACCCGAAGAAGAGGTAAAGTTTTCACCACCCCTTTTCATGTTCCTTTCTTCTTCCACTTCTTATTTCTTTGTTTTTACCATTATAAAAAAATAACTCCAGTATCTTATATATACTGTGATGTTATTATAAATATGGTACAACCATATTCAGTATTCTATGCACCCTTTGAATAACATGTCACCATACGTGCGTACGTACGGCTTACCGTCTCCACGTCGTGGTGTAATTGTTATTCAATATATTATTATTTGGGTGGGTATAATAATGATATATAACTCATTTAAATAATAAATATAACATGATAATGATTCTTTATATATGATATACCATCCAATTATATATTATTTTAATATCAAAAGAATGATATTGTCGCTCGTGCGTACGTACGGACTACCGTCTCCACGAACACGATGAGATTCATTCTCCATCATATCCATTCAAGTATAATTATCATTTGATGATTGAAAAATAATGTTTAAGAACTTTATATCATTCTGGATATGAATAAAATACAACCTATCCATGACAAACATGGCATAAATAACAAAACATATAAAAGAAAACGAGTAAGTTAACACCTGAAACGACGATAATTGTAAGATATTATTAACAAAGCAATGTTAAAAGATAATATATGATATCATATTAATTTATATGATTCCTGAATAATTTAATAGAAATTATTTAAAAATTATATAGGAGGTTAACCTACCCCCAACCAAGGAAAAGTACAAGGTAAGGGGTTTCTTATCTCACTTTTAATTCAGTGAGAATTCCATTGTTCACCACTTATTTATTGCATGTGGTGTGAGTACTGCCCATGTTTGTATTCATTGTGTAATACACTTTAATTCATGTATATTTACATCATAATTGTATGATCCTTCATTCATGGGTTTATGTTTTGTATGTTACCAAATCAATAAGGGAATTTGAAACTTTAATTTCCACTCATTCGGCTTTACGCATACTTCATTGATTATTTTACTCCAAGATTATGGGTAGAATCACTATTCATTTGATTATGTCATAAATTCCACTCCCCTTTCTATGGATATAATTTTGATACACATAATAACTCTGTTGATAAATGATCAGGTCATCAGTATGAACTTGATAAGAGTAATTTTTACTCAATCTCGATTTTTTGAGTTAAACACCCAACTCATTGGTGTTGTTTTTACTAGAATATGTGTGAATGTTATCTGATTGATTTACACTATATATCCAATCATATTGAGTGTATTTATATTTTTCACACATAATTATGTCATTGATTTATCCTTAACCTAAGGATATATTATTTATAAGAGAATTCATCTCAATTTACATTCTATTGAGACTTCTTTGTTTTTATACACCAAATCACTTTTATATGGTGTATATAATGTACATTGACATAGTATATCATGAATCCATTTATTATCATGATATTACGAAGTTTTTATTACCTCAATTATTTGTATTCAATTGTCTCTCTTTTGGTTAGAAACTCAAACTAAAATACCATTTTTAAATGTTTTGAAGACTTATTCTTCTAAATCTTTATCATTAATGTCCATGTTTTAAAAATGGTTTTAAATATTTATTTATATGGAAATTAAAGTTTTAAAATTAAAAATACTTTTAAAAGTATCAAATTGGTATGGGACACTTTGATTCTAAAATTTATTTTAAATGGATTCTTGATAAATAGTGTGACTTTTAAATGATTTCCAGAAAAAAGGGGGATATTTCACTCTAATTGTTTCGATGATTATTTTCATCTATGTCAATATCCTTCATCATTCTCGACTGTGGTTAATATGATACAATAAAATCTTCCATATTGTATCGAATGAGTTATGTTTGACTTTGGATGTGCTATTTTTAAACCATTCATGGTTTGTGGTTAAAGTATTGACATTTCATATCCTAGTTTTAATATGAATGTGTATGTTATGTTTAAACCTTTTCATATGGGAATGCATTGGACTTTATAAGTGACGGGTGGAGCCCGCTATAGCTCCTCGATGCTTCGGTAGGTCTCATAATACAAACTAGTGTCTTGGCATAAGGCCTTGGCAAAATCTTATTTGTAGTCTTGGCACGAGGCCTTGGCTATGTGGTTACGATAGTCTGGCATTATGCATTCCATCATTATGAAAGTGGTTATTGATATTTCATGTGATCATTAGACTAGTAGAATATCCATCTGAGTAAGTAAATGGCATTATTTTATTTTATTTTGTCCATTTTATGCTGAAGTTCAAGTTTAAAAGGCTTTCGTTTTAGTTATAAACTGCCTTAAGTGTTTATTCTTATCTATGAAAGCTTCTGCTATAATGTTATCCTTACTGAGCATCTGAGCTTACCCCTTTCAATGTTTTATTTTTCCTAGGATTATGAAGAAGTAATTTATGAATGACCTGCAGGGATAGTATGAGGGGATATGAAGACAAGATGTTTTTGTAGTTTTTTTTACCTTATGATGTAATGTAAGACTTATGAATACATATAGTGTTTCCAAGACTACTAAACTAATCGGTCTTTCGAGACTTGATCCTTTGTGATCATGTCAATGTTATGTAATAATTCACCTACTCTGAGTATCTAGGGTCGGGGCATTACAGTTGGTATTAGAGGAAGTTTAGTACAAACCTTGGAAGCTAGATTTAGATAAACTCTGATTAGAGCACATAGACCTAAGATGAACTTTGAGGATTAGTATAGAAGAACTTACTAGAATTTTGGCATTGTAGAGATTTTGTGAGTTTTCCGAGCAATACATCCATGTCTGGATATGAGCAGGTAGAGGCGGATCTGGCACAGATGTACTTAGGGGAAAAACCCGAAAACCCCACTTTGAGCTAGAATCGAACGGGAACTGGTGCACAACAACGGGACTTGATGCACTCTTGGTTACGACACTCCCGGGGGATATGCATAGGATAATTTACATTTTCTTTACAAACCAATTTGAGGTATTATATATATAAGATGAGAGTAAATGACCTGGGTTAATCCTAATGTGTTTCAAATTGAGAATATGGTGACATGTTAATCTCTAAATGATTTTATGACTACTGTTACTCACACAATGCTTTCTGTTTTAATCAATGGCTGGATTCCAAGGAAGTCATAGTTACTTTGAGAATGATGTACAAGGTGGGAATGGTGGTGGAAAATGAGCAACAAAATGGAATGTTGATAGGCGTAAAAGATATCGTCTTTGTGCCAAATCAATTTTCCAAAAATATGATCAACAATATATATATTAACCAATTACCAGACTCAACAAAGAAGAGAAAGGTGATGAATGATAAGATCTCCAGTAGTGGAGACCATGGAGAAAGAAATCCTCAATTTCCATCATGCAAGAAATGTGGAAGGAGAAACCCAAGAAAGTGTCTCAATGGGACAATGAAATGCTTTACGTGCGGGAAGGAAGGACATAAAGTGAAGAATTGCCGAAGGAAAATGAAGAGTACTATGGGAGAAGATAAAAATGGTCCCAAGAATCCATTCATAGTCATTTTCCATAAATGTAGGGGACCTGACCATTACCTGAGTGAATGCCCTATTATATAGGATGTTTTCGTGGTCAAAGAATATGCTATGTGGAAATAAATGGTTGAAAAAATGTTTAAAAAGTGTTAGTGCTCCTTGTTTATGGGTTTACTTTGGAATAATTTTCTCTTATATTTGTAACTCTGTAGTTTTCCTTGTGAGAATGATATTTGAGGAATAATTATCTTTTCTCTTATGGATATAGTTATGAATAACCATTTGGTTTTATATGATCATTGGGTTTGAGGCAATTATAAGTTACTATAATTTGGGATGAAAATGCAAGGTATGACATAACATTTGGGGTTAAATTATGTTATGGTTATTTTGAGGAATTTATATCATTTTGATAGTGCTATAAAATATAGTTTTTGAAAAGGGACAACACGCAGACCGTGTGACAACCCATCGCGTTGGACAAAGCTGTGGGAATCGAACCCACAACCAAAGTGCGATTGGGATTTATTGCCTACCACTGGACTATGTGAAGTCCCTAGTTAGTGTGACTATTATTTTTAGTTAAATGATTTTATTGATCAATAATAATTTGATTTGGGATCTTATGTCTTATCAAATGAATACCCTTAGTATAGGAAAATGATTTGGTGATTAAGTGATAAATGTTATTTTGGAAGTTGTTCGCTTTGTTGAGAACACTATATGCCAAAGGAATATAGAGTAGTATGGGATTTCATTTGAGGAGTAATGGTGGATTTTTATCTATGTTTTTATTGTAATTTTATAATGATTTGGGTTATTTATGGAAATGATTAGGTTAATTACTTTTAAGTATGTGACTTTACGAGTAATTAATGTCATTTGGAGATACAATTTAACGTGGAAGACTACATTCTTAATAAGTTTTGGTTTTCAATATTAGTTTTGATTATATTGAAGGATTTTATGGACAATTGATTATTGAATGGTATTTATTTAACTTTGGGGTATTGTTGGTTTAATTTTGGAAATTAAGATTAGTGTTTATTTCTCTCAAGGAATATCCTTTTGGTGGATCATTAGTTCTTGTACTAACCATTTTGGTTTTGATTAATCTGTAAAGACAATATAAATATATAGTTCATCCTGCTTGGATCATGTGATTCTATAGAAGTTTATTCTAGCTCTTCCAATGTGACCAAGTCTTATTGAATACTCATCATTTAAAAAAAATGAGTTATTGGTGGAAATTTATTAAAGAATGATACTCTACATAAAATTTAAGTATATATCTTTATATTCTTAGTCAATATCATAAATAAATTCCTCATCCTTATGTAATGTAACATAAAACAGAAAAATGTTGTCCGTTTACTTTCCTACTAGGAGACTAATGGCCATTTGTCCCAACACAAATTTGTGGTTTTATTGTTGTTAACTTTCTCCTAATCATGATTTCTATCCCTCTCCACCCGAACTTGACACTTAGTTTATCATCCATATCCATGTTTTCTTATATGAAATCCGAGTATGGGTTATCTTGGTTGACCATTTACCTCTCTTTCTTCCTTTTAAAGTGATAGTTTTATTGACTTTTTTTCCGATGTGGGACCTTCCATTATATTCCCAAGCACAATTTTAAAAATTGCAAGGACGCAATTTATTGAAGGAGGGGAGAATGTAACACCCCAAGCTTCCACGGTACGTTTCCCTTCGAATAATGCAATGGCGTGCATTGTACGCAATTTCGAGATTCTAACACGCCATAACCAATCAAACTAGCCGTTATGAATAGTAATACCTAATTTTAGAAATTTTATAAATTCTATCTCTCAAAATGGACTTCATTTTTGGATTCGGAATATCGAATTTATCCTAGGGTGAAATTTTGGAATTTTTCGGAAAACACTTATATTTTGATGAATAGTGAAAATTACTAAATTTTAATTTAAAAAAACTTTATAAATCAAAATAATTTATAATGATAAATTATATTATTGAGTGGTTTTAAAGTATAATTAGAATATATTTTTACCATTTTATCCCATGGTGTTCATTATAATTAATTTCACTTTTAAATTTGACCTAAACAATTGTCAATCTTTTGATATATATTGTTTCTTAAAAACTCGCTATTTGTTGTGACAGCGGGAATTAATTATAAAATTAATTAATTCAACTTATATGTTTAGAATTTTTTAAAATAGACATCATTTTTGAATTCAGAATATCAATTATATCTTAGGGTAAGATTTTGGCATTGTTCTGAAAAACTTCAATTTTTATGAATAGTGAAACTACTAAGTGGTAGTTAAAAAAATGAATTTTTCATAAAACGTAATTTTACCGCTTCTATGAATGTAATTTCGAAAATCCAAGAGACACGGTTAATATCAAGATGTAAAATGTGGTTCAATGAGATGAAAATAATTTTTGGTGAATAGTAACTTTTTACTTTTATTTACCACGGTTAAAAGTAAATAGGGTAACTAAGGGTAACAATTATATTAATATTACCCTAACACATGTCCTAATTCTATTAGAAAAGTGTATCTCGACCAAAAACAACCTTAGGAATAAAATATTATCATTTAGGTCCACTTGGATTAGATTAGGACATTTATTATTATTTAATTCAAAGAAGAGTTAAAAGAGTTAAAATCAAAGTTTATTTACAAAAACATTTTTAATATAGGGTTATACATAAGATAAATTCTATTGTAAATATTCATTAGAAAGATAATAATATTTACTACATAATTATATTTTATTTATAATTTTTAGACATTAAATAATTTAATATATTTATGACACAATGATGATGTCGTAATTACCATAATAGTGAAAAATTAAAATAATTGATATTATAAATACCCTAATAAATATTATTTAAGACTTTTAATGAATTAAACTAATTTTATAGGATAATATTCGATATTAGGATTGATTTAATGGAATTTTTTCGAAGTAATCATTATGTTATGAGTTTCACGAAAATCAACTATTGAATAGTGTCAAAATTGACATAAAAGAGTTTTTAAAACAAATATTATATTATTAATTGATATTAAATTCTTAAAAATCTAAGGTTCGGCAAAGAAACATATATCATGATAGGTATATAATTAATGGACCACTTGGGAGTATCTTGGATTTATATAGTGAGTTTATTAACTATATAATATAAAAATACAATGTGACATGGTAAATGTCAAACTAATTAACTAAGAGTTAAAACTAAAAGATAAGGTTAATATAGTAACCAAAACCTGTCTAAATTCAATTGGTTGAATTTAGTTCGACCTATCCCCACCTTAACCTTTTAATAATAAACATTTGAGCCATTAGAAACCGAATATGAATTTATTATAAATTAATATTTCTAGCTTTTCCAAAGGTGCCCCTCACCCCTCTTATAAAAGGGAACTCCTCCTTCTCATTTCTTCACACCTTCAAAGCCTTTTGGTTCGGCCAACCCCTGACCCAATACTCTATCAACTTCCCTAAATACAACCTAGAGGCCTTAGTTTGATCAGAATGCCAATTTAAGGAGCCCTTTTGATCAAATCAAAAGGAAGAACCCGAAGAAGAGGTAAGGTTTTCACCACCCTTTCCATGTTCCTTTCTTCTTCCACTTCTTCTTTATTTGTTTTTACCATTATAAAATAATAAATCCAGTATCTTATGTATACTGTGATGTTATTATAAATATGGTACAACCATATTCAGTATTCTATCCACCCTTTGAATAACATGTCACCATACGTGCGTACGTACGGCTTACCGTCTCCATGTCGTGGTGTAATTGTTATTCAATATATTATTATTTGGGGGGGTATAATAATGATATGTAACTCATTTAAATAATAAATATAACATGATAATTATTCTTTATATATGATATACAATCCAATTATATATTATTTTAATATCAAAAGAATGATATTGTCGCTCGTGCGTACGTACGGACTACCATCTCCACGAACGCGATGAGATTCATTCTCCATCACATCCATTCAAGTATAATTATCATTTTATGATTTAAAAATAATTATTAAGAACTTTATATCTTTCTGGATATGAATAAGATACAACCTATCCATGAAAAACATGGATTACATAACAAAACATATAAAAGAAAACGAGTAAGTTAACACCCGAAACGACGATAATTCTAAGATATTATTAACAAAGCATTGTTAAATGATCATATATGATATCATATTAATTTATATGGTTCATTAATAATTTAATAACAATTATTTCAACATTATATAGGAGGTTAAACTACCCACAACCAAGGAAAAGTACAAGGTATGGTGTTTCTTATCTCACTTTTAATTCTGTGAGAATTCCATTGTTCACCACTTATTTATTGCATGTGGTGTGAGTACTGCCCATGTTTGTATTCATTGTGTAATATACCATAATTCATGTATATTTACATCATAATTGTATGATCCTTCATTCATGGGTGTATGTTTTGTATGTTACCAAATCAATAAGGGAATTTGAAACTTCAATTTCCACTCATTCGGCTTTACGCATACTTTATTGATTATTTTACTCCAAGATTATGTGTAGAATCACTATTAATTTGATTATGTCATAAATTCCACTCCCCTTTCTGTGGATATACTTTTGATACACATAATCACTCTGTTGATAAATTATCAGGTCATCAGTATGAACTTGATAAGAGTAATTTTTACTCAATCCCGATTTGTTGAGTTAAACATCCAATTCATTGGTGTTGTTTTTACAAGAATATGTGTGAATGTCATCTGATTGATTTACACTATATATCCAATCATATTGTGAGTATTTATATTTTTCACACATAATTATGTCATTTAGTTATCCTTAACCTAAGGATACGGTCTTTATAAGAGAATTCATCTCAATTTACATTCTATTGAGACTTCTTTGTTTTTATACACCATATCACTATTATATGGTGTATATAATGTACTTTGACATAGTATATCATGAATCCCTTTATTCTCATGATATTACGAAGTTTTTATTACCTCAATTATTTGTATTCAAGTGTCTCTCTTTTGGTTAGAAACTCTAACTAAAATACCATCTTTAAATGTTTTAATGACTTATTCTTCTAAATCTTTATCATTAATGTCCATTTTTTAAAAATGGTTTTAAGGATGTATTTATATGTACATTAAAGTTTTAAAATTAATACTCCTTTTAAAAGTTTCAAAGTGGTATGGGACACTTTGATTCTAAAATTTATTTTAAATGGATTCTTGACAAATAGTGTGACTTTTAAATAATTTCAAGAAAAAGGGGTATATTTCACTCTAATTGTTTTGATGATTATTTTCATCTATGTCAATATCCTTCATCATTCTCGATTGCGGTTAATATGATACAATACAATCATCCATATTGTATCGAATGAGTTATGTTTGACTGTGGATGTTCTATTTTTATACCATTCATGGTTTGTGGTTAAATTATTGACATTTCGTATGCTAGTTTTAATACGAGTGTGTATGTTATGTTTAAACCTTTTCATATGGGAATGCATTGGACTTAATAAGTGACGAGTGTAGCCCGCTATAGCTCCTTGATGCATCAGTAGGTCTCATGATACAAACTAGTGTCTTGGCACAAGGCCTTGGCAGAATCTTATTTGTAGTCTTGGCACGAGGCCTTTGGTATGTGGTTATGATAGTCTGGCATTATGCATTCCATCATTATGAAAGTGGTTATTGATATTTCATGTGATCATTCGACTAGTAGAATATCCATGTGAGTAAGTAAATGGAATTATTTTATTTTATCTTTTCCATTTTATGCTGAAGTTCAAGTTTAAAAGGCTTTCATTTTAGTTATAAACTGCCTTAAGTGTTTATGCTTATCTATGAAAGATTCTGCTATAATGTTATCCTTACTGAGCATCTAAGCTCACCCCTTTCAATGTTTTACTTTTCCTAGGATTATGAAGAAGTAATGAATAAATGACCTGCAGGGATAGTATGAGGGGATATGAAGACAAGATGTTGTTGTAGTTTTTTTACCTTATGATGTAATGTAAGACTTATGAATACATCTAGTGTTTCCAAGACTACTAAACTAATCGGTCTTTCGAGACTTGATCCTTTGTGATCATGCCAATGTTATGTAATAATGCACCGACTCTGGGTATCTAGGGTCGGGGCGTTACAAAAACCTTAAACCCCTCAAAATCATTAAAACCCCTAAAAATTATAAATAACCTAAAAATACCTAAAAATATTTAAAAACGTAAAAAACCTTGAAAACCCCTTGAAAACCATAATAACACCTCAAAACCAAAAAAACCCCTTAAGGCCCATAAAACCCTAAAAATAATAAGAAACTCTAAAACCCCTTTAAAACCTTAAATGAATTTAAAAATATTTAAAAAATCTTAAAAAACATAAAAACTCAAAAAAATCCCTTGAAACACCAAAACTCCCAAAAACCATAAACACACTTGAAAACCCCTAAAACCCAAAAAATCACAATAAACACACAAATCCCATAAAAATCATTAAAAAATCCCTAAAAACTGAGGAAATGTAACAAACAATAAAAAATCTGAAAGACCCTATAAACCATAAAAACTCATAAACCCTGGAAAACCCTTAAAACCCATCAAACTCCCCAAACCCCACAAAAACTTTAAGAACCCTTTAAACCCTTAAAAACATTAAAAAATATTAAAACCATTAAAACCTTAAAAAACTCTAAAATCCAAAAGACCCAAAACACCCCTAAAAAACCTTGAAAACCATAAAACCCCTAAAACCATAAAAATAACTACAAATATTAAAACCCTAAAAAATGTAAAAACACTAAAAAATCCAGAAAAATTTCTAAAAATGTAAAGATCCCAAAAACCTTAAAACACCTACAAACTATAAAAACCCATAAAACTATAAAACCACTAAAACCCCACTAAAAACTCTACAAAACCATTAAACCCATAAAAATGTTAAAAATATCTAAAAACAATAAAGGCATAAAAAATTAAAAAAAATTCAAAAATTCAAAAATACTCTAAACCCCCAAAGGACCCAAAAATCCCAAATAAATCCATGAAAACTCAAAAAACACTCAAAATAAAAAAAATCCCTAAAACCATAAAAAACATTGAAAACCTAAAATACATTAAAATACCTCCTAATGTAAAAAACCCTAAAATCCAATAAAATCATCTGAAAACATGAAACCCCCCTCTAAAAACCATAAAACCCATAAAATACCATTAAACCCTAAAAACCTCTAAAATACGAAAAATACTTAATACCCTAAAAGGTTAAAAACTATAGAACCCATACAAACTGTAAAAAATGAAAAAAACTCTAAAAATATATAAACCATAAAAACCTAGATACCCTAACCAACCCTGAAAGAACCTAAAACCCTAAAAAATCCTAAAAAACAAAAATTTCTTAAAAACCATAAAAATCCATGAAAACATAAATACCCTAAATCCATAAAAATCCCCTAAAAACCATAAAACACCTAAGAACCATAAAAACCATAAAAGACCCATAAAAACCGTAAAACCAGAAAAAACACCAAAAAAATTTAAAACCCCTAAAATGTTAAATAAATCTAAAAAACATTAAAATGCCTCCAAACTCAAACAACCTTCGTAAACCCAAAATGACCCTAAAGCCTCTGTAAACCCCTAAAACCCCCCAAAAATGATGAAAAACCCTCAAAACATACAAAATCTCTAAAACCCCTAAGAGTTATAAAATGTATCTAAATCCTAAAAAATCCCTCAAAATCCCTCAAAATATAAAAAATACAAAAACCCCTAAAAACCTCTAAAACCCATAAAACCCCTGAAAACTATTAAAACCCATAAAAAATCATAAAAACCCTAAACACCACTAAAAAATATAAAAACCTTTAAACCCCTACAAATTTTAAATAATATTAAAAAAAATTAATACCCCACAAAACTAAAAAAATCCCTTAAAACCCAAAAAAGTATAAAATACTTGAATGCCCTAAAAACCGTAAAAACCTGGAAAGACCTTAAAACCCTAAAAATCTTGAAAAACCCCTAAAAACTAAAAATCATAAAATTCATAAAAAATATAAAATCCATAAAATCATAAAAAAATTTAAAAAACCATGAAAAGCCCCTGAAAACAATAAAAAAACTTTTAAAACTCTAAAAACACTACCAAAACTAAAACCCCATAAAACACTAATAAAACATAAAACCCCTATTTTTTTAAAAATATTTAAAATTCATAAAATCCTAAACCACTCCAAAAAAAACTCAAGAAAAACCAAAAGAAAAAAATATTCTAAAAACCCTTAAAAACCCTCAAAACTAGGAAAACCTGTAAAATCCCTAAAAATCCCTAGATACCCTAAAAATCATAAAAATCATAAATAATACCTAAAAATATCGAAAAATATAAAAATCCATAAAAACCTAGAAAAAATGTCAAAAACCATAAAACCCCTAAAACCCCTAAAAACCTTAAAAGCACATGAAAACTATAAAAATACATAAAAACCTAAAATACCCCAAAAAATGAATAAAACCCTAAAAACCACTAAAAACACTAAAAAACCATTAAAAATGTTGAATAACTCAAAAAACCATAAAACCCCAAAAAATCATTAAAACCCTGAAAAAACCAAAAAAACCCCAAATAACAATTAAAAACCCTAAAATCTCAAAAACAAAATACATTGAAAACCCTGAAAATCCCTAAAACCCAAATAAACCCTAGAAACCATAAAAATCCAAAACATTCCCCAAAAAATTCTTGAAAAAAACTCTTAAAACTCATGAAAACCACAAAACCTCTAAATCCTAGAATTTCCTAAAACCCCATATAAACAATAAAAAAAAATTAAAGATATAAAATCCCTTTAAACCACTAAAATTTTATAAAATATAAAAAACGTTAAAACTCTTAAAAACTCAAACACCTAAAATCCAATAGGCCATAAAAACCCCAAAAAACCCAAAAAACCATAAAAATTATGAAAACCCCTAAAACCCTCAAAATCCCAAAAAATGAAAAAATCTATAGAAACCATAAAAATCACTCAAAACATAAAAAACCCTAATAATCGTAAAAATACACTGAAATCTATATTACACCATAAAATTCTTAAAACCCTATAAACCATAAAAACACTTAGGAAACCATTAAAAACTCTAAAACCCTTTAAACCCATAAAACATTTACAATCTCTAATAATCCTTAAGAACCCCAAAAAAAACTCAAAACCCCTAGAAAACCCAAAAAGACCATAAAAACCTTGAAATCCCCTAAAAAGCCTAAAAAATAATAGTAAAACCCTAATAGAATTAAAAAGACTTATAACGCAAAAACCCATAAAATAATAAAAATCCTTAAAAATCCCTAAATGAACCTGAAGATGTAAAAAACCAAAAAAATCCATTAAAAACCCTAGAAACCCAAAAAACAAGTAAAAAAATAAAATCCCCTAAAACCCCATAAAAATCTGAAATCATAGTAAAAAATCTAAAACTTATAAAACAACTTAAAAGGTTAAAAATATTGAATTATATTTAAAACCATAAAAACCGAACAAACAATAACAACACCCAAACCCAAAAAAAATCTAAAATCCTTGGGAAACCACAAAACCCCAGAAATCCCTAAACCATAAAAAAACCTAAAAATTCGAAAAAAAAATCACTAAAAATACCTAAAAAATCAGAAACCCCCATTAAACTTTGAAAACCCAATGAAAACCATAAGAACCACTAAAAACCATAATACCCCGAAAATCCTATAAAAACCCTAAAACCAAAAAAACTCTAAAACACTTTAAACACCTAAAAATGTTAAAAACTCTAAATAAATTTAAAATTGTAAAAACCTAAAAAACCCTAAAACCCCAAAACCCCTAGAAACCCCTGAAAAAATCAAAAAACCCTAAAATTTATGAAAACCCCTAAAACCCTCAAATTCACTAAAAACCTTAATATGCCCTAAAACTCGAAAAATACTAAAACCTCCCTAAAAATATCTAAAAATGTTAAAGTCCCTAGATACATTAAAAACCCATAGAACATCTCAAAACCCATAAAAATTTAAAAATCCCCCAAACCCCATGAAAACACTAAAAACCCACTAAAAAAATATAATGCCCTTAAACCCTTAAAAACGTTAAAAAACTCTAAGTCCCCATAAAATGAAAAAAAAAATCAAATAAATCCTAGAAACCCAAAAGACCATAAAACCCCTGAAAATACCTAAAAGCCCTTAAACACCTCAAAATCCTTAAAAACCCTAAAAACCCTAAAATCATAAAAGTCCTAAAAAAATCCTTAAAAATCCCAAAAAATAGAAAAAAAACATAAAAACCTAGAAAATACCATGAAAAACATAGAATCTCTTAAAAAGATTTTAAAAACCCCAAATCCCATTTAACCCCCAAAAAACACACTAAAAACTTTAAAAATCCATTAAACCCACCAAAATGTGAAAAAAAATACAATAACATTGAAACTCTAAAAAACTCAGAAAGAATCATATAACACCAAAAAAGACCCTCAAATAGCTTAAAAAGAAAAAGACACTAAAAACCTGGAAAACACCCAAAACCCAAAATACCCTAAAATTCATAAAAATCCAAAAAAAAATTAAAATTCCTTGAAAACATAAAAAATAATAAAATCCATAAAAACCCTTGAAAACATTAAAAACTCCCAAAACCCTTAAAACACCTAAAAACCTTAGAATCTCACTATAACTTTTAAAACCCTTAAAACCTCTAATATCATAAAAAACTATAAAAAAACCATAAAACCCTTAAAAACTAAAAGAAACATAAACCACACAATCCTTAAAAACCCTAGTACACTAAAAACACTAAACACCCAAAAACCCATCAAAATCCCAAAAAAAAACTATAAAAACCCGAAGAACAATAAAAATCCCCTAAACCCTGAAAATCCTAGAAAACATAAAAAGCCCTATAAATCATGAAAAATCCATAAAAAGAAAGAAAACCCCTAAGAACATGAAAGCTCACGAAGACCCTAACGACCAAAAAAATCTCTAAAACCCCTTTAAACCACTGTAAATGTTAAAAAACTATAAAAACCATTAAAACCCCCCAAAAATAAAAATACTCTAAAAACCATGGAAACCATCAAAACCACTAAAAATCATAAGAAATCTAAGAAAACCATAAAAATATTAAAAATACATAATAACAAAAAATCCCAAAAAACTCTGAAAAGCCCGTGAAAACGATAAACATGCCTAAAATCTTAAAAACCATAAACACCAAAAAACCCCAACTAAAACTGACATAATGCTAAAAAAACCCTTAAAACCTGTAAAAATAATAAATAAAACCTTAAACCCCTAGAAATCCGAAAAAACCCTAAAAACAATGAAAACGCTTAAAAACTATTAAAACCCCTAAAACCTAAAACCCAAAAAATCCTAAAGATCCAAAAAAATATTGTAAATGTAAAAAACCCTTAGAAACCTAGAAAAACCTCAAATAACCATAAAAATCATAAAACTCATAAAAAACCTAAATACCAAAATAACCATAAAACCACTAAAAAGGAAAAAAAGCAATAAACCCCTAAAAACGTAAAAAACTCTTAAAAACATAAACAACCTAAAAAACACCTAAAACCCAAAAAATACCATAACAAACACAAAAACCCTTTAAACTCTAAAAAAATCCTACAACCCCTTATAATCCCTAAATTCCCTAAAAACACTAAAAACCATAAAAATCCTTTGAAACCCCTAGAAGTATTTAAAACCCAAAAAACCTCAAACCCTTGAAAACCCTTGAAAACTAAAAAAACTCTAAAAAAACATAAAAACCATAAAACCCATAAAAACCATAAGCCACTACAAACACTAAAACTAGTTTAATCAACTACAAGAGTTAAGAACTCTAATTACCTTAAACCCCCAAAAAATAAAAAATACCCTAGAATATGCAAAAGGAAAATAAAATCCCTAGAAAACCTAAAAGCCATAAAAACACATGAAAACCCCTAAAACCTTAAAAAATACCAAAAAACCCATAAAACCCACAAAAATCATAAAAATCATAAAAACAGTAAAAACCATGAAAAAACCCTAAAACCCATAAAACCCCAAAAAACCCATAAAAACCCTTAAAATCCCATTAAATGCTCAAAAAACTCAAAAAACGCACAAAATATATAAAAACTATAAAAATCCTTAAATTTCTAAAAACACTCCAAAAAAACTAAATATCTAAAAAACCATAAAACCCCTAAGAACCCAAAAATCTATAAAATCCTTTAAAATCCCTAAAACTCTCAAAATACCAAAAAACTATAAAACCCATAAAGATTATAAACACCCATAAAATCCTAGAAAGTGTAAAAACCCAACAGACCACTAAAATACCCTTGAAAACCATAAAATCCCTAAAACCACACTAAAACACTAAAACCCCTTAAAACCTCGAAAAAAGATGAAAAACATTAATGAAACAAAAAACCCCATAAAACATCTAGATTTTTTAAAAACCTTGAAACCCATAAATCCCATAAAAATCCTTAAAAACCTTAAAAATCCCTGAAAATGTAAAAAAACCTAAAACCCTTGAAACACCCATGAAAAAAGAAAAACCCTTAAAAACCTAAATAACCATAAAAACCATAAAAACCGTAAAAACCATAAAAATCCACTAAAAAATCTAAAAAACCCTTAAAAACCTAGAAAAGTTAAAAAACAATAAAATACATTAAATCATATAAAAAAATTAAAAACCCTAGAAAACTCAAAAGACCCTATAACCCTCAAAAAATCCAAAAAAACTACAAAAACACTGAAAAACCATTAAATAATCTAAAAATAAAAAATAAACAATAAAAACCTAAAAACTCTTTAAAACCATAAAAACCCTTAACAACCCTAAAAACACTCAAAACCATTAAAACCATATAATCCTTAAAACCATAAAAACACTAAAAACCATAAAAATCCTTAAAAATTCTTAAAAATCCCTGAAAATGTAAAAAATCCCTAAAGACCTAGAAAACCCTCTTAAAATCATAAAACCCCTAAAAATTATATAAAACACGAAAACCCTTGAAACACTTAGAAATAAATAAAATCACTAAAACCCCATAAAAATAAAATAAACTATAGAAACCCTTTAAGCCCTAAAAAGTCAAGAAAAACCCCTAGAAACCCAAAAAACCAATAAAAGCATAAAAACAATAAAAAACAATGAAAGCAACTAAAACTACTAAAAATACGTAAAACCCCTAAAAAATCCTAAAAACTATACAAAACCATAAATATATCAGAAAATAAAAAAACATGGAAATCTCTAAAAACCATAAAACCCCCTAAAACCTTAAAAAACAAAAATAAACAAAAAACCACTAAAAAATAAAAAATCCACTAAAATTCCTATAAATATTAAAAACTCTAAAAACCTTAAAAACCCCTAAAAACTTCCAAAACTCCATATAAAACCCAAAACAATTTAAATATATTGAACACCCCAAAAAACAAGAAATACCAAGAAAATGTCTAAAAACCATTAAAAATATCTAAAACCCAAAAAATCCTAAAACCTATAAAAATTCTAAAAATCCCTAAAAATCCTTAAAAATGTAAAAAACCTATAGAAACCTTGAAAATCAAAAAACCCCTAAAAATCATAAAACCTATTAAAAATAATAAAAAACCATAAAAACCAAAAAACCACAAAATACTTTAAAAACATTTGAAGCTCCTTAATAATTAAAAAACTAAAAAACCCCTAAAACCCTAAAAACCAAAAAACCCTAGTAAACCCAAAAAGACCACAAAACCATAAAAAATACCTAAAACCATAAAAGCCCAAAAAACCCAAGAAATCCCTCAAAGTTCCTATAAACCCTAAAAACAAAAAAACCATAAATATACTAAAAATCTTTAAAAATCTAGGGAAACAAAAAACCAAAAAATATCTTGAAAACATCTTAAAATAATATCACCTCATAAAAACAAAAAAAACACTAAAACACATATAAAAAAACACACTAAAAAATACACAAAACCTTCTAAACCCCTAAAAATGTTAAAATAATCTAAAAAATCCTAAAGACTGTAAAAACTGAAAAAAAACCAAAAAGACCCACGAAACCATGAAAATACGAAAAACCGTTAAAAACCTAAAAACCCTAAAGACCCCAAAATACACTTAAATTAATAAAATTCCTTAAAAATTTCTAAACATATCTGTAAACATAGAAAACATTAAAAACCCTGAAAACCCCATGAAAACTATAAAAACCCCAAAAAACATAAAAAACCAAAAAAATCCTAAATAACAAAAAAAGTGATGAAAAAATATAAGAACCCATAAACCCCATAAAATGTTAAAAAATCTAAAATCCCTTAAAACCCTATATAATATAAAAAAAACATAGAAAACCTAAAAACACCATAAAAACCCATAAAAAATAATAACAACCATAAAAATAATAAAACCCCTCAATATCTCTTAAATCCCTAAAATCCCAAAACACCATTAAAATCCTAAAAAAGACCTGAAATCCTTGAAAACGTAGAAAAAAAAGAAAGCTGTGAAATTCCCCTAAAAACCATAAAATCTCATAAAAACGTAAAACCCCTAAAAATAAATAAAAACCCTAAAACACAAAAAAAAAACTCTAAAACCCCTTAAACGTCTAAAAACTCTAGAAAACCTTAAACCCCTAAAAAATAAAAAAAAACCATGAATACCAAAAAATACCCTAAACCCCTAAAAACTCTTAAAATCCTAAAAACACCTATAAACCCTCAAAATACCTAAAAACCTTACGATACCCTAAAAATATAAAAACACTAAAAATACCCCAAAAATACCTGAAAATGTAAAAAATACAAAATACCGTAAAAACCCATAGAAAACCCCTAAAAACAATAAGAAAAATTAAAACACTATGAAAACCCTAAAACTACTAAAAACTAAAAATTCTTAAACCCCATAAAATGTTAAAAACATTAAAATCCAAAAAACCCTACAAATTTGCAAAAAACCCTAAAAGCCCTGAAATACTCTCAAAATCCCTAAAACCATAAAAACCCCTAAAAATAATAAAATTATTAGAAAATCCCTAAAAATCCTTGAAAACATAAAGACCCTAATAAACAAAAAAAACTCAAAAAACCAAAATACCTCTAAAACACTTAAAAACCAATAAAAACCCTACATTTATTAAAAACACTAAAACCCATTAAAACTACTAAAAATATTAAAAATTCTAAAAAACATTAAACCCTAAAAAATATCAACAAACTCTAAAAACAAAAAAGAACATAAAAACCATAAAATCCCTAAATCTCTAAAGAAAATGAAAACCACTAAAACCCCAAAAAATCCCTAAAACACCTAAAAAACTAAAAAACCCTAAAACCACAAAAATCCTAAAGAATATCTAAAAACACTGAAAATATAAAAAACTATAGAACTATAAAAACCCTTGAAAACTATTGAAACCCCTAAAAACCATAAAAATACCTAGAACCCATAAAAACCCAAAAAATACAGAAAAATCTAAAACCCTAAAAACCGTAAAAATGTTTAAAAAATATAATTTTTTTTAAACCCCTAATAAAAACAAATAAATAAAGGCCATAGAAATTACAAAAGAACCCTAAACACCCTTAAATTCTATAAAAACACTAAAATAAATAAAACTGCTCAAAATCCATTAAAACCCAAAAAATCTTAAATACCATAAAAATTCAAAAGAAGCATAAGAAGTCCTTAAATATATAAAAATAACATAAAATTATTAAAAAACATTTAAAACATTTAAAACCCCTAAAAACATTAAAAAACATAAATACCCATAAAAACCATAAAAAACCTAAAAACCAACTAAAACTCTAAAAACCCTTTAAACCTCTAAAAGTGTTAAAAACTGTAACAACATTAAAACACCTAAAACACCTTTAAACGCTAAAATAACTTAAAGACCCTAATAAAACCTAATAATATTAAAAACCCTAAAAACCCTAAAAACCCAAAATTCCTAAAAACACTAAAATGGATTAAAGTTATAAAAATCCTAAAAATCCCCCAAAATCTCTAAAAATGTAACAAAACCTAGAAACACAGAAAAAACCCCTAAAACCATAAAACCCATTAAATCCATATAATTTCTAAAACCAATAAAAAACCAAGAAATAACTAACAAATATAAATTACATAAAATCCCTAAAAACATTAAAAACTACAATAAAACCTTAAAACGATAAATAACTCAAAAAAACCAATAACACCAAAAAATTATAAAAATAAAAAAAGACACCTAAAAACCCTAAAAACATTAAAAGTACATAAAACCATAAAAAAGAGAAACATAAAATTACTAAAAACCCAAAGAATATCCTTGAAAACATAAATAACCCTAAAAACCCCCAAACACCTGAAAACTATAAAACCCCAAAAACCTTAAATCCCATTAAACTCCTAAAAAATATACAAATCCATTGAACCACTAAAAGATTAAAAACTCTAAAAACCTTAAAACCATAAAAATTAAAAAACCCTACAAACTCAAAAGACTATAAAAACTATGGGAAAAAATAAAAACCTTATGAGACCCTAAAAACCCCTAAAACCCTAAAAATTCCTAATAACCCCTGATCACTGCTCGCGGCAGCCAGATTCGAGTGTGGAGATTTCCACTGAAGGTGCTATTCTGGAAAACCCTGGAGAAGCCTCTAGTGATGAGGCTGCTATGGGGCTGTCTGACCAACAGACCCTGGGTAGTGGCCTTGTCGCTGTCTTGGAAACTCTGGCTGGCTTGGAGAAGGTTGATGTCTCTGATGACCTTCCAGCTAATACTACAGTTGGACCAAGTTTCACAGTGGTTTCCTTAAATAAGGTGGTGAAAAAATATCACAGGGTTCCCCCAGAAGAGTCCATATGTTGTTTGAACAGATTTAGTCCCTTTAGTGGGTCATTTTGGAGTGACATGGAAGAGGAGGAGCCAGCTAATACAGAGCCTGATCAAACCATCATGTAGACAGATGTGGAATAGAACCTTGTGGCAAAGTATCTGCTTTCTAATTTTGAGAATCAGGATTCTGACACTCCCATGAAGAGGGGAAGGAAAGGAAAGGTAAATTGAAAGGGAATTACCCCTCTTCCTATTGTTGTCAACTCCCAATGAAGATAATGTTTTGTAACTGCCAAGGTCTAGGAAACTCTCCCACGTCTTCTTCCCTTAGGTACATTATTTCTCACAAACCTATGTGAATTAGGTTAACTGAGTCCATGATAAAATTCTATAATTGGAATGGTTTCAACTAGAACTCTCTTGGATACTCTCTTCTCTCATCCAATGGTGGAGCAGATGGCGTGGAAACCCTTTGGGTCCTAGTGCATAATATTGTCCAAATTATCTCGATTAATTCGAGCCCACAAATTACTTCCATCACTATTCTCTTGAGTGATGTCACCCCCACTCTTTCTTTCGTTTATGCCTCTTTCTCCTACAATAATCGGAGAATTATATGGAGGAAATTGGAGCTGATTGGTTAGGACATTGATCACAGCTAGGTGGTGATTGGTGACTTTAACACGGTCCTAAGGCCCGAGGAAAAGTTGGGACCACACTTCTCCCATTCTGCTGTAGAAGTCTTTGCCTCATACCTTGACCAATGTGATTTATCTGAGGTCTCCATCTCTGGAGCTACCTTCACTTGGGGGTGATACACCATTAACGGCAGACAAGCCAGTAAGCTAGATATATGCATTGTGCATATGGGTGACAGAGGATTCACGATGGCTATATCTGGATTTACTCTCCCAAAATTTAATTCAGACCACAAACCGATTGTTTTTGAACTTCAAGAAAGAATCCCTAGACCCTCCCCCCTGTCATTTAAATTTATGAATTCTTAGATCACAATTTTTGGGTGCAAGGAGGAGGTTTTGAAGGCGTGGAACACCACACTCACTGGGAGTCCTCATTTTTTTTCATCTCAATGCTCTGTGAAGTTAACCACCGCCTGAGAGAATGGAGTAAGCAGTCCTTTTTAGGACTGGATGATGATATTAAAGTGGTGGAATCGTAGATAGC
Organism: Viscum album; assembly: GCA_963277665.1. Taxonomy (NCBI): domain Eukaryota; kingdom Viridiplantae; phylum Streptophyta; class Magnoliopsida; order Santalales; family Viscaceae; genus Viscum; species Viscum album. The sequence continues at coordinate 1,322,652,847 of OY728157.1, forward strand.
TGTGTATCAACTCATGGATCAACTATATAATTCACTGTCGGGGGATTAGTTGCGTCTTCATTCAAAGATTAACTAGTTTATATCCATCAAGGAAAAGCTCATGAAATTACATTTCAATGTTAAGTGGCTGCAGGATGGGGACTTAAACTCTAAGTTCATCCATAGATTATATAAGGAAAGGTGGGTCAAGAATACCCTGAGTGATGTCCGGGTTGGGGACACTACATTCACCTCGGTGAAAGACATTGCAAAAGCTTCGGTGGATTACTTCATGAGGCTGTATTCATATGATGGTCAAGTATTTACCATGTTTGCAGACTCGATTTTGTCTTGTGTTATAATCATGCAGAACGAGAACCTCACGGTAGCCCCAATGGAGGAGGAAGTTAAGACAATGCTATTCTCATTGAATATGGACATCATTATGGAACCTAATGGATTTGGCAACAAGTTTTTTATGTTCAATTGGGACATCCACCATGTAGACATCACTAATGTGATGAGAGAAGTTTTACTCTCGGTATATATCCCGTATGGTGCAAATTCCAATTTTATTTATCTGATTTTAAAGAAGGACAAAGCCATTGCGATTGGAGATTTTCGCCCAGTTGTTGATGGTAACACCATCCCAAAGATAATTAGAAAAATTCTTGTCCTCAGTCTGGGGTGGATTTTATGTGACATCATTACACCAAAACCAATTGGATTCATTCCTAGAAGGAACATTCAAACTTGTCTCTTCACCTCCTTGGAGGGGTTCAATATTATGCGGAAGAGGACAAAACAAGGTTGTTTATACTTGAAGCTAGATATTTAAAAGGCTTTTAAAGTGGAGCCTCATCTTCAAGATTCTTAGTAGATATAGATTTTCCGATAACTTCATCAATCTGATTTTCTCAATTCTCCATAGTTCCAGAGTTTCGGTTATGGTTAATGGATCCCCACATGGATTATTTGCATGCTCTCGTGGAGTTCGACAAGTGGATCATCTTTTTGGATTTCTATTTTCTATGGTGGATGATTAAATGAGTTTCTACATTATTTATCTTGTGCAGGCGGAGCTATACTCTCCAATCAAAGTTGGTCAGGACCTTTTTGTTCCCTCACATCTCCTATATGTGGAAATAATCCTTTTGTTTGGGCAGGCTGACAAGCAAACCCTGCTCACGGTCAAGCGTATCTTTCATCACTATGAGTGTGTGGATGGGCAAGCCATCAGCTGGATTAAATCTTCTATTATCTTTGGCAATGTTGTCTCTCCTACAAGACATACCCACATCTCTAACATGATGGGAGTGAAGAGAGGCTCCCTCCATTCACCTACTTGGGCGTGCCTCTATTTTAGGGGAAGTCAAGGAGCTCTTACATTCAAGACATAACTTCTAAAATCACTTAAAAATGTCGAAATGGAAGGGGAAATATCTTTCACAGTCTGCCCGATTAATTCTGTCATCACCTCAATGTTTGTCCATGCTTTTTCCATCTATAGATGGCCAGCGAGTCTCATCAAAAGCTTGAATACAAAAATAAGAAAATTTTCCTAGACATGATCTATCAATGAATGGAAATTGGTCTCTGTAGCCTGGAAACACTACACAAATCCACTTGATATGGGTGGGCTTGGTATCAAAGACTTGGCATGTTTCAATGATTCCATGATTGGTAAATTTACCTGGGGTCTGCTCAACCCTTATAATGAAGTCCTTGACTTCCTCAAGGAGAGATTTACGTGCAAATTGTGTGATGTATTTACATGGTATCTCGCCTCCTTGGTCTGTCCAACCCTATGATCCTCATACAAATATATTATGTATAAATTAAAATGGATTGTGTCCAAGAACTCTTCTCTGAATTACTAGTCTACACCTTCGCTGGAGCAACCCATTTCGGAGGTCTTGACGCCTCCTCAGGATCTGCAGAATCTAACTATTGATGGTCTTATACAACAATGTGATGACTTACCTGCCCCCTGCCAGATAATATAGTTATGAAAGATCAATGGTATTCTTGTGCTGACATTAATTCTCTCATTTGGATGCCCAACATTGTTGGTAAATTCAACACCCATGATTTCTACCAGTTGAAGTGCCTGCCAGGTCTAGTCTCACCATCATGGCTACTTAAATTTAGGACTCCCTTCATTACTCTATAACATTTTACTTTAATCTAGAAAATCTGGAAAAATAGGCTTATGACCCATGTGCAAATCAATATTTATGGATAGAAACTTGCTTCTTCTTGTTTCTTATGTTGGAAGGCATATGAGAGTTGCAGTCATTTTTTTTGCATTGTTCCTTCACTACGGAGCTCTGGCATTATCTATCACAGTGTTTTGGGCTGGCATGCTGCTTGTAAGAGAAAATTTGTGACTTCCTTTGCGGACTAACTAAGCTGAACCAGAGTGACCATATCCAGAACTTACTGCTTGTCGGGGCGGCTGCGACGATCCGTTGTGTTTGGAATGCCCCGAATGCAGCTGCTTTCAACCGGCAGCCTCTTTCGCTGCATGGGGGTGTGGTGAAAATTCATAAGGCGACCCTCAAGGACTCACATATACAAACAGGTACGATGTCTAATGATGTTGATGAATTCATAGTTCTACGTTCGATTGGAGTGGCTGCCGGGAGCAGAAAACCACTGGTCCTAAAGTACATTATATGGATTCCTCCACTTCCATCATAGATTAATGTTAACGTTGATGGAGGGGCTCTTGGATCTCCTGGACCATCGGGATGTGGTGGTGTCTTCCGCACCTCTCGAGGATTTATGAAGGGTTTCTTCTTCTAGTTTATTGGGGGTTGTTGTGCTTATGAAGCGGATCTATGGGATATCATAAAGGTGGTGAAGTTTGTGAGTCAGCTCAATCGGACAAGGCTTGGGATAGAATCAGGTTTGATGCTTGCGGTTTCTTCATTAAAGGGAATTTCTAGAAATGTTCCTTAGAGACTTCTAATGCAGTGGATTGAGTGCCTTAACCTTTCTCGGACCCTGGACCTCAATTTTTGGAATGTTTATAGGGAAGCTAACTCGGCCGCGGGTTCCCTCTCCAAATAGGCGATCGAAGAGAGATGGTCGATGTGGTCCTTTATTACCCCACACTTTTGTATTCCGCTTTTGGATTCGGATTAGAAGGGAAACATTCACACTCTCTCTTGTAGGCCCATATTTAGTCGTCTCGTTTATGTTTCTATTATATTTTGGAGTGCTAGGCTAGCCTAGCCCCGAGCCTCTTCTACCCTAAAAACATTTAAAAATACTAAAATTCCATGAAAACCCTAAAACCTCTAAAAATATAAAAACAATTAACACCCGGAAGAAAATTAAAAAACTCTAAAAACCTTTAAACCCATAAAAAACATAAAAATAATCCTAATAAACCCAAAAGAACCTAAAAATCCCAAAACCTATAAAAATCATAAAAACCATAAAAACATTAAAACCCTCAAAATTTCTAAAACCCTTATGAAACCCAGAAAACCACAAAAATACTAAAAAAGACCTAAAAATCATAGAGAACGTAAAAATACCCAAAAAACCCTGAAAACCATAAAAGGCACTAAAAACCATTAAAACCCTAAAAGCCAATAGAAGCCTTCAAAACCAACTAAAAACTCTAAAAATACGTGACAACCCTAAAGAACTAAAAGAAACCCCACATACCCAAAAAGACCCTAAAAACACTGAAAACTCATAAAAACACAAAAAAACATAAAACCCTCAAATCCATAAAACCATAAATAACCTTAAGACCAAATAAATCCTAAAATTTCACAAATTATCCATGAAAACATATAAAACACTACAAACACCCTAAAACCATAAAAACTATAAGACACCTTCAAAACCCTATAAACCAATAAAAATCCTAAAACCCACTAAAAACAATAAAAATCCCTAAAAACATTAAAAAACCCTAAAAAACATAAACCACCTAAAAATTTAAAAAACCCAAAAATCCCAAAAGACCTTAATGACCCTAGAAACCAATAAAACTCGGAAAAAACCCCTAATTACCCCTAAAAAGAATCATAATTATTAATAACCCAAAGAAACAATAAAACCCATAGAAATTTAAAAAAATAACTAAAACTCAGAAAACATAAAAAACCCTAAAAAATGATAAACCACTGAAAACCATAAAAATCAAAAAATATTAAAAATCCCATAAAACCATTAAAAACCTTCTAAAACTATAAAACAATTAAACCCCCTAAAAATGTTTAAAAAACTCATAAAACACTAAAAAACAAATAAAACTAAAAAAATTATAATCCCCCAAATGAACCTAAAATCAATAAAACCCTATAAAACCCCTAAAACACAAAAAACCCCTAAAAACCATTAAAATTTATAAAATGCATAAAATTCCAAAAAATCCTTAAAAATCAATAAAATGTAAAAAAAAATTATAATCAGAAAAAATACATGAAAACCATAAAACCCCCAAAAACAACATAGAAACCTCAAAAACCCATAAAAACCCTAAAACACACAGAAAACTCTAAAACCCCTTTAAACTCCTAAATATATTAAATAAAAAATCTTTAAGACCCTAAAAAATAAAAATACCCAACCCCCCTAAACCCTAAACCACTGAAAACCTTGAAAACCATAAGAAACTCTCAAAATCCATAAAAACATAAAAACAAAAAAATCCCCAGAAGTCATTAAAAATCACTAAAAAAACTAAAAAACCAGAAAACTTATTAAAAAAAACCTTAAAACCCCTAAAATCCATAAAAACAAAAAAACTGAATAATATAGAAATACTAAAAACCCATAAAATTCTTAAAAACTCTAAAAAACCTTAAAATCCATAAAAACAAAAAAAAACCCCCAAAAAATCAAAAACAAAACATAAAAATCCAAAAAACAACAAAAAAGACCATGAAAAAACCAGAAAACCCTCAAAATACCAAAAAACCCTAAAAAACCTAAATCCCATAAAAAACAAAAAAAAAATCCCTAAAATTCCTAAAAGGTAAAAACCAATAAAATCCCTTAAAACCCCATGAGAACAAAAAATACCACTAATTTTTTTCTAAAACCCATGAAAACTCAAAAAAACCCTAATAAGACATTAAAAACATCTAAAACCATTAAAATACAAAAAAAATTAAAAATTGAACACCTTTAAAAACCTAAAAACTCAAATAACCAAAAAACCCCAACAGACCATAAAACCCTGGAAAATCCATAAAAACCTAATAACCATGAATCCCCCTAAAAACTCTCAAAATCCATAAAAACCATAAAAATACTAAAAACCCTCAAAATTCCTAAAATCATTAGAAATCCTTAAAAACCTCATGAAAACCATAAAACCCTATAAACCATAAACCCCTAATACCCTAAAACCAATAATTATCTAAAAATACAAAGAACTCTAAAAACCATAAAAACCCATAAAAATGTTAAAAACATTAAAAAACATTAACAACCCATATAACTCAAAAAAAACCTAAAAACCCTAAATGAAACTAAAAAAAATGAAAACAAAAAAAACCCAAAAAAAATTGATAAAACATAAATATTCTCAAAATCCGTAAAAATCATAAACCCCTAAAAACTATAAAAATCATAAAAAATAACAAAAAGACATGAAAGCATAAACAACACTAAACAATTAAAAACCCTAAAAACTATAATAACCCCTAAAATCATAAACCCTCTTAAAACCAATAAAACCCATGAAAACCCACAAAAAACATTAAACCCCCTTAAAATCCCTAAAATTGTTAAAAAAATATAAAAACCATAAAAATACTAAAACACTCAAAAAACCAAAAAACCAAGGAAGAAAATACTAAAAACTATAATAAACTCAGAGACCCCCTATAAATCCTCAAAATACCTAAAAATACAATAAAACCTTAAAACAATAAAATTCATAAAAATTCCTAAAAATCCATGAAAACATTAAAAACCCTAAAACCCCTTGAAATCCATTAAACCCCCTAAAACATTAAAACTCTAAAAACCCATAAAAATCCTAAAAACGACTAAAAAATAAAAAATCAATTAAAACCCCTAAAACATAAAAAAAACATAAAAACCATAAAAATAAGAAAAACCCTAAAACTATCAATATCCATAAAAACCTTATAAACCCATAAGTATCATAAAAATTACTAAAAACCTAACAATCCCTAAAACCCTGAAAATCCCTAAAAAACTAAACAAACCCAAACAACCACAAAAATTCTAATAAAATTCAAAGAAATACCTAAAAATATAAAGCCCCCATAAAAATAATGAAAACCCCTTGAAAACCATAAAAAACATAAAAAACATGAAAAAAATATAAAACCCCATAAAATCAATAAAACCCCACTATAAACTCTAATAACCCTTAAATACCCTAAAAGTTAAAAATCACTAAAAACTCTAAAAAACATAAAAATATCAAAAAGCCTTAAAAACCCCAATAAACAAAAAAACCCAAAAAACATATAAATCCCCTAAAAACCATGAAAACCCCTAAAACCACACAAGATAAAATATTGCCACTCTCTCCTCGGATCACCCTCTCGATGCGGCAATCTCCAGGGTTTCCTCATGGAATCCTCTCTGGAGGCTTCGGTGATCTCTTCCGGTTTGGTGATGCGACTGGAGTTCTGTTCGAGTGGTCTTCTTCCCTGGTGCACTTGTAGGAGATAAGGAAAATGCTCGTGGGTGACGGGATATTATGGTTCTTTTTTAGGAAAGGCAACATCAACCTATCTTCGATCTTGCAAGGAATTTTCTCAGTTTCAGATTATTCCGATATGGATTGTGGTGAAGCTGGAGACTTCTTGGAGGCCAAGATCCCTTCTGGATTTCTGCCTTTCGGGGTTGAATTTTTAGATCTAGTGTTACAGCAGATGGATTTGTGGGGTCAAGGGCTTCAAAGGCATAAAATGTTTTCTCAGCAACACCAGTCCCTATTGTGGACTGTCGGCTTCCCTTGTGGTGATGAATTGGACTTTGTGTGCTTTCTTCAGTCTACGTAGAAGCTCCAGGTTTTGATTTCTTCTCCAGTGACGATCTGGTATGTTACCTCTTATACAGTGTTGTTCCTATGATGGTTGTTATTTTCTGGTGTTCTGGTGACTCGTGGCTTCACCCATATTCTCTCAGTGGGTGTATGTCTTACCTGCAATTTTGGATTCGTTTGTTGATGGTTTGGTCTGATGGTTGGGTTGTGCATTTCATTAGAGGTTTTTTATTTGTGTTTTTGGTTGAGATGACTTTGGTTTGTCTGATTTTTTTGTTGCTTCTATAGAAAGTGTTGTATGTCGTTGCGAGAGATTGGCTGGGTGTTGTTGCTTGCTTTCGAGGTGTGAAATGATTTGCTGGGTATCAAAAAATTTGGTGTTGGATACTGCTTGCTGATAGACTGGGATGTAATGAAGTTGTTCATCCGGGGCGTGGGCGCTGGTGGTCCTGTGTTTCTGATTGTTCTATGTGTGTGATGGTTTCTAGATGTTGGGATACTGGTTATTCGCTGCTGCTTTCCTTGAGGTTTGGATGTGGTGGGTGCTGGAAGATTTATATGGTTGTGTTGATTGGAATTGGTGATGTTGGTTTCTGGAACTGAATTGGGGTGCTGGGAGATGTTTGGTGATCAAAATAAGTAATAGTTGTTTGAAAATGTAGTGCTGGATCCTGGAGGATGAGTGTCTAGGATATAATAAAGTTGATGTTAATGGTTTTAGAGAAGGTGGTTATGCGTTGCTGGCGGTGAATGTTCATGGCAAAGAGGTGATGGGTAAGGAAAAATGTGCTGTAGGATGCTGGTTGCTGGTTTGTTTGGAAATGCTTATAGATTTTCCACTGGTTCTTTTCCTTGTCTGCTTTTGTGTGTATTTTGGCTTTTTCTGGGGACTTTTGGTTTTTTTGGGGTTCTTCAGGGTTTTTGGGTATGGGTTGATGGACCCTACCCCTCCCTTGTCTGTTGTGTCTTTTTTGTTGTGTCTTTTTATTTTATAAATTTGGGGGGGGGGGGAATAGCCTGACCTCCACATCTTCCTTTCCCTAAAACCACACAAAATTCCTAAAACCATAAAAACCCCTAAAACCAAAAAAAAGTACTATAAATACATAAATGTCATTGAAAACATAAAAACACTAAAAACCCTAAAACCCATTAAATACCATAAAATCCCATAATAACCATAATACCCATTAAATCCCAAAAAAACACTAAAAACTATTTAAACCCCTTGAAATGTTAAAAAACCCCAAAAAAAATAAAACCCACAAAACACAAAAAAAAACACAAAACCACAAAAAACCATAAAATCATAGAAAAACTGAAAAATGATAACACACCTCAAATTCTAAAAAACCACTAAAAACAATAAAAAAAATAAAAAACCTAATTTTTTTAATATCCATGAAAATATAAAAACCACTAAAACCCCTAAAAACCACTGAAAACTATAAAACCCCTAATAACCTTTAAAAACCCAAAAAACCATAAAAACCATGAAAACAACAAAAAACACTACCATCTCTAAAAGCCCCTCAAAATTTTAAAAGAATCTAAAAACCGTAAAAACCTTAAAAAATTACAAAATCCCCAAAAATTCATAAAAAAACTAAAAAATCATAAAAATGTTAGAAACCATAAAACCCTAAAACTCTCAAATTCCCAAAAAACCCCAAAAACCATATAAATTATAAAAATCATAAAAAACCCAAAAAATGTAAAAAACCTTAAAAACCCTAAGGATAATAAAAACCTTAAAAACATCGAAAAATCATAAAAACCCTAAATACCCACTAAAACCTCAAAAACCCCTAAAAACAAAAAATATATTAAAAACACTAAAAACAATAAGAAAACCAGAAACTCAAAAGAATACATAAAAACCCCAAAGATCCTAAAACCCCTAAATCAATAAAAAATAATTAAAAATCATGAAAAACCATAAAACCAAAAAATCCACAAAAACCCTAAAACCCCTAAACCCCATAAAAATATTAATGAGACCCTAAAATTACAAGAAAGTGTAAAAAAACCAAAACCATGAAAACCCCCCTTAAAACCATAAAAACCCCAAAAACATTAAAATTACAAAACCCAAAAAAACCCTAAAACCCACTAAGTCACAAAAATAATTAAAACCCCTAAAAATATTTAAAAATATAAAAACATTAAAAACCACAAAAACACAAAAAAACCAATAATTAAAAAAATACAATAAATAACCTAAAACCTCCTAAAACCTTAAAAAAATACTAATAACCCTCAAAACCCTAAACCACTAAATAACTTAAATAACATAAAAATACAAAAAATCATTCCAAATCCCTGAAAACATAAATACCCTTAAAAAACTTGGAAAAAACCAGAAAACCATAGAACTCATAAAAACTATAAAAATCGAAAAGACCCAAAAAACCTAAAAACACCACTAAAATACTCTAGAAACCATTAAAACCACTAAAAGGTAGAGAACAACTAAAATCTTTAAAAATTTACAAAAACTCTAAAAACCCTAAAAACAAAAAATAATATAAAAACATTAAAAATCTCTAAAAACAGTGAAAAACCTAAAATCCCTCAAAATCCCTAAAAACCCTTAAACCCATAAAAATCCAAAAAATCCAAAAAATCCTTGAAAATGTAGAAAAATGTAAATCCTTGAAACCACCCCCAGAAAACTAGAAAACCCCATAAAAACCCCTAAAACCCCATAAATTCCTTAAAAACCACTAAAACTCTATAAACCCTTACAACCCATTAAAATGTTAAACAAATATAAAAACTTAAAACCCCCAAAAAAACTCAACAAAACCCCTAAAAATTAAAAATCCTTGAAAACCCAAAACAAATTAAAAACTACAAAATCCCTATAACCCCTCAATATCCACAAATTCACTAAAAACCTCTAAAAAATATTAAACCCATTAAATGTCTATAAATCATGAAAAATTTTGAAACCCCTAAAACCCTAAAAAACCATGAAAACCAAAAAATACCTAAAAATAATAAAATCACATAAAAAACCAGAAAACCCAAAATATACTATAAAAACTCTAAAACCCCCCAAAATGATAAAAATGTCTAAAAACCCATAAAAACTAAACAACTGAAAATTCCTTAAAACCCTAAAAAAAGACTATAAAACCTAAAACCCCATTGAAATACCTAAAAACCCTGAACACCACTAAAAACTCTAAAAATCCATAAGAAACCCTAGAAATAAAAAAAATTAAAAATAATCCTTTAAATATCCAAAAGTGGTAAAAATGTAAAAACCCTAAAAACACTGAAAATCTCCTTGAAACCATTAAAAACCCTAAAAAATTTAAATCCCCTAAACACCCATAAAACTCATAAAACCTCTAACAACTCTAAAAACCCTTCAAACCCCAAAAATGTTAAAACAATCTAAAAAACCTTATAAAATCATAACCTCAAAGCCCCCCAAAATCCAAAAGTTTATAAAACCGTAAAACCCTAAAAACTGTTGAAACCATAAAACCCTCAAAATCCCCAAAACACTGAAAATCATAAAAACCACAAAAATTGTAAACAAAAAACCCTAAAAATTCTTGTAAACATATGAAAATATAAAAACCTAGAAAAACCTTGAAAACTATAAAACCATCTAAAAACCATAAAAACCCTAAACCAAATAAAAACCCTAAAAACCCTTTAAACCCTAAAAATGTTAAAAAACTCTAAAAAAGTAAAAACTCTAAATACTAAAAATCCCCTTCAACCCCCAAAAGACTGTAAAACCATAAAACCCATAAAATAGTAAAATGTAAAAAAACCAAAAAAACCTAAAAACCCACTAAGAACCTAAAAAACCCATAAAATTCGTTATGTTTCTTAAAACTATAAATCCTATATAACCCTAAGAAACTTAAAAAACCCTAAAAATCCAAAAAACCTCAAAACCCTAAAATAAACCTAAAACCCAACACCCAAACACCCCAAAAACCCATAACAACCCATAAAAACTAAAAAACCACAACAACCATAAAAATTATAAAAAATCCCTAAAAATTCCTAAAAACATAAAAACCCAAAAAAATCATCAAAAAAACATAAAAATTATAAACCCCTAAATAATATAAAAACATCCAAAGACCCAAAAAACCGAAAAACACAACAAAAATCTAAAATAACCCTAAAACCCATAAAAATGATAAAACCTCTAAAAACATTAGACCCCTAGAAAATTTGAAAGATCCCTAAAACCCTCAGAATCCCTAAAAACTATAAGACCCCCAAAAACCCATTGGAATCCTAGAAAATACCTAAAATGCATGAAAAATTAGAAAAACCCTAAAACCCCTTGAAATCCATAAATATTATAAAACCCATAAAATGCCTGAAACACCCTAAAAATATATAAAAAACATAAAACAACCAAAAATTGATAAAACCCTTAACACCACTAAAAATGTTAAAAACAAGAGAAACACTTAAAATTTCTAAAAACCAAAAAAATAAAAAACATAAAAACCCTAGAAACCCTGAAAACCCCTAAAATCTTGAAGAATCCATAAAAACCCAAAAACCCATAAAAATAAAAAATGTAAAAATCCTAGAAAAATTAAACACCCAAAAAATCGTGAAAACCCCATAAAAAACATAAAATCCTATAAAAACCATAAAAACCATAAAAACCATAAAACACATAAAAACCATAAAAACCCACTAAAAACATAAAAACCCATAAACCCCTAATTTTTTTTAAAAAACTATAAAAACCATAAAATCATAAAAAATTCAAAAAACGCTAAAAACCTAAAACACCATAAAAAAATGAAAACCCCAATAACCATAAAAAATCCAAAAAGACCATATAAATACCAAAAAACCCTAAAAATCCTAAAGAACCCTAAAAGTCCCTGGAAACATAAAAAACCCTAAAACCTTGAAAATCCCTAAAAACCCTAAAACCCCTAAAAACCCTAAAATAACTAAAAACCATAAAACTGCTAAAAAGCTATAAAACCCCAAAAAACCACTAAAAAATCCAATAACCATTAAAACCCATATATTTTTAAAAACATTAAAACACTTAAAACCCTTAAAACCCATAAAAACTATTAAAAATCCTAAAAACACAAAAAAACCCTAAAAATTCATTAAAACCATAAAACCCTTAAAAATAACTCGAAACCCTCAAAGTCCCTAAAACATTTAAAACTCTAAAAACTATAAAAATCTTAAAAAAATCAAAAAATCATTGAATATATAAAAAACCATAATGACCCTAAAAACATAAAAAATGATAAAAAAAACACCCCAAAAGCCTAAAAATCCTAAAAACACATAAAAACCCTAAACCCCCAAAAAAACTCTTAAAAACATTAAACCCCAAAATATTTTAAAAAATATAAAAAACCATAAATCCCTAAGAACTCTAAAAATCCCTAACATCAAAATGACCTAAACCCATGAAAACTCTAAAAACCCATAAATCCTTCAAAAATATCTAATAACCCTAAAACCCCCTAAATATAATAGAAATCCTAAAAAATACCTAAAAACCCAAAAAAATGTAAAAAAGCTTAAATACACTGAAAACCCTATGAAAATAAAAAAAGCCTAAAAACCTAAAAACCCCTAAAACCAATAAAAATTCTAAAAACTCTAAAACCCACTAAAAACTTGACAAACCCTTAATCTCATAAAAATATTAAAAAATTATAATTTTTTTTGAAACCATAGAAACTCAATAAAACTGATAACCCAGATATACTAAAAACCCATAAAACCCCTAAAAACACTAAAAACCAATGAAAATTATAAAACCCATAAAATTCCTAAAAACCTAAAAACCCTAAAAACCATAAAAATCAGAGAAAGAACCTAAAAATCTATAAAACGTAAAAATAACTAAAAACCCTAAAAATCCTTGAAAACCATAAAACCCCTAGAAACCTTAAAAACCCTAAATAACCATAAAAACCCTAAAAACCAACTATAAACTTCAAAATCTATAAAAAAATTAAAAAAATATAAAAAATAAAACCCGAAAACCCATAAAAACAACCGAAAAATTAAAAAATATAAAAAATCCCTAAAATCCCTAAAAATGTAAGAAACTCTAAAAACCCTAAAAACCCATAAACCCCCTAAAACCCCATAATACTATTAAAAACCCATGAAAATTCTAAAAACAATCAAAAATCATAAACACATTAAAAAACCCTAAAACCCTTTAAAACAATAAAAAACTCAAAATATCCCTAATAAACCAAAAAAACCAAAAAACCCCCAAAACCATAGAAACCTTAAAACCTCTGAAATCCCTAAAACCCTAAAAATACCTAAAATCATAAAAACCATAAAAATCATGAAAACCCAATAAAAATACCTAAATACTTAAAAAACCTAAAATCTATATCCACTTAAACCATAAGAACCTCTAGGACCTTAAAATTCCCTAAAAAACACAAAAAACTCTAAAACTCGTTCAAAATCCAAAAAATGATAAAAACAAGAAATAAAATCTTAAAACCCAAAAAACCAAAAAAAAACCTAAAACCCCCAAAACAATGAAAACATGAAAATCCCTCAAATATCCATAAAAATCCAAAAAGACCCAAAATACCATAAAAATACAAAAAACCCAAAAAAATTGAAAAACATAAAAACCCTAAAAACCTTCAAACCCTCTAAAACCATAATATAGATAAAAACCAAAAAACCTCATAAAATAAAAAACCACTAAACCTATCTAAAAACATAAAACCCCAAAAAATTAAACACTCTAAAAACATTTAAAATCATAAAAAACCCTAAATACCAAAAAATCCATAAAAGAATGAAAATCCCTAAAAACCTGGGAAACCATAAAACCCCCCAAAACACTCAAAATATCTATAACTTCTAAAACCCCTAAAAAAACAAAAACCCTAAAATCCCTAAAATTCCACAAAAATGTAAAAACCCTAAAAACCCTGAAAACCCCCTAAAAACCTAAAAATTCCTAAAATCTATAAAAACCCCAAATCCCATAAAAATCCCAAAAACCACTAAAACTATAAAAACTCTTGAAACCCCTAAAAATGATTAAACCTTTATAATCCTTAAAAACTCAAAAAACCCCCTAAAACACTCAAAAAACAATAAAACCCCTAAAAACCCTAAAACCCTAAAAACCCTAAAAACACCTAAAAACCATTGAAACATAAAAGTAATATAAAATTCATAAAATAATTGATTACATAAAAATCCCTAAAACCCTAAAAACACATAAAAACCATAAAACACTTCAAAAACTTAAAGACCCTAAAACACCATAAAAAATATGGGAAAACCATAGAAAACTATAAATACTCTTAAAACCTCTAAAAATGTTAGAAAAAATATAAAAAAACAAAAAACCTATAAAAAATAAAAAAAACCCCTATAAACACAAAAAGAAACCAATACCCTTAAATCCCCTTAAAACCTCTTAAAATCCCTAAAAACTATCAAAAACCCTAAAAAATTATAAAAAATCTAAAAAAGACCTAAAAAACATTGAAAACATAAAAACACTAAAAACCATGAAAAATACCTTAAAAACATAGAACCCAAACCTTAAAAACCCCTAAATGCACAAAAAATCCCTAAAATACACTAAAAACTCTCAATTCCCATAAAAACATATAAATGTTAAAAAAAATCTATAAACCATTAAATGCTACAAACTCAACAAACCCGAAAAACCCAAATGATATTAAAAACTCAAAAACCCATAAAAAACCCCAAAACCATCATAATCTTTATAACCCAATAAAACACCAAAACACATAAAGTTCCTTAAAGACCCTAAGAAACACTGAAAATGGAAAAAAACATAAAAACCCTAAAAACCCTTGAAAACCATAAAATCCCCTAAAAACATTAAAAACCCCTAAAAAGCATAAAATCCCACTAAAAACTATAAACCCCGTAAAACGTATAAAAACATTAAAAACCGTAAAATACCAAAACAATAAAAACTAAAAAACCAGAAACCCACTATAACCCATAAAACACTAAAACCTCTAAAACCTTAAAATACCATGAGAACCCCTTAAAATTTGAAGAATCCCTAAATACCGTAAAAACCACAAGAAAATATTAAAATATTAAAAAAACCTAAAAATAACTAAAAAATTAAAAATCCTAAAAATCCTGCAAAACCCTTGAAACCCATAAAATACCTTAAAAGCATAAAAAACCCTAAAACCCATAATTTTTTTTAAACACACTAAAAACTATAAAAATCATTAAAAATCATAAAATTTCTTAAAAACTCTAAAAACCCACAAAACCCATAAGAAATTAAAAAAACTACACCCCTCCCAAAAAACCATTAAAATCCTAAAAACCATAAATCCATAAAAACATTTATATTCCCTAAAAATCCTCAAATCCCTAAAAACCCTAAAAACACCAAAACCCTAAAAAACCTAAAAAATACCACGAGGTCCCTAAAAATGTAAAAAACATTAAAAAATTTAAATCTATAACCCCCTAAAACCCTAAAACTCCCTTAAAAACTCATAAAACCTATAAATGCTACAAAAACTACAAAAATCCTAACACTCCCTAAAAACATTAAAAAATCTAAAAAACCTTAAAACCCTAAAAAATCAAAAAACCAAAAAACACCAAAAAGGACCATTAAAACCCTAAAAATCCCATAAAACCTAAAAACCCATAAAAACCCCTAAAACCCTGAAAACCTATAAAAACCCTAAAAATCCAAAAAAACAACAAAAATCCAAAAGCCCATAATAATTGATGAAAAAATAAAAACCCTAAAAAACCTAAAGCCCCTGAAATCCATAAAAACCAATAAAATTTTTAAAAAAATCTAAAATCCACAAAAACCCAAAAAACAAAAAAAAAACACTAAAAAATTTAAAACCCCAAAAATTGATAAAAAACTATAAAAACCCTTAAAAACTATAAAACCCACAAAAATGAATAAAACACCCCAAACACCATAAACACTGTAAAAACCTAAAAACCCTAAAAAATCTCTAAAAACTCTCAAAATCCATAAAACCCTAAAAACTTAAAAACAAAAAAAATAAAAATACCTAAAAAAATAAGAAAACGTAAAAACCCCAAAAAACCTACAAACCATAAAACCCCTTTAAATCCTTAAAAACCAATAAAAACCATATAAAATAACAAATAACTCAAAAAACTGTAAAAACATTAAAAAATCTAAAAGGCATAATCACCCTAAAAAAGTAAAAAAAAACATAATAACCCCAAAAACTATAAAAAACATTAAAAACATAAAACCCCTAAAAAATGTAAAAGCCATAAAACCATAAAAATTTCCTAAAAATCACTGAAAACATAAAAAATACATAGAACCCTGAAAAAACCCTAAAACCTATAAAAACACTTAAAACCCTTAAAAAATCAAGAAACACATAAAACCCAAGAAAAACCCACTAAAAACTCTAAAACCCCAAAAAACATTATAAACCCTATAAAACCATAAAACCCAAAAAAACAAAAAAAAAACACTCTACAAATCCATAAAAACCCCTAAAACCATAAAAACCCAGGAAATAACCCCTAAAACATTCAAAATTTTCAATAACCCCAGAAAGCCATAATCCCAATAAAAATCTTGAGAAAGCCCAAAGAATATATGAAAACGTAAAAAATCCCAAAATCTATGAAAACTTCCAGAAAACCATAAAACACATAAAAAAATACAAACCCTATTACCCCATAAAAACCCTAAAACCACTAAAAAAATGAATACCCCTTTTAACACCTAAAAATTTTAAAAATATAAAAACCCATAACCACCTAAAAAACTAAAAAACTACTAAAAACCAAAAAAACCGTGAAAACCGAAAAAACAATAAAAACTTGTAAAAACCCTCAAAATTCCTAAAAAACCCAACAAAAAACATAAAACAATAAAAATCCTAAAAACCCCTTAAATCCCTAAAATGTAAATAAACAATAAAACCCAAAAAGCCCCTGAAAACCATAAAAATTCCTAAAAACCATAAAAACCAAAAAACAAATAAAAAAACATAAAACCCACTAAAGACTCAAAAACCCCTTAAAACCCTAAATGTTAAAAAAAATAAAAATCCATTAAAATCCTAAAAACTCAAATAATACCCTAAAACAAAAAATACATAAAAAGCCTTGAAACCCTAAAAACCCTAAGAAACCCCAAAAAACCCCTAAAACCTAAAAAACCCCAAAATTTATAAAAAATACCTAAATATCCATTAAAACAAAAAAAAACCCATAAAACCTAAAAAATACCTAAATCCATAAAGCCCCTAAGGCCATAAAAATCCCTAAACCCTATAAAAACCCAAACACTGCTAAAATCACTAAAGACTATTAAAACCCTTAAAACATTAAAAAATATAAGAACCTTAAAAACATAAAACCTAAAAAAAGCTATAAACCCACTAAAGTCATAAAAACAAAAAAACCCCAAGAATCCCTAAAAAAACCCTAAAATTATAAAATCTATAAAAACCCAAAAAACACAAAAAAAATCCCCAAAATATGTAAAAATTTAAAAAAACCACAAAAATCTTGAAAACATCTAAAAACCATAAATACCACCAAAACCATAAATAACCCTAAAATCCCATAAACCCCTTGAAACTACTAAAAACTATAAAACCCTTAAATCCTACGATAAATGTAAAATAAAAAAAAAATTAAAACCCTAAAAACACTAAAAAATACCCTAAAACTGAAAATTGTTTCTAAAAACCCATGAAACCCTAGAAGGACCTTGAAAACCCTAAAACCATCAAAATCTCTAAAAACAATAAAAAACTATAAAAACCATAAAAATCCTAAATAACCCTAAAAATACATAAAATCATAAAAATACCCCTAAAACTCCTTAAAACCCCCTTAAAACCCAAAAACCCCTAAGACCCTTGAAACCCATGAAAATATTGAAACCCAACAAAAATTATAAAACCCCTTAAAACACCTAAAAATGTTAAAAGATCTAAAAAACCATTTAAACCATAAAAACTGAAGAATCCCTATTAACCCAAAAAAACCATAAAAACTCTAAAACCACTAAAACTTGAAAAAATAATCCTACAAACATTAAATTCTCCCCCCAACCCCTAAAAACCTTAACAACGTTTAAATCATAAAAATTGGAAAAAAATATCCCTACGAATCCCTTAAAATGTAAAACAAAAAAACAAAAATCCCAGAAAAACACCCTAAAAACCATAAAAATCCATAAAAACCATTTAAACCCATAAAAACCATAAATTACGTAATACCTAATAAATACAATGAAACCCCTAGAAAATTTTAAATACTCTACAAAAACATAAAAACCTTAAAATTATGAAAAACATACTAAAACCAAAACAAACTATAAAAACCATGAAGAACCCTTAAAATCATGAATAACTATAAAACCCCTTAAATTCATTAAAAACTGTAAAATAACATAAAAATCCTAAAAACACAAAAAAAAAACAAAAAAAAAATGAAAAACTATAAACCATAGAAAACCCATGAAACTATAAAAATCCTACAACTTTAAAAACACTAAAAAACCTAGGAACAAAAAAAACCAATAAAAACCATAAATACACTAAAAAACACCAAAACCAACTAAAACCCTCAAAATTCCAAAAAATCATTAAAAGCCCTAAAAATATAAAAAACATAAAATAGACCTAAAAATATCTAAACATAAGAACCCCTAAAAACCCCAGGAAAACCATAAAAACCCTAAAAACTGAAATAACACTAAAACCCATAAAAACTTAAAAACCCTAAAGAACTCTAAAACCCATTAAAACCCATAAAATGTTCAAAAACTATAAAAAAAACCCTAAAAATCTTAAAAAATCCCTAAAAACAAAAAAAAACCTATAAAATCCAAAACTCCTAAAACCCCTCAAAATACATAATAACTATAAAAATATCAAAACCCTATGTAGGGTCCTAAAAACATCACAAAGAGAAGTAAATACTCCCACAAGAACTTTACAAAAAGAAGAAAATATTCATACAGGTCTAGCAAGGTAAATGAATTCAAATTGAATAAACAATTTGAGAAGAAACTTGAAGAAATAAAAATTTTCAAGAGTTTTAGTGACCTACATACCATCATTGAGAAAGATTCACGGAGTGAAGGAACTGTGAACCATCGGTATGCAGAAGGACAAGTTAGGCACTAGCCCACAAGGCGATGGCGAGTGAACCAAGGATTCCGCAAACCGTGTCGTTGGAAGAATCAAGAGCAGAAAGGACATTTGTATACAGTTCTTCAAACTAAGTAGTTCGCAAATGAAGCAAGTTGGAGGGGTTCTTTGAACCATGACTCGTGAACAATAGCCTCTGTAAACCCTGGTTAACTAATTCTTCCGTGGGATGAGATCTGTCTTCATGGGCCTTTGCAAATGATGTTGCATTCCCATAGAGACGATTTCCCCAGTGTTCTATAAAACGAGCACAAGAGAAATTGAAATATAGGGCTGACAAATAAAGAGAGGAGAAGGGTGGAAGAGAGCACAAAGGAGATCCTAGAGTCTCAAAGAATGAATTTGAATACAAGGATGATTCTGACTTTTATTTCGATCATCAACGAAGTGAAAATCGCAAACCACTTTTCCATAGGTATAACTAGACACAAACCATAAAAAGAAGGAAATTAATAATAATTTGTGAAGCATGATCCTAATTTATACCATCATGATCCATATATTCCTCACGGATGAACGTCCCATGAATCACAGGCTCTATGACCGTTCTTCAATTTGGTGGTCTTTATAGTGCATCACGATGCGGATCAAATTCTTCATCACGTACAACATTAGTATGTGGATGAAACCCGTAGAGGTGTGGCGAACCAAATCTAGGACCACCTACCAAGTTGGTACATGGTATTCCCTAATGATGTCTATGTACTGCTTTGGTAGGTATACAAACCCTCTACCCACATAGCATTATGCTATGTGGGGTTACCCCCCATCCTTCACGAGAATGTAGTACGTGGAATGTGGTGTCCTCGGGTGTCCTTCCCTCCAGTTCTAATCATGCCCCTCCATTACCATCCCGTACTCCATAGTACCTTCATGAACTATTCAACTGGAATCAGACCAAAGCCACCTTCAATTCCATCGGACCCGTATGATCAGATCATGGAGCGCATCAACACGCCCCTTAAAGTTTACATTCCCAAACTAAACGGATCCATGAAGGCTTTCCTCAAAATGGTTCGGACCCCTAGAATGTCTCTAAGTCTACATTCCCATGGTAACCTAGAGTCCAAACTTAATATACTAATGTGATCCTCCATGTTATAGGGATCAAGGTTGATCAATTTCTTTTACATTCAATGAGGAACAATGATCAATCAAGAGAATCATGTTTTCCTTTACTTTTGACGAGAGGATACATTCCTCCCCTTTCCCAGAACAAATTCTGGGGAACTCCCATTAAGGTAAGTCCATATCCTTTCAAGATTCAAACCACATAACTACCAATTTCATCCCAAATTTAAAGGTTCATTGATTTTCATCCCCTCCCACTGTCAGCTAGACACGGGGCCAGGTGAGGGAAGCGACACACCCAATGCTCATTCCCTCTCCCACTAAGATTATAGACACAACATATTTTACTATCATCATCCTTCTTTCCCATCAGTATAGAAGAGAAAGTGTGCCATTATTTAATATCTCACAACCTCTTGTTTCTCACCCCGAGCGTGGATCATGTTGGATTTGTGGTTTGTGAAGATATAGCATTTTCCCACCAAGCTAAATGAACTACGATAATTCTTATTCCTATTCAATCCAGGATACGTAGGATGCATGAGTGAAGACCTGAGCTCAAAGGGATTCACTACCAAAAGGGGTCACACAATTATTCTACGAAAAAATGGTCCTCCTTCTAGGTATAATCCCAAATATAAATGAACTACGAGAAAATTGATTCCTATTCAAACCTGGGTATGTTGGATGCATTCTTGAAGGCCCAAGATTAAAGGGGTGCCCTTCCAAAATGGTTCAACCAATTATGCCCCCAACAAATGGGATTCCTCCTAGGTATAATCCCCAATCTAACTAAACTATGTGTGATCTAATTCCTCTCACAGGGATATTTTGGAATCCCATATTATGGGTCCAACCCCAACATAAAATCACCTTCTGTCTCTCATAAATGACGATAAACTCCAGAGATCCTCATTGTGCGGCATAAGTCTGCATTGTCTCTGTGGAATCAAATCCATGTATATCTATGATGATCCAGCAACCCAGAGGTAACCAGTGGATATAATATTTGATAATTAACTGGGGTCTCAAGAACATATGAACATGGATTAAATCTATAAGAGAGTCCCAAAGTATGCAATAATTTCTCTTAAAAGGTTGTGATAAGCCTGACCTCCCATCCTCTGAACTAATGGAGTCATGAAGTATCGTTGGACAAGTATTCATCCAACGAGAACCTGACTTTGGAAAGAAGGTCCATGAAAAATGGATACCAGGGTTGTTGAGTGTTTCTGGCTCCATGAATAAACCCATTGGAGACCATCCGAGGGCATCGTACCCATCATAGGTTGATTGCACGGACACGTAACCCCCTATTAAATCATCCACCAAGATCATAAAAAATTTTCACCTCCTTAATAAAATAAAAAAAGAAGGATACACTGCCCAATCCTGGTGGAACTATCTCTGCCGAAAAAATTGTGGTGCGACACAAATCAAGTTGAAAGAAAAATAGTGAACCGAACATGTATCCTCAACCAATGTGGAGGTTTTACCCCACTCAAGCCCCTTTTCCACACACAAAAATGTATGGGACCATGTTGAATTGTCAAATATACATATGATCAGTAGATTCCACTTTGATGGGGTTTTATTGTCTTTATAAGTCATATATATATATATATTGAAGGTTTTTGTTGAGAAATCCTCGATCCAAATGACATCCTAACAACCAATACAGAGACACACCTCAGTGATCTCGTAGGTGGCCGGGGCCCTGAGGAAGATAAGGACCCGCTCGCCAACTCCACATCATCAATGATGGGCATCCAACACTCTAATTTTAGAGTACCATAAAAATATTACTCTCCCCCTAGTGGATCCCATAAAACAATCCGTCTAATTTGGAAAATATCACCAGCCTCTTCCTCAGCCGCGACCGGCACCCCAACACAAGGTGACCTCGGTTTTCATCTCAAGCCATTACGAGAGCTTGTCCCTAGAGCGTGAAAAAAAGTACATCCCTTATATCAAGTATGTAGATGAAGTCGATTTTGATGACTTCGTCCCAACAGCATAGGGGTCCTACTCTCGGGCATCTACCCACCAACACATGGTGACCAATTATCCTCACTCTGAAGAGGATCATATATTGAAGGAACTTGATGATGTCCAAAAGAAGCATGCCCCTCAGGCCACCCACCGAGGGAAAGAACATAAAATTAGGAGTATCCCATCACCCTAATTTCGGAGGAGGAACTCCTCTGTACAAACTAGGTGACATTCAACGGTGTTTCATAGTTCCTTGAAACATGTGTTTTAGATTTAAGAATCACTGTTTCGAGGCAATTTCCATTGTATTTGTTCATGGAACTAGAAACTTCCAATAGCTCTCTATCCAAAGTGGACCTACTTTCCAAATGCAGGCATTTGCTAAGTTTTGAACATTACGATACTTAATAACATGCATTGGTAGAGAATATTGGAGGTCAGACTCATCACACCATTTTGGTGGGAACTATTGTCTACTCTGGGACTCTCTTTGTAAAATTAAAATAGTTTTTCATGAATCCTTATTAATTCACCAAGTATATCATGAGTATCCCTTGGAATTTACAATCACTTATTAGCATGTGTAAAATTTAGAATCATCAGCATGCATTCAAGGTTCTTCATCAACAGAAACATCTATATGTATTTGAGGTTTTCCATCAATGGTATCCTCTAATATACCGATTATAGATTCTTTTAATCATCGTTATTATGATACTAGTTTTTAAGTCACTTAGTGGGGAACTATTGAATTTATTTTCATCCAGGGAGATGAAGTTTTGTTTTAATCTTGGGATCGTGCTCATAAAATCAACATCCTACACATCCTTCTGAAAGGAATCAGAACCCTTGTATTTTGCTGCCACTTAATAGAACAGATCATACCTTTTAAGGTCATGTAATAAGGACCACTATGCGGAAGGTACTTAGTTGAGACTTAGTGTGGGACTTATGCTGAAGTAGCCCAAGGAACTTGGAAAGGATATGAGTCTCCAAGTAGGATTAGAGGCTATTGGGAATATGGACCAAAAAGAACAGGGTTGATTTGAAGTGTTGGGTTTGAACCTCAAGGGGGATTCCTATGTATCCCATATGGATGGGAATAAAAGCCCACATAGTTCGATGAATCTCATAGGAGAGTATAGTCCTCTGAGAAATATTATTTTGGGCTTACTCTCGGAAAAAGGATGCCTTGATGATTTGAGGATTGAATTTGGGGCTTATTTCCTAAGGAGGATGCCCAATTGGGGGAATTCGGGTTGGATGAGCTCGGGACCAGAAAGGGATTCCTATGTATCCTGTATTGAATTGGAATCAGATTTCACATACTACATTGTGCAAGTGTTTGTGTACATGTTGTAACCATCACGTATCTCTAAGCTCATGTGAGTCATGCTCAGTGTGAGAAACAAGAGGAGGGGAAAGATTCAAAAATGACACTTCACACTTTTCCTCCACCGCTGATAGAACATGGCGCATCAACTATAGAAGAGGGCGAGGCGATGAGCCTTCCCTCTGTTATATTTACATTGGAAAAGGGTCCAATGTTAGGAAGAAGGGGTGAAGGTGAGGGGATTATACCAGGATGGCTGCCCTAAAATTGGTTTTGGTAGGGGAGGGATAATTCTCTTATACTTGCATGGAATGGAAAGTGTGAAGTTTACCTTCCCAACCAGAGAACTGAAGTCCCATGTCACCTCTTTGAAAATGGTGAGGCTGGTAACCATCCATCCTCCAAACCAAGAACTTCCCAAAACTGTTTCTAGGAGAAAATTCCAAGTAACAGTGGATATACGAACCCAGAAACATCCCATGAATCTTAACCCCATTGTGAAACGAATGTGGGAAACCTCTAACTGTGGAAATACAAACCCAAATTGGGGACACACTGATGTTCCTTACCCAAATGTATGAGAAGTCAGGAAGTTGTGGTGAAGGCTTAAACTTATCCCCTTTCAGATAAGGGAACCATGGAAGGAGATACCCTTCCATGGATGGATTTAAAGAAGGGTACTTGATCTGGTCACGTAGGTAACTTGCAAAAGTACACCGCATAGGTACCCCGGGTTTCACTATTGCGTAGGTGTGGTGCGCAGAAATACAGCATAGGTTCGGCGCGCAAATACACTGCGTACGAATGGATGGGGACTAAAGAATGGGAAGAACATCAAAACATGCCTATCCCTTTTAATTATCCCTTATTTTGTAGTTTAGAGAAATAACGAAGATAATTTGAGGGATATAGGTGAAAGAGATATGCAAGGGGAGCTTCAGAGAGTCTTTCACTTTTATAAGTTCGGAAATGGGGAGCCCAAGGCTCCTATTTATAGGCACAGATGTGACCTGGTCGAAGAAACATTACACGTGCAGGTATTTTACGCAGGTCCACTGTGCAGGTTCTCTACATAGGGACATCAAAAAATCTTCTCAGACATAGCTTGGCTGCGTAGCTCACCCACGAAGCTGAGCCACGTAGTGCGGTTGCGAAGCTCCTAGATGCTACTACATCACGTAGAACGTAGGAGTATTTGTTGATTTTTTTCCTTGTACTCATTGAATCTTTCTTTGGTATTTGAAATATCCAAAGGCTTTCAATCTTTTTGGTTACTTTCTCAATTAGTTTCAAAAAAAATCCCTCCCCCCCACAGGATTGGATGAAAAATATACAAATAGTGTTAAGTACTAAGGTGAAAGTCTAGGAAAAAGATCAGGATAGAATGATGAATCGCACAATTTTGTCACGCAAGTACTTTGCGTAGGTATGTCGCATAGGTATGGAACACAGCCATGACACATAAGTCTTCTGTTACCTATATATAGGTCTCAAGCATTTTTGGTTTTTTTTCTTCACCTGTGCTTTCTCTAAAATTTAGAGCTCTCGTTGCGTAGCTCATTCGCCCAACTGCATCGCGTTGTGCTCTCGCGTAATTCTCTTGAAATTTCTTCATGGTAAAATTGCTTACACAATTGAGCTATGAAAAAAAGGACATCAATGATGTAGCTTCACTATGGTCCTTTTGGAAGGGCCTATGCGGATGAACTCATCGAAGTACCTTGTCGAAGGACATATGCAAATAGTGTCCATTGCAAAACAATTACTGTATTGATTAAAATTTGACTTGGAAATTTGGTAATTCTTTTTTTGTAATAAAGAATGATTCATTTGATGAACCATACTGAAGAAGCTAAGGCTCGCAAAAATGAAATGATGAGTATCGTCGGACCAGGCTATTATGATATTTTTGAGAGTACTCTTCTTGGGCTATGGAAGGGTCTAATTTCGTACCAGTGTGACTATCCACAAAGTCCTTACTTACCCTTGTACGAGCATGGACTTTTGCATGACGCCCATGTTCCATATCTTAATAAGTACTTTCCAAAGAATTGGTTTATTTAGTATTCCAACTGTAACTACATGAATATAGTGCAAGGGGTTCCAATGCAAGAAGGCATGGTCCCTATTAGTTGCATCCTTCATCACAGTGGTTGCACTCTAGACATGAAGAATCATGTTGTAGAGACAAGACCACATTGTTATGATTCTACTTTTCAGGCTTCTAAAACAAATCAATCTAATGGTTGGAAAGGAGACTGGGACCTTCATTCTGGAAGTAAGGTAAAACCCAAGTGGATGAGGGAATTCTCGGTACGTCGGACTTGGGCAGAATTCAGAAAAGTGTTATCAGACATTCATATCTACTAAGATATCTAGAAGGGGGAAACATATGTTTACAAAAATGAATTCATTCCTGAATTACTGAGCTGATGGATTCTACAAACAAATTCCATTCATTTGACGCATGGTGAAGTGTGTATTAGTCTCTAGGACATTTAACAAATATCTAGAATTCCTATTCCCGGGGAAATGTATGATGAATTCATCCCACCTACTTCAACATGGGGTGATGTTACTAGAACACCACAAATGGACCATGAATTACATAAGATAAAAAACATTTTACCCAATGATAAGAATGATATCCATGCTAGAGTGTGGATGGAATCTTTCTTAGAACCAACAACAGAGAAAGGACCTACATGTGGATGTCCTACTGTTTGTACTTCTGCTGATAACTGAAGTAGTTAAGGCATGTATTGTCCTAAACCGGAAAGAGGAGATTACAAGCACTAGGGTTATAATGTCAAACCTAATATAGATGCAAAAGTATGCTTAGATTCCTTCCTTGCTATGTGGATACGTGTTTATTTGCTTTTGGTCCGTGAATCTGAAGGAGTTGTAAGATCAGGGACTTTCATCATTGCAACTAAATTGGTATAGGGGAAGTATATTGGTCTAGAAACCCCTGTTTTGGCAAGAATTTACAATCTCCTACTGCATTAATATAGTGGGAAGGCTCTATTTAGAATTTCGGGGCCATTCCAAGTGTTTGTGGGGCTAGATTGCGACATATTGTTCTTCATACTTATTGTTGAACATAGTCAGAGTTCTTAATGGTCGATTCACCTCATTTTTATAGAAATTTTCTAGTATTAATCCTCTGAAATTAAGACCTGATGAGGTACTGAAGGTATTGAATGTTTTAGGGGAATTCTACTTCTTTACTTTTGGTAATCCACCAACTGGAACATTTATTGATGATGGTAAAGAAAAGAATTATGAGCTGAGATCTTATATGATGGAATTCAGGGATGGTGTATTTTCAACCAGGATTGATGGTGAAATTATCTACAAGGATTATGTTTCCTATAGGTTTTCTCATTAGTTTAGGTGTCTTCAACAATCAAGCACCTTTCCACCCACATATGTCAGGCATGAGAAGCACCCAATGGTAGAGTAATTTTTTTGGATTCTCATAGCTTTAGAGGTATCCAAATTGATAATTACATTACCTCCAATAGATGCATCAATCGTATTGGAATATGGGTATGCCAAAGCTTGGGTTTATTCATATCCTCAAGGGGCTCCGACAAAAGGAATGTACCGAGTGGCGACTACAATGACTATCGTATGCGAAAATCATGGCAACAAGTCCATGTCCAGAGATGATACAAAAATTTCAGAGGTTTTAGATCCCTCAAAATGTCCTCTTAGGACGTATACCAGGAAGACCAAGGCTAGAGAAGAAATACCTCCAATGCCAAGGTGATCCAGTCACCGTCATCAAACAGTGATTCCTATTACATATGTTGAACTTTTTGAGGAAGAATGTTCTGGAGAAGCTCTTCAATTGGAAGGTGTTGAATCTATTCCACAGTCAACCAGGACAAAATTGAATTATGTGCGACCTTTGTCCATTCATCATTGGGAGAGTGTAACCCGTGATCTTAGGGATGCCTGTGCATTTCTTCAGCATGGCATTAGAAAACTAGATATTTGTGATATCAAGGCACCTTCTGATTGCAATCTTGATAATAAATTGGTTGAAGTATAAATATATATTGTAGAGTTATATAATATTATATATGAAACTGATGATCAAATCCCATCCTCTAAACGAGTATCTCATATGCTGGACTTAGGAGTCCGCGAAGGGGTAATTATCGACTCTTTGGAGGAGTGAGATATTTATTTTAATACTGATAATTTTTTCCCTATTTCATTCATCTCAACTATGCTTTATTATTTATCATCATTAATCTTGATGAAAATGTATTTTTTCAGCTTGAGTGTATAGAAAGAAGATCCGGACCGATTCTTGAATTGCCTTAGTATAATCCTCCAGGTTCTCCCATTAAAGCAACAGATGATCCTTCCAAGTCTCCAAAACATTCTCCAAGAGCAAGAATCATGACTGGGGTAATGGAGACATATAATCCTCAACCATTACCTCATGTTTCCCCTATTAGGAGAAGTGTTTCAATCTCTCCTCAAGACTTTGAACATAAACACAAAAGAGAAATGTGATTGCTTCAAAGCGTTCACTGAAAGAGTAAGTATTTATACAATCCTTAGGGCATACAACTTGATCAAGACATTATGGTAACAACATTTTATCATGTTGTAGGATCTATGTCTCCCTCCTCTCTCAAGGGATTAAGAGTTGATTCTTTAAGACCAGGAAAAGAATCCCTAGGGGAAACCCAGGTTCATGCTGATGAATCTGCAATTTTATTATATAAATAATCAAGAGATTCAGCTATACCGACTCCTATATCTATTGAGAGAGAGGAAATCCATGGTAAGATTCAATATATTCCTCAGTGGCTTTTGTCAAAGAATCCTGAAATAATCAACACTAATATTATTATTGCATTAGAAGAAAGGACTGGAGATCTAGGGCAATCTAAGACAGATGCTGGTGTTGACACAAATCTAAAAGGACCGGATGTTGCCATATCAATTGAAGAGCCAATGGAACCAAATGTCAGCGGAGCCAATTTGGGCATCAACCAACATATGTTGGATACCTTAAATGGTGAGGATGTTGTAACATTTCATGTCATATACACTGAAATGATGGACACCGTTAATCCAAATATTGATATTAAAGGTTCTATCAATGAGTTTGGGTATTTTCATAAGGAATTTCAAGGGCATAATCCCCTATTCTTACATTTTCTATACATAATTTGTTATTTAAATTGATTCTTTACATAAAAAATCATCCTATGAAGCTTAATCTATAGAAAATGTCATAAATACTCTTTAGGAATGGCGTATTCCACTTTATCCTTCTATTGGAGATGGGGAAATACCCACAGAGGATCATTCATCAAAAGATGTTCGAGAGCCTACAAATGCCATAACCGAGAAAATTCATGGAAATACCCCGTCTCAAGAAACATCTTCTCAAAACACTAGAGTTGAGAAGACATGGGATGAATCCAATCAAGTAGATTACTTATTGTTGGGTAAATATAATAAGCCATCAGAATCATATTTGTTTCCTCCATTTGAAACTAATAATGACCTTGATTTATTATTTAGGGTTATCAGCTCCTATATAAGAAGGTGAAGCTTCTATTGTCCCAAGATAAGTAGAACAAGGTATCTCACTAAGCGATCTGTTTTTAGAGTACATTTTACCTAATGGCAGTGACTCAGATTTAGATTTATAGAAGAAATATTCTCTTGGCAAGGCACGTAAAAAGACATGGCAGAATATTTGGGGCATAATTTCTAAAAATACTTTAAATGAATTATCGTCCCACTTTTCAAAACTCCCAGCATTATTATGCATGTTGGGTTGGTGGGTTCAATTATCGGCCAGTCTACGATGCCATGAAAAGGAATATTTGCCAACAGGAGCAGGAGCGTAAGTTGCGACCGGATTTTGAAGTGGCTAAATAACTCATCAATATTGAGGGTTTTCAAGCTGTAGTAGTTGAGGCGAAGGAAAATCATAACAATAAATCACTCGAGATTAGCTAAAAAATCAAAGATGCCATGAAGGAGTTGTTATCTCTTCCACAACAACTGGATGTTGTTCATAAAAAACTTGAGAAATTGAATCAAAAATTAAGAGAAACCCAATTAGAAGGAATAAATTCCACTTCAACTATGAAGGAATCACTTCATCAAGTAGAGAAGGTTGTAGTTTCTCAACTATCTCATCATCAATAGGCAGCTGATAGATCTTATGAAGCGGTCCATCAAATGAAAATTCATGTTGAGAGTTTATTCTGAAACATGATAGAGAGGCTCCATTTTGTAGATGACCCTCTATTTTCATATAAATGAAAGAAATTTTGTTTTCAATTATATTAATATTCATTCCTGTTTTTCATGATAGCAATATGAAAGGTAAATGATGATAAGTATTCCTTTATATTAAACAATCATTATAATAATAATAATAATGAAGTGCTCAAAATTTTATTATTAATCTGAGGGAACAAATGAGCATAATTTGAATGTTTCTAGGGTAATATGGATAACCACCACAAATGTTGTGTTTTTGATCCTTTTTTTATTGCTCAATATTACCTAAATCAAACATAATGTATGTTTAGTGAGATGGGACTCGACTTTTGTTTGGAGTTATCCTTTCAAGTTCTCAATCTAATGAGTACCGAGTCTTTTGTTACTGGCAATTTAAAGTCATTCATGTTGGACTGTAAAGGGATAATATTTACTGTCGAAATAGATTTGACCGTAATGTTTGAATTAAATCCCAAACAAAACACTGTGGCTATGAATTGCTTTAATATTCTCTAAACATTTCCAAGGGGAATCTTGGGCCATGATTTTTTATGGATACCAAATCTTAAATAATGTATCAACATAATGTGTGTCTTTTTCAGTAAGGAAGTTACCATTATTTGACAAACCCGTTATGGTCATTGTATTATGTAGGGCCAACTAGGGCATATGCTGCATAGCCAAATAGTGTCATCTCTTTACTGATAGGCCTATTATATAAGCAACTTATGAAAGGCCACTTATGAGCACATGATGCATAGTCAGGGAAAGGAGCTCTTTAAGAATTTAACATTTTGTTGTTGATGGATAGGGGAAAATAAGATTTGGGTGACTTAAGACCACATTTGGTGGTTCTTTCAAGGAAATGAATTATATGAATGAAAAAGGGTTATTTTAAACCAACACTCATGCATTGAGGACATGAGTATTGTGCAGTTTCAAGTCATGCAGTGAGGACATGGGTACTGTGCAGCTTTAAGACATGTAGTGAGGACAGGTAGTGGCTTTAATTTAAGGTCATTTTCTCTGACCAAAAGTACAAAACTCTCCCAATTTGTTGATAATTGTTTTGGAAATATACTATCATATTCAGATATGAAAGGAAAAATTGTAAATTGTGATTTGAGAATTTTTGAAACCGATGAATGGTATTGGAAAAGGGCTAGAAGCATTAAAGGAAGTATTTTCTAAGAATAAAGTTACCATTATTTGAAAAAACAATTATGGGGGCTGTATTATGCAGGGCCAACTTGGAAATATGCTGCATAGTCAAATAGTGGAATCTTTTGACAGACAATCCTGTTATGTAGGCAACATATGAAAGTCCGCCTAAGGGCATGTGATGCATAGTCCGGAAAAAGATCACTCAGAAGATTGATGTTCTATTGCTAAAAGTCGAAGAATGTTTATGGAGATTTAGATTTTAAAAATCACAATGCTTGGCTTATGAAGAAAGGTACCTAAATATGGAAAGGGTATTTCCAATCAAGATACCCAAAGATTCAGAAGAATATGACTTTTACAAAGGTCTGACCCAAATGTAAAAGATATGGTGTCTATAGTTTTAGGTCATCCAACTAAGACTAGGAATGGAAATAATATATAACATGTGGCCAAGTGATTTCAAAACTATTTCATAGTTCATCGAACACATGACGAGGGAAATGTGTAAACCATGGTCTTGAAGTCTTTCAGACTGTGAGAAAGATAATGGGACAAGTATACTTGAATAACTATTTTAAAATATAGATTCTTGTATATTGTCATCAATGATTATAGGGGAAAAATATACTATAACCATGAATGATGTTACCATTATTTCACAAACCCGTGATGGGGTTGTACTATACAGGGCCAACTGAGGCATAAGCTGCATAGCCGAATAGTGTCATCTTTTGGCATAGAGGCCTATTATGAAGGTAGCTTATGCAAGTCCACCTAAGAGAATATGATGAATAGTTAGGCAAAAGAGCTCTCGGATAATGGAAACCTTGTCACCAGAACCAGTAAAAAATATTATGAAAATTTGAAAGAAAAAATAAAGATTAAGAGTGTGAGATATGGAAGGGGTTATGCCCAATGTATATGAGAAATATTTGAATCAATTTTCTCCATGAATTTGATGTCCTTTACATAAATCTGACTCATATGTAAAATAGAGGCATTCTTTATTTCCTTTGAATGAATATGGTACTGTGCAGTTTTAATTCATGCAGTACAGACATTTGTACTGTTCGGTTTTATGTTATATAGTAAGGACATGGGTACTGTGTAGTTTTAAGTCATTTAGTAAGGACATGAGTACTATGAAGTTTTAAGTCATGCAGTAAGGACATGGATAACCCCATAAGAAATTAAAACACCTTAAATAAATAATCCATTTACTCAATTCATAAGCCCACGTGAGCGATGCTCGGTGTGAGAAACAAGGAGTAGTAAGGGTTTCTTTTATAATGAAAAGGTGATGAAAATGAAGAATATAGGTATTAGATTTTCATTTAGTGTAACGTCATGAGGTAATGATGAAAATGAACTAATATGAAAGGAAATACATATTGGAACTGGATTAAGGGATAAAAACCAAGTATCACTATATGTATTGCTGGGGAAAGAATCAAGTCATACATAGTTTTTTTAAACATTCCCTAAGAAGATTTAATTCTATACAAGAAATAAAAGGTTTTTTTATTGTGGTTGGGCCCAAAATTTGAGATTCATGCGTCTCTACGTATCTCATTGAAAATGAGAATCAAGCTATACGTTGTTCTTTAAACTTGGTCTATATGAAGATCTAACTTAAACATAGGAAATAGAGGGACTCATGTACTACTAAGAGGTAGTGATGATATTAACAACATTTTATCATTGAAGCTTGTAACATTTAAATAGAGAAAACATTAGTTGTACATATGATTTTATGTAGTTTAACGTCATGCAGCAAGGACGAAGATACTATGCACTTTAACTTCTTGCAGCATGGACGCTTATGGTTGTTATGTAGTTTAATGTCTTGCAACTAGGACATTGGTTGCTATGTGGTTTTAAGTCTTGCATCAAAGATATTGTATTTTGTTGTTTAAAGTCGTACAGTGAAGACTACTGTGTATAATTACACAAATTATTTCTTCAAGAATCATTCATAGTTTGGAGATGTAATGAGCTCTCCATCCATTAAGATTAAAGCATAGGCTCCATTTTAATAGACCTTATGTATGGAATAAGGTCCCTCCCATTTTGGTTCAAGTTTTGAAGGTTTCATTCCTGGTATCATTGGAGTCCTAAGGACCAATACCAATTCTCCTGGGTGGAATGAACACAGTCGAACTTTTTTATTAAAATATCATGCTATTATATTATGATAGAATTTTAAATGATGAAAAATATGCAATATTTTCTCATCTAATCATTCCAACTCATTACACCATTTTTGAGATCTTTCATCTATAGATAACTGATCACAAATTTCAACTCTAAGTGAATTCAATTGTACTTCAATTGGAAAAACTGCTTCAGATCCATATACCAACGAATAAGGAGTAGCTTGGGTGGGAGTACGGATAGTTGTCCAATAACCCCGTAAAGCATTCAAAAGTTTATCCGGCCATGATTTGTTATCTTTATCCATTATCTTCTAGAGTATATTTGATAAGGTTTTGTTGAAATCATCTATCTGTCCATTGGCTACCACATGATAGTGAGATGAATGGTTGAATTTGATATTATATTCCCAATATAACTTTTTTACTTTAGCAGAACAAAAATTGGTGCCATTATCCGTCAAAAAAGAATGAGGGATGCCAAATCTAGTGATTATATTAGTTTTGACAAAACTAATGATGATTTTCGATCCAACTACCTTGAGAGATATTTCCTGATCCCTCTTAGAGAAGAAATCAGTAGCAATGAGAATGTACTTGAAATGCTTAGCCTGGGCTGGAGGATAAGGCCCTACTATATCCATTCCCTAGGTGGAAAATGGCCCAGACAATTTAGTTGTATGTACATACTCTGGGGGTTGATGAATTAAGTTGGCATGCACTTGACAGGGATGACATTTTTTGCAATGTCTGTACAATCCTGTGTCATTGAAGGCCAAAAGTATTCAAGCCTTCGAATCTGATTGGAGAGTCTGTGCCCAGATTGTTGGGCACCACAAGACTCTAAATGAACTTCTTTCACGACAGTTGTAGTCTCTTCTCCATCAGTACATTTGAAGAGAATCCCATCAAAACCTCACTTGTAAAGGATCTTTTAGTGGTTTAGACCATCATAAAGAGTAAAATTTACCACTTCTTACTGAATCAGCTCCTTCTCATCCCAATTTGGTGGAATTATCCCATTTTAAATATATTCCATGATGGATTTTCTCCATCTAGTGGTATGAACATACGATTCAGAACTAGGGATAATTTCATTAATTTCTTCCCTTATGGTATGAAAAAAATGGTGAAACCACACAGCGATGGGTTATGCTAATAATTGTCTAATCCCTATTTGGATCTGCCAAGGCTGTAACTGCATTAGCCAGTGCATCTACTTAGGAATTTTTTTATCACGGGACATAGGACAATGTCAGATCTGAGCGAAATTAATCCATTAACTCTCTGACGTAATCACACAAAGGTATTAACTATTATTTTCTGATAGAGTATTCCCTATTAATTTGTTTTAGTACCAATTATGAATCAACTTTTACCTTTAAAAATCAATTTTCACCTGAATGGACAATTCCAAACCTAAGATGAGAGATTGACACTCTGCTTCATTTTAGGTAACACCATCCGATAATAGAAAAGAATAAGGAAATATTGCCTTTTCTGGGGAAATAATGACTATTTATAATCCATCCTTATTGAGTTTAGGATTTTCCTATCTCTTCCCTGTTGAACTTCTAGAAGCACCATCAAAATGAATTTCCCATGTTTGGGAATTATCTTGAATAGAGAAGACCTCTTCATCAGGAGGTTCAGTATTAAATGATGTATCTTCCATGGATGGATGCTCAGTTAGAAAATCAGCTATACCTTGGCCCTTTATTGCCTTTTGAGGAACAAATTAGTTATCAAACTTTTTCAAAATAACCACCCGTCGTGCTATACATCTTATAAGAATAGGATTACTGAGGATAAATTTGAGCGGGTTATTACGAGATACAAATTGGACCTCATGATGTTGCAGGTAATGTCTCAATTTCTGAACAGCAAAGATTAATTCCAGGCAGCATTTCTCAATATGTAAATATCGAGTTTCCGCATCAAGAATTGTGTAACTAAGATAATAAAGGCTATTTTCATTTCCAGCATAATTTGTTTGGGCGAGGAAGGAACCTAATGATTGCTCTAAAGCTGTCATGTAGAGAATCAGTGGTCTTCCTTCACTTGGTGGCATTAATACTAGTGGACTCAAGAATATTTATTGAGTATATTAAATTCTTCTTGGAAATTCTCAGTCCATTGATAAGTGACTCCCTTCTTCATTAATCTGGTGAAAGGTAAACATTTTCCAGCCAAATTGGCGATAAAGTGCTGAATATAGGCCAAGTGTCCTTGAAGTCCTCTCAATTATTTCAAATTTAGAGGAGGATACATACCATGGATTGATTTTTTTTCTCAGGATCAACTTTGATATCTCGATGGCGTACAACGAAGCCAAGGAATTTTCCTGAGGTTACCCTGAAAGAACATTTTAAGGGGTTCATCTTCAAATTATATTTTCGAATTTTGTGAAATATGGTTTCCAAATTAGCCAAGTGATTGGAACATTGGTTGGA
Organism: Viscum album; assembly: GCA_963277665.1. Lineage (NCBI taxonomy): Eukaryota > Viridiplantae > Streptophyta > Magnoliopsida > Santalales > Viscaceae > Viscum > Viscum album. Next base: position 1,322,688,462 of record OY728157.1, read on the forward strand.
TTTGACTACCAAATCATCCACATAACATTCAACAAATTTCCCTAAGAAGGGTTTGAAGATATGGTGCATGGCACATTGGTATGTGGTGCCTGCATTCTTTAAGACAAAAGGCATTACCCAATAACAAAACACACCTTAAGGAGCTCTAAAAGTTGTATATTCTTCATCCTCTAGGGACATTATAATTTAATTACACCCAGAAAATCTATCCATGAAGGAAAGTGATTCATATCCAGTCATTGCATCAATTAGAAGTTCTGTAATCGGGACTGGAAAATCATCTTTAGGAAAATGCCGGTTAAGATCTCTAAAATCAATGCAGACTCTAATTTTCTCGTTCTTCTTTTTCACTGGGACAATATTGGCCAGCCATTTGGGATATTGAACTTCCCTGACAATGTTATCCTTTATAAGCTTATCAACTTCAGCTTTAATTTTAGAATCATGAGTTGGGTGTGTTCTCCATGCTGCTTTGTTGAACCCACAATGTTCTTCTGGAAAACCCAAATGATGGGTGGCTACATCAGGATTAAGACCTAGAATTTCTATATAATTCCAAGAAAATGTATCTTGATTTTTCATTAGAAAGGAAGTACACACCTCTTGTTCCTCAGAGGTCATGGATGCAATAATTAAGGTTGGGCGTGGATCTTGTCCTATACCCAGATTTATATCTCTAAGTTCATCCACGGTGGTAGAAACAACTTCTTCAAATATTGGAGGAGCATCCCCAATATCTTCCTCTTCTTCTTCATTATGTGTCACTTATTTTGTTTCCAATTGCATGATAGATGACAAGGAAAAAATCCCGAAGTTAGGGGATGAATCAATATTTGAACATCTCGGTGAAAAAGCCACAATATCTGACCCTACTGATGACGAAGGGTATTTCTATGGTAAGGATAGATTGATTGATTGGGAATCAACATCTTTTTATTCCTCTAATATTGTTACAATTTCTTCTATTCTTATTAAAGAAGTAGAGGCTCATTTTAGTTCAGAAGATGAAATGAAAACATCTCCATTCAGGCTTCCATCATTGCTTGGTGCATCAATAATTTCTCCCATGTTATTAGGCTCAATTAGAGTAATTGATATTATGGGAATTATTGGATGAGTGAATGGATTTGGATTTACCCTTTCAACTTGATTAATGGGTAACACATAATCTATACTCAAATTCATGAATGGATTTTTTGGAATCTTTTCCAGTCTATTTGGAGCATTAACTCTGGTTATCTCCTTGGTCATTGACTTCATTCCTCTTGTGTGATAAAACTCTGCCTCGATATATTGAGATTCACATGTTTTTAATGGAGCCTTTCCACTATACAATGTTCCTATTTTACCATTGAAATAGTATTTCAGACATTGGTGGTATGATGAAGGTATGGCTGCATGTTGATGAAACCAAGGCCTTCAAAGCAGAATATTAAAGGTTATGTCCTAATGAAGAACTATGAAATATGAATTAGACACAAGATATCCAAACTAAGTTCTGATTTTAATTTTTCCCAGAGGTTCTTGTTCATTCTTATCATATCCTTGAAACATTAAAGATGAAGGAGATAAGTCAGATTCAGTCAGGCCCAATTGACGAAGTGTACGAACGAGAATGAGGTTGAACTCAGAGCCATTATCAATGAAGGCTCGTCAGACATCCATGTCATTGGTCTTTCCCGACAGATACAATGGTCTGATGTTTCCATATACCAGATGGTCATCATATTCATCTGTAAAAGATATAACTTCATGAAATTATACAGAATCATTCTCTATACAGTAAACTTCAGCAGCAGAAACTTCAATTTCAAATTCTTGAGGACTTAACAAGGCCTCAATGAGTGCTTCTCATTGATCTTTTGACATATTCAAATCATCCAAAATTGATAACTTGGCCAGTACTTGGGCCAATTTTTCCAAGACATCATACTTTTGGTCCCAAGGCCTGCGTTTCCCAGCATGGAGATGTGGTTTTAAAGGTGCTTTGGAAGTTGATGCTTCTGTTATAGATGTATTCTGTGTTGAAACAAAAGTGGGAAATACCACTGAATTTGGAAAACTAGACCAATTAATTCTATTCATCTACTGATAAGAAGATGGTTTAGCTTCTAATCAATCCTCCAGAATAATTGTGCACAAACTAGACTTGTTTTTAATGGAAGAAATCCCTTGTTCTTATTGAGGTCGTAAAATGGATCTTCCATGAGTTTCTGCCGCATATATGGTTTGAGCAGGGGTAGAGTAAATTGATGGTTTTTAGAATTACCACATCTTCCCCTCTATCATCGACCTTAGAATCTTCCTCTAGTTTGCCAATTAGGCACAAGGAATTCTAGCTCAATACAATTAGAATCACCACTGGCATAAGGATCTGTTATATGGATAACATTAATAGAACCAAAGATCAATTCTTTGTCTGATGAGGATTCTGCCTGACAGGTTATTTCTGGTTGTACCATTTGGAGGGGTGGTGCCCATGATTTTGAAACAGATAGCCTGAAATCTTCCAGGGTTAAGGACCACTTTGGCCTTGATGCGAGCTCGTCTTCTTCTGACTGCTCTTTATCCATATGACCACCTTGTTTCTTTGAGGAATGAACCTTTGATGAAGATGGTTTTGCTATGGAAGGAGTGGTAGAAGATACAATTGGTTGTATCAACTATGTTCATAAAATAGCATGAGTTTGGTTAATCTTTTTACTAATAATCCCATCATCATATTTTTGTACATTTTTACTTTAAACCTCTTTCCATTCTCCTTCTCCCTCTGGATTGGTGGCAATGACACATGCTACTTGAGCTGATGAACTTTTCAATTTCGCTTGTCTAGAGTCTACCATATTTTTCAAAAGGTCTTTGAAAACAAATTACTCCTGAATGGGGTGTCCTAACATCTGATTAAAGAGACAATAATTTGTATGATCTTCATCTCTATATTTATTTGGCTTCTTCAGCCTTGGAAACTAAACCAAATTGTTTTCTAGGGCTGAGACGAAGTAGCCAAGAACTTTCTCATTCCTAAAAGAATATATTTTATTCTTTAATTCCCCAAATTTCTTCCCCTTTTGATCTATTTGATCTTCTTGATGAGGTGGTCGTTGTTGTGGATGCACAGGAAGCAGAGCCCTTTGGAATGATGAAGGTCTTGAAGTGGAAGCAGGTACAGGTGCCTATTGGAGTGCAACTATAGCAGCTTCTACCTTTACTATTTTCCTTCCTGGAACTAATGGAATTACATGAGTTTTATCATTAGTCTCTATAATAGAGTCTTCTATCTGCTGAGCGATTCAAGTAAGGTCTCGAAACCCTCTTGTGTTTTTTACAGAGATCAATGGTGTGTGTAATTCATCAGGAAGATTTTCCTCACAGATTAGTAACAACTCTTCTTGAGGGAGTACTAAACTTAAGGAATATGTTAATTCCTTCCAACAAGCAATGAAATCTGAAACTATTTCATTTTCTCATTTTTTACAATTGGTAAGATAAAAAAATTTCATCATTAGTAACGTTGAGCTAAATTGAAGAATTAATTTCTGATGGAGATCTTCCCACCCAGTAATTGATCGAGATTGAAAAATTTTATACCAGACAAAAGTTGGTTCATGTAATGTCTTCACAAAACACATAAGCTTAACTACTTCTTCTTGTTGAGGAGTTCTCATCATAGGATCACAATGAGAAACAAAATGTGTTATGTGTTGTTCTGGATCTCCCAAACCATTAAAAATTTGGAATGTGGTATTCACAAAATTTGGCGGGGGAGGAATTTCATCCACCCATTCAAGGTAACCTCTCTTTTCCAGTTGAACTGTTGTACGTAGTTCCTCCATATCTTCCAATTGAGTCGTTAATGCCTCAATTGTGTACATAATCATTTGGGAAATATCTGGATGAGCTGGATTCTATGCAGGTATTTTAACTGGAACTTGAGCTAGTGTAATAACTGGTAAAAACACTGATGGTGGTGCTAATATCTATATTGGATAACCCATATAAATATGTCTATCAGTATGTACATGAACCTGTCTTGATTCTGTACCCAATGGAGGGAATTAATTATCTACCTCTTGAGTTACTACAAATCCTCTTTGTTGAGGAGATCCTATAGGATTTGCAAGTAGAGGAATTTCCTCGGGATACCGTCTAGCAGAAATGTTTTTTCGATGTAACTCCATGTTGAGTTTTATCAACTCCTTAATTTCCTCTTCTTGTTGTGAAAATATCTCTTCGAGTGAAAGATATTGACCTTTTCTAGTTGAAAAGTGAGATGCAATCTGACTTTTTTCCTTTCCCCTTATTGGATGCCTTTCAGAGAGGGGGGAGTTGGTTATTTGAAGGAATACATAGATTCTGGGTAAGCCTTTGATTTTGGGTACGCATACCTTCTTCATTTTCCTCAGTGTGTAACACATTGTGGACAAGAACATAATATTCTGATTCCCCTGAACTGGACTTATTTTCTGGAGGATCTTATTCAATGGTGTTGATAGCATTCACTGACGCATAACACATTAATGGTATTCTATCAGTGTTTCTAGTAGATAGTCTCCCTTTTTGGCTTTCATGAAACTTTATTATCCTATATGAATAATTCCTTGGAACTATTTGGTGTAAAATAAAATGAAGGGAATCATTGGATAGTTCATCTATTGGCTTTCTTTGTGTCCTCTTCCCTAATTGGGAGAAAAATGACTTCCATTGAGGATGGAATGGTAGATGCAAAATAGCCCCCAGCATTGTGGGTTGGGGTTGATCCTTTTCTTCTTCTTCAAATCATTGAATTTTTTTTAATGAATTTTAAGGTTACGTTAAATGATCCCCCATCCTAGCAAGATGGGGTGATTCTCGAACTGCTACAACTGAAATTCATGCAATTTCTCTTTTGATTTTGCATATTTTGGTTCGGACATTAGGTGGGTGCATCATCTGATAATTACATAAATCACTTGTTTCAAAAGATCATTGTGCTATTTCAGACATTTTCATCCTCTAATGCCTAACATCCCTTAAATGGGATGCCTGCTCAAGATTCTCAGAGGCTTGATGTATATGTAGTTCAACAATTCCTATTCTTTGGGCTTAATTCTGATGAGGATTGGTTGAGTCCTGTTCTTGAACGTACATTTTATTACACACAAAACCTATTGAATGTGGCTAGCCATGGGAAATAACATTGCATGAGACCACTTTTGGAAAACATTGCTGATTATAGAGTGCAGTGAAATTCAATTCTCCATATGAACCCCATTCTCTTATGCAAACATTAGATGGGGAATTAGAAAATGATTGTCGTAGCCTCTTTAGAGTATTGAGACACGCACACTGAAGGGTTCTCTATTGTTTTTAAACCCTTTGATGTTGGGAAACTGAAAGAGATGCCAATTAAATTTAGAGTTGTAACCTTTCTATTACCTTTATATGATTTTGATAATCATCATATGGTAATACTTTATTTTTTAAATGATGAAGAGTTTTCCATAAGATGATATGAATTCCATGAAGGCAATCTTCTATCATCAATTCTGGAATTTCAAACTAAGAATTTGCTGAAGGCCAGAACATGACTGGTATTTCTCCTTTAGATAATTGTTTCCTCATGTTAAACACGTCTTAATCACATTCTACTATATCTTTATCCACTTGTCCTAACCAAAGTTGATTCATTGAATTAGAGGATAAATAACCCAAGGGAGGTTCGGAGAATGGTTGTTCCCTTAAGATGTCTTCTGACTGAGAAAGTGTTTCACCTATAAATGACAAGGCATTAGACATGACTAGCCATGTGTTTGCAAGTGCCTCGAGATAGGAGGGATTTCTTAATGATACATTTTCAATTATAGAATTGTTTTGACAATGCGAAATACTACTGCGGATAGGAATTTCGCAGCGAATGCCAATATGGGGAGGATCACCATGATGGATTATAGCAAGGGATAAATATTCTTGCTCCTTTTTCTTTTGGACACACGGAGGGTTACTGTGGCTCTCATCCAAAGATATACACTCTAGATTGACTGAATTTTCATGAAGCATGACTTCATGATGAAGTGTTCAGTGAGGAACATTATAATTACAGCTACCACTCCCAAAATTTGGTAATGAGAGGGTAGGATCTTGAGCAGCAACAAATACATGTCTGAGGGCTTCATGAACTCCAGCATTAAGAGGAGCTAAATTACAACTTGACTCTTGATTTTACAAAGGTATTTGGTGATATTTCTTCTTGGATGTTCTATTATACTTAGTTAGGGACACTTTCTATGGAGAGTGGTTATCATGGGCAGGTATATGTGCCTGACTTGGATTAGTTATCGGAACCAACTAGTTACCACCAATTGGAAAGGGTGTATGTTCTCGATCTTGTTGTCTGTATGATATGAGGGAGTATTCCCCATAACCCTCATGGACTGGAACAAAGATGTGTATCTCCTCTGGGATGGCATGTTGATGTGTCATCCCATGTGTGGGGATAGATTTATATGTCTGTTCTCATGATACTACTGATGTAGTTGTTAAAATATCCTGACATGCTTCTAGAATATGGTCAGGGATATGAGTCTTCCCTTTCACCATATATAAGATGTGTTTAGTGACTTCCGCTGCCGGAACAGGAATATACGTCCATTATGTATCTGGAGTAGGTGTATGTTCCTGCTTCTGTCCTCCTTTTCCTATCAACGGATATTGGCAGTACTCATGCATAAGGGTAGAGAGTTGGGTCTGCCCCAAATTCGTTGTTGGACCTTTCCGACTGACTTCTCCGAGTGCTACCAAACAAGACTGTTGGAAGGCTTGATGAACATTGAGAGGTGTATATGATTTCTAGATATTCTCTTTCAAGTATGGTTGACGGGATTCCTTCAATATTGGTGGACAAGACTGTTGACAGAATTGGTGATTGTAAGCAGGTGTATGTTCCTATTTACCAGTTGCCACCACATTAGATTGGAAGGTCTCTTTAAATACTATCAAACGATCCTGCTATCTGGCTGATAACTTGTAAATAGGTGTATGTACATGTTCATAGTACTCCATCAGGTTTATCTGGTGGGATTGGTGGGTTTCTATTAGACGAGGATACTGAGCAACAAAATTAGGATGAACGAGTGTATGTTCTTACTCATTGTTTGCCATCAAGTTTGATCGATGGAATTCTACGATGCAGGTAGAGGTGAGAACCTGCTTTCTATTAGCCAGACGTTGTCCCTGGTGATTCGTCTTGCATTCCTGAGTCTGAGAGAACTGGGCCAAACTTCCAAAGGCAACACCCCCATCATGTTGGGGATATACTACAGTGTGATTTTGGTAGTGATTGCTGGTGGGAGTCCTTAGTAAGGACTCCTATATTCGTGAATTGAGGCCATCAGTGACCTATTGATCAACCTCCCTGTAGTATGGGAGAGATTAATTATTGAATTCTAGTGATAAAGACACAAAATGGTTGGAGACGGTGGTTGGAACCATTTTATTCTTGATCATTGGTCATTATTGGCCACATGATCGAGGATTATTGTTGACCTGGAGGGCCTATCGAGCAACTTCCAAAGTCGGAATTGTACCGTACTGGAGAAATTCCCTTATCAGCACATTAGAGACCCAAAGATGAAGATGCTGGGATGGTGATAACGTCCTTCCCATGGATAGAGATCTAGCTTGAGCAGCAGTCAGGAATTTCACAAGTGTTGTCTTGGAGAAAGCCATTCTTTGGATTGAAGGGAATTATGTGGAAAACTGAGAACAACAACATGTTCTATTAAATTGAAATCTTGTCAGATGCATACATGAATTATTAATTCCATTGTTTGGCATTCCTTTATCAATTGATAGGAACCTAACATGTGGGTAACATTATTATCTTGGTTAAGGATTCACATCGGGTTCACCATTTTTGTTTCATAGTTCCTTGAAACTTGTGTTCTATATTTAAGAATCACTGTTTCCAGGTGGTTTCCATTGGATTTGTTCATGGAACCAGAAACTTCCAATAGTTCATTATCCAAAGAGGACCTTCTTTCGAAAGGCAGGAATTCATTATGTTTTGAACATTAGGCTACTTAAGAACATTCACTGGTCGAGAGGATGGGAGGTCAGACTCATCACACCCTTTTGGGGGGAATTATTGACTACTCTAGGACTCTCTTTGTAAATTTAAAATATTTTTTCATGAATACTTATTAATTCAACAAGTATATAATAAGTATCCCTTGTAATTTACAATAAATTATTAACATGTTTAAAATTTAGAATCATCAGCATGAATTCAAGGTTCTTCATTAATTGAAACATATGTATGTATTCTAGGTTTTCCATCAATGGTACCATCTAATATACCAATTATAGATTATTTTAATCATCATTATGATGATACTAGTTTTTAAGACACTCAGTGGGGAACTCTAGAATTTATTATCATCCAAATAGATGATGGTTTATTCTAATCTTGGGATCATGCTCATAAAATGATCTACCTACGTATCCTTCTGAAAGGAATCAGAACCCTCGTAGTTTAGTGTCGCTTAATAGGACACATCATACCTTTTAAGGTCATGTAATAAAGACCTCTAAGAAGAAGGTGCTTAGTTTAAACTTAGTGTGAGACTTATGCTGAAGAAGCCCAAGGAACTCGGAAAGGATATGAGTTTCCTTGTAGGATCAGACCCTATTGGAAATATGTCCCAAAGAGAATAGGGTTGATTTGAAGTGTTGGGTTTAAAAATCAAGGAGGCTTCCTACATATCCCATATGGACGGGAATCAAAACCCATGTAGTTCGATGATTATAATAGGAGAGCACAGTCCTATGACAAAGATGAGTTTGGGATTACTCCCTGAAAAAGGATTCCTTGATTATTTGTGGATTGAATTTGGGGATTATTTCCTAAGAAGGATTCCCAAATTGGGGGAATTAGGGTTGGATGAGCTCGGGCCCTGAAAAGGATTCCTACATATCCTGGCTTGAACATGAATCAGAGTTCTCGTAGTTCATTGTGTGAGTTTTTGAGTACATGTTGTAACGATCACGTATCTCTAAGCTCACATGAGTCATGCTGAGTGTGAGAAACAATAGGATGTGAAAAATTCAACAATGAAACTTCACACTTTTCCTCCTTTGCTAATGGAAGAGGGCATGTCGACCATGGAGGAGGGAGAGGCGATGAGCCTTCCCTCTATTCTATTTATATTGGACAAGGGTCTAATGTAAGTAGGAAGGGGTGGAGGTGAGGGGATTATACTAAGATGGCTGCCCTGAAATTGGTTTTGGTAGGGGATGGAGACTTCTCCTATACTTGCGTGGAATGGGAAGTGAAAAATTTACCTTCCCTATTGGGGAACTGAGGTCCTAGGTCACCTCTTTGAAAAGGGTATGGCCAGTAACCAACCATCCTCCAAACCAAGAACATCCCAACACTGTTTCTGGGAGAAAATTCCATGTGACTATGGATATACAAACCCACAAACATCCCATGAATCTTAACCCCATTGTGAAACGAATGTGGGAAACCTCTGATTGTGAAAATACAAACCCTAATTGGAAACACACTGATGTGCCTTACCCAAGGGTTTGAGAAGTCAGGAGGTTTTAGTGAAGGCTTCAACTTATCCCCTTTTGGATAAGGGAACCAAGGAAGGAGATACCCTTCCATGGATGTCTTTATAGAAGGGTACTTGAGCTGGTCTCATTGGTACCTCACGCAAGTATGCTATGTAAATACCCCACATTTCCCTATCACGCAGGTGTGGCGTGAAGATATACCGCGTAGGTTCGACATGCAGATACACTATGTAGGTATGGATGAGGAATGAAGAATGGTAAGAACTTCATAACATGCCTATCCCTTTTAATTATCCCTTCTTCTGTAGTTTAGAGAACTACCTGAGACAATTTGAGATATCGAGGTGAAAGAGCTACGCAATGGGAGCTTCAGAGAGTCTTTCACTTTTATTCAATCCAGAAATGGGGTGAACAAGGATCCTATTGATAGGCACAGATGAGGCCTGGTCGAAGAAACATTTCCCGCATAGGTATCTCACGCAGGTCCACCATGAAGGTGCTTCGCGTAGGGACATCAAAAAATCTTCTCACGCATAGCTGGGCCTCTTAGCTCGCTTGAAAATCTGAGCCGCATAGTGTGGTCGTGAAGCTCTTGGATGCTACTACATCACATAGAACTTGGGAGTATTTGTTGATTTTTTTCCCTGTACTCTTTGAATCATTATTTGGGATTTGAAATATCCAAAGGTTATCGATCTTTTTGGTTACTTTCTCAAGTAGTGTCAACAAACGGGTAGACATGCAACTATGAACCTCCACTAAAGCTTACCATAGAAATAGGGTGGAATAATACATTCATGTGCACATTCCCTCCAGTGATCGTTGGTCCCGTCATGTAGACAGAGTGGTGAATTACAAGAAGATTCAAATATCTTTCGATCCACGAGGATCTTGTTATCCAAATAGAATGGAAACCACCTATAGGTAGGCACAAATACTTACTTATACATATCAATCCCTCTATCCAAATAGGATGGTAAACAAATATGAGAATATTCAAATTCCTATGGATGCAAAAAAAATCCCATGATCCAAATACATTGGAAAGAGAGCAGATAAAAAATTATACTCAAATATATGACGCCCACCAGTCAAATATGGTGGCAACCAGAGAAGACAACCAGCAGTAGACTCATTTCTCTATCCCGACACTAGAGAACTGCCAGCATCTACTAGAAACCTATGGAGGACCAGAGTGGGCACAAACACCTACTCGGACATCAGAATGGGCCTTCATACCTATTACATCCAAAGATGTGTCTTATCACATCCTGGAAATGATGGAGGATCATACGTCAATTCCAGAACATATCCTCCAAAAATGTCAAGATATCATTGCATCAGCGGAAAAGGTGAGGAACCATGCCCATGACCTGGTTTCCTCAAATGAAATGAATCACCCAAAAAATAATCTAGTCACTGCGGATTAGTTATAAATCTCTTCTTTGCTCTAAGAGGGTTGGCGAAAATATATTGTGTTACAAAGACAACCAAATCTATAAACAATACCCATTCCAAATGGGGGATGTTGGTCCAACGTGGTGGCAGCTCCAAGGCATGCATACTTCCCTTCCAAAATTCAAGATGTCCAATAGTGTATCTTTGTGGCATCACATGAACCAAAAAAACTGCAACCCATATATGAAGGTCGTAACCAACAACAGACGACCCCCTATCACCCATAAGAGATCACACAAAAATGAAATGTGCTAAAGGAAATTGTAAAATGATGAGCATATATATGATCCCACCCTACTGGATGATGGATTTCTTGATGCCCTTGAGCATAAATCAATAAAGGATCAAGACCCTGTCAGCCCATTACTAAATTATGGAAGTGGAATTAGGAGTTGCGAAGGCCCTCCCCGCAATGTTGCTACTAGAAGATATAAAGGTCCTCCCTAGAGCACCCACATAGGCTTACTCTGTGGGCCAGTAATGATTGATCATGAGAGCCCATATCCTGATGTGTGTCAGGGTATCCCTCCCCTTGATCGAAAGATTAGACAAAAAAAGGAACCCCCCTTACTGCCATCCACTCTAATGGACCTCCCCATGGTATACACTGCAGATATGATTCTCCTTACAGTCGAACATCAAGTCATAATGGTATTCTTCTCCACGATGACCGCCATTGTGAAGGCCCTTCCCACAATGGCAGTTACTGATAAGGTCCTCCCATAGAAACATAAATCAACAAGAAGGTCCTCCCCTCATTTTAGTACATCCTGAAGGCCCTCCCCCAGATATACACTACATAAATTCTCCCTACATCTAGATATCAAGTTGAAATAGTAGTCCTCTCCATCATAGTAGTCATCGAGAAGGTCCTCCACTCAGTGAAATCAAGCAGCAAGAAGGTCCTCCTCCAACTGTATCTCACCCTGAAGGACCCCCCATGGGAATAATCTATAGGGACATTCCCCGTGGTCAAAAATTAAGTTGAAATGGTACCACTCATTATTTTATCATTGATTACGAAGGTACTAAACACAATAAAAATTGACACAAGTAATATGGTCATCCCCTTTCCAGGACAAATTTTAGAAACCCCTCCTCTACCGAGGCGCTTAGAAAAATGGATTCAGACAGATCAGACACTCTTTCTATGATGATTGGTATCCTTTCTCAACCAGAGGATGGTTCAAAACCACCCACATCTTTAGATCCACCCCTCACCACTAACATAACAATGATAATTCTACTAGCCCTGCTTCTTTGAATGACATCATTAACAAGCAGTCAATCTTGGAATATCAAGTATAGGAATCCCTATAAGAACAACAATAAGATATGTTTCTTAAGATAAGACAACTAGATAAGGATAATATACTAGTGATGTATTGGCCCACAACCACTTCTCACTTTGAAATACCAAGGGAGTTGTCTGAGAAATGTATGTATAACATTAGCCTTAATATCTAGAAAACTCTTCACCAGCTAAAAGAAAATTTCTTTCACTATGAAGGGTATGCATACTATGTAAAATATTAATAGAGATCAACCATCTAATCGACCTAGAAGCCCTCCCATATGCATGGAGTCCACAATCAGAAAGGTGAAAGAAAACCCTTGAATTGTTCTCCCTCTATAGGCTGCACAAGTTGCATTGCCTCATTGGTGATGGCCCATCTGGAGTTCATATTCTAAGATGGGGAGAACATGGAGCTCTACACTTCACCCCACATCATGTGCAACAGACCTCATTAGAAATGAAATATTAAAGTGTAATTACATAGAGGAAGCAATCAAATTAAATCCAAGCTCCTGAAAGGTGGAACAATCAATAAGATTCGACCTAGAGTAAGTCTCAAAAGCACCAGGCCTGACAAGAATAAGCCATTTAAAATCTCCTGAGCTAGGAAAATGAGAACATTCACTCCTAAGGGAATCGAACCATAAATAGTTATCTTGTCCTCAAAAGAAAAAAATCCCAAGTAGATCCAATTCCATACCCAAATCACACCCGTGAAAAAGTGCATGAAATAAAAAACATGGCAATAGAAGCAGCTACCACCGCAATATGGGAACAACCCTAGACCGTAGGGATGGGGGAATTTTAAATAAAAATTACCCTATAAAACCAACAAATCTGGGCCATATTGCATCAATATATGAATGAGAGAAACCCCAACCCACATTTCTGGGGGCATTTTTACCTCAAATTCCCGCACAGTGGATGTCTATCTTCTTCCATCTAGGAAGAACGATGACAAGAGTGGTCACCCATTCAACCCCATCTCATTGTTCATACCATCCGAGGTGAAGGCACATTACGAGGTTAGATAAAGGCTCCCTTCAGGTTGATCTCCACAAAGAAATCTTAAGGATACCATAGAATGAAAGGAGAAAGTCCAACAAAGGATGTAAACAACTCTCCGATCATTCGACATTGGGTACACCACCCCCAATGCGGTATGCATCAGTGAAAATGGTGAAAGTTTGTCCAATGGAAATCATGGGAAATAATAAAAATGGATAGGATATAAGAGAATATGGTTCCCTCCCATAGGCACCCCACACCGAGCCTGATGGTGTGAATTCCCTAAACTAGAGAGCTACCCTAAATTTGGTTGTACCCTCAGCAAACCCATTACTACCTCAATCGCGAATCCCAAAAAAAGAGGAGAATAAATCCCAGGATGTCTATGACCCACCTCATCCTCCCCCCTAATAATGTTTCCCTCATGATTGGGGAAGGATTTGTCAAGCAGGAGGAAGAAATGAGAGAGTTCAGGCGAATCAATGCCGAGATGTGTCGAGAAATCTATCTTGCCGGATGCATTCCTCAAGTGGAACATCAACAGGTGTTCCCAGAAGAGGTTCCCCTACCACAAGCACTCATCCTGGTAAATGAAACTAAGATCATACTCCCATAAAATCCAGCATTGGTACCATCAGCATACAATAATCCAGCCCTGGAAGTACATCAAGATTTTCCTCCCCTGGGAAAGCATTCAGAATACATTTAGGCAAACCCACAAAGGATACCCTTGGCTGGGTATCTTTCCCAAATACCAGCAATGCCAACATATCCGAATTTTCCCCTACTACACCCGCTCAAATATAATTTTGTCAGGATATGTATCAAGGGATCTTGAATACCGTCAAGAAATTGGCAGTCCAACTGGAAACCATGGAAGGGTGACGCAATCTGATACAACTAGAATGAAAACCTTACCCCGATTGGGTCAGAAACATTATGCCACTTACAAACATCTGAAACCTCATATTCTTCGTTTTCAATGGTTCAAGAGACTGGTAACAACATCCAATACACTGTGTATCTTACTATGACCGCATTATGGGCACCCTAGAGCAACAAAAAGCAGTGAAACACAGATGATTTGTGAAAACTATTTAGTTTTAAGCCTTAATATGGTATACTAGATTTTCATATAACTCAATCACATATCGGGAGGACCTCCAGTGATATTTTATCTTCCATTTCAGCTCTACATTACCAAAGACAATAGTTAGTGATCTCATGAACTACATGTAGTGAGAGAAAGAAAGAGTTTCAGGCTTCATCTCCAGTTGGAAATATCTGACTTACTCTTCGAACCGACCACTCCCCTAGGGTGAAATAATCACTATGTTCATAGATAATCTTCATGATGAATTTTGGAATCCACTCATCCCAGTGATGTACACTAGTGGGTTCCAATATTTCTCCACCATTGCCCAAAGGATATAAGACTCCTTGAAGTGGAAAAATCTCAAGTCCCAGGTGCCCCCATCAGCCACATGAAAAAGAATGGGAAAATATGAAGAGACTTTTGTCATGCATAAGCCACCACCAAAGCTATATCCAGTTGTGAGGCGTCCACCAAACCATGTAGGACCCCCTGGATGCCAACAAACACCCCCACCTCGGCAAGATGAGTGAAGGGGGGCCAATAGAAATCAGTTAGAGAATTTAAGAAATAAAATCTACTCATTCAAAGATGAACATGTTCATGGATAGTTCATAGACACCATGAATTGAAACTTTCTTCCTCTACTAGATCCAAAGATATCCAAGGATGTGGGTCTTGATGACCATCCAAATTATTTTCCCTATCCCTGGATACCAGGACACAACATCCAAGAGTGCTTTGTTTTCAATGATCTCTTGAAAAAGTTGGTGGATTCTGAACAAGTCAAGTTGGGTATGATTCCAAAACATGTGGTGTATGTCTCCCTCTTAGACCTAATAGAGGATGAGAATAGAAAACAATCACTAGTAAAATGAAGAAATTTTTTGACAGTTGGATGAATTGGAAAATTTTCAACTGAACTCATGGCATCCTCTTGGCACAGTTGAAGAAACAAACCATGCCCCCAATAGCTCCAGATGCATCACAACCATCATCCTCTGTCACATAATCTTATGAAGGACAAAAAAGGATGAAATTAGAAGCATGAAGGTGATACATCACTAACCAAAATCATTATTTACATTTTCGGACCTCATGCCAACAAACATGGAAGCATGGGCACCACACCACCAAATGGGACAATGGGAACCGACCCACCATATGGGACAACGAACACCACCCCCCAAAACAAGAAAATGGGCACCGCCCCAACAAACAGAACCATCAGAAGAAGATAGTCAGATAGAATCATTGCCGGATAAAGAATAGATCTTTGGATCCATCAATGTCATTAATCCGATGAACCCCTTCTCTGATGGAGACTATGTTCGTGAACCCAAATTTCCCAAATCAAACCAGAGAGTTGAAGGAAGATTCCATATAGGTTTTGGGTTTTCAATAAGACGTGATCATTGCAGGAGTTATATCTCCGACCACACCTTAACTAAAACAGTTAATTTTGTGAAAACTCATAGAAGGACCCTCCAACAGACACAATAGGAACCATAGTTTTTATCTTCCCCTATTGGATGAAATTTGACCCCAATAATCTTGGAGTATCCATAATAGGTAGAGAATATTTCCAATCTCCCAATGTGTATAGGTAGAATAGTTCATCAAACCTCAGAAATCAGGGAAGAACCATCAGATCCTATCACAGAGGCCAGACAATCTACATCATAAGCTCAAGCCCCTAAAGCGTCCATGAGAGAGCATCCCTAAGTCAGGATGTGATGACCTTTAAAGCATAAATATGACATTATAAAGAATATTTACTTAGTTTCAACAATGCTATAGATCTATGATGCCTTGGGTCTGTTAGCATACCTCCGGGAGGCACTCAACAAAGCCTTACTAAGTCCCCAGGAATTTGAGAACAATGTAGTAGTTTCTAATTTCTATCGGACAGAGACCAATCCCAAAGAATGCCACATTTTTATCTCCTAAAAAAATAAAGAGGAATATTCTATCATGAAAGGACACATCATCCCATTATATGGGTCTAGAAAGATAAATGGAATTGATTTTCCAAGAATTTTCATCGACAATGGCTCTGGATTTAACCTCCTCCCACTGCAAACACTTCATCTGTTTGGATATGATGAATACTGTAACACCCCAAGCTTCCACGGTACATTTCCCTTCGAATAATGCAATGGTGTGCATTGTACGCAACTTCGAGATTCTAACACACCACAACCAATCAAACAAGTCGTTATGTATAGCAATACCTACTTTTTGAAATTTTATAAATTCTATCTCTCAAAATGGACTTCATTTTTGGATTCGGAATATTGAATTTATCCTAGGGTGAAATTTTGGAATTTTTCGGAAAACACTTATATTTTGATGAATAGTGAAAATTACTAAATTTTAATTAAAAACAACTTTTTAAATAAAAATAATTTATAATGATAAATTATATTATTGAGTGGTTTTAAAGTATAATTAAAATATATTTTTACCATTTTATCCAATGGTGTTCATTAGAATTAATTTCACTTTGAAATTTGACCTAAACAATTGTCAATCTTTTGATATATATTGTTTTTTAAAAACACGCTATTTGTTGTGACAGCGAGAATTAATTATAAAATTAATTATTGCAACTATATGTTTAGAATTTTTTAAAATAGACATCATTTTTGAATTCGGAATATCAATTATAGCTTAGGGTAAAATTTTGGCATTGTTCTGAAAAACTTCAATTTTTGATGAATAGTGAAACTACTAAGTGGTAGTTAAAAAACTAAATTTTTCATAAAACTTAATTTTACCAGTTCTGTGAATGGAATTTTGAAAATCCGAGAGATATGGTTAATATCAAGAAGTAAAATGTGGTTCAATGAGATTAAAATAATTTTTGGTGAATAGTAACTTTTTTCTTTTATTTACCACGGTTAAAAGTAAATAGGGTAATTAAGGATAAAAATGATATTAATATTACCCTAACACATGTCCTAATTCTATTGGACAAGTGTATCTTGACCAAAAACAACCTTAGGAATAAAATATTATCATATAGGTCCACTTGGATAAGATTAGGACATTTATTATTATTTAATTTAAAGAAGAGTTAAAAGAGTTAAAATCAATGTTTATTTTCAAAACCATTTTTAATATAGGTTTGTACATAAGATAAATTCTATTGTAAATATTAATTAGAAATATAATAAGATTTACTACATAATGATATTTTAATTTTAATTTTTAGACATTAAATAATTTAATATTTTAATGACACAATGATGATGCAGTAATTACCCTAATAGTGAAAAATTAAAATAATTGACATTATAAATACCCAAATAAATATTATTTAATACTTTTAATGAATTACACTAATTTTCTAGGATAATATGATATATTAGGATTTTTTAAATTGACATTGTTCGAAGTAATCATTCTTTTATGAGTTTCACAAAAATCAACTATTGAATAGTGTCAAAATTGACATAAAAGAGTTTTAAAAAAAATATTATATTATTAATTGATATTAAATTTATAAAAATCTAAGGTTCATCCAAGAGACTTATATGATGATAGGTATATCATTAATTGGGCACTTGGGGGTCGCTTTTATTTATATAGTATGTTTATTAACTATATAATATAAAAATAAAAAGTGACATGGTAAATGTCAAACTAATTAACTAAGAGTTAAAACTAAAAGATAAGGTTAATATAGAAACCCAAACCTGTCTAAATTCTATTGGTTGAATGTTTTTCGACCTATCCCCACCTTAACCTTTGAATAATCAACTTCGGAGCCATTAGAAATCGAATATGAATTTTTTATAAATTAATATTTCTAGCTTTTCCAAAGGTGCCCCTCACCCCTCTTATAAAAGGGCACTCCTCCTTATCATTTCATCACACCTTCAAAGCCTTTTGGTTCGGCCAACCCCTGCCCAAATACTCTCTAAGCTTCCCTAAATACAACCTAGAGGCCTTAGTTTGATCAGAAAGCCAACCTAAGGAGCTCTTTTTATCAAATCAAAAGGATGAACCCGAAGAAGAGGTAAAGTTTTCACCACCCCTTTTCATGTTCCTTTCTTCTTCCACTTATTCTTTATTTGTTTTTACCATTATAAAATAATAACTCCAGTATACTATATATACTGCAATGTTATTATAAATATGGTACAACCATATTCATTATTCTATCCACCCTTTGAATAACATGTCACTATACGTGCGTACGTACGGCTTACCATCTCCACATCTTAGTGTAATTGTTATTCAATATATTATTATTTGGGGGGTATAATAATGATATGTCACTAATTTAAATAATAAATATAACTTGATAATGATTCTTTATATATGATATACCATCCAATTATATATTATTTTAATATCAAAAGAATGATATTGTCGCTCGTGCATACGTGCGGACTACCGTCTCCACGAACGCGATGAGATTCATTCTCCGTCATATCCATTCAAGTATAATTATCATTTGATGATTTAAAAATAATTTTTAAGAACATTATATTATTATGGATATGAATAATATACAACCTATCCCTGAAAATTATGGCTTACATAACAAATCATATAAAAGAAAATGAGTAAGTTAAAACCCAAAACGACGATAATTCTAAGATATTATTAACAAAGAAATGTTAAAAGATAAAATATGATATCATATTAATTTATATGATTCATGAATAATTTAATAACAATTATTTCAACATTATAAAGTAGGTTAACCTACCCCCAACCAAGTAAAATTACAAGGTAAGGGGTTTCTTATCTCACTTTTAATTCCGTGAGAATTCCATTGTTCACCACTTATTTATTGCATGTGGTGTGAGTACTGCCCATGTTTGTATTCATTGTGTAATATACATTAATTCATGTATATTTACATCATAATTGTATGATCCTTCATTCATTGGTGTATGTTTTTTATGTTACCAAATCAATAATGGAATTTGAAACTTCAATTTCCACTCATTCGGCTTTACGCATACTTCATTGATTATTTTACTCCAAGATTATGTGTAGAATCACTATTCATTTGATTATGTCATAAATTCCACTCCCCATTCTGTGGATATAATTTTGATACACATAATCACTCTGTTGATAAATTATTAGGTCATCATTATGAACGTGATAAGATTAATTTTTACTCAATCTCGATTTGTTGAGTTAAACATCCAATTCATTGGTGTTGTTTTTACAAGAATATGTGTGAATGTCATCTGATTGATTTACACTATATATCCAATCATATTGAGTGTATTTATATTTTTCACACATAATTATGTCATTTATATATCCTTAACCTATATATATGGTCTTTATAAGAGAATTCATCTCAATTTACATTCCATTGAGACTTCTTTGTTTTTATACACCAAAGCACTTTTATATGGTGTATATAATGTACTTTGACATAGTATATCATGAATCCCTTTATTCTCATGATATTAAGATGTTTTGATTACCTCAATTATTTGTATTCAAGTGTCTCTCTTTTGGTTAGAAACTCTAACTAAAATACCATTTTTAAATTTTTTAAAGACTTATTCTTCTAAATCGTTATAATTAATGTCCATGTTTTAAAAATGGGTGTAAGGATTTATTTATATGGACATTAAGGTTTTAAAATTAAAACTCCTTTTAAACGTTTCAAAGTGGTATGGGACACTTTGATTCTAAAATTTATTTTAAATGGATTCTTGACAAATAGTGTGACTTTTAAATGATTTCAAGAAAAAGGGGGATATTTCACTCTAATTGTTTTTATGATTATTTTCATCTATGTCAATATCCTTCATAATTCTCGATTGTGGTTAATATGATACAATACAATCTTCCATATTGTATAGAATGAGTTATGTTTTACTGTGGATGTGCTATTTTTATACCATTCATGGTTTGTGGTTAATGTATTGACATTTCGTATGCTAGTTTTAATACGAATGTGTATGTTATGTTTAAACCTTTTCATATGGGAATGCATTGGACTTAATAAGTGATGGGTGGAGCCCGCTATAGCTCCTCAATGCATCAGAAGGTCTCATGAGACAAACTAGGGTCTTGGCACAAGGCCTTGGAAAAATCTTATTTGTAGTCTTGGCACGAGGCCTTGGCTATGTGGTTATGATAGTCTGGCATTATGCATTCCATCATTATGAAAGTGGTTATTGATATTGCATGTGATCATTCGACTAGTAGAATATCCATGGGAGTAAGTAAATGGCATTATTTTTTTTTATCTTTGCCATTTTATGCTGAAGTTCAAGATTAAAAGGCTTTCGTTTTAGTTATAAACTGCCTTAAGTGTTTATGCTTATCTATGAAAGCTTTTACTATAATGTTATCCTTACTGAACATCTGACCTCACCCATTTCAGTGTTTTATTTTTCCCAGGATTATGAATAAGTAATTTATGAATGACCTGTAGGGATAATATGAGGGGATATGAAGACAAGTTGTTGTTGTAGTTTTTTTACCTTATGATGTAATGTAAGACTTATTAATACATCTAGTGTTTCCAATACTACTAAACTAATCGGTCTTTAGAGACTTTATCCTTTGTGATCATGCCAATGTTTTGTAATAGTGCACCAACTCTGGGTATCTAGGGTCGGGGCGTTACAGTTGGTATCAGAGGAAGTTTAGTACAAACCTTGGAAGCTAGATTTAGATAAACTCTTATTAGAGCACGTAGAACTAAGATGAACATTGAGTATTAGTATAGAAGAACATCCTAGAATATTGGTATTGTAGAGATTTTGTGAGTTTTCCGAGCAATACATCCCTGTCTGGATATGATTAGGTAGAGGTGGCTCTGGCACAGATGTACCTAGCGGTAAAACCCAAAAACACCGCTTTGAGCTAGACTCGAACGGGAACTGATGCATGACAACGGGCCTTGCTGCACTCTTGGTTACGACACTCCCGGGGGGATATGCTTAGGATAATTTAAATTTTCTTTACAAACCAATTTGAGGTATTATATATATAAGATGAGAGTAAATGACCTCGGTTAATCCAAATGTGTTTCAAATTGAGAATATGGTGACATGTTAATCTCTAAATGATTTTATGACTACTGTTACTCACACAATGCTTTCTGGTTTTAGTCAATGCCTAGATTCCAAGGAATTCATAGTGACTTTGAGAATGATGTACAAGGTGGGAATGGTGGTGGCAATGAGCAAGAAAATGGAATGTTGATAGGCGTAAAAGATATCGTCTTTATGCCAAATCAATTTTCCAAAAATATGATCAACAATATATATATTAACCAATTACCGGACTCAACAAAGAAGAGAAAGGTGATGAATGATAAGAGCTCCAGTAGTGGAGACCATGGAGAAAGAAAACCTCAATTTCCATCATGTAGGAAATGTGGAAGGAGACACCTAGGGAAGTGTCTCAATGGGACAAAGAAATGCTTTACGTGCGGGAAGGAAGGACATAAATTAAAGAATTGCCGAAGGAAAATGAAGAGTACTATGGGAGAAGATAAAAATGGTCCCAAGAATCCATTTACAGTCATTTTCCATAAATTTAGGGGACCTGACCATTACCCGAGTGAATGCCCTATTATATAGGATATTTTTGTGGTCAAAGAAGAAGCTATGTGGAAATAAATGGTTGGAAAATGTTTAAAAAGTGTTAGTGCTCCTTGTTTATGGGTTTACATTGGAATAATTTTCTCTTGTATTTGTAACCCTGTAGTTTTCCTTGTGAGAATGATATTTGAGGAATAATTATCTTTTCTCTTATGGATATAGTTATGAATAAACATTTGGTTTTATATGATCATTGGGTTTGAGGCAATTATAAGTTATTATAATTTGGGATGAAAATGCAAGGTATGACATAACATTTGGGGTTAAATTATGTTATGGTTATTTTGAGGAATTTATCTCATTTTGATAATGTTATAAAATATAGTTTTTGAAAAGGGACAACACGCAGACCGTGTGACAACCCGTCACGTCGAACAAATCCATGGGAATCGAACCCACAACCAAAGTGCGATTGGGATTTATCGCCTACCACTGGACTACGTGAAGTCCCTTGTTAGTGTGACTATTATTTTTAGTTAAATGACTTTATTGATCAATAATAATTTGATTTGGGATCTTATGTCTTATCAAATGAATACCCTTAGTATAGGAAAATGATTTGGTGATTAAGTGATAAATGTTATTTTGGAAGTTTTTCGCTTTGTTTAGAACACTATATGACAAAGGAAAATAGAGTAGTATGGGATTTCATTTGAGGAGTAATGGTGGATTTTTATCTATGTTTTTATTGTAAGTTTATAATGATTTGGGTTATTTATGGAAATGATTAGGTTAATTACTTTTAAGTATGTGACTTTAAGAGTAATTAATGTCATTTGGAGATACAATTTTACGTGGAAGACTACATTCTTAATAAGTTTTGGTTTTCAATATTAGTTTTGATTATATTGAAGGATTTTAAGGACAATTGATTATTGAATGGTATTTATTTAACTTTGGGTTATTTTTGGTTTAATTTTGGAAATTAAGATTAGTGTTTATTTCTCTCAAGGAATATCTTTTTAGGGGATCATTAGATCGTGTACCAACAATTTTGGTTTTGATTAATCTCTAAAGACAATATAAATATATAGTTCATCCTGCAAGGATCATGTGATTCTATAAAAGTTTATTCTAGCTCTTCCAGTGTGACCAAGTCTTCTTGAATACGCATCGTTTAAAAAAAATTAGTTAGTGGTGGAAATTTATTAAAGAACGAAACTCTACATAAAATGTAAGTATATATATTTATATTCTTAGTCAATATCATAAATAAATTCCTCATCCTTATGTAATGTAACATAAACCAAAAAAATGTTGTCCGTTTACTTTCCTACTAGGAGACTAATGGCCGTTTGTCCCAACACAAATTTGTGGTTTTCTTATTGTTAACTTTCTCCTGATCATGATTTCTATCGCTCTCCACCAGAACTTGACACTTAGTTTATCATCCATATCCATGTTTTCTTACATGGAATCCGAGTATGGGTTATCTTGGTTGACCTTTATACCTCTCTTTCTACCTTTTAAAGTGACAGTTTTATTGACTCTTTTTCTGATGTGGGACCTTCCATTATATTCCCAAGCACAATTTTAAAAATTGCGAGGACACAATTTATTGAAGGAGGGGAGAATGTAACACCCCAAGCTTCCATGGTACGTTTCCCTTCGAATAATGCAATGGCGTGCATTGTACGCAACTTCGAGATTCTAACACACCACAACCAATCAAACTAGCCGTTATGAATAGTAATAACTAATTTTTGAAATTTTATAAATTCAATGTCTCAAAATGGACTTCATTTTTGGATTCTGAATATTGAATTTTCCTAG
Organism: Viscum album; assembly: GCA_963277665.1. Taxonomy (NCBI): domain Eukaryota; kingdom Viridiplantae; phylum Streptophyta; class Magnoliopsida; order Santalales; family Viscaceae; genus Viscum; species Viscum album. Next base: position 1,322,712,247 of record OY728157.1, read on the forward strand.
GGTGAAATTTTGGAATTTTTCGGAAAATACTTATATTTTGATGAATAGTGAAAATTACTAAATATTAATTAAAAACAACTTTTTAAATCAAAATAACTTATAATGATAAATTATATTATTTAGTGGTTTTAATGTATAATTAGAATATATTTTTACCATTTTATCCAATGGTGTTCATTAGAATTAATTTCACTTTGAAATTTGACCTAAACAATTGTCAATCTTTTGATATATATTGTTTCTTAAAAACACGCTATTTGTTGTGACAGCGGGAATTAATTATATAATTAATTAATTCAACATATATGTTTATAATTTTGTAAAATAGACATCATTTTTGAATTTGGAATATCAATTATAGCTTAGGTAAAATTTTGGCATTGTTCTGAAAAACATCAATTTTTGATGAATATTGAAACTACTAAGTGGTAGTTAAAAAAACTAATTTTTTTTCATAAAACTTAATTTTACCGCTTATGTGAATGGAATTTAGAAAATCCAAGAGACACAGTTAATATCAATAAGTAAAATGTGGTTCAATGAGATGAAAATAAATTGTGGTGAATAGTAACTTTTTACTTTTATTTACCACGGTTAAAAGTTAATAGGGTAATTAAGGGTAAAAATGATACTAATATTACCCTAACACATGTCCTAATTCTATTGGAAAAGTGTATCTCGACCAAAAACAACCTTAGGAATAAAATATTATCATTTAGGTCCACTTGGATTAGATTAGGACATTTATTATTATTTAATTCAAAAAAGAGTTACCAGAGTTAAAATCAAAGTTTATTTACAAAAACATTTTTAATATAGGGTTATACATAAGATAAATTCGATTGTAAATATTAATTAGAAAGATAATTAGAGTTCCTACATAATGATATTTTATTTATAATTTTTAGACATTAAATAATTTAATATATTTATGACACAATGATGATGCAGTAATTACCATAATAGTGAAAAATTAAAATAATTGATATTATAAATACCCAAATAAATATTATTTAAGACTTTTAATTAATTAAACTAATTTTATAGGATAATATGACATATTAGGATTGATTTAATTGGCTTTTTTTGAAGTAATCATTCTGTTATGAGTTTCAAAAAAATAAACTATTGAATAGTGTCAAAATTGACATAAAAGAGTTTTTAAAACAAATATTATATTATTAATTGATATTAAATTCATAAAAATATATGGTTCTGCCAAGATACTTATATCATGATAGTTATATCATTAATGGACCACTTGGGGGTCTCTTGGATATATATAGTATGTTTATTAACTATATAATATAAAAATAAAAAGTGACATGGTAAATGTCAAACTAATTAACCTAGAGTTAAAACTATAAGATAAGGTTAATATAGTAACCCAAACCTATCTAAATTCTGTTGGTTGAATATTTTTCTACCTATACCCACCTTAACCTTTGAATAATAAACTTTTGAGCCATTAGAAACCGAATATGAATTTATTATAAATTAATATTTCTAGCTTTTCCAAAGGTGCCCCTCCCCCTCTTATAAAAGGGCACTCCTCCTTCTCATTTCTTCACACCTTCAAAGCCTTTTGGTTCGTCCAAACCCTGACCAAATACTCTTTCAACTTCCCTCACTAAAACCTATAGGCCTTAGTTTTATCATAAAGCCAACCTATGGAGCCCCTTTGATCAAATCAATAGGATGAACCCGAAGAAGAGGTAAAGTTTTCACCACCCCTTTTCGTGTTCCTTTCTTCTTCCACTTCTTCATTCTTTGTTTTTACCATTCTAAAATAATAACTCCAGTATCTTATATGTACTATTATGTTATTATAAATATCATACAACCATATTCAGTATTCTATCCACCCTTTGAATAACATGTCACCATACGTGCGTACCTACGGCTTACCGTCTCCATGACGTGGTGTAATTGTTATTCAATATATTATTATTTGGGGGGGTATAATAATGATATGTAACTCAATTAAATAATAAATATAACATGATAATGATTCTGTATATATGATATACCACCCAATTATATATTATTTTAATATCAAAAAAATGATATTGTCGCTCGTGCGTACGTACGGACTACAATCTCCACGAACACGATGAGATTCATTCTCCATCATACCCATTCTGGTATAATTATCATTTTATGATTTAAAAATAATGTTTAAGAACTTTATATAATTCTGGATATGAGTAAGACAAAACCTATCCATGACAAACATGGCTTACATAACAAAACATATAAATGAAAACGAGTAAGTTAACACCCGAAACGACGATAGTTCTAAGATATTATTTACAAAGAAATGTTAAAAGACCATACATGATATCATATTAATTTATATTATTCATCAATAATTTAATAAAAATTATTTCAACATTATACAGGAGGTTAACCTTCCTCAATCCAAGGAAAAGTACAAGGTAAGGGGTTTCTTATCTCACTTTTAATTCCGTGAGAATTCCATTGTTCACCACTTATTTATTACATGTGGTGTGAGTACTGCCCATGTTTGTATTCATTTTGTATTATACTTTAATTCATGTATATTTACATCATAATTTTATGATCCTTCATTCACGGGTGTATGTTTTTTATGTTACTAAATCAATAAGTGAATTTGAAACTTCAATTTCCACTCATTCGGTTTTACGCATACTTCATTGATTATTTTACTCCAAGATTATGTGTAGAATCACTATTAATTTTATTATGTCATAAATTCCACTCCCCTTTATGTGGATATACTTTTGATACACATAATCACTCTTTTGATAAATTATCAGGTCATCAGTATGAACTTGATAAGATTAATTTTTACTAAATCTCGATTTGTTGAGTTAAACATCCAATTTATTGGTGTTGTTTTTACAAGAATATGTGTGAATGCAATCTGATTTATTTACACTATATATCCAATCATATTGAGTGTATTTATATTTTTCACACATAATTATGTCATTGATTTATCCTTAACCTAAGGATATGGTCTTTATAAGGGAATTCATCTCAATTTACATTCCATTGAGACTATATTGTTTTTATACACCAAATCACTTTTATATGGTGTATATAATGTACTTTGACATAGTATATCATGATTCCCTTTATTCTCATGATATTACGACGTTTTGATTATCTCAATTATTTGTATTCAAGTGTCTCTCTTTTGTTTAGAAACTCTAACTAAAATACCATTTTTAAATGTTTTAAAGACTTATTCTTCTAAATCATTATCATTAATGTCCATGTTTTAAAAATGGTTTTAAGGATTTATTTATATGGAAATTAAAGTTTTAAAATTAAAACTCCTTTTAAAAGTTTCAAAGTGGTATGGGACACTTTTATTCTAAAATTTATTTTAAATGGATTCTTGACAAATAGTGTGACTTTTAAATGATTTCAAGAAAAAGGGGGATATTTCACTCTAATTGTTTTGATGATTATTTTCATCTATGTCAATATCCTTCATCATTGTAAATTGTGGTTAATATGATACAATACAATCTTCCATATTGTATCGAATGAGTTATGTTTGACTGTGGATGTGCTATTTTTGTACCATTCATGGTTTGTGGTTAAATTATTGACATTTTGTATGCTAGTTTTAATACGAATGTGTATGTTATGTTTAAACCTTTTCATGTGGGAATGAATTGGACTTAATAAGTGATGGGTGGAGCCTGATATAGCTCCTCGATGCATCGGTAGGTCTCATGAGACAAACTAGTGTCTTGGCACAAGGCCTTGGCAAAATCTTATTTGTAGTCTTGGCACGAGGCCTTGGCTATGTGGTTATGATAGTCTGGAATTATGCATTCCATCATTATGAAAGTGGTTATTGATATTGCATGTGATCATTCGACTAGTAGAATATCCATGTGAGTAAGTAAATGGCATTATTTTATTTTATCTTTGCCATTTTATGCTGAAGTTCATGTTTAAAAGGCTTTCGTTTTAGTTATAAACTGCCTTAAGTGTTTATGCTTATCTATGAAAGCTTCTGCTATAATGTTATACTTACTGAGCATCTGATCTCACCCCTTTCGATGTTTTATTTTTCCCAAGATTATGAAGAAGTAATTTATGAATGACCTGCATGGATAGTATGAGGGGATATGAAGACAAGATGTTGTTGTAGTTTTTTTACCATACGATGTAATGTAAGACTTATGAATACATCTAGTGTTTCCAAGACTACTAAACTAATCGGTATTTCGAGACTTGATCATTTTTTATCATGCCAATGTTATGTAATAATGCACCGACTCTGGGTATCTAGGGTCGGGGTGTTACAAAGACATTATGAAACCCCAAAAAACAACTCTAATGAGATATGAAAAAAGAGAGTAGAGTCCATTGGGATGAATCATGATTAAAAATTGTCTTGGTGACCTCATATTGAGTTCCTTGTTTCTGGTAGTGCAGCATAGTATGGCCTTCAACACCTTGTTGGGGAGGTCCTAGCTGCATCAATACACTGCAATCCGTTCATCATACCATTAGTGCGTCAAATATTACACTAATGTAAAAAATATTGAATTTCATTCCAATAAATCCACATTCAAATCCTGTGAGTTTTATTACATATATGCAGGGTTCTATTAACCAAAAGAGAAGCTGTATTGGGCAGAAAATGTTGATTGGATCACTACCCCAAATGGATTAGAAATGGCACCTTCTGATCCCTTAAAATAGGTTGGGGAAGTGTATATATTACCCATCAACCAGGTCAAGTGTATAAGTTCATGCTCGGATGTGGACTCATCCATCTTCAGGATTTCTGTTATGGTCACCAATTCCAAGGATTCTAATAATCAAGCCAACCCCTATGATGACATGGAGGGATCAAATAAAAATGATACCAGCCCATCCTCAGGACCCCATATAGTTCCCACATGACTCAAGATATAAGATGATGTTATGTCACTAAAAATAGCTAGGAAATTCCATCCTCTTCATATAATTCCCCATATTCAGTTGGGAAAAAAGGAGCTTTTTCAGTTTCCATAAATAAGAGTTTCGATTTCTCTCCCAATACTGGAGAGTCATCTCGAGAATCCTATCTCCATCAGGAGAGGAAGGATATGAAGAATATGAATAAGAATAATAATAATACCTCAAATATTCTCCTCCTTAATTCATAGAAGGTTTCTCCACCAAGATCTATGAACTTATAAAGATAAACATGGGCACCGAAGACGACCCATGACCCACTCTGATTAGTGTGGCTATGCCTTTTGAGGAGTAGAAGGCATATAACTCCTTACTAAATATAAATTGAATTTTAACTATGAAAAAAATGTTAGGCCTCAATCCTGAGGTCGCCACACATCACATGAGTCTACCAGAAGACCATCATGGCTATAAGCGGGCTGCCAGAAGGACCCACCCAACACATGCTGCCAAAATAGAGGATGAAGTTGAAAAACTAATAAAAGATAACTTCATTCAACAAGCCCAATATCCAATTTTGAGGGAAAAAATAGTCCCTTCCAAAAACAATAATGGACATATTATAGTCTCCATTGAATTTAGGGACTTCAATCTGCACTACTTGAATGATGATTTCCCAGTCCTGATCACTGAATTGCGGATTGATGCGATCACCGAATATGAGGTCCTCTCTTTCATGGATGGTAATTTTGGATACAAATAGTTCTGAATGGTCCATGAAGATAAATAATCCACTGCTTTTAGGGCCCCCAGGTATTATTCAGCTATAAGGTGATGGAATTTGGTATGAAAAATGATGGCGCTACATATCAGCATGCCATGCATTGCATTTTCAAGCCATTATTAGAAAAATTTGTCAAGGGATACATTGAAAACGTGGTGGCTAAATCATGAAAAAATGAAAAACATTCAATTGATCTTGAAAATATCTCCAAAAAACCATGACAGTACAATCTTAAGATGGATCCCATAAATTTTTCGTTTGGAATAACCTATGAGAAATTCCTTGGATTCATTTTATGCCATCATAGTATCAAATTTGACCCGGAGAAGACAAAATCCATCCTTGGTATGTGTACACCTCACAACCACACTGATTTGAGGGGTCTCTAGGTGTATCTATCTTAAATTCTACACTTCATAGCCAACCTTAGGTCATTAGGAACTTTCCTCACTTATAAGAATGATGTCGGCTGCGAGAATAATCTCTATTACATTAGCCGAACAATGATCGATGATGAGACTCAATATTCAAGAATTGAAAAGAACTGCCTATCCTTAATCTTTTCGGTTATGAAAATTCAGGAATTACCTACAATACCATGAGGTCCATCTGGTCTCCCGTTTCATTCCACTAAAGTATATCCTCAGTCGTCCTATGAAATCTAGACACCTATCATGGTGGGAAGTCATCCTACAACAGTTTGAAATATGGTACATTACCTAGAAATCCATCAAAATATAATAATTTTTAGATTTCATGGTGGATCACCCCTCAGAAAAAATGAACTCATTGGATGCTGAAATTCTTGATGAAGATGTATTTTCCACCCAAGAAGGCCCCCTGCCATGGGAAATGTACATCGACGACGCCTCTATATGCCTAAACAAAAAAACGATGGAGGATCCCAAGATCTAAAAGTAGGGATGGGAGTTATAATAATATCTACAGAAAAGGAGGTCTTTCCTTATTCCATTATACTTTCAGAGGGGTGCACAAATAAAAAAGTAGAATACCAGGCCATCATTATAGGCCTGGAGCTGGCACTTCATAAACGAGTTAAATTCCTGAAGATAAAAGGTGATTCAGAGCTGGTCATCAAGAATGTCAATGGTGACTATTCCATTAAGAATGAAGTATTGGTATCTTTGATGAACCATGTTCAAGAGATAATGGAATAATTCCCATCAGAACCAACATTGATTTATGTTCCCTAGTCACAAAATGAAAAAGCCAATGCATTGTAAAATGTATCCACAACCCTAGATGATCCAAATCGGGATGAAACTATTATCAACATTTCCCACCATATGATAGTATTTATATTCATTCTGAACAATATAAAATAAATTAACAAGATTATTCCCATTACCAAGCCTTACGGTCACACCACTGGTTAGATGAATCCCATTGAAAATTATCTTTGGAGGGGGGAACACCCACCAGATAGGGCTGGAAGAGAACAAATCTGGAGGTGGGTTGTCATTTTTTTCTTGTACGCTGGTGCAAATTAACAAATGGTTCTCTACAAATGGGGTCTGGACGAAGTCATTCTCTGGTGAATCGATGGAGAGGAGACTTCATCCATCATGAAATAAGTGCACACCAGAACTTTTGGTGCACACCAATCAGTAGCGAAGATCTCCCATCAAATTCAAATGATTTGATACTATTGGACCACTATGATACATAATTATGCCACATTCGCCATGAAGTATCACCCCTTCCAAGATTATGCCAATTTTATTCACCAACCCCCAGAGCTACTTCACACAACTAAGTACTCCGAGCTATTTTTCATATGGGGGATGGATGTCATGGGACCATATCCTCCCACCGCAACTAGAAAATTTAAGTTCATTTTCACAGTAACCGACATCTTTTTCAAATGGGATGAAGCCATATCCCTAGAATAGGTTAGTGAAAAAATAATTGTTAGTTTTTTGAAATCCAAAATCATTTCCATATTTGGTGTTCCTTACACAACACTGAAAGACAATGGAAACATATTCTACTCTGCTGAGTTGGACATGTTATACGGGGATTTTAGAATCAAAGCCATCCATTAATCGTTCTATCATGTAGCATTCAATGGGAAGATAGAGGATTTTAACTACACTCTGTCAAAAATACTCTAGAATATGGTAGAAAAGGAAAAGAAATAATGGATAGACAAGATCCATCATGCTTTATGGGCTTACCAGACCACGAACTACACTGCTACCCAGGGAACCCTGTAGTAACTAGTATATGGGATATATGTAGTTTTTCCCATCAAAGTTCAAGTGACATCATTCTATGATTCCATTTGTGATCAATTGTTCATGGTTGATAAATTCCAAAAATGGTTTTATGAGTTGGATTGAATGGATGGGAAAATTTTTCACACTTTTCACCATTTAGAAATCTACCAAAACTGTATAGCATGAACCTTCAATAGAAAGTTTACCCTTCGGTATTTACTCAAAGGAGACATGGAATTGGTCCTAAGAGCCCCAATGATACTTGGGAATAAACTTACAAACCTTGTGTCAATGTGGGAGGGGACATATGTCATACATAAGGTCTACTAGAATGGAGCATATTCCTTGATATCAATGGATGGATAGCTCATCACATCTCCTACTGATATAAGGTTTTTGAAGAAATACCTCGAATAAACAGAGATCCAATGTCATAGTTACAAGAAGTTAGACCGCATAACATATTTTTCCTAATCTAAAGACGATAAATTGCACGAAAAAATAGTCCATACTATAGGACGTTAATATGTAGGTTCAAAATCATCCATACTGCATGATGTTAAAATGCATGGTCAAAATCATCCTAATCGCATAACGATAAAATGCACAATAAAATCATACTTACTACGTGATGTAAACTGCAGGGTCAAAATCATCCTAATTGCATGATGATAAACTAAATGGTAAAATCTTCCTAATCCCCTGATGTTAAACTGCCGGGTAAAAATTTTCCAAATCAAATGATGTTAAACTGCATGGTAAAAATCTTCCTTATGACATGACGTTAAAATTTAGGGTCAAAATCGTCCTTGCTGCATGACATTAAACTTTATAGCAATACAAAATTCCTTTATACATGACACTAAAATGTGTGGAATCTTTATCCTAATAGAAAGACGTTAAACTAAATAGTAGGTATTGTCTTCCAGCTAACAGTTCATTGTGGATAATTTAAATTCATGCGATAAAAATATAGCAATAACCCCTCTCCCATTCTATGTGAATAGGTTAGACCAACATAGGAAAGAAAATATATAACTACATGTGGTTTGATTCCCATTCATCGATGGGATACATACCGATTTCTCGACCCTCAATATTGGACTAAACATCACATGAAACAGAATTCCCCTATTGTATCTTCTATCAACCCATACTATGGGGGAAATCCTTGTCGCTCCTTATTTATCACATCGAGTATAGCTAACATGAGCTTAGGATCGGTGGTAAGGGTTCCCCTATGTAAACCTATCATAAAGGAATATGATAGATCTGACACCTGTACAGGATAAAACGAAATTCACCAACCCCTACGCCCGAGTCATATCGGTACAGGGAGCATGTTGTGTATAGAATGATGTATGAATTGGTTATTGTACTTGCAAGATACATAGTGATGTTGGGATCATCTATCCTGGCCCAGCCATCAGCACCAGCTAACAATTCCCCCTCCCTATGTAGGGGCTAGACCTATACATGGTGGTATTTTGTAGAACAATGTATGTCTTGTTCTCTATCTATGTAGGGATACATTGTGATGCATGAATCCCAAGTTTCAGGCCTATCCTCAATAAGGTTATAATTAACATCAGTTTACCTTCATCCATACCATATGACATTAAACTACATGGAATATTTTAGAACTATGTATAGATTTATTCCCATATTAGTGGGATACGTAGTGATGACCGAATATCACATCTCAGTTCAGCCATCATTTATAATGCCTTCCCTCTCCTTGTGTATGTACCCGACCTTTACTGGGAGTATATGTCTAGAAATACATGTGGATTGATTCTTTCCCTTATAGGATACACCGTGAAACCTTGACCCCAAATCTTGGTCCATCCACCAAAAAATTAAAATGCCTCTTTTACCTATATATGGGTTGGAACTGTGTAGGATATTCCTTTCCCTAACTAAGTATGGAATTATTCATGTCCTTGTAGGATACATAGTGACACCCGGATCCTCCATACTGGTCTAGCTGCCACTTCAAAAAATAAGGAAGAGGGGGTAAATTCCTCTTCCTCTATGCATAGGCCAAAAATTCATAGGGGATTTCATAAAAGGTCCTCACCGTATGACATTAAACTGCAAGGCTCCTCAAGAATCATGTGAGGCCCAATTATTGGCATTACGAGATCCTGAACATGCCTCCAATTTCCTACACAATGAAATGCAATGAGATGTCAAGAATTCCAATTCTAAATTTCAACACCCATATGGAGTCAAAAGATCATGCTTCCCCAACATATGATTCCAATATATGTAGAAGCTTCCATAGTTCTTGGATAATCACAGTCTGGATATTTCTCATGTTCTTAGACACGCCATTCCCATTTGTCAAAATCTATACTCTCAAAAATATTTGGTCCCCATAACGCTTCATGGAAATCAGAGGTTTATGGAATGTATCTTGAAAACACCATTATTTGAATATACCCACCATGATTAACTCAATTATATTTATGGTCTTGGTGACAAGTTGTCTCTGCCACCTGACGGTAAACCATGATGCCAACATCCTTACCACATGACACTAAACTATAAGTCCAGAAGTGTCCCAGTTACATGAAATTACACTGCACTACATGTTGATAATTATTAGATTATTATATTGGATCATCCTCTTCAAACAAAGTGTCTTTCCTTCCTACATATGGGTTAGACCTACATAAGGAATGTTCCTCAGGAATCCTGTGTAACTCAGTTTCCCACTGATAAGATGTTTGGTAGACCTGAATCCTACGATTCAGACTCATCCATATAATGTATTGATGTGTCCCATTTTATGTGCATGAATTGAATCAAAGAAGAGAATCCTCAGATATGTCCTATCTAAAAGGCTACTTAATAGTAATCGTATTTCCCTTCTTTCATGTTGGGATTACCCTACATCCACCCACATGATGATAAATTGTGTGGAGATTGTCCTTGATACACAACCTTAAACATCATATATTTGTTCTAAGTATAAAATTATCCCTTCCATTGATTATTACATTCTTAAGTGGTGACCCAAAATCCTCAAAATCCAATATTTCTAACACCAAGCGTAGCTCATGTGATCTTAGGGACCTCAGCAGGAGATCCACCATGACATCTTGGAAAATCAATCTAGGAATTTGTTCCAAGAAGTAGAACCCTAAAAGGCGTGTTATGGTTCTCTTCCTCATAAGGAACCCCAAGTCATGTCTCTACATCGTTAAACTATAGGGTAATCCAAATATGGGATAGATTCCTTACCCTACGTATGATCCAGATCTATGTAGGGGATTACATGATTCCATGGTTTAATCGCAGCCCGAACATTTATAATGTATTTGGATACACTTGTTCCACACATCAAAATTCGTTCTTTGAGTAATCTTGGATCGCCATCATCCTCCATGGCCATCAAATATGAAAGGAAAGTGTCTTGAGAACACCATTTTTTGACTATACACATCATCCCCTAGTGGCTCTGCATACGCTTCCTACAAAACATCCATCAATCAAAGGTAAATTCATCCATAGGACATTCCTCTCCAACATTGTTACTCCTAATGGATCCCAAGACCCATGAAATCCCTCCTAGTTTAGAAAACCTCAATGTAATGGTTTAAGTTCTATTCCATATCCATGTCATGGATATATCAAAATTTTTTGGCTTGATTCACCTTTGGTTTCTCTTAAGGATTATAAAAAATAAAGATTCTCCATCCCTATGTGCAAAGATGATCCGCGTACAGAAAAAAAATCCCCAACCTATTTCCTGTTTTCCTAGAAAAGTTTATCCAATGAAATGAGCCCTTTAATTTTTAGGCACACCTCCTTTCATAAGCCACACCCCATGTCCAGAAATGTTCCAATACCCAAAATCCTTCATGGATGTCGGAGATAGAAGTCCAGTGTCCTACATAAACTTTTTTTTACTATACACATCATGCCTTGGTGGCTCTGCATATGTATCTAACATAATGGCCTTCAACCAAAGGAAAACTCATCCTCAAGAGTCCTTTATAGCTTCTGTGTTCCCGCGTGATATTTATGTCCTTTATCACTCCCCGAATTCAGAAAACCCTTGGATTAAAATTTATATAATTTTACACTTTCAAATGACCAAAGATAAAAAGAATTTCTAATTTAACTGATGGATCATTTACTCTCCCTTGGTTAGAGTAAAATGATTTCCCAAAATAGGTTTCATGTGTCCTAGTTGAATGACATTAAACTATACCATTCACCAGATCTACCTTATATAAGATAAATTCATGTGGGAGAAGTTTACTATTAAAATAAAATATAAATTTCCCTAATACATTCAAACATAATCCTTCAGATGGGTCACCCAATATAGTCCCCAACCTCAAAAAAAATCCAAATTTCCCATCGATCTCTCAGGCCATCAGAAATGGAAGCTCAGTGTCCTACAAACACCTTTGTTTAATGATACAAATCATTCCCTGGTGGCTCTGCTTATGTATCCTATAAAACGACCATCATCCAAAGGAATTATCATCCTTAGGAGAGTCATTTCTTACATCCATACGCCTAAAATGTCTCATAATACTCATATTCCCAAAAAACTCACAAAGTCAGGGTCAAGAAGAATCCCTCATTCATTCCTTAAAATTATTAGGACATTATTAGATGATGAATCCCAAATTGGGGCCCCTGATCCATAAATTTTAGTCAATAATATTTGACCTAAAACAATCATTAATAAGTCTTATTGGACAAAACTAAAAGTTTCCAACGAAAGAGATGCAATAGTCACCAGCGTGAACACCCACAAAGGGAAACCATGTATAAAAGTCTAGTATTATCTCTTTAAATATAAACTATGTATGGTTTAGGAAAAAATGTTGAGCTGTCAAATATTCAAAAGATACATAATGCTTGTTGGGTCAAAAATCCATGAAGGGAGACCTAATCAATAGTCAATTTATACCCACTAAGCTTGTACCAAATATGAATAGGGAAAAATTTGGTCAATAATAAAAAAATTAACAAAATTTCATGAGGTTTTCCATGAAACCCCATAAATAGTCGAACTATTCATGCTGAGTCCTTGAGATCAGGCAGAAATTAGATCCTGATTTGATTTTTTCAATTTAATATTTTCGAGTTACAGTTTAAAATTAATACCTAATTGGAAAATGTTTATATGGACAATTTTTATTGATTGATATAGAAGAAAAAGGAAAATAAGAATTATTTTAGGGAGAATTAGATATATTCTATTCTATAAAAATATGGAGGGTGTCAACAGCCCAAATCCTCTCCTTGTGAGAGGGACATGATCATTATAAGATTCTTTCAGTGAAGTCGTAAAGTTGCATGAACAATGGATGCGACTCGCCAATGGCCTGATGGAGTTTTAACAATTTCACAGTCTCAACCTCTACACCTTCCCGCAGCACTTCTGAGTACCTCATAGCATCGAGGCCAGCCCATTCTCCTTATTTCATCTACCATCACCCCTCTTAAACAGCGAACACAACACGAGTCTTATCCATCTTAAGTCAATCCAGCTTCTGACTTTTCTGCTCCACTTCCTGGTCATGTTGTTCCACTAAGAACTCCTTATTTTTTTGATCATGTTGTAGCCTCGCAATAGCTCATGCTTTATTGGTAACTTCATCAATGAGGATTTTCCTCATAGCAGTAAGATGATCCATTGACTCTGTAGTAGAAAGTTGATATTCAAATGTGTTAATTTATTCCCTAACAACAACCACTTGTCTCACTATTTCATAGAATCCATGATATTTGAATCTTCCCAATTCTAGTACCAATAAATGGTGGTGTAAATTCAAAAACTTCATCAGAATCTCAACCAATGGAGTCTAAGAGATTAATCTCCTAACATTCCTACATGACTTTTGGCGGATGGGATGAAGGTCGACCAAGAATTCTTGGTCAGTCTCAGAGTTACTCCCTAATGAAGAAATATAACAAGGGATGAACATCATGAGAGAGGGGATTGATTAATTGTCCATAGCATGACTAGAACCCTCAACAGTCTCGCCTCTGATGATTGTAATGGGTGATATAGTGGAAGTATCTGCCATGATTGCTAATTCTTGTGGTTGCAAATCTAAAATTAGAGTAAATACAGGTAAATATCCTTCACTTTTGAAATAAAATAATACAAAGTATGGTTGAATATTTGGATAACTAAACTCTATCTACTAAAGCATGAATACCTCCCACATCCCTAGCAATATCGCTACTCGAAAATGTTGGCACCACATCTTCAATCCATAGTTGCGCCCCACGGTTTCTCATAGGAACCAATGTCCTAGAATCATACCCAAATAGAACCGAAACCTCCATGATATCCCCCAGAAGGCCACTCACTGAAATTAGGATTGTAGGGATAATCATTCTAGAAAAGGGTACTGGTCTTGAGATTCTGTGGGTCGAGACCACAACTTCTCTCCTAACTAGAGAAAAAGGAACAATAGCCCGCTCCAAATTTTCAAGTGCTGGGAAAATATCCTCCCATACATATGTGACTTCTACAAAGGTGGATTCAACATGTGAAAGCATAGTATCAATCTCCAAATGGATTTCCTCAATAAGGGAAAAGTAAATTTTATTCAGAATGATTGTTTCCTCAAGATTTAAAGTCCCCCAAGATCCTGTGGGACTTGGGGCTCTTCATTGTATTCATCCCCTTCCATAATGGGTTTCTTATCTTTCACCATGGGAATAGGCTCAACATCTTCAAACGAGACATCAACTTATGGATGTTATTATACTATTGAGGTGGATTTTTTTAGTAAGAGCGGGTATACCTTAAGGGTCGACAATACCACCATCCTCCATGGTTATCCATGTTCCTCTACTTCGGTAAATCACAATTTCTAGAGACCATTCCACTACAATAAAGGGAATGGGAGACATAGTTTCTTAAGAAACATCCATATGGTTACTAATATGATCTACATCAAAATACACATGTAATAGTGAGTCAAAAATATAAGGGTACTCAGATCGACCAACAGGTGAATAGAAAATTACTTGCGATTCCCCTCCTAACGTATCTTGATAGTTGGGATGCCTGATTTCATTTCTTCATTTATCGTGGATATATTTCCTAAATAAGAGAATCAATGGGATCCAGAGGGGTAAATTCCCTGGAAGGGTCTGTAATGACTTCTCCCATATATTCACGGGATCTAGGAGATCCTTTCATAACACCCCCGCAATCTAAAGGGTGCACTCCCCATCTATAGTTCCCCCCGGGGAATAAACTGGGGAAAGAAAGGTTCCTAGAAAGTAAGAGAGGGGGGAAATTATCATATCCAATAAAAAGAAATTAAATACATTTTTTTAGATATAAAAAACTCTCCCTCGATGGTAATTTTAATAGGGATAACTTCCATCAATGCTACTCGGTCAGACCAGTAATGCCAATCTTTAGATGCGTGAAGGGAATTGTCCATTTCCCTAAAATAAGTAGTCGCCTCATCAATCGCTTTTTTAGCATAAATACAGGTGGGGGAAATGAATTCTCCAAAACATGGAAGGTGAAATAATCCTCCTTGAAGTAGTCTCCAAATATCCTCATTATATGTGTTTTCCCTCAGTTTATCCTAATCCCTCCAAGCATATGGGAATAAAGCTGTGAATGGGATTCCCAATGATGGAAGATTAGCACGGGGTAGCGGGGAGGGCTTGTCAGTTGTAAATGATTCTTGGGAGCTTCTGTAGTCTTGGTAACCATGAGAGATGAATTCTTATGGGGCTTTGGGAGAAGGTTAAAAGCTTCTCCCATTGTAGCTACAATAGGTGATCTAGCAACATCATCGCCCTCATCATTATTTTCTAGTCACAACATGGAAAGTACTCGATGAGAGTATTTATGGTGATCATTCTAGGAATAGACCAGGGTATCGATGTTCTCAAGGTCCCGACCCACCTTTTTTGGATCCTCATCAAAAGAATCATTAGTAGTTGATGACACATAATCAATGTAGTTAAGAGAAACTTACCTTGTCTGGAGGATCTACAATAAACCATGAGGGGACCGATTTTAAGTGGATTGGCGGCCTTTCAAAAGGTCCCATTGCATCCATGCCACTGGAAAATCAGCCTCAGGAGGGATGGATTGTTGGCTCTTAGCAGTAGCTTCAGCAACTCATTTGGCCATCTGTGATATCAAAACCCTATATTTAACAACCTTCCTTAGGAGAGAGCTGAGAGGATTTATAATAAATTTTCTTGGCCAAGAGTGCCTAAAAAATTCCTTTTTCTTCTCCTTCCCCTTTGCCCCAGATTTTTAGGATGTTGTTATGATAGGAACCAGGTCTGCTAATTGGACATCTAGATATGATTACTCCTAGGTCTCAGCATAGCTTCTAGTGAGGAAGGGTATGAAATATTCATAATATGGAAGTATAACCTGGAACTGGGTGTACTAATGGGTAAAAATCATCCAAATTTGACATGCTGTCATCAGATGATTCCCTTGAAGTGAAATTTTTAGAGTGGTTGGACACAACTTCTAGACACAATTAAATTGATGAATGAATCTGCAAGGTGCATACTCCTCGCAGATAAGCTCCCCTCAGATGTGGGTAACCAAGACACCTTCTCTCAAATAAAAAAATTAGCCTCAGTTGAAAAAGTCTTCAGATGAATTATTCACAATAGTAATAGCAGGGTAATCATATGGATGAAAAGAAAAATGTTCATGGATGTTTATATGATCCATTAAGTCTTGTTCATTCTTTTCAATCTTCTCTTCTTACATATCTTGTGAGGCCCAAGCCATTAGAATAACCCCACTGTTACTCTAAAGATATGGTTGGAGGATGTAATGTGGAATCAACAAGGAATTTATTAAGGTATAACCTCCCATGTGAGCTCTTATCCATCCCCAAAGTATTTCGAAGGGCCTAATAATTCAGTAAGGAGGCCCTCCTTCGTTGATCCGACCAAGCAAGAAATAAATATTGTCCAGCACTAGAATATCTAGATTGATGCATCTACCGAGGCTAGATGAGTTTTAGTGATGAAATCTGAGGATCTCTCACCACTAGATTCCCATACCTATTATATCCATCCACTTAAAAACATGGCCAAGAAAGAAGCAAGTCGAAACAATTGATCAACATTAAGAAAGATCCCCCATCTCCATTCATGCAATTTGCACTCTTCCATGGTGGCCTAATGAGGTAACCACTCTTCTTCAGGTTGTATTTTCAGGGTAGGACCTATGTCTGTGTGGATGATGCTATATACCCTTTTTTCATTACAAAGGAACCAAACTGCTCAAGAAATGGAATTCCCCTCTCCAAATAGGGATCCACTTCCCTTAAAAGTTACTTTTCCTGAACAATGAGTTTCTTAGACAAAGGAGGAGTACTTTCCTCTTTATCCCTAGTAGAGGAAGGAGGTAGGAATTTAACATACATATCTCCAACAATAGGGACTCCTGAAATTTGCTGAATGTCTTCAAGACTAATTCTGACTTCCCAATGGGTTAAATGAAAGGTAATGGTGTCTGGGCTCTACCTACTTTGGAGCTGTAAAATAAGGGCATTGGGTCAGTGAGTGTACATCTGAGATACCCAGATAGCCTCGTATAATCCCATGACATGTAGCTTGGCTATAAATTCTTCACAACTCTGGTGAATCCAGAAAGGCCACCCCTAGTATAAGTTAAACGAGCCTCCAAAGTGAAGATCCCACCTGAATGACCAGACATGTTGTTCGTTCACTATGGACTTCCGCATAATTATTTGATAACAATGGGTTGTCTTGTCTAGCTTTTGTTTCACTTCCCCTACGGTTCAAGGTGCATAGATCAGTAGGGACCTAACTATGATATCTCTCTAGAGGTATCATCCCCTTGAATACATCAAGGCATTTGGGATGGAGGTGTTAGTTATCTAAGTAGCACACAGATCATCATGATTTGGTGCTAGAATCAATGTATCATACAGTAGAACAAACTCATAAATTATAAGACTATCTAGAGCTGGATACTCCCTTTGACTCATCGTAAGCAGATTTTCTAGAGATTGATGTAATAGAGAAACTAGATTTTTTTAATCAATAGAATCTTCTAGGTTCATCAAATTTCCATTAGTGGCAGAAATAGGGGTAGTAGAATTACCCTCAGTAGGAACAACGACATCAGTAGTGGGCTATGGGAGATCCATTGCAGTCTGCACAAAAATATAGAAAAGAACAAAAAAAATAGTCCAATGAGAAAATTGTTGGATAAGGGCCACAAAAATGGCCAAGGGACTTAAAAAGGTGGTCTACATGGGGTTCCATGTATTTCTCCCCAAAATAGTATGAAGAAAACATCTCATGCATACTACATAGGTACACAGAAACAATACCCTACATACGGCCTCGATATGCAGAAGGCCCATGAGGCATTGGACCATTGAGCACTGAACAACAAACTAAGTGGTTCATGGAACAATGAAACAATGAACCAAGGCCTCACTATTTGGATGTTTAAATTTTTCCAATCATAATTTTTAGATATGTGTAACAACGTTTAAAGTTCAGTTCACCAGTTTAAAGTTCGGTGTGTGGAACATGCAAATCACATAATGTTATCCTACACAGATGTCTAGACGTATGTTCTAAATTCCATGATGCAGTTTGCAATAACCATAATTTAGTTCATGGGAAGACGAAATTATGAAGAGTTCGGTTCACAGAACCTACAAAATTGGTGCGTGAATAATGATTTCACAAAGGAGTCATTATGAGGATGAAAAGGAAACCAAGGAAAGGACGAGAGAACTTTTCTCTGCCAGAAATGGTAAAAGAAAAATGTAATGGCCCCATATAAATACGCATGGTCCCCCCTAATGGACCTACCCATTCTACCACAAACCACATTAGTTCAGGACCAATTCTACATTAGAATAGACTCCTCTTCGTTCCTAATGGACCTCATTCCAATTGGGGCATTTGTAGGGTCCTAAAAGCTTCTCAAAGGGGAGTAAATACTCCCAAAACCACTTTTCATAAGAAATACAACATTCCTTCAGGTCTAGCAAAGAAAATGTATGCAAATTGAATAGAAAATTTGAGAAGAAACTTGAATAAAATAAAAAATTTCAAGAGTTTATTGACACACGTACCATCATCAGGAAATGTTCACAGGGCGCATGAACCGAGAACCATCAATACGTGGACGGACCCATGAGGCCCTAGCTCTTGGGGTGATGTACAATAATCCTAGGAAATCGCGAACCATTTCATTGGTAGAATCAAGTGCATAATGACCATTCAAATATCATGCTGCGAATTATTTAGTTCATTAATGAATAAAACTGGCAGGGTTTTGCGAACCACGACTCACGAACCACATCCTCTGCAAACCCCAATTGACTGATTCTTCCACAGGTTGAGATGTGTCTTCATGGGCTTCTAAAAATGATTTCACATGCCCACATATATGATTTACTCCGTTTTCTATAAATGGAGAACAAGAGGAATTGAAACAAATGGCTGACGAAGAGAGAGCGGAGATGGGAAGAAGAGAGCACGAAGGAGATCTATGATGCTCACAAAAATAATTCAGATATGGGGAAGATTCCGAATTCGATTTCGAATCATCGAAAATGTGTGAATCATGAACCACTTTTCTGTAGGTATAACCATCCAAAAACCATAAAAATAACAAAATTAATAATAATTGGTGAAGAATGAACCTAATTGGAGCCATCATGAACCATATTTTCATCACGGATGAACTCCCCACGAACCACAAGCTCTTGGAACCTTCTCCAATTTGGTGTTCCACCTAGCATATCACAATACAGATCGAACCCTTTGCTGCGGATTGCATTAGTATGTGGATGGAACCCAGAGCAGTGTTGCGAACAACATCCAAGACTGCGTACCACTTTGGTATGCGGTGTTCCCTACCCATGTAAGCATACTAATTCGATATGTGGATTACCCATATACTCATATAGAATTATGCTATGAAGGGCTTCCCCTTCCCACATGAGATAATAGTACGCAGAATGGGATGTTTTTGGGTATCCTTTCCTCCAGTTCTAATCATGCCCCTCCATTACTGTCCAGTCCTCCATAGCTACTCCAAATCCACGAACCAGTCTACTGACATTAGGCCAAAGCCTCCTCCAAATCCACCAGACCCATATGATCAAATCATTGAGTGCATCAGCACGCCCCCTTAGTCTACATACCCTAGGTAAACATAGTCATGAAGGATGTCCCCACAATGGTTCGGACCCCTAGAATGTCTCTAAGTGTACATTCCCATGGTAACCCGGAGTCCAACCTTGGGATACTAACATGAACCTCCCAATTCTAGGGATTAAGGATGATCCACTTCTTTCACATTCAAAGAGAAACAATGATCTTTCAAGGGAATCATTATATCCTTTCCTTTTGACGAGAGGTGACATTCCTCCCCTATCCCAGAACACATTCTGGGGCACTCCCATTGAGGTAAGTCACTAACCATCCGAGATACGAACCACACAACATCAAATTTTATCCCACATTAAAAGGGTTATTTTCTTGCGTCCTCTCCCATGGTTGGCTCAACACAGGACCAAGTGCGGGAATTGACACACCCAGTGCTCATTCCTTCTCCCATTAAGCTTATAGCTAAGACAACTTCCACCATCGTCGTCATTCTTCCCATCATCAGAGAAAATAAAGTACACATTTTTTGAATTTGTCACACCCTCTTGTTTCTCATACCGATCATGGATCATTTGGGTTTAAGGGGTTGTAATGATACAACAATCACTCAACAAGCTAAATGAACTACAAGAAATCTAATTCCTATTCAAACCAGGATATGTAGGATTAATACTTCAAGCCCTGACCTCAAAAGGGTTCCCTTCCAAAAGGGGCCACCCAATTATTCCCCAAACAAATGGGGATCCTCCTAGGTATAAGCCTCAAGATAAACAAACTATGTGAACTCTAATTCCTGTCCAAACTAGGATATGTAGGACACCTTCTTGAAGGCCCGAGCTCAAAGGGATTTCTTTCCAAAAGGGGTCACCCAATTATGCCCCCAACAAATGGGCCTCCTCCCAAGTATATTCCCCATGCTAATCGAACTACATGAGCTCCGATTCCTCTCATGATGATATGTTGGAAGCCCATATTATGGGTTTGACCCCATCATCAAACCACCTCCTGTCTCTCATGGATGGCAGTAAACTCTAGAGCACCTCATTACGCAGCTTAAGTTAGTATTGTCTGTGGTATCAAATCTATGTATATCTATGATGATCCAATAATCCAAGGGTAACATGTTGATACACTCTTTTGGAATGAATCGAGGATTCATGAACATATAAAAATGGATTAAATTTATAAGAGAGTTTCGGAGTAGGCAATAATTCCCCCCAAAAGAGTGTGATGAGCCCAAACTCCCATCCTCTCGACCAATGGAATCCTAATGTATTGTTGGCCAAGTCCTCGTCCAACGAGAACTTGCCTTTCAAAAGAAGGTCTCTGAATCATCGATACTAGGGTTGTTGGGCGTTTCTGTCTCCATGAATAAACATGTTGGAGACCATTTGACGGCATCATACTCAACATAGGCCGATTGCAAGGACACATTACCCCCTTTGAAATCATCCCTAAGGATCATGAAATTGCGGCATCTCCTTAATAAAATAAAATAAAGAAGAATAAACTGCCCAATCCCGATGGGACCATCTCTCCCTATCAATATGCGATGTGATGCGAAACAGATCAAAACACCCTAAAAATATAAAAGCCCCAAAAAAGGTTAAAAAACTAAAAACCATAAAAGCACTAAAAACTCAATAAAAACCAAAAACCCAAAATAACCCAAAAAACAATAAAACCCCTTAAAAACCCTAAAAACCCTGAAAACCACTGAAAATCCATATAACCCTAAAAAACCTAAAAACCATAAAAATACTGAAAAAATTCATAAAAATCCATAAAAACATAAAATACATGAAAACCACCTAAAAACCATAAACCCCTAAAATCATTAAAATACCCTAAAACAAAGTAAAATCTCTAAAAACCTTTTTAACCTGTAAAAATGTTAAATTCACTAAAAACCATAAATACCGTAAAAACTAAAAAATCCCAAAAAAATAAAAAAACCCATTAAACCTTGAAAACCCCTAAAAACCTAGAAAATCCCTAAAAACACTCGAAAACCCAAAAAACTCTAAATACCCAAAAAAACCCTAAAAACCCATATAATCATTAAAAATCCTTGAAAACATAAAAATCCCTAAAAACCCAAAAAACAAATCAAAATAATTTAAGCCCCTAAATCTTTAAAAAATCCCTACACCCCAAAAAAATCCAAAAAACCACTAAAAACCCTTAAAACCCATAAAATGTTATAAAAATCTAAAAACTCAAAAAAAACATAAAAAACAAGAAAACTAAAAAAACTTTAATCTACTACAAACCCTCAAAATCCATAAAACACAATAAAAAACCACGAAATCACTAAAACCATTAAAACCAATAAAACCATAAAATTCCTAAAAAATCCCTAAAAGTCCCAAAAAATGTAAGAAATACTAAAAACCTAGAAAACACCATGAAAAGCATAAATACCTCTCAAAAAAAATACTAAATCCCATAAAACCCCTAAAAATAACTAAAACTCTAAAAACCCTTAAGAATTATAAAAACGATAAGAAATCTAAAAAACATTGGAAAACCAAAAAAACAAAAAAAATCTATAATCTAAAAAACCTATTAAAACCCTAAAAAGCATAAAAATTAAAAAAGCCCCAAAAAGGTAAAAAACCTTAAGACCCTGAGAAACCTCTAAAAATGATAAACACCCCAAAAACCCATAAAAAATAAAACCCATAAAACCCCTAAAACCCATAAAAACCATGAAAACCGACTAAAATTATAAATACCCTTTAATCTGCTAAAAAGGATTAAAAACTCTAAAAACCTTAAAACCCTTAAAAAACTAAAAAACACCTAAAAATATACAATAATACCCTAAAAAATTCTAAACACTCAAAAAACCATTAAAACCCTTGAAAAACCTTTAAAATCCCTATAGACAATAAGAACCCATAAACCCCTAAAAATTCATAAAATTCCCAAAAAATATCAAAAAATGTATAAAACCTTAAAAAACCTAAAAAACCCTCAAAAACCATAAAACCCTTTAATAAACCATGAAAACATGAAAACCATTTAAAACTATAACAACCGATAAAGCCCGTAATAAAAATAAAAAAACTATAATAAACCCTAAACCCCTAAAAACCCTAAAAAGGGAAAAAACCATAGAAACCTCAAAAATCATGAAAACCTTAAAAATCCTTAAATCCCTAAACACATTAAAAATTATAATAATCATAAAATCTCACTAAAAATACCTAAAAACCTAAAACCCCCTAAAAACCTTGAAAACCCCCTAAAAACCATAAAAACCACTTAAAATCATAAAAACCCTAAAAATCCATAAAAATACAAAAATTCAAAAAAATTTAGAAACCCTTTAAAAGCCTAAAAATGTTAATAAATATGAAAAACCATAAATCCCTAAAAACCATCAAGATTCCTAAAAAATATAAAAAACCTTAAAATAGAAAAATAATAAAATCCCTAAAAATCCCTGAAAACCTCAAAAACCATAACATCCCTGAGAAAACCCTAAAAAAATTAAATACCACTAAAAACAAAAAAACAATCTAGAAACTGTAGAAAACCTAAAACCAATAAAAACCCTAAAACCCCTCTTTATAATATAAACCCCCTTATAACTGCTAAATTTTTTAATTATCTTAAAAAATGCTAAAAACCTCTAAACCCTCAAAAACCACTAAAAACCAAAAAAGTATTTAAAAACTCTAAAATCTCTAAAAAACCCCTAATAACCACTAAATCCCTCTAAATCCCTAAACTCCCTAACAATCTACAAACCATAAAATTCCATAAAATTCTATAAAAACATAAGAAAAACCCCTTAAAACAACTGAAAACCATAAAACCCCTAAAAACATTAAAAACCCATGAAAACCCATAAGAACTATCAAAAATAGATAAGGACTCTAATAACCCATAAAACTCATAAACACCTTAAAAACTCATTAAATCCAAAAAATATATTAAAAATAGAAAAATACTGAAAACCCAAAAAACTATAAAAAAATATTTTAAACCCTAAAATCCTTAAAACCATGAAAACTCTAGAAACCATAAAAATCCATAAAATCCTAAGAAACTATAAAAACTAAAAAAATCCCTAAAAATCCTCAAAAATGTAATAAGACTAAAAATACCAAAGAAAACCTGAAAACCATAATGCACCTTAAAACCCTAAAAAACACTAAAACAACATAAAAACCCAAAATACTCACCAAAAACTCTGAAACCCATTAAATCCCCTAAAAATTTTACAAAACTCTAAAGAATGTAAAAAACCTAAAAACCCTAAAAATTCATATAAACCCAAAAAACTATAGAAAGCCTATATATCCCTACAAATTTATGAAAACATAAATAATACTAAAAACCCTTAAAACCCATTGAAACCCATAAAAACCATTAAACCCCCAAAACCCAAAATAACCATTAAATACTCTAAATACCATTAAACCCATTATTTTTTTAAAAAACTCTTAAAAAACTTTAAACGCCTAAAAAATAATAAAAAACTTAAAAACCCAAAAGTCCATAAAAATCATAAAAACCCCTAAAAACAAAAAATACCATGAAAACCCCTAAATTCCATCAAAATCCCTAAAAACACTAAAAAAACCAAAAATTAGAAGTCCTAAAAAACACTATCATCTATAAAAACGTAAAAACCATAAAAACCCTGAAAACACATAGAAAACCATAAAATCCCAAAAAAACAAAAAACTCATAATAACATATAAAACCACTAAAACCCCACTAAAAATCAAAAAACACTTAAAACACCTAGATAAGTTAAAAATCTATAAAAACATTAAAAATCCTAAAAACAGAAAAAACACAAAACAACCCTAAAAACCCTGAAAAAACCTCAAAATCCCTAAAAAGCCCTAAAAAAGAAAAAAACTCTAAAAACCCAGAAATTCCACTCAAAACCTTAAATCACCTAGAAATCATAAAAACCCCTAAAAACAATTAAAATCCAAAAACTCCAATAAAAACTCTAAAAACCCTTAAAACCCTAATATAGTTAAAAAAACTCTAAAAAATATAAAAACCCTAAAAACTCAAAAAAAAACCTAAAAACCAAAAAGATACCACAAAAAATGTTGGAAACCCTTAAAAACTATAAAAGCCTTGAAAAATTCAAAAAAATTGAAAATCCATAAAAATCCTAAAAAACCTAAAAAGCATAAAAATCACTAAAAATCACTAAAAATTTAAAACCTAAAAACCATTAAAACTCCAAAAACCATAAAAAACCCTAAAAGATTAAAAACTATAAAACCAATAAAAGGAAAAAACCAATAAGAAGTCTAAAAAACCTAAAAATCCCAAAAAACATTACAAAACTATAAAACACCTTAAAATCCTAAACAAGAAAACCCTAAACACCCAAAAAATCATACAAACATTGAAAACCCATAAAAACTCTAGAAACCCCAAATCCCATTTAACCCTGAAAATCCATAAAAACCTTAAACCCCTAAAACCATGAAAATACAAAAAATATTAAAATTACCTTTATGTGTAAAAATTCCTAAAACCCTTAAAACCCCATGAAAACCAAAAAAAACCCTAAAATCCATAAAAATTCAAAAAAATCAATAAAAACCCTAAAACCACTATAAAATATAAAATCCCTGAAACCCCTTAAAATTTATAAAATACTTTAAAAACCATAATATCCCTTAAAAACAATAAAAAATAATTAAAAAACCAAAGAACCTCAAATCCTTGAAAACATCTAAAAACCTTTGAAACCCCAGAAAACACAAAAACCCTTAAAAAATCCCTAAAACCCCTATAAAATTCCAAAAAACATAAAAAACATAAAAATCCCATAAAATCCCAAAATATCCCAAATACACCCTAGAAATGTAAAAAATCATCAAAACCCCTAAAAAATCCTTGAAAACCATAACACCCCTAAAACCATAAAAACCCTAAAACCCAGAAAGACCCTAAAAACTATAAAAACCCTTAAAACCAATATAAACATTAAAAAGCGTTAAAAATATTTAAAAACCCTTAAAATTTCAAAAAATCCCCAAAAAATGAAAAACCCTAAAAACCCAAAAAAAATCCCTAAAATCCCAAAAACACCTCAAAATATTTTAAAATGCTAAAAAATATAAAATCCTAAAACCCCCTAAAATTATGAAAAAGGTAAAAAAATCCTAAAAATATTTAAAACCCTCCCTAAAAACCATAAAACTATAAAAACCTTTAAAATCCCTATAAACCCGTAAATCCCTAAAAACTCTAAAAACTCTAAATGCCCGTAAACCCCCTAAAAGAATTAAAAAACTATAAAAACAATAAAAACTCAAAAAAAACATAAATAGACCCCTAAAACCATAAAATACATAAATATACTAAAAACTATAAACAACCTAAACACACTAAATATCTCTAGAAACACTGAAAACCCTAAAAAACTTTAAAAAAAATAAAAAATTCCCTAAAATTATTAAAAATAATAAAACCCTAAATACCTTGAACTCCACCCCCCTAAAATCCATTAAAACCCCTAAAAATATTAAAAACCCCAAAACCCATAAAACCATAAAAAACAATAAAAAATCTAAAAAAAATTAAACGGATAAAAATGATATAAAGCTCTAAAAACCATAAAAACCCTAAAAAATCCAAAACCCCAAAAAACAAAAAAACCATAAAAATTCTGAAAACCCCTAAAAAACCTAAAAAATTATGAAAAAATCAAAAAGACTTCAAAATCTTTAAAAATCATAAAAACGTCTAAAAAAATAAAATTCCTTTAAAATCCATATAAATCTGTGGAATTGTAAAAAAACCCAATTATCCCTGAAAACCAGAAAACCCCTAAAACCCCTAAAACCCATAAAATTAATAAAAACCATAAAGCCACTAAAAACTCTAAAAATAATAAAACTCCTTAAAATTGTAAAAAAACTTAAGAAAACCATAAATAATACTAAAAACTCAAAAAACCCCTAAAAACCCAAAAAATATATAAACTGATAAAAACCATAAACAAAAAAAACATGAAGGCCTCAAAATCCCTAAAATCCCTAAAAATAATAAAATTTTAAAAAATACATAAAAATATATAAAAATAAAAAAAATCTTAAAAACCTTGAAAACCCATTGAAAACCATATAACCCCTTAAAAACCTAAAAAACCATGAAAACCCATTACAACCCTAAACACACTAAATACTATAAAATCATTAAAAATCCAAAAAATGATAAAACATATAAAAACTATAATAACCCTAAATATTTTAAAAAAACATAAAAACCCAAAAGACACTAAAACACCTAAAAATCTATGGAATCCTTAAAAACCGTGAAAAAAAACTAAAATACCCCAAAATCCCTAAAACCCATAAAAACCAGAAAATTCCTAAAAAATGCCTAAAAATTTCTAGAAACATAAAAAACCGTAAAACCTGTGAAAACCCCCGACAACCAAAAACACCTATGAAAACCATAAAAATCCTATAAACCCATAAAAACCCTAAAACCAAACTAAAAACTCTGACACCCCGAAAGATGTAAAAAAATAGCAAAACCATAAAAGCCCTAAAACTCAAAAGAACTATAAAACCCCAAAGGGACCCAAAAAACCCATGAAAAACCATAAAACCCTCAAAACCTCACAAACCCTGAAACCCCATCAAAATCCTTAAAACCCCAAAAAAACACTAAAGACCATAAAAAATCAAAAACACCCCTAAAAATCCATGAAAACATAAAAAACCAAAAAATCCCTAAATATCCTTAAAAATCATAAAACCCATAAAAATATTAAAAACTCTATCAACACTTAAAAACATTAAAATGTTAAAAAAATTCTAAAAAAATTAAAAACCCAAAAAACTAAAAACCCCCCTTAAAACCCAAAAATTCAGAAAAACCCAAAAAACCCAAAAAAAATCCTAAAAAACCAAAAAATAATCAAAATCCAGAAAAACATAAAAACCCTAATAACCATTTAAATCCAAAAAATCCAAAAAATCTGTAAAAATGTAACAAACCAAAAAATCACTAATTACACCATGATATAATAAAAACCCTTAAAAACCTTACAAACCCCTATGAATCCCTAAAAACCCTAAAACCCAATAGAAAAATATAAAAACCGATAAAACCCATATAATTGTAAAAAATCTCTAAAAAAACATTTAACCCGTAAAAACTCAAAAAATCCAAAAGAACCAAAAAAACCAAAAAAACCACTAAAACACTAAAAACCCAAAAAAACCCTGAAAAATCACTAAAGACCTAAAAAATACCGAAAAACCCTCAAATACCCTAAAACCATAAAAATCCAAAAAAAGAATAAAATACATCAAAAAATCATACGAACCCTCAAACCCCCAGAAAATACTAAAAACCCAAAAAACCATAAAAATCATAAAAACCGATAAAATCCATAAAAACAACTAAAATATTAAAAACCAGTAAAAACATTAAAATGTCTATAAGAATTTTAAAATCTTAAAAAACTCAATAAAAACCCCCAAATCCCACAAAAAATCATAAAACCCTTAAAAACCATAAAAAACATGAAAACCCCTCAAAATCCTTAAAATCTCTAAAATCATAAAAATCTAAAAAATTCCCTAGAAAAACCTTGAATATTTTAAAACCCCAAAAAACCATTAAAAATTATAAAATCCCTTAAAAAAAATAAAAAACCATAAATAACATTTAAACTCCTAAAACCCCAAAAATCCTCTAAAACACATTAAAAACCCTAAAAACCTAAAAACCCTAAAAACATTTGAAAACTCTAAAAATTCTCAAAAACACCAAAAACTCTAAAAACCCAAAAAATTAAAAACCCTGAAGAAACATAAAAACCCATGAAAATCCCTAAAAACCCAACAAAATCCATAAAAACCCTAAGAATCCCAAAAAACCATAAAAAGGGTTAAAAATTTCTAAAATCCCTAACAACATAAAAACACCAAAAAACCCCGAAAAATTATAAAATTATTAAAAAAACATGAAAGCCATAAAACCCAAAAAACTGACAAAAAAATTAGAAACCATTAAATCCATTAAAATTTTTGAGTAAACTCAAAAAACAATTAAAACTCTAAAAACTCAAGAAACCCCAAAAAACCCTAAAAACCATGAAAACCCAAAAACTCATCAAAATTCATAAAAACCAAAAAAAACTAAAAACAATAAAATGGTAAAAAATTATGAAAATATCTAAAAACAAAAAAAACCCTAAAAACAATGAAAAACAAATGAATATTGTAAAACACCATAAAACATAAAAACCCAGTAAAAACACAAAAAAACCTTAAAACCTGAGAAGAATGTCTAAAAACCCCTAAGAAAACAAAAATTAAGATATTAAAAACCATAAAACCCATAAAAACTCAAAAAAACCCAAAAACCCAAAAACCGAAAAACCCCTAAAAACCATGAAAACCCCTATAATCCCTCAAAATAGCTAAAATAATAAACCCCCCCCCCTAAAAACTAAAAAAATTATAAAAATTCCTAAAAATGCATTAAAACATAAAAAACCCTAAAAACCAGGAAAGCCCCCTTAAATCCATAAAACCCATAAAAATGAAAAAAACCCTAAAACCCATAAATACCATAAAACCAATAAAAACACTTAAAACCCCTTAAAATGCTTAAAAACTCTAAAAACCCTTCGAAAACTTAAAAAATAAAGACCCTTAACAACCTAAAAATCTGTAAAAACCCAAAAAACCCTCAAAATCTATAAAAACCCATAAAACCATAAAAAATATAAAAAATCATTAAAAATATATGAAAAACTAAAAACCGAAAAAAACCTGAAAGACCACTGAAACCCTAAAAACCCCATGAAACGTTAAAGATCCCAAAAAACCATAAAAACCCTCTAAAAACTCAAAAAACCTCTTAAAACACTAAAATCATCATAAAACTATAAAAGACATTAAAAACCATAAAAATTAAAAAGTAACCTAAAAACCAAAAAAAAACTATAAAAACCATAAAATCACGAAAATATTTCAAAAACCCTTAAAACACTAAAAATCCCAAAAACCTCTAAATCTAAAAAACCAATAAAAAACCCAAAAGGCATTAAATGTACCTAAAAATGGAAAAACCCCTAAAAACCTTGAAAACCACATAAAATCCATAAAAACCCTTAAAAATAAAATAAAACCCATAAAAATGAAAAAATACCCTAAGACACATAAAACTATAAATAAATGCTAAATACACCAATAACCCTTAAAATATCTATAAAATAGACGAATTCTAAAAAACTTTAAAAACATTAATAAATCAAAAAAACCTAAAACCCAGAAAAAACCTAAAAACTGGAAAAACTATAAAAATCATAAACCCCCTAAAAACCTTCAAAATCCCCAAAACCTTAAAAAACCATAAAAAACCATAAAAATATCAAAACCAACAAAATCACTAAAAGATATGAAAATGTAAATGACCATAAAAACCCTAAAAAACCCAATGAAAATCATAAAGCCCTAAAAATTCACAAAAACCATAAAAACTCATAAAACACTAAAACCCACTAAAAACCGTAAATTCGCTTAAACTACCCTAAAATCCCTAGGAATACCTAAAATCCCTAAATCCCTAAAATACCATAAAACCCAGGAAAAAATAAATAAATTTTAAAAAATCATAGAAAATGTAAAAAAATAAAAACACTTGGAAACCATAAAAATCCTAAAAACCCAAAAAAACTGAAGATCCAATAAAAATTTTAAAAATTCCTAAAACCAATAAAAGCGTTAAATTATTCTAAAAACATTAAAAACCCTAAAAAACTCTAGAAACCCTAAAAGTCATCAGAATATGAAAAACCTTAAAAAACCCTAAAAATAAAAAAAATCTACAAAAAAATCTAAAAACCTTAAAAACCCATAAAACCCCTAAAAATCACTAAAACAATAAAAACCATTAACACCCCTAAAACATTAAAACAATAAAATACCATAAAACCCATAAAAAAACAACCCCACAACTCAAATCCTACTAAATGATAAAAAAAACCTGAAAACCCTGTAAACTGCTAAAAACCCTCAAAAGTAAATAATTCCTAAAAACCCATATGAACAATAACAATCCTATAAAATCACTAAAAATTCCTAAAAACGTAAAGACCCGAAAACCATAAAAAACCTCTTAATATAATGAAACCCCTAAAACCCAAAAAACTATAAAAACCCTAAACCACTAAAAACTCTAAAAACACTTAAATCCCTTAAAAACATTACAAAACTCGAAAACAACTCAAAAACATTAGAAAACTCAAACAAAACCCCAAAACCCAACAGACCGTAAAAACCATAGAATACCATGATTACCCTAAATCCCATCAAAATCCTTAAAACCCGTAAAATCCAAAAAAAATTCAAAATGTCCTCAATAATCCTTAAAAATTCCTAAAAAAGTAAAAAACTATAAAAACCATGAAAAACTTCTAAAACACATAAAACCCCCTAAAAACCATAAAAACATTAAAACCCATAAAAAACCTACAAACCCACTAATTAATGAATGATCCCTTAAAATCCGTAAAAATAATAAAAACCTACAAAACCATAAATACCCTTAAAAATCAAGAAAACCCTAAAACCCAAAAAAACTATAAAACTCTGGAAAATCTTAAAAATCCAAAGAAACCATGAAAACTCTAAAACCCTAAAAATCCCTAAAATCCTAAAACCCTAAAAACTATAAAAATCATTAAACATCCCTATAAATACCTAAAATTTTAAAAACCATAAAAACCCAAGAAAACCCATGAAAACTATAAAACCCCTAAAAACTATAAAAAAACTTACAACCCAATAAAAACCCTAAACACTCACTAAAAAAATTAAAACCCCATAAAAACCAAAATAATATTAAAAAACTCAAAAAAACCTTAAGACCATAAAAACTCAAAAATAACTAAAACCCCGAAAATCTATAAAACCCTAGAAATCCCTAAAAATAGTAAAACCCCAAAAAAATCCCCATAATTCCCTAAAAACTCAAAATCTATTAAGACCCTGAAAACCATAAAAACCAAAAATACCAAAAAATGCATAAAAACTTATGATAATATAAAAACTCTCAAAACCATGAAAATCCACTTAAAACCATCAAAGCCTCCAAAAACCATAAAAACCCTAAAACCAATAAATACTCAAAAAATTATTAAACACCCTAAAATAATAAAAAAACTATAAAAATAACTTAAACGCCTAAAAAAACCAAAAACCCATGAAGACCCAAAAAACTAAGAAAACCCTTAAAAATACTAGAAAACCCTCAATACCCCTAGAAACACTGAAAACTCTTAAAAAACCATTATAATCCCTAAAAAACCAAAAAACCCTAAAAACATTAAAATATATCAAAATACTACAAAACTCTAAAAATCTATGAATACATAAAAAAACATAAAAACCATAAAACTATAAAAACCTTATAAAACCTAAAAAACCATGAAAAACTAAAAAATCACCAAAACACCACAAGACCCTGAAAAACACTAAGAACACTAAAACCCTTAAAAATACTAAAAATAAAAAACCCATAAACCCATAAAAACACCCTATAATCCTTAAAAAACCAAAAAATCGTAAAAATAAAAAACCCCTCAAATCCCAAAAACCCCTAAAAACCCTAAAAACAATTAAAATCTAAAGAAAACAATAAAAACCCTGAAAATGAAAATATGTCCAAAAACCTTGAAACCCCCTAAAAACTATAAAAAACAAAAAAACATAAAAAATCTTAAAACCCCATAAAAATTAACAAAAATCACTTAAAACCTCTCAAAAACCCTAAAAATGACAAAAAACTCTACAAACATTAAAAATCATTAAAAACTAAAAAAACCATAAAACCCTCAAAACCAATAAAACCCTAAAAATCCTAAAACCCCTTACAAATACTCAAAATATCTAAAAAACCTAAAAAAAATAAAATCCTACAAAATCCCTTAAAATTCAAAAAAATGTCAAATACACTAAAAACATATAAAAACCTTGAAAACCCCATAAAAACTTCTAAAAAATCTAAAAATCCTTAAAAACCCTAAAAAAATAAGTCAAAATACCTAAAAAATCATAAATATATTGAAATAACCTAAATATCCAAAAAAAACTTGAAAAACCCTAATACCCTCAGAGTCCTTAAAAACCCTAAATGGATCCTAAAAACTATAAAAATCTAAAAAAATCCCATAAAAAATGTGAAAACCCCTAAAAACCATAAAAGCAACAAAAACCTTACAAATCCATTAAGAACCATAAAAAACAGAAAACTACTAAAAACTATAAAATAAACTTAAATCCCCTAAAAAATGTTAAAAAAACTCTAAAAAACCTTAAAACCCTTAAAAAATTAAAAAAAAAATAAAAACCCAAAAAACCATAAAAGCCCTAAAACCCTATAAAGGTATTAAAACCCCTAAAATCCATCATAATACATAAAACTATAAAAAATCAGAAAACCCATAAAAATCATTAAAAATCCAAAAATATCTCGAAAATTGTAAAAACCCCTAAAAGTAATGAAAAATTACAGAAAAATATTAAATCCATAAACCCTTAAAAACCCCTGAAAACCCATAAAAAACTAAAAGCTATAAAATCCTATAAAAACACTAAAAATGTTAAAAAAAAAAAAACATTAAAAGCCATAGAATTCTATAAAAGCCATGAATACTATAAAATTCCCAATAATCTCCAAAAAACACAAAAAACCCAAAAAATTTCCCCAAAAGCCCTCAAAATACCTAAAAACCCTAGATACCCCCAAAAGTATAATTTTTTTAAAAACTCTTAAAAATCCCTGAAAATGTAAAAAACCACGAAAAACTTAAAAAATACTGGAAAATGAGAAAAAACCCCTAAAACCATAAAACCCATTAAAACCCTAATTAACCACTAAAAACTCAAAAAAATCTTAAATCCCCTAAAAAATTTAGAAGATATAAAAAACATCAAAACACAGAAAATCATCTAAAAACACTAAAAACCCTAAAACCCTAAACAACCCTAAAACCAATCAAAATACGTAAAAACCCTAAAACCATTAAAACCCTAAAATTTCATAAAAATAATAAAAACCCGATGAATTATAAAAAACAATAAAAATCTTGAAAACCCACTGAAAATGATAAGAACACCTAAGAAATTAAAAATCCATAAAGCCCATTATAACACTATAAAACTATTAAAATTATTTAAACCCAAAAATTGATTAAAAACAGTAAAATCCATAAAAATTAAAAAAACCCCAAAACCCCAATAAAATCATATAAACCCTTAAAAATACTAAAAAATCACGGAATGTGTAAAAAACCCTAAAAAAATGAAAATCCCTAAAAACTATAAAAATCCAAAAAAACCGTAAAATCGTAAAACCCCATAAAACCCTTAAAATATCTAAAAACTCTAAAACGTTAAAGAACTGTAAAAAACCTTAAAACCCCTAGAAAAGTAAAAAAATCCCTAAACCCAAAACATACACTAAAATATCATAATATTAAAAAACCATGAGAACCAATAAAAAACCTAAAAATCCCTAAAAACCTAAAAAATTCAAAAAATAATAAGAATCCTACAAAAGATTTAAAAATACCCTAAACAAAAAAACCTAAAACCCCTGAAAACCCCCTAAAAATAATAAAAATCCATAAAAAACATAATAAATCCTAAAATCCCACATAAACCCTAAAAACCACTAAAAACTCAAAAAAAACATTTAAACCCCTATAAACAATAAAAAACTATAAAAAACATTAAAACAAAAAAACTCTAAAAATCATTAAAACAAAAAAACTCAAAATAAAACTCAAAAAAACAAAAAACCATGAAAACCCCTAGAAACCATAAAAAATAAAAACTAAAAAAATAAAAATATGTAAAAACCATTAAAGACAATTTTTATTTATAAAATTATTAAAAGTCCCCGAAACAATAAAAACCATAATACCCGTAAAATACATTAGAAACCATAAAAAACACTAATAGCATTAATAAACCCTAGACACCAAAAAACCCCTAAAAATTAATAAAAGCATTGAAAACCCTTTAACCCCTAAAAATGTAAAAACTATAAAAAAACATAAATCCCTAAAAATATAACAAAACCCTAAAAACCCAAAAACCATAAAAACCCAGAAAAACTAAAAAAACCATATAATTTTGAAAAACCCTAAAAGCCCTCAAAACCCAAAAAACACTAAAAACATTGATACCATAAAAATAAAAATAAAATCCATAAATATCCCTCAAATCTCAAAAACCCTACAAACATTGAAAATCATGGAATACCATAAAAATGGAAAATACATTTAAGACTCATAAACAACCATAAACAAAAACTAAAGTCCCTTCAACCCCTTAAAAGGTTAAAAAAACTAAAAATGCATAAAAACCCTCAAAATTATGAAAAACCATAAGGAACCAAAAAACTGATAAAACTAATAGAAAATACCTAATAAATTAAAACCCATAAACCCCTAAAAACCCTAAGAACACAAAAACATTAATAACCATAAAACCCTTTAAAATAATTAAAAACTCCAAAACCTCTAACATTTTTAAAAAATCCTGAAAAACCATAAAAAGATAAAAACTAAAAAACCCCTTAATAGACAAAAAAATATAAAAATCATAAAATCCATAAAAATTATAAAAATCCCTAAAAATATATAAAAATGTAAAAAATAATAAAAGCCTATAAACACCCCTGAAACCCAAAAAAACCTCTGAAAACAATAAAAACCCAAAAAAACTAAAAAAACTAAAATATAAATATAAAACCCAAAAGACCCCAAAAACCTATAAATTCCCAAAACCCTACAAAACACTAAAACCACAAAAAATTCCAAAAACCCTAAAAACCCAAAAAATGATAAACATCCTAAAAAATACCAAAAATTGATGAAATAAAAAAACCTAAAACCACTTAAAAATCACTAAAAATACATAAAACCATAAATCCGTAAAACTTCATCAAAACCCTAGATCCACTAAAATTCCAAATCCCCATAAAACGCCAAGAATCATTAAATACTATAAAAAACATAACACCCTAAAACACAAAAGAGACCCTAAAACCCTTGAAAGACATTGAAGGCCATAAAAACATTTAAACCCCTAAAACACCTCAAAATAAAAAAAACCATAAATATTATTAAAATCGAAAAAATTCACTAAAACCCTTGAAAATATAAAAACCATTAAAATCGAAAAAACTATTAAAAACCCCTAAAACCAATAAAAACAAGAAAACATAGAAACCCATAAAACCCATAAAAAATCTCTAAATACACCTAAATAGATAAAAACCATAAAACCCTGATAAAACATAACATCCACGAAACACCTAAAAAGAATAAAAACCCTAAAAACCCATCGAAATCCTAAAAACCGACTAAAAACTCTGAAACCCCATAAAACCTCTAAAAACATAAAAAAATCTAAATAACCTTAAAACCCCTAAAAAATCAAAAAACCCTAAAAAATAATAAAAACCCTAAAACCCCCCAAAACCCTTAAAACCCTGAAAACCCCTAAAAATCCTTAAAATCACATAAAACCATAAGAAAATCAAAAAAAAATAAAAACCCTAAAAACCTTAAAATACCTCAAAATATTAAATAAGCTAAAACCCTGAAAACCCTATGAAAACCAAAAAAACCTTAAAAATCAATCAAACACCAAAAAACCATAAATAGGTCTAAAAATCTATAAAACCCTTACAAAACACTACAAATGTGAAAAAAAATTGAAAACACTAAAATTGTTAAAAAAATATATGAAACTCTAAAAACCTAAAAAAAACATAAAAAAACCCTTAAACAAAAAAAAACATAAAAACCATAAACAACACTAAAAACCATAAAACCCCCCCCCCAAAAAAAACCCTCCAAATCCCTAAAACCCTAGAAACCATAAAACCAAAGAAATAAAAAAGAACTAAAAATCCCTAAAAATGTATAAAACTCTAAAAACACTTTGAAACCATAAAAAATCCTTAAGACCCCATAAAACCCTAAAACCCCATGAAGTCCCTAAGACCCAATTAAAGTATAAAAACCCAAAAATCACCCCAAAAAATGTTAAAAACACAAAAAGACCATAAAACCCATAAAAACACCAAAAACCCAATAAAACCCATAAGGTCCCTAAAAATATAAAGAAGGCCAAAAACCCTAAAATCCATGAAAAACCCTACACCCCTCAAAATCCTTAAAACATTAAAATCATAAAAATAGAAAAAATCATAAAAATGACCTAAAATCTCAAAAAATGTAATAAACCCAAAACCCTGGAAACCATAAAACCCCCTAAATCGTAAAAACCCTATAAAACTCATAAAAATATAAAACCCACTAAAAACTATAAAATTAATTAAAAATATTAAAAATGTTAAAAAAAATCTAAAAATCTTTAATACCTAAAATCTCTAAATAACTATAAAAACTTATGAGAGCCTAAAACCCTTGAAAGATCAAACACCCCCAAACCTTAAAACCCCTAAAACCCCGAAAAAATCACTAAAAGCCACAAAAATCATAAAAAATCATAAAAAATCACATAAAAATATTGAAAACATAAAAAGATCTCTAATAACCCAGAAAAAAACCATGAAATCTATTAAAATAATAAAAAATATAAAAGGCCCCAAAATTCCAAAAAAAATCTAAAACCCATTAAAAACACTAGGAACCCTTACACCCCTAAAAGTATAAAAAAAATTAACAACTGTTAGAAACCCAAAAAAAACACAAAAAACCCTAGAACACCAAAAAACAATAAAAACCCTAAAACACCTAAGACCCCCTAAAAACCCCAAAATCCCGAAAAATCATAAAAAAGTATAAAACTGTAAAAATTTTAAAAATACCTAAAAATATCTAAAAACATAACTAAATATGAAAACACTAAAAAATACAAAAGAATAAACCCCTTAAAAACCTTAGAATCCTAGAACCACTAAAAACTCTAAAAAAACTAAAAAGATAAAAACTCTAAAAAAAGTAAAACCCCTAAAAACTAAAAAAACTCTAAAACCCCAAGAAAACCCTATAAAACCTTCTAAAACCTTAAAAAACTTCAGTATCCCTAAAAACCTAAAACACCCTAAAAATATAGAAATGCTAACAAATACCTAAAAAATTCCCCAAAACATAAAAAAATAAAATACATGAAAACCCACTGAAAAAATAA
Organism: Viscum album; assembly: GCA_963277665.1. Taxonomy (NCBI): domain Eukaryota; kingdom Viridiplantae; phylum Streptophyta; class Magnoliopsida; order Santalales; family Viscaceae; genus Viscum; species Viscum album. The sequence goes on from OY728157.1 coordinate 1,322,750,523, forward strand.
AAACCCATAAAAACCATAAAAACCCTTAAAACCACTAAAAATTCATAAAGCCCTTGAAAACCCTAAAATGTTAAAAACCTCTAAAAATAATAAAAACCATAAAAACCAAAAAAAATCCCTAAAAATAAAAAAAACCATAAAACACCCAAAAACCTAAAAAACCCCTAAATCCCCTAAAAACTCTAAACACCATCTTAATCTCTAAAAGCTATAAAACCCATAAAATTCCTTAAAAAATCCCTAAAAATCCCTCAAAACATAAAAAACCTAAAAACCAAGATAAACCCTAGGAAAACATAAAAAACCATAAATACCATAAGAAAACCTAAAACCAATAAAAACCATCAAAACAAGAAAAAACTCTAAGAACCCAAAAACCCATAAAAACTATAAATAAATAAAAAAAAATTTAAAACCCAAAAAAACTAAAAAAACCCAAAACCCCCCAAAAAATATAAATCCATAAAAAATCTAAAAACCTTGAAAACCCATAAAAACACTTAAAATCTTTAATACCCATAAACATCATAAATATCTCTAGAAATCCCTAAAAATCCCTAAAAATATAAAAAACCCTAAAACCCCCTAGAAACCATAAAAAACCACTTAAAACAAAAAACATCCTAAAACCCTAAAAACCCATGAAAATATAAAATCCATTAAAACACTAATTTTTTTTAAAAATCTATATAAAACATTAAAACCCTTAAAAATCAAAAAACCTCAAAACAATTAAAAATCGTTAAAACCCTAAAAACTATTAAAATCATTAGAAATCCCTAACAATCCTTGAACATATAAAAACCCCTACATATGATAAAAACCCCAGAAAAACTATAAAAAACCCTAAAAACCTGAAAAAAACTAAAAGACACATAAACCCCATCAAACCCCATAAAACTATAAAAACTCATAAAAACCAACAGACATTTAAAAATACTGAAAACCTTATATCACTAAAAACTCAAAGAAAACCCAAAAAACCCAAAAAACCCTAGAAACCTATAAAAACACTAAAACCCTAAAAACATTAAAAATATTAAATAATACATAAAGATCCTGGAAAATATAAAAACCCTAAAAAGCATCAAAAACGCCTAAAGACCTAAAAAACTATAATATCTCTTAAAACCATAAAACCCACTAAAAATGTAAAAAACAATAGAAAAATCTGAAAACCATATAAACTAAAAAACCACTTAAAATTATTAATCCCACAAAATCCCTAAAACCTTAAAACCCCATAAAATCATGAAAACTCCTAAAAATCCTAAAACCCATAAAAATCCAAAAAACAACTAGAAATCATTGTAAAAATAAAAAAAATAAAAAAATCCCAACCCCGCCCCCCAAAGCCACACAATCCCAAAAACAGCTAAAAGACCCTAAAAACCATAAAATCCCTTAAAGGAACAATGAAACCCTTAAAACTAAAAAACCATAGAAAACCTTAAAAAACAACAAAAATAATAAAAACAACTAAAACCAATAAACCCCCTAAAAACTCATAAAAACCCCAAAACCAATAAAAAGTTTAAAACCCTTAAAACCCCAAAAATTTTAAAAACTATAAAAAATTAGTAGAACACCAAAGAACTAAAAAAACTAAAAAAACCCAAAAAAAGACAAATGATCCCTGAAAAAAAATTTAAAACCCTAGAAAACCATAAAAACATTAAATCCATCAAAATCATAAAAATCCCTAAAAATTTTTAACCATAAAAATCCTAAAAAATTATAAACCCATGAATAAGAAAAAAACCCAAAAACCGTCAAAAACCCCAGAAAACCATAAAATCACCTAAATACCTTAAAAACCTACAAAACAATAAACCCACTAAAAACACTAAAAACCCAAATCCCCCGAAAAATATTAAATTACTGTAAAACCACAAAAACCCTAAGAGCTCCAAAAAACCCTAAACATTTAAAATGAACATAAAAACCCCAAAAATTTCTAAAAACCATAAAAACCCAAAAAACCTTCAAAATCCCTAAAAAACCTATAAAAACATTGAAAACCTAAAAGTCCTAAAATTACATAAAATCCCTAAAAATGTAAAAATAACTAAAATCCTTAAAAAATCAATAAAATTTAAAAACCAGCAAATCCCACAAAAAAATAAAAACTTTAAAACTCATTTAAACCCCTAAAAAAATAAAAAATCCAACAATCCATAAACCCCTAAAAACTTGAAAACCCCTAGAAAAATAATAATCTAAGAACCCGAAAAACCCCAAGAAATGCCAAAAAAACCCTAAAATCCCCTGAAAACTATCCAAATCCCCCAAAAACATAATAAACACAAAAAGAAATGACAATATGAAAAATACCTAAAATCCTTAGAATTGTAAAAAAACCTAAAAACCCTAACCCCCCTGAAAACCATAAAAGCCCCTAATACTATAAAAAAACTAAAACCCCTTAAAAATACTAAATACACCAAAACACTAAAACCCTTAAAACCCTTAAAATTATAAAGAACTCCAAAAAAACATAAAACCCCTAAAAAATAACTATAAAACCCCAAAAGTCCCAAAAACACTAAAAACATCTAATAGCCTTAAAAACATGGAAAACTCAAACACCCCCAACATTCCTAAATACACTAGAAATTATAAAAATACCAAAAACACCTGAAACTATAAAAACCCCATAAAACATTAAAAACCCCTTGAAAACTATAAAAATGCCTCAAAGACATTAAAGAAACCCTAAAACCCATAAAAATGATTAAAAACCCACTAAAAACTCAAAAACACTTAAAACCCCTAAAATTGATTAATAAAATAAAAAACATACAACCATAGAGACCCAAAAAACACCTTAAAAATCCAAAAGAACCTAAAAACCCTAAGAACCTTCAAAATCTATGAAAACTGTAAAAATCAAAAAACCATAAAAATCCTAAAAGTGCCATAAAAATTACAGAAAAAACCTAAAAATTTGGAAAATCCCGTTGAAAAATAAAAAAATCCAAACACCCTAAAAAACCTTAAACCCATAAAAATTATAAAAATAAATAAAAACTCAATGAACCCTTTTAACCACTAAAAACATTAAAAAACATTAAGACCCTTCAAAACCCAAAAAAACTCAAAAAAACCCTAAAATGAAAAAAGTCCCAAAACCCCTGGAAAACCCTCAAAACACGAAAAACACCAAATACCCCAAATTACCATTAAAATCTCTAATAATATAAAAACCATAAAAACTATAGAAAACCTATAAAATCCCTAAAAATCATAGAAAATATAAATAACCATAAAAACCCTAGAAACCTCTTGAAAACCATAAAAACCTTAAAAACCAAAAACCCCATTAAAACCTATAACAACCATTAAAACCCCTAAAAATGTTAATAACTCTTAAATCGTTTAAACCCATTAGGAAACTAAAAACAAACCCTAAAACACCCAAAGTCCCTAAAATCCCTAAAAACCCCTAAAACCCTAAAAAATCAAAATTCCTAAAACCAATAAAAAATATAAAAACTATACAAGTCCTAAAAAATATCTAAAATTACTTGAAAACATATAAAACCCTAATACCCTCATAACCCACTGAAACCCATAAAAACACTCCAAAACACTAAAAATCCAAAAAATCCTAAAAGTTCTAAATATAATTAATACCCAAAAAACAATAAACAACTCTAATGAAATCGGAAAAACCCTAAAAACTAAATAAAAAACCTAAAACCAAAAAAATCCCAATAATAGTGACAACAATAAATAAATCTAAAAGACCTTAGAAACCCTAAACCCCCCAAAATCACTAAAAATTTTAAAAAACCTGAAAATCCATAAAAATCCAATAAAATCCATAAAAAATCCTGAAAATATAAAAACCCTAAAAATCGAGAAAACCACTGAAAACCATAAAATAGATAAAATTGATGAAAAAAGTTAAAAACTCATAAAAACCACTAAATCCACAAAAAACATGAAATTAATTAAAACCCCTAAAAATGTTAAAATTACTAAAACCCTTAAAACCCCAAAAAACAAAAAAAAATCCAAAAGCCCCATAAGACCCTATAAACCTTTAAAAACCCATGAATACCCAAAAACCCCATAAATAATCCTAAAACCCCAAAATATCCTTAAAGCATGATAAAACCCAAAAACCAATAAAAATCCTGAAAAATTATTAAATTTCACTGAAACCTAGAAAACTATAAAATCCATAAAACCCCCAGAAAAGCATAAAAACATAAAAAAATTAATAATACCTAAAACCCAAAAACCTGAAATCCCTATAAAAATATAAAACCTTAAAAATCCTAAAAAATTTAAAAAACTCATAAAACAATAAACCCTAAATTCCAAAAAAACCATAAAACCCTTTAAAGACCCTAAAAACATGAAAACTCTAAAAACTCTAAAAACCTAGAAAACCCCTAGAAGCCTAAAAATCCTTAAAATCCTAATTAGAATTAAAATATCCCTAAAACCCATAAAAATGTAAAAATACTTTAAAGCCATAAAAACCCCCTGAAAACCATAAAACCCCTAAAACCCATAAAACCCAATAAAACCATAAAAACACATTAAAAACTCTAACCCCCCTAATGTTAAAAAAATCTCAAAATAATTAAGAACCATAAAACCACAAAAAAATACATAATAACCCAAAAGGCCCAAAAAACCTTGAATATCCTTAAAACCCCTAAAAGCCATAAAAACTTTTAAAATTACTCAAAATCATTAAAAACCCTCAAATACCCTAAAATCCATAAAAATCCTAAAAATTATCTAAAATCTCTGAAAATTTTAAAACCCATGAAAACCCTGAAACCCCGCTCAAAACAAAAAAACCCATAAGAACCTTAAAAACAATAAAACCCATAAAATGCTAAAAACACTAAAAACAATAATAAACCATAAACCCTTAAAAATATTAAAAAACTCTAAAAAATTTTAAAACACCAAAAAAACACCAAAAACCCAAAAACCCCAAAGGGCCTTAACAGACCTGAAGACACCTAAAACCGCAAGGAAACAAAAAACCCTAAACCCCATTAAAATCCCAAAAAACCCTCAAATCCTCAAACCATAATAAAAATCCTAAATTTTTTCTCAAAATCCTAAAAAATGTAAAAAAACCTAAAAACATTGCATAACCCTTTAAAACTATAAATACACTTAAAAACACTAAAAATCTCTGAAATCCGATAACACCCCTCAAAATCCCTAAAAACCCTAATAACCATAAAAATACAAAAAACCTAAAGAATCCCTAAAAATCCCTGAAAATGTTAAAAACCATAAAACCCCTGAAACCCACTAAAAACCATAAAACCCACTAAAACCAATAAAAACCCTTAAGACCCTAAAAACCATAATAAATCCTAAAAATAAAATAAAAACACTCAAAATCCCTCAAAATCTTAAAATCCACAAAATTTGGAAAAAAATACCTACAAATCCTAAAAATCATAAAAAAACCATTAAACACCTAGAATGACGCTTAAACCATAACACCACTAAAAAAAATTAAAATCCATAGAAAACCATAAAACCCGAAAACCTACAAAAAATAATAAAAACAATAAAACCCTAAAATGTTACAAAGATATAAAAAAACTAAATCTCTAAAAATATAAAATAACTCTAAAACCACCATAAGACCCTAAAAACCCTAAAACCCCTAAATGTCTTAAAACCCCCAAAAAACCCTAAAAACATTGAAAACCCCTAAAACCCTAAAAAATCCCTAAAACAACTAAAACCCTAATATCATAAATATTGTAAAAAAGACCTACAAATCCTTGTAAACATAAAAACCCCGGAACTCCTTGAAAACCCCCTAAAACTATAAAACCACTGAAAAAATTAAAAACCATATAGAACTAAAATACCAAAAAAAACCATTAAAATCCATTAGAACCCCTAAAAAATTTTTAAATACTAAATAAACTACACACCCCTAAAATAATCAAACAAATATAAATTCCCCACAAGATCCTAAATAACATAAAAACCCCTAAAACCCCAAAAAACCATTAAAATCTAGAAAAATCCCTAAAAATCCTTAAAATTTCAAAAAACCTAAAAACCCTAAAAATCACTAAAAATGTAAAAAATCCAAAAAACCTTGGAAAATCATAAAAACCCCTAAAAACCATAAAAAAAACAAACCCCATAAAAAACCTAAAATGAATAAATACTTTAAAACCCCTCAAAACCCATAAAAATGTTAGAAAACTAAAAAACCCTAATATATCTAAATAAAATTAAACACCCTAAAACCCCAAAAGAACCTAAAACCCATGAAAAACCCTAAAACACATAAAAACCCTTAAAAATCTAAAACCCCTCAAAACTCCAAAAGACACTAATGCCAAAAAAAATACTAAAAAATACATTAAAAACCACGAAAACATAAAAAACCCTAAAACCCCTAAAAACCCCTTGAAAACCATAAAACCATAAAAACCTCAATCCCCTGGAAACCCATAAAATCCATAAAAACCCATTAAAAACTCTAAAACCCCTAAAAATCTAAAAAACCCTAAAAACCCATAAAAACCCTAAACACTAAAAAACCCAACAAAATACGAAAAAACCTTGAAACCTTTAATAAACATAGAAAAAACATTTAAACCTAAAAAATCCCTAAAAACCCTGAAAAACATAAACACCCCAAGAAAACCCAGAAAACCATGAAAACCTATAATAATTTAAAATACCTAAAAATACCTAAATCCGTAAAAGCTACTAGAAACCCTAAAACCCATTAAAACCCCAAAAAATTAAAAAAACTCAAAAAATATAAAACCCTCAAAAACTCCCAAAACACCTTAAAACCCAAAAAACCCTCAAAATCCTTAAATACCCTAAAAACCTCAAAAATCCTAAATTATCCCTAAAAATTCCTTAAAACCATAATACCATAAAAACCCCAAACCCCCCCTGAAAGCTATAAATACCCATAAAAGCCTTAAAAACCCTAAATACCCATAAACCCTAAAAACTACAATAACCCCAAAAGATCCTTAAACCCCAAAAATATTGAAAACTCTAAAGAATATTAAAACCTTTAAAAAATCTAACCCTAAAAATCCCATACACCTAAAAAACCACAAAAAACCTTGACAAATAGTAAAAAACCCAAAAAAACTTAAAAACACGAATAACCCTCAAACCTTAAAAATCATAAAAAACCTAAAAATCCCTCAAAATGTTAAAAACCATGAAACCCCAAAAAATTACCAAATACAATACAATCCACTAAAAATATTAAAAACACTAAAAACCCATAAAAACCATAAAACCACTAAAAATCTAAAAACCCGAAAAAACCCTAACAACATTATAAAAATTATAAAAATACCTAAAACCCCTAAATACATTTAAAAAACAATAATACCCAAAAAATCCTAAGAACCCTTAAAAACCAAAAAAACCAAAAAACTGAAAAAAAATCCTCAAAATACCTAAGACCCCTAAAAACCCCAAAAACCATAAATATTTTAAAAAAATATGAAAATTCCCTAAAAACATAAAAATACCTAAAATCCACGAAAAAACACTGGAAACCATAAAACCCTTAAAAAAATTAAAACCCTAAAATCCTAGAACAACCATAAAACACACTAAAAACTCTAAAAACCCTTAAACCCGGTAAAATGTTAGAAACTCTAAAAAACATTATATCACCAAAAAACACAAAAATACCCTAAAACTCAAAAGACCCTCAAAACTCAGAAAACCCAAAAAAACATTAACTACCATGAAAACTCCTAAAACACATCAAAATCCCTACAAACCATAAAAACCCTAAAAACCATAAAAATCCTAAAAAGCCCAAAAAATCCATAAAAACATAAAATCCCCTAAAACCCTGAAAATCATAAAGACCCTGAAAGGCTTAAAAACTCTAAAACCTCAAAAACTATATAATAACCCACTAAAAACTATAAAACCCGTAAATAATAAAAATATTAATACTCTAAAAAACTTTAAAACCCATGAAAAAGAAAAAAACCTTAAACCTAAAAGACCCTAAAAACCATAAAAACCTTGAAAAATGCTGAAAAACAAAAAACCCCTCAAAATTCTTAAAACCACTAAAAACCCTAAAAACAATAAAAATCCTTAAAATTCCATAAAAATCACAAAAAATCTAAAAACTCTAAAAACCCTAGAAACCCCAAAAAGACGATAAACAAACTAAAAACAATTAAATATTCCAAAAATCCATCAAAATTGTTAGAAAACCATGAAAAAATCTAAAAACCCTAAAATACCATAAAATATTTAAAAACTCTAGAAAGCATTAAAAATCTTAAAAAATATTAAAAAACCCTAAAAACTAAAAATGACCCTAAAAAACACGAAAAATGTAAAATCCCTAAAATCCCTTAAAATCCCCCAAAACCCCAAAAACCCTAAAAACCATAAAAATCCAAAAATGAAACTAAAAATTATTGAAAAAATAAAAATATATAAAGACCCCAAATACCATAAAACCACTTAAAACCTTAAAAATCCATAAATACCTTAAAACCAATAAAAACTCAAAAAAGATAAAAAACCTCTAAAATTGCTAAAATACCTTAACAACCCTATGTACTAAAAAAGCCCAAAAAAACTTAACAAAAACCTAAAAACCATGAAAAATCTAAAAACCAAAAAAAACCCTAAACCCCATAAAATAATCAAAATCTATAAAACCCTAAAACCAATAATAATCCTAAAAAATCCATAAAAAAATTAAAAACCCCTAACACCATTACAAAAATTATAAACTTTAAAACAATAAAAAATAAAAAAACACAAAAACACAAAAAAACAAAAAAACAATAAAAAATCTAAAAACACAAAAAAAACCTAAAAAACTAATACCCCTCAAAATACCTAAAAACCATAATAACCATGTAAATAATAAAAATTCCAATAAATCCAAAAAAATCCCTAAAAACTTAAAAATACTAAAATCCTTAAAACCCCTTGAAAACTATAAAACCCAAGGATTACCGTAGAACCCACAAAAACCCATAATACCCCAAAAGATTATAATAACCCTCAAAAAACCTAAAAACCCCATAATACCCTAAAAAGGGAAAAAATGCTCAAAATCCCTACAACCCTTTAAAACCATAAAAAGTCTAAAAAATACCTAAAATTTCTTTAAAACATAAAAATGCCTAAAACCATGAAAACACCCTAAAACCCAAAACCCCTAGAACCCATCAAAACCAAAAAACCCAATAAAACCCTAAAAACTATTAAAAACTCTAAAAACCCTTAAAACCCAGAAAATATTAAAAATTCTAAAATCTGTTACATCCCCAAAGAACAAAAAAAACCCCAAAACTCAAAAATACACAAAAAAATCCTGAAAACACCAAGAAACCCTTAAAACCATGAAAACTCCTAAAAATCCTCAAAATCCCTACAAACCTTAAAAACCCTAAAATCCATTAAAATGCTAAAAATCCTTAAAAATCCCTAAAAATGTAAAACCACCTAAAATCCTGAAAACCATAAAACCCTAAAAGGATTAAAAAACACTAAAACCCAACAAATTCTATAAAAACCCAATAAAAACTCTAGAAATTCTTAAACCCTAAAAAATTAAAAACACTAAAAAACCTTTAAAACCAAGAAAAACAAACAAAATACCATAAACATAAAAGACAATAAACACCCTAAAAACCATGAAAACCCCATCCCCCCTCAAAATCCCCAAAACCCTAAAAAACCCTAAAAAATTAAAAATCCTAGAAATTACATAAAAATACCTGAAAACATAAAAACATAAAAACCATGGAAACCCCTAAAAACAAAACCCCCCTAAACCTCAATTAAAATTAAAAAAATCAATAAAAATGGTAAAAAAACCACAAAAAACTATAAAAACCCTTAAATCCCTTAAAATATTTAAAACTCTGGAAAACATTATAAATCCTAAAAACATAAAGAAACCCTAAAAACTCAAAAAGACCCTACAAACCCCCAAAAAACCATAAATCCCTAAAATACCTCAAAACCACATAAAACCCAAAAAACCGTAAAAATTGTTAAAATTCCCTAAAAATTCTTAAAAACATAAAAATCACAAAAACCCCTAAACACCATAAAACCACTTAAAACCATAAAAAACACTAAAACCCATTAAAACCCCTAAAACCACTAAAAACTCTAAAAACTCATAAAAATCCACTCAAAACTATAAAACCCCATAAATACCATAAAAACCCAAAACCCATAAAAACCTAAAAATCCACTAAAACATCAAAGTACTGTTAAACCCCCTAAAAACATTAAAAACTATTAAAACCTTAAAACCCATGAAGAAATCAGAAAAACCCTAAACCCCCCAAAGACCCAACGACCCTAAAAAACCCTAAACACCATAAAACACTAAATTACAATAAAAAACCTCAAAATCCTCAATACCACTACAGATCCTTAAAACCCATAAAATCCAAAAAAATCCTTAAAAATTCAAGAGAATGTAAAAAACCAATTTTTTTTTGAAAATTACTAAATATACTAATACCTCTTAGATCCTTAAAAATGTTTAAAAACTCCAAAAACCCAAAAACCCTAAAAAACTCCTAAATATCTTTAAAAACCCAAAAGACCCAAAAAAACCCTAATGAACAAAAAACCCCTAAAAAGACCATTGAACCCTAAAAATCCCTAAATACCATAAAAACATCAAAAATACTAAAAAATACCTAAAAGTCACTAAAAACCCCTAAAACCCCTTGAAATCAGAAAATCCCGAAATCTTATAAAAAACCAAAAAACCATAAAATCTCTATAAAATGACTGAAAACACTAAATCACTTAAAAACTTTCAGAACATTAAAAACACTAAAAAAAATAAAAACCTTAAAACCCCCAAAACCCAAATATCCCATAAAAACCATAAAAAACATAAATCCATAAAATACCTACAACCCTAACAACCATTAAAACTATAAAAATCCTAAAAAATCCCTAAAATCCATGAAAATGTAAATAAACACTAAAAAAATGAAAGCCCCATGAAAATTCTAAAGAACCTAAAAAACTTTAAAACCAATAAAAACCCCCATTAAATGCCTAAGACCCACTAATAATATAAAAACCCTTAAAACCACTAAAAATGTTAAACAATTCTAAAAAACCCTAAAACCCCTAAAAAACCCTAAAACCCCAGAATGACCCTAAAACAGATGAAAACCCCTAAAAAACTATAAAATCCAGAAAAACATTAAAAAACCCAAAAACCCATAAAAATCATAAAAATCCCAAAAAAATAAATGAAAACATAAAAAAACCTAAAACCCAGAAAACTCCCTAAAAACCTTAAAAACATCTAATAACTTGAAAAACCCTAAAACCAATATAAACCATAATACCTACTAAAACTCTAAAAACTCTTTAGATCCTAATCAAGGTTAAAAAATCTAAAAAATACTTTAAACCCCAAAAACTCCAAAAACCCCAAAACAAATTAAATCTCCTGAAAATCCCAAAAAACATTAAAAACCACCAAAACCCCAAAAATCACTTACACCAATAAAAGCACTAAAATTTATAAAAAAAAAGTCCAAAAAAATCCATAAAAACATAGAAAACCTATAACCTATGAAACCCCATGCCCTAAAACCCGTTAAAATCCCCCAAAACCTTTAAAATACCCTGGAATGCATAAAAAACTGAAAAAACTGAAAAATCAAAAACTCCTTAAAACACTTAGAATTTTTATAGAACTCCAAAAAACCATAAAAACCTTAAACAAAATCCAAAAAACCCCTATATACTCCCACAAGACCCTAAAAACCATGAAACCCCTAAAAACCCCAAAAAATATGAAAAACCATAAAACGCTAAAAATTCAATTAAAAACTAGAAACCCCTAAAAACCCAAATAACCATAAAAATACTAAAAAGCCACAAAATTCTCTAAAAATTTAAAAAACACTGAAAAACCCTATAAACTATAAAACTCCAAAAAAATAATAAACCCTAAAAACTAATAAAAACCAAAAAAACTCACTAAAAACTATAAAAACCATTAAAATTAATTCAACCATTTAAATACTCTAAAAACGGTATAAACCCTAATAAACTCAAAAAAAGAAGAAGAAAAAACCAACAAACCCAAAAAACCGAAAAATCCCTAAAAACACTCAAAATCATTGAAACCCCTAAAAAATAAGAAAATAAAAAACCTAAAAATCCATTAAATGATCTGAAAATATAAAAACCTATAAATCCTTAAAACCCATGAAAACCATTAAACCCCTAAAACATTATAAAGACACAAAACCCACAATACCCTTAAACCATTAAAAAATCTAAAAACCCATAAACCAGCTTAAAATATTTAAATATTATATAAAACCATAAATCCATAAATAATAGAAATAACAGAAAAACACAAAAAAACCATAATGACACTTAAAACCCTAAAAACCATAAAAACCCTAAAAAACCCTATAAATCATAAAAATCATAAAAATACCTAAAAATCCCAAAAAAACATAAAAAACCCAAAAAACCCAAAAAAAAACCCCAAAAAACCATAAAACCCACAAAACATGATTAAACATTAAAAAGCCTAAAAACCCATAAAAACCCACAATATCCCTAAAACCACAAAATACCCCCTAAATATAAAAAATATTAAAAAATATTAAAAAATCATGAAAAATGTAAAAACCCTTGACAAAATAAAAACCCTTGAAAACCATAAACCCCCCACCCCCCCCCCCAAACAATAAAAAATCTTAAACCCATAAAAACACTAAAATCCCCCAAAAATCATAAATAAATTAAATCCCCTATATATGTTAAAAAACACTAAAACCCCTTAAAACCCATAAAAACATAAACTAATCAAAAATCCAAAAAAACCCTAAAAAACCTAAAAACACATAAAATCCTCAAAAACATTAAAAAAACCCTAAAAATCCAAAAAATATCCTCAAATTCCCTAAAACCATAAAAACCATCAAAAATAAAAATTCTAAAAAATACCTACAAATTATTGAAAATATAAAAATTAAGAAAACCCCCTCAAAACCATAAAATCCTCTAAAGTCCCTAAAACCCAAAATAACCCATAAAACCATAAGAATCACTACAAACAATAAAAACCATTAATATCCCAAAAAATCATAAAATTCTAAAAATATTTAAAAATACTTAACCACACCCCCTAAATAAATTAATCCTAAAAATTTAGAATGACCCTAAAATCTTAAAAACCCCTAAAACCCCTCAAAATCCATAAAAATCCCTGAAATCCTTAAAACAATAAAACCTCTAAAATCCATAAATCCTCTAAAAACCATAAAACCCCTAAAAACTCTGAAATCCCTTCAAACTACTAAAAACATTAAAAAACTACAAAAAACATAAAAACTCGAAACATCCCTAAAAATCCAAAATGACCCTAAAACATTGAAAAATAACGAAAAAAACTACAAACCCTCAAAATCATTATAAACCCTAAAAACCCCAAAACCATAAAATTCCTAAAAATTACCTAAAAATCCAAGAAAAAATAAAAAATCTTCAAAACCCTGATATCCCCCTAAAGACCATTACAACCCCTAAAAACTAAAACTCCCTAAAATACCATAAACACCAACTAAAAACTATAAAACCCTTCAAAACAATAAAAATGTCAAACAAATAAAAGAAACATTAAGAAACCCAAAAAATTGAAAAATAACCTAACCCCCCCCCCCAAAGACCCTAAAACCCTAAAAATCCCTAAAATCTCTAAAAATCCTGAAAAACCATAAAACCCCTAAAATTCACTACAAACCCTGAAAACCCTAAAAACCCTATATATTCTAAAATTCAATGAAATTATAAAAAACCTTAAAATCCTAATAAACCCAGGAAAACACAAAACACCTGAAAATATAAAAACCCCATAAAATTTTAAAAACCCTAAATCCCAATGAAAACTATAAAAACAACTAAAAACCAAAAATCATAAAAAACTATAAAAAACCATAAAATGCTAAAAATAAAAAAAAACAAAAACCCCCAGAAAGAAACTAAAAACTATGAAACCCTCGAAATACCCAAAAAACATGTAAAACCCTTAAAAACCTCAAAATACATTTAATGCTTTAAAAATTTAAAAACCCTCAATTCCATAAAAATCCTAAAATAACTCAAAAAATACCAAAGAACGTAAAACCACATAAAAACACTAAAAACCCCCAAATGCCTATAAAACCACCAAAACCAATAAATCCCTTAGAACACAAAAAATCTCTAAAAATCCACTAACAACTCTAAAAACACATGAAACCCCTATTTTTTTAAAATAAACATTAAAAAAAATTAAAAAACCTAAAAACCCTAAAACCCCAAAAAAACCCTAAACCCCCTCAAAATCTCTAAAACCACTAAAAACACTAAAACGAATTCAATCAAAAAAACCAATATAAATCAATGAAATCATAAAAAACCATAAAACCTTGAAAACCCTCTAAAACCCATTAAAATATCTAAAATCCATAGAACACCTTAAAACCTCAAAAAACCCAAAAATCCACAAAAAATATTAATACCCTTAATCCCCATAAAAAAGTTAAAACACACTAAAACACCATACAAACCCTAAGAAACTCAATAAACGCTAAAAATCCAAAAATCCAAGAAACACTAAAATACCTAAAAACCATGAAAACCAATAATAACCCTCCAAATCACTAAAAATCATAAAACTCTAAAAAATCCCAAAAAATCCTTCAAAATGTAAAAAACATAAAAAAAACATGATAACCCATTAAACCCACAAAACACCTAAAAACATAAAAAACCCTAAAACCCCATAAAATACAATAAAACAATTAAAAACTCTAAGACCCATTAAAACCCATCAAACATTTAGAAAACTCTAAAGACCCTTTAATCATATTAAATCTAAAAAACCTAAACACCCAAAGACCCATAAAACCCTAAAAAACCCCTAAAAACAATGAGAAATCTTAAAAACCCTAAAAAATCAAATAATACCTAAAGCCTTAAAAAACAATAACATACCTAAAAATCTCTAAAAATCTATGAAAAAATAAAAACCAAAAGAACTCAAAAAAACCATAATAACCCCTAAAATCCTTAAAATACACTAAAAAATCATTAAACCCTAAAAACTAATAAATACTTTAAAAAAATATTAATCCTATATAAACATTAAAACTCTAAAAACCGCAAAAACCCAATAAAACTAAATGAAACCTCAAATTCCAAAAAACACAAAAACCTTGGAATGAACTTAAATCTCCTAAAACCCTAAAAAACACAAAAAACCCTCAAAATTTCTAAATACGTGAAAATGATAAAAATCATAAAAATGCATTAAAATCACTGAAAATGTAATGAAACCAAAAAAAATCTTGAAAACCTGTAAAAACCAAAAAACCCTTTAAAACCCTTAAAACACATAAATACGCAAAAATCTAATAAAAACTCTAAAACCCTAAAAAACCCCTAAAACCATAAAAATCTAAAAAGAGTTTTAAAAAGTCAAAAAATGAAAAAACCCAAAACCTTAAAAAGTCCCTAAAACCTTGAAAAATTCAAAAACCTTAAATATGAAAACAAATTCCTACAGACATAAAAAAACAAAAAATCCCTAACACGCCCCTAAAACCCCAAAAAACCTCAAAAATTCTAAAACCATATAAAAATTATAAAAACCTATTAAAAACTCTAAAACCCCTTTAAACCAAAAAAATTGTTAAGAAATATTAAAACCCATAAACACTCAAAGAAAAAAAAATATAACACCCTAAAACCCCTAAAAAAATTGAAAAAAACAAAAATTCCTCAAAATCCCTAAACACCCTAAATATCTCTAAAACCCATAAAATTCAAAAAAATCCCTAAAATCCTTGAAAAAATAAAAACGTTGAAAAACCCCTAAAATCATTATAAACCCTAATACTATTAAAAATTCTAAAACCCATAAACCCACTTAAAATCACTAAAACTATAAAACCCATATATCCCTCAAAACCATAAAACACTAAAAACCTTTAAGCCCGTAAAAAGCTCAAAAAACCCCTCAAAAAACCCCTCAAAACGAAAAAAAGGCCACAAAAATCATGAAAACCCCTAAAAACCCTAAAAACATGATAAATACAAAAAAAACTCAAAATACCTAAAATACATAAAAACTATAAAAATAATAAAAACATAAAAATCCTAAAATCCCCCAAAAATACCAGAAAACATAAAAACCTAAAACCTTGAAAACACATAATAACTATAAAATAAACTAGAAAACAGTAAACCCTTAAAAATCCTCAAACCCATAAAAATATTAAAAACAAACTAAAAACAAAAAAAACCTTAAAACCCTATCAACATAAAAAACTCAAAAAAAACTTTAAACCTGAAAAAAAAACTCAAAAAACACAAAAACCTAAAAATCATGAAAATTCCTAAAAATTATAAAAAAAACCTTGAAAATCATAAAAAAACCTTAAGATCCCCTAAAACCCTAAGTAACACTAAAACCCATAAAACATTAAAATGCCAAAAAATTTTATGAAAATATAAAAAACCCTAAAACACTGAAAAAAACTAAAAAAATCATAAAAATCCATAAAATCTTTAAAACCCAAAAAATATATAAAATCCATAGAAACTGAAAAAAAGACACTAAAAACCCAATAAAACTCCTAAAATGTTAAAAAACTCTAAAAACTGTTAAAACCCTAAAAAATTAAAAAAATACATAAAACCCTAATTGACCCTAAAAAACCTGAAAATACATAAACCATAAGACGCATCAAAAACCCTAAAAACCTAAATATCAAAAAAAAATCCTAACATTTCCTTAATAATCCATTTAAAGGAAAAAACCCCTTAAAACCATGAAACCCCCCTAAAAACCGTAAAACCCCTAAAAACATTAACAACCCTAAAAACCATAAAAACAGTAAAAACCTCAAAAAACTCAAAGACCTCTAAAAAATTACAAAAAACAATAAAAAAATTAAAAAAACCCAAAAAATCTCAAAATAAATCCATAAAACCCAAAAAACTCCATAAAAATCCTGAAATTCCTTAAATACCCTAAACCCCTGAAACATCCAAAAAACCCTCTGAGACACAGAACCCCTAAATATCCAAAAAACGTGAAAAACCTAAATAAATCCCATAAAATCAATAAAATCCTAAAATATCGTAAAAAATAGAAAACCCATAAAAACAACTTAAGACCTTAAACCCAAAAATCCAATACATCTTTTAAAAACCAACTAAAAACTCTAAAACACCTTGAAAATCTTAAAAGGTTAATAAACTCTAAAACCAGTAAAAATATTAAAAAAATTAAAAAAACCCAAAAAAACCCAAACAACCCTAAAACCAATAAATACCCAAAAAATAAAACCATGAAACCCACTAAAAACCCCTAAAACCCATAAAATACATAATGATTGTAAAAATACCAAAAAAATATTGTACAACATAAAAAACCCTAAAAACTCTAATATCCCTTGAAAAAAAATAAAACCCCCAAAAAACATAAAATCCCCTAAAATCCCCTAAAAACCATTAACAACCACAAAAAAACTCTAAAACCCATTTAAACCCCAAAAAATGATAAAAACCACAAAAAAATACCTTAAAACCCCTAAAAACATAAAACCCTTAAAATCCCTAAAAACTCTAAAACCTCTAAAAACACAAAAAAATCCTAAATACCCCCAAAATATCAAAAACACTAGAAAACCATAAAAATATAAAAAATATGAAAAATTCATGAAATCCTTAAAAACAAAAAACCCCTCTAAACACAGAAAAACCCCGAAAGCTATAAAACCCCCCTTAAAACCTTAAAACCATAAAAATTGAAAAAAGAACCTAAAAATAATTAAAAATTCTAAGAACCCTCAAAATCCAAAAAAACCCCAAAACCCTATACCCCATAAAAATCCAAAAAATTCCCAAAAAATACGTGAAATTTTA
This sequence comes from Viscum album, assembly GCA_963277665.1. Lineage (NCBI taxonomy): Eukaryota > Viridiplantae > Streptophyta > Magnoliopsida > Santalales > Viscaceae > Viscum > Viscum album. The sequence goes on from OY728157.1 coordinate 1,322,768,478, forward strand.
AAAAACCATCAAAACCATGAAAACCCCTTGAAAACTATAAAACTCTAAAAACCTTAAAACCTGTAAAAACCCATAAAAATCCTAAAAACCCACTAAGAACTCTAAAAACCCTAAAAACCCATAAAAAATTAATATAATATAAAACCCTTAAAACCCTTAAAAATCCATAAACATCCAAAAAGATCCTAAAATAGGAAAAACATAAAAACCCCTAAAAACCCCTAAAAACCCCTAAAAACCCATAAATAGCTAATAATGCTAAAAACCCAAAACAAACATAAAAATATAATAAAAGCCTTAAAATCCAAGAAAATAGAAAAAACATAAAACCCCCAAAAAATATAAACACATAAAACCCAAAAAACCCTAAAACACAAAAAACTCTAAAAACCCCTAAAACTATAAAAACCCTTTAAACCCCTCAAAACATTAAAAACACTAAAAATCATTAAAATCTCAAAAAAACAAAAAAAAACCAAAAAGCCAAACATAACCTAAAACTCTAAAAACCTAAAAAGTATAAAAACTCTAAAAGTCCCATTAAAACTTTCAAAATCTCTAAAACACTAAAACCCCTTAAAATAATAAAAATCCAAAAATCCCTAAAACCCCTCAAAATGTAAAGAATGATAAAAACCCTAAAAACCTCTGAAAAACATAAAACCTCCAAAAACCATAAAAAACACTAAAAACCCATAAACACCCTAATACAACCAAATACATAAAAACCCCTAAACCCCCCTAAAAATTATTAAAACCCTAATCTACTAAAAAATCCAAAAAACTCCAAAAGGCCATAAAAACCATGAAAATCACTAAAACCACCAAAAACCCAAAAACCCTAAAAACTCTCAAAATCCTTAAAAACTATAACACTAGAAAAATAATAAAAATACTAAAAAAACATAGAAAGGTAAAAAATAATTAAAGCCTAGAAAACCCCTTGAAAAACATAAATATCCATAAAAACATTAAAAACCCATAAAAACCGTAAAACCACTATAAAATATAAAAACACTAAACCCCCCTAAAATGGTAAAAATTCTAAAAACTCTAATAAACACAAAAAAACACAAAATACCCATTAAAAATAAAAAAAACGCTAAAAAATAAAAAATACCCAAAGAACCCTAAAACCCCTAAAAACTCTTGAAAATTATAAAACCCTCCCAATCCCTATGAAAAATAAAAGAAACCCTAAAAACCATAATTTTTTTTAAAACATTAAAAAAGCATAAATCCCTAAAACCAATTAAAAAGATTAAAAACCATTAAACCCCCTAAAACGTTAAAAACTCTAAAAATCAAAAGAAAACCATAAAATTTTAAAATAAAATCTAAACCCCCAAAAGACCCTAAAAACAATGAAAATCCAAAAAAAACACTAAAACCCCCTAAAACCACTAAAACCCATTATAATCCTTAAAACCCCAAAAAAACCAAAAAAAATAATCCCTAAAATCCACGAAAAAGAAAAAACCCTAAACACCCAATGAAAACCATAAAAACCCTTAAAAAATAAAGTCACCCTAAACCCCACTAATAATTTAAAAACACACTAAACACCTAAAACATTTAGATACTCTAAAAAACATTAAACCCGTAAGAACTCAAAAAATTGTAAAAACCAAAAAGTCCCTAAAAACCTATTAATACTAAAAAACACTAAAAACCATAGAAACCCCAATAAATAGTCAAAATCTCTAAAAGCACTAAAAATCAAAAAATAACAAAAATCCTAAAAATCACATAAAAGAGTTGAAAATTTAAAAAAAAACCTAAAAACTCAGAAAATGTAAGGAAAACCGTAAATACCTATAAAAACATTTAAAAACCATAAAAAATTATAAACCCGTTTTTGACGCTCCTTTCATCACAGAATCTAAAAATCGGAAAAGTGGAATATCAGAGCTCAAAGTGATTCAACCTTTGAAAAAAATATCAAAAATCGACAAAGGCACGAACAAAGGATCAACAGAAACTGCACCGCGCAAGTTATATCACTGTCACGCAAGTCCACTTGCGCGACACCCTTGGTCGCGCAAGTGACTTGCGCGACCTAAGTGATAACCGCCCGGTAACCGCCCGGGGTCTTCTCCTGCCTATAAATAGACCCTGTGGGCCCCCCATTCGACAGGATCTTTTTCTAGAAACTCGGATTGATGCTCCTGACGCCCAAGTATCTTCTCAAAGCTTCCGGAACACTTCTACGGTAATTTCTTACCTAGAACGGAAGATATAAAGAGAAGAAGGAAGGCATAAGTGTTGAAACTTATCAACACTTGCGCGCCGCCTTATTTCCTTCAATAGAACTTGTGCGTCCTTTTTCTAGAAGAACCTCAAGAGGATTCTAAAGTGATTAATAAAGAGTCGATCAAGTATTCTAATGCTGGTTGAAAATCACGCAAGTACCCCTCATGTCGCGCAAGTATATATGCGCGACCAATACTTGCGCGCCGCTACAATACTTGCGCGCCTTTCAAGACTTGTGCGTCCCTACCTTTTTGGGTGCCCATCTTGCCCATTTTACCCCTCTTAAGCCATTACACCTTTCTTTTTCAAGATTCAGTCTTCAAGACACTCTTCAAAGCCATTTATGGCATGATTTCTTGATTTGACTTCCTTATCTGAAAGGAATTCTGTGGAATATCTCTCAAAACCAAGTGATTTAAATATCCTTATGTCACTAAATATGGAGAGTTCATTCATTCAACCTTATCCTTTAAGATGAGAGAATCCTTAACTTGGGTCTCCTTTTTTAGGAATAATCCCCAGTTATAAGTCCTTTAATCTGGGCATCTTCCTTAGGAGTAAGCCCCAAATTCTTAAAGTTCCCAAACTTGGGCATCCTCCTCAGGAGTAAGCCCCAAACCTTAATTCCTCAACTTGGGCATCCTCCTCAGGAGTAAGCCTCAATCATAATCCTTTAATCCGGGCATCCTTCTTAGGAGTAAGCCCCGAGTCCCTTAATTTAGGCATCCTTCTTAGGAGTAAGCCCCAACCTCAAATATGGGCATCCTCCTCAGGAGTAAGCCCCAAACCATAACCCCTAACCTGGGCTTCCTTTTCAGGAATAAGTCCCAGTTATAATCTTGGTATTCCTTTTCATGAATAAGCCCCAAGTCCCCTAATTTCTCTTTAACTAGTCTTAATTTACCCTTGATTTGGGTTGCCTTTTCAGGAGTAAAACCCAATCATAAGTCTCCTACTAACTTGGGCATCCTCCTTAAGAGTAAGCCCCAAGATTAGAGTATTCAAATCTCCAAGAAGCACAAATACTTTTATGGACCCTGTTCCTGGATTTTCTCCCCAAAAGAGAATCCTAAACTTTCATCTATCTGGGCAGTTATACATACATAAGCCCCAAACCATTTCTTATGATTGCATCTTTCATGGCACAATTGTCTAATTTTTACCAATACCTCTTGTTTCTCACACCGAGCATGACTCACGTGATCTTAGAGTGTAAAAGTAATTATGAAATCCTTCTTTGAGCCATCAATCATAAACGTCAGACTCCCTTACTCGAACTATGTGGGTTCTGATTACTTTTCCAAAATAAAGGATACGTAGGTAGCCCATTTATGGGTTCGATCCCAACTTTGAAATAATCCATGTCCTTCTGAATGATGATAAACGTCAAGTGCCCCACTGAGTGGCTTTAAAACCAGCATGGTCATCATAATGACCAAGAGACTTTTATAAATGTTTTTGAAGGATACCATTGACTAAGAATCTCTAAATAGATATAGATGATTCTCTATTGATGAAGAACCTCGAATACATATAAAAGATCCTCTAAATTTCATACATATTTAATCATTGATTGTTAAACTGAAGGAAAGCTCATTTTATACTTGGTAATGTAATAAGGATTCACGAACATAACTTAAATCTATAAAGAGAGTCCCGGAGTAGACAATAATTCCTCTCAAAAAGGTGTGATGAGTCCGACCTCCCATCCTCTTGACCAATGCAAATTCCTAAGCCTCATTAGCTCACAAGATAATGAGTGCCTACCTTTGGAACGTTGGTCCAAATGGATGTGGAATCATTGGATGTTTCCGGTTCTATGAACAAACCCACTAGAAACCGATCGGAACGTTTGAATCTCCCATCCAGGAGGTCATCCCCGAATTCCGTGCGAAACAAAAAATGGTGAACCCGACGTGAATCCTTAACCAAGTTAAAGTGATGTTCTTCTTATTTGTTAGGCCCCTTGGGCCAACAAAGCAATCATTGACATGTGCTCATCCAAAAGATGTAGTGGCCGGATTCATCTTGATTACATCTGTTATATCAAACATGCACTCTTTTCTCAAGATCTTCTGCAAAATGGCTTTCCATAAATTCACCCCTGTGAATACTGCTACTGTGAACACCTCTACTGTGAGGTCAGCTGATGTGAAAACCAATGCTGCTACTCCTACTGGATCGTCGTCCGCTCTGAGGATGACATCACTAACTCAGCATCTTCAATGTTGGGTTTCTAATGCGCTGGTTAAGGAGTACCGTCGCAACGGTACTATCCCAACTCTGGAGGCCGCTCGTCAAGCCCTCCAAGTTAACAACTCTACCCGGTCATCTGGACAACGGCGGCCAGCGATCAAGAAGTAGACGGTGCTGACTACCATCTCTAACCGTTTCGGGTCGTCATCCACGGAACGCAATTTCCATTCACTCCCTTACTCTGAGGAAGTGAATGAGCAGGTCCCTTCGGGCCTTAATTCAAAAAGACATGAGTCCTTTCCGAGGGCTCCCATCAACAATCGCCGCCAGAACCGGGCGATAGTGCGCCCTCAACATGATGTGGGTACCGACTCCAGGCATTCAGCTCAGGTTCCTCGAACCCGAGCAGGCAAGATGAACCACCAGAGACGGAATCCGGTTAATAATGGGCAGGTTTTCATCCCTGCCATCTCCAGAGGAGTCCACCAACCTAACTTGGTGGCAAATAACGAGTAGGCACACACACCTGCCCGTTTTAATTCTGTTGTCCAGCAGACTCATCTGGCAGCATCAAGCCAATCCCGCCAGGCAATTCCGGCAGAGTACTATAGGCAGGAACATACACCTGCTTATGCATCACCAGTTAGTCAGCAGGCTCGCCTGACTACATATGATGGATTCCACCAACCTAACTTGGTGGCGAACAACGAACAGGCACACACACCTGTCCGTTTTAATTCCGCTGTCCAGCAGACTCGTCTGGAAGCATCAAGCCAATCCCGCCAGGAAATTCTGGCGGAGTACTATAGGCAAGAACATACACCTGGTTATGCATCACCAGTTAGTCAGCAGGCTCGCCTGACTACATATGATGGATTCCACCAACCTAACTTGGTGGCGAACAACGAACAGGCACACACACCTGTCCGTTTTAATTCCACTGTCCAGCAGACTCGTCTGGCAGCATCAAGCCCATCCCGCCAGGCAATTCTGGAGGAGTACTATAGGCAGGAACATAAACCTGCTTATGCATCACCAGTTAGTCAGCAGGCTTGTCTGACTACATATGATGGATCTCGTCAACCACCTATGGCGAAGTGTAATCAGCAGGCACATACACCTGCTAGTACTAATCAAGCCAACCAACAGTCTCGTTTGGTAGTGCACAGAGAAGTCAGTCAGAAAGCCCCGATGACAAACAGGAGGCAAACTCAACTCTCTGCCCCCACACTTGAGTACTGTCAGGATTCACTGACAGGAAAAGGAGGACAGGAGCTGGCACATACACCTACTCCAAACCCGGAATGGACGTATATCCCCGTTCCGGCGGCTGAAGTCAACAAAACATATTTTGTCAATGGGGAAAGAGCAAAAGCAAATTCCTGCTCATATTCTGGATGCTTGCCAGGATAACATAACAGCTTCAGCATCATCTCAGGGACAGACACATAAATCTATCCCTAGCAGTGGAGTGACACATCAACGATTCACTCCGGAACAGACACACACATCTGTTCCAGTCCACGAGGGTAATGGGGCATACTCCCCCATATCGTACGGACAACCAAGTCAAGCACATACACCTGATTTGAGTGGAGATCGTCAGCCTAACCTGACCATCTTTCCTGATCAGGCACATACACCTGCTCAGAGTAACCACTTTCGTCAACAAGTGGATTCTAAAGCGAGTAAGAAGGCATCTAAGAAAAAGATTCGCCCTGCACAGTCAGGAGATCAAAGGCCAATCTATAACAAGGCCTTGCTCGATGCTGGAGTTATTAAAGCCCTCAGACATTTATCTGTCGGAATTCAAGATTCTACTCCCTCAGTTCCCAATAACGGGAACATTAATTCTGAAGGTCTTCAACAGAAAATTCCTCATGAAGGCTTGCTTCATGAAAATTCAGTCAATCTTGAAGTTTCTTCTTCAGATGAGAGCCACAGGAACCCTCTGTGTGGTCAGAAGACCAAGGAGCAAGAGATCTCATCTTTTGTTGTAACCCATTATGGTGGTCCTCCCCATGATGATGAATTTCGCTGCGAAAGTCCTCTCCGTAGTAGTGATTCACATTGCCTGGAAAATACTCCAGTGGACAATGTAGTGCCAAGAAAGCCCTCTTATCTTGAGGCACTTGCAAATGAGAAACCAGTCATGTCTGATGCTTTATCACTAACAAGTGAAATACTTTCTCAATCAGAAGATAGCCCAGGGTGTAGGTCATTCTCTGAACCACCCCTAAGTCATGAATCTTCTAGTTTGATCAATGATATCTCTACCAATCTTGTTGAATCCGATGAAGCAACAAGGAAACACCAACTCTGGTCAAAATAGGTAGAAGAATCATCATTTAATGATAAAGAGGAAATGCTGTACATGAGGAAGAAACTAGCAAAAGGTGAGGTACCAGTCATGTTTTGTCCTTTGGCTGACTCCCAGTATGACATTCCAAAGATATTGATGGATGATGGAATCCATGATATTCGTCTCAACATATGGAAAAATATTTGTCAATTAAAGAAGAAGGTATTGTCTTATGATGAATATGAACATCATCTTAAGATAATAGTAGGGCTACAACGTCAGATTGATTTGGAATCTCTATCAGTCTCTCGGTATCTGAAGGCAGAAAAGCAACAGCGAACCTTTCAATGTTCATGCTTTGGCGCACTAAGAAAATTGCGTCAGTTAATTTCCAATGCTCCATCAGATGTTCATATCATAGGATGGGGTGTTCATGGAGTACTACATTTCACAGTGCTTTCCAGCCAGAAAAGCCCGCCGAAAATGGTCTCATGCAATGTTATTGCCCATGGACGTCCACAGTCAATGGGCTTTGTTCATAATCAAAAGCTTGTTCAAGAACATGCTTCAACTAGTTCCTATCAAAATCAAGCATATAGAGAACAAGTTGTTGAATTGCTCCTACATCAAGCAGGTGAGAATATTGCACAAGCCTCTCGTATAGAGCAAACACGTCATCAAATGACAGAAGTTTCAGAAATCATCCAACGGTCTGTTGAACCAGGTGATAAAATTGGATACAGGTTAATGCATCCAGCTAATTTTCGAACTAAGATTCGCAAGATCAAGTGATCTTTTAAGATGATCTCATATGTAGCATGTCAAGAGCCACCCCAGGTTGTCAGACTGGGGACTCCTTTAACCCAACCCTCAGAGTCAACAAATGGGATTCGAGGAGTTGAGCGGAATCAGCCGGAACGTCCCCAGTTCATGAGACTGGGGACTCTTTCAAATCATCAATCCCCTTCTTAGAGAATATCAGTTTTTTCTCGATTGGGGAAGAAGCCCCAAGAGGAACGAAGAGCAAAATTATCAGGAGATTCCCTCTAAATTATAGCTCGTCAAGAAGTTCCTAAAGGATTGAACCAACAAAATGCAATGTCTCATCAAAGATATGAAAGAATACAATATCACAGAATTGTTGATAGAAGGGATGCGATGCATTATGCATCAATCAATGTCATCAATGTCGTTGTTGCTAATCCACCAGAGGATACTCACTCTGGGGACTCGGATGAAGAGCGTCCTGCTCAATAAAATGTAAGCACCGATACAAATGAAGAAGGTGTACATACATGAAGTCAAATGATTACTTATAACCTAGGTAATCCACTTACCTCCCTCCAAAAGGTATCCAACAAATGGAGGGGAAAGAATCATGGTACATATCCTTCATCTGGAGAAGGTCAATCGCTCTCATTAGAGCAAAGGTTTGCACAACAGGAGGAAGAAATGAAATAATTAAGAAGAATGAATGCAGAACTACTTCAGAGTAGTCTTCTTCTTAAGAATGCTGAAGTTCGAGAGCAGAAGGAATTTGTTGCAGTTACTGATATGGATCAAGAATATCCTCCTTTATTAGTACACCCTTAGAGGTCTAATCCCATGGGTCAAGCGCAACAACGGTTGGCAGTGCTACCATCAGTTGCAGCACCAACCACCACGTCTGTCCAAGATCCATTCATTGCACCTACTCAAGACCATATTCAACCGGATGTTTCTCAAAAGTTAATAACTACTATTGAGTCATTAACAGCTCAGTTAGAAACTATGGAAAGGAAATGGGCTCAAGTTCAACCAGAAAAGAAAGTTTACCCTGAATGGGTAGAATCAATTTCTCCTCTATCTAGTTTTGGAAACCCTGTTTTCCCTACTTTCAATGGATCAGGAGACCCTGAACAACATTTGACGCATTACGTGTCTTGTTGTGATCCTATGATGGGAACTCCAGAGTAGCAAGAAGCTGTGAAACTCAGATGCTTCGTGTGAACATTGCAAGGACCAGATTTTGTCTGGTATACAAGCTTGCAATCCCGGTCAATCATCGGATGGGAGGATCTTCGTCAAAAATTCCTTCTTCAGTTCAGCTTAACTTTGCCAAAAACGACAGTTTTCGATCTTGCAAACTGCAAGAAAAGGGAGAATGAAAGAATCTATGATTTCATTACTCACTGGAAGGGATTAACGTATTCCCTGAGTTTAGAACTCCCTCAGGAAGAGCTGTTGCCAATCTGTGTGGCAAATTTGCGTGATTAATTACGCACGCCATTGATACCTGTGAAATACACAGGAGGGTTTCGAGACCTTACTTCAATCGCTCAGCAGATTGAAGATTCCCTTATATAGGCTAAGGTTAAATCTCGTGTAATTCCATCAGCTCCAGGAAGGAGAATGGGTAAGGCAGGAACTGCTACAGTTATGCTTAAACAAGCACCTGTACCTATTTCTACTTCAAAACCATCATCTTCTCGAAGGGATCCACCTCTTGAACGCCAACAAAAAAGGCCGTTTCTTCCAAATGATCAAAGAGGTCAACGATGAAAACAAATTGAGGATTTGAAGAGTAAAACATACTATTTCCGAAGTGAGCAAGTTCCTGGTTACTTCATTTCAGCTCTGGAAAATAATTTGGTTCAATTACCAGTGCCCAAGAGGCCAAACAAGGAAGGAGATGAAGACCGTCCCAATTATTGTCCCTTTCATCAAATGTTGGGGCATCCCATCCAAGAGTGTTTTGTCTTTAAATACCTCTTGAAAAAGATGGTCGACTTGGGACAAGTCAAATTGAAGGGTTCTTCAGCTCATGTAGCGTGTGTTACCGCTATAGATCCAGAGGAAGGAGGCGAGTGGCAGGAAGTCAAAAGCAAAACTGCGCAAAAATATGATGATTGGATGGTCAGAAAGACAATCAATCGGACCCATGCCATTTTGCGAACACAATTGAAGAAGCCAATTGTGTCTCCTACAAAAGCTGCAGTGAAGCCTCCATCAAAAGACAAATCCTCAAAAGGGCAGCGCAATTCAAAGAAGAAAGTGGAATCAGAAGAAGATGAGTATGTATCGAGGCCTATGTTGTCTTTGACTCTGGAAGATTTCATGCCATCTACTTCAAAGCAACGGGCAGCTCCCCATCAAACGGCACAGCCTAAACAGGCTTGTCAGGCAGGGTCTTTATCAGACGAAGAGTTAATCTTCGGTTCTGTTAATATGATTCAATTAACAGATCCATATTCCAGTCTTGATGAGCCTGGATTCCCTGTTTCAAATAAGGGAATCCGAGGAAGTTCTAGAGGTTCAGGATACAGGGGAAGACATGGATATTTCCGAAGCCACTACTCCAATTCTACCCCTGCTAGTACTGTGTATGCAGCAGAAACTCGTGGTAGAGCCCTTCAGTGAGCTCAAAAAGAACAAGCAAGTTCTTCTGCCAATGGCCAACTCAGTTTTGGCGCAGTTATTTTGGAAGACTGATTAAAGGTTCCATCTTCTTTATCTCAGCAATTAAATGGATCTAATCACTCTGTTCTTCCAAAACCAAGGATGTTGCCAACTTCTATCCCAATACAAGATGCATCAGCTTCCAAATCATATGCTTCCAAGGTACCTGCTAAACCAAATATTCTTGTTGGGAAACACATACCTCTAGATCAAAAATATGATATATTGAAACACTTGGCCCAAGTACCAGCCAAGTTATCAATTTTGGAAGCTTTGAATCTGTCAAAAGATCTTCGGGAAGCACTCATCGAAGCTTTGTCAAGACCTCAGGAGTTTGAAGCTGAAAATGCTGCAGCTGAAGTCTATCACATAGAGAATAATCCTGCAGAATGCCATGCAGTGATATCTTTTACAGATAAAGATGAAGATGATGTTGTGAATGGGCACATAAAACCTTTGTACTTATCTAGAAAAGTCAATGGTGTAGATATCCGAAGAGTTTTCATTGACAATGCTTTAGGAGTCAACCTCATGCCCATTCGTACACTTCGTCGATTGGGCCTCACGGAATCTGATTTATCTCCTTCTACCATGATGTTACAAGGATATGATAAAAATGAACAAGAACCACTGGGTGAAGTTACACTCAGAACTCAGTTTGGAGATCTTGTATCCAATTCGGATTTCATGATTGTTGATCAAGACTCAGCTTTCAACGTCTTGCTTGGAAGACCCTGGCTACATCTGCATGCAGATATTCCTTCATCATACCATCAATGTCTCAAATACTGTTTCAATGGTCAAGTTGGAACATAGTATGGTGATAAGGCCCCGTTTAAGACATGTGAGTCTCAATACATTGAGGCAAAATTTTATCACATGAAGGGAAGAGACAAATCTACAATGAAGGAAATTACCAAAATTAATGCTCCATATGGTTTGGAGAAAATTCAAATAAATCCATTTACACATGTGAGTACAGATTATGTGTTACCTATCAGTCAAATTGACAAAATAGGCCCAAATCAAAATACTCTTATGGAAAGATCCATAATGTCAATTACGGCAATTGAGCCAGACAACATGTTAGAAATTGGTAACCTACCAAACAGTGATGAAAGCATAAGTGGTGATGTTTTCATTTCATCTGCTGAAGTCCAACAAGTCTATACTTTTCCAATCAGGCCAGAAGAAGTTATAGCAACACCATAGGTGAATAATGATGTCGATTCTCAATCCATCATCTCCTCTTTATTTCCCAAAGAAGGCCCTTTATCATTAATAGGGTGGGAAATGGAAGCTTCTTCTTCAAAATGTGAAAATTTTGACATCTCTTATGATCATGAGAATTTCGTTTTGTCATCTATTATGCAAGTAGAAACGGAAGAAATAGCACATAATGAAGAGGAAGAGGAAGGTCTTAGAGATGCTCCTCCAGCATTTGACGAGGGTATCACTACCACTGTGGATGAACCCAGAGAAATAAATCTGGTTACAGAGAAAGATCCACGCCCACTTTAATTAGTGCGGCCATGACCCTTGAAGAGCAAGAGATGTATATTTCTTTTCTAAAGAAAAATAAAGATAATTTTTCTTGGAACTATACAGAAATTCATGGGATTGATCCTGATATTGCTACTCATCATTTGGGTTTACCAAAAGAACATCGAGGATTTAAGCAAGCCGCAAGAAGAACACACCCAACTTATGCTTCCAAAATTGAAGCTGAAGTGGATAAGCTGATCAAAGCTAACTTCATCAGAGAAGTTTAGTATCCCATGTGGTTGGCTAATATTGTCCCTGTAAAGAAAAAGAACGGACAAATTAGGGTTTGTATCGATTTCAGAGATTTTAATCGGTATTTTCCTAAAGATGATTTCCCAGTTCCTATTATTGAACTCTTAATTGATGCGACCGCTGGCTATGAAGTACGTTCTTTCATGGATGGATATTACGGATATAATCAGATCCGAATGGCCCCAGAAGATGAGGAATCTACAGCTTTCAGAGCTCCTCAAGGTGTGTTTTGTTACCGGGTGATGCCCTTTGGTTTAAAGAATGCAGGTGCAACATATCAATGTGCCATGCATCGTATCTTCAAACCTTTCTTAGGGAAGTTTGTTGAGTGCTATGTGGATGATTTGGTGGTTAGATCCAAACAATGTTCTAATCACTTGGCTGATTTGGAAGTCATATTCCACAAACTTTGACAACATAATTTGAAGATGAACCCCTTAAAATGTGCTTTTGGGGTAACCTCAGGAAAATTCATCGGCTTTGTTATACGCCATCGTGGTATTGAAGTCGATCCTGAGAAGACCAAATCAATCCTTGGTATGTCACCTCCTCAGAATTTGAAAGAATTAAGAGGACTTCAAGGACACTTAGCCTACATTCGGTGTTTCATCGCCAATTTCACAGGCAAAAGTTTACCCTTTACCAAATTATTGAAAAAAGGAGTCACTTACCAGTGGACTGAAGAATGTCAAGAAGCATTTGATGTTCTCAAGAAATACCTCTTGAGTCCACCAGTACTCATGCCACCTGTTGAAGTTAGACCACTTATCCTCTATGTGATAGCTCTAGAGCGATCATTGGGTGCCTTTCTAGCTCAAAAGAATGATGCTGGGAATGAAAATAGCCTCTACTATCTCAGTAGAACTATGCTTGAAGTAGAAACCCGGTATTCAAGTATTGAGAAGTGCTGCCTAGCATTAATCTTTGAAGTTCAGAAACTGAGACACTACCTGCAACATCACGAGGTCCAATTGGTATCTCACAATAATCCGCTCAAATTCATCCTTAGTCATCCAATGATTACAGGGCGTCTAGAAAGGTGGGCAGTTAACTTGCAGCAGTTCGACATTCAGTATGTGTCTCAAAAGGCAATAAAGGGCCAAGCTCTGGCTGATTTCCTGGCTGAACATCCTTCCATGGAAGACATGTCTTCAGATATTGAACTCCCTGATGAGGAAGTTTTCTCTATTCAAGAGAATCCTCAAACATTGGAAATGTATTCTGATGGTGCTTCCAGAAGTCCAACCGGGAAGAAAATGGAAAATCCTAAATTCAACAAAGTTGGTTTAGGAATTGTGCTCATTTCTCCAGATAGAGCAGTGTTACCTTATTCCTTTTTATTGTGGGAATGTGGTACTAATAATGAATCCGAATACCAAGCTCTTATTACAGGCTTGGAGTTAGCTCTCCAAGCACAAGTGAATCACTTAAAGGTGAAAGGTGATTCAGACCTGGTAATCAAACAAGTCAATAGGGATTATACCATCAGAAAAGAAGAATTAATCCCTTTGTATGATTATGTCAGAGAATTAATGGTGGAATTCCCTTCAGAACCAACATTTTCTTATGTCCCAAGATCACAAAATTCTCAAGCTGATGCACTGGCTAATATAGCCACAGCTCTAGCAGATCCAAATCAGGACGAGACAACCATCAGTATTGCCCACCGTCGTGCAATTTCACCTTATGTTCAAGCCAGAATAGAGGAAATTAATGAAATTAGTCCCATTCTTGAACCATATGGTCATACTACAGGATGGATGTCACCTATCAGGGAATACCTTTAAAATGGAACACTTCCATATGATAGAATCGAGAAAGAACAAATCCGGCGATGTGTGGTCAATTTTATTCTTTATGATAGCCCAAACCACCTAGAGAAAATTCTCTACAAATGTGGTTTTGATGGAGTTCTCTTCAGATGCATTGATGGTGAAGAGACAATGGCTGTCATGAAATAAGTGCATGCAGGAGTCTGTGGTGCCCACCAGTCTGGACATAGATTGTCTGATCAAATTCGAAGTCTTGGATACTTTTGGCCTTCAATGATACAAGATTGTGTTGATTTCACAAAGAAGTGTCATTCATGTCAAGTACATGCCAACTTCATTCATCAACCTCCAGAGTTGCTTCATACAGCTAAATACTCATGGCCATTTGCCACATGGGAAATGGATGTGGTGGGACCTTACCCTTCAGCTACGGCCAAGCAGTTTAAGTATATTCTTATTGCTACTGATTTATTTTCCAAATGGGCAGAGGTAGTACCTCTCAAAGAAGTCAGTTCTAAATGCATTGTTAGCTTCATCAAGTCTAACATCATTACTAGATTTGGTGTCCCTCATACCATATTGACGGACAACGGCACCAACTTCTGTTCTTTTGAGGTAAAGAAATTGTATCATGAATACAACATTAAATCCAACCATTCATCTCAGTATCATGAGGCGGCCAATGGCCAAATATATGCCTTTAACAAGACTCTTTCAAATATATTGCAAAAGATGGTGGATAAAGATAAGAGGTCATGGCCTGATAAACTCTTTCATGCTTTATGGGCTTATCGGACTACCACCCGCAATGCAACGTGATCAACTCCATATTCTTTAGTATATGGAACAGAAGTAGTCTTTCCAATTGAAGTTCAATTGCCCTCACACAGAGTAGCCATTTGTGATCAGTTATCTACAGATGAGCAATCCCAAAAGCGATTGAATGAATTGGAATAGTTAGATGAGAAAAGATTGTGCACTTTGCACCACTTGGAAATCTATCAGAATCGAATAGCACGAGCTTTTAACAAAAAAGTTTGTCTTCATTCATTCATTCAGGGAGAATTGGTATTAGTTCTCAGAACACCAATGATACCAAGAAAGAAGCCTCCCAAGCTTGAACCAAAATGGGAAGGACCTTATTCAAGACATAAGGTCTACTCCAATGGAGCTTATTCATTAATCTCAATGGATGGAGAACTCATCACGACTCCAACCAATGCCATATTTCTGAAGAAATATTTTGAATAAACACAAAATATGGTCCCCAGAACCAAGATTCTTACAATTGGTTCATACAACAACGGACCAGTATGACCTTAAACTGCAACTACGTCCAACATGACGTTAAACTGTAGAAAAGTCCCGTACGTCCGGAAAGACGTTAAACTACATAAGCACTTAATAGTCCAGTATGACTTTAAACTGCATCATCCACGGTCTATGCATATGACCTTAAACTATTTTCACTTTCGTCCAACATGACGTTAAACTGTAGAAAAGAATATGTCCCCACAACATGACACTAAACTGTGCAGCACCATTTCATCCTTTCTATATGACAATAAACTATACAGCAATGGTCCAGTATGACATTAAACTGCAACTTTGTCCCACACGACGTTAAACTGTGAAAAAGTTCCCTAAACCTTCCAGCATGACCTTAAACTGCATCTTCCCTGGTCCATGCATATGACCATAAACTATTTGCAAGTCCCTAACGTCCAACAAGACATTAAACTGTGACGTCCTAACTACATGACGCTAAACTGTATAAAAGTCCCTTACGTCCGGAAAGACGTTAAACTATATAATCTAAAAGGTCCAACATGACATTAAACTGCACCATTCACGGTCCATGCATATGACCTTAAACTAATCGCACTTTCATCTGACATGACGTTAAAATGGTACACTCTTTTGTCCTTACTGCATGACATTAAACTGCACAATCCCCCTTTCGTCCAACATGACGTTAAACTATATTGTCTCCATCGTCCTAACTAAATGACGCTAAACTGTACCGAAAATTCACGATTTGTCCTACATGACATTAAACTGTATTTTGTCCCTGCTACATGACACTAAACTGTGCAGCACCAATAGTCCTAACTGCAAGACTTTAAACTGCATAGTCCCTTTATATGTCCTACATGACATTAAACTATGCATCGTTAAGGTTGTTGTTACCTCTTGTTTCTCACACCGAGTATGACTCACGTGAGCTTAGAGAAAACCTCAACCCTAACACTCTCTTTGGGCCTCTAACCATGTATAAGTCCCAACAACATTTTTTTATTAGATCATTGTCCCCAAGAACAACTTGATCATTAATTCATTCTTTAATTGAACTACACGAACTTTGATCCTTTCCCTCCAGGCTGGGTATGTAGGCAACCTGCCAGGGTTCAAGCCCAAAAACAATCTCTTCACATCGGTTCACCACCATCTCATATGATGTTGATTCGTGAAACCACCCCTAGAATCAATATCTTTACATTGATTCACTTTCGTCCATGTTATATAACGTTAAACTATGCAACACTTTTGTCCGGTACGACAATAAACTACAATATTATTTGATTTCCTCATTTGAGAGAGAACTATTATTGACATTGATTTTTCAATCATGGTTTTCATTTTCAAAAGACTACGTGCATACAAGGTAATACCTAAATTTTTTGTCTCAAATTAAACCATCATTGCACTAAAGTCCCCTTTCACCCTTCACATGTACGAACCAAATTTGTACAAAGGGTAGTTATAGAACTACGTGGACTTGATTCCCATCCCTATGGGATACGTAGGAACATTCGAGTGTCCCTCGAATCCAGTCCCAAGTCTTTTGGGCCTAACCCAAAATTTCACTTTTAGTCCCTTAGCTGAAAAGTTCTCATGGAAACACACACTGTGTATTCATTATTATGGTCCAAATTCTATGACCCTAAACTAAGATTTCTCATACTTTTGTCCTGCACGATGTTAAACTGCATTTCAAGAACTACGTATAGCTTGATTCTCATTCTTATGAGATACGTAGTGAAGTCCAAAATTTCAATTCAGGACCCAGCCACAACATGATTATGGTTATCATTGACCTATGTATCTCTATATATATTGGAAAATACCCATCTTTATGTGTTATATTCCTAACCTTAAATATTTTCAGATCTTCATAACCATTTTCATGACTTCTAGTCACAAAAATGTCAATCTTCTGAGAATTCTTTTGCTTGACTATGCAGCACGTGCCCGTAGGTGGCCTTGCATAAACAGTCTACATAACAGACTTGTCAGTAGAAAGATGCTATTTATTTAACCATGCAGCCAATGCCCTTAGGTGGCCCTGCATATTTCAACCCCCTAACGGGTTTGTTAAATAATGGTGACTTCATTCTTGGGAAGAATGCCTCTTTTGTCCTTATTTGTCTTAAACAATAGTATGTAGGGATCCGCAAAAAATAACCATCCTTAACATATTTGTCCCATATCGTTTTTCATGATCTGAAAGTATTCAATTCTAGGGTTTATTCTTATTCCCTACGTTTGGGTCAGACCTTCTTAGGAGTGATATTCATCCAGTTCTTCGATAATATTGTCTGAAAATATCTTCTCCATATTCAAATACCTCTTTCCAGACAACAAACTCTATACTTTAGAAAACATGTATCTCCTTAAACTTTCACTGGCTTTTTGCACTAGGAAAGTAAACTTCTGAGAGTTCTTTTGTCTGACTATGTAGCACATGCCCATAGATGGCCTTGCATAAACAGTCCACATAATAGACTTGTCAGCCGAAAGATGCTATTTATTTGACCATGCAGCCAATGCCCTTAGGTGGCCCTGCATATTTCAACCCCCTAATGGGTTTTGTTAAATAATAGTAACTTCATTCTTGGAAATTACTTCTTCTAATGCCTTTTAGCTCTTTTTCATATCATTCCTCAGATTCAAATATTCTTAAGCCATAGTTTACATATTTTCTCTCATACTTGAGTATGGTAATATGTTTTCAGATAAATTGTCAAGGAATTGAATCAATTTTAATCCATTTTGGTCAAATCTATTTTGACCTTAAACATTAGCCCCATTATGTCCGGTATAAATGACATTAAACTGCCCAAAAAAGTCAAAGGAACTCTGAATAAAAGTCAAGTTCCAGCTCACTAAATATACATTTTTTGTATGATTTAGGTAATATTGGGAAATTAAAAGATTCAATGTTTGTAGGGTTATTTGTAAATAATCCTAGTAAAAATCAAACTATGCTTACTAGGCCCATTGGCTTAAGTAAATTTGAAGAAGGTAGTGAAAGAATGCAGGTTCAAATGATTGAAGATGAAAGTGTTTTTTCATTGATACACAAAAGTTAGAAGGACATCCACAGACTGGTGTCTCTTCTCTTTTTCAAGAATTACAAGAGGCTTTAAACATAACACTTCATTTGATTTACGGCATCCCGAGCTTCATCCGCAACCACCTGGAATTCATTCATTCAACTGGATACAATAAGAGATGCAGTGATACCAGCTCTTCTTGGAACAATTGTAAAAAGATGTTCTTGAGTGCGGTTTTAGAAAATTTTCTACTGATCAAACAGTGACTCTGTTTCTGTCCAAGAGACTTGGAAGATGGATACATGGATTTGAGAATGGAACATTGGAAGTAAAGAACCATTTGGAGAGAGTACTCTTTTCAGATATTGCTCTAATACCATGTTTGTCTTCTCTCCACCAATCGGTAGTGGAAAAAATTTCAGCCCATGGGTTTGCCAATTTCATATCTGCAAGGAAATGACATGGAAGAAGAATATGAAAGTTCACAAAATTGTTTTTTCTCTTAATGCACAACATAACCGAAATGAAGGAGTTGCAGCGCAGCTGCATTTTAGGTGTATAGTTCTTTGCATCTGGAACATTGACTCCTTGCAGGTGACCATGACCATATAGAGGTAGGTAGATGCTTTGTGGGAAATTAAGATGATATTTCTTCAAGTACTTAGCCAAATCTGGGAGAGTGCTGTTGCAGATATCATAGTAATCATGGCCAATAATGTTCATCATGTCATCAATCCGCTTGCTAGCCAGTTCATCAGCAATTCCAATTCCCTTGGGAACCACTGAATCTGCACAAAAGATGAATAAACTAACTCTTAAATGGAAAAAATGGCTAAGGCATTAAGGCACGCAAGTCTAAAACATGGCGCGCAAGTATTCATGTGCCGCGCTAGTTTTTGACGCGCATGTGTAAACCGCGCAAGTACAAATACCTTTACAATAGCGCGACATCAAGGAAAACATTGGAAAACAGAGCAGCTTGCACGGCTAAGATAACCAGTGCGACGAGAGCTCGAGAAGGTATGAAGTCCGGAAATCCGGATGCTTGTACGGAGGGGAGGCCATATATTTATAGGCCAGGAGGCCTATCTGCGCGCCGTACCCAGTGCGCTCAAGGCCTGCGCGACGCAAACGTGCGCGCCGGCCTCTGTACCCTGAAAACTTGCGTGCCCCCTTTTCCTTTGGATGGATTCAATTTCCTCAGAGTCAAATCCTCAATTCTCTCCTGATCCAACTCTGAGGGGGGACTTTTGTTGATGCTCCTTTCGTCACAAAATCTAAAAATCGGAAAAGGGGTATATCTGAGCTCAATGTGATTCAACCTTTGAAGAAAATATCAAAAATCGACAAAGGAATGAACAAAGGATCAACAGAAACTGCACCACGCAAGTTATATCACTATCGCGCAAGTCCACTTGCGCGACACCCTTGGTCGCGCAAGTGACTTGCGCGACCTAAGTGATAACTGCCCGGTAACCGCCCGGGGTCTTCTCCTGCATATAAATAGACCCTATGGGCCCCCCATTCAAGAGGATCTTTTTCCAGAAACTTGGATTGATGCTCCTGACGCCCAAGTCTCTTCTCAAAGCTTCCAGAACACTTATAAGGTAATTTCTTACCTAGAACGGAAGATCTAAAGAGAAGAAGGAAGGCCTAAGTGTTGAAACTTATCAACACTTGCGCGCCGCCTTATTTCCTTCAATAGAACTTGTGTGTCCCTTTTCTAGAAGAACCTCAATAGGATTCTAAAGTGATTAATAAAGAGTCGCTCAAGTATTCTAATGCTGGTTGAAAATCGCGCAAGTACCCCTCATGTCGCGCAAGTATACTTGCGCGACCAATACTTGCGCGCCGCCGCAATACTTGCGCCCCTTTCAAGACTTGTGCGCCCCTACCTTTTTGGGTTCCCATCTTGCCCATTTTACCACACTTAAGCCATTACACCTTTCCTTTTCAAGATTCAGTCTTCAAGACACTCTTCAAAGCCATTTATGGCATGATTTCTTGATTTGACTTCCTTATCTGAAAGGAATTCTGTGGAATATCTCTCAAAACCAAGTGATTTAAATATCCTTATGTCACTAAATATGGAGAGTTCATTCATTCAACCTCATCCTTTAAGATGAGAGAATCCTTAACTTGGGTCTCCTTTTTTAGGAATAATCCCCAGTTATAAGTCCTTTAATCTGGGCATCTTCCTTTGGAGTAATCCCCAAATTCTTAAAGTTCCCAAACTTGGGCATCCTCCTCAGGAGTAAGCCCCAAACCTTAATTCCTTAACTTGGGCATCCTCCTCAGGAGTAAGACCCAATCATAATCCTTTAATTTGGGAATCCTTCTTAGGAGTAAGCCCCGAGTCCCTTAATTTGGGCCTCCTTCTTAGGAGTAATCCCCAACCTCTATTATGGACATCCTCCTCAGGAGTAAGCCCCAAACCTTAACCCCTAACCTGGGCTTCCTTTTCAGGAATAATTCCCAGTTATAATCTTGGGCTTCCTTTTCAGGAATAAGCCCCAAGTCCCCTAATTTCTCTTTAACCAGTCTTAATTTACACTTGATTTGGGTTTCCTTTTCAGGAGTAAAACCCAATCATAAGTCCCCTCCTAACTTGGGCATCCTCCTTAGGAGTAAGCCCCAAGATTAGAGTATTCAAATCTCCATGATGCACATATACCTTTATGGACCATGTTCCTGGATTTTCTCCCCAAAAGCGAATACTAAACTTTCATCTGTCTGGGCAGTCATACATACATAAGCCCCAAACCATTTCTTATGATTGCATCTTTCATGGCACAATTGTCTAATTTTTACCAATACCTCTTGTTTCTCACACCGGGCATGACTCACGTGAGCTTAGAGTGTAAAAGTAATTATGACATCCTTCTTTGAGCCATCAATCATAAACGTCATACTCCCTTACTCGAACTACGTGGGTTCTGATTCCTTTTCCAAAACAAAGGATACGTAGGTAGCCCATTTATGGGTTCGATCCCAACTTTGAAATAATCCATGTCCTTCTGAACGACGATAAACTTCAAGTGCCCCACTGAGTGGCTTTAAAACCAGCCTGGTCATCATAATGACCAAGAGAATTTTATAAATGTTTTTAAAGGATACCATTCTCTAAGAATCTCTAAATAGATATAGATGATTCTCTATTGATGAAGAACCTCGAATACATATAAAAGATCCTCTAAATTTATTACATATTTAATCATTGATTGTTAAACTGAAGGAAAGCTCATTTTATACTTGGTAATGTAATAAGGATTCACGAACATAACTTAAATCTATAAAGAGAGTCCCAGAGTAGACAATAATTCCCCTCAAAAAGGTGTGATGAGTCCGACCTCCCATCCCCTCGACAAATGAAAATTCCTAAGCCTCATTAGCTCACAAGCTAATGAGCGCCTACCTTTGGAAAGTAGGTCCAAACGGATGTGGAATCATTGGATGTTTCTGGTTCTACGAACAAACTGACTAGAAACCGATCAGAACGTTTGAATATCCCATCCAGGAGGTCATCCCCAAATTCCATGCGAAACACCCGTAACCCTTCCCCCCCCAGAAAAAAATTAAAACCCTCAAAACCCATCAAAATGGTAAAAAAAATATAAATACATTAAATACCAAAATAACTAAAAAAAACTAAAAAAACCATAAAAACATGAGAACACCTCAAACCCCACAACATCCCTATAAACACTAAAATAATATTAAGAATACTAAAAAATAATTACAAATCCTTGAAAAAATATGAATACATAAAAAACTGAGAAATCATAAAAACATCTAAAAAACATAAAAGCCCAAAAAACCCAAAACCCATTAAAAAGACGAAATACCATTAAAATCCCTTAAATGTAAAAAACACTTGAAAACATAAAACCCCTAAAAAATTCAGCAAGTCTTTAAAAACCTATAAAGACCCTTAAAATCCAAGAAACCCTAAAAAACCCTAAACATCCTAAAACAAATCAAATTCCCCAAAAACCCAAAACATCCTAAAAACTATTAAATTCCAAAAAAAACCCTAAATATCCGTTAAAATGTAAAAAAACCCTAAAAAACATGAAAACTCCTAAAAACCATTAAAACCATTAAAAACCTTTAAAATTTATAAAACCCATAAAAAAACTAAAAACTCTAAAAACCCTTAAAATCGCTAAAATGTTAAAAAATCTCTAAAAACATTAAAAACATTAAAAAACTTAAAAACCCTATAAAACCCCAAAGGATCCCAAAATCTCATAAAATCCATAAAATAAAAAAACTATAAACACACAAAAAATCTTGAAATATATAAATCCCCAAAAAACTAGGAAAACTATAAAAATTCAAAAAATTAGTAAAAATCCCTAAAACATAAAAAACTAAAAAACCAACAAACCGCTAGAATAAAATAAAAATCTCTAAAACCCATAAGACCCCTAAAACAAAATAAAAACCCTAAAACCATCTAGAAACTCCTAAAACAACTAAAATCCCTCAAAAATTAAGTAACTATAAAAACAATAAATCCATAAAAAATAAAAAACCCAAGAACCAAACAAGACACTAAACCCCATAAAAACCCTAAAAACCTTAAAACTAAAAAAACCAAAAAATCCAAAAAAAATCCTAAAAAATTCATCGAAATCCAATAAAATATAGAAAAACATAAACCCCTATAAACCCACTAAAAACCATAAACCCTGTAATATCCCTAAAACCAACTAAAACTATTAAAACCCTTAAAACCACTAAAAAGGTTAGAAAAATGCTAAAAACCATTAAAATCCATAAAAATAAAAATAAAACACTAAAACCCCCAAAGACCCAAAAGCCCCGATAAACCCAAACCGCCACGAAAACCATCAAAACCACTCAAAATCCATAAAAACCCAATAAAATCTAAAAACCAAAAAATCCAAAAAAACATAAATATCTCTGAGGACCTAAAATAGCATTATAAACCCTAAAAATCCCCTAATAACTATAAAACCCCTTAAAACCATAAAAATCCAATGAAACCCATAAAAACTTTACAAACCACAAAAAACTCTAAAACCCCTCGATCCACCGAGATGTTAAAAAACTCTTAAAAAGTTAATTTTTTTTGAAAAACTCAAAAATTATAAAAAAACCAAAATAATCTAAAACACTTGATATCCCATAAAAACCATAAAACATGAAAAACCATAAAACAAATAAAATCCATAAAAACTATAAAAACACTTAAAACGACAAAAACATAAAAATTTTCTAATAATCCCTAAAAACCTAAAAAAACCCTAAAAACACTTAAACCCCTAAAAACCCTAAAAAACTCTAAAACTATTAAAACACATAAATCCATAAAAACCATAAAACCCCATTAAACCCCAAAACAACTAAAAACACAAAAAATATGCAAAATCCCTAAATATGTAAAAAACGATAAACAACCATAAAACAATATACACATAAAAAATCCCTAAAAAACAAAAAGACCTAAAAAACCCTGAAAACCCCTATCAAACCAAAAAAACATAAAAATCACATAAAAACCATCAAAATCTCTAAAAACCCTTAAAAACCGAAAAGATCATAAAAATCATAAAAACTCAAAAAATCCACGAATATGTAAAAAACCCTTAAAACCTCAAAAAAACCATAAAAACACTTAAAAATCATAAAAAAAGAAAAACTCATGAAACCCCTATAAACCACTAAAAATTAAAAAACCCCTTAAAACCTCAAGAAACTGTAAAAAACTCTCAAAAACAATTAAACACGAGAAAAATTCATAAAACCCCCTATACAAGAAAAAGGACCCTAAAATCACTAAAAAACTAAATAAACTAAAAAATTATTCAAAAATACCTAAAAAACCTAAAAATTATTAAAATACTAAAAACAATAAAATTCCATAAAAATGTAAAAAACACTAAAAACACAGAAAAACCATAAAACCCATAAAAATGCATCAAAGCTATAAAAATCTATAAAAACTCATGAAAATCCTGAAAAGCTCTAAATATTAAAAAACCCCTAAAACCCCTAAAAACAATGAAAAATATAAAGACAATAAAAATTATAAAAATCTCAAAAAAAAAGCCTGAAAACAAAAAAATATCCTAAATTCATAAAAACCCCTAAGAACCATAAAAAACCATGAAGCACCCTAAAAATCCAAAAATCCTATAAATCCTAAAACCATAAAACCATAAAAATCAAAAAAAAATTAAAAAACCTTAAAAATGTAAAATCCGTAAAAACAAAAAAACCATAAAACCCTTGAAAACATTAAAAACCCATTAAACCCCTAAAAACACAAAAATTCAACAAAAAATATATAACCCTTAAATCTTTTAAAAAACAAAACTATTATAAAAACCATTAAAATTGAAAAAGAAAACTCATAAAATCGATAAAATCCCCAATACTCCCCAAATCCTAGAAAAACCCTCTAAATGCCCTTATAATCCTTCAAATCTATAAAAACCTTAAAAACAAAAAAATCATAAAAAATATATAAAATCGTTGAAAACATAAAAACCCATAAAAACCCTAAAATCATAAAATAAACCATAAACCACTAAAAAATCTATAAATTCATTTAAACCCCTAAAATAAGTAAAAAAGATCTGAAAACACTTAAAACACCTAAAAACACACAAAAAATCTAAACCCCAAAGGCCTTAAAAACCTTGAAGAATAAAAAAAACATGAAAACCTTTAAAAAACTCGACATTCCTAATGACCCTTAAAACCAAAATATCCTAACCCCCCCCCCAATCCTTAAAAAAATTTAAAAACCTAAATAAAACCCGAAACCCCATGGAAAGAATAAAAAACTCTAAAAATTGTAAAACCCTAAAAACCCATAAAAACTCCAAAACAACTGAAAACTATACAAACCCATTAAACACCTAAAACCTATAAAGACCCTAAAAACTCAAACAATACCAAAAACCCCAAAAGACCTTAAAAATTAAGAAAACACAAAAAACCATAAAAACCTAGAAACCCCCTAAAACAATCAAAATCTAAAAAATTCCTAAAAACTATAAAAACCCTAAAAATACTAAGAATCTATAAAAATGTAGAGAAACCTAAAAACCCGAAAAAAAACATAAAAAAACATAAAAACACTAAAACATTAAAAAACTGAAAAAATCCATAAAAACCACTAGAACTATTAAAACCCTTTAAACCCCCCAAAAATGTTAAAAAATCTAAAAACCCAAATAAACCCTACATAATAAAAATACAAAAAAAACTAAAAAGCATAAATCCCTAAAAATTGTTGAAAATATCTTAAAATGCTCAAAATCTCAAAAAACCCCTAAAAACATTAAAAATCCTCAAAAGGCCCTATAAATCCCTCAAAACAAAAAAATCCTGAAAAACATAAAAAACTGAAAAAAGCTTTAAAACCCCTAAAAAACCAAAAAAAAAAACAACTAAAACCACTAAAATATCTAAAAACGTTTAGAACCCCTAAAAATGTTAAAAACATTAAAAAACATTAAAATTCCTAAAAATCTAAGAGAACCCTAAAAACAAAAAAGACCCCAAAATCTCCAAAAACCCAAAAACCTCTAAAAACCCTGAATGCCACCAAAACACGTCAATATTCTTAAAAAATTTTAAAAAAAACCTAAAACACATGAAAAGACTAAAAAATGTATAAAAGTCTCTTATAATGCTAAAAAACCCGAAAACCTAGAAAGCCAACAAATAACCATAAAAGAACCCAAAAACCATAAAAAACTATAAAACCCATAATACCCTAAAACCCCACTAAAAAAACCTTTAAACCCCATAAAATATTAAATAACTGTAAAAACCATTAAAAATTTAAAAACTCAAAAAAAACCTAAAAACACAATAAGACCTTAAAAACCATATAAAACCAAAAAACACTAAAAACCCATGTAAAACCTATAAATAGACTAAATTAATAAAACCCCTAAAAACCCCAAAATCCTAATAGCCTTAAAAATCCTAGAAAACATAAAAAACCTAAAAACTTTGAAAGCCCATGGAAAACTATAAAAAACCTAAAAACCAAAAAGATCACTAAAACCCAAAAATCCCAAAACCCACTAAAAACTCAAAAATCACAAAAAACACATAAAATGGTAAAAAAACAAAAAAAACTATAATGTCTCTAAAATATAAACAAAAAACTAAGATCATAAAAAACTGTAAAAAACATATAAACCCTATAAAACCATAAAAATCTTTAAAAACCCTAGAAAACCTAAAAATAATTGAAATCCAAAAAAGTCCCTAAAGATTACCTTAAACTTAAAAGCACCTAAATATCCCAAAAACCAAAACAACGTCGGAAAAACACTTCATAACTTAAAAACACTTCATAACTTATTAACACTGAAAAAAACAAAAAAAATTGAAAACATGAAAACCAAAAAATACCCTATAACCCTGAAGACCACTAAAAAACATAAAAACCATAAAAAACATAACATCCATAAACACCCTAAAAACCTAAAAAAGATTAAAATCATTAAAAGTCAATAAAAACACTAAAAACATAAAAAACACTAAAACCACTAAAAATTTAAAAACCATAAGACTCCCTAGAAACATTAAAACCCATAAAAACCGTATAATTTCTAAAACCCACAAAACCCCTCAAAACATAAAAACCCCTAAAACCCTATAAAATACCATAAAATAATTAAAAACTCTAAGACCCATTAAAACCCATTAAACATTTAAAAAACTCTAAAAATCCTTTAAACCCATTAAATCTAAAAAAACTAAAAACCTAAAGACCTATAAAACACTAAAAAACCCTTAAAAACCATGAAATGTCCTAAAAACCCTAAAAAATCCAAAAAACTCGAAAAATATAAAAAAACAATAACATACCTAAAAATCCTTAAAAATCCATGAAATTATAAAACACAAAAGAACTCAACCATAATAACCCCTAAAAACCTTTAAAAACACTAAAACCCATTAATCCCTAAAAATCGATAAATACTTTAAAAACCTTTAATCCTCTATAAACATTAAAACTCTTAAAACCTTCAAAACCCAATAAAACTAAAAGAAAAATAAAATTCCAAAAAACACAAAAAACCTTGAATGACCCTAAAACTCCTAAAAACCCTGAAAAACACTAAAAACCCTCAAAATTCCCAAATACTAAAAAACAATAAAAATCATAAAAATGCATTAAAATCACTGAAAACGTAAAGAAACCAAAATATCTTGAAAACCCATAAAAAATATAAAACCCTTTAAAACCCTAAAAACACATAAATACCAAAAAAATCCACTAAAAAATAAAAAACCCTAAAAAACTCCTCAAAACAATAAAATTCTAATAATAGTTTTAAAAAGATAAAAAAAACTAAGAAAACCTAAAACCCTAAAAATTACCTAAAACCTTGAAAAATACTAAAATCATAAATATCAAAACAAATTCATACAGAGATAAAGAACCAAAAATGCCCAAACACCCACCTAAAACCTTGAAAAACCTCAAAAATTCTAAAACCATATAAAAATTATAAAAACCTACTAAAAACTCTAAAACCCCTTAAACCACAAAAAATGTTAAAAATATAAAAACCCATAAATAATCAAAGAAAAAAAAACCCAAAAAAATATAGACACCCTAAAAACACTAAAAACATTGAATAAAACTAAAATTCCTAAAAACCCTAAACACCGTAAAGATCTCTAAAACCCATAAAATTCTAAAAAAGCCCTAAAATCCTTGAAAACATAAAAAACTGAAAAAACCGTAAAAATCTTTGTAAACCCTAAAACTATTAAAAATTCTAAAACCCATAAAACCACTATAAATCACTAAAAAAATAAACCCCATATATTCATCAAAAACCATAAAACACTAAAAACCTTTAAGCACGTAAAAATTTCAAAAAAAAAACCTCAAAACAAAAAAAGACCCTAAAAATCATGAAAACGTCTAAAAACCCTAAAAAAATTGAAAAATCAATAAAAATACCCAAAATACCTAAAAAACATAAAAACTATAAAAACATAAATTTCCTAAAATCCCCCAAAAATACTATAATACAGAAAAAACAAAAAAACCCAGAAAACACATAATAACTATAAAAACAACTAGAAAACCATAAACCCTTAAAAACCCTAAAACCCACAAAAATATTGAAAACAAACTAAAAATAACAAAAAAACCATAAAACCCTAAAACATAAAAAAACTCTAAAAAACATTAAAACCTGAAAAAAAACTCAAAAAACACAAAAACCTAAAAATCATGAAAATTCCTAAAAACTATAAAAAACCTTGAAAACCCTAAAAACCCTTAAGATCCCCTAAAACCCTAAAAAACCCTAAAAACCATATAACATTAAAAAGCCAAATAAATTTATGAAAATATAAAAAACTCTAAAAACCATGACAAAAAGTCAAAAAATCATAAAAATCCATAAAACCTTTAAAACCATTAAAACCAAAAAAATATATAAAATCCTTAAAAACCAAAAACACACACTAAAACCCCATAAAACACATAAAATGTTAAAAAAAAATACTAAAAACCCTTAAAAATATAAAAAATAAAAAAAATACCTAAAACCCCAATGGACCCTGAAAAACCTGAAAATACATAAACCATAAGACGCATCAAAAACCCTAAAAACCTAAAAATCAAAAAAAAATCCTAAAATTTCCTTAATTATCCATTTAAAGGAAAAAACCCCTAAAAACCATGAAACCCCCCTAAAAACAGTAAACCCCCTAAATAAATTAACAACCCTAAAAACCATAAAAACACTAAAAACCTAACTATCCCAAAATAAATCCATAAAAACCCAAAAGGGCTATAATAACCATGAAATCCCCTAAATACCCTAAAACCCCTGAAACATCCAAAAAACCCTCTAAGAAACAAAAACCCCGAAATATCCAAACAACATGAAAATTCCTAAAAAATCCTTAAAAATCAATGAAATCTTATAAAACCGTAAAAACTCAAACACCCATAAAAAAAATTTAAGACATTAAAACTCAAAAATCCGATTAAACTTTTAAAAACCAAATAAAACTCTAAAACCCCTTTAAAATATAAAAGGGTTAATAAACTCTAAAACTAGTAAAAACCATAAAAAACTCATAAAAACCCAAAATAACCCAAACAACCCTAAAACCCCGAAAAACCCTAAAAACAAATAAATCCATGAAACCCCCATTAAATCCCTAGAACCCATAAGAAACCTAAATATTGTAAAAATAGATAAAACTTATTTACAACATAAAAAACCCTAAAAACTCTAAATATCACTTGAAAAAAATAAAACCCCCAAAAATCATAAAATCCCCTAAAATCCTCTAAAACCATCAACAACTACAAAAAACATTAAACCCATTTAAACCCAAAAAATGTTGAAAACAAAAAAAAATTAAACCATAAAAAAACAGAAAAACCCAAAACCAAAAAACCAATAAAAACCCTCAAACCTCTAAAAACACTAAAAAACCCTAAATACCCCCAAAATATCAAAAACACTAGAAAATCCTAAAAATATAAAAAATTTGAAAAATTTATGAAATCCTTAAAAATGAAAAACCCCCTCTAAACACTAAAAAACCTTGAAAACAATAAAACACCCTTAAAACCTTAAAATAATAAAACCCAAAAAAGAACGTAAAAATAATTAAAAATTCTAAGAAATCTCAAAATCCACAAAAACCCTAAAACCCTAAACCCCATAAAAATCCTAAAAATTCCAAAAAATTACATGAAATATTAAAAAACAATGAAAACCATGAAAATACCATGAAAACCATAAAACTCTAAAAACCAAAAAATCGTCAAAACCCATAAAGACCATAAAAACCCACTAAGAACTAAAAAAACTCTTAAAACCCATAAAACATTAATATAATATAAAACCCTTAAGACCCTTAGAAAACAATAAGCATCCAAAAAGACCCTAAAAATATGAAAAACATAAAAAACCCCTAATACACTAAAAACCATTAAAATAACCATAAAATCTAATAAAGCTTTAAAAACCCATGAAAATATAAAAAAGCTTAAAACCCCCAAAAAACTATAAAACCCTTAAAAGAAAAAAAACCCTAAAACCCATAAAACTTTAAAAACTCCAAAAAATATAAAAACCTTTTAAACACCTAAAAACATTAAAAACCCAAAAAAATCATTAAAATCCTAAAAAACTAAAAAAAGCAAAAAAGCAAAACATATCCTGAAACCCTAAAAACCTAAAAACGTAAAAAACCCTAAAATTACCATTAATACCCTCAAAATACCCAATACACTAAAAACCCATAAAATAATAAAAATCCTAAAACCCATCAAAAAGTAAAGAATGATAAAAACCCTAAAAACCTCTGAAAAACATAAAACCTCCAAAAAACCGTAAAAAACACTAAAAACCCATAAAAACCCTAAAACAACAGATACATAAATACCCCTAAACCCCCCTAAAAACTATTAAAACCCTAATCTACTAAAAAAATACAAAAAATCCCAAAAGGCCATAAAAACCATGAAAACTCTAAAACCACCAAAAACCCAAAAACCCAAAAAACACTCAAAATCCTTAAAAACTATAACACTAGAAAAATAATAAAAAATCCTAAAAAACCATAGAAATGTAAAAAATCATTAAAACCTAGAAAACCCCTTGAAAAACATAAAAATCCCAAAAAATATTAAAAACCCATAAAACCGTAAAATGACTATAAAATATAATAACACTAAAACCCCCTAAAATGGTAAAAATTCTAAAAACTCTAGTAAACACTAAAAAACAAAAAAAAACACTTCAAAATAAAAGAAACACTAAAAAATGAAAAAACCCCAAAAAATCCTAAAACCCCAAAAAAACCCATGAAAATCATAAAACCCTCACAATCTATATAAAAAATAAAGAAAACCCTAAACACCATTATTTTATTAAAACATTAAAACCCCATAAATTCCTAAAACCAATTAAATAGTCTAAAAACCATTAAACTGCCTAAATCGTTAAAAACTCAAAAAATCAATAGAAAACCATTAAATTTTAAAATAAAATCTAAACCCCCAAAAGATCTTAAAAACCATGAGGACCCAAAAAACCCTAAAAAACCTTAAAACCAATAAAACCCATTTCAATCCTTAAAAACCCAAAAAACCAAAAAAACTATAAAAATAAAAAATCCCTAAAATCCATGAAAAATAAAAAAAACCCTAAAAACCCCATGAAAACCATAAAAACCATTAATAAAATAAAATTACCCTAAAAACCACTAATAATTTAAAAACACAGTAAACTCCTAAAACGTTTAAATACTCTAAAAAACATTAAACCCATAAGAACTAAAAAAATTATAAAAAACAAAAAGTCCCTAAAAACCTATTAATCCTAAAAACACTAAAATTCTAAAAATTACAAAAATCCTAAAAATCACATAAAATAGTAGAAAAAATAAAAAAAACATAAAATACCAAAAAGGTAATGAAAACCAAAAAAAAACTATAAAAACATTTAAAAACATAAAAAAATTATAAACCTCTAAACCCCCCCCCCCCCCAAACAATAAAAACCCTCAAAATCCTTAAAAATGGTAAAAAAATATAAATACATTAAATACCAAAAAAACACAAAAATAAACTAAACTAAAAAAACCATAAAAACATGAGAAAACTTCAAACCCCGCAAAATCTCTATAAACACTAAAAAAATCTTAAAAATCCTAAAAAAATTTAAAAATCCTTGAAAACATATAAATACATAAAAAACTGAAAAATCATAAAAACTTCTAAAAAACATAAAAACCCAAAGAACCCAAAACACATTAAAAACACGAAATATTCTTTAAACCACTTAAATGTAAATAACACTTGAAAACATAAAACCCCTAAAAAATTAAACAAATCTACAAAAACCTAGAAAGACCCTAAAAATCCTAAAAACCCCAAAACATCCAAAAACAAATCATATTCCAAAAAAACGCTAAACATTCTAAAAACCATTAGATTCTAAAAAAAACTAAAAATCCTTGAAAATGTAAAAATCCATAAAAACCCTGAAAAATCCTAAAAACCTTTAAAACCATTAAAAAACTATAAAATCCACAAAACCCTTACAAAAACTAAAAACTCTAAAAACTCTTAAAATTGTTAAAATGTTAAAAAACTCTAAAAAACATTAAAACCCATAAAAAACTAAAAAAAACCATAAAACCCCAAATGATCCTAAAATCTCATAAAATACATAAAATCAAAAAGAAACTATAAACACAATAAAAATCTCAAAATATCTAAAATCCCAAAAATCATGGAAAACCATAAAAATCTAAAAAAGTACTAAAAATCCCTAAAACATAAAAAACTAAAAAACTAGAAAACCGATGGAATACAATAAAAAAATCTCAAAACCATAAAGAACCCTAAAACACATTAAAAACCCTAAAACCAACTAAAAACTCCTAAAACAACTAAAACCCATAAAAACATGAAGTAACTATAAAAACCATAAAACCATAATAAACTAAAAAACCTAAGAACAAAAAAAAGACCCTAAAACCCCATAAAAACCCTAAATATGTTAAAACTAAAAAACCCTAAAATACATAAAAATCCTACAAAATTCATCAAAATACAATAAAATATAGAAAAACATTAACCCCTATAAATCCACTAAAAACCATAAACCCCTAAAATCCATAAACCCCATAATAACCCTAAAAATCTACTAAAACTATTATAACCCTTAAAACCACTAAAAAGATTAGAAAAACGCTCAAAATCCTTAAATTCCACAAAAATGAAAAAAAAACTAAAACCCCCGAAGACCCAAAGCCCCAATAAATGCAAACCTCCATGAAAACCAATAAAACCGGTCAAAATCCCTAAAAACCCAAAAAAAAAATCTAAAACAAAAAAAAAACAAAAAAAACATAAATATCTCTGAGAACCTAAAAAAATTAATAAACCCTAAAAATACCCTTATAACTATAAAACTCCTTAAAACCATATAACCCATTAAACCCATAAAACCCCTAAAAACCACAAAAAAAACTCTAAAACCCCTCAATCCCCCAAGATGTTAAAAACTCTAAAAATGTTAAATTTTTTAAAAAACTCAAAAAATCTAAAAATCCAAAAGAAGATAAAACCATTGATATCCCATAAAAACCTTAAAACATGAAAAACTATAAAACAAATATAATACATAAAAACTATAAAAACACAAAAAATGACAAAAAACTTAAAAAATACCTAAAAATCTCGAAAAACCTAAAAAAACCTAGAAACCCTTAAACCCCTCAAAACCAGAAAAACCTCTGAAACTATTAAAACACATAAATCCATAAAAACCATAAAACCCAATAAGACCCCAAAAACAACTATAAACACAAAAAATATGTAATATCCCTAAATCTGTTAAAAACTATAAACAACCATAAAACAATATAAACATAAAAAACCCTAAAAACCAAAAATACCTAAAAGACCTGAAAACCCCTATCAATCCTAAAAACATTTAAATCCCATAAAAACCATCAAAATCTCTAAAAACCCTAAAAAACCTAAAAAATATAAAAATCATAAAAAACCCAAAAAATCCTTTAAAATTTAAAAAAACCCTTAAAACCCCATGAAAACCATAAAAACACTTAAAAATCATAAAAAAGAAAACCCCATGAAACCCCTATAAACCACTAAAAATGAAAAAAAAACCTTAAAACTCTAGAAACTATAAAAAACTCTCAAAAACCATTAAACACGAAAAAAATTCATAAAACCCCCTATACCTGAAAAAGGACCCTAAAATCAATACAAACACTAAATAAACTAAAAAATTCCTCAAATCCCTAAAAACCATAAAAACAATAAAAATCCTAAAAACACTAAAAACACAGAAAAAACCATGAAACCTATAAAAATGCATCGAAGATATAAAAATCTATAAAAACTCATAAAACTCCTGAAAACCACTAAATCTATAAAACCCCTAAAAACCCCTAAAAACATTGATAAATATAAAGACAATAAAAATTTTAAAAATCTCAAAAAAACCCTAAAAACAAAAAAAGTTTCTAAAATCATAAAAACCCCTAAGAACCCTAAAAAACCATGACACCACCTCAAAATCCTCAAAATCCTAAAAACCATAAAAATGATAAAACCTTAAAAATCCTAAAAACATTAAAAAACCATAATAATATAAAATCCGTAAAAACACCAAAACCATAAAACCCATGAAAACATTAAAAACCCATAAAACCCTTAAAATCCCACAAATTCAACAAAAAATATAAAACCCTTAAATCCCCTAAAATAGTAAAAATAATATAAAACCATTAAAATCAATAAAAAACCTAAAAAGGCCATAAAATCCCCAAGAGTCCCTAAAAACATGAAAAACCCCTCTAAATTCCATTAAAAGCCCTCAAATCCCTAAAAACCCTAAAAACCAAATAATCATAAAAAAATATCTAAAATCATTGAAAACATAAAAATCCCATTAAAATCCTAAAAACCATAAAAAACCCCTAACATATTAAAAACACTAAAAACACAAAAATAAAACCTAAACCACTAAAAAATCTAAAAATACTTCAAACCCTAAAATAAGTAAAAACGCTTTAAAAACACTTAAAACACCTAAAAACACAAAAAAAAATCTAAACCCCAAAGGCCTTAAAAAACCTGAAAAATAAAAAAACATGAAAAACCCTAAAAAACTCGACATACCTAATAACCCTTAATTCCAAAATATCATAAAAACCCCAAAAAATCATTAAAAAAATTAAAAACCTAAATAAAACTTAAAATCCCATGGAAAGCATTTAAAACTCTAAAAATTGTAAAACCCATAAAAACTATAAAATAACTGAAAACTATAAAAACCCATAAAACACCTAAAACCCATAAAGACCCTAAAAAACTCAAAAAATACCCAAAACCCAAAATTCTTTAAAAATTAGGAAAACACACAAAACTCTAAAAAACCTAGACAGCCCCTAAAACTCTCAAAATCGTGAAAATTTCTAAAAACTATAAAAACCCTAAAAATCAAAAGAATCTATAAAAATGTAGAAGGACCTAAAAACCCTGAAAAAATAACATAACAAACATAATAACACTAAAAAATTAAAACTCTGAAAAAATCCATAAAAACCACTAGAACTATTAAAACCCTTAAAACCCCCAAAAAATGTTAAAAAATCTAAAAACCCAAATAAACCATACATAATAAAATAACTAAAAAACTAAAAACCATAAAACCCTAAAAATTCTTGAAAATGTCTAAAAATTATCAAAATCTCAGAGACCCCTAAAATAATAAAAATCCTCAAAAGGCCCTAAAAATCCTTAAAAACATAAAAACCCTAAAAAACCATTAAAACCATAAAAACAGAATTTTTTTTAAAACCCATAAAACAACTAAAAACCACTAAATTATCTAAAAACTTTTAAAACCCCAAAAAATGTTAAAAACATTAAAACTCCTAAAAAGCTAAGAAAACCCGAAACACAAAAAAAGACCCTAAAACCCCTAAAACCCCTAAAACCCCTAAAATCCCTAAAAGCCACCAAACCCCTCAATATCCTTAAAAATTCAAAAAAAAACCTACAACACATGAAAATACTAAAAAATATATAAAATTCCAAGAAAATTCTAAAAAACACAAAAATATATGAAACCAAAAAATAACCATAAAAGAACCTAAAAACCATAAAAACCTATAAAACCCATAATAACCTAAAACCCCACTAATAAATACTAAAAACCTTTAAAAACTCAAAAAAACCTAAAAACACAATAAGACCATAAAAACCATATAAAACCAAAAAACACTAAAAACCCAAGGAAACCCCTATAAATAGACTAAATTAACAAAACCCATAAAAACCACAAAATCCTAATAGCCTTAAAAATCCTAGAAAACATAAAAAACGTAAAAACCTTGAAAACCCATGAAAACCCATAAAAAACCTAAAAAACTAAAGAACCCTAAAACCCAAAATATCCAAAAACCAACTAAAAACTCAAAAAACACAAAAAACAAAAAAAATGGTAAAAACAAATAAAAAACTATAAAGACTCTAAAAAATAAACAACAAACTAAAATAAAAAAAAACTATAAAAAACTTATAAACCCCATAAAACCATTAAAATATTTAAAAACCTAGAAATCCAAAAAAATTGAAATCAAAAAAAAGTCCATAAATATTTCCTTAAACATAAAAACACCTAAAAATCCTGAAAACCGTAACAACATCAGAAAACCTTAAAAACCATAAAAACCCATGAAAACCCTAAAACCCACTAAAAACCCTAAAAACATTTAAAATTAAAAAACCACTTCATAACTTATTAACCTTTAAAAAAAGAAAACCCAAAAAATACCCTAAAACCCTGAAAACCCCTAAAAACATGAAAACCATAAAAAAAACATAAAATCCATGAACACCCAAAAAACCTAAAAACCATTAAAATCCTTAAAACTCAATAAAAACACTAAAAACGTAAATAAAAATTAAAACCCCTAAAAAAGTAAAAACTATAAAACCCCCTAAAAACATTAAAACCCATAAAAACCGTATAATTTCTAAAACCCGCAAAAACATATAATACCCCTAAAAATGTTAAAAATTATAAAAAACTCTAAAACCCTAAAAACTCAAAAAAAAACCTTGTAACCTAAAAAGGAAAATATCCTTAAAAACACTAAAATCCTTATAAAAACCTTGAAAAACCTAAATCCCAATAAAAATCTAAAAAACCCTAAAAAATTTTGAAAACATAAAAAAATAAAATCCCCTAAAAACCATAAAAACCAATAAACTCTAAAAAACCCTCAAATCCATAAAACACTAAAAACCCCTAAGACGTTTAAAAAATCTAAAAATACTTAGAATCCCTAATAACTCAAAGAAACCCCCTAAAAATAATAAAAACCCTAAAAAGCTGAATAAACACTAAAACCATGATAAACCCTAAAAAACCCTAAAAATATCAAATATCCCTAAAACCCCGTATAAAACCATAAAACCATAAAACCATAAAAATACTAAATGGTATAAAAATCCCCAAAAACATAAAAAACAATAAAAACACTGAAAATCATAAAAAACTAAAAAAATTAAAAACACTAAGAAACCATAAAAACCCTAAAGGCCACTAAAAAAACTAAAAACCTTTCAATGCACTAAAAAAGATAAAAATATCAAAAAACCATAAAACCCCTACAAACTCAAAAAAACCATAAAAAACGAAAATGATCCAAAAATACCTAAAACCCCCAAAAAACAAAATAAACTAAAAGCCCTAAAACCCCTCTAAATCTCTAAAAACCATAAAAAACTAAGAAAACTATAAAAATTCATAAAATACCTAAATATCTCTAAAAATGAAAAAACACTAAGAACACTAAAATTACCCAGAAAATTATAGAACCCCCTTAAAAAAATTAAAACATTAAACCCAAATAAAAACCCTAGAACCACTAAAAACTATAAAAACACATAAAACCCCTAAAAAATATAAAGACAGTAGAACCTTAAAACCTTAAAAACCAAAAAATACATAAAGACTATCAAAATTCCTAAAAAACCTAGAACCCATAAATATCCTAAAAATGAAATAAAAATACTTAAAGATGTATAAGAAACCCCTTAAAACCTCTTAAAACCCATAAAACGCCCAAAAAACCTCAGAAACTCCAAACACCCACTAGAACTCAAAAAAATATTAAAAACCATAAAATTTTAAAAAAACACTAAAATACTTGAAATCCCAAAAATAAAAAAAACACTAAATCCCCAGAAGACCCTAAAACCATAATATACCCAAAAAAACCCAAAAAAAATCCTAAAAATCCCTAAATCCCCTTAGAATCCCTAAAAACCCTAAAAAGCACTAAAACTATAAAAATCATAAAATATCACTAAAATTAACTAAATCCTTAAAAAACCATAAAAACCATAAAATACCCGTAAAACCATAAAACCCCTAAAAAACATAAAAACCCCAAAATACCCATAATCACCCTAAAACCACTAAAAACACTAAAAACCCTTAAAACCCCTAAAAAGTTAAAAATTAGAAAAAAAACCATACAAATTAAAAAATATAAAAAATTTTAAAGACAAAAAAGGCCCTATAAATCCATAAAACCCTTAAAACATGAAAAACTTAAAAAACACAATGAAATCCCTAAAAACTATAAAAAGGATAAAAAATTCCTAAAAATCCTTGAAAACCTAAAAATCCTAGAAGCACTAAAAACCAAAAAAAAACTATATAACCCCATAAAACATTAAAAACCATAAACCATTATAATACCCTAAAACAACTAAAAAATCTAAAGAACCATAAAATTCCTAAAACCATTAAAAACATTAAAAAGCTGTAAAAACCTTAAAACCAAAAAAACTAAAAACCCAAAAAGAACTAAAAACCCTTAAAAATAGATAAAAACCTAAAATGCCCTAAAATGCCCAAAAACCATCAAAATACCTAAAAATATTAAACAAAAAAACCATAAAAATCCTAAAAAATTCCCAAAATTCCCTTAACTTATAAAAACCCCTACAATCCTTGAAAAACCTCTATGACCCATAAAAAACATTAAAAACCTAATACCTATTGAAACCCAATGAACCACTAAAAACAATAAATAACCCTTAAAACCACAAAAAATTAATAAAATCTCCAAAAACCATTTAACCCTGAAAACCATAAAAACCCTAAAACCCTTGAAAAATAAAAAAACCCAAAAAACCTCTAACCATCCTAAAAACCCCTAAAACCCCATAAAATCCTACAAAATCCGAAAAACTACATAAAAATGTATGAAACCCTAAAAACCCTAAAACCCCCCTATAACCATAAAAAACCTATAAATCCATAACAATCTTGAAAAACTCATAAAACACATAAAACCCCAAAAAACAATAAAAACTATAAAAACCTTTAAAATAATAATAAACTGAATAAAAGAACATGAATACACAAAAAGAACTTAAAAACCCTAAACATCCCTAAAACACATAAAAACCCCATAAAACCACTTAAAACCGCAAAAAACACTCAAAATCCCTAAAACTCTAAAAAACCAAAAAATCCCAAAAAAACCTAAAAATCTTACAAAGCTTAAAAAACACCCAAAACCGCTTAAAATCCATAAAAACCATAAAATCCACTAAAACCATAAAGCCCCAAAAAAACCATAAAAACCCACAAAAAACTATAAAAATACATTAAAACCCTAAAAAACATTAAAAAAATATAAAAACCTATAAAACTATAAAAAACTCAAAAAATCCCAAAAAATAAAAAAGACCTAAAACCATAAAAATCTCTAAAACCACTAAAATATAAAAAAAATCCCTAGAGGGTATTGAAATCCCTAAAAATACTTGATGATGCAGAGAAGTCTAACAAAATAAAACCCCTTAAAATCCATAAAACCCCTAAAAACCATAAAAACCCTAAAATCCCATAAATAACTAAAAAACCACAAAATACTCTAAAAACCATTAAACCCCCTAAAATTGTTACGAAATCTAAAAAAACATAAATATCTATAAAAATGAAAAAGTCTTATAAAAAAAAGTCCCTAAAACACCTAAAAACATTAAAAACCCTAAAACCCCTAAAAACCCTCAATATCCATTAAAACCCAAAAAACCCCTAAAAACTATAAAAATCCTTAAAAATCCATAAAAATTACTAAAAATAAAAACAACCATAAAAACCTTGAAATACCTATGAAAATCATAAAAACCCCTAAAAACATTAAAAACTCCCAAAACCCTATTCAAATCTTAAAAAACCATTAAAAATAAAAAATCCCTCATAATCCAAAAACACATTAAAAAAACTCTAAAACCATAACAACCATAAAAAACAAAAAAACCTACAAAACCTAAAAAGTTCCTAAAAACATATGAAAATATTAAAATCCAAAAACAATCATTGGAAACCCATATAAAAATCAAAATCCTAAACACAAAAAAAACCATAAAATTCATAAAAAGGATATAAAAATGCCTCAAAATGTAAAAAATCATAAAAAACTCAAAGAAACACCTTAAAACCATAAAAAACCCTAAAAACCCTAATAAAATAAAAAAACCTAATAAAAAATAAAAATTAAAAAACCCTTAAAACCTAAAAAATGGTAAAAACCTAAAAACCTTAAATACCTAAAAAACTCAAAAATATCCAAATAACCCCAAATAACACTAAATAACCCAAAACCCATAAAATCCCTTAAAACCATTAAAATATTCACAAATATAAAAAAATAAATGATATCTCAAAAAACCTAAACTCTTAGAAACCCATAAAACCCCCAAAAACATTAAATAAACCTAAAACCCATAAAAACCCAAAAAACACTAAAAATTCTAAAACACCTTAGAACCCCTAACACACTGAAAACCCCCAAATCCCTCAAAAATACATAAACACGCTAAAAACCTAAAAAAAACAAACAAAAAATTTCATTAAAATCCCTAAAAATATAAAAAAAATCTAAAAAACATGAAAAGCCCCAGAAAACCCGAAAATACTAAAAAATCATTAAAACACATAAAATATAAACAAATCCTAAAAGAAAAAAAATCTCTAAAACCTCTATAGACCCCTCAGAACAATTTAAAACTATAAAAACCATTAAAATCCAAAAAAAACATAAAAACCCCCTAAAACCCAAAATGACCCTAAAACCGATGGAAAATCTTAAAAACCCATAATAACCTTAATAAACCTTCAAACCCCATAATCCACTAATAAATCCACTAAAAACTCTAAAACCCTTTTGAACCCAAAAATGTTAAAAACTCTATAAATCCTTAAAACTCCAAAAAACTAAAAACC
This sequence comes from Viscum album, assembly GCA_963277665.1. Taxonomy (NCBI): domain Eukaryota; kingdom Viridiplantae; phylum Streptophyta; class Magnoliopsida; order Santalales; family Viscaceae; genus Viscum; species Viscum album. The sequence goes on from OY728157.1 coordinate 1,322,809,417, forward strand.
CATAAAATCCAAAGACCCTAAAAGCCCTGAAATCCCCAAAAAAACTCTAATAAACCTAAAAACTCCCAATACCCTCAAATTCTCTAAGAAATTTAAAAACCCTAAAAAATAAAATTACTATAAAATACCTTAAAATCCTAAAAAATTTTAAAACCCCAAAAAACACTAAACCCCCCCCCCCCAAATCATAAAAAACCATAAAACCTTTTAAAAATCTAAAAACTCTTAAAAAACTAAAGTGGATAAAAATTGTAAACCTGCTGTAAACCCTTAAATATATTAAAAACACTAAAAAAATTATAACCATAAAAATAACAAATAACCCTAGAAACCCAAAAAACCCAGAAAAATAAACAAACCTTAAAAAACATTAAAACCCCTCCAAATCCCAAAAAACCCAAAAAACCATAAAAATCCTAAAAATCATTAGAAATACCTAATAACATAAAAACCTATAAAAACATTAAAAATCCCTTACAACCTATACAATCCCAAAAACTAATAAAAACTCTAAAAACCATTAAATCACCTAAAATATAAAAAACCTATAAACCGCATAAAATCCATAAAAACACAAAATAAACCTAAAAACCCAAAAGAAAATAATATAATTAAAACCTATAAAACCATAAAAACCCACCATATTCCCTAAAACTCCTAAAAAATAAAAGAAACCCTAAAAATAACTATAAATTTTAGACCCCCAAAAATTCAGGAAAGACCCCTGAAAACTATAAAAAACCCTACAAACATTAAAAACCCCAATGAACCCTAGAAACCACTAAAACTCCTAATACCCTTATACCCCTAAAAAGTTAAAAAAACTCTTAAAACCCCTAAAACACCTTTAAAACATGAATAAACACCTACAAAACACAAAATACCCTAAAAACGATGAATATCTTTAAAACCCTAAAACACCTAAATACAATAAAAACCCAAAAAAACCCTCAAAATCCATAAAAACCATAAAATCATAAAGATACTAAAAATACCTAAAAATGATTGAAAAGGTTTAAATCCCTAAAAACCTGAAAAATCCCTGAAAACCTTAAAACCTCCTCAAAACATAAAAATCCTAAAACTCATAATCTCCCTAAAACCACTAAAAACATTTAAAACACTTAAAACCCATATAATGGTTTAAAAACTCTGAAACCCTTTAAAATAGAAAAAAACAAACAAACCTAAATACCTAAAAAACATAAATACCCAAAATACCCAAGAAAACTTTCAAGACCCTGAAAATCTCAAGAAAGCATAAAAATTACTAAAATACCTGAAAACCCTTATCACCATAAAAATCCTACAAAATATCCAAAAATATTTGAAAATGTAAAAATCCCTTAAAATCATAAAAACCCCGTGAAAACAATAAAAACCCACAAAAACATTAAAATACACTAAAAATATAAAAACACTAAAACAACTAAAACTATTAAATTCCTTAAAACCCTAAAAAAACTTAAAAACCTTCTAAAAAACCTAAAAACCCCAAAAAAAACCAAAAAACACAAAACACCCTAAAACCATTAAAAACCCAAAAACCCCAAAAAATAGAGAAAAAACAAAAAAACTCGCAAAATCCCTAAAAACCCTAAAAACCTTAAAAACCATAAAATCATAACAATTCCATGAAAATTCCAGAAAAAGTAAAAAACCAAAAAAAAGCATAAAAATCCAAGAAATCCATAAAAAACATAAAAACTTTAAAAACCCTAAAACAATTGAAAACCTTAAACCCCCACTAAAAACAATAAAAACACTTACAACCCCTAAAATTGTTAAAACCCCAAAAAGACCTTTAATTCCCTAACCCCACTAAAACTCACATGACCCTAAAATTCCTAAGACCCCCTAAAATCGTAAAAACCCCATAAAATCGAAAAAACCATATAAATCCTAAAAATCTAAAAAATATCTATAAATGTAAAAAACTCTAAAACCCTAAAATTACCTAAAAACCATGAAACCCAAAAAATATAAAAAAAAAACCCTAAAACCCACTTAAAACTCTAAAAACCCTTTAAACACAAAAACATGTCAAAAAATATAAAAACCCTTAAAACCAAAAAAAGAACCTAAAACCCAAAAAATCATTTAAATTTGTAAAAACCCAAAAAAATATTACAATCCTTAGAAACATGAAAACCATAAAATCCCTAAAAACCCAAACTAAAACATAAATACCCTTAAAAACTATAAAAACTCTAAAAACCGATAAAACCCTAAAAACCCACTAAAACTATAAAAAACCATTTAAACCCCTAACAATGTTAAGAAACTATAACATACCTTTAAAAATCTAAAAAAAAGATAAAAATCCTAAAAAACCCAAGACCATAAAACCCATGAAAAACCATAAACAACCTAAAAACCCCTTAAAAGATTAAAAACCTGAAAAACTCCAAAAAAATTTAAAAACAAAAAAATTCCTAAAAATAGATAAAAAATATTAAAAATGTAAAAATCCTAAAAACCCTAAACCCCCTAAAAACCCTAAAACCCCTAAAAACCTTAAAAACTTCTAAACCCCCATAAAACCCATAAAACCACTAAAATATAAAAACCCTTAATACACCTAAAAATTTAAATAAACTATAAAAACCCATAGAATCCTTTAAAGACAGAAGAAACCATAAAACCCAAAAAAATTATAAAAACCAAGAAACCCCCTTAATGCCATGAAGAACCATAAAACCCTCAAAAAACTTTAATCCATAAAAACCATAAAACTCTAAAAATACCTAAGAAAAATAAAACAAAAAATATCATAAAATCCCTGATAACCCCTGGCAACCATTAAAACCCTTAAAAACATAAAATACCCTAAAATCCCATAAAATCCTAAAATCAAATAAACATTATAAAAAACCTATAAACCACTAAAAATGTTTAAAACCCGAAAAAAACAAGAAAATAAATAAGAAAACCCAATGAACCCAAAAAATGTCTAAAAACCTGAAAGAACTATAAAAACTAAAACCCCACCAAACCCCACCAAACCATAAAAATCCAAAAAACCAAAAACAACATAAAAATAATAGAAATCTTAAAAAGCCTTAAAATTACCAATTTTTTTTATAAAACCCTAAAAATAAAAAAAACCCCCTGTGAAACACATTAAAACCCTAAAAACCTTAAAATTCTAAAAATCCCATAAAAACCCACAAAAATATTTAAAAATCTCAAAACCATAAAAACCCAAAAGTCCCTGAAAACCCTGAAAGTACCTAAATACCCTAAAAACCCTGAAACCCTGTAAAAACCGCAAAATCCCTAAAGACACTTAAAACCCAAAAATAACAAAAAATCCTAAAAAAAATACTAAATAAATTGAAAATTTAAAAACCTTATATACTTGAAAAAACCCTGTAAACTATACAAACACTTAAAAACATTAAAAACCCCTAAAACCCCATAAAAACCCAAAAATCCACTAAAATCTATAAAAAATATAAAAACCCTAAAAACGCTAAAAAATTTTAATAACCCATAAAACTGTTAAAAACTAAAAAAACATAAAATCCTGAAGGACCATAATAATAATGATAACTTTAAGAACCCTTGAGAACCCCTAAATCCCTCAAAATCTCTAAAAACCATAAAAAACTCAAAAAGCCATAAAAATATTTATAATATCTAAAATTCCCATAAAACATAAAATCCCTAAAACCGTGAAAACCCCTAAAACCCCTAAAACCCCTTAAAAACCTTTAAATAACCTAAAACCCTACAAAACCCTAAAACCATTAAAACCCGAAAACAACCTAACAACCATGAAAATCCCACAAATACATCACAATCACTAAAAACATTAAAATCTCTAAAATCCATAAAAATCCTAAAATTCCTAAAAAAAACCTTGAAAATGTAGAAACTCCTGAATCCCTAACACAAATAGAATATATAAAAACCATTAAAAAGTTTAAAACCCAAAAAATGCATATAAAACTTAATAACCCACAATAAACTCTAAAACCACATAAAACTTCTTAAATGATAAAAAACTTTAGAAAACCATAAACACCCAAAAAACTCAAAAAACCATGATATTTCTAAAATACCAAAAACATAACAAACCCTAAAACCCACTAAAAAAACCCTCAAAATACCTAAAAATTAATAACCCATAAATATTTTAAAAAATACATAAAAATCCATGAATACGTAAATATTCGTAGAAACCATGAAACCCATGAAAACATTAAAACAACATAAAAACCATAAATAACCACTAAAAACTACAAAACCCCTTAAGACCCTTAAAACATTAATAAAACATAAAAAACATATGAAGCATAAAAAACTCAAAAAAACACTAAAAACCCTGAAACCCCTTTAAAATCTTAAACCCCCCTGAAAAAACGTGAAAACCCTCAAAATATTAAAATAAGTAAAATAATTAAAAAATAAAATCACTAATATTCATGAAAACATTATAAACCCAAAAAATCCTTGAAATCCCTAAAAACCAAAAAATTGATAAAACCTAACATAAAAACAACCTGTAAAAATGTTACAAAAACCCTAACAAAACATAAAACCCATAAAGAAATAAAAAAACAGTAAAACCCCAAAAGAACAAAAAAATAAAAAACTCTAAAACTCTAAAACCCTCAAAATCTCTAAAAACACTTAAAACCATAAAAATCCAAAATAATCCCTAAAAATTCTAAAAATTGAAATAAATTGGAAAACCCCCTAAAACCCATCAAAACCTCTAAAAACCTTAAAACCCTTAAAAACCTATAAAATCCATAAATACCACTAAAAATTATAAATCCCCAAAAAAACCTTAAAAAAATATACAATCATTAAAAACCCAAAATATCTCAAAAAACCTACAAACCCCAAAGGCCCTAAAACCCATGAAAAAACCCTAAAACACATGAAAACCTATAAAACATCCAAAATTCCAAAACTCCCTAAAAAACATAAAAATCCAAAAAAAGACCTAAAAATCCCTAAAAACATAAAAACCCCTAATAAACTTGGAATCCCCTCGAAAACCATAAAACACCTAAAAATATTAAAACCCTAAAAACCCATTAACCACTAAAAACTTGAAAACCCTTATAAAACCATAAAAAATCTAAAAACCCTTAAAACCCTTAAAAGGAAACAAAACTAACCCCTAAAGAACTAAAAAAATCCACAAAACCAAAAATGTCCCTTAAACCCCAAATAAACCCTAAAACCATAAATAATCCTTTAAAACCCATAAACCCTATAAAATAACTATAAACCCTCAAAATATCTAAAAACTCTAAAAACACAAAAAATTCGTAAAAATCTCTTAAAATCCAAAAAAAATAAAAACCCTAAAACACCTAAAAACATTTAAAACCATAAAAACTAATAAAAACCCTAAAAACCACTAAAAACTATAAAAACCATTAAATCCCCTTAAAAATTTATAAACCTTAAAAGCCTTAAAAATGAAGCATGGAAGGGATCAGGGTGACCATGGGGTTCCTATGCGGCCCCAGATTGTGAGCCCTTAGAATGGAAATAATGGAGTTCCAATGTTGGTTCCATCTGACCTGGTTGGGAATAAGGAGCACTTCCATCTCTATAGATCTAGAAAGGATGGGAAAGATTCTCAAGGAAGGCTCCGAAGTCTTCATCCTCTAAGAATAACATTTTAGAAGTGGTGAAATCGATTGCATCCCTTACCTTCATAGACTTTAGTTCTCCACCCCCTAGTCGGGTGATTCAGAAAGGTCAAGTGACACATGCCTCAACAAATCGGGAAGCTATAGAGGATTTTTCTAGTTTATACCATTTATCTATCATTGCAAGGGTGATTGTCCTGAAAGGGGAGAGTATATGGAAAATTAATGATATGTCCAAGCGCATTGGTGATATTTGGGGGTTCTTTGAAAGGAATATGACTTCCATGGGATGGGATTTTTATCTCGTCATCTTTCCCTCAAATGGCTGGAAAAAGAGTACCTGGGGTTTTGGATCCCTCAATCTCAAGACAATTCTTCTTCAAATCCTAGATTTGGGATCATAACTTTGACCCCTTCAGTGTGAAAAAAACCTTTGCACACATTTAGATCAAAACTTGTAAGTTGAACTGGTCTTACTGGCACCCTAGAATTCTATGGGACAGTACTTCCTTAGTTGGATTCACCATTTGAATTGATATGTAGATCGATAAACCGAGGTATGGGCACTATGCAAGGGTTCTTGTGGAAGTTGATATGGTGATCACTATTGTATTGGAGGTCATTTTCAACACTCTTGAGGATAGTCTCACCTTCGAAATTTTGTATGAGAGAAAGCTTAAATTCATTCCTTCCTATAATTTCTTTGGCCACTCCCTATCTGAATATAGGTGATCGATTCCCTGATCTATCTTCAACCTATAAGGGCATGACTCAAATTGCTACAGGAAGAAATGGTAGGTGTGTCAGGATAATTTGGGCCCACTAGGAATCCTCTGCATCACAACCCATCAACATCTATGGGGATGGAAACTAGCTCTAGAGGAAACATTTCTTGGGCTGTGGTGCATTTTTCTCCCCTGGGCTCAGCTACAAGCCCTACCTAGGTGGGTGAAGGTTGAAATACTACCCCAGTTTCTCTACCATTTCCTGGCGCCCTGGATTCCATGGATTTCTGCAAGAAGGCCTAGGAAATGGGTCCCACATCTCCATAGGCAGAGAATGGATTTTTGTAGCTGGACAAGGTCCCCACGAATAAGCTTCTGGTGGAAGCTTCTCCATAGACATTGGCTCTTCCTAGCAATGTCAGGTGAAGTCCTGGCCCTTCAACTGGTGTGCAAGGCACCCTGGATATTGTTTCACCAACTTTTCTATAGGATTCACCTGAAATATCATCTTCTATTTCCCCAATCACATGGTTTTAGCTATGGATTAGGTCGATATTAATTCAGAGGGGAGGGATTCTGAAGCCTTCATGGTGTTTTCTTCAAGAAAGGGTGCAAGGAATGTGAATGGTTCCCCACCTAAGTAGTCCATCTGTACCTTGAATATGTTTATCCCATTTAGTGTCATTTTTTGGATTGAAATGGAGGATGATTATTAGGATCAGGATGGTCATGGAGGTGTTAGCTATGATCCCATGGATCATCCAGAAGGCAAGAAGAAGCTTGCAGAGAAATATCCTTCCCTAAAACCAGCAAATCATCACATTCCTAATTCCAAGATGAAGGGTAGAAAAGGTAAGGTAAAGGGTATTACACCCTCCTCTACCTATTCCAGGATCCTTCACCAATAAATATCATGTTATGGTATTGACAGGGGCTCGGAAATGTTCCCACAGCCTAAGCCCTTTGGCACATTCTTTCTCACATGCCTATGTTAATTGGGTTAGCTAAGCCGATGATTAAGTTTCAGAACTGGAATTTATTTAACAAGATCACTCTTGGTTACTCCCTTGTTCCACTAATGGTGAGGGAACTGATATAGAAACCCTATGGGTTCTGAAGAAGAATGATTTTTAGGATATTTCTGCTGAAGTGAGTTCCCAATTGATCTCCCTAACCATCAGTTTCTATGCTACCATCCTTACACGGGCGTTTGTGAACGCATCATATTAGTAAATTAAACTAAGGGATATATAGAGTAGGATGGTACAAATTAATGAGTCCATTACCCATAATTTGAATATTATTGGCGACTTCAATACTGTATGGTGTCCTGAGGAAAAGATCGGTCTTAATTTCGCTTGCACGGCAGCAGTTGATTTTTCCTCATGCCTGGATCATTTTTACCTTACTAAAATAACCATTTATAGAGAAACATTCACATGTAGAATATCTAACATTAATGGTATAAAATATAGTAAGCTAGATAGATTCTCCCCCTAAATCAACGACATGAGTCTCCCTATGGTTATCTCCGGGTTCACTCTTCGAAAGTTTAACTCGGACCACAATCCCATTATTATTTATTTAATTGAGGATAATATCAGGTCATCACCGATGTGTTTCAAATTTAATAATGCCTAGATTACAACTGTGGGGTGCCGGGAAGAGGTTATCAGAGGGTGGAATAACATCCCTCTTGGAATCCCCCACTTTGTAGTGTGATATAATCTTCGGGAGGTTAATGGGTTCCTAAAGGAATGGAGAAAGAAGTACTTTTTTATTGTTGGAGTAGAATATTAAGGCTGCAGAATCCCAACTTTCCACTTTCCAAAATTCAAATCAGCTTCAACATACCCCATCCCAGGAGGAGATACAACTGCACTAAAAATTGGATGAGCTTATGGCCCTTAAGGAGAGGCTTTACAAGGCCTATTTCAATGTCAAATGGTTTCCATATGGGGATCAAAACTCCATGTTTTTTCATAACCTCTATAGGGAGAAAAGAGTTAAAAATAACCTAAACGAAATCCGAGTTGGGGGATTTAATTTCCCTTTGATAGAAGATATCTCTAAGTCTATATTGGACTATTTTCACAGACTATACTTGGATGATGGTATTGATTCCAATGTTATTTCATACTCCATAGAACCTTCCATTTCAGTGCACCAGAATGAGGCTCTTATTGCTACCCTCTTTGAGGAGGAGTTCAAGGATGTGATATTTTCTTCGAACATGGATAGTTCACCAGGGCCGGATGGGTTTGGAAATAAGTTTTTTATGTTTTAATGAGAAATTTTTTAAGTGGATGTTACCAATGTGGTTAGAAAATTATTCCTCTCTAGCATAATTTCACATGGATCGAACTCAAATTTAATTTCTTTGATCCAAATAAGGATAATTCCATTGAGATTGGTGGTTTCTGACCGATTGCTATTGGGAACACTATCCCCAATATTATTAGCAAATTTAGGGTTATCTGGCTTGGGAGGATTTTAGGGGACATCATCACCCCAAACAAGTTTGGGTTCATTTTTGGGAGAATCATTCGAACATGACTATCCACCACCTCTAAAGGGATCAACATTATGAGTTAGGTCACAAAAAATGTGATGTTTTCTGTAAATCTTGATATCTCAAAGGCTTTTTATACTATAAAACAGGGCTTTATTTTCAAATTTATTTGCAAGTATTGTTTCTTGAGTAGTTTTATCAAGCTGGTTAATGCATTTCTCAATAGTGCAAGAAATTCTAGTCTCATAAATGGCCCCTAAAGAGTTTCTCTTAATGTTGCCATAGTGTTCAGCAAGGGCATTTTCTGTCTAGATTTCTATTTTCAAATGATGAAGATTATATGAGCCGATGCATTATTAAAGTGGTATAGGTTGGGATATAATATCTAATTAAGACATGGAGGGATCGTTATGTTCCCTTTTAACTTCTCTATGTGCATGATATTCTTCTGTTTGGGTAGGCTGATATGAAAAATTTATCATCAATCTATGGGATTTTTTTCCATTTTGATTGTATTGTAGGGAAGCCCATAAGATTGAAAAAATCATCAATTGTCTTTGGAAATGGTGTCTCACATTATTGGCAACTAGACATTTCTAACTCTCTTGGGGTGAAGAGGGGATCACTCCCCTTCACCTATCTAGGCATCCTGCTTTTTTGGGGAAAAGAACAAAGTTGTTAATTTGAGGGTATTTAATCTAGAATCACGCAGTGCTAGCTAAATGGATGGTAAAATGTATCTCCCAAGATAACAGAGTTTGTATGATTAATTCAGTCATTACCTCTGTGTTTTTTCATGATTTTTTTATCTATCAATGGTCGTACAGCCTTATTAAAACCCTGAATGTGAGGATTAGAAATTTTTACTTGATGGGATCCACTAACGAAATGAAGTTGATTATAGTGTCCTGGAATCATTTTTCAAAACCAATTGATTTGGGTGGGATTGGTATTAAGGATCTTAGATGATTTAATAATTCCATGTTTGGGATGTTCACCTGGGTCTTGTTTAGCCCAAAGGGGGATGGCCTGGAATTTCTCACTAAGAGGATCACTCATAGGCTTTGTGATGCCTTTACTAGATATTTATCTTCCTCAGTTTGGTCTAATATTAGATCCTCATACAAGGATATTATCTCTCATTCAAAATGGATTGTGTCCAAGAAATATAATTTGAATTTATGGACTAACACAATGCTTGAGAAGCCTCTTGCAGATATTGTGACGTGCCCCATGAGTAGAGGAATCCGTCTATCACCATCCTGGTCCAGCGAAGTGATGATTTACCTGTGATCCTACCTGATCATATTGTTTTGTTAATTCAATGATATGTGTTCTTGGATAGTGAAATTCTTATTTAGAATGAAGTATGGTTGTTCAGTTTAGTACTCATGACTATTATCAGCTGAAATTTCCTCAAGGCACTTTCACCCCATCTTGGATTCTAAAGTTTAGTGAACCTTTTATTCCACAGGGAGAGTATATACTGATGTTGAAAATATAGAGAAATCAGCTCCCTATTCAATAATATCTGAAGAGGGATGGATGACACCTTACCTCTGCATGTTCTTTCTATAGGCAGGCCGTGGACAATAACTATAATGTTTTCTTCCACTGTATGTTTGCTGCTGGACTTTGGAGTTACCTGATACAATGCTTTGGCTTAAGGGGAGGCTTTCCAGGGGATATTTTTGAGTTCATATATAGGCTGTTGGAGCTGAAATGTAGTGACAGGGAACCCAAAATTCTACTTTTCAAAATGGTGACAATGACTCACTACATTTGGGACACTCAAAATGCTTTCGTGTTTAACCCTCTCTCTCGTTTCATGGTAATGTTGTGACTATCCAAAAGGTGATCCAGACTACGTCCCATATTCAAAAAGGTTTGATGGAAAATTATTTTAAAAAATTTATTATACTACGTTCAATTGGAGTGGCTGGAAGGGGCATGAAACCGTAGGTTTTGAAATTTATTTGATGGATTACACCGATCCCATCATGGGTAAATGTCAATGTAGATGGCGCGGACTTAGGGGATCCTGGCCCTTCAGTGTGTGGTGGAGTATTTCGTACCTGTAGAGGCTTTGTGAAGGGATGATACTACCATTTTATTGATGATGGCTATGATTATGAGGCTCAACTTTGGGCCATTATCAAGCCTATTAAATTTGAAGCCAAATTTGGGCGGACCTTTCTTTGGATTGAGTCAGACTCGATGCCTATGGTGAGCGTCCACAAGAAAAAACCCAGGATAGTCCCATGGAAGCTGCTGAAACAATGGATTAAATGCCTCACTCTCTCTCAGACCCTTATCATATGCGTCACACAAGCACACAGGGAGGTCAAATCGGTGGTAGATTCTATTTCTAAAAAGGCAATTTAGGATTTGGTCTCGATGTGGTCTTTTGTTGCCTTGTAATTTTGTTTCCCCATTATGGACTCCTATATGAAGGGTGACTTGCACAACCACTCCTTCAAACCCTCCTTTTAACCATTTTTTTCTGTCTTTAATAATTTTTTTGGGGCTAGGATTACTTAACCCCACACCTTTCTCTTCCCTAAAAAAGTTAAAAACTATAAAAAACCATAAAATACTAAAAACTCAAAAACAACCTAAAAACCCAAAAAGACCTTAAATTTTTTACAAAAACCTAAAAACCTTGAAAACCCGTAAATACCATAAAATTTTGTAAAAATAATAAAATCCCTAAAATCCTTAAAAATACTAAACATTCAAAAAATATCATTGAATACATAAAAACACTAAAACCCAAAAAAATCTCTTAAAACCATAAAACCCCTAGAAACCTTAAAAACCAATATAAACCCATAAATCCCCTAAAACCACTAAAATATCTAAAGTCTATTCAAACCAAAAAAATGTTGAAGCCCTTAAAAACTCTAAAAACCCTCAATAATAAATAAACCATAAAACCGAAAAAACCCTAAAGACCCAAAAAAACCATGAAACCACCTAAAAACCCTCAAAATCATTAATAACCCTAAAAATACTAAAACCCATAAAAGTTTGAAAAAATATCTAAAAAATCTTGAAAATGTAAAAACCAAAAGACCCCTCTCGAAATAAAAAACCCCCCAAAATCCTTAAAACTCCAATAAAAGAACACTAAAAACTCTACACACCCATAAAACGCAAAAAAAATGATAAAACCATCCAAAACACTTAGAACATCATAACCAATAAAAATAATCCTAAAAACACCTAATAACCCCTAAATATCCCAATAAATTCTAAAAATCATAAAAACCCAAAATACTTTAAAAAACCCCTTAAAATAATAAAAACCACTAAAAAAATTAAAATCCCTAAAGGCCATAAAAACTACTTAAAACTCTCACCCCCCTTTAAACCCCTAAAAACATTAAAAAATTATAATAACCTTAAAACCCATAAAAACTCAATAAAACTCCTAAAAACCCTAGAAAACCTAGAAAAATGTAAAAACACTAAAAACTATAAAAACCCCTAAAAACCCTAAATATCACTAAAACCTAAAAAGGAATATAAATCCTAAAAATCTCATAAAATAGCTGGAAACCATAAAAACACCAAAAACCTAAAAAAACTATACACACCCATAAAAACAACAAAAACCATAAACCCACTATAAACTCTGACAACTCTTAAAATCACTAAAAATGTTAAAAACTAAAAAAAACATAAAAAACATAATAACTCAATAAAAAACCTAAAATCCCCAAAGGCCCTTAAAACCCTAAAATACCATAAAAATCATAAATCCTTGAAATCTCTTAAAAATATAAAAAATCCATTAAAACCCCAAAACACCATAAAATTACTAAAAAACACTAGAAATAACTTAAAATATAAACACTATAAAACCCCTAAAACCAATGAAAACCATAAAACTCCTAAGACTATAAAAACCTTTAAAATAAAAAAACCATTAAAATAATTAAAAATTATAAAACACTTAAAAATACTAAATTTTTAAAAAAAATTTACAAAATATAAAAACCATAAAAAGTTCAAAAAACCCAAATAACACAAAATGGCCCTAAATCACCGAAATCACTAATAAGAGTAAAAAACCTAAAATCCCTAAAAATCCTAAAAATCCCAAACAACAGTAAATTCCATAGAAATACAATAAAAAATACTAAAAATTCCTGAAAACGTAAAAAACCCTAAAATATTGAAAACCCCCTAAAACCTATAATAACCCCCAAAATATTTAAAAACCACAAAACCTAAAAAAACCCTAAAACAACTACAAACTCTAAAAACGCATAAAACGACTAAAAAGATTAAAAAAATGAATAACATTAAAAAAACCAAGAAAACTCAAAAGAAAATCTAAAACCCCCAAAAAAACAATAAAAATCTCCGAAAAACCTCAAAAACCAAAATACCCCAGAAAACCCCTAAATACCTAAAAATCTATAAAAACCCTAAAAACCATAAAAATACACAAAATACATAAAAACCCTAAAAGACCCAAAAAAAGAAAATCCTAAAAATCCCTGAAAACAAAAAACACACTTAAAAACTGGGAAAACCCAAAAAATGATAAAAACATTAAAAAATCTAAAAAAACATAAAATTACTAAAAACCCATTACAAATCCAAAAAAACCTTAAAACCACTAAAATGATAAAAAAACAATAAACCCCTATGAACCCTTAAAAACCCTAAATATCCAAAATTCCCTAAAACCATAAAAACTCTAAAAACATAGAAAACCCTTAAAATCCTTAAAAACCCTAAAAACCAGAAAAATTCTAAAAAATACCTAAGGATCCATTAAACATAAATTCCTTAAAATCCAAAAAAACCCTAAAAACAAAAAACACATAAACCATAAAAAGACATAAATCCCTTAAAACCACTAAAACTCTAATAGATCCTTAAACTCTTGAATCCTTAAAAACACTAAGACACCGAAAAAACTATAAAAACCCTAAAGCCAATAAAACCATAAAAATGTTGAAAAACACTATAAAACTTTAAAATCTCTAAAACCCCTAAAAACCGTAAAAATCCTAAAAAACATTAAAATTCCTAAAAACATTGTACCCAAAAATACTATGAAAACCCCCAAAAAACCATAAAAAATCAAAAAACAAAAAAAAACCTAAAACCCCAAAAAATCCAAAAAAATTAATAAAACTCTAAACCCTTAAAAACATTAAAAACCCCAAAACCCTTTAAACCCCTAAAAAATCAATAAAACCCCAAAAAAACCCAAAAAGAGCCTAAATACCTTGAAACCCCCTAAAAGCCTAAATAACAATGACCAACCCAATCCTCTCAATATATTATAAAACCCTAAAACCATAAATGTACTAAATAAGACATAAAAATCCATGAAAATTTAAAAAAAAAATCCAAAAACCCCATAAAAAATTCCAGAAAACCATAAAACCCCTAAAAACAGTAAAAAGCCATAAAAAACATAACACCCCTAAAACAAATAAAAACTCTAAAAACACTTAAAAACCCTAAAATGATAAAAAACTCTAAAAACCTATAAAAACATAAAAATCATAAAACTGAAATAAGACCCCAAAACCCTGAGAAACCGTAAAACCCTCAAAATACCTAAAACCCCTAAAAATCGTAAAATCCATAAAAACAATTAAAATACATAAAAAAACCCAAAAATATAAAAATCCTTAAAAACACAGAAAACCATAAAAACACCTAAATATCTTAAAAATGGAAAAACCTATAAAAACCATAGAGACCATTAAAAACTATAAATACCCTTTAAACACCTGAAATGATAAAAATGTAAAAAAAACTCTAAAAAAATTATAACCACAAAAAAACACAAAAAAAACCCCTAAAACCCAAAAAAGACCCCAATAACCATTAAAAATATTAATAAACCTAAAAATAGTAAAAATGGTAAAACAACTAAAAATCTCTAAAAACCATAAAAACCAAAAAATTATAAAAAACCCTAAAATCCCTGAAAACATAAAAATTCCTTAAAACTTTTAAAAATGCAAGAAAACCAGAAAACCCCTAAAAACCTAAAAACCCATAAACACATGAAAATCACTGAAAAATCTAAAAACCATTAAAACCCATAAATGTGTGAAAACGTATAAAAATCCTTAAAAACATAAATGAAAATAAAAAACCCTGAAAACCTAAAATACACTAAAATTCTAAAAACCCTAAAACCCTAAAAACCTATAAAACACACACAAAATCTATAAAAACACTACAAAACCATAAGAACTATAAAAATGTAAAATCCCCTAAAATCCCGGAAAACATAAAAACCATAAAAACCTTGAAAACCCCCTAAAACCATATAAAAACCTAAAAACCATATAAAAACCTAAAAACCTAAAAACCATAAAATACATAAAAACTATAAAACCTCACTAAAAACTCTAAAAACCCTTAAAACCCCTAAAAGCATTTAAAAACTCCTAAAATATAAAATGGCATAAAAATTTAAAAAAATCCTAAAAACCAAAAAAATGATATAAAACATAAAAACTCTAAAAACCATGAAAACTACTAAGAACACTCAAAATCCCTAAAATCCGTAAAAACAAAAAATCAAAAAAATCCAAAAAAATCACTGAAAATATAAAAGACACTAAAAACTCTAAAAACCCTTGAAAAAATTCCAAAAAACCTTAAAACCCCTACAATCCCATAAAACCCCTTTAAAAACTCTAAAAACACTTAAAACCTCTAAAAAGTATTAAAAACTCTAAAAAACCTTAAAAATCATAAAAAACAATAAAAAAACTAAAAACACAAAATACCCTAAAAATTATGAAAACCATAAAACCCACTAAAAATAATGAAAAACTATAACACCCCAAAAATCCCAAAAAAACACTAAAAATACAAAAAACACATAAATGCATAAAAAGTTCATAAATTTCTCACAAATATAAACACCCAAAAGACCCTGAAAAACATTGAATAACACAAAATCCGAAAAAATAACATAAAAAACTAAAAACCCTAAAAACCACTAAAAAATTTTAAATCCCTTCTATACCTTTAGGATTTTAAAAAAATTTAAGAACTCCAAAAAACTGTAGAAACAAAAAAAATCTTAAAAAATCACCTAAAAACCCCAAAACAACTTGAAAACCGTAAAACCCTACAAAATCCATAAAAACTCATAAAATCCCTAAAACCCATAAAAATCTTTAAAAAGTACTAAAAACTCTAAAAACGCCCTAAATAGCTCAAAGAAATCCTAAAAACACCAAAAAACCCAAAAAAACTATGAAAACTCATAAAAACAGGAAAACCTCTAAAAACCCACAAAATCCCTAAAACCCTTTAAAACCATAAACACAATAAAAAAACTAAAAAATACATAAAAATATTTTAAAACGTTATGACCTATAAAAACCCAGAATACCCTAGAAAACACCTAATAACCATAATATCCCCTTAAAACCTAAAAAACTCTAAAACTAACAAAAATTCGAAAATCCACTAAAAACATTAAAAACCCTTAAAACATCTATAAACATTAAAAAACTCTAAATAATCTTAAAACCCTAAAACTCAAAAGAAAACCCTAAAACTCGGAAATAATAATAAAAACACTAAAAACACTAAAAACCTAAACATCCCAACAATCCCTCAAAATCCATAGGAACCATACAAAACCCTAAAACCCATAAAAACATAAAAATACCTATAAATAGCTAAAAATACCAAGAAATGTTAAAGACCCTAAAAACAATAAAAACCCCAAAAAACAATAACCCCACAAAAAACCTTAAAAATCCTAAAACCCATAAAAAATCTTAAAACCACTAATAAATCTAAAAACCCATAAAACCCATAAAAACGTTAAAAAATTCTAAAAAACATTATAAACCTTACAAAGTAAAAAACCCTAAAAACTGAAATCCATAAAAAAAATAAAAACCATAAAACCCCTTAAAATCCCTAAAACCCTGAAAACCATTAAAACTATATAAATTTTAAAAATTCCTAAAGCAACTTTGAAAAATTTAAAACCCAGAGTACCCGAGAAAAACCCTTAAAACCATAAATTCCCTTAAAAACAGAAAAATGCCTAAAAAATACAAATTTAAAAACTACAAAAATATCTAAAATCCTGAAAACCCCAAAAAATTATTAAATACTCAAAAAACAGTAAAACCCCAAAAAACACAAAAAAACCTAAAATCCCCAAAAAATATAAAATCCCTAATAAAACCTAAAAGACCCTAAAAACCTCAAAAATCCCAAAAAACACTAAAAAACCTAAAAAGGATAAAAATATTTAAAACACCATAATAATGATTAAAAAACCCTAAAACCCTAAGAAACATCAGAAAAAAGTCCCTAAAAATCATAAAAACCCAAAAAACCCTTGAAAACCCAAAAAACCAATAAAATCCCTAAAAACAAAAACCCTATAAAACACAAAATATCTAAACAGTAATAGAAAAATACCCTATATCAACAGTTTGGGGAACCATTGGTTGGTTTGGCGTGGGAATTAGTATATACCAACAGTTTTAGGAAAACTGTTGGTATAGGTCATATGAAAAACATATACTGACAGTTTCATAAAACTTTTGGTATATGTAATTCAAAAAAATAATCCTTGCTTGGTTTTTCTCTTAGCACCTCCCGTTTATAATCCAACAACCTAACCACTAAGCAAACATGAATTTTGTGAACATAATTTAATATATATATATATATATATTCATAAGTATTTTATTTTTTGGTTTATTTAATGTTATTTAAGGGAAGACTCCATAAAATAATGTCTATACCTATACCAACAGTTTTGAGAACCGTTTGTATATGTTCTTTAATTTTTTGAGATATACCCATCCTACACAAACAGTTTGGCCAAAACCATTGGTATATGTCAAAATTAGTGGCCTATACGAATGGTTTGGACAAAACTGTTGGTATAGGTCCATATAAGTGACATATACCAATGGTTTTGGACAAACCGTTGGTATAGGTCCAAATTAGTGACCTTTACCAACAGTTTGGACAAAACCATTAGAATCAATTCTATTTCTACAAGTGAAAAAACATAAAAATCTTAAAAAAATCCTTTCATATCCCTAAAAATAAGAAAACCCTAAAAATTTGAAAACCCCCTAAAAACAAAAAACACACCTAAAAACTTTAAAACGCATAAAAACGCAGAAAACCCATAACAACTAAAATATTTTCTAAAAACCCATAAAACCCCTAAAAAATTTGGATAAATATTAAAATTCATTAAAACTATAAAAACTCAAAAAACCTTAAAACCCCAAAAAAAGTCTTAAAACCCCTAAAAACCATAAAACACCAAAAAAAAATTTTGAATAGACCTAAATCCCTCAAAATCCCTAAAACCATTATAAACCATAAAACCTAAAAAATCCTATAAAACCATAAAAATATCTGAAAACATAAAAAATCTTAAAAACCGTAAATATTAAAAAAACACTAAAAGAATAAAAACTTATGCCCATAAAACCCTACATCCAATAAAAACACTAAAAACCATTACACCCCAAAAAATGTTAAAAAACTATAAAAACCATTTAAAACCCTAAAAATCGAAAAAACCCTAAAAAGATCATAAAGCCATAAAAACCGTAAACACAAAAAAACACTAAAATATCGTAAAACCCTCAAAATCCCTAAACACCAAAAACCCAAAAAAACCCATAAAGATCATTAAAAATCCATAAAAAATACATATAAATGTAAGAAAACCTAAAATCCCCTAAAAACCATAAAATCCACTAAGAACCTTAAAATCCTAAAAACCCATAAAACTCTTAAAACCCCCCTAAAAATTCGGAAAACCATTAAAACCCTTGAAAACGTTAAAAACTCTTAAATCCATAAAACCCTTACAAACTCAACCAAACCCCTAAAACCCCAAAAGACCATAAAACCCATAAAACCCCCTAAAATACATAAAACCCCACAAAATCACTAAAACACCTAAAAATCCCCAAAAATCATAAAATTCCAAAAAAGACCTAAAAATAAATACAAACATAAAATACCATGAAACCCCATAAAACCCCTGAAACCCATAAAAACCCCTAAAAACCATAAAAACCCATGAATCAAATAAAATATGTATAAAACCACTAGAAAATCTAAAAAAAATTTAAACTCATAAAATCATTAAATAAACTTTAAAAAACATTGAAACCCCAACGAAACTCAAAATAATTATAAAAACCTAAAATGTACCTAAAACCATGAAAACCCTTAAAACCCTAAAAGCACAGGAAACCCATAAAATCCTTCAAAATACTAGAAGTCCATAAAATCTTAAAAACAAAAATAATCCAAAAAATACCTACAAATAACTATAACGGTATAACCCTAAAACCCCATAAATCTTTAGAAATCCCTAAAAACCATAAAGGATCCCAAAAACCCAAAAACCCAAAAACCTCTAAATACTCTAAATCTCAAAAAACCCAATAAATGTTAAAAAAATCAACAACCCTAAAAACAAAAGGAAAACAAAAAATCAAAAGGACCCTAAAAACCATAAACTTCTAAAATCCCAAAAACCATGAAAATCCCTCAATATCCCAAAAACCTCTAAAAACCCTAAAAAAATAAAAAGTATAAAAAAAGTATATAAATATCTGAAAACATAAAAAACCCTAAAACCGATGAAAATGCCCGAAAAACCATAAAACCCCTAAACCCTTAAGAAACCATAAAAACCCATAATAACCATCAAAATTCAAAACAAAACTCTAAAAACCCTTAAAACCCCAAAAAAATTAATAAACTCTAAAAACACTTAAAAACCCTCAAAATCAGAAAAACCCATAAAAACCATAAAAAATCCTAAAACCCTAAATACTCTTAAACCACATAAAGAAACCCAGAAGTTCCCTAAAACCCCTTAAAACCATAAAACCCCTAAAACACCTAAAAACAAAAAAACCCATAAAAAATTCCAGAAAATCAATAAAAATTTAAAAAATCTAGAAATCCTCATTAACACCATAAACCCCATAAAATCCTTAAAACCCCATAAAACCCATTAAAACCATAAAACCCATTAAAAACTAAAACCCCTCAGAAACCCAAAAAATGATAAAAAACTATAAAAAAGCATCAAAAATATAAATACTCAAAAAACCCTAAAACCTATAAAAAACAATAACAACCCTGATATCCACTAAAATCCCTCAAAATCCCAAAATCCCAAAACACCCTAAAACCATAAAACCCTAAAAATCATATAAATATAAAATAATCCTTAATAATCCCTAAAAACCAAAAAAACCTTAAAACCCCTAAAAAAATGAAAACCCCATGAAAACATAAGGCCCTTAAAATCCACAAAAAACCCCAACACCCCATAAAAATCATAAAAACACTAAAAACAAAAAAAACCCATAAAATCCATAAAAACTTTAAAAGATGTTAAAAAATCTATAAACCATAAAACCAGTAATAAAATTAAAAAACCCCAAAAGACAATCAAAAACCTGAAAACCCCTAAACACCCAGGAAAACACAAAAAACACATAAAATCTCTAAAAACATAAAAACCCTAAAAAATAGAAATTATAAATAATCTATAAAAATATCTTAAAACATAAAAACCATAAAACCCTGAAAATCTCTTACAACCCATAAAACCCCTTAAAAGCCATAAAAATCCCTAAAATCCATAAAATCTCAGAAACTACACTATAAACTCTAAAAACCATTAAGATCCATAATATTTGTTAAAAACTATAATAAACTTTAAAACTCATAAAACCTAAAAAAACCCCTAAAACCACAAAAAACCATAAATCCTTAAAACCCCATAATTCTCTAAAAACCCCGAAAATCCATCAAAATAAATCAAAGCCTTGTAAAACACTAATAACAAAACAATCCTAAAGAATTAAAAAAATTCCATATAATGTAAAAAACACTAAAAACCCAGAAAACACCTAAAAACCATAAAAAACCTTGAAACCCATAAAAACACTGAAACCGATTAATACTCTAAAACCAACTAAAAACAATAACAACCCTTAAAACCCCTAAAAACGTTAACATTTTTAAAAAAACCATATTACACTAAAAGCCCCAAAAAATCAAAAAAACCCATAAATCCTTGAAATGACTTTGAAAAACAAAAAATACCCAAAACCCCAAAAAAATCCTAAAATCCCTAAAACATAAAAAAACCCTAATCCCCTTGAAAATAATAAAACCACATAAAAATCATAAAAACACTAAAAAATAATAAAAACACACTATAAAATTGAAAAACCCTGAAATCCATGAAAAACCCTAAAAACACCTCAAAATACATAAATTTCCTAAAGAACTCTAAAATAATAAAATATTAAAATGGCCCTAAAATCATGAAAACCATAAATTCCCAAAAAGAACCTAGTACCCACTAAAAACGTTAAACCCAATAAAATGATTAAAAACTCTAAAAAATCTTAAAACCCCAAAAAATAATAAACCCATAAAAACCCAAAAGACACCAAAAATCTTGTAAAACCCTTAAACCCATGGAAAGACCTAGAAATACTCAAAATCTCAAAAAACCATAAAAAAACCTAAAAAGCTATAATTCTGGACTTATAGAGGTTTTGTTAAAGGATGCTTTTATCATTACATTGGGAATGGATGTGCTTATGAAGCGGAGTTATGGGCCATGATTAAGGCTGTACAGTTTGCGGTCCACTTCAGGTGGAAGCAGCTTTGGATTGAATCTGACTCGATGTTGGTGGTGGAAGCCCTCAAAAGCAAAACAAGGACAATCCCATGGAGGCTCCTCCTACAATGGGTTAACTATCTGAGAATCTCTCAGGGTATGAACATTATGGTCACACATATATACAGGGAAGCGAACAAGGTGGCAGACATACTCTCCAAGAAAGCAATTGAGGATGGATGTTCCATGTGGTCATTTATTGCACCAGATTTCTGCACTCCTCTTGTGGACTCGAACATGAAGGGTGAATTGCACACTCGGTTGTGCAAACCCTCCTTGTAATTCCTTGTACCTTTATTTTATGTTATTGAATATTGTGGGGCTGGGATCCGCCTGGCCCCAAACCTGTTTTGCCTAAAAAGCTATAAAAATCATAAAAATTCACTAAAAATACTTGAATATGTAAAAACCCCTAAAATACCTAAAAACCCACTAAAACCAATAAAACCCCAAAAACATTGAAAACCCCTAAAATCCACAAATAACATAAAACCCACTAAAAAATCAAAAAACCAATAAGATCTCAAAAAAACACTAAAATCTATAAAAACCCTTAAAACCCCTAAAATGTTTAAAAACATAAAAAACAATAAACTCCTATAAAACTATAAAAAATAAAAAACAAAACTAAAACAAAAAAAGTTTTTGAAACCCCTAAAATCCTATAAAAACCCTAAAAACCCTAAAATCCCATAAAACACCACAAAATCCATAAAAACCATAAATACTATAAAATTCTTCAAATTCCCAAACAATGCTAAAAACCCTGAAAACTCTAAAAAAACACCAGAAAACCATAAAAAATAGTAAAATGTTTAAAATAACATAAAAACCAATAAAAACACTATAAATCCTTATAAACCATGAAAATGCTAAAAAAACATTAAAAAACATAAAGACCTAAGAACACTTAAAACCCCTAAAAACACAAAAGGCCCTAAAAACCCATTAAAACACTGAAATCCATAAACCACCTAAAAAATACACAAAAAACATAAAACCCCTAAAAAAATCCAAAAAATCCCTAAACATCCTTAAAAATATAAAAACCCTAAAAACCCTGAAAAACACCGAAACTATAAAATTCCTTAAAAACCATAAAATCCCATAAAAACCCATAAAATCCCATAAAACTCTAAAAATATAAAAAACCTTAAACCCATGAGAACATTAAAAAATCATAAAAACCATAAACCCTTAAAAACTCAAAAAACCCCTTAAAAAAGTTCTCAAAAACCCTGAAATCCACTAAAACCTTAAAAAAACCTAAAAACACATTGAATCCCTCAAAATCCTAAGAAACCATAAAAACAATACAATCCAAAAAATATTAAATACCTTAAAAATCCTGAAGAACATAAAAACCATAAAAACCCAAAAATCCCCTGAAAACTATATCAACCTCTAAAAACCTTCAATACCCATGAAAACCCTAAACCACTAATAACACCAAAAATCCTTTAAAACCCTAGAATCATTAGAAAAATAAAAAAAACCATTAAATTCCCTAAAAACCTTTAAAAACACTAATAATCACTAAAAATCCTAAAACTCTCAAAAATGAAAATAATTCCCTCAAACACTTAAAAATCTTTCAAAACGGTAAAAATCCAAAAAAAAACATAAAAACATAAAAACCACAAAAACCATTAAAAACCCATATAAACCTATAAAACCCTATAAAACCCAAAAAACCATAATGTACCTAAAAACCACTAAAAACACTAAAACCATTTAAAACCCTAAAAATGTTGTAAACTCTAAAACCCTTAAAACAATAAAAAACTCAAAATTCTGAAGAAAAAACACCTAGAACACTAGAAAACCTATAAAACCCTACAAACCATAAAAATACATAAAAACACTAAAAACGTAAAACCCAAAAAACAAAAAAAACCCCTAAAAATCCATGAAAACATAAAAAACAAAAAATACCCAGAGAACCCCCCTGAAAAAAATAAAAACACATAAAAACCCTAAAAACATTTAAAACGCCATAAAACACAACAAAAACTCAAAGAAAATTTTAAACCCCAGTTTTTTATAAAACCTCTAAAAACCCTTTATAACTCAAAAAGAACCTAAAAGCCAAAAAGGACACTAAAACACAAAAAAACTCATATCCTAAAAAGCACTCAAAATCCCTAAATATCCAAAAAATCCAAAAAACCATAGAAATAAAAAAACCAGAAAAGGTACTACAAAATTAAAAAACACTAAAAACCCCCTAAAAATATAAAAGGCCTAAAATGTTAAAAAAATAAAACCCCCAAGAACCCACAAAAAACTCTAAAAACACCTTTAAACCCCTAAAAACATTCAAAATATTTAATAAACCTTTAAAAACATAAAAAACTAAAAAAAACATTGATAATCCAAAAGATAAAAAAATCTTTGTAACCCCATTAAAACCCAAAATACCTTCAAAACCCCTCAGAATCCCTAAAAACCCTAAATATAGTAAAAATCCAAAAAAAACCTAAAATACCTAAAAATGGAAAAACCTCAAAAACTATGAAAAAAATCCCTAAAACCCATCAAACCCCCTAAAACCCATAAAAACGCAAAAAGCCAAAAAACTACTAAGAACTCAAAGAAAACTCTAAACGAAACTAAAATCCATTAAACACATTAAAAACCCTCCAAAACTCAAAGAGCACTAAATCCCTCAAAGGACTCTAAAAACTTGAAAACACATAAAAATTATAAAAACAATGAAAATCATAAAAACCCTCAAAATCTATAAAAACCCTAAAACCCATAAAATACCCTAAAAAACATAAAAATACTAAAAAACACCTAAGGTTCCCTAAAAATATAGAAAACACTAAAAACTCTCCAAATACCCGGAAACCCATAAAAATAATGAAAAAAAATTAAAAGTTATAAAACCCATAAAAACCCTAAAAGCCCACTAAAAACAAAAAAAAAATTGAAATCCCTAAAAATGTTAATATTGTTAAAAAAGAAAAAAACCTTAAAGCCCAAAAAACACTAAAAATACTAAAAAAAGATACCATAAATCCCCTAAAATATCTAAAAACATTAAAAAAACAATTAAATCCCCTAAAAACTATAAAAACCTATAAAACCATAAAAATACTAAAAATTCCTACAAACACTAAAAATAGATAAAACACTAAAACCCCTAAAAACAACTAAAAACCATAAACCCCTTAAAACATATAAAACCCAAGAAAAACATAAATACCTGAAACAAATAAAAACTCTAAAACCCCTTAAACCGCTATAAATTTTAAAATATTATAAAAATATCAAAAAATGTAAAAACTAAAAAAAATATAAACAAAAAAAGAACCTAAAAACAATAAAATCACTAAAAATGATAACAAAATATTGAAACCACATAATACCCCATAAACCCCTAAAAACCATAAAGCCATAAAAATCATATAAAATCCCTAAAACCCCTGAATTCGTTAAAAAAATATGAAAACCCAAAAAACAACTAAAACCAATAAAAACCCCCATAAAATCCTAAACCCCTTAAACCCCTATAAACATTAATAAAAATTAAGAAATAATAAAAAACCGTTAAACCCATAAAAACATTAAAAACCATAAAACCCTAAACATAACCTAACACATGAAAAAACATAAAAACCCAAAAAAACCAGAAAAAATACAAATAACCCTCAAAATAACTAAAAAACCTAAAAACTCTAAAAACCATATATATCATAAAAATCCATAAAACTACACGAAAAAATAAAAAAAAACCGTTAAAACAGAAAAAAACTCAAAAACCCCATAAAAATCATAAAAACCCCTAAAAACCATAAAAACCCTCCAAAACCCAAAAATACACTATAAAACTAAAAAACTCTAAATTCCTTAAACCCCCAAAAAATGTTAAGTCTGCTAAATCTATTTTTTTCTTTCTAATAAATTTAGGGGGTCAGGAATAGCCTGAACCTTGCATCTACCTTTCCCTGAAATGTTAAAAAATCAAAAAAACATTAAAAATTAAAAAAAACCCTAAAAACCCAAAATTACCCTAAACACCCTAAAAACACTAAAAATCACTATAAACCCCTAAAACCCTACAAATTACTTAATCCCTAAAAACTCCTAAAATCCCTAAAAACCCTAAAATCCATTAAAATGTCTAAAAAAATAAAAACCCTAAAACCCTATGTAAAATCACAAAACCCATAAAAACATAAAAATCCAAGAAAACCCATAAGAACCCAATAAACCACCTTAAAATTTTGATTCCCTCAAAAACCCTAATTTTTTTTACAAACTCTAAAAAACTTATAGCCCTAAAAAAATGAAAAACCCTAAAACCAAATAAAAGACCCTAGAATCCCTGAAAGCTTGTAAAACCCTAAAAACCCCAAAACAATTAAAAACCTAAAATATCTATAAAAAACCTATATTACCATAAAAAATATAAAAATCATAAAACATTCCAGAAAAACCGTGAAAAAATAAAAAACCATAAACACATGATAACCCCCCAAAAAACCATAAAACCCTTAAAATTATAAAATACTATAAAAACCCACTAAAACACTAAAAACCCTTAAAAATGTTAAAAAATCAAAAAATCATTAAACCCTACAAAACTCAAAAACCACTAAAAACCCAAAATGACCCTTAAAACACTAAAACCCCCCACACCATCTAAAAACCACTGAAAACATGCAAACCCCCCAACTACACAAAAAATAACAACTATAGAAATCCTAAAAATCCATAAAATTCCCTGAAAAAAAATAAAGACCATAAAAAACCCCAGAAAACAAAAAAATCCCTAAAAACCACAAAACTCATAAAATGTTGTAAAAAACCTAGAAACCACTAAAAACTCATTAAAACCACTAAACTCCATAAAATTTTATAAAAATATTAAAATTTTAAAAAACCTAAAAAAATTCAAAACAACTAAAAAAACCAAAAAAATACCATAGAAACACTAAAACCCACTAAAAATCCTAAAAACCCCTAATATAAATAAACACTATCAAAATCCCCAAAACCCTAGAAATTCATAAAAACCATAAAAATACTAAAATCCATGAAAATATAAAATACCCTAAATACCTTAAAACCCCTAAAATCCCTAAAAATCAATGAAAACATAAAAACCCTAAAAACCAGGAAAAAAACCTCAAAACCTCAAAACCCCCTAAAAACCATTAAAACCCCTAAAACCCCCTAAAAAATCAAAAACACCATTGAACCCCTAAATATGTTAAAAAGTTATAAGAACTCTAAAAACATTTAAACCCTAAAAAACTCAAAAAAAACCATTAAACCCAAAAGACCCCAGAACCCCTTTAAAACCCTAAAATCTCGAATCCATGAAAATTCTTGAAGACGATAAAAATCAAGAAAAATGATAAAGAACCATGAACCCCATAAAAATAAAAATAAACCAAAAAACAGTTGAAAACATAAAAAATCCTGAAAACCTGAACAACACTCTGAAAACCACAACCCCCCCCCCCCGCCCAAAAGAACGTTAAAACTCCTAAAATAAATAATACTGAAAAACCCACTAAAAATTCTAAAAACCCTTAAAACCCCTAAATACATTAAAAATGGTAAAAGAAAACATATTAAACCTAAAAAATCAAACAATTACCATAAAAACCCAAAAATACCCTAAAAACCCCAAAAAACCCAAAAACCCCTAAAATACATGAAAACCCCTACAAATCCCAAAAACCCCTAAAAACCTTAAAAAACATAAAAATAAATAAAACCTATAATATTATCTCAAAATGTAAAAAACCTTGAAAACAATGAAAACACACATAAAACCAAAAAACCCATAATACAATAAAAACCCTAAAAACCCTAATAACTGCTAAAATAATTAAAACCCCTTAAAACCATTAATAATGTTTTAAACTCTAAAATAACTTTAAAACCCTTGAAACTAAAATATTAACCAAAAACCCTAAAAGAAACTAAAAAAATTAATTACCCAAAAAACCATGAAAACCCCTAAAAACCCACATAATCCTTAAAACCCCTAATAAACCTAAATAACATAAAAATCCTAAAATATTCCTAAAAAATCATGAAATTGTAAAAACCCCTAAAACCCCTAAAAACTATAAAAACCCATAAATAAATTAAAATCCCTAAATAACATAAAAACACTAAAAACATTAAATTCCATTAAGGCACCTCAAAATGTTAAAAACATTAAAAACATTAAAACCCCTAAAAATATCAAAAATACCTTAAAACCCCAAAGGACTCTAAAACCCCATAAACCCCTAAATAACATAAAAACCCCTAAAGATCATCAAAATACATAAAACCCCATTAAACTATAAACAACCCTAAAAACATAAAACCCATAAATCCCCAAAAAACCTAAAACCACTACAAACTCTACATCCCCCTTTAAAACTTATAAAAAATTTAAAAACTCTAAAACCCTTAAAAATCATAAAATACTCAACAGGAAACCATTAAAAACTCAAAAGTCCCTAAATACCCTAAAACTATATAAATATTAGAAAATTTTAAAACCCCTAAAAACCCTCAAAATCCATAAAAATAATAAAAAAAACCTACAAATAAGAAAAAATCTAAAAAATCCAAAAAACCCCTAAAAAGGTAAAAAATCTAAATAAAATCCGTAATACCCATAAAACCCCCTTAAAACCTAAAAAATGAAAAAACAAAACACATAAAAAGTTTGAAAATAACTAAAATATATAATGAACCTTAAAACCCCCCAAAATGTTAAATAAATATAAAAACCATAAATACTCAAAAAAACCCCATAAAAACAAAAAGACTCTAAAACACATGAAGAACCATAAAACCAAAATAATTATGAAAACTCTAAAATCCAAAAAATCAAGAAAAACCCTAAAAACTCTCTAAAATCATAAAAAATAAAAAAACCCCATAAAAACCTTAAAATGTATAAAACCATAAAAGATAGAGCATGGAAGGGAGATAGGTGATCTCACCGCACCGCCCGATGGCAAGGATACAGATCGGGCCCTAGTTCGGCTGGAATTATGTGGTTATATGGAACTCTTACAACTCTATAAGGGCACATCTCCCTCATCTGAGGTGGGTTGTGCGGATACGGAGGTGCCTGGTTTGAATGTTTCATTTGCGGAAGTAGTGAAATCGGAGACTTCACTTACATTCTCTTATTATGGTGTGCCCTCTCTTAGCCGCATAATCCAGAAAGGACGGGTTTCACATGTCTCAACAAACCGAGTGGCTGTCAAAGGAAGAATTAACCTATGTCACTCTATTATCATTTGGGTGATGACTCCAAAGGGAGAGCAGATTTGGAAGTTTTCTGATCTCACCAGGAGAATCGCGGCCATTTGGGGTTTCTCTAGCTGGAAGATGATCGTGACGGGGAGGGGATTCTATCACACAGTCTTCCCGTCAGATGACTGAAATTGGAGAGCATGGAGTTTTGGCTCTCTAAACCTAAAACCGTCCCTCCTCCAGATCCAAGACTGGGACAGAAACTTTGATCATATGAATGTCAACAATAATTCTATGCAGGTCTGGATCCAGATTTGCAAATTGAGATGGCTCTTCTAGATTCCCTGGATTCTCTGGGAAATTGAATCCTCGGTTGGATTCCTTATTCCTATTGACAAGGAGATGGATAACCCAAGATATGGACATTATACTTGGGTCCTTGTGGAGGTTGACCTGGCATCTACACTAGTAAATGAGGTGGTCCTCAACACGCTGAATGTCTCCTTCACTCTGGAAATCCAGTATGAAAGAAGACCTAAGATTTTCTCCAACTACAATTTGTTTGGACACCTCTCTGCTGATTGCCGCAAAATGAATATTTTCTCATTCTGCAATGTGAAGGGGCATGACGCGGAAACCTGTAGAAGGTTACGCGGTGTGGAGTCTTTTATGGGCCTGGATCCTCCCTCATCACTTGCTCCTATGCACAGGCAGGCCTCGGTTAGCAACATTGTTTCCCCTGAGGTGCCTCCCAAGTTGGACCTAGAGGCACATGCCCCCTCTTCAACCTGCCAATAGGGGCCTTCTCAGCCACTTACATTTGCTATTAACTTGGCATCGACTTTTTTCCCCATTGGGGCATGCCCTATCAATGATCCTCCTCCCGAGACCCCTTCAATTAGGCCAGAGGATGCCTGCGCTGATGGGAGGTTGATGCCTTCCTCTGCCCTTCCTGAGTCCCCTATGCTGGAGGAGGTGCCCATGAATTCGTCCCTTATCATGGTCCCTTGGGAGGATAAAGCCCCCCAAACCAATTCTATCTAAGCTAGTGAAACTATTTTGCCTTTTTCTTCGGATAAGGTAGCAAAAAGGACCCCAAAAGGGGCTGTCCCTGATCTAATATGACCCATGAATAGGTTCTCCCCTCTCAGTGGCATCTTCTGGTCTGATGAGGCAGAGGACCAGACTGATGAAGCCAGCAGCCGAATGGATTCACCCAAGCCTGATGACAATGAACCCTAGGTGACTGATGCCTCAAAGTACTGATGCACAGACACAGAGGTCTCTGCGGTAGGGAAGAAGCCGGTTGGTAGGCCCAAGAAGAAAGGGAATAAAGGCATGGTGAACCCCCCTCTCCCACATGACTCCAAAAACCCGCCTCCTTCAAGGGGTGATGACCCCCTTGTCCAATGAGGATACTGTACTTGAATTGCCAAGGGATTGGGAACTCTCCCACTGCCTTAACTCTTCGGCATTTCATCTCATCCCAGAGGCCGCATCTGATTGGAATTGCTAAACCGATGATACCCATTCATAGATGGAATGGTTTCAAATGGAGAAGCCACGGGTACTCCCCTGCTGCTAAAATCTGCAATGACAGTGGCTTGGAAGACTTGTGGGTGCTCAAGCAGGATGATGTAAAGTTGTTGCCTATTGATGAGTATCCTCAAGTCATTACCCTGGGGACTACCCAAAAAGATTCCTTTTTCTCGCTCTCCTTTGTGTGTGCCTTCTGATCGTACACTAGAAGAAGGGATGTATGGAGGAATCTTGGTCGACTTTGTGGGTCTATTAATGGCAATTGGGTGATTGTTGGTGACTTTAACATGGTCCTTAAACCAGATGAGATGATTGGCCCTAGCTTCTCCCATATGGCTACTGCGGATTTCTCCCACTACCTTGATTCTTGTGACCTCATTGAAGTTCCCATCGCTGGAGCCTCCTTCACATGGGGAAGATTAACTACCAATGGATGGAAGTCCAGAAAACTTGATAGTTGCTTCTACCAGATCAGTGACAGCTATGCACTCTCTAACGTTTCCGGGTTCACCGTTCCAAAGTCCCATTCGGACCACAATCCCATTATTATTAACCTCTATGGGGGCAAAAGATCCTCACCTATGCCTATTAAATTCAACAACGGTTGGCTCACAATTTTGGGCTATAGGGAATTCATTGTCAATGGGTGGGTGGATCCTTCCCAAGACAGCCATTACTTCAAACAGGTCTCCATGATGAAGAGAATCAAGTCCCTCCTTATGGAATGGAGTAGGCCATCTTTCTTCAAAATGGATGAATATATTTAGGTAGCTGAGGCCCGACTTGACTCCCTCCAGCTTTCCAATCAATCTCTCCCTTTCCCCTCTATGGAGGAGCTCCAAGCTCATGCCAAGCTGGATGATCGTCTGTCCCTGAAGGGAAAGCTGTCCAAGGCTCAGTTTCACACCAGGTGGCTCAAAGATGGGGACCACAACTCCAAATTCTTCTACCGGTTACAAAAGGAGAAGAAGGATAAGAAGTTTCTGACCACTGTTCATATTCATGGAATTACCTTCACTTCCGAAGTGGACATCTCTAATGCGGTGGTGGAATACTTCAAGAAGATTTACACTAGCAATAATAG
This sequence comes from Viscum album, assembly GCA_963277665.1. Lineage (NCBI taxonomy): Eukaryota > Viridiplantae > Streptophyta > Magnoliopsida > Santalales > Viscaceae > Viscum > Viscum album. The sequence continues at coordinate 1,322,840,834 of OY728157.1, forward strand.
AGAGTTCTTCCCCCCCTGATGAATTCAATTCTACCGTGGGTTAATGACCAACAAAATAGGGACCTTACATATTCACCCTCAGAGGAAGAAATAATGTTTTCTATGTTCCCCCTCAGCATGGATAGTGCAACGGGTCCGGATGGCTTTAGCAAACAAATTCTATATGTTTTTTTGGGATATTCTGCACACGGAGGTCAGGAAGGTTTTTAGGGAGGTTTTTTTCTCAAGATACTTTCATCATGGAACCAATGCCAATTTCATCGACCTCATACCAAATATTGATAATACAAATGATATTGGAGATTTCCGGCCAGTTGCCATGGGTAACATTGTTCCCAAAATTATCAGTAAGATTCTTGTCAAGAGGATGGGGCAATTGATGGGAGACCTCATCACCCCTAACCAATTTGGATTTATTCCTGGGAGGAACATTCAAAGATGTTTGTTTATAGGCTCGGAAGGCATCAACATCATGAGGAAACTCTCCAAGCATGGAAACTTTGCTCTAAAACTGTATATCTCCAAAGCCGTTGACACCATAAAATGGAGCTTTCTTAAACAAGTTCACTCAAAATATGGATTCTCAGATAGATTTATATTGCTGGTGGCTTCCATACTGAACAATTCCAGAGCCTCAGTGCTTATCAAATGTTCCCCCAAGGGGTTCTTCCCATACTCATGCATGGTAATGCAAGGAGATCCTTTGTTTGGCATCCTTTTTGCAATTGCTGATGATTACCTGAGCAGGTTCCTCATCGACCTTACACATGCTGGTCTCTTCAGCCCAATCAAGGCAGGGAGAAACCTTCGGCTGCCATATCATCTATTGTATGATGATGGCATCCTCTTCTTTGGGCAGGCTGACAAGAGAACGTTGTCCTCAATCCGAAAGATCTACCAACACTATGAATATGTGGTAGGACAGTCCATTAGCTAGAGAAAATCCTCTATCGTCTTCAGGGATAGGGTTTCCCCCTCCAGGAAAATTTTCATTTCCATCTCTCTTGGTGATAAGAGGGGTTCACTTCCCTTTCAATATCTGGGGGTCCCGATCTTTTGGGGAAGAGTTAAGAGCAGCTATCTTATGAACACGGCGAGCTGAATTTTACAGAAACTTGCTAAATGGAAGGGAAAATGTCTCTCATAGGCCAGAAGAGTTTGTCTTATTAAATCTATTATTAAATACATGTTCACTTATGCATTCTCTTTAAATAGGTGTCCAGTTAACCTCATCAAATCCATGCAAATGAATATTAAAAACATCTCTTGGAAAGGCTGCATTAGTGAATGGAAACTGGTCACTGTGGCTTGGAGGGACTGCACTTGGCCAACTGCATGAGGTGGGATGGGAATCAAATACCTCAATAGATTCAATGACTCCATTATTTCTAAATTCACATGGAGCCTGCTTGATTACATGGATGATGGGTTTGACTTTTTCCAAGAATGGTTAACACAAAAAATTTCAGATGGGTTCGTAGGACATATTCCTTCCTTGGTATGGACATCGATACGTGGCTTCTACACTGCCATCATGGTGAACTCAAAGTGGATTATCTCCAAGCAGTCGAATATGAATGTCTGGTCTACCACGTTGCTTGATAGGCCCCTGCTAGATAGAGTGACCCCCCCCCCCCCGCCCCACCACTGCACGGGATATGTCAATCACTGGTTTCATCCAACAAATGGAACACTTTGAGCCACTCATTCCTGTTGACACATAATTGAAAATTACGGATTATGTCTTTTTAGAAAGATAAAATCTCATCTAGAAGCCCAATCTTGTAGTCTAGTTGAACGCAAAAGATTTATACTGTTCAAAATGTCCACAGGGCCCTGCCCCTCCGACCTGGCTCTCATGCGTTAGGAGGCCCTTTATCCCGCAGGCTCGTCACCTCCTACTCTAGAAAATTTGGAAGCACCGAATGCCGATCCAAGGTCAGCTACAGAGGGATTGACACAGCCTGGATTCAGTTTGTTTTCTATGCCTTGGAGCTGAAGAATCCATCCATCACACCTTCTTCCAGTGCAGGATTCCAGCGGCTCTCAGAGGGTACCTGCAGGGGCTGTTCGGATTTCCCCTCTACCTTGACAGGCCATTCATTGAGATGCTAGACAGCCTTGTCAACTAGCCATGCAGCATGCAGGTTTCCAATTTTCAGTATGTGTCCAATTCCACCATCGTCTCTTATACATGGGCTACCCAGAATGCAATCACTTTCAACAAATGGTGGATCTCTTTTCATGGCGGTGTCATCAACATCCACACGGAAATCCATGTGGTGTCTCATATCCAATCCGACTCGATGGCAAATTATGTGAGTGATCTTATTCTCTTGCGGTTACCTGGTGTTGATGGCAGGCTAAGGAAACTGAAGATTCTCAAAAACATCTGTTGGATCCCCCAGATCTCTTCCTGGATCAAGGTCAACGTGGATGGTGCGGCACTCGACGCACCAGGGCCCTCAGGGTGTGGAGGAGTCTTCCGTACACACCGAGGAATCTTCAAAGGCTTCTTTCATCACTTCATTGAGAATGCGTGCGCCCTTGAATCTGAACATTGGGCCATGATTAAGGTGATTGAGTTTGTTGGACAGTTTGGATGGAATCCGCTCTGGCTTGAATCAGACTCCATGCTTGCAGTGGAAGTTCTCAATGCTAAATCAGTGCGCGTCCCATGGAGGATACTTCCGCAATGGATGGAATGCCTTGATTCCTGCCAACGGCTTAGCCTTAATGTAACACACACCTACCGGGAGGAAAACTTGGCTGCAGATGTGCTATCAAAATAGGTGATTGTGGGGAGGATCTCGATATGGTCGCATGTGGCCACACCGTGCGACCTTCGATTTGTGGAGTCTGATATGAAGGGCGAGATGCACACCCGGGTTTTTAATCCCCCCATGTAACATTTTCTTGGTGCTTTTCTTTTTCATATATTTTGGGGGGCCAGTTTCACCTGGTCTCGAGCCTTATTTGCACTAAAACACTAAAAACCCATAAAAATAAAAAAAAATAAATAATAATCCATAAAAATGTTAAAAAACATAGAACCATAAAAAACCCCTACAAACCATAAAACCGCTATAAACATTAAATACCATAAAACCCCATAAAAACCAAAAAAATAACTAAAAAATCAAAAAACCCTTTAAACTCCTAAAAATGTTAAAAAACTATAAAATGCATTTAAACTCTAAAAACTCAAAAAAACCCTAAAACCAAAAAAGACCCTAAAACATTGAAAAACCTAAAACCCCAAAATAAAATGATGAAAAAACATGAAAATCCCCCAAACTCTACTAAAAACCCATAAAACCACTAAAAACCGCTAAAAATACCTAAAAACGTAAAAAACTATAAAAACCATGGAAACCCTTTGAAAACTATAAAACCCATTTAAACCTTAAAAACCATAAAAATCTAAAAAAATCTCATATCCGACTAAAAAATTATAAAACCCTTAAAACCTCAAAAAATGTTAAAAACATTATAAAAATCTAATATCCCATAAGAACCCTAAATACTCAAAAAACCCTAAAAACCAAACAAAAATCCCTTAAACGTGTAAAAAATAATAAAAACCAGAAAAAACATAAAAACCCAAAAAATACCTGACCCCCCCCCCAAATCTAAAAACCCAAAAAATATTAATAATCCATAAAAATACATGATAACATAAAAACTCTAAAACCCTTCCAAACCCCTAAGAACCTCTGAAAACCTTGAAACTCCATAAAAACATTAAAAACCCAATAACCATATAAAAATACAAAACCCAATAAAAAATCAAAACCCCTTAGAACCACTGAAAACATCAAAATAAATTATAAAAACCCTTAAACACCTAAAAGCTCAAAAAACACCAAAAAACCTAAAAAGACCGTAAAAACCCTAAAACCCCCCACAACCCCCTAAAAACCTTGAACACCCCTAAAACCCCTCAAAATCATTGAAAACCATAAAAACCCATAAAAACCATAAAAAAAAAAAAATCTGTAAAAATCCTTTGAAAAATAAAAACCCTAAAAACCCTACCCCCCTGAAAACCATAAAACCCCTAAAAAACCTTAAAAACATAGAACCCGTAAAAACATTTTTAACCCAATAAAAACTACAAAAACAACAAAAACCCCCTAAGAATGAAAAAAACGTTAAATATTTATAAAAACCTTAAAAACATAAAAACATTAAAAAAATAGACACTCCAAAACCGTAAATACCATGAAATCCCTAAAAACACTAAAAAATGAAATTCCTGATAACCCCCTCAAAATCCTTAAAAACCCTAAAATACACTAAAAACCATAAAAATTCATAAATTCCCAAAAAATACCTAAAAATGTAAAGACCCCTGAAAAAACCCTAAAATCCATAAAATCCCCTAAAAACATAAAACCCTAAAACCCTATAGATCCTCTAAAAATCAATAAAAAATCTAATAACTCTTAAAGCCACTAATAATGTTAAAAACTCTAAAAACATAAAAAACCTAAAAATTCAAAAAAAACCCTAAAACACCAAAAAACCCAAAAACCTAGAAAAAACAAAAAAACCCCTAAAACCTTGAAAACCCCTACAAACCTCAAAATCCCAAAAAAACCTAAAAACCAAAAAAATCTTTAAATTTTAATAAATCCCAAAAAATATATTTGAAAATTTAAAAAACCCTAAAAATAATGATAACCTGCTGAAACCCATTAAAACATCTAAAAACATTAAAAACCCCCAACAACCCATAAAAACCATAAAATCCACAAAAAACACTAAAACACATTAAATAATAAAAATTGATAAATTAATCTAAAAAAACCATGAAAACTCTATGAAAATAAAAAAAACTCCACAAAAACCGAAAAGACTCTATAAATCCATAAGACCCCTAAAACACCTAAAAACCTATAAAAATCTCAAAATCCCAAAATCCCCAAAAACTGTAAATCCCATAAAAACCTAAAAAATCCATCAAAATACCTAGAGACACAAAAAACCCAAAGACCCTTGAAAACCATTAAAAACCATAAAACCCCCCAAAACACTCTAAAAACTCTAAAAAGAATTAAAACCCATAAATAGTTTAAAAACATCAAAAACTCTAAAAAACCTTAAAACTAGTAAAAAATCAAAAAACCCAAATACCCCAAAAGACCCTAGAAACCATAAATAACCCTGAACACCCCTAAAAACGTCCAAACCCCTAAAAACCCGTAACACCATAACAATCCTATAAAATAGCAAAAAAAGTTGTGAAAACCTAAAAAGCCATAAAAATCCTAAAAACCCTTGTATACCATAAAAACCTTAAAAATCATAAAAAACCATAAAAACCACAAAACCCACTAAAATGTGTAAAACCTTTAAAACCACTAAAAATGTTAATAATCACTACAAACCCTTTAAAATCCTAAAGAACTAAAAAACCATAAAACCCCAAAATAACCCTAAAAACATTGAAAACCCGTTAAAACATTCAAAATTCCTAAGAACCATAAAAAACAAAAATCATTAAAAGCCATAAAAATGTCGTAAAACTTAAAAAACATTAAAAACCTAAAAACCATAAAACCCTTAAAAATATTAATGCCCATAAAAACCATAAAGTCCCTAAAACCGTAAAACACACTATAAACACCAAAAAAACATTAAAACATTAAAAATCATAAAAAAACCACAAAATACCAAAAAGAACATAAACACACAAAAACCTAAAAACCCCTAAAACCCTAATAATTCCTAAAGGATAAAAATATTCATAAAAATAATATAAATCCTTAAAAATCCAAAAAAGAACCTAAAAATGTAAAAACCCATAAAACTCTTAAAACCTCTTAAAATCTATGAAAACCACTAAAACAATTAAAAAAAATTACTATTACCCCATAAAAACCATAAACCCACTAAAAATATAAATGCCATGAAAACCCCTAAAATGTATAAAACTCTAAAAAACCATAAAAACCCTAAAAATTCATATGAACCCCTAAAAACTCAAAACGACCACAAAATCCCTGAAAACCTCTAAAAATACATAAACACAGAAAACACCTAAAACCCCTCAAAATCTCGAAAATCCCGAAAAATCATAAAATTTTAAAACTTTTAAAAATTCCATAAAAATCACAAAATACATAAAAACCATAAATACCCATAAAATCCACGAAAATCATAAACCTCACCAAATCATACAAAGCCACAAACCCCATAAAATGCTAAAAACCCACTAAAAATCATAATAATCATTAAAACCCCTAAAAATATATAAAAACTACAAAACCCTTAAAAACTCAAAAAAATCCCCTAAAAACCCAAAAAGACCATAAATGCACAGAAAAACCATAAAAACCCTAAAAAATTATGAAATACCCTAAAATCCTGAAAATACCTAAAATCCCTAAAACCCATAAAATTCCTAAAAACATTATGATTCCTTTAAATCTAAAAGAAATAAATCCTCAAATAAACAATAAAACCCCTAAAACCATAAAAATATCTAAACCCACATAAAAACCCTAAAACCCCACTAAAACTATAAAAACCCTTAAGAAAATTTCAAACTCTAAAAAACCTTAAACCCCTAAAATTACCAAAAAGACCCTAAAACCTCAAAAAAACATTAAAACCCTATAAAACCCCTCAAAATCCCTAAAACCAAAAAAAACCCAAATAATAGTAAATATCATTAAAAACCCCTAAATATAATAGAAAACATAAAAATCATAGAAAACCCAAAAAAACCAATTAAAGCCATTAAAAGATCTAAAAAAATTTAAAATCCCAAAACACCATGTAACCCTATAAACCCACTAAAAATAATAAAAACCATTTTAACCCCTAAAATTTTAATATTACTAAATGAATTTAAAAATCCAAAAATTCTATAATATGATTAAAATCCAAAAAGACCCTAAAAACATGAAAATTTCTAAAAACACTTAGAATCAATAAAAACCAGAAAACCCCTATAAACCATTGAAATCTTATAAAATCCCTATTAATAATTTATAACATAAAAACATTAAAACCCCTGAAAACCCCACGAAAATCATATGACCCAAAAAAACATTAAATACCTATAAAAATCCTAAAAACCAACTAAAACTATAAAAACTCTTAAAACCCCTTAAATCATTTAATATTTAAAAAAACAATGAAAAACCCTTAAAACCAAAAAAACCCTTTAAAACCCTAAAAACTGAAATACTCTAAAATTTTAAAAGTCCATAAAAAACCCTGAAAACCCCTAACCCCCCACCCCAAATCCCTAAAACCATAAAAACCATAAAAATCCGAAATAAATACATAAAAATATCTTAAAAGGTGTAGATCCCTAAAACCCAAAAAATTCCCTGAAAACTATAAACCCATAAAAACCTTAAAAACCCCTAAAACCCATTAGAACCATAAATCCATTAAAAACTCTAAAAACCCATAAAATCACTAAAAGTGTTAAAAAAACTATAAAAACCCTTAAAACACAGAAAACTCAAAAAAATAAACATAAAACCCAAAAATTCCCCAAAACCCATAAATACCATATATGTCTTAGAAAACCATGAAAAATGATAAAAATAATAAAAATCCCTAAAATAATAAAAAACCTAAAACAATAAAAATTCTAAAAACTGCCCTAAAATTGTTGTAAACAAAAAACTTAAAAATGTTGTAAACCCCTAAAAATTATAAAATACCCATAAAACCTTAATAGAACTAAATAACCTTAAAAAACCTATATTCCAAATAACTCTAAAAACCCTTAAACCCCTAAATATTATAAAAACTTTTAAAACCCCTAAAACCCCAAAAAAACCCAAAATAAACCCGAAAACGCAACAAAGACCCTAAAAACCGTAAAAAAAATAAAAAACCTAAAAACAAGGGAACCCCCAAAACCCCCAAAACCACCTAAAAACACTAAATGTAATTAAAAACCTAAAAAAAATGAAAATACATAAAAAAATTATAAAAATGAAACACCCAAATAACAAAAAAATACGTCAAAACCTTACAAACTCTAAAAACCACTAGAAACTCTCAAATCCTTTAAAACCGCTTAAAACATTATAAATAACTAAAACACCTTAAAACCTATATAAAATGAAAAAAAACCCAAAAAATAGAAAATACCCTAAAAACTCTAAAAACCCTAAAAACAATAGTAAAACCAAAAAAATAAAAAACTTTCAAAATACTTAACAACCATAAAAATACCTAAAAATCCTAAAAATCAATTAAAACCTAAAAAACATAAAAACCTGAAAAAACATGAAAACCATAAAAACAAAAAAGTACCTTTAAAACACCTAAAAACCCATAAAACCCCTAAAACCAAAAAAACCTCTAAAATACCATAAAAACTATAAAAATATTAAACACATTAAAATCCTCTAAAAACACATATAATACATTAAAATAAAAGAAAATTCTAAAACCGAATTGACCCTAAAATCATTGAAAAGACTAAAAATTTAAAAACACCTTAAAACCGTAAAATACCTTAAAATAAAAAACCCATAAAACCCAGAAAACCAAGAAAACCATAAAAAACCCTACAACCATAAAAACCCTAAAACCCCATAAAAACCCAAAAAATAGTAAATACACAAAAACCCTATAAAACTCCTAAAAATGATAAAAAAATTCAAAAACCATTGAAATCCTAAAATACTCAAAGAAAAAATAAAAATACAATGAGAAGCTAAAATTAAATAAAAACCATTAAATCCCCAAAACCCTCAAAATCCCTAAAATCCACAAAACCCCTAAAAATAATAAAAATTCTAATAAGCCCAAAATATATATGAAAACACAATAGACTATAAAAAACCTAGAATAATTAAAAATTATAAAATGCTGAAAACCATAAAAAACCCAAACACCCTATAAAAACCCTAAAACCCACTAAAAACTCTAAAACCCCTTAAGACCACTAAAAATGTTTAAAATCTGTAAAAACAATATTACCCCAAAAAGCTAAAAAACACTAAAATTCCAAAAAGACCATAAAATCTCAGAAAACCCCTAAAACCCTAAAAACCAATAAATACCCATAAAAACACCATAAACCTAAAAAAAATCCTAAAAATTCTCTCAAAATCTATGAAATCCTAAAAAACCCAAAAAGATCCGGGAAAAAACTGAAAAAACCCTAAAATCCCCAAAAACCCCATAAGAATCATAAAACCAAAAAAAAACCCTAAAACCCTTAAAATCCCAATTAAATGTTAAAGATTTTTAAACCCTTAAAACCCCTAAAAACACAAAAAACCCATAAAACCTATAAAAACATTAAAACCGTAAAAACCTTAAAAAACCCAAAAAACCATTAAATCCCCTAAAAACCAAAAAAACCAATAAATTTCCTAAAAAAATCCTAAAATCTCGAAAAACATAAAACACCCTAAAACTATACAAATACCATTGAAATCCATATAAACCAATATAATCCTTGAAAAAAATAAAAACCCTAAACAATACTAAAACCTCTAAAAATAAATAAAACCTCTATAACTTTTAAAAAACTATAAAAACTCATTAGACCATGAATATTTTTTCAAAAAACCTAAAACTCCAAAAGACCCAGAAAAACCCTAGAAAACCCTAAAATCACTAGAAATAACAAATCCCACCAAAACCCCTCAAATTAATGAAAAATATAAAACAATAAATATTATAAAAATTATTCAAAATCATTAAAAGTCATTGAAAATATAAAATTCCCAAAAATATCCCTCAGAACTCTTTAAAACCATAGAACCCCTAAAACCTTAAAACCTCCTAAAAGTCATAAAGAACCTAAAAATCCTAAAAAACTATAAAAACTATTAAATCCTCAAAAAATGTTAAGAACCCCGAAAAAATCTTAAAAGTACTAAAATCTATAAAACATAAAAACACAAAAAAGAATAAAAAACCAAAAAAACCGTAAAAACCATTAAACTCCCAAAAAAATATAAAGTACACTGAAAACTTTAAAATACTAAAAACCCTAAAAATACCTAAAAATGTAAAAAATGCTAAAAAACATGAAAAAAAATAAAAACCCTAAAATTGAATAAATATTAAAAATTCTAAAAATAATAAAAACCCTAAAACCACTAAAAACCCTATAAACCCTTAAAACACCTAAGAACATTAAAAACATTAAAATATATAAAAAACCATACATCCATAAAAAATTCAATGAAATCCCTAAAAACCAATATAAATCCTTAAAATAGTGAAAAATGTCAAAACCCTAAAACCCCATGAAAACACCTAAAATCCTCAAAATCCCCAATACCCCAAAAAACATAAAATCATTAAAAATCATTACACATTTATGAAAATGTAAAAACAATAAAAATATTAAAAAAACCCTACAACCCTAAAACCCCTAAAACATAAAAATCCTTAAAAAACACTAAAAACTACTAATAACAATAGAACCCCTTGAATCTAAAAAATGTTAAAATCTCTAAGGGCCATAAAACCATAAAAACTAAAAAAACACAAAACCCCAAAAAATCTCCAAAACCCCTGAAAACCCCTAAAAACCCTAAAACCTTAAAAACCTTGAAAAACATTAAAAAAGCACAATATAAAAAACCCTAAATACCCTAAAAACCATAAAAATCCTTAAAAAGTCTCTAAATATATTTGAAAATGTTAAAACCCCTAGAACCTCTGAAAAAATCATTGAAAACCATAAACACCCCTAAAAACCAACGAAAAACTACTTACTCAAGAAAACCCTAAAACCCACCAAAAAATATAAAACCCCTTAAAAACCTAAAAATATTAAAAATATTAAAAAAGTCTAAAAAACCTTAAGATCTAAAAACACTAAAATAACTCTAAACCCAAAAGGCCCTAAAAACATGAAATCCCCTAAAAATAATCAAAATCCATAAAAATTATAAAAAAATTAATGACAATAAAAATCCTAAAAATCCTTAAAACATTTGAAAACGTAAAAACCCTTAAAAACTGTCAGAATCCCTTAAAACCACTAAAACCATAAAAACCATTAAAATCCCTAAATCTGTAAAAACTACCAAAACACTAAAGTACTTATAACCCCTAAAAATGATGAAAAACCTAAAAACCCTTAACAACCCCTATAGTTTAAAAAATCCTAAAACCAGAAAGTGACACTAAAAATTATAAAAACCCTAAGAAACCCTAAAAACAAGGAAAACCCTCAAAATCCATAAAAACCATAAAAACCTAAAAAACCCTTGAAAAACCCCTAAACCCTAAAATTACTAAAAAACAGAAAAACATAAAAATAATAAAAAGATCAAAATATCTAAAAATGTATAGAACCCTAAAACCATGAAAACCCACTGAAAACCATAGAAACCCCTAAAAACCATAAAAACCAGCAAAATCTATAAAAACCCTAAAATGACTATAAACACAAAGATCCATTAAATCCTTTAAAAATGTTAAAAACAAAAAAAACTCTAAAAATCCATAAACACATAAAAATAACCCTAAAAAATAAAAAGATTCTAAAACCCTTAAAACTATCAAAATCCCTAAAAACCATAAAAACATAAAAATCATAAAAATCCTTAAAATCCAAAATAATCCATTAAAACATAAAAAGACCCTAAAAACATGAAAAAACCCATAAAAACAATAAAAATCACTAAAACCATAAAACCCTTAAAAATCTATAAAAACCCTAAAACCCACTAAAAACTATAAAAACCCTTTGAAGCACTAAAACATTGAAAAATATAAAAACCTTAAAAACCTAAAACACTCAAAACAACTATGAAAACCCAAAAAGAATCAGAACCCCTAAAACCTCTTAAAAATATTAAAAACTATAAGAAACCCAAAAAGCAATCAAAATCCAAAAAAAACCGTAAAACCTAAAAATTATAAAAAGAATAAATAATACCTAACAATATGAAAAAAAACCCTAAAACCCTGAAAACCCCCAAATACATAAAAAACCCTTAAAAACCATAAAAACACTAAAACCCAAAAAAACCTAAAAACATACTAATAATTTTAAAACCCATAAAACCACTAAAATATTAAAAACATTAAAAATTAAAAAATCATTAAAATCCCAAAAAAACATTAAAAAACACTAAAATCCAAAAGGATTCTAAAAATCCTAAAAATAATAAAAACCCTCTAAATCCCTTAAAACCTAAAAAACCCTAAAACCAACACAGATTTTAAAAAATATCTAATAAATATGTGAAAATAAAAAAATCCTAAAAACTTTGAAAACCATAAAACCGCTAAAATCCTTAAAAAACCCTGCAACCCATAAAACCCAAAAGACACACAGAAATCTCTAAAAAAAAATTTCACAACAAACATTAAGAAAAATCTTAAAGACCACAAATACCCTATAAACCCCAAAAAATGTAAAAACCTAAAAGATCATAAGAACCCTGGAAACCCCTAAAACCCCTAAAACCCCTAAAAACCCTAAAAACATCAAAATCCTTAAAACCCTTAAATAAATCTAAAACCCCTAAAAATCCAAAATACCATAAAATCCATTAAATCATAAAAAAATATAAAAACCATAAAAACCCATACAGCCCAAAAAAACCCTAAAAACTAATAAATACACTAAAATAACTAAAAACTCTAAAAACCCTTAAAACCCCCAAATATGTTAAAAACCATTAAACACTCTAAAATATTAATATCCCTAAAAACCCAAAAATCCCCAAAAGACCCTAAAAACACTAAAAACCCTAAAATAATCTAAAAATACAAAACCCCCAAAAAAACCATCAAAATCACTAAAATACTAAATAAACCCAATAAAACATAAAAATAATAAAAATATTATAAAAAACCTTGAAAACATAAAAACCCTAAAATAATGAATACCCCCTAAAATCATTAAAACCCATAAAAACTTAAAAAAATATAAACCCCATAAAAACCCTAAAACAAAGAAAAAAAATAAAAACTTAAAACTCCTAAATACATTAAAAATTTATAAAAACTGTAAACCCCCCTAAAACTCAACCCCCCCCCCCCCCCCAAAACCCAAAAAGACCATGAATCCCCTAAAACCCCTAAAACCAACGAAAAACACCCTAAAATCCCAAAAACCACTAAGACCCTAAAAATATAAAAATTATAAAAATTCCTTAAAAATACAAGAAAACATAAAAAACACTTAAAAACCAGAAAACCCCCGGAAGACTATAAACACCCCTAGAATCCAAAAAACTCATAAAATCCCAAACATCGTAAAATAACTAAAAACACAAAAAAACATTAAAATACCTAGAAAATAATTAAGGACATTAAAAACTCAAAAAACCTTAAAACCGTGAAAAAATAAAAAACCCAAAAGCCTAAATGACTCTAAAACCCCTCCAATTCTCTAAAAAACATAAAAACCCAAAACCCATAAAAAACCTAAAAAAATACCTAATAATACCTGAAAACATTAAATACCCTAAAACCCCTGAAAACCTCATAAAATCTATAAAACCCCTAAAAACATTAAACCCCCCTTAAAACACCATAAAACCCTAAACCCACTAAAAACTCTAAAAATTCTAAAAAAATGTTAAAACTATGAAAAACAAATAAACTATAAAAAACAAAAAAAACACTAAAACGCATAAGATCCAAACAACCCTAAAAACCTTAAAAACCCTCCATGAATACCCTTAAAACTCATAATAATCCATAAAACAATAAAAACAATAAAAACCCCTAAATATATATGAAAATGTAAATAACCATAAAAACGTTGAAAAGCCCATGAAATAATAAACCCCCTAAAGTCCTTTAAAACCCATAAAACCCCATAAAAACCCAAAAACCATTTAAAAATTTGTAAAAATATTAAATCCCTAGAAATTATAAATACTCTAAAAACCCATAAAAACACATAAATAGTAAAAGAACCTAAAAACCCAAAAGGCACTAAAATCCCTAAAATCCCTAAAAACCCCTAAAAAGACTAAAAACATTATATACCCCTAAAATCCCTCAAAATACATACAACCTATAAATCATAAAAAATGTAAATATACAAAAAATCAATAAAAATAATTAAAAATTTAAAATACCCAAAATACCCTAAGAAAACCCCTAAAAACCAAAAAAACTCTTAAAACCATTAAAACCCCTAAAAATCCTTAAAACCATAAAAACCTAGTAAAAAATATAAATACACTAAAAACCCCTAAAACATTTAAAAACTTTAAAATCCTTAAAATTCTAAATACTCAAAAAACCCCAAAAAACAAAAAGAGCCTAAACCCCCTAAAAACTCAAATTACCCAACCCAGAAAACCCTAAAAACCCAAAAAATCCTCAAATCCCCTAAAATTCTAAAAATACTAAAAAACATTAAAAAATTTTAAATATAGATTAATATATAAAAACACATGAAAACCCTGAAAACCCCCTAAATCCAGAAACCCAATAAAACCCCTAAAAATCCATAAAAACCCTAAAACCTACTAAAAATCTAAAAACATTTAAACCCCTAAAAACATTTAAAAACTCTAAAAACGTAAAAAACCTAAAAACTAAAGAAAAAAACCATAAAATATCCTAAAACCCCTGAAGGACCCTAGAACCCCTATATAACCCTGAAAACCCCTCAAAATTTCTAAAAATCCTAAAATCCCTAAAAATCTAAAAATGCTAAAAAAATCATTAATATCCTAAAAACCAAAAAATTCCCTACAAACCCAAAAACCCTTGAAAATCATAAAACCTCTAGAAATCATGAAAATAATAAAAATCAATAAAACTCTAAAAACTACTAAAACTCTAAAAACCCTTAAAACCCCTAAAAACATAAAAAAAACTCTAATCCCCTTAAAACCCCTAAAAACCCAAAAAAACACAAATAATTCATAAAACCATAAACACCAAAAAAAACCCTGACAACCCATAAAAACCCTGAAAATCATTAAAAACACTATAACCCCCTAAAAACCATAAAAATATTAAGAAACCCATAAAAATATAGGAAAACGTAAAAAACCATAAAAACCCTAAAAACCCCTGAAATCAATAAAAACCCCTAAAAACCATAAAAAACCCCTAAAACCCATAAAGAACATAAAACCAACCTAAAAATATTAATCCATTTTAAATTCATATAAATAATGAAAAACTCTAGAAACCCATAAAAACCCAAAGAAACTAAAAAATATCATAAAACCCAAAAAATTCCAAAAAAACCCTAAAACTCAAAAACCCCAAAAACCCAAAAAATTACTAAAAACCCTAAAAGGATATGGATTGGATGATAGAGGGTGATGAGTGCAGATTCCACAACTCACAAAGCTTGTCAGATATGGTTTTAGGGACTACTCAGGTTAGATATTTTGCTCATGTTGTCTACCTGACACCCACTAATTCCTTTCATCCAAAGAACTTTCTCCATAGAAGTCCCACAACCATTGCATTTTTGAATGAGGAGGTTCATTTATTATCTTTGAATCTCATATTTTTTCTTGTTGGTAAATTCTTTAAGCATGGTCCCACTCAGATATTCCTATCTAAAGAATTCAAATCCATTGGTTTTACTGGTTTTGAAATCGCCTTGCTCAACTCGCTTAATATCATGATTCACTTATTTTTTGAAAATATTTAATATCCGTTATGGTCTAGGGTTCTTGTAATTTTGTTGGATTCATGATGAAGGTCCTAAAATGGTCCCCTATGTTTTATTTCAGCATTGAATCCCTAATAGTCCCTGTCTGGTTAGGGTTCCCAGGTCTGTCGTTGCATTTCTTCAAACACATTGGCCTCTTTCCTGTTGCTAAACTTATAGATCATCCCATTACGTTGGATTTTGCTACTCAAAATCTCAAAAGGTCCTCGGTTGCACATGTGTGTGTGTGTGTTTAGGTTTACCTTATGCAAAACCTACCGTCAGTTATTTGGATCTTGAATGTTAACGTTGGTTTTTTTTCAAGATGTGGTTTATGAAAACTTACCTATATACTATTCTAATTACCTACATCTTGGACACTACCTTAGAGATTTTGGCTCTAGGAAGGACCCTAGGAATAATTTTTATGCTGGAAAACCTTCAACGAGGAAAGAAAAATCATTTTGGGTTGAGAAAGAGAGAAGGCATCTTGTTGAACAAGCTAAACCCTAGAATTATAAGGCCTCAATTATGTCGTCATCTGTCCTGAATTCCTACCTAGCGTAGCCTCAGTGCACTCAAGTTGATTTTTTCCTGGGTTTTTGGATGTGGTCCATAATTATAAACCTATTATAAACAATTTAGGAGTTTTTCCACCTTATCATGAGATTACACAAGAGGCTCACTCTATTTCTGGTGATTCTAATTATGTTGATAATGAGCATGCACATCAAATCTAAGATGATTAAATAAATTCATGTGCCAGAAAAGTTAAGAAACCTTTTACTGAACCTGATGGTTTTATCACTCTACATCCTAAGAAGACTCAAAAATTCATTGATTACTCTATGTTATAGAGAACCATTGTAACTAGAACTTTTTGGATTCGAATGAAAGAAATTAACATCCCTCCACAGCCAGTGCTCAATGAAAATCCATTTTTTTCAATATCCTCTGAACAGGGGATCCTCCTCATCGGATGAAGAGTAACCCTACCATTGGATTGAGGAAAAATGGTATATAATTAAGCTTATAAATTACAATCGTCTGATTAAGGAAGGATACAAGGAGGACTTCTATCCTTTGAATGAAGAACAAGAAATGTTGTCTTTTGAAATATATCATAACAATGAAACATATGTTGATGACTATCTCAGTATCAAGGAGAAATTTTTTGATAGAGTGGAATTTGAGCTTGACCAAAACCCTGATTTTAATTATCTTAAACTATGGTGGGAATAGCTCTTTTGTAGGATTTTATGGGATGCTTCTTGCTGATTCCATGGTCCTACAGCCATAGGAGGCTATTATACCCTACTTTCTGTGTTCTTCTTGGTTTCTTTGGTGCTTTGAGAATCTTTGTTCCTCAAATTCCCTTATCTTGAAGGGATTGATTTGAAAATAGCCACTGCAATGTTCTGTTGCTCGATTTTCATATATAAATGAGGAATTATTGTATTGTAATTGATACCATTGTTCTTCGGTAGCTCCTATTGTTTTATTCTTATTCTAGAGTGAAGGATTTAACCTTGTTTTCTTGATGTTCTTTTCTATTAATGGAGGTTTGGAAGCCTTAGTTATGGTTATTTTCTTCATGGACAATGTGAAGGAGTGTTTGAACCTGTTTGTATGTCTTTTTTGTAGTTGTGTGTGCTTTTTTCTCTCCCTCATGGATGTTTTTCATACAATATGTATGGATTTCAAGGATCTGTTAATCGAGGAAGGTGATGTCAAAAGTTTAAGATATGTTTTTTCAGTTAAGTATTGGAAATCGGGGGCTTCTATGGGATTGAAAGGATTTTTAAGGTTCATGTGTGGACAAACCTGGAAGGTGCATTTGATAAGGAATGGGAAATTGGGCCACTGTATTGGATTTTGTTTTTTGTTGTTGCTGGATGGGATGCTTGCATTCTAGTATTGAGATAGACTAATTACCATATTTACAAGTTTCTTTCGGTGAATACTTGGACATGGGTGGTTGCTGCTCTAGTTTGTATGTATGCATGTCAATCACTCTTATGAATTTTCATGGATACTTTTGCGGTACTTATTTCCAATTTCTTTCTTCTTTTCACATTTTTTGCTTACTGTTACAAGCTCATTGAACCTCGTGTAATCTTATGACTTTTATCTATTTCTTAATAAATTTTGGGTAGAATTAATTCTACTCATGATCAATGCCTTTCTGAGTACTAAAAAAACTAAAAAAATTATAAAATCTATAAAAATTATAAGAAAGCACTGAAATATCTAAAAACATAAAAAATCGTAAAAACTAAGAAAAAACACTTAAAAAACATAAAACCCATACAACCATAATAACCCAAAAAACCATAAACTACTAAAAACTCAAAAAATCCTTAAACGCCATAATACGTTATAAGTACCTAAAACTTTATTACCCTTAAAAACTAAAGAAAACATTAAAACACAATAATAAACATAAAAACCTTGATAACCACTAAAACCACTGAAAAAATAAAACCCCAAAAAAACTAATCTAAATCACTAAAAATACCACCCCATCCCAAACCATAAAAATCATAAAAACCTCAAAACAATTAGTGAAAATGTATAACCATTAAAACCCTAAAAATTACCTAAAAATCAAAAACAATCCTAACCTTAAAACCCAATAAAAACTGTAAAACCCACTAAAAAATCTAAATACCCTTACAACTGCTAAAAACATTAAAAAATAAAAAAACTTTCAAAACCCTAAAACTCAAATAAACCTTAGAAAACATAAAAACCAAAAAACCCAAAAAACTGTGAAACCCCTCAAAATCCATAAAAATAATTAAAACCATGAAAAATAGGAAAAACCACTAAAAACCCTAAAAACCCTTAAACCCTAGGAAACGCAAAAAAACCATAAAACCTTTAAAAAAAGTATCAAAAAACATAAAACCCCATAAAACCCTAAAACCCATGAAAACTCTAAAAACATTTAAAAACTATATAAATATTTAAAACTCATAAAACACGTAAAAACCCAAAAAGACTCTAAAAACCTTAAATACCATAGAAAACCGACAAAGACCCTTAAAACCCCTAAACCATTAAAAATTCCTAAATACCCTAAAACCCATAAAAATATATAAAAATCCTAAAAATATCTAAAAATGTGAAAACCCCTAAAAACATGAAAACCCTACGAGAATCATAAAAGCCCTAAAAACCATTAAAAACCCATAAAACTGATAAAAAATCATAAGTATCACTGAAAACTCTAAAAAACATTAAAACTACTAATTTTTTTTAAAAACACTAAAAAACCATTAAATCTATAAAAACGCAAAAAAACTATAAAACCCAAAAGAACCTAAAATCCATAAAAACCCCTAAAAACCCAAAAAAAAATAAACCCAAAATCATTCCAAATACCAAAAAGCCCTAAAACCTATTGAAACCTATAAAAAGAATAAATAATCCCAAAAATCCATGAAAACATAAAACTATAGAAACCCTGAAAACCTTAAGAACCCCTAAAAATCTAAAAATATCTTAAAATCCATAAAAATCCTAAAACTACTAAAAACTCAAAAAACCCTTAAAATGCCGAAAAACAGTAAAAAAAATTTAAAAAACATAAAAACTCTAAAAAACACTAAAAACATAAAAAACCAAAAGATGCTAAAACCCATGAGAAACCCTAAAACCCATGAAAAAGCCTAATCATCGCAGAATCCATAAAAACCTAAAAACCCATAAAACCATAAAACCGTAAAAATCCATAAAAATTATTAAAAACATAAAAAAAGTAAACAACATTGAAACCCCGTTGAAAACCTTAAAAACACATAAAACCCTAAAAATCCATAAAACCTTAAAACCCCACTAAAAAAATCTAAAAACCCTTTAACCCCCAAAAAATGTTTAAAAACTCTAAAAACACATCACACCTAAAAAAACTCAAAAAAATTCTAAAAACCCAAATGGATGCAAAAACCCCTGAAAGAACTTAAAACCCAAGAAAACCTTGAAAACCACTAAAACCCCTAAAAATACACTTAAACCCAAAAAAATCCAAATAAAATTATGATGAAAACCTATAAAACCCAAAAAAAACATAAAAGGCCCCTGAAAACCATAAAAATCCATAAAATCATTATAACCCCTAAAACCCTAAAAATCCTAAAACTACTAAAGACATTAAAAAGCTATAAACTCCCCCAAATACATTTAAAAACTTTATAAAACTATAAAAACCTGAAAAACCACAAAAGAACTATAAAAACCTGAAAAACCACAAAAGAACCCTAAACGCCCAAAAAACCATAAAACCCTAGAAACACCTTTAAACCCCAAAAGCACAGAAAACCTAAAACCCCTCCAAATCACTAAAAACCTAAAAAATATTTAAAAAATAAAAAAGGCTATAATTAATGTTGGTAAAGTAAAAAACTCTAAAAAAATGGCAAACTAATGAAAACTATAAAAAATCCTAAAATATTAAAAAACATTAAAACCACATAAATACCATAAAGCACCACTAAAAATATATAATCTATTAAAACCCATAAAAACATTAAAAACTATTATAATCCTTAAAAACACAAAATACCAAAAAAGGACCCTAAAAACCTAAAAACCATAAAAACCCTAAATGCCCAAAAAATACAAAAAAAACCCATAAATACCCTAAAACCCATCAAAATACCTAAAACCCCTCAGAACACCTAAAACCCTAAATAGATGAAATACCATAAAAATTCTAAATATAAAATAAATCCCTAAAAAATAAAAAACCCAAAAAACCCTAAAAATCCCCTAAAATCGGTAAACCCCCCAAAAATCCATAAAAATCAAAAAAGGCCTCTAAAAACTCCAAAACCTTCAAAAAATAGTACAAACGTTAAAAACTCAATTAAAAATTAATTACCCTAAGAAACTCCAAAACCATTAAAACCCCAAAATACCCTAAAACTCTTAAACTCTAAAACCCTAAAAAATAAAAAACCCACAAAAATATCTAAAACCCCTAAGAATGATAAAAATATTTAAAAAATCCTTAAAAAACCATGAAAACAGAAAAACCCTAAAAACCCATAAATACCATAAAAACCCAAAAATTTTATAAAAACCACTAAAATATCTTAAGTCTATTAAATCCATTAAAAACATTAAATACGCTAGAACCCTTAAAAACCATAAAACTCAAAAAATGACCCCTAAAAATAAAAGTAAAAATGTAAAATTATTTAAAACCTGTAAAAACCCTGAAAAAACCTAAAACCCCTCAATATACATAAAACCCTAAAAACCCTAAAACACCTAATTATCCTTGAAAAATCAATAAAAATCCTTGAAAACATAAAAAATCTTAAAAACTCTAAAAACACCTAAAAACCATTAAAATATGTAAAAAATCATAAAACCTCACAAAAACCCATCAAACCCAAAAAAATCATAAAAACAATAAACACTCATAAAAACCTAAATCCCCCAAAGATTCTAAAATCCCTAAAAACAGTAAAAACAGTAAAACCCCAAAACCCTCAAGAACCCTAAGAACCTTTAAAACCCTAAAAACCATAAAAATCCAATAAAAACCCTATAAATGTTAGAAACCCTAAAAACTCTAAAAAAACCTATGGAACCAATATATACTCATAATAACACTTAAATCCCCTAAAAATCCATAAAATCCTTAAATCCTCAGTTACAACTCTAAGAAATTAAATGCACTAAAAAGTTAAAAAAAATAAAAAATGAAAGCCCATAAGAAAACTCAAATTCTTTAAAAACCCTAAAATCATTAAAACATAAACATTTTATAAATGCCCTAAAAATCACTGAAAACCATAAAAAGCCCCTAAAAACATTAAAAACCCCTAGAAACCCTAAAACCCACTAAAAAATCTAAAACACTTAAAACCCCTAAAATTTTAAAGAACAATAAAAAAATATAAAACCATAATAGGCTAAAAAACCCTAAAACCACCAAAAAAACTAAGAACCCTCCCCAAAATCGTCAAACCTTAAAAATCATAAAAAATTATCTAAAAATTCCTAAATACTTAAAAAACCCTAAAACCCCTAAATATATTAAAACCCACAAAAACACCTAAAAATAATTTCTAAACCCAAAAATCCATAAAAAACAAAAAACCCACTAAAAACACTAAAACACCATAAAAATCCAAAAAAAACTAGTAAAATGCAAAAAAATCATAAAAATATAACATCCCTAAAAACTAGGAAAACCCATAAAACACCAAAAAAATTTCAAAATCCCTAAAAATACTAAAGCTTATACAAAATCCTAAAAATCCTTAAAAATCCATGATAATTTAAAAAATGTTAAAAATGTTGTAGAACCCCAAAAAATCATTACAAAACCCCTAAAAACATTAAAAACAATAAAATTTATAAAAACCCTAAAACCTAATAAAACTCTAAATACCCTTAAAACCCCTCAAAACATTATAAAAACTATAAGAACCCTTAAAAACCTAAAACACTCTAATAGACCCAAAATCCCAAAAGGCGCTAAAAACCTAAAAACACTAAAACCCCTAAAACCCTCTAAAACTATAAAACTACTAAAAACAATCAAAATCTATAAAAATCATAAACCACCTAAAAATAATAAAAATAGTAACAAAACCCTAAAAATCCATAAAATTGTAAAAAGCCTAAAAACACTAAAAACCTATGAAAACATAAAATGGCTAAAATCATAAAAACCATAAAACCGATAAAAACCCTAAGACCCACTAAAAAATATAAAACCCATTAAAATCCCTAAAAATGTTCAAAATTCTAAAAAATATTAAAAACCATAAAGATAATCAAGAAAAACAAAAAAACTCAAAAAACCATAAACCCCTAGAAAAAACCTAAAGAACAAAAAACCTCAAAAACCCCTTTAATACCCTCAAACCCATAAAATCCTAAGAACTCAAAAAATCCTAAAAATATTAAAAAATCTCACTAAATCCCTAAAAATGTAAAAATTCCAAAAAAAACATGCAAACCCCTAAAAACCATAAGAACCCGTAAAAACCTAAAAACCCATATGACCCCTTTAAAATAGTAAAAACCCATAAGACCCCATTAAAACAATAAGAACTATAAACACCCTAAAACTGTTAAAAACTATAGATACCCTAAAAACATCAAATAAATCAAAAAATACCTAAAAATCCATAGAGACCATGAAAACCCTAAAACCCATAAAACCCTAAAATCTATGAAATAGTAAAAACTCACTATAAATCAATGAAAAAGAAAAAAAATTAATGCCTTAAAACTCCCTGAAACCCCAAAAAACCTCTCAAAACATTTAATCCCCCTAAAACCCATAAAAACCCAGAAACACAGTAAAAACGTAAATACCTTTAAACCCCTAAAAATACCCCAAATCCCAAAAAAACAAAATAAAACCCTAAAACCCATAAAAATCCTAAAAATCCATAAAGATCCTTGGAAAAAAATACAAAAACCTTTAAAACCCTTTGAAACCTAGAAAAATCCCTAAACACCCATAAAATTCCTAAAAATAAGTAAAAACTATAAAAACCCTTAAAACACCTAAATTGATAACATACTTTATAAAACCATAAATATAATAAAAAAATCAAAAGCCCCCAAAACCCCATAAAAAAATTAAAACACCTTAAACCCCCTAAAACCCAAAAAAATACATAAAACACCTAAAACCCATAAAAACCTATGAAACCTAAAATTTTCCTAAAATTTTCTAAAAATGAAAAATAGTATAAAAACCATGAAAACCCCCTTAAATCGAAAAAAACACCTTAAAAACAATAAAAACAATATAAACCAATAAAATCCCTAAAGATCCAAAAAAACTCAAAACCCCAAAAAACACTTAAAACCTCTAAAAACGTTAAAAACTCAAAAAACCTTAAAAACAAAAAATAACCCTAAAACCCAAAAACACCCAAAAAAGAGAAAACACCATAAAAATCATAAAAACCCTAAAAACATTAAAAAACCCAATATAAATTCCCTAAAATCCCTAGAAACCCTAAAATAATAAAAAACAAAAACAATTCCTTAAAATTCTAGAAAACTTTAAAATCATAAATACCCTGAACACCACTTGAAAACCTTAAAACACTTAAAAATCTTTAAAACACACTAGAACTCAAAAAAAACCTTATAAACACTAAAAATGTTAAAAAAACTCCAAAAGGCCCTAAAAACTAAAAAACTAAAAAAACCCAAAAACCCTAAAATAACTATAAAAACATTGAAAAAAATCAAAAAACCCCAAAAAACCATAAAAACACTAGCAACACTTAATATCAATAAAAACCTATAAACCCTAAAAACCATAAAACCATAAAATATACCTAAAAATATTTGAAAGGAAAAAAATACTAAAAACCTTGAAAACATAATGAAACCATAAAATGCCTAAAAACCATAAAAAACCCTCAAAACCCTTAAAAATCTAAAAACCAATAAAAATATAAAAACCCTAAAAACCCTTAAATTTTTTTAAACCACTACAACCATTAAAAACATAAAAATAAAAAAAATCAAAAAAATTAGAAAAGACCTAAAACCCATGAAAACACCTAAAACCCATAAAAATCCTAAAACTCCTAAAAAACTCTACAAACACTAAAATCCATAAAAATCCATAAAAATCCCTAAAATAACAAATAATGTAAAAAATATAAAATCCATAAAACCCCCATAGAACCCATATTACCCCTAAAACATTTAAAAACCCTAAAAACCCTAAGCCACTAAAAACAATGAAACCCCTTAAACCCCCTAAAATGTCCAAAAACAATAAGAACCCTAAAAACCCCAAAAAACTCAAAAAACACTAAAACCCCAAAAGACCCTAACAACCTTAAAACCCCCTAAAACCCATAAAAATCAATAAAAACCCTTAAAATTCGAAAAAACATTAAAAATCATAAAAATCCATAAAAATCCCTGAATATGAAAAAAAACATACAAACCCTGAAAACCCCATGACAAAAATAAAACCCCTAAAAACCATAAAACCCCAAAAGAATATTATAACCCTAAAAATAACTAAGATCACTGTATCAATTTAAACCCTTAAAAACTTTAAAATATCTAAAAATTATAAAAACCCTGAAAAATTAAAAAAAACATAAAACACCCAATAAACCTTAAAACCATAGAAATTTCTAAAACCTCTAAAAACCTTGAAAGAACTTAAAACCCTAAAAATACCTAGACTCTAAAAACCCTAAAACCAAAAAAAAATCTATAAAATCCCTAAAAATACATGAAAATGTAAAAACCCCTAAAAAACATTAAAATCCCCTAAAAACCCTAAAACCCCTAAAACCATAAGAATGATTAAAATCCAAAAAAAAAACATTGAACACTCTAAAAACCATTTAAACACTTAAAAAAATTAAAAAATATAAAAAACATAAAACCCATAAAAAACTCAAAAAATACCCTAAAAACCCTAAAAAACCCAAAAACCCTAGAAAACCCACAAAACCCTAAAATTCCCTAAAAACCCATAAAAACGCCAAAATCCATAAAGACCCAAAAATATCATAAAGACCCAAAAATATCATAAAAACCATAAAAATATAGAAAAATCCCTAAAAATTTGAAAACATAAAAAAACCCTAAAAACTATGAAAACCCATGAAATCCATGAAATCCCTAAAAACATAAACCCCCCCCCCCTCACCATAAAACCCCATAAAACCCTAAAACACATTAAAAACTATAAAATCCCTTAAAACCATTATTTTTTTTAAAAAAATTCTAAAACCCCTTAAAGCCTCTAAAAATCAAAGAAACTCAAAGACCCCCAAAACACCATAAAACCCATAAAATTCACAAAGAACTAACCCCCCCCCCCCAAATCCCTAAAACCCAAAAATCATAAAAATCATAAAAAATCCCCAAAATCCTTGAAAATTTATAAACACAAAAAAATAGAAAAACCCGTTAAAACATTAGAAAAAAAATAAACCCATAGAAACCCTAAGAAACCATCAAAACGTCTAAAAACCCACAACCCCCTAAAATGTTAAATAACTCTAAAAAACCATGAAATACCTAAAAATTTAAAAAATCCCTAAACACCCAAAAATTTAAAAAACCTAAAACACTAAAAAAAACATGATAACCTTTTAAAACCCTTCAAATCCTTAAAAACCCTAAAAACCCAGAAAACCCATATTGACCATAAACCCCATTAAAATCATTCCAAACCCATAAAAACCCTAAATACAACTAAAAATCCAAAAGACACTAAAAACACTTAATACCCCTAAAATGTTAAAATCTCTAAAAACTCAAAAAACTAAAAAAATTAAAATCTCTAAAAATCCAAAAAACCCCTCAAAATCTCTAAAAAACCCACAAAATTCCTATAAAATTCCTAAAATCCATGAATTTGGGAAAAAACATGAAAATCACTAAAAATAATAAAAACACCTAATACCCATAAACCCCATAAAAATCCTAAAAACCTTTAAAATCTCTAAAAACTCTTACAAACTTGAAAAACGTTAAAAACTATAAAAACCCTTAAAACCCTAAATAACTCAAAAAAACCAAAAAACCAAAAAATAATTTAAGGATCCTAAAATCTCTCAAAATCTATGAAAACCATAAAAAACCAACACACCCAAAAATCCATACAAATCATAAAAAATACCTAAAAATCCCTAAAAAGTTTAAAACTTATGAAAACCATAAAATACACCGGAAAAACATAAAACCCCAAAAAACCCAAAAACCCTAAAAAAAATTAAAACCCCTAAAACTAGTAAAAACTCTAAAAACCCTTTAAACACTTTGAATGTTAAAACCTATAAAAACTATAAAAACCTTAAAAACCCCAAAGGACACTAAAAACATTAAAACCCCTTAAAACCCTAAAAACCAAAATAAACACATGAAAACCCTAGAACCCCACAAAATTCCTAAAAATATAAAAATTAAAAAATACCATAAAAACATAAAAAATAAACCAAAATCCCTAAAAACATCAAAACCCTAAACACACAGAAAATCCCCTAAAAATATAAAAACTTCAAAAACCTATAAAACCATAAAAACCATAAAGTCTCTAAAAATAATTAAAAACTCTAAAAAAAAATTAAAACCCTAAAATGCATTATAAATCTATGGAAAAACTCAAAACCCTAAAAAACCCCTAAAACCCCAAAAGACAATCAAAATAATAAAAAAACACTAATAACCCTAAAACCCCTAAAAACCATGAAAATACCAAAAAAACCTAAAACCATAAAAATCCTAAAAAATCGTTGAAAATCCATGAAAACATAAAAAAACCCTAAAAACCATAAAAACTACTAAAAACCATAAAAACCCTTAAAACAATAAAAAATACAAAACCACTAAAATCACATAAAACCATCAAATCCCTAGAAATTTTAAATACATTAAAACACAAAAACACTAAAAATATAAAAATACCAAAATAAATAAAACAATAAATACATTAAAAAAACCTAAAAACCCTGAAAACCCCTAAAACCCTTAAAAATCCCTGAAAACCATAAAAAAACTAAAAACCATAAAAACCCTAAAAATCCATAAAAACCCAAAAATGTTAAACACCCTAAAAACCATTACATTCCTTTAAAACCATAAAAATATAGAAAAAATAAAAAACCCTAAAAAGCCTCTATAAACCATCAAAACACCATAAAACCATAATACCCCTAAAACCCTTAAAACCCTAAAAATCACAAAAAAATCTCAAATCCCCTAAAACTACTAACAATGTAAAAAACACTAAAAAAATTTAATACCCGAAAAAACTCCAAAAACCCAAAAAACCAAAAAATATCCTAAAACTAATGAAAACCCCAAAAAAAATAAAAACCCTTAAAACCCCTAAAAATCACTAAAAACCTAACACCCATAAAATTTATAAAAAACCCTAAAATCACATAAAAATATAAAAATATCCTTAACACCTTGAAAACCCGTAAAATCTATAGAACCCCTAAAAACTGTAAAAACACAATAAAGACCATTAAAAAGAATAAAAACACTTCAAAACCATAAAAACGTTAAAAAAATCTATAAAACATTAAAACTCCTAAAATCCTCAAAAACCTTAATAACCCAAAACCCCCTGAAAATAGTGAAGACCCCTAAAAACCCATAAAATACCTAAAACCCTAAAACCCCAATAACCAATAAAATTACTAAATACCCCTAAAAATACCTAAAAATGTAACAAACTGTAAAAATCTGTTAATACCATAAAAAACCTAAAAACCATAAAATACCTTAAACCCCATAAAAACCCTAAAACCACTAATAACTATAAAAACCCTGGAAACCACTAAAACATTTAAGAAACTCTAAAAAACACTTAAAACACTAAAAAACATAAAAAACCCTAAAAATCACAAAAACAATAAAAACCCATAAAACCCCTGAAATACCCTAAAAATCCTCAAATCCCTAAACCCTATAAACCACAAAAATTCTATAAAAGTCCTAAAATCTAGAAAACATAAAAAACCCCAAACCCTAAACACCTGCTAAAAACATAAAAACCACTAAAAACATAAAACAAAGATAAAAACATATAAAACCATAAAACCTGACTAAAAACTCTAAAACCACATAAAACCCCTAAAAATGTTAAAAACTCAAAAAACATTAATAACTCTAAAAACACAAAAAATCCAAAAAAAAAACCATTCAAAAAGGCCTCAAAACCCCTAAAAACCTTAAAAATATAGAAAACCCATTAAACCCCTCAATACCCCTCAAAATATCAATAACCGTAAAAACCCATAAAAACCATAAAAAACTAAAACGTCTCTAATAACCCCTAAGAATAGTAAAAACTAAAAAACCTCAAAAAACCTTAAAACCCCTAAACACCATTAAAACCCTAAAAACCCATAAAATTCCTAAAAACCACTAGAAACTTTAAAAACATTTTAAACCCCTAAAACATTTAGAAATATAAAAAATAGAAAAAACCTACAAACTAAAAAAACCCAAAAAACCTAAAAAAATACCCTAAAAATATAAAAACCACTAAAGCCCTAAAAATCCCTAAAAACATTCCCAACCAAAAGAACACATAAACACCCTAAGAACCATAAAATTACTAAAATCCCTAAACAACCCTAAAGACGTAAAAACCTATAAAAAACCTAAATGTCCCTAAAAATATAAAACCCCTAAAAACCATTAAATACCATAAATGCCCATAAAACCCTGCAAAACCTCAAAAACCCTAAAACTCGTAAAAACCCATAAAGACCCTACGACCCCTGAAAATATATAAAAACCCTAAAAACCCAAAAATACCATTAAAAACATCAAAATCCCTAAAAACCTTAAAAACTATAAAAATCCTAAAAACCATAAGAATCCTTTAAAATATAAAAAATAGTAAGAACCTTGAAAATCATATGAAAAGAATAAAAACCCATAAAACATAAAAATTTCAAAAAACCCATAAAAACCTTAAAACCCCACTAACGTCACTAAAAACACGTAAAAATATGAATAATTTAGATAACAATAACAAACCTTAAAACCCCTTAAAAAACTGCAAAAACCCAAAAATACCAAATAGACCATAAAAACCGAAAACCCCTAAAACCCTAAAAACCTGAAAAACCCAAAACCCCTTAAAATCCATAAAAGCCTAAAACCTAAAAATATCTAAAAATATTTAAAAACATAAAAAACCTTGAAATATATAAAACCCCTTAAAATTATTTAAAACCCTAAAAATCAACAAAATACCTAAAAACCACTAAAATTTATAAAACTATTAGAACCCTAAAAAATGTTAACAACTCTAAAAAAATTAAAAACCTTAAAAATACAAAAGACAAAAAAAATACTTGAAACCCCTAAAACCATGAAAAATTCTCAAAATTACTGAGAAAAAATAAGAACCATAAAACCCTAATAATAAAAAAACCCTAAACACTGAAAAAATTTGGAATACCATAAAACCCCTTAAAACAAAAGGATGGCTGCACTCTCCCCTGGTTCGCTCTCCCGCTCATCACGACTTCAAGGTCTTCCTCTGTATCTTGCTTGGGGATTTGCCTTTGGATCCTCACCCCGTCCCTGTTGGTGGCCGTGCGCCATTGATGTGCTCTTCAGACCCGAGGATGCAGTGTTCTTTCTACGGCTTCAGTTTTTCAGAGCGATTCTATTTCATGACATTTCGGCTCCAAATTCATGACTTTCCTGGCATATTTCACCCTGTGCTCGGGATTTGGTGGCTTCAATGGTTGTGACGATCATTTTGGTTCTGGATCATATTTTCTCAGCATATGGTGAAGTGGTCAACTCTTTGGCGTTTGGAAACCCTAGAGGTCTTCAGTTGCAGATCCAGATCACGTTTGCTGTGATGGGGCCTCCACAGATAGGTCAACGGCTTCGACTTTTACAGTGGCGTACGATATTTTTTTGGTAGCATGGGTTATGGACCCTTCATCGGCGTAACGTGGGGGTCCGAATTCCTCTGTCATCGATGCTTTTTTATCCCTTTGCAGCGCTGTACCTGGGAGATTTGCAATAGCCTCTCTGGCGTAGCTTCCTTTCTCGATGGATGCAGAAGGCGTGGATTCAGCTTGGTGGTGATGATCATGTTCCAGGATTCTGGGTTTTCGATTCTTCTTGCATTTGGTCTGCGAATAATTTACAGGGTTTTTTCTCAGCCTGATCTTTGAATCATGTTAATTCTCCTAGCCTGTTTGTGGTTTGAGGCATTCTGGTTTCGATTTGGGGTTGGATTCATCGGTTTTGGATCTGCTTGTGGTGGCGGATGGTCCTGCCATGGGCTGACATTGATGTCGTTCGCTGGGATGGTTTTGAGGTGCTGTGTTATGTCTATGTGTTACAATTTATGGGATGCTGGAAGAGAGTTTTGAGCTGCGTACTGGTTCATGCTTTGGTTTCTGGTGTTTCTACCTCTGGTACTGGTTGCTTTGTGTCGCTGGTGAATGAACTGCCTTACATGGTGGTGATGGTTCTATTTCTGGGTATGGCTATGGTGCTGCTGGATGGGATTTGGGTGGTGATGGTTTTCTGGTTCTTAGGTTGCTGGGTGATGTCTATTACTTGGATTGGATGTAATAAAGTTGCAGGTGCTTGGTGATGGTTGGTGTGTTGCTGTGAAATGGAAAGTTCTGTGAGGATGGGCTATTGAAGTTGCTGCTAATGGTTTTGATGCTGATGGATGTTGGTTGTTGAATGGCTAGTGGATGATTGCTGGTATTGGTGCTAATGGATGCTTGTTGGTGATGTGTTGGGAGCTGATGCTTGTTACTTTTATGTTTTACTTCTTTGTGTGCTTTTTCTTCTTTTGGATTTTCTTTTTTTGCGATCTTTGGGTGTGTGCTTGTTAAGGGTTTTTGTGTGTGGGTTGATTGACCCTGGCCCTCCCATGTCTGCAGTGTCTTCATGTCTTTTTTCTAATAAATTTTGGGGGGAGTCAGGAATAGCCTGGCCCCGAGCCTTCCTTTCCCTTAAAACAAAAAAAATCCTAAACACCCTAAAACCTACTAAAAACTCTAAAAACCCCAAAAAATGTTAACAAACTCTAAAAAACATCAGAGACACTAAAAAACTCAAAAAAAACCTAAAACCACAAAATAGATTAATACTCATGAAAAAAACTAAAAACTACAAAAGCATAACAACCATAAAAACTCTTAGAATCCCTAAAAATCGTAAAAACCTTAAAAATCATAAAAGTCCAAAAAATCGCTAAAAATCATTAAAAACATAAAAACCCCAAAAAAATTGTAAAACCCCCCTAAACCATAAAATCCACTAAAAACCTTAAAAAATACTAAAACCCCATAAACACCACTAAAATACCTAAAACCCCTTTAGACCCCTAAAAATGTAAAAAATGTTAAATCCTTTTTTATAAAAGTGATGGCAGGAATTGGTCAACCACTTCATGCCCCATATGAATTTTTTAAAAGAAAAAAAAAGTTACATGGAAATCATGAGGTGTAAATAGCTTAAACCAACATGGGATTAAGGGAGGGATAAAAGTTGTGTCTTTATAGAGAAAAAAACCAAAAGATGGAGTTATAGAAAACATTTCTGATTCTTGTCATCAATCTGTCAAAAACTTCCTCTAAAAGGATGAATTAGTCTACCTATTGAGTGAACCTCAACCACAGAGAAAGCTCTAGGACTCTTCCATTTGACCATACTGAAACAACAGTAGTCTTTAGAGGATTTGAACGAAATTCTCCATTAACATTATCATTCCCTTATAAGATGGTTGAGCTCTATTTTCCAACTTCACAACATTCAAACAAGTTTCTGTTTTTTTTTACTACATCAGATGTTCATTACCTCTATTACTTTCACCCTTAGTCTGTGAGGTCTTTCTCAATGGATCTTTGTTTGTAGACCCTTATAACTTAGTATATAGTGGTTCAATCGACCGTGAAATTTCAGGAAAAAACCAGAAAAATACTAAAAATCCCTAAAAACATAAAAATCCCTAAAACCCTAAAAATGCATTGAAAACCACAAATTCCTATAAAAATCATAAAAACCCATAAAAACCCTAAAAAACCCTTTAGACCCCTAAAAATGTTAAAAAGTTCAAAAAAACATAAAACCATAAAAACCACAAAAATCCTAACATCAGAGAAAATCCTAAAACCACTTCAAATTCCAAAAAACCAAAATAAACCATTAAAACCATAAAAATACTAAAAAATTCCTAAAAACATACAAAAACCTAAAATCCATGAAAACCCTTTTAAATCCATAAAAATACCTAAAAACATTATAAACCAACAAAATACCAAAAAAACACTAAAACCCAGAAAAAAAACTCAGAAATCACCTTCAAACCCTTAAAAACATTAAAAAATAAATGCATCCTTAAAACCCTCAAAAACACAAAATTTTCATATAAACCAAAATAGATCCTAAAAAACTAAAATCCCTAAAAATCCTAAAATACATAATACCCTAAAATCCCTAAAAACCCCCAAAACCCTATATTCCATAAAATATGAAAACAGCCCTAAAAATTATAAAAAATGTAAAAAACACTAAAAACCCCTAAAATCCCCATAAAACCATAAAAACGCCTAAAAATTAAAATAATCATGAAACACATGAAATTACTCAAAAAAAACTAAAAACTATAAAATCCATTTAAACCTTTAAGACAATAAAAACTATAAAAACCTTATAAACATTAAAAAATAAAAAAACCATAATACCCCGAAAAAAATCTAAAACCTTGAAAACCACTAAAACCCCTAAAAACCATGAAAACCCATAAAACCCCCCAAAATACATAAAAACCCTTAAAACCCCTAAAAATCATTAAAAAGACATAGAAATCCTAAAAACCTTAAAAACTATGAAAACCCCTAAAAACCGTGAAATCATTAAAAAGCATAAATATCCCTAAAATCCATAAAAACCAAAAAAATATCTAAAAACACTAAAAACCCTTTTTACACAAAAAACATTAAAAATATCTAAAAACCATAATATCCCAAAAAAACTCAAGAAAAAATCTAAAACCCAAAATACTCGAAAAACCATTAAAACCCCTAAAAACCCTAAAAACCATGAAAACCCCTAAAACCCCTCAAAATACAAAAAACCAAAAATCCCACAAAACCATAAAATTTTAAAATTTCCCAAAAACTATCTAAAATTTTAAAAACTTTTAAACCCTGAAAAACCCCTGAAAACCAAAGAAATCCCTTAAAACCTTACAAAATCATATAAATACATAGAAACCATAGAAACCCCTAAAAACATTAAAAATAATCAAAACCATTAAAACTATTAAAAATTCAAAAAAACCTAAACCCTTAAAATGACTATACAACCCCTAAAATACAAAAAACACTAAAAATCGTAGAAACCCCTCAAATTCCCTAAAATCCTTAAAAATTATAATAACCAAAAAAATCTTACAAATCCCAATAAATTTCTAAATAAATAAGAACCTTAAGAACCTTGAAAAATCATAATAAATATTAAAAACATCTAAATTTCCCAAAAATCTAGAAAACCCCTAAAAATACTCAAAATATCTTAAAACACTAAAAACCATAAAAATACTAAGAAAGATGAAAAAATCACTAGAAACGTAAAAAAATCTAAAAAGCCTAAAAAATACTGAAAACTATCAGATCCTCAGAAAACCATAAACCCTTCAAAAGACCATAATACCCTAGAAAACCATTAAAAATCATAAATCTCTTTAAATCCATAAAATATAAAAAAAATACGAAAATCCTTAATACCCCTAAAAAAATCAAAAAAACCTAAAAACCCAAATGACCTTGTTTCCATTAAAAATCTGTTTGGGTTAGGAATCCTTATTTTAGAACAGTTTCTAATGGGTTTGTTCAGGGAACCGAAAACACCCAATAATTCTATATCCACAAGGGCCTAATTTCCTAATGTATGTTCTCATTAAAACATTTAGCCAATGATGCTTAAGAACTCACATTGGTTAAGAGGATCAGAGGTTGGGATCATCACACCATTGGGGTTGGAATTATTTCTTACTCCAGTACATTCTTATAGTTTTAAGATATGTTCATGAATCCTTTATTTATTCCCAAGTATGATGCGTGTCACCCTGTAATTTACAATCAATTATTAACATCCATGGAATTTCGAAACATCTTTATATATTTGAGGTTCTTCATTAATGTAAAAGTCTGTGTCTATTAGATATTATCCATCAATGGTATCCACTTATATATTGATTAGATATTATTCGGTCACTATTATGATGATGCAGGTTTTCTATTCTCGTAGTTGGGCGCTCTGGAGTATATTGTCATCCAGGTTTACGGGAGTTGTTTTGATGTTACGATCGAACCCATATGATGGGCTTCCTACATGTCCACTTTAAAGGAATCAAAATCCATTTTGTATGGTACCGCTAAATGGGTCACATCATACCTTTTAAGGTCATGTGGTAGGGACCTAATCGTAATGTTTCACATCATGTGGAAAAGATGTTTAGGAGAAAGGTGAAAAGTCAAATTTTTTGTTGGACTTTTATCGAGGAATCCCAGTGAACCAAGAAGAAATATGGATTTCCAAGATTAATTAGACTCTACTGGGGATGTGGCCCAAGAATAATAAGTTTGATTTGAGTTGTTGGGTTTAGACCTCATGGAGGCTTCCTATATAACCCTTTTAGTAGTGAATCAAAATCCACGTAGTTCGGTTGTGAGGATCCATGCCTATGTAGGCCCTCATTTTTATCTCACAGGGCAATATAGTTCTTTGAGAATATTAAAATATGAATTACTCCTGAATAGAATTCCATGTAAAGGAACCATGAGGGATTTCTCAACTCATGGTGATTTAGAGGCTTGTTTCGGGTCTTACTCCTGAGGAGGAGGCAAGGATTAATGGGTTTATTATTACGGATTACTTTTGAGGAGGATTTCCATTGATCTCGGGCCCTAGGTGGGCATCCTACATATTTTTATTTTAGCAGGAATCAGATTTCTCATAGTTCAATAGTTAGGGCTTAAGCATTGAGGACGCCCTGAATGGATTTTATTGGGGCTTACTCCAAAGGCGGATTCCTAGAAGGCTTGGTATTTTGTGTGTTTGAGGACCACCATCAACATCTAACATCACTTGATTCATTCATGGTGTGAGAAATAAGAGGAAATGGGAGATATGATAATCCACATGATCCTCTTTTCCTGGATGGTAGACACATGTCCTTGAGGACCCATGCCTATAGAGGCACTCTGAAGGAAGGAAAAAGGAAGATTCAAAGGATGATCCATTTTCAAAACATGAATCTGTATGTGTGGGTACCATGTTTTTTCAATCCTATAATCACACAAGTCATGGTGATTCATTCTTGAATGTGATGTAAAAGATGAAGTGGAAGATCTAGAAAACTATACACTTCTCCTCCAACACTGGCATAAGTGGTTGGGGCTATAATGGAGAGATGAGGGGATTTGGTGCTCATACCCTTATAGATCAAGTATTCATAAGGTAGATAGGAGTAGGGGTTCATACTGCTGTAATAAAGTCTAGTGGATTACTCTAGTTTGGATACCCTAAAATTGGTCATGTAGTTAGGGAGGAGGATTTCATTCCATGTCAAAATGAACCACAAGTTCTATCCTTTCCCTCTCTACTTGGAACCAGGGGCTCTAAGTCTTATAGACGATAAGGGTATGACATGGTTATATCCCTTATATATGAGATTGACAAATCCCATATACTATCCCTGGGGTACGGTTCCTCATGGGCATCGGGATACAGAATCACATGCACCTCAAGGACCCTAACTAGCCAACTAGACAATTGTGGGAAACCTATTACCATAAGAATACACACCCAAATGGGGGACACACTAGTGCGACAAATGCCATGGTTGTGAATTTTTGGAGGTTTCATGGGAGGTTTCAACTTTGACCCTCTTTTACAAGGGTTACAAATAAGGATATTTCCTTTTGTGGATGGCTGTGAAGAAGTCATGATGAGTGGCTCGCACAGGATGGTGGTTAGGGTGAACCAAGGTGGTTTGCACAAGTAGTCTTGGGTGAGCCAAGGAAGGCTTGCGTAGGGGATGTTCCACGCAGTTATTCCTTGGAAAGCTTGTGGTACCCTTGAAAATGGAGCACTAGGGAAACTACACTTGGGAAAGGCTTTTCTAAAGCATTTAAGGGTCTCTACGAGTGTTATTGGAAGTGGCTCGGGTGGGTCCCTAGTTATGGAAGGGGGCCTTTTGCTAGTGCTATTTAATTATGGGGTGAGTGAGTGCCTCACATAGGTATTTTTTATTTTAAATGCTAGGAGGAATTTAGTTTCACTATCCTAATTTAACTCCCTCAAATAATAGTTTCATAATGCTACCTATAAGGTTTCCGAAGGCT
Source organism: Viscum album (assembly GCA_963277665.1). Classification (NCBI taxonomy): domain Eukaryota; kingdom Viridiplantae; phylum Streptophyta; class Magnoliopsida; order Santalales; family Viscaceae; genus Viscum; species Viscum album. The sequence continues at coordinate 1,322,877,311 of OY728157.1, forward strand.
TGAGCGAAGGGTTGGGGTGAGAAGAGTTTTTCTGAGACCTTTGGGAAATTCATCCATACAAATGAAGACCCCAAGATTCAATTTATAGAAAAATATGGGACCATGGGATAAGGGGATATCTCTCTCAGGTCTCCCACATTGTCTATCCAGCAGACTCTCATGTAGGACGATCGTGTAGCCTTTCTCACAAGTAACCAAAGCGATGAAAGTGCTTTGGGGGTACCTGGGTGAAAAAAAGTGTCAAAAAATACCCCCTCCCCTCAATATTGGATTTGATCTAAAGAATAGGGTCTGATCCTAAGATAAATGGATGAAAAAAGTGGATAGATCACACAGGTTATGCGTGTAGGTCATTCACACTGGTAGTTATCTTATATTTTCTATATAGGTGGGGAATGTACAAGGTCAATGTAGGGGGACTTCATCATCTATAAATATGGTTCTCATTTCAATTTTCGGTTCTTGAAACTTTGTACTTTAACGTCTCGATGTGCTAGTCTCCTGCATAAACCCTCCGCTGAATACTTTTCACTAAAATAATCATTTTTGAAGACATAGTAGGTATCTGTCTACATGATGTGGTCACCTAGGAAAGTGTCTTGAGTAGGTACCACGTTAAATTTCCCTGTGTGAGGATCTTTCATGAGGCACCTATTTAAGGAACTTGTGTGAGGTACCTGAGCGAGGAACTTGTGCTAGTTCATTCCTTTTCCAAATTTTCTATATTTCTGTAATTTATAAAATTAACACTTATCTAATCCCAAAAACATGAATCTTCATTATAGGTTACATGTATGCTAAAAAATACCATATTTTATAATTAACGATATGGAATACACCTTGAAGATATGGTAAAGGTTTTATGCCATGATTACTATGATGTTCGTGATACCACTTTACCCGATCTAGAAGGACATCTAAAGAAATATCACCATAAATTTACTGAGAGTAAATATTTTACACTTTATGATCATGGTCACCAGAAGTAGGTGATTATATAATATTAAAATAATTATATTCCTCTTTCCCAGTTTCAATACTACATAAATTTTACTAGTAGCAACATTTCCATCACGGGTGCATATATTAATATCAGGACATGATATCCACAACCTATGTCATGGACCATATCCAGTTTTCTCTAAATCTAAAGCCTCACAAACCATAATTGAAGCCTCGCTATTATCTATTCATATTCTTTAATTCCCAGACTGATTAGTCAAATGGTTGAAAGAAATAATTAAACATCTGCCTGGAAGGGAGTGTTAAGCCTACAAGGATGTGGTCGTACTAGGTATTCCAGACTAGTGCATAGTTTAAATAGGTGAAAGATGTCAAAGTTTATGAGGATATCTTGGTAGGTAAAAACTATGTATAAAAGAACTCTGAATTCATTCTTGATGTGTTAATATTTTGGAGTCCGCAGAAAAACTCTTTCCCCTTGATGCATGAATACGTTGGTATTAGCTTGCGAAAAATTTACTAGATCTCAGGGGCCCTGATCCTTGGAGAGATGTATTATGAGTTCAACCCTATTAGAGAAACATTGGATTACACTGAAAAGACAACACCTCTAGTGTGTGAGCTATTGAAAATAGCTCAAGGTATCATGAAGGAAGACCCTCTCCTGACGGGTAATATTCATCTCGAACCATAGATGAGTGACTTCCTAGATCTAGTGGGGGAAAGTCCCACTAGAAAACTACCAACTAGATTTACTAAGATGGAAAAGATAAGTGCTCTAGGTATATTCTGACCAGCATTGGAGAAGGGAGAGTATGAAAAATGGGGGTATAAACCCATGTCCATCATTCCTGTGATGACACACATCACATGATTTTTAGCTATGTGGCTAAGGGCCTATCTGCTGATTATTAGTGATTCTAATGGTGGCATAAGGTCATGTAAATTTGTTGTGGTGTCCATGATTTCCAAGAAGAAGTATGTGGGGTTATAAATCCCTGTCATGGTGAAAATTTATTGAAGAATTTTTCATGTTAATGTAGGGAAGCCCTCATTCCAAATTTTTAGAATGTTATAGGTACTATTAGGATAGATAACAAGTCACTTTAGATCCTACATCATGTTAAGTGGGGTCGAGATTCCTGATAACCCATGTCAACCATATGTTAATGATGTTTTTGGTATTCCACCATTTTCTCTAAATCCCAATGAGATACTACAGAGGCTGATCTTTTTAAAGGAGTGTAAATTCATCCCGTATGGGTGAACACCTACTGATATAATTACTGATGACAGGAAGACTAGAAATGAGATAATGTCATGTATGATGTCGTTTAGAGTTGATTTTCTGGCTACTAGTATCGATATAGAGGTAATATGTAAGTCCAATGCTTCATAATGGTTCACATTTCAATTCAAGTACATATAAAAATAAATTTATCTCCTCTAGTGCATGTCCGATCAGAAAATAATCTGATGTTGGACCAAAAGTTATGGATGCTTACATCCATGGATTTCATTCAAGTGGTAATAAACTTATGTAAAGAAGATGTGACCAGTGGATTAACATATTTTTATGTCGATGCATGGACTGAATCATACCACAAAGGAGTTTTGTCCATGGTTGTTCCTTGAGTCAGAACTGAACCATCCTCTAAGCGTAGAAAGCATGTTGGAAGGGCTTCCATTCCAATAGATGGTGTTTCTACTCCCCCTAAGTATGCTTCAACCTCCTTGGATGATTTGGATGACAATGTCACATGTTCTTGCAAACAACCCCTTGTGAGGTTCAGTACTCTGATCAGAATCAAAAGGGCTACACCAACTAAGATTTTACTCAGATAGTCCAGTCATCTCCTCCAAAAAGAGACTCAAGATCCATTTTATTGTACTTAATCTATGCTGGAGAGGGTCGGTAAGCCTTTTAAATCAAAGGATATTGAATCATCTTCAGGACAGACTAGGAATTACTTGGAATTCGTTCCACCAGAGGTGGTCCAATTTTGGAAGGACATGTCCTCCGATGATGAAATCATATGCTCAATTATTCTCACTAGACTTTGGATTCCAAGGATAAGAGATGCCCGAGATCCACCCAATATTCACTTCAACGAAAATCCCAATGATGTAAGGATTTATATATGGGATCTAGAGATGATTATTTATGCAACTAATGAATGAATCCCTACAACAATATGTATGAAGGACACGACATGTCAAGGCACTGTGGAAGGGGTGGACCACCCATCTTCTTAGTAATGGATTGAGTGTACCAAATGCTGAGGATGTGAGTTCTATTTCTTCTGTATCTTCCATTATATTATTTCAAAAAAAGAATTAATTTATAAGGGAAGAACATTTTGATTTTCAGTAGGCCAATGGGAAATCAACAAAGATTCCATCACCCAAATATGGCTTGAGTGGTACTCTACTTAGGGTTGAAGAATCATCACCCAAATTTAGAGAGTTATCCCTGAGCCAGTGGAGAATAGTGGATTAGATGGAAGAGTAAAGTAAATTTCCCCCTCCATTACCTTTGTTTTAGGAGTTTCATTCTATCCCTCCTCCATCAAAAAAGATGAAAAATAAGGAATTTTGATGGATAAAATTTTTGGATAAATATATTTTCATTAGTGACAATTCTTTATAGTACCATTAAACCTTGCATTATGTGCCAAACATTTCAAACCATTTTCATGATTGAATACTATAATTTTCTATCCTCCCTCTGGGGGGATACAAATGATCCTACATGAACGGAGGAGTGTGATGTATATCATGCATTGATTTTTGGTAGTGGGTCCTCTCTCTCGATAGAAGAAGTGTTGAGGGATGAGGTTTCATCATCTACTTATTTCACTGCTCTTGTTGCTATAGAAAGGGAGGAGGGTTATAGTAATGTCAAAGGATCGTCATAAGGTTTTATAGTCAAACTAATGACTTTTTTCCTTATGATATGTTAGGATCATACCATACACTAGAGGACCTTGTGATGACTGATGTTGGCCCTGTGGTTGACCCCGAGGAAGTTGTTCGGGGTCTCAAGTCATTAGAGGAGGGTGAAATGATAGGCTTTGAGTTGAATATTCTAATTTTATCAATGGTTGAGATTACCACGGGTCCTAGGATATCAATAGATTCCATTATATATCTTTCCATGACCTTTTATTAAATACTATAACATATTAAACTTCCTACTACTTTAGCATAATTTGATTCACATAATAGGGAATTTTATGGACCTGAGTCTTTATTTTTTTCAACCAATCATTGTATATATAGTTCCATAACCATGATTGATTTTAGTTCATAGATCCACCCATAGAGAATGTCACATTGAATAAGTTTGAATAAGGCATTGAACTCCATCTTAATCACACTGTTGGGTGGGGGGAATCAGGTGAACCTTGAAATGAGGAGTCTTCTTAAGCAATGTTTAGAGAACATCACACAAATCCCAGAGAGATCCCATCATTATTAGTTTCTAAATGAAATTGTAGAATTCAAGGTTGCTAAATAAAAATCCACCTCATTTTCTGACTCATTACTGGGTGTGTTCCACTAGTTGATAATCGCCCTCCTTTTATTTTACCTATTATCCTTTTTGAAGATAACAACGATCCTTGCTCATTTTTTAGTTCTATCAACTTCTACAATTAGGTATAATGGAGTATACTATATACCAATGTAGTTGGTACACAAAAAACAAGCCCTTATTGATAAGGAGGGAGTGGGGAAGGGTGCTTCAATAATTTCACTATTCACGGAGTATGTTTCTCCCTCTGATAGTGGCTCTGAGTTGGATTTAGATATGAAAAATGATATTCAAATCACACATCATAGGGCTTGGAGGGATATATGGATAATAGTCTCTAAGATTCCCCTTGAAGACCTACCTTCAATAATCAATTGACTTTCATTATTGTTCGGTATGCTAGTATATGGAATATTTTATTATCGCATGATTCATGATGTTATAAAGGATTCATTCCCAAATGGGAGTGAGAGTGTGAGATTCAACAGGAACTCATAAATTCAAAGCTTATCATAAATGTTGATGATCTTGAGTCTACATTATCCTAGTGGAGGCCAACCATACCAAGAATATTATTGAATGTAAACAATAGATTAACGAGAAAACCATTCAAGTGTAACACCTTTAGTGAGAGTTAGATTCCACTAAGGGGGTCTCATATAACACCACCATCTTTAGAATAATTCAAAAATTAAGGGTAAACATCCATTATGGATATAATGGAATAGATTCACCAGGCCAAGGATACTAAATCCCTTCAGTTTAATGGACTTCAACAGGCAGCTGATGGTGCTCGGGAGGCCATTTAATAGATGAAGAGCTATGTTGACAGTATCTTGTAAATTGTGACAGTGAGACTTCATCTTGTGGATGATCCTTCAATTTTTTTTTCTTATAAATGATTTTTTTTATCTTAATCGTCTATGTCTTCATACCGATTTTCTTTCCATGATTGTAATATGTTATTGGCAAGACATTTTTACACCAACTAGTCATAACCATAGTGACATGATGGGGACATTCTGTATTTTTTCATAAGTTATGAGGTATAGTGAGTGTAGTTTGACTATTACCTGGTATATATGGACAACCCTAAAAACATGTTTATTTTGCGTCATAACCCTAATCTATTCCTAAGATCAATATAATGGGGATATAGAGGAAAAAACATGACATTTTCATAGACTATAATTTTATTTTTTTTAGACTAAAATGTTTTTGTACATTTTTTAACACTCAATATTTGTCTAACCCATACAGAGTATAGGTCTATTGAGCTGAGACTCAACTTTTACCATGAGTTCCCTTTTTTGGGTTTTAATATAGAAAGTATTGTGTCTCTTTTTATGGTAAGTTAAAATTCACGCAAGTCGAACTAATGAGACCAGTGTTTAAGGTGGAAGAACTTTGAACATAATTTTTGAAATAATGACCCAGATAGGGTTAGAGGCATTAGAGTGTTCAAACATTCATTATATATCTTGTGGGGAATCTTGATCCATTCTTTTTTGGCTCTTTAATACAAATCAGGATATTAGGTTATAGAGCAGGTCTCTCCTAACAATGATCTACCATAATTAACATAGTCATTTTGTGGGATGTTTAATGAAAGGAGAACTAGGACATGTGTTACATAGTCAAATAGTGGTATCTTTTGGATGATAGTACCTGAAATTTGTTGGAAACATATAAAAAGCCAACTAGAGCATATTGAAACATAGTCATGAAAAGAAGTTCTCTGGAATTACTACATTCTATTGATGATGGAAGAAGATAGTTTATGGATATTCAGATTTATCAAATCCCTAATGAGTTTTTTTTCAAAGTAAGGTGTTTGAAAATGAAGGTAATACCATTATTATCATTGGACAACAATAGGAAATCACTCATTCTTGAATTTAGATCAAGTGAAGGATGGTATATTTCATGAGATGCATGATGTTAGGGAGAGGCCGCTTTCTATCATGGAAAAAATTATCATTCAATTTAATGTTGTGTGATCATGAAATTGATTGTGTAGTTTAACGTCTTATGATGAGGATGTTGTTATAAAATTTAATGTCTTATGATCAAGAGTTATGATATTTAGTTTAAATTCATACAACAAGGACATTGCATTATAAAATTTAATTTTTACAAAATGGAAATTATTCTGTGTAGTTTAAAGTTGTACAATAATGAAATTTGAGGGGATATAATTTAAGGTCTTTAGATTTGACCAAAATATCAATGATTCTCCCATTATTGTTAATCTGTCTAGAAATATGTTACCATATTATGATGCGAGAATAGAATTTTATAAGATGTGATTTGGTGATTCCCGAATACAAAGAGTGGTATGAGAAAAAGGTCTTATGGTGTTAGAGGAGGTCACTCATGAGGAAGAAGTTACTACTAATTGAAAAACTTGTCTTTTGGGTTATTTCATTCATGGTAAACTACGGATTGTTCTTCATATTCAAGTGTGGAATCCTTTGGATTAAATTCCTTGAAATTTGTGAGAAACTTATAAAAATACAGCTGGGGTTTTTTACAACATATTCAGACAAATAATTCATCAATAATTCCTACATTCTATTGCTAAAAGATGATGGAAGTTTGATGATATTTAAAATTCCCCAGACATAGATTTTGGTTTGTGGGAGGAAAGTACTTAAACACAAAAATGGGAATTTCAAGTCAAAATTTATTAATAATGGGTAAAAGTGGTTTCCTACACAGCTGTGGTCCGACATAGAGTATATGGTTCCTATAGTTTTAGTTCATAAGACTAATAACTTGATATAATGGAAATGACAAATGAGATGTGGCCTAATGTTCCAAGGTCATTCCAGTATGCTATGAACAGATGGAGGGGGAAATCCTAAACCATGGTCTTGGGGATTCTCGTATCGGGAGAAATAATTTGGGATATATTTGTAGGATAATGGTATACTGCTTCAAATCATGGGTTTTTATATATTGTCCCCAATAATCATAAGGAATGAAGAAGCTTATCCCAATGGAGAAGTTTCCACTGGTCGAAAAAACCCATTTTGTGGACTGTTTTATGAAAGGATAATTGGGGTGTATAATACAATGTAAAATAGTTGTGTTCGTTGTCTAAGAAGCCTGTTCTGTTGCAAAATTATGCAAAATCCAACTAGGGCGTGTTATAACATAGTCAATAAAAGGATTCCTCAGGTATAAAAAAATTATATCACTAGGAGATGAAGAAAGATTATGAAGATCTTAAAGTGTTCAAGATTAGGAGTATGAATTGTGGAAGGGATAATTCTAAGAAAAATGGAATCTTAGGGGATGATATTTTCCATGATTTTGGAGTCCCTTGAATATATTTTACTCATACTTAAAATGGTTACATTTTTGTTTCCTTTGAGGACCCCTTGATGAGGGAGACCTAAATTAAAATATCCTGCACAAATCATTATTGGTATGCAGAAAAGGGGGTATTTTTCTTTACCCCATAGTTGGGACTATGACTTAAGTCCAAGGAGTCACTATATATCTCAATGGTATGATAATAAATCCACACATAATTTTTTAGATATCATGATGTTTAAAGTCAAGTTTCTTGGAAATTAGCCATGTAGTTTAATGTCATGTTATAAGGACAAATTTTTCTCAATGTGAAAAGAAGTTGAATATTGTGGTTAGACTAGGTCATAAGGCCTAAGCATCACTGTGTATCTTGTCTAAGGAAAAATCAATCCAAATATAGTTCTGAAATAAAAATCTTCCACATAGATTGAATTCATATGTGGAGTAAATGGTTTTTATTTAATATGGGCTCAGGCAGAGGGTGAGAACCGGTATTGGATCCTCTAATGTATATCTAACTCATACATTGGAGAGTGGAGATATTTTAACTATTGTGCTACGTCTGGGATCAGGATTGAAGATTTGAACGTTATTATGTATCTCATTGAAGTGAGAATCAATCCACACATAGTTCTTAAGGGAATCATGCAGTTTATTATCATATTATGAGGACACTTGGTGTGCATTTTGAGGTATTATAGCTAGGAATAAGATATCCCCAATGTGATTTTATATACCATTATTTTATAGGGAACTCTTTTATCAAAACTCCTCCGACCACATGAGATATGCTCAGTGTGTGAAATAAAGAGTTCAAAAAATCTTCTTTCCTTGAACAAAGGCAACAAAAGTGAATGATAAGGGAATTTAGATTTTTTTGGTGGTTGGGCTAGTATGTATGATGTAGGCATCGCTACATTTCCCATTAGGATGAGAATCAAGCTAAATGTTGTTTGTGAAAGGATCCCTATGAAGAACTTGTTTTAACACAGGGAGTGGTATTTTTTTTACTATGGTTTGTATCAAGATTGGAGAACCAAGCATCACTGCATATCTCATTAGGATGAGAACCCAACCATGTTTAGTTCTTCAAAATTATTCCCATACCATTCAATATTTGATGTGGGGAAGGGGAGATTTAATATTTTAAAAAATAATGGTTTGTCCCAAGACATGTGGTATATAAATCACTATGCAACTCATTGTATTGAGAATAAAGCCATATGTTCTTGAAGAGTTCCTTTTTCATATCTTGTTCATACATAAGGAAAGGGGGAATTTTTCTATGTGGTCATGGCTAGTCCTTGGATTGGAGATTTGTTCATCACTCTATATCTCATTGGAATGATAATCATTCCACACATAGTTCTTGAAGAGTCGAGTAGTTTAATTTCACATGTCAATAAAGTTGGTAACCAGATGTGAAAGAAATGTTGGAGCTGCACAAGGTGATTGAACCTGGGTGTCACAATTTATCTTAGTAGATAAATAATAATTCCATACATAGTTCTTGAAAAGGTTACATATGCCGCTATGATTCGTACACCAGGAAAATGGGGCTATATGTATTTTTCATGACTACACCCAGGACTAGAGATGTAGGTGTCACTGGATATCCAATTGGAATTAGAATCAAGCCATGCATAGGTATTGAATAGATCATGCAGTTTAACATCATGTGTTGAGGATGTTGGCCATGAAATTTACTCTCTTGTTGTAATGTCATGATAATTCTTGGTATTATACCTATAAATGGTGCCTAAATTCTATTATGGAGTTCTAATGTTGTGACTGGGGCTTGCGCATGGTAGTTTCCTTAATTTTCATCCTCATCTCTGGACAAGATGGCATCTAGACTAGCTGAGGGGTTAGAGGGATGTGATTGGGACCTACATGTGAGATTGAGGCCTATTTTTAAGGCACTGAGAGGAGTATCTCAACTCATGATACTTTGTGGGTTTCTTAATGTTTAATTATAGAGAAATTGACCTTGTAGTTTAATATCATGTGGTGAGGATGAAGTGTGTCTTATAGTTTTAATTGATGTAACTAGGACCTTATGTCGTGCAGTTTATCATCCAGTGACATGGGTTATGTTGCTATGAATTTTTGATGTCATGCAGAAAGGTCGTTATTTCATGAATTTTAGGATTGTGTGATAAAGACCCAATAAGTTTTTTAGTGTCTTACAGCCTAAACATATATGGTTTTATATCGTTTAATGTCATTCATCTAGGATGATCTTTTGTGAGATTACATGAAATACTTTTTTAAGAAAATTTCATTGGTTGGAGTTGGAATGATTTTCCTATCTATTTAGAATAAGAAATAATCTCCATTAGAGTGTAATTCATGTAAAGAGTAAGGTTCCTCCAACTTTGGTTCAAGATTTTGAAGTTTCTTTCCTAGTATTATCAGAGTTCTGAGGACCAACACGAGTTATCTTTGGAGGAAAGATCATAGGGGGACCTTCTTGTTAACATATCATGCAATATTATGATAATGAAATTCCATGTGGTTCAAGGTATGAAATATTTTTTCATACAATAACTACAATTAATCTATCCATTTTTTTGGATCACTCGTTTGTAGATAGATGCTCTCATATGAAAATATAGAGTGCTGGAAACTGAATCTAAATGGGAGGGAGTACCTCTGTTTGATATACCAATGGCTAAGTGGTCATCCATGTGGAAGTACACAATGTGGTATGGTAAGATCATAAGGCATGAAAGATATTTTCAGGATAATAATTTTTATCTTTGTCCACATTTTTCTGGATTATGTTCGATATGGTCTTAATGAAGGCATATATATGTCCATTAGCCACTGCCTGATAGTGAAAGGAAAATTTGGATTTGATATCTTATTACTGATATAGCTTTTCCACCTTAGTAGAATATAAATTGGTGTTATTTACTATTATAATTGTATAATGGACACAAGATATAGTATTGATGATAGATTTTATGAATATGAAAATTCTTTTATCCTTGAATTCATTGAGAGGTATTGCCTTAGCCCACTTGGAGAAGAAATCAGTAATGGTAAGGATGTACTTGAACTGCTTGTCCATATTTGGAGGGTATGGATCCACAATATTTATTTCCCATATGGAAAATGTCTTTGAGTATTTGGATATATGTAGAAACTATAAGGATTGATGGATAAAATTGGCATGCACTTGGTAGGAATGACATTTCTTGGTGAATTATGTGCAATATCGTGTCACTACGGGCAATTAATACCCAAGCCTTCAAATATTTTGGGAAAACATGTATCCTAGCTAATGGGAATGGTAGGCCCTTATTTTTACTTCATACATAATGGACACAATATAGAATTCATCGATACATCTGATAAGGACTCCATCAAAGCCTCATTTATTGTGAACTTTCTAGTGATTTGGGTCATTATAGAGGGTGAAGTTGGGTTCTCTTCTTAGGATTTGTTCTTTCCCAGCTCTATCCGAGGAGATTAATCCAATTTTGATGTAATACATGATGGGATTCATCCTCCCAGTGGTAGGACCATACAATTCATGGATGGGGCTGACTTCCTTAATCTCTTCTTCTCTTATTTGAGAAAAAGGTGAAACCATTCAGCAATGGGTGATGATGATGACCATTTCATCACAGTTTGTATCTTCTTGTGTTGTAGATACATTTTCCAATTAATCTAATTAGTAATTTTATGATCGCGGGATTTGAATCAATGTTGGTTCTGAGGGGAACTCTTTCATCAACCCTCAAACACAGTCAAGTATGGGAATTAGTTATTCTTTTCTGATAGTGTAACCCACGTTTATATGTTTTATTACTAACTATGGTAACCCTTCACCTCTAGGTAATTCACTAGTTTTTGGGGTTCCAGTTCTTGATCCAAAATGTTGGCCAGGTATTCTTCCTCATTGTTTATACAACCTTCACATAGTAGGAAAGAGTAAGTTAAAATATCCTTCACTGGGGAAATGAGCAGAATACCATACCTAGAATTATTGAACATAGGTTCTTCCATATCCCTCTATATTGGACTCCTAGATGCGTTGTTAAAATACAATTCCCATGTTTGGGGGATGTCCTGAATAGAAAATATCTCTTCTTTTAAAAATTCAGTATTTAATGATGATGTTTCTATAGACAGTTGTTTTGAAAGAAAATAATCCAAGGCTTGGCATTTAACAACTTTATAAGGAACAAATTTTATATAAAATGGCTGCAGAAAAACCTCCCATCAGGCCAGACACACTTCCAACATAGGATGAATGAGGATATATTTGAGTGGGTTATCATGAGAGACCAAAGAGACCTTGTGGTGCGGCTGATAGTGTCTCAATTTTTGAACTAAAAAGATTAATTATAGGAATCACCTCTCAATATATAAGTAATGAGTGTTAACATCTATCAGGGTTCAACTAAGATATTAAAGGCCATTTTCATTCCCAACATCCTTTTTTTTATAATTAAGGCACCTAGTGACTGTTCTAGTTCCATCACATATAGAATTAGTATATTTCCCTCAATAGGTGGAATCAATACTGGTGGGATCAAGAGTTAATTCTTGAGGATATAAAATAATTCCAAGTAGTCATTGGTCCATTGATGTGTGAACCCTTATTCATTAATTTAGTGAAGGAGAAACACATTCCTGCAAGATTGGATATGATGTGTCAGATGTATGATAATTGTCCTTGAATTCCTCTCAAATATTTGAGGTTTTTAATATGTTACATGCTAAGGATATATTTTTTTCATAGGATCATCTTTGATGTTGCGATGGCATATAATTAATTTTAGAAACTTCACTAAGGTTACCCTAAATGTGAATTTCAAGGGGTTAATCTTCAAGATTTTTTATCACTACTTGTTGAAGATGGTTTCTAGGTAAGCCAAGTAGTCAGAACATTTTCGTGACTTGACCACCAGATCATTAACATAAAATTTGAGAAACATCACCACGAAGGATTTGAATATGTGATGCATGGAACATTAGCATGTGGCACCATAATTTTTTAAATCAAAGGTCATTACCCAATAGTAGAATACTCCCTGGGGGGATCTGAAGGAAATGGACTTTTCATCTTTGGGGGTTATATGAATTTGGTTGTACCCTGAATAGACATACATTAAGAAGTGGAATTGATTACCAGTCATTCCATCAATCATGAGTTTTGTAATTGGAACCAGGAAGTCATCTTTGGGAAAATGAAAGTTGAGATCTCTGAAGTTAATTATAGATATAGTTTTCTCTTTTTTTATTTAACGTGACTATGTTTTCATTAATTTTTGGATAATATACATCTCGTATGAAGTTAGCCTTGATAATATTTTTAACTTCAACCTCAATTTTGGAGGCATGAGTCAGGTGCGTCCTTATGGATACTTGTTTGTACCCTCGATGGTCTTCTGGAAGACCCAAATGGTGGGTGGCCACCTTGGTGTCAGGGCCTGGCATCTCTGTGTAATTCAAGAAAAATACATCCCATTTTTTCTTTAAAAATGAAGTATATATTTCCTATTTTTATCAATTCATGCCTTCATTTGTCTTCATATATTCCCATATTTATCTCTTTTAGTTCATCCACAATAGTGGATACACTTTCCCCAAATGTTAGAGGAAAACCCCTAGGGTATTCTTATTCTTCCTCTTCCTCACAATTTACTTATTTTACCTCTTCTCGAAAGATATGTGATGAATCAAGAAACTCATATTTAGGGGGAAAATCATAATTTGTAAATCCAAAACATGAAGGAATAGTTTCTAACTCAATCAATGGTGTGAGGAATTTTTTTTATCCAAAGGGAAGATAATGGAATGGGAATGAGAATCTATATATTTTCCCATTTACGTGATAACTTATTCCAACCTAGATGATGAAATAGGGATTATTTGAGTCTCATGGGATATAATGAAAAAAAATCATATGATCATTCAACACTACTCAGAGAGTTAAAAACTTCTCTTAAGTTTTCAGGTTCTGTTTTCATTAATGACATTAAAAAAGTCACTAAATGAGTTCTTGAATTCATGTTCACCCCTTGTCAGGACATTGAACATTATATCCTACTAATCTACCATGAATTTTATGTCAAACATGAGATCCCTGAACTGATTTATGAGTGTGATATCACCAAGAGGATCATTGTGATATTTATAATAACCTTATAAAAATAGAGTGGAGGGGGGAAAGTTAAATTCATTGAGACCCAATTGGAAATATGTTCAGACCAGAATGAGGTTGAATCCTGAGCCATTGTCAATAAATGATCATTAGATATCATTGTCATTTATCTTGTAGGATATATACAAGGGACTAATGTCTTCCTTTATGATAGCATCTTTATCTTTTCCTATGAAATATATTACCATGTGTCATTATCTAATTGATATACTTCAGAAAAAAGAACCTCAACCTAAAACTCTTGGTTTCTCGACATTGCCTCTATGGGTGCTCCCCATAGGTCTTTTGAAATACTCAAAGAATTAAGGATTGACAGCTTAGCTGATAGTTTCCCCAGTTTCATCAAAACATTGTACTTATTATCCAAAGATTATTGCTTTCTATCATGGGGATGATCTTTCACAGGTGATTTGGGGAGATGGTGTTCTTGATGTAGATGGATTGTTCCTTTAAATTGGCATTTAAAGTTCTTCCACTCCTGGTGGGCTAGGTCGGTTGGGTTTGGATTCACACTGAGGATGATTATGTGAATAAATATCCTCTAATAGATCTTCTATGATGATTTTGTGAGGGAACACCCTATCATTCATGTAGTATATTACTTGTTTCTTATCAGCTAGTTGGAGAGCTCTCCCATGAATTCCATCCATATATATGGTTTGACCAGGGTAATGGTTTAAATTAGTGAATCCTAGAATGACAATGTCTTCCCCTATATCCTCAACTCTGACAGTCCCTTCCCCCAATTTCTTAATCTAGAATATGGATTTCAGTTTCATAATGAATGTCATCATAAGTTAAGGGATCCATTATGTGAATAACTTTAATGGAACTGAATATCAACTCCTCGTATGATAAATAATCCATATTGTGCGTGGATCCTTGTTATACCATTCGGTGGTGTAGTACCCAAACTTTCGAGACTATTGGAATAATTTTCACTAATGTTAAGGAAAAAAATTGGCTTTGGTGAAGGATCATATTCTTTGATATTATTTTTAAACTTCTAGAAATGTCACTTTTTGGAAGGCTGACCTTCATAGGATCGAGATGCTGGTGAAGTTGGTTGTATTGAAGTATAAGTAGTTGACAATAAAGTTGGTTGAATTGTAGTATAAGTATTCAAAAACACAGTTGGTTGTTTCAAATGTGGTTAGAGAATATCATGAGTTCGACTAATCATTTTCATGACCATACATTCATTAAACTTCCGTGCACACTTTAACTTAACTTTTTTCCACTGATTTTCACCCTCTGGATTAGTGGAATAAACATACACAGCCTGAGTAGGCTAATTTTTCAAATTCACTTTCTCAGATTCCACCAATTTTTTGAGAAGTCTTTGAAAACAACACAATCCTGGATGTGGTGCCCTAGAGATTGATAGAAGGGGAGATAATTTGGGATATCTTATCCACCTTCTCTATTGGGATTTCTAAGCATTGGTACCTTGACCATGTTATTTTCCAATTCCAAAATGAAGTAGTCATGAACATGGACATTTTGAAAAGAATATACCTTGTTTTTCATATCCTTAAATTGTTTCCACATTTTCTCCCTCTAATCATATTGATGTGTTTTATGTTGTTGATGACACTTAGTAGGTTTAACCGCATGATATGAAGTGGTATTTAATGTTGGAGTGGGTATAGGGTCTTTCTTAAGTGTAATTGTAGCATCCTCCACTTTTCTTTCTCTCTTTCCATGAGTTGGTGGAATTACTCAGGCCTTGAATTTGTTCTCTGTGAGGAATTATTCTATATTTTGATCAATTACGAAAAGTTCCAAAAACCCTCCTATGTATTTCATATGGATAAGAAGCATCCAAAACTCATCATGAATATTCCCAATATAGATTAGAAAAAAAATATTCTTGAGGGAGTGGTAGGTTTAAGGACTATGTTAATCCTTTCCACGGAGTAATGAAATATAAAAATATTTTATTATCCCACTACTTACATTTTTAAATGTAAAAGACTATATTCTTCTATAGAATTGAGATGAACTATAAGAGAAACCTATGACATCGGTCTTTCTATCATGTGATTAATCAAACCTATAAACTTGTGTACCACATAAAGGCTAGTCCTTGTAGTGACTACACAATGAAACTGATATTTACTACCTCTTGTTGTTCATGTGTACCCATCATGGGATCACAAAGAGAGATGAAATGAGTCAAATGTTTCTAGGGGTATCATGAGCCATTGAATATTGGAAATTTGGTTTTCCCAATGTTTGGAGGGGGAAGAGTCAGATATACCCATTAAGGAAAAGGCTTCTTTTACAGTTGTATTAGTGTGAATCATTCCTCCGTGTATTCTAAACAAGGTGTTATTGACTTAATAGTGTTGATAATAATTCAAGGAATGTCCAGATAATCTGGGACATGAATAGGTGTGGCGGATGAAGCCTGAATAGGTGTGATGGCCAGTAGGGACATTAGAGGTGACACTATTGGTATATGTCATTTGTAACCAATAGGGTAGTGCCTGTAAGGATGTTCCGGACCCTATTCCAGTTGCACACCCAATGGAAGGTACTCTCAATCTACTATTGTATGATCCAAATATATTTTTGGTTTTTATCCCACATTGAGAGGATGTTCTAGATCTTCTATAGTTTCTATATAAACACTATTTGTTGAGGTGCTCTAGCTGGGGATGTGAGTTGAGGATCTTTTTGTAGATTATATAAAGTATGAAGGATACCTCATAGTACATTTTCATTGATTAAACTTAATTATTTCATCTCCTCTTTTGGATGACCAAATATTTCGTCCATATAAAGCAGATTAACCTCCCAATGCTGGAGGTGAGGTAAAATTTTTACCTTACCCTTTTACCTATTAGATGAAATTCTAGGAGGTAATGATGGATTCTTCATGCGAATTCCTAGATTCAGGGAAAACCTTTGGTTCTGGGTACACACACCTCCTTCAATTGTCTTAGTGTGGACCACATCATGAACTAGAACATCCTCATTTGACTCCACTTTTTAGTTGGTCTGGTGTTATGGAGGATCTTAAAGGGTGATTTTGATTACATTAACTGATATTAAATGTATTTAAGGAATTCTATTAGTGTCTTTTCGAGACTGTATTTTTCTTAACCTTCCATGAGGAATTTTACTCTCCTTTGTTGATTCATTGGG
The DNA here is from genome assembly GCA_963277665.1 of Viscum album. NCBI lineage: Eukaryota > Viridiplantae > Streptophyta > Magnoliopsida > Santalales > Viscaceae > Viscum > Viscum album. The sequence goes on from OY728157.1 coordinate 1,322,894,464, forward strand.
GAAAATTAAGTGAATGGTATTCCAAAGGGAATCTCAAGATAGTACATTCATGTATGCCCCTAATGAGGGTGCAAGATATTGGGATGGGACAAACACTGAGGATCCACTTTGTAGAATTTTACCTTATCAAGAGAATATTGATACCCACATAGTAGGGGATTGTTGAGGTGAAAAATCCCCCTTCCCTGAGGGATGGGGCTATTCTCATTAAACATTCACAACCCTCTAGGTCTAGTATGATGAACTCAGGGGTTGGGTTAAAAAATCCCCCAGCTCCATGGGTTGGGGTTTCTCTTGTACCTTTTTGTTTGTTATTTCTATGGTTGTCCTTCTGATTTTAGGGAGAATTTTCCAAACATGGGATGGGTGAATCATTAGATATAAACTAGGATCAACCATTTCCGAAGATCATTGTTCTATTTATGAAATTTTAACTATCTAAAAGCTGAAATACTCTAAATCAGAGTCTTTATTAATATTCTCAAATGATTGATGAAACAATCTCTCAACAACTTGCTCTCTTATATCCTAATTTTGATGAGATTCAGTTGGGGCTTGTTTTTGTTGATCATATATTCATCATGGACATGGTCTGTTTGTTAGAGTTGTCCTAAAGTTATAAATTTTCATGTTATAACCATCGATGGGATTTACTAGTAAGGGAGAAAATTGAAATGTAATGCTCCATATGCAACCCATCCTGTGATGTGAAAATATAATGGGGTATCAATGATAATCTTCCATAACCTCATTAATGCACAGAGGAATTCACGACGAAGAGCTCCTTTCTATTTCTCAATCCTTGGGTGTTGTGAAGCCTAGTGTGTTTTCAAGTCAATTTTGAATTTCAACCCTTATATTACATTTATTTTAATTTTATACTCATCTTAGGGTAATGATTTCTTTTTCAAGTGATGAATAGTTTTCCATATATTGAGGCAGATGTCGTGCACACAATCTTCTGAAAATTCCTCTAGAATTCTATTTTGAGGGGTGTCTAATGGCTAAAACAAGGATGGTATGTCATATTTAGCCAATTGTTTCCTCATGTATAACATTTCTTATACATTTTATAGAGTATCATCTACCTGGTCTAGAAAAGGTGGATTCTTTACTAATGATTTATTATATGAAGTAAGATTGGTATGGACGTCCTCTATCAATTTGTTAGGTAGGTGGCCCAAGGGTGGCTCGAATAATGATCATTTCCTTGGTTTTTCTTATGGTTGAGAAATGATTTCACCTACCCCTGAAAAGGTACCAGACATGACTAGACTTGTTTTTTCAAGTGCCTTGTGATAGGAGGTCTTTCTCATCACTAGGTTTCCAATCAGAGAATTCTCTTGACAATGTGAAACACTAATGTGGAGAGAAATTTCATAGTGAACACCATCATGGTAGATTTCATCAAGGGGGATACATTCTTGATCCTTGATCTTCTACCCACATTGAAGGATATTGTGGATATCATTTTGAGATGGTCTCTTGAGATCGATCTTATTATGGTCATGAAGTAAGTATTCATGGTGATGTGTCCAGAAAATACCTTTGGAATTACTGATACTTCTCCCATAATTTGGTAATGGGAGAGTAGGATCATGAGCTACCATAGATAATAACATGATGACTTCAATAACTCTAGCATTTAGTATAGACGAATTATAAATCAACTCTTTGCTTTAAAGTTGTATTTGGTGATTTTTTTGTATTCCATCTTGTGAGAGACTGGGACCACTTTCTAGGGGAAGTGGTTATCAAGGGAAGGTGTTTGTGCCTACCTTGGTGTGGGTATTGGGATATGATAATTATCATTTGTTAGAGTGGGTGTATGTTACTGATTCAGTTTTCCATATATTATGGGGGAATTTTACCCAAGATCTTCATTTATGGGATAATATGTGTGTATTTTCTCTGGGGTGACATGATGATGATCCACCACACTTATGAGGATAGAGCTATGTGTCCATCCCTGGGGAAATGTTGTTCTCACTATTGTGATGTCCAGAAAAGTATGTAACATGTGGGAATGGATTTGTGTCTCCCCTTTCACCATTTCCAGGATATGCTTAGTGACTTCAGCAATAAGAATAGTGATATATTCTCATCTTGTATCTGGAGTAGATGTATGTGTCTGATATTACCATCCCTTTCCTAGTTGAGGATACTAACATTACACATGTGCAGGGGAAAAGAGTTGAGTCTTCCCCCTAATTGTAATCAAGACATTACAACTAACTTCAATTAATTCTCCCAAAGGAAACTACTAGAAGGATGGATGAATGTAGGAGGGTGTGTGCACCTGTTTGTAGGTTTCTGCTATTTTTGTTTGGTGTTATTATTTGAATTCTAACATACTAGTCTTCTAGATGACTTGGTGAGAACATGCAGGTGTATATTCCGGCTTGTGAGATACCACCATATTTGGTTGGAAGGCTTCATTTAATGCCGCCAAGAAAGTCTATAGGCGTGATGAATAAAGGCCTATGGGTGTAAGTTCCCACTTTAAATTTTCCAACAATTGGTTTGGTGGACTTCTCTCAAGAGGATAGGGGTGTGGCCCTATTACCTATTGATGTGACGCTTCCCCCGACATGCTATCTTGTATGCTTGGGTCTGAGTGACCTAGTCCGGTTGGATGAGGTTGGAACCCTCATCATGTTGAGGGATTACTACCATGCAGTGTTGGTGGTGGTGATTACTAGAAAGATCCATTGATAATGAACCCTATGTATTCTAGATGAGCCCTTTTGTGACCTCTTGGTCCACCTCCCTGAAATAAAGGTGGGAATAGTTGTTGTGTTCAAGAGATAGGCTCCCAAAATGGTTGAAGACAGAGGTCCACATCATCTACTTCAGGACTACTGGTCATCACTGACCACATGATCGGTGTGGATTCATGATCTAAAGGGCATGTTAGGCAGCCTCCATGGTTGATATTGTACTATTTTGACGGTACTCCTGGCCTAATGAGTTTGATGCCCAATTTTGAAGATGATGGTTGGTGATGGCATCCTTCATGTGGATGAATACCTGGTCTAGGCAGTTTCTAGTGCATGCATTGGTGAGATCTAGAATATTGTCAATGGATTGAAGGGAGATCTGGGAAAGATGTTCATGGATAGATGAAAATGCAAACAACAAAACCCCATCAAACTAGACACATGCATGATTGATTATGTTGTTTGTCCCTCATTCATTTAATAGAGAATGGGGGTTGATGGTCTGGTGATACTATCATCTTGTTTAAGGATTCATGTTGGGTTCACCATTTTTTGTTTCTCTAGGAAATATGTTTGGTTCATGAATCATTATTTATGAATAAAAATAGGTTTGTCCGTGAAACTAGGAAGACCCAACAGTTCTATATTTTAGAGGTCCTTCTATATAAAGGAAGGTGCTCATCGGGATGTTTAGAAAATGATTCTTAAGAACTGACATTGGTTGAGAGGATGGGAGTTTGGGCTCATCACACCTTTATGGAGGGTTATTTCCCACTTCGAGACTCTCTTATAGATTTTAGATATGTTCATGAATCCTTTATTTATTACCAATTATGATGCAGGTCAACCAAGAATTAACAATAAATTATTATCATGTAAGGAATTTTGAATCATATATATGTATCTGAGGTCCTTTATAAATAGAGATGTCTGTATGTATATGAGACTCTCTATAAATGGTATCCTCTTATATACTAATTAGATATTCTTTGGTCATTATTATGATGATTATGATTTTCTAGCCACACAGTGGGGTGCTCTAAAGTATATCGTCATATAGGGAGATAATATTTGTTTTGATATTGGGATCGAACCCATATGATGGTCTTCCTACAAATCCTCTTGAAAGGAATCATAAGACACATTGTTTTATAACACTTAATGGGGCACATCATACCTTTTAAGGTCATGTGATATGGGCCTACCTGTACAATATAATATCATGTGGAAAGGACGTTTAGGCAAAAGGTTCTTAGTTAAATTTTGGCGTGGTACTTTTGTCGAGGAAGCCCAGTGAAACTGGAAGAAGTATGGATTTACCCTTTTCACCTTTACATCCATGTGCCAAAATGAAGAGAGAAAAGACCCTAAAGACCCTAAAAACAATGAAAACCCAGAAAATTCCTAAAAACCATAAAAAATACTAAAAATCATAAAGTCCTAAAAAATCCCTAAAAATGAATATAGAAAAAAACCCTAAATTCCTTGAAAATCCCCTGGAAACCATAAAAACCACTAAAATAGTAGAAAACTCTAAAAACCCATAAAAACTCTAAAAACCATTAAAACTCTAAAAACCCTTAAACACCTAAAAATATTGAAAATCACTAAAAAACAATAAAAATCCTAAAAAATAAAAAATAACCCTACTTCCCCAAAAAGACCATAAAAACCCTAAAACCCCTAAAAACCTAAAAACTATTAACCCACTTTAAACCCCTTAAAATCCCTAAATCCACTAAAATCCCATAAACCATAAAAATTAAAAATAACCCCAAAGAAAAAAATCCCTAAAAACCCGAAAAAACTTCTAAAACCCCTAAAAATCATAAAAACCCATAAAATAAATAAAAACCTAAAAACACTAAAAAATAATACACAAAAACCTTTAAAAACTATAAAAACCTAAAAACCATACAAACGTAAAAAAACTAAAAACCCTAAAAAACAAAAGACCTTAAAACCTTTAAAGTCCATAGAAGCTCAAAAAATCCCTAAAACCCTAAAAAATCCATAAAAAGGATAAAAAATCTAAAAATCATAAAAACCATAAAAAAATCCATGAAAACATGAAAAAACCAAAACACATGAAAAAATAATAAAACCATAGAAACCCCTAAACACCCTAAAAATAACTAAAAAACAAAAGACCCTTAAACCTCGGAAAAATTAAAAAACTCTAAAAACCCTTTAACACCCTAAAAATATCAAAAAAAACAACACACCAACAAAACCTAAAAAACATGAAAACACCAAAGACCCATAATAAATATTGAATAACTTAAAAACCATCAATATCCCAAAAAATCATAAAACCTCCAAAAGACCCAAAAAACCATAAAATGCCGTAAAAATCCTCGAAGATATAAAAAAGGCTAAAAATTATTAAAAACCATAAAAACCATAAAACCCCTAAAAACAATAAAAACCCTTCAAACATTTAAAAACGTTAAAAAACTCTAAATGACGATAAAAAATGTAAAACCCCGCAAAAAACCCTAAAAAACCTAAAATCCTTAAAAACTCAAAAATCCCTGAAAATCCCTAAAAACACTTAGAATCCCTAAAAATCTTAAAATTCCTAAAATTCATAAAAATACGTAAAGATCCCATAAAATGTAAAAAAACCTAAAAACCCATAAATCCTTTAAAAACCTTTAAAATCCCATAAAAACCATAAAATAAATAACAAAACTGAAAACCATTTTACCTAATAAAAAAATTAAAAAAATCATTAAAATAATTAAAAACATTAAAAACTCCTAAAAACCCCAAAAAACCGAAAAAAGACCATAAAACCCTTTAAACCCTTAAAACACCTCGAAACCCATAAAAACCATAAAAAACTATAAAACCAAAAAAAATCCAAAGAATCCCAAATCTTCCCTAAAAACTAAAAAAACTCTAAAAACCCAAAACAACCCTTGAAACCCAAAAATACCCCTAAAAACATTAAAATACCTAAAAACCACTAAAAACTCTAAAACCCTTAGAACATAAAAAACTAAAAAACACTAAAAAATATTAAAACCCTCAAAACTCAAAAAAAAAATTGAAACCCAAACAACCCTTAAAACTTCTAAAAAACCTAAAACACCTAAAACATGTGAAAAAACCTAAATTTCCTAAATTTCCAAAAACACTAAAAAGTATAATGGCCATAAAAATCCTATAAATCCTTAAAAATTCATGAAAACATATAAAACCCAAAAACCCTAAAAACCCCTAAAAACCATAAACCCCTAAAAAAAGAAACCAAAAAACCCAAAAAAAATATAATGTCCTTTTAAAGAAAAAAAATGTTAAAAAACATTGAAAACCATTAAATCCCTATAAACTCAAAAAAAAACCCCAAAAAACCAAAAACATCATTAAATACCTGAAAACCCCTATAACCCTAAAAGGCACTCAAATTCCCTAAAACAATAAAAATCATAAAAATAAACACTTAAAACAAAAAAATCCCTAAAAACCATAGAAAAAAAATAGAAACCCAAAAATACTTATAAAAACCTTAAAAATCCTAAATCACAATAAACATACTCATAACCTACTAAAACCTATAAATCCCCTTAAAACCCCTAAAAACGTTAAAAACATTAAAAATCATATAACCCTAAAAAACTAAAATAATTACCAAAAACACTAAAAGATCCTAAAATCCATGAAAAACTATAAAAACACCTAAAATCCATAAAAACCTCAAAATCCTTAGAACCATAAACTCCATAAAAACTATAAATATCCAAAAAAGACCTAAAAATCACAGAAAATTCAAAAAACTGTGAATACCAACAGAAAAACATAAAAAAACGTAAAAATAGGAAAAATAATAAAACAAATAAAAAATAATAAAAACAATAAAAATCCATTGAAAACTATAAAACCCCTTAAAACCCCTAAATAATTTAAAAAACTATAAAACCCTTTAAAACCCAAGAAACTAAAAAGACCCAAAAACACCCAAAGTCCCTAAAACCCCTAAAAATCTGAAATCACTGAAAACCCCTAAGACCCCTCAAAACACCTAAAACCGTAAAAACCCAAAAAAAATAAAAAACCTTAAAAGTACCTAAAAATCTATAAAAACTAAAAATACTAAAAACCCTAAAAACGATAAAACCCCTAAAATCCATAAAACCCTTAAAACCCATAAAAACCCAAAACCCACTAAAAAATCTAAAAACCCATAAAACCCTAAAATCATAAAAAAAACTCTATAAAACCATTAAAACCCTAAAAAACCCCTAAAAACCCATAAGAACCACATGAACCTTATGGACCCTAAAAACCCTAACCCCCCACCCCAAACCTAAAACCATAAAACCCCTAAAACCATAAAACCAATAAAACACCATAAAACCATAAAACCCATTAAAAAATATAAACCCACTAAAACCATTTAAACGTGAAAAAATATATTAAAAACCATAAAAAACTAAATATAAAAAAACTCTAAATACCCAAAAAGTACCTAAAAATCCGGAAAACCCCTAGAAACCCAAAAACTATGAAAACCCAGAGAAACCCAAAAATCCGCCAAAATCCCTAAAAATCCTAACAACCCTATGAATCATAACAATCAAAAAAGCCCTAAAAATACCTGAAAACATAAAAAACCCTAAAACTCCTAAAAACCCATACAACCCCCCTAAAACCACAAAAACCGTAAAACCAATAAAAAACCTAAAATCCAACTAAATTTTTTAAAAACACATAAATCACCAAAAAAAACTATAAAATCATTAACAAACCTAAAATAACTTAAAATATCTAAAAAACTAAAAAACTGTAAAACAAAAAGAGATCCAAAAACACTAAAAAGCAATAAAAAGCCTCAAAATCCCTAAAACCCAAAAAAACATAGAAACCACAAGAATCATAAAAAATCTATTAAAATCCTTAAAAGGTAAAAAAAACCCTAAAAATCATTAAAAAAATATGTAAACCGTAAAAACCCCTAAAATCCATAAAGAACCCTAAAACCAATTAAACACTAAAAACATACTAAAATCTCTAAACCAGTTGCTCACAATGTGATTTTCAGATTTTGTAACCCTTTGGTGTCAATTCTAAACCCCCCTCAGGGTTTACACGATTCTGATGTGAAGAGGAACTTCACTGAGGTTGTTAAGTCAGTAGCAACGACTTCCTTCACTGACATCGGGACCCCTTCACCTGGAAAGGTGATTAAGACAGGGTTTATTTCCCCTGTTATAGCAAAAAAGGAAGAAATTGAAGAAATAGTAACCATATGAAAATTTTCTATTATTTTGAGGTCCATAGTTCCTAAGAGAGATAAGCTCCTGAAATGTTTTGATCTAGCAAGAACCATTTCTGAGATCTAGGGGTTCACTGGATGGAGGATGAATGTTATGGGGTGTGGTTTTTACCATGTGTTGTTCCCCTCAGATTAGCTGAAAAGGAGAGCATGTGGCTTTGGCTCAATTCCTCTAAAGTCGTGGCTCCTCTGTATTCAGGAATGGAACCTCAATTTTTTCCCATCATGTGTGAGAAACACATTCACATAGGTGTGGATTCTCATTTGAAAGATGAATTGGATTTACTGGTATCCTAGAATACTATGGGATATTGATTTTGCAGTGGGTTTTCCTATTCGAATTGATAGATAAACTGATAACCCAAGGTATGGGAACTGTGTAAGAGTCCGCATCAAGATTGACCTGGCAAGAATTCTAGTTCAGGAGGTGGTACTTGCCACTATTGATGACACACTGAATCTGACAATTCAGTATGAGAGAAGGCCCAAGTTCTGTGGGAATTGTAACTTTATTGGTCATTCAATTGCTGAATTCTGAATATTAACATCCTACGACATGTGTAATCAATGAGGCCTTCTTGATGAAGACTTCCAGAGGATGAGGGGGAACGGAAAAGAGAAATTATCTCATCCACCCTTTGAGCAGTAGCCCCCTGAAAATCACACATCACTGAGATGATGCTTGCCCCTACTATGAAAACTCATAATGAGGTGGCCACCACATCCTCCCAGGTTGATCACTCAGGTCCTGAGTCAATACATGCTTATCCTTTTGGCTCTGTCGTAGGGGGAAAAAATCTTGACTCACCTATTGGCCCCGGTCCAAACCGGGCCAATCTCTTGGAGGATGATAGGGATAGCTCTGCTTAATGGTGGCACCAAAATTATCTCAATTGTTCCTACTATCACTGGTAAAGGAAAATTTAGGGGCTATAATTCCTCAATTCCCTAAAAGAATTACAATGCTCCCTGGCTCACCCAAGCCACCGAAGGCACCAGTCCTCTAGGCACATTCTCAGGTTGCACGTATAACTCACTCGGTGCATGCTTTCTGTGGAGTGAAGCGGGTATTGACAAGAATTTGAAGGGGGATGTAGAATAGGCTTCTGTAGCTCCAAAACATTCTCCCCCTACATGACATGGGGTTTTCGAACTCCACTTCACCCTTGGATAAGATGGGTACGCAGGTGGACAACAATCAATCTCCTGTTAAGCAACCGAACGATACATCGACTTTTGCATCTTTTGATAATAAGACTCTTTTCCCAATTCTAGAGTCTTCTTATCCAATTGAATTTGATGTTCAAAATACACCAACACAAATTCAGGGTGTCCCTCCGATTCAGTTCAAATACCTCAATATTCAGGCTGTCCCAATGGTCTCCCCCTCAGCGGTGACCTCAAATCACTCATCTGAGGTGTCTGGCACACCTGGAGACCTTTCAACTAAGTTCACCGCCGTGGAGGATAGAAAGTGTGTGAAAAGGAATCTTAATGGAATGTCACCAAAGGTTGATACATGTGTTCTGAACAAATTATCACCTCTCTCAGGTAAATACTGGGTAGGTGATGGTGATGAGAATTAGGAGTAGGTGGATGATGATGTTACATGAAAATTAAAGCCTGATAAAAAACCCATTGGACGACCACCCAAGAAGAAGGGTGGGAAAGGTAAAGGGAAGAACATTAATCAATAAAGACCCTCTTTTGGAACTATAAATGGCTTGGGAACTCTCCCACAGCCTCTTCCCTCAGTCATTTTCTTTCACAAAATAGGACGATTCTAGTGGCAGTTGCTGAAACCAAAATGACCTTTGGGAAATGGAAAGGGTTTAGTTGTGCTGTTCTTAAATACTTACTTGTTGCACACAATGGATATTTCAATGGCTCTGAAACCTTATGGGTTCTAAAGCATGATGATATTTCAATTACCTCTTTTGATATGTGTTCTCAAGTCATCATTATATCTACTGTTCTAGGAGGTGTTGTCGCCACATTTTCATTTTTATATGCATTATGTTCCTACACTATGAGAAGATATGTTTGGAGGGTTCTGGAATAAATTAATGACCTAATATAAAGTAATTGGGTTGTTTTGGGGGATTTTAATACTATCTTAATGCCAGATGAAGAGTTGGGTCCTCATTTTTATCATAATGCTATGGAGGAATTTTCCAGCTGATTTGATAGATGCCAACTGATAGAGGTTCACATTGCTGGTGATAAATTCACATGGGGAAGGTTCACAGGAAATGGAAGAAAATCAAGTAGGCTTGACAAGTGATTCTTCCAGATTAAAGATAGCTAATCTATTGCTAAAATTTATGGACATACACATCCAAATTTCCACTCAGCTCACAATCTTCTTGTCTTCAATATTCTGGAAGGCCCCACAAGGTCAGACCCCTTTTATTCTATGTCTAATAATGTGTTGCATACCATTCCTTGATGTAAGGAAATTGTCATTAGTGGCCGGAATAACATCATTCATGGTAGCCCCTTTTTCATTTTCACATCTAAGCTCAAGTGCATCAAGGCCAAGCTGAGGGAATGGAGAAAATTCTCCTTCTCCAAGCTGGATAATGATATTAATGAAGCAGAATCATAGATTTCCCATTGTCAGAAAGTCAATCTACAACATAATTTACCATTCCAGGAGGAGTTACAGCTCCACTCCAAGCTGGACAACCTTCTAACACTGAAGGATAAATTGTCACGGGATCCATTCTGTGTCACCTAGATCATGGAAGGTGATAAGAATACCAAATTCTTTCATCGTATTCATAGAGAAAAAAGGAAAAAGAAGTGTCTGAATGAAATTTAGGTAAATAGATCCCTCTTCATGGAGAAGGATGAAATATCTAAAGCAGTGGTGGATTATTTTAAACTACTTTACACTGATACTGGTATCCCTACCAACACTCATCTTGTTGATTCAATTTCACCATGCCTTAATGACCTACATAACCTAATCTTGACAGCCACCCCATTTGAAGAGGATATTAAATCTGCTATTTTCTCCCTCAACATGGATTATATAGTGGGCCCTGATGGATTTAGCAACATGTTTTTCATGTTCTACTGGGATATTATGCACATAAAAGTGACCAATGCCATTAGGGAATTATTTCTTTATGACTCAATTCCATATGGTTCCAATTCTAACTTCATTGTTATTATCTCAAAAATGGATAATGCAATCGACATCATGTACTTTCGCCTGGTTACAGTTGGGAATACCATACCAAAAATTATCATCAAGATCATTACTATCAGATTGGGAAGAAATGTGCAAGATATTATTACCCCAAATAAGTTTGGGTTTATCCTAGGGAGAAATATTTATAGTTTCTTATACATGTCCTTATAAGGAATTAATATCATGCACAAGGAGTTAAAGCATGGGACCTTTTCCCTCATGGAGGAAATCTCAAATTCTATTAACACCATCAAATGAAGCATCATTTTCTCCGTGCTTTCCAAGTATGATTTCTCTACTGCATTCATCAAAATTACTCACTCTATCCTATGTAGTACCAAGATGTCGGTGATGGTTAATGGCTCCCCAAGAGGTTTCTTTCAATGCTCTCGTATAGTCAGCCAAGGAGACCCCCCACTCTGGCCTTCTTTTTTCTATTTTTGAAGACTACCTGAGTCGGTGCATTACAGGTTTGGTGCACTCTTGCTTCTTGAATTCAATTAAAGAAGTCAAGGATATTTATGTTCCATCACGTATCCTCTATGATGATGATATACTTCTTTTCAGATAGGATAATAGGAGAACATTTAACTCAATTAGGAAGCTTTTTTTCTACTATGAGGAGGTGGTGGGACAATCAATCAGTTGGGGTAAGTCATCCATTGTCTTGGGAAAAGGGATCTCTAATTCAATGTAGGTCAGAAATGTGAAACATCTTGGTGTTAAAAGGGATACACTACCATTTATGTAACTTGGTATCCCTCTTTTTTGGAGAATTCCCAAGAGTGACCATCATGAGAGCATTACCTCTAGAATTATCAGTCAGCTTGAAAACTGGAAAGAGAAATCACTATCACAGGCTGGATGATTTTTTTTAATTAATATAGTAATCACTTCTATGGGTGTGCAAGCATTCTCTATATACATATGGCCAATCAGTTTGCTTAAGAGACTACAGGAAAAAATCAAGAACTTTATTTGGAATAGATGTGTCAATTAAAGGAAGCTTGTTACTATGTCCTAGAAAACATACACCAAACCTATTTATATGAGGTGAATGAGTATTAAATATATAATGAAATTCAATGAGCCACTCCTGGGCAATTTCACATGGAATCTTCTTACTTCGAAGGAAGAGGGACTTGACTTTCTCAATGGTCGTTTCACAAATAGACTGTTGAATGGTTTCTATGGTTACATTCATTCTTCGGTTTGGCCTGATATCCAGTCAGCTTTCAATGATATGAACCCCAGCGTGAAATGGATTGTCTCATGGAGGTCATGTATCAATTGCTGGTCCATGCCATGGCTGGACATCCCACTTAATGAGCTGGTACACCCCCCCACCTCAATCATGAGAAATATGTCTATTTTTGATCTTGTGTAGGGAATTGAAGGCATGGGTGAAATTATCCCACCTTCTACTATGTAGGAAATAAAGAGGTACATGTTCATTGATGTTGACACCTTGGTTTGGAATCCCAACTTGGGTGGCTCACTCAACACAAAGGAGTTGTACCAGCATAAATGTAAGAAGAGTTTTGTAGTTCCAGCTTGGATGTCTAAATTCAGAAAACCTTTTATTCCGCCTTCTAAGATGATTTTTCTCTGGAAAGTATTGAAGGGTCAGCTACAAGTTCATGGGATGCTGAAAAAGAATAGGCTAAAACTTGTATCTTCTTTTAGACTTTTCCTTCTGGTATAAGAAAATGAAAGACATCTCTTTATTCAATGAAAGCTTGCTACAGAGCTTTAACAACATATCTAAGGAACCTTAGGGGGTAACCTCGACATCAACAATCAGTAGGGGCTGTCTGGAGTGCTGAAGGCGGCAACATGCATTGATCTGAGCCCAAAACTCTTTAATATATTTTTTTTAGAAATTTTGGAAATTCTCTCATATGTTTGGGATTCCTGTAATGTTGTTGCGCACAAAAATTAGGCATTCTCTTTCTTTGAGGGAGCAATGCCCATTAATAGATCATTCCATGCTGCTACTAGCATCCAAACCGATGAAATGGGAAATCACACTAATGACCTTTCGATCCTTCAAAAAATCTGCAACCCTTGTAGGTGAAAGAAACCAATGATACTAAAATTCATCTGCTAGATTCCCCTAATCATGGCATGGGTTAATGTCAATGTGGATGACGCGGATTTGGGCGCACCTTGACCCTCATGCTACGGTGGTGTCTTCCGCACCTACTACGGCTTCGTTAAAGGATGATTTTGTGATTTTATTAGATATGGAACTTACTATGAATTAGAAAACTAGGCGTTTATAAAGGTGATAAGTTATTTCATTCACTTTCGATGGAATCACCTTTGGATTGAGTCCGACTCACTTCTAGCGGTGGAGGCCTTCAAAATCAATTCAAGAAAAGTACCTTGGCAGCTTCTACCTCAATGTATAGAATTCCTTGACGCCTCCTATGCCCTTACGCTCAACATCACAGATGCATATCAAGAGGTAAATATGGTGGCAGACGTCCTCTCCAAGAAGTCAATTGAGAATAGGATCTCATTGTGGTCCTTTGTTACCCCTAGCGTTTGTACGTCCTTAGTGGACTTAGACATAAACAAGGTTTCCCATACCTGATTTTTCAAACCTCTACTATAAATACCTGTACTTTATTTTTCTTCATAAAATTGGGGGGATCCGTAATGCTTGCCCCACACCCTCTTTTCCTGAAACCATAAAATACCTAAAAACCCTAAAACCAATTAAAATCCTAAAAAACCCAAAAAATCCTTGAAAACATAAAAACCCTAAAAACCCTGAAACCCTTGTAAACCATTAAAACCCCTAAAAACTTTAAAAACCATAAAAACTAATAAATACACTAAAATAAATGAAAAACATTGAAAACCCAAAAAAACCATAAAAAGGATAAAAAAATTTAAAAACTATAAAAAATATTCAAACCCATAAAAACTAAAAAACCCCCAAAACACTAAAAATACCCTAAAACCCTGGAAAACTCTAAAAATATTAAAAACCTCGAAAAACCCAAAAACCCCTCAAAATCCATAAAAACCCTTAAAACCCAAAGAAACCCAATAAACCATAAAGATAATAAAAAGTCACTAAAAACCCCTAAAGATAAAAAAAGGCATAAAAATCTTGAAAACCTCTTGAAAACCATTAAAACCCTTAACACCCTAAAAAACCTTAAACCCCATAAAAACCATAAAACCACTAAAAACATTTAAAACCACTAAAAACATAAAAAAATAATAAAAATCCCAAAAAAATAAAAAAATATAGAATCCAAAAAGACCCTTAAACCCCAGAAACCCTAAAAACCCTTAAAACCCAAAAAATGATCAAATCCTTAAACCCCCTAAAAAACAATAAATATTTTAAAATTTCCCTAAAAATCCGTGAAAATATAAAAAACTTTACAAAACCTGAAATCCCCATGAAAACTATAAAAAACCCTAAGAACCTAAAAATGCACTAAAACACCTAAAATGACTAAAAATTCTAAAAACCACTAAAACTACTAAAAATTTTTTAAACGTTAAAAACATGAAAAAATCATAAAACCCAAGAAAAACTCAGAATAATAACCAAAACACTAAAATTCCTTAAAACCCTGAAAACCCCTAAAAACACTAGAAATCCGGAAAAACCATAAAACCATAAAAATCCAAAAAAAACCGAAAAAATACTTGAAAACTAAAAAACCATTAAAAATAAAAAAAATACCCTAAAAACCAAAAAAATACCCTAAATCCCTAAAACCCCATTAAACCCTAAACCCCAATAAAAACTATAAAAACCCTAAAAATGAAAAAAACATTAAAAACTCTAAAAAATTAAAAAAAATAACAAAAATAAAATAAAAACCCATAAGACCCTAAAAACCCTAAAAACCCTAAAAACCAAAACACCCTAAATACCATTAAACCCCTCATAATACCTAAAAACCATAAAACCCATAAAAATCCTAAATGTCCTAAAAAATCCCTTAAAATGTAAAAAAACCCCCAAAACCCCTTAAAGCCCATAAAACCCCTAAAAACCCTAAAAACCCTGAAAACACATAAAAATCATAAAATCTAACCAAAAACTATGAAAATCATTAAATTTCACGGAAATATTAAAAACCCTAAAATTCATAAAAACAATAAAATAATGAAACAATCTTAAAAACCCGAAGGACCTTAAAAACCCTGAAAAAACCTAAAAACCACAGAAACCCTAAAACCTTTAAAAACCCTAAAAAATCCTAAAAAAATCATAAATCCCTAAACATCAAAAAAATACATAACATCCTTTAAAATGTGAAAAACCCTAAAAATCCACTGAAAACTATAAAAACCCCTAAAACCATAAAAATCTAAAACACAACATTAAACCTTAAAACCCCACTAAAAACTCTAAAACCCCTAAAACATTAAAAACTGTAAAACACCTTAAAAACCATGGAAAACTCAACCCCCCCCCCCAAAAAAAAATTCAAAAGACAATATAAACCCTAAAAAACAATAAAATGCCTCAAAATACACAAAACCCCTATAAACCATAAATATAATAAAAATCCCTTAAAACTGCTAAACATACATGACAACATAAAAATCCCTATAAACTCTGAAAACCTGCTTAAATCCATAAAAACATCTAAAACCCTTAAAAACCTTAAAACCCCATAAAAACCCTAAAACCCACTAAAAGTCAAAAAATACATAAAACCCTTAGAAATGTTAAAAACTCAAAAAAAACTTGAAAACCTTAAAATGTCAAAAAGACACAAAGATCCAAAAATATCCTAAAACCCATGAAATAACCTAAAACCCTAAATAACCCTAAAACCCCTAAAACCCCTAAATTCACTAAAAGTCCAAAAACCGCATAAAAATTCTAAAAATCCATGAAAATGTAAAAATCCCTAAAAATCCTGAAACCCCTCTAAAAATCCAAAGAACCCCTAGATACCATAGATAACCCGTAAAACCCAAAAAACCCTAAAACCACTAAAAAATATAAAATCCATTAAAACCCCTAAAAATGTTAAAAACTAAAAAAACCCTTAAAACCCCTAAAAACTCAAAAAAACGTATAAAAGACCATAAAACCAAAAAAACCAAAAAAACCAAAAAAAACACTAAAACCACTAAATCCCCAAAAAATCATTAAAAACCTTAAGAACTCCTAAAAACAAAAAAATCCAAAATACCCTAAAAATCTAAAAAGACATAAAAAACCCTAAAACACTTAAAAAGCCCAAAAAATCAAAAGACACCTAAAATACATAAAATCAAAAAAAAAACATAAAAACCACTAAACAATATAAAAAACCTTTAAACCCCTAAAAAGGTTAAAAAATTCAAAAAACCCTTAAAACCCTAAAAAACTCAAAAACCCCTAAAAACCCAAAAAGGCCCTAAAACCCCTAAAACCCTAAGAAACCTAAAACCCCCAAAAAAATTGAAAACCCTCAAAGTCATTAAAAAGCATAAAAACCCTAAAAATCCTAAAAAACCACTAAAAATATCTAAAAACTAAAAAAACCCTAAAATACTAAAAACTCTAAAAATCCTTAATCCCCATAAAATGTTAAAAAACTCTAAAAATTCATAAAACCCTAAAAACATAAAAAAAACCTAAGAACCCAAAAAATACCCATAAAAATCATGAAAATTACTGAATACCCTAAAAACCCTAAAACACCTAAAAATACATAAAAACACTAACCCCCCCTCCCAACATAAAAAGCATACAAATCCATAAAAACATGAAAATGTAAAAATATTTAAACCCCTAAAAACCACCTGAAAACCATAAAAACCATTAAGACCCATAAAAACCCTAAAATCCCAAAAAACCTTAAAGAATGCTAAAAACTCAAAAAATCCTTAAAACCCCTAAAAATTTTAAAAAAATAAAAAAAAAATATTGAAAACCCAAAATCCTCAAAATAACACTAAAACCCAAAAAATCCATAAAAACCAGAAAACTCCTAAAACCCTTGAAAATCCTTAAAACGTTCAAACAACCAAAACCCCCCTAAAACCTTTAAAAACCATGAAAAAAACATAAAAACTCTAAAACCACATAAAAACCCCCCAAAGCCTAAAAACACTAAAAACACATAAATCCCCAAAAAACCATTAAAATCACAATAAAATGATAAAACCACTAAGAAACTCAAAAAACCCAGAATCCTAATAATCTTTCTAAAAACCCTAAAAACCATAGAGACCCTACAAAATCCCTAAAAATCCATAGAACCCCTAAAAATCCCTAAGAACCCTAAAAACATAAAAATACAAAAATATCTATAAAACTCTCTAAAAACATAGAAATCCATAAAAACATGAAAACCCCTTGAAAACCATAAACCCCCTAAAAACCTTAAAAACCCTCAAAACCCATAATAAACATTAAAAGCACTAAAAACACTATAACCGCTCAAAACCACTAAAAATGTTAATAACACTAAAAATCCTTAAAACCCCTAAAAAATAAAAAATAAAATCCCTAAAACCCAGAAGACCCAAAAAACACGGAAAACTCATAAAACAACTAAAAATCCATGAAAACTACTAAAAACCCTCAGAATACATGATTACCCTAAAAACAATATAAACTATAAAAATATTATATAATATCAAAAAGTCTCTAAAAACATAAAAACACAGAAAAAACCAAAACAACTAAAAACTCTAAAAACACTTTATGCCCCTAAAAATGATAAAAAAACTCTATAAACCATAAAAACTCTAAAAACCCTTAAACCCCAAAAGTCCCTAAAACCCCTAAAAACCCCTAAATCCCATATAAACACTAAAAAATTAGAATCCCTAAAAACATAAAAACCTAAAAACCATAAAAACCTAAGAATCCCTAAAATCGCTAAAAAGATAAAAAAATAAAAATCATTAAAAATCATTTAAAACATAAAACCCCTAAAATAAAATGAAACCCTAAAAACACACTAAAATATATATAAACCCTTAAAACCCCTAAAAATATTAAAAACCCTAAAACCGTAAAAAACTCAAAAAATAATCCTAAAAATAAAAAAGTGCCTGATAGCCATTAAAAGACCCTAAAAACTACAAAACCCCTAAACACCCTATAAAAAACATCAAAATACCTAAAAATCCTAAAATACCCGTAAAACCATAAAAATCCTAAAAGGACAAAAGGATACATGAAAACCTAAAAACAATAAAAAAAACCATAGAAAACCTAAAATCCCCTAAAAACTTAAATACCCCTAAAACCAGTAAAAACCCTAAAACCGCAAAAAAACTCTTTAAACCCCCAAAAATATTTAAAAACTCTTCAAATCAAGAAAACCTTAAAAAAACCCAAAAACCCTAAAAACCCAAGAAAGTCATAAAACCCTAAATCCCCATAAAACACATAAAAATACTCAAAAACCACAAAATCCCTCAAAACCCCAAAACACCCTAAAACCAAAAAAATAATTTAAAAAATGGTTGTAAAAATCAATGAAAACATTAAAAAACCCTAAAAACATTGAAAAAATAATGAAACCTATAAAAAACAATAAAAACAATAAAAATTGTTATTGACCATAAAACCCCCCAAAATACCCATAAAACTATAAAAAACACTTAAAACCCTAAAAAATGATAAATACTATAAAAACATTAAAAACTCTAAAAACCAAAAAAGAAACCAAAAAAAACAATTAAATTAAAAACCTTAAAGCTGAAAAACTTAAACAAAAAAATACCCTAAACATCCTCAAAATCCCTAAAAACCAAAAACCATAAAAATCATTAAAAATCTATAAAATCCATGAAAATATAAATAACCCTAAAACACTAAAAAAACCCCCCTAAAACCATAAAACACCTAAAAAACATGAAAACCCCCAAAAAACCAGTAAAAATCATAAAAACCTCTAAAAACTCTAAAAACCCATAAAACCAATTAAAATGTTAAAAACTATAAAAAAGCCTAATAACCCTAAAAAACTTAAAAACCTACCTAAAACCCCAAAATACCCTAAAACCCAAAATCCCTTAAAAACCCAAAAAACACCTAGAAACCGACAATAATATCTAAAACCACAAAGAACACTAAAAATTCTAAAAATGCACTAAAAATATTTGAAAATAAAAAAAAAATTAATAACCCTAACCCCCCCAAGAAAATCATAAAACCCCTAAAACCCTAAAAACCCCTAAAATATCATAAAAAATCTTAAAACCACTGAAATACATAAAATCCCTTAAAACCCAATAAATGTTAAAATATCTAAAAACCATTAAAACCCCCAAATAATTAAAAAAATCCATAAAATCCATAAAACCATAAAATCATTAAAAGCACATAAAAACCCTTAAACCCACTAAAACCCCTTAATAAACATAAAAACATTAAACCCCCTAAAACCATTAAAATAGTAAAAAATCCATAAAAATATCTAAAAATGTAAACAGTCAGAAAAACACTGAAAACCCCTTAAAAACAATAAAACCCCTTCAAACATAACAATAAAAAACACAATAAAAACCTTAACAATAGTAAAAACCTTAAAAAACAATAAAAACCCAAAACCACAAAAGACCCAAAAAACTTTGAAAAAAAACCACAAAATACCTAAAAATCATAAAAATACTATAAAATCCCTAAAACCCCTAAAAACATTAAAAACCTAAAATCCCTAAATTCCCCGTGAAAATAATAAAAACCCCTAAAAAATTAAAAACCCTAAAAATTATTATACCCTAAAAACCAACTATAAACTCAAAAAACCTTTAAATCTCCTAAAAATAATAAAAAAATCTGAAAAACCCTAAAAACCTAAAAAGAACCTAAAAACCCAAAAAAAAACTAAAACCCCTAAAAACCTAAAGATTCCTAAAAATAGTTAAAATTCATAAAACCCTAGAAACCATTAAAATCCATAAAAATCATAAAACACCCCTATAACTTTTTAACCCCCAAAAACCCCAAAAACCCACTAAAAACTCTAAATCCCATAAAATTTTAAAAAATAAAAAATACTATAAAAAACCATAATAACATAAAAAAATTAAATAAACCCATAAAATCTCCGAAAAACCCAAAAAACCAGAAAAAATATCTGAAAAAACTCAAAAATACATGAAAACATATGAACCCCTAAAAACCCTAAAAACATTGAAAACAATAAAAACCCCTAAATAGATTTTAAAACCTTAATATCCTATAAAAACCCTAAAACCCCATTAGAACTCTATAAACCATTAAAACGATGAAAAAATGTTAAAAAACACAAAAAAACCGTTAAATTCTAAACAACTAAAAAATAGTAAAAACCCTAAAAACAATAAAAATCCTAAAAACTCTAAAAAACATGACAAATTCAAAACCCATAAAAATCCATACAAACATAAACAATCCTAAAAACAATAAAAATATTTAAAAACCTTAAAAATCCGTGAAAATTTTAAAAAACCCAAAAAACCATGAAGGGGCCTTGTAACCCCTAAAAAACCTTAATAATCTTAAAAGGCTAAAAATCCATAAAAACCATAAAAACCACTAAGAACTATAAAAACCCTAAATCCATAAAAATTTTAAAAATATCTAAAACCCTTCTAACCCCTAAAACACTCAAAAAAACCTAAAGCCCTAAATGAGATTAAAAAACAAATAAAACCCAAAAAACCCTAAGAAATGTTAAAATCCATAAAAACCCAAACCACCCAAAAATCATGAAAATATTAACAAATCCCTAAAAATCACAAAAGACCAAAAAACCCCTAAAAACACTAAAAACCCAATGAAGAACAAAAAAATACCTAAAAAAATTAAATACCCTTAAAAACCATTAAAACCCATAAAACCCACTAAAAATGAAAAAAACACTCTTAAAACACCTAAAATGTTAAGAACTATAAAAAGTATTAAAAACAATAAAAAACTCAAAAAAATAACTAAAAAAAGACCATAAATCCCTTAAA
Organism: Viscum album; assembly: GCA_963277665.1. Taxonomy (NCBI): domain Eukaryota; kingdom Viridiplantae; phylum Streptophyta; class Magnoliopsida; order Santalales; family Viscaceae; genus Viscum; species Viscum album. The sequence continues at coordinate 1,322,915,600 of OY728157.1, forward strand.
AACAACAAAAAACCCATAAAACCCTAAATATACCCCAAACCCCTAAAACACTAAAAATTCCTCAAAATCAAAAAAAAATTAAAAATACCTAAAAACATAAAAAATCCAAAAAACCGAAAAAACCCCTCCTAAAAACTATAAGGATCCCTACAAATCTACAAACCCCTAAAAACACATAATAACACTTAAAACACTAAAAAATATAAACACACTAAAACGTTAAATAACATTTAAAAACCAAAAAATCCCAAAAAGACTGTAAAACACATGAAAACCATGAAAAACCCTGAAAAAAATTGAAAACCCCAAAACCCCTAAAAATTAATAACACCCCTAAAAACCCTAAAAACGATAAAATCCAAAAAAACAACCAACAAACCGATGAAAACAAAAAAATCCATAAAAACCTAAAAACCCCCGAAAATAATAAAATCGCCTAAAAACTAGGGAAAACACATAAAACCCCATAAAAACCCTAAAACACACTAAAAACCCTAAAACACATTAAAACCCAAAAAACCCCCCAAATACCAAAAAAAACCAAAAAAACCTTAAAACCTATAAAAATACTAAAAAATCGATAAAAATCCCTAAAAACAATAAAAACCCTAAAACTAGTAACAAAAATAAAAAAAATCTTAAAACCACTAAAATGTAAAAAAAAACTCTATAAAATCTTAAAACCTCTAAAAACTAAAAAAAATCGTAAAATCCCAGAGAAACCACAAAAACCACAAAACCCTAAAAATCACTGAACCCTAAATCCAATAAAAATCCTACAAAATCCTTAAAAAGTCATGAAAACATAGAAAACCCTAAAAACCATGAAAACCCCCTGAAAACCCTGAAAACGCATAAAACCATAAAAACAAAAACATAATAAAATACCAAAATAACTATTAAAAAAATATATAACTCATTAGAACCCTTAAAACCCCTAAAAATGTAAAAAACTCCAAAAACCCTTAAAAACATAAAAACTCCAAATAAAACCTAAAACACAAAAAATACCCTAACACCCTAAAGAAAATAAAAACCATAAAAAACCCTAAAAACCACCAAAATCCATAAAAAACCTAAAAACGCTAAAAATAATAAAACCCCTTATCAATTCTAAAAAATCCCCCAAAACATAAAAAAACATAAAAACCCTAAAAAAACACTAAAAATAAAATCACATAAAAACCTTAAAACCACATTAAAACTCTTAAAAACATTAAAACCCTTAAAAACATTAATAACTCTAAAAAACATTAAAGACACAAAAAACTCAGACCCCCACCCCCAAAGACCCCAAAGACCATGAAACCCCTAAAAACGTAAAAACTATAAAAACCTAGTAAACCCCAAAAAACCGTAAAAATCATAAAAATCCTTAATAATATTGGAAAATGTAAAAAATCTAAAAACCCTAAAAACCCCCTCAAATCAATAAAATGCCTCAAAAACTTAAAACCCATAATACGAATAAAAAACCTAAAAAATAAAAAATAAATAAAGAGCAAACCCATAAATAATTTTAAAACCACTAAAAATCCTTAAACCCCTTAAAAAATGAAAAAATCCTAAAAACAGAAAGACACTAAAATCCATGAAAACCCCTAAAAACCCTGAAAATAAATTAAGACCCCTAAAATCCCAAATAACCCTAAAATCCATGAAAATTTTTAAAAGGCCCTAAATATCATGGAAAACATTAAAAATATAAAAACCCTGAAAAAAATAATCCCTAAATAACTCAAAAACCCCATAAAACCACTAAAAACATGAGAAATCCCTTAATCCCCTAAAACATTAAAAAATTATAAAACCCTTTAAAACCCCCAAAAAACAAGTAAAAATCCCTAAAAACCCAAAAAAGACACAAAAACCTAAAAACCCCTAAAACTATAAAAAAATCTGGAAAAATCATAAAAACTCTCAAAATCCATAAAAAACCCTAAAATCCAAAAAAAAAAAAAAATTATTTCAAAAACCATAAAAAATAACTAAAACAAAAAAAACATAAAAACAATAAATCCACATAAAACCATAAAATCTCCAAACACCCATAAAAATACTAAACAATCACTAAAAACTATAAAATCCATTTAAACTCCTAAAAACATTAAACACTCTAAAAACAAAAAAAAAAACATAAAAACTCAAAAAACCTTAAAACCTGAAATCCCCTAAAAACCCTAAAAACCATTAAAAAACTCAAAGTACCTAAAAACTCTAAAAATTCATATGACCCATATAAATACTAAAAAACCCATAAAAACCCCTAAAAATATACAAAAACCTTAATAAAACTAAAAAACCACTAAAAATAAAACCACCCAAAACTATAAAACCCTAAAATCCCCTAAAAATCTTAAGAGGCCAAAAAACACTCAAAACCCCATTTAAAAAGCTTAAAAAATTAAAAACTATAAAAAAAATATAACCCATAAAAACTCAAATAAACCCTTAAAACCCCAAAATTTCATAAATCCCTAAGGAATGGAAGATGGTTCAAGGATAGGGGCTCGGCGGAGATGAGGATCATGTGCGGCCTTTGGCCGCACCACCCCCGGCTGCCAAGGTGGAGCCAGTTCTAGCTATCCTAGAGGTCTGTGGTCACAACGATCTCTTTAAACTATGTAATCGCTTGTCCTATGGGATTGGTGTTATCGGAGACGCACTGAAGGGGTCGAGACTGAGGCTTAACTTTATGGAGGTGGGGAAATCTGCGATCTCACTTACATTCTTTGATTTTGATCCTCCCTCTCTTGGTTGGGTCGTTCGGAAGGGGTGAGTGGCTCATGTTTCCGCTAATCGAGAGGCAATGGAGGAAAGGCAAAATTTATGTCGATTTTTCCATTATTACGAGGGTGTTGACCTCAAATGGTGAGCGGCTCTAGAAATTTACTGATCTCACCAATCGAGTAAGGGAGATATGGGGATTCTATGAATGGTGAAAGAATGCTATGGGGAGGGGATATTTTCATATTGTCTTCCCATCAGATGAATGGATGTGGTGAGCTTGGAGCTTTGGGTCCCTTAACATGAATCCCGACCTCATAAGGATCCAAGAGTGGGATCGGAATTTTGACCCATTGAATGTCAAGAACACCTCTGCACAGGTATGGATTCGCATATGTAATCTTAGCTGGCTTTATTGGCACCATTAGATTATATGGGACATTTCCTCCTCGGTGGGTTATCATATATGAATTGAAAAGGAGATGAAAATCCAAATTATAGGCATTATGCTAGTGTCCTTGTTGATGTTGACTTAGCTTGCACATTAATTGAGGAAGTGTTGCTCAACAATGATGAAGATAACATCACACTAGAGATTTAGTATGAGCACAAGCCCTGGTTTTTCCTTAATTGTATCTCTTTGGGTACCTCATCTCTGACTGTCGACAACTGAAAGTGTGTGCCAAGTGCAATCTTAAAGGGAATACTGCTGAATCCTGCAACCGGAAATCAAGAGCTGGAGTGGGGACAAAGGCCCCGGGCCAACCACCTTCTCCCTCCGAGCCTGGCCCCACTATGGTTAGATATCTTGTGGAGCATCCTTCATCAAGGAGGGTGCCAGAGATCGATGATACAATCTTCCAAAAGACCCCCCCCCCCCCCACATACAGGGAGCCACTACTGGGTCGCCCCCCCCCCCCCCTAGCTGACCAGCTGGCTACCTCAGAGCCTGCCACCCCTGGCCTACAGGAAGTCCTGGCTGAGCCTGGCCAAACCTCAGATCATGCTGCCGATCAAGCATCCATGGCTGAGCTCAACCAGAATTCCACTCATTCTGGTCCCACTACGGTGGTGATCCCTACCTATTTCTAGGGAGAATCCCCTCCCATATGGGATGTGGATGATGGGATTTCCCTCCTAGCCATTCTAGGTCCTCTTGCCCTCATTGGCCCTGGGAAGGACTGCCCACCTCTGGGACTCCCGTTATTGTCTGATGACTCCTTTATGGTTGTATCCTTTAGCAAGTATTCCTAGAAAGACACGACTAAGAGTTCCTCCCCTATGACACTCTTACCCATGAAAAGGTTCACCCCTCTCAGCGGTAGCTTCTAGGCTGATAAGGCTAAAGAAAAAAATGAGGAGGCAGAAGGGTCTTCCAGACCGCCTGACAAGAACCCACCACATGAGGTTGGCTCTCAACCTCTGGAAGACCCATGACTCAAAAATTGGATTGCTGAAGTTGATCCTTCCACTAAAAAGAACCCTATGGGCAGGCCAAAAAAGAATGGGAAAAAGGAAAAAGCGAAGCCACCCCCTCTGAATGCTAACATCAACCCTGTGAAAGGGGAGACTCCTATTTAATTTGATGTTGATACTCTTAAAAACAACTAGGGGATTGGGAATCCTCCCACTACCTCATCCCTAAGGCAGTTCATCACTTCCTAGAGGCCTAGGATTCTCGGTATTGCGGAGCCAATGATCTCGTTCGATAACTGGATGGGTTTCAACTGGGGTAACCTTGGTAACTCTTACATTGCCAATACGGCCAATTAGAATGGTCTGGACATCTTGTGGGTGTTAAATCATGATGACATTCCATTGATATCTATGGATTTGAGTACTCAGGCCATCACATTGTCTGCTATATACAATGTTACCCCAATTTCCTTGTCCTTTGTGTATGCATCTTACTCATACACAAGGAGTTAGGCTCTATAGGAAAAACTGTTTACCCTAAATGGGCTCATCGAGAATAACTGGATATTGATCAGGGACTTCAATACTTTGTTGCACCCGGATGAGAATATTGGCTACAATTTCCCTCGTTCGGCTGCTGATGACTTCTCTTTATGCCTTGATACTTGTGATCTCACAGAAGTTCCTGTCTCTGGATCCTCCTTCACTTGGGGGCGCTTCACTGTTAATGGAAGGCAGTCTAGCAAGCTTGATAGGTTCTTTAATAGGATCAATGAGGGGTGTCGTACCATTGATTTCATGGGATTTACCCACCCTAAATTTCATTCGGACCATAACCCCTTGATTGATGAATGTTCCATGGGCCCTCCAAGGTCATCAACCTTGCCCTTTAGTTTCAATAATGCATGGCTCACAGTACCAGGATGTAGGAAAACTATCACCAACGGTTGGAATGAAAACCTCCGAGGAAGTCACTACTATAGGCTGGTCTCTAGGCTTAAAAAATCAAAGTCTCACTCAAATAATGGAGCAGGAACTATTTCTCTAGTCTTGATGATGACATTCGGGCTGCTGAGCAGCAACTCACCCTCCATCAGAACTCTAATCAACACATGCCCCTGCCCTATCGAGAGGAGTTTCATCTCCACTCCAAGCTTGATGATATTTTGGCTCTTAAAGAAAATATGGCCAAGAACCGTTTCAACATTAGATGGCTCAAAGATGGAGATCGCAACTTGATATTTTTCCATCAGTTGCACATGGATAAAAAGGTAAAAAAGTGTTTAAAAGCTGTTCATATCTTAGGCTCTACTTTCACCTCAGAAGATGATACTTCCAATACTCTTATCAATCACTTCAAAGGGATTTACTTGGATGATGGTGGGGACTACACCCTCCATTTGATAAAATCCATCCTACCATGAGTTGACGAGAAACATAATGAGGCTCTCACATTTCCCCCCTTTTAGAGGAAGTTAGGGCTACCTTGTTCTCTCAGAACATTGAAAGTACAGTAGGACCAGATGACATCACTAACAATTTCTTCATGTTATACTAGGATATCATGCATGATGGAATCACCAATGCTGTTATGGAATTTTTTCTCTCTAGTGTGTTCCAACATGGAGTCAACTCTAATTTCATTTCCCTAATTCCCAAAAGGGACAATGCCATCGACATTGGTGACTCTCAACCAGTGGGCATTGGAAATACTATTTCCAAAATCATCAGCAAGATTCTGGTCTTGCAAATTGATAAATTCCTAGGGTAAATTCTAACCCCTAATCAATTAAGGTACTTCTCGGGGAGGAATATCCATGAATTACTTTTCACGACCTCAGAGAGCATCAACATTATGTGGAAGTAGTCCAAACAGGGAAACTTCGTGCTTAAGATTGAGATCTCCAAGGCATTTGACCCTCTTAAGTGGAGCTTCGTCTCTCAAGTCCTCTCAAAGTATGGCTTACGGAACATATTTATCAGAATGGTTATGTCCATTCTAAGTAGCGCCTGGGTCTTAGTTATTTTAAATGGATCTCTTGAGGGGTTCTTCCCCTTCTCCCGTGGGGTTAAACAGGGTGTCCCACTTTCAGGAATCCTATTTGCGATTGTAGAAGATTACTTGAGAAGGTGTCTCATTGACCTTGGTCGGGATGGTCTCTTCAATCCTATTAGAGTAGGGAGGGATCTCTATGTGTCGTCCCATATATTTTATGCTGATGATATTATTATTTTTGAGAAAGATGACAAACACACCTTGGATTCCATCCGAATGATCTTCCGGCATTATTAAAATGTGGCGGGGCAATCTATCAGTTGGAGCAAGTCTTTGATTTTATTTGGGGAGGGGGTCCCACAGACCTATCATATTTCCATTGCAAGGTCCCTTGGTGTCAAAATAGGGTCACTTCCTTTTGACTACCTGGGTGTTCCCATTTTTCGGGGACGAGTCAAACACTGTCACCTTGAGAGCATCGCCTCCAGAATTACTAAACAGCTGGTGAAATGGAAAGGGGAATGCCTATCACAAGCCAGAAGGATCTGTCTTATCAAATCGGCGATCAATTCTATGTTCACTTATGCTTTATCTATCTACTGATGTATGGTTAAACTACTTGAGGGCCTGCAAGCAAAGATCAGGATTTCTGATTGGACGAGGTGTGTTAGCGAAAGGAAATTAGTTACGGTGGCCTGGAAGGACTACGCCAAACCAATTGTGTTGGGAGGGCTTGGTATCAAAGACCTTAGACGATATAATTATGCTCTTCTTACTAAATTTACTTGGGGGTTGATTAATTCTACGGGTGGGGGCATGGGCTTCACTCGGGAAAGGTTTGTGCTTAAAATTTGCGATGAGTATGCAGGCTGCTTTCCCTCTTTTGTTTGGCCAACAGTTCATGATTCGTACAAGGCTATTATTTCTCACACAAAATGGATCATCTCAAAGAAATAGGAACTGAATGGTTGGTCCACACCATGGCTTGATAGGCCCCTACAGGAATCCATGACTCCCCCTGATGGCCTTAAGAGCTTTTCCATCGTGGCGTTCATTCCTCGTCTGGAAGAGATTGAGGCCCTCCTCACAACCGGGGCCTTTCGTCAAATCCAGCGTTATGCCTTTTTCGACTCAGAAATTTTTATATGGAAACCCAATATAGTAGGGAGAGTAAATGATAAGGATTGGTATCATCACAATTGTTCTAGGGGATCCCCTCCCCTAGCCTGGCTCTCCAAATTTAAGAGGAATTTCATCCCTCCAGCCAGCCATCTCCTTCTCTGGAAAATCTAGAATAATCGGCTACAAATGTAGAACTTGTTACAGAAAGCTAGGAACAATATTGCCTCTGTATGTCTCCTCACCTAGGCACAGAAGAAGATACTCAACACACCTTCCTCCAATGCAGATTTAGTGCAGAACATTGGGGTTACTTACAACAGATATTTGGGCTCCCAGCTTGCCTAGACATGCCTTTCTTCGAGCTCCTGGGCGACCTGTCCAATTGGGATTACAGTGAACAAGTATAGAACCTCCTAATGGTTGTTGTTTCAGCCACTATCTCTTATATTTGGACTGCTTGGAAGGCGGTTTCCTTCAATAAGAAATGGATCTCTATTCATGGTAGTGTGGTGATGATCCACAGGGCTGTCTATTCGGCTTCCCACATTCAGACATCCTCTATGGCGAACAATTTTAGAGAGCTCATTATTCTTCACCTGCTTGGCATCTCTGGCAGGGCCAAAAATCAAATTGTTACCATGTTTATTTGATGGATCCTTCCACTACCCTCTTGGATTACGGTTAACGTGGATGGTGCGGCCCTAGGTGCACCAGGTCCTGTTGGGTGCATTGGAGTTGGCCGCACCTATCAGGGCTTTGTCAAAGGTTGTTTACAGCACTTCATTGGAGATGGGTGTGCCCTTGAAGTAGAACTATGGTCCATGATAAAGGCGATAGAGTATGTTGTCAGCTTCAGGTGGAGCTTCCTGTGGATTGAATCTAACACCATGCTTGCGATGAATGCACTTTAAAGAAGATCTAGGTGTGTTCCATGGAGGATCCTCACCCAATGGATAGAATGTCTCACCATGTGTCAGAGACTGAATCTCACTATGACACACGTCTATCGGGAGGAAAATGCGGTTTCAGATGCTCTCTCCAAACAGGCCATTGTGGAGAGGTGCTCATTGTGGTCCTTTGTCTCCACGCTGTCCTGCCCTTTGCATGTGGACTGTGACTTGAAGGGTGAGTTGCACACCTGGTTATGCAACCCCTTCTTATAGCACTCTATTTGTTTTCTCTTTTTGGTATAATATTTGGGGGACCAGTCTTGCCTGGCCTCAATCCTTCCTTGCCCTAAAGCCCTAAGAACCCCTAAAACCCTAAAACCCCCAAAAAATCCAAAAAACCATAAAAATATTAAAAAATCCCTAGGAAACCATGAAAACATAAAAAACCCAAAAAACCCATGAAAACCCCTAGAAAACATAAAACACCTAAATACTTTGAAAAACCCTAAAAACCCATAATACCCTCAAAAAACTAAAAACTATAAAAGCCTTTAAAACACCTAAAACATTAAAAACTCTAATAACCATTTAAACCCCTAGAAACAAAAAAAAACCTAAAACCCAAAAAATAATAAAAACCTTGAAATCCCCTAAAAATCATAAAATCACTAAAACCCCTAAAAATCCCTAAAAACCATAAAAAAAATCCTAAAAAATTTTATTTTAAAAAAAAAGCCCTAAAAATCATACAAAATGTTAAAACCTCTAAAAACCCAAAAAGACCCTTGAAAAACATATAATCCCATAAAAACCATAACCAACCATAAAAATTTTAAGACCCCATAAATCCCCCAAAACATTAAAAACCTCTTTAAAACCGTGAATGCCCTAAAAATTCAAAAAATACAAGTAAAGAAACCAAATACCCTAAATCCCTAAAAACACTAAAACACCTGAAACCTCTTTATAAACATGAAAATCCCTAATAACCCTAAACCCCCCCCCAAACCATAAATGTCTTAAAAAACCTTAAAATCCATGAAAATTTCAAAAAACCCAAAAACCCTAAATACCTTAAAAATCAAAAAATCCCTTAAAAACCTAAGAAAACATTCAACCCCTATAAAAATCATAAAAGTGACTACAAACAAAAAACCATTAAAATACCTAAATACGATAAAAATCTAAAAAAACATAAATCCCCTAAAAAAAATCTAAAAACCCAAAAAGACACAAAAACACCATAAAAATCAAAAAACCCTAAAAATCCATAAAAAACTAAAAACCCATAGAATCCTAAACAAATATATAAAATCTATGAAAAAGAAAAAATACCTTGAAAACCCCTAAAGACCACAAAACCACATAAATACCATAAAGACCATAAAACCCATAAAAATCTTAAAAATCACAAAAAACTTTAAAAACCCTTAAAACCCAACATTTAAAAAAAAACTCTAAAATACCATGAAACCCTAAATAACTAAAAAAACCCCAAAACCCAATGAGACCCTAAAAAGTCAGAAACTCCTTAAAATGACCCTAAAAACTCTACAAACCAACAAAATATATAAAAACATGAAAAACCAAAAACACTAGAAACCATAGAAATCCTAAAAATCCATGAAAATGTAAAAACACCAAATAACCCTAAAAAAATAAAATCCTAAAACCCCAAAAATACCATAAAACCCTCTAAGAACTCATAAAACACCCAAACCACTAAAAACTCGGAAAAAAACTCTTAAACCCTTAGGAATGTTAAAATATAAAATAAACCTTAAAAATGATAGAAACTAAAAATCCCCTAAAAACCAAAAAACATCATAAAAATATAAAACCCCTTAAAACCATTAACACCTTTAAACCCATGAAAAATAGCTAAAACCCCTAGAAAATTTTAAAACGCATAAAAATAATTAAAAGGAACTAAAAAACCATGAAAACATAAAAACCCCTAAAATCCCTGAGAATCTCCTGAAAAGTATCAAAATCAACAAAACCTATAAAACCCTAAAACCCATAAAATCTCTAAAACACCCTTAAAAATACTAAAAAACTTTTATACCCCTAAAAATGATATCAATCTATAAAAACAATTCAAACCCAAAAAAAACAAAAAAAATACCTAAAAAATACAAAAAAACCCTAAAAACATTTAAAACTCCTAAAAACCCTGAAAATCCCAAAAAACCATGAAAATCTCGAAGCGATGAAAACCCATAAAATCCGATAAAATCCCTAAAAATCCCTAAAAATTAAAAAAAACCAAGAAAACCACAAAACCCTTATGAAAACCATAAATGACTCATAAAAACCATAAAAACTATAAAACCCCATAAATCCCTAAAAACCAAAAAAAACTCTAAAACCCATTAAAACCCATAAAAACCATAAAAAACTAAAAACATAACACCATAAAACCTAAAAAACCCATAAAACCCAAAATAACCATAGAACCTTGAAAACCCCTAAAACACTTGAAAACCATAAAATTCAACAATATCAATAAAAACCCTAAAGAAATAAAAACCATAAAACCTTAAAAATACATTGAAAACCTTGAAAACATCAAAAACCCTAAAACCCTTGAAAACCATAATAACTCATAAAAATCATAAAAAACACAAATGCTCCCAAAAAACCCTAAAAATAACTAAAAATATAAAATCCTCTATAATCCCAAATTTTTTTAAAAAACTCTAAAAACTATTAAAACCATAAAAATATAAAAAACCCTAAAAACTGAATAATATACTAAATACAACAAAAATCCAAAAAAACCCCCAAAACCCCTTTAAACACTAAAACCAATCAAAATCACTAAAACCCCTAAAACACATTAAATATTAAAAATCCTCAAAATACCTAAAAATGTAAAAGACCATCACCACCCTAAAAACAAATTGAAAACCATAAAACCCCTAAAACCATAAAAAACCAACAACCCATAAAAACCTTAAAAATCATTAAAAACACTAAAACCCTTCAAACCCCTAAAAACGTTAAAAACTCTAAAAAACCTCAAAACCCCTAAAACCTCAGAAACCCAAATAACCCAAAATAACCAAAAAAAGCACATTAAATCCCTAAAAATTATGAAAACACATTAGAACCATCAAAATTATTGAATCCCTAAAAACCTCTATTACTCATAAAAAACTTAAAAATCACTAAAAACGTAAAAAAAACCTTAAAAACCAAAAAACCACTAAAAACCATAAAAGACCATAAAACCCCATAAAAACCATAAAAAGTACTAAAAACATTAAAACCACTTAAAACCACTAAAATCATTAAAAAACTTTAAAAACCCTTAAAACCCCTAGAAACCTTAAAAATCCCAAGAACTCTAAAAATAGTACAAACCCTAAAATCCTAAAAAACCCCAAACCACTGAAATTCCCAAAAAACCTCAAATTTTATAAAACCCTAAAAATCATAAAACCCATAAAAATTCTAAAAAAGACTTCAAATACCTGAAGACATAAATATCCCAAAACCCTGAAAACCCCTAAAAAACATAAAAAACACTAAAACCCATAAAAACACTTAAATAACATAATAACCCTAAAAACCCACTAAAATTTTTGAATTATCATTAAACCATTTAAAAAGTTAAATACTCTAAAAAATATTAATAACCCTAAAAAATTCAATAAAAACAATATTTGGTTTTGAAAATTCCGCATTCAAGGATAAGAGAATTCCATTAATTTGGAAATGGGTATAAAGGAAACCTATAATAAGATTCAAGAAAATGTTCAAAGGGGTGTGACAGTGAATCCCAAATTCCTTTGTGGACCGCTGCTTTGCATGATAATTTGAGAATCATCTATGAACTAAACATTTCACGGGAGGAGGCGGTATCACTGGCACCCATGAAAAAAATAATGTCATTTGTGGCGTTGAATCTGTGATTTCAACCCCAATGAATAAAGATCCTCTGCAAAATAAGTAGTTCACGAGATAAGGTGGAATCACCATCACCCACAAACAAAGCCCCCACAGACTAGGTACTTCATGGAATTTTTCAAAAGAATGCATGTAGCCCACTCCACTTATCTATAAATATACCCCGATGGGAACTGTAATAGTGGGGAAAATGAATGGGGGGACAAAGCTCAAAGAAAAATATAGAGGGTTCCATATAAATCTCTCCCACACTTAAAGCACTTTGTAGACTCCATCTTGCGAATTTCATGTGGAGAACCCTCAAAAGAAGATAATATGTGGAGGCAATGTCATTTGCGAATTGGGTGCATTAATTTATGAAACCATGGAAGGAATAAAATTACTTCATGGAAGACCCCATACAAGGACAACACTTTGAGGACTGCCCTTCACTGATGATGCCTCATGGAAGACACTTTGCAGAAAATCCCCAACATGTGCTCCTTTGCGGACACTCCTTTGTGGCTAGCTCTTTAGAGGATGATTCCTCACAAAAGATGCACTGCAGACGACACTTTATAGGAAAACCTATGATACCATCTCCTTCCCATCTATCCCTATGAGGCATGCTCCTACGCAGCTAGCGCTATGCGGATAGCTTCTATATGGAGAGATCTATATATCCAGCTCCTACACGACTGTCCCTATAAAATCTTCTCCAAAACTGGTAGCCCTATGAAATTAGATCTAATACGGTTAGCCTTATGTGGAAAATGCTATGCACTCTCTAGTATATACTGTGGGGATTATTCCCTCGAACCCGCTCTCAGGATCATTGTCAGGATACAGTCCCGAACCTCCAGTCCAGTCCCTTCGCTACCATCACTAACCCCCATGAGAAATGGAGACTCACATCATGAACTTTTTAGGATTTCTCAAAGACATTTTCAATTGTTCCCCTATGACAACCCATCATTCGTCTCTTCAATACCATGAGTCTAACTGCTCCTTATGACACTCAAAAAACCCTACAAACTGGCATCTTATTCTAGGTTAATCCATAACTCCATGGAAAAAGCTTGATCTGAATGTTTCTTACATGATCAGACACACCCTTCTCTATCTATCAAACTCTATTCCTTGGGAGATTTCAGATCTTCATAAACCTCCATGTCCATTGAAAATGGATGGTTAGTGTCCCGAGGACACATTTCTTTGACTATGAACAAATTGCACTGGTGGATCTACATAAGTTTCCCAAAAAGGCCTTTTAACCAAATGAAAATTCTTCCTCATGAGAGGATATTTGTACCTCTGTACACCCAAATGGATTCCATGCCCCATATCATTTATCCTAATCCGAGAATCCCCCTAATTGTGGTTTACATTTTCCATCCCTCCAATGTTTAATTCATGTTCGAACATTCATAGAAAATTATCCTCCAATTAATCAAGGTTTATATAACAATTGGTCCTCATCGTATGACCTTAATCTGTAAGAACCCTATTCATCCTGACCACATGACATTAAACTATATGGTATTAGTCGATGCAATATGACATTAAACTTTGTTTTCAACATCCTTACAACAAGACATTAAACTATGATGTCATCATCCAATATATATGAATTTAAACTTTATTATACCCCATATAACATTCAAAAGGGAACTCCCATTGAGGTAATCCCCTAGACTTTCTTGAAGTATGTTTCACCCACACTTCTCTATGAACTCGGCAGGGACATATCGGGATATGTCACCAAATCTGACTATCTAGGATATGAAAACAAAAGAGGATACGGGCACATCCAAAACCCTTTCTCACTCCCCCTGGGCTCCTGTACAATCTATCACCTGGTGAAGTGGGATGTGCAATCTTCAGATCCACTGCTCCTCTTTTTTATCACACAGAGCATAACTCACGTGGGATTATAGGTTTTCGGTGATCATGAAATTATCATGGTCCCAAATAGCGGGGCTTCCCCATAGATTTTACACCCCATATTCAATAAAATAGTATGTCTCCATAGATGTAACCCCCAATCATGCTCCCTTAATAGGACTCCTCTAAAGTGTAATTCCCATCTCACACCGAACAACGAGGGATTTTATTCCCAACTAACTAGGATACATTGGAGCCTCCCTAAGGATCAAAATTGACATCCAAATTACCCAAATATTTTTTTGGGATACATATTTAGTAGGTTCACATCCATCTAGGAGACCATATCCCTTTTGGGTACCTCAGGCCTCTTCAGCATAAGTCCTGCATCACCCTTGATCAGGAAACCTTTCGCCTCTTTGTTCTTGCTGCATGACATTAAATTGCACGGTTTCATCCTTTCACACAGCCTTAAAAGGTGATGTGTCCAAAAAAGTGACACTAAACTACCTGGGTTCGGATTTCTCTCATGAGGACACATAGGAATCCCAACTTCTGGGTTTGATCCCGATATCAAAATAGATCATGTTCCCCCTAGCTGATGATAAAATCTTGAGTTACATCCCATATATATTGAAACCACCATTGTCTTGGAGAATGAATGAAATTTCCCTAATTTATCTATAAAAGGGTAACATTGTTGGAAAACCTCGAATACACGTAGATCTTTTCATCAATGGAGAACCCCAGATACATATTGATGATTTCAAACCCATGCATAATCATGATTAACTGCTTCCCCAAGGATATACCATAGACACATTCTTGGGAATGAACCAAGGATATGAAAACATATAAACATAGATTAAATTTTTAAAAGAGACTCGAAATAGGCAATAGTCCCCACCAAAGGGTGATATGATCACGAGTTCCCATCCTCTCGAACATTGTGAGTTCTTAAGTTTGTTTGGGAAATTGATCCAACGAGTGCCTACATTTAGAAATCTAGTGCATGAATCACATATATGAGAGTTGTTGGGTGTCTCTAGATTTGTGGACAAACCAATTGGAGACCAATCAAGAAAATTGTACCCGGTGTGGACTGATTTCACAAAAACATAACCCCTTGAAATCACCCATCGAACCCAACACATCATTGGGTTGAAAAAAATGGTGAACAGACATGAAACACATATGAGTGCAAGCTCCTTCATAAGATATAAAATGATACACTGCCCAGTACATATTGGACAATGTTGTTCTGGGTATAATGCGCTTTGGGTCGAAACAACTCCTAAAAACCCAAAATACCTTAAAAACCTTAAAAACCCTAAAAACCATAAAAAACTATAAAAAAAATAAAAACATCAAAAAATCAAAAACCATAAAAAACCATAAAAATACTTTAAAAACATAAAAATAGTTGAAAACATAAAAACCCTAAAATCCATACAACACCTCAAAACCCATAAAAATTCTAAATACCACTAAAAACACAATAAACCATTAAATCCCCAAAAAACCTGAAAAAATAAAAAATTCCTTAAACCTCTAAAAAAATAAAAACCCCCTAAAATCCTAAAGACCAAAAGAACTATAAAACCATACAACCTTAAAAAAACCTGAAATCTGTAAAACCCTCAACATCAATAAAATTCTGATAAAATACTAAAAGCCATAAAAATCATAAAATATCTCTATAAATACCTGAAAACATAAAACCCGTAAAACCATTTATACCCCCTGAAAACAATAAAACCCCTAAACCCCGTTAAAACCTTATATAACCTTAAAAACTATAAAAACCAAAAAAATAAAACCCCATAAAGACCATAAAACCTCTGAAAATCCGTAAAAACCATAAAAACCCTTAAGGACCATAAATACCCCCCAAATCCCTAAAATCCCTAAAACCCCTAAATACCATAAAAAACATAAGAATCCCTAAAAATATAGGAATACCTAAAAAAAATAAAACCCCTAAAATCCCCATGAAAACAAAAAAACAACCTAAAAAACTACAAAATACTAAAAACCCTAAAAACCCACTAACACCTTTAAAAACTCTTAAAATCCCTAAAAACGTTAAAAACTCTAACAAGCCATAGATCCCTGAAAAAGTCAAAAAAAACCCAAAAACCTAAAAATACCATAAAATCCCTATAAACCCATAAAAACTCTGAAAAACCCTGAAAAACCCTCATGAAATATAAACCCCGAAGTAACCCTAAAATCCAAAAATAACTGAAAAAATCCATAAAAATCCCTAAAAATGTTAAAAACTAAAAAACCCTAAAAACCATAAAAAACCTAAAAAACCTTAAAATTTCCTAAAAACCCTAAAAACAACTTAAAACACTCAAACCCTAAAACCCCTAAAAGCATTAAAAAACTTTGAATACCTCAAAAATACATAAAAACCATAAAAACCCTAAAAACATAAAAAAACCATAAAGACCCTAAAATCCTCTAAAAACACTGAAAACCATAAAACATTAAAAAAATATAAAATAATTAAAAATGCCAAATACTCAAAAAACCCCTAAAACCCCAAAACACCCTAAAAACCCAGAAAAACCATAAAACCCTTAAAACCATTCAAACCCTCAAAACTGCTAAAAACCATAAAAATCCAAAAAAAGACCTAAAATCCCTAAAAACGTAAAAAAACCATAAAATCCCTAAAAACCTTTAAAATCATAAAAACACATAAAACCCACAAATAACTCTAAAAACCCATAAAACCCCTAAATTTTTGTAAAATGCTAAAAGACCTAAAAAATGCTAAAAAGGCAAAAAAAACCCTAAAAACCAAAGAAACAATAAAGTCCCTTAAAACCCAAAACCCCTAAAAAATACATAAAAACCATAAAAAATGGAAAAAGAATAAAAATAATTAATAATACCTAAATATACATGAAAACATAAAGAACATTGAAAACCTTGAAAGACCCCTAAAAACCTGATAACCACTAAAACATTAAAAACCCTAAAAACCAATAAAATCCCCCATAGACCCTA
Source organism: Viscum album (assembly GCA_963277665.1). Lineage (NCBI taxonomy): Eukaryota > Viridiplantae > Streptophyta > Magnoliopsida > Santalales > Viscaceae > Viscum > Viscum album. The sequence goes on from OY728157.1 coordinate 1,322,932,550, forward strand.
CAAACTCTAAATACCATACAGACCCCTAAAAACATTAAAATTTTCTAAATATCATAAATAACCTAAAAATAAACAAAACCCAAAACCCCCCAAAAAACATAAAAACCATAAAACCATGAATACCCTAAAACTCCTAAAAACCATAAAAATCCCTAAAAACCTTAAAAACCATAAAATCAATAAAAATAACTAAAATCCTTGAAAATGTATAAAACCACTAAAAACCTTGAAACCCACTAAAAACCCAAAATACCCATAAAACCATTAATACCCCTACAAACCCATAAAACCCATAAAACCCCACTAAAAACTCAATAACCCTTTAAACCCCTAAAAATTTAAAAACACCTTTAAACCCTTAAAACCCTAATAAAACTAAAAAAACAAAAAATTCCTTAAACCCCTAAAAACCATAAATAACCCAAGAACTCGAAAACCCCCATAAAACCCATAAAACCCTCAAAATTCAAAAAAACATAAGCCCTAAAATCATAAAATCCTAAAAAATCCCAAAAAAACCACTAAAAATTAAACAAAAAGATAAAAACCCTAAAACCACTTAAAAACACAAAACCCATAAAAATCCTAAAAACCAAAATAACCCGAATTAATCCGTAAAAACAATATAAAAACTTAAAAAACCCCTTTAAAACCTTAAGATTTTTCAAAAACTCTAAAAAATAATAAAACCACTAAAAAATAAAAAAACCATAAAAACCCAAAAAAAGAACCAAAAAACCATAATACCCTTAAAGCCCTAAAACCCAATAAAATCCTGAATGACTTTTTAAACTCTAAAAACCATAAAAATTATAAAAATTAAAATAAATCCATAAAAATCCTAGAAAATGTAAAGACCCTAAAACCCCATTAAAATCCTAAAAACCCCGAAAATATTAAAATACCCTAAAAACCCATGAATACCCTAAAACCACAAAAAACTATAAAAACCCTTTAAACCCGTAAAAATTTATGAACCTCTAAAAACCATAAAAACTTTAAAAACTCGAAAGAAAAACTCTTAAACCCACAAAAGACCCTAAAACCCTGAAAAACCAAAAAAACACTAAAAAATTCAAATCACATAAAACCCAAAAATAAATATAACCCGTAAAAACCATAACAAACAAAAAAATCCAAAAAATGACATAAAAATACCTAAAACGTAAAAACAATGAAAACCCATAAAAACCATAAAAACAATAAAACCCATAAAAACTCCAAACCATATAAAAACCATAAAAAATCACTAAAAAATCTACAAACCCTTTAAACCCCTAAAAATGTTAAAATTTTCAAAAATAACATTAAACCCCAAAAACTCAAAAAAACCCTAAAACCCCAAAATACCCTAAAACCCCTAAAACCCCTACAAACATAAAATGCTGAACAAGTCCTAAAAACCTTTAAAACGCCATAAAAATATAAGATTATTTAAGAATACCAAAAAATCACAAAAAATGTAAAAACCCATAAAACCTTGAAAAACACCTGAAAACCATAAAACCCTTAAATACCCTAAAAACCCTAAAATACTTAAAAAACTAGAAACCCACTAAAAACCCTAAAAACACTTTAAAACCCTAAAAACGTTAAAAACAATAAACAACTATAAAAACCTTAAAACATATAAACCCTACAAACCCTAAAATACTACATACCCTAAAAATCCAAAAAACACTAAAAAAACCTAGAAATTCTTCAAAATCCGTAAAAGCCAAAAAAACCAAAAAAAAACAGAATATACCAAAATATCCCCAAAAAATCCATCAAAACATAAAAAAACCTAAAATCCCTGAAAATCATTAAAACCCATAAAAACATTAAGTAACACTAAAAACCAACAAAACCCCAAAAAACTACTAAAATCTTTAAAAAACCATAAATTCTATAAATATGATTAAAAACTCAAGAAAATAAAAAACCCAATATAAAAAAAACCTAAAAAGCCAATAGACTCTAAGAACCCTAATCCTCTTAAAAACCATAAAAACCCTAAAACCCTCAAAATATCTAAACACCCTAAAAATCATAAAAAAAATTAAAAGCCCTAAATGTCCTTAAAATTTAAAAAACCCAAAAAATACCAAAAAACCCTTGAAAACCATAAAATCACTAAAACAATAAAATCCAATCAAACCTTAAAAAATAACACATACTCTAAAAACCCTTTAAACCACAAAAAACATTAAAAACTCTAAAATTCCATAAATCCCATAAAAATCCAAAAAAAACTAAAATACCCATAAAACCCCAGAAAACCCATAAAAACCCTAAAAATCAAAAAATTACTTAGAAATAATCAAAATCCCTAAAAAACCAAACCCCCATAAAAACCATAAAATCCTAAAATATCCAAAAAATGCATGAAAAAGTAAAAAAACCCTAAAAACCCTAAAAACCCCTAACACCCTCTAATACCCAAAACTCCATAAAAACTCTAAAAACACACTAAAACATTAAAACCAATTTAATTCCTTAAAATATTGAAATATCAAAAAAACCATAAAACCCTAAAATACTAAAAATCCATAAAAACACAAAAAACTATAAAACCCTAAAATACATGATATCCCTAAAACCCCTAAAAATCCCTAATAACCCTAAAAACATAAAAACCTTAAAAATCTATAAAAATAACTTGAAATCATGGAAAATCTAAAACCCCTAGAAACCATGAAAACCCATAGAAAACCATAAAAACTCCTAATAACTTTTAAAACCTCAAAACCCATAAAACCCCTAAAAACAGCTAAAATCCACTCAAAATTTATAAACCCTTTGAAACCCTAAAAATGTTTAAAAAACTCAAAAAACATTTAAACCCCAAAAAACACACAAAAAACCCTAGAACCCCCAAAAAAACCCAAAAACCTTAAAAACCTCAAATTCCCAAAAAACATAAAAACCATAAAAATATAAAAAAAATTCTCTAAAATTCCTTGAAAACATAAAAACCCCAAAACCCCAAAGAACACCGTGAAAAAACTAAAAAACCCTTTAAAACCATTAAAAACCCTAAAACCCCATAAAAACCCTAACCCCCCTAAAACTCTAAAAAGCATTAAAACCTCAAAAAATGTTTAAAACTAAAAAAAATCATAAAACACAAAAAACTCAAAACCCTAAATACTAAAAAAAGGACAATAAAATGAAAAAAAAACCCTAAAAATGGTTAAAAACCCTAAGAACCCTAGAAATCCATAAAAATACTTAAAAACCCTAAAAATCCTTCAAAATGTAAAAAAAAATATAAAAATCATGAAAAGCATTAAAAACCCTAAAACACTTAAAACGTTTAAAATCCAAAAAAACACATAAAAATACCAAAAACCAATTAAAACTCTATTACTCCTTAAAATCACTAAAAACAATAAGAAGCTCAAAAAAAACATAAAACCCCTACGAAACTCATAAGAACCTAAAAACGAAAAAGATCCTAAAAACCCTAAAGAACCCAAAGAACTCTAAGAAACTTTGAAAACCCCTAAATCCCCAAAAAATACCTAAAACCCCTAAAAACCATAAAAATCATAAAAAATCCCTAAAAACCTAAGAAAACACTAAAAAACTAAAAAATGCTTGAAATCAATAAAAACCCCTAAAATCATAAAAACCCCCCAAAACATTATAAAAACCCCAAAAACATTATAAAAACCTAAAAATCCCACTAAAATTAAAAAATTGTTAAACCCCTAAAAAAATTTAAGACTATAAAAAACATAAAACCCTAGTAAACTCAACGATAAAATCTAAAAAAACACAAAAATAAGCTAAAAACACAAAACCCCCTAAAACACCTAAAACCATAAAAATACCTAAAATCCCTAAAACCCTTGAAATCCACGAAATTCCTTAGAAATATATAAAAATATTTAAAAACAAAATAATGTTAAAACTCTAAAGACCACCTTGAAATCATAAAACCCTTAAAAAATTAAAAACCCAAAAATGCATTAAAAACTCAAAAAGCTGTTAAACCCCTAAAACATTAAAAACTACTAAAAATAAATAAAACCCTAAAAATACCCAAAAATAAAAAAAACCATAAAACCCCATGAAAACCCATAAAAACCCTAAAAACCTCTAAATTTTTTCAAAATATATAAAAATACTAAAAATCCTAAAATCTATAAAAATATTCAAAAAACCATAAAACCCCCCTAAAACATAAAACCCCCGAAAACCCTAAAAACCCCATGAAAACCATAAACCCCCCTAAAAACCATAAAAACCTAAATTTACACTAAATATTCTAAAAACCATTAAAAGGCATAAAAACGTTAAAATAATCCACAAAACCTTAAAACACATAATAACTCAAAAAACCCTAAATATCTGAAATATTTCCAAAATACTAAAAACTCATAAAACCCCATAACCCCCCCCCAGTGATCCTAAAAATCCTTAGGAACCCTGAAAACCCTAAAGACCCTAAATATAAAAAAAAATCGATAAAAATACATGCAAACATAAGATACCCTAAAAAACATGAAAACCCAAAGAAAACCATAAAATCCCTAAACACTTTAAAGAACCCTAAGACCACCTAAAACCATCGGAAACTATAAAACCCCTAAAACCCATAAAATTGTAACAAATATAAAAACCCATAAAATCTTAAAAAAACACAAAAAAACCCAAACACCCAAAAACCCTAAAAAATGAGAAAATAAACCAACACAAAAACACTCAAAAAACTAAAAAAAATCCATAAAACCCCAAAAAATCATAAAAATCATAGAGGTCCTAAAAAATCCATAAAAAACCTAAAAACGTAAAAACCCCTAAAAACACCGACAACACCTTGAAAAAAATAAATTATCTTAATAACCTTTAAAAATCATGATGACTATAAAACAAAACAAAACTCTGAATACATTAAAAGGTTTAAAACCCCTAAAAATGTTCAAAAAATATAAAAACCATTAATCCCATAAAAAAAACCCAAAGGCCCTAAAACCCCTAAAAATCCTCAATTCCCTATAAACCACTAAAACCCCACAAAATCCATAAAACCCATAAAGGTACTAAAAACCAAAATAATCATAAAAACCCTTAAAATCCCTTAAAACTTAAAAACCCATAAAAATCCTAAAAATATCTTAAGAAATTTGAAAACCCATAAAAACATTAAAAACCTATAAAACCCCTAATGAACCGGTTAAAACTCTAGAAAACCTTAAAACCCCTAAAAACATTAAAAAATATAAAAAACCATTAAAACCATTAAAATTCAACCAAACACTACGACCCCAAAAGAACCTAAAAACCCTAAAATACCCTAAAACCCATAAAAACAATAAAAACCACCCAAACCCCTCTATTTCCCTAAAAAACCTAAAACCCCTAAAACCATCAAAATCATAAAAATCCCAAAAATCCCATCATAACGTAAAAAACCTAGAAACCCCATTAAAAACCATAAAAATACCCTAAAAACCATTAAAAACCCAAAAACCCATAAAATCTTTAAGAAATAATAAAACTATAAAAATCCTTAAATTCCGTAAATAAATTAAAAAATCAAAAAACATTAAATACCCAAAAAACTTAAATAAACCCCTAAAAACCCCAAAATACTCTAAAACCCTAAAAACCATAAAAACACTAAAAAATATCGGATTATCAAATTCCTTAAAACTCCTAAAACCCTAAAATTTTAAAATCCCCAAAAATTATAAAACCCCCAAAAAACCTAAAAAACATAAAAGTCATGAAAACCCTAAAACCACTAAAAACTCTAAAAACACATTATAACCCAAAAAACATAGAAAATCCTAAAAAACTAACAAACCCTAAAATACCAAAAGACTCTTAAAATATAGAAAAAACATAAAACCCCAAAAAACTAAAAACCCTAAAACACCTAAAAACCTCTAAAAACACTAAAACCCATTAAAAACCATAAAATAAGAAAAACCCAATGTTTTGACCAGATTCGCGTCACACATCATTTTGTTTGGGAAAGATTGTACCACCAGGATTGGGAAATATAACATTTTTATGTTATGAAGGAGTTTTCGCATTTTCATGATCCCAATGAGTGGTTTCAGGAAATTATGTGTTTGTGAAATCGTACCATATCAGCTACGAGGTCATCAAATGGTCTCTGAAGACTTTATTCGTAGAGACAGAAACACTCAACAGATCTGGCATCCATGATTCATGGAACTGATTTCAAAATGTAGGATCTCATTGGATGATGATTTTTACAACGACACTTAAGGACTCCATTTGTCAAGAGGATGGGAGATCAGGCTCCTCACACCCTTTTGGGGGGGGGAATTATTTCCTACTCTGTAACTCTCTAATATATTTAATCAATGTTCACATGTTCTTGAATCCATGATTATTTTCTAAAGAGAGTCTCCACAGATTACCCATGACTGGAAAAATCGATCATGGATATACAAGGATCGAGATCTATTAAGACAACACTAGTTTAAGCCATGTGATGAGGCCCTTTGGAGTTTATCATCATCCAGGGGGACATGAGTTGTTTTGATGTCGGGGTCGAATCCATGAGATGGTATTTCTACATTTCATCATGATAGGAATCAGAGCCCATGCATTTTGGTGCCTCTTAACTGTAAACATCACCTTTTAAGGTCATGCTAGGCAAACCCATCCATACAGTTTAGCATCATGCTAATGAAGAAATCTAGGAAAAACGTTCCTAGTCAAGACTTGGTATGGGACTTTTGCCGAAGCATCCCAAAGAACCCACAAGAGATATGGTCTTCTGGGTGGATATAACCCTACTGGGAATATGGCCCCGGAAACATTAGGGTGGACTTGGGTGTTGGAATTGGACCACATGGAGGATTCCTACATATCCCAATCAATGGGGAATCAAAGTATTAATTGTTCACTTGTACTTGAGACTTATACATTGAATCTTCCCATTTAGGGAGCCATGGTTGGGACTTACACAAAAGTAGAGGTCTTTCTGAAAGAAGTGGATTGGGGATTACGCCTGAAGAGGATGCTGTTTATAAAGGAAATGATTGGGATTAACCTTTTAGAAATGTCCCCCTTTGAGCTCGGGCCTTATATCGGCATCCTATATATCCGGGATAGAGTAGGAATCTGATTTCTCATAGTTCATTACTGGGATGTGTGAATTTTGTATCATCACAGATCTCTAAGCCCACGCGAGTCATTCTTGGGGTGAGAAACAAGATGATGTGAATGATTTAATAAAGGAATACTTTCTCTTCACTGTTGAGGGAAAAGTGGGAGGGTGACGGTGGATGAGGGCACATATAAAATCCCAATGGGAGGGGGAAAGGGGTTTGGGATATGTCATCCCCTCACTCGTGTTGATATCTAGGATAGTTACCCCAAGTGAGCAATCTGGGAACATCCCAATCTAGGATGGGGAGGGGAGAAAGTACCCCATCCCATAAAAATTATATGGGCTAACCTCAGGATGAGTTCCTTAAAATGGGTTCTGGGAGAGGGGAGGAGCATCATCCCTTATCAAAGGGGAAGGAAAGTGTGAGCTCCTCAATTTTCACTGGTGCTCATGGAAGGGAAGGGCCAGTGACAACCATCGATACCTAGAATGGGGAGGTTCACATAAACATTCCAAGGTTGGAATCATGGTTGCCCCAGGAATGTATACTTAAGGAAGTCCAGGGAGTCAAAAACATTTTGGGAACTCCCTTTATGCCTCCTATTACCTCAAGTATGTAGAATCAGAAGGGAACACTGATGCAGCCCATGGTCTAGTCTTACAGGTCTGGTGGCTTTGGAAGAGAATTTGGCATAATGTTGATGGCCTGATAAGAAAAGGGGTCATGGAGGGTGTGATGAGAATGGGAGGAAAAGATTTAAACCGGAAAGTGGAAAACCCAAAGACACCACATTCTGCATACCATTTTCTCATGTGGGATGGGGGCATCCCCACATAGCATACTTCTATGTGGTTGATGGTTTTGTCTGCATACTGATGTGGTACATAGGATTAGGTGTGATCTGTTACATACTATGGTGGTATGTAGTCTTTGGTTCCATCTACATAGTGTGGTGCTATGCATCGTAGGGTCTTGTCCATATAGCGATGCACCACACTATTCATCAAACTGAAGGAGGGGAACTATTCATGAGGTTTGCGGTATGTTTATCCTGAAAGGGCCTATGGTTCATCTGTAGTTTATTAGTATTACATTTCCTTCTTTTATGTTTCGCAGAGGGATTATACCTGCTGAAAAATGGTTTCTGGTCCTTCATCAATCATTTTCCTTATAATTCTTTTATCTATAATCTATAAATGATCAAAGCCTTAATTCTCCATCATTAAACATAACCCATTCTCTGAAACCCTTATCCCTTTGTTTCTTTCAGTTCCCCTAGTGGTCCTTTTATAGTGTGATGGGGATGCTATATATATGGGCACACAAAACGTTTTGGGGAATACCATATAGGGATCATCCAACCCACAGACAACTCTGTCAACTAATGTTCATGGTGTTGTGGTTCACATCGGCAGAAATAACTACCTGAATCCTGCAAAAGATGTGGTTTGTGGGATGCTGCCATCCCCACCCCGTCCATAAACTGATCAGTCCATGGGGATGGTATGTAGGGACTAACATCTCCATTGAATACTCACCAACGATGCAGTTCACAATGACATAGTTCCCTATTTTCATCTATCTACAAATAGATTAGTTCACTGGCCAACGTTTCATGGGATAGTGCTTCACTAGTTATCTGTGTACCACTTGGATTTCAATCTGCGCCTTCCACAGGCCTTTCTCAATAACCAGTTTACATACTATTTTGGGTTCTTTTCCAAATTATATTTATTCAATCTTTTTATCAAAATTTCATCCTCACATTCATCTATTTCCTTTATCAAATTTTTGGGAGTATTTTATTTCCCTTTTTAATTTTTAAGGACCCTAAAAATTCCCCCCATCGGGAAGGGGTTTGGTTAGAACAAAGAGGATTCTATTCCGATGTAGAAAACTGTTCTGAACAGAATTGTTTTTTGATAAAATGGTGGACCTATTGGGGGGACCACATCTATATATAGAGGGATAGGTAATTTGTATTTTACCTTGTTTCCTGGCAAAAAGGGCTCTATAAAGTGCTCTCAAATTTCCTGCTTCAGCATACCAGCTCCTTCATGAAATTATTCATCCGAAAACTGTGGCATGCATTCTGTGAACTGCAAACTCTTCATGGTACTCTTTTTCCACGAACAAACCTTTGAATCTGTGAACCTAACAGTGAAACATAAAACATAAGTTCAGATTTCCATGTAGTAAGATTCTACACAGCTAGCCTATCTCGTAGACTTAACATCAAGCTGGCTAACCAAACATTAAATTTCCAAATCTAACTTTAAATCTTCAAACTATAGACTTTTAATATCTGCATAGAAAGGATTGTTATGTGGCTTTCCCATTCCGATAAATGATCAATTCGCTAGCCAACACTCCATGGGACAACATCTTGTAGGGCATTCTTCATACCATTAGTCCATGGGGGAATTCATTCCACAAAACATTCTCGGGATTTATTACATGGAGCCTTGAGTTTGGAAGACTTCTTTGGTCCTTTTCCATTATTGAACTTTTTTCCTAATCATTTTAATTGGACTGGCCATTTATGTGGTATTTTTGTTTTTCAGGACATAATTGATCTTCATCAAGCTATTTTTGATGATGCTTTTGTTTTTTTTTTGTTATCGTTGTTCCCCTTTTTACTAATGATGAAAGGTATAAGGATATTTTGAATGCTATAGATGATATAATCCTTGTCTCCCTACTAAATCAGACTTTAGAAAAATTACTCCCTCTGGTTCGAAGGAATATCTAATCTCAGATAGGCTTTCCATTTACAAATTCATCCTATTGTCTGATACACCTGTCCCAGAGCCATTTTTGGTCAACCAACCCATCGTCTAGATATTTTCCGGCACCATTACTATGGATCTCATCTTGTTTAAAGTATGATTCATACTAAAGGATATCGTTATTGGTTCCTTATTGAACTATTCCCCACAAACGTTGGAGGGGGAGTGAAAAAAGCCATAAGAAATGACCCATTATTATCAGAGCATTTCCTATAGGTCCATAGATAATGAACAACATGGATGGTCATTAAAATAGGACCTTCTTTCTGGGGGTTCATTTGACTTAGATTAGGGGTTTCCTTTCTGGTATCATGAATGCTATGAAGAATTCTGGGTCAAATTATCGACTATAGGGATATTTGAGGTCATGTGGGTATCCTAGAATTACACTCATCAAACCAGCATCCTCATCTCATAGATTTTGAGTTGGTGGATTCCATACACCAATACTTTCCATTTGACCTATGGGGAGGTTGGAATCAGCCTTTGGGATCTTCATCTGATTTCAGGGGTCCCCATCATTAGGGATAAGAGTTTTTACCTCCTAATTCCACCTAGGATGATGAGGAGAGGACTACTAATTGGGATAAAATACTCATTTCTCGAGTGGAGAAACATTCACGGGATATTTACCCCTTCCTGAAACAAGACATATCCTTCTTGAAGTGGATAAGTGCCTTCACCATGCAGATTTTCTCAGATCCTGATGTGTGCAAACCCAAGTCATGTCTATCCAAGGAAACTCAATGGAAATCATGAACCTACTAGAATTTCTTGGAGAAGGGATGGTTCTACAAATGGGGATGGGAACTCGTCCTAGACATAGACCATTTATTTCAGTTGGTGGCATTCTTGGCCATGTTTTTGAGTGGCTAAATCTTACCAACATGATATTCTGGCAGTGTAACAGTCATAACCTTTATCGTGGTGTCTCAACTGGCCACTAGAAAATGTATCAACTTGGTCATCTATGTATTGGACAAAACTTACCACCTAATAGTCCTAATCAATGAAGTAAATACACATTGTGGATGATTAGTCCCTTCCAAAAATTTTATGGTTGGATAGGATCCCACATGGGAGGATAAACATTTATCAATTCCTTATTGATTTCTTACTATGTTCTCCAACCATATATTCAGAGCACCAATGGGGTTATTCCAGTAGGATGTGCTACCCAAGATAAACAAGAAGACCAGACTGAAAAGAATAATCAAGAAATAATGGATCAAATCAACTGTCACGTTTGCTTCACCTATCATCCTTATGATTCCCCCATTAAAACCATCATGAATGTTGAATCCATAGACTTTGATAACCTAGAGTAACTCTTTTCTTTGAAGGATCATGTCTTGGTTGCCTATATTTATGGGGAACTTATCAACAAGGGATATGCACCTTGCAGATTTAGCCATCTGTTTAAATGTGTTCAAATTTTGTGTCCCCCTACTCTTAATAGTGCACTCTAGGAAAAATATTTTATGATAGCTTGTCAATTTTGGCTAATCTTCACCTGGGAGGACACCTAGTGCAAGGTTAATCTCCCAAATTCTGAGGTTTATGTGCCCTTCCTTGGGAAAGGTTGCGTTGATGAATTAATTCAATCATATCCAACTTGTCACGACCCCCTCCCCACACGTTTTAACCCTCCTTGGCTAGAAATGTGAGTAGAGATATAATGACCATCGAGTCTCGCCTCTAGTAGACCCTGGGTTGGCGACAAGCACCGAGGGCATAGTAAACACACAAATGGGAGGTATTAACCTCTAATAGAACACATGCAAAAGCGAGAGATAAGATAGACACTAACCAACGCCAAATCAGATAGAAATACAAAAGAAATCCCAAGTACACATATGAATTTCATGCAAAACTACTAAAACTGAAAGTGTAAAACTACAAGCACCCAAAAGAAAGTAAAAAATAGCAGTGACTACGAAGGCCGGACAACTCCTAAAACCCTAAGATAGTAATAACCAGCTTGATCTCCATCTTTCTCCAAGTGACTTGAAAAAAAGTTTATGTATACATAGGGTGAGTATAACAGTATAATTATTAGGATCCTCCTCGAATCCTGTCATGCAAATGTAAAGAAAGCATGCTACATCATAGTGAATAGAAAGTGAAACTAACTCCTCACCTAAATAGGTATACTAAGATCCTAGCCTCACCCTGGATACTCTCACCAATTAATGAATAAAAGAGTATATAATATAATAAAGAATATCAAGTGTACCCCGCTACTACTTCCCCACTAGTTTTCCACTTTTCCCCAACATCACATGTCCTAAGCATCTCTCTCCAAAAAGCTCTTTCTCGCAGGCACCTGGGTGAAGCACCACAATATTCACCTCATGCAACAAAACCACCATGCCTACGTATGAAAAGTAACCTAGAAGTTTTAGGGAGCCACCACAGCTCACATAATGTGTATCATATATCAGGTATTATACCTCAATCCATTACACCCCATACACCAAGAAAGGATCCTTAAGCCATCACAACCTATAAAAATTACACCTATAGTAGTCCACAGGAAATTATATCCAAAATATATGTGTGTGAATAACCACAAGCCATTACATCTCTCTACACACATATATAGGTAAAACTAACCATTGTGTCTACCATCACAAGTAAATACCAAGAGAAGAGAGTGGGGACAAAGGGGGTAGTCATCCATCCATCCTCCCACCAAAATGTTTGGTAAAACACCCCCCAGGGTTTAGAATACCTGGGGTGTCAGTTTCCATAACTGACGAGGTGGAGTAGTGTATTGAAACACAAAAAGTAGATAATATACTATATCTCAAAACCACACTATGGGAATAAGCTAGCCTTAGACTCAACTGCAACTAACGTCTCTTGGACTCCTTACTGCCACTTTTAAGACTAGGTATCCTATAAGCACACAACCATTTAGAGAGTTTTAATACATTAATTCAATCACTTTTTATCAGTTTCACTTTAGGTTAATTAATTATTTAAACATTAATTAACCATTTATAATTTCCACATTATATTTCATTAGCATCACACCCAAAGATCACTATTCTTTTAAATTTCAATGTCATCATTACATCCCATCAAGCTTTAGCCCCACGGGTTAACATCATTTATTAAATAATTTATTAACAACAGTATTACTTTCCCATATTCCCATGCATTATAGAAAAAATTTATAAGCTACTAAACACAAGGTGCTAAACACAGTGATTAGATGAACTACCTGTTGGGTCTTTTCCACCTATAGAAAGATTATAGACCCATCCTCCCTCAGGAAGCTAAACACTGAAAGCACTGGCATACCCCGTGTGTCTTCGACCCTTTTGGAGGGAGGGTAAGCAAACCAAATTCCCTGAAAAATGGCGACATTAAGGAAGATAAACAACCAACAAGAAACAAAAAGTATCCACACATTCATATCCAACCTGTTCCATCATCTCTAGTGTCCTCCCCGACACCCACATTCATAAACCGATGCATCTCGCCACTCATGGCATCAACTCCTGCCACAACCAATGGGCCTCCCGACCCCCACATATCACAATGGCCTTTTGGAATCACATCACAACACAAGTAGCATGAAAACAACCTCGTATCAACTGGGCTCTTATCCCCTTTAACAAGGCATTCTGCCTTCATACATAATGAGCTCTCACAGCTCAATGCATATGGCTCCTGGCCTTTACAAATAAGAGGGTAAATCAAAACACTAAGAGGCGTTATATTTTTATCAAAAAACCATTTATTTAATCCATATGGAATTAACAGATTTTTTATTTGTAGGTTCCAACTATGGGTAACCTAAAAAGAAAGTTATCATAGCTATAAAATAATTGATTAAACATGTTCACAACATCAATTTGATTAACATCAAATTACAGTAATAACAACCAGATTAATTTATATTTTTCTTTATCTTTATCCAAACAATTATCAATTAATTATAGATTTATGTTATTTACCAATTTCCATCATGAATAAAAAGATAAACAAATAAAGCATAGATATCACACTATCTAGCATAACAAGAGGTAATAACATATGATTGAATCAATTTATTTGTCTAGTTAAATATTTAAGAGGTCAATTCCATTGAGATCCAGTGGGATAGAATATGTTATATCTATATTTTCACATAAAATAAAATAGAATAAATAAATCCCCTACCTAAAAAGGCTCATAACATTATTTATATGAGGAAGATCTACACAACGGATCACGATCACCTCCTCCCATGATAACTGCATCCACCCAAGGATTTCACGGCACGACTGAACCAACCAAGTCCCAAGAAACTCCGTTAGAAGCATGGAGATCACATGCCATAATATGGTAAGGAGAAACATGAGAAGATGAACCCAAAAGAACTACGATAAATCATACCTCATATCGAATATTGATGGATACTGCTTGGTTGCACAAAAACCGGGGGTGCACTTGCTGCAAGAAGAATGATAAGGGAAACCAATTCATGGGGAAATGTTTGATCTCTTGATTACTACAAGAAAGAAGCAAATGTTCGATCATATCACACTCGAGAACAAGGAGGAAGAACATGGGATGACGATATCTCCTCCCTTTAGAAGATTTAACGGAGTAGTGGTTTTAGATACAATGGATTTTCCGTTAAAAGAAGATCACAATAAACCATATAGTTTGATCAAGGAAAAGAATCATGAGATATAAGAAAATTAATATAGGAGTTATAGGGTTTTAATCAGCCTTATATACCTTAAAAAGGCTTTGAATAAGTTTAACGTCAAAGAAAACGTTAAATCAGAAAAACTGGAAAAAACTAGAAATTTGGAAAAGGAAATATGAAGGAGTTCTAGAAACTAAGTTCATGAGCTGTGACACCTTGTCTGTGACACCATGTTTGTGACACCGTGTCTATGACACCGTGTCTGTGACACTGTAATTTTGACACCATGATTGGGACACTGTTTCTGTGACATCATATTTGTGACACCATTTCTGTGACACTATTTCTGTCTCACCATTATCGTGACACTGTGACTCTGACATTGATTCTGTGACACCATTTCTATCACACCATTTCTATCACACCATTACCGTGACACCGATTTTGGGAAACTATTTCTATCACACTGTTTTTGTGACACCGTAACTGTGACACATTTTCTGTCACACACTTTATGTGACATTGTGATTGTGACACTGTTTCAGTGACACCATTTCTATCACACCATTTCTGTGACACTCTGATTGTGACACAATTTCTATCACAATGTTTCCTGTCACACCGTTTTTGTGACATCATGACTGTGACACCATATTTGTGACACTATTTCTGTCACACCATTTTTGTGACACCGTGACAGTGACACCGATTATGTGACACTGTTTCTATGATACCATTTCTCCGACATCATTTCTGTCACACCGTTTTCTGTGACACCGTGACACTTTTCACAAAACTGGAAACATTGTTCACAGAATTGAAAATTTGAAAACATGTTGGGTATGAGTCACTTTGACCTCCAAGAACACCTAAAACACTAAATTTTAGAAAAGGAATAGACCAGAGAGGTCTAGACCATTAAATCAGATACCTCTTAAAACATTCTCATCCTCGAGAATTCACAACCCACCTAAAGGGAAACCAAAACGGGTCCAAACAACCACCCATCAAATACCCTTCAAAAGGGAGCAAGACACAAGAAACTACCAAATAAATCCATCTCATAAACAGGAAAGGCATATAACCACAAAACATACATCGTTACATGAATAAAGTTAAAAATCAAACAACTCTGGGTACTGATCATGTATTTGCGACTCATGTTCCCAGGGACTCTCCACCACACCACTGTGTCGCCATATGACACGAACCAAGGGGATAGAATGCCCGTGTAACACCTTCTCCTTGCCATCTTAGATCACTATAGGTCACTCCTCAAAGGTCTAATCATCATCAATATCAATATCATCCAAATAGATGATGTGGGAGTCATCATGAAGATAATGAAGGATCTGTGACACATGAAAAACATTGTGTATCCAGATCATTTGCGGGTGAAGTGCTACTCGATACACCACGGCTCCAACAAGATCCAACACCTTGAAAGGCCCAAAAAACTAGAGATAAATCATACAACCATGACCAAAACTTCGCTTCCCATGACGGGGAGTCACCTTCAGAAACATGTGATCCCCAACATCAAACTCCAAAGGTCTCCTTTTTTTATCAGCATATGATTTATAATGATCTTGCACTGTATTCATCCTCTAACAAATAACCTGAACCATCTCTATTGTACTCTACACTATCTCCGGTCCAAGAATCACTAACTCTCCGACCCTAGTCCAGCACAATGGATAATAGAAATTTCAGCCATACAAGGCTTCAAACGGTGCCATATCAATAATGGAGTGAAACTATTATTGTAAGAAAACTTCACCAAGGGTATGTGACTCATCCAAGAACCTCCAAAATCTAGGACATAGGAGCATAGCATGTATTCAAGAGTCTAGATAGTCTTCTCTATCTGATCATCCATCTATATATGAAAAGTAGTGTTAAAGCATAGTTGAGAACCGAAATCATGATAGAGACCTCTACACACCCTAGAGGTAAAAATGGGATCTCAATCGGAAATGACCATCATTGGGACTCTGTGGAGTCTCACCACCTCCTCCAAATACTGCCTTGAAAAAAATTCCACTGAGCTCGATTCCTTGATCGCTATGGGTGGGATGATTTTGTTAAACGATCCACTACCACCCAAATAGTGTCATGTCCTCCTTGAGCATGAGGTAAACTAGTAACAAAGTTCATTGAGATGTCCTCCCACTTACACTTAGGAATATATAATGGCTGGAGTAGGACACTAGGGTCACGATGTCCGACCTTACCCTTTTGGAAGACCAAAAATCGAGATAAAAACTCTGTAACTACATGCTACATCCCACGCCACCAAAACTGACTCATCAAGGATCAGTACATCCTTGTCACACTAGGTTGTACTGCTAAAGGTGAACTATGGAACTCTCTATGAACCATCTCACGCATCTCCAAATGGAACAAAAATCCTTCCACGATATAACACTCGGTGTTGTTCATCCTCAGACCAGCCATCAAGGGCCACACCACAAACAACTCAGTCTCTCTAGACCTCCACCTCCAGATCTCCCAACTGGGACTCTTCCACCTGCTGCACCAGAGATGACTGCACCATCATCTGAAAAATAAAACCTCTTCCCCCTAACTTCTCCCATATCAAGATGTGATGCTTAAATTTCTTCATTACTCTCCAAGAATCACCATATTCCAATACTGCATCACTACGTGACTTCCGGATCAGTGCATCAGCTACAACATTCCACTTCCTAGGTGAATATGATATTTTGAAGTCGTATTCCTTTAATAACTCCATCCAATGACGCTATCACAAGTTTAAGTCATGCTGGGATAAAACATACCTCGGGATCTTATGATCGGTGAAAACCAAAAAGCCCTCTCCAATAAGGTAATATATCCAAAACTTCAGAGAAAATACAACGACTGACAACTCAAGATCATGGGTGGAATAGTTATGTTCATGGGGATGCAACGGGTGAGACCTATAAGAAACAACGGATCTTTGCTGCATCAAAACATAGCCTAACCCCAGATGAGAAGCATTGCAGTAAACATCAAACTGAACACCCACTTCTTGAAGACAAAGAAATGGAGAACATACCAACATCTCCTTCACATACATGAATGCTACCTGACATTTATCAGTCCACACGAACTCCAGATCCTTCCTGGTCAATGCTATTAGAGGAGTCGCAACCCGAGAGAAATCGTCTACGAACCTCCTTTAGTATCCTATGAGACCAAGGAAACTTCACACCATTGCCACTATCTTGGGGTCTTCCCAAGACATAAATGCTTCTATCATTGATAGATCCATAGCTACTCCCTGCAGGGACATGACATGCCCCAAGAAATGGACTTCTCAATCCAAAAACTCACACATTGAAAAATTCCCATACAACTGATGTTGAAGATGAACTCCCAAAACGATGTTTAGATTCTCCTCATGATCCTCCTCAGATGTAGAGTACACAAGGATGTTGTCGATGAAAACCACCACAAACTAATATAGAAACTCACATAACATAGAATTCATCAATCCCATGAATACATCAGGAGCATTTGACTGACCGAACAACATTACAAAGAACTCGTAATTCCCATGATGAAAATAAAAATAACTCTTTGGGATATCCTCATCCTTCACACACATATGATGATATCTTGACTGCAAGTCGATCTTTGAGAAACAAATTTCACCCTTCAGTTGATTGAATATATCATCAATCTATGGAAGAGGATAACGATTCTTCACTATCACATTGTTTAAGCGATGATAATAAATAAAAAACCACAAAATGTCATCAGACTTCTTCATGACCAAAATTGGTGCACCCAATGGTGACACACTCATCCGAACAAAACCGAACTGTAACAGACCATCAATCTAAATACATAGCTCTCACAACTCATAAGGGGCCATCCTATATGGGGACATAGATATAGGATACACTCTTGATTGTAGCTCGATCCCAAACACAATCTCTCATCAAGGGGGTAATGCTACAACCTCATCGGGAAATACATCATGGTACTCTTCTAAGACCCTAGTAAATGCCAACTGCTGGACCTTTGAAAAAATCAGCATCAGCTCATCCATCAAGGATGAAAAGGATGAAACACGTCTCTGACCCATTTGAGGGTCTCTCTCTCCAACAAACACCACTGGCTCTCCATCCTTATTGAAGAACACAACCTGCCCCTTAAAGAAATCCACAATAGAATGCACCAAATACAACCAATCCATGTTGAGGATGAAATCATATGGTTGCATCCGTAAACATAGGAAATATCTCCAAGAGCGGTGCTACCCCAACACTAGCTCATAGAATTTACATACTTCAAACAAGTTTGCTCAGCCTCCAACTGGTGTAGTTAATGCCAAGGGCACTGGAAGTCCCTCTACCACAAGTCCCAATGTATGGACAAGGGTAGGTGATATGTAAGAGTGTGTCACTCCTGAATCAAAAACGGCATACACCAAGGTAGAAAACAAGAAAAGGGTACCTAAAACGATGTATGGCTGGCCCAGAGCTCGAAACACAAAAGAATGAAGCTGACAACAACCTCCTTCATGGCCTCTATTCCCCTGATGATGACCACCGCCACAACTGCACTCTGCTTTTTGAGGATGGTGAGTGTCATGGGGTTGTCCTCTACTTCATGAGGAATCATGACAGCACCCCTCTTGTGATGATCTGGTTCCATCCAATGTCCCTTCGATGTCGTCTGCCCTAACCAGCAACACAAGATATGTCTTCAGCATAAATGGGGTGACCTGGTTCTGGGTATTTGGACGCAAAGCCTCATCAAAATTCATCGCCCTAGCCTCCTCATCTAGCAATAGGTACAAAGTATATCTTAAAAGGTTCGTGAAACAGAATCCAAAATCTCGCACATTGGATATCCCCTGTCGAAGGGTAAGAGGCTCCTCGCGACTGGACTCCATTGCGGTCGAAGAAAGAAACTCCACTCTAAACATGTCCCAGAACTCATCTAATAAGATTGCCAGCTTCTCATGATCCATGAGGAACAAGAACCACCACTTCCTCGCTGCACCATGCAGCATTTTCACAACCAAAGACACCCAGTGCTCCTTCCGAGCACGAATTGAACTGAAGCCTATCTCAACCTCCTCCAACCAGTCTTCCGTGACTGCATCTGAAACGGACCCCTCATACTTTTTCAAACTCTTTCTTTTAATTTCTTGTAATGTCCTCCTCCATGTGTTGTCATCATAAACCTCTATCCGGAGGGGAACAGCTAGAATATCCTACTGGACATCTTCTATGTGATCCTGATGAGGATGTCAACCCGGATCCATACCTGTAAAATAACAAACCGTTGGAGCTCCTAAATCTGGAATATTTAAGACTCAACATTAATTGATTAATTTTTTTTATTTTATTTATTTTAGGTTAACCTATCCCAAGGTCTACCCAGTCAAATGCAGGCATAAAGAATAATGATGCATGATCCTTTCATATATCTATACCTTGAAACTAGTATCACCTCGTTTAGTTTCCATTATAAACATAAAGTTCGATGAATCATATCAAAGGGGGCCCTAAATTCCTATGTCTCAGTCAGTCTCTAGTGTTTAAATCACTTTATAAACATGACTTACACCATTCCCCTACCATTCCATGCAACCTCACCTGTGCCTAACACCAAACTCCATCCTATCCCCCTACCAGCGTTTGATACCACTCTTTCAAAACCCCCTCCGAACAAGCAGTACCCCTCCTAGACTGGAAATGTGAGAAGAGAGATAATGATCCCCAAGTCCCACTTCTAGTAGGACCCGGGTTGGCGACTAGCACCAAGGGTATAGTAAACACACTAATGGGAAGCATTACCATCCAAGAGAACAATTGAGAACGATATAGATAAGATAGAAATCAACCAAATCCAACTCAGATAGAAATATAAAAGAAATCCTAAGTACACATATGTAATGTCATGAAAAACTACCACAACTCAAAGGGGAAAACAACATGTACCCAAAAGAAAGTAAAAACAACAGCAACTACAAAGCCCGAACAGCTCCTGCAACCCGAGGATAGTAGTAAACAGCCTGATGTCCAACTTTATCTAAGTGACCTGAAAAATATTTTAAATATACATTGGGTGAGTATAATAGTATACTCATTAGGATCCTCCCAGGAGCCTCTCATTCAAATGTAATGAAAGCATACTAAAGCACAATGAATAACAAGTGAAACTAAATTGTCACATAAATAGGTATACTAAGTTCCTAGCCTCACTATGGATATTGTCACCATGTAATGTATACAAGAGTATATAATATAATAAAGAATGTCAAGGGTACCCCACTACTACTCCCCCACTAGTTTTCCACTTTTCCCCAATGTCGCACGTTCTAAGCATCTCTCCCCAAAAAGGGCCTGCACACAGACACCTGGGCGAAGCACCAAAACATGCACCTCGTGCAAAAAAATCACCTTGTCCACATAAGATAAGTAACAAGGTAGATTTTGGAAGCCACCACAGCTCGCATAACTTGTATCATACATTGGGCATTATACCTCAATCCATTACAGCCCAAACACTGAGTAAGGATCCTCAAGCCATCACAACCTATACATGTTACACCTATAGTAGTCCATAGAAAACTATATCCAGAATATATGTGTGTGAATTACCGCAATCCATTACAGCCCTCTGCACACATATATGGGTAAAACTAACCATCGTTCCTACCAACACAAGTATATACCAAGAGAAGAGAGTGGGGACAAAGGGGGTAGTCATCCATCCATCCTCCCACCATAATGTTTGGGAAAACACCCCCCTAGGGCTCAGAATCCCCAAGGTGTCAGTTTCCCTAACTGATGGGGTGGAGTACAGTATAGAAACACAAAAAGTGCAGAATATACTATATCTCACAACCACACTATGGGCATAACCTAGTCTTAGACTCAACTACAGCTAACATGTCTCGGACACCCAACTGCCACTTCTAAGACTAGTTATTCTATAAGCACACAACCATTAAAATAGATTTAATACCTTACTTCATTCCATTTTTATTAGTTTAACTTTACGTTAATTAATTCATTAAACATTAATTAACCATTAATAATTTCCACATTATATTTCATTAGCATCACACTCAAAGTTCAATGTTCTTTTAAATTGGAACATCAGTATTGTGTCCCAGCAAGGTTCAACCCCCATGGGTTGAAATCATTTATTCAATAATTTATTAACATAATTATTTCTTTCCCATATTCCCATGAATTATAGAAAAAAATAATCTACTAACCACAAGGGGATCAACACAGTGAGTAGATAAACTACCCATCGGGTCTTTGCCTTCTATAGAAAGTGCATAGTCTTTTCCTCCCTTAGGAAGATAAACACGAAAAGTAAGTGGCATACCCCACGTGTCTTCGCACCTTTTGGAAGGAGGTTAAGCAAACTAACTGCCTTGAGAAGTGGGGAATGGAAGATAAATAACCAAGAATAAACAAAAAGCCTCCAAACATTCATATCCTACCCCATTCCATCATCTCAGGTGTCCCCCCTGAGACCCACATGCATAAACCGATGCATCTCACCACTCTGGGCATCAATTGATACCACAACCAATGGGCCTACCCACCCCCACATATCACAACAGATATCCAGGCTCACATTACAACATAAGAAGAAAGAAAACAACATCATATAAACTGGGCTCTTAGCCCCTTTAACAAGGTATTCTGCCATCATACATAATGAGCTCTCACAGCTCCAAGAATAAGGATCTTGGCCTGTACAAACAAGAGGGTAACTCAAAACCCGTAGAGGCATTATATTTTTATCAAACATCCATATATTTAATCCATATAGAATTAAATGATTTATTTTTTGTAGGTTCCAACTATGGGTAACATAAATAACAAGCTACCAAATCTATCAAAAAAAATTATTAAACATGTTTACAAAATCAAATTTATTAACATCAAATTACAATAACAACATCCGAATTCATTTACATGCCTCTTTATCTTTATCTAAAAAATTATCAATTAATTTCAGATTTATGTTCTTTACCAATTTTTATAATTAATGAAAATCTAAACAAAAAAACATAGATATCAAAATATCTATCAAACCAATAGCCAATAACATACGATCGATATCAATTTATTTAACATGTTAAAATATTTAATTTGTCAATTCCCTTGTGATCCAGTGTGCTAAAACATATTAACTATACAATTTCATGTAAAATAAAATATAAGCAATGAATCCACTACCCAAAAAGGTTCTCAATGTTCTTTATATGAGAACGATCCACACAAAAGATCATGATCACCTCCTCCCGTGACAACTACATCTACCCGAGGATGTCACAAAATGACAGCACCAACCAAAACCCAAAAAACTCCATTATATGCATAGAGATCACATTACATAATATTACAAGGAGAAAAAGGACAAGATGAACCCAAAATAACAATGAAAAATAATACCTTATATTGAAGATTTATGGATACTCCTTGGTTGCACAAAAATAGGGGTGCACTTGCAGTAAGAAGAACGTCGAGAGATATAAATCCACGGGAAAAAGATCAATCTCATGATTCCTATGGGAATAAAGGAAAGGTTTGAGTGTCTCACATCCGAGAATAAGGAGGAATAACAAGATATGAAGATATATCATCCCTTTAGAAGATTTAAAGGAGCAGCGGTTTAAGATACGCTGGATTTTCCATTAAAAGAGGATCACATTAAACCATTTGGTTTGACCAAGTAAAAGCATCCCGAGACTTATGAAAATTAATATAGGATGTATGGGCTTTGAATCATCCTTAAATCCCTTAAAAAGGCTTTGAATGTTTTTAACGTCAGAGAAAATGTTAAATCGGTGAAACATGAAAAATTTGGAAATTTGGAAAAAGAAATATGAAATAGCTCTAGAAACAATATTCATGAGTTATGACACCATGTATGTGACACCGTGTCTGCGACACTGTGACTGCAACACTGTGAGTGCAACACCGTTTCTATGAGACTGTTTCTATGACACCATGTCTGTGACACCGTTTTTGTGACACCATTTCTGTCACACTATTTCTGTGACACAGTGATTATGACACTGTTTCTGTGAAACCATTTCTGTGACACCGTGACTGCGGCATGGTTTCTATGACACTGTTTCTGTCATCGGTTCTATGACATTGTGACTGTGACACTGTTTCAATGACATTGTTTATGTCTTATTGTTTCTGTGACACTATGTATGTGAAACCGTTCTTGTCACACATTTCTATCACACTGTTTCTGTCACACCGGGACTGTGACACCATTTCTGTGACACCGTTTCTATTACATTGATTCTGTGACACAGTTTCTATCACACTATTTTTGTGACACCATGATTGTGACACCATTTCTGTGACACTGTGACACTATTCACAAAACTAGAAACACTGTTAAAAAAACATGACATTTGGAAAAGTGTTCGGGATGAGTCACCATGGACTCCCAGAACACATCAAACACCAGATTTCAACAAAGGAATGGACCCTAGATGTTTGGGCCATTACACAACTCGTTATTATTCAAGCCTAGTTCCCACTATTACAACCCCAACGACATCTAAGGCTAAGGTTAATGGGGAATATAAATAAGATTCTAGGCATTCTCAATCAGGGAAAGTTCTTCGTATGCCTTTCGTTCCTCCCCCAAGGAAGGTCTTGAGACCTTGGGTTGTGACCTCAATAGATGCTGAGGTTTCCATTGGAGATAAACCACCCATCCCATATGATTCTAATTTTCTATTGTCCTGGAAGTAATGGGATATTTTGAAGAGTCTCCAATATTTTCATGATCAGTCACCTCACACCTTATGGAAGTTTCTCTTGGAGAAGGCAGTTTCCCTTACTGATCTTGGCCATGTTTCAGCACCTGCTAACATCTCTTATGATGATGAGACCGAGAGGGTAGATCATTACCTTCAGGACCTTGAAACCCTAATTCATGCCCAAAATGATCACCAAAAATACACTCATCGAGTACTTTTTATGTTGAAACCAGAGTTTGACAGAGAGGGTGATGATACTGTTAGTTTGCCCACTACATTTGGGTTAAAAGAATCTCCTCACTCATGCCAAGATACCCTTATTAGAATTATAATAATGAGGGTTCTGTGATTGCGGAGGTAACCAAGATGTAATTTTGACTAATGAAACCTTCTTTTCTTCCACAGTCTGAACCTCTAACACTCTACATCCCTATTACATGTTATTTTTTAGATTCTTGGAGGGTCTATGATGAATTGAGGGTAAATTCCTCCAATGAATGAATTTGGAGGCTACTTCAAGGTGGACGATTTTACCTTCTAGGTTTTGTGGGAGCCATCACACCCAAATTTATTTCTACTAAAATACAGCAATATGTGGTGGAAATTTATCTGATAAAAATGTACAAATGACTTCATACTCCCAAGAACAAACCATACTTGTATGATGAGGTGGCATGGATGGTGGTACTATTATGATTGATGGATATCGATAGAGAGGTCTTTAGATTTATAAAACCTGAATTTAATTCCATTTACTATTAAGATTATAAAATTTACCTTCTCTACTTCTTTGGGAACCCAAGGAGTCTAGAGAAATGGTTCCTTCCCCTGTATACACCCATAGTGGCATTGTAGCTGGGGAGTGTGTACCATTGGATGTGGTGGTTACTGGGGAAGGTTCTCCTGGTGCTTCTGAACATATGGAGGTAGTCATTAAAAACCCTTACATGGAATTTCTTCCCCCATCTCCACTTGATATTCCTTCAGGAGATCCATCCCCATGACATACCAAGAAACATCAGAAGGCATCTCAATTTTCAATGTTTATCCAAAAGGGGATTACAAGTAACTGAAACACCTGTTTTTCCAGTTATCATACAATGTAGTTTTATCTTTCTAAACCATTTTCAAATGCATATTTTGATGTAAGACCAATAAGTAACCAAGTAGAAATTTCCTAGGAATCTATGACTTCTATCCCTTATGTGGAGAAAGAAGGACCACCAACAACCATGGATGCACTAGATCAGACAATTTCTATCCCAACGGTGGACGAAAATTCAGTAGATGAAGTCCTAACAAAATGTGATGACCCCAATACCATAGAGGAAGACAGGACAACCCTGAAAACAACAGATGACCTGGATGAGGATCCCTTATTTCCCCAATACATTGAAGGGATTCCCATTTCTAGGGAATCAACTGTTGCAAACCATACAAACACCACCCTTGTGGAGAGAACACCATTGGATGCAAATTCCTTGATTGAGAAAGTCGACCCTACTCCCTCAAGGGTTTTGAACATAGGGTAGGATGCTATCCCAACTCCTGAGAACATATAATGGGCTATTTTTTCATTTATTCTAATCACAAGAGAGATCATGATCTTGACCCCCATAATTTTAGGGTTGACCATCACACCTTACTCCAGGTTGATTGTCCAATCAATATTGATATTAGTAAGGGATATTCTGAAGGTTACCCTAGAGGTTACTGGTCTGGTTGGGTATCACCCCAAGCCATAGATTCCTCTAAATGACTCTAGCTATCAACTAGTTATCAAGGATGTAGTACCATCTTTACTGGTTGATGATACCATTATAGGGGATGAAGGCATAGATTCTTCAATGGGTGGAGGTTAGTGTTACATTTCTCCTACCTATTTCCATTCATCGACATTTTTCTAGGGATTATGGATGTTTATTGGTTTCCATTCTAATTTTTGCATTGAAATTGCAAACACTAGTAATTGCAGTGGATTCTTCAATCCTTCCAACTATCACAACTGTTAGGGATGATTTTGCTGAGGGATCTAGTCATGCTGTAGTTGTTTAATCATCCACCCCTAGTGATGTTCATTCATAAATACATTTAAGCATTAGGGATTGATTCTATTACTGATCGATAAAACATGGTCATCCTTTGACCCAACCGTAAATGGGTATGGAAAACATCTAGAGGTTAATTTCTCAAACACCACTTACTGAAAGGATGACAAAGTTGTCAAAGTTACACTATGAGTTTGTGGTTCTGGGGTTTAGAGGATTCGATTATCATCACACCTATGACATTGTGAAATATGTGGTTACTTCCAGAGAAGAAACTAGCATACTCATGTCTCATCCTTCCACTATAGTGTCTATAGATCAACTTTCCACTATTTGGAAAATCTTTATGAATGAAGTTGTTGATCAAGATGGATTAGTCACAAGGCTATAGAACAAGATCATGAAGTAGAGGTCCTTAGAGGAAGATAATGATCCAAAAGTGGAGTAGTGGAGAAGGGAATTATATCACCTAAAATTAGAATGGGCCTATGTTTTGGCAGTAGTTGATAAGGGGCAGCGACAGGTGCAGGAAGGGGAAAAGGCTGGCCTTGAGGCCATACATGAGGTAGAGGCATTGTGTGTAGGTGTTTATGCTAAGACCATGGATTTTCTAAGGCAGAATTAGGCCATTGAAGAGTAAAAAAATACACTGATATAACTCTACAAGTATGTTTAATGTCTTTTGAAATGGTCGTGTCCTACCCATATGGAGAGGATCCAGGTTGTGGGTGCCCTCCATATCATTATTCAATGAGATGAAAATATTTTTTCCTTTAATATTCCTCCTTTATCATTTTCCTGCAATATCAACCACTCCTGATTAACTGAATATTAAACTATAATGTAAACTGGATATCAATTTGAGTCATAATACTGTATAATGGAATAATAATGTTATGATCTAAATTTTTACTGAACTGAGGGGCTTAGTGAGTGCAGTTTGACTCTTGCTAGGGTCACACGGAAAACCCTAATTTTTTTCCTTTTTCATTATTATCCTAATTTTTTACTAATCTGGATATGGTGTGGGATTAGTAGGTATAATTTTAATTTTACTTAGTCCCACACTTTGAGGTTTTTGACCTAAAAATATCTTCCACTCTTGATGATTTTTTGATTGTTCGATGTTTTTCCTAAACTGTATGTAATATAAATTTAAGGAATTGGTATTTAACTTTTTTCCAAGGTTCCCTTTTCATATTTTCACCATGGTGACTGTTTTGTCTTCATTCATTGGTATTTTAGATTCTTTCCAACTAGACTATCATTAATGATGTTTTAGGTCAAAGAGGTTTGACCATGAATTGCGTGTCAAGGGCCCCAATTTTGGACTCATTAACCAAGAATGTACCAACAAGTTTCTGACATGGATGAGGGATTTTCTTGACCTTGATATATAATTTATGGATATGGGACATGATATGGTGCATGGAATCCTTTTGGAGTATATATATACGAAAATCATCTCATAAGGGCAAATTTTACCTTTTGTTGACATGCCATTTTTGTGGGCAACGTATGTAGAGGTGCTGGGGCATTGTGGGCATAATCAATAAAATGTGTCCGAAGGACACTGTCCTTCCATTTCCATTGGATATGATGTTTTTATAAAACATTGGATTTATTTTCTTTTTGGGGACCACATTGGATGGACCGTTGAAGGAAAAATGTCTGGTATTGTGGGGAATTTTTATTGGTTCTGGTTTGAAAACCGATCCCATAAAAATTTGACTTCTGTAAATGAGGGTTACTGTGTGGTGTAGTTTAACATTGTATAGCCAGGAAATTTGAGACTAGGTTTGAGAAATCATATAACTCTGACTAAAAGAGGGTAAAAGATTCATCTTTTCCCACATTAGTTTGACCAGGAATGTCCTTCATATTTAGGAATTGAATGGGGGAATGTGTATATTATAATCCAGTGACCTTATGAATCTAAGGACTAAGGTGGGACATAAATGTTTTACGGGTATACAGAGGTAGGAATAGCCACTCCTGGGGATGAATTTTCTTTTGTTTGATAGAATTTTATGTTTTGGGAAATGTATGTAGAGCCACCATGGAATGATGTAAATATTTAAGAAAAGGTGTCTGCAGGACACTAGCCATCCATATCTTATCGCCATGGAGGATTAGGGAGATTCAGAACATTGTGAACAAAGTGTATAGTTTATGAAAATGGGTGTTCCTAAACATGAAAGTGGGTACTTTGGGTCCACCATTTCTGAAAACACCTTGAATAAGATGAGTTATCTTAATCCAATTTATATGGATTGGTTTCTCACGCTAGTCTGACCCTTTCACAAGTAGGGGTGGGACAATCCCATTTCTTGAATGGACCCAAAATGTGAGATCAGAAGTCACTATGTATTTTATAATGTTACGAATAAGGCTGTACATAGTTATTTTAAGGTTCGTTCCTCTACGGATCGGATTCATGCATATGGATGGGGAATTTTCATTTGGGATACAGATTCGCCAATGGGTTAGGGAATATGTTGAAATTTCCTATGTAGATTCATTTATTGCATAGGGTCATGAGGTGAAATATCCTTTTGACATGACGTAGCCTAAGTGTTAATACCATGTATTGAGTATCGTGTAGTTTACACATCATGTGATTAGGATGTTGATATAGAATCCTCGGGTAACTAGAGGGTAATCGATCCAAGATGTTTTCACATGTCTAACATTTGGGTAAGAAGGAGAGTATAAACCATGGTTTTGAGGCCTCTTGGATTGAAATAAGTGACATGGGGCTTGGAAGTTGTTATCCGTACGAAAATAGAAAAATCTTCTCCTAGGGACGATTTTTTTGTTAACAAGCCATTTTTGTGGGAAATGTATGTAGAGTCATCATAGAATTGCATGCATAGTCAAAAAAATGGTGTCTGTGTGATAGTGACCTTCCATTCCTGTGGGCCATGATGTATTATGATGATCCAAGATCACTCAAATCATGTAGTTGATGAATGAAGAAGGTTTTATTTTACATATTTGAAACACATAGGTCGTTATTTTTGCAGAATTGGGAGCCTCTCTATACATATTTGACATGTATCTGAGGTGGGACATTTTGACTCCCTCAGTGGAGTTGGGCCCAAGTTTGGAGATCCTAGAACACATATATTAGGCACCCTGCCCGGGGTTGATTCATAGGTAGGGGGGAAATTTTTTCTATATTTGGGGTACCTTGTAGTTTTTAATGTCATAAAGTTACAAGTTTAGGTTTCCCAATATGGAGGAGAAAACACTAATATGAATTTCGAAGTCATTCCAATAGGGCCATCCATTATAAATTTATTATCCATGACCCAATGGGGAGTCCCTTTATGAAATTCTTAAGCCCACGTGAGCTATACTCGGTGTGAGAAACAAGGGGTGGAAGGGGTTCCACTCAACCATCTAGGAATGGCAGGATCAAGGGAAAGAGAATTGTTGGGACATTCCATTTAACGTCTTGTTGTGAGGAAATGGGTGACTAGATATGAATGAGCTAGCTATTTTGGGTCCATCATTTTTAAGTCTTGTGGAAATTAATTTGACAACACAGTTTAATGGTCTTGTTGGAGGGATGAAATATCAAAGGGATCATGTGTAAATATGAGATAATCAGGTTGGGATATTCCTAGTATTCCTTGTAAATTAATGGGGGAATAATTTTTAAGCAAACATCCTAGGATCCCTCGGGTCAGGAGAGATGATGCAAGACTTATGACCCAATGGGCATATAGAAGTAGGAATAACCTCTCCCAAGGATGGTTTTTACTTTTGTTGAATTATCATTTTTTCTTTAAACATATCAAGAGACATCGGTTCATTTCTATACACAGTCAAACAATGGTGTTCGCAAGACACTAACCACCCATTTCCAATAAATATGGATGATTATGGTGACCTGAGAATTTATGGGGAATGGTGTTTGATGGATGAAAAGGGGATGTTTGTGTATGTGATAAATATACGTACCATGATTATTTCTAAGGTACGATAACCTCTACATAGATTTGATTCATATGTAAAGGGAAGAATGGTATTTTACCCTTTCTGTATGTAAGAGTCCAAATTTGAAATCCCCTACATCTATTTTCATTTCACGTGTGGGGGATTGGGGGATCTTTTATTCTTCATGGATGGACCTGAGAAAACCCATGTGTCACTCCATATCTCTTCATGTTTATCATCAAGCCATACTTAGTTCTTGAGATACCATATATTTTAATTTCATGTGGTTATGACTTCTTTGGCCATGACATTTAATGCCATGCAGTTAGGATGAGAGTGAACCAACTTGAAAATGAATAGGTGAGTGAAGTGTCGAGCTTGAACCTCGTGGAGGTTCTCTACATGTCCTAGTTAGTTAGGAATCAAATTAAACATAGTTATGAGGACTGCCCATGATATTATATCATGTTCATGGAGATGGGGAAATTTTATACCATGCTTTCAAGATTATGGGATTATTATACTCCTCTATGATTTTTCCATACAGGGGAAGTATCTACCATCATTCCTAAGCTCACGTGGGTTATAATCGATGTGAGAAAGAAGGATAAATGACGAGTTCTATTTTAGTATAGGAGGAACATAGGATATAACAGATTCATTCTGTGTCCTATGATGGATGGCCAAGACTTAGGGTCATGGTGTCTCTATAAATTCCATTGATGAATAGGAATAAATTTGAATGTAGTTATATAAATGGTCCTCCCTATATATGTTCTGGCCATATGCAAAGATAGGGGGTGTTTTTTTGTCTGATGTTGGTGTCTTTACCAGGATGTATGCTCTGGGTGTCACAATGTATCTTGTGAGAGAAATAATAAATCCCACACATAGTTCGTTAAAGGAAATTTTCCACATATATCTGATATATACATAGGGAAGAGGGATTTTTTTTGTTTTTTAGGTGGTGGCTGGACTAGGAGAAAAAATACAGGTGTCACTATGTATCCTGTGTGAGTGGGAATCAAGAAACACATAGTTCTTGGGGTACCCTGTAGTTTTACATCTTGTGGTAAGGACAATGTCTAGTAGTGAGCTGGTATGACTGCAATGAATCCTCATTAGAAAATCCTAATCTCAAGTGAGTAGTACTCAGTGTGAGAAACAAGAGTTGTAAAGGGATTACCATGCCACATAGGGGGATCATGAACAATGATGGGGGAATTTCCCTTCAATACTTTGTTGTATCTAGACCTATGTTTGAAGATCCAAGCGCTGCTTACATATCCTACAGGGGTAGTAATGAACCCATATGTGTCTCTTATGAAGAAAATCTTTGTAGAGGTCTGACCTTTGCACAGGGAAAGGAGGAAAAATATTAGGTGGTGGCTGGACCCGAACTAATAATCTAGGCATCACTACATATCCTGTAGGGGAAAGAATCAAGCCACACGTAGGTGGAGATTCCTCCTTGTGTAGGTTTGGCTCATACATAGGTAGGGTGAATTTTTAACCATTTTTTAATGGGACTACAATGTACATATATCATATATTCATCCAGGGGGAACATTTACCACTATTCCTAAGCTTACGTGAGCTATGCTCAATGATAGAAACAAGAAATAAAAAGGGTCTCCTCTCATGATGGAGAGGCATTTGAGAGTACAACAGAGGTATTTTTTTACCTTTTGGTGGATGTTCCGCGATCTTGGATCGATGCATCTCTACGTATCACATCAGTAAATGATAATCAATCCATACATAGTTCTAAGACAATATGATCCATGTACCGGTCTAACCCATGCGATGTAAAAAGGGGGTCATTTTTTATAGAAGTTAGACTAAGATGATATATATTGGTGTAACTGCATATCTTTTGAAGGTGGGAATCAATCCTTATATAGTTTTGTAGTATGAAATGGTAGATGAATGATGATGGAGGAAACCTCCCCTTAGGTGAGAATATTTTTGGGGCCATGCAGTGTAATGTCATGTGGAAAGGATGAAGACATTAATAATTTTAACGTTATTTAGTATGGATGAATTCATTATGTAGTTTATTTTCATGCAATCAGGATGTCTCCCATATAGTTTAACATCATGTGGAAAGGGCGTATTTGGCCATTCTATTTAACGTCATACTGTTAGGACTCATGAATTTCTCTACGCAAGTCTAACCTGTATGCAAGGATATTAATATTATTGATTTTGACTGGTGGATGGACCAGGATGTAGAATACATGTGTCTCTACATATCATATTAATTAATGGTAATTAAGACATACTTTGTTCTAAGATACATTCTTTGTGTCGGTCTGACCCATGAAAATAAATTAGGGGAATTTTTACCTTTCATTAGACTAGATCTAATTTATGTGTAACAAGTCATTATACCGGA
The DNA here is from genome assembly GCA_963277665.1 of Viscum album. Taxonomy (NCBI): domain Eukaryota; kingdom Viridiplantae; phylum Streptophyta; class Magnoliopsida; order Santalales; family Viscaceae; genus Viscum; species Viscum album. The sequence goes on from OY728157.1 coordinate 1,322,965,238, forward strand.
CAAAATGATCACCATGAAATTTATCATATTAAAGTAAGGATGAATATGCTAAGTATTTTAACATTGTAATGCATGGAAGAATATGTCACAATGCAGTTTATCATCATGTTGCATGAATAACATTATCATGCAATATATTTTCATTCGATCAGGATGTCTTTCATATAGCTTAACGTTGTGCGGAAATGATGTATTTCTATGATTTTGGATACAAAAAATATTTATTCAAAAACCATGAATTGTTGGGGGATATGGTGAGCTTTCCATCCATTGATATCCAAAAATATGCTCTATTGGAGAAAACTTTGTGTATAAAATATGGTTGTCCCCATTTTGGCTCCAACTTTGGAGGTTTTTTCCTGAGTATCATCAAGGTTCTGAGGACAAACACCATTTCTCCTTTGAGGAAAGATCATAGGAGAACTTCTTATTGAAGGCTCATGTAATCCAATTTTGGTAGACTTCCAAATGGTGTAGAGTGTGAAATATTTTCTCATCCAACCACTCTAGCTCATCGAACCATTTTTGGGATTGTACATCTATGGATAGTTGATCACAGACTGCGGTATGTAGTGATGGTAGCCGAATTTCAATGGGTAGAACCACCACCATCCTGTATACTAATGAGTACAAGGTTGTTTGAGTGGTGTTTCATATTGTGTATGGTAATCCCAATGAACATGGAAGATCTTGTCTGACCATGATTTATTATCCCTATCTACCATCATTTGGATAATGTTGGATAGGGTATTGTTGAAATCCTCAATCTATCCATTGTTCATGGTATGGTAGCAGGATAAATGGTTGGTTTTGATTCCATACTTCTAGTAGAGTTTGACCAATTAAACTGAACAAAAATTGGTGTTGTTTCCCATCAGTATTGTGTGAGGGACACAAAACCTTGTGATGATATTGGATTGCACAAATATGAAAATGATTTTTGATCTGAACTCATTAAGGATTACAGCTTTAGACCATTTGAAAAATAAGTCTATTAATGTGAGAATAAACATGAATTTTTTGGTCGTGGTGGGAGGATATTGTCCCATGACATCTGTTCCCCATACGAATAATGGTCAGGTGTGCATAGCTATGTTAAGAAACTCCTGGGGTAAGTGGATGAAATTTTCATGGACTTGGCAGGAATGAAACTTTTTGGTGAAATCGGCATAATCTATCATCATGGAGGGACAATAGCACCCAATTAATTGAATTTTATAAGATATTTTTGATGATAACTAGTGTTACCTATAAGCGTGGGCATGCACTTCTATCATGAATGTCGTGTTGTCTTCTCCATCAACACACCTGAGAAGGACTCCATCAAGTCCTTGATTATATATAAACTTTTTCAAGTTATTTCCAGCATACAACATGAAATTGACTGCTATTATTTGGATCTATTACCTTCTATCCCTATCTGGTGGTAGTTATCCCTTTTCTAAGATAGTCTAGAATTGGAGTCATCCAGCCGGTGGTAGGACCATACATCTCAGAGATGGGACTGATCTAATTAATTTCATCCATGTTGGACTGAACAAATGGTAAGACCATCCATTAATGATCAATACTGATGACTATTTTTTTTCAATATGGGTTAACTAGAGTAGTGGCTGCATTTTCCAATGCATTATCATGCACAATTTGTGAATGAGAGACATAAGATAGTGTCAGATATGATGTAAATTCAACCATCAATTCTCAAAAATGGTTCATCAAAGGGATCATCTCCTCTTTATTGACAGAATAGTCACCATTGACTTGATTAATGACTAGTTATGAATCTACTTAAATCTTTAAGTGTTTGGCTTACACTTGGAGTGCTAGATCCTGGCCTACGATAAGGTCCTAGTACTCTGTTTTATTTTCTGTGCATCCTTCTGAAAGTAAGAAGGAATATAGTAGAACTGATTTTTCTAAAAAAATGCATATGAATCCCAGAGCCACTTTGCTAAACTTCGGGTCTTCTAATCTTTTTTCCTTTTATACTTCTAGATACACCATCGAAGAGTGTTTCCCACATTTTAGTGTTCTCTTTAATAGAGAACACTTCCTCATCAGGTATCTCAACACCTAGTTAAGTTACTTCTATTCAGGGATGCTCTACCAAGAAATCTATTAATGATTTGACTTTGATAGATTTCTATGGTATGAACTGTATATCAAACTATTGTAGAATGAATTCCCACTTTGATAGGCACCCAATAAACATTGGATGGTTGAGAATGTACTTGAGCAGGTTGCTACGTGAGACCAAATTGACTTCGTGGTGCTTCATGTAATATGACAGCCTCTAGAATGAAAATATTAATGCAAGGAAGATCTTCTATATATTTGAATAATGAGTCTTAGCATCAATCATTGTTTGGCAGAGATAATAAATACTATTCTAACTTCCAGCATCATTTTTTTGTGCGAGGAAGGTGCCTAGGGATCACTCCACGGCGGTAACGTACAAAATTAGTGTTCATCTATCAACATGAGGTATTAGCACCATTGGAATCAAGAGATATTTCTCTATATTGTTGAATGATTACTCACAATGATCAGTTCATTGAAATTATACCCTGTTTTTCATCAACCTTGTGAAGGGAAAACATTTTCCTGCAAGGTTGGATTTGAATTACCAAATTTAAGAAATTTTTCATTGGAGCAATCTCAACACAATGAGGTTGTGAGGTGGTGACATGACAAGGATGGAGTTATTCTTCTCAGGTTAAAATATGATGCCTCTGTGGCACAAGAAGAAGACGAGTAGTTTCACTAAGGTGACGCCAAAAGAACATTTTAGGGGGTTCATTTTTATACTATGTTATTATAGTTTATTAGATATGGTTTTAATATAAGCTATATGGTCTGAGCGTTGTTGTGGTTTAACCACCAGATCATCAACATATCATTCAACAAATGTTCCTAGGAAGGGTTTGAAAATGCAGTGTATGTCATGCTGATATGTGGTGCCAACAATCTTCAAACCAAAGGGCATTACCTCATTGAAAAAAATCACTGGGGGGGCCTAAAGGTGGTGTATTCTTCCACTTGCTGAGACATTAGGATCTAGTTATATCCTAAATAATCATTTATGAAAGAGAGAGCCTCATATCTAGTAGTTGTGTCAATTAGCAATTATGTGATCAGGAGTGGGAAATCGTCCTTCAGGAAGTTTCAGTTGAGGTCCCTGAAATTGACACAAACCTTGATATTCCCATTCTTATTCTTGATGGGGATAATGTTCTCTATCCAGATGGGATATTGGACCTCCCAAATGAAGTTATCTTTGATGATACTGTCAACTTCAACCTCTATTTTGGCAGCATGTATCGTGTGCGTCCTTCTGGAAGCTTGCTTGTAACCACGATGGTCCTCTAGGTGGTTAGTGGCCACCCCTAGATCAAGTCTTGGAAATTATGTATAATTCTATGTGAAAATATCTCGATTATTTTTTAAAAATGAGGCATATATCTCTTGTTCTTTGAAAATCATCTCTGTACTAACCAGAGTGGGTTGTGGGTATTCTTCCATACCCAAGTTTATTTTCTTTAGTTCATCAATAGTGGTAGAGTTTCTTCCTCAAATGTTGTAGGGGAATCCCTTAGGTCTTTATCTTTCTCCTCTACATCCTCATATTTTTCTACTTTGTCTTTTTATGGAGAAACAATTATTGAAATGATTTCTCCATAGTTGATGGAATAATTGAAATTTTGGTGTTTGGTAGGTGAAGTTCTCTCCTCTACCTCAACCATTGGGAGGGGCTTCTCTAGAGAAGATACCATGAGGGGTAAAATAGTTTCCTCGTCTTCTGTGAGTGATGAGAAAATTATTTTCACCTTAGTGGTTAAGAGGGATTTTTTGGGGGGTTTTGATGACAGTTCAAGGGAATTTTCATATGAATACCCACCATTATATTGGGAGTTAGTGAGCTATTCAACATAATCATGCTTGGCAGTCATAACTAAAATCACGAGGACTGCTGAATATATGTACGAATTTGGACTTATTCTTTTGATGTGATTGATGGTTAGTACGTATTCTTCCCTAAGTTACTTGAGGGGATCGTTGGGAAACATTTCCAATCTATTTGGGTGGTGACCCAATCAATTCCTTCCATTGAGGGTTGTTTCCCCTTCGGTTCTCAGAAACCAACATCAATATAGTTTGACTCACAAGACTCGAATGGGGCCTTATCGGCATGAAGTTTCCCACTCTTTCTATTAATTCCATATTTGAGGCATTTATGGTATGAGGAAGGGATTTCTACATGTCTGTACTGCTAGGGAATCCCTAAAAGGGAGTTGAAGGATATTTAATTTCAGACCACCAGAAATTATGGGGGAGATATGAGGTCACCAAATTGGGTTTAAAGCTTGATTTTTCCTAAATATTTCTACTCACATTTTTTCTAGCCCCACTGGGTCATGGTTCAGAGAATCAGATCATCCTCATTGTAGCTCACCCGATGAAGTGTCCACAGTGAGAGTAGATTAAACCCAGAGCCATTGTTGATAAAGAATTTTTGGATATCAACGTCATTTGTTGTGCCAAACACATATTAGTGTTTGATGTGTCCTTGCATGATTTAATATTCATCTCGATATGTGAAGGAGATAACTACATGGAATTCTTCAGGATTGATCTTTGTCTGGTAGACTTCAACAGCGGCTACTTCGGCTTCAAGCTTCTAAGGAATTAGAAAGATTCTATGAGATATTCCCTAAGATCTGTTGATAGATTTAGCACATATATGATTGATAGCTTATCTAGATCTGAAGCCAACTATTTCATAATTAAATATTTTCTATCTAAAGTTTAAAACCCCAAGATTTCATAGTACATTATCTCATTAAAGTAATTCAATAGCATGTGCTATATGCAACACCGAGTTCGAGCGCACCACAACTTACCACACAAACCGTTCAAAAAGAAGTTATGAATAGTATTAACTGAATTTTAAATCTTATATACTTTATATAATTCTAAAATTCATATTATGTGTTTCTTAGACATAATATAAGAACAAATTCATTTTTTAGATAAAATAAGTATTTTCAAAAAATGCAATTTTACCACCTTTTAATGGTGAACCTTTTTTAAAACAAATATTTGACACTTTTATATATTCAATTTAATAAAATTAAATTCTTCTTTATAAGCGAGACATAAAAATTTAGTTTGGATAAATTTTTGGTACTTTTCTAATAACTTTAATATTTTGATAAATAGTAAAAAGTACTATGTTTTTATTGAAAACAACTTTTTTAATCGAAATAATTTATATTGGTAAATTATGAATTTGAATGGTTTTGATGTATAATTATGTTATATTTTTATCATTTAATATAATTTATGTCATTATAAGTAATTTCACATTTAAAATTGACATAAACACATGCCAATATTTTGATAGATTTTACTTTTTTTTAAACCCGCTTTTTGGTTTTGACAACGAGAATTCATTATAATTTAATGAAAGAAACTTATATATTTTCAATTTAGTAAAATAGTCATAATTTTTGAATTTATAATGTTAAAATTAGCTTAGGGTGAATTTTTGGAATTTTTCTGAAAACTTTCTATTTTTTATGAAGAGTGAAAAACATTGTGTTATTTTTTAAAATTGATATTTTATTTAAATAATTATTTATTTTATTTAAATTTATTTTAAGGAAAAAGAGATATATAATACCTATATAAGTTCAATGTAATTCATTCGAGTCATCTTATAATCAAATTAGATGTATAAAATTTTATTGAACTTTTTAACCTATTTTACCCACCTCCTAGGAGCATTTGCAAATTTGAATAAAACATAATTTTACCGCTTTTGTGAGTTGAATTTTAAAAATCTGAGAGACACAGTTAATATCAGTAAGTAAAATTTAGTTCAATAAGATGAAAATAGTTTTTGGTGAATAGTAATTTTTGACTTTTATTTACAACGATTAAAAGTAAATAGGATAATTAAGGGTAAAAATGATATCATAATTACCATAACACATTCCCAATTATGTTGGATAAGTATAATTAGGCCAAAAAACATTATTAATAAAATATGACCCTTTTTGGTCCACTTGGATTAGATTAGAACAAGTATTATTATTTTATTTAAAGAAGAGTTAAAAGAGTTAAATTCAGTGTCTAATAACTAAACCATTATTAATATAGGGTTATACATAATATAAATTCGACTATAAATATTAATTAGAAAGAAAAAATGATTTCATACATAATCAAAGTTTATTTATAATTTTTATAAATTATATAATTATATTTATTAATGACACAATGTTGATGCAGTAATTACCTTAATAAATAAATATTAAAATAATTGATATTATAAATATCCAAATAAATATAATTTGAGACTTTTGATGAATTTAACTAATTTATAGGTTAATCTTACATGTTATGATTGAAAATAAAAATTTATTTTGAAGTAATAAATTTTTTATGACTTTAAAAAAATCATTTATTAAATAATGTCAAAATTGACATAATTGTGTTTTTAAAACAAATACTATATTATTGGTTGATATTATATTTATAAAATTATATGGTTTGGATAAATGGCCTTATTAATATTATATATTTCATTAATTAACCTATTGGGATTATCTTGGAAGTTTAATGTAAGTTTATTAACCATATAGTGTAAGAATACAAGAAGACACGGTAAAAGTTAAACTATTTAACTAAGAGTTAAATCTAAAAGATAAGGTTAAAATGGTAACCTAAACTTGTCTAAAACCAATTGGTTGAGATTTTTTAGACCCATCCACACCTTAGACACTAAATAAATTATTTTAGAGCTATTAGAAACTGAAAATGATTATACTATAAAATAATATTTCAAGCTTTTCCTAAAGTGACCCTCACCTCTCTTATAAAAGGGATCTTTACATTCTATTAATATCACACCTCCAAATCCTTTTTGTCTCGGCCAAAACCTTCCCAAATAACCTCCCAACTTTCCACCCTTCATCCTAGAGGACTTTATTTGGTCAGAAATCCATCTCAAGGAGCCCTTTTTATCAAATCAAAAGGAAGAACCCGAAGAAGAGGTAAATATTTCATCACCTCTTTCAAGTTCTTTTCTTCTTCCACTTCCTCTTTCTTTGTTGTTTCAATTCTAAAATAATAAATCTAATATATTATATATACTATGATGTTATTATAAAAATTTAACAACCATATTCATTATTATATCCATCCTATAAATGACAAAGCCACCATACGTGTGTACGTACGGATAACCATCTCCACGTCGTGGTGTGGTTTGTTATTCAAACACTTAATTATTTGGATGGGTATAATAATGAGTATAACTGGTGTAAATAATAAATATAACATGTTAATTTTTCTTTATATATGATATAACATCCAATTACATATGATTTCTCCATCAATGTAATGATATTGTCGCTCGTGCGTACATACAGATTGCCGTCTCCACGACGTGATGAGACTCATTTCCACGTTCACCTTTCAAAGATGATTATAAATTATATATCATTAATAAGTATGTAATATATGACATAAATATTCCACTTGGGATATATATATATATGTACTTACACATATATTATTCACTTAGTTTCGTTCAATATGATGTGAAAACAGAGACAACGTTTATGCGTACGTACGACCTACTGTCTCCATAAATGGTGTTTTTCATTTCATATATATTTCTATTATACACATTTATATTCTAAATATATATGATATATAAATCATGTTTTATAATATGTATGTATTTAAATCATGATCTAGGTGATACAATCAAGAGTAACAAGTTAAAACATGTATGATAAGGAAAACGATTATTACTCGAAATGTTAATAAAACAAGGAAATTATTATTAAATGGGTAGTATAAAGTCATAAATGCATCATGTATAATATCATAAATATTAATATGGTTCTGGTATAATTTAATAATATACTATGTTCTTTATACATGAGTTTAAATGTACCATCAACTAAAAAAAGTACAAGGTAAGTGTTTATTTCACAATCTCTTTATTATCCGAGGTTGTTTTTACATAAGTATCTTCTGGAACATATTTATTATCCATGTCCATGTTTAATGAAAGAGTTTTCAAAGGGTTTATTTTAAGGGAATTTTTTTACTAAAACATCATTTTAAATTTTTTAAATATTTATTATTTTAAATCATTCTCATTAATGTCCATGTTTTAAAAATGGGTTTTAAGGATTTATTTATATGGAGATGAATGGTTTTTAAAATTTTAACTCTTTTAAAAAATTTCAAAGTGGTATGGAACACTTTGATTCAAAAATTTCTTTAAATGTCTTACTTTCTAAATTGTGTGACTTTTAATGGTTTTCCTGAAAAAGGGATATTTCTCTCAAAGAGCTTTACAAATCATTTTCATATATGTCAACATCCTTTGATGGATTTTAAACTTGTTTGAAGTTGATTTATTATGATACAGATCTTCCATATTGTATTGAAGGTTTTGTGATATTTTTTAATGTGGATGTGTTATTTTTATAGCATTCATGTTTTATGGATAAAGTATTGATATTTTGTATCCTAGTTTTAATTTGAATTTTTATGTTATGTTTAAAACATTTCATATGTGGAATGAATTTGACTTAGTAAGTGATGGGTGGAGCCTGCTATAGCTTCTCGATGCATTGGTAGGTCTCATGAGACAAACTAGTGTCTCGGAACAAGGCCTTGACAAAATCTTATTTGTAGTCTTGGCACAAGGCCTTGACTATGTGGTTATAATGTCTGGCATTATGAATTCCATCATTATGAATGTGGCTATTGATATTGCATGTGATTATTCGACTAGTAGAATATCCATGCGAATAAGTAAACAGAATTATTAGATTTTATCTTTACCATATTATGTTGAAGATTCTGTTTAAAAGGAATATTTTAGTCTAATACATTTCCTTAAATGTTTATGCTTATTTAGGAATGTTTTCTCTATATTGTTATCTTTACTGAGCATCTGAGATCACCCCTTTCTATGTTTTATTTTTCCCAAGATGTGAAGAAGTATTTTGTGATTAATAATAAGGGTTAAGCTAAGGTATTAATGTAATTCTCAAATGATCATTTATGTTGTGTTTTATTTTCTAATGTCTAATGTAATGTTCATGTGTGTAATCTATTTTCCAAGACTACTAAAATGATCGGTCATTCAGAACTTGATTCCTTATAATCATGGAAATATATTAAAATAAGGCACCGACTCCCATAACTGGGGTCAGGGTATTACAGTTGGCATCAGAGGAAGTTTAGAAATATCCTAGGAAACTAGATTTAGATAAACTTTGATTAGAGAAAAATAACCTAATATAGACTTTAACGATTAGTATAAAAGAACATCCTAGAATTTTTGTACTGTATAGATTTTGTGAGTTTTCTATGCAATACATCCATGTATGTATACGATCAGGTAGAGGCCGCTCTAGAATAGATGTACCTAGGGGTGAAACCCAAAATCCACACTTTAACCTAAACTCAAATGGGAAATGGTGCACGACAATGGGCCTTGCTGCACTCTTGGTTACGACACTCCTGGGGGATATTCTTAGGATAGTTATCATTTTCTTTACAAACCACTATAAAGGGTTTATGAGTATATACCTCCTCAATGAATTTTTTTTATGATTATGGATTATATCCATGAACTTTTCAATTTATGTTAACTATTTTACACGTTTGGAATTATGATTTGTGATTCATAAACTAACCTTGTGTATGCCATTGTTTCGAAATGGTGCCCAACAGATGGAATGAGAACACCATCAATACGCATGATCCAAAGAGTAAGAAGGATCATATATTTCATGGTTTTAGGCCCACATTTAGAAAGAAAATAGTCTCGCACATATGATCGTCATATAAAGAAATAGTATCACGTGTTAATAAGATAAGTAAATAATTTTTTGAGTCCTATGGATTTTAAGGTAATCCAGAGAAGAAAAAGATGGTAGAGAGAAATATAGAGAAAGGGAACAAGGGAAAGAAGGATTTTACCATATGTGATAACTGTGGAAAGAATCACCTTGGTAAATTGTTGAAGGGAATGAGAGTTTTTTATAAGTGTGGAGAATAAGGACACCAAGTACGTGATTGAAAGGGTGAGAAAAAGGTTTCAAATGTACAATTCTTCATTTGAAGGAGTTGGGACACTACGCGAATCAATGTCCAAATCATTAGAGTATAACCCTAATGCTGCTATTGGATAATAATCATGTTATGATACTACCGAAGATGAAGAGGAATGATTAAGAGTTCTTATTTTTTTTATTAAATTATTGCTTCATTTGAGTATTGTATTAATGATTTACATGTTATAAGAATTATAGAGTATATAAGGATTGTACTGCAGTACTATTTCATCAAGGACTTGAGATTAGTAGAACCAAGAAAAGTGACTCAATGGAAAGTTAAACTTATTGTAAAATACATGGTTGAAGGAAAGACAAAAATTTAATATCGTCTTGAAACTGAGGTATTGATTTTGGAATAAGAGATTATTGATTTGGATAAATTATATTAGATATTATTGACACCCTTGGAACAGGTTAATGGGTTATTAATTCTATCATTGCTGGAGTTTAAAAAATTTTTGGATATAAGGAGCATATCTATTATTATATATGGAATAAATAAGCATGAATTTAATCAATATGGTTATATGATAATTCAGGGTGTTACCATGTCTTAAAAAAAATACACGATGAAGGTATTCACATGTTATTACGTGGAAAAAATATCTTTATTTTGTTTAACTTCCTCATAAATTTTGGATTCTGAGTTTGGAAAAAATTATTTAGTATAAGTCTAATGGTTGGAATCAATTACATTTGACATTGGAAACTATTATTGAGGTTAAATCATTTCTTGAGATTATTTTTGGATTGTCATAAAAAGGAAACCCTAGAGGTCAGACGACAACTCATCACGTCCAGTAAGGTTGTGAGACATGAACCCGCAACCGAAGGGTGAAAAGGGTGCATCAACTACCACTAGCCTACATGATGTCCTGTTTTGTAAAATTTAGTTTTTTTTAAATATTCTGACAAATGAATTATAAATTCATTATTTTTGGAACCCTAAATGATTAGGATAAATAATATATTTTTGAATTTTATTATCTTTTGGAATGAAAGATGAGTTGTGGTAGGAATTAGTTGAATCATGAAACTCTACTTGTAAAGTATATTTTTTCCCTCTTATTCTATGAATAAATTAATTCATAAACATTCGGGAAGGGATATTAAAAAAATGTGTTATCCTAATACATTATGTTTTGTTGAACCGATGGTATTTTAAATCATCATAGATTGACAGCTTTAAGGCTCTCAACTGTATACTTGTTTGTGATTGATGACCTCAATCACTCCCTAAAAATATTTATAGTTTCCCTCCAATTATGTGTATCTAATTTAAACTAATGTTCTCTTAATTGAGATCATAATTTGGTGGTAACTTTTTCATTCCTTTTCCCTCTTATTAAGAATAAATTTTATTAACCCAATTTCTGATGTGGGTTTTCCACAAAGGTAATTTTCTATTTTTAACCATTTATTTTTTAAGAACAATTTAAAATTGTGAGGATGCAATTTATTTAAGGAGGGGATAATGTAACACCCTAATATTTCATAGTGTGTTATCTCATTAAAGTAATTCAATAGCTTGCGCTAGACGCAACACCGAGTTCGAGCACACCAAAAATTACTACAGTAACAGTTCAAAAAGCGTTTATGAATAATATTAACTGAATTTTGAATCTTATATACTCTATATAATTATAAAATTCATATTATGTGTTTCTTAGATATAATATAAGAACAAATTCAATTTTTTAGATAAAAGAAATATTTTTTAAAAAATGAAATTTTAGCGCCTTTTATTGGTGAACCTTTTTTAAAACCAATATTTGATATATTTATATATTCAATTTAATGAAATTAAATTCTTCTTTATAAGTAGGACATAAAAATTTATTTTTGATAAATTTTTCGTACTTTTCTGATAACTTTCATATTTTGATGAATAGTGAAAAAATACTATGTTTTAATTGAAAACAACTTTTTTAATCAAAATCATTTATAGTGTTAAATTTTGTATTTGAATGGTTTTAAAGTATAATTAGGTTATATTTTTTTCATTTAATATTATTTAGGTCATTATAAGTAATTTCACATTTAAATTTGACATAAACACATGTTAATCTTTTAATGGTTTTTACTATTAAAAAACCCGCTTTTAGGTTTTGACAACGGGAATTGATTTTAAATTAATAAATGAAACTTATATATTTTTAATTTATTAAAATAGACTTCATTTTTTAATTCAAAATATCAAAATTAACTTAAGGTGAATTTTTTTGTATTTCTCTGAAAACTTTCAATTTTTGATAAATAGTGAAAAACACTGTATTATTATTTAAAACTGACTTTTTATTTAAATAATTATTTAATTTATTTAAATTTATTTTAAGTAAAAATATATATATATATAATACCTATATAATTTTAATGTAATTCATTGGAGTCATTTTATAATATAATTAGATGTATAAAATTTTATTGATATTTTTTACCTATTTTACGCACCTCCAACGAGAGTTTGGAAATTTTCATAAAACATAATTTTACCGCTTCTGTGAGTTTAATTTAAATAATCTGAGAAACATGGTTAATATCAGTAATAAAATGTGATTCAATGAGATGAAAACAATTTTTTGTGAATCGTAACTTTTGACTTTTATTTACCACGGTTAAAAGTAAATAGGGTAATTAAGGGTAATAATGATATCATAATTACCCTAACACATGTCCTAATTCTATTTTATAAGTATAATTAGACCAAAATAACCTTAGGAATAAAATATGACCCTATTTTTTACACTAGGATGAGATTAGTACATTTATTATTATTTTATTTAAAGAAGAGTTAAAAGAGTTAAATTAAAAGTTTAATAACTAAAAGATTTTTAATATATGGTTATACATAATATAAATTCGACTATAAATATTCATTATAAATATAAATTATTTCCATCATAATGATATTTTATTTATAATTTTTAGACATTAAATAATTTAATTTATTTATGACATAATGATGACGCAGTAATTACCTTAATAATGAAATATTAAAATAATTGATATTATAAATATCCAAATAAATGTAATTTGAGACTTTTGATGAATTAAAATAATATTATAGGTCAATATGAAATGTTATGATTCAACATATGAATTTATTTCTAAGTAATAAAGTTGTTAAGACTATAACAAAAATCATTTATTAAATAATGTCAAAATTGACATAATTGAGTTTTTAAAATAAATACTATACTATTGGTTGATATAATTTTTATAACAATATAATGTTTAGAAAAAGGGCCTTAATAATATTATATATGTCACTAATGAACCTATTGGGTTTCTCTTGAAAGTTTAGAGTAATTGTATGAACCATATACTTTAAGAATACAAGAAGACACGGTAAAAGTTAAACTATTTAACTAAGAGTTAAATCTAAAAGATAAGATTAAATTGGTAACATAAACATGTCTAAAACCTATTGGTTGAGATTTTTCTTTACCCATACCCACGTTAGACTCTAAAAAATAATTTTGGAGTCATTGTAAACCGAAAATTATTTTATTATAAAATAATATTTCAAGCTTTTCCTAAAGTGACCCTCACCTCTCTTATAAAAGGGCACATCACCTTATCTTAATTTCATAGCTCCAAAGCCTTTTGGATCGGCCAACCCCTACCCAAATATCCTCCCAACTTTCCTAAATTAATCCTAGAGGCTTTTATTTTTTCATAATGTCAACCTAAGGATCCATTTTGATCAAATAAAATAGGAAGAACCTGAAGAAGTGGTAAATATTTCATCACCTCTTTCAAGTACTTTTCTTCTTCCACTTCCTCTTTATTTGTTGTTTCCATTATAAAATAATAACTCCAGTATCTTATATATATTGTGATGTTATTGTAAAAATGGTATAACCATATTCATTATTCTATCCATCCTATAAATGACAAAGTCACCATAAGTGCGTACATATGGATTACCATCTCCACGTCGTGGTGTGGTTTGTTATTCAAACACTGAATTATTTGTATTGGTATAATAATGAGTATAAATAATGTAAATAATATATATAAAATGTTAATTATTCTTTATATATGATATACCATCCAATTAAATATTATTTTACCATCAATATAATGATATTTTTGCTCGTGCGTACGTACGGATTACCGTCTCCACGACGCGATGAGATTCATTTCCACGTTCACCATTCAATAGTGATTATAAAATATATATCATTAATAAGTATGTAATATATGACATAATAATTATACTGGAGACATATATATATATATATATATATATATTTACTTACATATATCTCATTCACTTAGTTCTGTTCAATACGATATGAAAACGGAAACAACGTTTATGCGTACGTACGGCCTACCGTCTCCATAAATGGTGTTTTCCATTTATTATATTTGTATATTATAAATATTTATTTTATAAATATATATGATATATAAATCATTTTTATATTCTTAAAGTATTTAAATCATGATGTAAGTGATACAATCAAGAGTAACAAGTTAAAACACGTACGATATGGAAAGTGATTATTACACAAAATGTTAATTTAACACGGAAATTATATTTAAATGGGTAGTATAAAGTCATAAATGAATAATTTATAATATAATAAATATTAATATGGTTCTGGTATAATTTAATAACATACTACGGTCTTTATACACAAGGTTAAACATACCCTTGACTAATAGAAAGTACAGGGTAAGGGTTAATTTCACAATATCTTTATTATCCGAGGTTATTTTTACGTAAGTATTGTCTGGAAAATATTTATTATCCATGTCCATGTTTCATGAAAGAGTTTTCAAAGGATTATTTTATGGGAAATTTTTACTAAAACATCATTTTAAATGTTTTAAATATTAATTCTTGTAAATCATTCTCATTAATGTCCATATTTTAAAAAATGGGGTTTAAGGATTTATTTATATGGACATGAATGTTTTTTAAAATATTAATTTCTTTAAAATGTTTCAAAGTGGTATGGGACAATTTGATTCAAAAATGTATTTAAATGCCTTCCTTTCTAAATTGTGTGACTTTGGTTTTCCTTAAAAATGGATAGTTCTCTCAAAGATTTTTATAAATCCTTTTAATCTATGTCAACATCCTTTGATGGATTTTAAAATTGCTTGAAGTTGATTTATTATGATACAAATCATTGATATTGTATTGAAGGTTTTCTGATATGTTTTAATGTGGATGTGTTATATATATACCATTCATGGTTTATGGATAATGTATTGACATTTCGAATGCTAGTTTTAATAAAAATGTTTATGTTATGTTTAAACCTTTTCATATGCGGAATGCATTGGACTTAGTAAGTGACGGGTGGAGCCCTCTATAGCTCCTCAATGCATCGGTAGGTCTCATGAGACAAACTAGTGTCTTGGCACAAGGACATGACAAAATCTTATTTTTAGTCTTGGTACAAGGCCTTGACTATGTGGTTATGATGTCTGGAATTATGCATTCCATAATTATGAATGTGGCTATTGATATTGCATGTGATTATTCGAATAGAAGTATATCCATAGTATTATTTGATTTTATCTTTGCCATATTATGCTGAAGTTTATGTTTAAAATGATTTTTTTTCTAGTCTAATACATTTCCTTAAATATTTATGCTTATTTATTAAAGTTTCCACTATATTGTTATCCATACTGAGCATCCGAGTTCACCCATTCATTGTTTTAATTTTCCCTAGATGTGAAGAAGTATTTTATGATTGATAAGCAGGGTTAAGCTAAGGGATTAATGGAATTCTCAAAGGATCATTTATGTTTTGTTTTATATTCTAATGTGTAATGTAATTTTCATGTATGTGATCTATTTTACAAGACTACTAAACGGATTGGTCTTTCAGGACATGATTCCTTGTAATCATGCCAATGTATTAAAATAAAGCACTGAATCCCATAACTAGGGATGGAGAGTTACATAAAGACTGGTTCTTCCCATATTAGGGATTCTCTTTCACATACTATTTAAGGGATTGAGCATTTGATGAAGATGGGTCAACACATGGGGTTGGAACCAGAGGAGATTCCTTCTTTTTTGGATCGGGATAGGCATATATACTCACATGCCAAGGTTAATCAGTCATTTTTTTCTTCTTCTAATGAAAATTATTAACGAATCATTTCTAGGGTGAATTTTTGTGGGGATAGAAGGATTTTCCTATCTATGTCGGATCCTCTAGAGGAACCTTCCCCAAGTTTCTACAACACTGACAGTTTGATCGAGGGTGTGTCCACAAGCATTATTTCTTCCATGGCTCTGTATCTCTCGATATCCTAGGATTCTGTGGTTTCTTCCACCATCCCCCAAATTGGGTGCGATGGATTCTAGTATATAACCATATTCATCCTTAGATAAGATATCCATTATTTGGATAACATTGATGGAGACAAAAAATAGCTTCTCTTCTGATGATGACTTTGCCTCGTCATATGCTTCGAGTGGTGCCGTTTGGCAGGGATTTGCCTATATCAACATATTTACTAGCATGAAATCTGAGAGTTTCAAAGCCAAACTTGGCTTGGGTGCAAGTTCATCTTCCTTCACATTCTTTCATTCCTTCTAATTGGATTGATTTTTGGGAAGTCGTTCTTTGGAGTATTGTGGGGACAATGGTGAAGGATTTGTTTTATTAGGTTTCATTGGAGGCACGAATGCTTTATTAAGCTATTCCCAGAGTATTTCATGAACCCGTTGGACAAATTTTCAAGTCATACAACTATAAAAATTCTTCTCCTTTTTATTAAAACCTTTTTTCCAATCCACTTATTCATACAGATCAGTGGTGGAAACATATTCCACTTGTGTTGGTGATGGTACCAACATGACTTGTCTGAAATATATCATCTTTTGTAGGAGGTACTTGAATAAAAAACACTCTTAGATATTGTATCCTAATATTTTATGGAAGGTGAAACAATCTGGATGGACATCAAGACCTACTTCATCATCATTATTTAGCTCTATTAGCTGAAGAATGTTTCATTTCATGGTATCTATGAAGTAATCGTGGACTTGATCATTTCAAATTGAGTAGAATTTATTTCTGAGTTCCTTGAATTTATTTTTTTGGCCCCCTCTGCGCATATTGATGGGGTGGGGTGGTTGTTGACATCTAGAGGGCCCTTCACGGTTTGATGGGGGCCTTGGAGATGAAGATGGTGCAAGGGATGGCTTAAGCATGATAGAAGTTTCTTCAACTCTTCCCGCTCTTTTTATTGGGGATGATGGGTGTTACTAGGACTTGAGATTAGTCCAATATAAGGAATATTCTATACTTTGAGTGATGGTAGAGAAATCATGAAACCCACTTGTATATTTTATTTGAATGAGTGGAATTCACATATCATCTCAGAGATTATCGATGTACATGGAAAGCATCTCATGTTGGGGGAGTGTCCGGTTCAAGTAGTAAGTAAAACCATTCCATATGGAGATGATGTATAACAATCTATCATTTTATCAGTATTTGAAGTTCATGAGATCACTATATATTGTTTTAGGAAAGTTCAAGATAAAATAGAACAGGAACTGGCACTGTAGATCCTCCAATATTGTTATTGAGTTAGCTTGAAAAGAGGTGCACCACACAAAGGCTGAACCTTGCAATTTTTGTACAAATCATTTGAGATTTACAGCTTCTTATTTCTCTAGGGTTTCCATCATGGGATCATAGTAAGAAGAGTAGTGCATTAGATGCTGCTTCGGGTCATCTGATCCATTAAACACTGAGAATAAAGGGCTACCGGAATTTGGCAGTGGGAGGACGTTTCTTACCCAATAGGGGTAAGGGTTTTGTTTTGTTCATATTAGAGTGCTCCATATTTACATTGAATCCATTTTAGTTTTCAATAACTCGATGGTATTTAGGATCTCTCGATGCATGTCATGTTGGAATTGAGCATGAGTGGGTGCAACAGGGGGCAATATTGGATGTGTTGGTGCTATTGGAACTTGATGTGGATACCCAGTCAGGGGCATCCTTTGTAGATTCTCCTAACTCTATTTTGGTTTCTTCCAAATGTTCAAGAAGTCCACCATCTAAATAGGGAGGAAAAACATGGGAATTCATAACACACTACTGATTAATATAAATCCCACCAGTAAAATATGGTTTCAATCCATTGGTAGATACAAATTCCTACCCACCACAAAACAGCCAACTGGTCAAATATGATGGAAAGAAATTATGAGAAGATTCAAATTTCTACAGATGAAAATCATGGTCGTGAGACAAATATTGTGGAAAACTAGTAGACACGAGTTCCTGCATGAAAATAAAAATCCCACCATCCAAATACTATGGAAATTTGAGAAAAAATAGGTAGAAGACTCATTCCTCTATCCCAACATATGAGAATTTCTAGTACCCACTAAAAACCCATGGAGGACAGGAGCAAGCACATACACCTACTCTGACATTAGAATGAGAATTCATACCCATTATAGCCAAAGAAATGTCTAAAAACATCTTTTTTTATGGAGGACTAGACATAGATCGCATACTATATCCTCCAGACATGTCAATATGTCATTACTTCAGTGTAAAAAGATAGGGGTCGGGCCCACAACCTGATCTCCCTGGGCGGGGTGATTTATCCACCAAATCAGATAATCACTCTGATGTAGACCCCTATCCCTACTCCAGTCTACAAGAGTCGATGACCATATTCTACATTATAAGGACAACTGGATCAAGAACAAATACCTGTTCCAACTGGGGGATACCGGTGAAATGTGGTGGCCGCTCTAGGGAAAGCATATATCTCTACCAAAACTCATGTTGTTCATCGACATATACCAATGACATCATGGGAACCAATCAAATAGGGAATCGTACATAAATTTCTCTACCAACATTAGGTGCCCCTATTTTCCTAAAATAGAGTGTACAAAAATTAAAAACCCCAAAGGTGGCCAGAAAATGAAGTGAATAATCATGATTCTGCTCTACTGGAAGCTTTCGTTCTTAACGCCATTAACATTTTATCAATAATGGATCATGATCTTATCATCCCATTATAAAATTATATAAGTGGCATTAGAAGTTGAAAAGGTCCTCCCTACAACGTCACTACCATTAGATTTGAAAGGCCTCCCTAGAGCACCCACGGGGCTTACTCTATGGGGATGAAATGATCGATCATGAGAGCCTATCTCATGATGCGTATTAGTTTATCCCCCCATTTTACTATAATATAGAACAAAAATAAAGTCCCCCCTCTATTGTCCACCCTGATGGTCCTCCCCATGGTATACACTACATATATGTTTCTCTCTAAAGTCTAATGTCATGTTGTGATGGTAGTCCTCACCATTATTGCAGTCTCTATGAAGGCCCTACCCGCAGTGAAATCATGTAACGAGTAGGTCCTCCCCTCATTGAAGTACATCCTAAGGCCCTCCGTAGAGTGTAAAATACATATAATATCCCTGTGGAAATAGTTATGAGGGTAGTCCTCACCATGATAATAGTCATTGTGAAGGCCCTCCCCTCAATGATGCTAAGAAGTAATAAGGTCTTCCCCTTTATGTCAACCACACTAATGGTACTCCCTTAGTTATACACCACATAATTTCTATATATTCTTAGATATTAAACGTCTATGGTAGACCTCACCATCACAACACAACCTATGAAGGTTGTAGAGACCCAATCTTGACAAACATGGTCATTACACTTCCTTTGTGGAATACTTAAATACATGACAAGAAAGTCACCCAATGACCATATTAGTTTAGTGTCTTTGTAAACATGGAACATAATCTTATAATCATGGTGAAAGATCTTAAACATCTCCCATAATGATAATTTCTTTTTGTTTTCCTACCTAAAACCTTTATTTATATCCTAGGGAAAATAAAACATAAAAAGAGTGAGTTCAAATGCTCAGTAAGGGTAATCTTTGAGAACATAAAACAAAACCATAAACATTTGAACGTAAAAATATGAACATAATGTTTAAACATCAACATCATGAGTCATGACATAAATCTTGGCAGTATGTAAGGCATGGATCATAAAGGAACACTAATCATGATGAAATATCATGGGAATAAAAAATGGAATTATGGAAAACCATTAATAACATAATATTATTTCCATAGTAGCCAAGGCATTGTTTCCAAGACCATCATTGTGGGAAATGTCCATTACTAGTCTGTGTTTACTTGTCGTTCCATCCATGAATTACTGAACTGGATTTACCTGAAATTCTAGTAATGTCTATCTCATGAGATACAATTCTTTACCCAATGAATTGGTGGGAGATATAGCTTCCACCCATCTCATAATTAAATTATTATTACATTTCCCACAAAAACATAAATCATTCAGCATAGCATTACCCATGAAATAAAATGAGATTCTTAAAAATCATGCCATCATAACATAATCCATATAAGATAAATGGACTTTATAAAAATAATTCCATCATAAAAATAATCAAATAAAAGTAATAACAGGGGTAGAAACATAACCCTATGTCATCTTAGATGGAAAATAATTTTGATAAAACACATGAACTTAATTCCTAAGGAAAATATCATTTCTTCTTTAAAAGGGTTTTTTTCTCAAAATGTCGTGCAATTTTAGAAGAAAAGAATTTAGTTGAAAATAAACCAGAAATATTATAGAGGATTCTTCATGGAAATTTGTAATTAAGAAGTTTTTTAAAATATGTTCATTCCATATAAGTTAAAAAAACATTCTCCTTGTACTTTTACTAGAAAAGTCAACAAGTACTTCGTATGGGAAACAAAAGAAAGATTCCTTCCATATCATGTAGTAAAAGTAAAAAATGGGTAAAAATGACATTAAACATACATAGAATAATATAATACATTTTATGAAACCATTTTTATACAACATGGACGAGGATGATAAATATTTCCCCATAAAATACTTACGTAAAAAAAATCTCAGATAAAAATAAGATTGAAACATTTTCCCTTACCTTAGGTCTGATTTCTTCTATATGTTTCCAAAACTCATGTATAGTGTCTTTAAACATATTATTAAATTTTAATATAACCATAATAATATTTATGATATCTTTTATGATTAACTTACAAATTTATATAACCTGCTCATTTTTTAATTCCATGTTAAAGAAACGTTTTGGGTAAGAATCATTTCATTTATCATACATGTTTGGACTTGTAATTATTAATATGATTACATAGATCAGGATTTACTTACTTACATAATGTAAAATATTATTTATATATCATATATATTTAGTATATAAATTATATAATAGATCAATAAATGGAATGGATACACCGTTTATGGAGACGGTAGGTCATACATACACATGAACACTGTTTTCATTTCCTTATTAAATTTAATGGATATAAGTAAATGACATATATATACACATAAATCCAGTAGAATGTTTTTGTCATATATTTTATGATTGTTTATTATATATACTTTATAATCATTTTTGAATGGTTAACATGGAGAATGAATCTCATCGTGTTGTGGAGAAGGTAAGTCGTACGTACGCACGAGCGATGATATCGTTCCCATAGTTGTTGAACGGTATTGAAGTGGATGGAGTATAATATATTAGAATTAGTATATTGTTATAATAATCATATATAGTTATTATTTCCACCATTATACCCATACAAAAAAGGTGGTGGTAAAAAACAGATTACACCATGGCGTGGGGACGATAATCTGTACGTACGTACGAGCAGTGATTTTATTTTTCATAGGATGTATAGAAGGTGAAATAGTTTCATATTTATCATAACATATCAGTATATTATTGATACTTATATTTTTATTTTATAATGAGACAACTAATGAATAGGATGTACAAGAAGAAATAAATTTGAAAGAATCAGCAGAAGAGATTACCTCTCCCTCGACATGCCTCCTTAAAATTTCTACTTAAGGCACCAGAGTTGGTCTTTTGAGAATACCATAACCTCTATAATGTAACTAGGGAAGTTTATAAGAGAAATGGGTAAGGGTTTTCCGAGATTGAATGATCAAAAGGGAGTGAATAAGAGAGGTAGGAGGTTCCATTTTTATAAGAGAGGAGAGGGGCACTTTAAGAACGTTCCAAAATATTATTTTATTATAAATTCATTTCTGATTTAAAATGGTAAATAACATATTTTATTATAATATAATTTGATCTTGGTTATAATACCCATCATCCAATATATATTTGAATTTTTTTGAATATTTTTTATCCTTATCTTTTTGGTTTTACCCATATTTTATCCTTTTTAATCTTACTGTGATATCATGTTATTTACACATTTTGGGTCAATGTAATTACCACATCATATCAAACGAACCAAAAAAAGTTATTTATGACATATTTCGACTAATATTAACTATTTTTTCGAATATTAGATTTTTAGGAATTTAATATCATTTAATAAAATCTTTAATGTTTTAAGTTATAAATTGTGTCAATTTTGAACATTATTCAAACTTGATTTTTTTTAAAAATTATTAACAATCTTATTAATTAGAAAAAAGACATTAAATCAAAGATAATAGGTCAATATCATCCAGAAAATTCGTGGATGACATCAAAATAACCAAATTACATTTTTTTAATATTTATAAATTCATTTATTTGAATATTTCATTAATGTGGTAACAACTACATCATAATTGTGTCAAAAATAAATATATTTATATAATTTCTAAAAATTGTAAATAAAATATCATCATGTAGGAAATATCTTAATCTTTATAATGATTTTTTAAAGACATAGATATCTATTACATAGCCCCATATTAAAATCGATTTAGTAAAAGATATATGTTTAGGTTATAATTATATTTACTTTAAATTAATTCTTATCATCATCACTATATTGTATTATTTATAAAAGACAAGTAGAAACCAAGAAGGAATCATAAAAGACACAAGAGTTCCCAACCCCTCCCCCCATTGTCCCACCCTTAACTAAGGAGGCATGAAATAATGTAGATCGAGCGCATCCCCCTTAATAATGTTGACCCCCTCTGCCTTGATGCTGACTACATTGTGAAGAAACACCTACACCATTCTAGAAACCTCCACTAAAGCCAAGTAGTCAGCATCCATATTCTACTCCCTCCATGTATGAAGCACCTGAACATTTATATTAATCCACTTTCTACATTTTCTGATAACATAACCAATCGACCAAGGCACATCACTGTAACCTTTGAAGGCATTTTGAACAATCATAGAGTCCGTCTCCACTTCAGAAATTTCTAACCCTTTTTTCATACATACCAATAGACCAATCTTCTTTTCCAATGCCTCTACCTGAAGGGAAGATCCTAGAACAAATTTGGTTGGGAATGCCTAGTAGACCGATCCACTACTATCGCACACCACCCCACCTCCTCGTGCATACCCCAACACGCAAGAACCATATGTGTTCATCTTTAAACCCACGGCGGGAATCTGCCAGAAAACCCATTCACCCCTCATGTTACTGGACGTAGCGACCACTCCACCACCTGACTGAAATCTATTCATAGATGGCGCATTATTCCAAGCTCCAACAGCCTTATTAAAATCAATCAGTAAATTCCTAGCCCATGAGATAATAGTCAGGCTTGTCACCTTCCCTCCCTCATGCCTCGACCTGTTATGTGCCTTCCAAATACACCATCACCCCTCATGCAACACCACCGAACGTACCGCCCGCTCATGGCCCCCATCCCATGTACCTTGGAACCATCTATCAATAAAGGGAAGGTTATCCCCAGCCGAGGTAAGGAAAGCCGTGAATTCCTCAAGAACCTTCCATACCTCACTGGCCCATTCACTGCCAAAAAACATATGTGTGATGGATTCCTCACTATGAACTACACAACACATTCACCTGGACACCAAATGAATACCACACTTACAGACATTGTCATTAGTCGGGAGAGCACTGTTACTTAGAAAGTGTCATTTCCACATTCAAGTGAATCCATGGGGTCCCAAAATAGACCAAAGATTCCCATGGTTATAAATATATTATAAAATAGGATTAGGGCATGTGTTACGGTATTTTCATATTATAATAAGAATATTTTTTACCCTTATTTACCAGATTAACCCTTTAACATTGGTAAATAAAATAATTACTGATGTTACTATTCATAATGTACAAAAATAAAAAATAACTATTTACAAAATATGAAACAAATGAATCCAAATATTTAATCCATTTTTTCAAATTCAAAACATAAAATTTTCAGTATTTAATTTAAAATTAATCTCATTGTTGAAAAAACGGGTTTTTTTTAAAACATTGCAAAAGATTGAAATGTTTTTACATATGAATTCAATATAAAATTAATGAAAATGAATTAAAATGTCCTAAAATATAAAAATATATTATATTTATACTATAAAACCATTAAATAATATAATTTAACCATATACATTATTTGCATGAAAAAAGTTGTTTTCAATTAAAATTTAGCGTATTTTCACCATTCATCAAAATATTAATGTTATCAGAAAAATATAAAAAATTTATCCAAAGTAATTTTTTATGTCCCAATTCCAATGAATAAGTTTATCTTATCAAATATAACTTATAAATGTGTCATGAAATTGATTTAATATGTGTGTACCATCAAAAGGCGGTAAAACTGCATTTTTTTTGAAAAATACTTCTTCTATCCAAAAAATTGATTTTGTTCTCATATCACGTGTAAGATGAATTATAATGTTATATAAATTTAAAAATGTGTTTAATACTATTCATGATGTCTATTTTATATAATATTTTAATAATATATCATTGTTTAATGGAACTCGATATTGCGTACCACAGAAGTTATCGGGGAAGGTCGCTATTGTGTGTAACACAAGCCCTGTCAATGTTTCATTTAGTGGAAGACTGATTTGGTGTTTCTTATAACATAATAAAAACATATATAATTTATACATTGAAAAAAATCTATACTCAGTGTTGTGTGAAAATAATTCTATCAAAGAACTTGTAATTGTTTGCAGCACAATCCAAGAATAGTGTTGTGTATACTGCAAACTGATATGGTGTTACATATAGCGCAAGTAAATCTTTGTGTAGTGTAACACACAAGACATCAAATAATATATCTCATAAAATCTTAGGGTGTTACATTATAGCCCCCTTAAAATGAATTTCTCCATTTAAATTCATCGAGGTTATAAATAATTTTCTACAATAAAGTTTCTTTCATAGAAACCCACATTGTAAAAAGGGAATGCTAGAAATATAATGGTTACCCAATGTAACTCATCACTGCATTTCCACATATGAGAAATTATGGGGGAAGTGAGAACATGGACATGGAAGATAGGTCTAACCATATAGTTCTGATGGATAGTGATATAGAATAAGGTTTGAAGAATGTTAACTACCAGAAATCCATAAATCTATGATGATTTAAGGGACCATCTAATTCATCGAATAAGAAAGTACCAGGATAACCTTTTTCGTTTTCAAGATCCTTTTTATGAAGATGAATAATTATTTTTTATAAGGAAATACTTACTTGATTTCAGTACCATTGATTGTTCCCTGAAAAAATAACAATTCAACTCTTATTTAAGTAAATGAAGTTGAATTTGACATTCTTGAAGTGTTAGCAGATCATGCGATAGAAATATAGGTCATTCCATCCGTCATTGTCACAAAAAGGTTATCAAAAGTTATTAAATATACATAAGTCCATTTATGGCGATATTAATCATATGTGGTTTCAAAAATGTACTTATACTTCATCTATCATACTGCTTAATAAATCAAAACTAATTTCTACTAACAAGGGACTTCATGTACGATAGTGGTATGTGATAATGGACTATCACACTTCGGTTGAGAGTTCGATTCCCACAACCTTATCTGATGCGACGGGTTGTCACCCGCCCAGTGGGTTGTCCTTTTTCTAAAACTATACTATTATAATATTACAAAAAAATGTTCTAGCCTGAGACAATACTATCAGATTTCTAACTTAATCCATTCCAACCATTAGGCTTATCCAAAATACGTTTTTCCAATCTCAAAGTACAATGAAAACAATTACCAGAAAGGTCATATAACAAGCATGTGAATATCCTCATTTATCCCCAATATATCAAAAGATATATCTTATTGCTCACATTCCAAACTTGTGAATACCTTAATCATGTATTCTCTTGAAACATGAATTACCATAGAACCTCAGTGAAAACATGAATGCTTTGAAAATTTAACTCTTTCCATATAACAAAATCCCAAAAATTATATATACTCAAAACATGATATAACTTTGTCCCTTTTATTTGTAATGAGCCCATTAATACTATCAAACATATTATTTTCTCTTTATCCCTTCATTATGAACATATCATCTGCTTTCTAAAAATATTTCAATCACTTTTCATTATTACCAGTACCATTCAACATATACTTTCAAATACTTAATGAAAATCCATAGTGTTAAAATCCTTAGATGTTTCTTTATCCCATAGTACCATTAAATTACTTATACAAACTTAGTCTTGATAAACATGTAATCATTACACTACCTTCTTAAACCATTGACTGTGCTTCATCAATTTATTCCTCAACACTTCTTTCATCTCATATATCATTTGTAGTCTATTCATCACCATCAACATAAATACTACACAAATGGCCATATAGATTCTCTTCATGCGATTTTCCCTTAGGGAATTGATTTTAATAATTCCCATACATTCCACATTTAAAACATTTAACCATTTTTTTATGTCTTGGTAATACCATTATCCTTGTCTATTGTGTTAACTAAACCTTTTCCTTTTCAATTACTGTATTTGTGTCCTTCTTTTCCACACCAAAAAAATATTCCAGTTCCTTTGAAACATTCTCCTTGATGCCTCTTCCCACATGATTTACATGAGGAAAGTTGAACTTTATTTCCTATATGATCACCATGAAACTCTATATTTCTCTTATTAGCTACTTCAGGAAACTCACCAAATTTGATATTATTGATCATATTATGAGAATTATAATTAGGAATAATAATGATGTTTCACCTTCCAACCCCCAATAAAATTGGACTTCCATGAATAATATCATTCCATTTTCCATCATATTCTCCATTAACCTAAATCCTCTAGTTTCCATCCATTTTCTAAAACCCAAAAAGAATAGTTTGAGAGGAAAATATCATACTAGGAAAACGGCATAATTAAGGGGGAGTACTTTTAATTTCTAACATCTTAGGTTTAATATTATGTTATTCATGATCGTTATTATAATTCTAGGACTATAACATATTCTTATACATAACCTTAGGAACATACCTAGACATAACTTAGAAATATATCTACAGATGTCACTAAAGTTTTCGTATCCTAGTTCCCAAAGGATAACTAAACCTTCAAACTGATACCAACTATAGAGACCCAAGATTTATTTACATGGAAATTAAATTTCTTTTTTCTGAATACTTAAATACATGACACAAAAAGACGCTCAATGACTGTATTAGTTTAGTGTCTTCAGAAATGTGGAACATAATCTTCTAAACACGGTGAAAGATTTTAAACTTATCCCATAAAGTTATTCGTCATTTGTTTTCCTACCTAAAAACTTTCTTTATATCCTGTGGAAATGAAAACATAAAAAGTGTGACCTCAAATTCCCAGTAAGTGTAATCATGGAGCACATAAAAAAAACCATAAACTTTTGAATGTGAAAAACAAGAACATAAAGTTTAAACATCAACATCATGAGTCATGGCATAAATATTGGTAGTACGTAAGGTATGGATCATAAAGGAACATTAATCATGATAAAATAGCATGGGAATAAAATATAGAATTGTGGAAAACCATTAATAACATAATATTATTTCCATAGTATCCAAGGAATTGTTTACAAGACCATCATATTGGGAAAGTCCATTACTGAACCAGGTTTAATTTCCATTACAGTCATGTCTATATTAGAAGATATAAATCTTTACCCAATGAATTGGAGGGTGATATAGGTCCCACCCATGTCATGATTAAATCATTTTTACGTCTTCCCCAAAAACATAAATCATTTAGCATAGTATAACCCCCGAAATAAAATGGGATTCTTAAACATCATTCCATCATAACATAATCCATATAAGATATATGGACTTCATAAAAATAATTCCATCATAAACATATTCAAATCAAAGTAATAATTGGGGTAGAAACATCCCCCTATGTCATCATAGATGGAAAATAATTTTGATAAAACACTTGAACTTAATTCCTGAGGAAAATATCCTATCTTCTTTTAAAATGTTTTATTTTTTCAACATGAAATGTAATTTTAAAAGAAAAGAATTTATTTCAAAATAAACTTGAAATATTTTAGAGTAAGCCTGATGGAAATATGTCTTTTAGAAGACATAAAAATCTGTTCATACCGTATAAGTTAAAAAACATTCACTCGTACTTTTACTACCTGACCTGAATGGAACGAATAACTTTTTTTATTCATAATCCACCTTTCAAGGGGTGAGGTGGAACCATTAAAAGTACTAAAGGATTAAGATACAATTACATGAACCGTAGATCTTAAGGGATTCACCCAGACAATAAGTACCACGTATGGTAAAAAAATAAATATTCCTTCCACACCATGTAGTAAAAGTAAAAAATGGCTAAAAATGACTTTAAAAATACATATAATAATAGTATAAATTTTATGAAAACATTTTTATCAAACATGGAAATGGATTATAAATATATCCCTAGAAAATACTTACGTATAAACAATCTCCGATATAAATGAGATTGAAAAATTATCCATTACCTTAGGTCTGATTTCTTCTGTATGGGTCCAAAACTCTTGTATAGTGGGTTTAAAAATACTATTAACTTGTAACAGAACCATAATAATATTTATGATATCATGTATGATTCAATTATGACTTCATATTACCCATTCATTAGTCAATTCAATGTTAAAGCAACGTTTTAGGTAATAATCGTTTCATTTATCATACGTGTTTTGACTTGTTATTCTTCATATGATTACATAGATCGTGAGTTAGTTACTTAATGAATGTAAAAACGGATTTATATATCATATATATTCAGTATATAGATATATATAATAGATCGATAAATGGCATGGAATACACTATTCAGGGAAACAGTAGGTCGTACGTACACATGAATGTTGTTTTCGTTTCCTTATTAAATTGAATAGAAGTAATTAAATGAAATATATATATAAAGAAATATAGTAGAATTATTATGTAACATATTTCATTATTACTTATTATATATACTTTATAATCATTCTTTAATGATATCATGTTATTTATGCATTGTGGGATAATGTAATTACCATATCATGTCAAACGACCCAAAAAAGCTATTTAAGAAATATTTGGACTTATATTAACGATTTTTACAAATATTAGATTTTTAAAAATTTAATTTCATATAATAAACTCTTTTATGTTTTAAGTTATGAATTGTGTCAATTTTGGTCACTATTCATACTTGAGTTTTTTGAAAATTCATAACAATCTTATTAATTATAAAAAAGGCATTAAATAAAATATAATATGTTAATATAATCCGTATAATTTTAGTATTATATAAAAATAACCAAATTAAATTTGTTTTAATATTTATAAATTCATTTATTTGAATCTTTCATTAATGAGGTAATCACTACATCATAATTGTATAAAAAATAAATATATTTATCTAATTTATAAAAAGTATAAATAAACTACCATGATGTAGGAAATCATTTTATATTCCTAATGACTATTTATATACATAGATATCTATTATATAACCCCATTTTAAAATCGATTTATTAAAATATATATGTTTAGGTTATAATTATCTTTACTTTAAATTATTTCTTATAAAGTGTCATTTTCACATTTAAATGAATCCATGGGGTCCCAAAATCTACCCAAGGATTCCCATCGTCAGAAATATCTCATTAAATTGGATTAGGGTATGTGGTAGGGTAGTTTAATATTATTATAATATTATTTTTACTCTTATTTACCAGATTTACCATTTAACCATGGTAAATAAAATAATTACTAAATTTACTATTTATAATGTCCAAAAATAAAAAGTAAATATTTACACAATTTCAACCTTATGATTCCAAATATGGAATCCATTTTTTCAAATTCAAAACATAAAATTTACAGTAATTATTTTAAAATTAATCCCATTGTTGAAAAAACTGGGTTTTTTTATAAAACAATGCAAAAGATTGAAATGTTTTTACATATGAATTCAATGTAAAATTAATGAAAATGAAATAAATTAACTTAAAATATAAAAATATATTCTATTTATAATTTAAAACCATTAAATAATATATTTTAATCATATACATTATTTTGATAAAAAAAGTTTTTTTCAACTAAAAATTAGTATATTTTCATTATTCATCAAAATATGAATGTTATCGGAAATATATCAAAAATTTATCCAAAGTAAATTTTTATGTCTTGATTCCAAATAAAAAGTTTATCTTGTCAAATATAACTTATAAAAAAGTCAAATACTAGATTTGAAATTGGTGCGCCATCAAAAGGCAGTAAAACTACATTTTGTTTTGAAAAATACTTATTTTATATGAAAAAATTATTTTGTTCTCATATCATTTGTAAGATGAATGCTAATGTTATAAAAAATTCAAAATGTGGTTAATACAATTCATAAAATCTAGTTTATATAATATTATAATAATATATAATTGTTTAGTGAAACTTAGTATTGCGTACAATGCAGGCTATCGAGGAAGGTTTCTCTTGCGTGTAACACAAGCCATGTTAGTATTCCGTATAGTAAAATCTTCCTTTGGTGTTTCATATAACATAATCCAAACATATTTCATTTATACATTGAACAAAATCTATACTCAGTGTTGTGTGAAATGAATTCTATCAAAAGAACTTTAAATTGTGTGCAACACAAGCCAAGAATAGTGTTGCGTATACTGCAAGCTAAAATGGTGTTGAATATATCTTAATCAAATATTAGTGTGGTGTACAACACAAGATGTCAAATAATATATCTCATAAAATATCGGGTTGTTATAAAGGTCCTCCCCATAGTCCAAATTTACATTGATGAGAGGGTCATCCCCTTGCCATGTCAAATGCAAAAAATCCCTCATATGAAGGGGCACTTAGAAAAATGGAGTAAAACATGTTGGACACACTATTCATGACAAGTGATATATTTTCTCAACAACAAGATGTACTGGGGATATTCTCATCTTCTGAGCCATCCTTGTGCTATTCATATATCAATGACACTCCTACTAACCCTGCTGCATGGAATGAAATCATTAAGTAGCATTCAAACTAGGCGAATCAAGCATAAGAGTCCCTATAGGAACAACAATACGATAGGTTTCTTGTGAGAAGACAACTAGATTGGGATGACATACCAGTGATGTATTAGAACAAGACCACTTCTTAGTTCAACATACCAAGAGAGTTTTTAGAATAATTTATGCATACTATTTTCCTCAGTACATCAATGGAATTTCATCCCTATCTAGTTGCCTTTTCACAAGTAGCATATCTTGTTATTGTTCCTCCAAGGCCTCTTATTCTTGATTCACCCAGTTTGAATGCTCCTTAATAATTTTATTCCAAGCAGTAGGGTTAGTAGGGGTCTCATTGATATATGAATGACCAAGGGGTGAATCAGAAAATGAGCTTGGCCTTATGAAATCCTCTATTTGAAAAAAAATATCACTTTTCATGGAGAGTGTATCCAACATGTTGTACTCCATTTTTCAAATCTCCTTTGCATATGGGAGATTTCTTGCATTTAACCCGACGAGAGGAGGACCCTCTCATCGGTGTAAATTTGGATTGTGAGGAGGACCTTCATAGTTGGTGTTATGATGGAGAGGACTAACATATATGCTTAGTATCCTACCATATAGAGGACTTATGTGGTGTATTCCCAAAGGAGGGCCATTTGGGAGAACAAAAGCAACGGGATGACCTTCTTTTTGCTTAGCGTCATTGAGGGGAGGGACTTCACAATGAATGCTATCATTGTGGGGAATACCATAATATCTCTCTCTATAGGGATAGTATCTATAGTGTACACTATAGGGAGGTCCTTTAGGATGTACTACAATGAGGGGAGGACCTAATAGTTTCTTGATGTCACTACGAGGAGGGCATTCGAAGCGACTTCCATCATGGCGAGGACTACCATCAAAACTTGACATCTGACTATAGGGAGAAACATATCATCAGTGTATACCATGGGGAGGACCGTCATGGTAGACTATAGAAAGGTGAGGACCTTATTTTTTTCGATATTCTAGTCAAGGGGAGGGCTAAACTAACAAGCCTCATGAGATATGATTTCATGATCGATCATTTCTACTCCATAGAGTAATCCCCCGTGGGTGCTCTAGGGAGGGATTTTAGAGCTATTGGTAGCGACATTGTAGGGAGGACCTTTGAAACTAATACTATCACTTATATAATTTTATAATGGGCTGACTGGATCATGAGCTTCTATTGATAAAAGCTTAATTGCGTCAAGAATGCCAACTTCCAAAATAGCAGAATCATGAGTATTATCTTCATTTTATGGTTTCCCTTGGAATGTTTCATTCTTGTGCACTCTCTTGCAGGAAAGAAGGGCCACCTACTGTTGGTAGTGACCTCTATATATGGGACCCTGTTTGATTGGTTCCCGTGATGTCGCTGGGATATGCTGACGAACATATTGAGTTCTGGAAGAAATATACGGTTGCCCTAGATCGACCACCACCTTTGACCAGTGTCCCCTAGTTAGAACTGGTGTTTGTTATCGATCTGGTTTTCCTTGTATCGTAGAATTTGTTCGTTGATCCTTGTATACTGTAGCAAGGATGTGGGTATGCTTCAGAGTGATTATATAATTTGGTGGAAAAATCACCCAGCCCATGGAGATCAGGTCGTGGGCCCGACCCCTCTCTTTTTCCACTAACATAATGATGTATTGACACGTCTAGAGGATATATCTTGGGATCAATGTATGATCCTCCATCATGGTCAAGATGTGTTTAGACTTGTATTTGGATATAATGGGTATGAATTCCCATTCTGATGTCAGAGCAAGAGTCTGGGCCTACTATGATCCTCTATTTGTTACTAGTGGGTACTAGCAGTTCTCCTATGTCAGGATAGAGTAATGAGTCTTCTTCCAGATTTTTTCTCCAATTTCCATTTTATTTATATGGTGCGATTTTTATTTGCATGCATAAATTTACATTTTCCAGTTTTCCGTTGTATTTCTCTCCCAGTCTTTGTTTCCATCCGCATAAATTTGACTCTTATCATATTTTCTTTGCATCATATTTTACTGGTGGGATTTCTTGTGGTGGGTATAAATTTTTTTCTTCCAATGGATTTCTACCTTATTTGACTGGTGTACTTTATATGCATCGACAATGTGATTTGATTTCCCATGATTTTCCTCCCTATTTTGATGGTGGGATTCTTGCGCATTGGTATTTATTTTCATCTGCCTATAATTTTCTTCTCTGTCTGTGTGCTGGGACTGGTGAGAATAAATAGGAATATGTGTTTTCTCATACTATTCCACCCTATTTATGTGGTGGTATTCATAAGATAGAGCGGGGATACTCATCTACTCATAGATTGCGACCATATTTTTGTGGCAGGTCTCAGTAGAAGGGGCATAATTATATGTTTGCCAATTATATACCATCGTGTTTATGTGGTGGACCTCCTTATTAGGAACCAAGGTGACAACATTCTTCTAATAATTATTTTTTGACCCATTTATGGAATCTCTAGGGACCCATTTCCATTAGACATTAGTATGTGACCTTGGCATTGGACTCTCTTCATAGTGAGGATATTGGGTTTTACGCCCCTGGTGGCGACGTCATCTAGTAGGAGCCCTTGAGTGGGGTTCCTGTGCACATGGGATGAATCCATTGGTGTGAACATCAACTTACTATTTAAGATAAGTGATGTACTCATTTTTGTACTCAGTGGAAAGGCTCCCGAAGTGATTGGAGACATCCATCGGGGCTGTGTGGGTTTGGGATTTTGGTCGTGGTTAAATAGGTGGCTGACAAGATTTCATCAATTGGAGGGCCTTCATTGCAGCCCTACCATAGGGAGAGTACCAATTTTGGGGTACTCTTGGATCCCTGTATTAGAGAACCAATGTTGAATATGTTGTCTAGGTGAGGGTGTCCTGCTCTTTATCGGGAACTCGACCGCTTGTACGGTCGTCAAGGATCGTGTCTATGCAAGTTTTCAAGATGCCATTTGGATTGACGGTTTATCTGGAAACATGCGATATATATATGAAATATACAGACAATAAACCTCCATAAAAGTAGAATCTCAGGTTCACGTATATGATTGGTGGGTTTTCTTGACTTTGAATGGTGTAACATTTCCACCTTGGTTAATGATCCATGTTGGGTTCACCATTTTTGTTATGACCTGATTCGCATCACATCGTGTTTTGGTTTGGGTGAGATGGTCCTATCGCGATTGAATATAATAAACTTTTTATGTTGTGAAGTTGGTGACTCATTTTCATGATCCCAGGGGGTGATTGAAATGGATTTTGTGTTTTTGTAATCCGCCCTTATCAGGTACTTGGTCCTCATATTGTCTCTAGTTGGTTTATTAGTGGAGCTAGAAACACCCAACAACCTTGTAAACCATGATTTATAGACCTATTTTTCAATGTTAGGAACTATTTGGATGAAAAATATTCCAACTAAACTTATGGAATTCAATGGTCGAGAGGATGGGAGGTCAGTCTCACCACACCCTTTAGGGGGAAATTATTGCATACTCCAGGACTCTCTTATAGATTTAAGCAATGTTCATATGTTTTTCAATCCTTGGATATTTCTATAAGTGTATTTCCATGTATTATCCCAGACTTGAAAATCAATCATGGATATGCATGGATCATGGGCTATTGAGAT
Source organism: Viscum album (assembly GCA_963277665.1). NCBI lineage: Eukaryota > Viridiplantae > Streptophyta > Magnoliopsida > Santalales > Viscaceae > Viscum > Viscum album. The sequence goes on from OY728157.1 coordinate 1,323,000,359, forward strand.
AACACTGGTTTAATCCATATGATGAGGTGCTCTGTAGTTTATCGTCATCCAGGGGACATGGGAGTTGTTTTTATATTGGGGTCGAACCCATGAGATAGACTTTTGACATATCCTCATTAAAGGAATCAAATCCCACATTTTTTAGTGTCACTTAACTAGACACATCACCTTTTCAAGTCATGCAATTCAGACCCATCGATGCAGTTTAACATCATGAACCAATGACATCTAGGTGAAAAAATCATAGTCATGACTTGGTGCTGGACATACGCCGAAGTTGAAGGACCCACATGAGATATGGTATTCTAGGTCGATATAAACCTACCAGGAATATGGCCTGGGAAAAATTAGGGTGGGTTTAGAGGTTTCATTTGGACCTCATGGAGGCTTCTTGTGTATTCTGATCAATGGGGAATTAAATTATGTGTAGTTCGGTTTAACTCAAGACTTATACATTGTAGCTACCCATTTGTGGAGGCCTGGTTGGGACTTACACTGAAGTGGAGGCATTTTTGAAAGAATTGAATTCGGTCTTACTTCTAAAGGGGATTCCCTTTATGGGGGAAATGATTGGGATTAACCTTTGTGAAATGTGCCCCTTCGAGCTCAGACCTAAGATAGGCGTCGTTCATATCCTGGTTAGAGAAAGAATCAGATTTCTCTTAGTTCATTGCTGGCTTGTAATAAAATTCAAATCATCATTGAAATTTAATCCCACATTAATCATGATTGGTGGAGAAACAATATGATGTGAAAGAATCACCAAAGTCACACTTTACCTTCTCTGCTGAGGAAAAAGGAGGGATATGATGGAAGAGGGCGCGTCTATGAGCCCACAGGAGAGGGAAATGGGATTTTAATGTGTAAGCACCTCACCCATGTTGATATCTAGAATATTCATTCCTAGTGAGATATCAATACACATTCCAATCCAATAATGATAGGGGATAAACTGCCCCCTCCCATTAAATGGCTAGGGGATGACCTCGGGATGAGTGTCGTGTAATGGGTTCTGGGAGAGGGGAGGAGCATCACCCCTTTTCCAAGGGGAAGGAAAGTGTGGGCTCCTCGTTTTTCATTGGTGCTCATAGAATGTAAGCACTACTGACTACCCTTGATCCCTAGAATGGGGTGGCTCAGATCATTATCCTAAGGTTTGAATATGGGCTACCTCAGAAATGTAGACTTAAGGACATCTTGGGGGGTCTGAACCATTTTGGGAACTGCCTTTATGCCTCTGATTACATCGGGTATGTAGACTCAAAAAGGCATGTTGATGTGCCCGAAAGCCTGGTCATATGAGTCTGGTGGCTTTGGAAGAGGATTTGGAATGATGCAAGTGGACTGGTTAGCAAAGGGGACATAGAGGGCATGACGGGAATAGAAGGACACGATTTGAACAAGAAGGTGGAAAACCCGAAGCCATCCCATTTCACATACCATTATCTCATGTGGTATGGGGGCTTCACCACATACCATACTGCTATGTGGTTTAAGGGGTCATCCACATACTGAAGTGGTATGCAGACCTAGATGAGAGCAGCCACGTACCTTGGTGGTATATGGTCTTAGCTTCCATCTGCATAGAGTGGTGCTATGCGGCGCATGGTCTTGTTCGCATAGAGATTCACCGCACTATTTCCCAGATTAAAGGAGGGGAATTGTGCTTTTGGTTTGTGGGAAGTTCATCCCTGAAGGGACTATGTTTCACAATTCTCCAATTTGGTTCGCGAAAAGTTCATTAATTTTATGTTTTCTTCTTTTTATGGTTTTCAACGGGTTTATACTTTCTAGAAAATTGTTTGCAGTCCTTTGCCAATTTCTCACCTTCAATGTATTCCATTCGTAATCACTGAATGCTCGAAGCCTAAATTATCCAACATTAAATGTAACCCGATCTCGGGAAGCCTTCTCCCTTTTTTCTTTCAGTTCCCCTATTGGTCCTTTTAAAGGGTGTCAGGGAAGTTGTATCTATGGGCACACGACACCTTTTGAGGAAGACCGTAGAGGGATCATTTGACCCACAGATGACTTGGTCAACTGTGTTTTGTAGTGCTGCGGTTTGTGGCGGTGGAAATCACCACCTAAATCCGGCAAATGATGCGGTTCATGAGACGCTTCCAACCTCTCATATTTTGTGAACTGCTTAGTCTATGCGTATGGTATGTGGGGACTTACTTATTTGTTTAATTTTCTCCAACCACATGGTTCACAGCGCCTTGGTTCTTTATTTTCATCTATCTTCGAATGACTTGGTTTACTGGACAACACTTTGCGAGCTTGCGTTTTGTAGGTTGTTCGTGTACTGCTTGGTTCACATTCTGTGCCTCTCATAGAACATTCCTCGTAACTAGTATGCATACCATTTTGGGTTCTTTTCCAAATTGGATTTCTTCAATCTTCTACTCAAATTTTCATCCCCACATGAATATCTTTCCTTTATCAAAATTATGAGAGTATTTTCAGTCCCTTTGTGGATTTTTTGGGACCCTATAACCAATAAAAACACTGAAAATGGATAAAACAATATAAACTATGAAGATACACTAAAAACCATAAAACCCCCCAAAAAACATAAAAACCATAAATCTCATAAACCATAAACCCCCTAAAACTATAAAAACCCTTAAAACACATAAAAATGTAAATAATTCTAAAAACCATAAAACCACTAATAAATCCAAAAATACCCTAAATCCCATAAAAATAATAAATAACCTAAAACACTAAAAAACATAGAAAACCCCAAAAACCCTCAAAATACCTAAAATCCCAACAAAACCCTAAAACCCAAAAAATCCCAAAAAATTCCTAAATGTCCCTGAAAATGTAAAAAACTCTTAAATCCATGAAAACCCCTAAAAATAATAAAATCCTTAAAAAACCAAAAAAACCAAAAAACCCCATAAAAACCCAAAATATGACTAATATATATAAAACCCTTAAAACCCCAGAAACCTATAAAAAATAATAAAATCTCTAAAAACATAGAAAACCAAAAAACCTAAAAAGTCCATAAAACCCATAAAACATTGAAAACCCTAAAAACCACGAAATCCACTAAAAACCATCAAAATTCCTAAAAACCTGAAAAATCCCTAAAATCCATAAAAATCTTAAAAAATCTCTAAAAACAATAAAAACATAAAAATCCTTAAAAACCTTGAAAACTCTTGAAAAAAACTAAAAACAATAAAAACCATTTAATCCAATAAAAATGTTATAAAAATCTTAAAAACCTTAAAACCCTTAAAAACTCAAAAAAAAAACCTTGAAAACACCTTACCCCCACCCCTCCCCTCGAAAACACCTCAAAATCCCTAAAAACTATAAAAACACTAAAAATGATAAAAATCCTAAAAAATCCCTGAAAAAGTAAAAACCCCTAAAAAATCTGAAAAAACGCCATAAATCTATTTAGATACCCTTTGAACCCATAAAATCCCTAGAAACCACTAAATAATATAAAAATACTTAAACACTGAAAAAACATAACTATAAAAAATCTTAAAACTCCAAAAAAAAACTTTAAAAACATGAAAATATCATAAAAACACTAAAATACCTTGAACAACCCTAAAAAGATAAAATTACAAATAAACCCTAAAATCATAATAATCCTAAAAATTACTAAAAATCCCTGAAAACATATAAAACCCTGTAAACTCGCTGAAAACCATAAAACCCCTAAAAATCCAAAAAACACAAAAAAAACCCATAAAAACCATAAAAAACACTAAAACGCTAATTTTTCATTGACACCCATCAAACCATAAAAACAATAAACAAACATAAAACCATAAAAACTCATAAAAATCCAAAACCACCAAAAGTCCCTAAAACCCTAAAACCCTTAAAAAGCATTAAAAACAATGAAAACCAATAAAACCCATCAAATTCCCTAAAACCTATAAAAAATACTAAAAAATATAAAAATCGTAAAAATTGCATAAAAATCCCTGAAAATGTAAACAAATTTAAAAACCTTGAGAGACCCCTAAAAACCATAAAACACTTAAACACCATATAAATTCATAAAACCCATAATAACCCTGAAAACCCACTAAAAACTCTAAAAACACGTAAACACTCTATGAACATTAAAACACTAAAAACATTAAAAACCCTAAAAACACAACCCCCTAAAAATCCCAAAATACCTTAAAACCTAAAAACAATTTTTTTTGAAAACCCCTAAAATTCCACAAAATACCTAAAATCCATAAAAACACTAAAACCCATAAAAACATAATTCCCTAAAAATTATAAAAACCTTAAAGCCCATAAAATCCAGAAAAACATAAAACACGTTAAAAACATTGAAAAATATTAAAAACCATAAAAATCCATCATACCTAAAAAACCCTAAAAACAAATAAAAACCCTAAAACCCCATTAAAAATACTAAAATCCCTTTAAAACCATAAAAATGTTAAAAATAGTAAAAACATGAAAACCCCTCAAAATCTCTAAAAACCCTAAACACCATAAGAATCTAGAAAATCACTGAAAACATAAAAGACCCTAAAAACATAGAAACCCCCGGAAAACCACAAAACCCTAAAAACCATAAGCCCCTAAAATCATAAAAAACTATAAAATCCCTAAAAAATGAAAAAAAAACCCCTGAAAACCCAAAAGACCCTAGAAACCAAGAAATCAGTAACCCCCCTACAAAACATAAAAACCATCAAAATCACATAAAAATAAGAAAACCCTAAAAATAATAAAACATGAAAAAATCCCAAAAAAACTCGATCGACTTAACAACCCTTGAAGACCCGGAAAACCCCTGAAAACTAGAAAAATACATAAAACACTTAAAAACAATAAAAACACACAAAAACCTAAAAAACCCACTAAAAATTCTAAAAACCCTGAAAAACCCTGAACATGTTATAAAAAACTCTAAAAACCATAAAAAACCTAAAAATTAAAAAAACCTATAACCCAAAAAGACACTAAAATTCCAAAAAACATTGAAAACCCATAAAAACATAAAAAATCTCTAAAACCCCTAAAAACCATAAGAATCCCTAAAAATGCCCGGAAATGGAAAAAATACGTAAAACCAAAAAACCCCCCCAAAAATTCTAATATCTATAACACCACTAAAAACCATAAAATCCTAAAACCACTAAAACTATAAATACCCTTAAAACCCATAGAAATGTTTAAAACTCTTCAAAAACATGAAAAACCTAAAATACTCAACAAAACCCTAAACCCCAAAAGACCCTAGAAACCATAAAATTTTAAAAAATCTATAAACACTCAAAATCCCTAAAAACCCTAAAAACCTAAAAAATATTGAAAATGGCCTAAAAGAACTTCAATATTTTAAAAACCTAAAAGGCCCTTAAAAACAACTGAAAACCATAAATCCTTTAAAAAAAATAATAACCATAAAAACCCTAAAACAACTAAAAACTCTAAAAACCCTTAAAACCACTAAAAATGTTTAAAATAACTCTAAAATAAAAAAACCCTAAAAATCTAAAAGCCCATAAAACCCCCGAAAAACCATAAGACCCTAAAAACCCTCAAAATCCAAACACCGTAAAAAATATAAAAACTATTAAATTCATAAAAATTCCCCAAAAATCACTAAAAAGGTAAAAACCCCAGAAAAACCTTAAAAAACCCAGAAGACCATTAAAGACCCTAGAATTCATACAAACCCTAAAAAACATAAATCCATAAAAGCACTAGAAACTCTAAAAACACTTAAAACTAAAAAACATTAAAAAAACTCTAAAAACCCTTAAACCCCCAAAAAATTACGAAAAACCCTAAAATCCAAAAAAATGATAAAAACCCTCAAGCCTTGGATACCCAAAAAAACCCTAAAACCCCTAAAAACCATCAACATCATGAAACACACCAAAACCTTAATAAAAATAAAGATCATAAAAAAATTTTAAAAATCCAAACAAAATGTAATGAACCCTAATAACCTTGAAAACCTCTGAACATAATAAAAACCCCTTAAAACCATAAAAAATTAAAAATTCCGAGAAACCCTAAAACCATTAAAACATCTTAAATCTCTAAACACTATTAAAACCCCTAAAAAGTTAAAAACTCTAAAAACATTAGAATACCTAAAAAACATAAAACCCCCTAAAACCCAAAAGTCCCTATAATCCATAAAAACCCTAAAAACCTTGAAAACCCCTAAAACCCCTAAAAATATCAAAAATACATAAAATACATAAAAATAAAAAAAAATCCCTTAAAATAGAAGAAGAGAGGAAAAAACATGAAAAACCTTAAAAACCCTAAAACCCCATAAAAAATATTTAAACCACTAAAAACTCTAAAACCCCTAAAAACCCCTAAAGCATTAAAAAACTCTAAAAACACATTAAAACCATAAAAAATCTCAAAAAACATAAAAACCCAAGAATAACTTATAAACATGAAATCCCTAAAAACCTAAAAAACTATGAAAACCCCTATAAACACCCAAAATCACTAAAAACCCATAAACCCATAAAAATATCTAAAAATCCCTAAATACATGAAAAACCCTAAAAACCCCTTAATACCATAAGAACACATAAAAATATTAAAACACCCTAAAACCCCATAAAAACCACTAAAAACTGTGAAAACCCTTAAACCACTAAAAACTCTAAAAGCGTTAAAAATTCTAAAACTCGCTAAAACACCTAAAAATTAAAAAAGTCCATAAAAACCCAAAATGATCATAAAAACTCTGAAATACCCTAAATACTATAAAACCCATCAAAATAATTAAAATCCCTAAAAACAATAGAAACCATAAAAATTATTAAAAACCATAAAACTTTCTGAAAACATATAAAACCCTTAAAACCCTGAAAATCGCCTCAATCCATAAAAACCCCTGAACCATAAAAACTGTAAACACCCATAAAACCCTAAAACCCACTAAAAAAATCTATAAACACTTAATACCCTAAAATTTTGAAAATAATAATAACCTTAAAACCCCTAAAAACTAAACCCCCCCCCCCCAAAAAAAACCCAAAAAAACCAAAAGAACCAAAAAACCAAGAAAACCCTAAAAACCCCAAAAACCCATAAAATCCCTAAAAACACTAAAAGTCCCTAAAACCTCTTAAAACATATAAAACCCATAAAAAACCTAAAAGACACCAAGAATACATAAAAATTTAAAAAACATTAATTCCCTAAAAACCCCTAGAAACCATAAAAAAACTCATAAAAACCATAAAAACCATGAAATCCCATAAACCCCTAAAAGCTAGCAACTATTAAATTTATAAAAACCCTTAAAAACATTCCAAAACTTTATAAAAAATAAAAAAATCTAAAAAAATAAATAGAAATACTAAAAATTAAAAAGACTCTAAAACCACAAAACCCTTTAAATCCTTAAAACCCTAAAAAACCGTAAAACCTATCATAATCTCTAAAAACCCAAAAAACCCATAAATACCATAAAATAAAAAAATTTACTATAAATCACTGAAAATGAAAAAATTGATAAAACCCTAAAACCCCAGGAAAATCATAAAAACCAATAAAATCTTGAAAACCCCTTAAAAACAATAAAACCATAAAATTCTACTAAACATTCTAAAACCCCTTAAAACCCATAAAAATGTTAAGAGAACTCTAAAAATCATTAAACCCCTAAACATTAAAAAATCCAAAAAACTCAAAAGAAACCATTAAAAACCCTAAAACCCCTGAAACCCCAAAAATAAACCTAAATCCTCAAATCCCTAAAAACACCTAAATCTTGTAAAAATATTCCAAAATCCCAAAAAATACCTAAAAACAAAAATAAACATAAAGAACTTAAAAATACCATGAGAACCATAAAAACAACTGAATACATTATAAAACATAAAACCCCATAAATCCCTAAAACCCACTAAAACTCAAAAAACCCATAAAACCCAAAAACATTTTAAACATTTTTTAAAAACTGTAAAAAACCCTTAAAACATACAAAAATGCAAAAAATTCCTAAAAACATAAAATATAAAAATCCCTAAATCCCAAAAAACCCAAAAAACCCAAAAATTCAAAAAAAACCCATAAAAATCCGTAAAAATAGAAAACCCCCAAAAAACCATAAAACCCCCAAAAAACCCATAACAATCCAAAAATCCACTAGAAACTATAAAAACACTTAAATAACTAAAAATGCCAAAAATCTCTAAAAACCCAAAAAAACTCTAAAAACCAAGAAAAACTCAGAAAAACCCAAAAAATGAAAAAAGACCTAAAAATGCTAAAACCTTAAAAACCCTGAAAATATTTAAAAAATCTTCAAAATCCCTAAAAACCCTAAAACCCATAAAACAATAAAAATCCAAAAAAAAGTACCAAAAAATCCCTGAAAATTTAAAAACCTTGAAAAACTAGAAAACCCTAAAAAACAGTAAAAACTCTAAAACCCAAGATAATTCCTAAAAATGATAAAAAAACTCTAAAAACCCATAAAAACCCTAAAAATTCAAGAAACCATAAAACCATAATAGACCCTAAAACTCTTAAAATCCTAAAATCCTAAAAACTCTAAAACCCATAATAACCCTCAAAATTCCAAAAAAACCAAAAAACCCATAAAATCCCTAAAAATACTAAAAAATACTTAAAAATCCGAAAAAAGGTAAAACCCCCTAAAAACCCTGAAAACCACTTGAAACCATAAAAACAACTAAAAACCATAATAATCCATGGAAAACTTCAAAACTAGTAAAAACATTAAACCCCATTATAACCAAAAAAATGCTAAAAAACATTAAAACCCTTTTACGCCATAAAAAACTAAAAAAACCATAAACACAAAAAGACCATAAAAATCCTAAAATTCCTTAACACCCCTAAAAATACATAAAAAACCTAAATAATAATAAAAACCATAAAATTCATAAAAACCCTAAAAACCCTGAAAAAACATTAAAATACATAAGAATCCCTAAAGACTATAAAAACAAAAAAACCCATAAAAACATTAAAAACCAAAAAAAACTCTAATACCCTAAAACCAAAAAAAATAAAAAAAAAATAAAAAACAAAAAAACCCTGAAAAACACAAAATCCATTAGAAATCCCTAAAAATCATAAATATCTTAAGAAACATAAATATATTATAAAATCCATAAATATCCCTGAAAACATAAAACCCCCAAAACCCCTCTAAAGACCCCTTGTAAACAATAAAACCACCTAAAAATCACAAAACATCTAAAACACTATAAAATTCCTAAATTCTACTAAAAAATCTTAAAATCCTTTAATCCCCTAAATCTCTAAAAAACTATAAAAAAATTAAAACACTATATATTAAAAACCCTAAACCCCCGAAAAACCATTAATACCATAAAAACCATAATAACATTCTAAAAACTCTATAAACTTTCAACGTCCATAAAAACACTAAAAATCCTAAATACCATAAAATCTTAAAAAATCCCTAAAAATCCTTAAAAAATTAAAAAATCCTAAAAATTTGATAAACCTCTTAAAACTATAAAACCACTAAAAATATTAAAAACACCAAAATATCCATAAGATTCCTATAAACTACTAAAAACTCTCAAAAACCTTTAAACCCTAACAAATGTTTAAAATCTCTAAAAAATATTAAAACATCAAAACACTAAAAATACCCTAAAAGACACTAAAACCCTAAAACCCTTAAAAACTAAAAAAACCCCTAAAAACTATCAAAGTGTCTAAAAACCCTATAACCCCTAAAAAATATAAAATTATTAAAATCTTTTGAAATCCTTGAAGTCATAAAAAACCCTAAAACCCTAAAAAAACATTGAAATCCATAAAAACCTTAAAAACCTAAAAACCCATAAAAACCCTAAACCCCGTTAAAATTGTAAAACCCCTTTAAATCCTTAAAACTTTAAAACTGTGAAAAACCTTTAAAACCCTTCGAAACTAAAAAGAAACCTTAAAAACCCAAAAAGACCCAGAAAATCTTGAAAACCCCTAAAAACCCTAGAAATACTGAAAAATCCTAAACACCTAAAAATTCCTAGAACCCCAAAAAACCCAAAACCATACAAATAATAAAAATCCCTAACAATCCTACAAAATGTAAAAAGTATGAAAAGCACCATGATACAATAAAAACCCATGAAAACCTAAAAAATCCACTATAAACCAATAAATCCATAAAATCCACTAAAATTTCAAAAACCCTTAAAACCCACAAAAATGTAAAAAAACTCCAAAAAACCATTAAAATATCAGAAAACAAAAACAACCCAAAAAACATAAAAAGATCCTAAAATCCCTAAAAAACTCTAAAAACCCTAAAACCCCCCAAGAAAGCCCTAAAAATCAAAATTCCAAAAAATGCTAAAAACAATAAAAATCCTAAAAAGGATCGAAAATTCCCTAAAAACATAAAAACTCTAAGAGCACTTAAAACCCCTTAAAACTATTAAAACCCCTAAAAACCATAAAACCCATAAAAATCAATAAAAACCCAAAAGTCCACTAAAAACATTAACAGAAATTAAATCGCTAAAAATGCTAAAGAACATTGAAAATCATAAAAAACCCTAAAAACTAAAAAAATCCACCAAACCCTAAAAGAACCTAAAAACATTCAAAACCATGGAAACCCTTGAATACCATGAAAATCCTTAAAGAACATAAAAAAAATAAAAATCCTAAAAAATATAACTAAAAAACTTGAAAACATAAAAACCCTAAAAACTCTGAAAACCCATGAAAACTATAAAACCCATAAACACTCTAAAAACCAATAAAACCCTAAAAAATTTAAAAACCCTTAAACCCCTGAAACGCCTAAAAATATTGAAAAAAAACAAAAAACCCATAAAAACCCTAAAATCACAAAAAAACCCCAAAAAACTCCTAAAAACATTGAGAACCCATAAAAACCATTAAAATACTTAAATACCATAAAAAAAGTAAAAATTAAATATAAAAAAATCATTATGACTCGTAAAAATACCTAAAAAACACAGAAAAACCCTAAAAACCTTAAAAACCATAAAATCCTTAAAATCCCTAAACCACTAAAAAATTTAAAACCCTTAAAAAACCTAAAAACATTAAAATCTCTAAAAACAAACAAAATATCAAAAACCCTAAAACTCCAAGAAAACATAAAACCCTAAAAACAAAAAATCACTAAAAACCCCTAAAACCCTAAAAATACATAAATCCATAAAGCCCTAAAAACCATAAAAATCTAAATGATTCTCAAAAAATACATAAAAGGGTAAGAAAACCTATAACCCGGAACCCCCCAACCCATAAAACCCTAAAAATCTTAAAAACAACTGAAAACAATAAAAACCATTAAAAATAATAAAAAATTAAATACTCTGTTAACCTTTAAATCCTAAAGAATATCAGAAACAAATTAAACCCCAAAATACCCTAAAAACCAAGAAAACACCAAAAACCCCTAAAAACCATAAAACTGAAAAAATACTCTAAAAACCAAAAAATCATAAAAACCCCTAACGAAACCCAAGAACTATAAAAACCATTAAAATCAATAAAAATGCCTGTAAATGTAAATAACCATAAAACCATTAAAACCATAAAAACCATAAAAAATCCTAAAACCCCATAAAAAATCTAAAACCCCCTTAAAATATCTAAAACCACTTTAAACCCCCCAAAAATTTAAAAAGCTCTAAAAAAACATAAAAAACCATAAAAACCCATAAAACTCCAAAAAAACCACAAAACCCTAAAATCCTTAAAACCCCAAAGAAAACACAAAGGGAAGAAAAGACGTCGCCGCTCTCTCCTGGATGCTCTCTCCTGATGGTGCGGTCCTGTTTCGCCTTTCATGATGAGGATGGGGCGGTGTTCGTGTAGCTCTCTCCGCTGGCATCACGGTGGTGTTCAAGGTGCATGGATTTAGATATGCGATTTTCGGGAGGTGCAACTTTGGAGGTGCAGATCGGCTTTGCGCTTTGGAGCTTCTCTCGTGTTTCAGCTCTCCAGCGACGCTCCATCCTCAAATGGCGCTTCTTCGACTTAGTGATGGATTCTCAAGCACTGATATGCTCAGCGCTGCTGCTTACCCCTATTGAGGTGCGTTTTCTCTGGCGTGATGGTGTCCTTGCAGATCTCCTCAGGCGGCTGCTCGGTTTGTTAGTTCTCATGAACAAGCGGGTTAGATCTAAGCTTTCGGGGGTGCGGTGTTTTCATGCTTCAGTGAGATGGTTCGGATCTGGCCTCTCCTCTGTGTGGCATTGCAGATCCATGATCGGATCTGATCTTACTAGTGTGCGGCCTCACATTGCTTTGATGGGGAGGGTTGGATATGGTCTTCCCTAGGTGTGGTGCTTCAGGTTCATGGAGTCTAGGGTCGTTCCCGGTTTTTTCGGAGTGCGGCTTTGCTTCTCGGCCTCTTGTCACAGATCTGGGTCCCACAGCTCGCGATGGTTCATCCCTTTGGAGGTTCTTCTCGATGGACTTGATGACGGGAGTGATGGTCTTCTATGGAGGATTTTGAAGAGGCGTATCAAACTTTTATGGTTCGGAGGTGGCCTAACTAGTTCTTCGGTTTGGGATTTCCAGTCGGCTGGGTACCATTTTTGGCAAAAAATGAAGGTTCGTGCCTCCTTTTCCTCTGGTTTTTTTTCTGATCTATGATGTTGATGAAAGGCTGGACAATTTGTGCAGTTTGGATGCTTCGCTACTTTATGATCCCATGAGGTGTGGCTGGTTGGAATGCGAGCTGTTGCTGGACTATCTGGGTGAGGGTGTGGACATGGGTTTCTATGTGCTGTGGTATGGAATCATGGGTGGGTACTGGTCTTTCGATGCGAGGGTTTTATTGCGGATGTTGGATTTTGGTTCTGTCGAGTGATGCTGGATACTACTTTGGTTGTTATGGTTGGGTTATGTGCATAGCTGTGCTGATAGTTCTCTGCTGCTGGTGGTTGATCTTCTTAGCAGGAAGGTGCTGGATGTTGGACTTTGTGAGTTTGGATACTGGTTATTGTTTGGTTGTGAGCTGCTAGTTGATGATGAATGCAGGATGAGGTGCTGCATATGGTGGATCTCCTTGGCGAGGAGGTGTTGGATGCTGGATCATGCGAGATTGGTTGTTGGTCCCTGCTTTGTGTAATTGGATGATTGTTGCTACTTGGTGGTGAACTGCTGAATGATGGTGATGATGAGGCTTGTGATTTTGATGTTGGTGGTTCTGTGATTTTGGATGCTGGTGGTTCTATGAGGTTGGATGATTGCAGTTCTGGATGTTTGTTGCTACTTGGATGGGAGGTGGTGAATCTGTGGTTTAGGGTCATGCTTCTACTGGATGTGGATTTCTATTTGAGTTTGGATGCTGGTTGTTGGTTATCTAGGAGTTGCAGGATGTTGGTTGATGCTGGATGATGGTGGTGGTTGCTTTGTTTTGTGTGTTTTTTCTTTTTCATTCTTAATTTTTCTTTTTTTTTTGGGGTCTTTTGTCTTGGGTCCTTAAGGGTTTTGGGTGTGGGTTGATTGACCCCTCCCCTCCCTTGTCTGTTGTGTCTCTTTTTTCTTTTTAATAAATTTGGGGGGGGGGGGCGGGAATAGCCCGACCCATGCATCTTCCTTGCTCTAATAAAACACTTACAAACCATTAAAATTATGAAAATCCCTAAATCCTTAAAAACCATAAAATTATTAAAAATCATTAAAAATTCCTAAAAACCTACAAAACCCTGAAAAACCTTAAAAACCCCTAAAAATCATTAAAATCCAAAAACCCATAAAAAACCTACAAAAAACAAAAAATTCTAAAAAACATATAACCCATAAACATGTTTAAAAAATTATAATAAACATTAAAAAAATAAAAAACATATAAAAACCCAGAGAACAAAAAAAGACCCAAATCCCCCTCAAAATTCATATCAACCATGAAAAACCCTAACACTGTAAAAATCATAAAAATTCATTCAAAAACCAAAAAATTTAAAAACCTTTAAAACCCCTAAACAGCCCCTAAAAACTATAAAAACCCAAAAAACCATAACACTCCAAAAAACCCATAAAACCCATAAAACCCGTAGAAAACTCTAAAACTCTTAAAACCAAAATATGTTAAAAATACACTAAAAAACCTTAAAACTAAAGAAACACAAAACAAACCTAAAAACCCCAAACCCCCTAAAACTTCTCAAAACCCATAAAACCCCTAAAAACCTTGAAAAAATAAAAAACCCCTCAAAATACAAAAAATCGCTAAAAAATCTAAAAACCATAAAAATCCAAAAATACCATAAAAATCCCTAAAAATGTGAAAACCCCAAAAAACCAAAAAAAACCACTCAAAACTATAAAACACCTAAAAACATGAAAAAGACCTCAAAAACTCTAATAACCCTTAAAACCACTAAATTTTTTAAAAAACTCCAAAAACCACAAAACCCCTACAAAACCCAAAAAATTGATAAAAAACAAAAAAACCCAAAAAACCCTTAAAAATCCTAAAGACCATTAAAAACAATAAAATACTTAAAAACCTAAATCCTTATAAAAATACTCAAAAACGCTAAAAATTATTAAATTCTTTAAAAAGGATAAAAAACTCTAAAAACCATAAAAATAATAAAGAACTAAAAAACCACAAATAACACTAAAATACCTTAAAACCCTTGAAAACCATTAAATCCCCTTAAAACCATAAAAACTCTCAAAATACCTAAAACCCCAAAAACCCCAAAATGACATAAAAATTCTAAAAAAAGACATAAAAATCCATGAAAATGTAAAAATTCCTTAAAAATAACTAAAAACCATGAAAACCCGTAATATCATTAAAAACCATAAAACCCTAAAATCCATTGAAAACTCTAAAATCCCTTAAAACCCTTAAAACTTTAAAAAAACAAAAAAAACTAAAACCCCAAAAGAACTTAAAACACCTGAAAAACACTAAAAAACCCTTAAACATCAAAAAATATTAAAACCCTTCAAAATAGGTAAAAACCCAAAAAAATCCTACAAATGCCCTAAAATGCCTAAAAACATAAAAAACCTTAAAACCCATAAAAAAACATTGAAAAAAATCCCTAAATAATTTAAACCCCCTTAACCCATAAAAATCCTAAAAACCCACTAAACATTTTAAAAACCCATTAAACACATAAAATGTTTAAAAAAACTCTATACAAGATTTAAGACCCTAAAAAACTCAAAAAAATCCCTAAAAACTCAAAAGATCATAAATCCCTTGAGAAACCATAAGAAACCTAAAAACCCATAAAAACTATAAAACCCTACAAAATTTCCAAAAAACCAAGAAAACATAAAAACAATAAAAATCCTATATAATCACTAAAAATCCTTATAAACATAAAAAACCCTGAAAACCCTAAAAACCAAAAAAGAAATAAATAGCCCAAAAAACATTATAAACACAAGAAAACCCTAAAACCACTAAAAATCTAAAAACCCATAGAACCTTAAAAAATTAAAAAAACTCTTAAAAACCTTAAAACCCCTAAAAACTCAAAAAAAACCTAAACACTCAAAAGACCCTAAAACCCATGAAAAACCATAAATCCTTTAATAATTATAAAACCCCGCTAAAAACCCTTAAAATCCCTAAATACACTAGAAAATCCTAAAAACCATAAAAATCCTAAAAATCCCTAAAAATCCATGAAAACATTAAAATCCTAAAAATCATAAAAACCCCATAAAAATAAAAAAACCCCTCTAAAAATCATAACCCCTTGAGAAAAAAATAACAAAACCAAAACCCACAAAAAACTCTAAAACACTTAATCCCTTAAAAATGTTAAAATCTCTAAAAAACCTTAAAATCACTCAAAAACTCAAAAAAATCATATAAACCCAAAAATACCATAAAAAACTACAAAACCCCCAAAACCCATAAAATCTATAAAAACCCTAAAACCCTCAAAATCCCTAAAAACCCAAAAAATCATAACATCTATATAAATCCCTATAAATCCATGAAAACGTCAGAAAACCAAAAAAATCCTTGACCCCCCCCCCCCCCCCCAAAAAAACCCAAAAAACCTTAATGAAATCCTAAAAACCCACAAGATCCATAAAAATCATAAAACACACTAAAACTCTAAAATCCTTTTAAACCCCTAAAATATCAAAAAATACTAATATCCTTAAAAACCCCAAAAAATGAAAAAACCAAATACATAAAAAAAAAACCTTAAAACCCCTAAAACCCATAAAAATCAAAAAAAATATAATCCCCACCAGATTCCTAAATACCCTAAAAACCCTAAAAACCATAAAAATCATAAAAATTCCTAAAAATAATTGAAAATGTAACAATACCTAAAAACCAGGAAAAACCCCCTAAAAACCATAAAACCTCTAAAAGACGTTATAAGACTAAAGATATCTATAAAACTATAAAAATGTTGAAAACACTAAAAACCCATAAAACCCTAAAAAAACAACACACCTAAAAAGACCCATAAAACCAGGAAAACTCTAAAACCCCACAAAATCTCTAAAACCCCTAAAAACCCTAAAAACCATAAACCCCTAAAAATCCCTAAAATTACCTGAATATTTAAAAAACCTAAAAAGACATGAAACAGCCTTGAAACTCATAAAATCCATTAAAACTGTTATAATCTATAAAAACCCATAAAAACATCCAAACCCCACTATAATCTCTAAAAAACATTAAAACCTTGAGAAACATTGAAAAAGACTAAAAATCCTAAAACTCTGAAAAAGATAAAAAAACCCCTAAAACAATAAATAGACCCTAAAACCCAAATTTTTTTAAAAACACAAGAATATATGAAAACCACTAAAACCCTAAAAATCCCAAAAAACCCTGAAACAATAAATATCCTAAAAAATTCCCTAAAATCCATTAAAATATAAAAAACCCAAAAAGCATGAAAATCCCCTAAAAACCCATAAAATCCCTAAAACGCAATAAAAACTCTAAATACCATTAAAACCCTAAAAATTTTGAAACTCAAAAAAACTGTATAACAATAAAAACTCAAAAAAATAAAAACCAAAAAATGCCCTAAATACCTAAAACCCCTACAAAACATAAAAACCCCTCAAAACCATAAAAAACCTAAAAACCCAAAAATCCAAAAATATCCTAAAAATCCCTAAATTTCTATGAAAATATAAAGAACCCATAAAACCCCTAAAATCCATTCAAGATTAGAAAAATACCATAAAACATTAACAATCCTAAAAATTCATGAAAACACTTAGAAACCCATAATAAAACAAAAACCCTGAAACACCTTAAAATGTTAAAAAAACTCTAAAAAACCTTAAAACTGTAAAAAACAAAAAAACCCCATAAAATCCCAAATTACCCTAAAAACCCCAAAAACCCCAAAAACCATATAAATACCTAAAACCCCTAAAACCCTTCAAAATCCATAAAACCCCTAAATGTTTCTAAAAATAAAAAACATAAAAATATTAAAAATCCATGAATTCATAAAAACAATAAAACCGTGAAAATAACTTAAAAACCCGTCAAAACCTTAAAAAAATATAATAACCAATAAAACCCAAAAAAACTCACAAAGAACTATATAAACCCTTAAACCCCCTAAAAACATTAAAAAAATTAAAAAAATTTCAAAACCCAAAAAAACTAAAAAAACATAAAACCCAAAAAGAACATGAAACCGTAGAAAACCTCTAAAAACCAAAGAAAACACCACCAAAGCCCTAAAAACTCTCAAGACCATAACTTCCAAAAAACCCAACAAAAAAAACCTAAAATTTCCTAAAAATATCTGAAAACGTGAAAAACCTTAAAACCCTTGAAAAACGCTTGAAAACCAAAAAATCTCTAAAAACCATACAAACCTAAAACCTGAAAAACACTAAAAACTACTAAAAAAAACTAAATCCCTCAAACCCATAAAAATGATTAAAAATATAAAAAACCATAAAAATACATAAATAATCAATAGAAACCCTACAACCCAAAATACCCTAAAACCCTGAAAACCCCTAAAACCCTTAAAAACCTTCGAATTCCCTAAAAATCCTAAAAAAATCTAAAAATCATAAAAACCCTAAAAATGCTCTAAAAATAAATGAAAATTTAAAAACTCATAAACCCTGAAAACACACGAAATACATAAAAATATTAAAAAACCTGAAAACCCATTAAAACATTTAAAACCACTAAAAATCTAAAACCATTAAAATTTAAAAAATATTAAAAATACCCTAAAACACAAAAAACTCAAAAAACACTAAAAACCTAAAACCATAAAAACCTTAAAAACCCTAAAAATCCCTAAACCCCTCAAAATTACATAAAACCCCCAAAACCCAAAAACCCATAAAAATCCTTAACAATCCCTAAAACCCCTATTAACATTAAAATACATAAAAACCATGAATCCATAAAAACCCCTAAAAATTTTAAAAACCTGAAAACCAATAAAAAACCAAAAATCTAAATAAAATCTAAAAACCCTTAAAACACATAAAGACTTTAAATAACTATAAAAAACAAAAAAACATGAAAATCCAAAAGACCCAAACAAACCTAAAAAAGCCTAAATCCCTCAAAATCTCTAAAAACCCTAAAAACCACAAAAAACACAAAAATTTTAAAAATACCTAAAACTCCTTGAAAATTTAAAAACCCTAAAAACTATGAAAACCCCTTGAAACCCATAAAACAATTAAAAAGATAAAAACCCCTAAAAACCTTAATAACCCTAAAAGAGACTGAAAACTCATAAAACACTTCAAACAACAAAAAATGGTAAAAATTGTAAATAACCATTAAAACCTTAAAAAGTATAAACCCTACAAACTACGAAAAGACCCTAAAACCCCTGAAACCCCCTAAAACACCTAAAACCCATGAAACCCTTTTAAAAATTCTTAAAAACCATAAAACCCCAAAACCCATATAATTCGTAAAAAATCTCTAAAAATACTTGAAAATGTAAAAAACCTAAAAACCCTAAACCCCCTAAAAACTATAAACCTCTATAAAATTTTAAAATACCCAAACCCATTAAAACCATAAATCCTCTAAAAAATCTTAAAACCCTTAAAACTCGTAAAATTGACAAAAACCTATAAAACCCCAAAAATATCATAAAAATTGAACAAAAAACCTAAAAACATAAAAAACATAAAAAACCTAAAAACCATTAAGACCCCTCAAAATCCTTTAAATCCATAAAAACAATAAAAATACTAAAAATTCTCTAAATTCAAGGAGAATGTAAAAAACCCAATAAAACTTCAAAAAACTATGAATCCCATTAAACCTCTAAAATAAAAAAAAAACAAAAATAACCCTATAAACCCCTAAAAACTCTAAAAACCATTAAAATCCTGAAAATGGATAAAAAACACTAAAAACAAAAAGTATAAAAAAAACTAAAAACTGTGAAAAACACTAAAACCCTAATAACCCCTAAACCCCCTCAAAATCTCTAAAGACATTAAAAATCCTAAACCCCATAAAATTATTAAAAACCCCACAAATCCTTCAAAATGTAAAAACCCCCAAAACCCTAAACAACCCATGAAAACCATAGAAACCTTAAAAACCATAAACCCATTAAACTCTAAAAATCACTAAATACTTTAGAATAATTTAAACCCCCAAAAAATGGTAAAAACTCTAAAAAATTAATTCCCTAAAAAACTCACACCCCCCCCCCCCCAAAACCCCAAAAGACATTAAAACCCCAAAATACCTTAAGACCCTAAAATCCCTAAAAACAAATGAAAACCATTAAAAACACTAAAATCCCTAAAAAACCATAAAAATAATATAGAATACCAAAAGAATCATTGAAAAAATAAAAACCCAAAAAATAATGAAAACCCCCTGAAAAACATAAAAACACATAAAACATTAAAAACACTTAAAAAACCCTAAAAACCACCAAAAACATTAAAAATAGTTAAAAACCCCATAAACGTTAAAAAACACTAAAAACCATAAAACCATAAAAATCTCAGAAATCCTAAAAATTAAAGAATCCCCTAAATACCTTAAAACCTCTAAAACCCATAACAACCCTTGAAAACCCTAAAATATTTCAAAATCTATAAAAATCCTAAAAACCAATAAAAAAATCCTAAAAATTCAGAAAAATCCATGAAAATGTAAAAACTAAAAAACTATGAAAACTCTTTAAAACCACCTAAAAACTCTTAAAACCCCATAAACCCTATTAAAACCCTAAACCAAATAAAACACCTAAAAACCATTTAAAACACTAAAAACGTTAAAAGCACTAAAAACATTAAAACCCCAAATAAATCAATAAAACCACCTAAAAACACACAAAGACCCTAAAAACTAATGACACATAAAAACCCTAAAAACCATTTAAATCCCTAATATCTATAGAAATATTAGAAACTCTAAAAATCCTTAAAATTCCTTGAAAAGGTACAATACCTGAAAAACATAGAAAACCCCTGAAAACCATAAATACTTTTAAAAAACATAAAAACTCTAAAAACCCATAAAACCCCTAAAAACCTAGAAAAGTCTCTAAAAACCTTATACCACTAAAAACATTAAATATTACTAAGAATTAAAAAAACACCCTAAAAACAAACAATGACATAAAAACCCCAAAACAATCTAAAACCCCAAAACCCCATAAAACCCATAAAACCCTAAAACCCTCAAAATCCCTAAAAAACACTAAAAATCAATTAAAACCCTAAAACCCCTTAAAATCTCTAAGAACCCTAAAAATTCTCTAAAGATAATAAAAACCCTCTAAACACATAAAAAACATAAAAAACCCATAAAACACTAAAACCTGCTAAAAACACAAAAAACCTTTTAAGACTCTAGAAATAATAAAAACTCAAAAACCCATAAAAACCAAATAAACTCAAAAAGAACTGTAAAAACACAAAGGACCCTAAAATACCACAAAACCTTGAAAACCCCCAAAAACTCTCAAAATACATAAAGACCCTAAAAACCCACAAACCCAGAAAAAATACTAAAAAAATCCAAAAAAAAAATCCAATAAAATATAAAAAACACTAAAAACTCCAGAAAACCGTATGAACCCCTAAAACATAAAAACCTCTAAAAACAAATAAAAATAATAAAAACCACTAAAACTTTTAAAACCCCTTAAAACCCCTAAAATGTTAAAAAAAACTCTATAAAACATTTTAAACCCTAAACAACTCAAAAAACCCCTAAAAACTCAAAAATAACATAAAACCCCTAGAATCCTTTTAAATACTCTTAAAACCTTGAAAATACATAAATCCCTAAAACCCCTAAACAATATAAAAATTGGAATAAATCCCAAAAAATCCCAGAAAACCATAAAAAATTTAAAAACCATAAAAACCCTAAAAATCAAAAAAAACCCTAAAACCACTTATAACATTAAAAAACATAAAACCCGTAAAAATGTTCAAAAAGGATAAAAAATATAAAAATTATTAAAATTACTACAAAACCAAAAAAACCCTAAAACCAAAAGTTCCCCTAAAAACCCTAATAAACCCTAAAAATCCTGAATATCACGGAAAAACCTAAAATCCTATGAACCCATAAAAATTATTTAAAATCCCTAAATATCATTGAAAAATGTAAAATAACCCAAAAAAACCCTGAAAATCATTAAACCCATAAAAACATTAAGAAACCCTATAAACCAATAAAACCCATAGGAACCCACTCAAAACACTAAACTCCTTAAAACCCATAAATTTTTTTAAGAACTATAAAAACCATAAATACCCTAGAAAACTAAAAAGAAACCCTAAAAACACAAAATGACTATAAAAACCCTAAAACCCCCTAAAAACTTTAGTAACCCTAAAACCCCTAAAACCTTCAAAATCACTAAAAACATAAAAAACCTAAAAACCATAAAAATCATGAAAAGTCTCTAAAATCCATGAAAATCTAAAAATACCATAAAAACATTCAAAAACCAATGAAACCCATAAAAACACCTAAAAATACTAAAAACCCCTAAAACCAATAAAAACTATAAAAGTAAGAAAAACTATAAAACACATAGAAATCCTAAAAACATTAAAAATCTATAAAAACCTTAAAACCATAAAAACTCTTAAAACCACATAAAAACAAAAAGGAACCTAAAAACCCCAAAAAACCAAAAAACCATAAAAACCTGAGAAACCCAAAAAATCATTAAATCTCTAAAAACACTGAAAACCAGAAAAATACGAAAAAAAACCCCGATCAATACCTAAAAACAAAAAATAACCTAAAAATCCTAAAAGCAATAAAAATCCTAAAAATATTCAAAATCATAATACCCTAGAAACCCTAAAAACCATGAAAAACCTAAAAACACTAAAAATACCTAAACACCCTAAAATACTAAAAACCATAAATATCCTAAAAACCTCTAAAATAACTGTAAACATAAAAAACCATAAAAATCATGAAAACACCCAAAAAAAGCCTTAAATATTTAAAGAACCCAAAAACCAATAAACACTATAAAAACCCTTTTAAACCCTAAAATTATTAAAACTCTAATGATCCTTAAAACCCCATATAAACTCAAAAGAAACCTAAAACCCCAAAATAGGCCCTAAAACCCTTAATAAACCCTAAAACCATGAAATTTTCTCAATGTCCCTAAAACCCTATAAACCCTAGGAATAATAAAAATCCTAAAAATTGCCTAAAAATTTCAAAAAATGGAAAAAACCCATAAAAACCCTTCAAAACCCTTAAAAACATAAAACAACCCTTAAACCCCTTAAAAATAAATAAAACCCATTAAAACCTAAAAATAAATAGAAACTCTAAAAACAATTAAAACCCCTAAAAACATTTAAATAATCAATAAACCGTAAAATCAATAACAATACCTAAAAATCCAAAAGACCCTAAAACATTGAAAACCCATAAAACCCCTAAAAACACTAAAAACCCTTTAAAACCATCAAATTCCGTAAAAACCATAAAAACACTAAAACCCATTAAATCCCTAAAGGAACTAAAAATCACTAAAAATTGAAAAACACTTAAACAAACCTTGAAACCATAAATACTCCTAAAAACATTAAAAATAGCCAAAACCCCATAAAACCCTAAAACCACTAAAATTCTAAAAACCCTTTTAACACATAAAAACATTAAATAACTCTAAAAATCCATAAAACCTTAAAAACACTCAAAAACCCCATAAACACCCAAAGACCCTAAAACCCTAAAAACCTCAAAAACATTGAAAATCCATAAAATAATCAAAATCATTAAAATTCATAAAAATAATAAAAAACTTAAAGATGTCCAAATAAACCCTGAAAATGTAAAAAACCATAAAATCTAAGAAAACACCTTAAAAGAATAAGATCCCCCCAAAAACCTAATAAAACACTAAAAAACCCTAAAATAATATAATCCACTATTTACATAAAATAACCTTAAAACCCTAAAAATGTTAAAAATATTTAAAAAACATATACCCCTAAAAAACTAAAAGAAAAACCAAGAAACTCAAAAGATCGTAAAACCTCTGGAAAAACTAAAAATCAAAATAATCATAAAAACCTTCAAAATCCATAAAAACACTAAAAAACCTAAAACCCATAAAAATCCTTTAAAATACATAAAAATCCCTAAAATCATGAAAACCACTAGAATTGCTGAAAACCCAATAAAAACCATAAAACCCCTAAAAACATTTAAAAACTCAGAACCCCATAAAAAATAAGAAATCTAAAACCCCATAAAACCCATAAAAATGTTAAAAAAAATATACAAAATCTTAACAAAACCCTATAAACTCGAGAATACCCGGAAAACCAAAAATACCCTAAATTTTTTAAAACCCCTAAAAACCCTAAAAACACTTAAAAATATTCAAAATCACTAAGTAAATTAAATAATCCTAAAAACTATAAAAATCATAAAAACCCCTAAAAATTATTGAAAACGTAAAAAACCTTAAAACCCATGAAAAAAACTAGAAACTATAAAAGCCCCTAAAACCCATAAAACACTAAACATCCTAAAAATTCACAAAAAATATTAAAATAGTTAAAAATGTTAAAAACAATAAAAATCATAAAAACTAAAAAACCCAAAAAACGTTAAAAATCACTAAAAAAAGAAATAAACTACAAACCCTAAAAAAACTAAAAACCTGGAAAAATATAGAATCCACAAAAATCCAAGAAATCCCAAAAAAATCTCTAAAATGTAAAAAACACTAAAACCCCAAAAAATCCAAATAAAACATAAAAAACCTTAAATAGACATAAACCCCTAAAAAAATCCACTAATAACTCTAAAAACTTTTAAACCCCTAACCAAGTTAAGAAAATATAAAAATACATAAAACCCATAAAAAATTAAAACATAATAAATTCAAAAAATATTATTAATACCTTAAACCCCCTAAAAACCCTCAAAATCCCTAAAAACACTAATAAACCAAAAGAAATAAAACTAATAAAAAACCCACAAAATACCTGAAAATGTAAAATACCCAAAAAACTAAGAACCCCCCCCCCCCCTTAAATTCATAAAAACTATAACATCATTAAAAATAACAAAAACATCATAAATCCCTAAAACCCACTCAAAAATCTAAAAACTCTTTAAACCCCTAAAAATTTAACAAACTGAAAAAATCTTAAAATACTCAAAAAAACCTAAAAACACAAAAGACCCTAAAAACCATGAAAAAACTAAAGACCATAAAAACACTGAAAACCCTTAAAAACTCTCAAAATCCACAGAACTCCTAAAAGCACTAAAATCATAAAATCCTAAAAAACTCAGTAAAAATAGCAAAAAAATATAAAAGAAATGCTAAAACCCATGAAAACCCCATCCAAAACATAAAACGTATAAAAACCCAAAAACCCTTTAAAAACTATAAAAACTTTTTAAACCCCTAAAATGAGAAAAAAACTCTAATAAGATTTGAATACCCCAAGAAACAAAAATAAACCCTCAAAACATGAAAAGACTCTAAAACCATAAAAAAGCCTAAAACCCCTTAAAATGTGGGAAATCCCAAAATCCTCAAAAACCCAAAAAACCCTAAAATTATAAAAATACTAAAAAACCAAAAAACCTTAAAAACATAAAAACCATATGACCCATTGAAAATTCCCTGAAATCCATAAAACTCCCCAAAAACCATAAAACACAACAAATCCATAAATACACTAAAAACTAATAAAACCCCTAAAAATTTTAAACTCCCTTAAAACCCCTAAAAATGTTAAAAATCCAAAAATAACAAAAAACCCTGAAAAAACCCCTCCAAACCCTAAGACACTATAAAACCCCAAAAAAACTAAAAACCATAAAAATCCTAAAAAATTATAAAAATCATTTAAATTTGAAAAAACTAAGAAAACGCTGAAAACCCCATGTAAACCATAAAACCCCTAGAAACCTTAAAACTCCTAAAACCCCATAAAAACCAAAAACCAACAAAAACTCTAAAAACCCTTTAAAACCCTAAAAACCTTGATTCCCCCATAAATAATCAAAAAATCGTAAAAACACTAAATTCCCTAAACCCCTGAAAACATCTAAAACCCAAAAACCCCTGAAAACCCCTAAACCCTTCAATATTCTTAAAAACCCTAAAAAACCCGAATTGTAATAGAAATCCTAAAAAGCCCAAAAAATATCTAAAAGTTATAAAAAACCCCGAAACCTCCCTTAAAACTATAAAACTACTAAAAACCATAGGAACACTAAAAACCCATAAAAACACTATATAACCACTAAAAATCTAGAAACCCTTAAAACCCCTAAAATGATAAAAACTTTAAAAACCATAAAAGTAAAATAAAACTAAAAATATTATTGGAAACTCAGAAATACTCTAAAACCCAATAAAACCAATAAAACCAATAAAATCCCTAAAATCCATAAACCTTCAAAATACCTAAAATCATAAAAATGCTAAACCCCCTAAAAATTCCTAAAAATGTAAAAAACCCCTTAAAACACTGAAAAACGCTTAAAAATCAAAAATACCCCAAAAACATTTAAATCCACTAAAAACATAAAAACTATAAGAAAACCACTATTAGTAAATATGATGGATGATCCACTCCCATGTGATGGCCGCTCCCCTCCCCTTCCAGTTTGAAGATGATATCAACCTCGGAGTCTCTTCCCCTTGTGGGGGAGGGGCCTCCATTGGTTCTTAATGAGGATTGCCCTTTCATCCTGTTATTTTCTCCTAACATTCTGCCTCCTTTATCATAGAATGAGATTTTTCTAAATGTGGCAGAAAATTTTTAATGTCACCTATATCTCCCGCTATCAATATAGGAGTTCAATGAAGTCTCTACATTGCATCGCCTGAATCTGGTTGTGATATTTTTGAAGTGGCGCCCCCCGGGGGAACATTTTGACAAGTTTCTTTTCAAGAATTGGGTTCTCTAGGACCCTACAATAGTGGGTATTGTTGATAGTGATCATATTATGATTCACTTTTCATATGAGGAGTATCTTATTCTTTCTTGGTCTGTGGCACCCCAAAGCTGCAATGGTGATCACTTCTCCCTCTTCCTTTGAAATTTTTACCTTCATCTGAAATGTGACTCACCGATGTTTGTGACCTGGGTTAGATTTCCAAAAAATCCCCTCCCATTCAAAAATATTTCTATTATCTCAATGTTAGGAAATCAAGTGGGATGTTTTTTATTTGTGGATAGTCTAACTTAGGGCCTATGTCACCTCATTTCTCAGAGAGAATTTAATGAAGTTAAAGCTTCTAATGATCTAGTGGATTTTGTGTGGATTTTTGTGGGTGAGGAGATCTTATGGAAGCAACCGTTGGTTTTGGAATCATGGGTTGACTTATTTTATTCTTCCTAGAAATTTGGATTTAGTGAACAGGCTTGTGGCTGTGGTGCAAAGGATGGGAGTGGTGTGAATCTGACTTAGGCAGGGTCTAGTGAGGGACGCCAGAATGTGGTGGAGGAGCAGAAATTCATGGAAATTCCAAAAAAACATCTCACACATCCATTGGTTGATATAGTATTTGATCGGATAAAAACATATTTTAATGTTGGGTGTGAAATAGAGGTATTCGTGGCGACATTATGTGGAATGATTCTAGAATTGGCTGGGAATCATTGTGGAATGGGAAGGGCTGGCACAGAGGTGATGCAAACTGATGTAGGTGTGGCTATGAGTGGAAGTAGTGAGCAATCTGGAAGTAGTGAGTTGAATAAGGGAGGAAAAGAGCAGGGGAATGTGGCTGTGTAGGGGTACATGGCTAGGTATGGGAACAAAGAGAGACCCGGATGGATCCCTTGGGCCGTGTTGTAGTGTCCTGGAGAAATGGCAGTGGGCAGACTAGTAGCAGCCAGTTTCCTGCTATGGATGTTGTTCCAATGAGTAATAAGTTTGAGAAGTTAGATTCAGTTGAGTTAGCAGGTGTTGATGTTGTGTAGGGGGGTGTCCAAGTAGGGGGGAGGTGGTTGAGCCAGAGGAGATGGATAGAAATGGGAAGGTGATGATTATGGTTGTGCAAGAGCTGATCATGGTTGGAAAGTAGACCATCAACTTCGATGAGGGCCCCCTAGTCGTAGTAGAGATGTCCCCTTGGTTATACCCCTGGCTGTGGTGAATTTGGGGGGGACGGATTGGGGGTTTTCCATCATTTCATTATGAAGTGATCAATGTAGATCACACGGAGGACAGGGCTAGACATTCACTGCCAGATATTGATGGAAAAAAGGGTGAAGGAGGTATGGCCCTGGTTTTTTAGATGTCCATGGTGGTTCATGAAGCCTCATGCACTGAAGACCACTGGGTAGTCCTGCATGACATGGTGGTGGTGGAGTGGTCAAGGGCATCCCTCAAGGATGAGTCTAAAATATTGGGGGATATTTTTTCTACGTATGATCATTGGATAGACGCCAATATGGCCTAGTTCAAGAGGGAAAGATCTAAGCACCAGGATGCCTCCTGAAAGGGGGATGGAGTGTCCTCTGGAGAGGTGAATAGGGATGGTGAAAAAGGGTCCTCAAGTGTGGCAATTGACATCGTCCTATATGATAATTCAACTCATGTTAATGGTGTCACCGCTACCCCCCCCCCCCACCCCTAAAGAGGGAGAGGAAGGATTACTCTCCTCTCCCAAGGCCCATGGAGACCCTAGCTACCTCAAGGGAGACTAAGCTAAAAGAAAAATCCAACAAGAGGGAGTAGCCTTCACACCCCTCAGAGTAGGAGAGGCTCATGGAGAAGTACTTGGTGCTTTTCGGACTATAGGTGGACTTTGAGTCGAGATGGGAATCTATGGACACAAGGGTGGACTTGGACTTCTCCTTTGCGGACATGGCTATAGGATATAGTACAGATGATGACCCTTATGGCGCATGTCTAATTTATGACTTTGGAGGATACCTTGATTGACTTGTTCTTTGCTATGTTTTTTGCCTCTTGTGGGGTTTTGGTTTGTAGGGGTGTTTTGGGGCTTTCGCGTGTGGGTCGTTTGATCCCTCCCCTCCCTTTGTTTGTGTGGAAGGATTTCTTTTTATGCATTTTGGGAGGGATAGGGATATTCTGGTCATGTACATTCCTTTAACTAAAAACTATAAAAACTCCTAAAAACTAGTAAAAAATCTAATACCCTTAAAACACCTAAAAATGTTAAAAAACAATAAAAACCTTAAAAACACTAAAAAAACTCAAAAAACCCCCTAAAAAAGACCCTAAAACCTTTGAAAACCATAAAAACCCCTAAAACCCCATTATAAGTCTTAAAATTCCTCAAAATGCCTAAAAACCCTAAAAAACCAAAACCATAAAAATCCAATAAAATCCCTAAAAACCCTGATAACATAAAAAGGCCTAAAAACATAAAACAACATAAAAATCCAAAAAAACTCTAAAAACAAAAAAAAAACTATAAAACTCCTTTAAACCCCTAAAAACGATAACAAAACTCCAAAAAACATTAAAAAACTAAAAAAACCTAAAAACCCCAAAGACCCTAAAAACCCGGAAACCCCTAAAACCCATTAAAAATCCTAAAACCCATAAAAACCATAAAAAATCAGAATACATTAAAAAATATAAAAAATACCTAAAATCCCTGAAAATGTAAAAAACCCTTTAAACCCTTAAAACCCATAAAAACCATAAAAACATTTAACAGTACTAAAATCCAAAAAACCATAAAAACTGTCTAAAAACTCTAAAACCCCTTAAACCAATAAAACATTAAAAAATACTAAAAACCCAAAAAAAACCCCCAAAAAATTCATAAAACCAAAAAAGACATTAAATCCCATAAAGCTGTAAATATTCTAAAAAAATATAGAAAACCACTAAAAATATTAGAAACCCTTAAGAACCCAAAAATCATTAAAAACCATAAAACCCCTAAAAAATCCTAAAACATATATGAAAATTTAAAAAACATAAAAACCATGAAAAACACTAAAAACCATAAAACCCTAAAAACATTAAAAAATCCTAAAAACCCATAAAAATATAAAAACCAATGAATACCCTAAAACTCCCTAAGATTTCTAAAAACCAATAATCCTCTATAAACGTTAAAAACACTCAAAAACCATAATATCCCTAAAAATTAAGAAAACCCCAAAAGACCCTAAAAACCATGAAAACACCTAAAAACCATAAAAAACCCAAAAATAATAAGAACCATAAAAATCTAGAAAAAACCCAAAACTACCCTAAACCATAAAAACCAAGAAAATCCAAAAATTCACAAAAAATGCAAAAAAAACACTAAATCCTTGAAAATTCCATGAAAATTGTAAATAACTCTAAAAAACAAAAAACTATAAAAACCCATATGACCCCTAAAAACCAACTAAAAACTCTAAAAAATCTAAAAAATTGATATATTTTTAAAAAATATATAAAAACATTATATCCTTAAAAACAATCAGGAAACCCCAAAAAACCTAAAAGAACCTAAAAACATGAAAACCCCTAAAACCAAAAAACCAAAAAAAATACTTAAATACCCTAAAATTGTAGAAAACACTAAAACCCTAAAAACCCATTAAAACCCCTAAAATTGTTACAAAAATCTAAAAATCCTTAAAACCCTAAAAACCAAAAAAAAACCCTAAATACCTTGAAAACCATGAAAACCCTAGAAACCCCTAAAACCATAAAAACACATAAAAATCCCTAAAACCCTCAAAATTAATAAAAATAATAGAAATCCTAAAACCCCTACAAATCCTTCAAAACGCAATGAACCCCAAAACCATAAAAAACCAATGAAAAACATTAGTCCCCTAAAACCTTAAAAACACCTAAAAACATGAACCCCCCCCCCAAATGAAACCACTAAACACCATAAAACCTCTTAAATAACTGAAAAAAAGTTAAAAATATAAAAAAGCATAAAACCTCTTACAAACTCAAAAGAAACCCCAAAAAAGACCCTATAACCCCTAAAATACCTAAAACCATAAAAACATGAAGAAGCCATCAAAACCATAAAAATCGTTAAAAAATCCCAAAAAATAACTCAAAACATAAAAAACACTAAAAAAATAAAATCACCTAAAAACTATAATAACCCCTAAAAACCTTGAAAACCCTAAAAATCCACAAAAAATATAAAAACAAAAAAAACCCCTAAAACCCCTTAATACCCATAAAAAGGTAAAAGAACATTAAAACCTTAAAAACTAAAAAATCTATAAAACCGCAAAAGAACCTAAAAAACCTAAAAAACACTAAAAATCATAAAACCCCTAAAAAATCCAAAAACCCCTCAAATATCCAAAAACCCTAAAAACCATAAAAACAATAAAAATTATATAAAATCCCTAAAAATTACTAAAAACCTAAAAACCCTAAAACCATATAAAATTCCTAAAAACAAAAAACTCCCTAAAAATTTGTGAACCCCTAAAACCCATAAAACCCCTAAAAACCACAAAAAATATAAAAACCCATAAAAGGGTTAAAAAATATAATACCATGATAAATCCTAAAAACATAAAAATTCATAAAAACTCAAAAAGACACTAAATCCCTTGAAAAATGTTAAAATCCCTAAAAACAATAAAAAATTTAAATACCATAAAAATACTTAAACCCCTACAAACACATAAAAATCCTAAAAAAATAACAATCCAATAAAAAATAAAAACCCTAAAAAATGATAAAATCATAAAACCACCTAAAAACATCAAAAAACCTATAACCCAAAAACCCCACAAAATCACAAAAACCCCACTAAAAATTCTACAAAACCGTTAAATCCCTAAAAATATTTGACAACGCTAAAAACATTAAAACCCTAAAATATAAAAAATCATAAAAACCCAAAAGACCCTTTAAAACCCTAAAAACCTAAAAACCCTAAATACAATGAAAAACAGTTAAAACCCCTCAAAATCCCTCAAAACCCTATAACCCATAAAAACCATAAAAAATAAAATTAAAAAAACCTCTAAAAATAACTGAAAACATAAAAACCGCTAAAAACCCTGAAAATTCCCGAAAACATTAAAAACCCATTAAAACATTAAAAACGTTAAATAACCTAAAAACGCAAATAATCTACTAAAAACATTAAAACACTTAATACCCATAAAAAATTAATAAAATATAAAAAATATAGAAAACATTAGAAAATTCAAGAAAGCCTGAAAATCCAAAAATACCCTAAAAATTCTCAAAATCTTTGAAAACACTAAAAAACATAAAACCATAAAAACCCTAAAAAATCCCTAAAAATCAAAAAAATTGTAAAAATCCCATAAAACCCTGGAAACCCACTGAAAACTATAAAACCCCCCAAAACATTAATAAACCCAAAAAAACCCAAAAAACCCATAAAACCCTCTAAAAACTCTAAAATACCTTTAAACCCCTAAAAAAATTAAAAAAAATATAAAAACCCTCAAAATCACCAAATAACCTATAAACGATAAAAATCCTAAAAAATCCCTAAAAATAATTGAAAAAGTAAAAACCATAAAACACCTGAAAGCCCCTTGGAAACCATAAAACCCCTAAAACCAATAAATCTAAAAAAACCAATAAACCCCATTAGAAATAAAATACCCTAAACCCCTAAAAACATTAAAAAAATCTAAAAACCCTAAAAACCATAAAAAAATCAAAAAAATCATAAAACCCCAAATGAAAATAATAAACATGAAAACTGTAAAAACTCTAAATAACTCAAAAAAACCATTAAACCCCAAAAAATCCTTAAAAATCATTGAATAATTAAAAGCATAAAAAACAATGAACACATTAGAAAACCCTAAAAATCCTAAAATACTCCTGAAAACCATAAGAACCATAAAAACCCTGAATACCCATAAATCCATAAAAGGCACTAAAAACTCTAAAAACCCATTAAACCCATGAAAATGTTTAAAAAAACTAAAAAAACCACAAAACCCCTAACAACTCTAAAAACCCCCAAAACCAAAAAAACCATAGAACCCCTAAAAACCAAAAACCCATAAAAGTCATCAAAATATCTAAAAATAAAAAAACCCCTAAAAACCATAAAAATCCAAAACAAACCCTCAAAATCCATAAAAATGTAAAAACCCCAAAAAACCATGAAAATCAAAAAACCACTAAAAACATTAACAACCTTAAAACCCCATAAAACCCTAAAAACACAATAAAACTCTAAAAATACAATAAAACTCTAAAAACACTAATAACTTCATAAAAATTAAAAACATTGAAGACATTAAAAACCCTAAAAAAATTAAAGATATCCTAAAAACCCAAAAGACCTTAACCCCCTGAAGAATCATATGAACTCTAGAAAACCATGAAAAACATAAAAATTCTAAAAATACCTAAAAACACTAAAATATCCTAAAAAACATAAAATAATAAAAATCCTTGAAAATGATAAAAACCATAAAAACACCTTAAACTATAAAACCCACTAAAACCCTTAAAAACCATAAAATACCATGGAATTCCTAAAAACCAGTAAAAACTCTCAAAACCATAAAATGTCTAAAAATGTTTAAAAACTCTAACAAACCATAATACGCATAAATAACTCAAAAAACCCCCTAAAAACTCTTAAAACCCATACAAACATTTTAAAAATATAAAATATTCTAAAAACCCCAAAATCCTTAAAAACACAGAAAACCCCTAAAAAATAAAAAAATCCTAAAATTCGTTATAAAACATTGAAAACATAAAAAACACAAAAAACCCAAAAAACCCAAAAAAACATAAACCCCAAAAATCATTTAAAAACCATAAAATCTCTTAAAAATTCTAAACCCGCTAAAAACTCAAAAAACCATTTAATCCCGTAAAAATGTTAAAAACTCTAAAAACCTTTAAAACAAAAAATCTAAAAAAAATTAAAAACCCAAAAATGTTCATAAAATCCCTAAAAAACTAAACCTCCCAAAATACATAAGAACCCTAAAATCTCTGAAATCAATAAAAATACTAAATAACCTAGAAAAATCCATGAACATATAAAAACCCTAAAGTCCCTAAAAAACATAAAAATCACTAAAAATTACTAAAATTCATTAAAAACCATAAAACCCACAAAAAACTCTAAATATCCTTCAATACCCTAAAATGTTATAAAACTCTATCAACCATAAAATCCCAAAAATAACTCAAAAAACCCTAAAATTCCAAAGAGACCCTAAAACCCATGAAAATCCCTAAAACCCAAAAATAACACTAAAACCCCACAAAAACTTCAAAATAACTAAAAAGATAAAAACAATAAAATACCTCAAAATCCCTAAATCCCCAACAAACACATAGAAACCCATAAAATTTAAAAAAAAACTTAAAATACATAAAAACATAAACCCCACCAAAATCTCTAAAACCCTCTAAACTCCAAAAAAAAATTAAAAACTCTAAAAACCATAAAACCCATAAAAATTCAAAAAACCATAATATCCCAAAAGACCCTAAAAACCTATAAACACAAAAAACTCTAAAAAATTGAGAAAAACCCTAAAAATCCTAATAAATCCCAAAAATCTCTAAAAGGCACTAAAAAATTAAAAAACCTAAAAATCCCTAAAAATCCTTTAAAACGTAAAAAATCATAAAAACCATTACATCCACCTAAAAACCATAAAATCCCAAAAACATAAAACCCTAAAACCCCCTAAAACCCCTAAAAACTACTAAAAAATCTAAAACCCTTAAAACCCCAAAAAAAATTAAAAACTACAAAAAATCATTTAAAAACTAAAAGACTAAAAAACTATAAAATTTGAAAAGGAACCTAAAACCCAAAAAAACTCTAAAAATCAAAAAACCCTTAAAAACCCTCAAAATCCCTAAATAACTAAACATAAAAATACTAAAAAATCCACAAAAATATATAAAAACATAAAATAGTAAAAACCATGAAAACCCTCTTAAAATCATAAACACCCAAAAAACCATTAAAAAATAAAATCCCACAATAAACTCTAAAACCCTTTAAATCCCTAAAATATTAAAAACAATAAAAGACAATAAGAACCATAAAAACTCAAAAACCCCTAAATACCCTAAAACCCCTAAAAATATTAAAACCCATAAAGCCTTAAAAGCTCTTAAAAACACTCAAAATCCCTAAAAACACTAAAATCTCCAAAGCACAATAAAAATCCTAAAAATCCCTAAAAATGCATGAAAACATAAAAAATCTAAAAATCCTGTAACACCCCTTGAAAACCAAAACACTCCTAAACCCCTATAAAAACCCTAAATACCCACTAAAAACTATAAAAATCAATTAAATCCCTAAAAAATTAAAAAAATATTAAAAATGTAAAAAAACCTAAAAAGTAAAAAAACTAAAAACCCAAAATGACCCAAAAAATACAAAAACCTGTAAAAAAGTCCCCAAAACCCCAAAAATCCGCAAAATATCTAAAATTAAAAGAAACCAAAAAATCATAAAAATACATGAAAACATAAAAAACCATATAAACCTAGAAAAAAAAGGAAAACTATAAAACCCCTAAAACCAAAAAAACTATAAAAAAACCAAAAAACCAACTAAAAACTCTAAAGCCCCTTAAAACCCCAAATTTTTATAAAACTCTAAATAAATATAATGACACGAAAAAATCAAAAAACCCCTAAAAACACTCAAAGCCCCTAAAAACCTAATAATCCATAAAACCCTAAAACCCCAAAAAACCCTCAAAATCCCTAACCACCCAAAAAAACCTAAAAACAAAAAAAATCTGAAAAGGCCTAAAACCACTGAAGACATAAAAAATCCTAAAAACATGAAAAACCTTTGAAAATAATAAAAATCCCTAAAAACAAAAAAACACATAAAAACTCATAAAAATCATAAAATGGCTAAAAACTATAGAAACCTTTAAAACCACTATTTTTTTAAAAAAAAACTCTAAAAACATTAAAAACCCTAACAAATAAAAAAACTCTAAAATCATAAAAAAGAACCTAAAAACCATAAACAGCCTTAAAACACTAAAAATCCCAAAAAATCCTTAAAATCCAAAAAATCCAAAAAATCCATTAAAAGTATAAAAAACATATAATGATAAAAAACCCAAAAATCACTAAAAACATAAAAAACCTAAATCACTAAAAAATTCTCTTATAACCCTAAAAACCTGATAAAACCTTAAAAACCACTAATTTTTTTAAAAACCATTAAAAACCTAAAATAGTAAAAATATAAAAATCATTAATACACCTATAAACACAATAAACCCATAAAACACCAAAAGAAACCCTAAAAACACTTAAAAAATAACTAAAACCTATAAAAGACCTTAATACTAAAAAACCCTAAAAATACAAAAAGACCATAAAAATTGAAAAACACCTAAAACACTCAAAATCACTAGAAAACCTAAAATAATTATAACCCCTAAAAATAAAAAAACTAAAAAAAGAGAAACCCACTAAAAAATATTAAACCCCTTAAGAACCCAATAAAACTATAAAACCCCTTAAAACCCCTAAAACATTAATAAACTCTAAAAACATTATAACCCCGAAAAATACCCAAAAAAAATTTACACTCAAAAAGACATTAACACCCTAAAAACCCTTAAAAAATCTAAAAACCCCAAAAATTCCTCAAAATATATAAAACCCTAAAATCCATAAAATTCATAAAAAGACATAAAACCCTGAAAATGTAAAAAACACTAAAAATAATGAAAACCCACTGAAAATAATAAAACCCCCTAAAAATGTTAAATATGCCAAAAAACCCAAAAAACCCTAATAATAATAAAAAACTCCATAAACCCTTAAAACACATAAAAACTATAAAAGGCTCTAAAAATTATTTAAAACCCCCAAAACACAAAAATATCCTAAGACCCAGAAGACCCTAAAACTCTCTAATAACTATAAAAATCATATAAAATCTCTAAAAATCCTTCAAAACGTAAAAGACCCATAAAAACATGAAAATCACTTGAAAAACATAAAACCATTAAAATCTACACCACCACATAAAAACCCTAAAAACCAAAAAGAAACTCTATAAACCCATAAGCCACTAAAACATTGGAAAATTCTAAAAAATAATAAATACCCTTAAAATTATAAAAAACCTAAAACCCAAAAAAAATAAAAATCCTTAAACCTTAAATATCCAAAAAACCATGAAAACCCCTAAAACACTCAAAATACCCAAGAACCCTAAAAACCATAAAATCCGAATAAACCCTAAAATTCCATAAAAACCTAAAAAAACCTAAAACCCCTAAAAACCAAAAATCCATAAAAACATAAAAATACTAATAACTGTATAAAAAACATAAAACCAACTACAAAATCTAAAATAATTTAAGCCTCTAAAGCTTTGAAAAAACTCCAAAAAAATTTAAAGGCTCTAAAACACAAAAAACCCTAAAAAGGACTGTAAAAACCCTGAAAAGTATTTATAAAACCCTAAAAATGATTGAAAATGTAAGAAAACTAAAAACCCTTAAAAACCTTGAAACTCTAAAACCCAAAAAAAAATCGAAAACACATTTAAACCTTAAAAATCATAAAATCCACTACATACATTAAAACCCACAAAAACTCAAAAAATTACCCTAAAACCCAAAAGTCCCATACACCCCTAGAAAAACCCTAGAAAAACTAAAACATCTGAAAACTCCTAAACACCTCAAAATCCATAAAAACCCTAAAAACACTACAATCCATTAACATTCTAAAAAACCGTAAAAATCCATGAAAATTTAAAAAAAACTAAAAACCTTGAAAACCACCAATAAACCATAAAACCCTTAAAAACTCTAAAAACCCCTGAAACACCTAAACCCCATTAAAGACTCTCAAATATTTTAATTCCCCTAAAAATGTTAAAAAACACTAAAAACCTTAAAAACCTAGAAAATTAAACCCCCATAAAAAACCAAATAGACCCTAAAACGATAAGAAACATGAAAAATCGTGAAAAATTCTAAAAATCACTAAAATCGTTAAAAACAATAAAAAACTTAAGAAATCCCAAAAAATCCCTAAAAGTGTAAAAACCCATAAAAACCATGGAAACCTGCAAAACCATAAAATCTTCAAAAATGTTCAAAAAAACAAAAAATCCATAAAACTCCTAAAATATGACTAAGAACTCTAAAATCCATTAAAACCCTTAAAATAATTTAAAACGTTAAAAAACATTAAAACCCATTAAAAATCATAAAACCCTAAAAAACCCAAAAAACCCAGGAAAACTCCAAAAAACTCTTTAAATACATGAATGACCCTAAACCCACTCAAAAATACTAAAAACTATATAATCCCTAAAAACTGTGAAAATCCATGAAATCGTAAAAAACCATAAAAACCCTGAAAACCCCCTGAAAAAAATAAAAAAGCCATAAAAGCCATAAAAGCCATATAAAACCACTAAAAAATCTAAAAACCCCTAATACCCTGAAAAACACAAAAAAGATTTCTAAAAACAATAAAACCCATTAAAAACTCTAAAACCCAAAAAAACCAAAATACCATAAAAACTTTAAAAACCTTTAAATCCCTAAATAACATGAAAAAACTATAAAAACCCTATAGACACTAAAAATTATAAAAAATCCATAATAATCCCTCAAAACATAGAAAACACTACAAATCCCCTAAAAACCATAAATACCCCTAAAAATCCTTAGAACCCCTAAAAACCTATAGAACCCCTAATAAACAATAAAACCCTAAAAACCCTAAATACAAATAAAAACTCTAAAAACCCTTAAACCCCAAAAATCTATGAAATACAAAAAACCATAAAACTCATAAAAAAGTAAAAAACCTCAATAGTACCTAAAACCCTAAAAACCCATAAAACCCCTAAAACCATGAAAACATTGAAACCGCTAAAAATATCTAAAAACTCTAAAAATATATAAACCTATCAAAATACAAAATAATTCAAGAAATTACTAAAAACCAAAAAACACAAAAAAAAAACCATGAAAACCCCCCTAAAAACCACAAAACCCAAAAAAATCCATAAAACCCCTAAAAACACATAAAATAAACTACAATATATAAAACCCATAAAATATTTAAAAAAATATAAAAACCATAAATCTCTTAAAACAAGAAAAACCATAAAACCCCAATAATCCACTAAACCCCCTGAAAACCCATAAAAACCATAAAAACTATGAAAACCCTAAAATCCATCAGAATCCTTAAAAAATATAATAATCTTAAAATAGTTCCTAAAAATACCTAAAAAGTTAAAAACCCTAAAAACCTAGAAATATATATATATATATATATATATATATATAAAATCCCCCGCACCAAAAAAATAACTCAAAAAACACTAAACATGCATAAAAACCATAAAACCCCACTAAAAACACCAAAAATACCTTAAAACCCTAAAACATTACAGAACTATAAAAAATTAAAACCCTAAAAAACTCAAATAAACCATGAAACCCCAAAAAGACAATAAATCCAAAAAAACAAAACCATGAAATCCCCTAAAAAGCCTCAAAATTCCTAAAAACATGATGGTAATCAATGGACACAGGTGCAGAATCTAAATTCTGATTTTATGTTGCAGCTTCTAGATATAGTGTGGAGGGTGACCCTTTTGGGGTAGGTTTAATTTCTGACTTTGGTGGTGATATTGACTGACTTTTTTCTTTTTTGAGGTTTTCTTTTTTGGTTTGGGGTTGTTAAGGGTTTTTGTGTGTGGGTCGATTGACTCCTCCCCTCGCTTGTCTATTATATCCCTTTTTCCTAATAATTTTTTTGGGGGGGTCAGGAATAGCATGGCTCTGCATCTTCCTTATCCCTAAAAACCCTAAAAACTATAAAAATACAAAAAAATACCTAAAAATACATGACAACATAAAAAACCCTCAAAACCCTGAAAAATCATAGAAAAACATAAAAACCCCTAAAAACATTAAACATCCTAAAAGCCCATAAAAACCCTAAAAAACATCTAAAAATATAAAAACCCTTAAAACCATTAAAAATGTTAAAAATTAAAAGAAGAATTTAAAGCCCTAAACACTAAAAAACCACAAAACCAAAAAAGAGATTAAAAAACTTTAAAAAACAAAAAAATCCACAAAATCCCAAAATACAATATAAAAGTAAAAAACATAAAATTCATTCAAAATCCATAAAATCCATGAAAATGTAAAAAACCCTAAAAACAATGAAAACCCACTGAAAACCAGAAAAACCCCTAAAAACATTAGAAAGACATAAAATCCCATAAAATCTCTAAAAACCATAAAAAAACGAAAATCCCTTAAACCCCCTTAAAAATTTAAAGAAATCTAAAAACGCTTAAAACCCTACAACCCTCAAAATCCCTAAAACTCCAAAAACCAAAAAAACCTAAATACCCCTAAAAACCATAAAAATGTTGAAACACTAAACCCCAGGAAACCACATGAAAACCATAAAATTCCCCAAACCCTTAAAAACCCATAAACCCCTAAAAATCTAATAAAACTATAAAGACTATAAAAACCCATAAAAATTTTCAAAACCCATAAAACCCTAAAACCCAAAATGACCATAGAAACCCTGAAGAAACCATCAAAACTATAAAAAAACTCTAAAACCCACCAAAAAATCACTCAAAATCCATAAAAACCTAAAAACTAAAAAATCATAAAAAACCTAAAAAGCAAGAAAATATCTAAAAACATAAATAAACCAAAAATTCCTGGAAAACCCCTAAAACCCTAATAACCATTAAAACCTTAAAAACATATAAATCAATTAAAATTCATTAAGAAATATAAAACCCCAAAACACCTAAAAATAGGAAAAAACTATAAAAACCTTAAAACAATAAAAAATCAAAAAAACCAAAAACCAAAAAAACCAAAAAAACCACTTAAAACCCTAAAAAACCTAAAAAATCAAAATAACTAAAACCTATAAAACCCATAAAAATCCAAAATAATACTCTAGAAATACCTAAAAACATAAAAACACCAAAAACACCTTAAAGCCCCTGAGAACCATAAAACCCCGATAAACCATTCAAACTCTGAAAACCCATATGAATCATAAAAACCACAAAAACTCTTAAAACCCTTTAAACACCTAAAAACGATAAAATCTATAAAAACATTAAAAGGCATAAAAATATAAAAAAATAAAATATTCCCAAATATTCCCCAAACCAATCAAAAAACCTAAAACCATAAAAACCCTGAAAACCCCTAAAATCCAAAAAATGCCTTAAAACCATAATAAACTAAACACTATAAAAATCATTAAAATCTCCAAAAACCGATGAAAATGAAAAAAACACAAAAACCATGAAAATCCCTTAAACCCTATAAAAACTGTTAAAAACCTTAAAGACTGTAAAATCGCAAAAAACCCTAAAATCCCATAAAAAACTCTAAAAAACATAAAACTCCTAAAATTTTAAAATACGCTAGCAACCCATAATATGCAAAAAAAAACCCAAAAACCCCTCAAATCCATGATAACCAATAATTTGTTTTAAAAACTGAAAACCCCTAAAAACCCCAAAATCTCTAAAACCACTAATAACTATAAAAATCCTAAATATCCTTAAAAATATGTGAAAATATAAAAAATCCTAAAACCCATGAAAACCATAAAAAGCCATAAAGTCCTTTAAAACCCCTTTAAATCACATAAATATAAAAAACCACAAAAAATATTAAAACCATTAATGCCCATAAATATTATAAAAACTATAAAAACCTTAAAAATAAAAGAAACTCAAAAAAACATTAAAAACTCAAAAATTTCCAAGAAAGCCTGAAAATCCCTAAAATCCCAAAAAACCCCTAAAAACCCTAAAAAATCCTTTAGGATCCTAACAAACACTAAGAAATATAAAAATCAGAAAAAAAGATCCAAAAATCCATTAAAACATAAAAACCCCTAAAAACCTTGAAAACCCATGAAAACCCTAAAACACCCAAAAACCATAAAAACCCTAAAAACAAACAAAGACTATAAACCACTAAAAAATCTAAAACCCCTAAAAATATTAAAAACGTATATAAAACCTTAAAAACCCAAAAAATCTCAGAAAATAACATAAAACCCCGAAAAGACCCTAATATTCATGAAGATCCCTAAAACCCTAAAAACCCAAAACCCCCGCAAATCCACTCAAAATATCTAAATAAATTAATAACCATAAAAATCGTAAAAAATCCCTAAATATCCCCGAAAACATAAAAAACCCAAAAAAACTCAAAAAAATTCTAAAACCCATAAATTCCTTAAAAACACTAAAACCCCCTAAAAACCTTATTAACCATCTAAAAACTCAAATAAACCTTTAAACAACAAAAAACATTTAAAATTATAAAAAAATAGAAACCTTAAAAACACAAAATACCCTAATATCCCAAAAATACCCTTAAAATATGAAAACCCATAAAAACTCGAAAAATATGTAAACAACCTAAAACCCCCAGAATTCCTAAAATTCCACACCGACAATAAAAATAATAAAAACCATAAAACCTTAAAAATAATTGAAAATGTAAAAAAAATTTAAAATTCTAAAAATGTTAAAAACTATCAAAAAAACTAAAAAATAAAAAAACACTAAAACCCAAAAGACCTTAAAAATCGTAAGAACATGATAACCCTAAAAAAACATGAAAAACCATAGAACCCCTCAAAATCCATGAAATCCCCTAGAAACTTAAAAACTCTATATAATTCAATAAAAATACCTAAAAATACAAAAATATCTAAAAAATTTGGAAAACCCCTAAAAATAATAAAAACCCTTAAAAACCATAAAAAACCATAAAAAACAATAAAAAACATAAAAACATAAAAAACCACCAAAAATTATAAAAACCCTTAATACTCGTAAAAAACTAAATGATAATAAAAAATATGAAAATCCCAAAACCCCCTCAAAAACCATGAAACCCCCTAAAACCCTTCAAAATTCCAAAAATCCCTAAATACTATAAGACACCATAAAAATCCTAAAAAACACAAAAAATACCTGAAATATAAAGAAAAACCAAAATCCAAGAACACCCCCTAAAAACCCTGAAAGCCCCTAAGACCCCAAATCCCATCATAGATCAAAGTTTATGTCAATGGTGCGACAGCAGGTTCACAAGGCCCTTTAGGCTGTGGTGGTGTTTTCCGTACCTATCGAGGTTTTTTCAAGGGAATTTTCTATCATTTCATTAGGAATGGTTGTGCCTATGAGGCAGAGCTCTGGGCTATTATCAAGGCTTTATGTTTTTCAAACCAATTTGGGTAGATGCATCTCTAGATTGAATCTAAATCGATGCTTACGGTGGAGGCTCTTCGTCCAAACTCAAGTAAGGTCCCATGGAAAATCCTACCCCAATGGATTCAATGCCTTATCTTATCCAAGAACCTGACTCTAAAGATCACTCATGCATACAGGGAAGTCAATATGGTAGCTGATGATCTTTCCAAGATGGCTATTGAAGAATGCTGCTCGTAGTGGTCTTTTATTACTCCTTCGTTTTGTGCGTCTCATGTGGACTTTGACATGAAGGGTACTACCCATACCTGAATGTACATGTCCCCCATGTAATGCCTTGTACTTTTATATTATTTATAAATTGAGGCACCACGCTCCCTACTTGGTCCACGCCTTCT
The DNA here is from genome assembly GCA_963277665.1 of Viscum album. Lineage (NCBI taxonomy): Eukaryota > Viridiplantae > Streptophyta > Magnoliopsida > Santalales > Viscaceae > Viscum > Viscum album. The sequence continues at coordinate 1,323,043,413 of OY728157.1, forward strand.
TTTCCCTAAGACCCCATGAAACAACATAAAAACTCTAAAAACCAACAAAAAATCTAAAAACCCTTAAAACCACCAAAAACTTTAAAAACTATAAAAAAAATTGAAACCCAAAAAAACCTAAAAAAACCCTAAAAATCCATGAAATTCCCTAAAAACTCACAAAATCCCTAAATCCCTGACAAAACTTAAAAAACCATAAATCTCTAAAAAATTCATGAAAACATAAAAAACACTAAAACCCCTAAACCCCCCTCCCCAGAAAACTATAAAAAGTCATAAATTCATTAAAAACCACAAAACTCTAAAAAATTTTAAAACCCATAAAAAATTTAAAACTCTAAAAAACCATAATACCGCTAAAAACTCAAAAAACCACTTAATACACAAAAAACCTATAAAAACCCAAAAAACCCCGAAACCCCCTATAAACCTTGAAACCCCCAAAAAACCCTCAAAATCCATAAAAATGATAAAAAAACCAAAAAAACCAAAGAAATATTTGAATTCCCTAAAATAACTAAAAATTAAAAAAAACCCTCAAAATCCATTAAAAATAATAAAATTCCACAAAAATCATTAAAAACTCATATAAACCCTAAAAACCACTAAATACTATAAAACCCATAAAACCCAAAAATTGATATATTTTTTAAAATACTCTAAAAACCATAAACACCCTAAATAATCAAAAAAACACTAAAAACCCAAAAACCCCATAAAAACCATAAACACCTGAAAACACCTAATTATTTTAAAACCCCTAAATCTCATAAGAATCCCTAAAAACCCTAAAACCCATAAAAATTACTAAAAAATTCCCCCTTAATCCCTTTAAACATAAAAAACCATAAAAATCATAAAAAGTTAAAAAACCCAAAATAAATACATAAAAACCCTATAAACCCCACTAAAAACACTAAAAAAATTAAAACCCCTAAAAGAATTAGAAAAATAAAAAGCCATAAAACCATTTAATCCCACAAAAACTATAAAAAAACATTTAAAACCCTAAAAACGTTAGAAAATTATAAAGACCTTTAAATCCCTAAAAACCACAAAAATACCTAAAACTCAGAAAAATTCTAAAGACGTTGAAAATAACTAAAAACCCAAAAAAACATGAAACTCCTTAAAACACCTCAAAATACCTAAAACCATAAATACCCTAAAAACCTTAAAAATCCTAAAAAACGTAAAAATATATGAAAACATAAAAAATAATAGAAAGGCTGAAAACCCCGGAATACCATAAAAACATAAAACCCCTAAAGCACAAAAAAACCCTAAATCCCACTAAAACACTAAAAAATATTAAAACCTCTAAAAACATAAAAAACCTTAAAAACCATAAAAACCATAAAAAACTTTAAAAACTATAAAAACCCAAAAAATTCTAAAAACCAAAAAACCACTCAAAATTCCAAAAAAAATCCTTAAACCATAAAAAAATAAAAAAAAATCCTTAAAAATCCATAAAATCATAACAAAACCTAAAAAACACAGAAAAACCTCTAAAACTCATAAAAACCCTAAAACGCATTAAACCCCATAAAAGCTCGAAAGACTATTAAAACACAAAAAAAAAATCATAAAACCCATAAATATGTTAAAAACATTAGAAACATTAAAAACCATAAAAAACGAAAAAAACCATAAAACCCTAAAAGACTGTAAAAACCGTAAAAACCCAAAAAACCCTAAAATCTCCTACAATCCCAAAAAATAATTAAAAACTCTAAAAATAATAAAACAATAAAAATCAGAAAAAAAAATCAATAAAATAATTGAAAATATAAAAAACCCTAAAAACATAGAAAAACCGTTGAAAAACATAAATCCACTCAAAACAATTATAATACCTAAAAATCCAAAAAAATATAAAAACAACTAAAAACTCAAAAATACATTTAAATCCAAAAAAATATTAAAAACTCTAAAAACAATTAAAAATCCTAAAACCATAGAAATCCCAAAACCAAAAAATATCGTAAAATTGTAAAACCCTAAAAAAAATTTAAGAACCCTAAAACCCTTAAAATCCTTAAAAATACCTAAAGAACCCAAATACCATAAAAATCATTAAAAGGTTGTTAAGTTTTATTAAAATGTTATAAAATCCTGAAACCATGAAACCCCCTTGAAAACCATTAAAACCCTTAAAACCATAAAAAAATAAAATATAAAAAAACACTAAAACCCACTAAAGACCCTAAAACCCTTGAAATTCCCTAAAACACTAAAAAAACCTAAAACCCCCTAAAACCCCTCAAAATCCCCCCAAAAACAAAAAACCATAAAAATCCTAAAAACCCTAAAAATCATTAAAAATGTAGAAAATCATAAAACCCAAAAAAACACCTAAAATTATAAAAACCCCTAAAACCTTAAAAACCTCTAAAACCCATAGAAACCCTAAAACACACTAGAAACTCTAAACGCACTTAAAACCCCTAAAGATGTTGAAAAACTCAAAACAACCTCAAAACCATAAAAACTCAAAAAAAACCCTAAAACATCAAAAGACCCTAAACCCCCTGAATGAGCACTAACACCAATCAAAACCCTAAAAACCTCGAAAAATCCCATAAACCCCAAAAAAATTATAAATACCATAAAATACTAAAATAGCCCTAAAAATCATAAAAAGCGTAAAACCCACTAAAAATTATGAAAAATCCCTAAAAATCATAAAACTCCTTGAAAGCCTTAAAATCAGGGAAAACAATAAAATCACTAAAAATCCACTAAAACCTCGAAAAACTTTTTAAACTCCTAAAAATGTTAAAAAACTAAAAAAAAACCTATGAAGTCACAAAAAATACCTAAAACCATATAATACCCAAAAAATCCTAGAAAACCTAAAAACCCTAACAAAACTTGTAAAACCCCTAAAACCCTCAAAATCTCTAAAAATATTAACAAACCCTATAACTATAATAAACATAAAAAATCCCTACAAATCCTTGGAAATTTTAAACCCATGAAAAGACCCTAAAAACCATAAACCCCCTAAAATCATTAAAAAAACACTAAAACCCAATTAAACAATAACAAAATACTAAAAACACTAAAAAAATACAAAAACCTTAAAACCATGAAAAAAAATCATAAAACCCAAAGAAAACCAAAAAGACCTTAAAACCCTAAAAACTTCTAAAACCCCCAAAACCCCTGAAAAACCCTAAAACCTTCAAAATCCCTAAAATCACAAAAAACCATAAAAACCCCTAATAACCATAAAAATCATAAATAACCCACAAAAAGTACATAAAAATGTAAAAAATCCTAAAAACCATAAAACCCCATTGAAACCATAAAAAAATCAAAAAACCTTGAAATATCCTAAAAACCAATAAAAGCCATAAACCCTCCCTAAAATATATTAACCCACAAAAATTATAAAAAACTCTAAAAACCATAAAATACCTATTAAAATAAAAACACATAAAACCAATAAGACCACAAAATCCCGAAAAACGTGTAAAACCCCTAAAACTCAGAAAAATGAAAAAATCACTCGAAGTCCCTAAAAATCTAAAAAAAACTGATAAAACCCATAAAAACAGAAAAAATCCTTAAAAATCAATACAAATTTTAAAACCCCTAAAACCCCTAAAAAGCTACTGAAAAAACATTGAACCCCTAATGACCCGTAAAAACCAGTAAAACTCTAAAAACACTTAAAACACCTAAAAATGTCAAAAAACACTAAATAACCCTAAATAACTAAAAAAATTAAACAAAAAATAAAAACAAAAAAGTCCATAAAACCGAAGGAACCACTAAAAACAAAAAAAACAATAAAATCCCAAAAAAACCCTCAAAATCCTTGAAAATCATAAAAAACACAAAATCCCATAAAATCCATAAAATCATTATAAATTCCCAAAAATATAAAAAACCTAAACACCATAAACCCATAAAAACCCTATAATCTTTTAAAAACCTAACCACCCACCCAACCCATATAAACCCTAAAACCCTCTAAAAACTCTAAAAACCCTTTAAGCCCCTAAAAACGTTCAAAACTCTAAAAACCTTAAAACCATTAAAAATCTCAAAAAATAGCATAAAAACAAAAAAATACCCTAGAAAGCCTTAAAACCCTATAAACCCTAAATAACCCTAAAAACCCATAAATCCCGATAAAGTCTATAAAAACACAAAAAAACTCTAAAAATCATAAAAAAACCTAAAATGTAGTTAAAAACATGAAAATGTAAAAAACCCTAAAACCCCGGAGAACCTAATAAAACCATAAAACCCCTAAAACCATTAAAAATCTAAACCCCCTAAAATCCCTAAAATAAAAAAATTTTAAAACCCATTAAAACCCTAAAATACTAAAAAAATAGAAATACCTTTTAAACCCTAAAAACAAAAATACCCTAAACCCCAAAAATACCTTTAAAACCCCGAAAGCTAAAAAAACCCACAAAATCACTAAAAACCAAAAAACAATCTAAAAACTATAAAAATCATAAAAAATACCTAAAAATATCTAAAAAATTAAAAACCACTTAAACCCATAAAAAACTCATCAAAACCATAAAATAATTAAAAACCCTAAAAACCCCTAAAACCCAAAAAAATATTAAAAACACTTAAAACCCCTGAAATGATAGAAATATCTAAAAAAATATAAAAACAAAAAAATCCCTAAAACCACTCAAATTCCATAAAACACTAAAAAACCCCAAAAACCATGAAAGTATTAAAAACCTAAAAACCCTAAAAATTTTGAAAACCCCATAAAACTATAAAAACATATAAAAACCTTAATGATCGTAAAAACCCATAAAAACCTAAACACCACTAAAAACTCTATAAAATGTTATAACACTTAAAAACATTAAAAAATATCGAAATCCTAAAACCCCAAAACTCAAAAAAAAACTAAAAAACACAAAAGAACCTAAAAATCCAGAACAAGCTAAAACCCTGGAAAACCGTAAAATCCCTGAAAATCCCCAAAAAACCCTAAAAAACCTAAAAACCATAAAAATACTAAAAATACCTAAAAATCCATAAAATATAAAAAACCACTAAACACCCCCAAAACCATAAAAACATTTATAAAACATAAAAAAGTTCAAAACCTATAATAACATTAAAACCCACTAAAATCTCTAAATAGCATTGAAACCCCTAAAACATTATAAACCATAAAAAACATCAAAAATCATAAAAAACTCAAATAAACCCCTACAACCCAAAAAACCCTAAAAACTGTAAAAAGCATAAAAACCCCTGAAAAAACATAAAATAATCAAAAACTATAAAACCCATAAAATCCATAAAATCCATAAAAATATTTAAAAACATTAAATATACATAAAAAATAAAAATGCCTCAAACCCATAAAAAACCATGAAAATAATAAAAACCCTCAAAAAGTTAAAACATTAAAACCCCATAAAACTCTAAAAACCCACAAAAAACACTTTAAACCCCTAAAAATGTTAAGAAACCCACTAAAAAAATAACCTAACAACTCAAAAAAAATCCTAAATACACAAAAGTACCTAAATCCCAAAAATATCAATTAAAACCCCTAAAAACTCTATAGACAATGAAAAAAATAAAAATCCACAAAACCCATTAAACCGTAAACACCATTAAAATCAAAAAAAAAATCCTAAAATTCACTAATAATTGAAAAAACCTAAAAACCCTGGAAAACCCCTAAAACCACAAAACACAAAAAATCCTTTAAAACCATAAAAATATATAAAAACCCTAAAACCCTAAAAATACTCTAAAAACTATTAATACGTCTAAAATAATTAAAAAACACTAAAACCCCTAAAAACTCAAAAAAACCCTAAAACCACAACAACCTTAAAAAACCCTTGGAATACTGGAAAACTTAAAAACCCCTAAAAACCCTGAAAACCCCTGAAGACCAAAAAACACCTAAAACATTAGAAATTATAAAAATAATTAAACTCTAAAAATGTTTAAAAATTCTATAAAATATTAAAACCATTTAAAAACTCAGAGATAATCAAAATTCTAATGAAAACATGAATCCCTAAAAATTTGAAAAACTACTAAAATCGATCAAAATCCCCAAAAACCCTAAAAACAACTAAAAACATAAAATTCCCAAAATTTCATCAAAAAATATAAACCCTGAAAACCACTAAAAAACATAAAACCGCCTAAAAACCAACAAAACCTCTAAAACACATAAAACCTTAAAAACCCACTAAAAAATCAAAAAATCCAAAAAATCACTAAAAAGCTAGAAAAATATAAAAAACATAAAAATAGCAAAAAAAAAACAAAAAAAATCCTTTTAAACCAAAAATTACCCAAAGAACCCTGAAAACCACTAAAACCCCTAAAAATACTAAAAAACCCTAAAAACCCGCAAAATCTGAGAGAAATCCTAAAAAATTGAAAAACTATTAAAATCTCTAAATATTTATGGAAACCTAAAAAAACCAAAATCCCCACCCCCTAAAAACAATAATACCCAAAAAAACCCTCAAAACCCTAAAACCAATAAAAACCCTAAAACCCAATAAAAAGTCTAAAACCCCTTAAATGCCCTAAAAATGTTACGAAACTCTAAAAACCTTAAAACCCCTAAACAACTCAAAAAAACGTAAAACCCAAAAAGACAATAAAAACCTTAAAAACCCCTAAAACACTAAAAATTATAAAAACCATAAAAACCATAAAAATGCATAAATACCATAAAACCCCGAAAAAATATCATTAGAATGGCATAAAATTAATTAAAAATGTAAAAATCCCTAATAATCATAAAACCTCCATAAACCTAAAAATCCCTAAAAATCTGTAAAACACACTAAAACTCTACAAATAATAAAAAATTTAAAAATTATAAAAAACTCTAAAAACATTAGAAAACCTAAAAAATCAGAAACCATAAAAACCCCAAAACTCTCAAAACCCCTAAAATGCCTGAAAACTATAGTAGACCAAAAAATTCCTAAAAAATACCTAAAAATCCCTGAAAACAAAAAAACCCAAAACCTAAAATAACCAAGAAAAACATTAATACCACTAAAACATTAAAAACCCTAAACCCCATAAAAGCCCTAAGAAACAACTAAAATCTCTTAAAACCCTTTAAAACCCTAAAACATTTGAAAAATCGCTAGAAAACATAAAAACAATAGATAACTCAAAAAACCTACAAACAAAAAAACCCTAAAATCCTAAATAAATCTAACAATCCTCAAAATCGCTAAAAATCTAAAAAACCTAAAAATCATAAAAATTATAAATAATCCCTAAAAATCCAAGAAAACATAAAAACCCTAAAACCCATGAAAAACCACTGAAACCCATAAAACCCATAAAAACATTAAAACCCCAATAAAAACCATAAAACCAATCAAAACTATAAAATACCTCTAAACACCTAAAAACAATAAAAATTTAAAAAGCCTTTAAATCCTAAAAACCCTCAAAATCCCAAAAAACCCTAAAAATTATAAAAAACTAAAAAATCCATCAAAATAATTGAAAACATAAAAAACACAAAAAAACCCTGAAAATCCCCTAAAAACATAAAAACCCCTAAAACCCTTAAATCCCCCCCAAGAAACCAATAAAACCCTAAAAACTAATAAAAAATCTAAAAAACCTTGAAACCCATATAAATAACTAAAGTCTAAAAGTCTTAAAAACCCAAAAAACTCAAAAAAAAACCCCATAAGACCCTCCAAACCCATTAAAACTCTAAAAAACCCTAAAAACCCCTAAAACCCCTAAAAATCCCTAAAACCCCTCAAATTCCCTTTAAAATTAAAAAAGCCATTAAAAATCATAAAAATCATGAAAAATCCCTAAAAATGTAAAAAAACCCTAAAAATCTTTAAAAACCCCTTAAAACCATAAAAAACCATAAAATACAAAGGCAGACATTCACTGGGAGATTTGTCCAATGACACTAAAGAACTCACATTGGTCGAGAGGATGGGAAGTCGGGCTCATCACACCCTTTTTTGGGGAATTGTTGTCTGTTCCGGAACTCCCGTATTGATTTAAGACGTATTCATATGTTTGCGAATATTTAGTTTATACTCAGGAATAGTATCAATGGATTATTCCTGGTTGGAAATGGTCTGCTCAACACAAGGATTCAGAATCTTTTAAGCCTGAGGTTTACCATCCCTCGTTGGATTAATGACTCTAAGGAGTTTGGACTTGTTGGGACGACGCTAATTTGAAGCCTCATAACTGGGCGCTTTGGGGTTTATTGTCATCCAGGGGGGACAGATAACGACTTGAGTGTTTGGATCGAACTCGTGATGCGGGCTTCCTATGTATCCTCATGAGAGGAATCAGAATCCACGTAGTTCGGAAGTACAGTTTAATGTCATGCGGGATGAAGGATGAACTAACGTGAAAGGGGGTTCGAACAACCGATTGTTGGGCTTGAACCTCGTGGAGACTTCCAACATACCATTCCTTGACATGGATCAAAGTCCTCGTAGTTCACATGAGGTGGGGGTTGGGTTTGGTACTTACTCTAAGCCCACGTGAGTCATACATAGTGTGAGAAACAAGAGGCATTAGAGACCTGACGATCACGTTGCGAAAGGTGCGTCCATGGGAAGAGAAGTGGGGCTTATGCATGGAGTAGCCCGAGAAGTGGATATTGGGACTTACTCTAGGATGGAGGACCAATGGAGAAAACGTGCAGTGGGAGAGGTAAAGGGTGCCCCTATATCCATTTCCCCTCTTGATCCTTGGCACCGGGGAAGTACAGAGGTGCATGGGTGCTACCTCCCGTAAGAAAGGATAGGGGATAACACCAAGGAGGCTGCTCGGTCACTCCCAGAAGATGGGATGAGTGCTCACCGCCGGAGTTGAAGGGAAATGGAAGCGGGGTCCCCCAATCTGGTGAGTGGAGAGGCAGAAGGGGGACTCTGGACTTGGACCCTACGTTACCGTGGGAATGTGAACCCAAGAATGTTTCATGAATCCACTCAAGGGATAGAGAAACCCCTTATCCCTCGATTATCATGGGTATGTGAAATCAATACTTCATGCTGATGCATCTGAAGGATGCATCACATGCGTCACATGGCTTCGGTGGAGGCCTTGGCTTGGGACCGATGAATGGGTTAATGAGGGGGTTGCGAAGGATCGGGACGGATTGGAAGGATTTTATCTGAATCGGGGAATGGGAACACCAAAGTATTTGGCGGGCCACATGGCTGTTTTAGGAGTGGATAACTTCTCGTAGGGGGTGCTACATGGTAGGTGAGGCCATCTGTGAACCAGGGTGGTCTGTGCACTGATAGGCATCCCGCGTACCAGGATGGTACGCGGCTTCGGGTTCAGCCCGCATACCAGGTTAATCCATGGGGGTGTCCACGCGAGTAGCGGCAACCAAGGGCAACGCCAGTCGATGGTTCATTGGTCAAGGCTTCACCCACGTAGGATTGTGCTATGCGGTGCGTCAGATCAAAAAAGGGGCATAAGCTCCCTGGTCTGTGGGGAATGCATCCGCGGAGGGGCCATGGTCTGCAGCTTCTTTTTGTGATTTTAAGTTTGTGGTTCACAAATTTTGTATGCATTTTTCAGTTCCTGATTAATTATTTTTTAGTTTCATACTGATTATGGTTCGTGAATTGGAACATCGATGTTTGCGAAATCCTAACCTCCTTCCTCTGAAATCCATCCAACCGTCTCTGATCGATCTCCCATTTTCCCCCTTTGATTTCCTTTTATAGAGGGGTGTAAAATGGGTCAATTGTAGCCATGTGGAACCTTTTACAGAATCCCATGACTGAAAACCTTGTTTTTTGATGACTTGGTCAATCCGCATCTCATGGGGGTGTGCACCTCACCCGCGAACCAAGTTGGTTCGAGGGGTGCTGCTTGACCGCGCAGGGTTCCGCCTCTATTCCGCGAATGACAGCACATGTGGCATGGGCCGGCTGGAACGGTCTATGGTTGGGGTGGTTTGTGTCGGTGGACCGTTGTGGCACTCATCTTGCTTCGCGCTCGCGGAGGATCCCTACCTCTGTTTCAAGAACGACAGCAGTCTGCGGAGGGGGGCGCTTCGCGGAACCGGTCGCGTACCGTTAGTATTGGACCGATCTGCAGACCAGTTCATCTTGTGACAACTTCTCCACATTTTTTTCCAATTCCTCGAAGGAAATTGGGTATAATACTCTCTTGAATTAAGGGGATTCTTTTTCTCCTTTGCGGACTTTTCAGTACCCTACAAATTCCCCCCATCAGAATGGGGTCTGAACGGAACGAAGAGGAAACTATTCCGATATAGAGTGGTCCTGAAATGAGGATGGTTTGCGGTAGAGGGGTGGACCCAGTAGGGAACCACACCTATAAATATGGGGCTCCCTTTCCCTCTGTCATTTACCAGATTCTTTGCGAACACAAAGATTTTTCCTTTCATCTCCGCATGATTTCTCCTTCGCGAAGCGCCTCATCCGCGAACCAGCTATCACTTCCGTGAACCATTCCTAGTTCACTCCTGTCTCCACCTGCCGACCAACCTCTCCACCGTGAACTAACACTTTTAATCAATGGATATTCTATGCATGTCGACGACCTGTCCTATAATTGAGTCATGAATGCAGAGGGGCAGCTATTGGATGATCCTGGAGGAAGGACAATTCAATGACAGGGGCTGGGAACTTGTCCCGGATGTTGATCGGCTGCTCCGTCTGGCAGCATTTCTAGCCATGTTCGTGAGTGGCTGGCTATTTCTGATATGCAAGACTGGTGGCGTGTGTGTCTCCACTTTTGTTATGGTAGCACATCTAGCCACTGGTAACATCATCAACTTGGTTGTTCTAGTATTGGCTAGGATTTATCGGCTACATGGAAATATTACCGATTGGATTTGGCCAAACCGGGTAGCCGGCCCTTTCCAAATTCTATGGGGATGGTTGGGAACACATATTATGAACTGCTTCACTTTCATCAATGCCTTTCAGATTCTGGGTACCACATTCCGGCCGTACTTGCAACTGACCAGCGGGGTTATGCCCGAAGAGTGGGTGGCCCAAGAGAAGGATGGACAACAGATGGTTCAGAATATGCGTCTACTGTTGAGTCAAATCTCGAGTTATTATCATTTCAATTTCTGACCACATCCCACCCCAACCGGTGCAATCACGAACACCATATCAAAATAATTTAGCAAGCAGGGCTACAGCTTTTCCCTTCGAGAAGGAACTCTGGTGGCTCGTATCAGCGGGGAGCTGATCTGCGAGGGATATGCACCTTGCCGATTCGAATGTCAATTTGGATGCATCCAGGCACTGTGTCCTCCCACACTTAATGGCACCCGTGGGAACTGCCATCTAATGGTGGCCAGACAATTGTGGTTAATATTCACCTGGGAGGATACTGGCTGCGAGGTTATGACCCTCATTCTTGCAAGCTCCATGCCTTTCTTATCCAAGAGTGACGCCAACTCCTGGGTGAAATCGTACCAGAATGGCCTGTTAGGGATGTGGGTGCCCACTATCTCAAGTCCTAAGCCATCGAAGAGAAAAAGGTAGCGGAAGGTGGATAGTTCCCCAACCAGGCCGAGCAAATTCCTCTGTAAACCTACTAGTCTCATGCCTACGAGGAAGATTTTAATGGACTGAGGTGTCTCCTCACATGCCCTTGAAGCTACTCGGAGAGAGTAGGTCATTCTTGCTGATGCTTCCTTCTCGAAATCATGGGGCCAATGGGATGAATTTAGAGGTCATTCATCCTTTCGCAGCTAGTACCCTCATTCTTTGTGGTAGCATTTCCAGGAATCAGAAGTGGATCTTGACGGGATGGGCTACATATCTGCTCCTGTTGACATTCTTTAAGATGTAGACCTAGGGAGGACCAATCGGTATCTCTGAGACCTTGAAGATTACGTTCATGCACGCCAGGTTTATGTGGTGTTTATCCATCGAGTGCAGGCCATGCTGCGATCGGTGAACGATGAGGAGGAAGAATAGAGAGATCACTCTTTATGGGGTGATGATTCTGCTGGTTCACCTGTTGTGGCTAAGGTAAGGGAATTTCCCCCCCTTCCTATGAGGTCTTGCCCACAGGGAGCTCCAGAGAGTTTTAGGGTGGCTGCAAGATCTGGAAAACAAACACGACCATTGGTTCCCCCACCAACCCCTATCGCTGCCCGACCCTCTCAGGTCGATCCCCCATGGCTAGTTGTTCCCGTTACGGCAGCATTTCCAGATGCGTGGATAATTTTGGATGACCTGAGGGCCAATGGATCAGATGAAGAGGTTTGGGCATTACTCCAAATGATCTCTCCCAATCTTTCGGGTATTGAGACTATCATTGCTCTGCCTCACTTTTTGTTGGAAGAGGATCTTGATGAAATAGTCGCCTCATTGAAGGCGATGGACGCATACATGTATTCACTCTGTAATCGGCTTTATGGGTCAAATTGGGTGTCTATGATGATAAAACATCTCGAATTGTCTGATCCCGAAGAATAGGTCACCCTACTCATTCTTTCTGGGTTTCTTTCTCCTTTATTGTGAAGGTTATAAAGTTTCTTACATCTATGCAGGGTGTTATGGAATCCCAGGGGGCAAGTAATTCCACAGAGTATACTCCCCATGGTACTGCAGTAGGCGAACACACGCCTTTGACTACGAGGATCGTCAAGGAGGGGTCTCCTGGCGCAGCCGAGCTCATGGAAGTGACCATTGCGGACCCAACTACGGTCTTTCCTCCGCCAGCTCCTCCTAGCGTTCCGAGCAGAGAATTTTCCTCTGGGAAGATCTAGAGACTTCATCAAGTATCCCAATTATCATAACATCTCAGACAGACGACGTCAGGTAATCATGACTTTTGTTTCCCCGATTACCAACTCATATGTTATGATTCTGCCAGTTATTAACTGTTTTGGTGCTATGGTGTAGGTCCAATTGGAGACCTAGCCGTGGATTCCCAAGCGGTCGTACCTTTTCCTCCTTTATTATTAGAGGGACCACCTATGGCCATACCTGAGTGTGGAGAGATGACAGACCCAACTGAAGGGGCTAGTCATGTGGGAGACTTCCTTCTGCCTTCATCAATCAGAGGCATGCCAGAGGAGGAACAACTGGAAGATGAAAATTTTGTTGACCACACAATATCTATAATTTTGGAGGAGGATGGGGCACCCGTGATTACCGAGGAGGCCTCAGATATGATGGGGTCAGCTTCCACAGGCCCAATGGGTCTCGTGGCGATGGAGGAGGAGCCTGTTATCAGGAAAATTGTCGGAAACCCAGAGCGGGCCATTATTCTTTTTACCAACGGAGTGATTTCGCCGAGCTTGATCTCCGTAGACGACAGCTTGGGGACATCATTCGGAGTTACTAGCCTTGGGTGTGGCCTTAGGTCCTATACATCTCTGGGGGTGCCTAGGACTCCCTTGCCTCTCGAAGATGTAGCATCTCCCTTGAGCGGTAGCGGCGGAACAGAGCTTGAAGGCACTGACGCCTTGATGATCGGGGGTATGCTTCTTAGTCTTTTGACACTGACTCCTTTTTATTCACTTTTCTGATTAAGTATACTTATATGTATTATTTAATTTTTGCCTTTAGGACAACGACCTTCGACGCTGGCAATTGTGTCGTCGGATCCAATCGTGCCTGTGACCACGACCGCCGGGGGTGAAGTTGCCACGGCGTCGGAGTGTGCGGGTGAGGCAGCATCAGGTCCCTCCTTGGTGAAGTTTGTCCTAGAGTATGTATCTTAGTCCGAGAGTGATTTTGAGCCTGATCAATGATTCATTTCCTGTCTTCGACCTGCTCGCCAAAGGGCATGGGAGAAAATTTGGAATCCGGTATCTCAAACGCCCCTGGCCAAGATGATGACGAAATTTCCAAAGTTGTGAACCCTATTTTGTCTCCTAGGATTAAATGGCATTGAATACCATGGTATTTATGATATATCCAAGAAGGTGGTCGTTGACTGATAGAGGCTTGGTGGTTTTGAATATTGCCTTTATGCTGCTCAATTTGAATCCTACCTTTCTGCAACCTGGCAACTTTTCCTAACAGAAGCTCATGATCATGCCGGGGTGGTCGCAAGACTTCAGGGAGAATTCATTAAGCAGCGTGCTCTACTGGAAGTGCTGAGGAGTGACATACAGAAGCTTTAGCAGGAGGTGATGTATGTCACAACCATAATTGATGAAGGGGAGTGGTAGATGGAGGAGGAGAGGATGACGAGCTCAAAGGCGGCACAGGAGGTGGAAGCGCTGCGGGCTGGTGTAGAAGTTGAGACAGCCTTACTTTATAATCTCTATCAATCAATTGATGATTCTCATTAGCGCTTGATACAACTTAGTGAATCTTTTGAAAATCTCCTATAACATCCTTTCATGCCAAAGGTGGCTTCGGATTATGGATGCCCTTCTTATCAACTTTGTTATGGAACAAAGAGATGTTTCTCCTTAGCGCTCTTATTTTCTTCTCATATGATCTCCTATGATAGAAAATATTTTACATGATTGTAGTATGTGATAATTTACCAAACATAGAATAATCAGAGTTCAGGATAATTGATCAAAAAAGAAACGAGGTTTAATTTTTTCTGGACAATGTGATACAGCGAGCATAGTTTGACTATTGCTGGGGTTTTGTAGGAAAACCCCCACAAAATTTTTGTCTTCATTTTTTTGTTAATACCCTAATTTTTCTTGGGCCCATTCGGTGTGAACCCAGCAGGAATGGCTCAGCTTTTTCTTAGGTCACCCTTTTTGGGTTTTCGGCCAAACGGGTTTTGCACCTCTTTTTGTGAGCGGTTTAATGTCCCGCCAACAAGACTATCATTACTGATGTTTTAGGTCGAACAGTTTTGATCGGATATGGTAGGTAGAGGGCCCCACCAAGGGTTTTTTAATTAAAATATGTCTCAATACCCTTTAGATGGATGTGGGGGAAAGATGTTCAGATTTGAACGACATGTAGGTCATGTCTCGAGGCATGGGAGCCATATCGGCGTACAGAAGTAGGAAACCATCACATAAGGAAAACGTTCCTTTGATAAATATTCTAGGGGAAATCACTATGCAGAACAACTGAGGGCATGGTATACATAGTCGTGCAAAGGTGTCCTTAAGTTAATGACTGTCCATTTCGGATGGCTTGAGGACTTCATGGAAGTCCGGATTATGGAAACCACCATGGGTGGCGTGGAGAATTATGAAAACCACCAGGGGTGGTTCAGAAGGGGTGTGTGATGTCTAAAATGGTTTGGTAACATCTTTACTAATCATGAGTGTGGTCAGGAGGCCACATCCCTGTGCATTTAGTTAGCATGAAGGACGGTTGGAGCTTGACGCAGTTCAAATTCATACAGCTGGGACATTCTTTAAAATGAATGGATTCTCCTGGATCTCAGTAATATCATCAGAGATGTTCCACCATATTCAGGTAAGGTTTTGAAATAGGGTGGTAAACTACTACTCAGAAGGTTTCCGAATCCCGAGATGGATATGGGGCTCAGAGGCTAAGAGGTGTACGGAGAGAAGCATTGCCTAAGGAAATCTTTTCTTTGTTAGATGGGCCAGGGGCTATCAGTATACAGAGCCACTGGGGGCATGGTATGAATATTCACGCGAATGTTTCCTTATGTAATGATCGTATTCTCTCGGTAGTTGAGCAACATCAGGGAAGCTGAGATTCAGGACCACCAGGGGTGGCTTACAGGGGCTCGGCTCCTCCTGGGTACAGAGTGTGATTTATGAGGATTGGGTCCTGAATACGGGAGAAACATCTAGGCTAAAAATCCCAGGAATGGGCAAAGCCATCCCTTCTCACGCTGGTGTGAGAAGGTGGTTTGGGCAGGTCTATCTTGTTCATTGAGGGACAGAGGAAAGCCTCCACTCTTGACTGAACCCATGATAGGTTCGACCATGCACTTTAACATCATGTGGCGAGGACGTGGGGCATTTTAAATTTTGTGCAGTTTAACATCATGTGGTGAGGACGAGGAGCATTTTTTAATATGTTGTGTAGTCTAACATTGATCAGTGAGGACAGGGGGAAATTTTAAACCTATAAAAATTCCTGCAATTGGAGTCATTTCTCAGGATGCTTAATGCCTGGTCTTTGCAGCTTCACGTCGTGCGGCAATGACATGTTCCATGCAGTTTCAATCATCATGTGGTATGGACGTGGTTGAAAAGTCCACTCTTGATCAGAATATTACTAGGGTTGAACATTTCGGCATGTCCAAGATGTGGAGAGGGGTTGATGGTGTAAACCGTGGTCCTGGGGCATCTTGGATCTAGAGAGACGATATGGGGTCTCTGAGGTCGGTAAGTGTATGGGGCTAGGAAGAGTGTCGCCTGAGGAAATATTTCCTTTGGTAGATGGGACAGAGGATATAAATATGCAGATCTGCTAATGGCATGGTATGCATAGTCATGAAAAGGTGTCCATGGGTCGATAACTTTCCACTTCTTATGGCCATGAATGATTATGAGGATCTGTGATTGTCTGAGCCATGAAGTCTGTCATTTGGTAGTGAAATATCTGAACACGTTGGGGATGTTCGTCCCTAGTTGCTGTTAAAACATGAAGAGTTAACCAGCATGGGTTATACCTTTACTACAGTTTAACGTTGTGCGTTAAATATGAAGAACTCTTAGTTTAGCGGTCGTAGAGTTCAAACCATTGGGTGACTCTTGCTACAATCACCCGGAAGGCAAGTGAGTTAGGAGGATTTGGTATACTTTGAACAAGTATGAGTGAATGAGGGTGTAAACTGTAACTCTAGGGTTTCCTGGATTAGGAGGTATGGCATGGGGGCTCTAAGGCTGGTAAGCGTATGGAGCTAGGAAGAGTACCACCTGAGGAAATCTTTCCTTTGGTAGATGGTCCAGGGGCTATCAATATGCAGACTCGCTGGGGGCATGGTATGCATAGTCATGTAAAGGTGTCCATGGGTCGATAAATTTCTGCTTCCGATGGCCATGGATGATTATGAAAATCTGATATTTCTCACAGTACAGAGTTCGACATATGGGTATAATGGTGTCCAAGCATATAGGAAACATCTTTACCACAATTGCATGTCGAGTCAAAGTAGCCCAGCCCTAGCTTGATGTTTGTAAATGCAGATCATCATTTGAACCACAGGTGAATACATAGGCTAAACAGGTTGGGATACCCTGGAAACATTTGGATGTGAGAGGTGAATGATCTTGTAAACCACTGCTCCATAAATTTTTGGATCGAGAGACATGATATGGGGGCTCCGAGGCCGGTAAGCGTACGGAGCTGGGAAGAGTATCACTTAAGGAAATATTGCCTTTGGTAGATGGGCCAAGGGATATCAATATGCAGAGCTGCTGAGGGAATGGTATGAATAGTCTTGAAAAGGTGTCCATGTGTCAATAACTTTCCACTTCCGATGGCCATGAATGGTTATGATGATCTGCAATTGACCGAGTTGTGGAGTCTGATGTATCAAGAGGATGCATCCAAATTAGCAAGGAGTATTCCCATCTCGTTTCACCATATATCTTGGGTGGTTCATGACGATGTTCGTTTAGTTTAACATCGTGCAGTGAGGACGAAGTCCGTGCAGTTTAACGTCGTGTGGTGTGGACGAGGAATACACCCCGTGCAGGGTTGGTCCGTACACAAGGGAAAAGGGAATTTTTAACTTTAATTGGGGATGGATGGGCCATGACGGGGGATCCTGGCATCGCTATGTATCCTTTAAGGGTAAGAATAAAGCCGAATGTAGTTCTCTAAAAAAATACGTGCAGTTTGACATCGTGCGGTAAGGACGAGGAATACACCCCATCCAGGGTTGGTCCATACACGGGGGAAAAGGGTATTTTTAACTTTTTTGGGGGATGGCTGGGCCAAGATGGGGGATCCTGGCATTGCTACATATCCTACAAGGGCAGGAATCAAGCCATACTTAGTTCTCTGAAAAGTCTATGCAGTTTAACATCGTGCGATAAGGATGGGGTACTCTTAGTTTAGGGTCATTGAGTTTGGACCGTTGAGGCTTGACAGTTTAACGTCCTGCATCTCGGATGAAAATTGCTTTTGATTTTGTGAAATACTTCATCATAAATCTCGTATTTATAGGAGCAGTAGTAAACTTCCCATCTATGGAGATCAGGGTATATGCCCCATTGGAGTAGACCTTGTGTATAACATATGGTCCCTCCCACATGGGATACAGATTTGGAGGCTTCTTTCCGGGCATCATTGGGGTCTAGAGGACCAACACCAATTCTCGTTCAATGAAAGACCAGAGATGAACCTTTTTATTGAAGGCTCATGCGATCTAGTTCTAATATACATACAGATGGTGAAAAGTGTGCAACCACTTGTCATCAAGTTGTTCCAATTCACCTAGCCAGTTTTTGAATTACTCATCATTGGATAACTGATTACAAATGGTAACACGGAGCGAGGGCAATTGAAGCTCAATGGGCAGGACCGCTTCTATTCCGTATACTAATGAGTACAGAGTATCCTATGTAGTGGTGCAGATTGTGGTTTGATAAGCCCATAATGCATGAAGAATTTTATCTGGACATGATTTCTTATCTTTATCCACCATTTTCTGGAGAATGTTGGATAGGGTCTTGTTGAAAGCCGCTATCTGTTCATTGGTCGCTGCATGGTAGCAGGATGAGTGGGTAGCCTTGATACCATATTCTTGTTATAGTTTCTCCAATTCAGAAGAGCGGAAAATGGTGTCGTTATCTGTCAGTATGGTATGAGGGATGCCAAATCCGGTTATGATTTTGGAATTCACAATGCTGACAATGTTTCTTGCCTCGAATTCCTTAAGGGGTACAACTTCTTCCCATTTGAAAATGAAGTCGGTTTCTGTGAGGATATACTTGAGTTGTTTGGCTATGGCAGGAGGATATAGTCCCACAATGTCCATTCCCCATATGGAAAATGGATAGGAGTACTTAGCTTGATGAAGTAACACAGGGGTTTGGTGTATGAAATTGGCATGAATTTGGTATGAGTGGCATTTTGCGGTAAAGTGCTCACAATATCATGCCACGGTGGGCCAATAGTAACCAAGCCTTCGAACCTGATGGGAAAGCTTAGACCCTGACAGATGTGCTTCACATAATTCAGCATGCACTTCAGTTCTGACGGCAGTGGTTTCTTCTCCATTAATGCATCTGAGGAGGACTCCGTCGAGGCCTATTTTGTAGAGGACCTCTTGCTGACCTGTGCCACCATATAGGACAAATTTTATTGCCCTTCTCCGTACTTGATCTCGTTCAGCCCTATCTGATGGGAGTTCTCCCCTTTGAAGGTAGTTTTCAATGGGGGTCATCCAGCCGGTGGCAGGAGCATATGGCTCAAGGACAGGACTAACATCGTTGATTTCTTTCGTCTTAGCCTGAACAAATGGCAAGACCATTCGACAATGAGAAATACTTATAGTTTTTTCATCCCAGTCTGGGTCAGGTAGGGTTGTGGCCACATTATCTAATGTAGCATCCGAGGCATTCTGAGACCGGGGAATATAGGTCAATGTTGGTTCTGTGGAGAATCCCATGATTAACCCTCGTCCATGGTCAAACAGAGGAATCCGCTCCACCTTTTTGATAGTATAGTCACTGTTAACTTGCTTGACGACCAGTTCTGAGTCACATTTTACCTTAAGGTGTCCTACTTGTGCCTGGAGTGCGAGCTCCAGGCCTGCAATGAGGGCTTGATACTCCACCTCATTGTTCGTACATCCTTCTAACAGGAGGAAGGAATATGGAAAGACATACTTTTCTGGGGACATGAGTATTATCCCCAAACCCACCTTGTTAAATTTGGGGCCCTCTATCCTTTTCCCTATCTGGCTTTAGGATGCGCCGTCGAAGTACATTTCTCAAGTCGGGAGCTCCTCAGAAACCTAGAATATGTCTTCATCAGGTAACTCGACGTCTGGTATGGTGGTCCCTGTCGAGGGGTGATCTTCCAGAAGATCTTCTAATTCCTGGCCTTTGATGGCCTTTGAGGCACAAACAGAGTGTCGAACTATTGCATGATGACTTCCATTGGAATAGGTGCCCGGTCATCATTGGGCGGCTGAGAATGTACTTGAGCAGGTTACTACATGAGACCAAATAGACTTCATGATGATACAAATAATGTTTGAATTTTTTAACTGTGAAGACCAAGGCCAAACAACTCTTCTCGATGTTTGAGTATCAAGTTTCAAAATTGATCCCGGTTCGGCTGAGGTAATAGAGACTATTTTCACTGCCATCGTCATTTTTTTGTCTGAGGAATTCTCCCAGTGAACACTCTAGGGTCGTCACTTATAGGATGATAGGTCTTCCTTCAACCGGAGGGCATGAGCACTGGCGGGCTCAAGAGGTACTTCATTAGGCTGTCAAATGCCTCTTGACATTCATCTTTCCATTAGTACATAAACCCCTTCTTCATTAACCTGGTGATGGGAAAACACTTTCCGGCCAGGTTGGATATGAACCACCTGATGTAGGCGAAGTGCCCTTGGAATCCTCTCAAATCAATGAGATTGCAGGGAGGTGGCAGGTCAAGGATAGCCTTTGTGTTTTCAGGGTCGACTTTGATGCCCTGATGGCGTATGAAAAAGCCAAGGAATTTTCACGAGGTAACCCCGAAGGCCCATTTCAAGGGATTCAACATCAGGATATGTTGTCAGAATTTGTTGAAGATAGTTTCAAGTTCTGACAGGTGATCTGAGAACCATATTGATTTTACCACCATGTCATCCACGCAGCATTTGATTAATCTCTCCAAGAATGGTTTAAAGATACGATGCATGGTGCATTGATATGTGGAACCATCATTCTTAAGACCAAATGGAATGAACCTATAATAGCATATTCCTTGAGGGGATCTAAAGGAATTGGCTTCATCGTCTTCTCAGGCCATTCGGATCATATTATACATAGAATAACCATCCATCAAGGATAGAGCCTCGTACCTAGCCGTTGCGTCGATTAATAATTCGGTAATTGGGAATGATAAATCATCTTTCAGGCAGTGCCGATTGAGATCTCTTAAATCAATGCAGACGCGGATTTGTCCATTCTTTTTCATGGAGGGGAAAATTCTGGACAACCAGATGGGGTACTGGACCTCCCGAATGAAGCCTTCTTTAATAATCTTATCGACTTCAGCCTCTATTTTGGCAGCATGTGAGGGGTGCGTTCTTCTGGAAGCTTGTTTATATCCCTGGTGGCATTCTGGTAAACCTAAGTGGTGGGTCACCACTTCGGGATCGAGTCCCATCATTTCTGTGTAATTCTAGGAAAAAACATCCCGGTGTTGCTTTAGGAAGGAGGTATATACCTCGTGCTCTTTGGGAGACATGGTTGAACTAATGGGGGTGGTCCTTGGGTCTTCCTCGGTACCTTGGTTTATTTCCCTGAGCTCGTCCACAATGGTGGAGATACCTTCCTCAAACACGGGAGGTGTATCCCTGAGATCTTCCCCCTCTTCTTCCCCCAAACCCTCATCCTCTTGATCCGATAGGGGGAGAGTTCTCGGCACGGGCTCTTGGGAGTCCGGAGGAGAGGCATTGCGGTAGTCCTCTATAAAGACCCATAAAAATGAAGGAATTTTTTTTCTTAATTTTCTTTGGGATTTTACGAGTACCCAGTTTCTGACGGCACCTGATTCTGAGGCCCGGTGTACCCGGAATCAATTTCTGATCTTTAGCTCGGGTATGTTCAGTGAACGGATGAGCGGGTTTTCCTAACTTTTGAACCAATGCACGGAATCAAAATCAGAGGGCACCGATTAAACTGCAATGCTGATGATTTCTTAGGAAGACTTTTTATGGAGTTGCATTTTCTCGAGTGAGGTTGATAAATAAAGGGTTAACTAAAGAGTGAAATAAAAATTTGTGCTACAATTTTTATTTCTATTCTAAGTTGTTATAACCTATGAATGGAAGATGGAGTGGGACCCACTACATCCTAACTCCACTTGGTAGGATATTAGTGAAGTGGGGCCCACACGAGCCCCACCCCTTCAATTCCATTAAACCTCCCTCTCGCAATTTAATTTGTAACTCACCTGCTCCCCCAATTTAATGACATGTCAACTCTTGAAATTATTTGGATTGTTAAATGCTCTTCTATTAATTTAATTAATTGAATGAGATCTTTTGAATTTCAAATTAATGTTGGAATGTGTGTGTCTGTGAATAAAATAAGAGAAGGTCTTATTTTATTGTGGGTTGTTTCGTTGTGTGGAATAGAGGAGAGAACTCTTGCGGTCTTGAAGGACATATTCTTCCTCGTTGAAGAATGCGAAGAACACCAGGGCACCAAGGAGAGATGACATGACGATCTCTACATTCTCTGCAGTCGGTGTGGGACGACATCCTCTTCTTGGACGCTCGCCAATGTCGTCTTTGACCCACCCTCTTGATGCTGTATTTCCACGATGATCTTTGTTCGACAACTTCTTGAGGTAGGGGTTTTGTTTTTGTTCGTGAATATTCAATGCGTTCATCGTTAAATTTTTGGCCACCAGTTATAAAACTAACGGGAGGAGGTTGGACCGCATGAACATGACCGATCCTCCTCCCCCTTTGTTGATGATCACCGTCGCGGTTTGGGATGAAGGCGGTGCGGTGCAACGACACCGCGCGGGAACGAGGAACATCACCAAGGCGAAGGAGAATGACACCGTCGCACCGCACCATTGAGGCTGAAAGGGGTCATGGCCGGAACGGGTCCACGGCGGAGGGACGCGGCGCCGTCGTGCCGCGCCGGTCATACAAGGTCGCGGTAGTGCAGGGAGGGGCGTCCGGAACAGCCGGCCGCCGGCGTAGGGGAGGCGGGACCCGCAGGGGTCCGGCATTGGCACTCCGGCCGGCCAATTCGGCCGGCCGTTTTCGGACGATATGGGGGTTGTAACCCTCGTCTGGTAAAAAGGTGGGCCCCCCATGCGGGGGGCTATTTCTTCAATCAAGGGGGGTAGTGCCCCCCTCCGCATCCCGCTCGGCCGAACGGCTGAGCCGCTGGCCACGCGGACCGCGCCCGAGCTGGGCTGGACCCCTACGCCGGGCCAGGCCATGCCAGTTGGGCTGGGCCGCGCCCTGGTGGGTTGGAACCAGACCCAGGTTGGGTCGACCCAGTTCAGGACGACCCAGGGGGTCTTGGGCCGGGTCGGTCCGGGCCCAAAACCCCCTAAATTTGGTCAGGTTCGTTCAAACGCCCATAACTTGGGATACGGACCTCCGATTGATGCACCGTCAATTGAAATGTGATCCTTGTATTGAGACAGTATTTTCGGTATATTCCACTGAAGGTTTTGGAGGACTTTGGGTGTGGTCAGGTTGGTTTGAACACGAAACCAACCGGGCCCTCGGAGCTGAAACGCTTATAACTTGAGCTTCGGACGTCTGATTGATGTGTCGTTGACTTTGTTGGTTTCCTCTTAGCGAAACGAACATTTTGGATTACTACAATCGAGGTTTGGACGCAGTTGGAGTACGGTCGGATTGGTTGGAATTAAAAATCGACCGGGCCCCTAGGACGGAAAAGCCAATAACTCTCAGATCGGGCGTCTGATTGACGCATCGTCTGATGCGTTGTGTTCCTATTTTCAAGACGGTAACTTGGGATACATCAACTCTGGACTACGGTTCAGTTGATGTATTGACCCCCTTGGCTCGTGGAGCAGACCCTCCCGAAATCGAGCAAGCTATGTGCGGGAACCCTAGAGCTGGCTGCAACTGTGACGACGATGACGACTGTACTAGGATCCTCCGTGGGTTCAACAGCGACGACAACTGTACTAAAATACTCCATGGGTTCAACGGCAATAAATATTGTTCTTGAATCCTATGTGGGTCTGGCAGTACTATTGTTCTTGTATCCTACGTGGGTTTGGCTGTATGTGACTATGTACTTGTATCCTACGTGGGACCGGCAGAGTAGCTGGTCTTGTATCCTTTGTGGGTCCGACATATTAGCTGGTCTTGTATCCTACGTGGGACTGATAGCATAGATGAATCAGTGGCTAAATCTGATCATCTCTATCATCTTACGAATAAGTATACTTTTGTGAGCTAATTCTTGACTTTCATTCATTACCATCGATGTGATTGACTTGATATCCTGTGTGGATTACATTGTGCTTTCTTGTGTGGACTAGGTTGTACTTGAGCTCGTGAGTTGGAGCATAACTGAATTGATGACTTAGGAATATGTATGGGCATATACCTATGTGGAGTTGGTTGATACTTCATGATTGTATCTTTCCTTTGTGTTTTATCCTTTGTGGATTCTGGGAGACCATTGGGGGTCTCGGGGTCCCTACTGAGTAGCGTATACTTACCCCTGCACAGGCTTTGCATGCACTACATTGTGTTGGATGCAGACGACGGACAGCACTGATCATGGTCGAGGCATGTGGAGCAAGTTGGTACATGGAGGTAGACCACTGGGCAGGATGTACACGGAGTGGATGACTGGACCCGAGGAGCTGAGGATACTATCTGTACCCACCCTTCAGGTGGGATTTCTAGTGGATGGCTCGGCGTTGCTGCTTTACTTTTCAGTTTTTCTACTTCCTTTTCAGTTGTACTTTACTTTCAGTTGGGTTTGTAATCTGGCCCATTTACTTTCCAGCACTTACAGTTGTACCCAGTTTACTTAGTGTTTACTTTAGCTTGCTTACTCTGTGGTGTTTATTTACTTTATAAAGGAAGTTCCTTCCCTTTTTATCAGGATTTACACCTTTGGTGCTAGTTGCCAGCCCCTGGCCTATGGAAGGCGGGGTTGGGGTAGTCACGGCATGGGCCCTGAGGATGGGTCATGACAAATTGGTATTAGAGGAGTTTGGTTCTACTGCAGAACTCATGACTCTGATCTTTATTATATGTGAAGAAATAGTGTTAAGGGTATTGAGTGTGGTTATTAGTCTAGGGAGTCCAGTGTTGGTGCGGCGGCCGACGTATCCATACACCAGGACCATGACTTCTAATTTCCGACTTAGTGCACGAAAACATTGATTGCATGTGTGTTTCAAAAGTTTTCTTTGTGATTACTTTGTGTTAGCTCACCAGGTATACTGTATTGACCGTGGCACACCTGTTTATTTTTAGGATGGCCCCACGACGGCAGCCATCTAGGGTTTAGAGCTTTGTGCGAGACGATAGCCCAATGAGTGACGAGGCCTCGGTGTAGGGCCCTATTACAGTGGGGGCAACGGCCATACCTCTACCCGCCTAGCCATCCATGCCCCCTGCCCTAGCCGCTGAGAGTGCACATCACCTTACTGCACTGCATGAGTTTCAGCATCATAGACCGCCCAGGATCTGCTGGGAGACGGACCCTCAGGCAGCCAAGGATTGGCTGGAGGCTGTTGTATGATTTTTCAGGTTAGTAAGGACACCAGCTGACCTCATGGTGATCCTTGCAGCGAGTCTCCTGCACGCGGAAGTAGGCAGATGGTGGAGCCTGATTCTCTAGGTGCATGATGAGACATCTTTTCTTTGAACATACTTTGAGAGCCTCTTCCACTCGGAGTTTGTCCCAGCCACCCTCTATGTGGTGCGCATTCAGGAGCTACTAAAAATACTAAAAACCCTTTAAACCCCTAAAAATATTTAAAAACTATAAAAACTTTAGAAAAACCTAAAAACTAAAAAAACCTTAATATCCACTTAAAAACCTGAAAACACATAAAACACCTAAAAACATTGAAAACCAAACAAAATCTACAAAATACATAAAAGACCCTAAAATAATAAAAATTCTAAAAAATCCCAAAAATTCCATGAAAACGTAAACAATCTTAAAAACACTAAAACCCCCTAAAAACCACAAACCCCTAAAACAATAAAAAACCTTTAAACCCCCTAAAACCCTTAAAACCATCTAAAACACAAAAAATTTTAAACCCCTAAAAAAGATAATAACAATAAGAAACATTGAAAACCTAAAAAACATAAAATAAACTCTAAAAACCCAAAAGACCATAAACCACTAAAAAACCTAAAAACCCTAGAAACCCTAAAAATTCATAAAAACTCTAAAAACCATAAAAATCCTAAAAACCCTAAAAATCCCCAAAAACATAAAAAAAATCTAAATATTCTTAAAACCCCCCAAAGACCAGAAAACCACTAAAACCATTAAAAATATAAAAACCCATAAAACTCTTAAAACCCAATAAAACTCTGATAAGCATTAAAACACATAAAAATATTAAAAAACTCTAAAACACCATAAGAACCCTAAAAAAATTCAAAAAACCCTAAATACCCGTGAACCATAAAACCCTAAATACCCCAAAAACCATTAAAACCCTAGAAAAACCATAAAAACCTTTAAAAATCCATAAAAACCATAAAAACATTAAATACCATCAAAATCCTAAAGAAAACCCTAAATATCTTTAAAAATTTAGAAAACCCTAAAAACCCTTAAAAGCCCTAAAAACAATGGGGATTTGAGGTGCGGAGCTGGAGGATTTTGGTGGAGATGTTGACTGATCCTCCCCTTGTGTGCTCTCCCTTCTGGTCTCTTGACTTGTTGTTTTTGCCTTTTTCTTTTCTTCCTCTCTTTCTGTGTCCTTCGGGCTAAGGTCGTAAGAGGTTTTGGGTGTGGATCGATGGATCCCTCCCCTCCCTTGTCTGCAGTGTCTGTGTCTTTTCTTTTAATAAAATTTGGGGGGTCCCAGGAATAGCCTGGACCCGAGCCTTCATTGCCCTAAAATCCATAGATACTATTAAAACCCCCCAACAACACTAAAAACCCTTAAAACCCCTAAAACGTGTAAAACTATAAAAACATTTAAAACCCTAAAACACTAAAAACCAGAAAATGCCAGAAAACCCTAAAAACCTGAAAAATCCCTGAAGACCCTAAAAACCCACAAATTCTATAAAAACCCATAAAAAAAATTAAAAACCACAAAACTCATAAAAATACTCAAAAACATAAAAAATCCTAAAACCCATGAAATCCCCAAAAAACTGTAAAACCCCAAAATTACTTTAAAAACCCATATAATCTCTGATAATCCCTAAAAACTCTAAACCCCTAAAACCCCTAAAATACATTAAAACTCTAAACAACCATAATAAACATAAAAACTCAAAAAACCCCTCAAAACCCAATATCCCATAAAAACCCTGAAAATTCCTAAAAATCATAAAAACACAAAAAAACCCCTAAAAACATTCAAATCCCCTAAAACCCAAAATACCCAAAAACCAATAAAAATTGTAAAAATTCCTTAAATCCATAAAAATGAAAAAAACATCAAGCACTAATAACCCCTTGAAAATAAAAAACAACCTAAAAATATTAAAAAATTCTAAAAAATTGTAAAAATCATAGAAACCACTAAAAACTCTAAAAACTTTTAAAACCCCTAGAAATATTTTAAATGTTAAAAGGCTCTAAAAAACCTTAAAACCCCCCAAAAAACACTAAAATTTTCAAGAGACCCTAAAAACCATAAAAACAAAAGAAAACCATACAATACCACGAAAAACCCTAAAACCTTTGAAAATATATAAAACCATAACACCTAAATACCAAAAACATTATAAAAATTCCCCGGAATCCCTAAAAATGTAAAAACCCATAAAAACCTTAAAAAAACCAAAAAAAACCAAAAAACCCCCTAAAACCCTTAAAAAACATACCAATCCATAAATCCATAAAAATAATTAAAAATATAAAATAACATTTAACCCATAAAAATGATAAAAACTCTAATAACCTTAAAAACACTTAAAAATTAAAAAAAATATAAATCACAATAAAAATCTAAAAACCCTGAAAATTCCGAAAATCCCTTAAAAACCAAGAAAACGACACTAAATACCAAAAATTCCTCAAACTATAAATACCATAAAACCCTAAAAACGCTAAAAATAACTAAAAATATATAAAAATGTAAAAGACCCTAAAACCCTGGAA
This sequence comes from Viscum album, assembly GCA_963277665.1. NCBI lineage: Eukaryota > Viridiplantae > Streptophyta > Magnoliopsida > Santalales > Viscaceae > Viscum > Viscum album. Next base: position 1,323,071,317 of record OY728157.1, read on the forward strand.
ACCCCTCAAAACCATAAAAAATAAAAAAAACCTTAAAACCTTTAAAAACCCATTAAAACACTAAAAATTCACTAAAAATCTAAAAACCCATGAAACCCTTAAAAAAATTAAAGACTATAACAACCCATAAAAATCATAAAAACACCCATAACCCAGAAACACCCCAAATACATAAAAACATAAAAATAAATAATTTTTTTTAAAACCCATAAATATCCCTAAAACTCTTCAAAATCTCTAAAACCCAAAAAATACCTAAAACCACAATTTTTTTAAGAAATACCTATAAATGTAAAAGCCACTAAAACCCTAGAAACCACAAAACCCCTTAAAACTTTTAAAAACATAAAATCCATAAAAACCCTAAACACCACTAAAAAATCTTCAAACCCCTAAAAATGTTGACAAAATCTAAATAACCATAAGACCCCTAAAAAAATAAAAAATCCATTAAAAACCACAAAAGACCCTAAAACCCTAAAATCCTTAAATATCCCATAAAACTATAAAAACCCTATTACCATAGAAAACCAAAACAATCACTATAACTAACTAAAAATGTAAAAAACACAAAAAATAATTAAAAATTTCTTAAACCATAAAACCCCAAAAAAACACATAAAAATACCTTAAACAAATGAAAAAATTAAATTACCACTAAAAATATAAAATCCCTACAAACCCCTAAAATAATAAAAAACTCTAAAAACTTTAAAACCCCTAAAATCTCAAAAAAAAACCCCAATACCTAAATAGAACCTTAAAACCCTATAAACCGTAAAAACCCTATAGAACCTTGAAAACATAAAAATCCTAAAAAGGAATAAATATCATTGAAAATTTAAAAAAACCTAAAACCCTGAAAAACCCATTGACAATCATAAAAGCTCATAAAAGCCATAAAACACCATTAAAACATTAAAAATCCACTAAATACTCAAAACCCCCTTAAAACCCTAAGATTGTTAAAATAACTCTAAGAAACAATAAAAACACCCAAATAACTAAAAACCCCTAAAACCCCAAAAGAACCTAAAACCCCTATAAATCTAGAGAAAAACTAAAAAACCCAGAAAAACCCTAAAAATGCTCAAAATTCCTAAAAATCCAAAAAAACATAAAACCCAAAAAAACCATACAAATCCTAATAAATACCTAAAATCCTTAAAATCATAGAAAACCCTAAAGGAACCACTAAAATTTATAAAAAAACCCGAAAAACCCATTAATAACCTAAAATTGACTAAATACTCTTAAAATCTCTAAAGACACTAAAAATTTTAAAAACAGTAAAAACATTAAAAACCCTAAAAGATCATAAATACACTAAAACACAAAAGACCCTAAAAACCCGTAAAGATACCTAATTCATCTAAGGACCCTAAAAATCATAAAAATCCCTAAACACCTAAAAATCCTAAAAGCCATAAAAATGAAAAAAATCCCTAAAAACCTCTAAAAATGTAAAAAACCTTAAAAACCCCGAAAAAACCCTAAAAACAACAAAACCCCCAAAAAACCTCAAAAACCCCATTAAAACCCTAAAACACACTAAAAACTCTAAAATCTCATAAAACTCCAAAAAATGTTAAGAACACTAAAACCATTAAAATCCCAAAAAACTCCAAAAAAACCAAAATCCATAAAAGGTACTAAAACCTTGAAAACCCCTAAAATATCTAACAAAACCTAAAAACAAAAATCCCAAAAAAAACCCTAAAAACTGTAAAATCCCCTGAAAACTGAAAAAATGCTAAAAATCCCTAAAAATTCCTGAAAGCATAAAAACCCTAACAACCCAATAATCAACCCAAAACCCATAAAAACACCTAAAATATAAAAAAAACCATAAACCACATAAAAACCAAAAAAATACGATAAAAACTTTAACAAACCCTTAAAATCCCTAAAAACTCAGACAACCCAAAGAACCCAAAAAATATCCTACAAATCCCAACAACCCCTAAAAATTTTAAAAAACCATTCAAAACCATAAACCACCTTAAAATTCCACAAAACCCTAAAAACCCTAAAAACCATAAAAATCTTAAATAAACCTTAAAAATCAAGGAAAATGTTAAAACCCCTAAAAACTAATAAAAAATATAAAAACCCTTAAACCCCCAAAAAATAAAAAACTCTATAAAACCTTAAAAATATTAAGAAACTAAAAAAACAATAAAACTTAATAAATTCCATAAAACCCTGAAACACAAAAAAAATCCTAAAACCCAAGAACCCCCCCCCCCCCAGACCTCAAAATTCAAATATATACTAAGAACAAAAAAACACCTAGAAACCCCAAAAAATACATGAAAGCATAAACATATATGAAAACCAATAAAAACCCCTAAAATATATAAAAAACCATAAAAACCATAATTCCCAAAAATCCATAAAAACCAAAAAATTACTGTAAAAATTATAAAACACTTAAAAACTAGAAATGTTAAAAATTGTAAACACCCTTAAAAACCAAAAAAAACAAAAAAAATACTAGAAAAATATTCCTATAAACCAAGAAAACCCCTAAAAACTAACCAAATCCCTAAAAACCATAAAAATACAAAAAGCTCCCTAAAAATCCCTGAAAATAAAAATTAAAACCCCTTTAAAACACCAAAAACCATAAAAACCCTAAAATCTATAAAAACACTAAAAAAATAAAAATACCCTAAAACAACGAAAAACTATATTAACCATTAGAACCCTTTAAAACATTAAAATAATCTAAAAACCTAAAAAACCATAAAAGCTCAAAAAATTCCCTAAAACCTAAAAAGACACTAAAACCCCTCAAAACCTAAAAACCATGAAAAACCTGAAACCCCTAAAAGTCAAGAAACTATAAAAACCATATAAATAAATAAATAAATCTCTAAAAATAACTAAAATTGTAAAAAACCAAAAAACCCTACAAATCCCCTTAAAACCATAGAACCCTAGAAAACCTTGAAAGCCATAAAAACCCTTAAAACCCCTAAATACCCACTAAAAAACTCTAAAAACCCCTAAAATCCATAAAAATATTGAAAAATAATAAAAAACATGAAAACCCTAAAGAAACCCAAAATACCGTAAAAAAAAGTCCCCAAAAACCATGAAAAAACTTAAAATTATAAAAGACCCCCAAAACCCCTTAAGAGGATCCATATCTATAAAAATCCCTAAAAACCAAGAAATCATAAAAATCTCTAAAAACACTGAAAGACATATGAAAACTATATCAAAACTCTTAAAATAAATAAAAATAACCCACTAAAATCGATAAAATCCCATAAAATTCCTAAAAACATAAAAAACTCTTAAAACCCATAAAACCCTAAAAATGAAAGAAAACATAAAAACTCAAAAAAATCTGAAACCCTTGAAAAACCTATAAATGAAAAAAATAATGAAAGACACTAACCCCCCCCCCCCATTTCTAGAACCCATAAAATCCTTAAAAACCAAAAGGATCGTTAAAATCCCTAAAAATACTGGAAAACATAAAAACACAAAAAATCCTGAAAACCCCTTAAAACCACAAAACAAGCTAGAACATTAAATCCCCTTAAAACCACTAATTAATCTAAAACCCTTATAACCCCAAAAGGCTAAAAAACTATAAAAACCTTATAAAAACTAAAAAACTACAAAAAAGCTAAAAACCATGAATGAACCTAAAAACCTTGAAATCCCCTTAAAACACTAAAGACCGTGCAAAGCCATAAAACCCATCTGAATCCTTAAAAATGATAAAAACATTAAAAACATAAAAATCATAAAAAAGACATAAAAATCAATAAAAACGTAAAAACCCCTAAAACCTTGAAAAACCCCTGAAACCCATAATGACCATTAAAATTTATAAAAATCCATAAACATAATAAATATTTTAAAAACACTTAAAACCGCAAAAATCATTAAAAATTCTTACAAACCCTAAAACCCCTAAAAACTCAAAAAAAAGCATAAAATCCCAAAAGGTCCTATAAAACCAAGAAAATCCCTAAAGGATCTAAAAAACACAAAAACCACAAAACCATCAAAATCCCTACACACCCTAAAAAACATAAAAACCCATAAAATATTGAAAAATCAATAAAAATCCTAAAAATTTAAAAAACACTGAAAACCATGAAAAAACCCTAAATAACATAAAACCCCAAAAAACCTTAAAAACCCTAAAAACCAATAAAATTATAAAACCACAAAAACCTCTAAAGACCCATAAAACCCCAAAAATAATAAAAAGATCTAAAAACCCCTTAAAACCCCTAAAAACACAAAAACACATCCTAAAACTCCAAAAGACCCTAAAATCATGAAAATCCATAAACAAAAAACCCATGGTAAACCCTAAAAATCCCTATAAAAAATAAAAATCCTTAAACCCCCAAAAAATCCAGGAAGAAGTAAAAAAAACATAAAAATGATTAAAACCACCTAAAACCTTAAAACACTAAAAACCCATAAAACCAAAAAACTCTAAAAACCCCTTAAATCCCTAAAAATGTTAAATTACTCGAAAACTACTTTAAAACCCCTAAAAACTATAAAAACTTTTAAAATCCATAAAACCCCCTAAAAATATAAAAACCCTAAAAAACCCTAAAAATCCCTGACAATGTCTTAAACCCTAAAATATTCTTGGAAAATATAAAACCCCTAAAACATTTAAAAAACCTAAAACCATAAAAGCATTAAAACCCACTAAGACTATAAAAAACATTAATACCCGAAAAAGATGTTAAAATTTTCTAAAAAAATCTTTAAAACATTAAATAAATAAAAAAACCCAAATACCCAAAAGACCCAAAAACCCAAAAACCCTAAAAACCATAAACCCCATCAAAATCCGAAAAATTCATAAATACCAAAAATGCCAAAAAACCATAAAAATTATTAAAAATGCCAAATAATCCTTAAAAAAGTAAAACAACCTTAAAAATAATGATAAACATTTAAAAACATAAAAACTCATAAAAACCCTATAAACACGTGAAACCCTAAAAAATTAATAAAAACCCATAAAACCATTAAAAATGTAAGAAAACTCTAAAAACCTTAAAACCCAAAAAAAACTCAACCAAAACCAAAAACCCCAAAAGGCCTTAAAAACCCTGAAAAACACTATAAATAGTAAAAACCTTTAAAATCTAAAACACTAAAAAAACCTAAAAACCATAAAAACCCTAAAAACCATAAAAATTCAAAAAATAAATTCCTAAATATCCATAAAAACGTAAGAAACCCTAAAACCCTCAAAATTCACAAAAAACCATAAAAATTTATAAAAACCATAAAAAACTAAAAAGACCCATAAAAACCTTAAAACCCAAAAAATCTCTACAAATCCATAAAACCCCTAAAAATGTTATATGTTATAAAAAACATGACCCTGAAAAAATCAAAAAAACCCTAAAAACCCCCAAAAGAACCTAAAAATAGTAAAAACCCTAAAACCATAAAAAACACGGAAAACCCAAAAAACACTCAAAATCCGTAAAAACTCAAAAAACATAAAAAAACAGAAAACCCTTTAAAGCACCTGAAATCTGAATAAAAATCCTAAGAACCCAATAAAACCCATGAAAACTATAAAATCCCCTAAAAATCTTAAAAACACTAAAAACCCATGAAAACCTTAAAAACCACTTAAAACTCTAAAAACCCTTAAAAACCTAAAAACATTAAAAAACTCTAAAATACATTAAAACCCCTAAAACCTCAAAAAAAAAACAAAAAAAACCCATGAAGTCCCTAAAAACCTCGAAAAAACCTGAAAACCATTAAATAACCTATAAATCCCTAAAACCCCTAAAAACCATAACAATTCTAAAAATTACTACCAATAAATAAATAGATAAAAACCCTAAAAATTCTGAAAAACCCATGAAAACCATAATGACCTTTAAAGTCCCACAAAAACCAAAAAATACCCAAAACCCATTATAAACTCAAAAAACGCTTTAAACCCCTAAAATGTTAAAAAACCTCTAAAACCCCTAAAAATCATTAAAAACTCAATAAAATTCTCTAAAAAAAGACCCCAAAACCATGAAAAAAATTTTAAAAGCCAAAAAGCTAGAAAACCCCTTAAAACCCTAAAAATCAATAAAAATCCTAAAAACCCATAAAACCCATAAACTCCTAGAAAATTCCTAAAATTTACTGAAAATGTTAAAAACCTGAAAAACCATGAAAATCCTTAAAAACCAAAAAAATCCTTTGAATGAATAAAAAATCTAAAACCCATAAAAACCATAAAAACCATAAAAACCACTAAAAACTCAAAAATGCCTAAAAATATTGAATGAATCTATAAAACCTAAAAACCCTAAAAAATGAAAAACATCCAAAAAACCCAAAGAGACCTTGAAAACCCCTAAAAACATAAAAATCTATAAAAGTCCTAAAAATCATAAAAATTTATAATAATCCCTGAACACATAAAAAACTCTAAAAACCCTGAAAAAACCCCATGGAAGCAATAAAACCCCTAAAAATCATAAAAGACCCGAAAACCCCAAATAACCCTAAACCCCCATTAAAAACTGAAAGAACACTATAAACCCCTAAAAACGTTAAAAACATGAAAAATAATAAAAACATTAAAACCTAAAAAAACCTAAAAACCCTAAAAACAACAAAAATACTAAAAAATACATTAAAATCCCTGAACATGTGAAGAACCCTAAAAACCCATAAAACCCCCAAAAAACCACAAACCCCCTTAAAATGTTAAAAAATAATTAAATGCATTAAAACCCTAAAAACCATTAAAAATATTAAACCCTAAACCCCCTAAATGTTAACAATCTCTAAAAAACTTAAAACCCAAAAAACTAAAACAAACTGTAAAACCCACAAAGAGCCTAAATACCATGAAAAAACCATAAAACCCTAAAAATCACTAAAAACACTAAAAATCCATAAAAATAATTAAAAACCCTAAAAAATATAAAAAACCTAATAACTGAGAAATGATTTTGAAAACATGAAAATACCTAAAACCCACGAAAACCATAAAACCCACTAAAACCTTAAAAATCCAAAAAACCCAAAAAAATGCCAAAAAACCTATAAAAACTCTCAGAACGCCTAAAAACACAAAATACCATAAAACCCATAAAAAACTCAAAAAATATTAAAAACCAAAAGACCATCAAACCCTAAAAAATATTAAACCCCTCAAAATCATTAGAAACCCTAAAACCCTAAAACCCCAAAACCCCTTAAAATCCTAAAAACCCCTAAAAATCCTAAAAACATGAAAATCCTTAAATACACTAAAAAATCCTTGAAAACCTTCAAAACTAATAAATTCTAAAAAACCAAAAAAAACACTAAAACCCACTAAAAACTCTAGATCCCCTTTAAAACCCTAAAATGTTAAAATACTATAAAAATTATTAAAGCCCTAAAAACTCAAAAAAACATGAAAATCAAAAAAAAATCATAAAAACCATGAAGAAAACTAAAAATCACAAAATAAATATGAAAATCCTGAAACCCACAAAAATCCATAAAAATAATAAAAAAATTTAAAAACAATAAAATCCTAAAAATTCCATAAAAATCTACGAAAACATAAAAACCCATAAAACCCTTAAACCCCATAAAAATCATAAAATCCCCCAAAAACCATAAAAAACCTAAAAACCAATAAAACCCCCAAAAACCTACGAAAAGCACTAAAAACTGATAAAACCCTTATAATATAAAAAAAATTAAGAAACAATAGAATCTTTAAGACACGCAAAAACCTGAAAACCATAAAAACCCCAAAAAATAAAAAACCATAAAGACCCCAAAAAACAATGAAAACCTCTAAAACAATGAAAATTATAAAAAATACATAAATTCTATGAAAACATGAAAACTCCTAAAATCCAAGAAAAAATAAAAAACCATAAAACCCCTAAAACCCATAAAAACCATAAAACCCACTAAAAACTCTATAAACCCTTAAACCTGCTAAAAATAAAAAAAAACCCTAAAAACCTTGACAACCAATAAAGGCTTCTAAAACCCCTCAAAATCCCTAAAAACTGTAAAAAACTCTAAAAACCATTAAAATTTTAAAACCCCCTAAAAATACATGAAAAATGTAAAAAGACCTAAAACACCCTTAATACCCCATGAAAACCATAAAAGCCATTAGAAACCTTAAAAAACCCCAAAACCCATAAAATCCTAAAAACATTAAAAACTATAAAAATTATTAAACCCTTTAAAATTTTTAAAAACTCTAAAACCACAAAACATTCCAATTATTCAAAAACCCCTAAGAACCCAAAAGACCAATAGACCCCGGAAAAACCATAAAAACTCTACAAAAACCTAAACACCCTAGAAATCTTCAAAATCCTTAAAACCCCAAATAAACCCTAAAAAATCACTAAAAATCCATTAAAACATAAAAACCACTACAAAAATTAAAAACCCTTTAAAACCATAGAAACCCAAAAAACGTAAAAACACTAAAAACCCATAAAACCCTAAAACCCATTATAAACTCTAAAAACCCTTTCAAGCCCAAAAAAGTTAAAAAACAGTAAACAATATTCAAAACCCTAAAAACTAAAAGAAAACTAAAAACTCAAAAAGTCCCTAAACTACTAAAAAAAAAAAATCCCTAAAAATCCCTAAAACATCCTAAAATCCCTCAAAACCCATTTAAACCCATAAAACCCACTAACACCCATAAAAATCCTTAAAAATCCCTAAAAATACATGAAAATATAAAATACCATAAAAACAAGAAAAATCCATGAAAACCATGAAAACCACTAGAACCATAAAAATGCCTAAAACCCCATAAAATCCTTAAAACCATAAACCCCATAAAAATATTAATAACTCTAAAAAACAATAATGCCCCAAAAAACTAAAAAAACCATAAAAACAAAAAAATACCTAAAACCCATAAAACCCCTTAATGTATTTTAAAAACCATGAAAACCCCCAAAAAACCCTCCAAATTCCTAAAACCCTAAGAATCCTTAAAATACATAAAAATCATAAAAAATCTCTAAAAATACCCACAAATGTAAAAGACCCTAAAACTTTTAACACCGCCTCAATATAATGAAAACCCCTAAAATCCCATAAAAACCCAAAACCACTATAATCTATAAAGCCCATAAAACACCTAAAAATGTTAAAAAATCTAAAACCCTTTTAAAGCAATAAAAACTAAAAAAACTTAAAAACGTAAAAAAATTGTAAAATAATAAAAAAACTAAAAATCCAAAAAATTCCAGAAAACATAAAGAACCCTAAAATCCCTAAAACCCCCAAAAAACCAAAAAAATTGATAAATATAGTTAAAACCCTAAAATTCTATTAAAATCATAAAAACTACTAAAAACTATAAAAACCCTTAAAACCCCTAAACACATACAAAACTAAAAAAATATAAAAACCCTAAAAGACTCTAGAAAAGACAAAAACCCCAAAACACCCTCAAAACACGAAAAAACCTAAAAACTGTAAAAAAAACCTTGAAAACCATAAATCCCCACAAAATCCTAAAAAATATAAAACCCATAAAAATTCTAAAACCCTAAGAACCCCTAAAAACATAAAAACCCCAAAACATAAAAAACCCCCAAACCCAAAAAAAAACCTTAAAAACAACTGAAAAATATAAATCCCCTTAAAACATCTAAAAATGTTAAAAACTCAAAAGAACAACTTAAAACCCCTAAAAACTAAAAAACATTAAAAACATAAGAATACCCTAAAACATTAAAAGATCTATTTCCTTCAGAACATGTGTTCTGGTTAGGAATCTCATTTTCAAAATGGTTTCCAATGGATTTGTTTATGGAACTAGAAACACCAAACAGTTCTATATACAAAGGGACTTACCTTCCAAAGGTAGAAGTTATTTAGGTTTATTAACCTACGTTATTTAAGAACTCTCATTGGTCGAAAGGTTGGGAGGTTGGACTCATCACACCCTTTTGGGGGGAATTATTACTTACTCTAGGACTCTCTTATAAATTTAAGATATGTTCATGAATCCTTATTAATTTACCAATCATAATGTAGGTTTCCCTTAAAATTTTCTATCAATTATTACCGTGTGTGTATTTCAGAGTCATTCATATGTATTCGAGGTTCTTCATCAAAATAAATATTTGTATGTATTAGAGGTTCTCTATCAATGGTGGAATTTCATATACTACTTAGAGATTATTTATTTGTTATTATGATAATGCTAGTTTTCGAGCCACTTGGTGGGGACTCTAGAATTTTATGGTCATCCAGGTAGACGAATGTCACTCTAGAATTTATGGTTATCCAAGGAGATAGAATTTTACTCTGGAGTTTATTGTCATCCAAGCAGATAGAGGTTAATCTATAGTTTATCTTCATCTAGGGAGATTGAAGTTGTTTTAATATTGGGATCAAACCCATAAGTGGGATTCCTATGTATCCTTGTGAAATTAATCATAAACCATGTTGTTCGGCGCCACTTAATGGGGAACATCATACCTTTTAAGGTAACATGATAAGGACCCAAATGTACATTTTAATTTCATGTGGTCAAGTAATCTAGGTGAAAGGTTCCTAGAAAAAGCTTGGTGTGGGACTTATGCCTAAGTATCCCAAGAAACATGGAAGGAATATGAGCTCCAAAGTTGAATTATACCCTTTTGAGGATATGATTCTAAGAGAATTTGGTTGATTTGGAATTTTGGGTTTGAATCACAGTGAGGCTTCCTACATATCCTGTTTGGATGGGAATCAAATCCCTTGTTATTTGGTAAGTTTTATATGGGAGTACAACGCTTTCAGAGAAATAGGTCGGGGATTAATCCTCAAGAGGATTCCATTATAATAGGGTCCCTGGGAGATATCTTAACTCATGGATATTTATGGGGTTTTAATTCTAGAATTATTCCTAAGTTGGATACCCGGATTAAGGGAATAGGGGTTTGATTCTTAAGGAGGATGTCTAGTGAGCTCAGACACTTGGTGAAGGATTCCTACATATCCCAGTTATAGTGGTAATTAGAATTCTCATAGTTCATTCCATTTGTGGATTACACCTCAGAGAAGTCCAATGGAGGGGGGAATGATTTCTCATTTCAGGGATGAAATGATATGGAGCTCAGGCCATGAAATGGCTTCCTATGTATCCCAGTTATGGTGGGAATCAGATTTATCATAGTTCATTCCATTAGGTGGATGTTGTAATCATTATAAACATCAAAGCCCACATGATTCATGCTCGGTGTGAGAAACAATAGGATTTAAAATATTCAACAAACCATATACTTTATCCATCACTAATGGAAGAGGTTAGGGCTATGATGGAAGAGTTCATGGATATAGAACATTCCCTTATTATCATTACATTGGATGAGGGTCCTATGTAATAAAGGGGTGAAGTTAAAGGGTGTAATGATGAGGGAGACTACAACCTCCTACATGAGAGACTAAGAGTTAAGCCAGGATGTCTACCCTGAAATGGGTCTTACAATGGGGAAGAAGACTTCTCATTTTTTAGAAAGGAAAAGGAACTGTGATCCATAGCCTCCCTACTAGGGATCGATGGATCCGGGTCTTAGGAATGAGAAGGGGAGGACATATTCCTATCCCTAGATTCTAAGACCATGAACTCCTCAACATTTTCACTAGGTTAAGGGTCTATGTGACCATAAATATCCAATTCTACAGACACCCTATGGACCCTTACCCTATGGTAGAACAAGTGCGGGAAACCTTTGACAAAATATATCCAAATCCAAATGGGAGACACATAGATGTAACTTTCCCTAAGATTTGGTTAATTATGAGGTCTTGTTGGAGTTTTCAACATAATCACTTTCTGGAATGGGATCCAATGAAGGAGATTCCCTACCCTGAGTGGCTTTGAATGAGGATTCATGAAAGGCTCCAGTAAGCTGATGGGGTGAGGTGAACCCAGAAGGGGAACCCATGTAAATGTACATAGGTATGTGGTGCGCAAGTAGACTTGGGAGATTTTGTATAACCATAAGTTAAGAACAACCTAGATTAATTGACTTGTGTGATACTTGGGTTGAGACTTCAAAAGGCTTCCAAGATATTCCCATAAGTGAGGGGCACAACTTCCTACTTGAGGATGGGTGGTCACACAAGTGTTATTAAATTAGGGGGTTGGGTGAATGAGTTGCACAATTATTGTTAACTAATAACAATTTGAGAACCTAAGCCTCACTATTTACTTTAATTTAATTTCCTTAGGTATTATAAAACTACCTTGGAGGTTTCAGAGGACTTGGGAGAAGAATTAGGGTGATCAAAGTAGAAATCAGCCTTTAGTGAAATTCATATATATAAATTTAGGCCCCAAGGGTCTATTTATAGGCAAATATTGTACCCTGAGCGATGGTGAATTGGTTTGTAAGTGATGAGTTGGCGTAAATGTGAGGGGCGTGCAAGTACTTGTGTGTCACTGATGATTTGGGATACCTTGGTAGAACTTAATTTTTAGCCAATTTAAATCATGAAATTCCTTATCTATTTCCCCTCCTTTTTCCAAGGCATTTTCCTTTGTCATATTTTCACCCATGTGGTGGAACTGGGTGTAAACCCCCCTAGCATTGGATCCTAATAAAAATAGTATCTAATTATGAGGTAAAATGGAATGAAAAAGGAACTAGGTCATGCAAGTTCTGGGTTATCATGCATGAAGGTGGCATGTAAGTCAACTCCCTCATCTATATATAAGGGGCTTCAATACAGTGAAAATCCCAAATGATTTGAAAAACTTCTCTCCACACACAAGTCTAACATGCCAAAATTTGTTTTTTGTTAAATATTTTCCTATTCACAAAAGTACATTTTTTATAATACTGGTGCACCAAACCTTGAGCTACATACTTGTGCATCATAGTTTTCGTTGCACGCCTTGATGATTTTTTCAAATTTTCTTGTTTTTTTAATTGTTTTCAAAAGGAACCTACTTTTAAAGGTATTTCATATTTCTTTAAATGTTTAAATAGATCCTCAAATAATCAAAACTACTAATAAATTGTCCAGTAAGTAGACTGAAGACACGATGGAGATCATAGGGAATGATTACTGCAACGTTTTTGACACTAATCATCCTGACCTGGAAAAGAATTTGAAGAAGTATCACCATAAATTTCTAAAGATTGATTATCTTCCACTGTAATTTTATGGTAATCTATGTGAATCCAACATACCCGATTCAAAGAACTGTGTCCCAGTATCTTGGTTTCATAACTATAATAACTTTTCTTCTACTCACATTTCTTTTGATGGAACATATATCAATGGTGGAACAGCAGCCAAATACTATGTTATGCATCACCGCCCATGTGCTCCAAATTGTAAAAAAGAAAAAATCAAACTAAATCCACACAAGTATTCATCCATATTTCAAGACTATCAAATAGATTAGTCGAAGATTTGGAAGAAAATTTGGGACTTTCTTCTAGGAGGGGGTGTGAAACCCACAAGGATGTGGGAATACTGGGTACAAAAGACATGTGCATAGTTTAAAGATGATTTGAAAGGCACTAAAATGTTTGAAGCTGTTTGGGTAGAAAAATTCTATATATATAGGAATGATGATTTTGTGCCAGAGATGCTGAGTCGATGCAGTCCAGAGACTAATTATTTCTATCTGACACAAGGAGAATTTGGAATCATCTTGTTGGATGTTTATAAGATCTCTAGAGCTCTGATCCTCACATATATGTATGATCAATTCATTCCTCAAAAGGAAAGAATGAATTATGTAGAAAAGACACCGGCCTTGGAACGTGAGCTACTAATGATATCTCATAAGATCATGACTGCAAAGCCCTGAACAAGAAGGGATATTCATACTAAAGAGTGTATGGAAATATTCCTAATGAAAAATAAGGAAAAAGGTCCCACCTGCACACTTACAACAATCTTTCCTAAGGCTAAAAAGAGAGGCACATTTGGATCCTTATCTATAACACTAGAGAAAGGAGGGTTTGAAACCTAGGGGTATGAAGTCAACTCCAAAATTCCTTCCAAGATGCATCTTTCAGTTTTCCTGGGCATGTGGATCAGTGTATACCTGTTGAATATTTGAGATTCTAATGGAATTGTAAGGCATGGAACATTTATTATAGCGTCCAAGCTAGTTGAGAGGAAGATGGTGGGATTTCATATCCCTATTCTGGTGAAGATTCATAGGATCTTGTTGTAGATACATTTAGGGAATTCTCTTTTCCAAATAACATGATCATTCTATGTTTTGTTGGGATGGATCACGACTCACTTTAGAACCTATGCTATGAAGAGTGGGATCTAGGTCCTAGAGAATTTTTTCCAACAATTTGTTAAATCCTTCTTTAGTATTTCACCATTTTCCTTAACACCTCTCGAAGTTATGACAAGGTTGAGTAATTTCAAGGAACTACACTTATTTTCTTATGGTAATCTGCCTATAGGAAAAAAATTGATGACGGTATAACCAATTTATAGCTAAGGGTGTATATACTAGCTTTCGTGGAAGGTGTATTGGATACCAGTATTGATGGTGAAATAATATGTGAGGCCTATCCTCCTTATATATTTGAATTCCAATTCAAATGACTATAGTAGATTACCATATCTCCTCCAGTGCATGATATACTAGAAAAGAATCCGATGGTTTCTTGATAGCTATAGTTGCTGACAACCGTAGAAAAGAAAGATAAAGTGTTTAATATTCATATAGTCGATGCAAAGAGAAAATTGACCATCTAGTATTATAAATCTTGGATTTCATAATATCCTAAATTTGTTATAAACTGTTTTTTCCCTAGGGTCAGAGTAAATATAGAAAGTAAGAAGGAATCCTCTCATTTAGAAGGTGATTCTACACTATCAAAGAATGATTCCTCAGATTCAGAGGGATATGATGATGATGATCCTATCTCACCTAAGTGACCTCATTCAAGATAAAACCTACCCACCAGAATCAAGCAGGATACACTAGAATCACTGACTGATGTTTCACCTAGGAGGTCTAGTCTTCATTTCCTAGAATAGATTTTAGATCCATTTTCTCATCCACCATTTGTGATGGTAGGTATTGTAAAGACCGTTAAATCTAATAATTTGGGATGATCTTCACATATGGATATAATTTACTCTATGTTTGTATGACTAGAATTAGTTCAAGCATGGTAGAATTTTTATTATGATGTTGAAACCATGTGGGTTATTTTATGTGAGGGGATGCATATTCCAGGAATAGGATTTATTTGATCCCTATCTAATATTCACTTTCATAATAATCATGATAAATTAATAATTAATATACGAGAGTTGGAGATTCTTATATATAAAACCGATATTTCAATACCCACCATAAAATGAGTAACAGAAACGATAGATCATGGCACTACTGAAGGGATTTCCAATTCATCTCTTGAGGAATGGTGTTGTTTTTTTATCCCAAAGATGTAAGATTTCTTATTCTTGTATTATTTTCTTCTTTTCCATTTGAATTTAGTCAAATCATTATTACTTAGGGGAAATACCATATTAAATTTCATTTGGTTAAGGTAATGTAAATGGAAGTTCCAACGCCATGGTATAGCTTTGATGGTACCGCGATTGGGGTTGCTGAATCACCCTACAAATTGGGAGAGATATCTCCTAGCTGACAGACCACGGTGGATGAGATAGAGGGAGGCTTGTAGTCTCCAATACCTACTTTTGGAAATTATGATACTAATTTCCCCAAGAAGGCAAAGAATCAAAGAAACTAAAAAAATAAAGAAGCATCTAAATGCTTTATCAACAAAGGTAAGTCTTCTTGGTAGTATAATTTTCCGATTCATCCATAGAAAGTGTTTAATGTTCTTATAATTGTATGAAATTCTTCTACTTATTCCCTTAGGGATGTTATTAATCAGCCTCTGGGAACCATAGAAGGTACTTTTGATCCAGTGTAGATTCCTTCCAATAAAATGACTCCTTTGACTGAAAAGTATTTTATACTAGAGAAAACAAAATTTTCTCTTGGAACTAATGTTTTACCTACTATTGTGAGAGAGTATTCATCTTTTACGTTAGAAGTGCTTTATGAGAAGCTATGTGTAACAAAAATTGACAACCATTTCTGTAATATTTTAGGATTATCACATGCATCGAAAAATCCTACAATGACTGATGTTGACCTAAAATATGTCAATAAAGAGGTTGTCCGGGGTCTAATGTCATCGAAGGAGGGTCATGAAAAAACTACTCCAAGTGCTACCACATGTGAGACTAACATGGGGCATTGGATGTCATTGGAAGCTATGATGAATCTTGACATGTCTTTTGAAGAAGTATCAGAACATGTTAATATGCCTACTACTCTAGAAGAATTCAAAGATTTTTATATAGAACCAAATTGATGTATGTTTCTAGTGTCCATCTAATAAATATTATCATGCCTGATTTCTTAACCATAATTGGTTGAAATTTGAATATCTACCTAAAGAAGATTCTATAGTGATATTTCTTGGAAGAGACATTGATATTACTATCAATCCCACCATCGAGGAGGAGCTGGCTCAAGTGAACCTTGAAATAGAAAATCTTCTTGATGTTTATTTAGAGAATCCTATTCATGTTCAAGAAAGTATCCCCCACCAAGAGGTGCCAACTAAAACTGTTGAGGGTGGGAATGTTGGGAAGGATTATTCTTAGGATGCGGACTTATTGATAGGTGAGGATTACTGACCATTGTGATTATTCCCAGTCTTTCCATTCTTTTGAATCTAACCGTGACCTTGATTTATCATGCAGAATTGTCAGATTCTATGGATAGGTATACAGGAGAAGCTTATTCATCGACCAAACCCGCATTAGGAGGCTAGGAAACCACTATTTTGGAGGGAGAAGAACATGTCACTTCTTTGAGTGCATTAATCTCAGATCACGTCCCTCCTTATGATGGTTATTTTGAATTTGATCCAGAGTTGTAGAAAGATCTTCTACTTGCATGTTGTAAATCTTGGCTAGATATATGGAAGCTTATCTCTAAAACATCCTTCGAGGAACTACCTTAGTGAATTCCACATCCCTCAACACTATTCAGTATGTTATGATTTAGAGGTTTTGATTATCATGTAATTCATATGATGGTGAAAGAGACTATTTGGAGGTAGGAGAAAGAGCACAAACTTTGGAAGGACGTAATAAAAGTCAGGATACTTGTTAACATTGATGATTTTTGGGATTCATTATCTCAAGCTGAGGCTAGTCATATTGTGATGTTGGAAACATTCAGGCATCAAGATAAATAGAATAATTTTCAAGTGTTGTGTCTTTAGAAAGAGTTGGATACTTCTACAAATAAACTTGAACAACTTCATTACTCAATGGAATAAGTCCAAAAAGAAGGAATGATATCCATTGTAGATGCTAAGGAAGAGCTTCATCAGGCTGAGGAGACTGGGGCTGGTTACTGAAGGAACTTCAATAGTCGGATGATGGGGATCAAGAGTCCATTTAAAAAATTAAAATCTATATTTACGACCTCTTAGGATTTATAACAGATAGACTCTAATTTTTGGATGTTTCTCTTTGGATTTTTTTTTGTTTGTTCATAAATGAACATAATTTTGTTTCTAATCAACTATTCCTTCACTATTTTTTTAATTGTAATATTTCAAATGATTTCCATGATATTTTCATACTATATAATCATAATTACAATGATAAGGATGTAATACGCTCTAATTTTTACCTAATCTAATGGGCATAGTGAGCATTGTTTGACTCTTGTTAGGGTTATATGGATAATCCTAGAAAGGTTGTGTCTTTTATGTTATTACCCTAATTTTTACCTAATCCCAATATAGAGGGGACATAGCGGGTGATGAATTTTATTTCTCTTATACTTCCCTTTTTTAGTTTTCAGCTAAATAAGGTTTTCTTTTTAACTTTTTATCACTCGATATTTCGAGAACTATGTTGAGTGTAGTTTTACCGAGTTGAGACTCAACTTTTTTCTATATTTCCCTTCGCTAGTTTTCATCCTAGTGAGTACTATGTCTCTTTTTCTCTGGGTAGTTTAAATTTATTAATTTCAGTATAATATATCTAGTATTTTAGGTCGAATATCTTTGACTATTAATTTTGATATTAAAACCCAAAATTTGCTAGATGGATAGAAAGGTACTGATATTCCTCAGATATTTCCAAGGGGAATCTTGAGTCATGATTTTTATGGTCATTGAATCTAAAATTTTATGTATAAGAATATATGAGGTCCTTTCCAAGAATGAATTTACCTCAATTTAAAAAAACCTATTATGGGGGTTGTATTGTGCATGACCAACCATGGAATGTGCTTCATAGACAAACAATGGCATTATTAGGCTGACAGGCCTATTATGTTGGAGACATTATGCAAGGCCAATAGGGGGAACATAATATATTTTCAGGTAATGGAGCTCTCATGAATTTTGACATTCTACTACTGATAAACAATGGGGTGTAAGATTTGGATGTCTCAAGACTATAATGGTTGCATTTTCCAAGGAATGATGTTTCAAAATAAAGGGGGCCATCTCTTCCGATATAGTCCATGAATGAGGAAACACTCCTTCATGAATTTAGTTTATGAAGGAAAGAATATTTTTTAGAAAGGATCATTATGATATTTTTCTATATAGGTTATAGTCATGCAGAAAGGAAATTATGTCTTGCAATTTCAAGTCATGTATCAAGGACATTAAGGAATTTTTGATAAACTTCTATTCTATTTAAAGTCATATAGAAAGTAAATTATGGGGATATGCATTTTAAAGTAATGCATCTTGGAAATTATGAGGATTTATAGTTTAAAGCCCTAGAACAAGGACATTATGGTGTTGTGCAGTTTAAAATCATGCAATAAGGACATTATGGGGATTCAATTTAAGTTATTTGTCTCGGACCAAATATTTGATGGTTTTCTAATTCTTGTAAATTTTTCTAGAAATGTGCTACCATATTCATGCATGAAATGTAAGAATTGTGAGATGAGATTTGGGGATTTCTGAATCTAAAGAATTACATGGGAAAGGGATAGTGGAATTTAGAGGAGGTCTCTTTGAAAAATGAAGTTACCACTATTTGACAAACCTGTTATGGGGTCTTTATTATGCAGGTACAATTAGGGAATGTGTTTCATAGACAAATAGTGGAATCCTTATGTTGACAAGAACATTATATAGGTGAATTTTATTCAAGGACAACTAGGGAATGTAATAAATATTTAGGTAAAGGATATCTTAAGAATTTTGACATCTTATTGCTCAAATCCGATGAATTTTCATGGATATTAGGATATTCCCAAGTATAGAGTCTGGTTTATGATGAAAATTGATTGAATATTGAAGGGGTATTTCCAGTTTTTATTTCTAAATAATAATAGAAATAGATTCTCTATGAAGGTCTAACTGAAAAGTAGGAAATATGGTGCTTCTAGTTTTAGGTCATACAACTAAGACCATAATATTATGAAAACAATAGATGATATGTTGTCGAATGGACCAAGATCATTTCAATATTATTTCAACATATGGAGATGAAAAATGTAAACCGTGGTCTTGGAGACTTTTAAGTTGATATAAAGGATAAGAGACAAAAACAAAAAGTATGACCACTTTAAATTTCTAGTTCCTTCATACTGTCATTAATGCTTAAAGGGACAAAAAAGGATTCTCCCAAGAACGAAGTTATCGTTATTTGAAAACCTGTTATGTGGGTTGAATTAGACAAGGGAAACTAAGGAATGTTCTATATAGCTAAATAGTGGCATCCTTAGGCTGAAAGGCCCATTATGTACGAAAAGTTTATGTAAGGACAACTGGTGGATATATTGCATAGTCAGTCAAAAAGAGCTCTCAGGTATCAGACATTCCGTCACTAGAAACCAAAGAAAGATTATGAATATCTGAAATTATATCATGGTTAGGAGTATGGTATGTGAAAAGGTCATTTTCCAATGTATAAAGGATGTTTTTGGATCAATTCTAGTCATGAATTTATAATCTCTTACATAGATCTGACTCATATGTATAAAAGGGTACATTTCTTGTTTCCTTGATGTGTTGTCTAAGGAGAGGGCCCAAAATAAAAGTTCTTGTATAGATTTTGATCATATATAGAAGAGGGGGGATTTTTATTTATCTTGTGGTTTGGGCTAGGATTTGAGGCCTATTTTTCACAATATATTTTAAATGGGATGAGAATCAAACCATGAGTAGTTCTCAAAATACCATTCATTTTAACGTCATTTAGTGAGGAATGTGAATTACAATCCATGAAGGGAAGGTGGGGGGGGTATATGAAGTTTTATGTCTGGCATTAAGGACATTATCCATTTATTTTAATGTCTTGTGGTAAGGAATCAGGTGTCTTGACATAAAATGTAAAAATAAAATGTTGTTGAACTAGTACATAGGGTCCAATCAGCACAACGTATCTTGATAGAGAAATAATCAAGCCGTATTTAGTTCTAACAGATATAAGATAATGTGAAAAATGAGTACTCATATTACACATCCTCATGTAGATATGACTCATGCATGGGACAGTAGAGGATTTTTTATGATGAGGATGGGCCCAATATTGAAACTATGGACATCATTATCTATCTCATCGGGGTGAGAATCAGGCCACACATAGTTCTTTAATGAATGTCCATGCAATTTATTATCATGCACTGAGTACATATAGTGTTCCTTTTACAGTCTTATAGCCATGAACATTGATAATACCAATAATAATTGACACACCTTATTTATGAAAAGAATATTTTTACCCAATTCTTAAGCCCACGTGAGATGCACTCTATGTGATAAATAAAGAGCGGGAAAGGTTTCTTCTACAACACAAAGGTAACACAAGTGAAATATTGGGGTATGATGATTAAGTGGTGGCTGATCCAGGGTATAGGAATTGGGTATCACTAAGTATCATGATGTAGTAATAATCAAACCACACATAGTTCATAATAATTTTCCCCATATCAATCCGTTTTGACTTAGGAAAGAGAGATTTCTTTTTAATTTACAGGTTGATGGTTGGTCCTAAAGAAGGATGTCTATGCATCACTGTGTATCTCATTGTAATATGAATCAACTCAAAAGTCCTAGAATATATTCCTACCTAAATATAACTCATGCATGGGGAAAATGAATGGGATTTCCCTTCCAAAAATCATGGATGGGCTAGGGTTTAGATATCTGGGCATCACTATATATCTCATTGGGATGAGAATCAGACCACACATAGTTCATGAAATTTAACGACCCAAACTTTTATTAATGAAAATTCCACTTTATATAATTAAATTTATTATAATTTAAAATGGTTATATAAAATATGAACTTCCTTGGTTTTATGGATTTCAAAATACCGTTAATAATTGTTACCTTTTCTAATATACCGGTTGAACAATGATTAATTCATTAGTATAAATATAGGGATTTAACAAATCCAATTTACTTAGACAAAGGAAGCGATGACCTCATATAGTATAATTTCTCTGTATGAATTCCATTTTTTGAATCACCAAAATGAGGTAGCATTACTGGGATTCACACTTGACCAAACCCAATCTATGCTTCAACACGTTAGGCTTGAACGAAACTGCCTACAGGAGATGTGTAAGTTTATAGAGATTACCAACCGAGAAATGTTATCTGAGCCTCCCCATCAGTCTATCACCATTGCACACCATACCCTTTGGTCATAGGTGGGTGTTATAAGAGGTTATGTAAAAATTCCCCAGATCTATTACTATGTACATTATTTTTTAATAGAGAATATACATTCATTTTTTTATTGTTACTTTGTAAATAGTTTTTAATGCACAAATTTTATTTTTAGTTAATATTAGATTAAGAAATCTATTTTAATGAATTAATGGATTTTTAAATAAAATAATATATTAATTAAATATTATTACTAAATTAATTTTTAAATATAAACGATTGTATAATTTCTATGAATAAAATTGTAATTTTTATTAAGGTATGAAAGTCATTTTGGTCAAAACCCATTAATTTTTGATAAATGTCTATTTTTATTTTAAAAGTAAAAATTGAAATATTTAGAAAACTATTTTGATAAAATTAATATAATTTTTGGAATCAGGATGTTGAAATTATCCAACGGTGAAGTTTTCATAATTTTCTGAGACAATCGAATTTTTCGGTAAAAATTAAATACCATTTAAATATATTATTTGTTTTATGACATCATAATGACCCAATAGTGATTTAATAAAATAATATAAAATGTATTTTCGGCCAATATTATTTTTTCCTTTAAAATAATCTGATTTTATATTTGTTTTATTAATTTTATGGTGCCATAGAGGACCATCCAAAACTTACAAAACATTTTAACTTTTAAAATGACTTCCTTGAGAGTGTGACTCACCTCCACATAATCAAACATAATATTTTAAGAAGTTAGGCCATTTAACATAAAAAATATTTTTTTACAATCCCATTTGAAAAAAAACCATGGGAAAAACCATTGGTTGGTTTGTCGTTTTGATTTGTTTAATGTGTGGTGTCCAAAACCGAAATAATAAAGAATTCCCTCTCTTTTCCAATATAAACCCACCCAAGATCCCACTTATCATCACTAAAAAACAATGGAGAACATACCTACACTTCATTAATATATTTTAAATCCTCTCAAGTCACCACAATATCTCATGAGGCCTCTCTCAATCCCTTCCAAGCCTTTGGGATCACACTTCCAAGTAAGGGATTTCTTCCTTTCTTATTTTCACCCAAATTTCATTATGTTGTTATGACCTTTCATTTTCAATTAAAAATGTTGGGGTATGGTTAGTCACCTCCCCAATACATCCCTAATTATGTTTTAATGATGATATATTTCTTTATCTCTCATTAATGTCTCCCATGTACACCTGTTACCATTCCAAAATTCCATAATGAATTTCTCTTCTCTCGTTTTCATTCATGAAATTATTTTATATTATAGATATAAAATCCATTACATAAGTTGGGACATGTATCTGTATGACCAATTTACTGTAACTTTCATGTAAATATTATGAGACACACCTTTAAATCTCATCAACCATTTTTAGTAATTCTTACATCATGTTGTTATGCTGCAAAAATTGCACCATGATTTTCCAAGCCAAAGTCATCGTGTAGTGAATACCATACCCATTTCTCTATCAAGGGTATTAAACATTATGCACGTTTTCATATTTATTATGTATTTTAATGTATTAATTCCACATTCCATTATCTTGGAATAAATGAGGATTATGATTAATGAATCCATGCTATACGATCCATGTGGCACACTTATGCATGAAATGGAATGATTAAGAAGGGTGCACCCAGATAGCGCTCCAATGAATTGGGTAAATATTAGTATCATGATACATCAACTGAAATGAGGGTTTACTCATGATTATTTATGTAAATTGAGGCTTTAATCATGCTCTATATGCAGTGATCCTTGGATTATTCCAATATCATGTTAAATGTTGTTTCCACATTTCCATGTTATGATAATCATGTTATATCATGCCTTTATGTTCATATTTCTCTTATGCTTCATTGATATGTATATTTCCTAACATGTATTTTCTTCTTCATGTTATGACTTTTTTACTCCCTTACATGGAATTATTGCTCACTTTTTCTTATGCACGTTCTTAGGTTATCCCATGTAATGCTATGTACGAAGGAATGTGTGTGGTCGTGTAAAAAACGTTTTCAATAAATATGTCTGTTTCAGGTTTTAGGTTGTTATTTAAGGTTTCTAAGACCCAAAGACACTAGAACTCTTGATATTATATGTTGTATCAAGTTAAAGTTTTATGTAATAAATTATTTTTAAGTGTGTATTAAAGAGAAGGGTTGTTATAGTTGGTATCATAGGATAGGTTTTGTTATTTTTGGGATTAGGATTAGAAAACCCTAGTGAATTTTTTAGAGATATAACTAAGTATAATAAAAACATACCTAAGTTTTAGTGAGTAATGAGTAAGTGGTTTAACATGCAAATACATCCATGTCTGGATACAAGTAGGTAGACGCGGCTTTGGTACAGATGTATCTTGGGGTAAAACACGAAAACACCGCTTTGAGAAAAAATTGAACGGGAACTGGTGCACGACAACAGGCCTTGCTTGATTCTTGGTTACAAAACTCCCAGGGTATGCATCTATAAATTCATAATCTTAATATGAAACATTATTAATGGAATTTAAAAAACTCCTCAAATAATATATGTTGGGAAGTAGATCATGGATAACATAGAAAAGTTAATGAAATAGATGTAATTTATAAGTTATCTCTTTCTTTCATTGGATTACCATTTATGTGTTACCCCTAACATTCCTTTTATTATAGACAATGGTCGGTAATAGGAGGAATCGGGCTAAAAACTAATGTGAAGATCAATTTGATGACTATTCTAATGAGATGCCCAATCTGATGGGAGCAGGAATCACAAACATTGTCATGATACTCTCTCATTTAACTAAAGTTTTGAATAGAAACACGGGTCAAGTGAAACGTTCAACCCCCCTAATAAATAACAAGTCGCAATCAATATATTCATGAGGAAAAGGCTCCTTACTTTTAATGAATCCCTCAATTTCCGAACAATGGATAAACACCATTGAAAAGATATTCTCCATCCTTCAATGTTTTGAACAAAAAAAGGTTCTTCTGACCACTTATCGTATGGAGGGTGAAGCTAGTCAATGGTGTACATTGATCAAAAATAAAAATCAAGGGGAAGCGATCAAGGCATTATAATGGAAGGATTTCCAGAAAATGTTTTTTTGACAAATATTTTCCTCACACCCTCCAAATTAAGATGGATAGGGACTTCCCTTACCTCCAGCAAAAAGATGATGAATCCATCATAGCGTGTGAGGAAAAATTCCCAATAATTTCACAATATTCCTTCGACTTTGTTGTTACCCCTGAATACAAGGATGAATGCTTCTTTTATGGGATAAAAACTAGCCTACAGAAATCCCTAGTGATCTGTGACTTCATGATCATTGAGGAAATAGTATGATGTTCCCTCAAGAACAAAATGAAGATCAAAAAGTCTCAGGGGTATGATGGGGATAAAAAGAGTAAGGTGGACTATAATTTTGGAGATGTAATGGATAAATCCAATGGTGCTACGAAAATACATCACCCCACTTTCCAAAAGATCAGAAAGAAGTACCCCAGAAATTTCTTGAAGGGGGTAAAAAATTCATTAGGTGTGGAAGAGAAGGGAACCTGGCCCTTAACTACCGACATGAAAAACCCGCAGCTGCGACAGAGGAGAGGATGCTTCGTTTGACCCTCAATGTGTTGTTAATTACTTCAACTGCAATGAACCAGGGAACTTTGTAAACCAATCCTCTAGTCTAAGGGTTTTTGAATACAACCAAAAATCTCCAAGGCAGCAAGGGGATCTTTTGCGATCACTACTTCCAAAGTTAACCCTAATAAAAAAGTGGTGATAGGTACGCTAGTTATTCATTCAATAATAGAGAACATACTTTTTTATTCTAGTTCTACACATTATATTATATCTCGAAAGTTTAGTAGAACAATCCCAACACCACCACAAATCATGGAAGTAAAGATGTCGGTGACAACGACAAATAGAGAAATCATTGCAACCCATGAATATAACACCTCCCATCTCACAATTTTTGGATTGAAATTCCAGGTGAACCTTGTTATACTTAATCTTGTGGAATTTTATACAATTATTAACAGGGATTGGATCTCCATATATAGAGAAAACGTAAATTTTCAAGAGAGGGAAATCACTCTCCATATGGTGAATCGACCCCCGATTTTATACAAGTGTAAGGAGGAGGATGGATCTTCTTTAGCACCATCATCTCAAGTGAGGATTTTATTACCCTATGAGAATGTGTATCTTGCTCAGATGACTGAGTCTAAGGAAGAAACCATCCTCAAAGACATTCCTATTGTGAGGGAATTCACTGAAGTGTTTCCCGAGAAATTTCCTAGTCTTCCTCCTAGAAGAGACGTTTAATTGTAAATTTATCTTATAAATGGGGCATTTCCAATATCCAATAATCTGTATATAATGGATATTATGGAGCTTCATGAGCTGAAGAAACAACTACGGTATAATCTGAATAAAGGGGTTTTATGCCTAAGTGATTCACCATGGGGTGCATCAATCCTATTCGTCATGAAGTGTGATGGGTCAATACACCTTAGCATTGATTATCGTGAGATCAAAAAAATCATGATAAAGAACAATTATCCTCTTCCACAAATTTGTGACTTGTTCAATCAACTATGTGGAGCACAATTCTTCTCCAAGTTGGATTTTCAGTCGAGATATTACTATGTACCGGTGAAGAAGGAGGATATCCACATGACTACTTATCGTATAAGGTACGAGAACTATGAATTTATAGTAATGCCTTTCAGACACACTAATGCTCCATAAATATTCATAAACTTGATGAATAGTGTCTTTAGAGATTACCTCTACAACTTTGTGGTATTCTTTATAGCTGATATTCTAATATACTCCAAAACCAAAGAGGAGAATTCAGAGCATTTAAGAACTGTACTAGAGACCTTGCGAAAGGAGAATCTCTATGAAAAGTACAACAATTGTGAGTTATGGTTAAAGGAGGTCTCATTCTTGGGTCATATCATCACAACCAATGGGATATATGTGGATCCCTCCAATACAACTGCAATTAAGGGATTTCCAAGGACAACATCAGTAATGAATATCTGTAGATTCCTGGGGTTAGATGGATATTATCACTGATTTGTGATAAATTTGTCACGATTTTCAAACCCACTTACCAAGATAACCTATAAGAGATTCATGTTTTCATAGATTTATGAATTTGAAGAGAGTTTCAAGGAGTTGAAAAGGAGGAATATCACTATGCCCGAGATCAAATTACCCAAAACTGGAGATTTTTTTTGGGTATTTGGTGATTCTTTGAAGAAGGTATTGGGTAGTGTGTTGATATAAAATGTCAAAGTAATTGCCTATGCTTCAAGGAAATTGAAGTTTTTGAAGAAAAACTATCAAACACATGATCTGTAGTTGTCTATAGTGATATTTAGTTAAAAATTTAGTGGCATTACCTCTTTGGAGAGAAGTGTGAAATATACACAGACCAAAAAATCCTCAAGTATATATTCCCATAAAAAGTGTTGACTATGTGCCAAAAAAGATGATTAGAGATGATCAAAGAATATGAATGATCACTACATTACCACCCTGGGAAAAGAAAAAAAGGTGGTAGATTCTTTAGGTAGACAGGACCCAGAAATTGTATCATTAATGAGAATTGAAAAGGATATAATATTCTTAGATTTGATGAAGATGGACATGGGAATCATAAACAAGGGAACATAATCAATCCTTTCCTTAATGATTTCTCAATCGTCTCTTTTGGAAAGGATAAAGGATTATAAAAAGGATGATGTGATTATTCATAATAAAGTGGAAACTATCAGAAAAGGTAAATCCTCAGAGTAAAATGTTAATGAAGAAGGAATTGTGATATTTGGGTCAAGACTATTTGTTTAATAAAATCCAGAGTTATTGAAATAACTTTTGGATGACGTACATAGTTTTAATTTCTCCACTCACCCAGGAAACACAAAGATGTATCGAGATATCTAAGAGATTTATTGGTGGGATAACATGAAGAAAAGGATTGTTGGGTATACATCAAAGTGCCTGGTCTATCAGAAAGTGAAGGATGAGAGGCATAAGTCTAAGGGGATGTTGAAACCATTACCCATACCATCATGGAAATGGTATAACACAACCATGGACCTTGTCATTGGACTTTTGAAGACATATAAAGGAAATAATTATATCTGGGATGTTGTGGATTGTGTTGAAAATATTTTACACTTCATTGAAATTCAAGATGATTTCTCATTGAATCAACTGGCATGGATATACGTCAAAGATGTGGTAAGGCTGAATAGAGTACCACAATCAATTGTATCTAATCAAGATCCAATATTCACCTCTATGTTTTGGAAGAGCCATCAACGAGCTCTAAATACTGAGTTGACCATTAGTACAGCTTATCATCCTCAAACTGATGGACAATCATAGCGGACTATCCAAACACTTGAGGACATGTTGATAACATGCTCAGTGGACTTCAGAGGAGGATGGGATCCATATATTCCTCTAGTTGAGTTCTATTACAATAATAGTTCCACTCAATCATCCAAATGGATCCTTATGAAGCCCTATATGGGAAGAGGTTCAGAAAACTAGCATGTTGGGATGATGTTGGGGAGCTAAAACTCTTAGGTCCAGAAATGGTCAAAGAAATGGTGGATAAGGTTAAGACCATTCAACATCACATTAACTCTACTCAGAGTTGATAAAAGAGTTATACTGACAATCATTAATGAGACATAGATTTTGATTTTGGAGACATGGTATTTCTCCGAATATCCCCATGGAAGAGAGTTAGAATATTTTGGAATAAGGGAAAGCCTATTCCAATGTTCATCATCCATTTTGAGATCTTTGATCACATTTGAGCAGTGGCCTACTGACTAGCACTACCACCAAACCTATCTCAAGTACATGATGTATTCCATGTATCAATCTTGAGGATGTACATACCAGACACATCACATGTAATCAATCCAGAGGTGGTACCATTGGATAATGACCACTCCTATGAAGAGAATCCGATGAAGATCTGAGATCGTAGGGAAAAAGTTCATGGAAATTAGACAATGCCTCTCCTCAAGGTTTGATGGCGAAACCACAATTTTGAATAGGCAATGTGGGAATTATAAGAAGTGGTGAAGAAGAGTTAGCTGCATCTGTTTTTGTGTGGGAAAATGATATTTTGAGGGAAACAATTCTTAAGGTGGGAAGACTGTAATGACCCAAAAATATTTTTAATGAAAATTCTTCTTGATCTAATTAAATGTCTTATTATGTAAAATGGTTATATAAAATAAGAACTTCCCTAGTTTTATGGATTTCAAAATACCATTATGAATTATTACTATTTCTAATATAGACTTTGAATAATGATCAATTGATTAGTATTAATATAGGGATTTATAAAATCTATTTTACTCAGATAAAGGAAGAAATGGCCTCATCTAATAGAATTTCTCCATACGACGCCCATTTTTCGGAGCTGGAAAAGGAGGTAGTGGCATTGGGATTCTCTCTGGACCAATCCCAAGCTGAGATTCAACGCATTAAGATAAAACATAACTACCTATGGGAGAAGTGTAAGTTGATAGATATTACCACCCTAGCGATGTTATCTTAGCCTCCCCAAGAGTCTGCCACCATTGCACACCTTACCCTTCAGTCTCATGCAGCTGTTATAAGGGGTTATGTAACAAGAACCTAGTTCTTTGATTATGTACATTATTTTTGTATAGAGAATATACAATTATTTTATTATTGTTACTTTGTAAACAGTTTTTAAAGAACAAATGGTTTTTTAGTTAATATTCAATTAAGTAATATTTTTTATGAATTAAAGGACTTTTTTAATTAAATAAAATTTTAATAAAATATTTTTACTAAATTACTTTTTAAATATAAATGATCGTATAATTTTTATGAATACAATTGTAATTTTTATAAAGGTTTGAAAGTCATTTTTGTTAAAACCCATGAATTTTCGATAAATGTCGGTTTTTATTTTAAATTAAAAAAGTCACATATTTAGAAAATTATTTAGGTAAAATTATTATCTTTCTTGTAATTAGGACTTCTAAATTACCCTATAGTGAATTTTTCATAATTTTCTGTGACTGTCGAATTGTTGGGTAAAAATTAAATACCCTTTAAATATATAATGTGTTTATGGAATCATAATGACCCAATATTGATGTAATAAAATACTTTAAAATTTATGTTCGAAAAATATATATTTTACCATTAAAATAATGTGATTATATATTTTTTTTGATTATTTTTATGGTGCCTTAGTGGACCCTCCAAGACTTATCAAACATTTTAACTTTTAAAATGATTTCCTTGAGAGTGTGACTCGCCTCCACCTAAACAAGGCTAATATGTTAGAATTTAGGACATTTTCCTTATAAAATAATTTTTTCCACTCCTATTTGGAAAAAACCATCTGAAAAAACCATGTGTTGGTTTGTGGTTTTGATTTGTTTAATGTGTGGTGTCCAAAACCTAAATAATAAATAATTACCTATCTTTTCTAATATAAACCCACCCACGCTCCCACTTATCTTCACTTAATACCCTTGAAGCACATACCTACCCTTCTCTCATCTCTCTAAAATCCTATTAATTAACCCAAAGATCCCATTAAGCCTCTCTCAAGCCCCTCCCAATCCATTGCAACCAAATATCCAAGTAAGATATTTCTTCCTTTCTCATTTTTGTCCAAATTTCATTATGTTGTTATACACATTTATTTTAAATTAAAAATTTTGGGGTATGATTTCTCAACTCCCCCATACTTTCCTTTTTATGTATTAATGATGAGATAACTCTGTCTCTCTCATTAATTCCCCCATGTACACCTATCACCATTCCGAAATTTCGTATGGAATTCCTCTCTTCTCATTTTCATTAAAGAAATTATTTTATATTATGAATATAAATTCCATTAAATATGTTGGTACATGTATATATATGACCCATTACTTTAAATTTCAGGTACAAATTATGATACAACCATTTCACTCTCATCAACCATTTTTATTAATTCTTACGTCACACCATTATGCTACCGAAATTGCACTACGATTTTCCTTGCCAATGTCATTGTGTAGTGAATAAAATGCCGATTTCTCTATCAAGGGTATTCAACTTTATGAACATTTACTTATTTATTATAGAGTTTAATGTATGAATTTCACATTCCTTTATCATGCAATAAATTTTTATGATGTTTAATTATTCCATGTTATATGATCCATGTGGCACACTTATGCATGAAATAAAATGGTTAAGAAGGGTGCACCCTGATCGTGCTTCAATGCATTGGGTAAAGATTAGTATCATGATATGTCAAGTGAAATGAGGGATTACTTATTCTAATTCAAGTGCAATGAGGGTTTAATCATGATCCTTGTGAAATGAGCCTTGGCTCATACTAATATCATGTTTATTGTTGTTACCACATTTCTATGTAATGATAACATGCTATATTATGACTTTATGTTCATTTTTCTCTTATGATCCCTTAATATTCCTATTGCCTAACATGTATTGTCTTCTTCATGTTATTCACTATTTACTCCCTTATTAAACTTTATATATCACCCTTTTCTTATGAATGTTCTCAGGTTATCCCATGCAATGATAAGTATGAAGGAATGTGTGTGGTTATGTAAAATAAGTTTTCAATAAAGATGTGTATTTCATGTTTTAAGTTGTTATGTAATGTTCCTAAGACCAATAGAAACTATAACTCTCGATCGTTTATGTTGTATCAAGTGAAGGTTTTCTGTAATAAATTATGTTTATGTGTTAAATAAAGAGCATGGTTGTTATATGAAATGTTCCCTGTGCATGTTTGATTAATAAACACATGGAAAAGGGGGGTTTTATATTATTTATGGATGGACCCATGATAGAATATTTTAGCATCACTATGTATCTCATTGGAATGAGAAACAATCCATACATAGTTCTTGGTAGGTTCCCTGTGTATATCTAATTCATAGACAATAAGTAGAGGGTCTTAATGGTTAATAGTGTCTAGACCCAGTATTGGGGATTCGAGCATCACTACATATCTTTCTGAGGTAAGAATCATGCCACACATAGTTCTTGATGGTGCTCCCTATGTTGGTTTGATTAATATGCACATGGGTTATGGGACATTTTCAACATTATAGCTCGACCCAAGATAGGAGATCTAGGTTTCACTATATATCTTGTAGGGGAAAGAATCAAACCACATATAGTTATTGAAATGATCCATGAAATTTAACACCATGTGGTATGGATGAAGATGAATTGGAATGAAAAATAGAAATATTGCTTCTAGACCAGGGGATAGGTCTCTGGTGTCACTATGTATATTTTTGGGAAAATAATCAAGACACAAGTAGTTCTTGAGTATGGTTCCCCACACTAATTCAATATTAATGTGATAAACGAAGGCTTTAATTATTTCCATAATAATGGTCGGGCCTAAAATATGAGATGGTATAAGAATCAAGCCATAATTTTTAGAATGGTTCCTAGTATATAATTAATTCATGTATAGGGAAATGGGAAATTCATTCTTTTACGGTTGTGTCTACTCCCAAGATAGGATATCTAGGTTTCACTATGTATCTCATTGAATTGAAAATCAATCCAAATCTAGTTATTTAAATGGGGTCCCTATACAGATCTGATTCAAACATAGAAAAAATGAGGTTCATGTGCCACTAGGGAGTGGAAATGATGTGAGTAATTCTTATGCATGAAAGATACTCATATTTTAAGGGCCCACAAAAGTTTTCAATTTGTGATATCTAGGGAGATTTATTATTGTCAAATGAAGGAGACATTAATCATACAATTTAATGTCATGTGGTGAGGAAAATGGTGTTTTGTAGTTTCAGGTCATGCAACTAGGACCTCATGTAATGTAGTTTAACGTTGTGTTACAAGGATGAAGATGATATGCAGTTTAACATCATACAATTCATATGTATGGTGTTATGCAGTTTAATGTCATGTAACTAGAAAATTTATTATTATGAAATTTAAAGTCATAAAACTAGGACATTGATTGTTACACGGTTTAACATCATGTAACTAGGACTTTGATTGTTATGAAGTTTAATTTCATGAAACCAAGACATTGATTTTTATGTAGTTTAACATCATGAAACCATGACGTCGACTATTACACATTTTAACATCATGTAACTAGGATATTGATTTTTAAGCAGTTTAATGTCACGCAACTAGGACATACTCTTTTTTATTATAGAATGTATTTCTTCAAGAACCTTGCATTGGTTGGAGTTGTAGTGAGTTCTCTATCCATTGATATTAAGAAATAATCTCCATTATAGTATACCTTTTGTATGGAGTAAGGTCCTTCCCACATTGGATTGGGTTTTTTAGGCTTTTTTAATCGTATCATTGGAGTCCTAAGGACCAAAACCAACTCTCATTGGAGGAATGAATAGAGGAAAAATATCTTGTTGAAGGCTCATGCTATTTGGTTCTGATATACTACCAAGTGATGAAAGGTATGAAATCTATTTTCATCCAATCACTTAAGCACATCTAGTAACTTTTGAGAATTATTATATTTAGATAAATGATCACAAATAGCAACTCAGAGTGAAGGAAATTGAACTTTAATGGGAAAGACTGCTTCTGTTTCATATAAAAAAGTATAGAGTTGACCATGTGGCAATACGAGTAGTAGTCTGGTAATCCCCTAAGTCATGAAAGAGTTTATATAGACACGACTTTTTATCTTCATCCACCATCCTTAGGAGTATATTGGACAATGTTTTGTTGAAATAATCTCTCTATCCATTCTCTACTACATGATAGTGGGATGAATTGTTGGATTTGATATTGTATTCCCGAAATAACATCCCTACCTCATTAGAACAGAAATTTGTGTCATTGTACATCAATATGGTGTGATGGACAATAAATATGATAATGATATTATCTTTAAAAAGGCAAACAATTCATTTGGATATAACTTCTTTAAGTGGTATTTCCTTATCCCATTTAGTGAAGAAATCGATAGCAATAAGGATATACTTGAATTTATTGTCTGTAGCTAGAGTTTAAGGTCCCACTACACCTATTACACTTACAGAAAATGTCTAGGAGTATTTTGTTATATATAGAAACACCATGGGTTGATGCGTGAAGTTGGCATGAACTTGGTAGGGATGATACTTCTTAGTGAAATATGTTCAATCCTACATCATTGAAGGCCATACGTATCCAAGACTTCAGAATTGATCATAAAGTCTAATCCCAATTTGGTGGGCACCATAGGCTTCTATATGTACTTCCTTCATGACGGTCATGGGTTCATCCCCATCAATGCATCTGAGTATAATTCCATTGAAGCCTCCTATATAGAGGATCTTCTGGTGATTTGGGCCATCATAAAGTGTGAAATTAACTACTCATAGTCATACTTTCTCTTTTCTAGCTCTATACAGTGGAAGTACTCCGTCTTAGAGATATTTCATGATGTGTGTCATCCATCTCATGGTAGGACCAAATGGTTCAATAATGTGAATGATTTCATTGATTTATTCTGTCCTAATTTGAAAAAAGGTGATACCACGTGATGATGAGAAATGTTGGTGATTGTTTTTTCCTGGTTTGGATCTTCTAGGGTTGTATCTATATTTTCCTATGCATCATCTTAGAAATTTTTTGACTATGGGACATAATAAAATTTTGGTTCTGAGGAAAATCCGTTATTAACCCTCGAACATGATCATATAGGGGTTAGTTTTTCTTTTTTGATAGTGTAATCCACATTGATCTTCTTGACTTGAAATTTTGAGCAAGCCATCACTTTTAGGTGATCCATTGGTGCTTAGAGTGTTAATTACAGTCCTGTAATGAGAGCCTGATATTCTTCCTCATTGTAGGTACCACCTTCTAATAACAGTAAATAGTATGTAAACACCACCTTTTCTGGGGAGATAAGTATAATTCATAACCCAACATTGTTATGTTTAGGGTCATCCATTATATTCCCTACTAGACTTCCAGATGCTCCATCAAAGTAAATGTCCCATGTTTGGGGACTATCCTGAATATGAAATATTTATTCATTATAAATTTTAGAATTCAATGACGTTTATTCCACAGATGAGTTTTCAGTAAGGAAATATGCCACAACATGTACTTTTACTGCATTTTGAGGCACGAAGTATATATCAAACTATTGGAAAATAACTACCCATCATGAAAAACGTACTATAAACATAGGAAGACTGAGGATAAATTTGAGTGGGTTATTGCGAGAGACTAAACGGACCTCGTGATGCAGCATGTAGTTCCTCAACTTCTAAAATGCACATATTAATGCGAATCAACTCTTCTCAATATCTAAATATCAAGTCTCTACATATATCATAGTATGACAATGATAGTAAAGGTTGTTTTCAATCCCAACATCATTATTTTATGCCAGTAAAGCACATGTGGATCACTTTAAGGCTATCACATAAAGAATGAGCGGTTTTCCTAAAACATGTGGCATCAATACCGGTGGACTCAAGAGGTATTTATTGAGGGTATAAAATTCCCCTTGGAAGTCATTGGACCATTGATATTTGTACCACTTATTCATTAATTTTTTGAAGGGAAAACACTCTTCCTACCAGATTGGATATGAAGCACTAGATATAGGACAAGTGTCCTTGAACTCCTCTTAACTCTTTCAGGTTTTGAGGAGGTGACACGCCAAGAATATACTTATTCTTCTTGGGATCAACTTTGATGTCATGATGGCATAGAAAAAAACCAAGAAATTCTCATAAGGTTTCCCTGGAAGAAAATTTCAAGGGGTTTATCTTCAGATTATGATATCAAAGCTTGATGAATATGGTATCCAAGTCTGTTAGGTGATTAGACTATTATATGGATTTGACCACAATATAATCAACATAGAATTCAATAAATTTTCCCATGAAGGGTTTGAAGATGTGGTGCATTGAACTTTGATATGTCACACCAGCATTATTCAATACAAATGGAATTACTCAATAACAGAATAATCCTTGAGGGGCTCTAAAGGTTGTATATAACTCATCTTATGGGGCCATATAGATTTGGTTATAACCAAAGTATCCATCCATGAAGAAGAGAGATTCGTAACCTGCGGGTACATCAATCAAGAGTTTGGTGATTGGAACTAGGAATTTAAATTTGGGACAATACCAGTTGAGATCTCTAAATTCAATGAAAACTATGATTTTACCATTCTTCTTTTTCACCAAGACAATATTGGCTAACCACTTTGGATATTGAACCTCTCGAATGAAGTCTACATTGATAAACATTTCGAATTCATCCTCAATTTTGGAGATGTGAGTAGGGTTCATTCTTTTTGCTGCCTGCTTGTAACCCCGATGATCTTATGGTAATCCAATATTATGGGAAGCCATATTAGGTTCAAGACATGGAATATCTATTAAATTACAAGAAAACACATCCAGTTTTTTTAGAAAGGAAGTATACACCTCTTTCTCTTCAGAAGTCTTGTCTGCACTAATTAGAGTGGGGTGTAGGTCTTACTCTATACCAAGATTTATTTCTCTAAGTTCATCCACAATGGAAAGACACCTTCCTCAAATGTTGGAGGGGAATCCTTGAGGTTTTATTCTTCTTCTTCTTTATGTGTTTATTCTTTTACCTATTCTTTATGGTTATGTGATAAAAAAATATTTTCATATATAGGGGAGGAGTTGGTATTTGTTCATCCGGAAGAGAAGGCAACCATCTCCCACCAAATTTATGATGAAGGTTTTTTTATGTTCTAAAGGGATGATGATGTGACAAGAATCGACATCCCTAACTTTTTTCATGCGTGCAATAACCTCGTATAGACTATATGATGAAGTAGATACTTATTGAAGTTTTGTGGATGGAATGAAGACATATCCATTTAGTCTTTCATTACTTCTTAGTAAATCAATGATTTATCTAGTGCTGTTAGCCTCAGTTTCCACAACTGAAATTATGGAAGCCACTGAATGATTTCATGGATTTAGGCAAACCATTTAATTTTGATTAATGATCAACATTTAATCTGCACTGAGATGCTTAAATGTGTTAGTTGAGATCTTTTCTATACCATTCATAGCATTGATTCTCATAATATCATTTTCCAAGGGCTATTTTCCCTTCATGTAGTAGAACTGTGGATCAATGTACTATGATTCAAAAGTTTTTAATGGTGTATTATCACCATGAAATTTCCCAAATTGACCATGGACACTATATTTGAGAAATTGGTGGTACGATGAAGGAATAGTTGTATACTAATGTAGCTAAGGTATCTCCAACAGAATGTTTAAATCTATTTCCTAATAGATAACCCTAAACTTTGAATCATATATTAGATCCCCAAACTAATATTTGAGCATAATATTTTTGATTGGTTCTCACTCATTCTTGTTATAAACCTGTAATAGTAAGGTAGAGAGATACAAGTGAGATTCAGTGAGGCCCAATCAGTGAAGCATCTGACTGGGAATAAGTTTTACCCCTGAGTCATTATCAATGAAGGATCATTGGATGTAAATATCATTGATCTTTCCATATAGATACAAGGGTTTTATGTGTCCATGTGTGACAGCATTCTCATCCTGGTCTATGGAATACGTGACTGCATGGAATGTTGTTGGGTCATTATCTATACGGTAAACATCTATACTAGAAACCTCAGTTTTAAACTCTTGAGGTATTGACAAAGCCTCAATATGTTCTTCCTATAGATCCTTTTATAAAATCAGGGTATCCAGGATTGATATCTTGGGCAGAACTTGGGATAGTTTCTTCAACATATCATACATTTGATCTAAAGGTCTGTGTTTTCCAACATGAAGATTCTCTTTTTAAAGTACCTTGGAAGTTTAATCTCCTGATGTGGATGGACCATTTTTTTGGGTCATAAGTTGTAAATACTTTTTCTCTTGGTGGATTAGGCTAGCTAGGTATGCCCAGTCACCGAGAAGGTGTTGGTATAAAGTCTAATTAGTCTTCCAAGATGATCATGTTATGGCATACCTGTTCCCCTGGAATGTGTGTTCTGGTTAGGAATCACTACTTATGGATGGTTTCCATCGGATTTATATATGGAAATGGAAACACCCAATTGTTCTGTATCAAAAGGGACTTTTTTTTCCAAATTTAGGATTTCATGAGGTTTATTGACACACAATAATTAAGAACTTGCATTGGTTGAGAGGATGGGAGGTTGGGCTAGTTACACAATTTTGAGTGGAATTATTGACTACTCTGGGACTCTCTTATACATTTAAGATATGATCATTAATCCTTATTAATTTACCAATGATAATGTATTTTTCTATAAAAATTTTAATCAACTATATAGCATGTGTGTAATTCAGAATCAATCGTATGTATTTGAGGTTCTCCATCAATGGAGATATCTATATGTATTTGAGGTTCTCCATCGATAGTATCCTCTAATATACTACCTAGATATTCTTTAACATTTGATATGATGATGTCATTTTTTAAGCCAGTCAGTGAGGTCCTCTTGAATTTATGGTCATCCAGGTAGAAGAATGTCACTCTAGAATTTACAATCATCTAGGGATACATAAGTTATTTTGATGTTGGTATCAAACCCATATATGGGATACCTACGTATCCTCATGAAAGGAATCAGAACCCTCATAGTTCAGTGATATTTAATGGGACATATCATACCTTTTAAGGTCATGTGATAAGGACATAACCATACTATTTAATGTCATGTGACAGGGACAACTAGGTGCAAGTTTCCTAGTCAAAGTTTGGTATGGGGATTATATCGAAGTAGCCCAAGGAAATTATAAATGTTATGGATTTCCAATTTGGATTAGAACCTACTAGGAATGTGGCCCAGAGAGAACAAAGTTGATTTTGGGGAGTTGGGTTTGGACCTCAAAGAGGCTTCCTATGTATCCCATTTGAATGGGAATCAAATACCACCTAGTTTGGTAACTCTTTTAGGGGAGTATGTCACTTTGAGAGGATTATGTTGGGGCTTATTCCTAAAGAGGATTATCTAAAAAATTTATTATAAGTATTTTATTAACTCAAGATGATATGGGAGATTAATTTGGGGCTTACTCCTAATAAGGATTCCCAGTAATAGCAGTAACATGGTCCATGAGGATATCTTATTTCAAGGAGATGTGGGGTTTTAACTCGGGAATTACTCCTAAGAAGGATGCCTAAATTAAAGTAATCATGATTTTGGATTACACTTAGGAGGAGGCTCTTTTAGGGTAGCATGATTTCTTATTTTATGGATCAAATGATATAGAGCTCAGGACTTATGATGTCTTTCAATGTATCCTAGTTATGGTGGGAATCATAGATCTCAGAGTTAATTTGAGTTTTTATTGGCACTAACCCCGAATGAGGGTGTCTTTTGATCTCGGGACTTATGTATGTGTCCTACATATCACGGTTAGAGTAGGAATTAGAGTTCTTATAGTTAAAGAGTGTGGATGGTGTAGATGTTATGATCATCAAAAAGCTCTAATCCCATGTGATTTATTATTGGTGTGAGAAACAACATGATTTGAAAGATTGAACAAAGGAACAAACCATTCCTTCTCTACTGGTTGAATAGGAAGGTCCTACGGATGAAGAGGCTGTGGAAATGGTGGACAAGGTCTTGGAGAAATGAACCTTTCATTATGAAATTAATGTGAAGGTCATTAGTTCTGTCCTGAAATTCTAGGGGCTGATGATATTATTGTTTCCCTAAAATTGGTCCCATGGTGGGGATAGAGACTTATCCTTTTTCCAAAAGGGAAAGAATGAATGAATTATACCCTCCCAACCAGGGACCAAAGTCTCCATGTCTTATAGATGATACGGGGAGGATTGAGCCCAAAAATAATACTCTAAATTAGGAATTCATCAACATTGTTCCTAGGAGAATATCCCTTGTGACCATGGATATATAGAACCACATACATTGTGAGGACCATAACCTCCCAACAAGACATGTTTTGGAAACCTCTGACCATAGAGATACAAATCCCAATAGAGAGACACTAGTGTGCCTTTCATAAGATTTTTTAAATCATGAGGTCTTGGTAGAGGTTTCAACATTAACCCTTTCATACAAGGGAACCAATGAAGAAGAATCTATGCCATGAATTACTTTGAATGAGGATTGATAGGTGGATCAAGCATGTTAAAGGGTAGATTGAGCATTAAGGAAGTAGCACTCAAGTGAATGACTGGTGTGCAGGTTTGGGTAATTCAAGTAGTCTTGGGAGAATTGATGTCACTTAAGTGGAGAGAAACCTAGATGATTAAACATGGGTGAGACTTGGATCAATCCTTCAATAGTCCTCACAGGTTTTCCTAGAAGTCGGCACTCATGTTCCAATATAAGTAATGGAGGGCTCACAAGTCTTCTTGAATTAAGAGGGTTGGGTGTTGGGGTAATGCAAGTGATATGGATTTCAAAAACATAATATAGTTAATTCCGATGATATTACATTAATTCACTCAACATAGGTGCTAAAGAACTACTTTTAATGTTTCGTAGGACTTGGGAAATGCACTAGGGTTACTATAGAAGAAATTGGGATTCAGGGAAATTCGTATGTACAAATGAAGACCCAAGGGTCTATTTATAGGAAAAAATAGGACTTTGGGTGAAGGGTGGTTTGGTGCTCCAGTGGGTTGTGCACCAACATAGTGGTGCACAATAGCTTAGGAACAGTCAGTTCTTTTCCCTACCTTGGGATAATTCAAATATGACCCTGTGAAAATCTTAAAGTTATCCATGTATTTTCTTCTTCTTTTTCTAAGGAATTCCCATTGATTTTTTTATCCATGTGATGGATGGAGTGTCAAAAAATTCCCACCCTTAGGATTGGATCTGAATGAAAAGAGGGACTAGTCACGAGGGTAAAGGGATAAAAAATTGATGGGTCACTTTGAATATTCCATGTTGTGGTGTTCATGTTAGCGGTGTGCATGTTGACTTCTACGGCTATATATAGGCCCTTAACATCAACACAAATCACAAAGGATTTTTGAAATACCAGATCTGTGCGTGAAAGTTCTTCCATTTAGAGACTCTTTTTGAAAATTATGGTCATGCTATTTCTATACATTTTTGAGGTGTGCGCCGAATGTAGGGATACCCACTTGCGTGACGCAATGACATTGTTAAATTTCCTTATTTTTTTAGAAAATTTTCCAAAAATAAACCTACATTAAATTGATTTTTGATCTCTTTTGTATGTTTAATGGCTCCCAATAGAATTGGAACTGGTGATAAATTGTCTAGCAAGTGAATTGATGATATGTTGAAAGTCATTGGGCATGATTAATATGATTTCGGTGAAAATACCCTTCCCGATATGGAAAAGTATCTGAAGAAGTATCACCATGAATTTCCAAGGAGAATTTATCTTCAACTTTATAGTTATGGTCACATTCAGGATGCCATCATACTAGACCCAAATAACTATGTTCTAGTTTCTTTGTTTCAAGAAAAAACCAATTTATCATTTGTCAGTGTTTCTATCATGGGAACATATATCATTGCTTGGATGGAATCCAAGGCCTATTTCATACATCAGACCATGTGTTCTCCAAATTTAAAAGCACATGCACTCAAGCTGTATTGGGCATTGTTATTCATCCATTTGTTGATATTATCATATAGATCAATCAAAGGGATGGAAGAAAATTTAGGACTTTCACCAAGGAGGGGGTGTTAAACCTGCATGTATGTAGGCATAATGGGTACACAAAACATGTATGAAGTTTACAGATGAACTGAAAAGCATTGGAATTTATGATGCTTTATGGATTAGGAAAACATATGTATATAGGAATGATGATTTTGAGCCAGATCTGCTGGGATGATAGAGTCCAGATATGAATTCCTTCCATTTGACATATGGAGAAGTAGGTATCAGTTTAGGGGATGTCTATAAGATCTCAGGAGCTTTGATCCTTGGAGATATGTATAATGAATTCATTTTTCCAAAGATAACATGGAATGATGTAGAAAAGAAAACATCCTTGTAATGTGAGTTAATGAATATATTTTACAAAATCAAGAATTCGTACACAAAATATTGAAAATGAAGGGATATTCATCGAGAAATGTGGAAGGAAACAATCGTTATGAAGAATATGGAGAAAGTTCCCACCTAGACGCATCAGAAAAAGTTGTCCAAAGGTGGAAAAGAGATCCATGCTCGACACTTTATGACTAACATTAGAAAAGGGAGAGTTTGAAAAGTGGTGTATGAGGTCAACTATAAAATTATTGTAATGATGAATCTTGTATGTTTCATGTTCATGTGTCTTATTGCATATTTTTTGCCTATTTGAGATTCCGAGGGGAGTGTAAGGCCTGTAACTTTTATTATAGCATCCAAGCTAGTAGAGAGGAATATAGTGGGGTTGGATACCCCTATTCTAGAAAATATCTATAGGAGAATGTTTCATATCTAGGGAGGTAGTTCTCATTTCAGAATTGTAGGACCATTCCAAGTATTATGGGGATTAATCAAAACTCAT
Source organism: Viscum album (assembly GCA_963277665.1). NCBI lineage: Eukaryota > Viridiplantae > Streptophyta > Magnoliopsida > Santalales > Viscaceae > Viscum > Viscum album. Next base: position 1,323,113,593 of record OY728157.1, read on the forward strand.
TTATGAACCTATTCTATGTAGAGTGGGATCCAGGTCCTTAGAATTTTGTTCCAAACATCTGTTCATGATTTATTTGGTATTCTACCCTCATCCTTGACACCTTATTACATTAAGATATGGTTCAGTATATTCAAGGAGTTCTATTTATTTTCTTATGTAAATCCACCTATGGGAATATTTTTTGATGATGGGATAACCAATTTAGAGTTGACAGTGTATATGTTGGCTTAAAAAGATTGTGTATTAGAAACCAGGATTGAAATGTAGATAATATGCAAGGCCTATTCTTTTTAAATATTCACATGTCAATTAAAATGTTTACAACATATTACTATGTCTCTTCCAGTTCATGTCATATTAGAGTACCATCTGATGGTGTCTTCACATCTATGGTAGCTAACAACCATGGAGAGGACCAGGGCAGTGTTTAATTTACATTCTTCTAATGAAGAGAGAAGATTGAAAGTCTGGTATGCTGAGAATTGGGTTGCATCTTAACCTAAATTGGGGATAAAAAATGTTTTCCCTCAGGTTTGAATAAATAGATGGAGTAGGAAGGACCCCACTCATTTAGAAGGTGTTTCCTAATCATCAGAGGCTGATTCATCAGAGTTATAGGGAAAGGGTGATGGGGTTCTTAGATCACCGAAGAGACATCATGCAAGATACAATCCACCCTCTAGATTCAAGTGTGATACACTAAAAAAGAAGGATTAAGTCGCACCTAGGAGGTCTAGTCATAATCATTCAGAAGATAAGTGGGTTCCATTTTCTCAACCATAATCTGTGACGATAGGAATTGGGAAGGCTGTTAGATCTAAGATTGCATGATCATCTTTATAGGGAGCTAGTATGTATTCTAAATATGTATGACTAGAGGTAGTTCAAACATGAAAGAGTTTGTATTATTATGTTGAAACCATGTGGATTATTTTATGCGGGGGTATGTGTATTCCAAAAATAGGAGATCTTCAAGCCTCATTTGATATTATTTTTGAGAAAAATACTAATGAGGTAAGAAATTACATCCAAGATCTAGAGATTCTCATATATGGGACTTACAATTCAATCCCCACCACAAAATGAATGAAATAAATCATAGACCGTAGAAATGCTGAAGGAATTGGTCCTTCTCTTGATGATGAATGGCGCGATTTTTTTGATCATGTAGATGTAAGTTTATTTCATCTCATATTATTTTAATCTTTACCTTTTTAATTTATCAAAATAATTATTTCTTAGGGGAAATACCATCTTAAATTGAGAATGGAAAAGGAAAAAATGACTTATGTTGCATCACCATAGTATAATCCTGGTGGGATCGAACTCAGGGCTATTGAATCACCTCATGAATCTATAGATACATTTCTAGGATTACAAGCCATGGAGGATTTGATGGAAGGAGGTTTAAGGTATCCAATACCAATTTTTTGGATATGATGATTCTAGTCCCCCCAAGAAAAAATAAGAAAAGAAAATTCACCAAAGAAAGAAAACTATGGTTAAACATTTTCTCAGTAGTGGTAACAAAACGTTGAAACTTCTTGGAATTGTAGGAAATAATTATGTTTCTTCCCATAGTGAAATTACTAATTAGCCTTTGGAAACCATGGAGGGAAATTCTAGTCAAGTGAAGATTCTTTCAAATGAAATAGATCCTTTAACTGAAGAGGCGTCCGGGCCAGAGAAAACATCATTTATTCTCGGAACTGCTTCTATCCCTACTGCAATGAGGGAGGAGACCTCTGGTAAGTTTGAAGTGACTCATTAAAATTTATGTGTATTAACAACTAACATTCATTTTATAAATATTTCAGGTTCATCACATGAACTAGAAAATCCTACAGTGAATGATGATGACCCTGTGACTATCACTGAGGAGGTTATTCGGGGTCTAATTTCTTCAAAGGAGGGCCATGAACCAACTGATCTAATCGATCCTATGGGTGAGACTAATATGGGGATTGGTATGTCATTGGATTCTATGGTAATTCTTGGCATGTATTTTGATGAAGCATTAGAACATGTTAATATTCCAAATAATTTAGAATAATTTGAAGTCCCTTATATAGAACCAAATGGATATGAGTTTTTCTTTTTTGTCCAATATATATTCTAATGCATAATTCTATAACCATAATTGGTTGGAATGATTAGTTTCTGATACCGAAGCTACTACAGTAATGGTGTATGGAGGAGACATTAACATTACTATTAATCCCATTGTTGATGAAACTTTTTCATCAACTCAACCATCATCAAGTTTCAATGTTTCCACTATTAGGGAAGAAGAAGCAAATGGCACTTCTTTAAGTGCATTAATCCCAGAGTACTTCCCTCCTGATGATGGTTCCTCTGATTCAGATCTAGAGTTTCATAATTCCCTTTACATCACACATTGTAAATCTTGGAAAGATATATGGAAGCTTATCTCTAAGACACCCCTTGATGAACTACTTTCAAAAATACCATGACTCTCAGGTCTATTCAGCTTATTAGGATTCAGAGGATTTGATTATCATTCAATCCATACCAAGGTGAAGGATACCATTAAAAAACGAGATAAAGAGTACAATTTTTGGCAGGATATGATAGAATCCAAACTACCTGCTAACATTGATGAATTCTAAGTGGAAATATATCAAACTGTGGCCAGTCATAGTGAAAAATTAGTGGTATTCAAGAAACAAATCATAGAGAAGACTATTAAAATGTCACGTCTTCAGCAAGAGTTGGATTTTATTCAAAGGGAAATTGAAAAACTGCACTACTCAGAAGAAAAATCCCAAAAGTAAGGTGTAAATTCCATTTCAGATGCTAAGAAAGCACTTCATCAAGCCGAGGAGACTCAGGTTGGTTGACTGATGGAACTTTAATAGGTGGATGATAGGGCCTAGGAGACCATTCAAAAAAAGAATAATTATATCTAAGACCATTTATAACTTGTGACAGAGAGACTCTAGTTTGTGGATTTTTCTTTTGGTACTTTTTCTTATAAATGGAATGATTTTTTTTCTAATAATTTATATGTTCATACATGTTTTCTTTCTATAATTTTAATCACTAATAGAAAAATACCCCATACCAACGGTTTGGAACCATTGAAACAGGTCTAGAAACTGTTGGTATAGTCTATACCAATGGTTTAGAGGACAGTTCGGTAGTTTGGTATTGGGATAAGTCTATACCAACAGTTTTGGGAAAACCATTGTTATAGGTCATTTGAAAAACCTATTACAACTATTTCATCAAACCATTGGTATAGGTAATTCAAAAAATAAAACCTATCTTGGTTTTGATCCCAACACCTCTCATTTATAATTTGATGACATAACCACTAACCTAACATGACTTTTGTAAACATAATTTCATAAATACATATATTTATATTCATAAGAATTTTGACTTTTTCTTTATTTAATGTTATTTTAAAAAATATTTAATAAAACATATGGGTACCTATACCTACAATTCTCAAAACTGTTGGTATAGTTTCATTGATTTTTTTGAGCTATACCAATGGTTTTGATGAAACCGTTGGCATAGGGTGGACCTATACTAATGGTTTTGGCCCAAACCATTGTTATAAGTCCATATTAGTGACATATACCAATGGTTTTGAATAAAGAGATGGTATATGGTGGCTACAAGAGACCTATACCAACATTTTCATCAAAACTATTGGTATAAGTCTCTCTAAGGTATATATGCCAATGATTTCTTATAAACTATTAGTATAGTTCTGTTAGTATAGGTCCTATTTATAGTAGGGAATATCATAAATTATTTTCATAACATTAAATATTTTTATCAAATAGTCATAATTAGAATGACATGGATGGGGGTGATTTAACATTTACCTAAGACAAGGGGCCTAGTGAGTGCAATTTGAATTTTACTAGGCTCTTATGAATTACCCTAAAAACTTAGTGTTTTTTGTTTCATCACCCAACTCATTTTTTAACTAATCCTAATATTCTGGGGACTTAGCGGGTGAGATTTGGATTTTTCTTAGGCTTTCCCTTTTGGTTTTTCAGCCAAACAATTTTTTCCTTTGAACTTTTTATCGCTCATATATTTCCTAAACTGTACAAAGTTTAGGTCTAGCAAGCTAAGATTCAACATTGGTCCAAAGTTCCCTTTGTGGATTTTTAATTTGGAAAATACTATGTCTCTTTTTTATTTCCATTTTGATGTCATGAATGTTGGACTAATAAGGCTAATGTTTAAGGTCTAATAGCCTTGACCATGATTTTTGAGATTATAACCCAAACAAGGATTGATGGTTGAGGGAGGCCGTAATATTCTTTAGATACTTCCAAGGCAGGATCTTGATTCATGATTTTATTTATGATCATCAAATATAAAACATGAAATATAGGAATATAGGTGGTCTTTCTCAATGATTAATTTTTCACAGCTTGAAAAACCTGTTATGGAGACTATATTAGCTAGATCCAACTTGGGCATGTACTGGATAGTAAATAGTTGTATCCATATGCTAACATGCCCATTATGTAGGTGGATTTTATGAAATGCCAACTGGGGAATATAATTCATAGTTAGGTAAATGGATCTCCCAAAAATCATGACATTCTATTTCTAATAATCAAATTTATTCAAGATTTGGATATCTCAAGACCACAATTGGTGTATTTTCCATGAAAATATATCTTGGAATAAAATGGTACATCTGTACCGACATATTCCATGAATGGGAAACCACTCCAACACTAATTTGGTATGTGAAGGATGACAAATTTGGTCAAAAAGTATCTTTTTGATAATATGGTGTGCAGTTTAAATTCCTACGACAAGGACATTAGGGGGTTTGTACAGTTTCAAGTCATGTAGTTTGGAAATTAGTGGACTTTAATTTAAGGTCTTTAGATTTGACCAAAGGTCTATGAATCTCCATTTTTTGGAAATTTGTCTGGAAACATGATACCATATTCAGGTATGGAATGTAATAATAGTAAATTGTGATTTGGGTATTTCTGGATCTAGAGAATGTCATGGGAAAAAGATAATGGTAGAAAAATTAAGGGAATTATTTTCCAAGAATGAAGTTACTAATATTTTTTGAACCAGTTATGGGGGATTTATTATGAAGGGCCAATTGGGGAATGTGTTGCATAACCAAATAGTGGCATATTTTGGATAACATTACCATTATGTGGGAAACTTATTCAAGGTTACCTAGGGGTACATACTGTATAGTCTGGGAAAAGAGCACTTCGGTATTGAACATTCTATTGTTAAAAGTCGAAGAAAGATTTTGGAGATTCAGATATTCCCAATCAGAAAGTTTGGTTTATAGAGAAAAGTACCTGAATATAGTAATATTGTTTCTATCCATGACATTCAAATAAATTGAGGAATAGGATTTCAACAAAGGATTGATCCAAACATAAGAAATATGGTGTCTGTGGTTTTTTTCTAGGTTTTACTAATTGGAAAAAAATATTATGGAAACAATGGATGTTATGTGGTCAAATAATCCAAGGTTATTTCAGTATGATTTTAAAAAGTTAAGAGAAAAAGTGTAAACCACATTCTTAGACACTTTCATATCGGGAGGAATGATATGGTAAAGTATGCAACAGATGACCACTTTAAAATACGGGTCCCTACATGTCATCATCAAATATTTAATGGGACATAAGATGCTTCTCAAAAGAACAAATTTACCATTGTTTGAAAACCCAGTTATAGGGGTAGTATTATGCATGAAAAACTGGGACATATGCTGCATAGACAAATAGTGGATTCTTTTGGTTGACATTCCTATTATATAGAAAACATATGCAAGGACACCTAGGGGAACACAATGCATAGTTAGGAAAAAGAGCTCTCAGGTATTAGATATTCCATCACTAGAAATCAAATAAATATTATCAAGATATGAAATTATTCAAGATTATAAGTATAAAATGTGATATGGGTAATGTCCAATGCACAATAGAAATATTCAGATCAATATTGGAAATGATTTTGGAACCCCTTACATAGATCTGACTCATATCTATAATGCGGATATCTTTTGATTCCTAGATGATTTATTTAAATAAATTAATAAAAATAAGGGATCCTGCATAAATTTTAAATTGTATGTGGGAGAAGGGGAATTTTCTTTTATCTCATGGATGGGACTAAGATCTAAGTCATAGTTTTCACTATGTATCTCAATAGTATTAGAATCAATCCACACATAGTTTTTTGGGTACTGTGTAGTTTAATGTCATGCAGTAAGAAAACTATATTGTGTAGTTTAAAGTCATGCATTAAGGACATATATTGTGTATTTTAAGGTCTTATAACTAGGATCATTGATAACCCCAAATAGGAATTGAGATACCTAATTTATGAATATAATCTTTTTACCCAATTCATAATCCCATGTAATATGTGTTCAGTGTGTGAAACAAGGGGTGTCAAATGATTCTTTTGTAACACAAAGGTATAACAAGTAAAAGGTAAGGGTAAAATGATTTGATGGTGTCTGAGCAAGGATCTAGGGTCTGGGCATCACTACGTATCATTTTAGGGTTAAGAATCAAGCCACATGTGGTTTTTCGAAAATTTCCCCCATATCATTAGGTTTTGACATGGGGAATAGATATTTTTACAATTTCCAAGAGGATGGTTGGACTTAAACTAGGATGTCTAGGCATCACCATGTATCTCATTAAAATGTGAATGAACCCAGAGGTCCTAGAAGAGGTCCCTATTCAAATTTGATTTGTGTATGGGTAAAATAAATAGGGTTTTCTTTTATTATATCATAGATGGTCCAAATATTGGGGATTTGGGTGTCACTACATACCGCATGGGAATGAGAATCAAGGAAAACATAGATCTTGAATTCCAATGCAGTTTAACTCTTGCGATATGGACTAATATGAACTGACACAAAAATATAGAGATATTGCTACTGGGCCTAGGTTATAACCCAGGAGTCACAATGTATATTATTGGAGAAAGAATCAAACCACACGTAGTTAATGAAAAATTCCCTATGCTAGTTTGATTGATACACATAAGGAATGAAGGGACATTCATTTAGTTATATATGGACCCCATATTGGAGATTTGGACATCACTACACATCTCATTGGATTTGGAATCAGGCCACATGTAGTTCTGGAAGATGGAATTCTTTGTTCATATATGACTCATAAACACAAGTAATGGGGGAATTTTATTTTTAATATTTGGGCCTAAAATTAGAGACATGAGTGTCTCTACACATCCCATTGGAATGAGAATCAATCCATACATAGTTCTAGAAGAACCGTGTAGTTTAACATCTTGCAGTGAGGACATAAGTCACCTGATGTCAAAGATACATTGCGACTAGACTAGGGTATAAGACCCAAGAGTCCCTACGTATCTTACTAGGGGAAAGAATCAATCCACACTTAGTTCTTGAAAAGGTATCCCTATGAAAATATGATTCAAACATAGGGAGAAATGGGGATCATGTTCCACTAGGGAGTAGCAATGATGTGAGTAATGCCTGTGGATTGAAGCTACTCATTTCATTAAAGGGCCACAAGGAATGATTATTTGTGTTATCATGGGGTATTTCTTAACAAAAAATAAATGAAAACGTTAATAGTACATTTTAGTGTCATATAGCGAGGAAAAATGGTGTCGTGTAGTTTAACATCACGTGACAAGAATGGAGGTGCTACATGGTTTAATGTCGTGAATCATGGAAGTGTATGGTTCTATGCTATTTAACATCCTACTTCTAAGACGATGTTTTTTATGCAGTTTAACATCATACAAGTAGAACATAGCTCTGTGTTATTACACAAAGTAATTATTCAAGAATATTTCATTGGTTGGAGTTATAATACATTTTCCATCCATTGATATTGGGTAATAAGATCCATTTGAGTTAAACTTATGTATGGAATAAGGTCCTTCCCAATTTGTATCATGCTTTGGCGGCATCATTCCTTGCGTCATCGGAGTCCGGAGGACTAATACCAATTCTCCTTGAATAAATGACTAGAGGTGAACTTTCTTATTGAAAGATCGTGCTATTCTGTTATGATTGACTACTAAGTGATGAAAGGTATTCAATTTCTTTTTATCAAATCATTCCATATCATCAAATCACCTCTACGACTATTCATCTATAGATAACTGGTCACATATGGAATCTTGAATTTATGGCAATTGAATTTCAATAGGCAAAACTTCTTCTGTCCTGTACACCAATGAATATAGGGTTGACCATATTGCAGTACGAGTAGTTTTTATAGAAGTAAACAAGGCATGAAAGAGTTTATCAAGCCAATAATTTTTATTTTATCCATCATCATTTGGAGTATATTCAATAAGGTATTGTTGAAATCCCTTATCTATCTGTTAGTTGCAGTATGGTAGCAATATGAATGGTTGGATTTGATATTGTGCTCATGATATAGATTCTTAACCTCATCAGAATAGAAATTGGTGGCATTGTCCATCAATATGGTATTAGAGACACCAAATATGGTAATAATATTAGATTTTACAAAGCTATCAATTATTTTGAAATCGAATTCCTTGAGAGGTATTTCCTCATCCCTTTTGGAGAAGAAATTGGTAGGAGTAATAATATACTTGAATAGTTTAGCTATAGCTAGAGGATATAGTCCTAATACATCCATTCTACATGTAGAAAATGGATAAGAGTATTTAGCTATATGTAGAAAATATAGGGGTTTATGAATGAATTTGGAATTCATCTAGCAGGGATGAAACTTCTTAGTGAAATCTGTGTAATCCTACATCATCGAAGGTCAAATGTATCCAATCCTTCAGATTTGATCAGAAATCCTATTCCTAGACTGGTGGGAACCACAGGCTCCTTCATGTACTTATATCATGACAATTGTGGTTTCTTCCTCATTAAGGCATCTGATAAGAATTCCCTTAAAGTATCATTTATAGATGATCTTCTAGTGATCTGGTCCATCATAAAGATTGAAATTAACTGCTCATCACCAAATCTACTCTCTTTTAATTCTATCAATATTAAGTACCATATATTGGAGATATTCAATTATGGGTGCCATCCATCATGTGGTATGACCATATAGCTTATAAAGGGGATTGATTTTATTTATTTATTCTATTATGATTTGAATAAAAGGTGAAACCACTCGATGATGAGAAATTATAATGACTTTTTCATCCCCATTTGGATCATCCAAGGCCATGGCTATATTTTACAATGAATCATCTCGGTAATTTTGTGACTATTGAATGTTAGACAATGTTGGATCTATGGAAAATTCTGCCATTAACCCTTGAATATAATCACACGGGGGAATTAGTTCTTCTTTTTTAATGGCATAATCCAAGTTGATTTGTTTGATTATCAATTCTGAATCGACCTTTACCTCCATGTAATCCACTGGTACCTGGAGTGATAATTCTATCTCTGCAATGAGAGCTTGATATTCTGCCTCATTATTAGTACCACCTTCTGATAATAGAAAGGAATATGGAAACACTACCTTCTATGTGGAGATAAGAACAATTCCTAACCCATTTTTTTGAGTTTAGGGTCTTCTATTATCTTCCCTGTTGGATTTCTGGAAGCACCATCAATGTAAATTTCTTATATTCAAGAAATTTTTGGAATATAGATGATTTATTCATTAGGAAGTTGAATATTCAATGATGTATCTTTCACAAATGGGTTCTCATCAAGTAAGTTTGGTAAATATTATCTAATCAAAACTTTTTAAGGCACAAACTATATATCAAATTGTTGAATAATAACCACCGACCATTTTAGATGTCCAGTAATCATTGGAATATTGAGGATAATTTTGAGCAGGTTATTACGAGATACCAAGTAGACCTCATGATGTTGTAGATAGTTTTTCAATTTCTGAACTAAAAAGATTAATGCTAGGAATATTTTCTCAATATCTTAATATCGAGTCTCTACGTTGAGCATGGTTTGGCTGAGACAGTCTAGGATGTTTTCATTCCCATAACTGTTCTTTTGTGCGAGGAAGGTGCCCAGTGATCACTCCAAGTCTATCACATAAAGAATGAATAAATTTACTTTAATAGGTGACATCCATATTGGTGGTATCAAGAGGTATTTCTATAGGGTATAAAAATATTATTGTAATTCATTGGTACAATGATATGTGACCCCCTTCATCATCAATTTGGTGAAGGGAAAATACTTTCTTTCCAAATTAGCAATGAAGCACTAGATATAGTCCAAGTGTCCTTGAAGTTCTTTCAACTCTTTCAAGTTTTGAAGAGGTGAAATTAAAAGGATATAATTAGTTATCTCAAGATTTACTTTGATGTCGCGATGGAATTAAACAATATCATGAAACTTTCTAAGGTTACCCCAAAATCACATTTCAAGGGGTTGATCTTCAAATTATGTTTCCAAAGATTGTTATATATGGTCTCTAGATCAGAACAGTAATCTGAACATTGTCTGGACTTAACCAATAGATCATCAACATATCATTCAATGAATTTTCCCAAGAAGGGTACTAAAATTTTCTACATTACCCATTGATATGTCACACAAGCATTTTTCAAGACTAATGGCATTACTTGATTCCAAAATATGAATTGAGGGGCTCTAAAATCTATATATTCCTCATCTTATAAGGCCATTAGGATTTGGTTATACCCATAATATCCATACATTAAGAATAGATCTTTGTAGCTAGTTTTTGCATCAATCAAAATTTCTATGATTGCAGCCAGGAAGTCATCTTTGAGTTAATTCTGTTTGAGATCTATGAAATCAATGAAAACTCTAATTTTCCCATTATTATTTCTCACTTAGAAAATATTTGACAACTATTTGGGATATTTAACATCCCTGATAAGTCATATTTGATAATCTTTTCAACTTCAGCCTCAATTTTAGAGGCATGAGTATGGTGCATTCTTCTTGCTTCTTTCTTAAATCCTTGATGCTTTTCTAGAAAACCCAAATGATGGATGGACACATTTGGGTCAAGGCCTAGAATTTCTATATAGTTCCAAGTGAACACATCCCATTGTCACTTTATAAATGAATTATACATTTAATTCTCTTCAGAATTCATGGATTCACTAATTTGAGTGGGTTGTGGTTCTTCCTCTATAACCAAATTTATTTCTTTGAGCTCATCCACAGTGGTGGAGATGCCTTCCTCAAATGATGGAGGGGAATCCCTGAGGACTTAATCTTATCCCTTTTTTTCATGATCCACTTATTCTTTCTCTACATGAAGGTTAGAGGATGAAGAAATACATTCAAATCTAGGGGAGGAGTTGGTATTTGGACATGCTGAAGAAGAGGAAACCATTTCTAACCCTAATGACGATAAAGGGTATTCTTGGAGAATTGGAGGGAAAATGATGGGTTGAGAATCAATATCCTTGTCTTTATATATTAAAGTAACAACTCCTTCTAGCCTGGCTGATAAAGCAGAGACTTGATGATGTTTGGTATATAGAATGATGACATCTCTATTTAGGATTTGATCATTTTATCATAAATCAATAACTTCTTCTATACTGTTAGGTTCAATTACCAAAACTGAAATTATGGAAACCACTGAACGAGTGCTTGGATTTGGGTCTACCCTTTTAATTTGATTAATAAGAAGCATTTAATCAGAATTGAGATTTTTTAATGGGTTAGATGGGATCTTTTCCAGATCATTCATATAATTTATTCTTGTTATATCTTTTTCCACAGACTGTGTAACCTTTGTGTGATAGAAGTATTCCTCAATATAAGAAGATTCACAAGTTTTTAATGTGACCTTTTCATCATGAAATGTACCAATTTTACCATTGAAGAAATACTCAAGAAATTGGTGGTAAAGAATGCATGCATATTGATGTAGCCAAGGCCTTCCAAGAAGAATATTGAAAGTTGTGTCCTGCCAGACAACCATGGAATTTGAATTAGATATAAAAACCCCAAACCATGTTCTAAGTGTAATATCACCTGGAGGTTCTTGTTAATTCTTGTTATAACCTTGCAAAATATGAGTGGAGGGAGATAATTCTCATTTAGTGGGACCCAACAGATGAAGTGTACAAATGGGAATGTGATTGACTCTTGAGCCATTATAAATGAAGGATCGTCAGATGTCGGTATCGTTAACCTTTCCAAAAAAATACAAGGGCTTGATGTATCCATGTACAACACCATCCTCATCTTATTCCATGAATGATATAACTACATGAAATTCTATAGGATCATTCTCTATATGGTAGAGCTCAGTAGAAAAAACCTTGGTTTAAAACTCTTGATGACTTGTTAGATCCTCAATAAGTGTTTCTTGAAGATCCTATGATAGATTCAGAGCATCTAGGATTGATAACATGGATGGTACATGGGACAATTTCATCAAAACATCATAATTCTGGTCCATAGGCCTGCATTTTCCAGCATGGGGATGCAGTTTTGTAGGTGCCTTGGAATTTTATGCTCCTGATGTAGATGGACCATTTGTTAGGGAAGAAGTTGTAAATACTTATCCTCTTATTGGATTAGGCTGGCTACGTCTTCCCACCTATCAAGAAAGTGGTGGTATAGCCTATAATCTATTTTACAAGATAATCATATCAGGGCCAACATTTTCATGTGTGGGATAATTCCCCTTGTTCTTCTTGAGCCCACTAAAGGGATCTTCCATGAGTTTCTGCTACAAAAACGGTTCGAGCATGGATGTAATTAAAATAGTGGATTCTAAAAAATGCACGTATTCCCCGGTATCCTCAACCTTGATGTATTATTACCCTAGTTCCATAATCAATTATAGGGAATTAAGGTTCATAATAAAAATGATCATTTTCATAGGGGTATATTAAGTGGATAATGTTATCGAAACTGAAGATAAACTCCCCATCTGATGAAGATTCTTCCTGACAGGTTGATTATTTTTCTGTTGTTTGGTAGGGTAGTGCCTGTTATTTTTAGAAAGATGGCATGAAATTTTCTAAAGTTAAGGACAAATTTTTCCTTAAAATGAGCTCATATTCTTTTGAATTATCTTTATACTTTTGACCATGTCACTTCTTTGAGGACTGGCCTTTGGAAAAACTGGTCTTTTCATGATGATGGATTGGTTGTAGTGGAGGAATTGTCAGTTGTTTCAACCGTGTTCAAAGAATTTCATGAGTTCGATTGGTCACTTTCCTAGCCATCTAGTCAGTATACTTCTATGCATTCTTACATTTTAATTCCTACCACTTGTCTTCTTCCTCAGGATCTGTAGTATTAATAAATGCTACCTGGACTAGTGAATTTTTCAGCTTAACCTACTCGGAGTCCACCATCTTTTTAGGATGTATTTAAAAACAAAACACTCTTGGATGGGGTTCCCCAATATTTTATGAAAGGTGAAAATTTTTGGAGATCGTCATCTCCTTATTTATTATATTTCTTTGTCCTTGGCAACTGAAATAAGTTGTCTTCCAAAGATGAGATGAAGTAGTCAGTGACTTGGTCATTTCAAAAAGAATAGAACTTATTTTTTATATCCTATAACTATCATCAACTTTGATATTTTTTATCATATTGATGAGGTGGTATTTGCTACCAATGCTCAGGAGGTGGATCCCTATGTTATGATGAAGGATTTTAAGTAGAGGAAGGTATAGGTACCTACTTGAGTATAACAACAACAACCACTTCTCTTCATGTTACCCTTCCAAGAGATGATGGGATTACATGAGACTTATCTTTGGTTTACACAATGTAATTATCAAGTTGTTGGGTGATAGAAGAAAGGTATCAAAACCATCCTGTGTATTTTATAGGGATTAGTGGTGTATGAAACTCATCACAGAGATTTTCCTCATTGATTGGTAGAAACACTTCTTGAGGGAGTGGTGGGTTTAAGGAATATGTTAGCCATTTCCATCAAATAATGAAATCTGAAACTCTTTCATTATACCTTTGTTTTAGTTTTTTAAGATAAAAAATTGTCATCTTCCACAGTGTTGAGCTTAATTGGAAAAAGAATTTTTGATGGAGTTCTTTCTATTCAGTAATCGATCGAGACTGCACACTTGCATACTCGACAAAGGCTGGCCCCTACAGTGATTGCACAAAACATCTGAGAATTAGTAATTCTTATTGTTGAGGGGTCCCCATAATGGGATCATAGTGAGAAACATAATTCATCAAGTGCTTATCTAGATCTCTCAAACCATAAAAGATTGGAAATATGGTATTCACAAAGTTTAGTGGGGGAAGAATTAGATCTACCCATTCCGGGTAAGCCTTCTTTTCTGGTTGTACTAGTGTGATACATCCTTACATAACATCCAATAATGTTTTTAATGAATCAATTGTATTCATAAGAATTTGGGAAACATTGGGCTGATCTGGGACCTAAACAAGTGAGGCAGCTGGAGTCTGAACAGGTGTGATGACTAGCGATACCACTTACGGTGTTTCTATAGGTTTTTGTCTGGGATGACCAATAGGGAGAGCCCTATAAGTATGAACTTGAACATGTTATAGATGTTTACCAAGATTAGTGAATTCCTTTTCTACATTACGAGATGAAAAAAACCGTCTTTTCTGAGGATCTCTTACTGGAAGTGCAAGGTTACGATCTACTTGTGGAGTATATCTGGCAGGAATGCTGCTTCGGAGTAACTCTGCATTGAGTCTTCTCAACTCTTTTAACTCCTCCTCTTTATAGGAAAATCATTCTTCAAGAAAAAGCGATTGACCTTATCCGGTGTAAAAGTGAGACATGATCTGACCTTTAACTTTTCACTTATTAGGTACCTTTAGAAGAGGTGGAAGTTGATTATTAGAGAGAATACTTAGATTTTGGTTAAGCCATTTATTTTAGGTACAAACACCTCTTTCATTTTTGTTGATGTGTACCGTATTATGAATAATAAAATAATCCTCTGACTCCCTTGAACTGGACTCATTTTCTGAAGGATCTTCCGTGATGGTATTAATGAAATTAACCAACACATAATGAATTGAAAACATTCTATCAGTATATTTGTGAGATCACCTTATTCTTCATCATCCATGAGACTTCATTCTCCTATTTGTTAGTTCCCTAAGAAATATTTTAAAGACAATAATTTGAAGGGAATTATCAGATAGTTCAATTGTGAATTAAATTTGTGGCTTCTTCCCTAATCGGGGGAAAACTGACTTCCACTGAGGAGGGGATTGTGGAAGTGAAAAAGACCCTAGAACTATAGGTTGGGGTTTTTCCTACTCTTCTCCCTCAACCCTTCAGGCTCTCTTTATTGACTTTAAATATTTGGTTAAAAAATCACCCAGCCCTGTGGGCTGGGGTGGTTCTTGACCTACTCTGGGTAATATTAGCTTAACTTCTCTATGGATTTTATGAATTCTAGTCTGAACATTGTTTGGGTGTATTATCTTACACCCACTTAATTTGTCTATATTTTAAGACCATTATGCTATTTCAGAAAATTTTGTGATCTGATGGCTGATATCCTTTAAGAAGGAAGCCTGATCGATGCTTTTAAATGCTTAAAATAGAATCATCTCAATAGTGTGATCTCTTTGGGCCTGACTTCGGTGAAAACTGATCGAGGCCTTTTATTTCAGATAATATCTTCAATCATGCATTGAATTTGTTTTTTAGTTGTCTTGGGGAAATAACAATGCATGAGACCACATTCAATAGGCTATATTGATTTTAGAGTGCAGTGAAATGAAATTCTCCACATGCACCCTATCCTCTAATATGAACACCAAATGTGATTTTTGTGATCAATTTTTTCAAATTATTTAATGCATTGAAGAATTCACGTTGAAGGTCCTCATATTTCTTCTCAATCTTTATGTGTTTGGAAACCTAGAGAGATGCCATGTGAATTTGGAACTGTAACCCTTCTATTACCTTGACATGACTTTGATATTCATCATATGGTAATACATAAGATTTTAGATGATGAAGAGTCTTCCATATATTGAGGCAGATTTCATGAATATAGTCTTTTACCTACATCTTTGGAATGTTGTATTGAGAGGTTTTCAAAGGCTAGAACATGACTAGTATTTCACCCTTAGCTAGTTTTTTTCTTATATTCAACATATCCTCTTCATATTTTTCTATAGGTTTCTCAACATGGTTCGACTAGAGTGGATTCTTTCCAATTTCTTTATCAAAATCAAGGAGATTAGTTGGGTTTTCCAATACTATATCAGAAGGAAAATGGACCAAAGGAAGTTCAGAGAATGACCATCACCTTGGGATATCATCTGGATGATAAATTATTTCACTTTCCATTAACAAGTCATTAGACCTGACTAGCCTTATGTTTTCAAGTGCCTCAAGATAATTGGTATTTTTCATCACTACATTGTTAGTTGGAGAACTTTATTGACAATTCAAAACACTACTACAGAGATAATTGTCACAAAAAATTCCATAATGGGGAGGACCACCATGACGGATTACAAAAATGGATAAATCATCTTAGTCCTTAATCTTATGGACACATGAATGGTTTTTGTGGCTCTCATCCAGAGATAGGTTCTCGGGATTGATCGAATTATCATAATGAAAAACATCATGATGAAATTTATGATGAGGAACTTCAGAATTACAACAACTACTCCCATAATTTGGTAATGGGAGGGTAGAATCTTGAGCTACAACAGATAAATTTCTGAGGGCTTCTTGAACTCCATCATTAGGAATAACCAGATTGTAGATCGACTCTTGATTCTCTAATTGTGCTTGGTGATATTTCTTCTTAGACTCTATCTTACATGTAGTTAGGGACACATTCCGATAAATGTGGTTATCACAAGCAGGTGTATGTGCCTACTTTGGAGTGTTTGTTAGAAAAAACTGATTATCTCCAATTGAAATGAGTGTATGTGCCTGATCCGGTTGTCTATATGATATGGGGGAGTATGCCCCATAATCTCCTTGGATTAAAACAGAGGTGTGAATCTTCTCTAGGATGACACGTTGATGAGTCATCCTAGATATGGGGATAAATTATGTGTTCGTTACTCTGGTACTGCTAAAGTTTCCATTTTGATATTCTAGAATGCTTCCAGGATATAGGAAAGAATTTGTGTCTACCCTTTCACCATTTTCAAATTTTTTTGGTGACATCAGATGCGAGAATGGGAATATATGTCCATTCCACATCTATAGTAGGTGTATGTACCTACACCTATTATCTATTTCATGTCAAGGGATATTTAAATACTTGTGCATGGGGCATAGAGTTGAGTCTACCCTAGTTTTTTGTAAAATCTTTCTAATAGACTTATACAGGTGATACAAAACGAGACTGTTGGTAGGCTTGATGGATGCTGGAAGGTGTATGTGCATACTGGCTACTTCCCACCAAGAATAGAAGTCAAACTTTTTTATGTTCAATCAAATGATACTTATGGAAGGATTAGTGAGTGTAGGAAAGTGTAAGTTCCTGCTTTAAAATTTCCACTACTTTTGGTTGGAGGGCTTCCTTGAATGTAGCCAGACGAGTCTGATGGATTTCATAATTAAGGATGATGGGTGTATCTTCCCATTCACTATATTCTACTAAGATGGGTTGATAAAATTATTCAGAGGGAAAAAAGGTAAGAACCTTCTCCCAATTGTCTGACTGTTGTCCTTGGTGGTTCATCTTGCATGCTTGAGTGTGAGGGAACTGTGCTGGATATCCAAAAATAACACCCTCATCATGTTGAGGGTTTGCTGACACATGACGTTGGAGGTGGTGATTGTTGGAAGGAGCATTCAGGAAGGACCCATGTGTCTTTGGGATGAGGCCATGGGTGGCCTCTTAATTGAACTCCCTAGAATAGGGGAAGGATTGGTGATTTTTTTCTGTGGATAAACTCTCGAGATGGTTGAAGATGCTGGTTGGAACCATCTTCTTCTGAACCATCAATCATCATTGATCGGAAGACCGGGGGTTATTCTTGATTTGGAGGGCTTCTCGAGAAGCCTCTAATGTCAGGATAGTACCATATTGATGGTGCTATCAGACCAGTTCATTGGATACCCAATGTTGAAGACATCAAGTCAATGATGACGTCCTTCAAGTGGACAAGGATCTAGCTTGAGCAGCATCCGATTCATTCACAGGGGAAAACTTGAAAAAATCCATTCGTAACGAAGATATTTCTTGTAAAGAAAGCGCTTGTATATATAGAAAATACAAAAACGAACCCTTGAAAGTATAATCTTTTTTATGAACACATTCATGGTTGATTCCTATATCTATCCCTCTTTTATCAATTGATAGGGGTCTGGCTGATGGGTAAAACTATCATCTTGGTTTAGGATTCACGTCAGGTTCACCATTTTTTTGTTTCCCCCAGAACGTGTGTTCTGGTTTGGAATCACTATATTCGGATGGTTTCCAACAGACTTATTTATGGAACCAGAATCACCCAATGGTTATCTAACCAAAGGGACCTGCTTTCCAGAGGTATAAATTTGTGAGGTATATTGACCTATGATACTTAAGAACTCACATTGGTCAAGTGGATGGGAGGTCAGGATCATCACACCCTTTTGATGAGAATTATTGAAGACTCCGAGACTCTCTTATATATTTAAGACATCTTCATGAATCCTTATTAATTTACCAAGCATAATGTTGGTTTCCCTAAAAAATTTCAATCAATTATTTAGCATGTGTGGAATTCAGAATCATCCATATGTATTCAAGGTTCTTCATCAATGGAGAAATCTATATGTATTTGAGGTTCTCCATGAATATTATCCTCTTATATACTACATAGAGATTCTTTAACCATTGTTATGATAATGCTGGTTTTTAAGCCATTCAGTGGGGTGCTCTGAAATTTATGTTCATCTAGGTAGACGAATGTCACTCTAGAATTTATCATCATCCAAGGAGAAAGAAGTTATTTTTATGATGGGATCATACCCAAATATGGGCTACCTATGTATCCCCATGAAAGGAATCAGAACCCTCATATTTTGGTGCTTCTTAATGGGACACATCATACATTTTAAGGTCATGTGATGAGGACCTAACCATACAGCTTAATGTCACATGACATGGAAATCTAGGAGAAATATTCCTAGTCAGTTTTTGGATTGGGAAATATACCAAAGTAGTCCAAAGAACAAGGAAATGATATGGATTTCCATGTTGGATTAGAATCTTATGGGAATTTGGACTAGAGAGAATAGTTTTGATTTTGGGGTGTTGGGTTTAGACCTCAAAGATGCTTCCTACATATCCAATTTGAATGGGAATAAAATCCCATATAGTTTGGTAAGTCATTGAGGAGAGTATGTCCCTTTGAGAGGATTAAGATGAGGATTATTATTGAAGAGGATGCCCTGAAAAAAGTATAATGAGTAATGTATTGACTCCATATGATTTGGGAGATTAATTTTGGGCCTACTCTTAAGGAGGATGCCTAGTAAAATTAGTGGGAGGTCCCATGCAGATATTTTAGTTGATGGAGTTTTGGGGGTTTAAATCGGGGCTTACTCTTAAAGAGGATGCATGAATTAAAATAATTAATATTGTGGTTTATAGCTAGGAAAAGTACATTTGAGGGTAGCGTGATTTCTCATTTTATGGATGAGATGATGTGGAGATAGGCCTTAATAATTCATTGTACATATCCCAGTTATGGTGGGAATTAGAGTTCTCATAGTTCATTTGGGTTTTAATTGGGACTAACCCCTATGGAGGGTGTCTTTTGAGTACGGGCCTTATGTAGACATCTAACAAATACTGGCCAGAGTAGAAATCAGATATCTTGTAGTTCATAATTGTGGATTGTGATAATTTTTTGATCATAACAACCCTATAAGCCCATGTGAGTCATGATCGGTGTGAGAAACAAGAGGATATGAAATATTCAACAAAAGAACACACTTTTCCTTCTCCACTGGTGGAAGAGTATGGGCCTACGATAGAAGAGGTCATAGAAATAGTGGATGAGGGTGTGGAGCAATGAACCATTCAATGAGAAATGAATGTTAAGGTAATTAGGTCTGGCCCAAAAGGTATGGGATTATGCTATATTGCTTCCATAAAATTGGTCTTGTGGTGGGGAGGGAGACTTCCCCTTTTTCTAAAAAGAAAATAAATCATGAACCGTACCCTCCCTGCCAAGAACCGGAGGCTCTGGGTCTTAGATAAGAGAATGGAAGGAATGAACCCAAACCAAAATCCTCCAAACCGAGAATTACTAAACACTGTTAATGGGAGAAGATACCTCGTGATCATGGAGATACAAAAACCTAGACATTGTGGGGACACTAAGAACCCAACATGATAAGTGTGGGAAACCTTTGACCACAGAGACACAAATCCAAATAAAAGACACACTAGTGTATCTTTACCAAAAATTTTATAAATTAGAAGGTCTTGGTGGAGGTTTCAACATTAAACCTTTTAGAGAAGGGATCCAATGAATAAGATGCTCTTCCGTGGATTTATTTAAATGAGGCTTCATGGGTGGCTCAATCAGGATGAAGGGTAGAGTGAACATCAAGGAAGGAGTGCTCAAGTGAATGACTGGTGCGTAGGTATGGGGAATACAAGTAGGATTGGAAAAATTGATGTAACATAAGTGAGGAAAAAATAGATTATTAAACTTGGGAATGACTTGGATCAAGACATCAAGATTTTTCAAAAGTATTTCCAAAAGTGGGGTGCTCAAGTTCATGTATATGGAATGGAGGGTGTGCAAGTATTCTTTAATTGAGGGGGTGGCACATGGGATGTGAAATTTTTATGGGTTTTAAACACTTAATTAATTTAATTCCATTGTTCTTTCTTTAATTACCTCACCTTAGGTGTTAATGAACTACCATAAATATTTCAGAGGACTTGGGAAAAGCTCTAGGGCGACCAGAGCAGCAATCAGGCTTCGAGGAAATTTTTCTGTACAAATGAAGACCTCAAGGGTCTATTTATAGGAAAAAATAGGACCCTGGGCGAATTTTGGTTTGGTTCTCAAGTAGGTTTCATTCCAACATAGTGGTGCATAGGTTCTTCCATGCCGACAGTGCTTTGGCCTACTTTGGGAGAATTCAAATATGACCCTTTGAAAATCATGAAATTATACATGAATTTTCTTCTACTTTTCTTAGGAATTTCCCTTTGTCGCTTTATTTATCCATGTGGGGGAACAGAGTGTAAAAAATACCCTATCATGTGTAGTTGAATTCTCTTGTTCTTGTTCAGCCCATTGGAGGGATCTCCCACAAGTTTCTACTGGATAAATAGTTCGACCAGGGGTGTTGTTGGAGCAGTGTCTACTAGAATACAGACGTCATCCCTTGTATCCTTGAAATTGAAAAAATATTCCCCTAGTTATCCAATATAGTATATGGAAATACGGTTAAAAATCAAAATCACCATTTTTTTAATTCTCCATTAAGTGAATAACATTAATGAAATCGAAGATCAACTCCTCATATGATGAAGATTCTCCATGACATTTTGATTGTTATTATGTCGTTTGGTGGGGTGGTGCCCGTGATTTTGAGACTGTTGGCATGAAATCCTCTAAGGTCAAGGATGAATTTTTCCTTGACACAAACAAATCTTCTTATGCCTCCTCCTTATTCTTCAATCCATACTTCTTCTTTGAGAACTGGGATTTTGATGAAGACGACTCTATTATAATGGAAGCAGTAGGAGACACAGTTTGTTGTTCCAATTATGTTTGTAGATAGTATTGAGTTTGGTTGAATTTTTTCTTGACCATCCAACCATAGAATGTATAAGAGTTATTACTTTTTTAATTCTTTATATTCTACTTTTTCATCTAGATTAGTAGTAGTAACACATGCTACTTAGGATGGTGAATTTTTTATCTTCACTTTCCCAAAGTTGACCATCTTCTGTAGGAGGTCTTTAAAAACAAAAAACTCCTAGATAGGGTGCCCCATCATTTGATAAATGGTGAAATAGTTTGGGAGGTCCTCATCTCCTTCTTTGTTAGGTTTATTTGGACTTGGAAACAGAACTATGCTTTTTTACAATTATGAGATGAAGTATACGGGGGATTGGCCATTTTGAAAAGAATAAACCATGATTTTAAACTCCCAAAATTATCGATTACTTTCATATTTTTGACCATATTGATGAGGTGTTCATTGATTCTAATGCTCAGGATTTGGATCCCTATGGTATGATGAGGGGTTTTAAGTAGGGTCAGGTACATGGGCCTACTTAAATTTGACTATAGTAGCCTCTACTTTTACTATTATTCTTCCCAAAGCTAATGCGATTACTTGGGAATTGTCTTTAATCCCTATTATGAAGTTATAAAACTATTGAGAAATTGAGGCCAGATCCCGAAACCCTCCTATGTATTTTATAGGGATTAATGGTGTGTAAAAGTCATTATGTATATTTGCAACACAAATGGACAGAAATTCTTCTTAAGGGAGTGGTATATTAAAAGAGTATATTAATACGTTCCTCCAATAAATGAAATATGAAACTCTTTCATTCTCCATTTTCATGCAATTTGTGAGATCAAGGACTATTGTCTTCAAAAACATTGAATTGATCTAGAAAAAAAAATTTGATAGAGATCTTCCCATCTAGTAATCGATTGAGACTACAAGCTTGTATACTAGACAATGGCTGGCCCCCACAATGATTGTACGAAAAATCTTAGTTTCACTACTTCTTATTTCTTATGGGTCCCCATCATGGGATCACAATGAGAGAAAAATGTGTAATGTTCTACTTCAGATCATTGGATCCATTGAATATTAGAAATGTGGTATTCCTAAAAGTTTGTAATAGGAGGGGTCAGATCCATCCATTTGGGATAAAAGTTATTTTTTGGTTGTATCAGTGCATGCCATCCTTCTATAGCTTCCAATAGAGTCATTAGAGACTTAATGGTGTTCATAAAAACTTGAGGAATATATGGCTGAGTGGGGACCTATACAGGTACAATAGCTGGTGCCTAAACTGGTGTAATAATTTTTAGGACCACTTGTGGTGGTTGTATTGGTATTTTCCTTTGATAACCCATGGGAATACAACTGTAAGGATGTGCTTGAAATTTTTCTAGTTGTGTACCCAAAGGAGGGAATTCATTATCCTCATCAGTAGTTGAAACAATCCATCTTTTCTAGGGTGGTACTAATGGATGTGAAAGCTGAGGATATTCTTATGGAGCAAGTCAGGAAGGTGTGATGTTTTAAAATAACTATGCATTGAGTCTTATCAACTTTTTAATCTCTTACTCTTACTGAGAAAACATTTCCTCAAGAAAAAGGGATTTTCCCTCTTTAGGGAGAAGGTGATACAGAGTTTGAAATTTTCTTTTTTCCCTATTAGGTGAATTTAAAAATAGTGGAAGTGGATTATTTGAGGGACACCTTGATTTAGGGAAATACTATGATTTCATGTATGCACACCTCCTTCATTTTCTTCAGTGTGGATTGTATTATAAATAAGAACTTAATCCTCCCACTCACCTGAACTAGAATTATTTTCAGGGGAATATTTCATGATGTCATTAATGACATTCACAAACACATAATGAATTGCTGGCATTTTTTTAGTATCTTGGTGAGATCACCTTATTTTTCACCATTTAAGAGACCTTTTTCTCTTATTTATTGGTTCCCTAGAAACTATTTAGCAGAAAGTAACATAAAGGGAATCCTTGAATAGTTCATTTGTGCATTCATTTTATAGATTCATTTTTAATCAGTAGAAAACTGACTTCCACTGAGGAGGAGATTATGAATGTGAAAAATCCCCCAGCACTATAGGATGGGGATATTCATGTTCTTCTTTCTCTACTTTTCAGACTCTATTTGTTGGTTCCAAGGGTTGGGTTAAAAAATGTACCCATACTTGTGGCCTGGGGTGGCTCCAGAACTTCTATAGAAGATATCAGTGTAGGTTCTCTTATGATTTTATGAATTCTGGTCCAAACATTGGCTGGGTGAATTATCTAGAAATCACATACATCTCATATTTTAGAAGATCGTTGTGCTATTTAATACATTTGCGCAATCTAATGACTGACATAATAATTGTGGGATTATTTCTCGATGTTTTTAGACACTTGATGCAGAAGTATCTCAATAGATTTCTCTCTTTGGGACTTGCTTTGGTGGAAGCCAGCCGATGCCTATTTTTTCTGATTATCTCTTTGATCATGAGTAGAATTTTCTTATTGTAGCCTTCTTAGGGAAATAAAATTACATGACACCACTTTTGAAGGACTTTACTAGGTTTGGAGTGAAATTAAATGAAATGCTCCATATACACCCCATCCTCTGATATAAACACCAGATGGTGTTTTGCAATCAATTATTGCAACCTCTTTAATGCATTGAGGCTTACATGTTGAAGGGATCTCTTATACTTCTCGATTTTTGGATATCGAAAAACCTAAAGAGATGCCAAGTCAATTTAGAACCACAACCCTTATATTACCTTGACAAGACTATGATATTTTTCATAAGGTAATACTTTCACTCTTAGATGATTAATATTTTTCCATATATTGAGGTGAATATCATGAATAAAATCATTTGTCAACATCTCTGGAATGTTGTATTGAGAGGTATCCAAAGGACATAACATGATTGGAATTTCACCCTTAAACAGTTGTTTCCTCATGTTCAACACAACTTATTCATATTTTTATAGAGTTTTCTCTACTACATTAGACCAAAGATGGCATTTTCCTATCATTTTATTAGAATCAGTAAGATCAGTAGAGAGTTCCTTTGTTGTATTGTAAGATAAATGGCCCAAGTGTGGTTTGGAGAATAAATGTCACCTTGTGATATCTTCTAATTGAGATATAATTTCCCCCACCAATGGAAAGGCATCATACCTGATTGGCCTTGTATTCGAAAATTCCTCAAGATAAAAGGGATTTATCATCACTGCATTGTTAATTAGAGAATTATATTGACAATGAAAATCTCTTCTACATAGATAAATTTTGTAGTGAATGTCATCATGGGGAGGACCACCGTGGTGGATTAAAGTAAGGGATAAATCCTCTTACTCCTTGGTCTTTTGGCCACACTGATGGTTACCATGGATCACATCCTAAGATAGGTTCTCGATATTGATCGAATTGTCATGAATCAAGCCTTAACAAGTAAGTGTCTGATGAGGACCTTCAGAGTTACTACTACTACTCCCATAATTTGGTAATGGGAGGTTTAGATATTGAGAATTAATAGATAAATGTTTGAGGGATTCAATAACTCCAGTATTAAGTGGAATCAAATCATAGATTGACTCTGGATTCTCCAATTTTGATTGGAGAGAATTATTCTCAGATGCCTACTCACATGTAGTTGGGGAAACTTTCTGGGAGAAGTGGTTATCATGGGAATGTGTATGTGCCTACCTTAGAGTGACCATCAGAATAGGATGATTATCTCCAATTAGAACGGGAGTATATTCCTGATACGATTATTTGTAAGATATGGGGGAATGTGCCCCATAACCCTCACTGACTAGAATAGAGGTGAGTAACTACTCTGATATGGCATGATGATGAGTCATCCAAGGTATTATGATATAATTATGTTTTCATCCCTTTGGTACCGCTGAATTTTTTGTTATGATATTCAGGAAAGCTTCCAAGATATGGGCATGATTTTGTGTCTTCATTTCTGCATTCCCAAAATGTGATTGGGTCATAACAAGAATATATTTCCATTACATATCCAGAGTAGGTGTACGTACCTACATTAATCCTCCCTTTCCTATCAGAAGATACTGACAATACTCGTGTGTGGGGGAAGAGAGTTGAGTCTTCCCCCAGTTTTTCATCAGATCTTTCCGACTGAATTCTCCATGTTCTTACAAATGAGTCTGTTTGCATGATTTTTGGATTCAAGTAGGTGTATGTGTCTGCTGTCTATTTTCCACCAAGAATGGTTGGCATACTTCTTTATGTGTTTCCAAATGAGACTACTGGCAGTCTTGGTGACTGTAGGCTATTGTATGTTCCTTCTTACAAATTTCCACTGCATTTGGTTGGCGGGCTTCTTTCAATGCATCCAGACGAGTCCGCTGACTAGTTGATAGATTATAAGTAGGTGTATGTTATTGCTTATGTTACTCCACCAGATTTTAATGGTGATTTTGGTTGGGCACCACCAGATGAGTATGTTGGATGATGGAATGAAGGTGGGTTGGTGGACTTATCTGGATGGGAAAAGGTAGGAACCTACTACCTGTTATCCATTTTTTTCCAAGCAGTTCATCTTGAATTCCTGGGTAAGAGGGACCTAGGGCAGATAACTGAAGATATCATCCTCATCATATTGAGGGTTTCCCACCCAATGACTTTGGCAACCTAGATTGTTGGAAGGATCCCTCGGGAAAGACCCCTACATCATCAGGATGTGGTTTTGGGTGGCCTCTTCATTAACATACCTAAAATACAGGAGAGACTGGTAATTGAATTTTGGGGATAATCTCCTAAAATGGTTAAAGATGGTTGTCAATGTTGTCATATTCTGGACCCTCGTTCCCCATTGACCAGACAACTTGGGGTTATTAATGATCTAGAGGGCCTATAGGGAAGCCTCCAAGGTTAGGATATTACTCTGTTAAAGGTACTCTAAGAATAATGCATTGGAGACCCAACATTGAAGATGCTAAGTTAGTGATGGAATCCATTGAGTAGTTGAGGATCTATCTTGAGCAGTAGTCATGGTGTTCATAGGTGTAAACATGAAGGAATCCATTTATAATGAAGGGAGTTCTTAGTATAAAGAACATTTATAAATGAAAAACAAAAACAATGAACACCATCAAAGGAGAAACTTTTGGATGAAAACATGAATGATTGATTTACTTGTATGTAACTCTTTTATAAAATGATAATGGCTTAACAGATGGGTAACACTATCATCTTGGTTAGGGATTCCCACCAACTTCACCATTTTTTTGTTTCCTTCAGAATGTGTGTTCTGGTTAGGAATCACTATTTCTGAACAGTTTCTAAAAGATTTGTTTATGCAACCAAAAACTCCCAACTATTATATATCTAAAAGGACCTACTTTCTAAAGGCAGATGTTTGTTAGGTATTTTGACCTACGATTCTCAAGAACTCGTATTGGTCAACAGGATGGGTGGCTAGGCTCACCACACCCTTTATGAGGGAATTATTCCCTACTCTAGGAATCTCTTATAGATTAGAGACATTTTCATGAATCCTTATTAATTTACCAAGCATTATATAGTTTTACCATAAAATTTTCAATAAATTATTATCATGTGTGGAATTCAAAATCATCTGTATGTATTCAAGGTTCTTCATCAATGGAGATATTGGTATATATTCGAGGTTCTACATCAACAGTATTATTTCATATACTAATTAGAGATTATTTAGTCATTATTATGACAATTTTACTTTTTAAGACACTCAAATGGGCAATCTGGAATTTTAGGGTCATCTAGGTAGATGAATGTCATGTTAGAATTTATCATCATACAGGGAAATGGAAATTTACAATGGAGTCTATTATCATTTAGGTAGATAGAGGTTTATCTAGATTTTATCATCATTTAAGGAGAAATTAGTTGTTTTAATGTTGGGATTGAACCCATAGTTGGGATTACTACATATCCTTGTGAAAAGAATAAGAAACTACATATTTTGGTGGTTCTTAATGGGACACATCAAAACATTTAAGGTCACATGATAAGGACCCAACTGTACACTTTAATGTCGTGTGGTAAGGACATCTAGGACAAAGGTTCCTAGTAAAATCTTGGTATGGGACTTATTCCAAATTAGCCTAAATAACATGGATGGAATATGTGATCCCACTTTAAATTATACCCTTCTAGGGATATGATTTGAAGAGAATAGGTTTGATTTGGAATGTTAGGTTTCACCCTCAAGGAGGTATCCTACGTATCCCATTTGGATGGGAATCAAAGTCCACATAGTTCGGTAAGTCTTGTAGGGGAGTATGGCCCTTTGAGAGAAATTGGTTGAGGCTTACTCTTAATGAGGATTCCCTTGTAACAGGCTCCATGAGATATATCTTAAATCATGGAGATTTATGGGGTTTTAATTCAGGTTTTATCTATAATAAGGATACCTAGATCAAGGGAATTAGTGTTGGATTCTTGAGGAGTATTTCCACTTAGCTTGGGCCCTAGTTGAAGTCTTCCTACATATCGTAGTTATGGTAGGAATTAGAGTCCTCGTAGTTTATTCAATTTGGGCCTTACACCTAGGATGAGGTCCATTGAGGGGGGAATGTTTTCCTAATTCATGGAAGAAATGATGTGGAGCATGAGCCTTGAGAAGGATTCATACGTATCCTAGTTATATTGGGAATCAATGTTCTCATAGTTCATTCCATTAGGTGGATGTTGTGATCATTACAATCCTCTATGCTCATGTAAGTCATTGTAAGTGTGAGGAAAAATATGATGTGAAAGATTCAACAAACCACACACTTTCTCCTCCACTGATGGAAGATTCGGGCCTATGATGGAAGAGGTTGTGGCTATGAAACTTCCCCATGTTCTCTTTACTTTTGATGAGGGTCTAATGAAATGAAGGGGTGAAGGTGATAGGTTTACATAGGAGTGATATTTCAACCTATTACATGAAAGGATATGGGATTACCCCAGGATGGATGCATTGAAATGGGTTCTGTAGTGGGGAGGGAGATATTACCTTTTCCAAAAAGGAAAAGGAAGTGTAATCCTCACCCTCCCTACCAGGGAATGAAAGCTCCAGGTCTTAGAGACAAGAAGGGGATGATAGAGTCATATCATTAGAATCCATGACTGGGAACTCCTAAACACTGTCCCTAGGGTAAGGGTCTATGTAACCACAGATATCCAAATCTACAGACACCCCGAGGACCCTTACCCTCTAGTAGGAAATGTGTGGGAAACCTCTAACCAAAGATATATAAATACAAATAGAAGACATGAAAATGTTACTTCCCCCAATATTTAGAAAAGAAAGTGTTGTTAGTGGAGGTTTCAATATAATCCCTTTCATAAATGGGATATAATGAAGGAAAGTCCCTACCATGAGTGGATTTGAAGGAACCTTTATGAGAGGCTTAACTAGGCTGAAGGGGTGAGGTGAACCAAGACGGGGCGCTCATGTAAGTGGTGCATAGGTATGTGGGACACAAGTATAATTGGGAAATTTGGTTTCACCCTATGTGATGAAAAACTTGGATTACTAGTCATGGGTGATACTTGGATCAATCCTTCAATAGTGTTCATAGGTATTCCTAGAAGTGAGGCGCAAAACTTCCTTCTTGGGGAAGGGAAACCACACAAGTGTTCTTAAATTAGGGGGGTTGGGAGAATGAGTCACACAAGTGTTGTTAACTTTTAACACTTGGAGAATCTAAGACTCATTATCCCCCTTTAATTCTCACATTTTAGGTGTTATGAAACTAATTTAGAGGTTTCAGAGGACTTGGGTGAAGCACTAGGGTGATCAGAGCATCGATCAGCCTTCGGGGATATTCTTCCATAAAAATGAAGGCCCCAATGGTGTATTTATAAGAAAATATGGTACCCTAAGCAATAGTGACATGGTGAAAAAGTGATGAGGTGGCACACAAGTTAGGGGCATGCAAGTAATTACACAGCACAAGTGATTCGGTCTACCTTGGGTGAAATTAATTTTTATCCTTTTCAAATATTGAAATTCTCCATATATTTTTTATTCCTTTTTACAAGGCATTTTTCTTTTTCACGTTTTCATCCATGTGAAGGAACGGAGTATCAAACAAAACCTAAACCCCATAATCCCTAAAAACCCTAAAAAACCTTTTTTTAGAAAATGTTACACATGGTTTTTTCATCCAACCCATATATCTTCAAAATTTACTAAAGAAAGTAAGAGTTAAAAAGAATACCTGAGGTGTAATGAAATTACACCATCATGAAATAGAAAGAGATTACAAAAAAATTAACAATTATAGAAAAAATATAAATCATGAAATGAAATAGATCAATATCAATAAATGTATCCTTTAGTAACTAGAGATATATGCTCTATAATTCTTGATTCAAATTGAAAATATGAAAGCTTCTATAACCTCACTTGACATTTATTGATGCTGGAAAATGTGACCTGGTTGAATCATATTTCCATAATTCTATAGGTACAAGCACAAGCAACCCTTGAAAACACTCCAATACAAAATAAATTTTGAAAACAACTATATATTAACTGAATAATTTCACACGAATGAAATACATCAATGTAGAGATGAAAAATCATAGAATCCATATAGAACATCAAATCAGTAGAACATGATCTTTTGTAGAAAAAATCCCACCATAAATTATACAAAGCTGCGTCACACAAAAAAATAATCTCAATATTTAAAAAAGCATGAAACCATAACCTACAATATCCATGTCCTTAAATACATATAAAAAACATGGAAAATTCATGGAAGACTTCATTCAGGTTCTCATCACTCTCAAAGAGAAAAATCTATAATATGTGAACAAACTCAAATAAAAACTAATTTCAGAAACAACTTTAACAAAACCAAACTCAAATATAGATACAAAAAACATTTATTATTAAATAAACATCATGTAAAACATCCTAGAAAAGCTAAAAACTAGGTACATGGTTAAAATAACCAAGTGAAAAAGGCAAAAAATCATAATTGTGATATCAAAAATCCAAAATTCAAAAAGGATAAAATGATGTGGTGTCATTTCCATGGAATTTTCCTAAAATTAAAATCCATATTTTTTTAAATTTCCTCCAACTTCATAATAAACATTATATTTTGGATTTTAAGGTAAGCCTCCATAGTAATTACACCATCCGTATATTTTTTAAATATGATTACATCATTCTCATTCATCTAAGAGTACATATCCTCTTAAAAACCCAATTTATCCTCCATAAGATATGCATCCCTCAGAGTAAGATCCTTATCATTGTCAGAATTATCATCGTTCAAATAATCTTCACTGAAATATGTATTGAAATGTTTCGTAACCACAAGCTATAGGGAACATCTATATTTTCTTTCCTAGAGACCTCTAGGAACTAAGTACCAATTTTTCTCTCAAAGTTAGAGTAATCTCTTCACTTTATAGTATTCTTGAAATTCAGTGTGATGTAGCCACCCAAACTAACCATTAGTTTTTTAGATTTTCTAGCACAAGATTTCAAGTATGCTTCCTCAATCTGACAATATCTCCACTGATCATCAAATAAAAATTCAGTAAAATCATAGTGGTAACTCATTCCCTCATCTTGCAAGGGTTGAACTAATTTTTTTATCACAAAATCATATGGACCTGGCTTGTTTAGATTCATCATATCATCATCATTAGACTGATTATTATGAAAAAAAATACATGCATCCCAAGAAATATACAGATGATTTCAAATATTTAGAAGGAGCAGTTAAATATTGATTGAAAACCTTAAAAATAGAATCTCTATTATGACTAGATGAAGAAGAATTTAATAAATTTTCTCCATTTTTTCAACCAAATTGGATTTATAATGTGTAAGTGGGAATGCATGATATTTCCATATTTCATATTCCTTTGTGGGATGTTCAATTCATACAAATTTATGGAAATAATCATAACGAGTTCCATAGATAACATCATATAAAAATCTATGGGCACTATTTTTAATCCAAATATGAGGTGGTATATATGAAGATATATCAAAATATATATAGATTACAAAAACTAATGGTTGATAGAGATTCATAGTAGCATCATTCAATTTAAGGGGTTTCCCAATTTTACTAGAAATTGAGAAATTGAAATTCTGTTTAAATAAATGCAATGGTTGACTAAGGAACCAAAGACAAATAGGTATAAAAGGTTCTTGTGATTAATGAAAAATTATATGGACCATTTTAATACCATCATAAAATAGCTAATGAAGGACAACGACCATCTTGACCAAAGTCTAAGTAATCGTTTTCAGATGAAAATTAAAAAATCACACGTGAATATTCAAACAAAGAAAGAAATACACTAAAAGATCTAAAAACCCCTAAAACACCTAAAAACATTAAAAAAAATAAAAAACATAAAAACCCTAAAAAAAGAAAAAACCCTAAAACCCAAAAGACCCTAAAAAACATGAAAACCACTAAAACCCCTAAAAAGTTCTAAAAACCATAAAAATCTATAAAAACCTAAAAATCCCTAAAAACCATAAAAATCCCAAAAATTCGTAAAAAATACATGAAAACATAAAACCCCATAAAACCCTAAAATCCCCTTGAGAACCATAAAAATCCCTCAAAAACATAAAACCCCTAAAAACCCATAAAAAATAATAAAACCTCTAAAAAATCTTAAACACTTAAAAATCTTAAATACATTGAAAAATTATAAAAAACCATATAACCCCCAAAAAATAAAGGAAATGTTAAATCCTAAAAAGACCATAAAAACACAGAAAACCCCTAAAACTATAAATACCCTAAAAACCCTCAAATCTAAAAAAACCCTAAACCCCTAAAAAAAGATAAAAAATCTAAAAAATCCCTAAAGATCCCTCAAAATGTAAAAAACACTAAAAATCCAAAAAAACCCCTTGAAAACAATAAAAACACTAAAAACCTTAAAAACCCATAAAAACCATAAAAACCATAAAAACCACTAAATTCTCTATGAACCCTTTAAACCCCTTATTTTTTAAAAAACTCAAAAATAGATTAAAATCCAAAAAAACTCAAAAAATCCCTAAAACCCCAAGAGACCCTAAAACCCTAAAAAACCTATAAACCATAAAAAAACCATGAAAACCCATAAAACCCTTATAATCCCTTAAATCCCTAAAGAACCCTGAAACCCAAAAAAATATTACAAATACCAAAAGATCCTTTAAAACATAAAAAACATTAAATACCCTGAAAACCCCCTAAAATCCATAAAACCCCAAAAAACCTTAGAAACCATAAAACCCTATAAAACCCTAAAAACCATTAAAAACACTAAAAACCCATGAAACTAAAAAAACGTTTAAAAACTCCAAAAAATCTTGAAAACCAAAAAAACATCAAAAAAACTCATGAAACCCCTAAAAACCATTAAAATCCAAAAATCTCTAAAAATCATTGAAAACATAAAAATCCATAAAAACCTTGAAAGCCCCTAAAAAACCATAAAACCCTTAAGACCTTAAAAAATCTAATACCCCCGCCCCAAACCACTAAAAATCAAAAAAACAAGAACCCCTAAGAATACTAAAAACAATAAAAACCCTTTAAACCCCCAGAAAACCAAAAACTCTAAAAACCTATGAAGAGCCTAAAACCCCTGAAAACTCTAAAAACCCTTTAAACCCTAAAAACACTAAAAAAACCTTAAAACCCCTATAAAACACTAAAAATCTGAAAACCCCTGAAATTCTATAAAAACATAAAAATCCATAAAACCCATAAATCCCTCCTAAAAACCATAAAACCGCTAAAAAAATTAAAAACCTACAAACCCTAAAACCTTAAAACCATTAAAATTTATAAAAACCCTTTGAACACCTAACACAATAAAAAATAAGAAAAATCATAAATCACTAAAAACCCAAAAGACCCCAAAAACCCAAAAAACCCTTGAAACGCCGAAAAATCCTAAAAACATGAAAATCAAAAAAAATCCCAAAAAACCTTAAAACTATAAAATTCCAAAAAAATCCATAAAAATCCTTAAAAACAAAAAACCCTATAAACCATAAAAAACCCCTAGGAAACATAAAAAACATAAAAACCATAAAAACCCAAAAAACCGTAAAAATTCTAAAACCGACTAAATAAATAAAAACCCTTAAATTCCATAAAAATGATAAAAAACTATAAAAAACTAATTAATACTAATAAACTCAAATATACCCTAAAAGCCTAAAATCATTGGAAAACCCAGATAAAACCTTAAAACCTACAAATTCTATAAAACCCTAAAACACTAAAACCATAATAATCCAAAAAATTACCTAAAAATCCAAAAAAAACAAAAAAAAACATTAAATACCATGAAATACCCTAAAAATAAAAACCCCTATAACCATAAAAACCATAAAGACCCATAAAAACCCTAAACACCACTAAAAACACTAAAATCCCATAAACCCCTAAAAAAGTTAAATACTCAAGAAAATCATAAAAACCTAGAATCTTAAATTAAACCTAAAAGAACACAAAAGGCCCTAAAACCCCTAAAACCCTTAAAAACTCTAAAAACCATGAAATACCTAAAAACCCTTAAAATCCCCAAAACCCCTAAAAACCCTAAAAACCATAAAAATCCAAAAAATACAAAAAAATACCTAAAAATGTAAAAAAACCCTAAAATCACTAAAAACCTCTAAAACCCACAAAACCATTGAAATCCATAAAAAACCCTAAGAAAGAGATGATGTCGCCGCTCTCTCCAAGTTCTCTCCCGTTTTCGTGTTTTCCTGGTTTCCTTCTTGGCGGTTTTGCTGCTTCCTTAAAGATCTTGCGATGTGATGCAGTTGTGGTGGTTGGTGATGAGGCTTCATACTGGCGTGGTTTGACGTTCGCAACATTGTTCATGTGATTAGAGGATTGCGCGACGCTCCTTTCAAGGATCCACCTTGACCTCTCTGGCGAAGCAGTGTTCGTGTGGCTGGAGATGCGGTTGTGGGTGTCAGAGCCTCTCCTCGGTAGATCTGTGCTCTGGTGGTTTTTCCCAGTTCTGGTCGGTTTCGCCTTGGATGTGCAGTGGTGTGGTGCGGGCACGACAGATCTGGTCGCTTCTAGGGCTCCAAGAACCGCGGATCCAGAAGTGGAGGTACTCGATTTGGGGGAAATGCACAGATCTGGTTCCCCTGGCGCACGACGGTTCAGATCCATGGAGATACGGGCCAATTCTGGTCTCTTCTCGGTGCGGCGTTGCATTTCCATGGTGATGCCTTTCTTTTCGATGAGCTCCTGGTGGTTCCTGGATTCATCGACGGCTTCCAAGCGGTGGCATGGAGAGGCCAGGCCTTGGTTGATGTTGTGCGGTGGGACTTTGTCGATTCTTGAAGTTGTGTGGGGAGCGGAAGTTTTGGTTTGGCTCGGGCAGTCATGTGATGGTGGTGGTTTCCAACTTCAGAGCTCAGCGTGGAGGCAGGTTCGTTTCTGGGTTTCCTTTCTATGTTATGATCCTGTTGTTGGTCTGGATAAGTGTTGTGTTCTGGGATCGCTATCGGGCTATGGTGGATGCTTCACGGATTTTGGTGGGATTGGTTTGGTGCTAGTTCTTTGTGATGTTTTGAGGTTTGGGTTGCCTCCTGCTCTTGATGTGCGAGTTCTGTGGTGCTTGCAATGGACCTCTATAGTCGGGAGGTGCTAGGTTCTGGATTTTGTTAAAAAGGATGATGGCTTCTGTATGGATGTGAGCTTTGATGATTGGTGGTTGTGTGATTTTGGTGATGGTGGTTATGTGCTGTTGGTGGTTTCTTGTGTTGGTGAGAAGGTGATGGATTCTGGTTTTTGTGAGGTTGGCTATTGGTCGCTGATTCGTCGTGAGCTGTTGAATGCTGGTGATGGTTGTGATGTTGGTGTTGGAGGTTCTGTGACTTTGGTTGCTAGCGGTTATGTGATGTCGAATGCTGGTGATTCTGGATGCTGGTTGCTACTTGGATGGGAGGTGCTGAAGCTGCGGTTTATGGTCGCGATGCTGCTGGATGTTGTTTGCTGTTTGAATTTGGATGCTGGTCGTTGGTTAG
Organism: Viscum album; assembly: GCA_963277665.1. Taxonomy (NCBI): domain Eukaryota; kingdom Viridiplantae; phylum Streptophyta; class Magnoliopsida; order Santalales; family Viscaceae; genus Viscum; species Viscum album. Next base: position 1,323,149,307 of record OY728157.1, read on the forward strand.
CTGTGAGCTGTTGGATGCTGATTGATGATGGATAATGGCAGTGGCTTCTTTGCTTTGTGTGTTTTATTTTTTTTTTCTTTCTTGATTTTTCTTTTTTTGGGGTCTTTTGTCTTGGGTCGTTAAGGGTTTTTGGTTGTGGGTCGTTTGACCCCTCCCCTCCCTTGTCTGTTGTGTCTCTTTTTTCTGTTTAATAAATTTGGGGGGTCGGGACTAGCCCGACCCTCGCATCTTCCTTGCCCATAAAAAACCCTAAAACCAATAAACCCTCTAAAAACACTAAAACCCCTTTAAGCCCCTAAAACAATAAAACTCTCTATGAAACTATAAAAAACCTAAAAAACCAAAAAAAACCCTAAAAACTCAAAAAGTCCCAGAAGAACCTAAAAATCGAAAAAACCCTGAAAATCCCTAAAATCCATCAAAATAACAAAAAACCATTAAGGCCATAAAATACTAAAAATACATAAAAATAATTGAAAACATAAAAACCCACAAAACACCTAAAAACCATGAAAACAATAAAAACCCTAAAAACATTAAAAAAACCCTAAAAACCCAATAAAAACATAAAAGGACCACTAAAAACTCTAAAAACCGTTTAAACCCCTGAAAATGTTATAAAATCTAAAAGATATTATAAACCTAAAAAACTCAAAAAAACACTGAATCCTAAAAGACCCTAAAAACTAAAAAAACCATTAAATACAAAAAAAACAATGAAAATCCCTAAAAAACTCAAAATCCATAAAAACCAAAAAACTCGTAAAAAAATAATAATCCTAAAAATCCCTAAAAACGTAAAAAAAACTAAAAACACTAAAAACCCTAACCCCACTCCTAAAAACCACATAACCCCTAAATTTATATAAAACCCAAAAAATCACATGAAACCATTAAAAACCACTAAAAACTCTAAAAACCACTGAAATTAATAAAAAAATTAAAAACTCTAAAAACCATAAAAACTATAAAAAAATATAAAACCCCAAAAATCCAAAAATAATAATAAAACCATAAAACCCCTAAAAACCCTAAAACCATGAAAAACATTAGAAACCCTCAAAATCCTTAAAACCCTAAAAATCCATAAAAACCATAAAAATCCTAAAAAAATCCCTAAAAATCCTTGAAAACATAAAAAACCCTAAAAACCATGATAAACTCCAAAAAACCAAAAAAACTCGTAAAATCATTAGAAATTATAAAAAACCATAAAATCCCTAAAAACCAATAAAACCCTAAAAACCTAAAAACCTATAAAAATGTTAAAATAATCTCGAAAAAACATAATAACCCTAAAAAATTCCAAAAAACCCATAAAAACACCAAAATACCCTAAAATCCTTAAAAACCGCTAAAACCTTGAAAACCCCTAAAAACCCCTAAATCACTAAAAACCATTAAAACAATAATAACCCATAAACCCCTTAGAAATTTATAAAACCCACAAAAGACCAAATAACCACTAAAAACTCTAAAAAAATATAAAACCTCTAAAAAGGTTAAAAACTCTGAAAACCTAGAATCCTTAAAAACTCAAAAAAACCCAAAAAACGCAAAAGATCCAAAAAACACAAAAGATCCTAAAAACCATGATAAAAACTAAACATCCTATAAAACATTAAAACCCCTAAAACCCCTGAACATACCTGAAATACCTAAAACCCATAAAACCCATAAAAACCTAAAAACTCCATAAAATTATTGGAAAATGTAAAAAACCTTAAATACATTGAACAACCGATGAAAACCATAAAAACCTTTGAAAACCTTAAAACCCATAGAAGCCCACCAAAACACAAAAACCCACTAAAATCTATAAAAACACTTAAAACCCTTAAAAACAATTAAAAACTACTTAATATTTGAAAACCATAAAAACTCAAAAAACCTGTTAAAACCACAAAAATCCAAAAAACTCTAAAAACACTAAAAACCATGAAGACCCATAAAACTGCTAAAAATCCATAAAAACCAAAAAATCCCAAAAACACATAAAAATTCATTAAAATACTTATAAACCCATGAAAACATTCAAAAAATATAAAACCTTGAAAACCATTAAAACCGCTAAAAACAGTTAAAAACCATAACAACCTATAAAAACCCTAAAAACCACAATAAAACTATAAAACCCTTTAAATCCCCTAAAATATTAATAAACACAAAATCCATTTAAAAACCTGAAACCCCAACCCCACTCCCTAAAAACCCGTAACACCCTAAAAACCATGCAAAAACCATAAAAACCCTAAAAAACATAAACCCTCATAAAATTCATGAAAATCCATAAAACTGCTAAAACTAGTAAAAATCCTAAAAATTATAAAATCCACTAAAAATCAATGAAAATGTAATAACCCCTAAAACCCTGAAAACCTCTAAAAACCATAAAACTCCGAAAAACATTTAAAAAATAAAAAACTCATAAAAACTCTAAAAAACCCCTAAAAACTCTAAACTCTCTTAAAGCCCATAAAATGATAAAAACTTTGAATAACCATAAAATTAATAAAAACTCAAAAAAAGATCCCTAAAACCCAAATAGTCCCTAAAAACCTTGAAAAAAAACAAGACTCTAAAACCCACAAAAGACCCTAAAAACGTTAAAAATCTATAAAAACCCAAAAAACAATGAAAATTTTAAAAATCCATAAAAATCCCTAAAAATGTGAAATACTCTAAAAAACCTGAAAACCCATAAATTTAATAAAAAACCCTAAAAATCCATAACAACAACTAAAAACTATAAAACACCTTAAAGCCGCTATCTTTTTTAAAGAATTTAAAAAACCTTGAAAACCCTAAAACAATTAATACCCTTAAAACCCAAAAAAATCCTAAAAAATGTAAATACCCTTGAAACCCATAAAACCCCTAAAAACCCTCATAATATTTGAAACCCCAAAAAATCCGAAAAATCCAAAAAATCCTAAAATTACTTAAAATCCCAAAACCTTCTGATACCATAAAAGACAAAAAAAACCCCTAAAAACCCTAAAACCCCTAAAAACATTGACAACCCAAAAAATCCATTAACACCTAAGAAACCACTAAAAGCTATAAAAATTCATAAAACACCTAAAATGGTAAAAAAGTATAAAAAACTCTGAAAACAATAACAAGGAAACCTTAAAACATCCCAAAGATCCTAAAACCATGGGATCCCCTAAAACTACTAAAAAAATTCAAATTCATTAAAACCCTAAAAATCCTTAAAAATTATAAAAACCCCTAAAAACCATAAGAATCCTAAAAATCCATAAAAATCCTTGAAAACTCAAAATTAGATAAAAAATCCTAAAACCCCTCTAAAACTTAAAAAAAATCATAAAAAAACTAAAAACCGAAAAAACCCATAAAACATAAAAACATCTAAATAATCTAACACCCTTAAAACCTCTAAAAATGTTAAAAACTATAAAAACTGTTAAAACCATAAAAACTAAAAAAATAACCCAAAAAACCATAAAATCCTTGAAAACCCTAAAACCTGTAAAAACACATAAAAACCCTAAAACCCATCAAAATCTCTAAAAACCATAAAAACAGTAAAAACTATAAAAATCTTAAAAATCCATAAAAATCCCTAAAAATGTACAAAACATAAAAATCCTGAAAACCCGTTGAAAACAACAAAAACCACTATAAAAAATAAAAACCATTAAAACCCACAAAAACCATAAAAATCATAAAAATCCCTAAAAATCCATAAAATGTAAAAAACATAAAAATCATGAAAACCTGTTGAAAACCATAAAACCACTATAAAACATGAAAACTCTAAAAACCCAAAAAACCCCCTAATAGTCACCAAAAACTGAAAAACCCTTTAAAACCTTAAAACCCCATAATTGTTAAAAACTATAAGAAACCATAAATTCCAAAAAAAACTCAAAAAACAGTTAAACAAAAAATGACTCGAAAAACCTAGAAATCCATAAAAACCCTCAAAACCATGAAACACAGTAGAAAACCTCAAAATCACTAAAACCCCTAAAAACCCTAAAACCATAAAAATCCTAAACAACCCTTTGAAGCATAAAAACCCCTAAAAACCTGAAAAAATGGGATAAAACCATAAAACCCCTAAAAACCCTAAAACCTCATAAATACCAGAAATCCCCAATAAAAACTCTAAAACCAAAAAACCCGTAAAACATAAAAACATCTAAATACTCTAACACCCTTAAAACCTCTAAAAATGGTAAAAACTATAAAAACTATTAAAACTGCAAAAAACTAAAAAAATAACCCTAAAAACCATAAAATCCTTGAAAACCCTAAAACCTGTAAAAACACAAAAAACCCTAAAACCCATCAAAATCTCTAAAAACCATAAAAACAGTAAAAACCATAAAATTCATAAAAATCCATAAAAATCCCTAAAAATGTACAAAACATAAAAATCCTGGAAACCTGTTGAAAACAACAAAAAACACCATAAAAACCAAAAAAACCATAAAAATCATTAAAATCCCTAAAAATCCATAAAATGTAAAAAACATAAAAATCCTTATAACCTGTTGAAAACCATAAAAACCACTATAAAACATAAAAACTCTAAAAACCCAAAAAACCCCAAAAAACCCCCTAAAAGTCACTAAAAATTTCAAAACCCCTTAAAAACCTTAAAACCCCTTTAATGTTAAAATCTATAAGAAACCATAAATTCCCTAAAAAAACTCAAAAAACCGTAAAACAAAAAATGACTCTAAAAACCGAGAAATCCATAAAAACCCTCAAACAACCCTAAAACCATAAAAATCCTAAACAACCCTTTGATGCATAAAAAACCATAAAAACCCCAAAAAATGGGAAAAAAACCATAAAACCCGTAAAAACCATAAAACCTCACAAATACCAGAAAACCCCAATAAAAACTCTAAAAAACAGTAAAACCCTAGAAACATTAAAAACACTAAAAAACCATTAAAACGCTAAAAATCAAAAGAAAATCATAAAAAATAAAATAAAGACCTTAAAACCCTTATAAACTCATAAAACACCTAAAACCCATCAAAAACACAAAACCACTAAAAATCCAAAAAATCCAAAAAAACCAAAATAATCTCAAAATAACTAAAAATCCCAAAAAATACCTAAAAATGTTAAAAACCCTAAAACACCTGAAACCACCCTAAAAACTATAAAAACCCATAAAACCTTAAAACTCGTAAAACCTATAAAAACCCATAAAACCCCATAAAAACCCTAAAACCCCACTAAAAACTATAAAAACCATTAAAAACCCTAAACACATTTGAAAAAATATAAAAAATCTAAAAACCCATAAATCTCAAGAAAAACCTAAATACTAAAAGACCCTAAAGAAACTAAAAACGATAAAACACTAAACTCCCTTAAAAACACTAAAAACCCTCAAATACATAAAAACTCTAAAAACCCCCAAAACCATTGAAACCCTAACAATACCTATAAATCCTTAAAGACATCAAAAGTCCTTAAAACCCTAAATATCCCAACAAAACAATAAAAACCATGAAAAGAAAATTAAAACCCCACAAAACCCTAAACCCCACAAAAAACACTAAAAACCCTTAAAACCATTAATAATGTTAAAAAACTCATAAAACCATAAAAATATTTCAAACTCAAAAAACCCTTAAAACGGTAAAAAAATTAAAAAATCTAAACCCCCCAAAAAGAAAAAACCTTAAAAAACTCTAAAATACCTTGAAATACCCTAAAAATACTCATAATTCTTAAAAACCATAAAATTTATAAAAAATACCTAAATTTATTTGAAAATTCTAAAAAAACCAAAATATCTCCTAAGAACCATAAATACCAATAAAAACATTAAAAACAATAAAACCCCATAAACCCAATAAAACCCTTCAAACCCCTCAAACGTCAAAAAACCCTTAAAAACGACCCTAAAATCCCAGAAAACCCCTAAAACCCTTCAAAACCATGAATCCCCTAAAATATATAAAAACCCTTAAAAATAAAAAATTACTAAAAAATCATTAAAATTTCTTAAAACATAAAAAAAACCTAACACCCCTAAAAATCCACTAAAATCCATAATAAACTCTTAAAACCTTAAAAAATACAAAACAATAAATACCATAAAAATGATAAAAACTATAAAAAACCTTAAAATCAATAAAAACATTAAAAATTTAAAAAAAACATTAAATACCCCATAAAACTCAAAAAACCACTAAACCCCAAAATACCCTAAAACCCTGAAAAGCCCTAAAACCCAAAAAATAACTCTCTAAAAACCATAGAAACCATAAAAATACTAAAAACACTAAAAATCATAAAAAATGTAAAAAAACTCCATTAATAACTGGATAATCCTAAAAACCCTAAAAACCACTAAATACTCAAAACCCCCTAAAAACCCAAAAAAAAACCAAAAAAACTAATAAAAACTCTAAAGACCCATAAAACCCATAAAAATTTTAAAAACTATAAAAAAACTTTAGAAGCGCTATTAATAAAAGAAACATTTTTTTGGACATGAAAATTACACATTTAATATGTGAATTATATCGAAATCAGAAGAGGTAAGAAATTAAACAAAGAAGTAGATTTTAAAAAATATTCAATGAGGTGAAATCATGAAGTGCAAATTGCATTGCGAAATTCCAGTCCATGTGACTATCCTTTATGTCCTGAATCACCCATTAACAAAATAGTACACGGATAGAGGTAGCTGTATCTGTGCCCAGAAACAAAACGAATTCATTTATAGGACTAAGGTGATGATTTCTGCCCTCGTGAACAAATACCCCCTAAGAACTAAATAATTAGTTGGACAAGTTTGTACCATCGACTCGTGAAAATTAAACAAATTAAATTTCATGGAAGAGATGCAGATTTATACCCCCATGTATGAAATCCCCACTAACTAAGTCATTAGTGGTTTGGATCACCTTCTATAGGATCCTACAAAAGAAGGCTTGTGGCCCACCACAGATGACCAGTCCTGTCGATATATGATCCCTGCACTCTTCTCTAAATAGGTCCCAAGGGGGACTAAAGGAAGAGACCAACATAATTATGGAGACTAAAAAAATAGAGTCATGAAAAACAAGTGACGTGGCATCATGAATTCTGGAACCCCTTCGACAATTCCCAATAGGGAAAAATCGTCCACATAGCAAAAAAGAGGGAATAATAAATTAATTGGCCATCTAAGAACTCAAAACCCATTTGTGGACCACTACATGAAGCTAAAAATAGATTCCCCCTTTATGAATGAACATCCTAAAAGACCCTAAAAACCTTAAAAATGGTTAAAACCCCTAAAAACCATAAAATGCAAAATTTTCCAAAAAACCCTAAATATGTAAAAACCCCTAAAAAACATGAAAAAACCTAAAAGCCTTTAAAACCCCTAAAAACCTTAAAACCCCACAAAATTCCAAATACCTCACTAAAAACATGAAAAACACATAAAACCCCTAATGAAGTTAAAAAATCTAAAAAACAGTAAAACCCCAAATACTCAAAAAAACCAAAAACCCCAAAAAACCCCAAACCCTAGAAAACCCCTAAATACCCTAAAATCCCCTAAAACCCCCCAAAACCCTCAAAATCCCTAAAAACTATAAAAATTATAAATAATAACTAAAAATACATAAAAATGTAAAAAACCCCTGAAAACCCCTTAAAAATCATAAAAACCCCTAAAACCATAAAACCCCAAAACCTATAAAAAACCTAAAAGCCACTAAAAACTCTAAAAACCCTTAATACCAAAAAATGGTAAAAAACACCAAAAAAACCAAATACCCTTACAAAAATATAAAAACCACTAAAAACAAAAAAAAACATAAAAACCTAAAATACCCTAAAAACCCCAAAAACCAAAAAACCTTTCAATGTCTATAAAACCCCTAAAAACATTGAAAATATACATATACTAAATATCTGAAAAATACCTAAAAACGTAAATAACACTAAATCCCTAAATACCACGGAAAACATTAAAACTCCCTAAAAACCTTAAAAACTCTAAAAACACATAAAAACCCTAAATACCTAATAAAAACTAAAAAAATACCTTAACACACCTAAACTTTTTAATAACTATAAAAAATCTTAGAAACACTAAAACCCCCAAAAAAATCCAAAAAACCCAAATGACCCTAAAACAACCAAGAAACCCTAAAACCCCTAAAAACTCTGAAAACCCTTAAAATCCATAACAACTTTAAAATCCCTAAAACACAAAAAATTCCTAAAAATTCCTAAAATCTCTAAAAACATAAAACCCTTAAAAACATTGAAAAAACTCTGAACTCAACAAAAACCCCTTTAAACCATTAAAACCCCTAAAAAATAAAACCCTAAAAACCACTACAAATATAAAAACTATAAAACCCAAAATACATTAAAAAACACTAAAATCCAGAAACCCTATAAAACTAAAAAAAACTCATAAAACACAAAAGACCCTAAAACCATAAAAACCCTAAAAAATACTCAATACCCTAAAAAACCTCAAATTCTATAAAAAACGTAAAGACCCTAAAACCCATAAATATCTTAATAAATCAATAAGAAACCCTAAAAATATAAAACACCCTAAAACACTTAAAACCCCCAAAAAACCATAAAACCCCAAAAAACCTAAAAAATCGTAATACTCATAAAACTTTAAAAACCAATAAAAACATTAAAAACCATTAAAACCACTATTTTTTAAAAACACTAAAATCCTTAAAAACCATATAAAAACAAAACAAACCCTAAAAAATAAAAAAAATAAAAAATAAAAAACCCTAAAAACCCATGAGAGGCCCTAAAAATTCTCAAAATTTCTAAATCCCTAGAAAATACAAATAAAACAATAAGAATACTAAAAAATCCCTTAAAATCCCAAAAAACATAAAAAACCTAGAAATATTGAAAACCCCATTAAACCATAAAAAAACACTAAAACCACCAAATCTCATAAAAACCCATAAAAACCCTAACACCCACTAAAAAAATCCAAAACCCAAAAAACCCCTTAAATGTTAAAATACTCTAAAAAACCATAAAACCACTAAAATGTTCAAAAATACCAGAAACCCAAAAAATACCCTAAATACCATGAAACCCCTAAAAATATAAAAAAACCCTGAATACCCTTAAAGACCCTAAAAATCCCCAAAACCCCTAAAAATTATATAAACCCTAAAAACCCTTAAAATCCCACAAAAAGGTAAAATATCTAAAAACCATGAAAACCCCTTGGAAACCATAGTAACTCCTAAAACCCTTAAAACCCTTTACAAATAATAAAATCTCTAAAAAACCTCTAAAAACCTTAAATTAACATAAAACCTCTAAAAACCTAAAAAATCTAAAAACTCTTAAAAATCCTAAAAAATAAGAAAGAACCTAAAACACTAAAAGACCGTAAACCTTAAAAAACTCTAAAACCCTAAAACGCTGAAGACCCTAACCCCCAAAATCACTAAAAACCCTTAAAACACTAAAATCCTTAAAAAAACCTATGAATATTTTAAAATCCTAGAAAATGTACAAAACCATAAAATCCATAAAACCCCTTAAAACTAGAAAACCCCAAAAAATTAAAAAAAAATTCACAAACCCATAAAACTGTCTAAAGACTATACAAACCCACAAAACCAATAAAAAATCAAAAAAACCCCCCTAAAAACCATTAAAAACCATAAAATCCCAAAAAATCATAAAATCACAAAAAAACCATGAAACCCCTAAATACCTTAAAATACCATTAAAACCTTTAAACACCTCAAAATCACTAAAAATATAAACCACCTAAAAACCTAAAAAATCCAAAGATGTCCCAAATAATGCAAAGAACACTAAAAACACAAAAAAATCCTGAAAACCATAAAACCCTAAATAAGCCTTAAAAACCCTAAAACTCCAAAAACCCCCCAATAACCAACTTACCGCCCTAAAACCCCTTAAAACTCATAAATATTTATAAAAAACTATAGAAACAATTAAAATCCCTAAAGAACAAAAAACGAGCTAAAATCCCAAAAATACCTTAGAATCCCTCAAAATACCAATAAACCCTAAAAAATAAAAAAACTATAAAAACCTAAAAAATTCCTAAAATATTTTAAAACATAAAAAACCCTAAACACCCTCTAAAAACCATAAAAACCCCTAAAATAGTAAAATATATTAAAAATACCTAAAACCCTACAAACCCACTAAAAATATAAAAACCCCTTAAACCCCTAAAAATGTGAAATTTATTAAAATATTAATAACACTAAGAAACTAAAAAAACCCAAAAAAACAAAAAAAGCCCTTAAACCCCTAAAAACCCTGAAAAAATCTACAAACCCTAAAAACAAAAAAACCATAAAAATCCTAAAAAATTTCTAATACTGGAAGAAAATATACAAAACCTCTAAAATGAAAGAAAATAAAAAAACCTTCAAACCATTAAAAACCATTAAAACCCATAAAACAATTAAATCCATTAAAACCCCTAAAAACTCATAAAACACCAGAAAATCAATAAAAATATCTAAAACCCATTAAGCCCATAAAAAGTTAAAAATCATAAAAATAAAAAAAAATCAAAAAAACCGTTGAAACCCCAACATACCCTAAAAACATGGAAACTCTATAAAACCCAGAAAAATATGAAGACCCTAAATACCATAAAAACAATCAAATCCTAAAACCATAAAAAACCTAAAAGCCATAAAAATCCTAAATAACCACTAAAAACATAAAAAAACTAAAAACCCAAAAAACCAAAAAAAAAAGAAAGCCCCTAAAAACAATAAAAAACTATGCAAAAGAAAAAAACACTGAAAACCCAATAAAAACTCTAAATACCCATTTAAACCCTAAAAAAATTAAAAAAATATAAAAACCTAAAAAACATAGAAAACTATAAAAACATTAAAAACCGAAAAATTGAAAAACCATAAAATACCTAAAAAACCCTAAACCCGGAAAATTCTTAAAAACCCTCAAAACCCCTCAAAACCCTAAAAACAATTAAAATATTTATAAATCCCTAATATTCCCTAAAAAAATAAAAACCCAAAAAACCCCTAAAATCCCCTGAAAACCATAAAACAACTAAAAAATATAAATAAACCTAAAAATCAATAAAACCTAAAATCCCAATAAAAACTAAAAAATCCATTAAAACTCCTAAAACGTTAAAAAAATAAAAAAAACCTTGAAACACTAAAAAACTCATAAATAATTAAAAACTCAAAATACCAGAAAAACTCCAAAAATAAAAAATACCTAGAAAACCCCTAAAAATCAAAAAAATCCATAAAACCCTAAAGAATAATAAAAACCATAAAAACCCTAAATATCCCGAAAAATACATGAAAACGTAATAAACCCTAAAAACCAAAAAATTTCCCTAAAAACCATTAACTCACCTAAAAATATTAACAACCCTAAAAACCCATAAAACTCTAAATATCCACTAAAAACTCTAAAAAAATATAACCCATAAAGCCATTAAAAACACTAAAAATCCATAAAACCCTAAATATTTTTAAAAAAACCCTAAAATCACAAAGTGACCCTAAAAACCCAAAAATCTCTAAAAACCCTAAAAATCCTAGATATATTAAATATATAAAAATCTATAAAAAATGTAAATAACAATAAATCCCATAAAATTTATAAAGAAGGTTTACAATCCTTGGATGTGTAAAAAATAATAAAAATCCAAAAAACCAAGAAAACCATAAAACCATTAAAAACCTTAAAAACCCTAAAAACCAATGATACATTAAAAACCCACTAAAAAAAATCAAAATTTCTAAAAAATCGTCAAAAAATAAAAATGTTAAAAAACATTAAAAAACAGTAACAACCCTGAAAAACTAATAAAACAACTAAAAACCCAGATGACCCAAAAACCCTTAAAACCCCTGACACCCTAAAACACACTTAAAATATTGAAAAGCACACAAAATCACTTAAAACCCCTATGAACCATAAAAATACTAAAAATATATCTAAAAATAATTCATGACATAAAAAACCTAAAGACCCTGAACAACCTTGGAAATCCAAAAAAATACCATAAACCATAAAAGGCCCTAAACCCCAAAAAAATCCTTGAACCACTAAAAACTCTTAAACTCCATAAAATGTAAAAAAAACTCTAAAAACCCTTCAAAACCCCAAAAGTGAAAAAAAACACTAAACCCGACAAAGACATTAAAAATCATGAAAAATCCTAAAAACCCTAAAAACCAAGAAAATCCCAAAATCACTCAAGATCCTTAAAACACAAAAAACCCTAAAAACCCTAAAAACTTAAAAATCGATAAAAATCCCTAAAAACATAAACAACAAAAAAATTATAATAACCTATAAAAACAAAACCCCCCTAAATCGGATAAAAACCTTAAACATCTGAAAAAACCCCAAAATAATGAAAAATATTGAAATCTTTTTAAAACCCTATAAATGTTAAAAAATCTAAAAAAATTAAAAACCCTCTAAAACTAAAAACAACCTATTAACCTAAAAGACCCTAGAAACCCTAAAAATCTCTAAAAACCCTAAACCACTAAAACCACTCTAAATCCCTAAAATAAGTAAAAACCCTTAAAACAATAAAAATCGAAAGATAACTCTAAAAATGTAAAAAACTTTAGCAGCCAATAAAACCCTCTGAAAACTATTAAACACGTAGAAACTTTAAAACCCATTAGAAACCATAAAACCACAAAAACCCCACTAAAAAAATCTAAAACCCTTAAACCCCCTAAATATGTTAAAAAATTATAAAAAACCTTAAGAATGTAAAAAACTCAAAAACCATAAAAACCCAAAAAGACCCTTTAATGATTAGAAATATTAATAACCCTAAAAACCCTTAAAACCCACAAACACCCCAAAATCCTTGAAATCCTGAAAAACTAAAACCATAAAAATCCTAAAAATTATTGAAAATCTTGGAAATAGTAAAAAACCCTAAAACCCTAAAACCACTCTAAAAACGTAAAAACCCCAAAAACCTTAAACCCCCCCCCCCCAAAATCTAAGAACTATAAAAACTACTAAAACCCTTTAAATCCCAATAAATGATAAAAAAACTCTAAAAACAATAAAAACACTAAAAACACAAAATAAACTCTAAAGTCCCCAAAAAGAACATAAAACACCTAAAAATCAAAAAAACCTTAAAAACCCTGAAAGCCCCTCAAAATCCATAAAAACAAATAAAACACTAAAAACAAAAAAATCATAAAATACATAAAAATTCCAAAAATTGTAGAAACCCTAAAAACCATGACAAACCTTGAAAACTAGAAAGCCCCTAAAAAAATATAAAAACCACTAAAAACCTAGAAAAACCATTAAAATCATTAAAAAATCAATGAATAGTTAAAACCCCTAAAAACATTAAAAAAAATTAAAAACCCTAAGAATCTCAAAAAACCCTAAAAGCCCAAAAAGACACTAAAAACCCTGAAAACCCATAATAACCCAAAAAACCCAAAAAACCATTTAATACACATGAATCCCCAAAAAATACTAAAAAACTGAAAAATCACAAAATATCTAAAAAATACCTAAAAACCAGGAAACATAAAATATCCTATAAACCGTGAAAACTCCTTGAACACCATAAAATCCCATACAAACATAAAAAATCCTAAAAACCCCTAAAACCCATAAAACCCACTAAATTGAAATAGAATTCCTTAAAACCTGAGAAATTTAAAACTCTAATGAACATTAAAAAACACAAGAAAACCCTAAAACCTGTAAAGACCCTAACAACCTATAAAAACCCTAAAAACCCTAAAACCCCCTTAAAACACCTAAAACCCATCCAAATCCATACAACCATGAAACCCTAAAAATTATAAAAACTCTAAAAAAACCTAAATATTCTTGAAAATAAAAAAAACCCTAAAAACCCTAAAATCACCAAAAACCCATAAAAAACCCTATAAAACATAAAAACTCTAAAAACCACCAAACAATCTAAAACCCCTTAAAACCCCAAAAATGCTAAAAAAATCACAGAAACCATAAAAACCCAAAAGACTCTAAAACCCCTAAGCACCATAAAATCCTAAAAACCGTGAAAACCCATAAAACGCTAAAATTCCCTAAAACCCTAAAAATTGTAGAAACCAAAAAAAATCTAAAAATCCCTAAAAATCAACATAAAAAACCTTATAAACCTTAACCCCCTGGAAAACATAAAAACCCATAAAACCCATTAAACCCCAAAAAAGACATAAAAACACGAAAACCATTAAAAATCTAAAAACCCTAAAAACCCTAAAAACCCTAAAAACTCAAAAAAATCCATGAAAATAAAAAAAGACAATAAAAACCGTGGAAAATCCTAAAAAACACTGAACACCACTAAAACCCCTACCCCCCTAAAAACCATAAAAAACATAAAAAATCCTTAAAAATTCATGAAAATTTAAAAAACCTTGAGATAAATCCCCAGATACCCATAAAACACCCTAAAAACACTAAAAACGCTAAATATCCATAAAACCCTAAAAATCCATAAAACCCCTAAAAATCACTAAAAATCTAAAAACCCCAAAAACCCCTAAAAATGATAAAAAAAACTATCAAAACCCAAAAAACCCCAAAAAATTCAAAAATTCCTAAAAACCAAATAGACCAAAAAGATCCTAAAAACCCCTAAAAACATTAAAAACCCATCAAATTACTAAAACATATCAAAATTCTTAAAGACACTAAAAATCCTAAAAACTGTAAAAATATTAAAAAAATATTTGAAAATATAAAATCCATAAAACCATAAAAACCCCATGAAAATGATAAAAACCACTATAAACCATTAAAACCCTAAAATCATAAAAATAAAATAAAAATTCTAAAACCCCATGAAACCCCTAAAAATGATAAAAAAATCAAAAAACACTTAAAACCCTAAAAACTAAAGAAATCGTAAAAACACATAAAGACCCTAAAAACTTAAATACCCAAAAAACCCCTAGAACCCCTAAAACCCCTCAAAATCCCTAAAACCCCATGAAACACATAAAAATCCCAGATAATCCAAAAAAAATCATGAAAACATAAAACCCTAAAAATCTTGATACACCGCAAAAAACAATAAAACCCCAAAAACATTAAAACCCTGAAATTACTAAAAAAACCCTAAACCCCAAAAATTACAAAAAAACCACTAAGAACCATAAATCCTCTAAAAACCTTAAAAACCATAAAAATCTCAACAAATCCTTGGAAATGTAAAAAATCCTAAAAATTATAAATCCCACCTGAAAACCATAAGACCCCCTAAAACCTTAAAAATACCTAAAATCCATAAAACCTTAAAACCCACAAATAACTCTAAAACCTATAATACCCTTAAAAAGGTTAAAAAATTATAAAAAACATTTAAACACAAAAAACTAAAAAAACCATGGAAACCCCAAAAGGACCTAAAAATATGAAAAACTCTAAAAATCCTTAAAACCCCAAAAAACAATAAATATCCAAAAATATCCATAAAATTCCTTAAAACCTTTAAAAACCAACTTAAAACCATTAAACCCATAAATATTAAAAACCCTAAAACACTAAAAACTCTAAAACCTTTAAGAACCCTAAAAATGTTATAAAATTCTATGAAACCTTAAAAACCAAAAAACAAACAAACAAAAAACTCCAAACCCCCCCCCCCCCCACCAAACCATAAAAACCCAAAAAACCCAGGAACCCAAAAACAACTCTAAAAAAACTGAACACCCCCAAATCCCTAGAAACCCTAAAACCCATAAAATTTATAAAAATCATGAAAAGTACTAAAAATCCCTAAAATTGTAAAAGACCCTTATAACCATAAAACCCCCTAAAATACTTAATAATCCTTAAATACCCAAAAAACACTGAACACACTAAAAACTCTAATCATTTTAAAACTCTTAAAAATGTCCAAAGAACTATAAAACCATAAAAACCATAAAAAACTAAATAAACACATATCCCACGAAAGACCCTAAAACCTTTGAAAATCCCTGAAAACCCTTAAAGACGCATATAAACACCCAAACTTCATAAAAACTTAAAAAACCCAAAAACCATAATAATCATAAAAAATACCAAAAAATTCCATAAAAGTGTTAAAAACCCAAAAGACCATAAAAATCGCAAATAACCCTAACCTCCAAAACCATAAAAAACCTAAAACCCCATAAAACCCCATAAAACCACTAAAAACGATAAGAATACTTAAAATCCAAAAAAACATTAAAAAATATTAATACCCATTAAAACCCTAAAACAATAAAACAAAAAAAACCATAAAAACCAAAAATGCCATAAAAACCCAATAACCTCTAAAAAGCAAAAAACCCATAAAAAATAAAAAAAAACCCCAAAAAACACAAAAAACCAAAAAAACCCAGAAAACCATAAAAATCCTAGAAAGTCACTAAAAACCCTAAAAAAATAAAAACCATTTAAACCACTGAAAACCATTAAAACACCTAAAAACCACAAAAAACCCAAAAACCCCCCTAAAAATCTTAAACCCTCTAAAAAGTCTAAAAACCCTTAAGATGCCAAAAAAGTTATGAAACTCTAAAAACCCTAAAAAACTCAAAAAACCCCCCTAAAACCTAAAAATACCCCAAAAAACCAAAAACCATATCAAGCCTAAGAACCCTAAAAACTGTCCAAATCATTAAATGCCCTAAAAACTATAAAAATCCTAAAAAACTCTGAAAATCACTAAAAACAGAAAAAACACTAAAAACCCTAAAAAAGACCTAAAAACATTAAAAAAACAAAAACATGTAGAATCCCTAAAAACCGCAAAAAACTATAAAACCCATTTGAATCCCTATAAACTAAAAAAACCATAAAACCCCTAAAAGACCCTAAAAATGCTAAAAACCCTAAAAACACTCCTAAAACATGAAAAACCATAAAATCCAACAAAGAACCTAAAATCATAAAAAACCGTAAAACCATAAGAATATTTTAAATTCCCTAAAATTCAATAAAAATGTAAAAAACCATGAAAACCAAAAAAGCCGTAAAAACCAAAAAAAACCCTAAAACGCCCAAAAAAAACCCACTAAAAACACTTAGACACCCTTAAACAATAAAAAAATATAAAAACCCTTAAAAAACCAAAAAACTCAAAAAACCATAAAACCCCAATAAAAGTTAAAAAACTCTAAAAAATAATAACATGCCTAAAAAACATTAAAAAACCCCTAAAACCCCAAAAGGAAAATAGAAACCCTTGAAACCAGAAACAACCCTAAAATCCCCTAAAACACTAAAAATCCTGAAAACACTAAAAACTATAAAAATATTAAAAATCCATAAAATTATTTGAAAATATATAAAACCCCTAGAAACCCTGAAAACCCCCTAAAAACAATAAAACAACTAAATATCATAAAAACTGTAAAACGCCATTAAAAATATAAGAAACTTCTTAAAATATAAAAACCATTAAAACCCCTAAAAATAATAAAAACATTAAAAACCATTAAATCCCTAAAAAACTCATAAAAACCATAAAAACACCAAATGACCCAAAAGAATATAAAACCCCTAAAACCCCTAATAAACATTGAAAACAAATAAAACACAAAATATATATATATAATTTCTAAAAAGCATAAAATTCCTATAAAATGAAAAAAATTGAAAATACCATAACCAACCCCTGAAAACCAAAAAACCAAAAAAATAATAATTTAAACCCTATAAAAACCCATAAAAATCTGAAAAGAAAAAAAATCTAAAAACCCATTACACCCCCTAAAATTGTTAAAATAATCTAAATAACTTTAAAAACTAAAAAATTCCTTAAAACCAAAAAAGATAATAAAAACCGAAAAAAACCATTAAACCCCTCAAAATCCGTAAAACCCTTAAAAACCCATAAAACTGAAAAAAATAATCAAACCCCCTAAAAATCCCTAAACAATTAAAAACAAAAACCCCATAAATACCAAAAAACCCATGAAAAACATTAAAAACAGATAAAAACCCAAAAAATGTTAAGAACTCTAGAAAACCTTAAACCATTAGAAAAATAAAAAAAACATTAAAACCCAAAACATCCTAAAAAAATGAAAAACCCTAAAACCCTAAAAAACCCTAAAAATCATAAAAACCCAAATAATCCCTAAAAACCTAAAAAACCCTAAAAACAATAAAAATCCTAAAAAGCCCAAAAAACCCTTCGAATCCCTAAAAACGTAATAAAACGGTAAAAACCTTGAAACCCCCCCTAAAAACCATTGAACCCCATAAAAACATAAAAAACCATAAACCCATAAAAACCATAAAAACCATTAAAAACAATAAAAACAATTGAAACACCAAAAAATGTTAAAAAAACTCAACAAACCAGTAAAACCCTAAAAAATTCATAAAAACCAAAAAAAATCAAAAAATCCATAAAAACACAAAAAACCATAAAACCCTGAAAAACCAAAATAAATAATCAAAATCCTTAAAAAACCCAAAAAACACTAAAACCCATAAAATTAATAAATATACCTAAAAATCAATGAATACATAAAATCCCTAAACCCCCTGAAAACCATAAACCCGTAAAAGTTTTAAAAGACCCCAAAACCCATAAAAACCCTAAAATAACTAAAAACACTAAAAAACATTAAAACCTCAAACAATGTCAAAAAATCAACAAAACAAAAAACACCTTTAAAATTAAAAAACCCAATGTACCAAAAATCTTAAAAAAATGTTAAAACCATAGAAACCCAAAAAACCCAAAATTCCCTAAAACACTAAAAATTCCTAAAAACTGTAAAAATAAAAAAAACCTAATAATCAATGAAAACATAAATAAACCTCAAAAATCCTAAAGAACCATGAAAATGATAAAATACCATATAAAATTAAATAACCCTAAAACCCCAAAAAACCTAAAGACCATTAACTCCAAAAATCTCTTAAAACCCTTAAAATATTAAAAAAAATCTACAAAACATTTAAAACCATAAAACCTAAAAGACAATAAAACCCTGAAGAACCCTAAAAATCCCTGAAAACCCTAAACCTTCCAAAATATCTAAAACAAAAAACGATAAAAATACTCAAAATCTGTTAAAATACCCAAAAACAAAAAAACCCAAAACCCTAAAAACCTATGAAAACTAGAAAAACCCCTAAACACCTTAGAGAACCCTAAAACCCCATGAAATTCCTATAAAATACTAAAAAATCTAAAAACACTTAATCCCCTAAAAATTTCAAAATACTCTTAAAAACTAAAAAACTATAAAATATAAAAATAATACCAATAAACCAAAAAAGATTCTAAACCCCTTGAAAAATTGTAAAAACCCTAGAAAAACCCGAAACCAACTAAAAATTCTTTAAAACCCCTAAAAACCATAAAAATCATAAAAGACCAAAAATTCCATGAAAATTTAAAAAAAATCCTATAATCCACAAAAAAATCCAAAATACCATAAAAAACATAAAACCCTAAAAACTCTAAAAACCCACAAAAACTATAAAAACCCTAAAACCCATAAAAACGTTTAAAAACTCAAAAAAATAATACAAAATAGATCATAAAAATCCAAAAGACCCTAAACCCACTAAACCTAAATCCCCTAAAATACCATTAAAACCCATAAAACCCCTCAAAATCACTAAGAAACATGAGAACCAAAGAATCCAAAAAAATCCAAGTAAAATAACTAAAAACATTAAATACCAGAAAATAATTAAAACCCTTAAAAACAATAAAATCCCTAAAAATATTAAAAACTCTAAAACCCATAAAAACCCTAAAAATCCACTAAAAACACTAAAAGGTGATAAATCCCCTAAAATGTTAAAAAATCTAAAAAAAATTAAAAACCATGAAAAAATAAAAGATCCCTAAAAACAAAAAAGACTATAAAGCCTTGAAAAACCATAAAAACCCTAAAAACCCTGAAAAACATCAAAATGCCTAAAAGTACTAAAATACTGAAAAACATAAAATCATAACAACCCTAAAAATCAATTAAAACCCATAAAACCCCTAAAAGCCACTAAAAAATCTTAAACCACTAAAATAATAAAAATATATAAAGAAAATTAAAAAATACTAGAAGATAAAAAACCCCTAATACACCTAAAAATCCCTAAAAACCCTAAAACCCATGAAATTTTCTAAAATACCTAAAAATCTCTAAAACCCATAGAAAACCCTAAAACCCCTAAAAATCTTTAAAAAATTCTATAAATACCTAAAAATGTAAAAAACCATAAAAACTATAAAAACCTACTAAAAATCATAAATTACTTTA
This sequence comes from Viscum album, assembly GCA_963277665.1. Lineage (NCBI taxonomy): Eukaryota > Viridiplantae > Streptophyta > Magnoliopsida > Santalales > Viscaceae > Viscum > Viscum album. Next base: position 1,323,169,577 of record OY728157.1, read on the forward strand.
AAACACATTAAAGCCATAAAACCCTTAAAACAATTAAAAACTCTAAAACCCCTTGAAACCCAAATAAATCATTAAAACACTAAAAAACCTAAAAACCCAAAAAACTAAAAAAACCCCTAAACCCCAAGAAAACACTAAAAACCATAAAAAAATCCAGAAACCAAAAAAAATGAAATACCTCAAAACCCTTAAAATTTCTTAAAAACACTAAAACCCATAAGAATCAAAAGAAATCATAAAACTCCCTGAAAACATAAAAACAATACAAACCTTGTAAAGCCCCAAAATCCATAAAAATATAATAAAACCCTTAAAAATAACAAAACCCATAAACACTTAGAATATCCTACTAAAAAATCCCAAAATCTCCCTAAAAACATAAAACACAATAATAACACATAAAACCCCCTTAAAACCCCCTTAAAACCAAACAACCCATAAAAAAATCAAAACCCCCTAAAAACCCAAAAAATAAAAAAAACCACTAAAAACAATAAAAAACATAAAACACATAAGGAAGTTAAAAAACTGTACAAAACCATAAAAATATTAACAAACCAAAAAACTCTAAAACCCCTTGAAACCCAAATAAATCATTAAAACACTAAAAAACCTAAAAACCCAAAAAACTAAAAAAACCCCTAAACCCCAAGAAAACACTAAAAACCATAAAAAAATCCAGAAACCAAAAAAAAATGAAAAACCTCAAAACCCTTAAAATTTCTTAAAACCACTAAAACCCATAAGAATCAAAAGAAATCATAAAACTCCCTGAAAACATAAAAACAATACAAACCTTGTAAACCCCCGAAATCCATAAAAAAATAATAAAACCCTTAAAAATAATAAAACCCATAAACACTTAGAATATCCTACTAAAAAATCCCAAAATCTCCCTAAAAACATAAAACACAATAATAACACATAAAACCCCCTTAAAACCCCCTTAAAACCAAACAACCCATAAAAAACATCAAAACCCCCTAAAAACCCAAAAAATAAAAAAAACCACTAAAAACAATAAAAAACATAAAACACATAAGGAAGTTAAAAAACTGTACAAAACCATAAAAATATTAACAAACCAAAAAACAACCAACAAACCCAAAAGGCACTAGAACCCTAAAACTCTAAAACAACATAAAACCCAAAAAAAAACCCAAAATCATAAAAATTATAAAAACCCAAAAAATTCCATAAAACATAAAAACATCTAAAACCACTAAAAAACTTTTTAAAACCATAAAAACCGCAATAAATTTAAAAAACCAAAAAATTAAAAACGACTAATAACAAACACTAAAAACCATAATACCTTTAAAACCCCCTGAAAACATTAAAATATCAAAAAATTTGTAAATAAAACACAAAAAACCTATAAAACATAAAAAAATTAAACCCAAAGAAACCTTAAAAACCTTCAAAAATATTAAAACCCTCAAAACTGCAATTTTTTTAAAAAAATCCTAACAAACTATAAAAAACCATAAAACCCCTAAAACATAAAACCCATGAAAACCATAAAACACCAAAAATACTTAAAAATCATAAATTACCAATAAAAGCTCTTTAAACACTTAAAAAACCAAAAAATATTAAAAAATCCAAAAAACCTTAAAAAATCTTCAAAAACTCCAAAAACACTAAAAACTCAAAAAGACCCTAGAACCCCTAAAAACCCTAAAACCCAAGAAAACATGGAAAACACCTAAAAACAACATATACCTAAAAAAATAAAAACCTTGAAAATAAAAATAATAAAAAAAAGAATCTTTAAAATCCGTGAAAACATAAATAACTATGAAAACACTGAAAACCCATTAAAACCATTAAAAACTCTAAAAAGCCTTTAAAACCCTAAAATTGTTAAAAAAACTCTAAAAATCATTTTAAAAAAAACTGATGAAAACACAAATAAAACCTAAAACCCTAAAAACCATGAAACCCATAAATCCCTTAGAACCCCTAAAAACCATAAAAATCCTAAAATGAAAAACAATCCTTGAAAACATAAAAAATACAACGAAAACCCCTGAAAACCCTACAACCACTAATAAATTAAAAACCATAAAAACCCATAAATACCTAAAAAACAGTAAAATATCTAATTTCCCTTAAAACCCATAAAAAGTTAAAAACTATATAAACCCTAAAAATCAAAAATAAAACTAAAAATAAAGCCCTAAAACCAAAAAAGGACCAAAAACCATAAAAAAACCCTAACCACTAAAAAATATTGATAACCCATAAATACCCTTGAAATTCGTAAAAACCATAAAAACCATAAAAATAATAAAAATCCCTAAAAATATCTAAAATCTTAAAAACCCTATAATCCTTAAAAAACATTAGAAAACTATAAAATACATAAAAACCCAAAAAAACCTTATAAAAACCTAAAACCCCTAAAAATAGGAAAAAAACAAAAAACCCAAAAAATAATAAAAACACAAAAAATATGAAAAAAACTAAAATCACTAAAAATTTATAAAACCTATTAAAATCCCTATAAATAATAAAACCCCCTAAAACCATTAAAAAAATCCTAAAACCATAAAAAACCTCATAAATCACTAAAAATAACACATTGTAAAAAACCTTAAAACCCATGAAAAAACCCAGAAAACCAGAAAGACCCTAAAACCATATAAAATCCCTAAAAACCCATAAAATATCTAAAAACCACTAAAATTATAAAACCCCTCAAAACCCTTAAAAATGATAAAAAACTATGAAACCACAAAAACTTTTAAAAATTCAGAAAACAAACATTAGGTAACACAAATATACCCTAAAACCATGAAAAAATAAAAACCCCTAAAAACACAAAAAAGCCTACCCCCCCCACCCTTAAACCCCTAAAAACTCTAAAAGACTATAAAAACCATAAAATTCTAAAAAAAACCTCATAAAAATTCCTTAAAATATAAATAATCCTAAAACCCCTAAAGCCCCTAAAACCCATAAAACTCTTAAAAATGTTAAAATACACTAACAACACATAAAAACCCTAAAAACTAAAAAACAACTAAATCTGCTAAAATCCATAAAAACATTAAAACTCTAAACTCCTAAAAACCTGAAAACCCATAAACACCTCAAAATCCCTAAAAACCCTAAAAACCTTTTAAATTATAAAAATCATAAAAAAATCTCAAAAAGTACATGAAAACATAAAAAATCTCTTAAAAAGCTAAAAAACCATAAAAACCCCAAAAACCCTAAAAACCATTAAACCCATAAGCCACCACCCCTAAAAAATAATTAAATACTCTAAAAATCCTTCAAACATTTAAAAAACCAAAATCCCTTCAAAACCCTAAAATATCAAAAAAACCTAAAACCCATACAAACCCCTGAAAATCCCTAAAATGCTAGAAATCCCTAAACCCCTAAAAACACTAAAAATTCTAAAATACAAAAATATGCCTAAAAATTATAGAAAATGTAAAAACCTATAAATTACGGAAAACGCCCTAAAAACTATAAAAAAAAATATAAATATGAGAAATAGAGAAATCCCTAAAACCCCATAAAAACCCTAAACTACTAAAATTTACAAAAACCCTTAACACCCCCAGAAATGTTAGAAAAATCTAAGAAAACATAAAACTATAAAACTTTTAAGACCCTAAAAACCCTTGAAAACCCTAAAAACCGTAAAAATATTAAAAAAACCATAAAAACAAATAAAAACTCTAAAACCCAATAATAGTTCTAAAAACCCCTAAAAATCCAAAAATTGTTAAAAACCTATAAAAACCATAAAACCCCAAAATATAAAGAAAATCCTAAAAACCCAAAAATATAAAAACCCATACAAAATACTAAAAACCCCAAAACCATAAAAATCCATAAAATCTTAAAACCCTAAAAATAATAAAATTACTAAAAATTACTAAAAACTATTTAAAATATTAAAAAAAATATTAAAAACCCAGAAAACCCCTAAGAAAATACAAGAAAATAAACACACACAAAAAATCCTTCTAAAACCCATAAAACCACAAGAAACCCTAGAAAATATAAAAAACATATGAACCATAAAAAAACAATAAAACACTAAAAACCCTTAAAATTCCTAGAAACACTGAAATATTCTAAAAATCCAGAACCACCTAAAACTCAAAAAAACTTTGAAAACTTCAAAAAACCATAAAAACCTTAAAAACATAAAAACCTAACAAATCCCTAAAAATCCTTGAAAACATAAGAGACGCTAAAAACTTTTAGAAAATTCCTGAAAACCATAAAAACCTTAAAAACCATAAAAACCAAAAACTCCCTAAAAACCACTAATAACTCTAAAAATCATTTAAACACATATAGATTTTTAAAAACTATATAAAACCTTAAAACCCTAAAAATAAAAAAATTATAAAAATCGAAAAAGACCCCAAAAGATATTAAAATCATTAAAACCCTTAAAACCCCTCAAAATTCCTAAAAACCCAAAAAACATAATCTTTCTAAAAATCCCAAACAATCCCTAAAAACATAAAATACCCTAAAACCCTAAAAAAACCCTAAAAACCATAAACCCCAAAAAGACCTTAAAACCCCTAAAATCCATTAAAACCCTAAAAACCAATAAAAACAATAAAACCCCTTTAAAACTCTAAAAACATTAAAAAACTTTAAAAAAAATAAAAATCCAAAAATATTAAAAAAACATAAAAACCAAATAATATTCTAAAAACCAAGGAAAATCTTAAGACCCCCTATAATACCAAAAAATAACTACCCCCCCCCCAAATAAAACTAAAATCCATAAAAATAATATAAAAGTTCTAAAAATATTTGAAAATGAAAAAACTCTAAAACTCCTAAAAAACCCTTGAAAACCCAAAAACCCCAAAAAATAATAAAACACCTAAAAACCATAAACCCATAAAAACAAATAATAACTATAAAAAACTTTATGAAAACTAAAAACCATTAAAACCCCTAGAATCTTTAAAAACTCTAAAAACCCATAAAAACCCAAAGAACTCAAAAAAATCCATAAAACCCCAAAAGATCCTGAAATCCCTTAAAACCCATAAAATCCCAAAAAAAACAAAAAACCCTAAAAACAGTGAAAATCACGAAAGCACTAACACCTTTAAACCCAAAAAACTGCTAAATACCAAAAAATATACCGAAAATACATAAAAACCCTGAAACCACTAAATATATAAAAACCCATAAAACCACTAAAATTATAAAAACTCTAAAAATGTATAAAATATCTTAAAAACTAAACAACCATAAAAATAAAAAAGACCATAATAATCGTAAAAATCTCTAAAACCCCTAAAAACACTAAAAATCCAAAAAAACCCCTTGAAACCTTGAAAACCATCAAAATCTTAAAAAACTCAAAAAATTCCTCAATAAATAAAAATACTAAAAACCATAAAAACACCTTGAAAACCATAAAAACCCAAAATACCCTAAAAACGCAAAAACACGTAAAAACCAAAAAATCCACTAAAAACTCACAAAACTCATGAAACCCCTAAAATCATTACGAAATTATAAAACCCATTAAAACCATAATAAAATAAAAAAATCATAAAAACCAAAAAAACCTAAACCCCTAAAAACTATAAAAGCCCTGAAACCTTCAAAATCCATAAAAACCATAAAAACCTAAAATCATAAAAAAAACTAAAAAATATTTATAAATCCTTGAAATCATAAAATCCCTAAAACCTTGAAAGTCCCTTGAAAAGCAGAAAAAAATTTAAAAAAACCTAACCCCTAAATATCTATAAAATCCCAAGAACCGACTAAAAACATTGAAATCCTTTGAAACCCATAAAAACACTAAAAAACTCTAAATACATTAAAAACCCTATAAGAATTAAAAAACACTAAACCCCTAAAAGAAATGAATACCCTGAAAACTAATAAAAACAAAAACCCCCTGAAAACCCCAAAACCCTCAAAATAACAAAAAACCCTAAAAACAATAAAACCCATAAAAATCCTAAAAAATATATATAAATCCATTAAAATGTAAAAAACCATAAAATCCAAGAAAACCCCCAAAAAATCGTAAAACCATTAAAAACCTTTAAAACCCTAGAAACTCAGAAAAACCAAAAAAACCACTAAATTTTTAAAAACCCATTAAACCCATAAAAACATTCAAAAACCCTAAAAATCTCAAAAACTATAAAAAAATAAAAATATCATAGAAAACCTAAAAGAAAAAAAACAAGAAAACCCCTAAATCCCCCAAAACCCTAAAACACTCAAAATCCCAAAAATCCCCAAAAACCCTAAAAACAATAAAATCATAAAAATCCCAAACAATCTTTGAAGACATAAAAATCCCTAAAATCCCTAAACACCCCATGAAAACAATACAACCCCTAAAAGCTTAAAAAACCCTAAAAACTCATGAAACTACTAAAACCCCTAAAAACACACCTTAAAACCCCTAAAACAATAAAAAATTTAAAAAAATAACTAAAAATTCCCCTAAACATAAAAAAGTGCCTAAAATCCATGGTAAATATTTAAAATTCCTAAAAATCTCAAAATCTGAAAACCCCAAAAACCATAAAATCAATAAAAAATATGTAAAAATCCTTAAAAATCCATCAAAATTAAAGAACCCAAAAAACCTAAAAATTATAAAACCCCTAAGGCCCTAAAAATTCCTAAGAATCCAAATATACCCTGAAACCCACTACAATATGAATAACCACTTAAAAATATACAAATGATAAAAAATCATAAAAACATAAAACCCTAAAGAACCCAACAAAACCTAATAAAACAGAAAAAAGACCATAAAATTCATGAAAACCCTAAGATGTTTAAAATTATAAAATTAATAAAAACCCAAATAAATTTCAAACAACCCTACAAAACCTAAAATAATAAAAAATCCTAAACAAGCCCTGAAAAAACCCTGGAAAATATAAAAAAAAATAAAATCTTTAGACAATATCTAAAACCATAAAAACCTTATAAAAATTTAAAAACCTTAAAACCCAAAAAACTAAATACCAAATATAAAATATAAAAAACCCTTACAACATTAAAAAACATTAAAAACCCTAAAAATGTTAATAACACTACGAAAATCAAAAAACATAATGACCTTAAAAACCCTAAAACCGATAAAAATCCTAAAAAATAATTAAAACCCCTTAAAAATTAAAAAACCCTAAACCCCTTAAAAAACCTATAAACCCAAAACCCATAAAACAAATAAAAACCATAAAAAACCAAAAATTCCACAAAATATTCTAGAAACCATTAAACCCCCCAAAAAAAAATAAAAAACTCTAAAAACATTTAATCCCCTAAAAAAGTCACAAAACCTCTAAAAATCCCAAAAACACATTGAAACAATTAAATCCCAAAAAATCTCAAAAACCATCAAAATCCTAAAAAACCTTAAAAAAACTATAAACTATAAAAATCATAAAAAATCTCTAAAAATAGATAAAAAGTTAAAAACCGTAAAACTGCATAAAAAATTAGAAACCGTTAAAAATATTAAAAACATAGAAACCAATAAATTCCTAAAACCCCCTAAAAACTCTAAAAATCATTAGAACCCCTAAAAAGATAGGAAATCTCTAAAAACCATAAAACCCTCAAAGCACAAAAAAACCAGGAAAGCCAAAAAGACCCTAAAAACCTGGTAATCCCTAAAACATGAACACCCAAAAAACCCTCAAAATCCCCAAATAAACTAAAAAAATCCCTAAAACCACTAAAATCCTAAAACATTACCTAGAATTCCTGAAAACATAAAAAACCATAAAAAACCTAGAAAACTCCAAAAGCCATAAAACCCCCAGAACCCATAAAAATACCTAAAACCATAAAAAACCCTAGAAACTACCAAAAACACTAAAACCCTTTAAACCCGTAAGATATTAAAAAGTCTAAAGAACCTTAGAAACACTAAAACCCCAAAAAACTACAAAAACCCTAAAAATAATAATAAAAACATTAAAAACACCTAAAAACCCTCAAAATCTATAAAACCAGAAAATCCAGAAAATCCTAAAAAATCCCAAAAATATGAAAAAACATTAATAAATCTTAAACCCTAAAAAACGCTAAAAACCTTAAAAGCATCTAAAACACTGAAAACCCTAAAAACCAAAAAAACCCTTAAAACCCAAATAAAAACTCAAAAAACCCTTAAAACACCTAAAAATGATAACCAACTATTAAGAAATTTAAAAACCATAATATTTAAAAAAATCCTAAAAACCTAAAAAGTCCCTAAAACTATTAAAGGCCCTAAAAACCATAAATGATAATGAAAACCTCTAAACCCCTAAAAACCCTTAAAACCATAAAAACCTTAAACCAGAAAAACCCTAAAATCCTTAAAATTCGATAAAAATTAAAAAAAATAATGAAAACCATAAAATCCAATAAAAACCTAAAAATCCATAAAAAACATAAAAACCATAAAACAACTAAAAACTATAAATTTTTTCAAAACCAATAAAAAGTTTTATAAAATCAAAAAAAAAATTAAAACCCATAAAAACTAAAAAAACCCCAAAAAAACCCAAACCACACTAATATCCTTGAAAATAAAAAAATGATAAAGCATAAAAAACCCTAAAACCCTTCAAAATCCTTAAAAACCCTAAGAAACCCAAAAAACCTTAAATTCCGTAAAAATTTCCTGAGAATCCTTGAAAAACCTAAAAACTGCTGAAACCCAAAAATTCCCAAAAAAACCCTAAAAACACTTAAAAACCATAAAAACTCATAAATCCCTAAAAATCAATAAAAACTATAAAAACTCTTAATACCCTTAAAAATGTTAAAAAAGACTAAAAAATATTAAAATCCCCTGAAAACTCAAAAAAACACTAAAAACCAAAAAAGAACCTAAAAACCCTGAGACCCCCAAAAAACCCAAAAAATTCTTGAAAATCCTCAAAATCCTTAGAAACACTAAAATCCATAAAAATTATAAAAAAACCTAAAAATCCATGAATACTTAAAATAACCTAAAATATCTAAAAAAACTCTAAAAACCATAAAACCCATAAAACATTAACAAACCCTAAAACCCCATTAAATCCTTAAAACCCAATTAAAAACTCTAAAACCCCTTTATACCTCTAAAAACATGAAAAAACTCTAAAAAATATAAACCCTAAAAACCACAAAATATACCCTATAAAATCCAAAGATACCCCACAACCCTGAAAATACCCTGAAAACCCTAAAAAGACTCTAAATCCCTAAAACCCCAAAAAACCCTAAATAACATAAAAAATATAAAAAATCCCTAAAAATAACTGAAAACCATAAAAATATAAAAAACCGTAAAAGTCCACCGAAAGCCCTATGAATATCTAAACATTATAAAAACCCTAAAAACCAATAAAAACCATAAAAACAAACCAAAACACTAAATACCCTTTAAAACCCTAAAAACATTAAAAATTTTAAAATCCTTAAAACCCTAAAAAAACTCATAAAAACACTAAAACCCAAAAAAAAACAATAAACCAAGAAAAACCCTAAAACCCCTAAAACCCCTAAAAATCCCTAAAACCCTTAAAATCAATAAAAACCCTAAAAATCATAACAACCTTAAAAATCCAAAAAAACCTAAAAATATCTAAAAATGTAAAGACCCCCACCAAAACACTGAAAATATGCTGAAAAACCTAAAAATCCCTAAAATCCTTTAAAACCCAAAAAATACAAAAAAATCCTAAAAACAATTAAAACTCTAAAACAGTTTGTACCCCTAAATTTTTTTGAAGACTCTAAAATATTTTAAACCCTAGAAGCCCAAAATACCTAGATAACCCAAAAGAACCTAAAAAACGATGAAAACCCAAAAAACCCTAAAACCCATGAAAATCACCAAGATTCTTAAAAAACCTAAATCCGAAAAAATATCCTAAAAAATATCTAAAAACCTTAAAATGTAAAAAAACCCTAAAACCTCTAAAAACCCCTAAATACCATAAAACCCATAAAAACATTAAAAAAATCAAAAATCCCATCATACCCATAAAACCCAATAAAACTCTTAAAATAATTTAAACCCCTAAAACGTTAAAGGTCTCTAAAAATATTAAAACCCATAAAAACTCAAAAAATCCAAAAAACGCAAAACAAACTAAAAAATAAAAAAAACCTAAAAACCCTCAAAATCTGAAAAAACATAAAAAACCACAAATCTATAAGAATCATAAAAATCCTAAAATCATTGAAAATAAAAAACCTTAAAATCCTTAGAAAAAATACCCCGTAAAACCCAAAAACCAAAAAAACACTAAAAATCCAACATAAAACTCTAAAACCAACAAAAAACTCTAAAACCCCATTAAACCCATAAAAACATTAAAATCATTAAAAAACATTTTAACCCCTAAAACCCAGAAAACATCTAGAAACCCCTAAAAACATAAATACCAAAAACTCCCATAAAAATATAAACACCACTAAAAACTCTAAAAACCACTAAAAGCAATAAAATTGTTTAAACATTAAAAAACCTTAAAACCGCTAAAAACGCAAAACCACCCCCAAAAACACAAAATCCATAAAAACCCAAAAAACAAAAAAACACCTAAAACCACATAAAATGCTATATGTCCCAATAAAACCATAAAAACCATAAAACCACTAAAATATAAAAAACTCTTAAAACCCGTAAAAATGTTAAAATACTCATAAAAACCATAAAACCCCTAAAAACAAAAACAACCATTGAAAACCTAAATGATCCTTAATCCCATGAAAAAAATTAAAAACACGAAAACCTAGAAAACCACATTAAAACCATAAAACCCCAAAAAACGATTAAAATATCAAAAAAATTCGTAAAACCCATAAAAACATTAAAAAAATCTTATAAAACTCAAAAAAAAAATAAAAAGAATAAAAACAACCCTTGAAAACCCAAAGGACTCAAAATTACCTTGGAAACCCTCAAGTACACTAATGACCCTAAAACCCATAAAAACCCAGAACATTTATAAATCCCTTTAAAACCCTAAAAAGCATAAAAATTCTAAAAAGGTATAAAACGTAAAAAAACCCCAAAACACTAAAAAATTTCTGAAAAAATAAACACCCTTAAATACCTTAAAACCCCTAAAGACACATAAACCACTAAAAACATTAAAATCACTAAAAACCTTTAATCCCCTAAAAATAAAAAAGAAACGAAAAACAAAAATACCTTAAAATCCCTAATGAACCTTAAAAGCCATAAAAACCCTAAAACCCCTAAAACCCCTAAAACCTTCAAAATCCATAAAAACCAAAAAAAATGAAGAACCATAAATATAAAAAAAATCATCAAAATTCCTAGAATATTTTAAAACACCTTAAAATCTCCAAAAACCCCAAGAAAACCATAAAAACCTTTAAAAAAATTTAATACCCATAAAATCCAAAAATCAAAAAACATTATAAAAAGTCATTTAAACAACTAAAAAATTAGAAAAATACATTAATATACCTAAAAAACTCAGAAGCACAAAAAAACCCCAAATACTAGAAAACCCTAAAAATATTGAAAACCACTAAAACCAAAAAAATCCCAAAAAACACAAAAAACCCCCTAAACAAATATAAATACAAAAATGAACAAAAATCCCTAAAAACATAAAAACCCCTAAAACATGGAAAGACCCTTGAAAACCATAAAAACCCTTAAAAACCTTTAAACACTAAAAATCTCTAAAAAAACTAAAAACTCTAAAACCCCTTAAAAACGCTAAAAGCATTAAAAAAATATATATTACCTTAGAACCCCTAAAAATTATCTATACCCAAAAGACCCAGAAAATGCTTAAAACCCTTGAATACCAAAAAACGTGAAATCATTAAAAACCCTCAAAATCCCTAAAAACCATAAAAATCCCTAAAACCATTAAAATCTAAAAAAATCACTAAAAATCTATGAAAACATAAACAAACCTAAAACCCATGAAAACCATAAAACCCCTAAAAATATTAAAAACCATAAAACCCTTAAAAACTAACTAAAAATGTTTAAGCCCCTTAAAACCCAAAAACCGTAAAAACTCTAAAAACATTAATGCCCCTAAAAAACTCTAAAAACTCTAAAAATATGAAAAACCCAAAAAACCCAAAAAACCCATAAAAATTCTCAAAATCCCAAAAAACCCAAAAAATTCAAAAAAAAACTTCTGAAAACTATAAAAAACTATAAAAACCATTAAAATTCTAAAATCCTATAAAAACCTGAAAGACCAACAAGAAACTATAAAATCTCTTTAAACCCCTAAAAATATTAAAAAAATAAAAAAAATTAATAACTTGAAAAAAACACAAAAGACCCTAAAAAATCCCAAAATACTCTAAAACCCATGAAAAACCAAAAAATCCCTAATAACCATAAAAACCTCCAAATCCATAATAATCCTTAAAACCCATAAAAACCATAAAACTCTTAAAAATCTCTAAAAATCCCTAAAAACATAAACAACCTTAAAAACAAAAAAAAACTCTAGAAAACTATAAAACCCCTAAAACCATTAAAACGTTAAAATAATTTAAAAACCCAAAAGCAACTAGAAACTCAAAAACCCTAAAAACCCCAAAAAATGTTTAAAAACTATAAAAAGATTAATCCCCAAAAAACTAAAAAAACCCTAAAACCCAAAAAAACAGTAAAAACCTAAAAACTCTAAAAAACCATTAAAAACCTTCAAAATACCTAAAAACACTCCAAATCCTAAAATCCATAAAATCCATAAAAATCATAAAAATGAACAAAAAATCCTTGAAAACATAAAAAACCCTAAAATCCTAGAGAAACTCGAAAGAACATAAAACCCATAAAACCCATAAAGACTCTAAATACCAAGAAAACCCTAAAACTCACTAGAAACTCTAAAAACCCTTAAAGCACCTAAGAATGATAAAAATCACTAAAAACCCATAGAATCCTATATAATAAAATTAAAAACCTTATATATCCAAACTGAACCAAAAACCCTGAAAATCGCTGAAAAGACTATAAAACTGGAAAATTTTTAAAGCCTCTCAAAATCCCTAAAAACTCTAAAACCCCTAAAAACCATAAAAATCCTAAAAAAATTCCTAAAAATCATAGAAAATTTAAAAAACACTTAAAACTATGAAAGACTTTTGGAAACCATAAAAACCACTGAAACCCATAAATCTTCTAAAAACTAATAAAAACTTTAAAAACCGTTTAATACACTAAAAACATTAAAAACATTAAAAACCCCTAAAATCCCTAAAAGACTAAAAAACACCTTGAAACCCAAAAATACACCAAAAAACCAAAAAACCAAAAAACCATCAAAATCCCAAAAAACCCAAAAAACACTAAAACCATACAATTTTTAAAAATTTCCTAAAAATCCATAAAAACAAAAAAAAACCCAAAAAACCTTGAAAACCACCTAAAAACCATACAACCCCTAAATAACATAAAACCCATAAATCCTTATAAAAACCCTAAAATCCACTAAATACTAAAAAAACCCTAAAAAACCCTAAAATGTTAAAAATTAAAAAAATTAAAACTTTAACAACCCTAAATAACTCAAAAAAACCATAAAACCCAAAAATCCCATGAAAACTTTGAAAACTTATAAAACCCTAAAAAGCCCTGAAAGTTTCTAAAAACACTCAAATTTCATAAAACCACAAAATACCCTACAAACCCTAAAATTTTAAAAAATCCCTAAGCATCCCTATAAACATAAATTACCATAAAAACCCTAAAAACTATGGAAAACCTTAAAAACTCAATAAAACATAAAAAATGCCTAAAACACACAAAAAAATATAAAAATATATAAATCCTATAAAATCGATAAAACACTCTAAAACCCCTTAAAACACTAAAAACTCATACAACCCTAAAAATCCAAAAAGATCATAAAAAACAAGAAAACCCCTAAAAGTCCTAAAGTCCCTAAAAATCCTGGAAATCTCTAAAAACAACTATAAAAATAAAAATCCTAAATATCTCAAAAAATTCTTTCAAAAATAAAAAACCCTAAAAACCCTGAAAACCCCTTACAAACAGTAAAAACCCCGAAAAACCTAAAAACCATAAAACCGATTAAAATCCTAAAAAACCACTAAATCTATATAAACCCTTAAAAACATTTAAAACCCTCAAAACCCATAAAAAACTAAAATAAATATAAAAACTGAAAAAACCATAAAACCCATAAAAACCAAAAAAACCCTAACATCGACAAAATCCCCAAAAACCCTAAAAATAATAAAAATCCTAAAAACCCTAAAAATTTTAAAAACCCTAAAAGCCCTAAAAAACCCATGAAAACCATAAATTCCCTTAAAAACCATAAAAACCAATAAATACCCATAAAAATTGTAAATAGCCAGTATAAACTCCATAAACCCTTAGACACCTAACGATGTTACAATACACTAAAATCTATAGGAAACCTAAAAATACCCTAAAAACTTCATAATATCTAAAAATATATAAACCAATAAAAACCATAAAATCCTAAAAAACCACTAAAATTCCGTGAAATCATAAAAACCCCTAAAACAGTTAAAAACTTCTAAAAACTCTATAAGCCCCCCAAAACACTAAAACCTATTAAAACCCCTAAAACCCATGAAAACATTAAAACCCCTCAAACCCCATAAAAATATTAAAATCTATCCAAAACCTTAAAACATCAAAAAACCTAAAAAACTCTACAAACCCAAACATCAAAACAAACTTTAAAAAGTACAAAACCCTAAAATATAGAAAACCCAAAAAATATTTAAAACCCCTATAAAATCATAAAAACCATACGATTCTGAAAAATCCCTAAAGATATCAGGAAACATAAAAACCCCATAACCCTTAAAACCCCTAAAAACCATAAAACCCATAAAACAAAAAAAACCCTAGAAACCAATAAAACCACTAAAAATACTAATAACACAAAAATCCATAAACCCATAAAAACGTTAAAAAACACTTAATGTGGTTTAAACCCATAAAAACACAAAAAACCCCTAAACCCCAAAAAAACTTAAAATAATGAAAACCCATAAAACCCAATAAAAATATTAAAAACCCTAAAATCCTAAAAACACATAAATACACAAAACAAAATAAAAATCCTAAAAAGGCTCTAAAAATATTAAAAATTGTAAAAAAATCTAAAACCACTAAAAAAATACAAAATATCTAAAAACCAAAGAAACACGAAAAACCCTAAAAATCCATAAAAACTCTAAAAACCCATAAAACCTCTAAAAATGTAAAAAAAATCTAAAAATAGAAAAAACACAAGAAAAATTTAAAAAAACCTAGAAAATCCAAAAATACAAAAAAAATCATTAAGAACCCCTAAAAACCGATAAAATCATATAATAATAAAAATACTTAAATATACCTAAAATAATAAAAAAAATCTAAACCTTAAAAACCCCTTAAAACTCACTAAACCCTTAAAAAATCCCAAAGAGCATAAAAATTCCTAAATACCTAAAAAACTCCTAAAAACCATTAAAACCCAAAAATCATTAAAAACCTTAATGACTGTTAAAATAGAATAAAATCCCTAAAAATCTGAGAGAGCATAAAAAACACAAAAAATATTAAAAACCGTTAAAAACAATATAACCATAAAATCATAAAAATCCCAAAACCCTCTTAAAACCCTAAATACCAATACAAACTCTAAAAAATCTAAAAACACCTATAATATTGAAATAAAAAAAATTAAAACCCTAAAAACTAAAAACACTAGAAAATCCCAAAAGTCTATAAAACCATAAAAAACTTAAAAACCCTAAAAACCCCCAAAACCCTCAAAATCCCTAAAAACCCTGAAAATTAAAAAACTGTAAAAATCCTAAAAAATCCGAAAAAAAATCATTGAAAATATAAAACCCCAAAAAACATGATAAAACCCTGAAAATCAAGAAGACACATAAAAAACATAAAATGCACTATAAACCCATAAAACCACTAAAATCACGAAAACTGTTAAACCCTTGGAAATTTTAAAAAATCTAAAAATCCTTGAAAACCTAAAAAAACTCAACCTCCCACCCAAAACCAAAATACCCTAAAACAACTGGAAAAACCTAAAACCCTAAAAATTTCTAAATACCCCCAAAACCCTCAAAATTATGAAAACCCTCAATATCCAAAAAACTATAAAAATCCTAAAAAATCCTTAAATCTTTAAAAACATAGAAAAACCAAAAACCTTGAAAAAACCATAAAATCATTAAAATCCCATTAAAAAGTAAAACCCATAAAAATCCCAAAAAACACTAAAAACTGTAAAAACCGTTTAAACCCTTAAAAATGAGAAAAAACAATAAAAACATTAAAACACTAAAAAACTCAAAAAAAAAACTCAAAAAAATCCCTAAAACCATGAAAATATTGAAAACCCAAAAAAAATCCTTGAAAACAACAAAAAAACCTTCACATCAGTAAAAATACAAAAAAACTAAAACCATAAAAATAATTTAAAGCCTTAAAATTCCATGAAAACATAAAAAACCAAAAAAAGTTGAAAACCCCTTTAAAACAATAAAACACACTAAAACATTAAAAACACTAAAAATCTATTAAAACCCTAAAGCCACTAAAAACTCCAAAAATACTCAAAACACTTAAAAACATTAAAAAACTATAAAAACCATTAAAACCCCAAAAATAATAAATTCCCTACAAACCAAAAAACACTAAAACCCATTAAAACCCTGAAAACCCCTAAAATTCTCATAAATCCCTAAAAACCCAAAAAAACATAAAAATCCTACAAAATCCCTAAAAACCCTAAAAATGTAAAATACCAAAAAGCCATGGGAATCCCCTGAAAACCATAAACCACTAAAAATATATAAAATCGCCAAACCCCCATAAAACCCTAAAAATCCAACTAAAAAATCTAAAAACAATTAGAACCGCTAATAATTTTAAAAACTCTAAAAAAAAATAGAAAATCTAAAAAATTAAAAGCCCCTAAAAACCAAAAGAACCTAAAAAACCTGAAAACTGCAAAATAAACTTGAAAAACCCAAAAAATATTCAAAATACCTAAAAAACCTAAGAACCCCAAGAAGCATAAAAATCCTAAAAATTATTTCAAAATCCCTAAAAATATAAAAAAACCTAAAAATATGAAAACCAACAAGAAACCATAAAAACCATTAAAAAACTTAATCATCTCTAAAAACCCATAAAACTCTTAAAACCCACTAAAATTATAAAGCCCATTAAATCACATCAAATATTAGAAAACTATAAAAAACTATAGAACCCAAAAAAACTATAAAAAAATAAAAATCGTAAAAACCCTAAAAACCTAAAAACACGCAGAATCCATAAAAATCATAGAAAACCTAACAACCATAAAAATAAAAAGCTACTAAAAATACCTCAAAAAATAAAAAAACCTAAAAACCTGAAATACCCCTAAAAAAGATAAAACCCCTAAAAAATAAAATAACCCCAAAAACACAAAAAAAACCCAAAACCAACTAAAAAAATCTAAAATCTCTTTAGACCCCAAATAATGTTAAAAACTCTAAAAATCTTTAAAACCCCTAAAAACTCAAAAAATCCCCAACAACCCTAAAAGACTGTAAAAACCCTAAAAACACTAGAAAAATTGAAAACACCCTAAACCCCCTTAAAATCCCTAAAATACCGAAAACCCTAAAAACCATATAGATCATAAACAATCCCAAAAAATCCTTGAAAATGTAAAAAACAAATAAAATCCCCTAAAATTATTGAAAAACTCTGAAAACATTAAAACCCCTAAAAAATAAAAAAACCATAGAAACCCCAAAAGACCATAATACCCTAAAAACCAAGAAAACCCTTAAAACCCTATTGAACCATAAAACCCCTAAAAATCCATAAAACCCCTAAAAACTATAAAACCCATAAAAATCATAAAAATTACTAAAAATACCGTGTAATGTAAGAACCCTACAAAGCTTTAAAAAGCATAAATCCACTAAAACCATAAAAAACACTGAAACCCCATAAAAACCCTAAAAACCCACTAAAATCTCTTAAAACCCATTAAACCCCTAAAATGTAAAAAAACTATAAAAACTCTTGAAAACCCTAAGAACTCAAAAAGTACCATAGAATCACAAAAAAGACACAAATATATAGAGCCTATAAAATCCCTAAAACCCTAAAAACCCCTAGACACCCTTAAAATCCATAAAATCCCTAAAATCCATTAAAAACCTGAAAACCTTAAAAATACTAAAAGAACACTAAAATTCATTGAAAAAATAAAAAACCTTAAGAACTATGAAAACCCATGAAAACCCACTAGAAACCAAAAACCCATAAATATCATAAAAACCTTAAACCCATAAAACCAATAAAAACAAACTAAAAACACCAAAAAACCCCAAAACCATAAAAATATAAAAACCTCTAAAAAATTAAAAATCATAAAAGACACAAAAACCACAAAAATCAAAAAACCAAAACCACCAAACCCCCTAAAAACCCCTAAAAACAATCATAATTCCAAAGAATCCCAAAACCCAAAAAAATCGTAAAAAATCCCAAAAAATCCCAAAAAATGTTAAAAAACCCTAAAACCATGAAAACCCATCAAAACCAAAAACCACCTAAAACCATTAAATACCATAAAACCCCATAAAATTTCAAAAAACCACTTAATACACAAAAAATACTTAAAACTCTAAACAAATTAAATACTATTAAAACCATAAGTCCGCTAGAAACCCCTAAAACCTAAATAGACAATAAAAACCTAATGAACACTAAAACCATAAAAACATCTAAAAAATCATAAAATCCATAAAAATCATAAAAAGAAAATAAATCACAAAAAAACCCTAAAAATGACTAAAAATATAAAAAAATACCCAAAAACACTAAAAACCCAAAAAAGCATAATACCACTAAAAACTATAAAACCCTATAAAGCCATAAAAACATAAAAAACAAAAAAAACCAAAAAAATTATAGCATTAAAAAACCATAGAACGAAAAAAATTTACCTAAATACTTGAAAACATATAACCCTAAAAACAATGAAAAACCATAAAGACCAACAACATCCTTAAAATCATAAAACCCTAAAAACCATAAAAATTATAAAAATTCCTAAAAAACCTTAAGAAAATAAAAAACATAAAATCCTGGAAACCCCATAAAAAACCATGAAACCTTGAAAAAACATAAAAAACAATAAAATAACTTAAAACAAAAAATAACACTAAAAGCATTAAAACCCCAAAAAATCAAAAAACCTCTAAATACCTAAAAAGACACTAATAATCATGAGAAAAAAACAAAAAACCCAAAACAATTATTGAAAACCCCTCAATATATTTAAAACCCATGAAAATAATAAAAATTTGGAAATGTTTTAAATCAAAGAAAATACATTACTGATTTACTAAAGAAATTTGGACTTGAAAACATAAACACATATAAAACTCTTATGTGTACTAATATAAAACTTGATTTGGATGAAACTGGAAAATTAGTTGACAATAAGTAATATATAGGTATGATTTTTAGTTTATTATATCTTACTACTATAAGGCTATATATAATGTATTCAGTATGTCTTCGTGGAATATTTCAATCAAATCCAAATGAATCCCATTTAACTGCTGTTGGAAGAATTTTTAGATATTTAAAAGGAACTGTTTTTCAATCTATTCTTTATCTCAAAACCACTGATTTCAATTTAATTTCATATTCAGATGCAGAATTGTGGATTTTTTTATTAGATAGAAAAAGAACCTCCAGAATTAGTCACTTTTTAGGAAAATCCTTAGTGTCCTGGTCAAGTAAGAAATAAAATCCAGTTGCCCTGTCAACAACCAAGGCAGAATATGTGTCTACTGGCAGTTGCAGGGAACATGTTTTGTGGATGAAAAAAGCTCTTATGGATTTTGGACTAATTTTAAATAGTATACCTATTTTACGTGATAATATAAGTGCTATAAATATTTCAAAAAATCCTATTAATCATTCTAGGACTATGAATATTGATATCAGACATAATTATCTAAGAGACCAAGTTCTTAAAATGGATATATTTTTAGAATTTGTAGGTAATGAAGTTCAATTAGATAATATTTTTACTAAACCACTTCCGACTACATGGTGTGATTTTATTAAGGAGGAGCTAGATTAATTTTATTCTAAATAAAGTTTTATTTTATTCATCTGATTATACTATTTAGTTTTTTTATGTTTTAAATTATTTAGTTATTTGTTTTAAAAACAGAATATTTTTTTATTAGATTTATTTTTATATGTGTGTACAATTTTATTTGTTTTTAAAATTTAAGTACTCATTATTGATGACACGGGAGTCAAGGATGTCATCAGCCACTTCGAATTCCAAACCCGTTCAAAACCCTTTGAAACCTCATACACTTTTACCGCTCTTCTCTCCAAAACCTGAACCTTCTAAACCCTAGTCATTTTGAACCATCATAGATTTATGACAGAAATGTCCAAAACCAAAAGAACCGATGAGGTTGAGACCAGCACTACCAAGAGGCAGTGCTAGGCAAGAAGGAAACTTTTTCAAGGAATGGTCATAGATCTAGAATGGTTATATTAGACGAACCTGTTGTTGAATAAAGATCTTGATTTTCAAAACCTCGAACAGATGTTTAATGGAGACCATAAGGAGTTTCTATATGAGGTAGATATTCATCATTTAATTATGTTTGTATAGTTTAGTATGGGAACTGATGAGGATTAAATTGTTGCTAAGATTGAGGATTGGGATTTTTCAATCTCATCTATGGAAATTGCTCGGATTCCTAACTGCACTCATGAGGGAGTTTTTCATTTGATATAAAGAATTTTGGTGATTCTTTTAATAATTCAGAAGATATTATGTCCATTTTTTGGAACTACATCTATAAAAAAGATTTTTTTGAAGGATTTAGAACTGGATCCGAAAATATTGATGAAGTTTGTGCAAATTGGTATTGCACCTATAATGTCTGAGATGGAAAAGATCCTTTACCCAGATATGTATATAATGTTTTTGTTGATGAGTGATATAAAATTGAACATTCTGAGAGACATGGTAAGGTATTTTAGTTACTGTTTACAACCATAGGAAAAAAGATGTTTTTTATCCTTTTGTAAGGTTTATCTCAACAATTCTATTTAAGATGTGTATGGTACGATTGGTAGATGCTGGGGTGAAATTCCACCATAGTAACATCTTCAATGTTGGTACATTGAGAAAAATTGGATTTTTCTGGAGCACTATAAAATGCAAGCTAATGCATGTTGGATCTATAGAGGTTAAATAAAGTGCTCAGGCCCATCCAGTAATATCAATGGAAGGACAAGCTGATTCATGAATTAGTGTTGTATCAAAAAGAATTGAGTTTGAGGTTATGGGAGTATCTAAAGAAATACTTCAAGAAGGAAATTATTTCCAAAGTACCTGGGGTCCTAATCATGTTGAAGAGCCTACTGTAACTTCAAATGTTTTAACATCTAGTGATATATTAAGCTATAAGTTTGTGAGAGAAGCTACAATTGAAGATATGATACAAGGAGTAGTTTCTTAGGATAAGGAGACTCCTCCAATAGAGAAAGAAAGTTTCACTCAGGAATTGATAGAACCATAATCTCAAAGAGAAAACATAACTAAGACAGTTCCTGGTGAAGTAGAAGTAGTGGAACAAACTCAAATTGATCATGTCGAGGTTGATCAAGAAAATTTTGTTCTGGAAAATCAAGTGATAGAGGAAGACCATGTAGATGATGCTCAAGAGGATCAACATCTAGCACATGAAAACCAGAAAGAAAATGCTTTTGATATTCATACTAAGGTATTTAATGATAATTTTTTAGTGAATGAGTCTGGGAAAGAATCGGAGGAAAAATCTATTGAGAACCAATACAGGGAGGAAATGATGAAAAATCAGATGCTGAATCATTTTCATTAGTGTTGTTGCATCAAGTTGAAGATGAATATTAGAGACAAGCATAGAGTGCCTCTGATTCAGTAAATACAAATATGGAAGAACTGAACTGAAAGTTGACTAAAGATGAAAAAGAGAATGCTGCTCTACAGAGAGCATTAGAAAAGGAAATTTTAAAATTTCAATGGCTGAAAGCAATAATTATTTCTAAACAATAAGTTGAATGTTTTAAGCAGGTCTTGTCAAATGAAGTTGAAATGTTGAAATATGAGATGGTTTTGAAAACAGATTTAACGGAATGTAGATCGTTTATAGAGCAACAATTTTCATCTGTTAGAACCGGTGACGCTAGTACATCAGGTACTTCACCAGATTTAATCAGAAGATTTCAAGCTATTATAATGGTCATGGAGAACATGAATGCTAGACTGTAGGACTTATAGTGAAATAGTTCTCCATTGTATGTACTATTAGATAATCAGAAGTTTCTTGTTTCCCAGTTGACTTCTAGTAAACCGGAAATTAGAACTGTGCTGAATCAGTTCACCAAAAAGTTGACTCTTTTTATGGAGAAGGAAGAAAGACTTCATGAGTTGTTCAGAGTAAAAATGATTGAAGATATTCATTTGTCTCAGGAAAGTAGAGATCTAATTATCTAGTTGGGAGATGGATTAATGAGACGTTTGAGGGATCGATTTATAGAGATCAAGACAATAGTTCAGAGGCGATGAACCCAACCATATACCCTTACCACACCATGATTCATGTGTTCATCATGATTGTAACTATTACATATTTTCAATAATATTTTGTTTCATTCTATATTTGTGAGTTTCTATTAGTTTTACTATCATTGTATAGATATGCCAGTAATCTAGATTCACTTATTGAAAAATAGTTAATAATAGTATTTACTTACGTTCAGTGCTACATTAAAATGTGTTATATTCCTTATTCTATCATTCTTTTTTATATCACAAAAAGGGGAATAAATTAGGATAAACACCACATTTTGTATTTACAATTTTATTTGAATCATTCTTTTACAAAGGGGAGAAATATTAAGCATTATCTTAATTTTTTATGGGGGAGAAATTAAGTTAAATCTAATATCATATTTATCTTTGAAAAATTCAAAACTATATGTAATTATTTTTGTAAGTTGATTTCATTGGTTATTTTATGGGTTTTGTGATCATTAAAAGGGGGAGATTTTTGATCAAGTGTTGTTTTCAACAATATATAATTTTAATATTAAAAAGGGGGAGATTGTTGATAACAATACTCTATATCTTTATGATGATTTTGATGCTCAAAATTACCCTTAATTGTTTTGTAATTATTTTACTTTATGTATATTTTAGAAAATAAATATTTTATATATTCTTATTTTTGGAAGAGTATTCAAGTATTTATACAGTGTGTAACAAGTGTTAAAGTGTTCTTTGATCAATACAGTGTATTCTGGAAACACTATTCATATCCTAAATTTTAGAGCATAGAATAAAGAAATGAAACCATTTTTTACTTTACAAGTTATCAGAAATGTATCGTTAAACAACCATATGTTATCAGAAAAGTATGGAAGAAGAACCCTACGTTAGGAAGGAACCCTACATTTGGGTTATTGGAAAATTATGGAAGAAGAACCGTACGTAAGTTTCAAACGTTACGTTTGTTTTTCAAAAGTATGGTTCATCAACCTACCTTTTGTGAACAATATTACGTTTCCTATAAAAGTATGGATCATGTACCTTATGTTTGGAAGATTATAAAAGAATGGATCATTTGTCATACGTTTTAATGTTGAAATGAAAAGTTGGATGATCAACCCTAAGTTTGTATTCAACCTTACATTTGAAAGATGTGACATCAACCTTACGTTTGTGAATTACCTTAAGTTCAGAAGATGTATGCTATACAGTTTAACCTTACGTTTGTCATAGATGAATTAAAGACGATATTATTATGCAATGGCATACAAGAGAACTATTAGAAATATCTCATGCCATATTAAAATCCCGAATTTAAAGAGAGTCTTTGACTGATTCAAAACTGTTTATCTGTGATTCAAAGGATTGAAATTAAAGGATATTTTCATGGTGAATTTCAAGGGGAGTTAAGACTCCTCTATTAATTCAAATGTTTTAATATTGCTAGTCTGAAGGTGACTTTTGTGGATCTGACTTTATGGAGAAAGCTCTCGATATGTCTGTGCTATTTTGAAATTCAATATAAAAAAATGTACAAGGACTGGAACAAGAAAACTAGAGCATATACACATACGATATACATGATCTACTGCATGAAAACATTGATACATAGGAGATAAACTGAGAAAAATCAAGATCTACATATATATTAATTACTAAGAGCAAAAATAATCTATTTATTGAAGAAGATGACGAAACAGGACATAAGATCAACCCATTCGACATCAATGATCTATTGTAAATCTACTGCTACTCAAGTTGATAATTATATTTCTATATCTACTGCCACTAGATCGACTTAGAATGACTCTTAATTGAAGATCATTATTTCTGTAGAAGACAATTCATCTATTTTCAATTGCATGCTTCTGCAATTTTGAAGAACTACTAGGAAAGTATCTTTACTGAAAAAAATACTCTCTTATATTGAGTGAATAACTTCTCGTACTAAGTTGTGTATTCGGTTCTGTGTATGAACCAGAAGTCTCTGTTTAGCCTTAAGTTTGTAATGGTGTCAACTTCCTATACTCAGTTGTGGAGTGGTCTTTTGATAAGAGAACAAGATAGTGAAAATCACCAAGCTCGTGGAGTAGAGTGTTGGTGGACTGGACTTGGGGCCTTCTGTTCCCCAAAACACTGTACATCGTGCATCCTATGTTATTTATTTTCCACTACTAAATCTTTGATATAAAGATAAAAGGACAAGATCACGATTAAAAAAACCTTAAAATAATTAAAGAATCAAAAAAAAACATCAAAACCAAAAGACCATAAAACCCAAAAAACCATAAAAACCAAAACAAATCCTATAAGATTCTTAAAAAATCCCTATAAACGTAAAAACCACTAAAAACCTGAAAACCAGATGAAAACAATAAAAAATACTTAATACTGTAGAAAACAAATAAAACCCTAAAACCCCTCTAAAAATTTTCAAACCCTTTAAACCTATAACAATATTAAAAACTCTAAAAACCCTTAAAATCCTAAAAATCTCAAAAAATAAAAATACTCCAAAAACCCCTAAGCACACTAAAATCCGCAAGAACCCCTAAAACCCTTGAATAATCTAAAAACCATCATGATCCTAAAATACCCAAAAAACCCAAAAAACCCATAAAAATCATAAAAACCTCGAAAAATCCGTGAAAATATAAAAAACCCTAAAAACAATTAAAAACTATAAAACACC
The DNA here is from genome assembly GCA_963277665.1 of Viscum album. NCBI lineage: Eukaryota > Viridiplantae > Streptophyta > Magnoliopsida > Santalales > Viscaceae > Viscum > Viscum album. The sequence continues at coordinate 1,323,194,903 of OY728157.1, forward strand.
TCCAAATCCCAAAAAATGTTCAAAATTTATTAAAATATTTAAAACCCCTATAATCTAAAAATACACAAGATATTCATAAGACACTAAAGCCCCTTAAAATAAAAAAACCCTAAATACCAAAAAAAATTCTAAAAACCTTAAAACCAATAAAAATCACAAAAATCCATAAAATTCCCAAAAAAATAAAAAAACTAACCCCCCCCCCCCCCAAAAAAAACCTCTAAAACAATAAAAACCAATAATACCTTAAAAACCCCTAAAATCATGAAATCCCAGTAAAAACTCTAAAATCCAATAAAATGTTTAAAAACTCTAAACAACCTTAAAAACTCACAAAAACCCTATAAAACAGAAAAGACCCAAAATATCTTGATAACCCCTAAAACACTAAAAAACCTTAAATCCCTGAAAACCTAAAAAATCCCTACACACCCTAAAAAATATTAAAAAGCATAAAATTCCTAAAAGTCCATGAAAACAAAATAAACCTAAAAACACTAAAAAATCCCCAGAAAACCATAAAAATCCTAAAAAACAATAAAATACCCAAAACACTAAAACCTATATAAATCCGTTAAACCCCTAAAAATTAAAAAGACACTAAAAACCTTAAAACCCCTATAAAATCAAAAAACCCCTAAAAACCCAAAAACCCAAAAAACACTAAATTCGTAAGAACCTTGATATCCCCTAGAAAACCTAAGAACCTAAAAGTCGTTAAAACCCATAAAACCCCTAATAACCATAAAAACCATAAAAAGGAAAAAAATTCTCTGAAAATGTTAAAAGTCTTAAAAAACCTAAAAGCATTTAAAAAATCATAAAACCCCTTAAAACCTAAAAAAACCCTAAAAACCATAAAAACCTAAAAAAACCATTACAATATCAAAAAACCCTTTAAACACATAAAACATTGGAAACTATAAAAAAAACAATAAAAAAACAAAAAACTAACAAAACCATAAAATTCCTAAAAACCACAATACCCAAACTAACATGAAAACTCTAACGATCCCGGAAAACCCTTAAAATACCTAAAAACCCTATGAAACCCTAAAAACCAAAAATTTCCTAAAAATATCCTAAAAATACTTGAAAACATAAAAACCATAAAAACCTATAAAAAACCCTCAAACCCAGATAAACCCTTAAATACCATAAAAATCAGAAAAATCCCTTAAAACCCCCAAAACGCCACTAAAAACTCAAACCCCCTTAAAACCGTAAAACCCGTAAGAAACCCATAAACCATAAGACACCTGAAACCTCAAAAAACCCCTAAAGATCCATAAAAATGATAAAACCCAACAAAAAAGTCTAAAAACACTTCAAAGAATTAAAATTTATAAAAACTATAAAAAGTCTTTAAAACTCTAATAAACTCAAAAAACAAAAAACATGAAAAGACCTAAAATTTTTGAATACCCTAAAAAACATAAACTCCATCAAAATCCCAAAACCCCTAAAAACTTCTAAAACCATAAAATCTAAAAAAATCCTTAAAAAACATGAAATCCTAAGAACCCTAAAATTCATAAAATCCTCTAAAAACCTTAAAAATCATTATAAAACACATAAAACCCAAAAAACATATAAAACCCAAAAACCCAATAAAAACTAAAAAGACATGAAAACCCCAAAAATATTAAAATCTATAAATTACCTTAAAACCCAAAAAAACTCAAAAAGAACACCAAAAATTCAAATGACCCTAAAACCCCTTAAAACCCCTAATAATTCTAACAAACCCTAAAATCCAGAAAAACCTGAAAACACTTAAAAATACATAAAACTCAAAAAACCCTACAACCATAAAATTTCCTAAAAACCCTGAAAATCCATGAAAATTTAAAAAACCCACAAAAAATGTGGAAACCCCAAAAAACAATAAAAACCCCTAAAAATCATAAAATCCCTAAAAAACAATTCCTAAAAGCACTAAAAACTCTAAAAACCCCTAAAAACATTAAAAATATAAAAAATTTGTAAAACCCTAAAAAAGATAAAGTAAGCCCCCTAAAAACCGAAAAGACCCAAAAACAAAGAAAAATATATATAACCTTGAAAACCCTTAAATCCCCTCAAAATCCCTAAAAGCCCTAAAAATCCCTAGAACCCCAAATATCATAAAATTAAAATAAAAGAAACAAAAATCACTAAATACACAAAAAACACCAAAAAACCTAAAATCCCTTAAAACCCTAAAAACATGCACCCCCTAAAAACATTAAAAACCCTAAAACTGCACTAAAAACTCTAAAACCCCTCAAAACTCCTAAAAACAATAAACACTAGAAAAATATTGAAAGATATAAATAAAAAAATACTCGAAACACTAAATGACACTAAACCCCTAAAAAATCCTAAATACTAAAAAACCTTGAAAACCCCTAAAAACCCTAAAAACCATTAAAGCCGAAAACCCTAGAGACAATAAAAATCCTAAAATCTCCTAAAATCCATGAAAATTTAAAAACCCTAAAAATAGTAAAAAAACCTAAAAAATCCTAAAAAATAAGGAAAACCATAAAACCTCTAGAATCCAATAAATACCTTAAAATCCACTAAGAACTCTAAAAACCCATTAAAACACATTAAAATGTTAAAAACTCAAAAAAACATAAAAAAACAAACTCATAAAAACTGAAATCCCAAAATTCTAAAAAAAACCCTTGAAAACCTCTAAGACCTTAAAACCCCATGAAAACCCTAATGACCTTAAAAATCCCCAAAGACAATAAAAAATGCTAAAACCCATAAAAATTAAAAAAAGAACTGAAAATCCATAAAAACATAAAAAACCATAAGAACCCTCAAAATGCAAGATAACTATAAAAACCCTTAAACACCATATAAAACTCTAAAACCCAATAAAACCCTAAAAACAAGAAATTTAAAGACCATTTAAAACCCCTAAATTTTTTAAAAACACCTAATATTATTAAAACCCCTAAAAACTATACAAAAACATTAAAACCCAGAAAACCAGAAAACCCCAAAAAATCCTATAAAACCCTTAAAACATTAAATAACTTAAAACCCTAAAAACCCATAAAACATGTAAAAATATATAAAAAGACCTAAAAAAACATGAAAATATAAAAAACATGAAGAAAATTAAAATCCCTGAAAACTATAAAAACCCCTAAAAACCATAAAAAAACCTTAAAACCCAAAAAAACCCTAAAACCCCACTAAACACTCTAAACACCCTGTAAACCCATAAAACATTAAAAACCCTTAAAATTTAAAAACATAAAAACTCTAAAAACTTTAAAAACCATAAAATTCATTAAATCCTTGAAAAACACTAAAACGCTAGAAAATACATAAAAACCATAAAATATCCAAAAAACCAAAAAAATCCTACAAACCCTAAAAATACAAATAACACAAAAACCCATAGAAACCACTAAAACCCATAAAATACCGAAAACATTTAAATCCATAAAAACCGAAAAAACCCCAAAACCACTTAAAACTCTAAAAATCCTTTAATTCCCTATAAATGATAAAAACTCTAAAAACATTAAAATCCCTAAAAAAAATAAAAAAACCCTAAAACCCCAAAAATTCCCAAAAAAGAATGATAACTCGTAAAAACCCTAAAAGGAATTAAAAACCATAAAAAGCATAAAAAACTAAAAAACCTAAAAAACTCTAAAAACTCTAAAAAATCCAGAAAATCACCTAAAATCATGGAAAAGGTAAAATTCAGTAAAAACCCCAAAAAACCACCAAAACACATAAAACCCCTAAAATACACAAAAACCCTAAAACCCCATAAAACCCTTAAAACCACTAAAAGTGTAAAACCCCTTTAATCCACTAAAACGTTAAAAAACTCTAAAAACCTTAAAACCCCCCAAAATATAAAAAAACCCCTAAAAAGGAAAAGACTCTGAAAACAATGAAAAACTCAAAAAAAAAACAAAAAATTCTTAAAACCACCTAATAACCACAAAAATATTTAAAAATCCCTAAAAATATCTAAAAACATAAAAAACACTAAAAACCCTAAACACCCCATTAAAACCGTAAAAAATCTAAAAACCATAACAAATCATAAAATATCATAAAAATACAAAAACCTCAAAATCCACTATAACCCCTAAAAAAATGAAAAACCACCAAAAACCCAAAAAACCCATGAAAACTGAAAAAAACCATAAAACCCCCAAAATCCCTAAAACCCCAAAAATCATGAAAAACACTAAAACCCTCAAAATCACTAAAATTCTATAAAATCCTAAAAACCATAAAAATAAAAAAACATAAAAACATAAAAACCACAAAACCCTTGAAAATCCCTTGAAAATCATAGAAATTCTAGAAAACCATAAAAATCCCCAAAACCCATAAAACGATAAAAACTTCTAAAAACTCTGAATACCATTAAAATATCTTAAAATGATAAAATAAATTAAAAAAATGAAACCCTAATAAACATAAAAATTCATAAAACCACATAAAAGCCATAAAAATCCTAAAACATCTAAAAACCCAAAAATCCCTTAAAAACATAAAAATCTATAAAACCCCCAAAAAACCTAAAAACCATAAAATCATAAAAAATAAAAAATAATCACTGAAAATTTAAAACAACCATAAAACCCATGAAAACCTCCAAAAAACTATAAAATCCATTAAAACCTTAAAACCCCCAAAACCCATAAAACCATAAAAAATTCCCTAAAAACACTAAAACTCCTTAAAAACTATAAAAAAATTAAAAAAATATAAAAAAACATAAAGGTATAAAAAAATAAAAAGATACTAAAAACCTAAAATAGCCGAAAACTCTAAAAAATTCCTAAAAACCCAGAAAAAATACCTAAAAACCCCCATAAAACCCTCAAAATCTCTATAATCCATAATAATCCTAACAAAATTCATAAAATTTCCTAAAATTTTAAAAATCCCTAAAACCTTAATAGCCAAAATAAAACAAAAAAAATAATTAAAACCAATAAAATATTCTAAAGCCGCATAAAAACCAATAAAAACTCTAAAACCCCTTAAAATCCTGAAAAAGTAAAAAAAACTCTAAAAAACCTTAAGACCCCTAAAAACTCAAAAAGACCCTAAATATTAAAAAAATCATAAAACTACCTAAAACCCCATGGAAACCCTATAACCCATTAAAATTCTTCGAAATCCTTAAAAACCTAAAAACTATAAAAATCATAAAAAATTCATAAAAAGTCAAAAAAAATAAAAACTTCTAAAAACATTGAACACCCCTTTAACCATAGAATTTTCTACAACCCTCAAAAACCATAAAATAGATTAAAACCTTAAAAACCAATAAAAAATCTTAAAACCCATAAATATGTTAAAAAAATCAAAAATCTATTAAATACTCTAAAGAACTCAAAAAATACCCAAAAAAGACCTTAAAACCCTTGGAAAACTCTAAAAATCATAAAAATCCCTAAATACCTAAAGAAGAAACCTTGAGAGAGAGGATTCCACCACTCTATACTGGAACCTCCTGCCTCTCACGGTGATCGATTCTCCTCTTTGGAAGTCTTTCCTTGATCACGCATAGATATGCAGATGTGGCCTCTGCCGCTTCGATCTCGAGGTGGATCTAGAATCTTCTTGGTCGCGGTAACAGTTAGTGTTGCGGTGCGATTCTCGAGGGTTTCAGTATGGTGGCATGGTTCTTTTCAAGGATGTGTTGGATTGGATCATCTCTTATAGAGGTTTGTCTTGGGCTTGATAGATCTAGAAACCTTATTTGGTTTTCTTCCATGGTTGTATGCTTGGGAGAGTTCTGGAGAGGCTAGACAAGCATCGAAGGCTTTGACGTGGTTTTATTTTTCCGGTGGTCTGGTTCGGTTACGGTGGATCTTTTTCGTTTCATTTCAAGATCCGAGCTCTACTATAAAGATGAAAAAGTCCAGATTCCTTGGGCATTGACTTCAGATGATGGCTTCTTCCTCTGTTGAACAGCTGAGATCTGGTTCCCCCGGCGTGCAGCGGTTCAGATCTAGGGAGGTGTGGGCCAGATCTGGTCCCTTCTTGGTGTGGCGTTGCACTTCCATGGTGGAGCCTCTCGTTTTGAGGAGATCTTGGTGGTTCATGGATTCTTAGATGGATTTTTCTTCCAAGAGGTGGTGTAGAGAGTCCAGGCCTCGGTGCTTCTGGATGTTTTGCAGTGAGACATTGCTGATCCTTGAAGTTGTGTGGGGAGAAGATGCTTTGGTTTGGCTTGGGCTGTCAGGCGATGGTGCTGATTTCTCACATAGAACCTTAGCGTAGAGGTAGGTTCGTTTTTGGGATTCTTTTTTGTGTTATGATCTTGTTGTTGGTCTAGATAAGTGCTATGTTCTGGGATCATTATCGGTCTATGGTGGCTACTTCACGCTTTGTGTCAGGATTGGTTTGGTGCAGGTTCTTTGTTATGTTTTGAGGTATTGGATGATGTCTGCTCTTGGTGTACGAGTTCTGTGGTGCTTGTGATTGACCTTCTTGGTTGGGAGGTGCTGGGTACTGGTTTTTGTGAAAAAGGATAATAGTGGTTGTATGGATGTGAGCTTTGGTGACTGGTGGTTGTGTGATTTTGGTGATGACGGTTATGTGTTGATGGTGGTAGCTTGTTTTGGTGTGAAGGTGTTGGATTCTGGTTTTTGTGAGATTGGTTGTTGGTCGCTGATTGGTGGTGAGCTGCTGAATGCAGGTGATGGTTGTGATTTTGAAGACGGTGGTTCTGTGACATTGGATACTGGTGGTTCTGTGATGTTGAATCCTAGTGATTCTAAGTGCTGGTTAATGTTTGGGTGGGAGGTGTTGAAGGTGTTGGGTTCGCTTTACTGCTGGTTGCTGATTATCTAGGATATGCTTTCAGAGATGCTTTGGATTTTCTTCTTTTTGCATACTTTTGATTTATTTGCGGTCCATGGGTGTGTGTTTGTAAAGGGTTTGGGGGTGTGGGTCGTTTGACCCCTCCCCTTCCTTGTCTGATGTGTCTCTGTTTTTCTTTCTAACAAATTTGGGGGGGCCGGGAATAGCCCGACCCTCACATCTTCCTTGCCCTAAATCCCTAAATACTATAAAAAATTAAAAATTCCAAAAATCCAGAAAAATACAAAAAAAATATCCAAAAATCCCTAAAAACATAAAAACCCCTAAAATGCTGAAACCCCAAAAAAACCATATAAAACTCCTAAAAATCATTAAAAACCCAAAGAACCCATAAAATGTAAAATACACTAAAAATATTAAAACCCTAAAAATGTTTAAAAAAATCTAAAATATAAAAAAACCCCTTAAAAACTAAAAAACCAAAAGGGATAATAAAAACCATGAAACCCCTAAAACCCTTAAAACCATAAAAACCCTAAAACACTAAAAACCCTAAAAACCCTAGAAAAACAATATATATCCTAAAATATATTTAAAAATCCCTAAAAACATAAAACCCCTAAAAATCTTGAAGAACCACTGAAAACCATAAAAGCTACTAAAAACTGTAGAAGACCCAAAAACCCAATAAAAACCCAAATAACCACAAAAACTCTTGAAAACCTTAAACCCCAAATTTTTTGAAAATATATAAAAATATTAAAACCCCATAAGAAACACAATAAAACACTAGAATAAACAAAAACACCCTAAAAATATAGAAAACACTAAAAACTATAAAAAAACTAAAATCACTCAAAATTCCTAATAAATAGTAAAACCCATAAAAATCCTAAAAAAGAATTAAAAATACCTAAAAACCTAAAAAATCCCTAAAACCCATGAAAACCATAAATCCCCATAAAACATTCAAAACCACTAAAACCAATAAAAACCTTAAAAAGCCACTAAAACTATAAAAAACACTGAATACCCATTAATACATTAAAAACTCTTAATAATTAAAATAATTAAAAACTATAAAGAACCCTAAAAACCCCAAAAGAACAAATACCCCAAAAAACACTGAAAACCCATAAGACCATCAACATTCCAAAAAACACTAAAAACCCTAAAACTATAAAAATCCTAAAAAATATCTAAAAATCATTGAAAACATAAAAATCCTAAAAAACCCTAAAAGCCACTAAAAACTATAAAACCTCTAAAATCCTAACCCCTACACTAAACCTATGAAAAGCCTAAAAAAATTAAATCTATAGCTACCTTTAAAACCCTAAAAATTTTAAGAAATCTAAAAACCTTTATACTGTAAAAAACTCAAACAAACCATACAAACTCAACACTACCCTAAAAATCCTAAAAAACCATAAAACCCATAAAATACCTCAAAATCTATAAAAACCCTAAAAAAAAAAAAACCTAAAAACCCATATAAATCCCTTAAAATGTAAAAATCCATAAAAACCCTAAAAACCACCAAAAAACCAAAAAAACCCCTCAAAACCTTAAAAAATTATGGAAACCCATGAAACACAATAAAAACTCTAAAACTTCTTAAAACACCTAAAACGTTGAAAAAATATAAAATATATTAAAACCATAATATACTCAAAACCCCCTAAAACCCTAAAACCCCACAATAACCACAAAAAGATATATAAAACCCCTAAAACCTCAAAATATCACAAAACCATAAAACCCCTTAAAAACCATAAAATCTTGAAAAAATCCGTAAAAATACCTTAAAACGTAAGAAACCCTAGAAAACCTAATGACCCATAAAAACTATAAAATCCCCTAAAAAATAAAAATTTCTTAAAAACCCTAAAACCCACTAAAAACCCTTACACTCCCTAGGAATGTTAAAAAACACTAAAACCCCTTAAAGCCTCTAAAAACACAGAAAACCAAAAAAACACTAAAAGATGCTATAAACATTGAAAACACCAAAAATAACTAAAAACCATAAAAGACCCTAAAAACCTTCAAGATCTCTAAAACCATAAAATCCATAAAACTATAAAAATAAAAAATTCCCTAAAAACCCTAAAAACCTAAAAAACCCTAAAATCATAAAAAAAAACCCAAGAAACCAGTAAAACTTTTATAATGCTTAAAAACCCCAACACCCATAAAACCCTAAACAGCCAATAAAAACTCCAAAATCCTTTAATCCATAAAAACTTTAAAAAAATGTCAAAAAACCATAAAACCTCTAAAAACTCAAAAAATTCTAAAAAACCAAAAAGATGCTAAAAACCCTAAAAAATATAAAAGATCATTAAAACCCATACAATCCCTAAAAATCAATAAAAATCATAAAAATCATGAAAAAATACCTAAAAATCCTTAAAAATGTAAAAAAAACTAAAATCCTTGAAAAATACATGAAAACCATAAAACCCCTAAAAACATTAAAAACACTAAAAAAACAAAACACCTATACAACCCCCAAAACATTAAAAACTCCATAAACCCTTAAACACAAAAATAAAATAAAAAACCCTACAACCCAAATGACCCAAAAAACATGAAAAACCCAAAAAACCCAGAAAAAACCCTTTAATCCCTAAAAACCCTGAAACCCCTTGAAAACCTTCACAAACCATAAAAAATCCAAAAAACTATAAAAAACTAAGAATCCATACAAATCCCTAAAAATGTAAAAAACCCTAAAAACTATGAAAACCCACTGAAAACATTAAAACCCATACAAACATTAAATAACCTAAAACCCCATAAAAACTATAAAACCCTAATAAAAATATAAATTTTTCTTAAACCCCCAAAACATTAAATTAATCTAAAAATCCATAAAAACCCTAAAAAACCCAAAAAATCCCAAAAAACTCAAAAAATCCCAAAAAAACTCAAAATCCCCAAAAAACCACTAAAAACATCAAAATCCCCAAAATCCCCTAAAACCCAGAAAAATCATTAAAAGAACCTAAAAACACCAAAAAAACATAGAAAACGTAAAAACCTCAAAAAACCCTTGAAACTATAAAAAATCACAAAACTTATAGAACCTTAAAACCCCATAAAAACCCTAAAACCACTAAAAACTATAAAAATGCATTTGTTTTTCTTGGAAATGTTACTTCATTAGAAAAATCACTATTTTCGAAGAGTTTGCAATGAGTTTGTTCATGGAACTAGAAACACCCAATGGTTATGTATCCATAGGGACCTTATTTCCAAAGGATGGTACATATTAGAGATTTTGACCCATGATAATTAAGAAGTCAAATTGTTCAATAGTATGGGAGGTCAGGATCATCACACCCTTTGGTGAGGAATTATTTCTTACTATGGGAGTCTCTTATAGATTTAAGATATATTCACAATCCATTATTAATTTATTGAGTATGATATTAATTGTCCCAAATTATCAATCAATTATTAGCACATGTGGAATTCAGAATAATCAATATTTATTCAAGGTTATTTATAAATTTAGATATCTACATGTACCTGAGGTTCTAAATGGATTCTATCCACATACATACTACATATAGATTCTTTGGTCATTATTATGAGGATGCTGGTTTTCTAGCCACTAGTTGGGAACTCTGAAGTTTATGGTCATCCTTATAGATGATGGTCACTCTAGAATTTTTTCTCATCTAATGAGATATAATTTTTTAGGATGTTGGGATTGAACCCATAAATGGGATTCCTATGTATCCTTGTGAGAGGAATCAAAACCCATATAGTTCAATGCCGCTAAATGGGACACATCATACTTTTTAAGGTTATGTGATAAAGTCCTAACAATACAGTTTAATGTCATGTGGTAAGGATGTCATGGTGGAAGGTTATTATTCAATGTTTAGTGTGGTAATTTTGTCAAAATAGCCTAAGGAACATGGAAGGTATAAGAATTTACAAGTTGATTTAGAACCTACTGGGGATTTGGCCCAAAAGAACAGGGTTGGTTTAGGATGTTGGGTTTGAATCTTAGAGAGGATTCCTATATATCCTGTTTGGTTGGGAATCAAATCATACATAATTTGTTGGTGATGACCCACACCTATGGATTCCCTCAAGCATATGTATCATAAGGAAGTATAGACCTTTGAGATGACAGGATGAGTGTTACCATAATGAAGGATATCCCATCTGAAGGGACCATGATGGATGTTTTCCACTCATAGTGATCTTGGGGCTCAATTCATGGTTTAATCCTAAAGAGGATACTCAAAATAATGGAATTAAGATTGGAATCCTGAGGAGGATGTCCAGTGAGCTTGGTCCCTAGGTGGGATTTCTATATATTCGGGTTATTGTTGGAATGAGAGTTCCCATAGTTCAGTCCTTCTGGTGGATTGGGTGATTTTCATAATTATCACAAACCTCTAAGCCCATGTGATTCACTCTCGGTGTGAGAAAAAAGAGTATGTGAATGATTCAAACATTCACACATATTTCTCCTTAACTTGTGGAAGAGGTCAGGGTTATGGCGGCAGAGGTCGGGGCTATGGTAGAAGAGGTCATGACTATGACATTTCCCTCTATTCAATTTACAATGGACATGGGTCCAATGTAAGGAAAGAGTAGAGATTAAGGATGTAGAGAGGTGAAGTATGAAAAACTCTTTTGTGAAAGGATAAGGTCATACCTCAGGATGAGTGCCCAAAATGGGTTCCACAGTGGAAGGAGGATCTCATTCCATGTGGAAGGAAAATGAAAGCGTGATCCTTATTCTCCCGGTACGGAACTGGAGGCTTCGAGTCTTAGAGATGAGAAGGGATGAATAGAGTCCTTTCCTCAGAATATAATACTGTGAAATCTGAAACTCTCATTGGGTTAGGAGTTTACATTACAGTATATATCCAAATAAAAGACACCCCTAGGATCCTTACCCTCTGATAGGACACTTTTGGAAAACCTCTGACCGTAGAAATCCAAATCCAAAATGGAGACATACTGATGTGTCTTTCCCCAAGGTTTTTTAAATCAAGAGGTTTGGGTGGAGGTTTCCAAATAATCCCTCTCAAGAAATAGATCTATAGAATAATATGCTCTTCTATGAGTGGCTTTGAGGGAGTTATGATGGATGGATCACACTAGATGAATGGGTGAGATTAACCAAGGAGGACCACGCAAGGGGTGCACCACACAAGGGGTGCACCACACAAGGGGTGAATCGTAAAAGGTGTATCTGTTCAAATAGTCTTGGGTGAATGGGTTTCACCTTATGTGATAAACAACCATGATGAATGCACTTGGGTGAGACTTGGCTCAATCCTTTAACAGTATTTATAGGTATTCCCATAAGTGAGAGGTGCAATTTTCTATTTTAGGAAGGGAGAATCACATATGTCTTCTTAAATCAAGGGGGTTGTAGAACTAACCCCATAAGTGTTATTTATTTTTAACAATAAATGGACTTAAGTATCACTATCCCCCTTTTATTCCCTCTCTGTAGGTGTTAGGAAACACTGTTGGTGGTTTCTAAGGACATGAGCGAAGCACTAGGGTGACAGAGCAACAATCGGTCTTCGGGGAAATTCATTCGTAAAAATGAAGGCCCTAATGGTCTATTTATAGAAAAACATGATACCTTGGGTAATGTTTTATGTTCATGAAATTCGTTTTCATGCAACTAGGTTGTGCACGAGTACCTTACCCACTGACAGTGTTTTGGTGGACTTGGGATAAAACAGTTTCTTTATACCCCGGAGGTTGCACCCTCACACCCCTTTTCAGCATCAGTGCTAGGTTTCAATCTTATCCCTTTCGGATGGTCTATTTTTTACCATCACTAGACCCCATGAAAAATGAATATTCTCACCATGAACTTTTTGACTCTAGTCGAGGACTATTTGGGTTACAACACATGAAAATATAATATACTCCTTCTAGTATAAAGATGTATTTATTCGAAAAATCAGGAATTTTCATCTAAGTGAGGTTCACTTATTCAATTCTATGAAAATGTTTATGGAACACCTTTCACTATGTTAAAAAAAATGCCCCCATAGAATTAGATTCATTCAAAATGAAAAGAATCTACATCCGAGGTAAAAGTATGACACCTTTACGCACTCCAAAATAATTTGGTAAAGCTCAATCAAAAGGGGAAAATGCTATTATGGATGGCAAAGAAGCGCTTCACCAGGTCATGGATACTGAATCTAGTCAGCTGCCTTAACTTCAAAAATCACTTGATATAGATCAGGAGGATGTTTATCATATAAAGATCTATATTGAAGTCCTTTTTTAATATATGACAGAAAGACAACATTTTTTTTATGTTCCTCTAGGGTATCCAAATATAGAAATAATTTTGTTTTTGATCATCTATCTCTTCATTCCTATATTTTTATTGTAATCATAATGTTGAAGTTTATTTTCATATCATTGCATCTTCATTCTAGCTAATCATAATTACAATGATAGAGATGGGGGCCATCTTACTTTTACCTAAGATAATGGGCCTAATGAGCGTAGTTTGACTATTTCTAGGGTCATATTGAAAACACTAAAAACATTGCATCTTTTAACTTTTTCATTGGTTGATTCTTCCTAAACCATACAATGTGTAGGTCTAGCAAGTTGAGACTCAAAAATTTTCTAGAGATCCCTTTACTAGTTTTCAACCAGGTGAGTACTGTGTCTCTTTTTGTGGTTACTTTAAATTCATGCATGTCTAACTAAAAGGGGCAGTGTTTTAGGTCGAACAACTTTGAAAATGATTTTTTAGATGATAACCCAAACAAGCCTTGATGTATTAGAAATGTTCTGATACTCATTAGATACTTCCAAGGGGAATTTGAAACAATTTTTGATCTCCAAATCTAAAACATGGTATTCATTAATATAGAAGGTATGTTTTATTAATGAAGTTACCACTAGTTGAAAACCCTGATATAAGGGATGTTTTATGTATGGACAACTGGGGCACATACTGTATAGTCAAGTAGTGGTATCATTAGGCTAACAGGCCCATTATGTGGGAAACTTATGCAAGGCCAGCTGGGGGTACCACACTACTTATTTAGGTAAAGATTTGTCAAGAATTATGACATTATTTTGCTGATGAAGAAATAAATTTTATGATTTGGATGTCTCAAGACCATGATGGTTGGATTTTCCAAGGAATGACATTTGAGAATAAAAGAATCATATATGTCAACACATGCCATGAATAGGAGCCCACCCCTATATCAATTTTATGTGTGAAGGAGGGTACATTTTGTCAGAAATAGGATTTCTGATATTATGTTGTGTAGTTTAAATTCATGTAGTAAATACATTAGGTGGATATGTAGTTTCAAGTCAAGTAAAAATGAAATTATGTTGTGCAGTTTAAAGTCATATAGTAATAACATTAGGGAGATGTACTACTTCGAGTCATATAATAAGAACATTAGGGGGATATGCGGTTTCTTGTAATGCATTAAGGACATTAGGGAGAAATGTAGTTTCAGGTCATGTAGTAAGGACATTATGTTGTGCAGTTTAAAGTCTTGTATAAAGGGCATTAGGGGATGTGCAGTTTCAAGTCATGAAACATGGAAATTATATTGTAAAATTTAATGTCATGAATCAAGGTAATTGTGGAGATATAATTTAAGGTATTTAGCTTTATGCAATGGTTTTATGGTTCTACAATTCATTTTAATTTTTCAAGAAATGTGTTTCCATATTCTGGTATGGAAGGATAAAATTGTAAACTATGATTTGGGGATTCCTAGATCAGAAATATGGTATGGAAAAAAGGTATTATGACATTTTAGGAGGTCTCACCTAACAATGAAGTTACCAGTAATTGAAAATCCAATGATAAGGCATATAATATGCAAGGACAACAAGGGAACATACTTTATAGTCAAGAAGTGGTATCCTTAGGCTGACAGACATGTTATATGGGTGACTTATACCAGGACAACTAGGGTGAATAGTACATAGTCAGTTAAAGGAGATCTCAAGATTTATAACATTCTATTGTTAAAATCTTATGAAAATTTATGAAGATTCAGATGTTCCCAAGAACAAAATTTTGTTTATAGAGAAATTACCTAAATATGGAAGGGGTATTTCATGTTATAATTTTCAAATAATTGGGTAAATAGATGCTCTACACAGGTATAACCCAAATATAGAATGTATGGTGACTGTAGTTTTAGGTCATATGACTAAGGCCAAAATATTATGGAAATAATGGGTGATATGTGGAAAAATTATCAAAATTTATTCGAATATGCTTTGAATAAACGAAAGGGGAAAAGTGTAAACAACAGTCTTGGAGACTTTCAGGTCAGGAGAAAGGATATGGGAAAAATATAAAAGGGAGGAATACGGATTTGTGAGTTCTAGTATACAAACATCAAACATTTAAGGGACATAAGAGGATTCTCCTAAGAATGAAGTTACCACTTGTTGGAAAACCGGTTATTGGGGTTGTTTTATGCATGTCTAACTATAGAATGTACTACATAGTCAAAAAGTGGCATACTTAAGCTGGCAAGACTGTTATATGGGCATATTTATGCAAGTCCAATTGGGGCACATACTACATAGTCAGGTAAAGGAGCTCTCAGGTATCATAAATTCTTCCAGCATAATCCAATTAGAGTTTAGGAATATCTAAAATTATTTTAGATTAAGAGTATCTTATGTGAAAGGGATAATGTTCAATGCATAAGGAATGCATTTGGACAGATATTGGTTATGATTTTCGAGTCCATTATATGTATCTAACTCATATGTATAAAGGGGACATCTCTAGTTTCCTTGGTGGGTTCTCTGAGGAGAGGAAACAAAACAAAATCTTCTGCATAGATTATTGATTTTATGCAGGAGATGGAGAATTTTATTTTACCCTATGGATGCAGCTAGGGATTAAGGAGTAGGCTCCACTACCTATCTCAATGGGGTGATAATCAAGACATACATAGTTCTAGAGGTTCACGCTATTTAAATTCATGCATAGAGGACATTGATGATGTAGTTTAACATCTTATGAAAAGGGCGTAGATGATTCCGACCTGAAAAACAATATTTTGGATAGGACATGGTGTAAAGCCCAAGCATCACTATGTATATTGTCAGAGCAAGAAACAATCCACACATACTTCTAGAAGTGCAGGTTCATACGTGAATTGAGTACTCATATTAGATATCCCCATGTGGATCTAACTTGTACATGGGAGAGCAGGGTCTTTTTCATGTTGTGATATGGTTGGGACCGAGATTGATGACATTGGATTCACTACATATCTCATATGGAAGAGAATGGATCCAAACGTAGCTCTTTGATGGACTATGTATTTTCCTATCATGCAGTAAGTATGTTTTAGTTCCTTTTTAATGTATTTCATCCAGGACCACTGATAAACCTAATGGGAATTGAGACACCTTGTTTATGTGGAAAAATCCATTACCAAATTCCTAAGACCACGTAAGCTGTGTTTGATGTGAGAAACAACGAGTGGTAAAATTTTCTTCTACAACACAAAGGTAACACAAATAAATGATAGGGTAATGGTGATTATATGGTCGCTGAGACAAGGTGTAGAATCAAAGCATCACTATATATCTTTCTAGTGAAATAATAAATCCACAAATGGTTTGTGACAAATTTTCCCCACATCAATTAGGTTTTGATGTGAGGAAAATAGGCTTTCGGTAATTTCAAGGCTAATAGATTTGCCTAAAGAATGAAGTCTAGGTATAACCGGGTATCTAATTGTAATAAAAATCAATCCACATTTCTCATAAGGGTTATTTATGCATATCTCATTCTTACACAGGTAGTGGGGGTTTTAAATTTCAATTGGACCCAAGGATATGACCCGAGTGTCACTGCACATCTCAATAAAATAAGAATCAAGTCACACATAGTTCATGGAAATGATCCATGTGCATGTTTTATTCATGCACTTATGGGGTGAAGGGGATTTTTAAACATCATGGCTAGACCCATGATAGGATATCTGGTTGTCACTATCCATCTCAATGGGATGATAATCAAGCCACAAACATTTCTTGGTGAACCATGTGGGTTTTCATTATGTGGTGAGGACATGGGTCACATGATATAAAAGAAACAGTGCATCTAGAATAGGATAAAACCAAGGTGTCACTACATATCTTATTAGAGAAAGAATCGTGTCACACATAGTTCTTTATAGTTATTCCCCATGTAGGTCTGATCCAAACACATAGAGAAATGGGTCTAAAGTGTGAGTAATGAGTGGTAATGATGTTAGTGAGGTTTATGCATGTAAGCTAATCATCTATGGGCAGACCAAGAGGAGTGTACACTCATGGTATCTTTGGGATTTATTAATTTCATATGAGGAAGTTATTAATCGTACAGTTTAATGTAGTGTGGTGACAAAAAATGGAATTTTTCAGTTTTAGGTCATGCGACTAGGTCCTCATGTAATGTAGTTTATCACCATGTGACAAGGACTATGATTCTACATAGTTTAACATCATGTAACATGAAAACAGATAGTGCTATGCAGTTTAATGTCATACATCTAAGACGAACTCTACATGATTACACAAGGTACTTCTTCAGAAACCTTTCATTGGTTAGAGTTGTAGTGATTTATACATCCATTGATATTAATAAATAAGTTCCATTATAGTGGACCTAATTTATAGAGTAATGCCCCTCCAAATTTGAATCATGATTTGGAGGATTCTTTCCTAGTATCATTTGAGTCTTGAGGACTAATACTAACTCTCTTTAGAGAATGAATAGTAGTGGACTTCCTTGTTAAAGGCTCATTCTATCTGATACTAATATACTTCCAAGTTATTCAAGGTATGAAATCTATTTTTTTCCAGTCTCTCTAACAAATACAATCATTTTTTAGACTGTTCATCTACATATATCTAATCAAAAATAGAAATATGGGGTGATGGAAAATGAAAATCATTGGGAAAACTGCTTCTGTTCTATATACCAACAAGTACAGAGTCACTCATGTTGTAGTACATGTAGTAGTCTGTTAAGCCCATCAGGCATGTAAGAGCTTATTAAGCTATGAATTATTATATTTATCAACCATCTTCTGTAGTATGTTTGATAGAGTCTTGTTATGAGCCTCTATTTGTCCATTTGTCGGTGCATGATAGCGGGATGAATGATTGGACTTGATATTATATTCCTGATAAATCTTCCCTACATCTACAGAATCAAAGTTGGTTTCATTGTTAGTTAATATGGAATGAGGGACTCCAAATATGGTAATGATATTACCTTTGAAAAATATAGCAATGCTTTTGGCTTTGACTTCTTTCTGAGGTATTTCCTCAGCCAATTTGGAGAAGAAATCAATAGAAGTAAGGATGTACTTGAATTGTTTAGTCATAGCTAGAAGATATGGTCCAATAACATAAATTACCCGTATGGGAAATATATAGGAATATTTATATGTACCTAGATACTATGGGGCTTCATCAATGATATTGGCATACACTTGGCAGGAATGACACTTAGTGAATTTTGTGCAATCCTACATCATCGAAGGCTAGAAGTATCCAAGACATTGGATGATCAGAAAGAATATACCCTAATTGGTGGGAACTATAGCATCATGTATGTAATTCTTCCATAATATCAACAAACTCTTATCTATCAACCCATCTATGAAGGGATCAATAAAATCCTCACTTGTAGTGGACTTCCTGGTGATTTGGGCCATCATAAAAAGTGAAATATTCCGCTCATCACCATATCTTCTCTCATACAACTCTATCCAATGATTGTATTCCGTCATGGATATATTCTATGATGGGGTTCATACATCCCATAGTAGGGATATATGGCTCGGGAATGGATTTAATTTCATTAATCTGTCCTGTTTTGATAAAAAAAGGTGAAACCATCCGTTGATGGGAAATTCAGATAACTATTTCGTCCCGATTTGGATCTACCAAAGCTAGAGATAAATTTTCCAATGCATTTACCTGAGCATTACTTGATCAAAGCATGTGATTCAATGTTGGAACTGAGGTAAGTTATACCATTAACCCACAAACATAATCACATAGGATAATTGTCTCCACTTTTCTAATGGTGTAATCCCAGTTAATCTACTTGATTGAAAATTATGAATTTCTCTTCACCTCTAGGTGTTTCACTGGTATTTGGAGTTTTTATTCTAGGCCTATAATGAGATCTTGATAATTTTCCTCATTATTCATTCCACCTTCTAATAATATGAAGAATTATGTCAATACATCCTTCTCTAGGGAGATAAGCACAATTCCTATCCCAAAATTGTTGAGTTTAGGGTCTTCCATCCTCTTCCCTGTTGGTCTTCTCGGAGCACTGTAAAAATAAATTTCCCATATTTGAGGGTTATCCGGGATAGTTAAATTTCTTCATCAAATAGTTCAATATTTATTGATGTCTCTTCTATAGATGGGTTCTCATAGTGGAAGCCTGTAAAGTCTTGAACTTTTACTACTTTTCTAAGGCATAAAATATTTATCAAACTACTGCAGGATAACTTTCCACTATGTCAAACATCCTGTTAGCATAAGAAGACTAAATATAAATTGGAGAGGGTTATTGAGAGAGAAAAAATGGATCTCACATTCCTATAGGTAGTGCCTCAATTTTTAAACTACAAAGATTAATGTCAGATAGCTCTTTTCAATATCTGAATGTCAAGCCTCTACATCGATCATGGTTTGACTGTGACAGTAAAATCTGGTTTCATTTCTAAAAACATTCATTTGTTCAAGGAAAACTCCCAGTGATTTATCTAAGGATGTCACATAAATAATGAGAATGTTTTTTTAATAGGTGGAATCAATAACAGTGGGATAAATAGGTATTTCATGAGGGTGTAAAATGATTATTTTCATTCATTGATTCACTGATAAGTGACCCATTTCTTCATCAATTTGGTGAAGGGTAAACACTTACCTGTGATGTTGGATATGAAGTGTCAAATTTAGGCCAAGTGTCCTTGAGTTCCTATTAACTCATTCAAGATTCCAGGAGGTGACATTCCAAGGATAGATTTAGTCTTCTATGGATAAACTTAGATGCCACAATGTCATATAATAAAGCTATGAAATTTTCCTAAGGTTACCCTGAAAGAAAATTTCAATGGGTTCATCTTGAAATTATGCTATCGAAACTAGATGAAGATGGTTTTTAAGTTATCTAGGTGATAAGAATGTTGACATAATTAGACCATTAGACCATCAATATATAATTAAAAATATTCCCCAAAAAGGGTTTAAAAATGTGATGCATAACACATTGATATGTGGCACTAGTGTTCGACAAGCCAAAGGGAGTTACCCGATAGAATAATACAGGTTGAGGTGCTCTTAAAGCTGTATATTATTCATACTTTTGGGACATTAAAATTTTATAGTACTCATAATACCCATACATGAAGGAGAGGGCATGGTATCCACCTTTTGCATCAATCTAGAGTTTTTTATTGGAACCGATAAGTCATATTTGGGACAATGTCAGTTGAGATCTCTGAAATCAATGCCAGATCTGATTTTCCTATTCTTAATTTTCATTGGGACAATGTTGGCAAGACACTTTGGGTATTTTAGCTCTTGGATGAAGTCATCCTTGATGAGTTTATCAACTTTAGCCTCAATCATAGAGGAGTAATTCAGGTGGTCCTCTGGGATGTTTGCTTGTATCCCTAGCGATCTTATGGAAAAACCAAATGATGGGTGGCCACCTTGGGATCAAGGCCTTGCATATCTCTGTAGTTAAAAGAAAACAAATCTTTCTGTTATTTTAGAGAGGAGGTTTATACCTACGGTTATTTAGGAGATAAGGCCGCACTAATTATAGTAGGGTGTAGATCTCCTTTTATACCCAGATTTATTTCTTTGAGTTCATCCACGGTGGTGGAGATACCTTCCTCAAATATTAGAGGGGAATCCTTAATATTTTCTTCTTTCATCTCTTCCTCTTACTCGTAATTCACTATTTGTACTTCCTCTTAGGGAGAAGTTGATAAAAGAAGTTACTTAAAGGGAATAGGGGAGATTTCATTTGGACATCTGAAAGATGAGGTAATCATTTCAGTCTTACTTTCTGGAATGAAGCCTTCCTGGAGCCCTAAATGGGAAACAAGGAACTTAGAATGAGTCTCTTTATTTTCTCCTATAATCATGATGGATTCTTCCAGTTTGGATGAAAAAAATAGGATATTTTTAGGCTCAGGGGGAAGAATGAAGACATTCTAATTCAATATTTAATTATCATTTGGAGGGTTGATAACTTCTTTAGTTCCATTAGGCTCAACATTCATGACTGGCATTATAGATTATTCTGAACGAAAATGTGAATTCTGGACCACCCTTTCCATTTGACTAATAGAAAGAAAATAATCCGCACTTAGTTAATTAAAAGTGTTAGTTGGAATCATCTATTAATCATTTGGGTCATTGATTCAGGAGACATTATTAGTTTTTGATTTCTTCCCTTCATGGTGATAGAACCATGCATCAATATATTATGTATCATATAATTTTAGTGGGGAATTGTCACCATATAATGTACCAATTTGGCCATTTACAGAATATTTGAGACATTGGTGGTATAAAGAAGGAATGGCCACATGTTGATGAAGCCAAGGTCTTCCCGACATAATATTTAATTTTGTGTCCTACTAAACATCCATGAACCCTAGTCAGACAAAAGATCCCTGAACTGAGTTTTGTGCGTGATCTCAAAGAGAGGATCATTCTCATTGTTATCATAACCCTATAACATCAGAGTGGAGGGAGACAAGTGAGATTCATTGAGACTCAATTTATGAAGTGTCTGAATTGGTATGAGGTTTACTCTTGAGCCATTTTCAATGAAGGAGGATCAAATATTAATTTCATTTAGCCTGCTTGGTACAACGGTCTGACATGTCCTTGTATGATAGAATCCTCATCTTGGTCAGTGAAGGAAATGAACAAATTTCATTTAGTAGCATCATTATCTACGTGATATACTTCAGTACCAGTGACCTCAGCCTTAAATTCTTGAGGGAATGAAAATTCCTCAATGAGTACTTCTCGGAGTTATTTTGACAGACTCAGAGAATCCAAGATTGATAAATTATAGGGTAATTGGGACTCTTCTTTCAAAACATCATACTTTTGATCCATAGGTCTTCACTTTACATCAAAGAGATTCAATTTTATAGTTTCTCTGAGAGATGATGTTCTTGATGTGGAATGACCATCCTTTTTGGTAGGAGCATAAAGTGCTTGTACTCTTTGTGGGTTAGGACGACTAGGTTTTCCTACCTATCAAGGAGGTGGTGGAATAGCCTATAACCAATCTTCCAAGATGATCATGTCTGGGAAGACCCTTTCATGTGTGGAGGAAGAAATCCATTGATCATATTGAGCTCATTGGAGAGATTTCCCACAGGTTTTACCAACATAGATAGTTTGAGTGGGGGTTTGGTTGAAGTAGTGGCTTCTAGAATGACCATGTCATCCCCTATATCCTTAATCCTGATGATACCTTCCCCTTGATCCCCAATCATGTGCAGGTAAATCATGTTCATAATTAGAAATATCACTTGATAAGTGGTCTATTAAGTGAATAAAATTAATGAAACCAAAGATCAAATCCTCATATGATGAATATTCTACCTACGGGTTGAATCTTATTGTACCTTTTTGCGGGGTGGTGCCCATGCATTTGAGATGGTCAGCAGAAAATATTATAAGTTCAAGGAAAAAATTGGCCTCAACAGAAGTTTATATTATTCTATTTGTTCCATATCCTTCCGAATATGGAACTTCTTTTAAGACTGGACTTCAGAGGATGGGGACTTTGATGAGGCTGGCTTTACTATAGTCAAATTGGAATGAGTAATAGTCTATTGTTTCAACTGTGTTTATAGAATAGAAAGAGTCTGATTGATTGTTTTCATAACTTTCCTAACATTTAAATTCTACGAATTCTTACATTTAACTTCTTTACACTCACCTCCCTCTTCAAAATTGGTAACAGAAACATATACCACCTAAGATGGAAAATTCGTCAGTTTAACTTTCTCAAAATCTAATATCTTTTATAGGAGTTCATTGAAAAGAAAACACTCTTGTATGGGATGAAAAAACATCTTATGGAAAGGGAAGTAGTTTGAGAGATCCTCATCACATTCTTTGTTAGAATTATTGGGATTTAGAAACTGGACTGTGTTGTTTACCAAAGCTGAGATGAAGTAGCCAGGGACTTGGTCATGTCAAAAGTAATAAACCCAGTTTTTCAACTCCTCAAATTGTATCCTCCATCGATAAAATTTATTATCCTGATGAGGTGGTTGTTTCTGTTAACACTTAATAGTTGGATCCCGATGGTATGATAAAGGATTTAAGGTAGGAGCAGCTACAAAGGCCTACTTAAGTGTAGCTATAGATGCTTCTTCCTTTCATGTTCTCCTTCCCTAAGCTGATGATATTACCCGAGACTTGGATTTAGTCTTTGTGATGAATTTTTCCAACTATTGTGAAATTGAACTCAAATCTTAAAACCCTCCAATGTATTTTATAGAGATCAATGGTGTGAACAACTAATCACATAGATTTTCTATGCATATGGGAAATAACTTTTCTTGAGGTAGAGTAAGGTTTAAGGATTATTTCAATACTTTCTTCCAATAAATGAAATCTATGACCCTTTCATTATACCATTGTTTGTACTTTGTGAGATCAAATATTGTTGTATTCTACAATGTTCAGCCAAACTAGAAAAGGAACTTCTAACGGAGCTGTTCCAATATAGTGATTGATTGGGATTGAAAACTCATGTACCATATAAAGGATGTAACCTTCAATGATTGAATGAATCACTTGAGTTTCACTGCTTCATATTTCTCATGGGTTCCCATCATGGGATCACAGTGAGAGATGAAATGCGTCAGGTGCTTCTCTGGACCTACTGAGCCCTTGAAAATCAGAAATATAGGATTCTCAGTGTTTGGGGGGGGGGATGTTTCAGATCTACCCATTTGGTATAAACCTTATTTTTAGGTTGTACTTGAACACACCATCCTTCCATGGATTCCAATCAATTTGTAAGTGATTCAATGGTGTTCATTAGAATACGAGGAATATGTAGCTAAGACGAAACCTGAGTAGGTACTACGGGTGAAGTCTGAATTAGTGTAGAGACTTGTAGGACCACTAGTGGTGGAACCACTATTATCTTCCATGGGTAACCAATAGGGGAAGGCCTGTAAGGATGTTTCTGACCATGTTCTATCTATGTTCCAAATATAGGGAATTCTTGATAAGCTATTACGGGATTCAAATATATTGGTAGTTGACATCCCACATTAGGAAGACATTCCTTATCTTCTTTAGTGGTTGTGAAAAATCCTCCATGATGAAGTGTGACAATTGAAAGAGATAGTTAAGTGTTTGGTTACGAATCATATCAAGTAGGAATACAACCTCAGAGTAACTCTACATTGAGTCTTCTCAACTCTCTTATTTATTCCTCTTGCAAAGAAAATATTTCCTATAGAGGAAGGGATGGAACTTCTCTAGGGGGAAGGTGTGACCTATTATGAACCATAAATTTTACCTTGTTAAATTAATTTTGAGAAGGTAGAGGTGGATTATTTGAGGGGACCCCCAAATTTTTAGCAAGCCTCTAGTTTCAGGCACACACACATTCTACATTCGGTTCGGTGTGGACCATCTCATGAACATAAACATCTTCTTCAGAATCCTCTAAATTGTTATTTTATTCTAGAGGGTCTTAAACAATGTAATTGATGAAGTTCATATATTTTTAGTGAATCCTAGGAATTTTATTTTAATTTATGTAAAATTTCATTCTTCTTCACCCTCCACGAGACCTTGTCCTCTTCTTTGTTGGTTCCTTGGTATTTGTTTAATGTACAATGAAAAAAAATATAATTCCCAAAGAGTTCAGTCATGCATCTTCCAAGTGATTTCACCAGATCACGGGACAAAACATATTGAGAGGATTCACTTTGAGGCATTTTCCCTAAACTGTAGATGACTAATTCCCACTGAGGAGGGGATTGTTGAGGTGAAAAATCCCCCAACTATAAGGGTTGTGTATTTTCCAATTTTTCACTCACAACCCTTGAATCTTAGTTGGAAGATCCAAAGGGCTGGGTTAATAAATCCCCCAGCCCTGTGGGATGGGGTTTTTCACAAACCAATGTGGCCAATTTTAGCATAGCTGATATTATAATTTTACAGATTCTCATCTGAATGTAGGCTGGGTGCATTATTTGACACTTGCTTAAATTTCCCATTTTGGAAGACCGTTCTACTATTTAGGAAATTTGATCGATCTGATGGTTGGAATCATATATGCAGGATTCCTGCTCAAAGTTCATAGATGATTGATTCAAAATAATCTCAACAGCCTATTCTCTTTTGGTCTGACATTGATTAAATTTGGTCGGGCCTGCTCTTATTGAGAATATTACTGGTTAGGAATTGAATCTGTTTCTTATAACAATCTTGAGGTAAGGAAATTGAATGATTCCACCATTGGTGGGATCTTTTAGATTGGGAGTGATGTCAAATTCAATAGCCCATACACACCACATCTTCTGATATGAACATCATATAGGGTATTTTCAATTATCCTTCGCAACCTCATTAATGAATTGGGAAAGAAAATTATAGGGCTCCCTATTGTTTCTCGATCATTGGATGTCAGAAAACCTAGAGATATGCAAAGTCATTTTGTTGCTGCAACCCTTCTATTACCTTACCATGACTTTGATACTTGTCATACGATAATATATTTTCTTCTATATGATGAAGAGTTTTCCATATGTTTAGGTAAATTTCATGCATATAATCTTCCACCAACACCTCTAGAATGATGTATTGAGAGGTGGATAATGGACAAAAAATGATTGGTATGTCATCTTTTTCTAATTTTTCCTCTTATTTATAACATATTTATTGACTTTTATAAGAGATTACTCAATCTGGTCCAACCAAAGTGGATGCTTCCTGATTGTTTTACCATAATCCATAGAATCGGTTGGTGTTTTACCTTCTATAATGGAAGTAAAATGAACCAAGGGAGGTTTGGAGATTGACTATCACCTTAGGTTTTCTTCTGGTTCCGAAAGTATTTCACCTGCTAGTGAAAATCCACCAGGAATGAATGTCCTTGTATTTTCAAGTGCCACATGATAAGAGGTATTTATCGTCATTCCATTTCTAATTGGAGAATTATTTTGACAATGTGAATCACTACTACAGACAGAACTTTAATTCTGAAATCTACCATGGGGAGAACCATCATATTAGATTACAGTAAGGGTAAGACCCTTTTGATCCTTATTATCTCAGCCACACTGATGGATGTTGTGGCTCTCATCAAGAGATAGGCTCTCAAGATTGACTGAATTGTTACCATGAAGTAGAATTTATTGGGATGTGTCTGATGGGGACCTTAATAATAATTATTATTCCTCCAGTAATTTGGTATTGGGACTGTAGTATATTGAGATAAAATAGATAAATGTCAGTGGGATTCATGAACTCTCGTGCCAACTGAAGCCTGATTGAAGATCATCTCATGATCTTCCAATCATGCATGATGAGGCTTCTTCTTAGGTGTCTTCTTATAAGTAGTTTGGGACACTTTCTTGAAGAAGTGGTCATCATAGGCTGGTGTTTGTTCTTACCATGGAGTCGCCATTTGGATATTCCAATTACCTTTGATTGGAATGGGTGTATGTTCCCTATCATGTTGATTGTATATTATGGGGTATTTTTCCCCATGACCTTCCGGGATGAGAGTAGAGTTATGTGTCTACTCTAGGGTGTTATGTAGATAAGACACACCGTTTGTAGGTATATAGTTATGTGTTTGTCCCTTATGAACTACATTCATCACCACGATGGTATACTAGAAATTATATAGCATGTGGGAAGTTATTTTCAAATTCCCTTTTACCTTTTACAAAATATGCTTGGTAAATTCAGTGACCTAAATAAGTATATACGTCCATTATTCATATGGGGTAGGTGTATGTGACTACTCATGTACTCTCATTCCTATCAATGGATTCTAACAGTACTCATGTGTATAGAGTTGAGTATTCAATCTTATTGTCATCCGGACTTTTTGACCGATTTCTTTGTGTTCTTCTAGATGAGGCTACTGAAAATCCAAATAAATGTTGGAAGGTGTGTGTTCCTACTCGATGTTACCCACCAAATATGGTTAACATAATTATTTGAGTGCTTCTAGAAGATTATACTGAAAGGATTTGTGGGTACAAGTAGTTGTATGTTCCGAATTTTAGGTTTCTACCGTATTGGGTTTGTGAGCTTCTTTAATGGTCACTAAGAAATTCTGCTGGCTAGATAAATAAAGGAGAATGAGTGTATGTTGCTACTCACTATTTTCCATCAAACTGGGTTTTTTGGCCTCTCCAAAGGGGGAAAGGTATGAACCTTCTCTTTATTGGTCGTTTTTCATCCCTGGTGGTCCATCTTGAATGTGTAGGTCTCAGGAACCTAGGATGAATAGCCAAAGGTTACACCATTATCATGTTGATGGATCACTTCCGTACGGTGTTAACGACAACTATTATTGGAAATATCTTTTGAGAAGGAATCATGTGTCTTCACGATGATGCCTTAGGTGGCCTATTCATCCACATCAATGAAATATGGGAGGGAATGGTCAATGAATTCCAGGGATAAGCTATCTAAATGGTCGAGGATTGCATTTGATGTCGTTTTCTTCAAGGCCACCAGTCATTGTTGGCTAGAAATTGGTGGTGCTGGTTGAGTTGTAGGGCCTGTCAGGAAGCCTCCAAGGTCAGGATGGTACCATATTTATGGTACTCTCAGACCAGTACATTAGAGACCTAACATTAAAGACACTGATTTGATGATGGAATCCTTCAAGAGGACAAGGATCCAACCTAAGCAACAGTCAGGATGTTCATAGGTTTAAACTTGAAGTAAGCCACTAAATCTAATGGAGTTATTCAATGGAAGTTCCTACATATATGAAAAATAAAACAAATGAACTCTAGTAAAGAAGTACATTTTTGGATGATCACATTCATGATTTGATTGCCTTATCTGGACCAATTTTTTAAATTGATAGGGGCCTAACAAATGGGTAACACTATCATATTGGTTAAGGTTTCATGTCGGGTTCACCATTTTTTCCCCTTAAAAATGTGACTTTGTTGGGGAAATAATTATTTCTGAATAGATTCCAACTGGTTTTTTTGTGGAATTTGAAATACCCAATGGTTTTATATCCATAGGGACCTGCTTTCCAAAGGCAGTTGCTCATTGAGTATTTTGACCAATGATACTTAATAGCTAACATTGGTTGAGAGGATGGGAGGTCAGAATTATAAAACCCTTTGGGAGGAATTATTTCCTACTCTGAGACTCACATATAGATTTATGATATGTTCATGAATCCTTCATTAATTTACTGAGTTTGATATTAGTTTTCCCAAATTAGAAATCAATTATTATCATGTGAGGAATTCCGAATCATCCACATGTATTCGAGTGCTGCATCAATGGAGATACATGTATGTATATGAGGTTCTCTATTGATGGTATCCACTAATATACTACTTATAGATTCTTTGGTATTTATTATGACGATGATGATTTTCTACCCATGTAGTGGGGAACTCTGGAGTTTATGGTCATCCAAGTAGATAAAGGTCACTACAGAATTTTTTATCATCTAGGGAGACAAATGTTTTTATGATGTTGGGATTGAACCCAAAAATGGGATTCCTATATATCATTATAAAAGGAATCATAACCCACATAGTTTAGTGCCTCTTAATAGGACACATCATAACTTTTAAGGTAGTGTGACAAGGACCCAACTGTACAGTTTAATTTCTTGTGGTGAGGACATCTAGGTGGAAGGTTCCTAGTCAAAGTTTAGTGTGGGAATTATTTTGAAAAAACCAAAGGAACCTGGAAGGGATAATAATTTACAAGTTGAATTAGACCATTATGGGGATATGGCCCAAAACAATAGAGTTGCTTTAGGATTTTGGGTTTGAACCTCAGAAAGGATTCCTACGTATCTCATTTGGTTGGGAATAAAATCCCACGTAGTGCGTTGGTGAGGACCCATGCATATGGATTCCCTAAAGGATATGTTTCACAGGGGAATATGGATCTTTGAGATGATAGGTTGAGGGCTACTCCTGAGAAAAATATCTCATGTGAAGGGACCATGAGGGATGTTTTTCACTCATGGTGATTTGAGGGCTTAATTCGGGGTTTAATCCTAAGGAGGATACCCAGATTAAGGGAATTAGGATTGGACTCCTTAAGGGGATGTCCAGTGAGATTGGGCCCTCAGTGGTCTTCCTTCATATCCATGTTTATAAGTAATTATATTTTTCATTGTTTAGTACTTCATGTGGATTGGGTGGTAATTTTAATTATCAAAAACCTCAAATCACAAGTGATTCATGCTCGGTGTAAGAAAAAAGAGTATGTGGAAGATTCAACAAATCAAACACATTTCATCCTTCGTTTGTGGAAGAGGTCGATGTTGGAGTTGGTTTCCTAGAACCAGATACATTGTAATTTATTCATTAATAAACAACTTATCACATATTGATTTCTTTTCTATGTGAAAATTCATTGAATAATGTTTTAAGGATAGTTGTTGCATTATAGGGTAATAGTTGGTCCCTGCTAAGATGAGAACCCGAAAGTTTCTTAACACTGCACTTGAATAAATGTTTTATGGCCGGATGATGTTATTTGAGGGACAAAAATAATACAACCCATTAGGGGTGAGGACTCATAAAACATTGAGTCACCTTCTCATGGTGTGCATCAATGGTAATATCTAGGAGGATATTATGAGAACGAGACCCACCAATAAGAAATCTACTTTTCATAGTGTCATTGGATATTCCTATCTACGGACGTGTGTAATGGTTTTTAGACTTTAAGATTATTATTAATGGGTATTATAACTTTCAAAATTAGAATTATTTATGAAAACTATGACGACACACTGTTCGTAGCGATGTAGGATATGTTGGGTGTGTCATGAGTAATACTGCATTAATAGATAATGCGAGAAAGTATTTGTCCCTTATGTTCCATAATAGAAGTAAATATCATAGTCCCTTTTGTGGAATTGATATATACTAAATAAATCCATGGTCTTGGTAAGGAAATTGTGAGTTCAATTTCAAAAATACAATGAAATATTAATCAAGCAGATGAGTTGATGACATTAGCATGCAACCCGCTTGATTTGAGATATCGTGACAAAAGGATTAAATTACACAGTAAGCATTTGTAGGAGGTGAAATGTCATTGCGGCATTAACTTCTTTCTCTATGGGTTCCTTGGTGAGTTTCTAGATGCTAACATTGGACTTAAGTTAGGCCCCGCCTAATGCCACTGAGAAAAAGGCCTAGAGGGTCACACACTAAGTGTGTCCAAGTATCTCTGTTAAATATTAATTTGACAAGTTAAATAGATATTATTACCGATTGTGGTTTAATAATTATTTAAGGATGCCTGATCTCATTTATTTTGACAGTTTTTATTCGAGAGAATATATTGTGGTCAAAATAATATATTTATTAGCGTGTAATGCAGTGATATTTAATTTAGAAATAAATATCCATTATTCAAGGTATAATAAATGTGGTGAAGCAATTAAAAATATGGAAAAACAAAATTACATGTTGTGTATATTAATATACACGCCATGTAATTTATTGAGGAATTTATGAGAAATAATATTATTTATTAAATTAAATAATATTATCTGTAATTCGTTGGGTACACATCAAGTAATAATAATAGTCAACTATTATTATTAGACATGGGTTATTGCTAAGAATTAAATAAAATGAATAAATTATTTCAGGTAATTAATTCATTTTATTATTCTAAGTAATTAAAATCCCAATTATATATAATTCTCATTAGCATAGCCATTTTCATGGGTTGTGAAAAACGGATCTAGAGAAAGCTCTCATGCCAGGAGAGAAATATTTTCTACCAAGAATGCCCTCAATCTATGAGAGACAGATCCTTCTCCACCGGATCAAGGTGATCGAAGGCGGAAATCGCAGTTGAAGGTTCTTCCATGCTAGCACCCGTAGATCCCATCAGGGACGTCCAGAGATAGGGGGAGCATGTGTGGATCACTGCTAGAGGAATCATGTACTTGGATTCGACGATGCAACAATGGATCACATAGAATCATGACTAGAAACATCAATGGAGAGAAAATTATACCATGGTAATTATTGTCTTTTAATTAAATTAATTATAACCAACATATTATGATCATATCTATGGTTTCAGGACTCCACTCTTTCTTTTTCGTTCTTCGTTCTATTTCGAAGATCCAGCATTTTATTATAACAACGGATCTCAGATTGATCATTGTTAGCATAAAAATTAGAGTTGGTTACACCCACTAACGTGCTTCCACTATGCCCAAAACCTACATGTGGTATCAATGGGGTCATATCATTGATTAAAATTATTTAGTTTTTCATTGGTGGTTTATGAATTTAATAATTGAGTTGTTTCAAATCATGTTAATCGTTCTTTAAATCTGAATCTCAAAATCTGTTTCTCCACTCTCATTTCTTGTTCACCATACAGAAAAAGTTTTTTCATTTAATTTTTATTAAAATAAAATAGAGTATCTTATCAGGAGGTTCCGAATGTTCATGTTTGTACAACACCAGAATACACGGCGTGTATTTGGCAGTACACACTGTGTAGTCAAGATTCAATTCATCAGACTGATCTGCCAAATCTGGTCGTGTGTTGGAGTATTTCTAAGTCTTATAAGACTACATGTGTTGACCAGGAATAGGTGGAATACGGTTTCTAGATTACACATCGTGTGGCTCATTGAACACAACATGTAGTCCTTTTGAGCTAGGTTTGGACCATTTACCCCTTACATGGCTCGCCCGGCTAGAAACCATGTAACACAGATACTACACGGAATGTGTCCCATTGAACATGCCATGTACGCCAAAGAATTCCTAAGTACATTTACACACCATTTCCCCCAGTGTGTACTTCAGATGGATGGTGAACAAAATTACACGTCGTGTAGTTGGAACTAAATGTTGTGTACTCATCCAAATTACATAGAATTATTAAAATTTATTATTATGTTATACAAACCCTTGAGACGTGTACCATAGTGCAGATGTAAAGGTGAGGAACAACACGGGATAGGTGTTTTATAAATATGAGTTTAATTTAACAACTGTGTAATGTTCATTTCTACTCATTGGGTAGTTATGAATGAGAATTCACTGGGTTTACTCAAAGGTACATGTTACATACAAAGATAATTTTAAATGAATTTTTTTTTTTAAAATTATGATGTATGATAATCTTATGGAAATTCAGAAAATGCTACATGATAAGAAGATTGATTAATTAAAGATAATAAAATGATTTAAGAATGATTTATCTTAAAAAATAATGATTAAATAATTTAATACTAGTTTTATTTATGCATAAATATCATTGCATGTAGGGATGATCATGATCTAGACCAAGACCTTTTTATGTGAATGGTTTCTTTTAAATTATTTATTTTAAATTTTTTGGCCTGCAAGCCTTCTCCTCATTAATATGTAGGGACTACGTGGTGAAGATGTTTTTATGTAAAACTCCATTTCACCCCTCACCTGCATGTGAGATAAAAGAATATGTAATATATGGATCTCCCAAGATAGTGGAGGTGGATCAAGTTAAGAGCCAAGGTGAAACCAATCCAAGAATGGTGGACAGTTGGAAAGCTGTAAACATGAACCCAAAAGGTTCAAGGTGTTTCTCCCCTATGTATTTGGTTAGTTTATAAACTACTTGATAAACTAACCAACAAAACAAGCTCATTCTCATACCATATATCTTATTTTTTTTAGTTTCATGGTTTTTTTATTGTGGGTGTGTTGTCACGATCACACAATTAATAAATTAAACAAGCATATAAGATGGAACTAAAATAAGACCGACATATGTGTAACTATTATCATAGACATGGTTAATCACTTAAGTATATCCCAATTAATATTAAAAATCATGTAATCCAAGATAATAAAATTGAAATTTACGTATAAGGATAAAATCCTTCAAAGAAAATATTAAATAGGTATAGCCTTCCATAATCTTGGTTAGAACCGAAAAATAGTTTCAAGTGATTGACCAACGCTAGTTGGGGTGATTTAAATTATCGGGGAATTCTAATTCATGTTTTTGGGTTGACTTGACTTGGGTTCCATCAAGGGTTGACTTCTACAGCAGGAATTGGTGTCACAAAGAGGAAAAGGTTGAGAAAATCCAAAATAAATGGATTTCGAGATTGGGGAGTCCACTCAGTGGATCAAGGAGAAGCGAGATAATGCAGTTGGCATTTGGAATGCCTACCTAAAACCCTTCATGTTTATTGACCAACCCTAGTTGGGGTAATGCGAACGGAAATATGGATCTTTTCCACTAGAATATTCAGGCAATAGAATATTTCAATGTCAATAGTGAGGTCTATTGGATTTAGATAAAATAGTGGGAGACTAATAAGTATTAATATAATTATTTGTCTCAGTTTTACCATGATAAAGTAAAAAACATTGATTGTCTTAATTTTTATAAATGAAAAGAAAAATTACCTCAAACATATCATTCCGAACCATAATCGAGACGCAAAAAGTTCTCCCCGTCACCAATTTCTAGGAAGGGAAGAGGCGTTTATGCGTCATCCTTTACCACGAGAGGAAATTGTACGTTATGGAGGATCCTATTCTAATTTCACCTAGAAAAGAGGCCAATGATAAGGAACTATATCTCTATATGAAACATATGGATGATGCCATAGATTTCCAATGTTTCATGTTATCAGCCATGTCTAATGAGATATTGAAGAAACATGAAAAAATTGACACATATAGCATGATGTCTCAACTTAAGGATATCTATCAAGAGAAATGAGATAGGAGAGATATGAGATCTCAAATTATTTTTTCACAACAATGATTGGAGAGTCTGCACAAACTGGGCCTCATGTAGTCAATATTATTGGCTACATTGAATGCATGGACATCTTAGGGATTAATTTCCCTGATGAGTTGCATATATATCTCATCCTATCATCAATGCCCAAGACCTTCTCTAGGATTTATTGTCAGCTACAACATGATCAACAATTATAAGATTCTATCGGAGCTTCTGACATTAATTTGACAGTTAGACAAGGGCATGGGGCATGAAAAACCTGTAGTCCTTATGGTGAATAAGAAAAGTAAGGACAAGGAAAACGGGCCAAGGAATCATAAACGGTCTAAAGTCCCTATGCACCATCCTTCCAAGAAGGTGAATATCCAATAGCAGGGCAAGGAATGGGAGGCGGTATGTTTTTCATGTGGAAAGAAAGGCCACTAGAAGAGGAACCACACCCAAAAGCATGGGGATAATAAAGATGTGTTCGTTGTCGAGTGTAGTCTTTATATTTCTACACATTGGGTAATAGATATAGCTTGTGTGGCTCACATATATATTCAAATGAAGGAACCAAGTAGATTTAGAATGATTTCCATAGAAGAGTAGGATCATCTAGATGCCAATGGTGCAAGGATAGCTGCGTTGGCCATTGGCAATTACCATCTCTCATTGCCAACTGGGATGATTTTGGTTTTACATAACTGTTATTATGTGCATAGTGTTACCAAAAACATAGTTTTGGTATCGTGTTTGTATATGGATGGATTTATCTTCATGTTTGGAAATAAGGGTTGCTTATTTTATAAGAACAACATATGTTATGGTATGGATCATTTAAATAATGGTTTGTGAGTATTAAATTATTAAAACCATTTGTTGGAAATCGATAATGAAACAAACTCACATGACTCATACATCACCCAATTATGGCATCGCTATCTTAGTAATGTAAACGAAAAGCTCATGAAAAATCTCTACCAAGATGCCTATTTAGACTCTACTAAGCTAAAACCACTTGATAGATGTCACACTTGATTACAATGTAAAATGTCCAAGAAATCTTTCAGTGGATAGGGTGAAAGGGCCCTAGTTCTTTTAGGATTGGTCCACACGGAAGTGTGTAGATGATTTCCAGTAGAAGATAGAGGTGGATATTCCTATTTCATTACATTTACTAATGATTTGAGTAGATATGGCTGTGTCTACTTAATGAGATATAATTCAGATTCCTTAGATAAATTTAAGGAATTCAAGAATGAAGTAGATAATCATCTTGGTAAGAAGATAATGAAACTTCGATTGGATCGAGGTAGAGAATATCTTAACCAAGTGTTAATCAATATTTTACTGGAGTCTGGGATTCTATCTATGCTCACTCCTCCTTATACACCACAATGGAATAATGTTAGTAAAAGGAGGAACCACACCTTGTTTGTAACGCCCCAACTCTAGTTACCCAGAGTCGGTGCATTATTACATAACATTGGCATGATCACAAGAAAGATCAAGTTTCGAAAGACCGATTAGTTTAGTGGCCTTGGAAACACTAGATACATTTATAAATTTACATTACATCATTAAAAAAACATTTTGTCTTCATATCCCCTCATACAATCCCTGCAGGTCATTCATAAATTCCTTCTTCATAATCCTGGGATAAATAAAACATTGAAAGGGGTGAGCTCAGATGCTCAGCAATGATAGCATTATAGTAGAAGCTTTCGTAGATATGCATAAACACTTAAGGCAGTTTATAACTAAAACAAGAGCCTTTTTAAACTTGAACTGCAGCATAAAATGGAAAAGATAAAATAAAATAATGCTATTTACTTACTCATATGGATATTATACTAGTCGAATGATCACATTCAATATCAATAACCACTTTCATAGTGATGGAATGCATAATTCCAGACTATCATAACCACATAGCAAAGTCCTCGTGCCAAGACTACAAATAAGATTTTGTCAAGGCCTTGTGCCAAGACACTAGTTTGTCTCATGAGAACTACCGATGCATCGAGGAGCTATAGCGGGCTCCACCCATCACATATTAAGTCCAATGCATTCCTAATATGAACATGTTTAAACATAACATAAACATTCGTATTAAAACAAGAATACAAAATTTCAATACTTTAACCACAAACCATGAATGGTATAAAAATAGCACATCCACAGTCAAACATAACTCATTCGATACAATATGGAAGATTGTATTGTATCACATTAACCTCAATCAAGAATAATGAAGGATATTGACATAGATGAAAGTAATCATCAATACTATTTGAGAGAAATATCCCCCTTTTCTTGAAATCATTTAAAAGTCACACTATTTGTCAAGAAGCCATTTATAAATAGATTTTTGAATCAAAGTGTCCCATACCACTTTGAAACTTTTTAAAAGGAGTTTTAATTTTAAAACTTTAATGTCCATATAAATAAATCCTTAAAACTATTTTTAAAACATGGACATTAATGAGCAATATTTGGATGAATAAGTCTTTAAAACATTTAAAAATGGTATTTTAGTTAGAGATTATAACCAAAAGAGAGACACCTGAATACAAATAATTTAGGTAATCAAAACATTGTAATATCATGATAATAAAGGGATTCATGATATACTATGTCAAATCATATTATATACACCACATAAAAGTGATTTGGTGTATAACAACAAAGAAGTCTTAATGGAATTTAAATTGAGATGAAATCTCTCATAAAGGTTGTATCCTTAGGTTAAGGATAAATCAACGACATAGTTATGTGTGACAAATATAATTACAAAAAATATGATTGGATATTCAGTGTAAATCAATCAAAGGATATTCACACATAATCTTATAAAAACAACACCAATGAATTGGATGTTTAACTCAACAAAAGGATAATGAGTTAAAATTACTCTTATCAAATTCATATCGATGACTTGAGAAATTATCAATGGAGTGATTATGTGTATCAAAATTATATCCACATAAATGTGGAGTGTAAATTATGACATAAGAAAATGAATAGTTATTCCACACATAATCTTGGAGTGAAATAATCAATGAAGTTTACGTAAAGCCGAATAAATGGAAATTGAAATTTCAAATTCCCCTATTGATTTGGTAACATACAAAACAAACACCCATGAAAGAAGAATCATATAATGATGATGTAAATATACATTAATTATAGTATATTACACAATGAATACAAACATGGGCAGTACTCACACCACATGCAATAAATAAGTGGTGAACAATGGAATTCTCACGGAATTAAAAGTGAGATAAGAAACCCCTTAACTTGTAATTTTCCTTGGTTGGGGTTAGGTTAACCTCATGTATAATGTTTAAATAATTGTTATTAAATTATTCATGAATCATATATATTAATATGATATCATATATGATCTTTTAACATTGCTTTGTTAATAATATCTTAGAATTATCGTCGTTTCGGGTGTTAACTTACTCGTTTTCTTTTATATGTTTTGTTACTTAAGCAATGTTTGTCATGGATAGGATGTATCTTATTCATATCCAGAATGATATAATGTTCTTGAACATTATTTTTAAATCATCAAATGATAATTATACATGAATGGATATGATGGAGAATGAATCTCATCGCGTTCGTGGAGACGGTAGTCCGTACGTACGCACGAGCGACAATATCATTCTTTTGATATTAAAATAATATATACATGGATGGTATATTATATATACAGAATCATTATCGTGTTATATTTATTGTTTACATGAATTATACATCATTATTATACACATCCAAATAATAATATATTGAATAACAATTACACCACGACGTGGAGACGGTAAGTCATACGTACGCACGTATGGTGAAATGCTATTCAAAGGGTGGATAGAATATTGAATATGGTTGCACCATATTTATAATAAAATCACAGTATAAATAAGATACTGGAGTTATTATTTTATAATGTTTATAACAAATAAAGAAAATGTGGAAGAAGAAATGAATATGAAAAAGGGTGGTGAAAACATTGCCTCTTCTTCGGGTTCTTCCTTTTGATTTGATCAAAAGGGCTCCTTAGTTTGGCTTTATGATCAAAATAAGGCATCTAGGTTGTAGTGAGGGAAGTTGGGAGAGTATTTGGGCAGGGTTTGGCCGAACCTAAAGGCTCTAAAGGTGTGAAGAAATGAGAAGGAGGAGTGCCCTTTTATAAGAGGGGTGTGGGGAACCTTTGGAAAAGCTAGAAATATTAATTTATAATAAATTAATATTCGGTTTATAATGGCTCAAAAGTTTATTATTAAAATTTTAAGATGGGGATAGTTAGAAAACCATTAAACCAATTTAATTTAGACAGGTTTGGGTTACTATATTAACCTTATCTTTTAGTTTTAACTCTTAGTTAATTAGTTTGACATTTACCATGTCACTTTGTATTTTTATATTATATAGTTAATAAACTTACTATATGCATCCAATAGACCCCCCAAGTGGTCCTTTAATGATACACATATCATGATATAAGTCTCTTGGCCGAACCTTAGATTTTTATGAATTGAATATCAATTAATAATATAATATTTGTTTTAAAAACTCTTTTATGTCAATTTTGACACTATTAAATAGTTGATTTTTTTGAAACTCATAACAGAATGATTACTTCAACAAAAGTTACTTAAAGCAATCCTAACATGTCATATTAACCTTTAAAAGTATTTTAATTCATAAAAAGTCTCAAATT
This sequence comes from Viscum album, assembly GCA_963277665.1. Lineage (NCBI taxonomy): Eukaryota > Viridiplantae > Streptophyta > Magnoliopsida > Santalales > Viscaceae > Viscum > Viscum album. Next base: position 1,323,233,490 of record OY728157.1, read on the forward strand.
ATATTTATTTGGGTATTTATAATATCAATTATTCTAATTTTTTACTATTATGATAATTACTGCATCATCATTGTGTCATAAATAAATTAAATTATATAATGTCCAAAAATTATAAATAAAATATAATTACGTAGGAAATCTTATTATATTTCTAATGAATATTTACAATCTAATTTATCTTATTTATAACCCTATATTATAAATGGTTTAGTAAATAAACTTTGATTTTAACTCTTTTAACTCTTCTTTGAATTAAATAATAATAAATGTCCTAATCTAATCCAAGTGGACCGAAATGATAATATAGTATTCCTAAGGTTGTTTTTGGTCGAGATACACTTGTCCAATAGAATTAGGACATGTGTTAGGTTAATATTAATATCATTTTTACCCTTAATTACCCTATTTACTTTTAACCGTGCTAAATAAAAGTAAAAAGTTACCATTACCCAAAAATTATTTTCATCTCATTGAACCACATTTTACTTCTTGATATTAATCGTGTCTCTCGGATTTTATAAATTCCATTCACAGAAGCGGTAAAATTATGTTTTATGAAAAATTCAGTTTTTTAACTACCACTTAGTAGTTTCACTATTCATCAAAAATTGAAGTTTTTCAGAACAATGACAAAATTTCACCCTAAGATATAATTGATATTCTGAATTCAAAAATGTTATCTATTTTAAAAAATTCCAAAAATAAAATTTGTATTAATTAATTTTATAATTAATTCCCACTGTCACAACCAATAGCATGTTTTTAAGAAACAATATATATCAAAAGATTGACAATTGTTTAGGTCCAATTTCAAAGTAAAATTAATTATAATGAACACCATTGGATAAAATGGTAAAAATATATTGTAATTATACTTTTAAACCACTAAATAATATAATTTATCACTATAAATTATTTTTATTAAAAAAGTTTCTTTTAAGTATTTTTCACTATTCATAAAAATTGAAAGTTCTTAGAAAAATACCAAAAAATCATCTTAGGTTAATTTCGATATTCCGAAACCAAAAATGAAGTCCATTTTGAAATATAAAATATATATAATATCAAAAAGGAGGTATTACTATTCATAACGTCTAGTTTGATTGGTTGTGGTGTGTTAGAACTCGATGTTGCGTACAACACATGCTATCGCATTATTCAAAGAGAAGCATACCGTAGAAGATCGGGGTGTTACATTCTCCCCTCCTTCAATAAATTCTGTCCTCTTAATTTTTAAAATTGTTCTTGGGAATATAATGGAAAGTCCCACATCGGAAAAACAGTCAATAAAACTATCACTTTGAAAGAAAGAAAGAGAGGTATAAAGGTCAACCAAGATAACCCATACTCGGATTCCATGTAGGAAAACATGGATATGAATGGTAAACTAAGTGTCAAGTTATGATGGAGAGGGATAGAAATAATGATCCGGAGAAAGTTAATAATAAGAAAACCACAAGCTTGTGTTGGAAAAAACGACCATTAGTCTCCTAGTAGGAATGTAAACGGACAACATTTTTTGTTTTAAGTTGCATTACATAAGGATGAGGAATTAATTTATGATATTGACTAAGAATATAAAGATATACACTTAAATTTTAAGTAGAGTATCATTATTTAATAAATTTCCACCACTAACTCATTTTTTTTTAAAATGATGAGTACTCAAGAAGACTTGGTCACACTAGAAGAGCTAGAATAAACTTCTATAGAATCACATGATCCATGCAGGATGAACTATATATTTACATTGTCTTTAGAGATTAATCAAAACCAAAATGGCTAGTACAAGATCTAATGATCCCCCAAAAGGATATTCCTTGAGAGAAATAAGCACTAATCTTAATTTCCAAAATTAAACCAACAATACCCCAAAGTTAAATAAATACCATTCAATACTCAATTGTCCTTAAAATACTTCAATATAATCCAAACTAATATTGAAACCCAAAACTTATAAGAATGTAGTCTTCCACGTTAAATTGTATCTCCAAATGACATCATCTACTCTTAAAGTCGCATACTTAAAAGTAATTAACCTAATCACGCATTCTTTATTATAGGTTAATCATTTACATAAATAACCCAAATCACTATAAATCCACAATAAAAACATAGATAGAAATCCACCATTACTCCTCTAATGAAATCCCATAGTATTCTATTTTCCTTGGACATATAGTGTTCCCAACAAAGTGAACATCTTCCAAAATAACATTTATCACTTAATCACCAAATAATTTTCCTATACTAAGGGTATTCATTTGATAAGACATAAGAACCAAAATCAACTTATTATTGATCAATAAAATCATTTAACTAAAAATAATAGTCACACTAACTAGGGACTTCACATAGTCCAGTCGTAGGTGATAAATCTCAATCACACTTTGGTTGTGGGTTCGATTCCCACAGCTTTGTCTGATGCGACGGGTTGTCACATGGTCTACGTTTTGTCCTTTTTCAAAAACTATATTTTATAACATTACCAAAATGAGATAAATTCCTCAAAATAACCATAAAATAATTTAACCACAAATGTTATCTCATACCTTGCATTTTTATCCCAAATTATAATAATTTGTAATTGCCTCAAACCTAATGATCATATAAAACCAAATGGTTATTTATAACTATATCCACAAGAGAAAAGATAATTCTTCCTCAAATATAATTCTCACATGGTAAATGTTAGGGTTACAAATACAAGAGAAAATTATTCCAATGTAAACCCTTTAATAAGGATCACTAATAATTTTTAAACATTTATCCAACCATTTATTTCCACATAGCTTCTTCTCTGACCAAGAAAATATCCTATAGAATGGGACATTCACTCAGGTAATGGCCAAGTCCCCTACATTTACGGAAAATGACTATAAATGGATTCTTAAGACCATTTATATCTTCTTCCATAGTACTCTTCATTTTTCTTTGGCAATTATTCAATTTATGTCCTTCCTTCCCCCACGTAAAGCATTTCTTTGTCCCATTGAGACACTTTCCTGGGTGTCTCCTTCCACATTTCCTACATGATGGAAATTGAGGATTTCTTTCTCCATGGTCTCCACTACTGGAGGTCTTATCATTCATCACCTTTCGATTCATTGTTGAGTCCGGTAATGGGTTAATATATATATTGTTGATCATATTTTTGGAAAATTGATTTGGAATAAAGACGATATATTTTACTCCTATCAACATTCCATTTTGTTTCTCATTGCCACCATCGTTCCCACCTTGTACATCATTCTCAAAGTCACTATGACTTCTATGGAATCCAGCCATTGATTAAAACAAGAAAGCATTGTGCGAGTAGTAGTAGTCGTACAATCATTTAGAGATTAACATGTCACTATATTCTCAATTTGAAACACATTAGGATTAACGAAGGTCATTTACTCTCATGTTATGTATATAATAATTTAAATCAGTGTGTAAAGAAAATGTAAATTATTCTAAGCATATCTCCCAGGAGTGTCGTATCCAAGTGTGCAGCAAGGCTCGTTGTCGTGCACCAGTTCCCGTTCGAGTCTAGCTCAAAGCGTTGTTTTCGAGTTTTACCCCTAGGTACATCTGTGTCAGACCAGCCTCTACCTGTTCGTATCCAGACAGGGATGTATTGCTCGGAAAACTCACAAAATCTCTACGATACCAAAATTCTAGGAAGTTCTTCTATACTAATCCTCAAAGTTCATATTAGTTCTACGTGCTCTAATTAGAGTTTATCTAAATCTATTTTCCATGGTTTGTACTAAAATTTCTCTGAAACAAACTGTAATTCCCCGACTCCAGTTACCCAGAGTCAGTGCATTATTACATAACATTGGCATGATCACAAGAAAGATCAAGTCTCGAAAGACTGATTAGTTTAGTATCCTTGGAAACACTAGATACATTCAAAAAAAATTACATTACATCATTAAAAAAACATTTCGTCTTCATATCCCCTCATACTATCCCTACAGGTCATTCATAAATTACTGCTTCATAATCCTGGGAAAAATAAAACAATGAAAGGGGTGAGCTCAGATGCTCAGTAAGGATAACATTATAGTAGAAGCTTCCATTGATATGCATAAACACTTAAGGAAGTTTATAACTAAAACAAAAGCCTTCTCAAACTTGAACTTCAGCATAAAATGGAAAATATAAAATAAAATAATGCAATTTACTTACTCACATGGATATTCTACTAGTCAAATGATCACATGCAATATCAATAACCACTTTCATAGTGATGGAATGCATAATTCCAGATTATCATAACCACATAGCCAAGGCCTCATGCCAAGACTACAAATAAGATTTTGTCAAGGCCTTGTGCCAATACACTAGATTGTCTCATGAGACCTACCGATGCATTGAGGAGCTATAGCGGGTTCCACCCGTCACATATTAAGTCCAATGCATTCCTCATATGAACAGGTTTAAACATAACATAAACATTCGTATTAAAACTAGCATACGAAATGTCAATACATTAACCAAAAACCATGAATTGTGTAATAATAGCACATCCACAGTCAAACATAACTCATTCGACACAATATAGAAGATTGTATTGTATCACATTAACCTCAATCAAGAATAATGAAGGATGTTGACATAGATGAAAATAATCATCAAAACTATTTGAGAGAAATATCCCCCTTTTTTCTTGAAATCATTTAAAAGTCACACTATTTGTCACGAAGCCATTTAAAAATAGATTTTTGAATCAAAGTGTCCCATACCACATTGAAACATTTTAAAAGGAGTTTTAATTTTAAAAGATTAATGTCCATATAAAAAAATCCTTTAAACCATATCTAAAACATGGACATTAATGAGCAAGATATTGATGAACAAGTCTTTAAAACATTTAAAAATGGTATTTTAGTTAGAGATTCAAACCAAAAGAGAGACACTTGAATACAAATAATTGAGGTAATCAAAACATTATAATATCATGAGAATAATGGGATTCATGATATACTATGTCAAAGTACATTATATACACCACATAAAAGTGATTTGGTGTATAACAACCAAGAAGTCTCAATGGAATTTAAATTGAGATGAAATCTCTCATAAAGGCTGTATCCTTAGGTTAAGGATAAATCAACGACATAGTTATGTGTGAAAAATATAAATACACAAAATATGATTGGATATTCAGTGTAAATCAATCAAAGGATATTCACACATAATCTTATAAAAACAACACCAATGAATTGGATGTTTAACTCAACAAATGGAGAATGAGTTAAAATTACTCTTATCAAATTCATATCGATGACATGAGAAATTATCAATGGAGTGATTATGTGTATCAAAAGTATATCCACAGAAAAGGGGAGTGGAAATTATGACATAATTAAATGAATAGTTATTCCACACATAATCTCGGAGTAAAATAATCAATGAAGTTTACGTAAAGCCTAATAAATGGAAATTGAAATTTCAAATTCCCTTATTGATTTGGTAACATAAAAAACATACACCCATGAAACAAGGATCATACAATGATGATATAAATATACATGAATTAAAGTATATTACACAATGAATAAAAACATGGGCAGTACTCACACCACATGCAATAAATATGTGGTGAACAATGGAATTCTCACGGAATTAAAAGTGAGATAAGAAACCCCTTACCTTGTAATTTTCCTTGGTTGGGGGTAGGTTAACCTCCTGTATAATGTTTAAATAATTGTTATTAAATTATTCATGAACCATATACATTAATATGATATCATATATGATCTTTTAAGATTGCTTTGTTAATAATATCTTAGAATTGTCGTCGTTTCGGGTGTTAACTTACTCATTTTCTTTTATATGTTTTGTTACGTAAGACATGTTTGTCATGGATATGTTGTATCTTATTCATATCCAGATTGATATAAAGTTATTAAACATTATTTTTAAATCATAAAATAATAATTATACTTGAATGGATATGATGGAGAATGAATCTCATCGTGTTCGTGGAGATGGTAGTCCGTACGTACGCACGAGCGACAATATCATTCTTTTGATATTAAAATAATATATACATGGATGGTATATTGTATATACAGAATAATTATCATATTATATTTATTGTTTACATGAATTATACATCATTATTATACCCATCCAAATAATAATATATTGAATAACAATTACACCACGACTTGGAGACGGTAAGCCGTACGTACGCACGTATGGTGACATGTTATTCAAAGGGTGTATAGAATACTGAATATGGTTGCACCATATTTATAATAACATCACAGTATATATAAGATAATAGAGTTATTATTTTAGAATGGTAATTAAAATGAAAGAAAAAGTGGAAGAAGAAATGAATTTGAAAAAATGTGGTGAAAACATTACCTCTTCTTCGGGTTCTTCCTTTTGATTTGATCAAAAGGGCTCCTTAGGTTGGATTTCTGATCAAATAAGGCCTCTAGGTTGTAGTTATGGAAGTGGAGAGAGTATTTGGGTAGGATTTGGCCGAGCCAAAAGGCTTTGAAGGTGTGAAGAAATGAGAAGGAGGAGTTCCCTTTTATAAGAGGGGTGAGGGGCACCATTGGAAAACCTAGAAATATTAATTTATAATAAATTCATATTCGGTTTATAATGTCTCCAAAGTTTATTATTCAAAAGTTAAGGTGGGATAGGTCGAAAACCATTCAACCAATAGAATTTAGATAGGTTTGGGTTACTATATTAACCTTATCTTATAGTTTTAACTCTTAGTTAATTAGTTTGACATTTACCATGTCACTTGGTATTTTTATATTATATAGTTAATAAACATACTATATACATCCAAGAGACCCCAAAGTGGTCCATTAATGATAAAACAATCATTATATAAGTCTTTTGACCGAACCTTAGTTTTTTAAGAATTTAATATCAATTAATAATATAATATTTGTTTTAAAAACTCTTTTATGTCAATTTTGACACTATTCAATAGATGATTTTTGTGAAACTCATAACAGAATTATTACTTAGACCAAAGTTAATTAAATCAATCCTAACATGTCATATTAACCTAGTAAATTAGTGTAATTCATAAAAGTCTCAAATTATATTTATTTGGGTATTTATAATATCAATTATTCTAATTTTTCACTATTATGGTAATTACTCCATCATCATTGTGTCATAAATAAATTAAATTATTTAATGTCCAAAAATTATAAATAAAATATAATTACGTATGAAATCTTCTTATATTTATAATAAATATTTACAATCGAATTTATCCTATGTATAACCCTATATGAAAAAAGTTTTAGTAAATAAACTTTGATTTTAACTCTTTTAACTCTTCTTTGAATTGAATAATAATAAATGTCTTAATCAAATCCAAGTGGATCTAAATGATAATATTTTATTCCTAAGGTTGTTTGTGGTGGATATAAACTTGTCCAATAGAATTAGGACATGTGTTAGGGTAATATTAATATCATTTTTACCCTTAATTACCCTATTTACTTTTAACCGTTGTAAATAAAAGTAAAAAGTAACTATTCACCAAAAATTATTTTCATCTCATTGAACCACATTTTACTTCTTCATATTAACCGTGTCTCTCGGATTTTTAAAATTTCATTCACATAAGTGGTAAAATTAAATTTTATGAAAAATTCAGTTTTTTAACCACCACTTAGTAGTTTGACTATTCATAAAAAATTGAAGTTTTTCAGAACAATGCCAAAATTTCACCTTAAGATATAATTGATAATCCGAATTCAAAAATGATATCTATTTCACAAAATTCCAAACATATAAGTTGTATTAATTAATTTTATAATTAATTCCCATTGTCACAACAAATAGCGTGTTTTTAAGAAACAATATATATCAAAAGATTGCCAATTGTTTAGGTCCAATTTCAAAGTGAAATTAATTATAATGAACACCATTGGATAAAATGGTAAAAATATATTCTAATTATAATTTGAAACCACTAAATAATATAATTTATCACTATAAATTATTTTGATTAAAATAGTTGTTTTTAAGTATTTTTCACTATTCATAAAAACTGGAAGTTCTCAGATAAATACCAAAAATTAATCTTAGGATAATTTTGATATTCTGAAACCAAAAATGAAGTCCATTTTGAAATATAAAATATATATAATTTCAAAAAGTAGGTATTAATATTCATAACGGCTAGTTTGATTGGTTGTGGTGTGTTAGAACTCGATATTGCATACAACACATGCTATCACATTATTCAAAGAGAAGCGTACCGTAGAAGCTTGGGGTGTAACATTGTTGGACATGGTGAGGTCGATGATGAGTCATGCAGATCTTCCATTATCATTTTGGGGATATGCATTACAAACTGCAACATACACATTAAACCGAGTTCCAACTACGGTGGTAAATGGAATTCCCTCTGAGTTATGGAATATAAAGAAAACCATTTTGTCGCACACACATGTATAGGGATGCGAGTCATTTGTTAAGGCCTTCTTAAGAAACAAACAAGCACCCCAGGGCACGAGGTTTATCTTTATAGGATATCCCAAGGAAAAGAAATGATATTACCTATATAAAACTTCAGACAAGAAAGTGATTGTCGCCAGACAAGCTGTATTTCTTGAGAGGGATAACATCCTCAAAAAGGATAGTTGGAGAAAGATTGACTTCGAAAAAGATGATACTTATGATACACATGAGTTATTACAGGAACATGTTTCATAGGTCCTTGTGGAAGAGGTTCTAGAAACACAAGTACTGTGTAGGAGCTCAAGAGAGGTAATGGAACCAAAGAGATTTGTTTTCCTAGTCACTGACGATGTTGAATCATTATTGTTCGACAATGATGAATCTCTCTCCTATAAGGAACCAGTAGAAATATTAGAAAATGAAAGATGGCTAGAAGCTATGAATTCTGAGATGGATTCCATGTATCAGAAGTAAGTATGGGTTCTGGTCGATGAGCCAGTTGATGTAAATCCTGATGGAGGAAAATGGGTATTCAAGAGAAAATTGGACATGGAAGGATAAGTAATCACCTATAAAGAAAGGATAGTGGCTAAAGGATTCAGACAACATCAAGGAATTTACTATGATGAATCCTTCTCGCTAGTTTCTAGGTTTAAATACATTAGAATCATACATTCCATAACAACTTACCATGATTATGTGATTTGCAAAATGGATGTCAAAACAACATTCCATAACGAGAACCTTCAGGAAGATGTCTATATGATACAACCAGAAGGGTTTGTGACACTAGGTGAAGACAAACGGTTTTTATGTTGCAAAAATCCATTAATGGATTAAGGGAATCATCCAGGTCATGGAACATTCGATTTGATAAAGCCATAAAGTAATTTGGTTTCTTTAAGAATGAATATGAGCCATGTGTTTATAAGCAGTTTAATGGGAATGCAGTCATTATCCTAGTATTATATGATGATAACATATTACATATTGGAAACGATGTACCAGTATTATAGTCTGTTAAGGACTGGTTGAATAAGTGTTTCTCCATGAAGGACTTGGGAGAAGCATCCTACATTCTAGAGATCAAGATCATTTGAGATAGATCCAAGAGGATTCTTGGACTAAGTCAATGTACATACATTGACACGATACTAAAGAGATTTAGTATGGAATAATCCAAGAGGGGATTGGTTCCAGTGTCACATGTCCTACATCTTTCTATGAAAATGTGTCCTTAGTCACAATAGGAGAAATATAGAATGTGTAAGATCCCATATGCTTCAATTATAGGATCTATCATGTATGCCAAGTTATGTACCAGTATTGATGTTGCCTATGTACTAAGCATGGTAGGAAGATATCAAGCAGATCCAGGAGAACATCATTGGACTACTGTTAGGACAATCCTTAACTATCTGAGAAGAACTAAGGAAATGTTCCTAGTTTATAGAGGAGATGAAGAGCTTGTTATCAGGGGGTATGCTGATGTTGGATTTTAGGGAGATCAAAATGATCTGAAGTCACAATCTTGATATGTTTTATGTCTCAATGGAGGTGCTGTGAGCTGGAAGAGTTCAAAGCAACCATTTTCACTAATTCTACAGTGAAATATGAATATATAGTGGCTTCTAATGAATCTAAGGACGCCATATGGGTTCAAAACATTATCCAAGAGCATGATGTGGTGCCTAGCAGTAAAGATCCTATCACATTATATTGTGATAATACTGCAGTGGTGGACCTTTCAAAAGAACCATGGACACATCAACTGACAAAGCACATACTCTGGAAGTATCCCCTCTTGAGGGATTTATATCAAAGGGGTGAGGTTGAAATGATCATAGTGTCCACAGAATAGAACATGGAAGACCCCATGACTAAAGGCCTATCTTAGCAGTACCATGAATATCATGTGGGAGCTAGTGAGTTAAAAGTTGATAGCAGTTGGCTCTAGTCCAAGTGGGACTCTGTTAGAGTTGGTGGCCTAGAACCAACTACTTTGTACATTATTAATTAATATATACCTTACCACATCTTGATTGCTCTTCCATGTGACAATGCATGTGATAATGTCCTAAGGATAGCTGTTACATTAAGGGGTTATAGAGGATCCCTATTATGATGAGAACCCGGAAGTGCCTTAACACTGTTCTTGAACATATGTTCTATGGCTAGATGATGTTATTTTAGGGAAACAAATAATACAAGACATTAGGGGTGAGGACTCATAAAACATTGAGGCACCTTCTAATGGAGTGTTCCCTTTGTAATATCCAGGAGGATATTATGAGAATGAGACCCACTAGTAGGAAATCAACATTTCATAGTGTCATTGGATGTTTCTATCTACAAACATGTGTATTGGTCCTTAGACTTTAATATTATTATTAATGGGTATTTAAACTTGAGCACTTAGATGTATTGATGGAAACTATGACAAAACATTGTTCGCAGTAAGGTAGGATATGTTGGGTGTGTCACGAGTAAAACTACATTAATCGATAATGAGAATAAGGATTTGTCCCTTCTGTTCCATAATCGAAGTAGATATCTCTGGCCCTTTGATGGAATTGATATAGCCTAAATAAATCCATGGCCATGGTAAGGAATGAGAAATTTGAATTCTGGAAAGTCAAATAAAGAATAATCGAGCACATGGGTTGATGGAACTAGCATGCAACCCTCTTGATTTGAGATATCGTGACAGAGGGATTACATTACATGGTTGTCATTCATTGGAGGTGACATCATTACGGCGTGAACTACTTTCTCTATGGGTGCCTTGGTGTGTTGCTAGACACTATCCTTGGACTTTAGGCATGCTCCACCAAATGCCACTGGGAAATAGGCCTATAGGGTCACACACTAAGTGTGTCTAAGTATCTCAGTTAAATATTAATTTAACAAGTTAAATAAATATTATTCCCGATTGTGGTTTAATAATTATTTAAGGATGCATGATCACATTTATTTCGACACTAGTTATTCGAGAGAATATATTGTGGATAAAATAATATATTTATTAGTGATTAATGTAGTGATATTTATTTTAGAAATAAGTAGCCATTATTCAGGGTATAATAAATGTGGTGGAGGAAACAAAAAGAATGGAAATAAAAGTACACTCTATGTATACTAATATACATGCAGTGTATTTTTTCTAGGAATTTATGAGAAATAATATTGTTTATTTAATTAAATAAAATTAGGTGTAATTTTCTAGGTGCTTGTCAGGAAATAATAATATTCAACTGCTATTATTATACATAGGGTATATCTAATAATTAAATGAAATGAATAAATTCATTCGGGTAATTAATTAATTTTATTATTCTAAGTAATTAAAATCCATATTATATATAATTCTCATTAGCATATCCATTTTGATGTGTTTTTCACAATGAATCTAGAGAAATCTATCAAGCCAAGAGAGAATTATTTTCTTCCAAGAACGCTCTCAAGATACGAGAGAAATATCCTTCTCCACCAGATCAAGGTGATCGAAGGCGGACATCACAAGCGAAGGTTCTTCCGTACTAGCACCTAGAGATCCCTTCGGTGAAATCCAGTGATACATGGAGCATGTGTGGATAACTGCTAGAGTAATACTACAATTGGATTCTATGATGCAATGATAGATCCCATGAGATCATGACTGGAAACATCAATGGAGGGAGAATAACATCAGGGTGATTATTTCCTTTTAATTAAATTAATTATAACCAACATATGATGATTAAATCCATGGTTCCAGGACTCCCCTATTTATTTTTTGTTCTTCATTATTTCCCAAAGATCTGGCATTTTATTATGTGACAAATCTCAATTTGATTGTTGTTATCGCTAAAATTAAAGTTGCGTACACCCACTAACATGCTTCAACTGCGCCCTGAACCTACAGTCGAGACTATGGTGAGATTGGTCGGGGCTATGGTAGAAGAAGTCATGCCTACGGTGCCTCCCTCTCTTCAATTTACATTGGAAATGGGTCTAATGTAAGGAAGTAATGGAGGTAAAGTACGTATAGAGGAGAAGGGTGTCAACATCGTACAAGAAAGGCTAGGGTCATACCTCTGGATGAGTGCCCGAAAATTGGTTCCCTTGTGAATGGAGGATGTCATTCCTTGTAGAAGAGAAAATTAAGTGGGATCCTTACATTCCCTTCTAGGAACCGATGGATCTGAGTGTTAGAGAAGAGAAGGGATAGAAAAATTCTTATCCTTAGAATCCAATACAAGGAACTCTGTGAAACATTCCTTGGGGTAAGGTTCCACGTGACCATATATATTAAAATATACATATACCTTGAGAATCCTTACCCTCTGATCAGACAAGTGTTGAAAACCTCTGGCCATAGAAATCCAAATCCAAATGGGAGACACGCTGATGTGTATTTCCCGAATGTTTTTTAAATTAGGAGGTCTTAGTGGAGGTTTCAACATGATCCCTCTAAATCAAGGGAGAGAAATAAGAATAGGCCCTAGCATGAGTGGATTTGAGGTAGGGTTCATGGATTTCTTGTGTGGGATGAAAGGGTGAGGAGGACAAAGGAGGACCATGCAAGGGGTGTGCCTCACAAGGAATGCACCGCGCAAGTTGTCTCTGTGCAAGTAGGCTTGGGTGAATGGGTTAAGCCTTAAGTGAAAAACCACCTAGATGACTACACTAGGTAGAGACTTTGATCAGTACTTCAAGGGTCTTTAATGGTATTCCAAAAAGTGAGAGTGGAAAGTTCCTATTTGAGGAAGGGTGAATCACACTAGTATTCTTAAATCAGGGGGTTGGGAAAATGAATCACACAAGTGTTATTTATTTTTAACACTGAGTGGACTTAAGTCTCACCATTCCCATTTGATTATATCTATTTATGTGTAAGGAAACTAACTTGGAGGTTTCAGAGGACTTGAGTGAAGCACTAGGGAAATCTGAGCAGCAGTCACCCTTTGAGGAATTCGTTTATACAAATGAAGGGCCCAAAGGTCAATTTATAGGAAAATATGAGACCCTAGAAGAAGGTGTCTAATATCTCATGTGGGTATCATTCATCTAGGGTGTGCGTTGACGATGATTTAGAGAACTTGGGAGAAAACAGATTCTCTATACCATGGTGGTTGTGCCCCTCCACACTTGCTCGACATCAGTGTTGAGATGTTGTCCCAACGCTTCACTATTGTCACTAACCCCCATGAAAAATAGAGAGTCACACAATGAAATTTTCATGTCCAGTCACGGATGACTTGGGTCGTGATACATAAAAATCCAATCTTCTCTATCTTTCGGCATAAAGATGTATTTCTTCTCAAACTCAAATTTTTTTTTGTCTAAGTGTGGTTCACTTCTTCAATTCTGTGAAAAAGTTCATGGAACACATTTCACTATGTAAACACCCTTTAAACACCTAAAATCATTAATAAACTCTAAAAAACCTAAAACCCTAAAAAAAATCAAAAAATACAAAAAAACCCCAAAGACCAAAAAACCAAAAAACCCCATACAAACCCTCAAAATCTCAAAATACCCCCAGGATCCATAAAAACCATAAAAACCGTAAAAAATCCCAACAAATCCCTAAAAACGTAATGAACCTTAAAAACATTGAAACTCCCTTAAAACCTTAAAATGCTAAAAAGACCATAAAAACCCATAAAACCCTAAAAAAATACTAAATACTCCAGAATCCATTTAAACCACTAAAAATGTTAAAAACTCTAAAAACCCTTAAAATCCCTCAAAAATCAAATTAAACCCCTAAAACCCTAAAAACCTAAAAACCCTAAAAATTTTAAAAACCAACAAAACCTTGAAAAATCATAAAAACCCTCAAAATATCTAAAAACCCTTCAAAACCCCAAAAACCTCAAAAATCCTAAAAAATCCAAAAAATACCTAAAATGTAAAAAAAAAAACTCAAAATCCCCTTCAAAAAATAAAAAATCTTATAAACCATAAAAACCCTAAAACCGCATAAAAATCATAACTCCACTAAAAACACAAAAAACCTCTAAAAACATTTCAAAACTCTAAAAAACCTCAAACCCCCTAAAAACTAAAAAACATTTTATAAACCTAAAAACCCATAAAAACCCCTAAAAACACAAAAAACCCTAAAAAACCACAAAATCCCTAAACACCCAAAACACAAAAAACCAAAAAGTTCATAAAAATTTTCTAAAACCCCCCGAAAGTGTAAAAAACACTAAAAACACTAAAAAAATTGAAAACCATAAAAAACTCTGAAAATCATAAATAACCCTAAAACCCCCCAAAACCATTAAAATATATAAAACCCCTTAAAACCCAATAATATTTTTAAAAACTCTAAAAACCCAAAAAATCCAAAAAAACTAAAAAAAATATAAAATATAAAAATACTAAAAACCCTAAAAACCTTGAAAAACTCAAAACCCCTCAAAATAGATAAAAACTATAAAACCCCTAAAAACACAAAAAAATCCAAAAAAATCCAAAAAATTATATAAAAACATAAAAAACATAAAAATCCATAAAAATAGCTGAAAAACATAAAACCTCTATAACATTTGAAAACAAAAAACCCCTTAAAAACCCTAAAACAACTAAAAACTCTAAAAACCAATCAAACACCTATAAACTTTAAGAACTATAAAAACGTTAATAACCAAAAAAATCAAAAAACCTAAAAACTAAACTACTGTAAAAAATATGAAAATCCCTAAAATTATAAAAAGCACTGAAAACCCCTAAAACGTCAAAATAACTAAAACCCTAAAAAACAATAAATCCTATAAAATTTCTAAATATTTCTAAAAAACTATGGAAATGTAAAAGACACTAAAAATCCCTAAACACCATAAAACCCATAAAAACCTTAAAAACTCATAACACCCCTAAAAACCACTAAAAACGTTAAAACCCTTAAAACCCCTAAAAATGTTAAAAAAACTATAAAAACATTTAAACCACTAAAATGTCAAAAAAACCAAAAAACACTAAAATTACTTTATAAACACTAAAAAACCTTTAAACCCCATGAAAAAACATAAAAACCCTAAAAATCCATAAAAATATTAATAATCATAAAATACTAAAAAAACCCTAAAAATCATTGAAAATGTAAAAAAATAATAAAAACCATAAAAAAATTCTAAAACCATAAAAAACATAAAAAAACATAAGAAACCCTAAAACCCATAAAAACCCTAAAATTCACTAAAAAATTTAAAACCCTTAAATCTCTTAGAAACATTAAAAAACTTTAAAAAATATAGAGCCCCAAAAATCTAAAAAATCCCATATAAACCCAAAAGACTCCAAAAACACTGACAAATCCTAAAAATACTAAAAATATCTTAAAACCCTAAAAATCCTAAAAACTATAAAAATAATAAAAATCCCTAAATATCTCAAAAAAAAATTACAAACCCTACAAACCATAAAAACCACATGAATATAATAAAACCCCCCAAAAAACATTAAAAACCCAAAAAAACTTCTTAAAATTATAAAAACCATAACCCCCCCAAAAAAATAATCAACTCAAAAAAACCTTTAAACCCCTAAAAACATAAAAATAACCTAAAACATAAAAGGACACTAAAAACTTGAAAACCCATAGAATCCCTGAAAAACCCTAAAAACCATGAAAATTCTGTAAAACCCAAATACCCAAAAACTTTCATAATGCTAAAAAATACCTAAAAAATCCTAAAAACATAAAACCCATAAAAACCTGAAAACTATAAAACCCCTAAGAACCATATAAAATATTTAAAAACATGAAATCCATAAAACCAAATAAAAACTCTTAAAACCCCAAAAAATGTAAAGAATATCTAAAAACCCCTAAAACCAAAAAAAAACTTTAAAAGACCTTTAAAACCAAAAAAACAATGAAACCCAAAAAACAATAAAAAAACCTTAAAACTAATAAAAACATTCAAAATCTATAAAAAATATTAAAACTCGAAACCAGGAAAACCATAAAAATCATAAGAATCACTAAAAACCCATGAAAATGTAAAAAACCTTAAAAACCCTAAAAACATAAAAACCTCTAAAAAACATTAAAACCTTAAAACCCATAAATCAAAATAAAAACTAAAAACTGTAAAAACCCAAAAAATTGATAAATTTTAAAAAAAACAATAATAACCATAAAACCCCGAAAACTCAAAAAAATCCTAAATCCCCAAAAAAACCAAAAATCCCCCCAAAAAACCCTAAATACCCCAAAAACCCTAACACACTCTAGAACCGTATAAAATCCCTAAAACCCAAAAAACCCACCAAAACCAAAAAAAATACTAAAAAATCCCTACAAATTCACGAAAAAGTAAAAACCCTAAGAAATGCATAAAATAATAAAATCATAAAAACCTTAAAATCCTTCCAAAACCCATAAAAATATAAAACCACAAAAAACTCTAAAAAGTTGTAAAAGCCCTAAATATGTTAGAAAAACTCCAAAAAACCATAAATCATCTTAAAAACTCAAAACAAAAGATTAAAATTCCAAAAAACATACAACCCTAAAAAACCTAAAAACCCTAAAAACCCCTATAATCCCTCAAAATCCCGAACACACCTAAAACCCAATAAAAATCAAAAAACCTAAAAAAATCCATAAAAATCCATTAAAACATAAATACCATAAATAACTTAATACCCTCTAAAAATCATAAAACCCCCTAAAAACATAAAAATCCTAAAAACCTATAAAAACCTTAAAACTTACTAAAAACACACAAAATACATGAAATCACTAAAATGGTTAAAAACACTAAAACCCCTTAATAACCCTAAAAAACTCAATAAACCACTAAAAATCGAAAAACCCATAAAACACTAAAACCTCTAAAAAACATGAAAACCCTCAAAATCCCAAAAAACCCAAAAAACCCAAAAAACCATTAAATTCATAAAATCCCTAAAAATCCATGAGATTATAAAAACCTTTATAATTCCTGAAAACCCCCTAAAAACAATAAAAACCTTTAAATCATAAAAAATCTTCAAAACCCTAAAAACCATTAAAAACTCAAAATATCCATTAAACCCCAAAAAATTAAAAAACTCTAAAAAACCTTGAAGTAGGCTTTGGATATTTTTTCATCATTTTATGGGATAATTTTCAATTGTTCGAAGTCCCTCATGTTATAAACAAGCATTGGAAGTGGGTTTTGTGATATTAATGAAGAGAGCATGGGGATTAATTTAGTTTCATTACCACTTTGCTATATTGGGTGAATTTGATCACTACTAGGCTCAGGGTCATTTATTTTTCTATGTTAAAAGAGAATATTATCAAGATAATCAAAGTCTTGAAGAATAGTTTTCTTTCATACGCTGGTAGGATATAGATTTTCAAATATATTCTATTTATAATGCATTATTATTGTTTCTACCATTTCATATTTCTACAGAAAGTGATTGAATATAAATATTCCAAGCTTAGATGTTTCATTTTTAATATACCTTATCTTCCTGTGTTTGGGGTATGGTGGCTTGGTATTATTCGGGATAAGATTAAATAAGAAGGTGATTTAGGTATTAAGTTGGGTCAGGGCTGTAACAAAGCTTCATTGTCCAGCCTTGTCCAACCCTTATGTAATCTATCTCATTATTCAATTATGTAGATTGGGTGTGTTATTTTCTTCCTGGACATTCTCATTTTTTGTGGCCAAATATCCTTTGAAATGTTCAAGTACTCAGAGTAAGATTATATGACTTTGTGATTTTCTCAAGGATTGTATTTCTTTTTCGATTAGAAATGGTTTTATCATAACCCTTTCGTTTAATTTATGGATTCCTAGGGGATCTCTATGTTCTTATAATTCATTTATGTTTTGGGAATTCCTTTCTATAATTTAGTTTTAGATTTTATTTTTTAAAGGGTCATGAATCCACCCCATCTATTTCTACTATGTTTGGGGATATTCATAAAGAGATTATTTTTCTTACTAAGGCAAGAGGTAAATGTGATACAATTATTTAGAATGGGAAAACCATGTTCTCTATCAGTTTGATTTTGGAGGATAGTAGGCCTTATTTTTCTTTAGTTCCCTAGTTTTCCCTAGTTTGAAATCGATTTATCCTTCCAAATTTTCATTTTTTATGTATTTTCATTCTTAATAGATTTCCTTCCCAAGATAGGCTGAATTGGCAGGGTATGACCTTCCATAAATAGTGATTTCCTTGTGATATGTATTTCAAGAATATTGATCACATGTTATTCAATTGTGGTGTTTCTCAGAACCTCAGTTCCTCCCTTTTGTGTCTATAGAATATTGATTTCCTAGATTCTTCTTTATATTTTATTATTTACTGGTGTATTGGGTACTTTAGTGCGAATTATTTTTGGAATGTTTTGGGTAGATTGGTGGTTTCTAGTTAGGTTTATCTTATTTTGAAGAATGCAATTCTTGCATGCATGGTTCCCATCAACATAGTGCTAGTTATTTGTGGATCAAGATGAAGGCCACTATTAGATCTAGAATATCCTCTAAAAATAAGTTCCCTAATTCAGGGATAATAATGAGTTGGTTCATGGTTTAAATTTACTATGTTTCTTTATTTGAGATGGTTGTTGATATGGGTTTTCATTGTTGGTTTGGGTGGAATGGTTGGAACTCTAGGTTGTGCAGTAATTTGGTTTTGGGTATCATGGGTGTTTTCTGATAGACATGGAGTTTTATTTTAGTGGGGATGTCAGATTGAAACTTTGCACTTTGGTCCCCCTTGTTTGATGGGTTGGAATTTCTATTTACAGTTTATCGTGGTTGGGGTCATTCAAGGTTTCTTAGGTTCATCTTGGGTGGGAATTGGGTCATCAGATGGGTTTTTTGTGGGGGGTTTATGGGATGCAGTCTGTTTTTTATTGTTATAATGGATGATAGTTTCGGAATTTGGGTTCTTAGTTGGTGTACTCTATTTGTGGTGTGTTAATTTTTTTCAAGTTGATGGTTGATGGTTTTTGAGGGTTCTAGGTTACTAGTACAGGGCTGCTAGGAGTCGTTCTCACTGTTATGTGGTCATTGTTGGTTGAAGGTAGGGATTAAATCATTGTGTTTTTTATCCTTATTTGGACTACTATTGGTTTTTTGGGGAATGTTATGGCAGCCTTGGAGGATTGTTTTTCAGGGGAACTATCTTTCTGGTTTTTGGAGGTCTTCTGGTGGTGGTTTAGAGCTGGGGTTGTTGGGTACATGTTACTCTTTGTGGTTCAGTTGTAATGGTTGTGGGATGACCTGGTGGTAGAGGAGGCAGGGTGTTACTATCTTTGTTTTGGATTCATTCTAGGGTGGATTGGAGTAGCTATTTTGTTTCTCTGTGGGATGTATACTGGTGGATTTTTGATCTCTACAAGTTGTTTTTTGTGATGTTTTTTGGGAATTCTCGGTAATGCAGGGGTGGGTGTGGTGGCATGGGAAGGTTATGGCTTGAGTCATATTTTTTGTTGGCCTTTGATGTGAGGATGATATGTTCTGGTGATGGGGTTATTATAGGGGTGTGTTTTGTGTGTGTGTGTGTGTGTGTGGTGGTAAGTGTGTGTGTGTATGTGTGTAGTGGGTGGTGGTGGTGTCTGTGAGTGTGTGGGTGGTGGTGGTGGTGGGTGCATGTATGTGTGTGTGTGTATGTTTATTTCTTAGAGTCCTTGGATTCTTCTTGTGAATTTTATTTTCTTTGGGATTTCATTTTCTGTGCTACCTATCATTGTACTCATTGGTGTAGATCTTGGTTATACTATGGATCCTTCTGTTGGTTAGATGATGTTTGATTATGGGATAATTTTCTTCGACTGATGGATGATCTACCTGCTGGTATTGTTGGTGGATGACTGGTGGTTCTTGTTGTGGTGTTCATTTATATCAACTTTATTGGTTGGTTGTGCCTCCTGTGGTTGGTTTTTCGGCATCTTCCTTGGTGTGTTTGATTCCATGACGTAACGATGGTGGTGTATGCTTGCTTCCGACTTCTGTATGGGGGGATTCATGATGTTTCTCGAGACTTCTTTTGTGTTTACCCTTGGCCATTGATTTGTTCACCTTCATGTTATTGTATTTTAATTCAATTTGATTTATTTTTATACTATTTCATTTCTACTTGGTAAAAAACTCGAAAAAACCCAAAAAAACACTAAAAGATCGAAAAACCCTAAAAACCACTAAAACCCTAAAACCATGAAAACCCATAAAATTAATCATAATCCATAAAAACCCTAAAAAACCCTAGAAACACTAAAATACCCCTAAAACCCTAATAAACCATAAAAACCTTAAAAGATTCTAAAAAATCATAAAAAACCAAAAAATAACTAAAACTATAGAAACCATTAAAACCCATAAAAACTCGAAAAATCATAAAAACCCTAAACACAAAAAAAACTAAAAACCTAAAAAGACCCTCATACCCTTGAAAAATCCTAAATCCTCTAAAAACACTAAAAACCCTTAAAATTACAAAATAAACTAAAAAAACTAAAACCCATAAAAACCTAAAACCCATAAAAACTATAAAAAACCCCTAAAATGCCTAAAAATATTAATAACCCTAAAAACCATGAAAAATTATGGTAACTCGTGGAAACCCCTAAAAAATAAAATACCCTAAAAACAAATAAATACTATAAAAACCACTCAAACTGTAAAAACATTTAAACACCAAAAAATGTAAACAACTCTAAAAAGCCTAAAGAACAAAAAAATATCAAACCCCTCTAAAAACCTAAAAATCCCCAAAACCCTAAAAATCATAAAAATCATAAAATTCTATAAAAATACCAGAAAACATAAAAACCCCTAAAAACCCTAAAAACCTAATGAAATCTATAAACCCCTAAAAACTTTAAAAACCCAAAACACCATAAAATCCATAAAAACCCACTAAAAAAACAAAAAACACTAAAATACACACGAAACCCAGAAAACCCCCAAAACCATGAAGAACCCTAAAATCACTCAAAAATCCCGTAAACCCCTAAAAACACTAAATCCTTAAAAATACTTAAAATCCCAGAAATATCAAAAAACGTAAAAAACCTTAAAACATTGAAAACCCCATGAAACCCATAAAAACCCCTAAAAACCTTAAAAACACTAAAAACCCATAAAATCAATAAAACAGAAAAAAACTCTAAAAAACGCAAAACACCCTAAAAATATTTAAAACTCTAAAATCAGTAACAATAAATCTTAAAATCCAAATGACCTTAAAACCTTGAAACACATTAAAAACACCAACAACCCCTAAAACCCTAAAAATATCTAAAAACACTGAAAACCAATAAAATAATAAAAAACCCAAAAGAATTAAAAATACATGAAAATGTATAAACCATAAAAGTCATGAAGATCCCCTAGAAACCATAAAAACCCTAAAAAAATAAAACACCTCAAAAATCCATGAAACACGGAAACCACTGAAATCTCTAAAAACCATGAAAACCCCAAAAAATTCAAAAACAGACCTTAGAATCATTTAAAACTACAAAAACAAAAAAACCAAAAAAGACCCTAAAAACCTGAAACCCCTAAAAAACCTAAAAAACATCAAAATCCCTAGAACCCCTAAAAAATATAAAACCATAAAAATATTAAAAATAAAAAAAACATTCTCTAAAAATGTAGAGAACCCTAAAAATAACCCTAAAAACCCTAAAACCCCTAAAACCCCATAAAACCACTAAAAACCCATAAAACCCTAAAACAACTAAAAACTATAAAAACCCTTAAACCCCCTAAAAATTATTAAAAACTCTTAAACCCTTTAAAAGACTTCCAAACCCTAAAAACTCAAATAAACCCTAAAAACCCTAAAATCCTAAAACCCCCTAAAAAACTCTAAAACCCCAGAAAACCCATCAAAACCCCTAAAAACACTAAAAAATCTAAAAAACCTTAAAAACCCTAAAAAGAGTATAGAAACATTATAAGCTTAAAAATTCCTTAAAAATACCTGATAAAATAAAAAACCATAAAACATTGAAAAATCCACGAAAATGATAAAAATATATATTAAAACCTAGAAAACCCTAAAACCACTAAAAACTCTGAAACCCTATAAAACGTTAAAAACTATTAAAAACCTTAAATCCTCTAATTTTATTAAAAACAATAAAAACCCAAAAAACTCAAAAAACCCATAAAACCCTTAAAAGACCCTAAAAATCCCAGAAAACCATATAACCGCTAAAAAACCCTAAAAACCCTTATAAACCATAATAATTCTAAGAAATCACAAAAAAATAACTGAAAACGAAAAAATCCCAAGAAACCCTGAACACCACTTGAAATCGATAAACACTCTAAAAACATTAAAGACCCTAAACACACAAAAAACCCTAAAAACCACTAAATATGAAAAAATTTATTTAAACCCATCAATTTTTTAAACAAGTATAAAAAATAATAGAAACCCTAAAAAATAAAAAAATCCCTTAAACCCCAAAAGCCCTTAAAAATAATGCAAAACCCAAAAAAACAACAAAAAACCCTGAAAACCCGTAAAAACTTCAAAATCCCTAAAACATTAAAAACCCTAAAACCATAAAAATCCTAAAAAATAACTAAAATACCGAAATACATTGAAAATATTAAAAACAATAAAAAACCCAAAAAACCCCCAAAAAAACCAAAAAACATAAATAAACTAAGAGCCCTTAACACCATTAAAACGTTAAAAATTTATAAGAACCTTTAAAACCCTAAAAATCTAAAAAGACTCTTGAAAACCCAAAATAATATAAAAAAATTTAAAACCTTAAAAATCCTTAAAACCCTAATAACCATCAAAATTCCCCGAAAAACCAAACAACCTAAAAATCCTTAAAAAAAATTAAATTCCATAAAAATATATAAAAACCACAAAAACCCCTAAAATAATAAAAACCCTTAAAACCCAAAAAAATTCAAAAAACCCTTAAAGCAATTTGAAACATTAAAAACCCCAAAAATCCTAAACACCCTAAAAACAATAAAACAATAAAATCAAAACAAAACATAAAACACTAAAAACCATAAAATCACTAAAAACATATGAAACCATACAAAACTATAAAACCCTTAAAATCCTTGAAAAACATAAAAATTACCAAGAAGCATAAAAATCGTAAAAGACACCTAAAAATACCTGAAAGTGTAAAAAATCCCAAAAACCTAAGAAATCAATAAAAATAATAAAAACAACTAAAAACCTTAAGAACCCATAAAAACCCATAAAACCCTAAAAACTAAAAACTCTATAATCTCTTAAACCCCCTAAAAAGTTGAAAAACTTTAAAAACATTAAAATCCTGAAAAAAACTCAAAAAAATCTAAAGAAATATAAAATACTGTAAAACCCCCAGAAAACCCCCAAAACCATTAAAATTCCAAAATCCCCAAAATCCAAAAAACCCCTAGAAATCCTAACCAATCCATAAAATCATTAAAAATGATAAAAATCCTAAGACCATAAAAATCATTAAAACTATTTAAAACTTAAAAACCCTAAAGGCCATAAAAACTATTGAAACCATTTAAAACCATAAAACCCACAGAAACACTAAACCACTAAAAAAATATAAAATCCCCTAAAACCCATAAAAATGATAAAAAATTCTAAATACCGATATAACTTTTTTAAAAAATAAAAAACCCTAATGCCCCAAAAATACCCTAAAAGCCTTGAAAAACACAAAAATCCAATGAAACACCATATAATCCCTTAGAATCCCTAAACATCCTAAAACATTAAATACTATAAAAATCATAAAAAATCTTTAAAAATCCATAAAATCTAAAAACCCTAAAAACACTAAAAACATCATGAAAACCATAAACCCTTTAAAACCATAAAAAATATAAAAAACTATAAATACCCAACACCCACTAAAAACTTTAAAAACACTTATACTCCTCAAATCATTAGAAAACTCAAGAAAACATTAAGAACTCTAAAAACACACAAAAAACCCATAACCCCCCAAAAAACAATAAAACCCTTAACCTCAAAATCATATAAAACAATGAAAATGCTAAAAAACCTCAAAATTCATAGAAACAATTAAACCCATAAAAACTATAATTTTTTTAAAAAAGTACTAAAAATCTCTTAAAATGAAAAAAAATAAACAAACCCTGGAAAAACAGAAACCCGTAAAAAATGTTAAAATACCTAAAAACCCATAAAATCTCTAAAAAACACAAAATGCTTTAAAAATCATTAAAAACCATAAAAATATTAAAAAACTCTAAAACCCATAAAACAGTAAAAAAATAAAAAAAATCCTAAAATCCCAAACAGATTCTAAAAACCCAAAAAAAATAAAAAACCCAAATAAACCCCTCAAAATACCTAAGAACCCCAAAAATCCTAAAAAACATAGAAATTGTAAAAAAATACATATAGATCCTTAGAGGCGTGAAAACTATAAGAAACATGAAAAACCCCTTGAACCCATAAAACCTTAAAAACCAAAAAAACCCATAAAAACAATAAAAAACCCTAAACCCCCATTAAATCCCTAAACCACTAAGAACTCTAAAATCCCTTTATAACCCTAAAAACATTAAAAATATCTAGAAAACCATTAAACCATTTAAACCCTTGAAAACGCCAAAAAACACACAAAATCCTTAAAAACCCTAAAAATATAAAATGAAAAAGAATCCCTAAAAATACATGAAGATGTAAAAAACACTAAAAATCATGAAAAAACCATGACAACTTAAAAACATCCCTAAAAACCTTAAAACCCCATTAAAAACCAAAAAATCCACTAAAATCTAAAATACCTTAACACGCCTAAAAACTCAAAAATAACATAAAAACCTAAAAATCAGAAAAACCCTAATACCTTGAAAGACCCTAAAAATATAAAAAAACAAAAAAGACACTAACATACCTAAAACCGCCTAATAATCCACAAAATCAATAAAAAAATGAAAGGAAAATAACCAAAAAAATATAAAAAATCCATAGAAATCCTTTAAAACATAAAAACACTAAAACCCATGAAAGATTCATAAAAAAAATCCCTAAAAACATAAAAAATATAAAAACTCATAAAAAGCCTAGAAAACAACTAAAAATTATAAAATCCCTTAAACCCATAAAAATGTTAAATAACTATAAAAACACATAAAACCCTAAAAATAACCCAAAACAAACATAAAATACATAGAAAAACTAACACCCTAAAACCCTTGGAAAACCCTAAAATCCCTAAAATCCCTAAAAATCCCAAAAATAAAAAAATACTAAAAAAACCCTAAAAATCCAAGAAAACATAAAACACCCTTAAAATCGTCAAAACCCCCTAAAAACATAAAACCCCCAAAAAAACTTAAAACCCATAAAAACCATAAAAATCCAAAAACCCCACTAAAAACACTAAAAACTATTAAAACATATAAAAATATTAAAACATTATAAAAAATTTAAAGCCCTAAAAAAATAATAACCCTAAAAAACCAAAAATGACTCTAAAAACCCAAGAAAACACTAAAAATCTTGAAAGCCATGAAAATCCATTAAAACTCTCAAAATACCTAATAACACAAAAAACCAAAAAACCATAAACATCATAAAAAATCACTTAAAATGCCAAAAAATGTTAAAAACCATAAACCCTAAAAAACATGGGAAATCATAAAAAACCCTAAAACACATAAAAACCATAAAACCCATAAAAATATTAAAACCAAAAAAAATCTCAAAAAATCCATAAAACCCTTAAAAGATTAAATAACTGTAAAAAAACATAAAATCCCCTAAAAAATAAAAATCATTCAAAATACTAAAAATCCATAAAATCCCTAAAACCAATAAAACCCTAAAAACCGTAAATATTCTAAAAAATCCATAAAATCCCTGGAAAATGTATAAAAATATAAAAACCATAAAACCCCAAAAAACACTAAAAACCCACTAAAAATAATAAAAACCCTTAAAATTCGTAAAAACATTTAAAAAACTCTAAAAACATTACAAACAATAAAAAATAAAAAAACTAAAAAACATTTTAAAATCGCTAAAAACCCTAAAAATGAAGAAAATCATAAAAAACCCTTAAAAATCCTAGAAAATTTAGAAAAAAATACCATTAAATACCCATCAAAATAATAAAAACATATAAAAAACATAAATAACCTAAAATCCACTAAAAATTGTGAAAACACTTAAAACCCTAAAAACGGGAAAAACGCTAAAAACCATAAAAATCCTAAAAAACATAAAAAAACCCCTAAAACACTAAAAACCATCAAAACCCACAAACCCCTATAAAACCCTATAACATTAAAAATCATTAAAATCACAAATACCTTAATGCTATTAAAATCCTTAAAAATACATAAAAATCTCTAAAAACATGAAAACCAATAAAAACCCGGATAAACCCCATAAAACTATAAAAACCATTAAATAAATTAAAAACACATAAATACTCTAAAACCCACTAAAAACTATAAAAACCATTAAAACTCTTGAAATCATTAAAACCTCTAAAAAACCTTTAAACCCCTAAAAATTCAAAAAAATCCTTAAAACCAAAAAGTCCCTAAAATCTCAGAAAACCAATAAAACCCTTAATAATTTGAAAGCCCTAAAATTAATCAATATCCCTAAAACCCCTAAATACCATAATAACCACAAAAATCCAAAATAACCCTTAAAATACCCAAAAATGTAAATCCCCCCAAAAAACCACAAAAAACCATAATACACTTAAAAACCTTAAAAGTCATAAAAAACATAAAAAAACTAAAATAATAAAAACCCTTAAATCCCATAAAACATTAAAAAAATATAAAATCCTTAAAATCCATAAATACTCAAAAAAACCAAAAAACACTAAAAGACTATAAAACCCTAAAAACCCCTAAAAACACTAAAAACCTCAAAACCCCTCAAAATCATTGAAAACCCAAAAATTCCATAAAAAATTCAAAAAAATCCCTAAAATTTGTGGAAATATAAAGATCCCTATATCCAGAAAATGCATGAAAACCATAAAAATTCCTAAAAACCATAAAAACCCAAAAACCATAAAAATCACTAAAAATTACAAAAACCTTTATTAATAAATTTTTAAAAAATCTAAAACCATTAAAAACCTAAAAAACACAAAAATACGCTAAAATCCAAAAAAAACAAAAAACCCCAAGAAACCATAAAAAACTCCATGAATCCCGTAAAACCTCTAAAAATCTGTAAAACCCCAAAAAACATAAAAACCAAAAAATCCTAAAATACACTAAGAATACATCAAAATCCTTAAATACCATAACCCCCCCCCCAAATCTTGAAAACCCTAAACCCATAAAAACCCTAAAAATCCACCAAAAACTCTAAATAATATTAAATCTCTAAAATTGTAAAAAACTATAAAAAACTTTTAAAAGCTAAAAAACTCCAAAAAAACCTAACAATCAAAAAAGGCCTAGAAAACCCTAAAACCCCCTAAAACCCCTAAAAACCCTAAAACCTAACAAAAACCATAAAAATACATGAATTATAAAGAAACCCTAAAACCATAAAATTTTAAAAAGCACTAATATCCATGAAATTTTTTAAAATTCCAAAAACCCATGAAAAACCCTTGAAAACAAAAAAACACCTCAAATCCTAAACAACCCACAAAACTATAAATATCCATAAAACCAATGAAAACTACAAAAATACATTTAAACACCTTAAAACGTTAAAAAACTATAAAAACATAAAAACCCTAAAAAACAAAAAAAAACCCAAACAACTAAAAGAATCAAAAACCATGAAAACCCTAAAAAATAAAAAAAATCATAAAACCCCTAAAACCATACAAATCTATAATAACCTAAAAACCTAAAAATCATAAAAATCAAAAAAAATCCCAAAAAACCACAGAAAATTAAACTACCCAAAAAAACCCTGAAATAACCCTTATAACAATTAACACCACTAAAAATGATTAAAAACCCAAAACCCCATAAAAACATTAAAATCACACTAAAAACTCTAAAAACCCCTAAAACACCTAAAAATAAAAACACTAAATACCCATTAGAACCTTAAAAAACCCACAATAATGTTTAAAAACCCATTAAACACTAATACTATTTAAAAATCTAAAAACCATTCTATAAAAATAACTGAAAATGTAAAAAACCAAAAAAAACTCTAAACCCCCCTTAAAAAAATAAAAAACTAAAAAGAATAAAACCCCTAAAACCATTGAAAACTCGAAAAAACATTAAATCCCTAAAAACTCAAAATAGACCCTAAAAATCCAAAAGGCCCCTAAAAGCCCCAAACCCCTAAAAACTATAAAAACACTGAAAACCCATAAAACACTCAAAAAATGAAAAAATCATAAATAACACTAAAAACATAAAATTCCTAAAAAAACCCTAAAAATCTATGAAAATGTAAAAACCTCGAAAAACCCTAAAAACCCTCCGAAAAATGCATATAAACACTTAAAACATATAAAAACACCAAAAACCAATAATCATCCTAAAAAATTACTAAAACTCTAAAAACCCTTGAAACCAAAAAAATGTTTAAAAAACTATAAAAATTCTTAAAAACCCTAAAAAACTAAAAAAACCTAAAACCCAAAAAAACCCTAGAAAGCAGAAAAAACCGTTAAAACCCTAAAACCTGAAAACCCCCAAAATACCGCTAATATCCCTAAAAAACCTAAAAACACTAAAAAGTATAAAAATCCAAAAAATCCCAAAAAATGTCTTAAAATGTAAAAAACCTTAGAACCCCTAAAAACCTTAAATCCAATAAAAACCCCTAAAACCCATAAAAACTATAGATACCGATAAACCCCACCTAAAAATAAAATCACTAAAAACCTTAAAACCCCAAAAAATATTTAAAAATATTAAAAACCTTCAAACATTAATGAACTAAAAAACCTAAAAATAAAAAAAAACATAAAACCCTAAAACCCTAAAATACCAAAAAACCCTAAAAACCCTAAAAATACCAAAAACACCTAAAAACCATAAAAACCTGAAAGATCCTAAAAATCCATTAAATGATAAAAAACCCTATACACCCTGAAAACCCCCATAAAAATATAACAACACCTTAAAACCTAAACCCCCATAAAAACACAAAAAACCACTAAAAAATATAAAAAACCCTTAAAACACCTAAAAACGTTAAGAAATCTAAAAAACCTTAAAAACAAAAAAATACTCATAAAGGCCCCTAAAACCAAAAAATATATTAAAAACACTAAAAACCCAGAAAACCCTAAAAATGTAATGCCCTAACCCCAATTACCCAGTTTCGGTGAATTATTACATAACATTGGAAAGATCACCAAAGATTAAGTCTCAAAAGACCGATTAGTTTAGTAGCCTTGGAATCACTAGATACATTAATAATGATTACATTACATCATAAAGTGAAAACTACAACAACATATTTTCTTCACACTCATATCCCCTTATACTATCCCTGGAAGTCATTCATAAAATACTTCTTCACATCCTGGGAAATATAAAACATAGAAAGGGATGAGCTCAGATGCTCAGTAAGGATAAAAATATAGCATAAACATTCATAAATAAGCCTAAACATTTAAGGAAATGTATAAAAAACAAAATCCTTTTTAACTAGAACTTTAGAATAATATGGAAAAAATAAAATGAAATAATTTCATTTACTTATTCACATGGATATTATACTATTCGAATAATCACATTCAATATCAATAACCACTTTCATAAAGATGGAATGCATAATTTCAGACTATCATAACCACATAGTCAAGGCCTTGTGCCAAGACTAAAAATCAGATTTTTTTCAAGGCCTTGTGCCAAGATACTAGTTTGTCTCATGAGACCTACTGATGCATTGAGGAGCTATAGTGGGATCCACCCGTCACTTACTATGTCCAATGTATTTCTCATATGAAAAATTTTAAACATAACCTAAACATTCATATTAAAACTAGCATTCAAAATGTCAATAAATTATCCCTAAACCATGAATGGTATAAAAATAACACTTCCATATTCAAACATATCACAAAACCTTCAATAAAATATGGAAGATTTTCATTATAATAAATCAACCTCAGTCAAAAATAATATACAGTAAAGGATGCTGACATCATTGAAAATGATGAGTAAATCTTTTTGAGAGAAATATCCTTTTTTTAAAATCATTTAAAACTCACACATTTATAAAGGAAGTAATTTAAAAGATATTTTTGAATAAAAGTGTCCCATACCACTTTGAAACTTTTTAAAAGAATTATCATTTCAGATCATTCATGTCTATATAAATAAATCATTAAAATAATTTTTGAAAACATGGACATTAATTAAAAAGGATTAGAAAGATAAATATTTAAAACATTTAAAATTATGATCTTGATAAAGATTAATTTTCACAAATCCATAAATTACTCATATTGAAATCAATTTTATGAAAATTGACATGGATGATAAAAATGTCCTAGTAAATACTTACACATAAACGATCTCGAATAATAATGAGATTGAAGAATTATCCCTTACCAATTTGGTAACTTATGAAAAATACACCCCATGAAAGAGGTATCATAAAATGAATATGTAAATACACATAAATGAAAGTGTATTACACAAATAATACAATTATTGGCAGTACATACATGACACAATAGATAATAGTGGAAATATGACACGAATCTCACGAGAATAAGGAGTGAGATGAAAACCCCTTACCTTGCACTTTCCTTTAGTTAAGGGTACGTTTAACCTCCTATATGAAGACTATATAATGTTATTAAATTATACAAGAACCATATTAATATTTAAGATATTATACATTACTCATTTATGACATTATACTACCCATTTAATAATAATTTCCATGTTATATTAATATTTCTGGTAATAATTGCTTTCATTATCGTACGTGTTTTAACTTGTTACTCTTGATTGTATCACTTAGATCATGATTTAAATACCTCCAGAATATAAAACATGATTTATGTATCATATATATTTATAATATAAATATGTATAATAGACATACATATGAAATGGAAAACACCGTTTATGGAGACGATAGTCCGTACGTACGCATAAATGTTGTTTCTGTTTTCATATAGTATTGAAAGGAAGTAAGTGAATAAGATATATGTAAGTACAGAAATACTTATATATATAAATATATATATCCAGTATCATTATTATTTCAAATATTACGTACTTATAAGTAATATATATTTTTATAATCGTCGATGAATGGTGAACTTGGAAATGAATCTCATCGCGTCGTGGAGACGGTAATCCGTACATACGCATGAGCGAAAATATCATTCTTTTGATATTAAAATAATATATAATTTGATGTTATATAATATATAAAGAATCCTTATCATGTTATATTTATTATTTACATCAAATAAACATCATTATTATACCCATACAAATAATAATGTATTGAATAACAATTACACTACGACCTGGAGACGGTAAGTCGTACGTACGCATGTATGGTTACATGTCATTCAAAGGGTGGATAGAATAATGAATTTCATTGTACCATAATTATAATAACATCACAGTATATAGAATATATTGGAGTTATTATTTTATAATGGAAACAACAAAGAAAAAGGAAGTGGAAGAATAAAGGTACTTAAACGAGGGTGGTGAAATCATTACCTCTTGTTCGAGTTCTTATTTTTTATTTGATCAAAAGGGATCCTTACGTTGGATTTATGATCAAACTAATGCCTCTAGGATGAATGTAGGATAGTTTAGAGGGTATTTGGGTAGGGGTTTTCTGAGCCAAATGGCTTAGAAGGTTTGAATTAGAGTGAATGAAGAGTGCCCTTTTATAAGAGGGGTGATGGGAACCATAGGAAAAACATAAAATATTATTTTATAATAAATTCATATTCGGTTTATAATGGCTCGAAATTGATTTTTTTTTAGGATAAGGTGGAGATGGGTCTAAATCCACTCAACTGAAAGGTTTTAGACAGGTTTGGGGCACTTTATTAACCTTATCTTTTAATTTTAACTCTTAGTTAATTAGTTTTACATTTACCATGCCTCTATGTATTTTTATATTATATAGTTAATAAACATACTATAAACTTCCAATCAACCACCAAGTGGTCCATTAATTATACAAATATCATTATATAATTCCTATGGGCGAACCATAGATTTTTAGGAATATAATATCAATTAATAATATAATATTTGTTTTAAAAACTCTTTTATGTCAATTTTGACAGTTTTGGATATTTTGTTTTTTATATATTCATTAAAGCATTATTAATTCGAACATATTTCATATATACAATCCTAATATGTCATATTCACCTATTGAATTATTTTATTTCATAAAAAGTTTCAAATTACATTTATTTGGGTATTTATAATATCAATTATCTTAATCTCTCATTAATACAGTAATTACTGCATCATTATTGTGTCAAAAATAAATTAAATTATTTATTGTCTAAAAATAATAAATAAAATACCATTATGTAGGAAATATTTTTATCTTTCTAATTAATATTTATAATCTAATTTATATTATTTATAATGCTGTATTAAAAATATTTTAGTTATTAAACTTTGATTTTAACTCTTTTAACTATTCATTGAATTAAATAATAATTAATGTCATAATCTAATCCATGTGGACCTAAATGATAATATTTTATTTATAAGGTGGTTTTTGGTCTAGATACACTTGTCCAACAGAATTAGGACATGTGTTAGGGTAATATTAATATCATTTGAACCCTAATTACCCTATTTATTTTTAACCGTGGTAAATAATAGTAAAAAGTTACTATTCACCAAAAATTATTTTTATCTTATTGAACCACATTTTACTCCTTGATATTAACCGTGTCTTTTGTATTTTCTAAATTCAATTCACATAAGTGGTAAAATTATGTTTTATGTGAATTTAAAAATTCTCCTAGGAGGTGGGTAAAAAACTGTGAAAAGTTTAATAAAATTTTTATATATCTAGAATTATTATAAACTGACTCCAATGAATTAAATTGAACTTATATAGGTATTATATATATAATTTGAGGTAGAATAAATGTAAATAAAATAAATAATTATTTAAATAAAACAATTGGTTTTAAACTATAACTCAGTGTTTTCACTATTAATCAAAAATTAAACATTTTTAGAAAAATTCCAAAAATTCACCCTATGATTATTTTGATATTCTGAATTGTATAATGAATTCTATTTTACCAAATTCAAAATATAGATGTTTCATTTATTAATCTAAAATTAATTCCCGCTGTCAAAACCAAAAGGCATATTTTTAGGAAATAATAACTATCAAAAGTTTGACACTTGTTTATGTTCAATTTTATAGTGAAATAAATTCCAATGACCAACATTGAATTAAAGGGTAAAAATATAATCTAATTATACTTCAAAAACATTAAAATGTATAATTCAACACTATAAATTATATTGATTAAAAAGTTGTTTTCAGTAAAAATATAGTATTTTCATTATTCACCCAAATATGAATGCTATCAAAAAAACACAAAAAATTTATTAGAACTAAATTTTTATGTCCCGATTATAAATAAGAAGTTTATTTTGTCAAATTGAATATATAAAAGCTTCAAATATTGGATTTAAAAAGGGTTCTCTATTAAAAGGTTGTAAAATTGCATTTTTTGAAAAATAATTCTTTTATCTGAAGAAAAATGAATTTTTTCTTACATTATGTCTAAGAAACTCATAATATGGATTCTATAATTATAAGGATTATATAATGTTCAAAATTAAGTTAATATTATTCATAACCGCTTTTGAACTTCTAGTTTGGTAAGTCGTGATACACTTGAACTCTGTGTTGTGTGTAGTGCATGTTATTTCATTACTTTGGAGAAATAGCATACTATGAAATCTTGGGGTGTTACATTCTTCCCTCCTTCAATAAATTGTATCCTCACAATTTTAAATTGTTCTTCAAAAATAAAAGGTTGAAAATAGAAAATACCTTTGTGGGAAAACCTAAATCGGAAATTGGGTTATTTAAAATTTAGTCTTAATAAGAGGAAAAGAGAAATGAAAGGTCCACCAATAAATTATGATCTCGATTAAGAGAACAATGGTAGAAATTATAGGCAAATAATTGGAGGAAAAACGTAAATATTTATAGTTAGTGATTGAGGTCATTAATCACAAACATGTGTAAAATTGAGGTCCTTAAATTCATCAATCTATGATGACTTAAGATACCATCGGTTCAACAAAACATATGGTATTAGTATAGCACATTTTTTGGTTTAAAGATCCCTTCACTAAAGTAAATTAATTTCTTCATAGAACAATAGAAGTAGAAACAAATATACATGACAAGTAGAGTCCCATCCTTTAACTAATTTCTACCACAAACTTATCTTTCAATCTAAAAGATAATAGTAGTTAAAAATAATATTTTATTTATCCTATTCGTATAGGTTTCAATAATTGAATTTATAATTCATCTACCAAATTTTTTATAAAAAGACTACATTATTCAATCCAGGACATCACATGGGCCAGTGGTAGGTGATACACCCTTGTCGCCCTTCGCTTGCGGGTTCAAGTCTCGCGGCCTTTCCAAGCGCGACGGGTTGTCGCCCGACCTCCAGGTTGTCCTTTTTATGGAAATCCTAAAAATAATAATCTCAAACCAAACTCATCCAAAATACTTCTGCCCAAACTCACAATCCAAAATTTACAATGAAGATCCTTTTCCCTGTAATAACATGTGAACTACTTTATAATTTATTCTTTTGAAACACTACAACATCCTGAATTACTATAAAACATTATTGATTACATTCATGATCCCTTATTCCTTATAGAATACTGGATATACTCTTCCTATCAAAAAAATGTTGTAAACTCCAAAAATGATGGAATATACAAATCATTAATCAGTTTCAATGTAGTCAAGAATATCCAATATAATTTATCTAAACTAATCATGTATTATTCCAAAATCACTAACTCGGTATCAGAACCATATTATGGTTTATCTTTATCTCAACCATACATTTTCCAAAAATTTAACCTACTATTGAGTCACATTTCTTGGTTCCACACAATTATCAAGTCCTTAATGAAATAGTACTGCAACACAATCCTTATATACTTCATAATTATTATAACCAGTGCATCATTAATACAACACTCAAATGACATAATTATTTAATAATGACATAATAACTCTAATCATTCCTCATCATCTGTGGTAGTATCATAACTTGATTATTATCCAATTGCATCATTTGGCGCATACTCTGATGATTTGGGCATCAGTTTGCGTAGTGTCCCAACTCCTTGCAGATGAATCATTGTTCATTTGAAACCTTTTTCTTACCCTTGAATTCTTGTACTTGGTGTTCTTTTTCTCCATATTTATAACAAACTTCCATTCCCTTCAGGAATGTTCCAAGGTTTTTCTTCCTACAGTTATCACATATGGAAAAATTCTTCTTTTCCCTCTTCCCTTTATCCATCCTTCTCTCTTCCATACTTTTCTTCTCATGCGTCCCCTCAAATCCATAGGACTCAGATAATTATTTTCTTAACTTATTAACATATGATACTATTTATTCATATGTTGATAATACATGGGAGACTATTTTTCTTCTAATTGTTGGCTTAATAGCATGAAAGATATGATCTTTCTTACTCTTTGTATCATACGTATTGCTGGAGTTCACATTCCTTCTACTAGGTTCCATTTCTATACAATGTCGTACACTATGTTAGTTTAAGATTTGCAATGAATAATTCCAAACATATAAAATAGCTAATGTATATTGAAAAGTTCATGGATATAATCCATAATAATAAAAATGTTTTCTTTGAGGATGTATATACTTATAAATCCTTCATAATGGTTTGTAATGAAATTTAGAATTATCCTATGAATATCCCCGGGGGTGTCGTAACCAAGAGTTCAGTAAGGCCCGTTGTCATGCACCAGTTCCCGTTCGAGCCTAGATCAAAGCGGTGTTTTCGGGTTTTACCCCAAGGTACATCTATGCCAGAGCTACCTCTACCTGCTCGTATATAGAAAAGGATGTATTGCTCGTAAATCTCACAAAATCTCTACAATACCAAAATTAAAGAATGTTCTTCTATACTAATCCCCAAAGTCCATCTTAGGTCTATCTTCTCTAATAAGAGTTTATATAAATATAGCGTCCAATGTTATTTCTAAACATCCTCTGATACCAACTGTAATGCCCTGACCCAAGTTACCCAGAGTCAGTTCATTATTACATAACATTGGAAAGTTCACAAAAGATCAAGTCTCGAAAGACCGATTAGTTTAGTAGCCATTGAATTACTAGATACATTCATAAAGTTTACATTACATCATAAAGTGAAAACTACAACAACATCGTTACTTCACAGTCATATCCCCTTATACTATCCCTACAGGTCATTCATAAAATACTTCTTCACATCCTAGGAAAAATAAAACATATAAAGGGGTGATCTCAGATGCTCAGTAAGGATAACAATATAGCATAAACTTTCATAAACAAGCATAAACATTTAAGGCAATGTATAACTAAAACAAAAGCCTTTTAAACTTGAACTTCAGTATAATATGGCAAAAATAAAATGTAATAATTCCATTTACTTATTGACATGGATATTCTAATAGTCAAATAATCACATGCAATATCAATAACCACTTTCATAATGATGGAATGCATAATGCCAGACTATCATAACCACATAGTCAAGGCCTTGTTCCAAGACTACAAATACGATTTTGTCAAGGCCTTGTTACATGTCACTAGTTTGACTCATCAGACCTACTGATGCATCGAGGAGCTATAGAGGGCTCCACTCGTCACTTACTAAGTCCAATCGATTCCTCATATGAAAAGGTTTAAACATAACATAAACATTCGTATGAAAACTAGCATACGAAATGTCAATAATTTATCCCTAAACCATGAATGATATAAAAATAATACATCTAGTGTAAAACATATCAAAAAACCTTCAATATAATATGGAAGATTTTTATAATAATAAATCAACCCCAGTCAAAAATAATATTCAGTAAAGGATGCTGACATAGTTGAAAATGAGGATTAAAACTTTTTGAGAGAAATATACTTTTTGTAAAATCATTTAAAAGTCACACATTTTTTAAGGAAGTAATTTAAAATATATTTTTGAATCAAAGTGTCCCATACCACTTTGAACCATTTGAAGAGAATTATCATTTCAAAACATTCATGTTCATATAAATAAATCCACAAAATCATTTTTGAAAACATGGATATTAATTAAAAAGGTTTAGAAAGATAAATTTATAAAACACTTAAAATTCAGATCTTGATAAAGAGTAATTTTCAAAAATCCTTAAATTATTCCTTTTGAAATAAATTTTATGAAAATGGAAATGGATGATAAAAATGTCCTAGTAAGTACTTACACATAAACAATCTCGAATAATAATGAGATTGAGGAATTAACCCTTACCAATTTGTTAACTGATGAAACATACACCCCATGAAAGAGGTATCATACAATGAATATGTAAATACACATAAATTAAATTTATTACACAAAGAATACAATTATGGGAATTACATACACCATACAAATGGTAATAGTGGCAATATGGCACGAATCTCATGAGAATAAGGGGTGGGATGAAAACCCATTACCTTGCACTTTCCTTTAGTCGAGGGTACGTTTATCCTTCTGTATGAAGACTATAGTATGTTTTTAAATTATACCAGAACCATATTAATGTTTATGATATCATAAATTACTCATTTATGACTTTATACTACCGATTTAATAATAATTTCCATGTTATATTAATATTTCGGGTAATAATCGCTTTCTTTATCGTATGCGTTCTAACATGTTACTCTTGATTGTATCACGTGGATCATGATTTATATACTTACAGAATATAAAACATGATTTATATATCATATTTATTTAGAATATAAATATGTATAGTAGACATATATATGAAATGGAAAACACCATTTATGGAGACGGTAGTCTGTACGTACGCATAAACGATGTTTCCGTTTTCATATAGTATTGAACGATAGTAAGTAAATAAGATATATGTAAGTACATAAATACTTATATATATAAATATATATATATATATATATATCCAGTAGAATTATTATGTCATATATTACATACTTATTAGTAATATATATTTTTATAATCGTCGATGAATGGTGAACAAGGAAATTAATCTCATAGCGTCGTGGAGATGGTAATCCGTACGTACGCACGAGCGAAAATATCATTCTTTAATATTAAAATAATATATAATTAGATATTATATCATATATAAAGAATATTTATCATTTTATATTTATTATTTACATCAAATACACATCATTATTATTCCCATCCAAATAATAATGTATTGAATAACAATTACACCACGATGTGGAGACGGTAAGCCTTACGTACGCAAGTATGGTGACATGTCATTCAAATGGTGGAGAGAATAATGAATTTGGATATACCATAATTATAATAACATCACAGTATATATAATATACTAGATTTATTATTTTAGAATGGAAACAACCAATAAAAAGGATGTGGAAAAAGAAAGGAACTTGAAAGAGGGTGGTGCAATCATTACCTCTTCTTTGGGTTCTTCCTTTGGATTTGATCAAAATGGATCATTAGGTTGGATTTCTGATCAAACTAATGCCTCTATGTTTAAGGGAGGATATTTGAGAGCGTATTTGGGCTGGGTTTGGATGAGCCAAATGGATTAGAAGGTGTGAATTGTAGTGAAATAGGAGTTCCCTCTTATAAGATGGGTGAGGGGCATCTTAGAAAAAACATAAAATATTATTTTATAATAAATTCATATTGATTTTATAATGGATAAAAATTGATTTAATTCAGGGATAATGTAGGGATGGGTTGAAATCCTCTCATAAAATAGGTTTTAGATAGGGTTGGGGCACTTTATTAACCTTATTTTTTAGTTTTAACTCTTAGTTGATTTGTTTGACATTTACGATGCCTCTTTGTATTTTTATATTATATTGTTAATAAACTTACTATAAACTTCCAATAGACCCAAAAGTGGTCCATTAATTATACAACTATCATTATATAAGTCCTTTGGCTGAACCTTAGATTTTTAGTAATAGAATATCAATTAATAATATAATATTTCTTTTAAAAACTCTTTTATGTCAATTTTGACACTATTTGGTATTTTGTTTTTGATAAATTCATAAAATCATTATTACATAGAAAATAATTCATATAACCAATCCTAATATGTCATATTAACCTAAAAAAAAATTTATTTCATAAAAAAGTTTCAAATTACATTTATTTGGGTATTTATAATATCAATTATCTTAATATTTCATTAATACGATAATTACTGCATCATCATTGTGTCATAAATAAATTAAATTATTTAATGTTTAAAAATTATAAATAAAATACCATTATTTATGAAATTTCTTTATATTTCTAATGAATTTTAATAATCGAATTTATATTATTTATAACCCTATATTTAAAATGTTTTGGTTATTAAACTTTGATTTTAACTCTTTTAACTCTTCTTTGAATTAAATAATAATAAATATCCTAATCTAATCCAAGTGGACCTAAATGATAATATTTTATTCCTAAGGTTGTTTTTGGTCAAGTTAAACTTATACAATATAATTATTAAATTTTTTAGGGTAATATTAATATCATTTTTAACCTTAATTACACTATTTACTTTTAATCGCGGTAAATAAAAGTAAAAAGTTACTATTCACCAAAAATTATTTTTATCTTATTGAACCACATTTTACTCATTGATATTAACCGTGTCTCTAAGATTTTTGAAATTCAAGTAACAGAAGTAGTAAAATTATGTTTTATGTGAATTTATAAATTCTCCTAGGAGGTGGGTAAAAGACAGTGAAAAGTTCAATACAATTTTTATAGATTTAAAATTATTATAAACCAACTCCAATGAATTACATTGAAAATATATAGGTATTGTGTATCTATTTTGAGCTAAAGTAAGTTTAAATAAAATAAATAATTATTTAAATAAAAAAAATTGGTTTTAAACTATAACTCAGTGTTTTCACTATTCATCAAAAATTAAACATTTTCAGAAAAATACCAAAAATTCACCCTAAGATGATTTTGATATTCTGAATTCAATAATGATGTCTATTTTACCAAATTAAAAACATATAAGTTTCATTTATTAATCTAAAATTAATTCCCGTTGTCAAAACCAAAAGGCGTATTTTTACGAAATAATAACTATCAAAATTTTGACACTTGTTTATGTCCAATTTCAAAGTAAAATTAATACCAATGACAAACATTTAATTAAAGGGTAAAAATATAATCTAATTATACTTCCAAAACATTTAAATGTATAATTCAACACTCTAAATTATTTTTATTAAAAAAGTTGTTTTCAGTAAAAATATAGTATTTTTCACTATTCCCCCAAATATAAAAGTTATCAGAAAAACACCAAAAATTTATTGAAACTATATTTTTATGTCCTGATTCTAAAGAAGAAGTTTATTTTGTCAAATTGAATATATAAAAGATTCAAATATTTGATTTAAAAAGGGTTCTCCATTATAATGTGGTAAAAATGCATTTTTTGAAAAATAATTCTATTATCTGAAGAAAAATGAATTTGTTCTTACATTATGCCTAAGAAACTCATAATATAGATTCTAAAATTATAAGGATTATATAATGTTCAAAATTCAGTTAGTACTACTCATAACCGCTTTTGAACGGCTAGATTGGTATGTTGTGATGCACTTGAACTTAGTGTTGTGTGTAGTGCAAGTTATTGCATTACTTTGAAGAAATAACGTACTATAAAATCTTTGGGTGTTACAGAAAACCACACAAAATACCAAAATACACTAAAAACCAAAAAAATCATAAAAATCCCTAAAAATGTAAAAAACCATAAAAAACCTGAATACCCCCTGAAAACCCTAAAACCCCTCAAAAACTTAAAAACCCAGAAAATCCAAAAAGTCCCTAAAAACCACTATGAAATTTAAAATACCATGAACGCCTAAAAATATTATTAGAATAAAAAAATCTTTAAAGCCTAAAAATCCCAAAAAACCCCCTGATGCCCAAAAAAACAATATAAACCTGAAAAATCATAATAACCTAAAAAACTTCCATAAAATCCTAAAAACTAAAAAACAATGAAAATCGTATGAAATCACTAAAAATTAAAAAAACCATTAAAACATGAAAATGACCTGAAAACCATAAAACAACTAAAAACATTTAATAACCATAAAATCCCATAAAAACCAAAAACCCCTAAAAACTCTAAAAACCATTAAAACTTGTAAATTTTTTATAAAACTCTGAAAAACTATAATGCCCTAAAAATATAAAAAACCCCGAAAAACAAAAAAAACCCTTAAAACCTTATAAAAATCCATTGAACCCTAGAACCATGAAATCCCTTAAAAACCCAAAATCCATAAAACCCCTAAAAACATAAAAACACCTAAAAACCCATGAAAACATAAAAACACTAAAAACCTAAAAAAACCCTTCGAAACAATAAAACCCCCTAAAACATATAAATCCTAAAAAACCATAACAACCCTAAAAACGAATAAATACTATAAAAACCCATAAATTTTTTAAATACCTCTAAAAACATTAAAAACATAAAAAACAAAAAAAAACAAAAAAAATACACTAAAGGACCCTAAAACCCATTAAAACCCCTAAAACCCAAAATACCCTAGAAAAAACCTTAAATCCCTCAAAATCCCTAAAACCCTAAAAACCAGAAAAATCCTTAAAATGCCCTAGAAATCCATAAATTTTTTAAAAAATCTATCAAAATTGAAAAAGTCTTGAAAACCATAAACCACAAAAATCATTAATATCCGTAAAACATCATAAAAACCCTAAATCCCACTAAATACTATAAAAATCCCTTAAGATCGATAAAAAAGTTAAAAATCTAAAAAAATCGTTAAAACCCTAAAAAATAAATAAAAAACCTTTAGAAACCCAAAATACCTATAAATAGCCTAAAACCCCAAAAAGAGAAAAACCCTTAAATACACTAAAAACCCTAAAATACCCTAAAAACGTTAAAATCCTTACAGCTTTAAAAATACATGAAAACGTTAAAAATTATAAAAAACCTAAAAAGACCCTAAAAACCATAAAACCCACTAAAAACCTAAAAACCCCTAAAAACCATAAAAACCCTGAAAAACCCTAAAAACAAAAAAACTCTTAAACCCACTAAAACTCTAAAAACCATTAAACCCTAAAAATGTTAAAAACAACTCTAAAAATCTTTAACAACCATAAAAAACTCAACTAAAACAATAAAAAACGAAAAAACTGTAAAAACCATAAAAAACCTAAAACCCTGAAAACCCATAAAAACTAAAAAAATCCTTACAAACAAAAGCAACCAAAAATCATAAATATCCTAAAAATTAGCAAAAAATACTTGAAAACGTAAAAACAATAAAAACCCTTAAAACTATGAACACCCATAAAAACAATAAAACATTCTAAAAGACATAAATAGTCCTAAAAATCCCTAAAACCCTAATAGATACTACAAACTCTAAAAGTCATTAAAACCCTGAAAATGTTAAAAACTCAAAAATCCTTAAAACCCAAAAAACTCAAAAAAAAACCTAACACCCCCCAATGACCCTCAAAACCTTGAAACCCCATAAAAACTGTAACAAAACTAAATCCCTCCCTAAAAACCATCCAAATCTCAAAAAAACCCAAAAAACCACAAAAATCTTAAAATATATCAATTTTTTTTGAAAATATAAAAGACCAAACAACCCTGAAAACCCATGAAATACCTAAAAATCCCTAAAACCATAACAACCATAAAATTCCATAAAAACCCTAAAACCACTAAAAAATATGAAACCCGTAAAACCCCTAAAATGTTTAAAATTTTAAAAAACCGTTAAAACTGTAAAAACTCGAAAAAACTCTAAAAACCCAAAACACCGTAAGAACTATAAAAAACCAAACACACCTTGAAAACCCCTAAAACCCCTAAAAACCCTCAAAATCCCTAAAAACCACAAAAACACTTAAATCCATAAAAACCCATGCTAATGTAAAAAACCATAAAAACCTTGAAAAAAACATAGAATCCCTAAAATCATAAAAACCATAAAAACCGTAAGTACCTAAAACCCATAAAAAGACTAGAAACAATTAAAAACCATAAAAATGTTAAAAACCCTAAAAGAATAAAAAACTGTAAAAACCCAAAAAAAACGTAAAAATTCCAAAAATCCAAAAAACCCCTAAAATCCCCTAACAAACCTAATAGCCCTGAAAACCCCTAAAAACCCTCAAAATTACTAAAAACCCTAAAAACCCCCAAAACCATAAAAATTATAAAAAAAATACCTGGAAATGAAAAAACCCCTAAAAAACCCAAAACCCCCTAAAAACTATAAAACCCCATAAACCCCTACAACCATACTAATAACCATTAAAACACATAAAAAATTAAAATACTCC
Organism: Viscum album; assembly: GCA_963277665.1. Classification (NCBI taxonomy): domain Eukaryota; kingdom Viridiplantae; phylum Streptophyta; class Magnoliopsida; order Santalales; family Viscaceae; genus Viscum; species Viscum album. The sequence goes on from OY728157.1 coordinate 1,323,277,472, forward strand.
AAGAGTCCTTAAAACCCTTAAAAACTAAGAAAACAATAAAAACACTCAAAATCCTAAAAACCCCAAAAAACCCCAAAAAACCCTAAAAACATTAAAAAAACCAGGATAACCCAAAGAAATCCTCAAAATTCCCAAAACCCCCAAAAAACCCCAAAAACCATAGAAATCCTAATCAATCCATAAAAATACCAAAAAATATAAAAAACCATAAAACCCCTGAAAACCCCATAAAAATCAGAAATACCACTAAAAATATTAAAACCTCTAAAACCCCATAATAACCTATGAAACAAAAAAAATCTCTAAAAACCCTTAAAACCCCAAAAACGTTAAAAAATCTAAATCCATTAAAACCCATAAAGAGATAAAAAAAGAAAAAACACTAAATGACCCTGAAAACCCTGATATAAACTAAAATTCTAAAAAACCCTAAAAACCCCAAAAAATCCTCAAAATACATAAAAATTATAAAAACTCTAAAAATCATAAAAATCATAAAAATTCCCTAAAAATCCCTAATATTGTAAAAAAACCCAACAGCCCAAAAAATCATAAAAATCCTGAAACCCCTAAAAACCACAAGATACTAATAACCATAAAATACTCAAAAAAACTAAAAGCTCTAAAACCCTTAAATCCCTAGAAACACCTAAAAACTCTATGAACCAAGAAAAACCATAAAAATAATTTAAATCACTAATACCCTTAAAAATAAAAAAAATAAAATACCCCAAAAAATCCTCAAAAAAATTAAATCCCTAAAATCTCTAAAGCCCACGAAAAACCATAAAAAACTCTAATAAACTTAAAAGAACCAAAAAAGCCAATAAACCACTAAAAAATATAATGAAACATAAAACTCTTAAAATGTTAAAGAACACTAAAACAAATTAAATATTTAAAAAAATAAATAAAAAAACATCAAACCCAAAAAAACCCCAAAAACCAAAAAAAAACCAAAAAAACAACAAAACCCCTTGAAACCCCTAATAACACAAAAAACCCATAAAAATCATAAATATTCCCTGAAATATCTGAAAATGTAAAACCCCCCAAAATCCTAGAAAGCCCTTGAAACCCATAAAAACCCCTAAAAACTATAAAAACTATAACAACTATAAAAAATATAAAAAAACATAAAAAACCAGCTAAAAACTCTAAAATCCCTTAAAACTCAAAATAAGTTAAAAACTCTAAGAAAATATAAAACACATAAAAAATAAAAAAATCATGAAAAGAAAAAAACCATGAAAACCTAGAAAACCCATAAAACCCCTACAACCACTAAAACCCCTTAAAAGCCCTCAAAATCCCTAAAACCCTAAAAACCAATAAAAATCCTTAGAAACACCAAAAAAACCACAGTAAACTTAAAAAACCCAAAAATCCTTGAAAACCCCTTGAAAACCAGAAAACACACCAAAACAATTTTAAAACCCATAAAAACCTATAAAATTCTTCTAAACCACTAAAAACTCTAAAAACCATTAAATATCATTTAAGTGAGAGAAAAAATCAAAATAATTTTAAACCCCAAAAACCAAAAAACCAAAAACACTTAAAGACCATAAAATTTCAAAAACCCCTAAAAATCACTATATACCCTCAGATTCACTAAAACCCCTAAAAACCATGAAATAATTTAAAAATTATAAAAAACACCTAAAAAATAAATAACATTAAAAACCCTTGAAAACCATAAAACCCCATAAAAACAAAAAAACCTAAAATATCATAAAAACCCTAAATCCCACTAAAACATCTATAAACCCGTAAAATGTTAAAATTTCTAAAAACCCACAAAAACCCTAACACCAAAAAACCATAATACCCCAACAAACCCTAAAACCCTGAAAAATCTTAAAAACCCTAAAAACACTAACCAACCTAAAAAATACCAAAAATACTAAAAATCCCTAAAACATTAAAAAAATCCTAAAACCATAAAATTATTGAAAATATCTAAAAGTACTTCAAAACTTAAAAATTCCTAAAACCCCTAAAATTCCACTAAAAACTATAAAAATCCCTAAAAACACTAAAAACCCTAAAACCCCCTCAAAAACATAGAACCCCATAAAACCCCATAAAACCCATAAAACCCTAAAATATAATAAAAACACTAAAACCCCTTAATATCCATAAAATTTTAAAAAACTCTAAAATCCCTTAAAGAGTATGAATAATAAAAAAAACCTAAAACCCCCAAAAGCGAAAAAGCCCCTAAAAACCATAAAAACCCTGAAAAAATTCTAAAAAACCTAAAAATCATTATAATATCTAAATAATTATACAAACCATAAAAATAAAAAAACCCTAAAAATACAGGAAAATATAAGAAACCCTAAAAACCTAAGAAAACCAAAAAACCCCATAAAATCATTAAAAATCCCATAAAACCCATATAACCCATAAAAACCATGAAAATCTATAAAAACCCTTTAAACCCCTAAACTATTTAAATAAACACTAAAACCACTTAAAACAAATAAAATCAGAAAACCCTAAAAAACAAAAAACCATAAAACCCCTAAAAACCCTAAAAACACCTAAAACCTCTAAAACCCCAAAAAACAATCAAAATCCCTAAAAACACCCAAACCACTAAATCCAAAATCAATCCTAAAAAACTCCTAAAATACATAAGAATGTAAAAACCATAAAACCCATGAAAAACACATGAAACCATAAAAAATCTATAAAACCATAAAAATCATAAAACAACTCAAACCCCATAAAAACACTAAAAAACACTAAAAACCCTTTAATCCCAAAAAAACATTAAAAACCTATCAAAAACCTATAAAACCATAAATAATCTAAAAAACCCAAAAAAACTAAAGGACCCTAAAAACCCTAAAATCTCCCAAAACGGTGGTGGATTCTGCTCTTCGACAACATTGTCTTCCCCGAGTGCTCTGGACTTCGGACTTCGACACGGCTTTGTTCTGTTGCTGGCACGTCTGGCTTCCGTCTTCTATGGTGGTCAAGATGCCTTCAAATGTTCTTTCTTGGGCCGACATCCTCCAGCAGCCGCAGAATGGGGTTGTTTTTTCAGATCTAGGATTTCGGCAGGCGGGTCAACGCAGTCAAAGGGCGCAATGAAAAAACTGGTTGCTTCGGCGTTCCAGTTCTTTTCAGAAGGTTCTTTGTTTAGGCAGATGGTGCGACAATCTGGTCTGGTGACACTGGTCGGGGTCTTCTCGATTTTACATTGCAGAAGCTCGTTTCTTCTGTCGGTTCGCAAAGCAGCTGCAACGGTGGAAGGAGTTTCATCAGCGGTGTGGACTATGGCCTCTTAGACGATTCGTGGAGGCGTGGACTGGCTATGGCTCATCCTTGGCGCAGCGTTGCATGACTATGGTGGAGCCGTTCAGATCTGGGATTTCCACCATGCGGCGCTTCGTTTCCATGGAGGTGTGGATCAGATCTTGGCAAGACGGGTTCTTCCAATGTCTTCGGCGGTTTGGTCTTCTCCGAACGGCGGCCTGGAATTTTTGGATCCATGATGCTGAACGGTGGGTGGAGTGGGATCTGCGATGTTCTGGAAATGGCATGTCCGCTTCCATGCTTGGGTCTGGTTTTCCAGATCTGAGTCTGGGAGGTTTTTGCTGGATCTCGTGGCATTTTGATGGTTTCTGGGGGCTACAGAAAGTGAACGTGCAAGTTCGTGCTTTTGTTTCCTTAATTTCGCCTTTGATTTATGTTGCTGATGAGTTTCTGGAAAAGTTGAATTGCGTCCTGGCTGCTGTGGTGGAATGTGGTCTTTTGAGATATTGCTGTTTTGGTTGTGAGTTGTCGCTGAAGTTGAATTTGAGGCAAGTTGAGATGGAGGTTGTTGGTTGTGGTGTTGGTTTGGTGTTGAATAGCTATGGGTGCGGGATTTTTGTTCTGGTGAGTGTGCTGGATACTGTTTCGTGTGCTGCTTGTTGCTGTTCTTCAAGAGGATTTGGTGATGTTGGTAGCTGGGGCTAGTTGGTTTGGATGTGGTGCTGCTGTGTTGCTATGATGAATGGATGTGATGTTGTTGATGGTTGCTGGGGATGGTTGGTTTTGATGTGTTGTGGCTGCTGTATTGCTGTGATGATTGGATGTGGTGCTGTTAGATGCTGGAATGTGCTGGATGATGGATGTTGTGATGCTGGATGTGTGGACGCTGCTTGGCTGTGCTGTTTGGTATTGGTGCTGGATACTGGTTTTGGCTGGACAAGATTTGTGGACTCTGCTGTTGTGTTTTGTTTTGTGTCTGTTTCTCTATTTTGTTTTCTTTTTTGATTTTCCTTTTTTTGGGTCTTTTGCTGTGAAGGGTTTTTGGGTGTGGGTGGTTTGACCCCTCCCATCCCTTGTCTACAGGTCTTTGTGTCTTTTTCTTTTAATAAATTTTGGGGGTGCTAGGAATAGCCTAGACCCGAGCCTTCATTTGCCTAAAATCCCATTAAAAAACATAAAAACCCTAAAAATCATAAAAACACTAAAAACCCACAAACACTGAAAACCCACTAGAAACTCTAAAAATATTTAAAACCCATAAAAATGTTAAAAAAAACACTAAAAAACCTTAGAGAGGTTTTAAAATTCCAAAAACCCTAAAAACACATAATATCCATAAAACCCTAAACATCCAAAACCCCTAAAAACTCTAAAACCCATGAAAACAATCAAAATCCATAGAATTCTAAAAAAACTGAAAACTATAAAAAAAATAATTTCCCCTAAAAATCACTAAAAAGTTAGAAAATACTTAAAACCATTGAAAATCCATAAATGTCATAAAACCTCCAAAAAAATTAAAAACCCTAAAAATACAGAAAAACATAATACCCCAATAAAATTTATAAAACAACTTAAAACCCCTAAATACTTTAAATACTTTAAAAACCTTAAAACCGTAAAAACACTAAAAATCCTTAAAATCCAAAAAATAAAAAAACACATAAAACCCAAAAACCACAAAAAAAACCATAAACCCCTGAAAAATCATAAAAATCATTAAAATACCTAAACACCCTAAATACCCAGAAACCATAAAAATCATTAAAAATCCATAAAAATCATTGAAAATGTAAAAAACCCTAAAAAACACCGGAAAACATGAAAAACCCCAAAAACCCTAAATACAAAAAATCCCTAAAAAACAATTTAAACCACTAAAATCTCTAAAACCCTTAAAACCTATAAAAATAGTAAAAAAAACTTTCAATACCCTAAAAAACATAAAATACATAAAAATTCAACAAAAAACACAACAAAACCCCTAAAACCCCAAAAGACCCCAAAAACATTGAAAACCCCTAAAAACCCACTAAAATATTCAAATCCCTAAAAATACCAAAAAATATGAAAACCCTATAAATGATACAAAACCAAAAAAATGACAATGATCACTGAAAAAATAAAAAATCTTACAACCCCTGAAAACCCATTGAAAACCATAAATCCATTAAAATCAAAAAAAAATCTAAAACCCATTAAAAATCTAAAAACACAAAAAACATAAAAAACCTTGAAACCCCTAAAAAAGATATAATTTTAAAATAATTATGAAACCCTAAAAAACTCAAAAAAAACCCAAAACACTAAAAGACACAAAAATCCAGAAAAACCGCTAAAAAAATGGAAACCCCAAAAATCCCTAACAATACTGAAAGACCCTAAAAACCATAATAACCTATTAAATCCTAAAAAATTTGAAATCCTAAAAACCCCAAACCCCCTAAAAACCATAAAACACCTAAAATTTTTAAATACCCTAAAACCCACAAATAACTATAAGAAATATTAAAAAACATAAAAAACTAAACCCCCACCCTAGAAAACCAAAAAAAAATCTAAAACAATAGAAACCCCGAGAAACCCTAAAACCTTGAGAAACCCTAAAACCCCTCAAAACCCCTAAAAATTACTAAAACATCCCCCAAAATACATGAAAATATATATAAACATAATAACATTGAAAACACCATGGGAAACCATAAAAACCCATCAAAACCTTAAAATAACCTAAAAACCCATAAAAACCAAAAAACCACTTAAAATATAAAATCCATAAAAACTATAAAAACTATAAAAACCAGAAAGACCCTAAAAAATCGAAAAAAAAATTAAAAACACAATAAAACCTAAAAACAATGAAAACCCATAAAACCCCTCCAAATTCCTAAAAACCATAAAAACCCTAAAAACTATAAAAATCCAAAAAACCCATAAAAATCGATGAAAATGTTAAAAACCGTAAAACCACTAAAAACATAAAACCCTTACAACATTAAAAATATTAAAAACCTATAAAAACCATAAAAAAAATAAAACTCTAAAAACCCTCGAAACGCCTAAAATTTTTAGAAAACATTAAAAAAACCCCCCAAAAAAAGAAAAAACCCTAAAAAGAAAAAATACCTTAAAAACCAAAGATAACTCATAAACCCCCTAGAAAGCCTCAAAACCCATTAAACACTCAAAAATTCTAAAATCCTAAAAACCCATTAAAACCATAAAAATCCTAAAGAATCACTAAAAATAAAAAAACATAAAACACCCTAGAAACCCTGAAAAACTCTAAAAACCATAAAAGCCTTAAAAATTATAAAAATTTATAAATACATATAAAAATCCTAAAATTACTAATAACCATTAAACCCTTTAAACCCCTAAAACGTTAAAATAATTTTAAAAAACTAAAAACACCTAAAAACTCAAACCCCTCCCCCCATATATAAAAAATTCCCCACCCAAACCCTGAAAGACCATAAAACCATGAAAAATATTGAAATTCCCTAAAAACCATACAAACATAAAACCACTAAAAATAAAAAAAATCCAAAAAAGAAAAAGAAATTCCTAAATTTTTTTAAATATTTAAAATCCCTAAAAACCCCATAAAAACCATGAAACCACTAAAATCCTTAAAACACAAAATATCCAATAAAACCCTAAAGGCCAATAAAAACTCTAAAACCCTTAAAATCCATAAAAACCACAAAACCCCAAAAAATCATAAAATTTCCCAAAAGCTCGAAAAACCCTAGAAACCCAAAAATACCATAACATTTCTAAAACAACTAAAATCCTAAAAACCATGAAAACAATAAAAATCCTCAATAACCACAAAAACTCTAAAAATCACTAAAACTAAAAAAATCCAAAAAAATCCCTATAAATAAATGAAAATGTAAAAAACCTAAAAACCCTAAAAAACCCCAAAAAATAATAAAAATCCTAAAATCCATAAAAACATAAAAACATAAAAATCACTAAAAATATAAAACCCTTAAAACCCCTAAAAACTTAAAACCCCTAAAAATTAAAAACAACAAAAAACTGATATAAAACATAAAAATCTAAAAAACATTCTAGAAACCCTGAAAAACCTTAAAATCCATAAAAAATCATGAAAATACCCTAAAAAAAATAAAAACCATATAAAATCTATAAAAAAACCTAATAAATCTCTAAAAAAAATTGAAAATGTAAAACCCCTAAAAACCCAAAAATACTGAAAATCATAAAAAACCCATTAAAAACTTAAAAAATTGTAGACAACTAAAGTCTCTAAAAAACTATTAAAACCCATAAAATTGTTAAAAAAATAAACCTTAAAAAAAAGTAATACTTTAAAAACCCCTAAAACAACCAAAACCCCTAAAAACCTTGAAAACCCCAAAAAAATCTCAAAATTAAATAAAAAAACCTTAAAAAAGCTAATAACCATAAAAATCATAAAAAGATCTAAAAATATATGAAAACCTAAAAATACCTAAAAACTCCATGAAAACCAAAAATATACCTAAAAAAATAATAAAAAATTCATTAAAACTACAAGAACTCACTTGAACTCAAAAACCCTTTCAAAACCATAAAAACATTAAAAATAATAAAAAACAATAATAACCCTAAAAAGTAAAAAAACCAAATAATAAAAAAAAGACCCTAAAAAGACTAAAAAACATGAAAACACCTAAAAAACCTCAAAATCCAAATAACTATAAGACCTCTAAAAGACATAAAAATCCTCAAAATCATTAAAAATTCCTAAAAACAATAAAAACCCTAAAACCCTAAAAAACCCCTAAAAACATAAAAACCCCTAAAACATAATAACCCCTAAAACCTTGAAAACCCATAAATACCCTAAAATCATTAAACACTATAATGTGCAATTAAACCCCTAAAACATTAAAATGCTATAAAACCCCAAAAACCATAAAAATTAAAAAATAAACTAAATCCCAAATGACTCTAAAAACCCTAGAAACTTGCATAACCATAATACCCATCAAAAGCCCTAAATTCCTTTAAACCCCTAACACTATAAAAATTGTAAAAAAATCCCTAAAAATCCTTGTAAACATAATAAAAACTGAAAATCCTAATAAATTCCTTGGAATCGCCAAAAACAATTGAAAACCATGAAAACCCTAAAACCCAATATAAATAAACAAACTAAAAACCCTTAAAATTCCTAAAAAATTACAACACTAAAAACAATAAAAAAACATTAAAACCCCTACAATTCAAAAATCCATAAAACCTAAAAATACCCTAAAACCCTAAAAAACTAAAAACCCTAAAAACTCTAAGAAACCCTAAAATCCCTCAAAATCCATAAAAACCTTTAAAAATCATTAAAAACATTTTAAACTATAAAATTCATTACAACATCCAAAACTCCCTGAAAACATAAAAAACATTAAAAACCTTGAAAACCCTAGAAAAACATAAAAATCCTAAAAACCATAAAAACTGTAAAAATCCATAAAAATCATAAGAATAAATAAAAACTCTAAAATCACTTAAACCCCCTAAAATGTTAAAATAATTTAAAAACTCAAAAAAATATAACCCATAAAAATTTAAAAACCAAAAAATATGATAAAAGCATTGAAAACCCTTAAAAATCTTAATAACTCCTAAAACCCATAAAACTGAAAAAATCCCTAAAAATACTAAATAAATTGAAAATTTTAAAATTCATAAAAAATAGTTATTAATCCTTGAAAATATAAAAAACTATAAAAATCTTGAAAACCCCCTAAAACCATAAAACCCATAAAAACATTAAAAATCCTTAAACCCCATGAAAACACTAAAAACAACTAAAATATCAAAAAACACTTAGAAACCACTAAATAGGTAAAAATTGTTAAAAATTATATAAAACCCCATTAAACCATAATAAAATCAAAAAAGATCCTAAATCAAAAAAAGACCCTAAAAACACTTGAAATCCCTAAAACCCAAAAATATCCTAAAAACCTAAAGCCCTAAAAATCCATAAAACTATAATTTTTTTAAAAATATCTAAAAATAAATGAAAATATAAAAAACATAAAAGCCATTAAAGCCCCTTAAAACCACAGAAATCCCTAAAAATCTTAAAATACCCTAAAAATCTGAATAATAATAAAACTCTAAAAACCCTTTAAACTCCTAAAAATGATAAAAAATTTAAAAACTCTAAAGAAACTTATATATACTAAAAATATAAAAAAAATATTCTAAAAACCCAAAAGAACTATAAAAACCCTGAAAACCCCTAAACCCTAAAAACCATGTAAACCACAACTACCTTTCAAATCTCTAAACTCCCTAATAACATTAAAACCTCAAAAGCCTAAAAAATCTTAAAGACCTTTGTAAATGTAAAGAAAAGTAAAAACCATGAACAACATTGAAAACCATAAAATCCAAAAAAACCAAAAAACCACTAAAAACCAAAAAGACCAATAAAAGATCTAAAAATATTTAAAACCAATGAATTTTTTTTTAAAGTGTTAAAAAACTATAAAAACTCTTAAAACACTAAAAATATCAAAAAAACCCCAAAACCCCTAAATACCATAAAAACTATGAAAATCTATAAAAATACTAAAAGTCCCTAAAACCCCATAAAATTTTAAAAATATATTAAAAAACTAAAAACATTTAACATCATAAAAATCCAAAAAAACCCTAAAAATTTAAAAGACACTAAAACCCTAAGATAACCCAGAAAACTCTATAAACCCTTAAATACCATAAAACCCTAAAACCCCTAAAACCACTAAATACTCTAAATATTCTTACAACCTTAAAAACATCAAAAAATGTTAAAAACCTCTGTAAAACATAAATCCCAAAAAATAGAACAAACCCTAAAACTCAAATAGACCATAAAAACCCTGAAAACACTAAAAAAATATAAAAACCCTTAAAACCCCTAAAAACCATCAAAATCCCGTAAACCCCTAAAACCCATAAAAACCATAAAACATTCAAAAATCCCTAAAAAATACTAAAAAATGTAAAATACCCTAAAACCCTTGAAAACCATTGAAATCCATAAATCCCGTAAAAACCATACAAATTCAAAAAATCCATAAATACCCAAAAACCAACTAAAAAACATGAAACCCCTACAAATGTATATATTTTTTAAAAAAACTCTAACAACCCTTAAAAATACTAAAAACTAAAAAAACCCAAAGGCCCTAAAAATCCTAAAAACCCCTAAAAACCCTAAAATATCTACAAAACATTAAAATCCATCAAAATCCCAAAAATACCTAGAATCACCAAAACCATTAAAATCCTAAAAATCCCTAAAACTCTAAAAACATAAAAATTCATAAAATCCATGAAAACTCTTCAAAACCATAAAAACCATAAAACCCCTAAAACCCCATAAAAACTATAAAAAAATACAAACTCTAAAACCCTTTAAACCCCTAGAACCATTAAAAATTTTAAAAACTCTAAAAACCCTAAAAACCTACAAGAGACTAAAAACCTAAAAACCATTAAAGCTTTAAAACCCTAAAAACCCTAAAAACCCCCAAAATACTTAATGACCATAAAAACTTAATAACCATTAAAATTATAAAAATGCCTTAAAAATAGCTGAAAACATACAAACCCATAAAACCCCTAAAAAACCTTGAAAACCATAAAAACCCCTAAAAACCTTAAGAAACATAAAAATCATTACAAATGCTAGAAACTCAATAAAAACTCTAAAACCCCTTTAAACCCATTAAAACATTATAAACGTCAAAAAACTATAATAAATCATGAAACCCCCCAAAACCCTTTAAAACCCCCAAAAGTCCATAAAAACTATGAAAATCCCTAAAACCCATAAAAACTCATGAAAAACTCTAAAAACATTATAAATAACTAAAACCCCTAAAATACCTGAAAACTATGAAAATCCTTAAAAACACTAAAAATCCCTTAAAACATAAAAACCCCTAAAACCCTAAAAACCCCTAAAAATCCAAAATCCCTGAATTCATTAAAAACCCTAAAACCCATAAAACACTAAAAAACAAAATAAAAACACTTAAAACTGTCAAAACTCTTAAAAATGATAAAAACGTTATAAACTCTAAAAAACCTTAAAACCCCTAAAAGTTAAAAAACACCTTAAAGAACCAAAAAGTCGTTAAAATACTAAAACCCAAAAAACCATCAAAATTCAAAAAAATCCCTAAATACTCTAAAGACCATAACACGACTAAAAATCCTTAAAATAAATGAAAATTTAAAAACCCCTAAAATCCATGAAAAACCCTTTAAAATAATAAAAACCATGAATAACCATAGAAACCCATCAAAACCCATAAAACTTCTAAAAATAATAAAAGCTATAAAAACCTTAAAATCCATAAAAAGTTAAAAACATTATGAAACTCTAAAAAACCTTAAAAGTGATAAAAATAAAATAAAAAACCCTAAAACCCCAATAGAGCTTAAAAACATGAAAAACCCCTACAAATCCTAAAATCACCTAAAAACCCCTATAAACCCTCCAAATCCATAAAACATGAAAAACCATAAACACCATAAAAATACCTAAAATCCTTAAAAATCCATGAAAATGGAAAAACCCCTAAAAACCATGAAAACCCACTAAAACCCTTAAAAACCATAAAAACCCTAAACCCTACATAAAAACCATAAAACACACTAAAGACTAAAAAACCATTTTATCACAAAAAAATTCTAAAACACTCTGAAACCATTAAAATCATAAAAACAAAAAAATGACCAAAAATACACTAAAAACACTTAAAACCCTTAAACCCTTGAAAATAACAAATAAAACCTCAAAATCCCTAAAACCCCTAAAAACAAAAAAACCATCAAAATAATAAAAATTCCTAAAAATAAATGAAAATAAAAAAATCATAAAAGCCTGCAAAACCCCCTCAAAACTATAAATATCATAAAAACTAAAAAACCCTGAAACACATAAAAACCGTAAAACACACTAAAAAAATCAAAAAACCCTTAAAACCTAAAAGCATTCCAAAATGTTAAAAATATAAAAACACTTTAAAACCCCAAAAGTCCAAGAGACAATTAAAACATATAAAACCCTAAAACCCTAAAACCCCTCTAAATCCTCAAATACTCTAAAAACTTTTAAAACCCAAAAAATTTACAAAATTCTCTAAAAAACCCTAAAAACCTAAAAACTCTAAAAACTATGAAAATCACATGAAAACCCTACAATCCCTTAAAAATTTAAAAAACCAAAAAAATATAAAAACCCTTAAACCACATAAAAAATAAGAACCCTTAAAACCCCTAAAACCATTAAAAATGTAAAAAAATATAAATCCCCTTAAAACCCCTAAAATTTTTAAAAAAACCATAAAAACACAAAATGATACTAAAACGTATAAAAATGTTAAAAAATCATGAAACCCCCTAAAAACCCTCAAAATTTCTAAAATATATAAAAATCCTAAAAAGGCCAAAAAATATCTAAAAACATAAATAACCATAAAAACAAAGAAAACCCCTTGAAAACCAAAAAACCCCCCCAAAACCATACAAACCCTACAACCCATAAAAACTCTAAAAACGCACTGAAAACTCTAAAAACATTTAAAAAACTTAAAAACCACTAAAAACTATAAAATTTTTAAAAACACTAAAAAATCATAAAGCCCTTAAAAAATCAAAAAAACCTAAAAACCCAAAAAATGAAATAAACACCCTAAAAAACCTAAACACTCTAAAATACCTAAACCCCTCAAAATCCCTAAAAATAATAAAAACCCATAAAACCGTAACAATCCATAAAAATACACAAAAATTAAAAAACCATAAAAACCCTGAACACCCCCTGAAAACAATTAAAAAACTTCAAACATAAAAAACACTAAAACCCCATAAAAATATAAAAAACCCCAAAAAAATCTATAAATCATTAAAACCCCTAAAAAGTTAAAAAATGTAAAAAATTTCTAAAAATACTTAAAACATTAAAACATATAGAAAAATACCTAAAACCCTAAATACCCAAAATATCCCACAAAATTTGAAACCCTAAAAACTCTAAAAATCATAAAAAACCAAAAAAAAAAATCATCAAAATCATTGAAAATGTAAAAAAGCCCTAAAAACCATTAAAACCCTAAAACCCTAGAAAAATCTAAAATAAATTAAAACTCTAAAAACCCTTAAAACCCCTAAAAACATTAAAAATTCTTAAAAACTATGAAAACCCTTTTAAAACCGAGAAAAACTCAAAATAACCTAAAACCCAAAAGACCCTAAAAGACCCTAAAACCACCAGTGAAAATGATGATTTTTTACATCGATTTGTATTTATTTTTAACATCGGTCAATATGCGAGTTGTTGGTAAGGACTTTGTAAATAGGTTTATAACTTCTATTATAAATAAATAATGATTTCAATATTTTTTGTGATAATTTTTCCCATATTTTTTTAAATAAGTAATGTGTAAAAATATCTTCTATATAGTTTATATAAAATAACTGACATGGAAGAAACATTTCTACAACAGTTATTTAATAACATGCAAGAAAGATAATGGAAATTATTATTTCATGATGGTTATATATATAATAGATTTTAAAGATATCATATATCAATAAATCACTTCGGTTATTTGATAAATGACTTGAAATATAATTCGAGAAGTATTCCACATCGATTTTATAAAATAACTCACATGGAAGATTGTTTTTCTTGGTGGTTACCAAATAATTGACATGAAAACAATTATTTATGGGTTTTCATGTTGGTTATCAAATAACCAATGTAAAAAATATAATTTTATAATAAAAACCATCAACCCTACCCCTATAGTAGAATCATTAAGAAATATCTAAAAAATAAGAAAAATATCAGAGAACAGCAGGAAAAAATAGTACACGTGAAATTATAACTTTTTAGTTTACACTATATATTACAATCAAACTAAAAATGAATAAAACATGTGAAATTAATCACCCATTTATTTTATAAGTTCCTCAATTCCTTTTAAATATAAGGTTGTGGGTCATCAAAAAACAATAAATTATAATGAAATCGTTTAAATTGTATCTATGTTGAATAAAACTAATGAGATATCAAGGAAAAGTTCATAAAGAAATATAACCTTATTGAACTTCAAAAGAATTCCAGTTGCAATTATTTCATAAAAAAATTAAAACATTGTATCCACATTATTTAACTCATTATTTTTATAAAATTTATGTTTCAAAAATTTATAAATTATAAATAACATTACTATATAATATTTCCAAAATTTAATAATTTTAACTGAAAATCCAGTTGTGCTTTTACATATTTGAACATGGATTACTTATTTCTTATGGTATCCCTATATATTTTCCATGAAATTTTTGAAAACAATATGAATAAGATAAATTTATGTAATTATAATATAAACAAGTATTAAAATACTCAAACTTACATGTTCAATATATTTTTAAAATTTTATTTCACTTCACCATGGATCGAGTATAATGAGTACTGTTATCTCTCTCTTGAAAAAAACACCCAATATATAACGGATAAATATATATAATAAAATTTAATATGATTGGTTAGTATTTTAAGATATATAAAAAACATTTTTATAAATATGTTCCATAATCTTGAAGATATGTAAACATCCAGCACTGAATAATTGCATTTTTCTGAAATCATTTAGCAATATAAATTGTTCTTTCTTCATCAGTAATTGTCCAAGCTATAAGTGAAATAAATTATGTATAAATGAATCCATATACATATTTATATTCATGATCTATTCAAATTTTATAAATATACCTAATACAAAACAAAAATAAGTAAAAAATTTCAATAAATTAAATGATTGGAAAAAAAATGTTAACTGAATTACAAGGAAAAAATCTACATCGTGTTAATGTTCAACTGATCTCTAGATAAAATCTCAATGATATCATTTTTCAAAATTCACACCTTCATTATACACCTAGAAATAGAACCTTCAATTTGAATCTCATATAAATCCAATAATATATTTGAATATCTGAATAATCTATCAAAAGTAGAAGAAACTGCATCTGAAGTCATAACACTTTGTATATGTTGTTGAATATATAATATTTCTTTACCTTTGATTTATTCATATAAAAAATAGATAAATATATAAAAAACATAATGATAAAAAAATTAATATATAAATGAAATAAAATATAGCATATACACATACCTCTATGGTAATATGTTGAACAAGTCTAGATGGAAAAGCTAGAAAGTGGTCGATACTTTGTCCAACTATATTCAAATCATCTATAGGACGTGGAATTATAGGTTATATATCTATAATATCTTGTACAGTGACCCTATGATGATCAATCTTTATATTTTTATGATGAATGGTCTCACATGAATAAAATATCATCATATATGTAGTAATATATTTGGGATCATCAACATACAACTCACAATAATTGTGAAGCTGTGAAGGAGGAGGTCTTAGACGTGGATGGGAAGGAGTGGGGACTGTAAGAAGAGATGTATATGTATATATATAGGAGTTGGATCTATTGAAATAAGTGGTTGTTTTCTTCGGAATGTGTTTTCTGGTTAGGAATCACTATTCCCGAATGGTTTCCAATGTATTTGTTTATGGAACTGAAAACACCCAAATATATTATATCTAAAGGGAACTTCCTTCCAACGGTAGGTGTCAGTTACATTATTTTGACCAATGATACATAAAGAGTCATATTGGTCGACATTATGGGATTTCAGACTCATCACACCCTTTTGGGAGGGAATTATTACCTAATCTTGTTATCTCTTATAGATTTGAGATATGTTAATGATTCCATATTAATTTACCAAGAGTAATGTAGGTTTCCCCAGAAATTTGAAATCAATTATTATCATGTGTGGAATTAAGAATCATCTATATTTATTCTAGGTTCTTTAACAATAGAGATATATGTATGTATTTTAGGTTCTCCATCAATGGTATCCTCTCATATACTACATAGATATTATTTGGTTATTATTACAAAAATGATAGTTTTTAAGCCACTTAGTGGGGAACACTAGAGTTTATGGTCATCCAGGTAGAAATATTTCTCTATGGAATTTATCATCATCCAAGGGGAAGGAAATTTACATTGGAGTTTATTTTCATTGAGGTAGGAAAAGGTTACTCTGGATTTTATCATCATCTAGAGGGATAGAATTTGTTTTGATATTGGGATTGAACCCATAGGTGAGATACATATATATCCTCATGAAATGAATTAGAACGCACATAGTTTGGTGATGCTAAATAGGAAACATCATATCTTTTAAGGTCAGGTGATAAGGATCCAACCATATAGTTTAATGTCATGTGGTAAGGAAATCTAGATGGAAGGTTCCTATTCAAAGATTTGTGTGGGACTTATTCCTAAGACACCCAAGGAACATGGAAGGAATATGATCTACAATTTTGAATTAGACCATGATGGTGATATGAATTGAATAGAACCGAGATTATTTGTAATGTTGGGTTTGAATGTTAGGAAGGCTTCCTACATATCACTTTTGAATGTGAATCAAAGCCCACGTAGTTTGGTAAGTCTCATTGGGGAGTATTGACCGTTTAGATAAATAGGTTGAGGATTAATCATAATGAGGATTCCCTTGTAACATGGTCGAAGAGATATGTCTTAACTCATGTAGATTTAAGGGGGCTTAATTCGGATCTTACTCCTAACGAGGATTCCTAGATTAAGAGAATTAGGGTTGGACTCATAAGGAGGATGTCCCTTGATCTTGAGCCTTAGGTGAAGGCTTCCTACAAATCCCATTTATGGTGGGAATCATATTTGTTGTAGTTTCTTACTTTTTGGGATTACACCTAATAGTAGTCCCATTTAGGGGGAGGAATGATTTCTCATTTCATGGATGAGATGATGTAGAGATCAGGCCTTGAGAAGTCATCCTACATTTCCCAGTTATGGTGGGAATCAGATTTCTCATAGTTCATTCCATTTTAGGCATCCACCTAGGAGGAGTCATGTTGATGGGGTACTGATTTATCATTTCATGGATGAGATGATGTGGATCTAGGGACATGAGAAGGTTTCCTACGTATCCCAGTTATAGTGGGAATAATATTTCTCATAGTTCATTCCTTCAGGTGGATTGTGTGGTTGTTATGATCATTGCAGTCCTCTAAGACCATGTGAGTCATGATTGGTGTGAGAAATAAGAGGATGTGAAAGATTCAACAAACTACACGCATCATATCCCCCATTTATGGAAGAGGATGGGCCTATGGCAGAAGATGTTGGGGTGACCGTGGAAGAGGCCATGGCTATGAAACATCCCTCTCTTCACTTTACATTAGATGAGGGTCTAATGTAAGGAAGGATTGAAGGTGACGGTTGTAGAGAGGAGTGATACTGCAACATTCTACACGAAATGATAGAGGAATACAATAGGATAGTTTCCCTACAATGTGTTCCATAGTGGGGAGGGATACTTTTCATTTGTTAAAAGGAAAATCAGCTGTGAACTGTACCCACCCTACTAGGAACCAGAGGCTCCGTGTATTAGAAATGAAAAGGTTAGGATAGAGTAATATCCCAAAAATATAAGACTAGTAACTCCTCTACACATTCAATGGGGTAAGGGTATATATGACCATAGATATCCCAATCCACCGACATCCTGAAGACCCTTACCCTATGGAAGCAAAATTTTGAGAAACCTCTGACCATAGATATCCAAATCCAAATGGGAGACATGCACATGTTCCATTCCCTTAGATTTTGTAAATTATGAGGTCTTGGTGCAAGTTTCAACATAATCTCTTTTGGGCAAGGGATTCAATAAAGGAGAGTCCCTTCTGGGAGTGTATTTGAAGGACACTTCATTAAAGGCTCGATTAGGATAAAGGGGTGAGGTGAACCAAGAAATGGAGCACAAGTAATTGGTGTGTAGGTATGGGGCACAAAAGTAGTATTGGGTGAATTGATATCACCTTAAATGATGAACAACCTAGATTTCTAGACTTGGGAGAGACTTTTTTCAAGCCATCAAACTTTTTCATAGGTATTCCCTATACAGGGGCACATAACTTCCTACTTATGGTAGGGGTGTCACACAAATGTTCCTAAATTCATGGGGTGGGTGAATTAGTTGCAATGGTGTTAATTATTTTTAACACTTGGAGAACCTAAGTCTCACTATCCCCCTTTAATTCCCTCTCTTTATGTGTTATGAAACTACCTTGGAGGTTTTAAAGGACTTAAGGGAAGCACTAGGGTGATCAGAGTAGCAACCAGGCTTTAAGAAAATTCATCAATACAAATGAAGACCCCAAATGTCTATTTATTGAGAAATATGGAATATTGGGTGAAGGAGACAGGTCGTGCAAGTATGGGGTAGCATGCAAGTGAGGGGCACACAAGTACCTGTATGGCACCGGTGATTTGCGCTACCTTGGGTGAACCAGATCTTGATCGATTTCATATAATGATATTTTCCATATATTTTTTCCTTTTAATTATTTGTAATTTCCCTTTTTAACTTTTTCATACATGTAGCTATAGTCTCCCCAATAGAATGTATAAAGATATGTCCTTCCAGAAAAACCGTGAACTCTGAATTAGATATGAGATCCCAAAATTGAGTTTTGAGTCAAAATTTTCCAATAGTCTCTTTCTTTTTCTGGCACTATACCTGAAACATTAAATTGGAAGGAGACAAATGGGATTTATTGATGCCTAATTGGTGAAGAGACTAAATGGTAATGAGGTTGACTCATGATCCATTATCAATGAAGGATTGTCTGATATGAACATTATTGTTCTTTCTATATAGATACAAGGGTTTGATGTGTCCATGTATAACAAAATCCCCATCCCAGTCTGTGAATGATATTACTACATGGAATTATATTGGGTCATACTATATATGGTAAACCTCTACTATAACAACCTTGGTAGCAATCTCTTAAGGGCATGAAAATAACTCATTAAGTGCTTTTTGAATATCTTTTGATAGATTCAGAGAATCCAGGATTTATAGCTTGGCCAGTACTTGGGCCAGTTACTTTAAAACATCATACTTTTGATCCAAATGTCTATGTTTTATAGAATGTATATTCTATTTTGCAGGTTCCTTGGAAGATGGTGCTCCAAATGTGGATGGACCATTTTTCAGGGAAGAAGCTAGAAAAACTTATGCTCTTGGTTGATTAGGTTGTCCAGGTCTTCCCAATTTCTAAGGATTTGGTGGTATAGACTTTAATCAATATTCCAATATGATCATGTTAGAGCTTAACCTATCATGTGTGGGTTAATTCCTTTGATCCTACAGAGCCCGCTAGAGGGATCTCCCATGAGTTTCTACTGCATAAATAGTTCGATCATGGGTGTAATTTAAATAGTGGCTTCTAAAAACCCATTTCATCATCTATATCCTTGAACCTAATGACCTATTCCCCCAGTTCCCCAATTAAGTGCAGGAAATTCAGGTTCATAATCAGAATCATTATTTTCAAAGGGATCTATTAAGTGAATAACATTAAGAGAATCAAAAGTAAACTCCTCATCCGATGAGGATTTTACCTGAAAGGAAGATTCTTATTGTGTTGTATGGTTGGGAAGTAACCATACTTTTGAGATAGTAGAAATGAAATATGAAAATCCCAATGACATCTTTGAATATGATAAAAACTCATATTCTTCCACTTCCCCCTTATTCATTCATCAATGTTGATTTTTTGAGAAATATTTTTCAGAGGATTGGGCTTCTGATAAAGATATTTTTGATATAACTGAAGTTGAAGGAGACACAGTCAATTGTTTCAACTATGTTTTTATAATTTCATGAGTTAAGTTGATTTTTTTATTGACCATCCAATAATCAAATTTCTAAGAATTATTAATTTTTACTTCATAACACTCGGCTTCTTCATAGGGATCAGTAGTATTAACACATGATACTTAGGATAGTGAATTTTTTAGCTTCAAATTCCTAGAGTCCACCATTTTTTATAAGTGGTATTTAAAAACCAAACACTTTTGGAAGGGGTTCCCAAACATTTAATTTAAGGGTAAATAGTTTGGGAGGTCCTCATCTATTTTTTTGTTAGGTCTCATTGGAATTGGAAACTAAAAAATGTTGTTTTTTCAAATACGAGATGATGTAGCTGGGAACTTGGTCATTTTAATAATAATAGACCTATTTTTTAACTCTTAAATTTGTCCCCGCCTTTAACCTTTTTGATCATCTTGGTGAGTCGATCGTTGCTGTTGACACTCAAGGGGTAAATACCTATGGTATGATGAAGGATTTGAAGTAGGAGTGGGTATAGGGGCCTAATTGTGTGTGACTATAGCAGCCTACTCTTATCATACTCTTCTTACTATAGTTGATGGGATTACTTGGGATTTGGATCTACTCTTACTTATGGAGTCTACCACCTATTGAGAAATCCAAGCCAGATCCCTAAAACCCCATCTGTATTTCATAAGGATTAATGGTGTGCACTACTCATCATGAAAATTTTCTACACAAATGAGAAACATCTCTTCATAAGGGAGTGTTATATACAAGGAACATGCCAATCATTTTCACCAAGCAATTAAATCAGAAACACTTTCATTATTACTTTGCTTGAAATTTGTGAGATCGAAGACTATTGTCTTCTGCAATGGGGAATTGAAATGGAAAATAAATTTTTTATGGAGATCTTCCCATCCAGCAATCGATTTAGACTATAAACTTGTATACCAGATGAAGGTTGTCCCTTGTAATGATTATTCAAAGAATCTGAGTTGCACTACATCTTGTTGCTTAGGAATCCCCATAATAGGATTATAGTGAGAGAAAAAATGGGTCAAGTATAGCTTTGGATCTCCTTATCCATTGAAGATTAGAAATGTGGGATTCCCAAAATTTAGTAGAGGAGGGTCCAGATCTATTCATTTTGGATAAAGATTATCTTTTGGCTGTATTGGTGCACATTGTTCTTTCATAGCTTCCAATCGATTTTTCAATGAATAAATGGTATTTATAATAATTCAATGAATATCTAGTTGATTCGGGACCTATACAGGTATAGCAAGAGAATTCTAAACTGGTGTGATGACTGGAAGAACCGTTGGTGGTGGTTCTGCTGGTATTTTTCTTGGATAACCCATGGGGACATGCCTATAAGGGTGTGTTTCCCCCTATTCTGGAGATGTACCAAATATAGGGAATTCATTATACACATCATTAGTTGCAACAAACTATATTTTCAAAGGTGATTCAACTAAAAGTGCAAGTGGAGGATATGCTTCTAGAGCATGTTTGGTAGGAATTCTTCTTCAGAGTAACTCAATATTGAGTCTTCTCAATTCCTATGTATCCTCCTCTTTCTAACAAAATATTTCTTCCAATAGGAGGGATTGTCCCTCTTACAGGGGAATGTGTGCTGTAGTCTGACCTTCTCCTTTTTTCCTATTAGGTGCCTTTTGAAATGGTGGAAGTGAATTATTTGAGGGTATGGATTCATTCTGGGAAAGCCTATGATTTATGGTACACACACCTCATTTATTTTCAATAGTGTGTAATACATTATGAACAATAACTTTATCCTATGAATCCCCTGAACTAAAATAATTTCCTAGAGGATCTTCCATAATAAAATTAATGTATTTTACCAATGCATAATGTTTTGATAACATTCTAACAGTATCTTGGTGAGATATCTTTATTCTTCATCCTCCATGAGACTTTGTTCTCCTATTTGTTGGTTCCCTAAGAACTATTTGGCATAAAATAATATGAATGTAATCCTCTAATATATTAGTTGTGTATTTATTTTGTGGCTTCTTCTGTAATTAGGAGAAAACTGACTTCTACTGAGGAGGGGATTGTGAATGTGAAAAAACCCCAGACGTGCATGCTAGGACTATTCATGTTCTTCTTTTTCAATCATTCAGGCTCTATTTGTTGGCTCCGAGGGTTGGATTAAAAAATCCTCTAGCCCAACGGGCTGGGGTTTCTCTTTAATAACTATGATTGATATCAGAAAATCTACTCTACTAATTTTATGAATTATAGTCTTCAAATTAGTTGGGTGCATTATCTATTACTCACTTAAATTGCATGTTTTGGAAGACCGTTGTTATATTTTATACATTTACACAATCTGATGGCTAAAATCCCCTAAGTGGTAGGCCTGCTCAATGTTCTCAGACACTTGATGAAAAATTATCTAAATTTATTTCTCTCTTTGAGCCTTACTTTGGTGGAAGTTGATCAAGTCTTGTAATTGGTGATCAACTCTTCATTTGTGAACATATTTTTGTTTTTTGTATCCATCATGGGTTAATAACATTGCATGAGACAACTTTTGGTGTTATTTTATGGATTTCCAGCATAGTGAAATTAAAATCTCTATGTGCACTCCATTTTTTTATATGAACACCATACAGGTTTCCACTATGAGTATTTCCAACCTCATCAATGCATCGAGGCATGCACATTGTATGGCATCCTTCTGTTCTTGATTTTTGGATTTCGGGAAACCTCAATAGATGCCAAGTCAATTTGGAACTAATACCTTCTATTACCTTGACATGAATTTGATATTTATCATATGGTAATACTTTGGATTTAAGATGATGAAGAGTCTTTTATATGTTGAGGCGGATATCAAGAATTCAATCTTCTACCAATATCTCTAGAATGTTGTATTGAGAGGTGGACAAAGGCCAGAACATGACTGGTATTTCAACTTTAGACAATTGGTTCCTCATGGTCAATATATCCTCTTTTTATTTTTCTAGATTTTTCTCAACCTGGTCTAACCAGAGTCGGTGTTTCCCATTTATTTTACCATAATAACTAGGATTAATTGGTGTTTCTTATGTTTTATTAGAAGTCAAATGACCTATGGGAGGTTCGGAGAATGACTATCATATTAGGTTGTCTTCTGGCTGAGAAAGTATTTCACCTGCCAGTAACAAGGAATATAACATGACTAGCCTTATGTTTTCAATTGCATCATTATAATAGGGATTTCTCATAACCATATTTTTTAGTTGTAGAATTATATTGAAAATTCGAAATAATACTGAGGAGATAACTTTCCTAGTGAATTCCATCATGGGGAGGACCACCATGGTTGATTATAGTTATAAATAAATACACTTTATACATAGTCTTCTAGCCACATGGAGAGTTTCTATGGATCTCATCCAGTGATAGGTCCTTAATATTGACCAAATTTTCCTAATGAAATTCCTCATGAGGAAGATTCCAATGAGGAATTCAAATTTTATATTACTACTATCATAATTAGGTAATGGGAATATAAGATCTTGAGCTCAAATAGATAAATGTCTAAGGGATTTAAGAACGTAGCATAAAGTAGAGTCAGATCACATATTCCCTCTTGATTCTTCAACTGTGTTAGATGAGACTTCTTCTTAGATTTCTTCTTACTCGAAGTTGGGGCCACCTTTTGGGATAAGAGGTTATCATGACCGGTGTGTGTGCCTACCTTGGAGTGGCTATCAGAATAGACTGATTATATCTAATTGGAATATGTGTGTGTTACCAATCTAGTTTTACATAAGATATGGGGGATTATACCCCATAATAGTCTTATATACGAATATAGGTGTGTATCTAATTTGAGATGGCAAGCTAACGAGTCATCCTAGGTATGGGGAAAAATAATACATTCATCACTCTGGTACTATTGTTTATTCCATTATGATAGTCTAGAAAGCTTTCAGGATATGGGTAGGAATTTTTTTTTTCCCTTTCACCATTCCCAAAATGTTCTTGGTAACTTTTCCAACCATAATGAGAAAATATGTCCATTATGTATATATATTAGGTGTATGTGCATGATTCTCTTCCCCCTTTTCTATAAATAGATACTGACAGTAGTCATGTATAGGGCCAGAGAGTTGAGTCTACCCTAGGTTTGTCATTGGAGATTTATGACTGACTTCTCCAGGTTCTACCAAAAGAGACTATTGGA
Organism: Viscum album; assembly: GCA_963277665.1. Classification (NCBI taxonomy): domain Eukaryota; kingdom Viridiplantae; phylum Streptophyta; class Magnoliopsida; order Santalales; family Viscaceae; genus Viscum; species Viscum album. The sequence continues at coordinate 1,323,301,738 of OY728157.1, forward strand.
ATACTTGATGGATGTTGGTAGTTGTATTTGCCTACTAGATATTTTCTTCAATCATGGTCAAAAGAAATATTTATGTGGTGCCAGATGAGACTGCTGGCAGGCTTGCTGAGTGTAGGAAATTTTATGTTCATGCTTACAAGATTCCACTAGATTTGGTTGGTGGGATCATTTGAATGCATCTAGAAGAGTCTACTGACAGGCTAATAGATTTTAAGAAAGTGTATGGGCCTGAGCACAGAACTCCACCAGATTTGAACACTGGTATTGGTTTAGTATCACCAGAGGAGTCTACTGGTTGGCGGAATTAAGGCAGATGGGTGTATTTCTTCGTTTGCTGTTTTCCAAGACTCTGGGTTAGTGGACTTCTCCAAAGGGGGGAAGTTAGGAACCTGTTTCCTATTAGCCAGCTATTTTCCCTGGGGTTTCATCTTATGTGCCTGATTTTGAGGGAACTATTTTGGAAAGCCAAAGATAACACCCTCATCATATTGAGGGTTTTCTTTCGTGTGGCATTGGTGGAAGTTATTGTTGGAAGTAGCCTTCAGGAAGGACCCCTGTGTATTTGTGATGAGGATTTGGATGGCCTCTTCATCCATATCCCTAAAATATGGGGTAGACTAATTATTGAGTTTTGGGGATAAGTTCTCAAAATGGTTGAAGACGGTTTTTGGTGTCATCTTGTTTTGGACCCCTGGTCATAATTGACTTGAAAACCATGGGTTATTGTTAATCTGGAGGGCCTGTCAGGAAGCCTCTAAGGTTGGGATAGTCTCATGATGATGGTACTATTGGACTATTTAATTAGAGACCCAGCGTTGAAGAAGATGATTCGGGGATGGAATCCTTCGAGCGGAAGAGGATCTAGCTTGAGCAGCAGTCGAGGCATTTACAGGTGCAGACATGAAGGAAGCCATTTGGAATGAAGGGAGTTATTGGAAGAATGTGAATTTATATATAAAAAATACAAAAAATAAACTCTGGAATAGAAGAATATTTTTGATGAACACATGTGTGATTGATTTCCTTTTCTCTCCCTCTTTTATCAATTTGATAGGGGCCTGATAGATGGGTAACACTATTATCATGGTTAAGGATTCACATTAGGTTCACTATTTTTTGATTCCTTTAAAATGTTTCTTATAGATAGGAATCACTATTTCCAAATTATTTAAAATGGATTTATCTATGGAACTAAAAATACTTTCGTTCTGTATCCAAAGGGACCTACTTTCCAAAGGGATATATTCGTTAGGTTTGTTGACCTGCGATACTTAAGATCTCACAATGGCCGAGAGGATAGAAGTTCGGGCTCATCACACCCTTTGTGGGGGGGGGGATATTTCATCCTCCAACACTCTATTATAGATTTAAGACATGTTCATGAATCCTTATTAGTTTACCAAAAATAATGTATGTTTCCATTGAAATTGTCAATCAATTATTAGCATTTGTGGAATTCAGAATCATCTATATGTAGTTGAGATTCTTTATAAATGGAAATATCTGTATGAATTTTAGGTTCTCCATTAATGGTATCCCCTAATATACTACTTAGATATTCTTTGGTCATTATTATGATAAAATTGTTTTTAATCCACTTAGTAGGGAAATCCGGATTTTATGGTCATATAGGTATATGAATTCCACTCTAGAATTTATCATCATCTAGGGAGATATAAATTTACTATGGAGTTTATTTTCATCCTGGTATACATGGGTTACATTGGAGTTTATCCTCATTAATGGGGTATGAATTTGTTTTGATGTTGGGATTGACCCAGTAGATGGGATACTTAATTATCCTAATGAAAGGAATCATAAACCACACAGTTTGGTTCTTCATAATGCAAAAAAATAATACCATTTAAGGTCAGGCGATAAGGACCCAACCATACAGTTCAATGTCATGTGGTAAGGACATCTAGGAGGATGGTGCCTAATAAAATCATGGTGTGGGACTTGTACCCAAGCATCCCAAGGAACTTGGAAGGAATATAATCTCCCATGTTGAATTAGACCCTATTAGGTATATGAACTAAAGAAAACCTGTTTGATTTGGAATGGTGGGTTTGAACATTAAGGACGCCTCCTATGTATCCTATTTGAATGGGAATCAAATCCAAAGTAGTTCGGTAAGTCTCATAGGGGACTACAGCCCTTTGATAAAAATAGGTTGGGGATTACTCTTAAATAGGATTCCCTTTTAACATAGTCTAAAATAGATTTTTTAACTCAGGTATATTTAAGGGTGATTAATTCAGGGATTACTCTTAAGGAGGATGTCCAGATTAAGAGAATTAGGGTCAGACTCTTGAGGAGGATGTCTATTGAGTTTGATATTTATGTGAAGGATACCTACATATCCCAATTATGGTGGGAATTAGAGATATCATAGTTCATTACATTTTTGTATTACACCTAGGATGATTCCCATTAAGGGGGAATGATTTCTCATTTCATGGATGATATGATGTAGAGCTTGGGCCTTGATAAGGATTCCTATGTATCCCAGTTATGGTGGGAATCAGAGTTATAATAGTTCATTTCATTTGGGACTAACACCTAGGAGGATTCCCATTGAGGGGGGCGGAATGATTTATCATTTCACATATTATATGATATGGATCTCATGCCTTGATAATTCATCCTATGTATCCTAGTTATTGTGGGAATTAGAATTCTCAGATTTCATTCCTTCAGGTGAACTGTGTGGGTGTGGTGATCATTACAAACATCTAATACCACATGATTCTTGCTCAGTGTGAGAAACAAGAGGAGGTAAAATATTGAAAAATCCACACACACCTTATCCTCTACTAAAGGAAGATGAAAAGCTTACAGTGGAAGAGCCATTAGTGACATTGGAAGAGGTTATGACTATGAACCTTCCCCCTCTTCAATTTACATTAGATGAGGGTTTAATGTAATGAAGGAGTGAAGGCGATGAATGTAGAGAGGAGTGAGAGTAAAACTTTCTACATGAAAGGATAGGGGATTACACTAGGATGGATACCCAAAAATGGGTCTCGTATTGGGGAGGGAGACATTCAGTTGTCAAATGGAAAATAAGGTGTGAACCATACCCTCCCTACTAGGGACCAGAGGCTTTATGTCTTAGAGATGAAAAGGGGAGGATAATTTCCTATACTGAGAATTCAAGACTGAGAAATCCTCAACAATATCCCTGGGTAAGGGTCTATGTGACCATATATATCCAAATCCATGGTCACCCCTAAGACCCTTACCCTATGGTATGAGAAGTGTGGAAAACCCCTGACCATAGATATCAAAATCCAAATAGGAGAGACATAGATGTTACATTCAGTAAGATTTAGTAAATCCAGATGTATTATGGGAAGTTTCAACATAATACCTTTCAGTAAAGGTATCCAATGAAGGAGAGGCCCTTCTATGAGTGGATTTGAAGAAGGCTTTATGAAAGGCTTGAGCAGGATTAATGGGTGAGGTGAATTAAGAAAGGGTGATCAAGTAAGTGGGACATAAGTTTGTGGTGCACAAGTAGTCTTGGGAAAATTGATATCCCATTAAGTGACAACCATCCTAGATTACTAGACTTGGGTGAGACCTGGCCCAATCCTTCATGAGTCTTCACAGGAATTCCATAAAATGAGGGATTCAACTTCCTACTTGAAGAAGGGTGGTATCAGATGTTTTATTAAATTAGGTGGGTTGTCCAAATGAGACACTCCATTGTTTTTAATTTTTAACACCTAGGGAACATAATTCTCAGTATCCCCATTTAATTCCCCACCTTTAGGTGTTATGAAACTACCTTGGAGATTTTGGAGGACATTGGAAAAGCACTAGGGAGATCAGAGCAACAATCAGGCTTCAAGGAAATTCTTTTATACAAATGAAGACCCTATGGGTATATTTATAGGAAAATATGGATCCTTGGGATAATGGGAATGGTCGTTCAAGTGTGGTGTGGCGCACAAGTGAGGGGTGTGAAAGTACTTGCATGAAGTCAGTGATTCGGGCTACCTTGGGATAACTAGATATCGATCCTTTGAAAATATTTATATTTTATATATATTTTTCTCTTCTTACTTATAAGGCATTTCCCTTTGTCACCTTTTCATCCATGTGATGGAATAGAGTGTAAAAAATGGCATAGGTGAAGGAGTTAGTTAAGTAGTATGGAACTATTTTTTCATTTATACAAATATCCTATGTACGGAAGCTCTAATCATATCCTCTATATTCATGAGGATATCCAAAACATCAACTTCAATAGTGTCTATTTTTTATAAACATCCTCCCTTGAAAAATATTCAGAATGGGGAAACACTTGTTTTTCTGATACATGTGTCAGGTATCCTTATACAAAACCTATGTGTTTGGACTTTCCCAATGTTGTAACTAAAATATCTTACCTACCCTCAGCTATAAAGTCCCCATGTGTTCTTTTCTTGATAAGATAATATTGTATGAAATATTTGGAAAATCCCATAATGAATCACAATATAAAAATAATTGATTTAACTTAAATAAGTAAATAATGCAAACATCTTACAATATTATCATCTAAAACCCTCGACTCTTCTATAAGATAATATCTTTTTTTCTCAATTGACCCCTCTTCAATTTTTTATTCCTGGTGGTGGGGGGGACCTCTGCGGAGCTTGAAGATGGATCCCTTAGTTATTGAAAATTTTCTTCTATAATTTTCTCTTCTACTAACGTATACCCCCCAAAAGAAAAAGTTTGAGGGTATTTTTTTTTCTTTGATCTCCTGATGAGATCTCCTCAATTTATATAAATTATAAATTAAAAATTCCTTAATATGATCATTAATTCAATCATTAATATGATCAATAATATAAAAAACTTCAAAAAGGTAACACTACACTTACCAAAAATGATTCTCCTAATCTTTTTTCAACCAATAATTTCTAGGTATCTTCATCTATAAATAGATATACATGAACCGTATTTTTATATTGTTTTTTACCAAAAATTAATTTTGATATGGGGGATATTTAAAATCCCACCATCTCCTAGCAACCAATGACAAAAATTTCTTCGTGATTCCTCCATTATTTGGTATATCATACATCATCTCAGAAAAAGTGTGGAAATGTATATAACTATAAACATTTAAATATAAATAAATTAAAAAAAATGATCTTACCAAAACAGTCTCCCACATGTGAGATATGGTAACACTGTCAACACTTCTCCAATTATTAATCAAAATATTGACTTTACTTTTATCGTCTATTGATATAAAGGTGTTGAATTATTTTTCATGTGGACCTATTGGAATATCATTATCATAGAATTCTATCCGTATCTTCTATTCTTAACTATGAGAAATATATAATTTTTGTAAACATGTGATTCCATGTTTACCCACCCTATAACTCTCCCCCCATGGAAGTTGTTTTCTCTTATAAAGAGGTATGAGGAGACTGATCAATAGGATCATTAATGCATCCCTCCCCGAAGGTATCATGAGAATAGTCATCTCTTGAAGTATGTGGTGTATCAGCTATTGGATCTGTCATAATCCAATAAATGAAAGAAAAAAGCAATCACTTAAAAAATACAAATAAAAATATTACATTCAAATTAAAATTAAAAAAGCAAAAGTATCAAACAAAAAGTATACGAAACTAAACTTAACACAAGTTAATTAATATTTATTATAGTTAACAACAATTCTAAAATCATTTAGGTGAGATGACATGACATTAAAAAATGTAATAAAATTCAAAAATGTTGTTTTAATACATGTTTTAATAAATAGATTCATAATAAAATATCTATTTCTTTGAAATTTTAAAAATTAAAAAAAATAGATGTTACCTATACAATTAGGAATGTATTAAAGGATTATTTTCCCAAAATCATTTTTACGATCATTCCATGTGGAAAAAACCATGTCTTACACATTTTCATCTAAATTATCTATTAATCATTCTATATAAGTAGTGATCTCACACAAATCAACATCTTCGTCATGTTTATCATCACCAATATACTTTTTCCCTTGTAAAAAAAATTGACCACTACATATCGGATTGATTAATATCATAGAATTTTTTTTCATGGGTCTCCATGAAAAATAGAGTAGTTGGGTATTCCAATTTATTCATATTAACTAATGTAATTCAAAATTCACTATGTTTAACATTGTTGTTACTGATAAACTAATTTCATTTTAAAAATGTAACTTGAAATTTAATATAATAAACCTCTAAATTTTTTTCAATGACCACATAATATGAACTTGATGTAGAGTTTGGTTTTTTTCTTTATCACTTTAAAAATGAATTGCTTATACAAACACTAATACACCATAATTCTGAACTGCACATCATTTTTCTAGATCTTTCTAATAAAATGAACAACCATTACTATCATACTTGAACCATGTTATCAAATTTGAACTAGGATCTCCCACTAACTATCTTAATGTTTCAAAAGCATATGATCTACCAATGATGGTCCCTTTAAACCAAGGAAAAAATTTTATACTCATTCAAAATCCACTTAACATTATTTTTTGGATAAAATTGTTTCAAAACACTAATATGAAAGGTTATATATGGTTGATAATCATATATGTTATTTAGGATGTATAAATTTACCTTCTATATCTATTCACATGTCAATGATTTTAATTTCAAGCCACGGATCCCCTTTACCCCATAATTGACTCGTTCAATGTGAGATGTAGGCAAAATGATGTTCTCCACTATTTAAAAATAGCTTGTACAAAACTCTGCAACTTCTTTAGAAATATAATTCTCAATAGTGGAGGCTTCAAGTTGATATGGATTCATAAAATATCCATTTAATATTTTATTATACCTTTCAAAAGGATAGATCCAATGTAGATATACAAGTCCACAATGATTTATTTCTCACGCCAATTGAACTATTAAAAGAACCATGATATCAAAAAATCATAAAAGGAAAATACATTTCCAATTGAAAAATTAAATAAACCACTTCATTTCCTTTGTTTTTCAATGATTTCAGATCAATAGAATTATTAAAAATTGAGTTTATGAAATAACACACCTTCATGATAGTCATTCTGACACGGATGGTAAATATTCCACACAATGCAACTGGTATGTGTTGTTGCATCATGATGTGACAATCATGAGATTTCATACTTGTAAACTTCAAATCCTTTAAAGGAACAATTTTTTTTAAATTTAAATAATAACCCTAAGGCACATTGATAACACAAAGGCACTGAAAAAAGATAATTTCATCCCTATTGGATAATGTATAACAAGTTGGGGGTATAAATGTTTTCTTTCCATCAAGAGTCGGAGAAAAATCCAAACATATTCCCATTGAGAATAAGTCCAATATTGCATACAATCCATCTTTAGTATTTCCTTTAATGTTTATCAATATTCCATCCAATCTATCATATATATTATTTCCCACATTCATGAAATCAATTATATGTTTGACATCCTTATATCTTTAATATGGTAGCTCAAAAAATATATATTGTTTCTTCCAATTATTTCTAGAATTACCAGATTTTTATGTCTTTCTGAATGTAACATCAATGTTTTTCACCCTCTAAAAATACTGATCAGTACAAAAGGGTTTTGGAGAACAAAAAAAATTCATGTGAGACATTTAATTCCTTTTTTAATATTTTATAATAGTGATCTATATGTAAAAATATTCTATGAACCGTGTATGTTATTTTTGTCCCACGATGCGGTTGATAATATGAAGTATGTTATTCACAAATTGGACAAGCATTATACCCCTTAACACTGTATCCATTCAAATTACCATATGTTGGGAACTCATTTATAATTAAAATAATAATTACATATGGTTGAAAATATTATATTTTATAATAATCATACACATTAATACATTCTCCCCACAAAAGATTCAAATCATAAATTAATGGTGACAAGAAAACATCAATATAATTTCTAGGATGTTTTGGTCAAGATATTATTAAGCTCAACATGATATATTTTTGCATCATACAATATTTAATATATAAGTTGTAAATTACCAATAAAATAGGCCATGAACAATGTGTGCTACTAAGAATTCGATATGGATTCATTACATCTATGAACAGTCCTAGTTTGAGATTTCTAACTTCATTCCTGAATGTATGAAACTGGTGATCTATTTTCTTCCACTTTGGACAATCAATTGGATTTCATAATTTTCAATCACATATCTTCTCATCTTAATGACATCTTAACATTTTTTCATCATGTGAATTTGAAAATAAACGTTTGAAATGAGGAATTATTGGAAGATATAAAAATTCCTTGGAAGGGATCCTTATAACTATGAAATCAACATGTGATTTTTTTCAACCTATACTGTGACATCACACTTTTAGAAAGCGGTGATAGAAATTCATATTCTTTCCTATATAGAACATAGTAATTTAGGCATATATTTATTTTTCTTGAACCCAAATATCATTAGGCATAATATTTTCTAGTTTTTATAATGTGAATCTGGAAGATCATTATCTTTAGGAATAATTTCTTTCAGAAATTTAGTAGCTCTTTAAAACTCTTATCACTCCATCTAAGTTTCTCCTTCAGGTTAATCAATTATAACACCATCGATAAAATTGTATATTCTGTATAACCTATATATAATGGTTTTCAACATAAACACATAAATTATCAATTTTCTGTTGTTTCTCAATTGCCTATAATTCAATATAATGAATCATTTCATTAGGATGAAAAGATTTATCATCTTGCAAAGCACCATCATTAATAGATTTGAAATTATTCCCAGTTTCACCATGCCAAATACAAGGGTTGTAACTCAAATTTAAACCATGAAAATTAAATGATCTTTGATCTCTCAATATTCTAACTTCTTAAATATTAAATATTTTAAACATGGATAGAAAAAATGTTTTTGTTTGGAATAGTTTGTATAGAAAATTTCAAAAAAAGTATCAACACATTCCCCATATTAATCACTTGTTTGGGTTGCATTAATCCAACTTCGATTCATTATTATCTATAAAAATATGATAAATAAATATAAAAAATAGAGGGAGTAATTTAAAAAATATTTTTATTTGAAATGACATTAAAAAATATATAAAACCATGAATGGAAAGATTAGTGGTAAATTAGAAAATTTTGATGAAAAAAATCATTCATGTGGACGGAATTACAAAATATGTTAGTTTAAAAAATTTCTGAAGTAAAAGTAAATGAATATAACCTTATGAAATTTTTAGAAATTATCTACAATGATATCCTTAAAAAAATAACCAAATATATATATATATATATATATATATATATATAGAATTAGAGAAACTAATTCATAGTAGATTATTTATAAAAATAAAAGATTTATTCTATTTTCTGTAATTAACCATATATTTAAATCATAGATTGAGTATTAGTTTAAAAAAATGTCACATTAAAACTTGCTTCCTGGGACTTCATATGGTATATAGTATTCTATAATTGGGTACCCAGTTGGTCTACTACTTTAAAAAGAAGACTTATCACCCATTCTACCCTTTTTCGATTCCCTAGAGCACCGTTGAATCACATGACAATGCACGTTAATGTATAAAAATGTATTTTATAAATGGAATCAAATCTATACCAAATGATACAATAAGTGGAATTGAAACAAAATTTGTAATTGAAATAGTTGTAAAATGCATAATGCTATTGCCTACTATAAAAATATGATCAGTTTTTATTGAATATAGTAAAAGTATGATATTGTTATAAACCATTAAACTATGCATAATGATTCATATCGTATGTATACAAGTGTAGGTACATTAAAATAGTTTTATGCATATTGTATGCATAGAGATTTTTTAAATTGATGCTTATGATACCTGTTACATCTATACAATTATAGACAAGTCATTGGTAAAAACAATTATTCCTGTTATATTATTTTCCATCATGTTTAGTCTATGTTAGACTCATATTTATTTTCAATTATATTTATAAGAATTTGAGCAATCACTCTCAACCTATTTCACTCACAAGGGACCCTAGACTCATAATAATAATCCACAGAGAAATAAAACCCTATATCCTAGGATGGAATGTGATGAAAATGATATAAAATGATATTTTAATCAATTCCCAGAGTTAAATAAACACTCAACTATGGTGAAATTCCATGCTAAACCCAAATTGAGATCCTAGATCATTTATAACACTAGATTAAATAATAGGTTATCATTATTGGTAATAGATAATTTACTATGTATCTATTGAATGAAAACCTTGAATATAAATCTTCAGGAGTATTTTACCAGAAATTAGATTGGTTTTCTAGTCCATATAAGATACAAACTATTTAAACATAACTGCATTCTATTTAACATTCATATGTCTCACATAGAGAGGATGGATCAGATCAGTCTGTATATGCCTTTCGATTAGGCATATCGTATGCATGTGTCAGATGATTTCCAAAAAATTATTTTACTGGTGTTTTATTTTTTTGTGTTAATTAATGTCATCAAATACTTCATATCATGTCACATTGTTTAAAAAACACCAGTAATAATATGGTATGCATAACTTTACATAACACATGTAATAATATTGTATGCATACCTTTACATATGGTGTCCATACTCCTACATACTTCGTAGAATGAAAAATTGTATAATTTTTTTTTAATGTAATCAAAGGAAATATATATTGAATGAGAATACCTAATTCATATAAGAAATAAAACCAGGAACAACTAATTGACACATTATAAAACATATTCAAACCTTCATATGAGCTAGTTGGAGATGAGAAGGTCTATCATCAAATTTGAAATTATAAAGCTAAAATAACTTGAGTGTATGATGATTGAAATTAAAGAATGAAGTTCCCCTAATTGAACAATCATCAGTTACATATTCCTTGCCAAATAACAATTGAAAAGAGAGAAATGAAAATGTGTGAGGCTGAATTCATATATATCCTTGATTCATAACATGAGGCTGATGGAAATTGATGGATGATTAATATCATAATGTGATATTAGACCACTGAGTCAAAGAAGCAAGATATCTGGTGCTTCGTCAAGAGAGAAATGATACCTGTATCATGAAAATAGAAGATCGTGGATTGAACCCTCTGTCAATTCATGTTTTTTTTAAATAAATTATGTTATTTATCTTTTAAATGACGTGAAAATACAGTTTTCATGTCGGTTATAATATAATCCATGTAAAAAATCATTCTTTCACATCAATTTCGTTATAAAACTGACAGGAAAGAGCGACAAATATGCATTTTTCAAGTCAGTTATTGTATAACCGGCGTGAAAACTATATTTTCCACATTGTTATTAAAAACCGACTTAAAAATATCATATTCCCATATTTTCATGTCAGTTCTAAAAAACTGATGTAAAAACTGTGATGTTGTAAATAAATTTTCTACTAGTGAGCCCCTAAAAACCCTAAAAACCATAAAAATTTCTGAAAACCCTAAAAACCCCTAAAACCATAAAAACTCTAAAAAACCCCTAAAAATTCATGACAAATAAAAAACCACTAAAAAACTTGGAAAATACCTAAAAACCATATAACCCCTAAAAAAATTAATATCCATATAACCCCTAAAACCACTAAAAACTCTAAAAACCCTTAAACCTATAAAAACGTTAAAAACACTAAAAAACCTTAAATCCCCAAAAAACCTCAAAAAACCCTAAAAACCCAAAAATACCATAAACATCAAAACCCTAAAAATACCCCAAAATACTAAAAATCCTAAAAAATCCCAAAGATTCCCAAAAAATATTAAAACCCTGAAAACCATAAAACCCCATAAAAAATTAAGAACCATAAAAACCCATAAAACTCATAAAAACCAATAAAAATATAAAAACACTTAAAATTAATAAAAATGTTTGAAAAACTATAAAAAACATAAGAAACCCTAAAAACTAAAAAACTGCTAAAAATCCAAAAAAGGCCCTAAAAACCTAAAACCCCTAAACACCCTTGAAATAACTAAACACCATAAAGATCCTAAAAAATACCTAAAATACATGAAAAAATTAAAAAAACCTAAAAAAACTAAAAGAAATTAAAACCAAAGGGCGCGAAAACCATAAAACCCCCTCAAACCCCACAAAACCCTTGTAAAATTGTTAAAAACTCTAAAAACACTAACACTTCTAAAAACATTAAAAATAGTAAAAAATGCGAAGAAAAACTAAAACCCCAAAAACCCAATAGAAACCCTAAAACCTTAAAAATATCCTAAAAACCTTGAAAATCTCAGAAAATACCTGAAAACATTAAAAACCATCAAATCCCAAAAAAAACCAAAAAACCCAAAAATCCATAAAAATCCTAAAAATTCACTAAACATTCCTAAAAAGTAGATAACCCTAAAAACCTAAAAAACCCTCAAAACCATTAAAACCCATAAATTTTTTAAAAAACCATAAAACCCATAAAACCTGTAAAACCCACTAAAAACTATAAATATCCTATAAATCCCTAAAAATATTAAATAATTTCAAAAACTCTAAAAACCATAAGAACCCCAAAAGATATAAAAAAACCTAAAACCCTAAAAAGGCCCTAAAAACAATGAAAACATTAAAAACCCTAGAACCCCAAAAAACCATGAAAAACCCTCAAATTCTATAAAAATCATTAAAAATCCTGAAAACATCTGAAAATTCCAAAAAATGTAAAAAACAAAAAAAAACTCTGAACCCCCCCGAAAACCATACAAAATCCCTAAATACCATAAAACCCCGTAAAAACCCTAAAAATACTAAAAACTCTAAAAATCCTTAAAATCACTAAAAACATTAAAATTGATAAAAAAACTCTAATAACTTAAAAAAACTAAAAATTAAAAAAAAATAAGCTAAAAACCCAAAAAGCCACTAAAACCATGAAAACCCCTAAAACCCTCAAAATATATATAGTCCTAAAAACCATAAAAACCATAAAAGTCCTAAAAAATTACTAAAAATCCTAGATTACATAAAAACCATGAAAACCCCTTAAAAATCATAAAACCCCAAAAAGCATTAGAAACCCTTAAAAATACCTAAAACCAATAAAAACCACTGATTAATCTAAAAACCCTGAAAACCCCTAAAAATGATAAAAAGGTTAAACAGAACTCTAGAAAATCATTAAAACCCTAAAAACACACAAACCCCTACAATCTTAAAGGGTCTCTAAAACCACGATAACCCCTAAAAAATCTAAAACCCCCTTGAAACCCCCTAAAACCAAAACAAAATGATAAAAATCCTAAAAAAATCACAAAAATTAACTTAAAATATAAAAAAACAAAATATAACATGAACAACCCCTGAAAACCATAAAACCCCTAAAAAGGTTAAAAAACCTAAGACCCATAAAACCCGTAAAAACCACTAAAAACTCTAAAAACCCTTAAAACCACTAAATTTTTTGAAAAAAAATTAAACACTCTAAAAAACATAAAACCCAAGGGAAACTTAAAAAACCCCTAAAACACAAAAAACCAAAAAAAACCCTGAAAAACGGAAAAAACCCAAAAACCCATTAATACCCATAAAACCTCTCAAACCCCCTAAAAACACTAAAACCCCAAAAATCATAAAAAACATAAAAAATACCTAAAATTCCATAAAAACATAAAACCCACTAAAACCCTAAAAAACAATAGAAATCCATAAAACCCCAAAAACCATAAAACCCCAAAACCCCATAAAAACCCAAAAAAAAACCACTAAAAACTATAAAGACCCTTAAAATCCCTAAAAAACCCTAAAATTGTTAAAAACTATAAAAAACCTTAAATCCCCTAAAAACTAAAAAAAACACAAAACCCCAAATAACCCTAAAGCCCCTGAAAACTCATATAGGCCCTAAAAAACTTGAAAAACTCAAAAAACCATCAAAATCCATAAAATCCCTAAAACCCCCTAAAAACCATAAAAATCATAAAAGTCCAAAAAATACCTAAAAACTTAAAAAACCCAAAAACCATGAAAAACCCATGAAACCCATAAAAATAACCAAAAACCTTAAAAAAATAAAACAACCATAAATTCCATACAAACCTTCAAACCCTAGAAAATAAAAAATAAACCTTATAAACCAAAATGTCTTAAAAACCCCTAAAAACCCAAAAAAAACATATAAAACCCTAGAAACCCTCAAAATTCTTAAAAATCCAAAAAACCATAAAAACACTAAAAATCCAAAAAAAAAATCCCAGAAATCTTAAAAAACCCTAAAAACCCAAATAAACCCTTGAAAATTTTATGAATCCCAAAATACATTAAAAACCATAAAACCCCATAAAAAACCTAAAAAACACTAAAAACTCTAAAAACCCTTAAAACCCATAAAAAGTTTGAAAATATTAAAAAATATCTAAAAAAATTTAAAACCCCAAATCTATAAATATTCATAAAGACCAAAAATCCATAAAACCCACAAAATCCAAAAAAATCCATAACTATCCTAAAAACCACTAAAATTCCCCAAAAGAATTAAAAAAAAATTCAACCCATAAAAACCGTAAAAACACATAAAAACCCATAAAAACACTAAAACCCACTAAAATCTATAAATACCATTAAAAAAATAAAAACTTTAAAAATGTTAAAAAAATAAAAAAACCCATAAAATCACTGAAAACCCAAAAAAAAAGAAACAACTAAAAACCATAAGATCCCTAAAACCCACAAAAAACGAAAAAAATAACTAATAAAACTAAAAACCCCTAAACCCCCAAAAATGGTAAAAAAATTAAAAACATAGAGAACTATAAAAACCTATAAAAACTAGAAAATGTCAATAAAACCCCAAAAAAGCAAAAATGATTCTAAAACCTTAAAACACAATAAAACCCCAAAACAAGCCATGAAAAACATTAAAAACGCAAAAAATATCTAAAAATTTGAAAAAACCACAAAAAAAATTAAAACTAAAAGATTCTATAAAACTTATTAAAAAGGAAAAAACCATATAAACCATATAAAATCTTAGAAAACCATAACCCCTCCCCAAAAGAACCATAGAAAACCCTAATAACCCATTAAAAACATAAAAACCACTAAATAATCTAAAAATTAGTAAAAAATTTAAAAACATTAAAAGCACTAAAAAACATAAAACTCATAAAAACTCAAAAAAACATAAGAAACAAAAATTGATCAAAATAAATATGAAAACCCTGAATATCATAAAATTTTAGGAAACCGTAAAAATCCTTAAAAACCCTAAAAACCATAAAAATACAATAAAATACTAAAAATCCCTGAGAACATAAAAAATCCTAAAAATATTTGAAAAGCTAAAAGAAAAAACCCACAAAAATTCTATAAACAGCTAAAAACTCTAAAAACCCTTTAAACCCCTAAAAATATTAAAAAATGTGAACAATTTAAAAAAACATTAAACCCCCTAAAAGCTCAATAAAACTCTAAAAACCTAAAAATATCCTCAAACACTGAAGATCCCTAAAAACATTAAAATCTACAAAACCCTCAAAAATTATAAAAACCCTAAAGGTAATATAAATTATAAAAAACCATAAAGAACATATAAATCCTAAAAAATCCTAAAAATCCTTGAAATAGAAAAAAACCCATAAAATCCCTGAAACCCCATAAAATCATAAAACCCCTATAACCGTAAAAAAAACCCCAAAACTGACTAAAAACTCTAAACTGCTTCAAAAGCACTAAAAGTATTTAAAAAATTGTTTGAAGAAACTAAAATCCTTGAAAACCCTAAAAATGTAAAAATTTATTATAACAGCCAAAAATACCCTAAAAATCCTAAAGCCGCCTAAACAACAAGAAAACCCCTAAAACTATCAAAATTCCTAAAAACTCTAAAAAACTGAAAAACACTAAAAATCATAAAAATCACTAAAAATACCTAAAACCGTAAAAAAATCCTAAAACCACTGAACCCCCCCCCCCCAACAAAACTCTTTAAAATTGTAATAAAACTCTAAAAAAGCAAAAAGACCCACTTATAACACTAAAAAATGAAATCCCCCAAAAATATAAAAATGTTAAAAAACATTAAAAACACTTAAAAACCAATTTGAAACTCAAAAAAACCTTAAAACCCAAAAGAACCTAAAAACATTGAAAACACTAAAAACCTAAAAACCCCCTAAAACCTGTAAAAACCTCAATGTTCTTAAAAACCCTAAAACCCATAAAAATTATAAAAAATTCATAAAAATTCATGAAGAAGAAAAAATCCCTAAAAACCAGGAAAAACCCTAATAACCATAAAAAACCACCATAAAACATTAAAAACCCAATAACCCACTAAAAATATAAAAACCCTTAAAACCCCTAAAAATAATAAAAATGTTAAAAACACTAAAAACCTTAATAAAATTAACATTAAAAAAACCTAAAATCCTAAAACTCACTAAAACCTTGAAAATTCACTAAAAACTATAAAAACATTGAAAACCACTAAAACCCATCAAAATACCAAAAACCGCTAAAAACCCAAAAAACACTATAAACAATATAAATCCTTAAAAATCCACGAATACATAAAAAAACATAAAATACTCAAAAACCCCTTGAAACTAAAAAAACAATTAAAACTATAGAAACCCCTAACAAACAATAAACACCCGAAAAAAAAACTATTAAAACCGATTAAAACCCAGAAAAATGTTAAAAAATGATAAATTTTTTAAAAACCATAAAACCACAAAAATAGAAAACCCAAAAATACCAAGAAAACCATGAAAAATCCTAAAACCCTAAAACCCCAAAAAAACCCTAAAACCCTCAAAATACCTAAAAACCTTAAAAAATACTAAAAGAATAAATATCCTAAAACGTCCATAAAAATACCTAAAAACATAAAAACATTAAAACCCTTGGAAAAACTCTACAAAAAATAAAATTCCAAAAAAAACTTAAAAATTGAAAAAACTATTAAAATCCTAAAACTATTAATACCCTAGAAGTCCACTAAAACTATAAAAACCCTTAAAAACCCATAAAAACCCACAAAATTTAATTTTTTTCAAAAATCCCCTATAAAACTATTTTTTTTGTTAAACTACAAAAATACTTCTAAAAACCCTAAAATACCCTAAAAACCCTAAAACCACTACAACCCCAAAAAACCCCTAAAAACCGTCAAAATAAATAAGACCCAAAAAACTCAAAAAACCATAAAAATTCTTAAATCCCCTAAAATCTTTTAAAAAGTACAAACACTAAAAACCTAGAAAAACCACTGAAAACCACAGAAACCCAAAAAACATCAAAATCCTAAAAACCCAAAAACACTAAAAAAATTCTCATGACTCAAAAAAACTAAAAATTTCTAAAATTGTTAAATATGTTAAAATTCCTAAAAACCTCAAAAAACCTAACAACAAAATAAAAACACTTACAAAAGAGTATGAAAATCTTGAAAACACTATAACCCCTAAAACCCCTAAAAATCACTAAAACAAATCAAAATCACGAAAAACCTCAAAAAACCCAAAAAAGCATAAAAATTAAAAAAAGGAACTAAAAATCCCATAAAAAATATTAAAAACCCTAAAAGCCCCGAAAACTATAAAAACCCTTGAAAACCTAAGAAGACCATAAGAACACATAAATCCCCAAATAACCACTAAAAACATTAAAAACCCTTAAAACCCATATAAATATTAGAAAACATTAAAAGTATTAAAAAAACATTTAAACCCTAAAAACTAATAAATAACCAGAAAACCCAAAAAATTGAATACCCCTACAAAACCCTAAATAACTTTGAAAACCCCTCAAACCCCGCAAAATACCTCAAAACCTAAAACCCCTAAAAACCCAAAAAAAATCATCAAAACCATTAAATTCATAAAAATATTAAATTACCATAAAACCCATAAAAACACTAAAACCACTAAAAACATTAAATATCCTTTAAACCCCTAAACACTTTAGAAACGTTAAAAAATATAAGAAACCTTTAAAGCCTAAAAAATCATAAAACCCTAAAGACACCAAAAGACCCTAAACACCATAAAACCCCTAAAAACCCTAAAAACCTCGAAAACCCTAAACCTATCAAATTCCCATAAAACCAAAACAACCCTAAACCCATAAAAACCTAAAAATCCTTTAAAATCCCCAAAAATGTAAAAAACCCTAAAAACCTTCAAAACTATTGAAAATCATAAAAACCCATAAAAACCATACAAAAACATAAAACCCAAAAAAATATTAAACCCCATAAAACCCTTTAAAAAAACTGAAAATCCATAATACATTAAAAAAATTAAAAATCTATAAAACCACAAAAACCCTAAAAGCTCAAAAAAACCTAAAAACCCAAAAAGATCCTAAAACCATGAAAACTCTTGAAAATCCATAAAACCCCTAAAAATACCTTAATATGCTAAAAAACATAAAAATATTAAAAAATAATTAAAAATCCCTGAAAATATAAAAATCCCTAGACACCATAAATACTTCTAAATGCCATAAAACTCTCATGAAACCATAAAAACCATAAAAACCGTAAAAGCCCACTAAAAAGTCTAAAAAATATTAAAACCCCTAAAATCTATTTAAAAAAACTCTAGAAAACTTTAAAACCCAAAAAAACAAAAAAAAAGCTAAAAACTCCAAAACCCAGAAAAACTAGAAAATCCAAAAAGCCCTGAAAATCTATAAAACCCATTAAAATCTCAAGAACCCTAAACCCCCTAAAAACTATATAAATCCTAAAAATCCTTTAAAAATCCCAAAAAAAAATTAAAACACTAAAAACCCAAAATACACTACAAACCCCTAAAACATTAAATAACCAAAAAATACATAATACCCTAAAACCTACTTAAAAAAATAAAAAACCCTTTCATTTCCAACAAATATTAAAATGGTCAAAAACTAAAGAAAACTTTATAAACCATAAAAATATCAAAAAATTCCCTAAAACAAAAAAATTTCTTTTAAACCCTAAAAAATAAAAAAAACCCCATAATAAAGCCTGAAAACACATAAAACACCCAAAATAATTAAATCCCTAAAATCCATAAAAACCCAAACAATTGTAAAAAAGCTAAAAAATCCATAAGAATACACAATAATATAAAAAACCCTAAAAACACAACCATTACAAACCTAAAACAACTAAAACTGTTTAAAAATCTAAAAACCGTTACAACCTAGAAAAACATTAAAAAGGTTAAAAAAATCTAAATTAGCTTAAAAAAAACCCTTATAAACCCCAAAATACCCTAAAACGTGAAAACCCTACAACCATAAAAACATTGAAAATCCCTAAAACCCCTAAATATCACTAAAACCCATAAAAACCCTAAAAATAATATAAAACCTAAAAATCCTAAAAAATGACTGAAAACATAAAAACCCATAAGAACCCTGAAAACAATATTAACCTTAAAAATAAAAAAAATAAAAACTATAAAAACATAAAACCACTAAAAACTCTAATTACCCATAAAACCCCTAACAACATTAAAAAACACTAAAAATTCTAAAAACAATAAACCCCAAAAAACCAATAAAAACTCTCAAAATCACTAAAAAAACCTAAAAACCATACAAATAGCCAAAAATTATACAAAATGAAAAAAAATACCTAAAAAACAAAAAATCCATTGAAAACTATAAAAACCCCTGAAAAATTTAAAATCCTTTAAACCCCCAAAAACATAAAAACCAATAAAACTTCTAAAAACCCTTAAAACCCTTAAAATTGTTAAAAAAAATAAAGAAAATACTATAAAAACCTTCAAAATACTAAACAACTAAAAAAATCCAAAAAGGTCCTAAAACCAAAAAAACACCCAAACCCTAAAACTCCTGAAAACCCTTATAAACCTTCAAAATACCTAACGACACTAAAAACCTTGAAAAAAACCAAAAAACCCACTAAAATCATTAAAACCTACTAAAACCCTAAAAGGCAAAAAAACCTAATAACACATAAACCCTTAAAATTGATAAAAATATTAAAAAACTAAAATTCCTAAAAATCCGATAAATATTAGAAAATCCCTCAAAATATCAAAAGACCCAAAAATCATTGAAAAAACCTAAAAACCCTGAAACCCTAAAAACACTTAAATTCCCTAAAACCCCAAAAATACTAAAAACCATAAAAATCCTAAACCCTAAAAATCCTCAAAAATGTAAAAACCCAAAAAAATCAAGAAAACCCTAAAATCAATAAAACCCATAAAAAATTAGAAAACTATAAAACACATAATGTCCCTAAAATCAATAAAACATTAAAAACCTTACAACCCCTAAAAACTTTTAAAACGATTAAAGTACTCTATGAAACCCTACAACCCCAAAAACTCAAGAAAACCAAAAAACCAAAAAGACCCTAAACCCCTTAAAATCCTTAAAAGCCCTAAAAATCCCAAAAAACTTTTAAACCCCCAAAAAACCATAAAAATCACTAAAAATCCCTTAAAATTTTTGAAAATGAAAAATCCTAAAAAGCCCTAAATACCTCCATAAAACCAAAAAACCATCCAAAACTATTAAAAACCCGAAAACCGCTAAAAACTCTGAAAACCATTAAAACCACTAAAATAGAAAAAAAATTAAAAACAATAAAAACCATTAAAAACCTAAAAAAACCCTATAATAGAAAATGAATATAAAAACCTAGAAGAACCCTAAAAACCATAAAAGCCTTTAAAACCCTTAAAATCCTTAAAATCCCTTAAAACCATAAAAACAAGTAAATCCTAAAAATCAATAAAAATTCATTAAAATGTATCAAAACATAATGACCCATAAAACATCTGAAAAACATAAAATCCCTTAAAAATATTTAAAAAACCTAAAAGCGATAAAAGTGTTAAAACCACTAAAAACTATAAAAACACCTAAACCCCCTTAAAACGTTTAAAATGTTAATAAAATAAAAAAACCAAAAAAACCCTATAAAACTCAAAAAACACTACAAACTCAAAGACCATTAAACCTTGAAAAAACCTAAAAACCCTAATAGGAACTAAAACCCCATAAAATGCCTTAAAATCCATCAAAACCCTATGAAATCAAAAAACCCTAAAAACCCTTAAAAAGTATTAAAAATACCTAACAATTCAAAACACCCTAAAAACCCCGAAAACACCCTAAAACCATAAAAAACTCTAAAAACATCCAAATCCCAAAATCCCATAAAAACGCTAAAACCAATAAAAACAATAAAAAACCTTAAAATCCATTAAGACATTAAAAAGAATTAAAAAATCTAAAAAACATTAAAACTGAAAAAACCATAAAAATCTTAAAACCCCCAAAAAACACTAAAACCCCAAAAAACCAATAATCCCTTAAAATCACTAAAATCCCTAAAAATAACTAAACACCATAAAAATATTAAAAATCACAAAAAATTTCTGAACACATAAAAACACTAAAACCTTAAAAACGCCTTAAAACCATAATAACCGGTAAAAACGGTAAAAACCCTAAAACCCCATAAAAATAATAAAAATCCCAAAAACTTTAAAAACCCTTATATCTTCTAAAAACGTTAAAATATTTAGAACTCAAAAAACATAATAACTCAAAAAACCCTAAAAACCCAAAGGACCCTAAAACCCTTAAAATCCCCCAAAACCCTAAGAAACCCTAAAAACCCTCAAAATTATTATAACCAAAAAATAACTTAAAAAACCCCTAAAATTCTATAAAAACATAAAAACTCAAAAAAACAAGGAAAAACCATCGAAAACCAAAACACCCCTAAAAGCATTAAAAAACCAAAAAAACCCTTAAAACCCTTAAAAGATTAAAAATGTTAAAAAACACTAAAAACTTTAAAACCCTAAAAAAACTCAAAAAACCCTCAAAAATCAAAATTACAATAAAAAACCTGAAAAACGCTAAAAATCTCAAAATCCCTAAAAATTTGAAAAACCCCTGAAAGTCCCTAAACACCCTAAAACCTCTAAAAACCATAAAAAACATAAAACCTCCTCAAAATATAAATACATTAAAACAAAAAAACTCTGAAAACACCATGAAACACCCTAAAAACCATAAAAAACCTAAAAACCTAAAAACCATTAAAAACACTAAAAAACCGTAAAACCACTAAATTTTTTAAAAATTTTAAAAAATAAAAAATACCATAAAATACACAAAAAATAAAAAAACACAAAAAGAAAAAAAAGACCATAAAATTCATGAAAACCCTATAAACCATAAAACCCATGAAAACCCCAAAACAATCCGAAAATACCTAAAACCCTAAAAACACCAAAAAATATCAACCCTAAAAAATCCCAAAAAATCACAGAAAATGTAAAATAAACTAAAACCCCTAAAAACCATTAAAACCAATAAAACCAGTAAAACCATAAAAACCCATGAAATCCCAAAGAATCCCAAAAAAATACGAATAAAATATAAAACCCCAAAATATGTCAAAACATTAAAATAGTCTAAAACCTTAAAAAAACTAAATAATTCAACAAAACCCCCCAAAACTCAGAAGAACCAAAATTACCAGAAAACCCTAAAACCCAAAAAAACCATGAAAATCCCTAAAACCCCTCAAAATCCATAAAAATTTATAAAAATCACTAGAAATCATACCAATATAAATAAATCCCTACAAATTCAATAAAACTTAAAAACCCTAAAATCCTATAAAAACCCTATAAATCACTAATAACTCTAAAAACATTTAAAATCCCTAAAAAGTTAAATAAAAAAACTCTAAAATCCATATAACTCTAAAAAAACTCAAAAAACACTAAAACACCCAAAACAACCTACAAACCCCAAATACCCTAAATTCTAAAAAACACTATAAACCCTGAAAATACAAAAAAAACCATAAAACCATAAAACCCTAAAACTATAAAAATTATAAGAATCCCCAAAAATCCTAGAAAACGTAAAAACCCGTTAAACATTAAACAACCCCCTGAAAAATAATAAAACCCCCAAAACCCTGAAAAACCCTAAAACCATTAAATTATCTAAAAACCCTTACACCCCTTAAAAACATTAAAAGCGTTATTTTAAAAAAAAAAATACCCTATACCCCCTTAAAATCTCATAAATTACTCTAAAACCCTAAAAATACACTAAAAAAGAAGAAAACCCCTAAAACCCCTAAAAATCACGAGAAACCAAATAAACCCGAACCCCCCCCTAAAAATATAAAAATCATTAAAACCCTTTAAAAGCATTAAAAATACCTGAAAATGTAAAAAAACCATAAAAGCACTAAAAATCCTCTAAATAGCATAAGAAACCATAAAGATCAAAAAATAACCTAAACCCCTGAAACCACTTAAAACTACAGCAACACTTAAAAATACTAATTATTTTTAAGAATAAAACCCTCTAAAAACCATTAAGACCTTAAAAACTCAACACAAATTCTCA
Organism: Viscum album; assembly: GCA_963277665.1. Classification (NCBI taxonomy): domain Eukaryota; kingdom Viridiplantae; phylum Streptophyta; class Magnoliopsida; order Santalales; family Viscaceae; genus Viscum; species Viscum album. The sequence goes on from OY728157.1 coordinate 1,323,325,129, forward strand.
AAACCAAAAACACCATAAAAACATTAAAACACTAAAAGTAATTAAAATTATCAACACCCCTTAAAACCCTCAAAATTCCTAAGAACCCTAAAACCCATAAAAACACCAAAATACTAAAACATTCCTAAAATTCCATGAAAACATAAAAAACACTAAAAACCCTGATAAACCCATGAAAACTAAAAACACCAAGAGTTCTTAAAAACTAGAAAACTCCATAAAAATCCATAAATAATTAGAAACTATAAAACTCCTTAAAACCCACAAAAATGATGAAAATGTTAGATTTTTAAACAACCATAGAAACCCTATAAAATAAAATAAAAACCCCTATAAATAAAAAATACCCAAAAAACCCTGAAAACCCCTAATTCCCAAAAAAAAACATAAAACCCTATATAGACCCTCAAAATCCCTCAAAAGCCCAAAAATTAGTAAAAACCACAAAAATTCATAAAAAACCTAAAAATTCCAAAAAAACAAAAAAACCCTAAAAACCCGGAAAACCAAAAAAACAATGAAAACATTAAAAAACCTGAAAATCTATAAAAACCTTCATAACCAATAAATACTCTAAAAATCCTTAAAATTCATAAAAACAGTAAAATTATTAAAATAAACTCTAAAAACGTTAAAAAAATTTTAAAACCTAAAAAACTAAAAAAAACATAGAGAGCCGAAAAACACAAAAAACCTGAAATGTCGTAAAACCCAAAAAACCCAAAAAACCCAAAAAATCATTAAAAAAACTAACATTTATAAAACTGATAAAATCTTAAAAATTCCATAAATCTACTTGAAAATGTAAAGAATCCTAAAAACCTTGAAAACCCTTGAAAACATAAAAAACCATAGAACCATAAAAACAATAAAACCCAAAAAAACCCTAAAACCCACTGAAAATTCTAAAAACCCTTAAAACACTAAAAAATGTTAAAAACCATTAAAAACTCTAAAAAAACTTAAAACACTAAAATACTCAAAAAACCTTAAAACTCCAAAATGACCCTAATCCACAAAAATACCCAAACAGATTAAAAACTCTAAAAACCCTAAAACCACTGAAACTATAAAAAAATCATAAAAATCATAAAAAAAGTTTTAAAATCCCTAAAAAGGTAAAAACACTAAAAACCATAAAACCCCCTAAAAACAATAAAATACCCCTATACACCTTAAAACCCCTATAAACCTATAACAACACTAAAACCCACTAAAACCCCTAAAACCCCCTAAAACACCTAATAACCCTAAAAGGTGTTAAAAACTCTAAAAAAACCAAAAACCATAAAAACAAATAAATACCCAAAAGAACCTAAACCCCCTAAAGAATCTTAATAGCCCCCAAAACCCCTTGAAATAACTTTTAAAGATGTAAAAACATTAAAAAAACTTAAAACTGATAAGAATAATAAAATCCATAAAAATCTATTAAAACATAAATAACTCTAATAACCCAAAAAACACCAGAAAAACAGAAAACCCCAAAAAATCTTTTAAAAAAATTAAAAAACAATAAATCATTAAAATAACATAAAACCCTAACTTATAAAAACCCCTAAAAATGTAACAAAACATAATAAATCTCCAAAAAACCAAAAAATAAAAGAAACCTAAAACCCCAAAAAGATCAGAAAACCCAAAACCCCCCAAAAACTCTAAAAACCACGAAAACCCAAAAAAACCCTCAAAATCCTTTAAAACCACAATATCTCTAAACACATAAAATCCTTAAAATACCCTAAAAATATTTACCAACCTAAAAAAACTTAATACCACTAAAAACATTAAAACTCCATAATAACTATAAAATCGCAAAAACTCATAAAACCGCTAAAAACCCATAAAACCCCTAAAACCTACAAATTACACTAAAAACATTAAACCCAAAATGTTATAAATTGTTATAAACCTCTAAAAACATTAAAAAACCTAAAAACTCAAAAACCCTTAAACACAAAAAAGACCATAATAACCTTAAAAACCCCTAAAGACCCTAAAAACCCTAAAAACCACTAAAACATATAATTCCCTAAAACTATAAAAACTATAAAAAACTAAAAAATACTTAAAACTATCAAAAAATGTAAACAACGTAAAAACCCATACAAAACTGAACACCCCCCTAAAAACTAGAAAAACCCTAAATATATTAAAACCCTAAAACCTAGTAAAACCATAAAACCACTAAAAACTGTAAAACCCCTTGAAACCCCTAAAAACATTAAAAATGTTTAAAAACTATAAAAACCCATAATTCCTTAAAATCTAAAAAAACCCTAAAACCCATAAGACCGTAAAAACCATGAAAATTCCCAAAAAAAACTAGAATAAACTAAAATCCCCAAATACCCACAAATTATTGAAAACCCTAAATCCGCCTAAAAACCATAACAATCCTAAAAATCCCTTAAAATTTCTGAAAATAGAAAAAATCTTAAAATCCCTAAAACCACTTGAAAACCATAAAACCACTAAAAACCATAAAACCACTAAAAACCATTAAAATACTAAAAACCAATAAAAAATAAACCACATTGAAAACTATAAAAACAATTAAAACCACTAAAAACGTTAAAATTGTTAAAAACACTTAAATCATTGAAACCCCTAAATCCTAAAAAACACTAAAACATCCCAAAGTCCCTAAAACTATGAAAACCCCTAAAACCTTAAAACCATAAAAACCCTAAAAACCCCTAAAACCGCTCAAAATACCTACAAACCTTCTAAAACCCTAAAAACCATATAAATTCTTAAAATCACTAAAAATCCATGAAAACATTAAAAACCATTGAAACCCTAAAAACCCATAAAAACCATAAAACCCATAAGAATCATAAAAACTTTTAAATCAGATAAAAACCCTAAAACCAACTAAAAAAATATAAAAATCCATAAACCCCCTAAAAATGTTAAAAAATAGTAAAAATTTTTAAAAACCAAACAACCCTAAAAAACATAAAAATTCCTAAAATCTCCAAAAGAATCTAAAACCCCTTAAAAACCCTAGAAATCCTAGTAAAAAACATTAAAAACCCCTAAATCCCCAAGATGGAGGCGCACTCCCCTGGGATTCTCTCTCACTCGACACTTCTTTCAGGCCATCCCCTGGATCCAGATCGGAGCTTCAGCGTTGGTCCCTTGCTCCTTCCCAGTTCTCGGAAATGGCATCCCCTGGATGTGATATTCGGCCTCAAGATGGTGGTGGATTTTGCGCTTCGACAGCTTCGACTTCACCGAGTTCCTTTGCTCTGGGTTTCAGACTTTGATGCGGCATTTCTCTGTTGCTGGAGAGTCAGGCCTCCGACGGCTACGGTGGTTGCGATGTCTTCAGATCGACTTGATCTTGAATGGGTCAACATCTGCCAACAGCCATGGGTCATGGTCGTTTTTTCAGATCTAGTGTTTCTACAGGCGAGTCAACGTGGTCAAGGGGATCAATGGAAGAGTTGGTTGCTTCAGAATCCAGGTTCTACTTGGAAGGCACTTTGTTTCTGCGGATGATATGACAATCTAGTTTTGCGGCGCTGGTCGGATCCTTCTCAGTCCTGCGTTACAGAAGGAGGTTTTTTCTATGCCCCAGTTCGATTCTTTTGTCAGTTCACGAAGCAGCTGCAGCTGCATGCTCAACCTAGTCTCTCGGCTTCATCTTTGCTCTAGTTTGTTGATGCTAGTTTCGGTCGGACCTTTTGGCATTCCATGTTCTCCTATTACTTGGTTGTGATTTCGGAAATGAATGAGTGCTAGTTTCTGGGTTTTCTGAGATGAATTTGGCAAGTTTTGTGCAATTTCTGGTGGTATGCGGTTTACTATACTACGAGATATGGAATGCTGAAAGTTGTTTGGATCGAAGACTGTGATTGCTGGTTGTTGAGATGAGATTCCTTGTTTGACGATGGGTTAGGATGTGATGGTTGTTGATTTATGAGCTGCAATTTGATAAGATCTAGTCAGCAAGGAGGTGGTGATGCTTTTGTTGCTAATGCTGGTGTTTTGTGGTGTCGTTCGTTGGAGTTTGCTGCTTGTTTCTCGTTTCACTGGCAGTGGATCCTTCGGGGGAGGACATGCTAGTTTCTGGAAATGGTGTGAATGGAGTTTTTGGTTGTTGTTTGTTGGGCGGTGATGATGGATGTGTTTGGTTGCGGTGCTCGTGCTGTGGTTTCATGCTATTGGTTGTGAGTGGTTGCGATGTCGGTTTTGGTGTTGTTGTTTGCTGGGGATGGTTGTTTTGGATGTGTTGCTGCTACTATGTTGCTATGATGATGGGATGTGGTGCTGCTGGATGCTGGAATACGCTGGATGATGGAAATTGTGATGCTGGATGCTGGTTGCTGCTGAGCTGGGAGTTGTTGATGCTGTGGTTTATGATCGTGTTGCTGCTGTATGTTGATTGCTGGTTGAGTTTGAATGCTGGTCATTGGTTAGCTGTGAGATGTTGGATGCTGGTTGATGCTGGAGGATGGTGATGGATGCTTGGATTTGTGTGCTTTTACTTTTTTCACATTTGTTTTTCTTTTTTTGGGTATTTTTCATCTTGGGTTTTAAGAGGTTTTTGGTTGTGGGTCGTTTGACCCCTCCCCTCCCTTGTCTGGTGTGACTCTTTTTTCTTTCTAATAAAATTGGGGGGGCCGGGAATAGCCCAACCCTCGCATCTTCCTTGCCCTAGAAACCCTAAAATTACCTAAAAATGAAAAAACCCCTCAAATTCCATAAAAACCAAAAAAACCCCTAAATACTTTAAAATAAAAAAAATCTGAAAAAACCCCTCAAATTCCATAAAAACCAAAAAAACCCCTAAATACTTTAAAATAAAAAAAATCAGTAAAAATCCTTAAAACGTAAAAACCACTAAATACTTAAAATACCCATTAAAAATCACAAAACAAAACCGAAAAAATAATAGAAAACCCTTAAACATGATAAAAAACCCTAAAAACTACCAAAAATATAAAAACCTTCAATCACCTAAAAATTTAGAAAAATGTACAAAATCTAAAAAAACTATAAAAATCTAAAACACAAAAAACCCCTAAAAACCTTGAAAACCCCTAAGAACCAAAAAAACCCTCAAAATATCCAAAAATTATATAAAACCCTATAACCTTTAAAAATATTTTAAGAAGACTCAAAATCCCTAAAAACATATAAAACCTGAAAATCTACAAAAACCATTGAAAACCATTAAAACTCAAAAAAAAAAACATTAAAACCCTAAAAAAATTAAAACCCAAAAAAATCACAAAATATTGTAATAAAACTCTAAAAACTATAAAATATGTTAAAAACATTAAAAATTAATAAGAAACATTAAAACTCAAAAAATCCCTTTAAAACCCCAATGTCCCTAAAAACCCTAAAAAACACATAAAACCATAAAACCCTCTAAAAGTGTCTAAAACACCTCAAAATCCCTAAAAATCCAAAAAAACCCCACAAAACCTTAAAAATCTGAACCCCCCCCCCCAATACAAGAATATGTAGAATTCCCTAAAGGCATGAAAGCCACTAGAAGATCAAAAAAAACCTTAAAAACTATAAAACCCATAAAAACCATAAAACCCAACTAAAAAAATATATAAACTCATTAATCCCAAAAAATGTTAAAATGGTTTAAAAAATCTAAAATCCCTTAAAATCCCTAAAAAACTAAAAGTACCCTAAAACCCAAAAATACTCTAAATACCCTGAAAAACTCTAAAAACCTAAAAAAACCCTAAAATACCTAAAAATCCATAGAAACTCTAAAACTATAAAAATATTACAAATTCTTAAATTCTTAAAAACGTATAAAAACATTTATTCCTCTAAAAACCTCCTAAAATAACCTTGAAAAAATAAACCCATAAAAACCCTATAAACCTCAAAACTCTAAAAAATATTAAAACCCCAAAAAATGTTAAAAAACAATAAATATATAAAAAATCCTAAAAAACACAAAAAACCATAAAACCCCAAAAGACCCTAAAACTCATTAAAATACTAAAACCCCCTAAAACCCTAAATTCCCTAAAAACTCTTTAAAACCTTAAAAATCCATAAAATCCTTTAAAATTATAAAACAACAATATGAATCCATGAAATCATTAAGAACTTTAAACCCCTAAAAAACCTTGAATACAATAAAACCCCCTAAAAACCATAAAAACCTTAAAATATAATAAAACTCATAAAACCCCATTGAAAACTCTAAAAACCCATAAACCCCAAAAAACGTTAAAAACATAAAAAATTGTAAAAAACCCTTAAAACCATTAAAAACTAAAAAAATCCTAAAAACCCCAAAATACACTAAAAACACTAAAACCCCTAAAAATCATAAATTTCCTTAAAAACACAAAAACACCTTAAAAATTACCAAGAAATCTTAAAAACCATAAAAACAATAAAAATCATTAAAATCCCTTAAAAACCAAAACAACCAAAAAACCTTGAAAAAAACCTAAAAATAATAGAAACCCTTAAACCCTTTAAAAACCCATAAAAACTAAAAAAATCACTAAAGTTTCTAAAACCTATTAAAATAAATAAGAAATTTAAAATATGTAATAAAACTCTAAAAACCATAGAACTCTAAAAAAATAAATATAACCCTCAAAACCCAAAAAGACCTTAAAAACATTGAGAACCCCTAAAGCCCCTAAAACCCTAAAAACTATTAAAAACCCTCAAAATATATATGAACACTTAAAAAACAATAAAATTCCTCAAAATGCCCCAAAAAAACCTAAAAATATAAAACCCTATTGAAAGCCTTATAGACCCGTGAAAACAAGAAAACTCGTAAACCCTTTAAAACCCCATAAAAACTAAAAAAACCAATAAATATTTTAAAAACCCTTAAAATACTTAAAATGTTAAATTTTTTATAAAAATATAAAAACCATAGAACCCTAAAAAAAACCCCCTCAAAACCCTAAATGACCTTAAAAACCTTGAAACCCCCTAAAACCCCTAAAACCCAAAAAAACATTAAAATCCATAAAAATATCTACGAACCCTTAAAAAACAAAAAAAAACAATAAATATCCTAAATACCCGAAAAGAAATCTGAAAATATAAACCCCATTGAAAACCTTATAAACCCCTGAGAACTAGAAAACCCCTAAAACCCTAATAACCCATAAAACACTAAAAACCACTTAAAATACTAAAAACACTTAAAACCCCTAAAAATGTTAAAAATAAAAAACCCATCAACAATATAAAAACTAAAAATAACCCATAAAAACCCAAAAGACCCAAAAAAACCCTAAAAACCCCTAGAAACCCCTACAAAAATCTAAAAAAACACATAATACATGAAAACCCTATAAAATCCTAAAAACCAAAAAATTCCAAAAAAATTCCCTAAAAATCCCTAAATACATAGAAAACCCTTAAAACTCATATAAAAAACCTTAAAACCATAAATTCCTTAAAAATCATGAAACCCTAAAAATATACAAAAAAGTCTAAAAACTCTTAAATCCACTAAAACGTTAAAAAATGTTAAAAATCTTAAAAACCAAACAAAGCACAAAAAACCCCTAAAACCAAAAAAAAGATATTAATAAAATGAGACCCCTAAAACTCACAAAACCATAAAAATCTTTATAACCCCACAAATCCCTAAAAATCCAAAAAAAACCCTAAAAACCCATAAAATTCATAAATAACCCTAAAATCCCTCAATTTTTTTTAAAATCTTAGAAAACCCCATAAAACCATAAAACCATCTAAAATCCATAAAATAATAAAAACTCATAGAACCCAATAAAAACCCTAAAAACCTTTAAACTCCTAAAACATTACAAACTCTCTAAAACCACAAAACCCCTAAAAACTCAAAAAAAAAACCCGGAAAACCCCTAAAAACATAAACACCTCAAAATCCCAAAAAACCCTCAAAAACAAAAAAATAGTAAAAAACCAAAAATACAATAAAAATCAATGAAAGCATAGAAAACCCCAAAATCCCGGAATGATCCATGAAAAACATAAAAACCCTATAAACCATAGGAAGCCTAAAACCCATTAAAACCCCCAAAACACTAAGAACTCTAAAAACCCTTAAAACCACAAAAAAATGTTTAAAACTCTAAAAAAACATAAAAAATCTAAAAAAATATAAAAAAACTAAAACCATCAAAATGCTAAAAACACTATAAAATTCCATGAAAACAAAAAAAAATCATAAATCCCCTAAAACCCCCTGAAAACAATAAAACCCCTAATAACCCTAAAAACCCTAAAAACACATAAAACACTAAAACCACTAAAAACACTAAAAAACACTTTAAAACCCTCAAAATGTTATAAAATTGGAAAACTATAAAAACATTAAAACCCTACAAGACTAAAAAAACTCTAAAACCCCATAAAGACCCTAAAACAATAATAGCCCTAAAAATTCGAATAAACTTCTAAAACCCTCAAAATCTCTAAAATCTCTAAAAACCATAAAAATCCAAAAAATACCTAGAAACCCCTAAAAACGTAAAAAACTCTATAAACTATAAAAACCCTCTAAGAACAATAAAACCCCCTAAAAATCTCAAAAACATGAAAAACACATAAAACCCCACTAAAAACTAAAAAATCCCTTTAAAAACCTAAAAATATTAAAAAACGTTAAAAAACAATAAAAACCTTAAAACCGCTAAAAAACTAATAAACCCATAAAAACCCAAAAAAATTTAAAAACCCTTAAAAACCATAAAACCCCTAAAAATTTAGAATACCCTAAAAACATCAAAATACTTAAAAACCATAAAAAACTGTAAAAACCATAAAAATCATAAAGAATCATTGAAAATACCTAAAAACATAAATACCCTAAAAATGTAGAAAAACACTCTAAAACAATAAAACTCCATAAAACCCATACAACCCATACAAACCCATAAAAACCCTAAAAACCCCAAGAAGCCCCTAAAACATAAAAGACCGTAAAGATAATGAAAAACCCTAAAAACCCTAAAAAAACATTGAATACCATAAATCCATAAAAAACCCATAAAAACACACAAAATCCCTGTAAACACTAAAAAACCTTCAAACCATAAAAAGCATAAAAATATCTAAAAATCCCTAAAAACATAAAAAACCCTAAAAACCTCAAAATCCCCTAAAACCATAAAACCCCCTAAAAACCCTAAAACCCCTAAAACGACATAAAAACCATAAAACCATGAAAAAAATATAAAAACCATTATACCCCTAAAAACAAAAGAAAACATTAAAAACTCTAATACCCCTAAAATACTCAAAAAAACCCTAATACACCAAAAGATCCCTAAAAACCCTGAACACCCCTAAAATCCATAAAAAACCTGAAAAACAAATACCATAAAAATCCATAAATACCCTAAAACTCTTAAAAACAATACATGTTAGAAAACAACCTTAAAAGATCCAATAATGTATAAAAACACCAAAGTACCCTAAAAGCCCCTGGAAAACCATAAAACCCCGAAAAACATTAAAAAGAAATAAACCCCATAAAAACCAGAAAAACTAATAAAAAACTGAAATAACCATTTAAACCCCTAAAAATGTTAAAAAATATTAAAACACTAAAAACCCTTTTAAACATTGAAAAACTAAAAAACCCCCAGAAAAACTCAAATACCCAAAAAACCATGAAATAACCTAAAACCGAAAAAAAGGTAAAAACCCTTAAAATCCAAAAAACCCATAAAAACTATAGAAATCCTAAAACAATCCCTAAAAATCCATGAAAACACAAAATACCATAAAAACCCTAAAAACCCAATAAAAAAATAAAATCACCTACAAAAAATAAAAACCCATAAAAACCAATAAAACTTGTAAAATCTAATAAACACTCTAAAATCATTAAAACCTATAAAAATTAAATGACATTTAAAAACCCCAGAAACCCAAAAATAACTAAAAAACCTGAAAACCTTCAAAACCTTGAAAATCTGAAAACCCATAAAAACCATCAAAATCCTTAAATCCATGAAAAAATCCTAAAAACCAAAAAAAACCTAAAACAACCCAAAAATTCCTTGAAAACATAAAAACCTATAAAAACATCAAAAACCCTTGAAACCCATAAAACCCTAAAAACCCTAAAAACCCTAAAACCCTATAAAAGACGTAAAACCACTAAAATCAATGAAAAACCTTCAAGCCCCTAATATTTTAAAAAATCCTAAAAACCATAAAAACCTAAAAACTCAAAAAACCACTAAAATAGAAAAAGAACCTAAAAACCCCAAAAACCCATAAAGAGCCTAGAAAATCTTGGAACCACTAAAAACCCACAAAATCCATAAAATTCCTAAAAACCATAAAATTTCCAAAAAAATCCTAAAAATCCTTAAAAATGTAAAAACCCCTAAAAACATAAAATTACCCCCAAATATAATAAAAACCCCTAAATCATTAAAAAACTTAGGAAACCTTAAAACCAATAAAAACTCTAAAATTCAGTTAAACAAAAAAAATGTTAAGAACTTTAAAAACTCTAAAACACTTGAAAACCCTAAAAAACTCAAAAGAACCCTTAAAACTCAAAAAAGTACATAAAAACCCTAAAAATACTTTAAAACCATTAAGAACCTTGAAACCAAAAATAACATCAAAATGCATAAAAACCTTAAAACTCCATACAACCTTAAAAATCCAAAAATTCCATAAAAGCCCCTGAAAACATAAAAAACCCTAAAACCCTTAAAAATCTCTGTAAACCTTAAAAACAATACAATCATAAAATACCTAAAAACACATAAAACCCTAATAACCCACTAAAACACTAAAAAACCATAAAAACACTAAAAATTTTGAAAATATATTTTAAAACACAAAAAAACATTAAAACCCCACTAAAAAAACCTAACGATGCAAAAATACCGGAAAAGCACAGAAAAATGTTAAAACCCCAAGAACCCTCAAAATCAGTAAAAACACTACAATAATATAAAAAACATAAAATATTCTTAAATTTACTAATATACCTAAAAATGTAATAGGTCTAAAAACCTTAAAAATCTTCTCAAAACCATAAAACCACTAAAACCCTTAAAAACCCATAAAAATCCATAAATACCCTAAAACCCACTAAAAATCTGAAACCCCCATAAATCATCTAGAAAAATGAAAACAATTATAAGACTCTAAAAACATTAAAAACCCTAAAAAACTAAAAATATCCAAAAAAAACCCCACAAGACTCTAAAAACCATAAAACCCCTAAAAATGGAAAACACCTAAAAACCCTCAAAATCCCTAAAAACCATAAAAATCCTAAAAACCATAAAAATATGAAAAACTGAAAAAATCAATGAAAATGTTAAAAAACCTGAAAACCCTGAAAAATTTCTAAAGACCATAAATACCCCCCAAAACCATAAAACCCCTAAAATTCCATATAAATCCTAAACCCCACTAAAAAATATAAAATCACATAATACCCTAAAATGATAAAAAGCATTAAAAACACTAAGAACCGATAATAACCATAAAAAACAAAAAAAACCCAAAAAACCCTAAAACCACAAAAAATACTCAAAATCTCAAAAAAACCATAAAAACGCTAAAGATAATAAAAATCCAATAAAATATGTAAAAACATAAAAAAACCCAAAAAACATGGAAAACCCCTTGAAACCCCTAAAAATACATAAAAATCGTAAAAACCCATAAAACATCTAAAAATACTGAATACCCAATAAAAACTCCAAAACCCTCAAAACTCCTAAAAACTTTAAAATGATAAAACAATCTAAAAATCCTTAAAACTATAAAAAAACTCAAAAAATCCCTGAAACCCCAAAGCCCCTAAAACCCCTTAAAACCCCTTCAAAACTTTGAAACCTCATAAAAATAACTAAAAAACCTAGAAAACTATACCAACCAAAAAACTTCTAAAAAACCCATAAAATTATATGAAAAAATAAAAAACACTAATTTTTTTTTAAAAACTCATAAAACCCAAAAAAACTATAAAACCATAAAAACTAATAAAAACACTAAAACCACAAAAAAATCCTTTTATAAACCCGAAAAAAGTTTAATAAGTGTTAAAATACACAAAAAACATTAAAAATGATAAAAATGTCTAAACCTCAAAAATATAATAAATCCATTAAATACCATAAAAACCTTGAAATCCGTCAAAATCCATAAAACCCCTAAAACCATAAAATTTTAAAAAATCACTAAAAACTCAAAAAATCATAAAAACCCTAAAAATACCTTGAAACCCATAAAAACATTAAGAAATAATAAAATCCTAAATACCACTAAAACCCACGAAACCCCTAAAAACTAAAAAAATGTTAAACAAAACAATAAAAAACCATAAAACCCCTAAAAAAGAAAAAAAAAAGAAAAAAAATTAAAAACCATAAAAAACCCACTAAAAACCATAAACCTCCAAAAACAATAAAAACCATTAAATCCATAAAACTACTACAAACTCTAAAAAACCCTTAAACCCCCTAAAATGTTAAAAATTGTTAAAAGCTCTAAAAAACCCTAAAATTTGAAAAACCCTAAATTCCAAAAAATACCCTAACCCCCCCCCCCCTCCCCCCCAAAAATACTAAAATCCTTGAAAACCCCTAAACCCCCACAAAATCCCTAAAATCACTAAAAACACTAACAAACATAAAAATCCTAAAAAATCCATAAAATACCATGAAAATGTAAAAAACCCTAAAAACTATGAAAAACCCCCAAGAAACAATAAAAACCCCTTAAAAAGAATAGAAACCTAAAAACCCATAAAATATCTAAAAATCCACTAAAAATATAAAAACCCATTAATACCCTAAAAACGTTAATTTTTTAAAAAAACACTAAAAACCATAAAAACCCTAAAAACACAAATAAAAACCCTTAAAACCAAAGGACCCTAAAAACAAAAAGACCCTAAAAATCCTGAAAATTACAAAAAACCCCTTAAAACCCCTAAAAATCCCCAAAACCCCAAAAATATTTAAAATCATTAAAATTCTTTAAAAAACCTGGAAAATTTAAAAAACCATAAAAACCCGGAAAAACCCTCAAAACCATAAAACCCCAAAAAATCCTTATAAACCCCCAAAACCCCCAAAACCCTAAAACAAATAAAATCTCTAAAACCCTTAAAACCCCTAAAAATGTAAAAAACCTTAAGAACCCCTAAAAACCATAAAAATCAAATAAAATTCAAAAACCCAATAAAAAAACCATAAAACCGTAAAAACCCCTAAATGACACCATAAACCTCGAAAACCCTAAAAACCACTAAAATAAATAAAAACCATAAAAACCCTGAAAATGATTTAAAAATCCCTAAAAATGTAAAAATCTATAAAAACCTTGATCCCCCTAGAAAACCATTAATACCTAAAAAAATAAAACCCATAATACCCTATAAAACCACTTAAACTCTAAAAACACTTTAAAAAACTAAAAATGTTTAAAAATATTCAAAAATAATAAAAAATCATTAAACCTCTAAAAAATTTAAATAAAACCTAAACCCCTTAAAACCCCTAAAACCCATCAAAATCCCAAAAATCTAAAAAACAAGAAACCCATTAAAATACTAAAACACCTTAAAAATCTTTGAAAACATTCAAAACCCTAAAAACACATAAAACCCCTTGAATTACATTTGACCCCTAAAAACCGTAAAAACCCTAGAAACCCATTAAATCCCTAAAAAACCACTAATAACCCTAATAATCCTAAAAACTCTAAAAATATTAATAACATTAAAAATATATAAAACCTAGAAAATGAAAAAAACTCAAAATAAAACCCTAAAACCCCCAAAAGACCCTAATAACCCTGAAAACCCATAATGTCCCAAAAAACACTAAAAACCACTAAAAATCCTCAAATTCTTTAAAAATTTCTAAACCCTGTAAAACCTAAAATCCCTAAAAATCCTTGAGAATAAAAAAACCCCTATAAACAATAGAATCCCAAAAAACCTATTGTTTATAATGGAAATGGGTGAAATCATTTAGGGAAATGGGGTGGTCTTATAAATACTAGTCAGTACAAACCTTTTATATTATTAAAACGATTCCATAGTTTAAGTCATATGTTAGGATTATCCCCATAACAGTTTTCTATTTCCAAATGGTTTCCAAAGGGTTTGTTTGTGGAACCGAAAACACCCATTGGTTTTGTATCCATGGAGACCTTATTTCCAAAGGCAGGTGCTCATTAGGTGTTTTGATCTATGATGCTGAAGAACACACATTGGTCAAAAGGATGGGAGGTTGGGCTCATTACACCATTTTTGGTGAATTATTGCCTACTACGGGAAACTCATATAGATTTAAGTTATGTTCATTAATTCTTAATTAACTCCCAAGTTTGATGTGGGTCATCCAAAATTAGAAATAAATTATTATCATATATGGAATTTATAATCATCTGTATGTATCTGAGGTTCTTCTTCAATGAATATATCTATATGTTTCTAAGGTTCTTCGTCAATGGTATCCTCTCATATTCTAATAAGAGATTATTTGGTTATTATTATAATGATGTTGGTTTTATAGGCACATAGTGAGATACTATAGATTTTATTATCATCTAGGTAGAAGAAGGTTTCTCTGGAGTTTATTTTCATCCAGGTAGATTAAGGTCACTCTAAATTATATCGTCATCCATGGATAGGAGGATTCATTTATGTTTGGATCAAACCCATAAATGGGATTATTAAGTATCCTTATGAAAGGAATCAGAACCCATGTAGTTTGGTTTTACATGATGGGGAATGTAATAACTTTTATGTTTATATGATGAGGACCCAAACGTAAAATTTAATTTCATTTTTAAAGGATTTATATAAGGAACTTTTATAGTCAAAGTTTAGTGTGGGACTTATACCGAAATATACCAAGGAACCTATAAGGGATATGAGTTTTCAGGTAAAATTTGACCTTGCTAGAGATATGGCCCTAAAAGAACATGGTTGATTTTGGAGTTGAGTTTAATCCTGAGGGAGACTTCCTACATACCCCATTTGGATGGGAATAAAATCCCATATAGTTTGATCGGAAGGACCCATTCCTATGGAGGCTATCAAGGTTATGTCTCACAGGGGAGTACAGCCCTTTAAGATGATTGGTTAGGGGTTACTCTTGAGAAGAATATCCCATACGAAGAGACCATGAGGGATTCTTTAACTTATAGTGATTTTTGCAATTAATTTAGGGTTTACCCCTAAAGAGGATACCCAAATTAAGGGAATTATGATTAGGGATTATTCCAAAGGAGGATTCCCACTGATCTCAAGAAACAGGTGGTCTTCCTACATATCTTGGATAATAAGAATCAAAGTTCTCATAGTTTAATCTTTTATGGGGATTATGTGTATTTAATGATCATCACTAACCTCTAATCCCATGTGATTCATGCTCGGTGTGAGAAACAAGAGGAAGAAATTTTTTTAAAAAACACACACATTTTCTTCTTCACTAGTGGAAAAGTTCGGGGACATAGCAGAAGAGGCTATGTCTATGGAACTTCCCTCTTTTCACTAAACATTTGATGATAGTACAATGTAAGTAAGGTATGAGGGTTTATGATTCATTGGTTGAGAGGAGAAAGAATACAATCTCCCATAGTGAATACTAGGGGATTACACCTGGATGGATACCCAAAAATTCGTTCTGTAGTGGGAGGAGGATCTCATTCCATGTTGAATGGAAATGCAAGTGTAATTCTTACCCACCCTTTGGGAACTAATGGATCTGGACCTTAGAAATAATAAGGGTCAGACATAGTCCAAACCCCAATCCTCTATATCAAGAACACCTCAATATTGTCCTTGAGGTAAGGTTCCCCTTTACCTTTGATATTCTAATCTACAGATTCCTTGAGGATCCTAACCCTCTAGTAAGACAAGTCATTGAAACCTCTAACCATATAAACACAAATCCAAATGGAAGACACTCTACAATTATTTTCCCATGTTTTTTTAATTTAAGAGGTCTTGGTGGAGGCTTTGATTTGATCCCTCTTAGACAAGGGAGAAAAAGGAGTAGTGGGATGGCCATGAATACCTTTTAAGAGGCCAAATGGATGGCTCTTGTAGGTTAGAAGGTAGGGAGAACCAATGAGGATCATGCTGGGGGTGCTCCACGTAGGTAGGCTAGGGAGAACAAATATCAAAATTGGGAGATAGACCACCTAGGTGAATACACTTGGGAGATACTTTTCTCAAGCCTTCAAGGGTTTCCACAGGTATTCCTAGAGGTAATTTGCATAGGTACCTGGTTAAAGAAAGGGACATCATGTTAGTATTAGTTCATTAGTGGTTGGAAAAATGCCTCACATAGTTTTGGTTTAGTTCAAACCCTGGAAGGAATTACGATTCTCTGTTCACCTTTTAATTCCCTCTTCTTTATGTGTTATAAAACGATCTAAAAGTATTTGTAGAACTTGAGCGAAGAACTAAGGAAATCAGAGTAGAAAATGGCCTTTGGAAAAATTCTTTTTTCCAAATGAATATCCCAAGGGAATATTTATAGGAAAATTTGGGACCCTATGTGAGGTGTAATTTAGCACAAGTGGGTGGAACGTAGGGGTTTGTGTGCCGATGGTTCATGAGGGTACCTTGGGAAAACTCCTCTTTGTGTATTTTAAATTCTTGTCTTTATTCATATATCTTCTACTCATTTTTTTATGGCCTTTCCCTTTGTTTCCTTTTCATCTAGGTGATAAAACAGAGGGTCATAAAAATCCCCCCTCATGATTTGATCTGATAGAAGAAAGAGGGTCTGATACAAAGGAAAAGGGAAGAAAATGATAAATGAGTCACGCAAGATGACACATTTAGATATCTATTATGGTATTCCACACAAAATAACCATGTAGGTAGGCGTCCTCACCTATAAATATGGACTTCATTCTGACACAAGTATCTCACAACTCATAAATTTCAGCTCTACCCACACAAGTACTCCATGCCGATTCCATAATGATTTTCTCATTGAAGGATTCATTTGATCAAGTACAATATATATTTGTAAGTACGATACAAAGGCTGGGGTGGTATATATAGGAGATAATCTCTGTGATGACCCTTGAGGCTTTGTCTTGATGAATCCAATAGATTTTATATTTAATAAACATGTTGGGATTATGTGGGTTTGATTACTATCCAATCCATGATGCAGTTAAGAAGACTATTCATCAGTGGGGACAAGAGAATAAGCTTTGGAAATACCTTAAAAGGTATAAAATTATTACCAAAACTCATGGTTTTTGAGCTACACTATCCAAAGGGGAGGAAACATACAATATAAATTTGGCGATATTTAAACAGATTATCAAGGAGAAGTCCATTGAAGTGTCGTTCATTTAGTGAGAATTAGTTTCTTATTAAAGAGAACTTGAAAAACTCCACTCTTCATTAGGAGAAGTCCATATAGAGGGGGAAAATACCTTTGTGACTATTAAGGAAGTGATTCATCAGGATGAGGAGACTATAGTTGGTTAATAGATTTAGGTTTAACAGGAAGTTGATGGGGCGTATGAGGCTATTCATTAGATAAAGAGTTATGTTGAATACCACTTGTAATATATGATATAGAGACTCCATTTTTTGGATATTCCTCTAATTTTGCTTGATAAATGAAAATAATTTTGTTTCCAATAATACATGTCTTCATCCCTACATTCCTCCTATAATCATAATGTCAAAAATGATTTCTATATCATTACATCTTTATACCAACTAATAATAATTAAAATGATAGGGATGGGTCTCTTTAACTTCTTCCAAAACCAAGGGGTCTAGTGATCATAGATTGACTGTTAGTAGGGTCATATTTACAACCCTAAATTTTTTTTGCCTTTTGTTTCATCACCCTAATTCTTTACTAAGATAAATATGGGAGAGACTTAGTGGGTGAAACTTGATTGTTTATTAGACTTCCCCCTTTGAGTTTTCTTCCTAACAATATTTATGAATTTTAATTTTTTTTATTGCTCGATATTGATTAAAACATATAGGATATAGGTCTAGGGATTTGAGAATCAACTTTCTTCAAGGGTTGCCTTTGTATATTTTCATCTTATTGAGTAATGTGTCTCTTTGTGGTTGGCATTTTAAAGTCTTGCATGTCGAACTAATAAATCTAGTATTTTATGTCAAACAGATTTGAACATGTATTTTGTGATAATACCCAAACAAGGATTGGTTACTATGAATTTTCCAATATATTTAGATACTTCCAAGGGGAATCTCAATCCATGATTATATGGTTCTTGAATCTAAAACATGATATTTGGTAATAGAGGAGGTCTCTACTAATAATGAAGTTATCATTGGTTGAACAACCCGTAATGAGGGTTGTTTTATAAAAGGACAATAAGGGTACATACTCCATGATCAAGTAGAAGCATCCTTAAGATTATAGGCCAGTTATGTTGGTGAATTATGAAATACCAGTAGGGGAATGTATTATATAGTTAGGTAAAGGATTTCTGAGCAATTTTTAAATTCTATTGCTCTTGGGTGAAGGATATTTTTGGAGATTCCTATTTTTCAAAACCACAAAGGGTGGGTTTTCCACGGTAAGATGTCTAAAAATGAAGGGAATAACTATTTAAATGCAAATCATGAATGGGAAACCACTCCTAAATGAATTTAACGTGTGAAGGAGGGTACATTTTGTTAGCTAAATAGTGTCAGAGGGAGAAGGATCATTTTCAATCAAAGGTTGAATTTATCATGAACTTTAATGTTGTGAGACTAAGACATTATGCTATGTAGTTTAATGTCATGCAGTAAGGACATTGGGTTGTGTCGTTTAAAGTTCTGTAGTATGGAAATTGAGCTGTTTTTTATAAATTCATATAGAAAGGACATTAGGTTGTGTAGTTTAAAGTCATGCAGCAAGAACATTATGTTGTGCAGTTTGAAGTCTGACAAAAAAGACATTATGATTTTCATTTTAATGTCACACAACAAGGACATTTGGAAGACTATTATTTAAGGACATTAACTATGAATGAAAAGGTTAAGGATTCTCCCATTCTTGTTAATTTATTTGGAAATTTTCTACCATGTATAGGTATGAAAGGATAAAACTATAAGCTATGATTTGGGGATTCTCGAATCGAATGGATTGTATGAGAAAAATCTCTTGTGATGTTAGAGGAATTCTCTCCTAGGAAAAAAGTTACCATTGATTAAAAACCCATTATGGGGGTTGTTTTATACAAGGCCAATTAGGGCACATATTTCATAGTCAATAAAGAATCCATTTGGTGACAAACCCATTATCATGGTTATTTTATGCAAGGATAACTGGGGCACATACTACATGTTTAGGAAAATGAGATCTTAAGAATTATGACATTCTATTATTAAAAGCCAATAAAATATTATGTTGTTTTGGATCTTACCAAGAATAGAGTTTGGTTTCTAGAGAAAAGTACCTGAATATGAAAGGGGTATTCCAAGTCATGATTTCCAAAGAATCAGGGGAAATGTTTTCTCTATGCAGGTCTGGCCTAAGCGTAGGAACTATGGTGCTCATAGTTTTAGTTCATACATCTTGGACCATAATAATATGGAAACAATGGATGGTACATTATCAAATGGCCCAATATTATTCGAATATTCTTTGAACATATGTTGTGGGGAAATGTAAATCCTAGTCTTAGATACTTTTAGGTAGGGAAAAAGTAAATTGGAAAAATATTCATAGGATGACCACCAATTTTAAATTGCGGGTTCCAGAATACCATAATCAAAAGCATAAAGGGGATAGAAGAGGTTTCTCCTGAGGAAGAAATTACATCTATTTGAAAAAATAGTTATGGGGCTATTTTATGCAAGTCCAACCAAGGCACGTACTATATAGTCAAACAATGGAATCTTTTGGCTAACAGGCCCGTTATGGTGTCAATTTATGCATGACCAACTAGGGCATGTACTATATGGTTAGGCAAAGGAGCTCTTAGGTTTTAGACATTCTGACACCAAAAGATAAGGAAAAGTTATGAAGATACAAATGTATTAAAGATTAAGAGTATTAAATGTGAAAAGGGGCATTGTCAAATGCATAAAAGAAGAATTGAACTGATACATTCCATGAATTTGGAGTCCCTTTCACATATTTGACTCATATTTAGAAGGGGGAAATCTCTTATTTCCTTGGTGGGTTCTCTAACGAGAGGGACAAAAATAAATGATTCTACATTTTTTTTTTTGGATTTGACAAAAGAGAGAAGGAATTTTCTTTTACACTGTGGCTTGGTCTAGGATTAAGTCTTGAGATTTACTATATATCTCAATGGGATGAGAATCAAGGAAAATATAGTTATAGAGGTACCATGTAGTTTGAAGTCATGCAGAGAGGACATTAGTTGTGTAGTTTAATGTATTACTGAAAGGACATGGGTGATTCCAACATGAAAATGAATATTGTGTCTATGTCAGTGTGTAGAGCCTAATTGTTACTACATATTTTATTTGAGTAAGAATCAATCCACATTTAGTTCAAATAGATATAGGTTCCAATGTGAAGTGATAACTTGTATTTGATCGCCCCATGTAGATCTGACTTGTACACATGAGAGTAGGTTATTTTCTATGTCATGATGTGGTTGGGACCAAGATTGATGAACTACACATCACTACATATCTCATAGGAATGAGAATCAAATCATGAGTCTAGGAAAGGTTCCTTGTGAATATGTGATTCATTCACATGGAAAATAAAGGGGGATTTTTTTTTCAAAATCGCAGCTGGACCTAAGATTTGATATTCGATTGAAACTATATATCTCATTGGGATAATAATCAAGCCCCATGTAGTTCTTGAGGGACCGTTGTGTTTAATTTCATGTTGTAAAGACAAAGATGAATGAATTATAAGGGATAGAAATATTATTACTAGACTAGGTAATAAGACTCCAATGTCACTACGTATCATGCTAGGGAAAGAATCAAGACACACATATTTCTTGATAAAGTCCCCCCCCCTGTGCAGGTCTAATCCATACACACATGGAGTGGGGGATTTTTTAAAATTATGGCTGGAACCGAGTTATGAGATCTGGGTGTCACTACGTATCTCATTGGAATGAGAATCAGGCTACGCATAGTTCATAAAGATAGTTCCCCACACCAATTGAGGTTTGATGTGAGAAAGGGGGATTTAATATTTATCATATACTTTCGAGAATAATGATTGGGTTCAAGACACAAAATTTTATGAGAATTAATCCTTATATTTTGGAAAAGTTCCTAGTATTGATTTGGTTCATACATAGGTGTAGGGTCCTGAAAACATCACAAAGGGAAGAAAATACTCCTAGAATCACTTTTCAGAAGGAAGTAACCATTCCTACAGGTCCAGTAAAGTGAAGTGATGAAAATTGAGTTGAAAACATTGGAACAAACTTGAAGAAACTCAATTTCTCAAAGAGTTTTAAGTGACCTGTGTACCATCACCGGGAAGGGTTAACAGAACGCATAAACTGTGTACCACCAGTATGCAGAAGGACCCCCTGAGGCACTGGCTATAGAACGCATGAACCAAAAACTACCAGTACGTAGAAGGAACCGTGAGGCACTAACCCACAGAGTTATGGCTGGCGAACCATGGAACCCACGAAAGACATCTTCACACCATCTCATGGACTCAACAGTTTGCAGATGAAGAAAATCAGTAGGGTTTCATGAACCATGACTCGCAAACCGTAGCCTTCACAAACCCCGGTTGACAGAGTCTTCTGTGGATTGAGATATCTCTTCATGGTATTCCACAAATTGTCTTGCATTCCCATAGATATGATTGCCCCAATTCTCTATAAAAGGAGCACCGGAGGAAGAATAAAAGGACGGATGAAGAAAGCACAGTGGAGACCCCATAGGTTGGAAGAAATAATTCGGAGAGGATCCCAGCTTTGGTTTGGAATCATCGAAGAAGTTCAAATTGTGAACCACATTTCCATAATTATAACCATCCGTAGACCATAAAAATAAGGAAATTAATAATAATGGGAAAACCACAGACCAAATTAGTGTAATCACAAACCACACATTCCTCATGGATGAACTCCACACTAATGATAGGTTCCAGGTCCCTCCTTTAATATGGTGTTCTACATAGTGTATCTCTATGTAGATTGAACCTCATGTCTCATAATGCATTAGTACATTGATGGAACCCGAAGCATCATGGTGGACTGCATCCAGGACCGTGTACCATTGTGATGCATGGTGGTCCATTCCCAAGCCCACATACTACCACGGTATGCAGACGACTCATCGGCCCGCATACCACTATGTTATGTAGATCTCCCCCCATCCTACATGATAAAACAACACACTAAATAGGGCGTCTTTGGGTGTCCTTCCCTCAAGCTCAAATCTCCCCCTCCATTACTATAAAGTCCTCCATAAACCCTCCTCAAACTAGTCCCCCCACATTATGCCAAATCCTCTTCCAAATCCACCGGACCTGTATGATCAGATCCTCAGGCGCATTAGAACACCCCTTTGAGTCTACATACCAATGGTAAGCAGAGTAAAAAAGTCTCTCCCCACAACAATTTTGATTCTAGGGATATCTATAAGTCTAGGTTCCCATGATAGCTCGGAGTACAAACTTGGGATGCTGATGTAAGCCTCCTCGTTCTAGGTATTAAGGGCAATCAAATTCTTTACCACTCGATGTGGAATGGTGTTTAGTAAAAGGAATCACATTTTTTCCTCCTTTTGATGAGAGGAGACATTCATCCACTTTCCCAAAATGCATTTTGGGGAACTCCCACTATGGTAAGTCCTTAATCTTCTAAGTGTCGAGCCACATGACCCCTAATGTCATCACACATTAAAGGGTTCATTGACCCACACTGTCACCCATCGTATTATTGGATTCTTCCATTGTAGGCTCTGCCTCTCTAATTAACAGGAGGGGAGGTGTGTGGTTGTTTGGATCTCTCACATCCTCTTGTTTCTAACACTGAGTATGAATCACATGGGCTTATAGATTTGTGATGATCATAACTTCCACACAACCAACCCATCTTTAACAATAAGAAATATAATTCCTAGTAAAACCAGGATATGTAGGACTCATTCTTGAAGGCCCAACTCAAAAGGGGTGCCCTTCCAAAAAGGATCACCCAGTTATGTCCCCTCAAATTAAAAGCTCCCATGCGTAATCCCAAAGTTTCCTGAACCACGCAGGCTATGATTCCTCTCCTGAGGATATGTGGGAAGCCAATATTATGGGTCTGATCCCAACATCAAGACATATTTTACCCCCTTGGAGGAGGATAAGCTATAGATCACCTTATTGGATGGTTGAAGTCTACATTGCCTCTGTAGTATCAAAGCCATGTATGCCTATAATGATCCTCCAAACTAGGGGTATCCCATGGAAAAACTCATTAAGAAAGAACTACGGATTCAAAATCATATGAACACGACTTAAATCTATAAGAGAGTCCCAAAATAGGCAACAATTCCCCCCCCCCCCAAAGGGTATGATCAGCCAGACCTCCCATCCTCTTGACCAATGGAGTCCTTAAGTGACTTTGGCCAAATCGTCATCCAATGAGTGCCCAACTTTGGAAAGAAGGTCCATGAATCATGGATACTATGGTTGTTGGGTGTTTTTGGCTCCACGAATAAACCCATTGGAGACCATCTAAGGAAGTTATATCCAAGGAGAACTGATTTCAAAAATACTTGTCCTCATGTAATCGCTTGTTGGGTCCATTTGACTATGGCACATCCTTCTTAATGCCGAAGGGATGAACTATCGATTCCCCCATGGGGTCAATCCAATATCCCTTTAGGGATTTTGAAATAGATCTGATCGAAAAAAGTTGGTGACTAGAAATTATCTATAATAATGGACGAATGCTCGTCACATGACGGACCAATCATTGCATTTTTCTCAAACCCATAAATGTGCCACCTCAAAGGAATAAAAAAATGGTGAAATCAACATGAATCCTTAACTAAGGTGGAGGTTTTACCCCACTCAAGCCCCTTTACCTCAATACAAAAAATAAGGAAGGAGGACAAGATAAATCATCAAATATGCATGTGTTCAAGAGATGCTGATTTTACGGGGTTTTTTGTCTGTATCTGTCATATATATCAATTTCCGGTTTCAACAGAGAAACCTTCAATCCAAAGGAAATCTTGAAAAACAGTGAAGACTTGCACCTCAACAATCCCACAGGCAGTTGGGGACCCAATGAAGAGAAGGACCCACTCGCCAACCCAGAGTATTCAATGTTGTGTATCCAACACACTGATCAAAGAGTACCACTGAAATGGTACTCTACCCATAGTGGAGGCCACAAGACAAGCCCTACATTCTGAAAAATCCAACCAGCTGCCTCCTCAACTGTGGATGGAACCCCAACACGAGGTATCCCTGGTGGTCATCTCTAACTGTTTCGGGAGCCTATCCCCAGAACGTGACAACAAGTAACTCCCTTATCATACAGAGGAAAATGAAGTCAATGCAGACAACTTCATCTCAACTATGCAAGGGTCCTAATCAAGGGCCCCTACTAGATAGAATCTCTGCCAACACTGAGTGACCATGTATCCTCATGCAGAAGAGGTCCTCATGCCGAGGGAACCTAGTGAATTCCAGAAGACCTGGGCCCCTCGGGCTTCCCACTAAGGGAGAAAATATATAATCAAGAATAGTCTATCACCCTAGTTTCTAAGGAAAAACTCCTCCATAAAAACACAACGACATTAAATGGGAATACATACAACTCTTCCCCTCCACATAATCTTGTCATAGAAATAGGGTGGCACAATATGTGTGTGTGCATGTTCCTTCTAGTTCTCATAGATCCTGTTGTGCATACATAGTAGAAAATTATAGGCAGATGCAGATATCTGCAGATGCACAAGAATCCCATCATCCAAATAGGATGGAAACCAGCTACAGGAAGGCAAAACTACCTACTAGTGTGTATCAATACCTTCATATAAATAGGACGGAAACTAGATACAAGAAGGCATAAATACCTATGGATGTTTATCAAGCCTTCCATCCTAATAGGGCAGTAATAAAATATGAGAAGAGTCAAATTCTTACCGATTCATACAAATTCCATAAAATTATAAAGTGGAACGAGAGCATATGAACATTTATGCTCATGAATATGAATCCCACCCATCAAATACAGTGGAAACCAGAGAAGACAACCAGTAGAAGACTCATACCTCTGTCCTAGCATAGGAGAACTGTTAGTATCTACTAGAAACCTATGGAGGACTGGTGCAGGTAGAAACTACTGCTCCAACATCAGAATTGGCCTTCATACCTATTCCATCCAAAGATTCATCTCATCACATCCTAGTAATGATGGATGATCATATGTTTATTCCTGACCATATACTCTAAACATTCCAAGATATCATTGCATCAGAAGAAAATTAAAAGAATAAGGACCATGACCTGGTTTCCTTGAACGGAATGACTAACTAGAAAAATGGGTTAGTCACTATAGAGTAGTTATGCACCCCTGATCTAGTACAGGAGGGTCAGTGGAAATATCCTATGATTCATGGACAATCGGATTGGAAAAAATACACATTCCAACTAGGGGACACTAGTCCAATGTGGTGGCCACTCCAAGGAAGGTATATATCCCTGAGAAAACTCAAGATGTCCATGGATGTATCCCATCAACATCACGGGACAAAACAAGAGAGGGAACTATATATGAAGGTTGTTAACAACAACAGGAGGCCCTGGTTACCCGCAAGAGAGCACCCAAAAATGAAATGTGCAAAAGTAAACTAGAAAATGAAGAGCACATACATGATCCTGGTTTGCTAGAAGTTGGATTTCTTGATGCCCTCGAACATATATCTATAAAGGCTCAAGACTCTATTAGTACATTACCAAATTATGGAAGTTGTAGTAGCAGTTACAGAGGACCTCCCTGCAATGTTATTACCAGTATCTCTAAAGGTACTCCCTAGATCACCCAAGGGGGCTTACTCTGTGGGAAAGGAATGATCGATAATGAGATCCTATCTCCTAATGCATGTCAGGGTTTCCCTCCCCTTGAACTAAAGATCAGACCTAAATAAGTTTCTCCCCTTGTTGTCGTCCACCCTGATGGTCCTCCCCAAGGTATACACTACAGATAATCTTCTCCCTATAGTCGGAAATCCAGTCATAATGGTATTCCTCACCATGATGATATTCATTATGAAGGACCTACCCACAATGGTAGTTACTGTGAAGCCCCCCCCCCCATAGTAACATCAAGAAATGAGAAGGTCCTCCCCTCATTAAAGTACATCCTAAAGGCCCTCCCTAGGATGTACACTACAAAAATTCTCCCTGTAACCAGATACCATGTTGTGATAGTAGTCCTCTCTATCATAGAAGTGATTGAGAAGGTCCTACCCTAAGTGAAATAAAGTAGCAAGAAAGTCCTCCCCTCATTGTAGCCCACTATGAAGGTCCTCTATAGAGTATATGCCGTAAGAACATTACCCATGGTCGGTCATCAAGATGCAATGGCATCCCTCTTCATTTCAGCACCGATTGTAAAGTTCTTCCCCACCATAAAAATTCATACTATAAATAAGGCCCTCCCATTGCTGGAAAAAATGTGAGAAGACCCTCTTATGTTGAGGCACTCAAAAAGATGGAGTCAGACATATCAAACACTCTGTCTGTGAAGAGTGATATATTTTCTCAAACAGAGGATAGACTGGGTCCACGCTCATTTTTGACCCACCCCCACACCACTCACTTTTCAATGAGGCTCCCACCATCTTGGCTACTTGGAATGAAACTATTAAGAATGATTCAAGTTGGTCATATCAAGTAGAGGAGTCCATGGAAGAAAAACAGCTGGATATGTTTCTTGTGATATAAAAACTTGCTAAGGATAACATACCTATGATGTATTGGCCTATGGAAACTTCTCACTTCAACATAACAAGGGAGTAGTCTGAAGAATGTATTCATGACATTCACCTCAATATGTGGATGAATATTCACCAGCTAAAAGAAAATTTTTTTCCTATGAAGGGTATACAGACCATGTCAACATATTAGGAGAGTTTCACCATTTAATTGACCTGGAATCCCTTCTGTATACATGAAAACCCTGATCAGTAAGGAGAAAGAAAAACCTTGAACTAGCTTACCTCCACGCACTACAGAAGTTTCATTTCTCATTGGTGGCACCCCATATAGAGTCCATATTTGGGGATGGGGAGAACTTGGAGCTGTAAAATTCACCCCATGTATCGTTAAGAAGATCTCATTGGAAATGAAATCTTGCAATTTCATTGCCCAAAGGAAAAAATCAAATGAAATCCCTATTTAAGAAAGATGGAAAACTTAACAAAAACCATCCTTGAGTAAGTCTCAAAAGTAGCAGGTCCTACAAGATCAATCCATCAAAAATATTTTGATCCAGAAAACCAAGAACATCCAATAGGATTCTCACCTAAGGTATTCCAACTTGAAAGCAGTGCCCATGTTTTCAAAAGACCATAAATACCATGCGGGTCCAACACCATACTCGGATCACACCTATGCAGGAGTGCGTGAAATCAAAAAGGGGGAAATAGAGTCAGCTACTGCCGTAATGTGGGAATAATCCGAGCATGCGTGGATGAGGTCATTTTTATGTCAAAATTCCCTCATAAGACCAAAAAATCGAGGTCATAGTGTATCAAAGGAAGAATGGAAGTGACCCAAACCCATAGGGATGGGGGATTTTTTACCTTAACTTTCCGCACAGCAGACGTCTGTCTTCTCCATTTTGGGAAGAACGATGGGAAGAGAGGTCACCTGTTCCACCTCGTCTTGTTATTTTTACCCTCCGAGACAAAGGCACATTACGAGTTCAGATCAATGCACCCTTAGGTTCAATTATTGCCAATAAACCCAAAGAATACCACATAATGGAATGAGAAATTCCAACAAAGGATGCAGAGAGTCTTACTACCATTCAACACCGAGTACTCCACCCCCAATGCGATATGCATCAGTGAACATGGTAAACGTCAACCCTGAATATCTCGTAGGAAATGATACAAATGGGGATAATTCAAGAGAAGAAGGTTCCCTCATAGAGGCATTCCACACTGAGCCTTGTGGTGTGCATACCCAGAACTAGAGAGTAGTCCTATCTTTGGGAGCCCGCTTAGTTCATCCACCATTACAACCCTATAGAAAACCCAAAAAAGAGAAGAAAAATCCTAGGTCTTCTATGAACCACCTTCTATTCCCCCAGATAATATTTCTTTTACTCTTGAGGAAGGATTCACCAAGAAGGAGAAATAAATTAAAGAGATCAGGTGAATTAATGTTGAGCTGCGTTGAGGGACATATATTTCTGGATGTTTTCCCCCTACGGAAAGTAAATAGGTGTTCCCAAAATAAGTTCCCCTTCCATAGGCACTCATCCCATTAAATGAAGCCATGCTTAGATGTCCATCCAACCCAGCATCGGGACCATCAAACTACTTAAATCTGGCCCCGGAAGGACATAAATAGTTCCCTCCACTGGGAAGGAAGCCAGAGTATATTCAGAAAAACCCACAACGGATACCCCGTCTGGGTATCCTCGCTAAATTCCAGCAGCACCGGCACATACAACTTTTTTCCTTGCTACACCTGCCCAAGATCATGTCTGGCAGGATATGCATCATGGTCTTTTGAATAATGTCGAGAAACTAGCAGCTTGACTAGAAGACATGGAAGGGTTATGCACTCCAATACAACCAGAGTGAAAACCCTAACCTGATTGGGTGAGAAACATTATGCCACTACAAAACATCAAAACCCACATATTCCTACTGTTCAATGGTTCGGGAGACCCAGAATATCATTTAATGAATTATGCCTCTTACTGTAATCTGATGATGGGAAATCCGGAGCAGCAAGAAGCAGTACAAATTAGGTGCTTCGTGTGAACCCCGTAGGGTTTATCTTTCATATGGTATAATAGCTTTCTAGATAACTCAATTACATGTTTGGAGGACCTCTAGAAATAGTTTATCTTCCATTTCATCTTGACATCACTTAAGAAAATGATCATTCATCCCATTAACTGCAAGAATCAAGAGAATGAAAGAGTTTCATACTTCATTTCCAGATGGAAATTCTTGACTTATTCCCTGAAAAGGATACCCCCCTAGGATGAAATTCTTGTTGTGTGCATCGATAACCTCCATGATGAATTGCGAAGACCGTTCATCCTAATTATTTACATAAGTGGGTTCTGATATTTCTCCGCTATTTCCCAAAGTATAGAAGCCCTCGTTTAGTGAACCGATCTCATGTCTTGGGTTGTCTCATCAGCCTTAAGAAAAAAAGAATAGGAAAAGCTAAAGAGGATTCTGTCACGATTAAGCCGCCCTCGACACTATCTATAATTATGACGCCTCCCCCATATAGCGTGGGAACCCCTAGATGCCAAAAACCACCCCTTGTACGACATGATGAGAGAAGGGGTGCTAAAATAAATCAGTTCAAGGAGAAAAAAAATAAATTATACTCATTCCATGATGAACAAGACCATTGCTACTTCATAGCCACCCTAAAATGAAACTTGGTCTGGCTACCAGAGCCAATGAAGTGGGTTTCGACGACCATCAAAATTATTGTCCCTATAACCAAATAATAGGTCACACCATCCAGGAGTGCTTCATCTTCAAGGATATCCTTAAAAATATGGTGGATTATAGGCATGTCAAGTTGGGTCCACCGCTAGCACAAGTGGTGTACACCTCCACCTTATACCCAAGCGAAGAAGAGTAGTGGAAAGAAGTCACCAGAAAAAGAAGAAAATTTTTGATAGTTGTATGACTCAGAAAATAGTCATCCAATATCAAGAAATCATCCAGGCATAGTTGAAGAAACCAACCGTACCCCCAATAGCTTCTAATGCAACACAACTATCATCCTCAACCCTGTAGTCCTCCGGGGGCCAGAAGGGCATAAAGCAGAATCAGAAAGATGATCCAATACCAAAGTTGATGCCAGTCTTGACACTTTCAGAATTCATACTGCCATACTTGGTACAATGGGAAACACCCCACTAAATAGTACTACAGGAATCTCCCCTTCAAACTGTACAATGGGA
The DNA here is from genome assembly GCA_963277665.1 of Viscum album. Taxonomy (NCBI): domain Eukaryota; kingdom Viridiplantae; phylum Streptophyta; class Magnoliopsida; order Santalales; family Viscaceae; genus Viscum; species Viscum album. The sequence continues at coordinate 1,323,355,219 of OY728157.1, forward strand.
ACCACCCCACCAAATGGTACCATCAAAAGAAGATAGTCAGACCGAAGCATTGTCAGATCAAGAATTGATCTTCGACTCCATTAATGTCATTAACTTGATGGATACCTTCTCTAATAGAGTCTATGGAAATATATCCAGAACCCCTCCATCAAATTGGAGTGCTGGAGTAAGAGGTTGTAGAGGCCAAGGGTTTCCTGGAATGTATGATTGTGGCAGGATTCAAATTCCTAGCCACACATTAACTCAAACTGTTAATGTTGTGGAAACTCGTGGAAGGACCCTCTGACATACACTATGGGAACCATAATGTTCCTCCACCCCCACCAGAAGAAATATGAGCCCATTCATCTTGGATTATCCATTTGGGGGAATAATAGATATCCAATCACCAATGGAATACAAGTGAACTAGTTTGGTTGAACTTGGAATGTACAACAATTCCACCAACTCCTATCATAGAGACCCGACCATCTACATCCAAAGATCAAACCCCAAATGTGTCCCTAAAAGAGAATTCTTGAGTTGGGAAGCACCAACCTATAGAAAAGAAATATGATATTCTAAATCATCTTGCCTCATCACCAGTGAATCTATCAATCCTTGATGCCTAGAGTCTATCCACAGACCTTAGGGAGGCACTCATCGAAGCCTTACTAAGTCCTTAGGAATTCAAGGACAAAGTAACAGCAGATGATGTATATCGGACGGAGACCAATATCGAATTATTCCACACCATTATCTCCTTCATAGACAACAATTAATATTTCATCATGCAAGGGAACATAAAACCCTTATATATGTCTAATAAGATAAACAACATTGATGATTGATGAATTTTTATCCATAATAGATTTGGATTCACCCCCCTTCCACTACGAACAATTCGTAGGTGGGGTTATGATGAGGACAATTTAACAACCTACACCATAGCTCTACTGGGATATGACAAAAATGAGTAGAATCCATTTGGATGAATCAAGCTTAAAATTTGTATTGGAGACCACATGTCTGATTCGGAGTTTTTGGTAGTGCAAAAATGTACAACCTTTAACATCCTATTAGGGAGGCCGTCGCTGTATCAACACACTGAAATTTCATTATCATACCATAAATGCATCAAATATTGTGCTAATGGGAAAACGGGACATTACACACTAATAAATCCTTATTCAAATATTGTGAGCCACATTACATCGATGTAGGGTTCTATGAACCAAAAGAGAAGCAGTATTTTTCCAACGACGTTGATTGGATCACTGCCCTGAATGGATTGGAAATAGCTCCCACCAATTTCCTATAGAAACTTGGGGAAGAGTATGTATTACCCATCAACCATGTTGAATGCATAAGTTCAAGCTCAGATACATACTCAATTTCCTGCATGATTTCTATTATGGATGCCAAGTAAAAAGACACTGAAGAGTGGTCTGGTTCCTATGACATCAGGGAAGGCCCAAACAAAGATGCTCTCAGTCTGTACTCAGGTCCCCAAACCATTCTCACCTTACTCACTAAGGAATAAGAATATTTATCTCCCAAAATTAGAGAGTTCATCCTGATAATCCTCTCTCCATCAGAAGAGGATTAATATGATGAAGGGGATGATAAATAAGACCTCAAAGATTCCCCTCCCTCATTCGAAGAAGTTGTCTCCACCACAGTCAATTAACATAGGGAAATAAACATAGGTAGTGAAGATGACCTACGGACCACTATGATTATAATGAGTATGCCTTTCAAGGAGAAAGAGGCATAGACCTCATTCTTAAAAAATAATCGATATGCGTTTTCATTGAACAACATAAAAATGGTAGGTCTCAATCCCGAGGTTTCCACTCATAATCTGGGTCTTCTAAAATAACATCATGGCTATAAGAAGGTAGCCAAAAGGACCCACTCAATGAATGATGGAAACAAAGAGGCTGGAGTTGACATGTTGATCAAAGCTAACTTCATCTGACAAGTCTAATATCTAGTCTAGATGGAAAACATAGTCCCTATAAAAAGAAGAATAGACAGATTAGAGTCTACAATGACTTCATGTACCTCAATTGTCACTTCCTAAAAGATGATTTTCTGGTCCGGATCACAGAATTGTTGATCGATGCGACTGCTGGATATGAGGCCCTCTCTTTCATGGATGGATATTTTGGATACAATCATATCTGAATGGCCCAATGATATGAAGAAGCTACTATATTCAAGGCCCCTTAGGCAGTGTTCTTTTATAATGTGATACCCTTTGGTCTAAAAAATAAAGGCGCTACATATCAACGTTCCATGCATTGAATTTTCAAGCCATTCCTTGGAAAATTCGTTGAGTGCTACATCAACAATCTTGTGGTTAAATTATGACAGCACTCAAACCACCTGATAGACCTTGAAAATATATTCAAAAAACTGTGACATCAATGTTTAAATATGAATCCCCTAATGTGTGACTTTGACGTTACTTTTGTGAAATTCCTCAGATTCATCATATGACATTGCGGCATCAATGTCAACCCTGAAAAGAAAAAATTCATCCCTGGCATGTCTGCACCTCGCAACCTCACTGAGTTGAGAGATCTCCAAGGGCACCTAGCCTGCAACCGGTGCTTCATATTCATCCTTATGGGTGAATGTTTACCTTTCACCAGGTTAATAAAGAAAGGGGTTATGTATGAGTGGGATAATGATTGTCAAGAAGAATTTGACAATATCAAAATATATCTCCCAAGACAACAAGTGATGATGGTGAATGATGAGGTGAGACCACTCATTTTTTACATAACCACCTTCTAAAAATCATTGTGCCCTTTCCTCGTGTTGAATAATGACGCTGGTAGTGAGAAAAATTTCTATTACCTCACCCGATAAATGATTGATGCTGAGAATTGATATTCAAAAATTGAAAAGAATTGTCCAGCCCTAGTTTTTTAGGTTAAAAAATTTAGGAATTACTTGCAGCACTACGAGGTCCATCTAGTCTCCTATACAACCCACTAAATTATATCCTTAGATTTCCAATGCTAACTATATTCCTATCATTATGGCTAGTCATCCTACAATATTTTGACATATCATACATGCCCAAGAAGGACATCAAAGGCCAGGAATTAACAGAATTCCTAGTAGAGTACCCTTCAGAAGAAACAACCTCGTTGGATGTTGAATTCCAGATGAAGAAGTGTTCTCCATCCCTGAATACCTCTAGTCATGGGAAATGTACTTTTATAGTGCTTCCGGAATCCCAGCAGGAAAAATGATGGAGGATACCAAACTCAAAAAAGTACATCTAGGAGTTATACTGAAATACCTCAAGAATTTCCTCTTGCCTTACTCCTTACTGCATTCAGAAGTATGCAAAAATAATGAAACAAAATACTAGGACCTCATTGTAGGCCAAAATCATGCACTTCATGCACAAGATGAACACCTGAAGATAAAAGGTGATTCAGATTTGGTCATCAAGCGGGTCAATGGTAAATATTCCATTAAGAAATAAGTATTGGCCCCTTGATGAAACATTTTCAAGAACTAATGGATGAATTATGATCAGATCCAATTCTAACATATGTCCCTTGGTCGCCAAATACTGAAGCCAATGCATCGGAAAATGAAGCCACAACCCTAGATAATCCAAACCGGGATGAAATGGTTATTGTCATTACCCACCATCGGATGGTATTTCCATTTATTCATAACAATATTGAAAAAATAAATGATAATAAACCCTTTTCTGAGCCTTATGGCCACACCAACGACTAGATGAATCCCATTGTAAATTACCCCTGGAGTGGGGAACTCTCATTAGATAGGGATGGAAGAGAACAGATCATGATATAGGCAGTAAACTTTGTCTTGTACAATGGAGTAAACCACGAAAATGTTCTCTAAAAATGATTCCTTGAAGGAGTCCTTCATAGGTGCATCAATGGAGAAGATACTTCTTATATCATGAAAGAATTCCATGCTAGAGCTTGTGGACCACACCAATCAGCAACCAAGATCTTACATCAAATTTGAAGGCTTGGATACTATTGGCCCACTATGATACAGGATTGTACCATATTCTCCAAGAAGTGCCATTTCTACCAAGTTCATGCCAATTTTATTCACTGACCCCTAGAGCTACTTCACACAGCTATGTACTCCTATCTATTTGTTGCCCGGGGGATGGACATTGTGGGACCATATCCCCCTACCATAGCTAGACAATTCGAGTTCTTTCTCACATAAATTGAATTCGTTTCCAAATGGGATAAAGTCACTCCCCTTAAATAAGTTGAGGTGAAAATAATTGTTATCTTTGTGAAGGCCAACATCATTACTAGATTTGGATTCCCTCATTCAATACTGATAGACAACAACAAAAAATTCTACTCTACTGAGTTGGATAAGTTATACCAGGAAAATTGAATCAAATCCAACCATTCATCCCGCTACCATACAGTGGCCAATGGGATGATAGAGGCTTTTCAACAATAATCTATCCAAAAAACTCCAAAATTTGGAAGATAATGATAATAAATCATGGCCAGACAATCTTCTTCATGCTTTTTGGGCTTATCGGACCACGACCTGCACTTCCACCCAAGTAACCCCATACTCACTAGTATATGGGGAAGAGGTGGTTTTGCCTATTGAAATTTAAGTTACATCCCTCCGTGTGTCCATTTTCAATCAATTATCCATGGATGAGAAAACCCAAATATGGTTTGATGATTTGGAGTAGCTGGATGATAAAAGATTGCCAACTTTTCACCATTTGGAGGTCTACTAAATTGAATCGCACGAGCCTTCAACAAAAAGGTTCACCTTCAAACTTTCTTCGAAGGAGAGATGATGTTGGTCCTCAGAAACACAATGATACTCAGTAAGAAGCCCCCAATGCTTGAGTCAATGTCGGAGGGACCATATGTCCTACATAGGGTTTATTCCAATAGAGCATACTCCTTGATATCAATGGATGGATAGATCATCACGACTCCCACCAATGCAAGGTTTTTAAAGAAGTACTTCACGTAACAAAAATCCCTCTAGTTCAAAATATATGACCCTAAACTATGAGTCATAATCCTGAACATAGGACGTTAAACTATATGGTATTAGTCCCTCTAACATAACATTTGGCTGGGATGTTAATTTCCTCACTGCATGACTCTAAACTGCACAACATAGCATCTTAGTTGTAATATGTTAAACCTCATAGCATAAATCATCCTAATCGCATGACGATAAACTGAATGATCCCTTAATGAAATCCCATTCCTCAGTCGGATATGTATCATCTCCTTGACCCTTGATCTTAGTCCAAACACCACAAAAAAATGCCTCTATCATATCCTCTATTTCCCCATATTTATGAGGAAAATCCTAGTCACTCCTTGTTTCTCACATTGAGTATAACTCACATGAGCTTAGGATCAGTGATAATGAACCCCTTATGTAAAAAAATATAGAAGAATATGTTAGACCCAACACCAGTAGTGGATGAAACCAAAATGACCCTACTCCTACACCTGAGTCAGATCGGTAAAGGGAACATTCTGAACTATGTATGGCTCGATTCCTGCCCTTGCAAGATATGTTGTGATGCCCATATTTAACATTAGGGCACATACACCAACAGAAAAAAATTCCCTCTCATGTCCCTACACATGGACCAAACCATTGTAGGGAAAATTTAGAACTACGTATGAATTGATTCCTCCCCATGCAAGATACGTAGTGATGTCTAGATTTGACATCCCAACCACCAATAAAAAATGCCCCTTTTTTGGGAATAGGAAAAAAATGTACAAGGGAATCCATGAAAGGTCCTAACCGTGTGACATTAAACGGAAAGGTTTCTCAAGATTCATGTAAAGTTTGATTCTCAAAATTACTGTATACCAAACATATTCCAAATTTCCTACCCAAAAAATTCAAAGAAATGATGTAAATAAAAAATTTGAATTCTAATACTCATAAGGAGTCAAAGGATCATAATTCCCCTATATATGAGTCAGATATATGTAGAATATTTAAAATTTCATGGATGATAATGGTCTGAATATTTCTTATGTTCCCATACACATCTTACCAATTTGTAAAACTCCATACTCCGGGAAATATTAGTCCCCTATAAGCATTCATGGCCATCTGAGATAGAAGGCCAGTATCCCGAGGACACCTTTTTTGACTATGCACATCATGCCTTGATGGCTAAGCATATGTATCCTATAAAATGGTCATCAACCAAAAGAAAATTCTCCCTCAAAAGATTCATCTCCTACCTTGGTATTCCCAATGTATTCTATGCCCCATGTCATTCATCTTGATCCAAGTCCCCCCCCCCCCCGGGGACTATAGTTTTCACCTTCTATCATCACTCATGTCTAAGAAATACCAGAATATCCCAACCATTATTAAATCAAAGATATTAATACTATTTGTGATCTAATTTTCTCACAGCATGACTCTAAACTTCACAACATAACATTCTTACTGTACGAAACTAAACTAAAAGGCCATAAATTTTCTCACTGCATGACTCTAAACTTCACAGCATAACATCCTTACAGCATGACGCTAAACTGAAAGGCTAGAAATTTCCTCGTTTCATGACTTTAAACAACACAGGATAATGTTCTTACCACACTATGCTAAACTAAAATGCTATAAATGTCTTTGATTCATGACTCTAAAATGGAAAACATTACATCCTTACCACACGATGCTTAACTTCAAGGCTAGAAATGTCCTCATTGCATGAATCTAAAATGCACAGCATAATGTCCTTACCGCATGATGCTAAAATGCAAGGCCAGAAATGCCCTCACTGCATATCCCTAAACTGCACGGCATACCTTCCATACTGCATGATTCTAAAAATAAAGGCAAAAATGTCCTCACTGCATGACTCTTAAATGCATAGCATAACTTCTTTACCGCATGTCGCTAAACTTCAAGGCCAGGATTGTCCTTTCTGCATGACGTTAAACTACATAGCATTGGATTAATCAAAAAAATTTATCTGCTATTGATTTTTCTATTCTTATGTGGTGATCTGAAATCCCCATAATCCCTTGTTTCTCACACTAACCATAGATCACATGAACTTAGGGACCTCAGCGAGAGATCCACTATGACATCATGGAAAATCAGAAAAGGAATTTTGGACTTAGCACCATGACCCTAAAAGGAATGTTACGGTTCCCTTCCCCATAAAGAACCCCAGGTCCTGATCGTATGACATTAAATTATACGGTACTCCAAAGATGGGATGAATCCATCACCCTACGTATGATCATGATCTACAAATGGGATTACCCAATCCCATGAGATAATCAAGACCTCAATGTTTCTAATGTATCTCGATACACTTCTAACATACATGAAACTCCATGATTTGAGTCATCTTTAATCTCCATAGTCTTCCATGGACATCAGAGATGGAAGGCCAGTGTCCTATGGAAACCTTTTTTTATGTATGCACATCATGCCCCGATAAATTTGCATATGTTGCCTACAAAACTTCCATCAACCAAAGGAAAATTCATCCTCAGGAGGGTCCTCTCCTACCTATGTTTTCCTAATGGATCCCAAGACTCGTGACATCCCTTTTGATTCAAGAGCCCTCAGAGTCATGGTTTACATTCTCTTTCCTAATAATGTCCTAGATATATCATAACATTATGTCCCGATTCACCACTGGTCTCTATTGAGTATTCTTTAAAATAATGATACCCCATACATATGAGTGAAGTTGATCTGTGTATGAAAAGAAAAATGCACCACTTATTTTTGGGTTTCTCAGAAAATTTCAGCCAACCAAATTCCCCCTTTCATGATTAGGTGAACCCATTTTCTGATGCCATATGTCATGTTCAGAATGGTCCCAATCTCCATAATCCGTCATGACCATCGAAGATGAGAGGACAGTGTCTTGTGGATACATTTGTTTGACTATGCACATAATGCCCTAGTGTCTTTGTATATGTTTCCTACAAAAGATTATCAATCAAAGGCAAATTCATCCTCAGGAGAGTCCTTTCTATTTAGCATATGCTCGCATGAAATTTATGTCCCATCTCACTCCACGAATTTGGAACCCCCCCACCCCCCCATGGACAATGGATTACATATCATTCCTTTTTTTAATGCACATACATGAAAAGAATTTCTAATTGAATTGATGAATTAGTTACTCCCCTTCTATAAGAGAAAAATGATCTCCCATAATAGGTCTCAAGTGTCCTTGTTGTATGACATTAAAATATACCATTCACCGGCCTTCCCTTACACAAGTAAAATTCATGTGGGAGTGGTTTCACACTCAAATACAACACAAATTCCCCTAATACTTTCGGACATCATTCATCAAAAAGGCCACCCACTATGGCCGCCAACCTCAAAACAAACCCAATTTTTTGTGAATTCCCCTAGGTCATCAGAGTTAGAAGGTTAGTGCCCTGCAGACACCTTTTTTTGACTATTCATACCACGCCCTGGTGGATCTGCATATGTCTCCTACAAAAAAGATGTCAAACAAAGGAAAATTAATCCTCAGGATAGTCCCCTTCTACCTTCGTACACCTAAAATGGAAATTAAGACTCATACATATAAAAAAAACAAATTCAGGGTCTCAAAAAATCCCTCATTCATGTATGAATGTTATTAGGACATTTTCAGCTAATGAATCTCAAATTTGTCCCCCTAATCTGTCATGTTTGGTTTGAACTATTCAACCTAAAACATCAGTAATAAGTCTAATTGGCAAGGCTATAAACTACCAGAAAAAAAAGACGCAATACTCGCCAGAGTGAAAACCCACAAAGGGAACCCCTGGATAAAAGTGGTTCATCATCTCATTAAACCTATACTATGTATTTTTTAGAAAAAATAAAGAATATTGAGCTGTCAAAAGAGACATAAAGCTTATTAGGTCAAAACCCCTCAAAGGGAGGCCCAGAAAAAAGTGAAGTTATAACTGTTAATCCCATATCAAATGAGTATATGCAAAAATTAGGGTGATAATGAAAAAGACACAAAAGATCATGATATTTTCCACAAAACACCAGCAATAGTCGTATTATTCTCACTAAGTCTCATGGCTCAGGAAAAAATTAGATCAAATTTAGATTATTTCAATTTACTGGTTTCAAATCATGGTTTAAAATTACTACCTGATCAGAATGATGTTTATATGATTGATTGTGATCAATTGAAATGATAGAAGATGAAAAATAAGAATCATTTAAATGAAAATTAGATACATTAATTTTAAAAAAAATGGAGGAACAACCCCAGTTCAGATTCTCTCCATAGTATCAATGTAAAATGAGTATATCAAGATTTAGGAAAGTTACAGTATGGTTTGGCTCACCCTTTCCCGAAAAATGGCAAGAGACTCTTTTGTGCCATTAAGAGTTTTCTATAAGGAAGCTCTCTTATCTTCTACAGCCTTGACCATTGGGCACACGCGTTCCATAACAACTTTAAGGTCCCACCCTTTCTTCTGGATAAATTCGTAATTGGCACCTAAAGAGGCCAGTTGAGCCTTCATCCTTTCTCTGAGAGCCTCTAATTCTCGGAGCTCTTCCATTTTACTGATCACTAAATCATGATCCTTTGCCTTTTCATCCATTAGGTAATCAACTTCCTCCAAAACATCTCAGAAGGTTGTTACCTGTTGATGTGAAGAATTGAATTTGGCCAGTTTACCCTCACAAGAAGCAAGGTCTTCCCATGCTATGAAAATATGGTAGATAAGAATATGTAGATGTTTTTAATTGAAGAAACTAGAAACGAACTTGGTAAATAACCACCAGATGTTATCAGTCTCATTAGTAAATCTAGCTAGAGGTGTTTTCAGAGCAAGGGCACATAACTGAAACCATGACTGTTTTCACACGTCATGACACCTCCCCGCAGAACCAAGGACTTGTTCCTCCCCCAACTCAATAGGTCTACAGGCAATAAGCATCATTACATGAGTGGGAAGGGACCTAATATTGGTTACCCAAGATGGGGGGATCTCCATACCCCCAGATGGTTTAGCCACTAGAGCCGGACGCGGAGGACTAGTTGCAACTTTTGGGGTATCCAGTGACACACCACTGGGGATATCCTCATTAGGGTCATGGGAAGTATCCTTTCAAGAGGAGCAGTATAAATCACTCCCAACCAGGATCGGTCGCACCAATTAAGCCCCTTCCAGATGCATCTGATGGCAGATCGAGAATATTCTCACCACTAGGGTAGGAATAGATGTAGTAACCATCGTGGCCACTATAGGGACAAGAATAGAAGGTGTAGCCATAACACTCACCACAAGAGAAGAAATATATGTCATGGTCATCACGGTAGAGACAGGGTGAAGGATGGATAGAGGATTTTGTACCCGTTTAATTGGTCTTCTCCTCACCCCATCAGGGTAACAACACAAACTATTTTGGGCATATTCTAATGATATAAAGGGGATTCCATCAGTTTGGGGATGATAACCTCCAAAGTGGCACTTTCCTACATCATCATAATCCATAAATAGTGAAGAATTACAGGATGAGATTCTCCTCTTAACTAAATAGTAGGAAGAAGTTTAATTTTTTGAAGGCGAAAAAATTGCCAAGCAAACTGGTAAGGGATGTATGGCTCACAAATGTACACTCGATCTATGCAAGCAGTGAACATCCCATCCCAAAGCGAGATAATTTATGAGATATCCTCTAGAAAACCACCCATGTAACCCATTAATGACCCATGAGGGGTAGGGTGCAGTGAAAAAGAGAAGTGAGAAGCGTCGTTCAGCAGCCCGACTGCATCACTAATGCTTAATGTCATGGGATGAACATCGGAAATTTTGAGAAGGGTAGGTTGATAGTCGGAGTGAGGAACCCTCACATTGTGTCGATTTTAATTGTAAGGGAAGTGTTTTTCTATCCACCCATATAGGAATTGAAATGGCCCGCTGAGACTATGTGGAGGTTTACTTATTTATATCTTCCCCCAACAACACATAAAGTTAGGCTAGAGTAAGAGTGTCCAGATTAATTGGTTGACCCTCTTCCAGCATAACCACCATCATCAGAATGCAATCCCTGACCCTGGTATATACATCACGAGATAGGAGAGCCATCCACTCAAAAAAAATGTCAATGAAACCCGCTAATCTAAAAGTATTTCATGTGTCTGGTTTAATCTCACATCCCTAGGTAGTATATCATTCCGCTTTGAGGGTAGCACAATACGATCCTAGAATCTATCAAGACTGACGGGATGTATGAGTTCGACTGTAGAGAGATTTAGTAATGGGCACATTCATTGAAATAAATGAACTTATCCAAGCCTCAAATGGGATAATAGAGTGATCCTGGAGGGGGTGATCAATTAATCCCTTGTCCATAACCAATAGGCTCTTGGTCAATGGGGACACATGGTTGGTATCATCCAAAATTGTAGCAGCTGGAAGAAAATAATCATACATATCTCCAAGGATGGGGAGCCCTCAAAGCTGGTAGATGTCACACAATCTGATTCACATATCCCCATGTGACAAATGGAAGGTGTTGGTTCTTGAACACCGACAGATCAACAGCTCAGGACGAATTTCTCATGTAGAGAATGCTGTGAACTGAGAGACCCAGGTTGCCTGGTATAAGTTCACTACCTCCAATTGGTTAGGCGACACTGAACATGTTTGGTGTACCCAGAATGACTATGACCATTTTTTGGAGAATAATCTACTGGCTTTCAGGTACTATTTGATGATCCACCAACTGTTAGGGTTTTCTCGGGAAAGGTTGATAATATATGGATACTCATGGGAGACTAGTCTTAAGGTAGTGTTGCGACACCTGCAATTGCCCTGATTCTACATCATGCCTTCTAATATGAACACATTTTCTTGAATCGAAGTATCCATGACTTATATTGTTGAGGAAATATTGTCCCAATCATGACCTTTTGGTGCTTCTAGGAGAATGAAAGAAATATTGGGGTCAGCTAATGGCAAAGGAATGTCATCAGGAAGACCAAAGCCATAAAGTGGAAACTGAACAGACAATGGGTAATCTAGGAACTTTGGTGTCAGGAGATATTTTATGAATCTATCATGAGGAACAATGTAGAATAAAATATTTTCCCCAATTTCTTCAACCATGGTTACCCTCATCTTGGGAAATTTCATCAAATCCTATAAAAGATCCATTGTAGCCTTCACACAAAGATCCAAAATCCCACAAAAATTTAGTCCAATGAAAATATGGTTTAATAAGGGCCACAAAAATGGCCAAATAACATAAAAGAGTGTCTACCTGGGGATCCACATACTGTTCCCATAAATGGTATGTGAAATCCATTTCATACATATTGTAAGATATGCAGAATCAATCCTTGTATACTACTACGGTACGTGTAATCTTTATACCACATACAACCACGGTATGAAAAAGTCCCACGAGGCACTGAACCGTGAAGCATTGGACATCAAACAGAAGGGTTCATGGAAAGAAGAAACCATGAACCAAGGAATCTCTATGATAATATTCAATGTTATTTCTCGGATTATTAAGACTTAAAGTTCAGTTCTCCGGATTATGTTCGGTGTGTGGGACATGCAAACTACGTAGCATTCTCCTATGTAGAGGTCTAGATTTTAGTTTTAAATTCCAAAATGAAATTCTTAAAACCCAAAATCTCGTTCTTGGGTAGAAGAAATTGTGAAAAGTTTGGTTTAAGGCATGTACAAAGTAGTTCGCGAATACGACTTTCGTAAAAGAGAAGGAATGAGGATGAAGAGAAAGTTGAGGGAGCGTTGAGAATATTGTTTTTCGTAGGAAATTGTAAAAGAAAAATGACCTAGGCCCCTATATATAGGTGTAGTCTCCTTCTACTGGACCTATCTATTACACCACAAATGACTTAAATTCAAGACCACTTCTACATCAGAATAGTCTTCTCTTCGTTCTGAATGGACCTCATTCCAATGGAGGGAATTTTTAGTGTCCTGGAAATGTTGTAAAAATAAAAAAATACTCCCATATTCACTTTTCAGAATGAAGAAAGCATTCCTGAAGGTCCATTAATGTAAAGGGATGCAAATTGAGTTGAAAAATTTATAATAAACTTGATGAAATTGAATTTCTCAAGGAGTTTTAAGTGACCTGCATACCATCACCAGGAAGGGTTCATGGAACGCATGAACCGCAAACCACCAGTACGTTGAAGGAACTGTGAGGCACTAGCCTGGGGAGCAATGACCTGTGAACCTAGGAACTTGTGAAGTCCATATTCACATCTTCTTACAGACTTAGTGGTTCTCAGATGAAGAAAATAAGTAGGGTTCTGTGAACCATGACTCATGAATCGCAGCCTTTTCAACCCCCGGTTGTCCGTATCTTATGAGGATCAAGATATCTCTTCATGGGCTTCGGAAAATGGTGTCATATGCCCAAATATATGATTTCCTCAGTGATCTATAAAAGGATAATGAGAGGAAGTTTATAATTATGGATGTATAAAGAGTGGAGGAGAACCTATATGTTAGAAGAAATAATTTGGAGATGATTCTGGCTTTAGTTTCAAATCATTATTGAAGTTCAAATTAAGAACCATGTTTCTACATGTATAACCAGCCAAAAACCATAAAAATAAGGAATTTAATAATAATGGGAAAACCACCAACCAAATTGGTGTAATTGTGAACCACACATTCCTCATGGATGAACTCTATGCAAATGACAGCTTCCAAGACCCTCCTTCAATATGGTGTTCCACATAGTGTTTCACTATGTGGATTGACCCCACACCGCATACTACATCAGTACACAAATAGAACCCGAAGTGGAATGGTGGACTACATCCAGGACTGTGGACCACTATGGTTCATGTGGTCCATGGCCAAGCCCGAGTACTGTTACGGTATGCGGATGACCCCTCTACCTGTATACCACTATGATATGCGGAGCTCCCCCAATCCCTCATGAGAAAATAGTATGAAGAATTCAGAGTCTTCAGGTATCCTACCCTCAGGCTCCATTCTTGCCTCTCCATTACTACCCATTGCTCCATTTCCCCTCCAGGAACCAGTCCCATGACATCATGCCAAAGATTCCTCTAAAGCCACCAGACCTGTATCATTCAGATCTTCGAGCAGGTCACCACGCCCCTTTGAGTCTACATACCCATGGTAGGAGGACTCACAGAGTCTCTCTCCACAATGGTTCGGACTCTAGGGATGTCTGTAAGTCTACATTCCATTGGTAACCCAGATTCCAACCTTAAGACGTAGATGTAAACCTGCCCATTCTATGGATTAAGGGTGATCACTTACTTTTCCACTCAATGAGGAATGATGATCAGTCAAAGGAATAATATTCATTCCTTCTTTTTTTGAGAGGTGACATTCCACCTCTTTCCCAAAACTCGTTTCAGGGAACTCCCACTTAGGTAAATCCTTAAACTTCCAAGGGTCAAGCTGCATGACCCCTAATGTCATACCACATTAAATGGTTCATTGCTCCACACCCTCACACACCATCACGTTGGATTTTCCGCCATATGACCTCCCTCTTCCATTATATGGAGATGAGGTGTGTGTTTGGTTGGATCTATCAAATCCTCTTTTTTCTCACACCGAGTACGAATCACGAAGGATTATTGATTTGTGATGATCACAACATACACACAACCAAGCCATCCTAAACTATGAGAACTATGATTCCTGGTCAAACCAGGATATATAAAAGGCCTACTTGAAGGCCTATGATCAAAAGGGGTGCCCTTACAAAAGGTTTAACCCAATAGTTTCCCCTCAAATGGAAAGATCCCATGTGTAAGCCCCAAGTTTCCTAAAATATATGGGCTCTGATTGCTCTTCTACAAATATGCGGGAATCCCATCTTATGGGTCTGATCCCAACATCAAGCCACATTCCACTCCCTATATGATGATAAACACCAAATCACCTTATTTCATGGTTGAAGTCTGCATTTCCTCCCTAGAATCAAATCTATGTATTCGTATTATGACCCTAAAAACTAGGGGCAGCCCATGGATACACTCTTCAAGAACAAACCAAGTATTCACAAACATAATAACACAAATTAAATCAATAAGAGAGTCCTAGAATTTGAAATCCCCCCCACCCAATGGGTACGATGAGCTCAACCTCCCATCCTCTCAACGAATGAGTCCTTATGTGTTATTTTCCAAATCGACATCCAATAAGCGCCTAAATTTGGAAATCAGGTCCATGAATCATGGATACCAGGGTCATTAGGTATATCTGGATCGACGAATAAACCCTCTAGAGACCATCCATGGAAGTTAAATCCTATGAAGGCCGATTTCACAAATACTTGACCCCTTTCAATCACCTTATAGGGCCATTTGACTATGGTACCTCATTCATAATGAAGAAGGGATGAACTGCCTAGTCCCCCGCAGGGTCAATCCAATCCTCTCATTAAGGATAACGACGCAGATCATGTTGAAACAAAGATGGCGATGTGAAAGTAACTATAATAACGGAAAAATGTTTGTCACCTGTCAGAACATTCTATTAATGTTTTCCAAACCCATAAACATGCCATGTTGGAGGAAAAAATAATAAGAAAAAGGTAAATTGATTCTTTATGGTTATAATTGGTCCTAAGATTGGGGATTTGTATGTCACTACACATCTCATTTGAATGAGAATCAAGCCACACATTGTTCTTGATGAAATATGTAGTTTATTGTCCTATGGCGAGGGTGTGGGACACCGAATGTGAAAGAAACATTATGGTTGGACTAGGGGATAAGAATCAGGTGTCACTATGTATCTTTCTGGGGAAAGAATCAAGCCTCACGTAGTTCTTGATAGTTATTCCCCATGATGTTAAGATCCAAACACAGGGAGGAATGCGATTCCAATAACCTGAGGGAGTGGAAATGATGTGAGTGAGGTTTACACATAGAATGTACTCATATTTTGATGGAACATAAGGATTTTCTACTCATGGTATCATGAGTATTTATTAACATCAAATAAGGTATATGTTATCCAAACATTGTGATGGGAAAAAATGGTGTGATGAAGTGTAACATCCTTTATCTAGGACCTCATCTCATGCAATTTATCTTCATGCAACTAGGATAATGATGATACATAGTTTAATGTTTTGTATCATAGATATAAATGGTGATATGTAGTTTAAAAAACTACTGCTAAGACAAAATCTATATGATTATAAAAAGTACTTCTTCATGAACCTTTTTTTGGTTGGAGTTGTACTCAGTTTTTAGTTCATTGAGATTAAGAAATAATCTCCATTAGAGAGGAACATATGTATGTATTACGGTCTATACCACTTTGGATCAATCTTCATAGGATTATTTCCTAGTATCATCAGATTTTTAAGGATCAATACCAATTCTCCTTGGAGGATTTAATGAAGACAAATCTTATTGTTAAAGGCCTATGATATCTGGTTCTGATATTCCTCCAAGTGATGCATGGTATTGAATATCTTTTCATAAAATCACTCTAGCTCATCCAATCATTTTGGTATTGCTCATATGTAGATAGATGGTGGAAAATGGAAATACCGAGCGATGAAAACTAAACGTCAAAGGGAAAGACTGATTCTGTTCTATACACCAATCAATATGAGATTTCCCATGTTGCAGTACATGTTGTATTCCCATAAGACCATAATGCATGAAATATATTATCAAAACCGAATTTCTTATCTTTATTCATTATTTTATAGAGTATTTTCAATAGGTTCTTACTTAAAGCATCTATATATCCATTGGAAACTACATGATAGTGGGATAAATGGTTGGATTTGATATTATATTCTTGATAAAACTTCTCTAGCTCATCATTAAGGAAATTGGTTCCTTTTTCCATAAATATGGTATGAGGGACACAAAATCTGGTAATGATTTTATCTTTGAAAATGCAAATAATGCTTTGGCTCTAAATTCTTTGGTGGGTATTGGCTCATCCCATTTAGAGAATAAATTGGTAGCAATAAGAATATACTCAAACTTCTTATCCATAACTTGAGGATAAGGCCCCACCACATCTATTACCCATGTAGAAAATGGTTAGGAGTATTAATATATATATAGAAACTATGGGGGTTAATGGATTAAATTGTCATACAGTTGGTAGGGATGACACTTCTTAGTAAATTTTCTACAATCGTGCATGATTGAAGTCCAGAAGTATCCAAGAAATTGAATTTGATTAAAATGCCTATACCCTGATCGGTGGGAACCACAGGCTCCTACATGTACTTCATCCATAAAAGATTAAATATCTTCTCCGTAAAAACATCTGATAAGGACTCCATTAAATCCTTAATTGTAGAAGACTTTATGGTTATTTGGGATGTCATAAATAGTGTAATTGTCCGCTAATTTCTAGATATGCTCTCTTCCAACCCTATCTGATAGAAGTAATTTGTCTTGTAGATATTCTATAATCGGCGCTTTCTATTTTATGGTATCACCACATAGCTCAATAATGGGGATGATTTCATTAATTTTATCTATTATGACCAATAAAAAGATGAAACCATATGACAATGGGTGATACTAAAGACTATTTTGTCCCGATTTGGATCATCCAAAGTTGTAGCTGCAATTTCCAACTTGTCGACCTAGGCATTCAGTGATCATGGAATGTGATTCAATGTTTTAAATGAGGTGAATTATACCATTAACTATCATAAATAATCACCGAGTGGAATTAGATCTTCTTTTCTGATGGAATAATCCCCATTGATCATCTTTATTATCAACTCTGAATCAACCTTCAACTATATGTGGTTCACCGGTACATGGAGTTTCAATTATAAGCATGCAATGAGAGCCTAATATTCTGACTCATTTTTTGTACCACCTTCTAATAAAAAGGGGTATTAAAACACTTCCTTCTCTTGGGATATAAGCACAATTCCTAACACAATTTTGTTGAGCATAGGGTCTTCCATTCCCTTAATCATTGGACTCCTAAAAAAACATCAAAATGCATTTTCCATGTTTAAGGTATATCCTAAATAGAGATGATTTCTTCATCTATAAGTTCAATATTTAATGGTGTTTCTTCTACAGAAGTGTTCTCAGCAAGGAAGTCTTCCAAGGCCTAGAATTTTACTACCTTTTGATACAAAAACTATATATCAAACAGCTTCAGGATAACTACTCACCATGGTAGACATCCTGTCGGCATAGGATGACTGAGGATAAACTTGAGAGGGTTATTATGAGAATCCAAGTGGATATTATGGTGTTATATGAAGTTCCTCAACTTATGAATGTAAAATATTAACATGAAACATCTCTTCTCAATATATGAATATTGATTCTCTTCACCGACCATGTGTTTAATGAGATAATAATGTTTGTTTTCATTCCCAACATTATTCTTTTTTGTCAGTCTATCACATACAGAATGAGAATCTTTATTTCAATAGGTGGAATCAATACCAGTGGGCTCAAGAGGTATTTCTTTAGGGAATCAAATGCTTCTTGATAGTCATTGGTCCAATGATAAGTGACCCATTTCTTCATCAATTTGGTGAAGGGTAAACACTTTCTTGTGAGGTTGAATAAGAAGTGTAAAATTTTGTCAATGTTTTCTTGATGTCCCCCCAACTCATTCATGTTTCATGGAGCTGACATTCCAAGGATATATTTAGTCTTATAAAGATCAACTTCAATTCCTTGATGATGCACAAAAATTCCAAGAATGTTTCCCAAGGTTACCCCATAAGAAAATTTCAAGGGGTCCATCCTTAGATTATGTTGTTAGAGATTACTTAATATGGTCTCTAAATAATTTATGTGGTTATAATGTTGTTGGGACTTGACCACTATATCATCAATAAAGCATTCAACAAACCTCCCCCATAAGGGTTTGAATATTTCATTCATGGAACATTGGTATGTGGGACTATAATTATTTAATCCAAAGGTAATTACCCGATAGCAGAATACTCCCTGAGGGACTTTGAAAGTTATGGCTTCTTCATCTTTTGGGGCCATCTGGATTTGATTATAACCAGAGTATCCATCCATGAAAGAGAGGGCTTGATAACCTATCATTGAATCAATCACGAGTTCTCTAATTGGAACCAGGATGTCATATTTGGGACTATTATAGAAGAGATATTTGAAATCAATAAAAAATACAATTTTCTCATTCTTCTTTTTCATAGGGACAATATTGAATATCCATTTTTGGTATTTTACCTCTCTGATAAAATTAAATTTGAAGAGTTTTTCCACTTTAGCCTCAATCTCAAAGGCATGGGACTGGTGCATCCTCTTGGTTTCCTTCTTGTATCCCCTATGATTTTCACTCAAACCCAAGTGATGGGTGGACTCCTTAGGGTCATGGCCTAGAATATCTATGTAATTCTAGGAAAACATGTCTTAGTGCTTCTTTAGGAAGGAGGTGTATACCTCATATTCTTCGGGAGTCATGGACACACTAATTATATTTTTGAATAGATCTTCCTCTTTACGTAGATTTATTTCTCTATGTTCATCCATAGTGGTGGATATTCCTTCCTCAAATGATGGAGGGGAATCCCTGAGAACTTATTCTTCCTCCTCCTCCTCGTGCTCCACTATTTTTACATCTTCTTCAGGAGGAAATGATAAAACATGTTCCTCGGAGGGAAGAGGGGAGTCTCTATTTGCACATCTGGAGGATGAGGAAATATTTTCAGGCTCACTTTCTAAAATGGAACCATTTTAGAGTCTTGAAGGGTAAATAAGGGTTTAAGAATGAGTCTTTTCACTTTCTCTTATAGTCATAAAAGCTTATTCCAATTCTTCTAGAAAAATTGGACTTTTTTTGAAGCTCAGTGGATATAATGAATATATTTGCATTCATTATTTCATTATAATTTTAAGATTTGATAAATTCTCTATTTCCATCAATCACAACTATTGTACATAAAATTACATACGTTTTTGAATGAATTCATGAATTTAGGTCCAACCTATCAATTTAATTAATAGGAATGATGATATTAACAAAAGGGTTATCTAGGATCATCTCCAAGCCATTTGGGGAATTTATTTGATCCCCATCATTATCCATTGAATGTTTCACTTCATGGTGATAGAAACTCACCTTAATGTATTGGGTTTTGTAAGATTTTAATAGAGATTTATCACCATAAAATTTCCTAATTTGAAAATTAATAGAATATTTTATACATTGGTGTTATGTTGAAGGAATGGACGCATGATGATGTAGACAAGGTATTTCTAGAAGAACATTTAAAGTTGTCTCCTACCGAACCACCATGAAACCTGAGTTAGACACAAGGCCTTTGAACTGAGTTTTGAGTTTGATATCATTGAGAGGTTATTTCGCATTCCTACCATAACCCTGTAACATTAGAGTGGAGGGAGGTAATTGAGATTCATTGAGACATATTTTATGAAGTGTCTGGACTGTGATGAAGTTGATTACTGAGCCATTATCAATGAAGGATCATCGGATATGAATGTCATTTATCCTACTAGATATATACATGTGTATGAAATGTCCTTTTATTAATGTATCCTCATCTTGGTAAGTGAAATAAATGACCACGTGGAATTTCATAAGATCATTCTCCACATGATATACTTCAGCAGCAGTGACCTCAACATCAAATTACTGAGGGCATGACAATGCCTTCATGAGTACTTCCTCGAGATCCTTTGATAAAATAAAAGCATCCAATATTGATAACATAGTAAAAAAAGGATAATTTATTCAAGACTTCATATTTTTGGTATAATGTTTTTCAGTTTTTGAAATAAATATTCTCTATTACATGCACTTTAGGATCAGATGTCCTAATTTGGATGGACTGTCTCTTGGGGAAGGAGTTGGAAGTTCTTCTGTTCTTGGTGGATTAGGCTGGCTAGGTCTTCCTACCTACTAAGGAGGTGGTGGTGTATGCTATAACTATTAATCTATGATAATCATGTTAGGTAATAACTTATCATGTGTGGAGGAAGAACTCCCTTATTTCTGCTGAGGTCGTTGGAGTGATTTACCATGAGTTTGAGTCGCCTAGATGGTTTTAGAGGGGATTTGGTTGAATTTATGGCTCCTAGAATGACCATGTATTCCCCTATATCCTCAAACCTGATGACTACTTCCACTAGTTCCCCAATAAAGTGAAGGGAAATAAGGTTCAAAATCATAATCATCTTTTGATTAGGGATCCATTAAGTGAATAACATTACTAGAACCAAAGATTAACTCTCCGTGTGATGAAGATTCTACCTGGGGTTTGACTCTTGTTGTACTATTTGGAAAGGTGGTACCTGTGCTTTTGAGATGGTTGGAATGAAATATAGAAAGATCAAGGACAAATTAATCCTTGAGAAGATCTTATATTCTTTTATTTTTCTTTATCCTTCTATCCGTGTTGCATATTTGATGGTGTACCTTCATAAGAATAGGCTTTTGATGAAACTAACTTTGATGTAGCCGAACTGGCATGAGGCACATTATTCTATTTCAACTTTTTTAGTATAACATCATGTGTTTGTTAGATGGTTTTTCTAACCATAAATACACTAAATTTCTATGAACTCTTTATTTTAACTTCCTTCCATTCACCTTTCTCCTCCGTATTGGTAACAGAAAGACATGCTACCTGTGCTGGCAAATTTTTCAATTGTATATTCCTTAAATCCAGCATATTTTGTAGGTGGTAGTTGTAAACAAGAAACTCCTGGATGGGATGCCCTAAAATTTTATATAAGGGGAAATATTTTCGGAGATCTTCATCACCTTCTTTTTTAGGCATCTTGTGGTTTTTAAGTCAAACTATGTTGTTTTCCAAAGATGAGATGAAGTAGATGGGGACTTGGTTATTTTGAAAGAAATATTCCTTGTTTTTCAAATCCTCAAACTATTTTCGTATCAAATATATTTGATCATATTGATGATTTGGTCATTGTTTTTTATTCATAGGATGTGGGGCCCTATGATACGATGTAGGTTTTGAAATAGGAGTAGGTACACGGGCCTACATAAGTGTAACTATAACAGATTTTTCCTTTCCAGTTCTCCCTCCCTAAGCTGATGGAACCACTTAAAACATGGATTTGGTGTCTATAATGAAGTTTTCTAACTATTGAGAAATTAAATCTAGATCAAGAAACACATATGTGTATTTCATAGGGATCAAAAGTGTGCACAAATCATCAGGGTGATTTTATACACAGAAAGGAAAAAAATCTTCTTGACGGAGTGGTATGTTCAAATAGAATGTCAATCCTTTCTACTGAGAAATGAAGTATGAGGCACTTGCATTCTCCCTTTGTTTACAGTTTCTCATATCGAAGATTTTTTTATTTTATTTTGTTGATCGAAATTAGAAGAGGAACTTTTGATGAATATCTTCCCATCCTGTGACTGATCAGTACTAAAAACTAGTGTACCATACACAGGCTATCCCAAAAATGATTTCATGAAGAATCTGAGTTTCACAGCTTCATCCTACCGAAGGGTCCCCATAATTGGATCAAAGTGATAGAAAAAAAATGTGTCAAGTGCTTCTGTGGATATCTTGAGCAATTGAAAATCGAAAATATAGGATTTCAAAAGTTTGGTAGAGGATGCGTAGTATCCACCCATTTGGGGTAAGTCTTATTTTATGGATGTACTAGAATAATCCATCCTCACATGGATTCCATTCGATTATTTGTGACTTAATGGTGTTCAAAAGAATTTGAGAAATAACTGGTTGAGTTGGGACCTGAATAGGTGTGATGGATAGAGCCTAAATGGGTGTGGAAACTAGAAGGACCACTCGCAATGACAGCACTAGTATTTCCCTTTGGTAACAAATAAGGGAAGGCCTATGAGGATGTGCCTGACCATGTTTGGGATATGTACCCAATGGATAGAATTATTTATTTTCAATTGTGGGATCCAAATATATTGGTGGTTGACATACCACATTGAGTATATTTTCCCTTTCTTCTTTAGTTTTTTCATAAAATCCTCTTTTATATGGTGCACCAAAAATAAGTGAGAGTTTAGGGTATGCTTGCGCAGCATATCTGGCAGGAAGATTGCCTTGGAGTAACTCTACATTGAGTCTTCTCAACTCTCTTATTTCCTATTCATATTGAACAAATATTTCCTCTAAAAAAGGGATTGGACTTCTATAGGGGAAGGTGAGAAATGGTATTAACATTACCTCATCCCTTAATAGATTCCATTCAAGTAAGTAAAGGTGGATTATTTGAGGGGATACCATATTTTTTTAGTGAGAAACTGGTTTTGGGTACGCACACCTCCTGCATTCATTTCGGTACAGACCATCTCATGAACATTAAAGTCTTCTTCAGAATCCATTGAATCAGTCTTATGTTATGGAGGGTCTTCAATGATGGGATGATGACATTTAAAGATGTGTAGTGCATCATAGGAATTCTTATGGTATTTCTATGTGATCACCTTATTTTGGACACTCCATGAGACCTTTTCTTCTTCATTGTTGGTTCCTTAGAAACTATTTGATGGAAAGTGACCCAAAGGGAATTCACAAAGTGTTCAGTCTTATGTGTTCCAAGGTAATGTAGTAAATCATGGGATTTGAAAATTTGATGGGATTCACTCCAAAAAATCTTCCTTAATCAGGAGAATACTTACCCTCATTGTGGTGGGATTGTTGAGGTGAAAATCCCCCAACTATGGGGGTTGGGGATATTCATATTCTAACTATACAACCATTCCAGACTAGTTGCACTATCCTGAAGGTTGGGTAAAAACCCCATAATTAATGGATAGGGTTGTTCTCTAACTTTTGTGGTTGATATTACAAAAACTTCTCTTCTGATTTTATGGATTTTGGTCTAAACATAGGATATGTTCATTTTTTGGAACTCACATAAATTATCCATTTCAGAAGACCGTTGTGTTATTTATAACATTTTCTCAATATTATTTATTACAACTTATAAATGGGGGGCCTTCTCAATTTTATAAGATTCTTAGAAGGAAGAGTATCTCAATTTATCCCTCTCTTCTAGCCTAACATTGGTGAGAGTCGGTCGGGGCTAGTTCTTGTTGAGAATATCATTGGTCATGAACAAATTCTATTTGTTATAGCTGGACAGGGGTAATGAAATTACACGATTCTACCATTGGAGGGCTTTGTGGGATTAGGATCATAGTGAAATGCAATGCTCCACGTACACCCCATCTTTTAATAAGAACACCAGATGGGGCATCTACGATCACCTTTCAAAACCTCATTAATGCATTGAGGCATGCACACTGAATGGATCCCTACTATTTCTCAATATTTGGATGTTGGGATTCTAGAAGAGATTCCAAGTCAATTTGGTGCTTCAACCATTATATTACATTGACGTGAGTTTGATACTCATCATAGGGTAATACCGTTTGTTTTTAGATGATAAATATTTTTCCATATGTTGAGGTGAATTTCATGCATAAAATCTTCCACCAACACCTCTATAATGATGTATTCATAAGAGAATAAATGGAAAATCTTGATAGGTATATAATCTTTAGCCAGATTCATCCTCATATTTGTCATTTCTTCTTCTTCTTTCACAAGAGGTTCCTTGATATAGTCTGACCAAAGTGGATGCTTCCCAATTTTTTTACCAAAAGCAATGGGATTGGTTGATATTTCCTCTGCTATGTTGGAAGGAAAATCACCAAAGGGTGGTTTAGAGAATGACCTTTGTCTAGGGACATTTCCAGTTGAGAAAGAATTTTATCTACCATTGAAAAGAAATCATACATGAATGTGATTTTATTTTCAAGATCCTCACAATATAAGTGCTTCCTTGTCACAACATTTCCAATTGGAGAATTATTTTGATAATTTCAATCACTACTATAGAGATAACTTTCACAGTGATTTCCATCATGGGGAGGACTATCATGGTGGATTACAGTAAGGGGAATAATCTATTGTTCCTTATTCTTCTAGCAACAAGGAGGGTTTTCATGGATCTCATCAAGAGATAATCTCTCAAGACCGACCACATTTTTTACACAAATCAAGACTTCATGGTTAAGTACCCGATGAGGGACATCCGAATTACTAATAATACTCCTGTAATTTTGTAATGGGAGGGTATGATCTTGAGATATGACTGATAAATGTATGAAGGTTTTAAGAACTCCAGCATCAAATAAATCTTGATCTAAGATCAAATATTTATTTTCCAAATTTTATTGATGATAATCTCTCTTAGATGTCTTCTTATGAACAATTGAGGCCACTTTCTAGGATAAGAAGTTGTCATGGGTAGGTATTTGTGCTTGCCTTGGAGTGGCCTTTGGAATGGGCTGATTATATCTCATTGTAGTAGGTCTATGTTCCTGATCCTACAATTCATATATTATGGGTGAGTTTTGACCTTGAACCTACTGGATTATCAAATAGTTATGTGTATTCTCAGGGGTGTTATGCCAATGAGCCACCAAATTTGTGGGGACAATGTTATGTGTGTTTCCATCGGTTACTACTATCATCACCATGATTATATCCTAGAATTTTTGTAGGATATGAAATTGGATTTTTGTCTACTATTTTACCATTTCCAAGATATGCTTGGTGACGTTAGTAACCAAAAAATGAATATACATCCATTCCTTATTTAGAGAAGGTGTATGTTCCAACTCATGTCCCCATTGTTCTATTAGTTGATACAGTCAGTACTAATGGGAAGAAAGTTGAGTCTATCATCTTCTTGTCATTGTGAATTTATGATTGAATTTTCCATGTGCTGCCCGATGATGCTGCTGACAATCTTGATAAATGTTGGTAGGTGTGTGTTCCTACTCACTGTTTTCCACCAAACATGTTTGGTGGATTCATTTGGGTGCTACCAAAAATATTCTACTGGTAGGCTTGGTAAATGTAGATAGGTGTATGTTCTTGTTTGTAGGTTTCCACTGTATTTGACAGGTGGGATTTTTTAAATGCCGCCAGGCGAGTCTGCTGGCTAGCTGAATGAAGGAAAATGAGTGTATGTTCCCACTCAATGTTTTCCACAAAACTAGGTTGGTGGGATTATTTAGAGGGGTAAAGGTCTAATCCTACTCCCTATTGGCCGGTTTTTATCCCTGATATATTATATTGTATTCCTGGGTATGAGGGACATGGGAAAGACAATCGAATGCGACACCCAAATCATGTTAAGGGTTAACTTCCATACGGTGTTTACATCAGCAATTTCTGGAAGAAGCCCTTGAAAAGTACCCATGTATCTCCTTGGTGAGGCTGTAGGTAGCCTCTTGATCCACCTCCCTAAAATATAGGAGGGAATGGTTGTTGTGTTTTCGGGATAATATCCTGAAATAGTTGAAGATTTCACCCAACACCATCTACATTGGGACCACCAATCCTTGTTGACAGGGCAGTTGGTAGTTTTGATTGAGCTGAAGGGTCTATCGGGTGGCCTCCAAGGTCGAGATCATACCGCTTTTATGGTACTCTCAGACCCATGAGTTTGAGACCTAGTGTTAAAGATTCTAATTCAGTGATGATGTACTTCACACAGATGACGATCCAACCTGAGTAACGGCAGATGAATTCATTGGTGTAGACTTGAAGGAGGCCATTGGATCGAAGGGAGTTCTTAGAAGGAAATGAATGTATATATGAAAAACAAAAATAATGAACTTTGAAAAAGAATAATATCACTTGAGTGAACACATGCATGATTTATTTTCCTACCCGACCCTCATTTCATTTGATAATTGGAAGGGCCTAACATGTAGGTTGAACTACAATCTTGGTTAATAATTTACGTCAGGTTCACCATTTTTTATTTCTGACAGAACTGGGTACAATATTTTTGGGAAATGGAATGGTCTAATGGAGACTATTCAATACATCTCTTTTATATTGTAAAGGAGATTATTTAGTTTAATTCATTCACATCAGGTTTAGCCCCATAATGGTTTTCTATTTCGGAACATTTTCCAAAGGGTTTGTTCATGGAACTAGTAACACCCAATGTTTCTGTATCCATGGAGAAATCCTATCCAAAATTAAGCGCTCGTTAGGTGTTTTAGCTACGATGCTTCAGAACTCGTATTGGTCAAGAGAGTTGGAATTTAGGATCTTCACAACCTTTTGGGAGAATTATTTCCTACTCTGGGACTCTCTTATAGATTTAAGATATGTTCATGAATCCATCATTAATTCCCAAGTAAGATGTGGTCATCCTAAATTAGAAATTAATTACTAGAATTTGTGGAATTTAGAATAATCTATATGTATATGAGGTTCTTCATAAATGGAGATATTTGTATATATCTGAGGTTATCCATCAATGGTATCCTTTCATATACTACTTAGAGATTCTTTGGTCATTATTATGAGGGTGCTATTTTTTAGCCACATATTGGGGAACTCTAGAGTTTATTGTTATCCAGGTAGATGAATGTCACTCTGGAGTTTATTTTCATCCAAGTAGAAGAAGGTAACTCTAGAGTTTATCATCTTCCAGGGAGATGTAGATTATTTGTTGTTGGGATAAAACCCAAAAAATGGGATTCCTACATATCCTTATAAAATTAATCAGAACCCACATAGTTCAATGCCACTTAATAGGGAATGTCATACCTTTTATGTTCATGTGATGAGGACCTGACTATATAATTTAACATCTGGTAGAAAGTATGTCTAGGAAGAAGGTTCCAAGTCAAGGTTTAGTGTTTAAATTATGTTGAAATTTCCCAATGAACCCCAAAAGGATTTTATTTTCCATGTTTAATTAGACCATGCTGGTGATATGGACAAAAAAGAATAGGGTTGACTTGGGAGTTGGGTTTGAACCTCAGGGAGGCTTTCTACGTATCCCATTTTGATGGGAATCGAATCCCATGCAGTTTTTTGGTGAAAACCGACACCTATAGAGGCCATAAATGGAATGTATTGTAGGGGAGTGTGTCCCTTTGAGATGATAGGTAAAGGGTTACTCCTGGGAAGTATATCCCCTATGAGGGGACCATGAGGTATTTTTTAACTCATTGTGATTTAGGGGATTAAATCGGGGTTTATTCCTGAAGAGGATACCTGAATTAAGGGAATTATGACTAGGGATTATTTCTAATGAGGATGCCCATTGAGCATGAGCCCTAGGTGGGATTCCTATGCATCCGGGTTAACTTGAATTAGAGTTCTCATAGTTAAATAATTCATGTGTATTGTGTGAGTTTAATGATCACCACTAACCTATAATCCCATGTTATTCATGCTCAGTGTGAGAAACAAGATAAAGCACAAGATTTGACAAACCACACACTTTTACTCCTTCACTGGTAGAAGAGGTTGTGGCTATAGTGGAAGAGGTCGGGGATACAAAAATTCCTTCTCTTAACATTACATTGGACAAGAGTCCTAGGTAAGAAAGCGATGAAGTTTAAGGATGCAGAGGTGGAGAGGAGCAAGAATGCAACCTCCCACAAAAAAGGCTAGGGGCTTACACAAGGATGGCTGCCCGAAAATTAGTTCTGCAACGGGAGGAGGATCTCATTAAATGTTGAAAGGAAAAGAAAGTGTTATCATTATCCTCGCTTATAGGAACTAGAGGCTCTAAGACATAGATACGAGAAGGGTCAGACATAGTCCAAACCCCAATCATTCATACTAGGAACTCCCTAGCATTGTTACTTAGGTAAGGATCCTCATGACTAGAGATATACAAATATACAGATTCCATGAGTATCCTAACCATATAGTAAGACATGTGTGGGAAACCTATTACCATAGAAATACAAATCCAAATGGAATACACTATGTCATGTCTTTTCCAATGGGTTTGTAAGTAATGAGGTATTTGTGGAGGCTTTGATTTGACCTCTCTCAGAAAAGGGATCCAAAGGAGTAGAGGGTTTACCATGAATGGTTTTGATAAAGGCCTGATGGATGGATCGTGTAGGCTAGAAGGTAGTGTGAAGTAAGGAAAATTGAACAAGGGGGTGCTTCGTGTAGGTAGGCCTGTGTGAATAGATATAACCTTGGACGTTGGTCCTCCAAGGAAACTACACTTGGGAGAGACCTTGATCAATCCTTCAAGGGTCTCCATTGGTGTTCCAGGAGGAATGTTGCATAATAACATGGTTAAAGAAAGGGAACTTTCACTAATATTCATTGATTATGGGTTTGGTGAATGCATCGCGCTGGTGTTGATTATTTTAAATCATGCAAGGAGTTAAGTTCTATTATTATACTTTTAATTCCCTCCTCTTTAGGTGTTAGAAATCTATGTAGAATGTTTCAGAGGACTTGAGTGAAGCACTAGGGTGATTAGAGTGGAAATTGTCCTTTGTGAAAATTCATTCGTCCAAATGAAGACCCTATGGGCCTATTTAATGGAAAATATGGGACCCTGGGTGAAGCTTTTACACAAGTGGGTGGCGTAGAGGGGGTTACGCGTTGACGATTCTTGGGGGTACCTTGGGTGAAATCTTCTTGGGGGTTTTAAATTCTTGGATTTCTTCATCTATATTTTTCTTTTTTTCTAAGGCCTTTCCCTTTGTTTCCTTTTCATCGAGGTGATAAAATGGAGTGTTACCAACCCTGAAAACCCAAAAAAACATAACACCACCTAAAATCACAAAAAAACCCAATAAATCCACTACAAACACTAAAAACCCTTAAAACCTCTAAAAATTATAAAAACATTAAAAATATAAAACACATTAAAAACCCTAAATAATTAACAAAAAACTCTAAAAACCCAAGAAGTCTCCATAACCACTAAAAACCCCTAAATCCGTAAAACCATAAAAATCCCTAAAAAACTAAAAACCCTAAAAATTCATAAAATCCCTAAAAACGATCAAAATCCTAAAAAACCCAAAAAAATACCTAGTAATGTAAAAAAGCTCAAAAACACCGAAAACGTTAAAATACCTAAAAACCCATAAAAACCCTAAAAACCCACTAAAAACTCCAAAAACACTTAAAACCAATAACATTAATAAACAATACAAAACTCTATAAAAATTAAACCCTAAAAAAACTTAAAACCCCCAAAACAACATAAAAACCCTAAAAATCCCTAAAACCCTTAAAAACCCATGAAAAACCCTAAAACACCCCAAAATCCTTAAAATATCAAAGAAACCTAAAATTTGTAAAAAATCCTTAAAAATCCTTGAAAACATAAAAACCCCTAAAAAACACCTAAAAACTATGAAATCTATAAAAACCATAAAACCCATAAAATCCCAATAAAACCACAAAAAACACTAAAACCCTTAATACCCTTAAAATGTTAAAAAAACATAAATATAAAAATCCATAAAAACTCGAAAAAAATCACTCAAACCTAAGAAGTTGTTATAAACCCTGAAACCCCTAAAACCCCTAAACCCCCCCAAATCCATCAAAATCCCTAAAAACCCAAAAAACACTAAAAAATAAAAATACTAAAAACACCTAACATATCTGATAGGTAAAATAACAATAAAACCCCCCAAAATCCTAAAAACCCCTAAAAACCATTAAAACCCTAAAACCCATTAAAACCATAAACCCGCTAAAATCTAAAAATCCTTAAAATCAATAAAAACATTATTTTAAAGAAAACTCTAAAAGAACCTAAAAAACCTAAAAAAATAAGACACACAAAAAATCCCAAAAGACCCTAACAACCGTAAAAAACCACAAACCCCTAAAAATATCTAAGGAACCCTATGAAAAATACCCAAAACCCCAAAAACCATAAAAATCTTAAAAATCCCTAAAAACATTATAAATGTAAAAAACATAAAAACCGTAAAAACACCCCTAAAAACTATAAAAACACCTAAAAACTATTAAAAACCCTAAAAACCAATAAAAACCACAATACCACTAAAACTCTAAAAACCCTAAAAATGTTAAAAAATTTAAAAACTATAATAAATGATAAAAACTATAAATGACTAGAAAAAACATGGAAAACCATAAAAGTCCCTAAAACCCCTAAAACCCATAAAAACAATATAAAACCCTAAAACCACTCAAAATACCAAAAAATCATAATAACCCTAAACACAAATAATATCCTAAAAATTTCCTAAAATCCTTGAAATTAAAAAAAACCATAAAACCCCTAGAAACCCCTTGAAACACACAAAAATCCCTAAAATCCTTGAAAACCCCTAAAACCCCATTAATATACTAAATAACACTAAAAAATCTAGAAACCCACAAACCTCGTAAAAGTTTTATAAAATTTTAAAAACTCTAAGAAACCTTAAAACCCTCCAAAAACCCAAAACCCCCAAAAAACCATAGAAACCCAAAACAGCATTGAAAATAATTAAAAACCATCAAAATATAAAATCTATGAAATCCCTAAAATCAATAATTATCTTAAAAAATATTAAAAATCCCGGAAAACATAAAAAACACTAAAAACAAAGAAAACCCTTGAAAACCATAAACCCCCTAAAAACCTTTAAAACCATAAACCCATAAAAATCCTAAAAACCTAGAAAAAACTATAAAAACATTTAAAATACTTAAAAAAGTTATTTAATGTTGAAAAAATCTAAAAACCTTAAAAACCTTAAAACCCTAAAAACACAAAAGATAATAAAATATAAAAATTCCCTAAAAACACTAAAAACAAAAAAAAATCATAAAAATAACTAAAAATCAATGAAAACATAAAAAAACCCAAAAACCATGAATACCACTTGAAAACCATAAAAACCCTAAAAACCTAAAAAACATTGAAATCCCATAAAAACCCATGAAACCACCCAAAACTCTAAAAACCCTTAAACCCCAAAAAACATTAAAAAAATTAAAAAACACAAAAAACGATAAAACCCAACAATGCTCAAAAAACCCCCCAAAAATAGAAGAGACCCTAAAAAATATGAAAAACAATAAAATAACTTTGAAAACCGTAAAAACTTTTAAAAATACCTAACACCTTATAAAACCATAAACCATATAAAAATACTAAAAGGATCTAAAAATACTTGAAAACCTAAAACCCCTAAAACCAATGAAAACCCCTTAAAACCATAAAAAACATAAAGTCCATAAAAACCCAGAAACCAATAAAAACCCTAAAAACTAGTAAAAACTCTAAAAATCATTTAGTCCCCTAAAAAGATACAAAATTATAAAAAACATTACAAAACCCCAAAAAACTATAAAAACCTAAAAAACCGAAAAGACCATAAAACCTTTAAAATCGCTAAAATACCCTAAAAACCACAAAAAACCCATAAAACTCTCAAAACCCATATAAACCTAAAAACCCCAAAAACCATAAAAGTTCTTAGAAAAATTTACAAATCTATGAAAACGTAAAACCCCCTAAAATCCTTGAAATCCCCTTGAAAACCATAACAACCGATAGAAACAATAAAAAAACCCTAAAGCCCCATAAAAACCATAAAAACACTAAAAACTATAAAAACCCTAAAAATATAAAAACATTAAGAACATAAAAAAATTCTAAAAAACCATAAAAACCATAAAAACCAATGAAAACTCAAAAAACCCATAAAAACCATAAAGGCACTAAAAATGCAAAAAACCATAAAAACCCATAAAAACCCTCAAAAACATTGAAATCCCCAAAGACCATTAAAACACTAAAAACATTAAAATACTAAAACAAATCCCCAAAAATCCCTAAAATAAAAAAATCATTAAAACTATGAAAATCATAAAACCGCTAAAGACCTTAAAACCCCCTAAAACACATAAAAACCCTAAAAATCACTAAAACTCTAAAAACACATAAAACCCTTAAAAATGATCATTTTTTTAAAAAAAATCTAAAAACTATAAAAACACAACAAAACTCAAAAAACCCTAAAACCCCACAAGACACTAAAACCCATGAAACCCCCTAAAAACCCTAAAAATCGAAAAAAACCCTAAAACCTGTAAATGCATAAAAATATGAAAAGGCCCAAAAAATCCTCGAAAGTGTGAAAAAACCCTAAAAACCCAAAAAAAACACATGAAAATCATAAAACCCCCTAAAATATATAAAAAACCTATAACCCTAAATCCCAAAAACCACAAAAAACTCTAAAACCCAACAAAACCCTTAAAAACGTTAAAAATGTGAAAATATTCTAAAAAACATTAAACACTTAAAAAACTCAAAAAAACACTAATAACCAAAAAAGTCCCTAAATCCGTTAAAAAAATTTCAAACTATAAAGTCTCTAAAAACCAATGAAACCCCAAAAAACCCAAAAAATCCATAAAACCCTAAAAACCCCTAACAACCAAAGAAATAAAAAAAACCTAAAAAAACTGAAAACGTAAAAACCATAATATCTTGAAAAACCCATGAAAACATTAAAACCCACCTAAGAAACATATAAACCCTAAAAACAATTAAAACTATAAAAACCCTTAAGAACCTTATAATGTTTAAAATGACAGAAAAATCTATAAAACCTTAAAAACTCAAAAAAACTCAAAAAAAATCTTAAAACCATAAGAATAAATAAAAACCTTGAAATCCCCTTAAACCAATAAAAAACTGAAAAATACTAAAAATAATAAAAATCCATAAAACCCATAAAAACCCTAAAAACCATTAAAAACCTAAATATACCGTAAAAATTCCTAAAAACACAAAAAAACCCAAAAATCCAAAAAAAAATTTTGAAAACCATAAACACCCCATAAAAATCGTAAAATACATAAAAACTATAAAATATCCCTAAAAACCTAAAAAACATTAAAACCCCGAAAAATGTTAAATACTATAAAAAGTGTAATAAATTCTAAATAAATAAAAAAATCCTAAAAACCCAAAAGACCCAAAACCCCTGAAAACCCGATGAAACCCTAAAACTACTAAAAACCAAAAAAAATCCCTAAAACCACTAATAAACCTAATCATATAATAACTCAAAAAATATCCATCAAATCCCTAAAAACATAAAAAACCCTAAAGTCCTTGAAAAACCCCGAAAACCAGGAAACCCCAGAAAACCTTAAAAACCCAAAAACACTAAAAAACTACTAAAAGTCATTAAAAACCCTAAAAATTTTAATGATGTTACGAAATCAAAAATTCATTAAAAAACATAAAAAACTCAAAAAAAACCTGAAAACCGAAAACACCCTAAAAATAATGAAAACCCATCGAACCGCTAAAAACCGCTAAAAACCCTAAAAATCCCAAAAACCCCTAAAAACACGTAAACCCTATAAAAATTCTAAAAAATCCCTAAAAACCGTGATAAAATAAAAAAACCCTAAACACTTTAAAAGAACCCAAAATCATAAAAACCGCTAAAAACATTAAAAACCCTAAAACCCTAAAAACCCACTAACAACTCTAAAAACCCTTAAAACCCATCAAAACATTAATAAACAGATAATAAATCTAAAACCTATACCTAAAAAATCAAACAAAACCCTAAAACCCAGATAACCCCAAAAACTCATAAAACCCATAAAACACATTAGAAACGTAGAAAAATCCTAAAAACCCTCAAAAACCTAAAATCTTTAAAAAACCCATAAACTATAAAAATCCTAAAATATCCCAAAAATCCCTAAAAACATAAAAAAACCTTCAAACCCCTAAAGACACTAGAAAACCACTAAAAACCATAAAAAATTCTAAAACACTATAAAATTCCTAAAAAATACTAAAATATCTAAAACCCCGTAAAAGCCCAAAAAACATTAAAAAGATGAAAAAAATATAAAAAAAATTAAAACAATAAAAAACTCAAAAAATCCTAAAAACACAAAAGGACCCAAAAACCCCTAAAAATCTCTAAAAAACCCTGAATTCCTAAAATACCCAAAATCCTCAAAACCCCCTTAAAACCCAAAATACCCTAAAAACCTTAAAAACACACAAACATATAAAAACCCTAAAAACTCACTAAAACTCACTAAAAACATTAAAACCTAGAAAAATTAAATTTTTTAAAATAATATGAAAACATTAAAATCCCTAAAAACTAAAAAAACCCTAATACCCAAAAATACTCAACAAAACCCTGAAAAACTCTAAAACCACTAAAAAACCAAAGAAACCCCAAAACCCCCAAAACCATCAACATACCTAAACCCTTAAAAACTATAAAAATCCTAATAGCCTTAAAACCCCTAAAAACATAAAAAACCATAAACCCCTGAGAACCTTCCAAAAGACAACAAAAAACCACAAAAACTAAAAAAACAAAAAACCATAAAAATCCTCAAATTCTCTAAAAACATGAAAAAACATTAAAACCATAAAAATGATAAAAAAACTCTAAAAATCCTTAAAACCCTTAAAAAATCAAAAAACCTCTAAAGACCAAAAAAACCTGGAAAACCCTACGAACCATAGTACCCCTAATATCCCTGAAAACTTCTAAAACCCCTAAAAACACTAAAAACCCATAAAACCTTAAATATTCTAAAACATACCTGAAAATTTATGAACGTATAAAAACCCTAAAAACCATGTAAAATCATGAATACCATAAAAACCCAAAAATCCATAAAAACCCATAAAAACCCACAAACCCCTAAAACTCCACTAAAAACTATAAAATCTCTTAAACTCGTAAAAAGCTAAAAGATGTTTAAAACCTTAAAAACCCAAAAAAAAATTAAAAAAACACATCAATATATATTAAAATAAAATAAAAATATTAAAAACCCATAAAACTCATAATTATCCTTAAACCCCCCAAAACCTCAAAATATCCCAAAAAACCCTAAGACCCTAAAAACAATAAAAATCATTAAAAAATCCTTAAAATGCCGAAAAACATAAAAACCCATAAAAACCATGAAAACACCTATAGATTATTAAAACCCCTAAAAAACTTCAAAAACCGAAAAAATTGATAAAAACCCAAAAAATCACTAAAAAATATTAATACCCTTAAAACACTGAAAATTGTTATAAAACTCTAAAATACCATAGAACCCTAAAAACGTTAAAAAACCCAAAAATCCCAAAAGACACAAAATCCATAAGAACCACTAAACACCCCTGAAAAATATTTCAAACCATCAAAATATCAAAAAAACCCATAAAACCCAAAGAAACCATAAAAACCCTAAAAAAATGAAAAACCACTTAAAACCATAAACCCCTAATATTATAAAAACCTTTAAACCCATCAAACTCTAAAAAGAACTATAAAATCTAAAAACACTTAAAACCCATAAAAAAGTTGAAAAATCTAAAAAATATTAAACAATACAAAAATTCAAAAAAAACCCACAAAACCCCAAAAGATCCTAACAACCCCAAACCCCCAAAAACCCAAAACCCCCTTCAAAACCCTAAAACCACTTAAAATCCTAGAAAGCCCTAAGAAAACTGAAAACCCCCAAAATCTAAAAAGCATAAAAAACACAATTTTTTTTAAAAACCCTATAAAACCCATGAAAACCATAAAACCCTTAAAAAACTCGAAAAACCCTTTAAATCATCAAATCCCTAAAAACCCTCAAAGAGCCTAAAACGCTAAAAAATGATAAAAAAACAAAAAAAACATTAAAAACCCTAAAAAATCAACAAAATCTAAAACCAAAAAATAACATGAAAACAATGAAAAACCCTAAAAAACCCTGAAGCCCTAAAAATCCCTAAACACATAAAAAACCCAAAAAACCATAAAAAATCTAAATTAACACTAAAAATCCAACAATATATAAAAAACTATAAATCCTAGAAAATCCCCTAAAAACAAAAAAAATCCATTAAAATATACAAAAGGCCCTAAAAACCCCTAAAACACT
This sequence comes from Viscum album, assembly GCA_963277665.1. Classification (NCBI taxonomy): domain Eukaryota; kingdom Viridiplantae; phylum Streptophyta; class Magnoliopsida; order Santalales; family Viscaceae; genus Viscum; species Viscum album. The sequence goes on from OY728157.1 coordinate 1,323,391,948, forward strand.
AAAAATATAAAAAATACCCTTAGACACCTAAAAATGTTGAAATATCTCAGAAATCTGAAAAACCCCTAAAAAATCAAAAAAAACCCTAAAACACCAAAATGACCCTAAAAATATTGAAAGACTCTAAAACCCCTAAAATACCCTAAAACCCCTCAAAAAATATAAACCCCAAAAAACATTAAGAATAAAAAAAAACCTAAAACCCAAAAAAATCCAGGGAAAATATAGAAACCCATAAAAACATTAGAAACCATACAAAAACAAAAAAAATCCTAAAAAGCACTAAAACACAAAAAACCATTAATACCCATTAAAACATTAAAAAAAATGAAAAACACTTATAAAATCTAAAAAATCACAAAAAAAACTAAAAATTTATAAGACCCTAACAACCATGAAAACATTAAAAACCCTTAAAATCCTTAAAAACCCAAAAAAACCATAAAAAAGATAAAAAAGCTATAAAAGTCCCTAAAATGAAAAAAAAACACTAAAGACGCTAAAACCCCCATATAAACATAAAAAACACAAAAAAAATTAAGAACCCTAAAATCCATAAAAACCATAAACCATTGAAAACTATAAAAAACCCGTAAAACCTCTAAAAATGTTATAAAAACAAGAAAAAAAATAACAAACCTCAAAACCCCTAAAAACTCATGAAAATCGCATAAAACCCCATAAAGACCCTAAAACACTGAAAACAGCCTAAAACCCCCAAAACCCCTAAATACCATCTAGATCCCTAAAATTCATAAAAACCCTAAAAATCATAAAAATGTAAGAAACCCTAAAAACCATGAAAAGAACATAAGACTATAAACCCCCAGAAAACCTTAAAAACTCTAAAAACCCATAAAACTATAAAACCCCACTAAAAACTCTAAAAATCCCTAAAAATCATAAAAACATTAAAAAACAATAAAAATCACTATAAACCCTTAAAACTGATAAATATGATAAAAAACCCAGAAAACTCAGAAGACCCTAAAATGCATAAAAACTCTAAAACCCCTAAAAACTCGAAAAACCCTAAACATTCTCAAAATCCCTAAAAAAAATTAAAACTATAAAACACCATAAAAATCATAAAGAATCCTTAAAAATACCTAAAAAAATAAATAACCAAAAAACCCTGAAAAATTCTAGAAAACCATAAAACCCCATAAAACCCTAAAATCCCCTACAAACCCATAACACCGCTAAAACCACAAACAACTCTAAAATCACTTTAAACATATAAAAATGTAAAAAAACATTATAATACTCCAAAATCATTAAAACTCCTTAAAAATAAAAATAACCCAAAAAACCCTAAAAGACCATAAAACATGGAAAACCCTAAAAAATTAAACCAACTAAAAATCCTAAAACCTTAGAAAATATATAAATCCCATAAAAAATAAAACAACCATAAAATCAAAAAAATCCCTCAAAATCCCTAAAATATGAAAAGAACCGAAAAACACGGAAAACACCTAGATAACCATAAAAACATTAAAACCATAAAACCCTAAAAACCCATATAAACCATATACCCCAATTAAAAACTCTACGAACCTGTAAAAACCATACTTGGTGATGCTGGATGATGGTGGTGGCTGCTTTGTCTTGTGTGTTTTTCCTTTTTTGTTCTTGTTTTTCTTTTTTTCTTTTATTCTTTTTTTTCTTTTTTCTTTGCGTCTTTTGTCTTGGGTCGTTAAGGGTTTTTCGGTGTGGGTTGATTGACCCCTCCCCTCCCTTGTCTGCTGTGTCCCCTTTTTTTTATTTTTAATAAATTTTGGGGGGCCGGGAATAGCCTGACCCTTGCATCTTCCTTGGCTAAACACCCTAGAAAACAGGAAAAAACCCTAAAAATTCTTAAAAATTACTAAAACTTGGAAAAATACATAAACACCATAAAACCCCCTTAAAGAAAAATAATCTTAAAATATAATGAAAATCCCTAAAAATCCCTAAAAACCCAGAAAACCCCTAAAAACAAGAAAATACCCTAAAAAACATAAAACAAAAAAATACCATCTAAAAATTTATAACCATAAAACCACATAAAAACCATAAAAACATCTAAAAACTCTAAAATCCCTAAAACCCCATAAAAACATAAAACAACATTAAAAACTCAAAAAAGCCCCTAAAATACTAAGAAAACCCCTAAAAATGTAAACATTCCATAAATACTCTAAAAACCCTAAAAACCATAAAAACCATAAAAACATTAAAAACCATCCATATCCATAAAATCCCTTAAAACTGTAAAACCCATAAATATCCTAAAACATCCCAAAAAACAATGAAAACATAAATTCCCCTAAATGCCCTAAACACCCCCTAAAAACCTTAAAACCCCTAAAACATAAAATGTAGTAAAACCCATAAACTACTAAAATCCATTAAAATATTTTATAATGGTTAAAACCCAAAAAATTTATTAAAAATGTTAAAAAATTCAAAACCCTTTAAAAGTATGAAAATCTCAAATAAAATCTTGTAAAACATAAAATACCCTAAAAACAACGATAACCCTAAAACTTTAAAAAATGAAAAAAACACTTAAAATATATAAAAACCATAAAACCCCAAAACTATATATATCCTAAAATATTCTATAAAAATCCCTAAAAATGTCAAACACCCTAAAACACTGAAAACCCCTTAAAACCCTTAAAACCCCTAAAAACATAATAAAATCCAAAAATCCAATAAAACCCCTAAAATCCATTAAAGACACTAAAATCATTAAAACCTCTAAAAATGTTAAAAGACATTAAAAAACTAAATAAAACCATAAAAACACTAAAAATAAAAAACCTAAAAACCCAAAAGACCCCAAAAAATCCCGGAACCCCAAAAATTGATGAAAACCCTGAAAACCCTAAAAACCCTCCAAATCCCCCCAAAACCCAAAAAAATCCTTAAAACAACAAAAATCCTAAACCACCATAAAAATATTTCAAAACATAAAAACCTCTAAAAACTCTAAAAAAAGATTGAAAACCATAAAACCTCTAAAATATATAAAAACCCATAAAACCGATAAAAGGCCTAAAAACCAGAACAAAACTTTTAAAAACCATAAAACCCCTAATTTTTTTAAAAAAAATCTAAAAACCCTTTAAAAGCATAGATAATAATCCCCCTAATTTCACAAAATAACCTAAAAACCCTACAAAACCCTAAAATCCTAAAAAATATTGAAAACCACTAAAAATCCATAAAATCATGAAAAATACTAGAAACCATAAAAATCAAAAAATACCCCTAAAAATTTAAAAAACCATAAAAAACTTGAAATATCCAAGATGATATTAAAAACTATAAAAACCTAAAAACCATAAAATTACAATAAATATGTAAACCAGTTAAACCCCTAAAAACATTAAAAAATTTAAAAAATGTTAGAAACACTAAAAAATCTAAAAACTACAAAAAACACAAAAAGACTTTAAAACCCCCAATAGTACCTGCTAAAGACCTTAGAAGACTAAAATATGCCACCGCTCTCGCTTGGGCTCTCGCCTGGGCTCCCTCTCTCGACGACGCGATTTCCAGCATCTTTTCATGGCGGATTCGTCTTGTAGTCTGGTCGTGACGTAGATTGGCTGGTCAGTTGTGGCTTGCTTTGGCGTGCGATGTTGATTCTTGACGGTGATGGGTTTTGGAATCTCTCAGTGGTATTGGACCTTGGTGGTATTTCTTTTCATGGATTCAGATGTTCTGCTTCTTGTTCTGCTCCAAGTCAGGTGAATCTGGATGTATGGATAGCAGATCTGGTCTCTGCGGACAAAGGCTTCTTCGGGCTTCCCCTTCTCAGATCTGCATGGTCTTTGGGGGGATCTGATAAGAGGGGCGTTGACTTGGATTGGATCTGGCGACGACTTGAATTGGTTTCGGCTGATCTGAAATCGGCTCTTCCAAAGGTGAATCCCTACGCCTCGTCTGTGATTTTCGATCCTGAGTGTCTCTTGAGGAGCCACGATGCGGTGGGATTCGGCATCAATGAGCTGAGGATAGGTGCTTCTCGATGGTGTGACTGTTTTTGTGAAGGAATAAGGTCTTTGATGCTCACTGCAGCTATGGGTTGGTGGCCGGTATGTGTGAAGATGCAGGTTTGCTTCCCTGGTTCCATTTTTAGTTCTTGGATCTTGCCGCTAATGAAGGTATGGCTATACTATTCTGTGATATTTGTGTTATGCTGGTCTGCATGTTCTTGAATTGTGGATGGTTTGGTATTGTACTGTTGTCATTGCTTGGTCACTGGATTCTGGGTGTGATCCTTGGCGAGCTGCAGGTTTTGTTTTTGAGGAAATGTGTTTGTCTGAGAATGTTGTGTGTTGGTGGCTACTGGAATGCTGCTTAGATGAGAGGTGATGCTTGTGACCTGGTGCTGATGGTTTATGTTGTTGCTTGATGTGGTTGTGGTGACTGGATGGTTTGCTGCTGGTCCTGTCTGATGGGCTGGTTGTATGATGAGGCTGCTCTCCCGGATGGTGTGTCATTGACTCGAACACCCACCGCTGCTCTGGCCTCCCTTCCAAATGTATCGGACCCCACTTTGGTCTGGTATGCTGGTGTTTGTGGAAGCTCTGAGATGGTACTGGAGGTAGCGTCCGGGGTCAGGGGCATATCGCGGTGGAGTGGCATTGATGACTGCTGGTTGTTGGTTGCTGATTACTGGAAGATAATGATGGCTGCTGTGGTCTATGGTTTCTGTTGTGCTTTGATGCTGCAGGTTGTGATTGGCTGTGATGTCAGAGCTGGTGTTGTTGGTTGCTGGCACTGGTCAGATTGGACGTGCTGTTTCTACTACAAGGCTATGATATTTGGTTTTGGTGTTGGATGCTGGTGTCGGCTGGACAAGATGTGTGGACGCTGTTGGGGCTGGTTGGTTTGGACGTGTTATCTCTGCCGCTTCGCTGTGATGTTTGGTAATGGTGCTGGATGCTGGTGTTGGCTGCACAAGAGTTGTGGACGCTATTGTCGTGTTTTGTTTTGTGTCTTTTTCTCTGGTTTTGTTTTATTTTTTGATTTTTATTTTTTTGGGTCTTTTGATGTGATGGGTTTTTGGGTGTGGGTCGTTTGACCCCTCCCCTCCCTTGTCTGTTGTGTCTTTTTTCTTTCTTAATAAATTTGGGGGGGTCGGGAATAGCCCGACCCTCGCATCTTCCTTGCCCCAATAGTACCTAAAAACTCAAATCCCCCTTAAAACCCAAAACACCCCCAAAACCCCTAAAATAACTAAAAACCCATAAAACCCCTAAAAACCTTTAAAATGCTAAAAATCCAAAAAACCGTAAAAAATCATGAAAATGTAAAAAACCCAAAAACCACAAAAATATATAAAACCCATAAAAACTCGTAAAACAGAAAAATCCATTAAAATCTATAAAAACCTTAAAAACTAACGAAAAAAAAATAAACCTTAAAACCACTAATAACAATAAAAATGTTAAAAACACTAAAAAATATTTTAAACCCTAAAAACTAAAAAAACCAAAAAACCCAAAAAGATCCAAAAAACCAGAAAACCCATGAAAACTTTAAGAACCCTAAAAATCACTAAAAACACTACCAAAATCATAAAACCATAAAAATCCTAAAAATACCTAATATCCATCAAATCATAGAAACTCTAAAAACCCTTAAAACCCCATAAAACCATAAAAATCACTATAACCCTTAAAACCCATTAAATCCCAAAAACGCTAAAAACTACGAAAAATTATAAAAAATCTTAATTCTCTCAAAAAAATAATTTTTTTTAAACTCTAAAAAACCTTAAAATCGATAAAAAACTAAAATAATCCTAAACCCCCCAAAAGACCCAAAAACCATGATACCGACTAAAAACCCTAAAAAAATTTGAAAACCCCTAAATCCCTCTAAATTCAAAAAAAATACCATAAAAACCCTAAAACAATAAAATTCCTAAATAATTCATAAAAATTAATAAAAAAATAAAAAAACATAAAAACACGAAAAAATCTTAAAAACTATAAATTTCCCTAAAACCTTTAAACCCTAAAAAAAATAAAAACCCTAAAAACCACTAAAAACTATATTATCCCTTAAAAAATATAAAAATTATATAATTTAAAAAACATTAAAAAAATTAATAATAAAAAAAACTAAAAAAACCTAAGAAAACCTTGAAAACCCCTAAAAATCCTAAAAATCTCAAAAAAATACATAAATACAATAAAATAATAAAAATACCAAAAAAACCCTAAAAAGGTAAAAAAACCTTTAAAGTAAGGAAAACCCCTTAAAATCTATAAAAACTTTAATATACCATAAAACCACATAAAACACTGAAACCCCACTAAAAACTCTAAAAACTCTTAAAAACCCAAAAAACATTAAAAACGTTAAAAAATCTATAACCCTTAAAAACCATAAAAAAACCTAAAAACCCAAAAGACCCTAAAACCCATGAAAAACCCCCAAAACCCTAAAAATACATAAAAAAGCCTACATATCCCTAAAAACCATATAAACCCCTAAAAACGATAAAAATAGTAAAAAATCACTAAAATTCCCTTAATATGTAAAAACCCTAATAACTATAAAAAAATCCCAAAACCTTAAAAAATCCCAAAAAACCATAAAACCCCAAAAAAACACTAAGTCTATTAAAAACTCTAAATCCCCTTAAAACAATAAAAATCTTAAAAAACGTTAAAAAACACTAAAAAATATTAAAAATCATAAAAAACCATAGACATCAAAAACACCATAAAACCATGAAATAACCTAAAAACCCTTAACACCCTTAAAACCATAAAAATCCCTAAAACCACTAAAAGACATAAAACCATAAAATCCTAAAAAACCACTAAAACCCTTAAATCAAAGAAAACCCTAAAAATCATGATAAACCCCGAAAACATAAAACCCCTAGAAACCATAAGTAACATTAAAAAATGATAAAACCCTAAAACAACTAAAATATTCAAAACCCCTAAAAAGAGAATTTTTTTACAGACTCTAAAAAACTTTAAAACCCTAAATACTCAAAAAAAATACCCAAAAGACCCTGAAAACCCACAAGAACCCTAAACACCAAAAAAACAAAGAAAAAAACCAAAAAAACCTAAAAATGCCTAAAAACGCTAAAATCCTATAGACCACCGAAATCAAAAAAAATGAAAAAACAATCCGAGAAAACACAAAACCCCCAAATAACCCTGTAAAACATAAAAACCCCTAAAACATTAAAAAACACTAGAATCCTAGAAAATCTAAAAAAACCATGACATCTGGCTACTTCCTGCAACCCTACAGATGCACTAAAGACTGGTGTCCCAACATGTCCTCGTTCGGTTTTAGCTCGTCAGAACAAATCTGATCAAGGGATTCATGATCCATGGCATTTTTTGAATTCCCTGAACCCTATGGACGCTTTGAATTCTCGCATATCCACCTGTTATTGGTTGGCCTTAAATCCTCCGGGTCGATCTGATGATGTGATGCAACGTTCCACTACAGATCTCTTTGTGAGATCTGAGGATGCGCTGCAAAGGGATGCTGATAGTGTGATTCTGAACCATGGTGAGTCACGGATGCCATCTTCTCTGAAGGAGAGTGCATCGTTGCGGGATGCTAGGGTGTATCCAACTGGTGGTAATAATCTGCCTTCTGAACCTTATGCTGCTAATTTAAAGAATACAATTTCAGGGCCGAAGCTGTATGCAGTTTTTTCTTTGGGTATGTTCAAGGACTCATTCCCTAGTTGAATCCTTCACAAGGGTTCATCTTCTCATTTTGAAGCTAACCCTATAGCGCTCGCTGAGAGAATGGAAAGTAGAAAAAAATTGTTGATAGCATGAATTGTTTTTCCTAAAGGAGAAAAACCATGGAAGCTTGATGATTTGATTCGCAGAACCTTGATCTTATCGGGCTTCTCTCAATGGAAATGATTCTGTTTTGGTCATGGTTTTTTTCATTTCCTGTTTCCTTCAAATGATTTGAAGCTTCGTGCATGGAGCTTTGGCACTCTACTGTTGAAACCTGGTTGGATTCACTTACCTGAATGGTCTTTAGACTTTATTGTTTCGCATGCAATAAATTCCTTTTCTCAGGTCTCGGTTCGTCTTCATGGTCTCAACTGGGACTTCTGGCATCCTAGAATTTTGTATGATATTTCCACAACAATTGGGTCTCCTATTTGTCTTGACAATGAGACTGAGGTTGTTTGGTTTGGTAACTTTTCTAGGATGTTGGTGGAGGATGATATAGTTCAATCTTATTTAACAAGGTAACTCTTTCAACTCCTTCTGACAACATTCATATTGATGTTGAGTTTGAAAAAAAACTATTTTCTGCAATGAATGAATGGATGTTGAACATTCTCTATAGATGTGTTAGAAGTATGTTTGATGTCAGGAATGTGGAGTGATGGGTCATACCACAAATATTTGCAGAAAGAAGTCAAGGAAGACTGAGGCAGCTTTGTCAAAGCCCATCGTTCATGATGGTGATGCACTTAAGGAGCCAACTTCTATTGTGGCTGATGTGAGGAATTTTGGGAAATTTGATTATCAGGTATCTAAATGCAAGAGTTTTCTGGTGGATGTGTCTCTAGAGAAAACACATAGTGGCCCCTCGGACCCTCGGGTTGATTTGGTTAAAGAGGTCACTTTAGCTAGGGAAATATTTTCACAGTCTCCTGGATTGATGATCCAGGATCAATCTCAGTATGATTTCTCCCATCAGATTGATTTCTCCAATCAAATTGATGCACAACAACATGTTGATTGTCACCAGGAAACTCAGAAGCAGCATCATGTTGATTATCAACAAGAAATTCAGAAGCTCTTTCAATCTTCTGATTTATCAATGAAATTGGAAAACGTTTCTAATGATAAAAGGGGGATTGGTACCCCTTTTAAGTATTCAGGCAGTGGTAGGCGTGCTTCCTTTAAATAAGTAGTCTTGAGTGTCAATGAATAGATTAATCTTGGTCAGGGATTCACCTATGTTCCCTAAAAGCGGCGAACATGCAAGGATTATTCTAATGTTCCTAGGATCGTGTATACCTGATCGTCTTCGAAGATGTCTAGGAAGGTGGACACAAACCTTGATAATATTTTCAATCAGGATGAGTCTCAATCTGAATTGGATCCTGCTAGTGACTCTGATTATGGTAATGATTTGTTATAATATGATATTTAGACCTGGTGTTGGGGGGATGAAGACTTCTTTTGTTTTTTTGATCCCGTCCTCTTAATATTTACTTTTTATTTCTTTTTAATAATTGGTCAGAAGCTTTTCTTCTGTCTCGACATGCTGGGTAAAAAACATTAAAACCCTAAATACCCATAAAAACCCCTAAAAACCATAAAACTCCCAAAATGGTAAAAACCCTAAAATATATAAAAACAAAAAAAAACCCCACTAAAATAAGAAAACACATAAACCACCAAAAAACATTAAGAATGTTAAAAAAACTCCAAAAACCGTAAAAATCCTAAAAACCCCTAAAAACCAAATGACCCTAAAAACCATGAAAACCATAAAAAAATCTTAAAACCCCCAAAAAATCCATAAAATTAAAAAAAAACTAAAAACCATAAAAATACTAAAAATAAAAAAATACTAGAAAACATAAAAAAACCCTATAAACCCAGAAACCCCTCTCCAAACCATAAAACACCAAAAATCAATAAAAATCCTATAACCCATAAAACACTAAAACCACTAAAATATCAAAAAACCCTTAAAACTACTAAAAATGTAAAAAAAACATTATGAAAATATAAAAACCATCAAAATTCTATAAAACTGAAAAAAAAAAACTAAAAATAAAAAAGTAACTAAAAACCCTGAAAATAAATAAAAATCCTAAATAAAACAAAAAACACTCAAAAACCTCAAATTCACTAAAAAACCATAAGACCCTAAGAACCCTACCAAATCCCTAAAAATCCCTAAAAATGTAAAAATCTACAAAAACATTGAAAAACCCTTGAAAACAGTAAAAACCCTAAAAATCATAAAAACCCTACAAACCCATAAAACCATAAAATCCAATAAAACTCTACAAAACCTTAAAAAATCTAAAATGTTTAGAAATATTCAAAACACTGAAACACCTTTAAACCGCTACAAATATTAAAAAACCCCTTAAAAACACAAAACCCTTTAACCCCTCAAAATTCCAAAAAACCCAAAAAACCCTAAAACCCATTTAAATACTAAAAAGCCCTGAAAATATTAAAACCCCTAAAAACACTAAAAACACATTGAATACCATAAAAATCACTAAAAACCTATAAAACCCCTAGAAACCAATTAAAACCCAAAAAACCCACTAACAAATATAAAACCACATAAAACCCTTAAAAATATTAAAAACATTATAAAAACTGAAAACCCATAAAGAACCTCAAAATCTATAAAAACCCTATGACCCTAAAAATCCTAAAAATCCCTAAAAATCATTGAAAACCTAAAAAACCCAAAAACAATGAAAACCCCTGAAAAACCATTAAAAACATAAAAACCATGAAAACCATAAATACCATAAAATTTCAAGAAATCCACTAAAACAATATAAAAACCCTTAGAAACAATAAAAATGCTAAAAATTTTAAAAAATTATAAAAAACATTAAATACCATAAAAAACTCAAAAAAGCGCTTAGACCCCAAGAAGACCTCATAAACCCTAATCAACCCTAAAACCCACTAAAACTCTCAAAATCCCTAAAAATAGAAAAAAACCATGAAAACCATAAAAATACTTGAAAAAACATAAAAATACTAAAAACCCACTAAAAACTCTAAAAACCATTAAAACACCGAAAAACATTAAAATTTTTTAAGAAACTCTAAAAACCGTAAAAACTCAAAAAACTCAAAAAACCTTTAAACCGAGAAAAAAGATTGTGATAACCTTGATAAAACCTTAAAAACCCTAAAAACATAGAAAACCCCTAAAACCCCAAAAATTCCCTAAAATCTCAAAAAACAAAAAAAAATTAAAAGGGCCGAAAATCCATAGAAATATAAAAAACCTAAAAAACCCCATAAAACCATGAAAACGATAAAAACCATAAAAATATTAAAACATTAAAAACACTTGATACTAAAAAAACCTAATACCCCTTTAAACTGCTAAATATGTTAGAAACATTAAAACATAAAAAAATTTAAAAACAATAAAAACCTCAAAATAACCCAAAAAACTATAGAAGATTTTTCGAGACCTGAAAACCCCTAAAACCCTAAAAAACACTAAAATCATATAAAACCCCTCAAAATCCCTAAAAACCATAAAAAACCTAAAACCCATAAAACACTAAAAATATTTAAAAATATTTTTATGGGTAAAAAATATTTAAAACACTAAAACCCATTAAAACTAAAACCCCTAAAAACATTAAAAACCCTTAAAATCAATACATACATTAAAAAATGTTTAAAAACTCTAAAAAACATTAAAACCATTAAAAACTCACAAACCCTTAAAACCTAATAGAACCTAATAACCTTGGAAAACCCAAAAACCCATAAAATCCCAGAAGAACCCTAAAGCCCCTAAAATCCCTATAATCGCCAAATACATAAAATCTTAAAAAAACCATAAAAATAACTAAAAATGAAAAAAACACTAAAAACCCTAAAAAACCCAAAAAAGCAAAAAACCCCTAAAAACCCTTAAAACATAAAAAACCCAATAAAATTCCTAAAACCACTAAACCATTAAAAACCCTAAAATCATTAAAAAAATTAAAATTCAATAAAAAACATAAAACCCATTAATGGCTCAAAACCCCACTGAAAAACAAAAAAGACCCTATATATCCAAAAAACCCAAAAAAATAAAAAAATATTACAAATTCACTATAAATTCCTAAAAACATTTAAAACTCTAAAAACACTTTAAACCCTTGAAAAAATCCCATAAATACTTAAAACCTCTAAAACCCCATAAAAGAACTAAAACCCACAAAAACCCATAAACCCCCTAAAAACATTAAAAAATAAAAAAAATCTAAGAATCATTAAAACCCTAAAAAAGGTTAAAAAACCCAAAAACCCAAGAAAACATTAAAAAACCCAAAAACCCCTCAAAATCCAAAAACCCTAAAAAACCCTAAAAAATAAAAAACCAAAGAAATCCCTAAAGATATAAAAAACACTAAAACCCCAAAACAAACCCATGAAAACCGTAAAAACAACTAAATACCTTTAAAACTATAAAAACCCATAAAAAGCCTAAAAACCAAGTAACATCTCTAAAAAACATTACAATACCTAAAAAATGTTATAAAATTTTATGAAATTCAAGGAAACCATAAAAACCTAACAAACATAAAAACACCAAAAATTCCAAAAAGTCACTAAAAACTTTGAAAAAACATAAAAACCCCTAAAACACTAAGAACAATCAAAATCCCTAAAACCCTAAAATACCCTAAAAACCCAAAAAATAATAAAAACCCTTAAAAATCTATAAAAACATAAAAACCATAAATACATGGAATACGCCTTGAATACCATAAAATCCCTAAAACCCCAAAAAACACTAAAATCCCATAAAAACCTAAGAAATCAATCAAATCTCTAAAAAAACATAAGCACAACAAAATGATAAAAAAGTTTTTTATACTATAAAATCAATAAAACCCTAAAAAACTCAAAAAATAAAACTAAAATAAATAAATATCCTAAAAACCCTGAAAAAACTAAAAACCCTAAAAAACACTAGAAACCCCAAAACCACTCAACATCCATAAACACCTATAAAACTCTAAAAACCATAAAAATCATAAAAAATCCCTAAAAACATAAAAAAACTATAACCATGAAAACCCCTTAAAAACATAAGAATACCTAAAAACATAAGAACCCATAAAACATATAAAAACCCTAAAACCCACTAAAAACACTTAGAAACATTTAAAACACTAAAAGATTTTAAAAACATTAAAAACACTAAAAAGTAAAAAAAGCAGAGAAAACCAAAAAGACTATAAAACCCTGAAAAAACCTAAAAACCCTAAAATAATGAAGAATACTTAAAACCATAAAAAAACCTAAAAACCTAAAAACACCTAAAACCCTTAAAAATCCTAAAAAAATTCCTCAAAATCCATGAAAATATAAAAAACTCCCCCAAACATTAAAACCCCCATGAAAACCATAAAATATGTAAAAATAATTAAAAAACATAGAACACTAAAAATCACTAACTCGAAAAACCCTAAAAACCTTAAAAATAATAAAAAAATTAAAATACTTTAAAAAATATTAAAAACCCAAAAAAACTCAAAAAACGCAATAAAAAACCAAAAAAGCACTAAAAATCATAAAAAACATAAAAAAACAGAAAAGGCCTCTAAAAACCCTCAAAATACCTAAAGTCCCTAGACACTATAATACCATTAAAATACTAAAAGGCTCTAAAAATCCATGAAAATGTAAAAACTCCTAAAACCCTAAAAACCCAACGAAAACCATAAAAACCCCTAAAACCCTTAAAAACCCCTAAACACCCAAAAATCCACTAAAGCTATAAAAACCAATAAAACACTTTAAAAGGTTTATTTTTTTATAAAAAACACTAAAAATAGTAAAAAACTGTAAAAAACTAAAAAAACCCCTAAACCCCAAAAAGATGCTAAAAACCGGAAAACCCTAAAAGCCATAAAAGCCCTAAAAACTCATAAATCCATAAAAATCCAAAAAGTTCCTAAAAATTCCTGAATGTGTGAAACACATTAAAAACCCATAAATCCCCTAACATCCTAAAACCCCTAAAATCCCTAAAATCTCTAAAATCCTTGAAATCCCATAAAACCCTAAAACCCCTAAACTCAATATTTCGCAAAACCCCTAAAAATGTTAAAATTTTAAAATATTCTTATAAACCATTAAACACCTCAAAATCCCAAAAAACCACAAAAACCCAAAAGTCCACAAAAACCCTTAAAACCCTAAAAACTATAAAAACCACATGAAACTTTCATAAACCCCAAAATCTATAAAACTCTAAGCCCCCCAAAACCATAAAATTAAAAAAAATCCCGAAAAACCACTAATAACATTAAAAAAAACCAAAAATTTTGAAAACCCCATGAAAACCAAAAAACCCCTAAATGACATAAACACCCCTAAAATAACATAAAAACCCTAAAATCCAATAAAACTGTAAAACACTTAAAACCCATTAAATGTAAAAAAATGATTAAAAAATCTAAATAACCATAAATGGCCTATGGAAATCAAAAAAAATATAAAAACTCAAAAGGAAACTATAAAATTTGAAGATACCTAAAACAAATAAACACATTAAAAACCTAAAAATCATCAAAATCCCTATAAACCCTAAAAAACCATATACCATAAAAATACTAAAAATACCTAAAAATTCTTAAAAATGTAAAAAAATCCTAAAATCAATGAAAAGCTCCTAAAAAATGAAATACCCCACAAAAACCTTAAAATGCATAAAAACCATTGAAAACCGCTAAAATGACTAAAAAACATTTAAACCCAAAAATGTTTAAAACTATAAAGACATTAAAAATTTTTCAAAAACTAAAAAATATTAAAAAAAACCAACTGACCTTAAAACCCCTAAAAACCAAAGAAACCCTAAAAACCCTCAAAATCCCTAAAATCTGTAAAAAAACCCTAAAATATTAAAATACTAAAAAACCCTAAGATCCTTAAAAATGTAAAATACACTAAAAACTCTAGAAACACCTTGAACCATAAAAAAAATCCTTACAAACTTAAAATCCATTAAACCATAAAAAACTAATAAACCCCTTAAAACCCCTAAAAACCATAATGATGTTTAAAAAATCTAAAAAATAAAAACCTTTAAAATATTGAGAAAACCCTAAAATCCAAAAAAGTCCCTAAAAACAATGGAAACACCTAAAAACCATAAAATCTCTGAAATCCACCTTAATCCCTAAAAATTTCTAAAGACCCTAAAACACCCTAAATACCTAAAAAAACCCTAAAAATTCATGAAAATTTAAATACCCCTAAAAAAATTAAATTCCTCAGAAAACCATAATAACCCTTAAAATCTTAAAAACCCTAAAAACCTATAAAACCCTTAAAACCCACTAATATCTCTAAAAACCCAGTAAACCACTAAAAACATTTAAAACCCATAATAAACACTAAATAACCATAAAACCCTATAATACTCTAAAAAACCCTACAACCCAAAATGACCCCTAAAACCTGTAAAAATATTAAAACACCTAAAATCCCCCAAAAAATGTAAAAACCCTCAAAATCCCTAAAAACCATTAAAAATCTAAGAAACATAACAATCATAAAAAACCCCAAAAAATCCCTAAAAAGGTAAAAACCCATAAAACTCTAAAAACACATGAAGACTAAAAAGCCCCCAAAAATCCTTGAAAATTTATAAAAACCTATAAAATCCTAAAAACCTATGAAAATATCCAAAACCCATTAATACCCCTAAAAAATAAAAAACCTAAAAATGTATTAAAAATAATTGAAAGCATAAAACCCTTAAAATCTCTGAAAACCCCCTTCAAACCATAAAACCCCTAAAAAAATAAAACACTAAAACAGATAAAAACCATAAAACTGTAAAAACTATAAAACCCATAAAAATATTAAAAACTATAAAAAATTTTAATGACACTAAAACACATGAAAAAAAATTAATAACCCAAAAACCCCAAAGCCCTGAAAAATCCTAAAACCCTAATATATATAAGACATTGAAAAATCCTACAAACCCGGAAAATAATTAGAAAACCAAAAAAAATAAAACCTATAAATATCAAAAAAATTCCTTAAAATCTGTGAAAACATAAAAAAACTAAAAAAACCCCTAAACCCCCCCCCCCCCCCCAAAAAAACCATAAAACCCCATAAAAACCATAAAAACATAAAAACCCATAAAAACCCATAAAAACCCACAAAAATCACTAAAACTATAAAGTCCCTTTTTATCCCTAAAAAATGTTAAAAAAATGTAAAAACCTTTTAAAACGCTAAAAATAAAAAAAACCCAAAAAAGTCCCAAAAACCCAAAAACCCCCTAAAAACATAAAAACCGTAAATACCAGAAAAACCCTCGGAATCCCAAAAAACCCCACAAAACCGTAAATAAAATGAAAATCCTAATGAAATACCTAAAATCCATAAAAATGTAAAACCCATAAAAACCCTGAAAAAATAACCTGAAAAAATAAATTCCACTAAAAACCATAAAAAAACTAAAAACCCATAAAAATGAAAACGCCCAGAAAAAATATTAAAATAAATTTTAACCATTAAAATCATTAAAAATATAAAAAACATTAAAACCAAGAAAACATAAAAACTAAAAATGATCAAAAAACCCAAAAACCCCCTCACAACCCTGAAAACCCCTATAAAAAATAAAATTATCTAAAAAATATTAAAAACCCACAAAATATATAAAAATCAGAAAAAACATATAAATCCATAAAACATTAAAAATACAAATAACCCCATAAAACCCGAACACCACTAAAAAATCTAAAAACTGTCAAACCCCTAAAACGTTAAAAAACATAAAAAAATATAAGAAACCATAAAATACATAAAAAACTAAAAAAACCCATAAAAAACCAAAACACTCTCAACCCCTGAAAAAACATAAAAACCCAAAAACACACTTAACAACCATAAAAATCCACAAATTCCCTATAAACCTAAAAACCCTAAAACCCATAAAAATTCAAAAAAATCCATAAAATTCCTTGAAAAATTAGAAACCCCTAAAAACCTTGAAAAACTACTAGAAACCATAAAACCACCTAAAAACCTTGAAGAAAGAGAGATGGTGGCTCCGCTCTCTTGCGATGGCGATTCTACCTTCTCATGATAAGCTTAAATATGAAGATGATTCTTGTGCCTCGCCATCCCCCCTCCGCGGGGGAGGGTCCCCCACTGGTTCTCGATGATGACCATTTGTTTGTCCCATTCTCAGTCCCTGATATTATTCCCCCATTTCCTCGAGTTGATATTTGACCTAATGTTCCAGACTTACATGAAGGAAATCCGCAGCTCCATCTATCGATGGTGGAATTCAAAGAAGCCTCTACCCTTTATAGGCTGACCTTGGTTGCTTGTTATGAAATTGGTGACCTCTGGTGGATGTTTTTGACAGATTCATGTTTGAAAAGTGTGACCTCCAGGATCATTCCATTGTAGGACTTATTGATAGGAGATGCATCCTGATTCTCATTGCGTCATAGGAGGATATGATACTTTCCTGGTCCGAAGCTCCAAGAAAATGTAGTCGTGCTCATTTCTCCCTCTCCCGGTGGAGCTTTGACTTGCATCTAAACCGTGACTCACCGATGGTGGCATATTGGGTTAGATTCCCTGAACATCCACTTCCCTTTCAGAATTTCTCCATCATTTCCATGTTTGGAAATCTAGTGGGAAGGTTCTTATGTGTTGATAGTAGAACAAGGGCAATTTTTCACCCTGTGGCCCCAAGGGACTATATTGAGATTGATGCATCGAAAGACCTGGTTGAATTTGTTTGGATTGCTATTGGTGAGGACTTACGGTGGAAGAAACCTATGATTTTTGAGTCATGGACTGATTTTTTTCTCCTCCTGTTGGAAACTGGGGAATAGTTATTAGTCTTGCAGGAATGATAGCATGAATTGCAGTGCATTAAAGCAAGTGTAGGAGGTGGCTAGCGGAGAGGGGCAGAAGTGGGGTGATGCGCCAGAGGCTATGCAAGTGGTTCCTCATCCCTTGAAGGTGGTTCAGGTTGAGTCTGGGGTACATGGACAGGCTCATGTGGGGGTTCATGCTAATGAGGTTGCAATTACTTTTCCACTCGGGCACTAAAGGAGTGGTGATGAGTCGGTGGAAACTGATTTTGGTCCAGGTTCTAGATCACTGGGCCCGAGGATTGTGTGGGATGATCGTCCAGCAAGGCTGGGGGTCATGGGTCTGCAATAGCTGATCGTGGTTTAGGGAGGCTAGTTGTTCAGCACCAATCGGTGCCAAAGGTGAGCGATATCTTCAAGAGACTGAGGAGAGACTTGCAGCTTTCAGATGCCAAAAGTTATGCAAAAACAGAGGTTGCTGCTGGTAGTATGCATATATCCTCTAATAACAGTATGGTGAGGAGGCAGGAATCCATTCCAACCTTCAATCATTTTCAAGGACTGGAACTGAGGAGGAAGTTCAAGGGTCTCCACTTGCTGGATCTGGGATTGTGAGGCCTTCTGCTCAGGGGAGTGGGGTGATGGTTGATGATGTTGGGTATGATGGAGGGAGTGTGGACCAGCCGTAGGGATCTTTAGGCCAGATCAGAGGGGATGCATCCTTGGTGGTTCATGAAGTTGCTCGACCTAGTGGTGAGAAAGAGGTAATTTTTTCTGCACCTGGAGACGTTGTTGAGCAGAGGATGATGGAAGAACATGAAGAGGGTTTACATGGGGTGGTGCTTAGGGGGATTCTAGAGGTGACTGTCAAGTGTTTGAGTAGGAGAATCCAAAGGAGCAGGGGACAATGGACAAGATGGAGGAGGCAGTTGAACAAGGGGGACTATTGGCGATAATTATGGAATGCAAGCAAGGGGAGAGAGATGAGAAAGGGGATGATCCAAAGCAGGGGGATATCGTCGCACAGGAGAAGGTGATGGGGCCAGTTTGGGAGGCACATGAGGAGACTCTTGTTGACAGGCCTGGCTGTATGGGTTTTCTTGATTCACAGGGGGGATGAAAGCATGTGGAATAGGGATGAGGGACTATTGTAGATGACCCTAGATGGGGTGGTACCCCCTCCTTGTATGGCTCTGGAGGAACCCACCCTGGTGGTTCCTAGCATTCCCTAGTGTGGGATCCTTTACTCCCTTAATCAGGTAGCCACGTTCATCCGTGACAAAGATTATTTCCTGGAGGATCGTAGAAGGATGAATCATAATTTGAATATGATCATCAAAGAGAAGGCCTTGATCGAGGTGGTCATGTGATATGGGAAGGAAACAAACCTGCAGGGGTGTCTTCAGATCCCCGAAAGCGGAAGCTAAGGAAGGACTATTCGACCTTTCCCAAGACATTGTCCACAAGAGCCTCTTGCAATGCTAAGGAAGTTTCCCCGGGCAGGGGAGGTGGTCCTGTCAAGGCACAACTAAATTAGGAGCATAAACGTCTCAAAGAGTATTACAATGCCTTCCTAAAGCAATATGATTCATCTGAATGGGATTCAATGGAGTCAAATGCTTCTTCTAGTTATGGTGTTGATGGGGACCCTTATGGGATAGGGACTTTGACTTGTTCGATGAGACATTCTGAAGCTTCTATACTATTTTTTCTTTTTTTTCTTTTTCTTTTTTTTTGAGTTATTTTGGGTCTTGGTTTGTAAAGGGTTTTTTCGGTGTGGTTTGATTGACCCCTCCCTTCACTTATCTACTGTTTCTTTTTAAATATTAAATTCTAATGGGTTCGGGAATAGCCTAGCCTCACACCACTTCTGCCCTTGTCCTTCCAGCCTCCGGCTACTGTTGTTCCCTGCTTGTATGACCTATTGGATGGACATGATCTGGAGGTAGCTTTGATTGATTGGGGTGTCTTTAGCATACGTCTGGCTGCAGATGTTTGTGGTTCGAGAGATGCAGTTGAGGAGGTAGTGTCTTTGGCTATTAGGGAAAATTGGGTTTGTGCTGAAGATGTTCACGGATGTGGTGATTTTTCAGGGAGGTAGTCAGATATTGAGAAGGCTGTTGTGATAGAAATATGGAAAGGGAATGATCAAATGGAGGTTCCATGTGCCCTGGAACCGGGAGGGGAGGACATTGAATGCAATAAGGGAGACAAGAGGGTGTCCGTTGAAGTTTCCCATTTGACCGACCAGATGCCTGTGACTGATCTGGAAATTGCTCTGATGAACTCAGGTGGTTTCAGCAGTCTGGATGGTGATGCTTGTTTTCCAGGAGATGTCATTGTTGAGGCAGTGCTAATGGATGAAGGAGAGGATCATGCCCATGCTGAAGTTGTCTGCAGATGTGGTAAGGCTTCAGGGGGACAGTTTGACAAAGGGAAAGTGGCTGTGATGGAAGAGTGGTATGGGAACGATCAGTTGGAGGCCCCCTTGTGGAAACACTAGGAGAGGAGGATATGGTATGCAAGATGAGTAGTGGGGGTGGTAGAAGTAGTATAATTTCGGAGGGGTATGCTACAGATGTTGATGTGATGGTGGGAGAGCTTGAACAAGGGGGTGTGGGTGCACAAGGCTTGCGAGCTGGGGATGTGTGGAAAAGCACTGATTGGCGTGATGCCCCCTGGTGCTGGTGGGGTTTGAGGATATGGGGAGTACTCTCCGGGAGGTAGGCTCACCTCATTTTGTAGAAGGGGCCTGCTGAGTGGAGGACCTGCAATGTATGCCTGTTGTGGACCGGACTAGGGTGTTAGGCGATATGGCCCCGAACCTGCAAATGTCCATGGTTGTTTTTGGAACCCCATAAGCGGAAGATCATTGTGTGTTTCTACATGATATGATGATATTTTAATGGGAAAGGTTTCCCCTTGAGGGGGATGCTAAGATACTTGGAGAGAGATTTTATAAGGATGACAATAGGATAAATGCTGTTATGGCCAGGTCAATGGAAGAAAAGAATAAGCTGTTAGAAAGTGGTTCTGAAAATTCTGGGTCCGGAATGAAAAAAGGGTGCAAAAAGACCTCAGTTGCGGCTAGCGATGGAGTCATTCCTGAAGAAGCAGTGCATGAGGATGGTTCCATCTCTGCTCTACCAAAGCGTAGGCTATGGAAGGATTGCTCTGCCCTCCCGCGAGCTATGGCGACATGAGCCACCTCCAAGAAGGTCAAGCTAAATCTCAATGTCAATTTGTGGGAGTGGCCTGCACAAACTTCTGAGCAGAAGAGGGCCATAGAGCAGATTTTGTAGATGATAAGAATGTAGAAGGAGTATGAGTTGGGCTGGGATTCTATGGATATGGGTGCTGGCCTGGGAGCGAGTTTCGGTTGCCACGGTGGGGAGCTGGATGAATTTGGTGGTGATATTGACTGATGCGCTTTCTTGTCTGTATTTTTTCTTTTGGACCTTTTCTGTTTGTTTTCTTGATCTTTCTTTTTTTGGGGGTTCTTTGGTCTAGGGTTTGTTAAGGGTTTTTGGGTGCGGACCGTTTGACCCCTCCCCTCCCTTGTCTGCAGCGTCTTCTTTTTTAATAAAATTAGGGGGGTCGGGAATAGCCTGACCCTCTTATATTCTTCGCCTAAAAACCCAAAAGACATTAATGACCCTAAAAATCACTAAACCCTTAAATACTTTGAAAATCCCTAAAAACCCTCAGAATCCATAAAAACACTAAAAACCCAAAAATCCTTAAAAATCCTAAAAAATATATAAAAATCACTAAAAAAGTAAAAAATCGTAAAAACCCTAAAAAACAAATTAAAACTATAAAAACGTTTACAAACCTATAAACACATAAGAACCACAAAAACCACTAAAATCTCTAAAAACCCTTAAATCCCCTAAAATGCTAAAAATTGATAGAAACTCTTAAAACCTTTAAAAGACATTAAAAACACTAAAAACCCTATAAACCAAAAAAGATCCTAAAAACCAAAAAAACCCTGAAAATCATAAATCCCTTAAAACCCTCAAAATCCCTAAAAACATTATAAAAACAAAAAAAACAATAAAAATACTTACAAATCAATATAAATCCCTAAAAACATAAAAACCACAAAAAAATCCCTTGAAACCTTAACAAATTCTAAAATACCATAAAACCCATAAAAACCTACTAAAAATTATAAAACATCCTAAAACCCCTAAAAATGTTAAATAACATTAAAAATTAAAAAATACCATACACTCCTAAAAACTCAAAAAAACCCTAAAAACAATGAAAGATACAAAAACCATAAAAACCCTTAAAAATACTAAAATATATAGAAAAACCCAAAAAACTAAAAAAATATACCATAAAAATTCAAAACAATACTGAAAAATACATAATAAATAAAAAAATCCTAAAACCCATGAAATCCCCATAAATAAAATAAAAAAACCTAAAAAAATTAAAAACCTGTAAAAACCAATGAAAACATTAAAAACCACTAAAAAATATAAAAAAACATAAAATAGATAAAATATTTATAAAAGTTCAAAAATCAAGAAAAATATATAACGCCCTAAAAAACTCAAAAAACCATAAAAACCCAAAAGACACTAAAATATCCAAAAACCAAAAAAAACCGGAAAATCTTAAAATCCCCCAAAATCCATAAAACCCTAACAAACCCTAAAAAACAAAAAATATTAAAATGCCATAAAAATCTATAAAAATGTAAAAAAACTTAAGAACCGTAAAATCCCCTAAAAACATAAAACCACTAAAAAACCATAATAACGCCTAAGACCCTCAAAAACCATAAAACTGCTAAAAACTCTAAAAACTTATAAAACCTCTTAAAATGTTAAAAATGTTAAAAAAACACTAAGAAACATTTAACCATAAAATAACAAAAAAAATCTAAAAATCCAAAAAAACATCCTAAAACCATGAAAACACCAAAAAACCAAAAAACCCTTGGCAAAACCCTAAAGTCCTTCAAAATCCCTAAAAACACTAAGTATCATAAAAACTCAAAATATCCCTAAAAATCCTAAAAACCAAAACCCCCATAAATCCCCCTACAACCATAAAACCCTTAAAAACCATACAAATCCTTATTAACTGATAAAATCCTAAACACCCACTAAAAATAAAAAAATCCATAATACCCTTAAAATGTAAATAACCATAAATAAAATCTAAAAAACCCTAAAAATCTCAAAAAAGTCCCCCAAAACCCCCAAAAGAACCTAAAACCATGAAAACCCATCAAGACCCTAAAAACCCTGTAAACCATAAAAATCAAAAAAAATCTCTAAACAACTATGAAAACAAAAAACATCCCTGAAAACACAGAAAAACCCGGAAAACTATAAAACCCCAAAAAACCTTAAAAACTCTAAAATCCTATAAAACCACTAAAAACCCACAAAAAACCAAGAAAACCTTAGAACACCTAAACAACTTTAAAACCCATAAACTGTTAAAACCCCTTCAACAACACTAAAAAAAATAAAAAACCCCTTAGAACCCAATGTCACCAAAAAACATTGAAAATACCAAAGGGCCTTGAAAACATTTGAAAAGCCTAAAAAACCTCATAATTCATAAATACACTAAAACCCTAAAACTATAAAAATCCTATAAAATCCATAAATTTACATTTAAATGTAAAAAAACCTAAAAACATTAAAAACCCAAAAAAACCCAAAAAACCCCGTAAAACTAATAAATGCGTAAAATCCTACTAATATCTCTCATACCCCTTAAATCCCCCAAAATAATAAAAATGATAAAAAACTCTCAAAAACCATAAAACCCATAAACCCCCAAAAACAATCCCAAATACCCAATAGACCAATAAAACCCTAAAAACCCTAAAAACCTTAAAAACACAAAAAACACTAAAAACCTCTAAAACCCTCAAAATCCCTTAAAACTACCCCCCCCCCCCCAAAAAAAATCTATAATAATCCTAAAAATCCCTAAAAATCCTTGAAAACATGAAAATACAGAAAACCCCAAAGCCCCCCCCCCCCCAAAACACACACCATAAATCCTATTAAATTTTATAACTATAAAACCCCTAAAAACAAAAAAACACTAAAATCGTGAAAAATAATAAAAACCATAGAATGTTAATAATGTTAAAAAATAAAAAAAATCCTAAAAAACACAAAATTTCTCAAAAAATACTAAAAACTCAAAAACCCTTAAAAACCCTGAACCCCCCCCCCCCCCCGAAAAAAACTCTCATAATCCAAAAAACCCCTCAAATCTAGAAAAATGATAAAAATATAAAAAAAACTAAAAAATATATGAACACATGAAAACCCTCAAAACCCAGAAAAATCATAAAAACGTATAAAAACCATAAAACCCCTAAGACCATAAATACCTAAAAAACTAAAAAATTTAAAAAAGCTTAAAACCCCTAAAAATGTTAAAAATGTTATAAACTTTAAACAACATTAAAAGTCCTTGATAAATCAAAAAAATCAAAGAAACCAAAATAAGGTCCTTAAAACAATTAAAAACCCGCAAGAAACCCCTAAAAACCTTGAAGACCCTAAAAACCTCATGTAATCCTTAAAAACCCTAAAAACCCTAAAATCCAATAAAATAAATAAATTCCATAAAACTCTCAAAAACCATAAAAATCAAAGGAAACCAGAAAACCCCTCAAAAGATTAAGAAGCCTAAAACCCCCTAAAAACACTAAAAATCCACTAAACCCTATCAAAAACAATAAAACTAGTACAAATTTCAAAAAATGTTAAAAAACATTAAAACCCAAAAAAACTCAAAAAACCCAAAAAACCCAAAAAACCCTAAAAACCCTAAAAACACTTGACATACCCTCAAACTCCACAAACCCCTAAAAACCATAAAAAACCATGAAAATAATAAAAAACATAAAAATCTCGAAAAATCCTTTAAAACATAAAAAACCTAAAAACCCCTTGAAAACCATAAAACCCATAAAAACCTTAAAAAACTAAAAACCGTAGAAACCCTAAATTCCATTAAAACAACATAAACCACTATAGATGTTAAAACATTAAAAAAATTTATAAAACATTAAAACATTAAAAAACACAGAAAACACCAAAAAACATAAAGTCCCTAAAACATAGAAAAACCCTAAAAACCATAAAATCCAAAAAACCATAAAAATTATAAAGAACACTCAAAATCACTAAAAGACTTAAAAATAATAAAAATACTTAACAATCCCTAAAAATCAATGAATATTTAAAAGAACCTATAAACACTAAAAAATCCCAAAAATTAATAAAAACCAATAAATCCTTTAAAACTACTAACCCCCCCCCCCAAAAAAACATAAAAAACAAACTAAAACACTAAACATACATAAACCCCTAAAAATGTTAAAAAATGTTAAAAAACTCTGAAAACCCATAAAACTAAAAAAACTAAAAAAACATAAAACGCTAAATGAATCCTAAAATCTTGAAACCATCTAAAACCCTAAAAAACCAAAAAACCTAAAAAACCTAAAAAACCATAAAACCCATAAAATACTAAAAGCCCAAAAAATACAGGAATAAATTAAAAACCATAAAACCCTGAAAGACACATGAAAACTATAAAACTCCCCAAAAAATATAAAAACCCGTAAAAAAACTAAAACACCATTAAAATATAAAACCAATTTAATCACCTAAAAATGTTAAAAGAGTTAAAAAACTCTAAAAACCATAAAACCTTAAAAAGAAAAAAATCTTATAAACTCAAAAAACCCCTAACACCTTGAAAAATTCTAAAACCCCAAAACCCCCAAAACCCCATAAAACCCTCAAAATCCATAAAACCACTAAAAACATAAAAATTATGAAAATGATAAAAACATATAAAAAACTACAAAACTATAGAAAAATAAAAAAACACCTAAATTAAAAAAAGTCCCTAAAACCTTGAAAACCCCAAAATTACCTAAAAACTAAAAAACCATTAAAACCCTCAATGTCCTTAAAAACACTAAAAACCTTAAAAATCCTAAAAAATCCTTAACAATAAATGAAAAGGGATAAAACCCTAAAAACAATAAAACTCTTAAAGAAGATTAAAAATCCTAAAACTCCACATAAAACTCTAAAAAAATGAAAACCCCTTAAAAATTCAGAAAAAACACAAAAAAACACAATAGGACCCTAAAACACATAAAAACACTAAAAACCCTAAAACACTGAACACCCTTAAAAACCCTAAAAATTGGAAATATCGTAAAAAGTCCAAAATAGTCCTTGAAAATATACAAAACTCTAAGACCCCTAAAACCCACTAATGACCCCTAAACCCCTAAAACCCTTAACCCCTCCCCCTCCGCCAAAAAAAACAATAAAAACCTAAAGTCACACATAAACTATAAAATCCTTAAAACCCTAAAAAACTCACAAAATCCTAAAAACCCAAAAACACCCCAAACACCTGAAAATCCCTAAAACTGTAAAAAACCCCCAAAACCCCTAAAAACTCTCAAAATCGCTAAAAAAAATTTAAAGCCTATAAAATCTTAAAAAAATTTCTAAAAAATCATGAAAACATAAAATACCCTAAAACCCATGAATACCCCCTAAAAACATAAAATAACCTAAAAACCCTAGAAACCTTAAAACACATAAAAACATCAAAACAAAAAAAACTCTAAAAAACTCCAAACCCCAAAAAAGTTAAAAATGTTGAAAAATCAAAAAACATTAAGATACATAAACAACTCAAAAAACACATCGAAACCCAAAAATACCCTAAAGACCCTAAAACCCCTAAGGACAATAAAAACCATGAAAAACCATGAAAAAACCCCTAACCCCCAAAAAAATCTAAAAAACTACAAAAATCCTAAAAACCATAAAAAAACCTAAAAATGCATAGAAAGCATAAAAACCCCAAAACAATGAAAACCCCTAAAAACCATAAAAACCCCTAAAATCATAAAATATATTAGTACCCCATAAAATCCTAAAAAAACTAAAAACCCTAAAAACCCATAAAATCCATAAAAATGATAAAAACATTGAAAATTCTAAAAAATTAAAAGCAGTAAAAAACTAAAAAAAGACCCCTATAAACCGAAAAGACCCTAAAACCTTGAAAAAAAAGAAAAACTTGAAAACCCCCATGTAAAACTATAAACCCATAAAAATTCACAAAACACCCAAAATCCCATATCCTATAAAAATGATAAAAATCCAAAAAAAGCCTTCAAAATCCATGAAAATCTAAAAAACCCTAAAAACACCATTAAATCCCTTAAAACCCCAAAAAAATCCATTAAAAACCAAAAAACCCATAAAAACCATCTAAAAACTCTAAAAACAATTAAAACACTAAAAACATTAAAAACATTATAAAATTAGAAAAAATTTAAAAATAAAAGAATACAATAAAAAAACATAAAAACCCAAAAGTCAATAAAAAACCTAAAACCCCAAAAACCAAAAAACCCTAAAAAAACAATAAAAACCCTCAAAATATATAATAACATAAAACCTCCAAAAAACAATAAAAATGCTAAAATTACCAAAAACATTCATGAAAACCTATAAACCTCTAAAAACCTTGAATAACCCCTGTAAACTATAAAATCCCCTTAAAATATTAAAATCCCTAAAATCCCAGAAATACTTTTAAAACCCACAAGAAAAATTTTAAAACCCTTAAATCCCTAAAATGTTTAAAAACATTAAAAACCTATAAAAATTAATAAAAAAATAAATTTTTTTAAAAAATTCCTATAATAGAAAAAGACACCAAATTTTTTCAAAAAACCTAAAAACCCTAAAAGACTCTAAAAACCCCTAAAACCCATAAAAAATTATAGAAACACTGAAACCTCTAAAATATGAAAATATCCCTATAAGGCCGGAAAAAATAAAAAACCATAAAACCATGATAAACCCAAAAAACCATAGACACCTACAAACTATAGAAAACTATAAAACCTTAAAAAACCTAAAACATGACAAAAAACAACAAAAAAATCAATTAAAATAATAAAAAACCCAAAAAATAAAAATCGTTAAAAAATATTAAAAAACCTTAAAAATAAAAATACATAAAACCCCAAATAGATCCTAAAAACCCTAAAAACCGAAAAAACACCTAAAACCCCTCATAATCCATAACACCCTAGACCCCCTAAAACCATAAGTATCTGAAATATCCCTAAAATCCCAGGGAAATAAAAAAACTCCAAAACCATGAAAAACCCCTCAAAACCATAAAACCCCTGAAAACATTAAAAACCCTAAAAACCTATAAAGTCCTTAAATACTCTCTAAAACCTACAAACCCTGAAACCCCATAAAAACATTAATAATATAAAAAATTATAAAAACCCTTTAATACCCTAAAAACATAACAAATATTAATTACCCAGAAAGACTCTAAAAAAAATGAAAACTACAAAAATACCTAGAAAACCCTAAAAACCCATAAAACACACAAAATCACTGAAAAATTGGAAGACATAAAAATCATAAATATCCAAAAAAAATCTATAAAATTTCATGAAAATATAAAAAATCCTAAAACCCATGAAAACCCCTTAAAACCATAAACCCCTTAAAACCCCTAAAACCAATAAAAACAATAAAGTCACTAAAAACTCTAAAAACCTTAATACCCAAAAAATTATTAGAAGCATTAAAAAAAATCTAAAAACATTAAAAATCCAAAAAACTCAAAAATAAACCCCAAAACAAAAAAAGACCTAATAAAACCCTAAAACCCTAAAAAAACTGAAAATCCCTAAAACCCTAAAACCCTAAAAAATCCTTAAAAATCCTAAAATATATAAAAATCATAAAAATTCCCTAAATATATTTGAATAAGGAACCCAAAATACCATAAAACCCACTCATAACCAAAAAACCCTAAAAACATTTTGAAACCCTAATAACCCATTAAAACCCTAAAAAACCCACTAAAAACTCAAAAAACCCTTAAAACACCTAAAAATGTTAGAACTATTGAAAAACACTAAAAACCCTGAAAAACCATAAAAACGAAAAAAAATTCTCAACATCTAAAGACCCTGGAAACCCTAGAAACTCTAGAAACCACTAAAATACCACAAAAACCATAAAAACTACCAAAAGCATTAAATACCATAAAAAAATATGTCCTAAAATCTCCATTAAAATAATTGATAATATAAAATCCCTAAAAACCATGAAAATCCCCTAAAACCATAAAACCCCTAAAAACAAAAAAACCCAAACAAATCACTAAAAATTCATAAAACCCTGAAACCCATAAATACATTTAAAATGTTAAAAAAATCATAAAATAGTAAAAAACCCTAAAAAACTAAAAAGAATCTAAAAACCCTAAGAAACTCTAAAAACCAAAAATACCATAAAACGCTAAAAAATCCTAAAAACTTCTAAAAACCCTCAAAATCCCTAAAACCATAAAAAACATAAAACCTAAAACCCCCAAAAAAACCTATAAAATACTTAAAAGTACTTGAAAATGTAAAAAAAAACCTTAAAACCTAGAAAACCCCAAAAATGAAAAAACCAAAAAAACCATAAATACACTAAAAACCCATAAAAACTCCAAAAACTACAAGAAACTCTAAAAACACATAAACCCCCCAAAATTCCAAAAAATGTTAAAAAATATAAAAATATTAAAACCATAGAAACTCTAAAATCTTAATAGTCCAAAAAACCTTGAAAATCACTGAAAACCCTAAAAACCTTGAAAACCTCTAAAAACCATAAAAATCTATAAGAACCCAAAAAACCATAAAAATCCTAACGAATCTATATAAATCACAGAAAAATTTAAAACCCCCCAAAACAGTGAAAAAACCCATCAAAACCAGAAAACCTCGAAATATATTAAAAACCCTGAAAACCCTCCAAAAGACCCTAAAACCCCCTAAAACCCCTACAATCATTTTCAACCCATAAAAACATTAAAAACTATAAAACCCATTAAAAACCTAAATAAATTAAAATCCCCAAAAGACAATAAAAAGATAAAAACCTTAAAAACCCAAAAAACCCTAAAACCCCCCTCAAAATTCTAGGAAACTATAAAACAACGTAATACCAGTAAAATTAAAAAAAATCCCAATATCACTAAAAGTTTAAAAACCTAGAAAAACACCTTTAATCCATAAAACCCTTAATAACATAAAAAACTAATACCCCATAAAACTCATAAAACCCCAAAAAAATCTAAAATTTTTTTAAACCACTAAAAATGTTAAAAGGGTAAAAAAAGAAAAAAAATCAGGAAAACACTATAACACTCGAAAAACCCAAAAACAGAAAGAGCCCCAAATAACCCAAAAAACCCCAAAAAACCGTAAAAACCTTGAAAATACCTAAAAACCCTCAATAAAGAAGGAAGGATGGCATGATTCTCCGCTGGCGGCTCTCTCTGTCCCGACTCGCGACGTCCTCCTCCTCCTACGGTGGCGTGGGATCTCTTTTGAAGAGGATTGTTTGGTTTCATCTGCTGTAGCGAGGGGTATCTCTCGGCATACTGCTTTCTGTGGTTCTTTCATCTTTGTGGAGGTGAGCTCAGTTTTTGGAATGTGTTTTCTAGATCGAGGGTAGCTTGGGATCTTTGGCAGTATCATGTTCATGTGGAAGCAGATTTTGGACTTCCAGCTACAGTTCTCTTCTCGGTAGGGCCGACAGGGCTGGAGGTTCCCTCCCTGTGGGTTGAAGATTTCTCTTTTTTAATGGTTCTCATAGATCTGGTCATCTTTGAACCCTGGTGATGCTTCATCAACCATGGACTTCCCGTGATGTCATCGGCATTGCGATGTCGCGCTTGGGTGGAGCTTCAGCGTAGCGGCTCTCCTGCTCTAGCTCTTCGTGTCCTGGCATCGATTCGGACTGGCTCTGGGTGTGATGATGCTTGTCCTGAATTTTGATTGCGAGGGATCTTGCCTAGGTTCGTCCTTGCCCTGTGATGTTGTTGTAGGTGATGATCTGGTGTGAGGGCCCTTGGTTCTGGAGTTCTGATGGGTTCCATGGTGGTCGGTGGACTGCAATATTCTGAGTTGGATGATGGTGGTTATCCAAGAGATTGTGTTTTTGGCCTCGGATGAAACTACAAAGGTTGTTGGTGGAATTTTTGAATGATGGTGATCTGATTCTTGTAGTGGTGCTGCTCGATGTACAATCCTTGAAGCTGTGTGGGGTGCCATTTCCTTGGTTTGGCTCGGGCTGTCAGGTGATGGTGATGATTTCTCAGTTTGGATCTCAGCGCTTAGGTAGGTTCATTTCTGGGTTTCTTTTTTGTCGTGTGATATTGTTTCTGGTCTAGATAAGTGATGCGTTCTGGATTCTTTGTTGAGCTATGGTGTCTGTTTCACGGATTGTGGCCGGATTTTTTTTGTACTTCTTTATATTTCAGTTTTGTGGTATTGGATGTTGTAGGCACTTGGGGAACGACTTCTGTGTGGCTGGAGGTCCTGTAATGCTGGTGGTGCTTCTGGATTTGGTGCCATTTTCTGGTTTTTGGATGCTTTTTGGTTTGAAAGTAATGGTTGTTGGCTGCTGAGCTGCTGGTTACTGGCTACCGCTTTCCTTGAGACTTGGAGGTGGTGGGTGATGGAAGACTCCTATGGCAATGTTGATTGGTTTTGGTGCTACTTTTGTGTTGCTGTGATGATTGGATGTGGTGCTGCTGGATGCTGGAATGTGCTGGATGATGGAAATTGCGATGTTGGATCATGGTTGTTGTTGATCTTGGAGTTGCTGAAGCTGTGGTTTATGATCGTGTTGCAGCTGGATGGTGATTGTTGGCAGAGTTTGAATGCTGGTTGTTGGTTAGCTGTGAGTTGTTGGATGCTGGTTGATGCTGGATGATGGTGGTGGTCTCTTGGATTTGTGTGTGCTTTTCTTTTTTCTCTTTTGTTTTTTCATTTTTCTTTTGGGGTCTTTTGCATCTTGGGTTGTAAGGGGTTTTGGTTGTGGGTCTTTTGACCCCTCCCATCCCTTTTCTGTTGTGTCTCTTTTTTTCTTCCTAATAAATTTGGGGGGGTCGAGAATAGCCTGACCCTCGCATCTTCCTTTCCCTAAAAACCCTCAAAATCTCTAAAAACCCTAAAAACAATAAAAACCATAAAACCCCTCAAAATATCTAAAAACATTGAAAACATAAAAAAATTAAAATTCCTTGAAAAACTAAAGAAAAACTTAAATATCCCTTAAATCCATAAAACCCCTAAAACTAATAAAAACCCTAAAACCACATGAAAAATACTAAAACCCCTTTAAACCCTTAAAAATGTTAAAAAACATTAAAAATCATTAAAACCCTTCAAAATACAACAAAGTCAATAAAAAACCTTAGAAACCCAATCGACTCTAAAAACCCCTAAAACCCCTAAATACCCGAAAAATCCAAAAAACCTCAAAATCGATAAAAATTCATATCAAAATATGAAAATAATATCAATTATAAAAAATCTAAAAAAACACTAAATACATAAAAACCCATAAAGACCCTAAAAACCCCTTAAAACAATAAAACCCCAAAATAACATAAAACATCCAAAGGCCCATTAAAACACTAAAAACCACTAAAAACATTAAAAACCCTTCAAACCTAATAATATGTTAACAAACATTAAAAATTTAAAAAAAACCATAAAACCCGAATAATATCAATAAACCCTAATAACCTAAAAGATCCTATGTACCATAAAACCCATAAAAATTCTTAAAAATCCTAAAACCCCTAAAACCCCTCAAAATCCCTTAAAATTCTTAAATAATCCAAAAAAAATATACAAAACAAAAAACTCCCCAAAAATATTTGAAAACATATGAAACCACTAAAAATAAAGAAAACCCCCTAAAACCCTAAAACCTCCTAAAAATAATAAAAAACAAGAACACCCCATAAAAACCCTAAAAACCCACTAAAATAATAAAAACTGACAAACCCCTAAAAAAGTAAAGAAAAATTAAAAATTTAAAAACACTTAAAACACTAAAAACTCAACAAAAACACCAAAAACCAAAATTGCTGTAAAAACTCTAAAAACCCATAAAACAATTGATAATATCTAAACCCCCTAAAAATATAAAAACTCTAAAATACCTACAAATCACGAAAAAAGTAAAAAACCATAAAATCGAAACCAAAACCTTGAAAACCATATAAACCCCTAAAAGCCATAAGTGCAGCGATATACCTTTATTGACACTAACACTCTTATCTGGATTCCCAACATGGTTGACAAATTCAACACCCATGATTACTACCGGTTGAAGTGCCCACCAGGTCCTGTCTCACCGCCATGGATTACTAAATTCAGGACACCCTTCATTCCCCTGTCACACTTCACTATAATCTAGAAAATATGGAGAAACAGGCTCCCGACACATGATCAGCTTTAACTCGCTGGATGGAAACTTGCTTCTTTCTATTTCTTTTATAGGAGAGATGGAAAAAGCTGCAACCATAATTTTGTGCACTTAACCTTTACTATAGAGCTATGGTGCTACCTATCATGGAGCTTTAGGCTGGCCTGCTGTCTACAATGGTCGATATGTGACTTTCGGCATGGGCTGGTTGATCTGAACCGAAGAGACCAGGTCTGGAACCTGTTGTTGGCCGGGGTGGCTGCTATTGTTCATTACATTTGGGCTGTTGGAAATGAAGCTCCATTTAATCGGAAACTTCTCTCACTGTAGGGGGGAGTGGTGTCGATCCACAAGGTTTTTCACAAAGCCTCGTAGATACAAACAGGTTCAATGTTTAATGACATTGAGGATCTGACTTTTCTGCGTTCTCTTGGTTTGGCTTGCAGGAGCTGAAAACCTCTGGTCTTGAAGTATATTAGATGGATCCCGCCACTCCCATCATGGATAAAGGTTAATGTTGATGGAGCGACACTTGGAGCTCCTGATCCATCGAGGTGTGGGGGCATATTTCGCACCCCACCAGCCTTCTTGAAGGGCTGCTTCTTTCAGTTCCTTGGGGATGGTTGTGGCTATGAAGCTGAGCTGTGGGTGATCATAAAGGCCGTGAAGTTTTTATGCCAGTTCACCTGGTCACAGCTTTGGATTGAGTCGGACTCGATGTTTGCGGTTGCTGCATTAAAGGGACACTCCAGGGATGTTCCTTGGAGACTTTTGCCACATTAGATCGAGTGCCTTGACCCATCTCAGAACCTGAATTTCAATGTCTCACACATTTACTGAGAAGCTAACTCGATTGCTGATGCCCTCTCCAAACAGGCGATCATAGAGAGGGCCTCAATGTGGTTCTTTATCGCCCACCCTTATTGTATTCCGTTCTCAGAATCAGATCGGAATGGCGAAATTCATACTCACCCTTTCAAGCCTATCTTGTAGTTGTCTTTTCCTTTTAAATTAATTTTGGGGGGCTAGGCTCGCCTAGCCCCAAACCTCTTCTGCCCTAAAAGCCATAGAAACCCTATAACCCCATAAAAACCCTAAAAACCATGAAGAAGTCTAAAACATATTAAAACACCAAAAAACATTAAATAAATTAATAAACTTCAAAAAAATTAACCCCCCCCAAAACTAAAAAACTAAAAATCTAAAAAACTCAAAAGATCCTAAAAAACGTGGAAAAAACCTGAAAACCCCTAAAAAACAAAAAACCCATAAAAATCATAAAAAATACATTAAAATCGCTAAAAACAAAAAGCACTAAAAACCCCATGAAAACATAAATCCAATAAAAATTTTAAAAATCCTAAATACCTAAAAAACCGTACAAAGTCACTAAAAACTATAAAAACCCTTCAAACCCCTAAAAAATAAAAATTAACATTAAAAATATGAAAAAACACAAAAAAGCCCTAAAAAGCCTTTTAATCTCCAAAAAACATAATAAACCAAAAGCCCTAAAACCCATGAAAACCCAAAATACCCAAATTACCTTAGAAACTCTAAAAATATCAAAATCCCTAAAAAGCCTAAACAATCTAAAAAACATAAAAATAAAAAACCCAAAAAATGCATAAAATTAGAAAATCAAAAAATCTATAAAAATTCCCAAAAATGCCCTAAAAACGATAAAAATCACTACAACCCATATAAATCTAAAAAAACCCATCAAAACCATCAAAACCAACTAAAAACTCAAAAACCATTTAATGGAACAAAAACATTAAAAAATATAGAAAACTATAAACACCATAAGAACAAAAAAACTCTAAAAACCCAAAATACTATGAATACATTAAAAGCTGCATAAAACAACTAAAAACCCTCAAAATCCTAAAAAACCCTGAAATGATAAAAATCCAAAAAAGCCCGAAAATCCATGAAAACATAAAAACCCCAAAAAAACTAAACACCCCCTGAAAATCATAAGGTCCCTGAAAAACACAAAAATCCTAAAGCCCATAAAAACCAGAAAATCCACTAAAAAACTAAAACCCCTTATAACTGCTAAAAATGACAAAAAAGTTAAAAACTCTAAAAACCTTAAAACCCATAAAAACCAAAAAATAACTCTAAAATTGCCAAAACACCATAAAACCATAAAAAATTTAAAAACCCCTAAAATCATTGAAAACTCCTAAAGACCCTCAAATTCCCAAAAATCCGTAAACATAGATAAAAATGTTAAAAACCATAAAACCCTAAAAAAATGTGAAAACCATAAAAACACCAAAAACCGTAAAAAAACCATAAAAATGCATAAAAACTAAAAACCAATAAAACTAGGAAAATCCATAAAGACCCTAAAAACAATAAAAACTCTAAAAACCTTTCAACCCCT
Organism: Viscum album; assembly: GCA_963277665.1. Lineage (NCBI taxonomy): Eukaryota > Viridiplantae > Streptophyta > Magnoliopsida > Santalales > Viscaceae > Viscum > Viscum album. The sequence continues at coordinate 1,323,427,298 of OY728157.1, forward strand.
AAAAAACTAAAAAAAAACTATAAATAACTCAAAAAAACCATAAAAACACAAAAGACCCTAAAACCCAGGAAATCCCCTAAAACCCTAAAAACCATTAAAAACCTAAAATCCCCAAAAAACTCTTGAAATCACTACAAACTCTACAATAACAAAAAAAACCAATAAAAACTATTAAATTTATATAAAACCAGGACAATTTAAAAAAAACCATAAACCCCATGAAAACCAAAAAACCCTTTAAACCCCATAAACTCATAAAACCATAAAAACCCACTAAAAATATAAAAACCTTGAAACCCATAATAACGTTAAAAAATTTAGAAAAAATCTAAAACCCTAAAAGGCCCCAAAAAATTCAATAAAACCTTTTACCCCCCTAAAAACCCTAAAATACCAGAATACAATAAAAACCATAAAAATCAAAACAGTTCCTTTAAAATCCCAAAAAATGTATAACCCCCTAAAATAATAAAAAACACCTGAACACCATAAAAACCATAAAATCATTAAAAACCTAAAAACCAATAAATACAATAAAACCCATTAAAACCCCTCAAAATATAAAAATTGCGAAAAACACTTTAAAATATTAAAACCCATAAAAACATAAAAACCATAAAAACCCAAAAGACCCTAAAAACCACAAAACCCAATAAAAACACTAAAACCCATAGAAATACTTAGAAATAGTAAAAATACACCTAGAACCATAAAAACCAACAAAACCATTAAACACCCATAAAATCTGATAAAAATTTAAAAAATGAGAGAAAACTATAAAAATTATTTAATCCCCTAAAAAATAAAAAAGGTAAAAACATATAAAAACCATGGAACCCTAAAAAACTCTAAAAACCCTAAAAATCCAAAAATATACTAGAAGACCTGAATAACCTTAAAACCCATAAAAGCCCCGAAATCCCCTAAAAACCTTCAATATCCCTAAAAACCCAAAAAACCAGAAAATCCTAAAAAATCGCAGAAAATCATTTAGCACCTAAAAAACCCAAAAAACCATGGAATACCAACAAAAACCATAAAAACCCATAAAATCCATAAAATCCATAAAACCCCATAAAACCCCATAAAACCTTAAAAACCATGAAAAAAACTAAATATCATGAAACACCTAAAACAGTTAAAAAATATTGAAAAACTCTAAAAAACCTTAAAATACTAAAAAATCAATAAAATATAATAGAAATAAAAAGGCTCTAAAACCCACGAAATACCATTAAACCGCCTTAAAACCCAAAAAACCGTGAAACCCCCAAAAACCCAAAAAACCCCTAAAAACCCTAAAAAACATAAATACGCTAAAAAATTCATAACTAAAGTATGGAAATATAAAAAAACCTTAAAACCCTTAAAAACAAATGAAAACCCTAAAAACCACAAATTTTTAAAAAAACCTAAAACCCATAAAAACCCAAAAAACCACTAAAAACTCTAAAAACCCTTTATTCCTCAAAAAACATTAACAAATGTGAACAAATCAAAAAATATCCTAAAACCATAAAAAACAACTGAACCCTATAAAAATATAAGACCATATAATCTATCAAAAATTCTAAAAACACAATAAACCACCAGGATCCCTAAAAACCCACTGAAACCTCAAAATTTTTGACAAATCCCAAAAACCGGTAAAAATTCATGAAAAAATAAAACACCATGAAATCATTGAAAAACTATTAAAATAAATAAAAACCCATAAAACCCATTAAAAACCCTAAACCCCCATAAAACACTAAATACTAACTAAAAACCTAAAAACCCACAAAGTCCCTAAATAACATAAAAAATTAATAGAATCTTTTAAAACCCATAAAAGACTGACAAATTCAACAAAACCTAAAAACCTAAAAAAGACTCTAAAACCCCTAAAAACCAAAAACACCATTCAATATTTCCAAATCTACAAAACCTTAAAAATCTTAAAAACTGTTAAAACTCCAAAAATCCCTAAAACCTTAAAAATGTAAAAAACCCTAAAACCCTAAAAACCCCTTGAAAACCCTTTGAAAACCATAAACACCCCTAAAAACATAAAATTTCAAAAAAAACCAATGAAACTCCTAAAATCTCACTAATAACTCTAAAAACTTAACCTCTTAAAAAATTTTAAAACATTAAAAATTATAAAACCCTTTAAAACCTAAAACAATGAAAAACTAAAAAACTAAAAAACCCAAAACATACCCTAAAACCCTAAAAATCCCAAAAACCCATGAAAATCCCAGAAAACACTTAAAACCTCAAATGATCTAAAAATCATGAAAAATTCCCTAAAAATCATAGAAAAAATAAGTCCCTAAAAACCCTAAATACCCACTAAATACCATAAAAACCCCTAAAAAATGAAAAACCCTAAAAAACAACAAATACATGGAAAATACTCAAAATAACCTTCAATCCACTAAAAAGGATTAACAAAATGTTTAAAACATTAAAAACTCTAAAAAAACCTTAAAAACGCTAAAAATCTCAAAATCCCAAAAAAATATAAAAACACCCTAATACCCATTAAAACCTATAAAAACATAAAAACCTTGAAAACCCTCAAAACCCTCAAAATCCCTAAATATCATAAAAATCATAAAAATCATTAAAAATCCCTAAAAACCATGAAAATACCCTAAAACCATAAAAAATGTTAATAACCATAAAAATCCGTAAACACCCATAAAAACTCTAGAAAACCATTAGTACCCAAAAAATGTTAAAAAACCTAAAAAACACAAATACCCTTAAAGACCTAAAATACCCAAAAACCCCTTAAAACCTGTAAAAACCCTAAAAACCCTCCAACACCCTAAAAACTCTAAAAAATAAAAATCCAAAAGGCCCTAAAAAACCCTGAAAAAATAAAAACCACTAAAACCCAGAAAAGCCCATTGAAATCCATAAGGATCCCTAAAAACATAAAAACGCTAAACCCATAAAAACAATAAAAACACTAAAAATAAAAAACCCTTGTAAAGGATAAAAATGTTAAAAATATTAAAAAACCTAAAAAACCCAAATACCCTAAAACCCAAGAAAACCTATAAATAAAAAAGACCATAAAACCATAGAGAAAACTAAATACACTTTAGAACCCTGAAAACCCCTAATGACCCTCAAAATCCCAAAAATCCATAAAACCCCTAAATACCCTTATAAATCCATTAAAATGTAAAAAAATAAAAACCCTGAAAATACCATAAAAATCATAAAATCCCTTAAAACAATAAAACCCCATAAAAATTTATAAAACACCTAAAAATAACAAAAAAAACCCTAAAACCCCTTAAAGCACCTAAATATGTTAAGAACATGAAAAAACCATAAACCCCTAAAAACTCAAAAAACACTAAAAACACAAAATACCCTTAAACCACTAAAAAACATAAACCCCCAAAAAACCCTACATATCCTTGAAAACCCTCAAAATCCCCAAAAAATCCCAAAAATCCTTTTAAAATTATAACAAATCTATCTCAATCCTAGAAAGCTTAAAAATTAAAAAAACCAACCCCCCTGAAAACTACAAAAACCATAAAACCATAAAACCCCACCAAAATTCCATAAAATCCCAAAAAGATAAACTAAAAAATAAAAAAAAACCTAAAACCCCTAAAATATTTAATTTTTTATAAAAAATCTAAAAACCCATAAAAGACAAAACAAATAAAATAACCCTAAAAGCCCAAAAAACCCAAAAACAATAAAAACCCTAAAACCCCTTAAAACCCTAAAAACTCGTAAAACCCCTCAAAATCTCTAAAAACACTAAAAACCAAAAAATCCATAAAATCCTAAAAAATTTAAAAACCATTGAAAACATAGAAATCCCTAACATCCATGAAAACCATAAAAACACTAAAAACATTAAAAACCATAGAACCCCTAAAAATTCTAAAAAACAATAAACCCATAAAATTCTAATAAACCATTGAAAAATATAAAAACCCCTAAAACCCTAAAAATATTAAAAAGTCATAAAAAATATTTAAAACCATAAAAACTCAAAAAAACCCTTAAAACCAAAAGAAATCCTAAAAACCCTAAAACCCCCTAAAGTCCTAAAAACCAATGAAAACCATAAAAACCCTTAAAATCCCTAAATCCCTAAAAACACTTAAAACCTTAAAATCATAAAAACACCTAAAAATTCCCCAAAATGTAAAAAGTCTTAAAACCCATGCAAACCCCCCTGAAAATCATAAAACCCAAAAAAACCACAAAACTCCTAAAACCCATAAAACCCTAAGATATCAGTAAAAACTATAAAAACCCTAAAACCCCTAAAAACATAAAAAATATAAAAACCCTAAAAAATACAAAACCATTAAAAAACCCAAAAATACCCTAAAAACCGTGAAAAAACATAAAATACTAAATAATTTGAAAGCACCTAAAATTCCCAAAACACCCTAAAACCCTAAAAACCCTAAAATGATAAATATTCACCAAAACTTCTCTAAAATGTAAAAAAACTAAGAACCCTTAAAACCCCTAGAAAAACATAAAACCCATAAAAAACAAAAAAACACTAAAAATCCATAGAAACATAAAAACCAACAAAAAACTATAAATCCTCTTAAAACCACTATTAACATTAAAAATGTTAAAAAACACAAAACCCCATAAAAATCCTAAACACTCCAAATAAACCTTAAAACAAAAAATACTATTAAAACTCTGAAAAATAGTAAAAACCCTGAAAACCTAAAAAATACTAAAAATTCCTAAAATCCTAAAAAACACTAAAATCCATAGAAATAATAAAATTTCCTTAAAAACCCAGGAAAAAACCCTTAAAACTCTAAAAACCATAAAAAATCCAAAAAATTTTAAAAACCTTAAAACCCATAACCCCTGCCCCCCAAGACAAAAAAATTATAAAACCCCTAAGAAACCCTAAAAATCATTAAATAGTTAAAAATTTATAAAAACAATTAAAACAAAAAAAGTAAAAAAGAACCCCTAAATCCCCAAAAAGACCCTTAAAACCGGCAAAACATAAAAACTGTGAAAACCCTCAAAATCATAAACACCCCTAAAACCCTAAAAAACATTGAAACCCATAAAAAATCCCAAAATCAATTAAAATAATAAAGAATCCCTAAAATCTCTAAAATCATAATTAAAAATTGATAAAAACTCTAAAAAACCTAAAAAACCTAAAAAAACTCAAAATACTAAAAAAAACCCTAAGACCCTAAAAACCCTAAAAACCCTAAATAATAATAATAATAATAAATTACATCCATTAAAATCATAAAACACCCTAAACACCATAAAAGTACTAAAAAGTGCGAAAAATCAATAAAAACATAAAATACCCTGAAAACCTTAAATAACCCATAAAAACAAAAAAACCCACAAAAACCTTTAAAATTAAATAACCCATAAGAACCCTAAAACTTCACTAAAAACTATAACACCATTAGAACCCTAAAAAAGTAAAAAAACTCTAAAAAATCTCAAAACCCATACAAACTCAAAAACCCTAAAAACCCCAAAAGCCCAAAAAACCCTGAAAAACAACAAAAACCTGAAAAACTCTAAAAAAACTCAAATCCCTAAAAGAACAAAAACCCCTAAAAACTATAAAAATCACAAAAGGAAGCCCTAAAATCGATGAAAATGTTAAAAACATAAAAAAAACATGCAAAACCCCTAAAAACCACATAAACCCCTAAAAATCATAAAAAAAACAAAAAAACCCCCAAAAAACCCCCTAAAAACCAATAAAAACTCTAAAAACCATTAAAACCCCAAATTACATTAAAAACATTAAAAAACTATAAAACCTTAAAAATACTAATAATAAAAGAACCGAAAAAATCAAAAAGATCATAAAAACTATGAAAACCCCCAAAACCCCTAGAAAACCATAAAAACCCTCAAAATCCATAAAACCCCTTAAAAAACCTTAAAACCATTAAAATCCTAAAAGTACCTAGAAATTCATGAAAATTAAAAAATCTCTAAAATCCCTAAAAAACCCCAGAAAACCAGAAAACCCAATAAATCCTTAAAAAATCCTAAAACCCCTTAGAAACCATAAACCACTGAAAACTCTAAAAAACCGTAAAACCATTAAAAACATTAAAAATGTAAAAAAACTCAAAAAAAACAAAAAGACCCTTAAAAATAAAAAAACCACTAAAAACCCAAATAATCCTAAAGACCCTGAAAGCCCCTAAAAACAATAAAAACCCTGAAAACCCCTAAAAGCACTCAAAATCACTAAAACCCCAAAATATCATAAAAATACTAAAAATTCATGCCAATATTAAAAACCCCTAAGAACTCCATGAAAACCATAAGTACCCCTAAATCCTTAAAAACCATAAAACCCTTTAAAAATCAAGAATTTTTTAATGCCCATAAAAATGTTAAAAAAATAAAAAATCTAAAAAACTTTTAAAACCCTAAAAAAATCAAAAATAACTTAAAAACCCAAAAATAACCTAAAAAATGAAATCCCATAAAACCCTAAAAACCTTTAGAAAACCTAAAATCTATCAAAATCCCGATATTCCTTGTAAAATCCAGAAGACCATAAAAATACTAATAAATACCCAAGTATCCCTAAAAATGAAAGAACCACTATAAACCTTAAAAACCCCTTGAAAACCAGAAAAGCACTAAAAACATTAAAAAAATTAAAAACCGCTAAAAATGATGAGAAAATATAAAAACCCTCAAAACCTCTAAAAACATTAAAAACATAAGAAGCTCTTAAAAATAATAAATAACCTTAAAAGCTAAAGGCACCTAAAAACCTAAAAGACCAGGAAAACCATGAAAACCCCCAAAACATAAAACATTGTGGAAAACCCAAAAAAACCTTCCAAATCCACAAAAAACTAAAAAACCATTGAAACCATAAAATCCAAAAAACAACAGTAAAAATCCTTGAAGATATAAAAAAACTAAAACACCGAAAAAAAATTACAAACCATAAAACCCCATAAAACCCATAAAAAACCTAAAACCCCATAAAACCACTAATAACTATAAAAATCCTTTAAACCCTTAAAAATGAATAAAAACTCTAAATAGCTTTAAAAACCAATAAAATAAAAAAAAACCCCTTAATCCGCGAAAGACCCAAAAACCCCTGAAAAACCATAAAACCCAAAAAAAAAATATATAAAACCTCAAAATCACTAAAGAACATAAAAATCCTAAAAAGTCCGAAAAATACTTGAAAACATAAAAAAATATAAATTACCTAAAAACCCCCAAAAACCAAAAAACCACTAAAAACCATAAAAACCCTAAAACCCCATAAACACCCCAAATATCACTACAAACTCTAAAAACCATTTAAACCCCATAAAATGTTAAAAAACATTAAAAATATCTAAACATCCATAAAAAATAAGAATATCAAAAGAAAACTCTAAAAACCCAAATGTACCGAATAGTCAAAACCCCCCTAAAAATCCCAAAATACACGAAAATTCCTAAAAACCCTAAAAAATTCTTAAAATCCTTGAAAACCTAAAAACCCTAAATATCATGAAAAACCCTTAAAAACCCTAAAATTCCCAAATAACCATAAAACCCATAAATATCATAAAACCCCCAAAAACTCTAAAAAAACTTTAAACAACTAAAAACATTTTAAATGTAAAAAAAATCTAAACACCATAAAAACACAAGACAACTCAAAAAAACCCTGAACCCCCACAAAAATAAAAAAACCATCAAAACCCCATTAAAACCCTAAAACACCTCAAAATCCCTATAAACCTTGAAAACCAAAAAAATTACTAAAAATCACTAAAAATCCCTCAAAACATAAAAAACCAGGAAACCCCTAAAACCCCTTGAAAACCATAAAACCCCATAAAAACCATTAAACCACTAAAAAACATAGAAACCCTAAAACCCACTAAAAAAAGTAAAACCAGTAAAACACATAAATTATTAAAAACGTTTAAATCTATAAAAAACAAAAAAACCTCTAAAATCGCAAAAAAAACCTAAAACCCAAAAGACCATAAAAACCCTAAAAACCCTGAAATCACTATAAATAACCTCAAAATACTCTAAAACCTGAAAAAATAAATAAAATACAAAAAACCTAAAATATAGAAAAATATAAAAACCTTAAAACTCTGAACACCCCTGAAAAGTATAAAACCCAAAAAAACAATTAAAACCCCTAATCCCATCTATAAACCTAAAAACCAATAAAACCCCAATAAATTTTAAATACATTAGAAAAATCTAAAAACCCTTAAAAACACTCTAAAACACTGAGAAAATTCTAAAAAACCAAAAAGATCATGAATTCCCTAAAACCCCTGAAAACCCAAAAAACCATAAAAACCCTCAAAATCTCAAAAAACACTAAAACCCTAAAAACCATTAAAATCATAAGAAATCTCTAAAAATCATTGAAAACATAAAAAATCCTAAAAAATAAGGAAACCTTCTGATAACCATAAAACCCACTAAGACCCTTAATAAACCTAAAAACTTATAAACCACATAAAATAAATAAAAACTTTAAAATCCTATAAAAACCCTAAATTTTTTAAAATTGTTAAGAAAATATAAAAAAAACCATAAAACCCCTAAAATGATCCAAAAACACTGAAAATACCAAAATATTCTAAAAACCATCAAAATCTCCAAAACCCCTAAAAACCCAAGAAACCATAAAAATCCAAGAAATCCTAAAAATCCGTGAAAACGTAAAAAAACCATTAATATCTTAAAAACTCTCTAAAAACCTTTAAAAACCCTAAAAACCCAAAAAAACCCTAAAACACATTAAAATCATTAAAAACTCATAAACCCATTAAAATGATAAATCTGTTAAAAAATAAAAACATTAAAAACATAAAAAAACTCAAAAAAATCTTAAAAACCAAAAAAGAACCAAAAACCACAAAAACCACTAAAAAACTAAAACCCATGAAAACCCATAAAAACCCTCATAATTCATAAAAAATATTGAAATGCTTAAAAAAACCTTAAAGAGTTTTAAAATTCCAGAAAAATTAAAGAATCCAAAAAGCCAAGAAAATCCATTAAAAACCAAAAATCCCATATAAACTATTAAAACCCCTAAAAACCATAAAAACCCATTAAACCCATAAAATCCTCAAAAAAACTCAAAAAACACTTAAAACTTCTAAAAATTTTAAAAATGTTACAAACATTAAAATACTAAATACATTAAAAAACCTAAAAAACACAAAAAACATAAAACCCCAAAAGTTCCTTTAGAACAAAAAAATCATTCACGACACAAAAAAAATTCTATAGAACCTGAAAAACCCTCAAAATATTTAAAAACTCTTAAACTCGTAAAACACATAAAATTCTTAAAACCCCAAAAAATACATGAATGAAATAAAAACCTAAAAAACTCAAAAAACACATGAAGCCCAAAAAACCTCTAAAACCCCATAAAACCCTAAAACCCCCATAAATACAAAAAAAATAGATAAACCACTAAAATGGTTAAAAAATTAAAAAACTCTAAAAACACATAAAACCCCATAAAATCCTATAAAATTAAAAAAAACATCTAACACCCAATATGACCCTAAAAACCCTAAAAAACCCTGAAATACTCTAAAATCCCCAAAAACCTTAAAACAAATAAAAAAAATGACTATCCTTAGAAACCTAAAACCCTAAAAATAATAAAAATCATAAAAAACACTAAAAAATTTTGAAAATGAAAAAAATCCCTAGAAACCAAAAAAACCATTGAAAACCATAAAACAGTGAAAACCCATAAAACTCCAAAAAACCTTTAAAAACCCTAAAACCCACTAAAAAATTAAAAACCATTTAAACACCTAAAATGTTAAAAAACTATAAAAAACATAAGAACCCTAACAAAACTCAAATAAACCTAAACTGAAAAAACACCCCAAAACCCATAAAAATCCTAAAAAATATAAATCAACAAAAAAACCTTGAAATACCCCTCAAAACCATAAAACCTTATAAAAACATTAAAAATCCATAAAGCTAAATAGAATCCCTAAAACTATCTTAGAACTATAAAAACCATTATAACACCGATCAACATTAAAAGATTTTAAAAAACTCAAACCCCCCTTAAAACCACTAAACACTAAAAAAATAATAAAAACTCAAAATGTCCCTAGAAATCCTAAAAACCATTAAAAACCATAAAACCCCTAAAACACCTAAATATCCATAAAAACATAAAAATCATAAAAATCATAAAAAACTATCAAATACCAAAAAATGTAAACCCCCCCAAACCCTAAAAAACAATGAGAACCATAAAAACCCACAAAAACTATAAAAAATTATATAACCCAAAAAAACCACTAAAAAACTAAAAAACCCTTTCAACCTATTGAAACATTAAAAATTATAAAAAATAATAAAAAAATATAAAAACCCTAAAAAACTAAAAAACCTGTAAGAACTCTCAAAATATATAACGACCCTAAAAAACCAAAAAACCAAAAAACCATAAAAACCCTAAAAAAGAAATAAAAATATCTTAAAACATAAAAAACCATGAAAACCTTAGAAAACCACCTAAAACAATAAATAACCCTAAATCCTTAAAAACCCTAAAACCCATTAAAAACCTTAAACCCTCTAAAAACATTAAAACCCACTTAAAACCCCTAAATATCTTAAAACCACTAAAAATGCTTAAAACCCCTAGAAAATTAAAACCCCAAAAGACTGTGAAGCCAGAAAAAACCGTAAAAACCTTTTAAACCCCTAAAAACCCAAAAAATCCCTAAAACCCTAAAAACACTAAAACAAATAAAAATCATAAAAAATCACTAAGAACCCCTAAAAAAATAAAAACCTTGAAACCCCGCTAAAAACCATAATCCCCTAAAACCATAAAAGAACAAAAAACCAATAAAACCCTAAAGGGGGCGGTGACCTAGACATGATGGGCATCTATAACTATTCATATGTTTATTCCTTAGGGCCATTGGTTTGGGCTTATGGGCCACATGTTACTTCAGGCATCAAAGGGGGAAGCGACACAGACGTGATGGTCAAACAGTGATGCAGGTGCAATGCATTTGGGTTCTCTAGTACATCCAATGGTGGTCCTACAATCCATGTAATGGGATTCACACCCAATGGGCCTTAGGTAAAAAAATCATATATATGTAATAAATTGTTTTCTTGGGTTGGTTATTCCATGGGGGGATATGACCAGCCTTTACGGTCTGTGTGTGCGCGGTGTGTGTGTGTGTGTGTGTGTGTGTGTGTTTTATTGTAATTGGAACCCTATACACCTAATACTATATATAAAAACTTCAACCACCTAAAAACTTCAAAAAATTCTTAAACACAAAATAAAGACCCCAAAATAACAAAAAACATAAAAAACAAAAAACCTTGAAAACCACACAAATAATCAAAATCACAGAAAACCATAAATAACCTTAATAACCATAAAAATCCTAAACATCCCAAAAAATCTCTCAAAACAAAATGAAACTGAAAAAACACGAAAAATCACAAAAAAATATAAAAAACCCTAAAACCATAAAAACCATAAAACCCTATAAAACACTAAATCCACTCTAAAAACTCTAAAAATCCTTAGAACCCCTAAAAACGTTAAAAATGTTAAAAAACATAAAAAAATTCAAAATAAATAAATAAATAAAAAAACCCAAAAGAACCAAAAGGCCTGAAAACCCTTGGAATCAATGAGAACCCTAAGAAACCAAAAAACCATAAATATTCCTCAAAAAAATAAAAACCTAAAAAATATATAAAAAATCATGAAAATAAAAAAACCATGAAAAACGTGAAAAACCACTAAAAACCATAAAACCCCCTAAAACATAAAAACCCTAAAAACTAAAAAAAACTCCAAAATCACTTAAAAACCTAAAAACAATTTAAACCCCTAAAAAGGTTAAAAAACTTTAGAACCCTGAAAACTAAAAAACCCATAAAAACACAAAATACCGTAAAACCCTTAAATCCCTAGTAACCATAAAATCTTTGAAAACCCTAATACTACTCAAAATCCCTAAAAACCATAAAAACCATAAAACCCATAAAATCATAAAAATTTCCTAAAAATCTCTAAAAACATAAAGAACACTAAAAATACTGAAAACATCTAAAAACTAAAAACCCCTAAAATTTGTAAAAAAAACATAAATCCTTAAAAACAAAAAAACTATAAAAACCCCTTAAAACCCCTAAAAACACTAAAAACTATTAAAAGATAAAAACCCATAAAAATCTAAAAAATAAAAAAACCCATTATAATCCCAAAACCAGTAAAACCCCCAATACCCCTAAAAACCTAAAGACCCGTAAAAACCTAAAAAATACCAGAAAACGTAAAAAACAAAAAAAAAACACTAAACACCCCCTCAAAACCATAAATTTTTTTATAAACCTTCAAATCCTAAAAACTGATAAAAACACTAAAACCCAACTAAAAACTCTAAAACCCTCAAAACTACTAAAAATAATAAAAAAATTATAAAAACACAAAAAAATACTTAAAAATCCTGAAAACATAAAATAACATAAAAACCCAAAATGGCCCTAAAACAATGAAAACCTCGGAAACCCATAAAATCTCATAAAAACTCTCAAAATCCCAAAAGCCACTAAAAACCTTAAAAATCCTAAAAATCATAAAATTTCCCTAAAATTCCATAAAATTATAAAAACTACTAAATAACTTAAAAATCCCCTAAAAACATAAAATCACTTAAAAAATATATAACCGCTAAAACCACTAAAACCTCAACAATCCCTTAAAACCCCTAAAATAGTAAAAACATGACAAAACTCTAAAAACTTTAAAAAAAATAAAAAAACACTCTTAAAAGACCTGAAAAACTCTACAAACCCAAAAAATATTGAAAACAATAATATACCCAAAATCCCTGAAACCCCTAAAAATATTAACAACTATAAAAATACTAAAAATCCATAAAAATACATGAAAACATAAAAAAACTAAAACACCTGAAAAAATATTCTAAAAAGAATAATAACCCTAAAAACTAATAAATTCCCCATGGTGTAGATCGAGTCGTTCACTGATTGGGCCATCACACTATCTCGGGGAACTGGCACCAGATCGAGTCTTGCCAAAACTCATACACTGTTCATCTTATGAAAAGTGATATGAAACACTGTTTTCTTAACTGGGGAACCTGTAAAACATGCTAGCTTGGTGGATCCCTCAATGGACCCAAGAGTGTGACCCACACACAAGTTTTAAAGAGGATTGTGGAGAAAGGAAGGAGCCCAGGCATCCCTGGGGATTTTGCGCATGGACAATGTTTGAATCCATTAAACATAAAATTTGTAGATCTGATAAAGGATCAACTAGAAATAATTAGGTACATAGAGATCTTTCACCTTTTTAATCCTCTCAATATAAATATTAATGATCATTGTGTGGATCTGGATTTGGATGAGATGAGGAATAATTTTTTGGAGGTCATCAAGGCGGTGGCATCACCTTCCTTCTCATCCTTTGTTATTCCCTCTCCTAATCAAGTCATCAAGAAGTGGTGGGTATCCCATGTCTTTAAAAATTGAGAGTCTATTGATGAAATAAATATTTTGTGCTGGTTTTCTATCATTGTGAGGGTTATGATCCCAAAATAGGGAAAGCTATAGAGGTTTGGATATCTTTCCAATATAATTGGATAAGGTTGGGGTTAGATTAATGGAAGATTAATTCCATGGAAAGGGGATGTTATCACATTTTTCCCTTCAGGGAACTAGAAAATGAGGTATTAGAGTTTCGATTTGATTTCTCTGAAGCCAGGGCTCCTCCAAATCTAGTGCTAGGATCCTAACTTTGATCTCTCTAGTGTGAATAACACCTTCATGAAATTATGGATTTGTATATTCAAAATTAACTGGCTCTACTGGAACCATTGTATCATATAGACATCACTTCTTCAGTTGGATTCCCAATCAGAATTAACAGGGAAACATATAATCATTGGTTTTCACATAATTCCAGGGTCCCTGTTGAAGTCGATTTGGAAAGAACCATTGTTGAAGAGGTGGTGCTTACTACATTGTAAAATAGAATCAATCTGGAAATTTAGTACATAAGAAGGACAAAGTAATGTAGCATTTTCAACTTCCATGTTCATTCACTCTCTGAATGTATAAGGATCAAGTTTGTAGTGTTTTCAATCTACGCAGCCCTGATGATGGAACCGGATGGAGGAACTAAAAGAATGGTAAGGAGAAGGGCCCTCCAAACATTAGTATTGTTGTAGTTCCATCCTCTCCGGATCAATTTTTCTTTGAGGACTCCCCCTGATGGATTTTTCTAACCATGATTCATCAAGGCCTCTAGATATACATATTACCCAATAGGATCTATGAAATGAGGAAACCCCCTAATCATCTAAAATTGAGGGGAAGCCTCCTGCTCAAAGCCATATTTCTTCTAACGAAGTATGATGTAGGGAGTCTTTTGTTCACTCCTATAAGTTGAAACAAAATCCCACTTGGTTGAGGGTCAGTCTCTTACTCTAGCCCCTATTGTTAATGTTGAAGCAGGGAACAAGGGGATCTCCACAACACATGACTTGGTCATTGTGGCATCCTCATAGTCTATCAATGTGGTACCGAGTGGCTCTGTGAATCCCATCACTAGGATGGTTTTAGAACTACTTCCCAATCTCCATTCAGACATGGTGTCCCTTGTTTCTACTAGGTCTTGTGTATAATAGGTTGAGGGGAGGCATATTACTACCCCTGTTATTTATTTTAAATGGTTCACTAATTTTTATGCGGATATCATATCTATGGTCTGCTCAACCACTCTTGAGATGGTGGAGATGGTTTTGAACAGTCTCAATTATGACAAGGTTTCTCCATCTCCTGGAATGTATGATGAACAATCGTCCAAGGTAACAACCACTATTTTATCCCCTGATGGTATTGATGCATGTGGTTGTTCTATTAATATAGTTGTAGATACACCAGATGACCTTCAGGTAATGTATGAGCCCCCTTACCATTTTGGGGAACTCAATAACTAAGGCTTCACACTGATATTTTCAACTAAGCCCCCCTCTAATATCCTCTATACCTTTAAAATGATCTCTTCTCACTCTGAGGTGTAAGTGGATACACCCGAGAGATCAATTATTCTTTCCTTGAGTGAAGATTCTTTAATAGTGGTGTATTTTGGTAAGGATTCAAGGAAGAAACTTTTTGGGGAAAAATCTAAATAAGGATCATGATTCATGAATAAATTCTCCATACTGAGTAGAAAATATTGTGCTTCTGATGATGAAAACATTCAGCACCCTAAAGATGGTGATCATACATTTAAAAAAATAGACCTAAACCCACAAAATCCCATAGGCATGCCCAAAAATAAATGAAATAAAGGTAACCAGAATGGTATCAATTCATCTTCAAAGTCTGGTAAAAGGAATATGCCTTATTATATGGGAAATGCATCCCTCCTTTAATGAATATCATGTTTTGGAATTTCTAAGGGCTTGGTAATTCTCCCATTCCTGCATCCCTTAGGCACATTCTTATCTTAAATAGGCCGATGCTAGTTGGGATTGTAGAACCTAATATTAATTTTGAAAACTAGAAGGGATTCAATTGGAACAACCTTGGTTATTTACATTTCTCACACAAGCGGAATGAGAGTGTTTTGGAAACATTATAGGAATTATTGCATGATGAAATTCGAGTTCTTTCTTATGATATGAGATCTCAAATAATCTCCCTCTCAATATGATTTCCAGATACTACACTAATCCTATCCTTTTTATATGCATACTACTTGTACTCTATAAGAAGGGAACTTTGGAGGAATTTGACTTGAATAAATGAGTAAATTGACCAAAAATCGATAGTTATTAGAGAATTTGGTAATATCCTAAGACCAAATGAAATGATTGGAACAAACTTCTCTCAAACTATGATAGATTATTTATCTTGCTACTTTGATTAGTGTAACCTTACTAATGTCCCTATTTCTAGAGCTAAATTAACATGGGGGATGGTTTACTACCATTGTAAGATAGTCTAATAAACATGTTATATGTTTCTTTCATGTCAATGATAGGAGTGCTACCTCTGATATCTCACGATGTACTCTTCCAAAGTTCAACTTAGACCACAACCTCCTTATTGTTGATATCTGAGAGGGTACCATGAGGACATCCCCTATTCCTTCTAAATTTAACAATTCTTGGATTGTGATTCCTAGATGTAGGGAAGGGGTTATAAATGGTTGTAATAACACATTTCATGGAATCCTCCACTTTATTATGGAATCCAAAGTTAATAAAATTAATGGTCTTCTAAGGAAGTGCATTAGAAGATATTTTTACATGTTGTATAGTGACATTATGGATACTAAAGAAAAACTTTCTCACTACAAAATAAATAATTAGAAGCAACACATGCCTTCCCGGGAGGATTTGTAACTTCATTCCTTGCTGGATGACTCTCTCGTTCTAAAAGAGAGGTTGTCCAAGAAGCAATTTAAAGATAATTTGCTTAAAGATGGGGATCAGAATCCATTTTTCCCTAATTTTTCCATGGAGAAAAATACTATGGAGGTAATGAATTCCATATGATTCAACGATCCCCCTACACATCCATGAATGATATCTCAAATTTAGTGGTGGATTATTTCAATACATTATACAAGGATGGTGGTAATTTCCATTCTACTCAACTGAACGACCCTATTATTTTGTGTATTGAATATCATCAGAACAAGTTCTTAACTAGTTCCGCATTTGGGGTGTATGTTAGAACTACCTTATTCTCTCTAAATATTATAAGTGCAATGGGCCCAGATGACTTTAGAAACAAGTTCTTCATGGTTTATTAAGACATCATGCATGTGGAGATTACCAAGGAAATCACAGAATTCTTTCTCTCTAGCTCTCTCCAGCATGGAAAAAAATTCAAATTTCATTTACTTGATTTTAAAGATAGAAAATATTGTTGATATAAGAGACTTTCATCTAGTTTCCATGGGAAAAACCATTCCAAAGATCATTATAAATATTCTGACAATGAGGAAGGGGAATAATTTTGCAAAACTCATCACCCAAACCGATTTGTGTTTTTTGCTGGGAGGAGCATTAAAATTTTCATTTTTACAGTCTCACAGGGCATCAACATCATGTGGAAATAAACAAAACATGATAAATTTTCCCTGAAGATGGACATCTCAATGGCCTTTGACACTATAAAGTGGAGTTTCATTATTAATGTACTTAGTATGTATAGATTCTACAACACTCTCTTTATCTTAATTATTATTATTTTAGAAAGTTATAGGGTGACAATTCTTATCAATGGTCCCCCAAAAGGGGTATTTCAATTATCTTGTGGAGTCAGGAATGATGATCTATATTTAGAACTCTTATTTGTGATTGTTGAAGTTTAAATAAGCAGATGAATCAATGACCTTTTACATGCTGGTATTTATAAGAAAATAAGGGTAGGGAAAGATCACTTTGTTTCTTACCAACTTCTAAAAATGGATGAAATCCTTATATTGGGATAAGCCAACAAGACTACCATATCCTTAGTCAAGAGGACTTTTTGCCACTATGAAAAATTGGCAAGGCAATCCATCAGCTGGAATAAATATTATATCATGTTTAGTAAAGGGATTTTATTTTATAGAAAACTTTGGATTTCCAGAAATATTAGTGTGAATATGGGTTCTCTACTATTTGTGTACCCAGTGTTCCCCTCTTCTTGGGAAGGCTAGAAGTTGTCCCCTTTAAATAATTTTGGTGAAAATTACTATTTAATTGTCCAACTGGAAATGGAAAAACTTTTCAAGGGTGGGAAGGCTATCTTTGATTAATTATGTTATCACCACCTTTTTTATCATACATTATCTATTTATAGATGGCCCATAAGTTTTATAAAAAGTCTACATGCCAGGATAAGAAACATTCCTTGGATAGGCTGCACGAGTGAGGGGAAGCTGGTTTCTATCACTTGGATGGAATGAACCAAACCCATTGATATGGGTGGGTTGGGAATTAAGGATATTAGGAAATTTGGTGAGTCCCTTCATTACAAGTTCAATTGGAACTTGTTAAACCCACATGATAGGGGCTTGGATTTTCTCCATGATAGGTTCATTCATAAAGTCTATATTTGATTCTCATGTTACTTCTTTTATTTAGCATGGAATACATTCAAATCCTCATATTATGATATTATTTCCCATTCAAAAAGGGATGTTTCAAACCAATCCATGGCATGATAGGTCCCTACATTAAAATGAGTTTCCTCCTAATAATTTACCACATTTGTGTATTGCTGACCTCAACCACAAGATTGGAGAGCTTGATGAAATTCTTCCAGCTCATACCATTATGTAGATTCATAGGTACAAGTTCATTTACACTGATGTTCTCATCTAGAAACTAAACCTTTTTTTCAGCTTGATGTAAGATAATTATTCCATCATCAATGTTAACAAGTCATCGTTCCTCCTACATATCTCTCCAAATTCAGGATTCCTTTCATTCCACCAGCTCAGCACATATTTTTTGTAGAAGATCTAGAGAAATAGGTTACCCATTCAAGAATATTATAATAAGGATGGATAGTGTCTTTCCTTAGTTTTCTATCTCTTCCTTTGTGATGAGGATAGTGTGAAGCACACTATCCACTAATGCAGGTTTGCAACCGATCCATGGGAATACCTACATAATCTGTTCAGTATTGATTTCTTCATGGAAATCCTACCTCTCGACCTACTAAGAAACATTGCAGGGGTAAAACTAAGTGAATAGGTTTATAATGTTCTTAACATAGAAGCTTCCAAATATGTTTCATATATATGGGATGCACACAATGTTGCAGCTTTTAGTAAAAATCCTACTCCTTTCACGGTGGAGTTGTCCCCATTCATAAAGTAGCCCATGCAGCATCTAGAATCCAAATAGTTTTGATGGATAATGATGTCAATGACCTTATTATCTTGTGTATTCTTGGAGTTTCTAGAAGGATAAAAAAACCACAAGTTTTGAAGTTCATCCAATTGATTCCCCAGATTACATCATAGATCAAGGATAATGTGAATGGTGCGAATTGTTGTGCACCCAAACCCTATGGATTTGTTTGGGTATTCTACACACAATAAGTCTTTGTGAAAGGATACTTCTACCACTTCATTGGAAATGAATAAGTATGTGAGACTGAGCTTTGGGAAATGATGAAGGTCGTTAATTTTTTTCTCTCACTTTGGGTGGAAACTAGTCTAGCATGATTCTGAATCGATACTAGAAGTGGAGACCCTAAAGACTAAAACCAAAAGATTCCCTTAGAGAATCCCCCCACACTGGAATGAATGTATCAACCTCTCCCAGACCCCCACTCTCAATTTCAATCGCACCTATTAGGAAGAGAACACGGTGGCAGAAGCGCTATCCAAAAAATCAATCACGGATAGTATTTCAATGTGGTCTTGTGTCACCCCAAACTTTTGTGTTCCCTCTTCGGTCTTAGAAATGAAGGGTTAACTACACACCCGGGTTTGTATACCTTCCTTTTAACGCTCTGCCTTTATTTTTTGTTAATAATTTTTGGGGCACTGGACAAGCTTGGACTCAAGCCTTCTTTGCCTAAAACCCCTAAAAACCACTAAATATTCTAATAAAACCCAAAATCCCTAAAAAAATTAAAACATTAAAAAACAAAAAAACATAAAGACCCCTAAAAAATAAAAATAAAAAATCACTAAAACCCAAAAGAACCTAAAAATCCTAAAAATCCTAAAAAACATGAAAACCCCTCAAAACAAATCAAAACCCCCAAAACCCCCCAATATCCCCGAAAATCCAAAAAAAATTATAAAAATAACAAATACATAAAAATACTTGAAAATCCATAAAAATGAATAAATCCATAAAACCCAAAAAAACCCATTAAAATAATAAAACCCCGTAAAACCCTTATGAATCCCTAAAAGCCCATAAAACCACTAAAACCAAATAAAACAATGAAAAACCTAAAACCCCGTAGAAACGTTAAAAAATTTAAAAATCTCTAAAAAACGTTAAAACGCTAAACATTTGTTAAAAAACTACAAAACCCCATAAAGACCCTAACAAACCTAAAAACCCCTAAACACACTAAAAACTATGAAAACCCTCAAAATCACTTCAAACCATAAAAAAACCCATATAAATCCTAAAAATAAAAAAATCCCCTAAAATGTAAAAAACCCCAAAACCATGAAAACCATGAAAACCCTTAAAATCCATAAAACCCTAAAAACACATAAAAACCCTAAATACTCACTCTATACTATAAAAAACCTTAAAACCCATAAAAAATTAATAAAACATTTAAAAATCTAAAACCATTAAGATTCCTAAAAATCTCAAATGACCCTAAAAACCCAAAAGGACCATAAAACCCTGAAAACCGCTAAAACCTTTAAAAACTAGGAAACCCCCCAAAAAACCCTCCATAAATCCCTAAAAACTATAAAAATACAAAAAACCATATAAATCCCTAAAAATGTAAAAAACTATGAAAACCATAACAACCACCAAAAACATTAAAAACCCAAAAACCATAAACCTATAAACCCACTAAAAATTCTAAAAACCCTTTAAACTACCAAAACATTATGAATTTTAAAATAATATAAAAACCATAAAACCCCTAAATACCCAAAAACACCAAAAAACCCAAAATACCTTAAAAACCCAGAAAAACCCATAAAAACACTAAAAATCCCTAAGCCCCTCAAATCCCTACAAACCCTAAAAACCCTAAAACCATCAAAATCCATAAAATCCTTAAAAATACCTGAAAGTGTAAAAACCTTAAAAAACAAAAAAAAACCCAAGAAAATTGTAAAATCCCATAAAAATCTTATAAAAACCTAAAACCCTTAAAAATAAAAATGCACTAAAAACACTAAAACCCTTTAACACCCATAAATAAGTCAAAAAATGTTAAAAAAAAATCTACAAACCTTTACAACCCTAAAAACATCTAAACCCTAAAAAACACAAAAGACACAAAAAACACTCAAACCCCTAAGAAACCCTAAAACCCCACAAATCCATAAAAACTCTAAAAACATATAATAACCATAAATATCCTAAACCCATAAAATTCACTTAAATTGTAAAACACCCTAAATCCCTAAAAAACAACTATAAACCTTTAATCCCCTAAAAACCATAAAACCCGTAAAAACTATCAACCCGCTAAAATGAACTAAAATTTCTAAAAACCCAAAAACCACTAAAAATGATAGAAAACCTTAAAAAACATTTAAACCCCTAAAAAAGTCCAAAAATCCTAAAATTACCCAATAACCTGAAAAATCCTAAAAACCATCAAAATGCATATAAATCCTAAAAACCCATAAAAATATAAAAATATCCAAAAATATCCACGAACACATAAAAAACCCTAAAAACGAAGAAATCCATAAAACCGCTAAAAATATTTAAATTAATAATAAAAATAAAGGACCACTAATAAAATTATAATCATTTAAACAAGTAAAAATGTTAAAAAAGTTAAAAAACTCTAAAAAAACTTAAAACCCCAATAAAACTAAAAAACCCCTAAAAACTCAAAATACTCTAAAAACCCTGAAAAACATTAAAATCAAAAAAAACTCTGAAAACCCCAAAACTGTTAAATATACCTAAAACCCCTAAAAACCATAAAAATACCAAAAAGACCTAAAAATTAATGAAAATTTTAAAACCCCAAAAAAATAAGAAAAACACTCAAAAATATTAAAACGCCTAAATACCCTAAAAACCCTAAAAATCGTAAAAACCAACTACAAACTCTAAAAAGACATAAAATATCTAAAAATGTCAAAAATGATAAAATAACTATAAAAACTCTTAAAACTCATAAAAACTCAAAATATCTATAAAACATGAGAAGGACTTCAAAACCTGAAAAATCCTAACCCCCCCTAGAAAACCTAAAATCCCCTTAAACCCCTAAAAATACATAAAATCCCTAAAAACCCAAAAAACAAATAAATCATAAAAATGAACTAAAAATCCTTGAAAAAAATTAGAAACCCTGAAACTCTGAAAACCCTTGAAATCCATAAAAAGTCCAAAAACCATTAAAAATCCCAAGAGAATATAAAAGAAAAAATCCCATAAAAACATAATATAATCCCTATAAGAAGATGGAGGTGTCTGAGCTCTCGCAATGGGTTCTCCACTCCTCGCCATGAGGGTTGATGACAACATAGCCTATGACTTCATCGACGTCACCCCTCCCTGCTCCCTAGCCTGGGGAGGCGGTGGTTGGGCCTTCCTCGCAACTTCCCTCTTATCCTTCTTCTTACCCTGCGTAGCTCCCTCTCTTTCCAAAGATTGACGTTTGTCCTAAAGTCCCACTCTATGATAATGGTGTGCCTTAGTTCCAGATCTCTTCTGTGGACTTCTTGATGGCCTCATCCCTTCTCGATCTCACACTGGTGGCCCAATTTGCATGGATACGACCCTCTATGGATGATTTTAACAGTTTTCTTACATATTCATGGAATCTCCATGAACAAGTGGTTATAGGATTGTTGTACACTCAACACTTCTTAATTCAGTTTAAGAATGAAAAGGATCTTGTTTCTGTATGGGCATTTTCTCCTCGTTCTGCTGATGGCCTTCGGTTTCATTTATTCCGATGGGATTTTAACTTTCACCCACACTGTGATCCCACAAGCATGGCTTTGTGGATTACCCTTCCTGGTCTCACCCTTCCCATACAAAACCCAGCCATCCTCTCCATCATTGGTAACCTCATTGGTATATTCATGTGTATGGATGCTCGGACAAGTGTTGTCTTCCACCTGGTTGCGCTGAGGATTTTTGTCGAGGTGGATGTGTCCAAAGTTCTAATTAATTCTGTTTTTGTTGAGATCGATGGTGAGATCAGGTGGCACCAAGCTGTCTTCTTTGAATCCTGGGTGCCTTTTTGCTCGTCCTATCATAGGTTGGGACACTATTCATCTTCTTGTAGTTGTTTCTTCACTGTCAAGCTAGCTCCTCAGTGGAAAAATACTCCACCTGATGGTATGCTAACAGTTGCGTCTCCCTGGGGGGAACACAGAATGCACAAGGAGGGTCTCCCTACTAGAATGGCTATTTCGCCTCTAGATGAGTATCATGATGTTATCACGGTCAGGTATGTTCTGATGTAGGTTGATCGGCATCCCCCTTCTAACCCAGGGGTCTGTGATGTCTTTGATAGGATGAAACATGATCCTGGAATTTTGGATAGCATGGGTGTGGTGAAACCTATGGAAGGAGCCAAGAGTCTGAGGATGGTGGAGTCGTGGATGATGGAGCTTCCTGGGCCTTCTCCCATTCCGTGAGGTCTGGAGGTGGCCAGAGTTTCTGATAAACCATTGAAAGTGCATGAGGAAGATGATGGTGTCCCCTTGTACAATATGATTGATGGCTTGGTTTCAGAGGAGTTGACTCAGGAGCATCATGTTGTGCAACCAAAGTTGGCTGGTGACTTTGATGAACAAGATAGGAAAAATACTTGCTCTGGGCCTCAGGGAGCTGCTTATGAGGATATGGGTAAGGGGTCACAGGACTATTATGGTGATTTTTTAGTTGGATGAGATGGTGAGAATCACAGAAATATTGATAATTCCAGTGTTGCGGTCTATAGATCCTTAGGTCATACTAGAGGTGCTGAATCTCTGGAGCTTAGTGGAGTGATGGTGGCGCCACCCGCTGTAAATGAGAAGGCATTCACAGGAACTGATGTGTAGTCCCCCCTTTTCATCTATGATGCTGGTGACAACTATGAGCATTCTGGACGCGCTGAGATAGAAGTGGAAGTAGCGGTACAGGGGGGGGGGTTGGGGAGGGTGGCTCTGAGGGTGTGGCTGGTTGCTAGTCTACTAGACTGGATTTTAATACACCTGAGGTGGTGGTTGAGGGGGATGCTAGTGATGCTTCCTGTCATGTGACTGAATAGGGGGGTGGAGGTGCAGGTGTCGGTGAATAAGTTGGTGGAGGTGGATGGGAAGAGGTGCGGGCAGGGGGAGGGCGTAGGGATAGGGAATGAGCATGGGCAATGGGATGCCACTACACAGGGGGAGGGGTTGGAGAAAACAATGGAGGTGCATGAGGATGCCCCGGCTGACAGGCATGGCTGTTCGGGCTTGCTTGAGCTGGAGTTGGTGGACGGCCCAGTTATCCCTTGGAAGGGAAGCCCCAAGGTGAATCAGACAGAGCAGTTGGAGGCGTTGGAGGGGCAGGCTCCCGAGGCACTTGAACTGGTCCCTAACACGCTGTGTTGTGGGGTTATTATTCCATGTTCTCTTAACCAAGAATACTCCTTCGTTCCTGACCAAGAGGAGGATGGAAAAAGATTGAATTAAAATATGGATTTGATCCTTAAAGATATGTCGTTGCTTGATGAAGACATTGGGAAAGAAGACAAGACTGTCAGGGTCCTTGTCGACTCATGAAGAAGAAAGTCGAGGAAGGAATACTCTTTCATACCAAAGCCCGTGGCCAAAAGAGCCTCCTACAATGATAAAGAGATTCTTTATGGAAAGGAAAAAAGGGATGGCAAGGAGCTGCGGAATGTGGATCAACATCTCAGGGTATATTACTCCAACTTTATCGAGCAATATAACTCTACTAAATGGGAGTCGGTGGACTCGGATGCTTCCTCTGGGTATGGTGCGGATGGGGATCCATATGGTGATGACGCGGCCTCAAGTTTTGGTGCAGTGAGTGAACCCCTTGGATCTACTTCGGCTTTTGATTTTGGTGCCGACGTTGACTGACTTGTTTCTCTTGTGTGTTTTTACTTTTTTTGATTTTTCTTTTTTGGGGTCTTTTGCCTCTTGGGTTGTAAACGGTTTTTGGGTGTGGGTTGATTGGCACCTCAACACCCTTGCCTGCTGCATCTTTTTTTCATAATAAATTTTGAGGGGACAAGGAATAGCCTGGTCTTACACCTCTTCTTCCCCAAAAAATATAAAACCCTAAAAACCCACAGAAAACTCTAAAACACTATAAAACCCTAAAAAAGATAAAAAAATATAAAAAAACCTTAAAAACCCTAAAAATAATAAAATCCACAAGGCCTAAAAACCCATTAACCCCCTAAAAACACTAAAACACCATACAAACCATAAAACCCTAAAAATATCTAAAACCTTAAAAATCCCTAAAAACCATCAAAATCCTAGGAAATACCTAAATATCCCTGAGTATATAGAATCCCCAAAAAACTTCAAAACCCAATAAAACCCATAAACCGCCTAAAAATGTTATGAATTTCTAAAAAACCAATAAAACCCCTAAAATCGCACAAAAAATTATAAAATCCAGGAAAATTACTACAAATGTTAAAAAAATTAAAAAATCTAAAGTCCTTAAAAAACCTAAATAACTAAAAAATCTTTAAAATAAAAAATACCCAAATAACATTGAAAAACACTAAGAACCATAAAATCCCTAAAACCCCAAAACCCAAAAAATCCCTAAAAACACTAAAAAACCCAAATATCACAAAAAACCTATAGAATCCCTAAAAATCCATGAAAATGAAAAAACTCCTAAAAACCTTGAAAACCTCCTAAAAACCATAAAACCCCCTAAAAACCTTAATAACCCTAAAACCCTAAAACCACTGAAAACTCTAAAAATCTTGGAACTCCAAAAATTTAGAAACTATTAAAAAACCTTAAATAACCTTTAAAACATAATAAATCAAAATACCCTAAAAATACAGATAAATCCTAAACCCCTAAAAACCATAAAAATTCTAAAAAAGTTCAAAAAATCCCGAAAAATGTAAAAACCCATTAAAATCCTAAAAAACATAAAAAATCCTAAAAATCTCTAAAAACCCACTAAAATATCTAAAAACACTTTAAATACATACAAATTTTAAAATACCTTATAATTATTTTAATACCATAAAATATAAAAACAAACCCCTAAAAACCTAGAAGTCCCTAAAAACCCTAAAAACAATAAAAACCCTAAAAACCCTGAAAATCCATAAAACCCCTCAAAAATTAAAAAAACACAATAAACCATAAAAATTATAAAAAATCTCTAAAAATACCTAAAAACATAAAAAACCCTAAAAACCCTAAAACCCCCTTCCAAACCATAAAAACCTTAATACCCTAGAAAAAATATAATACTTTAATATCAGAAAATCATATAAAATCCCTTAAATTTCCTAAAAACATTAAAAATAATAAAAACACTAAAAACCATAAAAAACTCAAAAAACCCCCAAAACCCAAATGATCCTAAAAGTCCTTAAAAACCTCAAATCAATAAAAACATAAAAAATCATAAAAACCCCTGAATATATAAAAAACCCTACAACCATATAAATAATAAAAAACCCTAAAAATTCTATAAAATATTAAAAAACCATGAAAACCACCAAAATTTTAAAAAACCCCTAAAACCCATAAAATAGTAAAATCCCACTAAACCTATAAAAGTTCTAAAAACCCTGAAAAAGGATAAAATATGTTTAAATTATTTAAAATACTTTAAGAAACCAAAAAAATCATAAAAAACCTACAAACCCTAATACCCTAAAAACCTAAAAACCCATAAAAACCATGAAAATCCCTAAAAACCCTCAAATCCATAAAAACCCAATAACCATAAAAATCCACAAAAATTCATGAAATCATAAAAAACTCTAAAATGCCTAAAACCCCATGAAAACAATAAACCCCCCTAAAAACTATAAAAACTCTAAATCCCATAAAAATACTAAAAACTCGCTAAAAACTCTAATAACCCATTAAACCCTTAAAAACATTAAAAAAAATTAAAAATACATAAAGAAAGTTAAAAAAACTAAAAATCATAAAAAATACACTAAAACCCCAAAAGACCCTAAAATCATCCAAAACCACTAAAAATACTGAAAGCCCCAAAAATAACAAAAATCTCTAAAAACATAAAAATCGAAAAAAAATCCTAAAAATCCTATAAAATATAAAAATCCGTAAAATCATGAAAATCTCTTGATAACCATAAAAACATTAAACCCATAATGATCCTAAAAAACCTTAAATCTATAAAATCTTCTAAAAACTATAAAAACTCTTTAAACCCCTAAAACATTAAAAAGTTAGAAAACATTAAAAAAAATTAAAAACCAAAAAGAAAAATATAATCCCAGAAACTCCAAAATGACCCAAAAAACCGCGAAAACACCTAAAAACCCAAAAAACCTTGAAAACCCTAAAATATTAAAAATCCATAAAAACACTAAACGAAAATAAAAATCATAAGAATTCTTAAATGACCAAGAAAATCCCTAAAACGTAAAAAAACATTCAACTCACTAAAATCTCTAAAAACCCTTTAAACCCCTAAAACCATTAAAAATGTTAAAAAACTCTAAAAACCATCTGAAACCATAAGAAATCAAGAAATTACAAAAAAACAATAATGTTATAAAACCCTGGAAACCCCTGAAAAATCCAAAAAACCCTGAAAAATACTTCAATTCCACAAAATCCATAAAAACTCTAAAAAATAAAAAAAACCTAAAAATTTTAAAAAAGAAATAAAAATACATAATCTCATAAAAACCCATAAAACCCTAAAATTCCCCCTAAAACCAGAAAACCCTTGAAATCGTGAAACCCATAAAACCCAATAAAAACAATAAAAACACTAAAAACTCTAAAAACCTTAAAACCCCTACAAATTAAAAAATGTTAAAAATAATCCAAAAAACCATAAAACACCTAAAAACTGAAAAACACCAAAAAAACCCAAAAAACACTAAAAGCACTAAAAACCCTAAACAACATAAAAATTCCTAAAAATTCCTAAAACCATAAAAATCATAATAAATACAAAAAAACCATGGAAACATAAAACCCCTAAAAAATATGAAAACCCCTGAAACCTATATAATCTTCTAAAAACATTAAAAAACCCCTAAAACTGATAAAAACCCTAAAACCTAATAACACCTATAAAATACATTAAAATACCTAAAATGGTAAAAAACTATAAAAACCCTTTAAAATTTTAAAGAAATAAAAACCCTAAACCAAAAAAGATCATAAAAACCATGAAAGCCACAAAAACCCCAAAATAAACAATAAAACCCCTAAAACCCTTCAAGATATCTAAAAACCCTAATAACCCAAAAGATAATAAAAATAAAAAAAGAACATAAAATTCATAAATACGTAAGAAACACTGAAAACCATAATATCCCGTAAAAAAATCAAACCCTTAAAAACCTAAAAACCCTAAAACACATAAAAAAATTAAAAACCACTAAAAACTCTAAAAACCCTTAAAGAAACTAAAAATGTTAAAAAAACCTAAAGAAATATTAATACCCTATAAAACTAAAAATACTCTAAAAACCCAAATAAAACCTAAAACCTTGAAAACTCCTAAATAACCCTAAAACACTTAATAACCCTCAAAATCCATAAACCCATTAAAAACAATAAAAATAATAGAAAACCTAAATTCTTTTAAAAACCATGTAAACATAAAAATTTCTAAAAGCCCAAAAAAACCATGAAAATCGTAAAACACCTAAAAACATTAAAAATCCCTAAAACCCCATAAAAACAATAAAACCGCTAAAAAATATAAACAACTTTGAATCCTCTAAAACATTAAGAACTCTAAAAACCTTAAACCCCTAAAAAATCCATAAAACCGAAAAAGATATAAAAACCTTGAACACCACTAAAAACCCTAAAAATAGTGAAAACCCATAAAGACACACAAAATCACCAGAATCCTAAAAAACCTAAAAATAGTAAAAATCCTATAAAACCCTAAAAACACAGAAAACCCCTAAAAGCCATTAATAATATGAAACCCATATAAAACCTAAAAACCACTAAAACCAATAAAACCATTTAAACCACTAAAAATATTTAAAAGGGTTAAAAACTCTAAAAAACATTATACTCCCTAAAAACACTAAAATACACTTAAAACCTAATAAGACCCTAAAAACCCCAAAAATTTATTAAAACCCTAAAATACTTGAAAATCCCTAAAACCCCCAAAATACTAAAACACTAAAAAACTAAAAACCATTAAAATAATAAAAAACCCATAAAATACCTAAAAAATTAAAAACCCATGAAAATAAGAAAAAAACTAAAACCATAAAGAATTTAAACCCATAAAAACCCTAAAAACCATTAGAAGCACTAAAAACCTTTATAAACCCTAAAAAATGTTAAAATGTTAAAAAAAATAAAACCCATAAAAAAACCCTAAACCCACAAAAGACCCTAAAAACACTGAAAACCCCTAAAAATCTTATAAAAACCTAAACCTGAGAAAGAATAAAAATCACATAGACTGAATGAATGGCCTCAGGGTAGCGACTATCCTCTTTCCCTTAAAGCGCTACGGTTCTCCTTCAGCTCTTCCTCCTTCCCCCTCCGGCGTGGTATGACCTTGGTGTCTGCGGCATCGTCCTAGAATGGCATCGATGGATGTTTACCCCCAAGCATCCCTACTTCGTTTTGATCTGGCGTTGGCTTTGTCGTGCCTTGTAGCTTCGAGATCTTTCTTGGGATTCGGATCATTCGTTGATGAATTTGGTTCACGTGGAGTTGAATCAGTCTCCCCTAGCTTCAGATCCCCTATCTGGCTTTAGTTTTCACATTCCAGGTTGGTGTATGCCTTTCTAGATCTGGGTTGTTTCTGTGGTCTCAGGAGCTCAGGGTTGGGCTCGGTGTTCCTGTCAGCTTCTTCGGTGCTCCCCTTTCCTACGGACCTCATCGCGGCATCCATGCGTTCATCGCCGGCTCCAGGCTGCGCGTTGCCGGCTGCGGCGGGTTCCTCCCTGGCCATGAGATCCAGTCGCGTTTATGGTATTCCTAGATTTTGGCTTCGATATCCCTGCTTGACCTCTTCTCGGCCTGACGGCGGTCCTAGTGTGCTCTGGTCTCCTTTGACTCGGCTCCATTGGCCTAGAGGGGGGAGGCCTTGATTCCCATATCCTCTGGTTTCCTGCCTTATAGTTTTTCTACTTCTGATGAATTGTTGTGGTATGTGATTTTTTTTGCTGCTGTTGGTTTCTGAGTGAGGGAAGGTGATGCTTTTGTTGATGGTGAATGCTGTGATGGTGTCTAGTTTGGGGTTGAAAGATGTGGATGTGTGGTGGTGGTGATACTTGGTCGATGATGTTGCTGCTTATGGTCTGGTGCTGCTGTTTGCGGGTTCTTTTTGTTTTGGAGGTGATGTTGGGGACTTTTCTTTTTCTATATTGTTTCTTTTGTTTTCTTTTTGGTGTTTTATTTTGGGTTTTTTGGGTGTGGGTTTGTTAGGGGTTTTTGGGTGTGGGTCGTTTGACTCCTCCCCTCCCTTATCTGTTGCATCTTTTTTTCTAATAAATTATGAGGGGGGTCGGGAATAGCCTGGCCTCTATATCTTCATTGTCCAAGAAAATACCTAAAAATTCTTAAAACTATAAAATCCCTAAAAATAACCTGAACATCCCTAAAAATATAAAAAACCCTAAAACCATAAAAAAATAATGAAAACCATAAAAAACAATAAAAACATTAAAAAATACCAAAACCCCATAAAACCCACTAAAAAATCTAAAAAACCCTTAATACGCCAAAAAATGTTAAAATACATTAAAAAAATCAAAAAACTATAAACCCAGTAAAAACCCTAAAAACATCAGAAAAACCCAAAAAGAAAATGAAAATACTAAAACCCTTAAAAAAACTAAAACCATCAAAATACTTGAAAACCCTGAAAACCATAAAATCATAAAAAATCCCTAAAAAACCATGAAAACATAAAAACCCTAAAAACCCCGAAAACCCCGAAAACCCCTAGGAAACCATGAAAATATTAGCAACCATAAAAACCATAAAAACAACTCAAATATTTAAAAACCCTAAAGAGCCCGAAAAATGATAAAAACATTAATAACTATAAAAAACATTAAAATCACAAAAAAAATCAAAAAATCTAAAAATCCAAAAATAACTAAAACCATGAAAAACATTAAAACCCCTCAAAATCCCTAAAAACCTAAAAACCCTAAAAATTCTAAAATATCTCTAAAAATTCCTAAAAACCTAGTGAACCCTAAAACCCCTAAAACCCTAGAAAACCATAAAAATACCTACAAAAATTTTAAACCCTAAAACCCCATAAAATCCCTAAAAATCAACTAAAACCCACTAAAACCCTTAAAACAACAAAAAACATTAAAAAATATAAAAAACCGTTAAAACCCTAAATAATCAAAAAATCCCAAAAGCCCATGAACACCTCTTAAAACCCTAAAAACCTTTAAAAACCTCAAAATCTCAAAAAAAACTCATAAAAATCCCTAAAAACCATAAATGTACTAAAAAACCCAATAAATCCCTATAAAGGTAAGAAACACTAAAACCCTAAGAAACTAAAAAAACCCTAAAACCTTAAAATAACCAAAAAAACCCAAAATAACACTAAAAACAATACAAACCATAAAAATATATAAAAATTTTAAAAACATTAAAAAATCTAAAAAATATTAAAAACCATAAAAAAATCAACAAACCGTTAAATCCCAAATGACCCCAAACCCCTAAAAACAAATGAAAACCCCTAAAACACATCACAATCCCTAAGAATAAAAAATAACACATAAATCATAAAAATATTAAAAAACAATAAAAATACCAAAAAAACTGAAAAACCCCTAAAAACTATAAAAACCACCAAAACCATAAAACCCCCTAAAAACATTAAAAAAATTAAAACTCGTAATAACCATAAAAACAAAAATAAAAATCTAAAAACCATAAAACATAGAAAACATTAATTAAGTTAAAAAAACTCTTAAAAATAATAAAAACAAAAAAAACTAGAAACCCAAAAGACCCCAAAAATCATAAAAACCCCATAAATACACTAAAAACCCTAAAAACCTCTCAAAATCTCTAATAATCCTAAAAAGTCTCTAAAAATACCATAAAAACCCTAAATCCACCCTCAAAACCATAAACCCCCCCAAAAACATAGAACACAAAAAATCCCAAAAATGCCCAAAAAACTCAAAAAACCCTTAAACCCCCAAAATACATTTAAAAACATTAAAAATTAAAAAGAAACCATAAACCCAAAAGGACCATAAAAACCATAAAAATCCTTAAATCCATAAAAACACTAAAAAACCAAAACCCCTCAGTACATCTAAATCGCCTAAATCCCTTAAAACCTATAAAAATCCTAAAAATCCTTAAAAACAATAAAACACCTAAAACACATTAAAACCCATAAAAAACATAAAAAACCAAAAACCCACTAAACCTATAAACCCCATTTAATTTCTTAATCACATTAAAAATGATAAAAAACTCTAAAACATTAAAACCCTAAAAAAATCCCAAAAAATCTTGAAACCCAAAAGACTCTAAAAAGGTTGAAATACTATAAAAACCCTAAAAGCACTAAGAAACCCTAAAACCCCTCAAAACCCCTAAAATACTAAAAAACTAAATGTCCTTAAAATCCTAAAAACCCATAAATCCCTAAAAGAATAATGAACCCTAAAAACCCCAAAACCCATTCTAAAAACCCAAAAAACCCTAAAAACATGAAAACCCCTAAAATCGTAAAAACACTAAAAACCCTTAAAACACATAAAACATTAAAAACTAAAAATATAAAAAATACCCTAACAACTCAAAAAACCCAAAAAACCGAAAAGACCCCAAAAATATCTAAAAACGAAAAAAACCCACAAATCCCTAAAAATAAATAAAAAAACTAAAAATCATATAAATTCCCAAAAATCCACAAAAATCCTTGAAAATGTAAAAAACCTAAAAACCTTTAAAACCCACTAAAAACCATAAAGAACTTTAAAACCATTAAAACCACTGAAAAATCAACAAAAAACCCCAAAACATATTAGAAACTATAAAAACCTTAAACCCCTAAAAATGTTAAAAAACTATAAAAACTCAAACCCCTAAAATTTTAGAAAAAGCATAAAAACCATAAAAATCCTAAAAAGGCCCTAAAGATCTTTGAAAACATAAAAAAACCTAAAAATCCTGAAAATTCACTAAAACCATTAAAACCCTAAGACACATAAAACCCTAAAAACCCTTAAAAACCTAAAAACCCTTTAAACACCTTAAAATGTTATAAGAACTCTAAAAATAATTTAAAGACATAAAAACTCAAAAACAAATACCATAAACCCCCAAAACGAACCTAAAAACACTGAAAACCCCTAAAAACACTAAAACCTTGGAAATCCCTATAACCCTCAAAATCCCTAAAAACCCTAAAATCCCTAAAAAATCCCTAAAAACCCATTAAAACCTAAAAATTCTAAAAATACCCAGAAAAAAACATAAAACCCATAAAAATACATAGAAACTTCAAAAAACCTAAAAACCCATAAAATCTATAAAAAACAACAACTAAATCGGAAAACTGTTAAACCACATAAAAACATTAAAAACATTAAAAATAATAAAAAAACCTAAAAACCCATAAAAATAAAAAAACCAATTCCCTAAAAGACCCTAAAACCCAAAATACCCTAAAAATAATAAAAAAACATTAAAAATCCCAAAAATCCATAATAAACATAAAAATATAAAAAACCTAAAAATCTATAAAATTCCTGGAAAATTGAAAAGACCCTAAGACCCTTAAAACCCTAAAAACCGATTAAAAATTTAAAGAAATGTTAAAAAAATTAAAAAAACCTAAAAACCATGAAAACCCCTAAAGCCCCTAAAAGCCCGGAAAACCATTTAAAACCATCAAAATCACTAGAAATCCAAAAAAATATAAATATCCAAGAGAATCCCTAAAAATCTTTGAAAAGGTCAAAAACCCAAAAAAGATAAAAAACATATTAAAAACTACGAAAACCTTTAAAAATATAAAACCCCTTTAAACTCTATAAAGACCCTAAAAACACAATAAAATATCTAAAATCCCTTAAAACCCTTAAAAACTTGAAAAAAATTTAAAAACTCTAAGAACCTTAAAAATCTTAAAAAACACAACTAAACCCTAAAACTATAAAAGTACCTAAAATACTAAAAAACCCTGGAACCTTAAAAAATCATGAATCCACTAAAAATCCTTAACACCATTAAAAACCTGGAAAACCCTAAGAAACCTAAAAATCCCAAAAAAAATCCTTGAAAATTAAAAAACCCATAAAAAACCTGAAAAAACCGTAAAACCATAAACACCCTAAACAACATAAAAACCCTAAAATATAATAAAAACTGTAAAACCACTAAAATTTCATAAAACCATTAAAACCTTGAAAACATTAAATTTCTTTATGAAGGTTTAAAAACATTAAAACCCATGAAATCATAAAAAACAAAATGACCTTAAAACACTAATAAACTATTAAACCTTTATAAACCCCTAAAAGCTCTCAAAATCCCTAAAATAAAAAAAACCCTAAAACACCTAAAATACGTAATTTTTTTAAAAAAATTCTTGAATACTTAAAAAAACATAAAATCCACTTAAAAACATAAAACCCCTAAAAACCGTTTAAATCCCTAAAACCCATAAAAACCATATCCCCCATAAAAACACTAAAAAATATTAAACCCTTAGAAAAGTTAAAAAATGTTAAAAACTCTTAAAAACATTGAAAACCCTAAAGAACTCAAAAAAAACCTTTATCCACAAAGAGGTCCCTAAAACCCATAAAAGACACTAAACCTCCAAGAAACATTCAAACCCCATAAAAATCTATAAAGCCCCTAAAACCATAAAAATCAAAAAAAAAACTAAGACCCCCTAAAAACAAAAAAAACCCTAAAACCCATTAAATACTCCCGCAAACCATAGAACCCCCTTAAAACCCATAAAACCCTAAACCCACTGAATCCTCTAAAAACTATAAAAACACTTAAAAACTATAAAAACACTAAAAAGCATTAAAAAAATACTAAAAAACCTAAAATCAAAAAATACCCTACAAACCTGAAAGCCCCTAACATATATAGAATACCAAAAAAAGACTCTAAAACCAAAAAACACTTAAAAACCATACAAATTATAAAAAACATAAAAAAATCCATGGAAAAATAAAATACTCTTAAAACACTAAAACCCTAGAAATCCATAAAAACTAATAAAACCTTTGAAAACCCTAAAACCATAAAAAACATAAAACTCCACTAAAAACTATAAAAATCTTTTAAACCCCTAAAAACATTAAAAATATCAAAAAACCATAAAAACCATAAAAACTCAAAAAAAACCTAAAACCCCAATAATTTCCTAAAAATCCAAAACAATCATAAAAATTATGAAAACAACTAAAATCATAAAAGTACATAAAATCACTAAAACCCTAAAACCCATAAAAATCTTATAAAATCACTAAAAATCAATTGAAATGTAAAAAAACCCAAAAACCATAAAAAGCACCTAAAAACCATAAAAATACATAAAACTCTATAAAAATCATAAAAACCCATAAAACCAAAAAAAACCAATGAAATCAATAAAACCTTAAAACGTTAAATATTTTTAAAAACATTAAAATTTTCAAAAATCTTTACAAACCCTTAAAAACTCAGAAAAATCCATAAAAACCCTAAACTCCCTAAAAACCCTAAAAAAATCTACAACCCCTAGAAAACCATGAAAACACAAAAACCCTCAAAATAAAAAAAAACTAAAACCACTAATAATTATAAGATTACTAACAAAATCCTAAAAATCCTATATATTAAAAATCACAAGAACCCTGAAAAACCCTGAAAAATAAGAAATACCTGTAAAAATCATAAAAATCCAAAAAAACAAAAAAATTATATAACCCAAATAAAATATATAAAACACTTTAAACCAATAAATTTTTTAAAATTTACAAAAAAATAAAAAACATCAAAACCCCTAAAAATAAAAAACAAACTAAAAAAACAAAAAAAACCATAAACAATCCTAAAGACCCTAAATATCATAGAAAAACCATAAAACCCATAAAAATAATTAAATACTAAAAAAATAACATGATAATAGATTATAATGGGGGATTATAGAGAGATGGGATACCAACTCTCTCAAAACACCTCAAGAGATTAGGACTTATCTACCCTTATCTTTGATCTCTACCTCCAGGGTCGACGCCTTTCTCACCCCTGGGAGATTTGAGTCCCACCATTTTTCATTTCATTACTTGAAACAAGCTTCGCATGTGTAAGAGCTCGCTTTCGATAATTACAGAGATGAAATACCTGAAGAACAAGTTCAAAATCGATCATTTGTGAGTAGACATCAGGGGATATCATTTTTGGATTCTCTAAAAGGCACAAATCCGAGAAAATATAAAATCACAAAGCCTACACATTTCCAGAAGCTTGATGATGGTGGATTCTAGGTGGAAGTGGACCCGGACACACTTCCACAATGCACTCAAAAGTGAAAATTCAATATCATGGGCAGCATCTCCTATCTCAAAGTTGATCATCCTTTCCCGCGTCCTAATTTACATTCGTGAGTAACACATTTTTGGCATGTCTTGAACTGGAAATTGTTTCCAATAGGAAAAGGATATTTCTACAAACTCTTAAGCTCACAAGACGACCATGACAAGGTTTAGAAAATATGTAATATCAATCTAAAACTGGTATTTCATAGATTATCGGAATGTGACTTTTCTTTTAATACTAATTCATATAATAACACTATAACAGAAGTATAGATTAAATTATGTGGACTGAAATAGTTCTTTTTGCTTCCCAAAATTCGGAATGACATTGATTCTTGCATAGGAACCCCTATAAAAATAGAACAAATAACATTAAATAATTAAATAGGTATTTTTTGAGAGTTATGGTGGAAATTAATTTAGATTCCAAACTGCCCAACTCTATTTGTTTCACTTCCATTGATTATAAGACTGAAATTATAATATAATATGAGAGAAATAGCCCCTTTTGTGATCATTGTAAGACCATTGGACACACAATCTCTAATTTTACGGTGATTAGAAAACAATTAAGTCCTCCAATTGAAAATGAATGGAAGGAAATAAGGAAAAAAGAAAAAAAGACAAAGCTCCTATGGTAGATATACCTGGATCCTTTACAAAGAAGTCTGAAATTAGGGTTAAAAAAACACAAACCTAGGAATACATAGGGGAACAATCGATTAAAACCTGGGCTGATGTAGTTGAATAGGAAGATGAATCCAACAATGAAAAAAACATTTTAACCAAAATTGAAACCATGGTTTTGGATATAATTAGAAAATTCATAGAAAATGATATTGGTTTCTATAACACTAGTCAAAGATAGGAACCCCCACTCATGAATAACTATGAGGCTCTTGGGGTGAAAAAAGACAATAACAATAGGGTAAAGAACTCAGATTCTTCTCAACCTATACATCACTCTCTTGTTATTTCTCAAACACTTAAAAACAATGCTAGAAATGTGAAAACTTGAAATTCAGTTAACAGAATTTTTTTTGATCATGTTGATCCTCATATCTTTATTAATAGCATGACCCAACCTGGTGTAAATACTGTGCAACCTATGAAAAACTCATGTTCTCCTATGCATCACTCTCCTACTATTTTTTAAACATAATACAACACTTCTATGAACATTAAAACGGGAAATAAATCTTCTAGACAGATTAATACTCACCAGACTAATATCAGTAGCATGACTCAAACTAGAGTCTGTACCATGAAATCCGTGAACAGTAACCAAACACCCATAGTAGAATTTTCTCCCTCGAATGATCTATCTTCCAAATACATGGATGAATCTGGTGTGGAAGATACAATGTATTCATGAATATCCACGGGAAGCTCAATAAAACCTGGATAACTACACTATAGCCTGAATTCTATTCTGTCCAAGGCACAAACTAAGATCACTATGCTTAAAATAATGTTTCTATAACCTTAGAATCTGTTATACATGTAAAGGAAAAACACCCTCTATGTAGGATCCATTTCATATGTCGGCTATTAATGACTCCACAGAATAGATGCAGCCACTTACATATGATCTGGGAACTTTCTTACAACAAGACATAGCTACTTCAAAAGATCTTGGTACACCTCCTCCTATGTCTACAAAATTAGATGTTACTCAACCCATTGATAGTGATGGTGATTTTTTTCTAAATAGCCTGAAAAACTATTATCTATCCAGAATTCCAATCCTCTGATGCTATCTAAAAACAACTCAACAAACTCAACTATAAATGCTTCTATAAATGAGCCTATTAAGAAGATACCTATAATATTAAACAATGATCAGGAACAAACCAATAATAGCAACAATACTCAAAAGGTTAGAAGTTCTTGTAGAAAGAAAGGTTCGGGAAAAAATAAAAAAGGGAGTTCTAACTGCAAATCTTGGTTTAAATGAAGATTCTTTTGTGGAATTGTCATGGAATTTCCAACTCTGACACGTTCACTGTTCTAAAAAGAATGGATAACACTCATCATCCTATCTTATTTTCGATTGGTGAGCCAAAAATGACATTTTCTTCGAATTATTCTCATTTATGCCAACATAATTATGTTTTTCTTGGTGCAATAAAAATACCTCTAATACAGATTCTATATAGATTTTCTCGCACACTTATACTCAGAATGTTAGTATTTACAATGTATCTAACCAGATTTTTACTTGCAACTTGAATACTGATGGAACACATCTTTTCTACTCTTTTTTTTGCTAAGAATAGATACTAATAAAGCAGAACTCTTTGGAATGATATTTTATCTCTAGGTGCTAATATTAATGTTCCATGGTTTCTTCTTGGATAATTTAATGACATTCTCAATTCAAGTGATGAAATTGGATCATCTCATGCTTCTATTTCCACGAGATAATTTAATGTTTCGATTAAACACACCAATCTAATTGAAATATATCTCACTGGTGCGAAATACACTTGGCATAGAAGACACTACAATAGAGTAGTTTCCTCCAAGTTTGATATACCCTTCAGGAATTTCCTTCTTTTTGATGAATGGGATACCATCTCTAGCACCACTCTTCACATGTTGAACACTGACCATCACCCCATCATGGTCAATGTCTCTACTAAATACCTAAAAACCTGAATTATTTTTAGATTTAAGAATTTTTGGTTCTTAGATGTTGATTAATCTAGTATCATTAAAAACTATTGGTCTTCAATGTCCCACAACAAGGATTACTTTTTCTATAATGTGAAATTAAAACACCTAAAATAGACTCTCAAAACTTGGTACAATTCCAATGCCAAACAAATTAACAATGACATCCTTCTTCTTGAGAAAGAACTCAATGATCTTCAAAACAAGAACACCATCTCTGACCCCATCACTGATCCAACTAATGAAATAATCCTTGTGGTTAAACTCAACACTTTCCTCACTTTTAACTAAAATATTAGAAAACAAGAGTTTAGAGTTACGTTTTTATCAGATGGTGATAGAAATACTATAATCTATAATTATTTTCAAATAATTATGAAGACTTGTAGGTCATTAACCTTTCTAAAGGATTGGGACAAACTTATTGACAATGAAGTTGATATTTCTCATCATATAGTCTTTTACTATGAATCTATCTTCAATGGTCCAGATATCAATAATATCCTCCTTCTTGATGTCATTCTGATAGTGATCACTGATGAGGAAAACATTTTACTTCTCAACACTCCACTAGAGCATGAAATCAAAGACACTGTCTTTAGTATGAATCCTGATAGTGCATTGAGTCCTGATGGTTTTAATAATGGTTTCTTCCAACATTATTGGGATGTGATTCATGCGGATGTCTGTAATCTTGTTAAATATTTTCTTACCAATGGTTTGATTCCTCATGATCTTAATGACCACTTCCTCACCTTGATCACTACAGTGGAAAATGCCTATGAGATTCACCTATTTCGACCCATTTCTCTTATTAACATTCTTTATAAAATTATCACTAAAATCATTGCAAACAGACTTTCAACACTCATAGAAATGATTGTCTCTTGGGAACAATTTGGTTTTACTAAAGGT
Source organism: Viscum album (assembly GCA_963277665.1). NCBI lineage: Eukaryota > Viridiplantae > Streptophyta > Magnoliopsida > Santalales > Viscaceae > Viscum > Viscum album. The sequence continues at coordinate 1,323,467,339 of OY728157.1, forward strand.
AGATCCATCCAAGACTGCATCTGTCTTGCCACTGAGTGTGTCAATAACCTGATCAAATCCAAAAGAGGAGGAAATATTTCTATTAAACATGACATCAGAAAAGATTTTGACACCATGGATTGGAACTTTATCTTCAAGGTCCTTCAAGTATTTGGTTTTAATTCCCCTTTCATCACTGCAATCAGAACGTTGTTCAACTCGGCGTCTGTTTCCATTTTGGTCAATAGCCATCCCAAGGGATATTTTAAATGCACCAAAGGTGTAAAACAAGGTGACCCCCCTCAACAATTCTATTCTCGATTGAAGAAGACTATCTTAGTCATATGATCACCCATATGGCGCACAAAAATAAGCTGAAACCCATCCATGTCTCCAGGAACATGAATTCTCTTACTCACCTATTTTACACTAATGACATCATCTTTTTCCTTCAAGGTGATAAAAGAATCATTCTTAACCTCAAATCAGCACTCACACACTATGAGGAGGTTTCTAGTAAAACTATTAATTGAAACAAATCCTATATATTCTTTGGGAGGAACTTACCAACCATTAGAAAATCCAACATTATCAATGAATTAGGTTTGAAATAAGGCACACTCCCATTCAATTATCTCGTTGTTCCCATATTTTGGGCCATACCCAAGTCTTCCCACTTTGCGACTATAGTTGACCAATTTCTAAATGAGCTTTCTTCTTGTAAAGGTAAATCTCTCTCTATGGATGGTAGGACTTGCCTTATCAAATCTACAATTGTCTCTAAGATGGTTTACTCCATTATGGTCAATAAATGGCTTGTTGGTCTGATCGAAAAAACAAACACTACTATAAATAAAATCATTTGTACTAGTAGTAATTTAGAAAGGAAACTTGTGGATATCACCTGATAAAATTGTTGCAAGACTATTGAGAAAGGTGGTATTGGAATTAAAAATATAAAGTAATTTAACGAATCCCTTCCAGATAGACTTACTTGAAAAAAAATTCACAATTATTCTAATGATATTACATTCCTCAAAAATAAATTTATTGAAAAACATAAGATGGGAAATTTGAATTTAATTAACTCTTCCATATGTCCATCCATTAAACAATCTTTCTCCAATTTAATGAATAATTCTATATGGATGGTCTCCAGAAACTCCTCTATGAAATTGTGGTTTGATAACTGGACTGGAACTCCTCTTATTTCCATTATTTATACTAATCATGTCCCTGAGAATGATAACTACTTGATTAGAGAAATTGTAAACTCTCATCATGATCACCTCCATGATACTGTTTTGAATGTAATTGAAAATTATTATTTTTCTTATACTAATGATTTCTTAATTTGGGAACCTCCTCACAATGGGATACTTAACTCTAATTTTTTTACAATCATTACTTCTATAAAACTGAAAGTGATTACAGTTGGATAAAACATTTCAACGATAATTGCATTAAGCCCTCAAGATTTAATCTCATATGGTGTCTTGCTCATAATATAGTTCCCACATAGATTTTCCTTCAGTACTTTGGAATCCACCTTTTCTCTAACTGCAGAATTTGTAATCAATATAGAGAATATGTAAACCACCTCTTTCTTTCTTTTTCTATTGCTTTTTATCTTTGAAACTATATTCTTGAATTTTTTTTACTACATATGGTTGATTCTTAACTCTATCAAAACTCATCTAAAGAAATGTATAGAAATGAAAGGTTATCGGAAAATCATAAACCATTTCCTAGCTGTAGTTGCTGAGCTACACCATGTAATCTGGTATGATCAGAATGCTATTATTCATAACAATTACTCACTCAATCAAAATTCAGGTCGGATGCAGATCCTTATTGCCATACATGAAGCTACTTTGAAGCAAAAGGGACAATGCCACAACATTGTCCATGGTTTTTGTATCATGTGATGTCTGCGGATTAATGGAAATCTCTATCAACCTCACAACACCCTAGAGGTGTTCTGAAGGGTTCCTCTTCTTGGTTGGATCAAAATTAATTTTGATGGCACCTCTAAAGGAAATATGGGCCCTACGGGGTGTGGTGTTATATTCAAGAATCACCTCAGTCAGATCCTTGGTTTTTTCAGGGGTAGATGTTGCACGACCACCTCCCTTGAAGCTAAGATGATGAGATTAATAAACTCTATTTCATTCGCCAAACACTTTGGTGGGAACAACCTCTAGATTGAAAGTTACTCGATGACCATCATGCAAGAAATTTGGAATGGTGTGACACATCTTGTTTGGCCGATTATAACCTATTGGATGGAATTCACCCACTCTCTTATTGACCTCAACTATATCATCACACATGTTTATCATGAATCAAACATAGTTATAGACAGTCTGGACAACATTGGCCTTAATGAAGGCGTCACCTAGTCTGAATACCTCCCCACTGATCTTATTTCCTTACATGAAAAATATTGTAACATGATCTCGTATTTGAGACTCCTGTAATCTTTATTTTTATAATATTTTTGCTCTTGTCATTTTAAAACAAGGAATCATCTTTAAAAAAAGTAAAAACTAAAAAAACATAATGACCATACAAATCCAAAAAGATACCAAGGAATACTAAAAAATGTAAAACCCCCCAAAAATGCTGAAAACCCCATGAAAACCATAATAAACCCTAAAAACCATAAAAACCCTAATCACGCTAAAATTTTAATAAAACTCTAAAAACCATTAAAACCCCTAAAAACTATAAAAACTATAAAAACCATTAAAACCCCTAAAATCATTAGAATATGTTAAAGATATCTAAAAAACCTTAAAACCACTGAAAACTAAAAAAACCCCTAAAACCCCAAAATAACCTAAAACACTATAAAATCACTAAAAACCTAAAACCCCCTATAAAACATCAAAATCCCTAAAACCGCAATAAAAACCTATAAAATATGAAAATCTTAAAAAAATGACTATAAATCATTGAAAACTTAAAAAACCCTAAAATCACTGAAATCCCAAGGAAAACCATAAAACTCGCAAAAAACCAAAAAAAACCAAAATACCCATAAAATTTACAAAAACCCATTAAAAACTCAAAAAACCTTTTAAACCCCAAAAAACGTTAAAAAACTATTAAAACATTAAAACCCCTAAAAACTCAAAATAAACCCCAAAAACAAAAGACACTAAAACCCCTAAAACCCCATAAAATAATAAAACCCCCCAAAATCCCTAAAACCCCAAAAAAACATAAAAAAATAAAAATAATAAAAAATACCAAAGAATACATGAAATTATAGAAACCCTGAAAACCCCCAAAAAACATAAAACCCTAAAAACCTTAAACGCCCTAAAAACACCTAAAAAACCTAAAAACCATCAAAAAAATATAAAATCTATTGAAACCCTAAATATGATAAATACATTAACAAATATTATAAACCATAAAAAACTAAAAAACTCCTAAAAATATCAAAAGACCTTAAAACCATGAAGACCCTCCCAAAATATTTAAATACCCAAAAACCCATAAAAAATCCTAAAAACACAAAAAAAATCCCTGAAAAAAGTAAAAAAACAAGAAAAACCCTAAAAACCATGAAACCCACAAATACCATTATAACCATAAACCCATAAAACCCCAAAAAACCCATAAAACCAAGTAAAAATCCTGAATCCCCTTAAAATGGTAAAAGAAGTTAAAAAACTCTAAAAACCCCTTAAAACCCCAAAAAATTCAAAAAACAATAAATACCCCAAAAGGCCCTAAAAACTCTGAAAAATCCTAAACACCATAAAAACACTGAGAAACCATTAAACCCCTCAAATTCCCTAAAAACAATAAAAACCCTAAAACCCATAAAAATTATTAAAATCTATAAAAGATCCCCAAAAACATAAAAAATCATAAAAACCCTGAAAACCCCCTTAAAACGTAAAAACCCTAAAAACCATTAAAAACCCAAAAAACCCAAAAAACCCCTAAATACCACTATAAATCCATAAACACATAAAACCCCTAAAAATTCTAAAAAAATTAAAAAAATAAAAACCTTAAACCCCATAATAACTCAAAAAACCTAAAAACCCAAAAAACCCAAAATCCCTATAAACCCCTATAATTCTAAAAAAACTCTAAAGAAACATAAAATCTCTTAATATCCCTAAAAACTCTAAAAAACATAAAAAAATAAAAATCCCTAAAAGTCCTTGAAAAATCATTGAAATACATAAAACCCCTAGAACCCCAAAAAACCCAAAAACCAAACAAAAAACACAAAAAAAACAATAAAACACATAAAAATGTTAAAAACCATAAAACCTGTAAAACCCCAAAAAACTCAAAAGAACCCAAAAAACCCAAAAATGATGAAAATACATAAAACCCATCAAAATCCCTAGAACCCTTAAAAGAACATAAAATCCATAAAAATCCTAATTAACCCATAAAAATACCTAAAAATGTAAAAAACTATAAAAAACATGAAAAACCCCTGAAAACCATAAATAACCAAAAACAATAAAAGCCCTAAAAATACTAAATACTTTATAGACCCTTAAATAAAATAAAAATGATAAAAATGTTAAAAAATAAGAAACCCTCAAAAATCCTAAAAAACTAAAAAAACCTAAAACCCAAAAATACCTTAAAAACCCTAAAAACATAAAAAATAAAAAAAATAAAAACCGAGGGACCCTAAAAACCTTAAAAACCATAAATAACCATAAAAACTCACAAAATTCCCAAATACCCTAAACACCCTAAAAACCAAAAAACATCCTAAAAAATCCCTAGAAATCCCTGAAAATGTAATAAAACCTATAAACCCTGAAAATCCCCTGGAAACAATAAAAACACAAAAAAACGACTCTAAAAACATATAAAAACCTGAAAACACTAAAAACACTAAAATCCCTTATAACCAATAAATGAAATAAAAACTTTTAAAAAATATACAAAACTATAAAACCCTAAAACCTTTCAAAATTCATCATACCCCTAAAAACCCAAAAAATCATAAAATCCTTTAAATCCCTAAAAATAATTTAAATTTTAAAAACCCTAAAAACCCCATGAAAAAAATAAAAACCCTAAAAACCATAAAAGTCCAAAAAAATAAAAAAAACAACTAAAAACTCTAAAACCCCTTAAAACCCTAAGGGAATTAAAAACATTAAAAAAAATAAAAAATTCTTTGAATACAATAATAAGTAAAAAACTCTAAACAACCAAAAAAGTACCTAAAAACCCAAAAAACCATAAAAACCGTAGAAACCCCTTGAAAACCCCTCAAATCCATTAAAACCCCAAAAGACCCTAAAAACCACAAAAATCTGTAAAATGCCCTAAAACCCCTATAAACGTAAAAAAATGTAAAAACCTTGGAAAAATCCATAAAAATGATAAAAACCCCAAAAAACAACAAAAACACTAAAAACCCATAAAAGAATAAACCCCCTAAAAACTCTATACCTCGTTAAAACCCCTAAAAATGATAAAAAAACATTATCAAACATTATAAAACATTATAAAATCTAAAAAATCAAAAAAAACACCTGAAACCCAAAATGTCCCTACAAAACATAAAACCCCCTAAAACCCAAAAAGACACTAAAAACCATAAAGCCCTGAAAAATCCTTAAAAACCATAAAACCCAAAACCCTAAAAATTATGAAAATCTTTAAAAAATCAGGAAAAACCTAAAAAACCCTAAAACCTCGAAAAAACCATAAAAACTCATAAAACCATAAAAACCCCTAAAATACCATTAAAACCTTAAATAACTCTAAAAACAATTAAAAATCCTAAAAAATAAAAAACATTAAAAACTCTAAAAACCCATAAAATCATTAAAAAATCAAAAAAATCCTAAACCCCAAAAAGACCCTAAAACCCTAAATACCCAAAAGACCTTAAAAATAATAAAAACATAAAAAATCCCTCCAAAATCCCTGAATATGTAAAAACCACTTAATCCCCTAAAAACTATAAAACCCCTAACAACCATAAAAAACCTAAAAATATATTAAAACATTGAAAACCATTAAAAACACTAAAATCCCTTTAAAACCCTAAAAATATTAAAGAAATTTAAAAACCTCTAAAAACCATATAAAACTCAAAATACCTTGAAAACCCATAAAACCCCTAAAATCCCCAAAATCCCAATAAACGAAAATAATTCTAAAAACCATAAAATTCCAAAAAAGGAATAAAAATCCTAGAAATTGTAAATAACTCTAAAAATACAAAAAAATCACTGAAAACCCTAAAACCCATTAAATTTAATAAAAACAAAAAACCCAGAAATCCCCTAAAAATATACTAAAAACTCAAAAAACCCCTAAACCCCCTAAAAATATTAAAAAACTCTAAATTCCATAAAACACTAAAAAACTCAAAAACCCATAAAAATCCCAAAAATAATCTAAAACACCCTAAAACCCCTAACAAAACCTGAAAACCCCTAACCCCCCCCAAAATCCCTATAAACCCTAGAGATCCTTAAAAACCATAAAATCACAAAAAATCACTAAACAAAACTGAAAACCTAAAAATCCTTTAAAACCCCCTGAAAACCGTAAGAACCTTAAAAAACCATAAAAAACACATAAAAAACTAAAAAATCACTAAAAACAACAAAAACCATTAAAAACCTAAAACTATAAAAAATATAAAAAGCCCTAACAACCCCAAAGTCCCTAAAAACCCTAAAAACATGGAAAACATTAAAAACCATAAAGAACACTAAATACCCTAAATATTCCTAAAACCCCTAATAAACTGTAAAATCCCTGAAAATAATAAAAGGTTCTAAAAATCCTTGAACATTTTAAAAAATCTAAAAAACATGAATAATTCTAGAAAACAAAAAAACCCATAAAACAATAAAAATCCCTAAAAACACATAAATACACTAAAATGCACCAAAAACTCTAAAAACCTTAAAACCCCTAAAAACATTTAAATTGTTAAAACCCATAAAAAAATTAAAACCCATAAAAGAATAAACAATATTAAAAATACAAAAGGAAACTAAAACCCTTGAACACCCCTAAAAACAATCAATATCCCTAAAACCATAAAAAATCCTTAAAACCATTAAAATACTAAAAACCCTAAAAAACCACCAAACCATTAAAAACCCAAAAATCAATTAAGAACCCCTAAAAACCATAAACCACTAAAAACATAAATACCGTAAAAACCAATAAAAACCCTAAAACCGCTAAGAAATCTAAAACCTCTTTAAACCGCTAAAAATGTTTAAAACGTCTATTACTCTAAAAAATGTTTAAAACCCTAAAAAAATCAAAAAACCCCTAAAAACCAAAAACATCCTAAAACCCCTTAAAACCCCTAAAACACTAAAAAAAATAAATCACTAAAAACCAATAAATTCCTAAAAACCATAAGAGACCATAAAAACTATAAAAATCATAAAAAAGCACTAAAAACTATGAAAATAAAAAAACCCAAAAAATCATGAAAACCCCATTGTACCCATAAAAAATAATAAAAAACATTAATTTCTTAAAAATGAAAAAACCCACTAAGAAATCTAAAAAAAACAAAAACCATTAAAAACATTAAAAACGTTAAAAAACTCTAAAAACCGTAAATACCCTAAAAACTAAAAAAATCCTAAAACGACAAAAGATCTTAAAATAATGAAAACTCAAAAAACCCCTAAAAACCTTGAACACCCATAAAACCCACAAAATCCCTATTAAACAAAAATGAATAAAAATTATAAAGAAACCCTAAAATTCCATAAAAATTTAGAAATCCCTAAAAACCTTGAAAAACTCAAGAAAACCCTAAACCCCCTAAAAACTGTTAAAACCCAAAAATCCCATAAAAATCATAAATAACCACTAAAAACTCTAAAAACCTTTAATACCCATAAACACTATAATAATGTATATAAAATTTAACATCCCTTAAAAATCATAAAAACTAAAAAAACACTAAAATACAAAAAAAAAACAATGACAAACCCTAAAACCATCAAAATTTATAAAACACCTAAGAAACATAAAATCCTAAAAACCCTAAAAATCCATAAAAGAATAAAATACACTGAAAAGCCCTAAAAACCATAAAAATAACTATAAACCATGATACCCTAAGAACCCATAAATACACTAAAATCCACTAAACACTCTAAAAACCGTTAAAACTACTAAAAAAGTTAAAAATGATAAAAATATAAAAAACCCCACAACCCCTGAAAAATAAAAAAACATAAACCCAAAAGACCCTAAAACCCATGAAAAACCATAATAACCCATAACATCCCTGAAAATATCTAAAAACATTCAAAATCTCTATAACCCAAAAAACCCAAAAAACCATAAAAATCCTAAAAATCTATAAAACATAAAAAACATAAAAAAACCTAAAATTCATACACCCCCCCCCCACTATAAAAACATCTAAAAACCGTTAAAAATTATAAACAACATTAAAACCACTAAAAACTCAAAATCCCATAAAACTCCTAAAAACTAAAGAATCCTATTAACCCTAAAACCCCCTAAAACCATGAAAACCCCAAAAGTACCCTAAACATCCAAAAAAATTCATAAAAAACCTTAAAACCTAAAAAATACAAAACTTTATAAAAATATTAAAAAACCTACAAACACTAAAACCACAAAAGACCCTAAAAACTATAAAAACTCCTAAAACCTTAAAAAACCCAAAAAACCACTAAAACTATAAAAAATCCTAAAAACTATAAAAAAACAATTGAATCCATAAATAACTTAAAACCCTAAATTGCCAAAAAAACATAACCACAAAAGCACTATAAACCCGAAGAAATGCTAAAACCCTCAAAATCCCTCAAATCCCAAAAAACAATAAAAACCTTATAAATCTATAAAAATCTCGACAAATACCAAAAAACCTAGAAAACCAAAAAAACCCTGAAAACCCCCTAAAAACCATTAAAACAATAAAAATATTTAAAAACTCTAAAATCAATAGAAACCCTAACAACCCATTAAAAACACTAAAAAATCATAAAACCTATAAAATGTTAAAAAATGATAAAAAACTCTAAAAACCTTAAAAACCCTAAAAATTGGAAGAAAATACAAAAACTCCTAAAAACCTTAAAAAACCTAGAAACCCTTAAAATCCTAAATAACATGGGAAAACTCTAAAACACAAAAAATTGATAAAAACCCAAAAATATATTAAAAATCATAAAAACCAAAAAAATTCTATATAAATCCCTATAAATTCTTGAAAAAATAAAAAATCCTAAAACCCGATTTTAACAATAAAACCACCTAATACCATAAAAATTATAAAACTAGTAAAAATCCACTAAAAATTAAAGAAATCCATAAAACCCATAAAAACGTTTAAAGCATAAAAAACACTAAAGAAACATAGAAACCCAACCCCCCCCCCCCCCCCAAATGCCATAAAACGCCAAAAAGACAATAAACACCCTAAAAACATTAAAAACCCTAAATCCATGAAAAAAATAAAGTCCCTAGAAATTCATAAAAATCCTAAAACATACTAAAAACTATACAAATATGATACCAAATCCCTAAAAATCATTAAAAACCTAGAAAACCCAAAAAAGCACAAAAATCCAAATATCCAAAAAAACCCCTAAAACCCCATCAAACCCTAAAAACCACTAAAAACCCTAAAATACTTCAAAACCCCTAAAAATGTTAAGAAATCTTAAAAAACTCAAAAAACGTTAAAACCCTAAAAAACTATAAAAGTCCTTAGAAAAGCCAGAATACCCCGAAAACCATGAAAACCCCTAAAACCCTAAAAAACATAAAAACGCTTTAAAATTTTTAAAAACGATAAACCCCCACAAAAATACGAAAAAATATATATAAAAATCCCTGAAAATATAAAAACCCCTTAAACCCCTAAAAACCCCCCAATAAAATAAAAACCATAAAGCCCCATAAAACCATAATGCCCCAATAATAAACCATTAAAAGACCTAATTTTTTAAAAAATGTTAAAAAAATCTAAAAAATATTAAAATATGTAACAAAATACAAAAAACCATAATACCTAAAAGACCCTAAAAATTCAAAAATCCTCTAAAAATCCAAAAACCCCCCCGAAAAACTTAGGAAAACCTAAAAGCCTAAGAATCCCTAAAAACTCTCAAAATAATAAAAATCATAAAAATCCATAAAAATCTATTAAAACATAAAAACCCCTAAAAATTGTGAAAATCCTAAAAAAAATATAAAACACATAATAACTATAATAAACCAAAAAACCTTAACACCCATAAAAAATAGATAAAAACTCTAAAATACCTTTTAAACAACTAAAAAAGTTAATTTCTTTGAAAAACTCTAAAAAATAAGAAATCCCTAAAAAATATTAAAAACCTAGAAATCCTGAAAGACCCTTCAAACACTAAAACCCCTTAAAACCCCTAATACCTCTTACACCCCCTAAAATCCAAGAAACTCCCTAAAAGAACAAAAAATATGAAAAATCAATAAAAATCCCTGGAAACTTGAAAAAACTAGATAATCATGAGACACCCTTGAAAACCATAACAACCTTAAAATCCTTAAAAACCCTAAATACCCATAAAAATCATAAAACCCCATTAAAAAACAAAAAATAACCCTTTAAACCCATAAAACATTAAAAACCCATAAAAACTCTAAAAAACATTTAAACCCCTAAAAAATCCAAAAACCCTAAAAACTCCAAAATACCCTAAAATTAGTAAAAACCCTTAAAATCCCTAAAAACCCATTAAACCCAAAAAACCCTTAAAATCACTAAGAACCTTAAAAAACCATAAAACCCCTAAAATTCCTTAAAAATACCAGAAAAGTTAAATACCACTAAAATGCCAGAAAGTCCCAGAAAACCATTAAAACCCTTAAACACCATAAAAACCATAAAACCCCTTAAAACACCTAAAACCAATAAAAACCCTTAAAACCATAAAAATGTTACAAAATGATAAAAAACTCTACAAAATCATAAAACACTAAAATCTCAAAAAAAAACCTTAAAACCCCAAAAGACCCTAAAAACCCCGAACACCCCTAAAAACTATAAAAAAAATAAAAATCCTAAATACCTTAAAATATATATAAAAACTACAAAAACCACTAAACCCCTAAAAACCTAAAAATACCTAAAAACAAAAAAATGCGAATAATCATAAAAACCCTCAAAACACCTTAAACCCATAAAACTCAAAAAACACTCAAAAATCCTAAAAATAAACAAAACTGCTAAAAACACACTAAAAACTATAAAAACCCCTAAAAATATTAAAAAATCAAATAAAATTATGAAAAATACTAAAACCCCTAAAAATTTCAAAAAACCATAACACCCAAAATACCCTAAAAACCCAGAAAAACTGTAAAAACCATAAAACCCCTAATAACCGTCAAAATACCTAAAAACCATAAAAGATCCTAAAATCCATAAAAACCCAAGAAATGCTTATAAATGAAAAATACCCTAAAAAACCACTGAAATCACTTGAAACCCATAAATCCCCTATAAACCCCCAAAAACCCAAAAAACCATTAAAACACTAAAAACCCCATAAAAATTCTAAAAGCCTTAAAATCCTAAAAACCTTAAAAAATTTAAAAAACTCAGAAAACACTTAAAATCCAAAAATATACTATGAAACCCCAAAACACCATAAAACCCCAGAAAAAAAATCCTTGAAAACCCAGAAAAACCCTTGAAAACCCTTAAAATATTTACAAATCCTATAACTATTAAAATCCTAAAATTACCTAAAAATAAATGAAAATGTAATAAACCCAAAATACCCCGAAACCACTTGAAAACCATAAAAACCCCAAAAAACCATAAAAATATACTAAAGCCCCTAAAAACTACTAAAAATATAAAAACACAAGAAACCCCAAAAATGATAAAAAACCTTAAAACTCTAAAAACCATAAAAACAAAAAAACCCTAAAAACCTAAAATCCCTAAGAACCCTAAAAATCACTAAAACCACCTAAAATCCCTCAAAATTAATGAAAACATTAAATCCCCTATGTAATATAAAAATCCTAAAAAATCCTTAAATATCCATGAAAATGTAAATAACCCTAAAACCCCTTAATAACCCCGAGAACATTAAAAACCATGGAAACCCTTAAACTCACTAAAAACATTAAAACACATTAAAACCAAAAAAATTCTTAGAAATTTTAAAATCTCTTAAATACATTTAAATCCCTAAAAACGCAAAAAATCATAAAACCCCAAAAATCCCTAAATTCCTTGGGAAACATTGAAAACCCTGAAAATCCCTAAAATCACTAAAACCCGAAAACTCTAAAAACCCATAAAAATAAAAAAAATTCAAAAAATCCCAAAATATGTAAAAAAACCCTAAAAAATCTCTAAAACATTAAAAAAACTCTAAATAACCATAAACACCCTAACAATAAAAAAACCCTAAAACCCAAAAGACCATAAAACATAGAAAAACATAAAATCCCTAAAACATAGAAGAACCATTAAAACCCTCAAAATCCCTAAAAACACAAGAAACCCCTAAAAACATAATCAAGCCATGAAAACCCTAGAAAACTGTAAAAACCAAAAAAACCTAAAAACCAACAAAAAATGGTAAAACACCTTAAATCCCCTAAAAAGGTCAAAATGTTTAAAAACTATAAAAACCCAGAAAACCCAAAAAGCTAAATAATTCTTAAAACCCCCTAAAAAACCTAAAACCCCTAAAAACATCTAAAAACACAAAAAATACCTAAAATACCAAAAAATCATAAAAATCAAAAAAATACTAAAAATACAAGAAAATGTAAAAAACCATAAAACCTAGAAAAACATTTGAAAATCATAAAAACCCTATAGAACATAAAAACCCTAAAAACTAATAAAAACTCTAAACCCTCCGAAAAACTATAAAAACACCTAAATCACCAAAAGATGTTAAAAACGTTAAGAAAATTCTAAATACCCTTAAAACCCCTAAAAAATTAAAATCCCAAAAGATACTAAAAACAATCAAAACCCCTAAAAACCCAAAAATGTCCCAAAAATTCCTCAATATCCCTAAAATCGATAAAATCATATAATATATAAAAAACCTAAAAATCCATAAAAAATAACTTAAAACTAAAAAACTTTAGAAAAGATGAAAAACACCTGAAAACCATAAAATCCCACAAAACCATAAAATGTGATAAAACAAAAAAACAGAAGAAATCACAAAAAATTACTCTAAAAAACGTCAAAACCCATCAAAATGATAAAAAGGTTAAAAATAAAAAAAACCATAAAACCCTAAAGATATTAAAAAAACCCTAATAACTCAAAATGGCCATAAAAACAATAAAAATCCCCAAAAACCCTAAAAACATTAAAATACCCTAAAAAACCTCAAAATTCCTAAAAACCCTAAAAACCATAAAAATCCTAAAAAATACGTAAAAAACCTTAAAATTTTAAAAACCCTTAAAACTCCATGAAAACCATAAAACCCAAAAAACCATATAAAACCCTAAAAACTAATAAAAACACTAAATACTACTAGGATGTCAAAAAAAATAATGAAAATGCCAAAAACCTCTTAAAATACATAAAAATTTAAAAAAAAACTAAATAAATTCTTATAACCCTAACAAAAATAAAAGAACCATAAAACCACAAAAGAATCTTAAACCTTGAAAACCCCTAAAAACTCTAAAAAACACCGAAAAAACCTAAAACACCTTAAAATCCCTAAAACCCATGAAGACCATAAAGACACCTAAAAACATTAAAAACACATCAAACCCATAAATCCTTAAAAATCCATTAAAAACTATAAAAACCCTTTAAACCCTTAAAAAGATAAAAAAATGTTAAAACCCATAAAAACCACAAAACCCCTAAAAATCACAAAAACCCATAAAAACCCAAAGGATATAAAAAGTATGAAAACCCCTAAATACACTAAAAACCCTAAAACCCACAAAAAACCCTTAAAATCCCTAAAAACAAAAAAACAAAAAATCCATAAAAATCCAAAAAATACATAAAAATCCTTAAAAATCTAAAAAACCTTATAAGGATGAAAACACCCTAAACACTATAAATACACTAAAAAATATAAAAACCAAAAAACCCCATAAAAACCCTAAACCCACTAAATACTCTAAAACCCCTTAAAACCCCTAAAAACTATAAAAATGTTTAAAAAGTCTAAAAATCGTAAAAACCATAAAAAAACCCAAAACGAAATTAAAACCCTAAAAAAACCCTAAAAAACTCTTAAAACCCCAAAATGTCATCAAAATCATTAAAATACATAAATCTCTAAAAACCATAAATAACCTAAAAAACCCTAAAAATCCATAAAAATGTAAAAACACCTAAAACCCCAAAAAACCCCATAAAAACCATAAAATCCAAAAAATCCTTAAAAATGCCTAAAAACACATAAAAACCCTAAAACCCAAAAAAATACTCTAAAAATTGTTACAAATGATAAAAATGTTAATAACCATAAAAAACCCGTCAAAACCATTAAAACCCAAAAAACACAAAAAAAACCCCTAAAAGCCCAAAATGGCCCTAAAAACCAAAAAAATCCCAAAAACACTAAAAAACCAAAGTTACACTAAAACCCTCAAAATTCATAAAAAACATAAAAACCCCTAAAACCCATAAAACTAAAAAAGTTCAAAAAATCCCTCAAAATATCTGAAAAGGTAAAGAAACCCTAAAACCCCCCAGAAAACTGTAAAAACCCCTAAAATTATAAAAATACCTTAATGCCAATAAAACCCTAAAAAATAATAAAAAAATATAAAAACCATTAGAACCCCTAAAAATGTAAATAAACATTAAAAACACAAAAAACCATAGAACCCTTAAAATCTCCAAAAATCAAAAAAGAACCAAAAAATACCCCCAAAACCCCAAAAACCCCTATAGACCCTAAAAACTGTGAAAATCCCGCAAAAAACATAAAAATCCCTAAAAACCATAAAACCATAAAAACATAAAAATATAAAAACATAACTAAACATCCCTAAAA
Organism: Viscum album; assembly: GCA_963277665.1. NCBI lineage: Eukaryota > Viridiplantae > Streptophyta > Magnoliopsida > Santalales > Viscaceae > Viscum > Viscum album. Next base: position 1,323,482,347 of record OY728157.1, read on the forward strand.
AAGTAAAAACCCCAAAAAATCCCTAGAAAACCCTAAAAATACTTAAAACATTAAAAACCCTAAAATCCCCTCAAAACCACTAACAACTCTATGAATCCCATAAAACCCATAAAAGCATTAAAAAATTTAAAATTTCAAAATAAACCAAACATACCTTAAAAACCCCCAAACACTTTGAAACCCATAAAACCCCTCAAAATCACAAAAAAACCTAAAACACATAAAAAAATACATAAAAATCACTAAAAATTTAAAAACCCTAAAAAACCTGAAAAACCCCAAAAAATTATAAAAACACTAAAAACCTTTTAAAACCCATAAAACACATAAAAACCCTAAAACCACAAGAAACTCAAGATAACCATAAAACCAATAAAACGTTAAAAAATAGTTAAAATACACTAAAAAACCTCAAAACCTTTAAAAACACAACAAAAAGAGAAACATAAAAAAGACAGAAAATACCCTAAAAAACATATGAAAACCCTCAAAACCCCTGAAAAAACCTAAAAACCCTGAAAATTCTAAAAACCCTGAAAACCATAAATAAACCTAAAAAACCTAAAAAACATGAAAATTCATTAAAATCATTAAAACCCTAAAAAGATACCTAAAAAAAATAAAAATCCCAAAATAACATATAAACCACTATAACCGATAAAAACCATACAGACCACTAAAACTCTAAAGAGACATTGAACCCTTCAAATAAAAAAAACTGTAATAAACCTTCAAAAACAAAAATAACTTTAAAAAATACTCAATCCCAAACAGTCCCTAGAACCCTTGAAAACCCCTAAAAACCTTAAAAACCCCAAAAACCCAACAAGATCCCTAAAAAGTCTAAAACTCCTAAAAATCATAAATCACATTTAAAATCCCTAAAAACATAAAAACCCAAAAACCCTTAAAACCTTCTGAAAACCATAAAACCCCTAAAAAACTGAAGAACCCATAAAAACCCAAAAAACCAATAAAAACTATAAAACCCATTAAAACCTCTAAAGCATTTAAATATGTTAAAAACCTATAAAATCATTTAAAAGGCCTTAAATAATCAAAAAAATATATTTAAACCCCATAATGAACCTAAAAACACTAAAAAAATCCTAAAACACCATTAAATCGGGGCCCCAACCCTTAAAATCCCAAAAAAACTAGAAAAAAAAACCTAAAACCCATAAAAATACTAAAAAACTTCAGAAGTACCTAAAAATTTAAAAACCCCTAAAAACCCTAACCCCACCTAAAAAACATAAAAACCCATAAAAAGAAAAAAAAACCCCTAAAACCCATAAAAACCCTAAAAACCACTAAAACTATAATAACACTTAAAACCCCTAAAATCAATAAAAATATCAAAAAAATCTAAACAACATTAAAACCTAGAAATCCCTAAAAATCTAAATAAGTCCCTAAAACCATAAAATACTAAATAACCTAAATATACATAAAAACCCTTAAAATCCCTAAAAACCATAAAAATCCTTAAATATTGCTAAAACCCATGGAAACATAAAAATATCTAGAACCCCTAAAAGTATGAAAAACCATAAAAACCCAAAACCCCATAAAAACCATAAATACCCATAAAATCCACTAAAATGATGAAAATGTTGAAAAACTCTAAAAACCCTTAAAAACTCATAAAAAAGTCCCAAAAAACACCCAAAACCAATGAACACCCCTAGAAACCATAAAAAACATGAAAACCCATAAATCTCCCAAAAAACCCAAAAAACAATAAAAACCATAAAAATAAAAATACCTAGTATCCTTGAAAATTTAAAAAACACTAAAAACCCTGAAAATCCCCCTAAAGACCATAAAACACCAAAAAACATTTAAAAACCCTAAAAATATATAAATCCCCTAAAGCCTAATAAAAACTCTAAAAACCCATAAAACCCTAAATTTTTTTAAAAATATTAAATACCCAAAACAAACCTTTAAATGCCTAAAAACCAAAAAATCCTTAAAACCGAAAAATACCCTTAACCCCTAAACCCTATAAAACCTTATAAAACCCTAAACACCCCCAAAACCATCAAAATTTATATAATCCCTAAAAATCAAATAAATTCCAAGAAAATATGTAAAAATATCTAAAAACAAAAATAACACAAAACCCCCCAAAAAACCTAGAAAAAATCCTGAAAAAATAAAAAAACCCTTAAAACCATAAAAATCCATAAAAACCCTTAAAACCACTAAAAACTCAAAAAACCCATAAAACACATAAAATAAAAGAGAAAATAAGAAACTTTATCTGGACGGGATGCATAAATGAAAGGAAGCAGGTCACAGTGGCTTAAAAAATGTGCACTGAGCCAATTGACATGGGTGGTCTTGGTATCAAGGACTTAAGGAAGTTCAACAAGTAACTCCTGGGTAACATTGTCTGTAATCTGATCAATTCTAAGAATGAGGGTATGAATTTCTTCAATGATTGGTTCATTTGCAGGCTGATGAATGAATTCGCTGGTTATTATCTCTCTTCAGTTTGGTCCTCTATCAAGATAGCATAAAATGACATTATCTCAAATTCAAAGTGTACTGTCTCGAAGCAATACAGCCTGAACTGTTGGACTGGTACTTGGATGGAGACTCTGCTAAATAGTATACTTCAACCGCCGGATAGCATGCTGAAAATGAAAATTTCAGAGTATTTGCAGAATTTTGACAACATGGTTGGCATTATTCCAAGCATTATTGCCATGGAGATAAAGAGGTATACATTTTTTAATGCTGATTCTTTAGTATGGAAACCTGATCCGTGCGGGCTTCTCGACACCAAAGGGTTATATCGGCATAAATGTGAACATAACCATTGTGTTCTAGTGTGGATTTCCAAATTTAGAAATCCATTTATCCATCCCTCAAGGCATATTTTCTTATGAAAAATATTGAAAGGGAGACTTCCCCTACATGGGGCGCTGCAAATGGCTGGATGGCAGATTGTTTCAGGCTGTAACATTTGCTTGCAGGTGGAGGAAACTAGTAACCATCTTTTCATACACTGTAGGATGGCTTCTGAGTTATGGCTATATATTCAGGATGTCTTTGGAAATCATCTTAATTTGAGTATGCAATGGGAGCTGGTAAATCTTCTCGGTGTTGTAGTTGAGGTAGGCCTAATCTCACAACTTCACAAGCTTCTCCTAGCAGATGCGGCGGCGCTGATCTCCTATGTTTGGTCTACCAGAAAAGCGGTGGCACATCGGAACGAAACAGGTTCTTTCCAAGGAGTGGTAAGCATTCATCGTGCTATCCATGCGGCAGTAGGTATCCAGAATGGGGAGATGAATAATGATATGAATGACTTCAGGGTCCTGCACAGAATTAGAGTTCCCTGATGATGCAGAAAACTGAGGATGCTAAAATTTATTAGGTGGATCCCTACGATATCGGACTTTATCAATGTCAATGTTGATGGCGCTGCCATGGGTTCGCTAGGTCCCTCAGGGTGTGGCTGGGTTTTTCATACCTACCGGGCTTTTTCAAGGGATGCTTCTACCACTTCCTTTGGAACGGTACCGCGTTCGAGGCAGAACTTTGGGCCATCATAAAGGCAATTCGATATGCAACCCATTTAAGATGGAATAAGCTCTTGATTGAATCTGATTCATCTTTGGTGGTGGAGGCCTTCAGGAAGTAGTCACGACTTGTACCATGAAGACTTCTCCAACATTGGATTGAGTGCCTCGATGCTGCCAGGGCTCTAACCCTGGGCATTTCACATGCCTATAGGGAGGCAAACTGGGTTGCGGATGCTCTTTCCAAGAGATGAATTGACGAAGGGACCTCGGTATAGTATTTCAGGACCTGAGACTTTTGTTTGTCTTTAGTTGACTCAGAAATGAAGGGGATGACCCACACTAGGATATGAAAACCTCGGTTTTAATGCCTTGTACTTTACTTTTCGTTTATTTAATAAATTATGGGGTCAGCTTTGTCTGATCCCACACCTTTTCTTCCATAAAACACATAAAAAGTTAAAAATGTTAAAAAAAACTATAAGAAACCATAAAACCATAAAAAAGAACCTAAAACCCTCAAAAAACTCATAAAACCTTAAAAAACAACGAAATACCCTAAAACCCTCAAAACGCCTAAGAACTGAGAAAACCGTAAAAACTATAAAAATATGAAAAAAAGACCTAAAAACCCTAGAAAGGGAAAAAAACATAAAAATCCCCTGAAACCCAGAAAACCCCAGAAAAATTTATAAAACCTAAAATCTAATAAAAACAAAATAAACCCACTAAATTCTCTAAAACCCTTAAAACCCCTAAAAAAAATAAAAATCTCCAAAAAACATTAAATCCCATAAAAACACAAAAAAACCCCCTAAAACCCTAAAAGACCCAAAAAACATAAAAAAACTCGAAAACCCCAAAAAGCACTCAAATTCCCCTAAACCCCCCAAAACCCTCAAAAACCATAAAAATATTGAAAACCCAAAAATACATAAAAATGTAAAAAAATATAAAAACCCAGAAAAACCTCTGAAACCATAAAAGCCCCTAAAACATAAAGACAATAAAACACCATAAAAAAATATATAACCACATAAAATTATATGAATGCAGAGAACCACTAAAATTTTGAAAAACATTTAGTTCCTTAAATACTCAAAAAAACTCTAAAAAACCAAAGGACCTAAGAACCCAAAAATCCACTAAAAACCCTAAAACCTTGAAAACCCATATAACTCCTCAAAATATCTAAAATAAATAAAAACCCTAAAAACCATAAAATCATTAAAAATCCCTAAAAATCATCAAAAGCAAAGAATCCCATAAAAAACATAAAAAATTAAAAAAATAAAAACCCATAAAATCCTAAAAACCAATAAAAAATAAATACCAATCAAACACCTAAAAACGTTAAATAATTCCAAATACCATAAAACCATAAACACTCAGAAAAACCCATAAAAACCCAAAAACACCACAAAATCCTAAAAAAACCTAAAAACCCTAAAAAATTTAAAAACCCTAAAAACCTCTAAAATTATTAAAAATCATAAAATTATAAAAAAAACACAAAAATATCCGAGAACAAATAAATACTCCTAATAAACATGAAAAGGCCAAAACCCCATTTTACCCCAAAAAGGATTAAAAACCCAAAATACCATAAAACTCCTAAAATCCCACTAAAACTCCAAAACCCCTTAAACCAACTAAAATTTTTAAAAAAATTAAACAATTCAAAAAAAAACACACAAACCCAAAAAACTAAAAAATCAAAAAATAAATAAAAAATTCCCTAAAAACCTTAAAAAGTAAAAACCCAAAACCCTTAAAAACTACATAACCCGTCAAAATCCTTAAAAAATAAAAAAAATACCTAAAACCCCCAATATCCATAAAAAACCAAAAAAAAATTCTAAAAATCCCAAAGACCCCTGAAAATGTAAAATACCATAAAAACCCTTCAAACCCCCGAAAAACCATAAAAACTCTTAAAACATAAAAATCCATGAAAATATCTAAAAACACAAAAAAACCCTCTAAAAACTCTAAAACCCCTTAGAACCCCAAAATATGTTATATAACATTAAAAACTCAAAAAAACCTGATAACCCAAAAAGACCCTACAACTTTGAAAACCCCTAACACCCCTCAAAATCCCAAAAAACCCTAAAAACCAAAAAATCCTTAAAAATCCTAAAAATTCTTGAAAAAGTAAAAAACCATAAAAACCATGAAACCCCCTGAAACCCATAAAAACCCATAAAACGTTTAAAACCCATAAAAACCCCTAAAGACCACAAAAACTAAAAAAACCTTAAAACCACAAAGAATGTTATAATTTTTTTAAAAACTCTAAAAACGTTAAAAAACATAAAAACATAAAAACATAAAAACCCAGAGACCCTAAAAATAAAAAAAAATACATAAAAACCATGAAATCCCGAAAAAAAATCCATACCAACCCCAAAAAACCCTAAAACCCAAAAAATTCATAAAGAATCCCTAAAAATCTCTAAAAATGTAAAAAATCCTAAAAACCCAAAAAATCCCCTAAAAATCAAAAAACCCATAAAAACCATAAAACCCTAAAAATAGTAAAAAAACCACTAAAAACTCAAAAAAAACTTTAAAACACGTAAATTTTTTAATAAACATTAAAAAACCAAAAAAACCATAAAAACCTAAAAACCCAAAAAACTCTAAAAACCCAAAAGACCATAAAAACCCTAAAAACCCCTAAAACCCTTAAATCCCAAAAAACTCTAAAAATTCTAAAAAATCCCTAAAACCCTAAAAATCCATAAAACAACAAAAATACATAAAATCCATAAAATTTTTCATAACAAAGAAAACCCAAAAACACCCTAAAAATAATAAAAACCCCTAAAACCTTAAAAAAACTAAAAACCCAAAAAAAATATAAAATCACCTGAAACTCTAAAAACCCTTAATCTACCTAAAAACATTAAAAAATTAAAAACACTAATAACCATTAAATCCCAAAAAATAAAAAAACCCTAAAACCCCCACAATAACATAAAACCATAAAAAATCCTAAAACCCCGAAAATCCCCCATAATTCATAAAAACACAAAAACCCTAAAAACATAAAAAATACATAAAACTCCCTAAAAATGTTAAAATTAGTAAAAAATTCAAAAACACATAAATACCATAAAAACCCCTAAAACCTAAAAACTCATTAAAACACCTAAAAACCATTAAAAAATATTAAAAATATAAAATGCCTAAAAATATTAAAAAACATTAACTACTCTTTTTATCCTTTAAATCCACAAAAAACTCACAAGACACTAAAAACCGAAAAGGACCTTACAACCTTTGAAAACCCCTAAAACTCTAAAAACCCCTAAAACCCATCAAAAACTCTAAAAACAACCCTAAAAACCATAAAAAACATAAAATCATAAAATTCCCTAGAAATCCTAGAAAAAAATAAAATACCCAAAAAAACCAATGAATACCATAGAAACCCCTAAAACATTAAAAATATAAAAAACCCATAAAAACCCAAAAAACCCACCAAAAACTATAAAAAACCTTAAGAGCCCTAAAAACACAAAAAAATTAGCATCTCTAAAACCCCTTAAAACCCTAAAAAACTAAAATGAAATCTAAAAACCAAAAAAGGTCCTAAAAATCCTGAAACATATTAAAAACCCAAAACCCCGAAATGCCCTACAAACCCTCAAAATCACTAGAATCAATGAAAACAATGAAACCCCTTAACACCCTAAAAACATTGAAAATAATTAAAAACCCCTTAAAATCAATAAAAACTATAAAAAATGAAAAAACATAAAAAAATTAAAAATGTTATAAAATCCCTAAATAGGTAGAAAACCATAAAAACACTGAAACCCTGAAAAATCAAGAAGACCCCTAAAACCCCCAAAAACCCCAAAAAAATCCATAAAAACCCTAAAAACTTTAAAAACCCTTAAATCCCTAAAAATTTTAAAATTTTGAAAAAACTCTATAAAACCTTAAAACCCCTAAAACCTCCAAAAAAACCCTAAATCCCTATAAACACCTTAAAAACTCAACAAACACCTAAAACCCTCAAAGTCCCTAAAAACCATAAAACCCATTAAAATTTTAAAATGATCTAAAAAATCATAGAAAATTTAAACAACCCATATAATCCCTAAACCCCTTGAAAACCATAAAAACCAAAAAAAACATAAAAAGTCCTAAAAACTATAAAGAAACAAAAAATACCCTAATAAAAAATAAAAAAAATAAAGAAAAACATTAAAAACGTTACAAACTATAAAAACCTTAAAACCATATAAACTCAAAATTACCATTAAAACTTGAAAGACCCTAAAAACCCGGAAAACCGCAAAGTACATAAAAAACCTTAAAACCCATAAAATCCCAAAAAAAACTCTAAAACCCCTAAAAGCCCTAAAAATACTAAAAAAATCCCTAAGAATTCAGGAATATGTAAAAAAACCCTAAAAACAACGAACAACACCTAAAACCATAAAATACCCCCAAAAAATTAAAAACCCTAAAACCCCTAAAAACAACTAAAAACTCAAAAAACTATTAGAACCTATAAAAACATTAAAAAACCATACAAAACTCAAAAAACCCTAAAAACCTAAAAAATTCAAGAAAAACCCTAAAAACTAAAAATTGACCTAAAACCCTTAAAACGCTAAAACACCTCAAATTCTCGAAGAACCCTAAAAAACCCTTAAAAATTGTTAAAATCCCTATAATCCCGGAAAACTTGAAAACCTTAAATACCCTAAGAAAAACCTAAAAACTATAAAAACCCCTAAGATCCTTAAAAAATAAAAAAAACATAAAAATTATAGAAACTTCCTTAAAAAATTGAATAATTAAAATAACCATAAAAACACTAAAACCCCATGAAAATCATAAAATCCACTAAATCCATAAAAATTAAAAAAAACTAATAAAAACCCTAAAACAATACTAAAAACTGTATAAACCATTTAAATCCAAAAAAAGTTAAAAGAATATAAAGTCCTTTAATCCCTAAAAACTAAAAAAACCCTAAAAATATTAAAGAAACCTAATACCTAAAAAAATAAAAAACATAATAAACCCTAAAAATCTCTGAAAACACAAAATAAAACCCCTAAAAACAGTAAAAGCCACTGAAAACCATAAAACCCATAAAACCACAAAGCCCTAAACTCCTCGAAACCCATTAAATACTATAAAAACATTCAACCTCTAAAATCATTAAAAATTCAAAAAACCCGCTAAAAATCATAAGAAAACACTAAAAATCCAGATGACCCTAAAATCCTTGAAAATTAAAAAAACACGTAGAACACCTAAAATCCCCTCAAAATATATAAAAAACATAAAAATGATATTAAAAATAAAAAACTATAACAATCCTTGGAAATGTAAAAAACCATAAAACCATGAAAACCCCCTCAAAACCATAAAAACACCTAAAAACATAAAAAACCCCTTAAAATAGAATATAAACCCAAAACATATTAAAATTATAAAAAACATAAAATAAAATAAGGTTTAAAAAATTAAAAACTATAAAAAACACATAAAACCCTGAAAATACTAAAAAAACCCTAATAACCCAAAACACCAAAAAATCCACGAAAACACCTAAAAACCCTAAATACTCCTAAAATCTCCTAAAACACCTAAAAATCCACGAATCCCCTAAAAACCCATAAAAACATCTAAAACCCATAAAATCTTAAAATAACCTTAAATTTCCTAAAAAATGTGATAAATCCAAAAACAATTTACAACACTTAAAAACTATAAAAACCCTTAAAGATAAAGACCACTAAAAAAACCCATAAAAACCCTAAAACCCACTAAAAAAACTAAAAACCCTCAAATCAACTAAATTGTTTAAAATAATTAAGAATTATAAGGAAACCCTAAAAACCTTAAACCCACTTAAAACTCAAAAAGATAACCATAAAAACCAAAAATACATAAAAGACCCAAAAAACACCTAAAAGCCAAAAAAAATTATGAATAACCTTAAAATAACTAAAATCCCTAAATAATATAAAAATCCTAAAAAAACCTAAAAATATATAAAAAAATAAACAAAATTAAAAAACCATGAAAACCCCCTCAAAAATATAAAAAACCCATTAAAAACTAAAAAACCCTAAAAACCAATAACCACCAAAAACCCACTAAAATAGAAAAATACCATTAAAATACATAAAAACATTAAACTACTAAAAAACAGATATACCTTAAAAACTCCAAAAGAACTAAAAAAACCTAAAAATCCAAAAATTCCCTAAAACTGTGAAAACCCCTAAAACATCAAAAACTCCTAAAACCCCTCAAAATCCATAAAAACAATAAAAATTATAAAAGACACTAAAAACCATAAAAACATAAAATACCCAAAAAAACTATGAAAAACACCTAAAACCCATTAAAACCTCTAAATACTTTAATTCCCTAAAACCCCATAAACCGTGAAAAACTAGAAAAACTTTTAAACCACTATAAACAATAAAAACGTTAAAAACTCTAAAAAACATTAAAAACTCTAAAAAATTAAAAAAACAACAAAAAACCAAAAGAACCTAAAACCCACCAAAGCCACTAAAACCCCTAAAAACAATGAAAGCCCCTAAAACCTCTATACCCCTTAATAAACATAAAAATATTTAAAAATCCGTAAAAATCCTTAAAACGTAAAAACCCCAAAAAAATCGTTTAAAACTTTGAAAACCATAAAAAACACTAAAAACATCAAAACCTGTAAAATCCCATATAAACCATAAAGGCCACAAAAAAATATAAAAACCTCTTAAAACACCTATAAATGTAAAAACAAATATTAAAAAACTCTAAAAAATATAAAACCCCTAAAAAATCAAAAAAACTCCTTAAAACCCAAAAGACCCTAAAATCCCTGAAAACCCCTAGAAACTATAAAAAACAAGAAATGCCCTAAATCCCCTAAAAATAAATAAGAATTTTAAAAAACCCCTAATACCCATAAAATCACTAAAAACCCATGAAAATATAAAAATCCTAAAACAATTAAAAATCCCTAAAAATCATAAACAACCCTAAAAAAATAAAAAACCTAGACCCATAAAAATATAAATACACACTAAAATCATATTACCCTAAAACACTAAAAATGTTAAAAACACTGAAAACCCATAAAAAACCTAAAAAATAAATAATTACCCTGAAAATCAAAGACCCTAAAAACCACAAAGTCCCTTGAAAACTCTACAACCCTTAAAAGCCATAAAATCACATAAAGACCATATAATCCCAAAAACTATAAAATTATTTAAAAAAACCAAAATTGTCCCGAAAAATGGAAAAAACACTAAAAACTATGAGAAACCCCTGAAAACCATATAATCCCATAAGAACCTTAAGAAAACATAAAACCCCTTCAAAACATGAGAAAACCACTAAAAACTCTAAAACCCATAAGCCCCTAAAAATGATAAAAAAGCTAAAAAACTAAAATAAACAGGAAAAACATAAAAAAACCCACAAACCTAGAAAGACCCTAAACCCTCGAAAACCCTAAAAAAACTACAAAATTAAAAATAATCCTAAAAACCCAAAAATATTCTAAAAAACTAAAAACCACAAAACACTAAAAACTATAAATATCCTAAAAAACCCTAATAGGACCTGAAAATGTAAAATACCATAAAACCCATGAAAAATATAAATATCTCTAAGAACATTAAAAAATTCTAAAAAACAATAAAAACCCTAAAAACACTATAAACTAAAAAGCCCCTTAAAACCCATAAAAACATTAAAATCGTTAAAAAATCTAAAAACCTCAAAAATAGTAAAAAAAATTCAAAACCCCCTCATAAAATTCTAAAATATCTTAAAACATGTTAAACACAAAAAAATTACAAAAACCATGAAAACTCTAAAAACACTTAAAATCCTTAAAACCCCTGAAAACGCATAAAAATCATAAATATCATAAGAATCCTTAAAATACATAAAATCATAAAAACCCTAAATCCCTTAAAAACCATAAAACCTATAAACTCGTAAAAAAGTCCTAAAACCCCATAAAAACCCTAAAACCCACTAAAAACAATGAAAAATACTTAAGCCCCTAAAAATGTTAAAAATATAAAAAACATAAAAAAACTCAAAAAACTCAAAAAACTCAATAAAAAATTCCCAAATACCAAAAAGGACCTCAAAACACTCTAAATTCATAAAACCCTAAAAAACCTGAAAACCTCTAAAACCATGAAAATCCAATAAAACCCAAATAACCATAAAAACAATAAAAATCCTAAAAAATCACAAAAAATCCATGAAAACATAAAAAATCCTAAAAACCTAGAAGAACCCTTAAAATTCATAAAAAACCCTAAAAACATAAAACCACTAAAATACATAAAAATATTAAAACCAACTAAAAACACTAAAACACCCTATAACCAACTAAAAAACACTAAAAACCTATAAAATCACTAAAAACAATAAAAAATATAAAAACCACAATGACTCTAAAAAATCAATAATCCCATAAAATCCCAAAAATACCCTAAATACATGAAAAAGACAAGAACCCCTCAAAATACCTAAAAACCATAAAAACCCTAATACCATAAAAATATTAAAAACACCAAGAAATACATGAAAACATAAAAAATAGAAAAACCATAAAGACCCCATAAAATCTATAAAAACCCCTAAAAATCATAAAAACACTAAAAACCCATAAAACCCCTAAAACCCATTATAAAATATAAAAACAATTAAAACCACTAAAACGTTAAAAACATAAAAAACGCTAAAAAATCATAATACCTTAAAAGAACCCCGTAAAACCCAAAAAAGACCCTAAAACCCTTAAAATTATAAAATCTCAAAAAACCATTAAAACCTAAAAAACTAAATGTCCATAAATACAGAAAAAACCCTAAAAATATAAAATACCTAAAAATCACCAAAAATCCATGAAAACATAAAAAAATATAAAAATCCATTAAAACCACTAAAATTCATAAACGCATTAAAACCCTTAAAATAAATAAAATAAATAAACCCTAAAGAACCTAATAAAAAATCTAAAATCCCATAAAACCCTTAAAAACGTTAAAAATGTTAAAACTCTAAAAACCCTTTAAACCCTTAAAATATCAAGAAAACAATAAAAACCCAAATGACCCAAAAAACTATAAAAACCTCAAAATATATTACAAAACATTGAAAATCCATAAATACTCTAAAAACCACTAAAACACCATAAAACCTATAAAAATCCAATGAGGCCCAAAAAATCCTTCAAAACATTAAAAACCCTAAAAACATAGAAAACGCCTAAAATCATTAATATCCCCAAAACCCCACTAAAAACTATAAAAACCATTAAATCCCCTTAAAAGGGTGAAAATTTTAAAAAGATCTAAAACCCCTAAAAACTAAAAAAACCACTGTAAACCAAAAAATAACCTTAAAACTTTGAAAAACAATAAAATCCCAAAAAACCATAAAAATGATAAAAAATACTTGAAAACCTAAAAATCCCTAAATCACCTAAAAACCCATAAAAACATATAACTACCTAAAAACCTTAATAAACCTATAAAATCATAAAAATAAAAATAAAACCATTAAAAATTCTATGAACCCATTAGACCCCTAAAAACGTTTATAAAATTTAAAAACAATAAAAAACCTGAAAAGCCCTACAAAAATCAAAAGAAATCCCTTATACCCTAAAAACACTCTAAAAACCTAGGAAACCTCTAAATCTACTGAAAACCCTAAAAGCCCACAAATCCATAAAAACACTAAAAAACCTTAAAACCATAAAAATCCAATAAACCCCTAAAATAACAGAAACGTAGAAAGAACTAAAACCCCTGAAAAACCCTAACACCATAAAAACCACTTGAAACTATAAAATCCCTAAAAACAATAAAAAACCCAAAACCACTAAAAACCCTTAAAATCGTTACTTTTTTTAAATCTAAAACCCCTTAAACTCCATAAAAAACTGAAAAAACACTAAAACGACAAAAGATCATAAAAACGTTAAAATACATAATACTGTAATAACCCTTAAAAACACTAAAAAAGCTCAAAATCTCTAAAAACCGTAAAAACCATAAAAACATTAAAAATCCTAAAAAATCCTTAAAAATCAATGAAAACGTATAAAACCATAAAAACGTTTGAAAACCATAAAAACCCATAAACCCATAAAAACCCACAAATAATTAAAAAACTTAAAACCCCTAAATATACTAAAAAAGATATATAAATCCAAGAAAACATTAAAATAACTAAAAACCATGAAATCCATAAAATCCCTAAAACCTAAAAAAACCTAAAAATGAGTAAAAAACCCTAAATCCCTTCTAATAACTCTAAAAACTCTCAATACCCCTAAAAATGATAGAAACATTAGAAACTCTAAAAACTGATAAGACCCATAAAAAATTAAAAAATACATAAAAGCTCAAAAATACCCTAAAAACCCTAAAAACCATAAAAACCCATGATATACCTCAAAATCCCTAAAAACCCTAAAAAACCTAAAACCATAAAAATCATTAAAATCCCTAAAATTCACTAAAAATGTAGAAAACCATAATAACCATGAAAACCCTTTAAAACCATAACCCCTAAAACCCCTAAAACCCTAAAACACCATAAAAACCTTAAAAAAACCCGCTAAAAACTCTAAGAACCACTAAATCCACTTAAATCATTAAAAACTATAAAAAACCATTTAAACCCAAAAAACCCTCCTAAAAACCAAATTAGACTCTAGAAACCCTAAAAACCCCTAAGAACCTTGAAAACTGTAAAAATAATAAAAAACCCTAAAAACCCTAAAAATCATAAAAAAAATCCTGAAAAATCCCTAAAACATAAAAAAAACCCTAAAAACATGAAAACCCCCTTAAAATCATAAAACCCCTAAAAACGATAACACCTGTAAAAACCAATAAAATCCCTAAAAACCAATTAAAACTAAAAAATGCCTTAAAAACCATAAATATTTAAATAATGTTAAAAAATTTAAAACCAAAAAAATTCAACATAATATTTTAAACACAAAAGACCCTAAAAACCTTGAAAACCATAAAACCCATAAAAACCATGAAAACCCACAAAACCCCCCAAAATCACTAAAAACCTATGAAACCCTAAAAATAATTAATATTCTAACAAAGCCCAAAATTCCTTGAAAATATTAAATTCCCTAATAACCCAGAAACCCCCCTAAGAACCATAAAACTCCTAAAAAATTAAAAACCATTAACCCCGTAAATACCCTAAAACAACACAAAAGTCTAAAAAACCCTAAAAACCATCAAAATCCTTTAAAACCCCTAAAACCATAAAAATCCTAAGAAGGCCCTAAAAATTAATGAAAATGTAAAAACTCATAAAAATCAAGAAGAACCCTAGAAAACCATAAAAACTCTAAAACAATTAAATATCCTAAATACCCATAAAACCCTAGAAACCACTAAAAACTGTAAAAACCCTTGAAGCCCCTAAAAATGATAAAAAAAACAAAAAACTCTAAAAAACATAAAATTCCTAAAAAAACAGAAAAAAAATCCTAAAAACACAAAAATACGCTGAAAATCACTAAAAACCCGAAAAACACTAAAAAAATACTAAAACCCCTCAAAATATCTAAAACCCAAAAAAACCATAGAAATCCTAAAAATAAATAAATATTCCAGAAAATTCATAAAACCCTAAAACCCAAGAGAAACCCCCAAAAACCATAAAACCCATTAAAACAATAAATAATGATAAAGACTATAAAAAAACCTTAAACCCACTAAAAAATATAAAAACCCTTAAAACCCTTGTAATCATTTAAAAATGTTAAAAACACTAAAAACCATAAAAAACCCTAAAAACAAACAATTACACTAAATCCCCCAAAATACCCTAAAAACTTTAAACTCAAAAAAAATTAAAGAAACCCTGAAAATAGTAAAAACCCTTAAAATAACTAAAAACAAAAAACCCCATAAAAATAATTAAAATCTTAAAAGAGAATTAAAAATACTTGAAAATATAAAAACCCCAAAAACCCTGGAAAAAACCCAGAAAACCATACAAATCATTAAAAACCTAAAAACCCTATAAAAGTCATAAACCACTAAAAATCATAAATCCCTCAAAACACCTAAAAAATTAAATCATTAAAAAATACTCAAAACACATTATAAACCTAAAAACTCAAAAAAAACCTAAAATCCTAAAAGACCCAAAAACCACTAAAAACCATAAAAAACCCTCATAATCCCCAAAACCCATAAAACTATAAAAGTAAATAAAAAACCTAAAAAATACTTAAACATCCCTAAAAACTTCAAAATTCATAATAATTTAAAAACCTCTGAAACCCTTAGACACCTTTAAAAATCATTATAACCCCATAAAAACTCTACAAACACCAAAAAAATCTAAAAACCATAAAACATCTAAAAACAATAAAAATAAGTAAAGAAATATAAAAAACCATAATCCCATTATTGACTAAAAAAGCTCTAAAACCCCATAAGAACCCTAAAATCCTAAAATCCTCGAAAACCCCTAAAGGCCATCAAAATCCATAAACACCCTAAAAGCCCTAAAAACCCAAAATATCCTAAAAAACACCCTTAAAATCACAGAAAACATAAAAAACCCAAAAAACAATTTAAACCCCCTAAAACCCATTAAAAATATAAAAACATTAAAAATATTAGAAACTATAAAAACCATAAAACCCACTAAAAACACTAATAACCCACAAAACCGCTCAAAATGACCATAAAATCCTAAAAACACTAAAACCCCTTGAACCCCACTAAAAACCCACAAAATCCCTAAAATCCCTAAAACCCCTAAAACCCTTTAAGTCTTAGAAATCCAAAAAAATCCATAAAAATCCTTAAAAACATAAAAACCATAAAAAACCCGTGAAACCCATGAAACCACTAAAAACATTAAAAAACCTAAAATCCATAAAAAATCCTAAAAACCAATAAAACCTCTAAAAACCCTTAAAACCCCTAAAAACATTAAAAATGTAAAAATTATCTAAAAACATTAAAATCCCTAAAAATTCAAAAAAACAAAAAACCAAAAAGTCCCTAAAAACATTGAAATCCACTAATAGCCAAAAAATACTTTAAAATCCTTGAAATTTTAAAAAACCCCAAAAACTAAAAAAACCCATTGAAACTGAGAAAAATCTATAATAACCTTTAAAAAATCTGAAAACCCATAAAAAACCATAAAACCATTGAAAACACTAAAAACATGTAAAATACCTAAAACAAATTAAAAAAATGTTAAAAACTATAAAAACTTTAAAGGTCCTAAAAAACTTTAGAAAACCCCTGAGAACCAAAAAAGACCCTAAAACCCTAAAACCCCTCAAAATCCCAAGAAACCTTGAATGCTATAAAAATCCTAGAAAATATATAGAGATCCCAAAAATGTAAACAACCCTATAAACCTTAAAAACCATAAAAACCTTAAAAATATTAAAAACAATAAATTACCAAAAATCCCACTAAAAACATAGAAAATCATAAAACACCAGAAAACATTAAAAATGTTGAAAATTATAAAAATCATAAAACCCTAAAATCTCAAAAATAAAACTAAAAACCCAAAAAGACCACAAAAACACAAAAACCCCTAAATTTCTCAACAATCCATGTAAATACTAGTAATCCCTAAAACCACAAAAAAAAACCCTAAATCCTAAAAAATCTAGAAAAATACCTAAAAATCTCAGAGAAATGTAAAAAATTATAAAACCTTGAAAAACCCATGAAAACCATAAAAAACCTAAAAAATTAAAAACCCCTAAAAACCCATAAAAACACCAAAACCAATAAAATTCTAAATACCCTTAGAACCCCAAAAATGTTAAAAACTCTAAAAACCCTAAAAACTAAAAATAAAACTCCAAAAGAAACTACAAACCAAAAATACCCTAAAATCCTTAAAACCCCTAAAACCCTAAAACCCTAAAAAAACTCAAAATCCCTAAAATCTCTAAAAAACCTAAAAACCATAAAAATACAAGAAAATATTTAAAAATCCTTGAAAACATAAAATCCATAAATACCCTGAGAAACCCTTGAGAAATATAAAAAAAACCTAAAAACTAGAAAACCAAAAAACCCAAAAACCCCCCACTAAATCTAAAAACCCAAAAACTCCATAGAAGCATTAAAAAATGTTTAAAAACACTAGAAAACATAAATCCCCTAAAATTTTAATAAATAACTAAAAAACCAGAAGGACATTAAAACCCATGAAAAACACCTAAAACCCTAAATAACCATGAAAACCCTAAAAACACTCAAAATGCAAAAAACCAAAAAACCCTAAAAATAATAAATAACCTAAAAAATCCCTATAAATTCTAAAAAAACATAAAAAAACATAAAACCCTAAAAACCCCCTAAACAATACAAATACTTAAAACATTAAAAAACACATAAAACCCTAAAATCCCACTAAAAACTCAAGATACCATTAAACCCATTAAAACAACTAAAATGATAAAAATCTCTAAAAACCTGAAATCCATAAAAACTCAAAAAACCCTAAAACCCAAAAACGACCCTAAAACCCCAAACCCCCTAAAACTATAAGAAACTAAAAATATTCAAAATCCATAAAAAACCTACAAACCCTAAAAACTGTAGAAACCTTAAAAATTTGTAACAATCCATGAAAATATAATGTCCCTAAATACCCAAAGAAACTATTAAGAAACATAATACCCCTAAAAACACAAACCTCTATAAAAACCCTAAAACCCAAAAAAGAAATATAAAATCCTTAAACCCCATAAAAATGATGAAAACATTTGTTAACACTATGAAATGTGTTCCATGATCTTTTCCATAGAATTGAAGATGTTAAACTCACTTAAAAACCTAATGATGAGTTTAAATATAAATATGATTTTTTTAGAAGAAGAAGAAGACTGGATTTCCCATGTTCCACAATAGAAAATGACCTCAACTGGGATTGAAACTTTTGTAGTGGGACTCTTACTTTTTCATGGGGGTTAGTGACGTTATTAAAGGCACCAACCTAAAGGGCTAGCACCACAGCCTGTCACTGATCCCGATCTGGGGTGCGTGGGAGGATCCCCCTCGGTATTGAGTATATTTTCACCTAAGTTCCCCAAAACTCCATTTCATTAATTGGATAAAAATTGACAAAGGGAAATGCCTTATAAAAGGGAGGATAAAATGTATTGTAAATTTCAAGAATTGCAGAGGCTAAAAATTTGTTCTCCCATGGTGGCCCAAATCACAGGTGACGTGTAAGTACTTGCGTGACCCATCACTTGTGTGCCAACTTTTCACTTGAGTGCCAAGTCACCACCAATCAAGGTGTTATATTTGCCTATAAATAGACCCTTGGGGTCTTCATTTGGATGGATGAATTTCCTTGAAGGTTGATTGCTAATATGGTCACCCTAGTGCTTCTCCCTAGTTTTCTAAACTGACCAAGGTAGTTTCATAACACCTAAATATTGGAAATTAAAGAGGGATAATGAAGCTTAATTACATTCAATTTTTAAAATAAACAAAACATGCATGAACATTCACCCAATACTCATGATTTAATAATAATTTTGCGACTACCATTCCTCAAATAAAAACATGGAAGACCCACTTCAAGGAATACATGTGAAGACTCTTGAATTCTTGAGCCAAGTTTTGCCCATGTTTATTAATATATTTTGTTCATCACTTAAGGTGATATCAGTTCACTCAAGCCTACTTGAGCACCCCATACCTGCATGCCACATACTTGAGTAACCTTCCTTGATGTTCATCCAACCTTTCATCTGACTGGATCCATCCATTGGGCCTCTCTCAAATCCACTCATGGAAGGGTCTTTTTTCTCTGTCTATATTTCCTAAACTATATCATGTTGAAACCTCCACTAGGAACTCCTAATTCACCAAATCTTATAAAAAAGGAACACTAGTGTGTCTCTTATTTGGGTTTGTTTTTATATGGTCAGAGGTTTCCCACTCTTATCTTTACTGAGGGAAAATATCCTTCAGATGTCTATAGGTTTGAATATCTACAGTCATATATACCCTTACCCCAGGGACATTGTTGAGAAGATCCCAGTCTTGGATTCTGGGGATAAGACTCCATCCTCACCTTCTCATTTCTAAGACCCGGATCCTCTGGTCCCTATTATGGGGGGTGAAGATCGCACTTTCTATTCCTTCTTCCAAATGACAAGTTTCCCTCCTATACCAAGACTAATCCAGGTAATTCATCCTAGTGTAATCCCATATCATTTCACATATAAGGTTGAATTCTTGATCCTCTATATGTATTTCACTTTCACCCCTTCTTTACATTGGACCCTCGCCTAATGAAAATTGAAGAGAGCGATGTTTCGTAGCCACGATCTCTTCCATCATTGATTGAAGAAATAGTGTGTGTGGTATGTTGAACCATTCACATCCTCTTATTTCTCACACCAAACATGACTCACAAGGGATTAGTGGTTTGTAATGATCACAATATACACAGAACCCATCTGATGGAATGATATATGATATCTTTATTTCCCATCATAATTGGGATACATTGGCAGCCTTCACCTAGGGCCCAAGAACACTGGACATCCTCATTAGGAGTTAAATCCTAATTCCATTAATTCAAGTATCCTCCTTAAGAGTAATCCCAAAATTAACCCCCTTAAATCTCAATGAGTTAAGATAACACTTATAGACCCTATTATGAGGGAATCCTCTTTTGGATTAAGCCCCAACCTATTTCCCTCAAAGTGCTAGATTTTCTTGTGAGACTGAATGAACTACTAGAACTCTGATACCCACCATAAATAGGATACATAAGAACCCTTTACCTAAGGCCTAATCTCCCTAGACAACCTCCTCAGTATTCAAACCTAATTCTCTTAATTAGGTCATTCTTCTTAAGAATAAGCCCAAAATTAAGCCCTCCTAAACCTCCATGAGTAAAGACATATCTCTTGGACCCTATTATAAATGAATCCTCCTTAAGATTAAGCACCAACTTTTTTCTCTCAATGGGAAATATTTCCATGGGATACTAAATGAACTATGAGAACTATGATTCCCACCATAGCTGGGATATGTAGGAAGCCTTTATCTAGGGCCTCAACTCAATGGACATCCTCCTTAAAAGTCCAGTCCTAATTCCCTTAATTTAAGAATCCTCCATAGAAATTCAATCCAAATTTCCTTAATCCAAGAAAACTTTTTAGGAGTAAGCCCTAAATTAAGCCTCCCTTAATTCCATGAGTTAATAAATCTCTCATGGACCCTGTAACAAGGGAATTATATTTAGGAGTAATCCCCAACCAATTTCTCTCAAAGGGTCATACTCCCCTATGAGACTTTCCAAACTACATGGTCTTTTATTCCTATACAAATGGGACACGTAGGAAGCCTCTCTAAGGTTCAGACCCAATACTCCAAATCAACCTTGTTCTCTATTGGACACATTCCTAGAAGGGTTTAATTAAAAATGGGATCTTATATCCCTTTCATGATCCTTTGCTTGTTTCGACATAATTCCCTAACCAAGAATTGACTAGGAACCTTACTTCAAGATATTCTTACCACATGACATTAAACAGTACGGTTGGGTCCATATTGCATGGCCTTAAAATTTATGATGTGTTCTATTAAGCAGCACTAAACTATGTGAGTTTAGATTCCTTTCATGAGGATGTGTAGAAATACCACCTATGGGTTTGATCCCAACATCAAAACAACTTTTTTCTCCCTGGATGATGATAAACTCCAGAGTAACCTCTGTCTACCTCGATGACAATAAACTCTAGAGTAAAACTCCAACTCCCTAGATGATGATAAATTCTAGAGTTACATTCATCTAACTGGATGACCATTAAATTCTAGAGTGACCCGTTGAGTGGCTTAAAAATCAGCATCATCATGATAATGATCAAAGAATATCTAAGCAGTATATAAGAGGATACCATCAATGGAGAACCCCAGATATACACATATATCATTATTAATGAATAAACTTGAATATATGCAGTTGATTCTAAATTCCACACATTCTAATAATTGATTTCAAGTTTCAAGGGAAACCTACATTACACTTGGTAAATTAATAAGGATTTGTGAACATATCATAAATCTATTAGAGATTCCAAGATTAGGCAATAATTCCCCTCAAAAGGGTTTGAGGAGCCCAACCTCCCATCCTATTGACCAATGTGAGTTCTTAATCATCATGGGTCAAAATCCTTAATGAGCACCTGCCTTTGGAAATTAGGTCCCTTTGGATACAGAATTCTTGGGTGCTTCCAGTTTCATAAGTAAATCCAATAAAAACCATTCAGAAATAGTGATTCTGAACCAGAACACATGTTTCGAAGGAAACAAAAAAATGGGTAACAAAACATGAATCCTTAACCATGGTGGTGGGTTCCCCTGATGAAAACCCCTATATAAAAATATATTTTTGTTTATTCTATTTCGGGTCATTTTTGTTTCCACCTATATGAATAAAATGGCTAACTAGTAGGGAATCCATTACCAAGATGATAGTGTTACAAATCTGACAGGCCTTTATCAATTGATAAAAAAGGGGCTGACAAAGAAATCAATCAGGCATGTGTTCATCCAAAATATACTGCTTTAGCAGAGGTATTTTTGTATATTTTTCATATATAAAGGAATTTCCATCCAATAATTCTCTCCATTCCAAATGGATTCCTTTAGATTTTCACTAATGAATTCCCTAACTATTGCTCAAGCTAGATCCCCATCTTCTCAAAGGATGCCATCACCGACTCAACATCTTCAACACTGGGTCTCTAAAACACTAGTTTGATAATACTACCAACATGGTACCATTCTAACCTTGAAGGGTTCCTTACATGCCCTCCAAATCAAGAATACCCCTCGATTGTCTACTCAATGAAGATCAGTGGTCAAGAATGAGATAGTTCCAACCACCATATTCAACCACATCATGAGATTATTCCAAAAACACAATCACCAATCCCTCCTCTATTATAAGGATGTTGACCAAGAGGCCACCTATGACCTCATCCCAAATACACATAGGTCTATCCGAAGGGCTCCTTCTAATAATTACCACCTCCATCATTGCATGTTAATAATTCCTCAACATGATGAGGGTTTTTCCTTTAGCTGTAAGACCTAGGTCTCTCAAACGCGGGCATATAAGATGAACTAATGGGGACAAAAACTAACGAACATGGTGCAAGTTCCTACCTTTTCACCCTCTGTAGAAGTACACCAGCCTATTTTGGTGGCTAATATGGATTGGGTACATACACCCATCCATCATCATTATGTCGTCTGAAAGACTAATCAGTTGACACCCAACCAATCCCACCATTCAAATATAGTGGAGAGTCATGAGTAAGAACATGAAATTTCTTATAATCATAAACCCTACCATCAGACTCATATTTCATCATTCAAAAAAGACCACCAACCCAAGTCACCAGAATCCCTAAAATAAAACATACACATTTTTGCCCTCATCAATTCATCCAACAACCTCATTTGGCAGCTTGCAGAGAAGTTAGCTTGAAAGATCTGAGGACAAGCAGAGGGTAGGCTCAACACTCTTCCCCAATACATTAATACTACTGGTATACACTGATATCAAAGAGAGTATAAGATTAGGCACATACACCTACAATAGATACAAAATGGATGTATATTCTCGTTATCATCAATGAAGTCACCAAGGACATCCTGGAAATGTTGAAAGGGTAGATGAAAATTCTTACCCATATCCCGGAAATATGCTAGGATATCATCATGGGGGAAACAACAACACTTAAGGAAAAAAATCATAACTTTGTCCCCACATGTAGGGTGGCTCATCAACATTGCACCCTAAAGTAGATGGAAACCTATGTTCTTGCCTAGGAGGTTTATGGGGAATATTCTCTAATATCATATGGACAATAGGATCAGGAACATACACCAATTACAATTGGATATAACATGACTATTTTGATGGCCACACCAAGGCAGGCACATCATCGGCCCATGATAACCACTTCTCTCAGCAAGTGTCCCCAACTACGTATTAGAATGCATCCAAAAATAAGTTTTATCAAACACATTTAGAAAGTAAAGACCTGGTTTGTGATTTGGATTTACTTATCGATGTATTTACTGAAGTCATCATACATTTATCTAGTGTAGATCAAGATCCTACACTCCCATTACAAAATGATGGGATCAGTAGCAGTAACTCTGAAGGTCCTAGTCGGACACTTCCTCGTGAAAGATTTCTTCCTAAAAATTAGGTCAATCTCGAGAACCTATATCTATAAGAGATCCATGGTAACCCTCTATGTATGAAGAAGTCCTAGGATCAAGATGATTTATCCCTTACTGTAATCAACCATGGTGGTACTTCCCATGATGGAATTCAATGTCATAGTTATCTATGTAGTAGTGATTCACATTGTCAAGATAATTCCATAACTGAAAATGTAGTGATGAGAAATCCCTCTTATCTTAAAGCACTTTCAAATAGATGGTCAATCATGTATGATGCCTTTTCCCTGGTGGGTGAAATTATTTCTCAACCAAAATAAATCCCATGGTGATGGTCATTCTCTGAACCACCCATGTCCCATTTATCTTCCGATGTAATAGAGGAAATCTCTTCCAATCTTGATTATTTTGATAAAACAGTAGTATAACATCAACTATGGCTAGAATAAGTTAAGAAAAATCTATAAGAACATGCAGAGGATATGTGGAACATTAGAAACAACTACCTAAGTGTAAAATACTAGTCATGTTAAATTCTTTGGCTACCTCTCAATACAATATTCTAGAGATATTGGCAAAAGATTATATTCATGATATCTGCCTCAGTATATAGAAGACTCTTCATCATATAATGTACAAATTATTACTGTATAAAAAATATCAAATTCATTTCAAGGAAATATAAGGGTTATAACATCAACTTGACTTTGCATCTCTCTTAGCTTCCTAAAATCTGAAAATTGAAAAGAAATAGGGATCCCTTCAACAAGAATGCCTTAAAGAATTAATGAGGTTGTGAAGAATCATCACAAATGATCCATCTAGTGTTCATATTAGAGGATGGGGTGCACAATGAACATTTCATTTAACTATTCTCCAAAGCTAGAAAATCCCAAAAATGAGGTCCCATGAAATGTTATTTCCTCAGTATGGCTACAACAAGAAAATTGTATTGACAATCAATGAGATTCTCAGTAAGGACATACCTCAACTAGCTTCCACCAAAGTTAGCACAAGCTATTGGAATACTTTTCCATCAATAATATGATAATATCAATCATGCCTCCCACTTAGATTATGTCATTCATCAGATTTCACAAATTTTTGAAATAATATAATCATCTTCTAAAGAATGCAATTTAAGTGAGTGTTAGATAATTCACCCTACCAAAATTTGGACCAGAATTTATAAAATCATAAGAGAAGCTCTGCAAATATCATCCTTAGTATTTCAGAAGCCACCTATCCCGTAAGGCTGGGGGATTTTTTAAACCAACCCTCAGGCTAAAAAAAGAGTTTGAAGGTTTGATAAATAATAATATGAATAGAACCATACCGTAGGGATGGGAGCTTTTTAACATTCAAAATCCCCTCCCTAGTGGTAGTCAGTTTTCTCCTGATTTTGAAGAAGAAGAAAAATTAACACACAACTGAACTATCTAAGGATTTCCATCAAATTAATATCCTACAAACAGTTATTAGGGAAATAAAAAATAATAGGACAAAGTCTCATGGAGGGCGTAGAAGAAGGTGATATTATAAAGTTACTGATAGAATTCTAGAAATGAATTATAAATCGTTGAATTACATCAATTCCATTACTGAAGATCCTCTAGAAAATGAATCCAGTTCAGGGGAGTCCGAAGATGAATTTTATGCTCATAATATAGTCCACATTGAAGAAACTAAAGGAGTTGTACATACCCAAAATCAAATTCTTACACATAATTTATATATCGCCTTGAATAATCAACTTCTACCTCTTTGGAAGGCACCTAATAAGGAAATGGTAAAGGTCAGACCATATCTCACATTTCCCTATGAGATGGTCAATCCCTTTCTCTTGAGAAAATATTTTCTCAGTAAGAGGAATAGATGAAGGTGTTGAAAAAAATCAATTCAGAGTTACTCCAAAGCAGTATTCCTTCTAGATATGCTCTATAAGAATATCCTAACCATGAACATCAAGTAGAAGCACCTATGTAAAAAGGTTTTGTTGTAACTACTGATATGGATAATGAATTCCCTCCATTGGATACATATCCATAACAGTGTTAAGAACATCCTTACAAGCCTATCCCCATGGTTTATCTAAGGAAAACTTATGTAGTTCCACCACCAGTGGTCCTACCAATTGTCGCACCTATTCTGGTTCAATCTACCACACCAATTTAGATCCTGACTCTTCTAGAAATTCCTTGAATGCTCATGAACAACATTGATTCACTAATGACTCGATTGGAATTATTGAAATATTGAGTGTGCCAATACAGGTAGAAAATATGTCTTATCCTGAATGGGTAGATCTGAATCCTCCTCCACCAAATTTTAGGAATCCCAAATTTCCAATCATTAATGGATCATGATATTTGTAGTTGCACTTGATAGTTTTTATCTCTCTATGTGAACCTATTATGGGGAACCCTGAGAAATCTGAAGTAGTGAAACTCATTTTCTTCATACAATCATTGCAAGGGATAGCCTTTGTATGGTACATAGTTTTACAGTCTCGATCGATCACTGGCTGTTAAGTTCTCAATCATATGTTCCTTTTCTAGTTCAGCTCAATGCTATATAATACAATAGTATTTTATCTCATAAAATAAAATAAAAGGAAGAATGAAAGAGTTTCATATTTTATTGCTCAGTGGAAAAGATTAAAATACTCCTTGAATATACCGTTCCCTCAAGAATAGTTGCTTCCCATTTGTGATGAAAATTTCTTTGACAAGTTGTGACACCATTAATCCCTGTGAAATATATAGGTGGGTTAATGGATCTGGATTTCACTTCTCAATAGGTGGAAAACTCCATAATAGATACTAGATCTAAATCCTTAGTAATCCCCTCAGCTTCGGGAAAAGAACTATAAAATAACAAGCCACTACAGTCACACTTAAGCATCCACCTCTACCTACTCTTACTTCAAATCCCTCATAATATCATATGGATCCACCTCCTGATCATTAGAACCAATGATCGAATCACCCAGATGATAAAAAATATAAAATACAGAGACAATTTGAGGAGCTGAAAGACAAGTTCTATTCTTTTTTAAATGAGCAAGTCCCCAGCTACATCATCTCAACTTTGGAAAAAACATAGTCTAGTTTTCATGGATAAAGAAACCTATCAAAAAAGGATACAAAACCTCCAAAAATATTTCCCCTTCCATAAAATGTTGTGTCACCCCATATAGAAGTGTTTTGTCTTCAAGAACCTCCTACAAAAGATGGTGGACTATGGGAAAGTTAAGCTGAAAAATTCACCAACCTAGGTATCATGTGTTGTTGCTACCGATCCAAATGAGGAAGGAAAATGGCAAGAAGTCAAAAGTAATAATGCTCGAAAATTTTTTGATTAGATATTTAAGAAAACAATCAACCAAACTCATGTCATTCTACAAACACAATTGAAACAACCAATTGTGTCTCCTTCCGCTTCTGTTACAAAAAATACATCTTCAGAAAAAGACCAGTCCTCTGAAGGACAATAATCAAAGAAGCAACATGGCTAGAAGAACAAGGATAATGAATAAGATGATTATTTTATGCCAAGTAAAAGTTTTTCCTTATCCTTAAAGGATTTCAAAATGACCATCTCAAAAGCATTGGAACTACCCTGCCAAATGGCACAACATGAATCGACCTGTCAGGTAGAATCTTCATCAGAAAAGGAGTTGATATTTGGTTCCATTATTGTTATTAACTTAAAAAATCCTTAAGCAACTGATGATTTTAATTATGAACCTGAGTTCCCCATACATTATTGGGGAACTTGGGGAAGATGTTGACAAGATTGAGGATACATGGGAACAGGTGGATATTCTAGAAGCCACTACTCCAACAAAACCACTACTTGAACTATTTATATAAAGAAACTCAGGGGAGATCCCTCTGGTGATATTAGTAAGAATAAGTTAATTCTACCACACATGACAACGTCTACCCTAACCTGATCATATTTGACGAATAATTAGAGGATATTGCACCACCTTCTCAGCAAGTGGGAAGACTTAGCCAGCCTATTCCACTAAGAGAATAAGTATTTATAGCTTATTCCTGGACGAATGGTTTATATAAATTAGGAGAATCATCTTCCAAGGTAACATCAAAAGAAAATCTCCATACAAGAAAACACAGTCCTATGGATCAACAGTATGATGTGTTGAAGCAACTGGCCTATGTACTGGCCAATATATCAAACCATGATGCTTTGAATCTATCAAAAGGTCTTCAAGAAGAAATTATTGAGGCATTGTCAAGGCCTCAAGAGTCTGAAACCGAGTTTTCTACTATATAGGCTTATTGTATATATAATGGCCTAGAATAATGCCATGAATTCATATCTTTCATAGACCAAGATGAGGATTCTATCATACATGGAAAAATAAAACCCTTGTATATATCCAAAAACGATCAGTGATACTAATTTCCAAGGATCCTTCATTGATAATGGCTCAGTATTTAATTTCATTCCCATTTAGACAGTTCACCAATTAGGCCTCACTAAACAACATTTTTATCCATCCACTTTAATATTACAGGGTTAAAAATAGAATGAGAAAGAACCTCTTAGTAAGATTACACCAATAACTCAGTTTGGGTATCTCATATCTGATTCAGAGTTTATGGTTATCCAATAGGACACAGCTTTGAAAATTTTGTTGGGGAGGACTTTGCAACATCATCATGTGACCATTACTTCATCATACCATCAATGTATAAAATATTGTGTCAATGATCAAATTTGGACATTTAATGGTGATAAATCGCCATTCCAAACTTGTGATTCTCAATACATTGATGAGGTGTTCAATCACAAAAATGGAAAACAGTCCATGGATAATAATGTTACTAGAATCAAATATCTAAATGATCTAGAAAAAAAATCACAGATAATGCATTCAAGCATCTTCGTGAAGATTATGTGGTTCCCATTAATCAAATTTAAAGGTTTGTCCCAAATCCAAGCATCTGTTCAGGTGATTATAGAATTTCAGTTGTGGAAAATGAGCCTAAAACACATGAGAAGTCATTGATTCACCAAGAAGTGATGCAATATTAAATGGATATGTCTTCATTATATCCACCAAACTTCTTCATCACTAGTATTCATCATCCAGGCTAGAAGAAGTTATTTCCCTCTTGGAAAAAGATAGGTATGTCGATTCTGGTCCAATCATATTCCCTTCAGAAATTTAAATGACCCTTCATCGTCAGTTGGGATGGGGATGGTTGCCTCATCTTCTGGATGTACAAATATTGACTCCTTCCCTTGCTCTAAAATTATTTCTTCATCACATAAACTTCAAGAAGAGGAAGAAGAATCAACACATGAAGAAGAAAAAGAAAAATAAGAGGAATACATCAGGGATGCCCCTACAACATTTGAGGAAGGCGTCTCCACCATTGTGGAAAATCTCAGTGAAATAAATCTCAGTATAGAGGAAGATCTACACCCCACAATGATTAGTGAGACTATGAATTCTTAAGATAAGGAGGTGTATACTTACTTTTTGAATCAACACTGGGATGTGTTTTCCTGCCATTAAATAGAGATTCTAGGACATGGCCCCGAAGTGGCCAACCATCATTTGGGATTTCCTGAAGAGCATCAGGGATATAAGTAGGCAGCAAGGAGAACACCCTCGACTCATGCCTTTAAAATTATTGATGAATTCTATAATATAATTAAATATGAATTCATTCGAGAGGTTAGATATCAAAAGTGGTTATCCAATATTGTCTTTGTGAAAAAGAATAACAAGAAAATCAAAGTTTTCATTGATTTAAAATATCTAAATCAGCATTTTCCCAAAGATGAATTCTTGGTTCCAATCATAGAACTCTTGATTGATGCCAAAACTCGATACAAATATATATCCTTAATGGATAGATACTCTGGGTATAACCAGATTTGGATGGCCCTATAATATAAAGAGTATATAGATTTTAGATCCCCTTAAGGAATATTTTTCTATCGGGTAATTCCCATTGGCTTGAAGAATGTTGATGCGACATATCAATGTATAGTTTCCACATATTCAAACCCTTCTTGGGGATATTTATTGAATTATATTTTGATGATCTAGTGGTTAAATACAAACAATGTTCTGATCACCTGAATGGCTTGGATACCTTATTCCTCAAACATTGATAGTATAATCTGAAGATGAACCCCTTGAAAAGTGCTATCAGGGTAACCATGGGAAAATTTCTTGGATTTTTTGTACTCCATCTTTTAATAGAAGTGTATCCCAAGAAGAAAAAATCTATACTTGGATTATCACCTCCTCAAAACATGAAATAGTTATGCAGAAATCTAGAAAACTTGTTCTACATCAGATTATTCATAGCCAATCTGGAAGGAAAGTGTTTTCCCTTCACCAAATTGATGAAGAAGGGGAGGGTCACATATTAATGAACCAATGACTTCTAAGAGGAATTTGATACCCTTAAGAAATACCTACTAAGTCCATCAGTATTGATGACACCTGTTGAAGGAAAATAGCCAATTTTTATGTGACATCCTTAGATCAATCATTGGGTACCTTTTTGCACAGCAGAGTAATACTGGGAATGAAAAAAATCATTTATTATCTTAGTCAAACAATGATCGACACAGAGACTCAATACTCAGATATTGATAAGGGATTACTAGCATTAATATTTTCAATTCAAAATATGAGGCACTACATGTAGCTTCCCGAGGTACACTTGGTCACTTGTAATAACCCACTCAAATTTATCCTCATTCATCCTATGTTGATAAGATATCTGGCATGGTGGGTAGTTATTCTACAGTAGTTTGATATACATTTTGTGCATCACAAACATGTGAAAGGACATTATTTTGAATAATTCCTTACTGAACACCCATATTTAGAAGAAAGGGAAATTAATATTGAAACTCACGATTAATAAATATTCTCTATCGAGGATAGTCCTAGATCATGGAAAATTTACATTGATAGTTCTTCCCGAAGTCCCACATGGAAGAGAATGGAAGACCCTAAGATTAATAAAGTTGGGTTATGAATTGTAATTATCTCCATAGAAAAGGTGGCGTTTTTATACTCTTTCCTATTATCAGAAGGTAGTACCAACAATGAGGTATAATATCAGGCTCTCATATCAAGTTTGGAATTAGCACTCCAAGTACCATTGGATCACCTAGAGGTGAAGGGTGATTCATAATTGGTAAAAAAAGATAAATGGGGATTATTCCATTTAAAAAAGAAGAACTAATACCTATGTGTGATTATGTCCATGGGTTAATGGTAGAATTTATCTCAGAACAAACATTTCTTGTGTCCCACGGTCACAAAATGCCAAATTTGATGCATTGGAAAATGCAGCAACAACCCTGGAAGATCCATATTGGGATGAAATAATCATCAGCAGTTCTCATCATCATGCGGTTTCACCTTTTGTTTAAATCAGGATAGAGGAAATCAATGAAATCAGTCTCATTCCTGAACCATTTTGTTCTACCATGAGATGGATGGCACCCATCATAGAATATCTACAAGATAGATTACGTCCACTGGATAGATCTGTAAAAGAGAAAGTCTGGGGATGAGTAGTTAATTTCTCTCTTTATAATGGCCCAAATCACAATAAGATCCTCTGTAGATGAGGCGTCAATGGAATTCTCCTCAGATGCATTAATGGGGTCGAAACTATGGTTGTCATGAAATAATTACAT
This sequence comes from Viscum album, assembly GCA_963277665.1. Classification (NCBI taxonomy): domain Eukaryota; kingdom Viridiplantae; phylum Streptophyta; class Magnoliopsida; order Santalales; family Viscaceae; genus Viscum; species Viscum album. The sequence goes on from OY728157.1 coordinate 1,323,513,875, forward strand.
ACAGGGTACGGTGGTGCCCACTAGTCTTGGTACATGATTTCTGATCAAATATAAAGTCATGGATACTTTTGACCTTCACTGACACATTATTTTAAATATTTAAGTAAGAAGTTTCATCCTTTCCAGGTTCCTGAAACCTTCATTCATCAACCCTTAGAGTTACTACATACAACTAAGTACTACTAGCCATTTAATAAGTGGGGAATGGATGTAGCGGGGCCTTATCCTTTAGCTACGACTAAGCAGTTTATGTACATCCTTACTGCTATAGATTATTTTCTATAAACGGTCCAAGTAAATACCTCTTAAAGAATTCAAATCCAAAAAAATTGTTAGCCCAGTAAAAGCTAATATCATTTCTAGATTTGATGTTCCTTATACCATATTGACAGAAAACAGTACCAATTTTTGTTCTATTATTGTAGGGAAGTTATATCAAGAATACAATATCAAATACAACCATTCATCCCGCTATTATATATTGGAAAATGGAAAGACAGATTATTTCATGAAAACTTTGTCTAATACTTCAGAAGATGGTGGATAAAGATTAAAATTCATAGATTGATATTCTCTTACAGGAATTATGGTCTTACTGGACTGTTACATGTACTACCACATGGTAAACCCTTTACTCATTGGTATAAGGAAAAAAAGCAATCCTACCCATTGAAGTTCAAATGCCTTCACTCTGGGTTGCTGTTTGTGATCAGATATCTACATATGAGAATGCTTATATGTGACTAGATGACCTGTAGCGATTGGATGACAAAAGAATACATGCCTTAAATCACTTGTAAGTCTATCAGAACTGAATAACTTGAGTTTTAAAAAATAAAATTCTCATCAATTCATTCCTACCATGAGAATTGGTATTATTCATTAGGAATCCAATCATAACAAGAAAGACGCCGCAAAAAAATGATCCAAAGTGGGAAGGAACTTAATCTATACATAAGGTCTACTCTAATAGAGTTTATTTCTTAATCTCAGTGGATAGAGAACTCACTACAACTCAAAACAATACAAGGTTCCTAAATAAATACTTTGTGTAATCACAATGAGTACATCATAGTTCTATGGTATTAAACTATGTAACAACCAACATCTGATTGCATGACATTATACTACATAACAACTCATATCCTAGTTTCATGATGTTAAACTACCTAAAAAAGCAACATCCAGGTTGAATGATGTTAAACTACGTAACCACCAATGTCCTGGTTTTATGACATTAAATTGAATAACAACCAATGTCCTGGTTGCATGACATTAAACTATGCAACAACCATAATCCTAGTTTCTTGATATTAAACTACGTAATAACCAATTTCTTGGTTTCATGATGTTAAATAGAATAACAACCAATGTCCTAGTTGCATGATGTTAAATTGCATAACAACCAACATCCTAGTTTCATGATGTGAAACTATATAACAACCAATAACCTTGTTGCATGATGTTAAACTGCACAACAACCAACATCCTGGTTGCATGATGTTAAACTGCATAACAACCAATATCTTGATTTCATGACATTAAACTGCATATAAACCAATGTCCTGATTGCATGGCATTAAACTTCTTAACAACCAGCATCCTGATTGCGTGATGTTAAACTACATAACAACCAATGTCCTGGTTTCATGATTTTAAACAATTAATCAACAAACATCTTAGTTTCATGACATTAAATTGAATAAAAAACAACATCTTGGTTGCATGAAATTAAACTGTGTAACGACCAATGTCCCAGTTGCATGATGCTAAACTACATAACAATCAACATCCTGGTTGAATGACATGAAACTACGTAACAACCAGCATCCTGGTTGCATAACGTTAAACTATATAACAACCAACGTCCTAGTTGATTGACATTAAACTACATAGAAAACAACATCCTGGTTTTATGATGTTAAACTACATAACAACCAACATCATGGTTTCATAATTTTAAACTGCAAAACAAACAACATCCTTGTTGTATGGCGTTAAACTACATAATAACCAATGTTCGTGTTTCATGACGTTAAGCTTTGTAACAACCAACATCCTGATCGCAAGATGTTAAACTTTATAACAACCAATTCCCATGTTTTATTATGTTAAACTGTGTAGCATCTTTTTTTGTGGTGCACGATAATAAAATACATGTCATGAGGTCCTAGTTGCATGAATTGAAACTACAAAACACCACTTTTCCTCACCATATGACACTAAACTGTACGGTCAATGTCTCTTTCATTTGAAGTTAATAAATCTCCGAAAATATCCCAAATTGAAATTATTTATGGTCCCATAAATAATGAGTATCATTAATGCATAATCATTACTCACATCATTGTCACTCCCTAGTGGCACATGAACCCCATTTCTCTCTTTTCTGAATGATATCATGTTGAAACCTCCACTGAGACATCCTGATTTACCAAATCATATGGAAAGGCGCACCAATGTGTCTCTTATTTAGGGTACTATTTATACAGTTAAATATTTATCACAATTGTCTTACTGAGGGTATGGATCCTTAGGAAATTTTTAGGTTTGTATATTTATGGTCACATGGACCCTTACCCTAGGGATAGTGTTGATGATTTCCCATTCTTGGATTTTAGGGATTGGAAAACATCTTCAACTTCACATTTCTAATACCTAGAGCCTCTGGTCCCTAGTAGGGAGGGTGAAGTTCAAACTTTCTTTTCCCTTTACCAAAGGTTAAGTTTCAATCCACTATGAGGACCAATATAGGGCATCCATCTTAGTGTAAGACCCTATCCTTTCACAAAGGAGGTTATAGTCTGTATCCCCTCTACATCCTTCACCTTCATACCTTCCTTATATTGTACCCTCTTCTAATGAAAATTGAAGAGAGGAAAGTCTCATAGTTGCGGCCTCTTTTATCATTAAAGGAAGGAAAAGTGTTTGCGGTATGTGGAATCTTTCACATCCTCTTGTTTCTCACATTAAAAATGATTCAAATGGGCTTATAAGTTGGTAATGATCACAACATCCACAAATCCCACCTGAAAGACTGAAGTATGAGAACTCTGATTCACACCATAACTGGGATACGCAGGAAGCCTTCACCTAGATCCCGAGATCACTGGACATCCTACATAGGTGTCCAATCCTAATTCTCTTAATCCAGGCATCCTACTTAGGAGTAAGATCTAAATTACCCCCTCCCCTAATCTCCATGAGTTAAGACAACTCTCGTGGACCCTATTACAGGGGAATACTCTTTAGGAGTAAGCCCCAACCTATTTCTCTCAAAGGGACATATTTCCCTGTGAGACTAAATAAACTATGAGAACTCTGATTCCCACCATAACTGGGATACATTGGAGGCCTTCTCCTAGGGTTCGAGCTCACTAGACATCCTCTTCAATAGTTCAACCCTAATCCCCTTAATCATGAAATCCTCTTTAAGAATAAACCCCAAATTAATTTCTCTTAAACCTACAGGAGTTAAGACATCTCTCATGGGCCATATTATAAGGGAATACTCCTTAGAAGTAATCCTCAAACTATTTATCTAAAAGGGCCATATTTTCCTGTGATACTGAATGAAATATGAGAACTTTGACTCCCACCATAACTAGGATACATAGGAATCCTTCACTTAGGGCCCGAGTGAAGTGGAAATCCTCTTCAGGACTCCAATCCTAATTCCCTTAATCTAGAAATTCTTTTTCAGAGTAAGCCCCAAATTAATATTCCCTAATCTCAATGAGTTAAGACATCTCTCGTGGACCATGTTACAAGGGAATCATTTTTAGGAGTAAGCCTCAATCTTTTACTCTCAAAGGGTGATACTCCCATTCCAGACTTACTAACTATATGGGATTTGATGCCCATCCAAATGGGATACATAGTGATCCTCTGTGAGGATCAAACCCAATAATCTATAGTAACCCTGTTATATCTAGTCCACATTCCTAGTGGGGTCTAATTCAACTTATAATCTCATATTCATTCTAGGTTTATTGGGTTGTTTCGACATAATTCCCACACCATTATTGGACTAGGCACCTTCTTCCTAGATGTCCTTATCAAATGACATTAAAATGTATGGTTGGGTATGTATTACATGACCTTAAAAGGTATGATGTGTCTTATGAAGTGTAACCGAACTATGTGGGCTCAGATTCCTTTCACAAAGATGCGTAGAAATCCAACCTATGCGTTCGATCCCAACCTAAAAACAACTTTCGTCTCCCTGGATGATGACAAACTGCAGAGTAGCCTCTTTCTACCTAGATGACAATAAAATCCAGAGTAAATTTACATCTCCCTGGATGAAGATAAATTCCAAAGTGACATTTATCTACCTAGATGACCATAAAATTACAAAGTGACCCACTCGGTGTATTAAAAACCATCATCGTCATGATAACGACCAAATAATCTCTAAATAGTATATAAGAGGATAACATCAATGGAAAACCTTGAATACAGAAATCTATATCCATTTATGAAGAACCTCTAATACATACAGATGTTTATAAATTCAACACATGATAATAACTGGTTGAATATTTCAAGGGAAACCAACATTACACTTGGTATATTAAAAAGGATTCATGAACATATCTAAAAACTATAATAGATTCCTAAAGTAGGCAATAATTCCCCTCAAAAGGGTGTGATGAGTTTGACCACCCATTCTCTCAACCAATGTGAGTTCTTAAGCATCATGGGTCAAAATCCTTAATGATCACCTTTCTTTGAAAAGTAGGTCCCTTTGGATATAGAACTGTTAGGTGTTTTTGGTTCCATAAACAAATCCACTATAAACTATTTTTAAATAGTCATTCCTAACCAGAACACAGGTTCCGAATGAAACAACATTAAAAAAATTATAAAAAACCTTAAATACACTTAAAAATTAATAAAAAAAACCTAAAAATACCTAAAAACCCTAATGAACCCCAAAAATCCTAAAAAACAATGAAAACCCCTAAAAATTCTCAAAATCATGAAAAAACCTAAAGACCATAAAAACCATAAAAATCTTAACAAATAGAAAAAATCCCTAAAAAGGTAAAATCCATAAATACCCTGATAATCACCTTAAAACCATAAAAACCTGTAAAAACATTAAAAAATACAAAAAAAAAACAAAAAAACACAAAAACCCATAAAAACTCAAAAAAACACTAAAAACCAAAAATGCTCAGAAAACACTAAAACTCCCTAAAAACCCTAAAACACCTCAAAATACCCAAGAATCTCAAAACCCCATAAAACCAATAAAATCATACAAAATCATAAAAAATACCTAAAAATACCTAAAAATGTAAAAATCAAAAAATCCATGAAATTTCCCTTAAAACTGCAAAACCCCTTAAAACATTAAAAACCATAAAAACATATAAAACTATAAAACACCCCTATAATATACCAAACCTTTATGACCTAGAAATATATTAAAAACAATAAAAAAAGTCTAAAAATTTTAAATCCTTAAAAATACAGAAATATTCTAAAAACACTATGAATAATAAAAATCCATCAAAACCTAAAAAACATTAAAACCCATAAAAATACCAAAAACCTTAAAAATACCTAATAACGTAAAAATTACAAAAACCCCTGAAAACAATAAAAACCCATAAAAAACTTGAAAATCCCTAAAAACCCATAAAACCCTTAAAATCCCACTAAAAACACTACAACACTTAAAACCCAAAAAACATTAAAAATGATAAAAAAATATTATAAAACCTTTGAAAACCTAAAAAAAAAAAAAATCATTACCCAACAAGACCCTGAAACCCCTTATTAACTATAAAAAACATAGAAACCCCTAGTTTTTATTGAGATTCTAAAACCCCTAAAAACCCCTAAAAACATAAAAATCATAAAAATCCCTAAAAATACTTGAAACCCTAAAAAACATAAAAAAACATGAAAACCCCAGAAAATAATAAATACCATAAAACCTTAAAAAATCTAAAACCAAAGAAAATACAAAAATCGAATAATGTTTCTAACAACACTAAAAACCCCTAAAACGTTAGAAAATGTTAAAAATTGTAAAAACCATTTAAACCCCTAAAAATCAAACAAAAAACCAGAAAACATATAAAAAACTTAAAACTCCTAAAAACCCTAAAAACCGTTAAAACCATGAAAAAAATAAAAACCCTCACAATCCCTAAAAACCATAAAACCCATAAAAATCCTAAAAAAGAACTGAGAATCCCTAAAAACCTAAAAAACACAAAAATCCATAAAAAACTTTTGAAAACCAAAAAATCCTTAAAAACCCTAAACACACTAAAAACCCACTTAAAACTCTAAAAACCCTTTAACACCCTAAAATCGTTAAAAACCCAAAAAAACTTTAAAAAACTAAAAAACTCAAAAAAACCCTAAAGACCCAAAAAATATACAAAAACCCACAAAAAAGCCAAAAACCTTAGAAACCCCTAAAACTACACAAAATCCATAAATACCATAAAAACCCAAAAGAATATAAAAATACTAAAAATCCCTAAAACATAAAAACACTAAAAAACCCCTTGAAACCATAATAAAACCTAAAAATAAAAAATACCCTAAAATCCCAAAAAAACTATAAAACCCAATTGGAACTTTAAATACCCTTAAAATGCCTAAAAACATTAAAAACTCTAAAAACCCTTAAAATCCTAAAAAACTCAAAAAAACTCGAAAAACCTAAAAAGACCCAAAAAACCTTGATCCCCCCTAAAAACTATTAAAAACCCCAAAAACCATCAAAATCTATAACAACTATAAAAAAAACCTAAACAAGACCTAATAACCCCTACAAATGTAAAAACCCTTACACCTTGAAAATCCCCTGAAAACCATAAAATCATTAAAGGACATAAAAACCCCTAAAAACCCATAAAGTCCCTAAAAATAATCTAAAAAAATCCACAAAACACTTAAAACCCTAAAAATAATAGTAGCGGTAAAATATATAAAAAACCTTAAAAGCCTAAAAAAAACTCTGAAAAACACTAAAAACCCAAAAAGAATCTAAAACCCCTAAAAACCCACATAACAATAAAAACCATAAAAACCATAAACACCCTAAACATCCAAAAAACCATAAACACCATATAAACCCTAAAAATCCATAAAAATACCAAAAAAATTAAAAAACAAAAAAAACATTGAAGACCGTAAAATTCCCTAAAAAGATTAAAAAACCCATAAAACCCATGAAACCACTAAAAACGCTAAAAAACATTGAAACAAAAAATAAATTTAAAATGATAAAAAACAATAAAACCCATAAAAACTCACAAAAAGTTAAAAACCCCTAAATATCCAACGGACCCAAAATAAATGAATACCCTTAAAACCCGGAAAAACCCCTAAAAACAATAAAAATCCTACAAATAACTAAAATTCCCTAAATGCATAAAGAACCCTAAAAACCGTGAAATACACATGAAAATCATAAAAACAACTAAAAACATGATTTTTTTTTTAAAACCCATAATCCCTAAAAACCCAGTAAAAAGTCTAAAAACACATAAAACACCTATAATTGTTAAAAAGCATTAAAACCCTATAAACCCCCTTAAAATTCTTAAAATAATTCAAAAAATGTAAAAAACCAAAAGTTCGTAAAAACCATGAAAACCCCTTGAAACCCTAAAAACCTAAAAACAACTAAAACCTACAAAATACCTAATACTGTAATAACCATAAATATCATTAAAAACTTTAAAAATAGTTTAAAATGTAAAAACCCTAAATCTCTTGAAAATCCCTGAAAACCATAAAAAAACCTAAAAATAAAAAATAACCATAAAACCCATAAAACCCCATAAAAAACATAAAAACTACCAAATAAGCTAAAAACCATTTAAACCCCTAATTTTTTTAAAACTTGTTAAAAAAACATAGAATACCTTAAAATTTTAAAAAAATAAAAAAAACCCAAAAAACCCAAAAAATTAACAGAATCCCTAAAAATCCCTAAAACTCCTCAAAATCCAAAGAAATCCTAAAAACCCATAAAAATTTAAATATCATAAAAATCCTTAAAAATCCTTGAAAATGTCAAAATCTCTAAAAACCATTAAAATATCTGAAACACATGAAAAACATAAAAAAAATATAAACTATAAAAATCCATTAAACCCTAAAAACCGAATAAAAATATAAAAACCCTTAAAACCCCTAATATGGTAAAAAAACTCTAAAAAACCTTAAAATGCCTAAAAATTAAAAAACCCAAAAAACCCAAAAATACGATAAAAACTTTGAAAAATATTAGAAACCTTAAACATTGAAAAACCCTAAAAACCTTAAAAATCCTAAAAACCCCCAATAACACAAAAAAACAATAAATCCCTAAAAATATCAGAAGACATAAAAAATCCTAAAACCCCTAAAAACCATAAAAACCCCCAAAACCATAAAAACAAAAAAAAACCCATCAAAACTTTTGACAACCAATTTAAATCTAAAAAACTTTAACACCCAAACAATCTTTAAAAACATTAAAACACTCTAAAAACCATAAAACCATAAAAACCTGAACAAAACCCTAAAACCCAAAAGACCATGAAACCCCCCAAAAATCCTAAAATAACCTAAAAACTCAAAAAAAAACATAAAAAACACAAAATACCATAAAAAATAACATCCATAAAAAACCCTAAAAGCTCAAAAATCCTTTAAATCACTAAAAACCCTAAAAACTCCTAAAGACTATAAAATCCCTAAAAAATCCCTTTAATCAAAAAAATCTAAAAACCCTAAAAAACTACAAAAAACCATAGAATCCTTTAAAAACTCCCAAAAAATATAAATACCCCAAAAACCACATAAACTCTAAAAACCCTTAATACAAATAAATAAGTTAAAAATGTTAAAAAACTCCAAACACTAAAAAATTAAAAAAACCTAAAACCCTAAAAATACCCTAAAACCCTAAAAAACCCCCAAAACTCAAAAAAAATGAAACACTAAAACACTAAAAATCCATAAAACCCCTATAAACCATTAAAACCAATAAAATATTAAAAAATACCAAAAAACCCATAAAATATAAAAAACCCTAAAAACCCAAACAAAACCAATGAAAACTATAAATCACATAAACCATAAAAACCCTAAATCACCATATAAACCCTAAATCACTAATAAAAAATATAAAACCCTTAAAATATCAAAAAACAATAAAAACTCTAAAATGATTAAAAACATAAAAAACTCAAAAAACCCTAAATACCTTAAAACACCCTAAAAATCCTAAAAACCCCTAAAAACCTAAAAAACCATGAAAAATTCTAAAACACCTCAAAATCCATTAATACCCTATGATCCCTAAAACCATGAAATCATAAAAAATACTTAAAAATCTTTAAAAATATAAAAACTATAAAAAACATAAAAACCTTATGAAAACAATACAAATACCAAAATATCTTCAAAAAATTCTAAAAACCCATAAAATCCAAAAAAAACACTAAAAATAATTATACCCTTTAAACCCCTAAAAATGTTAAAAAACTCTAAATAATATTAAACCCCTTAAAAACTCTAAGAAACCTATAAAATTTAAATGGATCCCAAAAACCCTAACAAACATAAAAATCCTTTAAAATTCTTAAAAATATCTAAAAAGGAAAAAAGCCCTAAACCCTAAAAACCCTAAAAACCATAAAAACCGTAAAAACCACTCAAAACCTATAAAAACCCCAAAACCCACTAAATAAATCTAAAAACCCCTAAAAGTGTTACAAACTCTAAAAAACATAAAAACATAAAAAACTCAAAAAACATCTAAAAATATAAAAATAACCTAAAAACACAAAAAACACTAAAAAGTCTAAAAAAATAAAGATCATAAAACCCCTAAAAACCTATGACTACAAAAATAATTAAAAATTACTAAAAATACCTGAAAATATAAGAAACCCAACAACCCATGAAAACTCCCTTAAAAATATTAAAACTACAAAAAAATATTAAAACACCTAAAAACCCATAATACCCATTAAAACCCACTAAAATATCAAAAAACCCTTTAAACCACTAAAAATTATAAATACCCTACAACACCATAAAACTCATAAAAACCTTTAAAAACCCTCAAAACCCTACTAAAAATTATAAAAACCAACAAACCCCTAAAATCATTAAAAATGTTAAAAAATTCTAAAAAAACTAAAACCCCTTAGAACTCAAAAAAAGAATCATGAAGACATAAAAAGACCCTCAAAACTATGAATACTTGTAAAAACCTATAAAAATATTGGAAACCCAAAAAAACATTCAAATACCTAAAAATCCTAAAACCCTATCAACCATTAAAACCAAAAAACCCCTAAAAACCATTAAACCCCCATAAGAACTAGAAAAAAACCTATTTAAAAAAAAACTAAATATCAAAAACCCCTAAAATCCCAGAAAACATAAAATTGTTGAAAACTAGTAAAAAACCTAAAAACACTAAAATCACCAAAACCCCAAAAACCCTAAAAACCATAAAAACCATAAAAATCCTAAAAAGGATATAAAAATCCCTGAAACTGTAAAACCCCATAAAACCCTAAAAACCCCTAAAAACTACTAGAACATAAAAAACCCTAAAAAAATAAAATAATTAATAATAATAAAATACTATAAAAACATTAAAAACCCTAAAAACTAAAAAAACCTAAAACCCCTTAATGTCCCAAAAAACCCCAAACACCATTAGAAACCCGAAAAACCCCTAAAAATTATCAAAATCTCAAAAAACCCTAAAAACAATAAAACCCTTAAAAACCTAAAAATAACTAAAAAACATGAAATCATACTAAAACCAAAAAAACCCTTTAAAGCCCTAAAATTAATAAAACTCCCAAAAACCATAAAACCCAAAAAACTAATAAAAACCATAAACCCAATAAAAACTATTAAAACCTCTAAAAATAATAAAAAACATTAAAATAATATAAAAACCAATAAAACCCTAAATTGACTAAAAAAACTAAAAACCCATAAAAATCCCCCAAAAACCATAAAAACCTTAATAATACACTAAAAAACAAAAAAACATTTAAAACATCCAATAATCAAGGAGAACATAAAATCTTCTAAAAACCATGAATACCATAAAACCCCTAAAAATCAAAAAAACCCTAAAAACGCATAAAAACAATATTAATGCACACAAGTCTCTAAAATCCTTAACCCCCCCCCCCCCCCAAATTAAAAAAATTAAAACACTAAAAAACCTTAAAACCCATAAAATAATATAAAAATATCTAAACCCAAAAAACACCCTGGGAATCCTAAAAATACCTAAAAACCCTAAAAAACCAAGAAATCCCTTAAAACCATAAAATACCTAAAAATGCTAAAAATTCTGAAAAAATATCTGAAAACCATATGACCAACATAAACTAAAAAGGCTCTAAAAACCTATAAAAACACTAAAAACCACTAAAAACTCTAAAACCCCATAAAACAACTAATTTTTTTAAAAATATTTATAAAATCTACAAATCCATAAATATTATAAAAAATTGAAAACCCCTAAAAGACATGAAAACCCATGAAATACACCTAATAACAAAAAAAATCCAAAAAACAATAAAAATATTTAAAAACCACAAAAAATCCCTGATAACATAAAACCCCAAACCCTTTAAAACCCCCTAAAAATAAGAACCTAAAATAATTAAAAAAATAAAAAACCTAAAAACCAACTAAAAATTATAATCCCCATAAAATCATAAAAATTTTAAAAATGTTAAAATCTTGAAAAATCCATGAAAACCATAAAAAACTCAAAAAAACAATACTAAAAACCATGAAAAACCTAAAAACCCTAAAACCCAAAATATATGAAAAAACACTAAGAAACCCTAAAAACAATAATAATCCTAAAAATTATTGAAAAATCATTGAAAATATAAAGAACCATAAATACCCTAAAACACCACTAAAAACCATAAAACCCTCTAAAAACATTAGAAACCCTAAAAACCCCAAAAAAAATTGTAAAAACCATTCAAACCCCTAAAAATGATAAAAAAATGTTAAAAACCTCTAAATAACATTAAAAACCCTAAAAATAAAAAAACCCCTAAAAACACCATAGGACCTAGAATCATGGAAAACCCTAATAACCTAAAAACCCTGAATACCCTTAAAAACCCTCAAAATTCCAAAAATCTCTAAAGACACTAAAAATCCAAAAAAACAATAATATATCCCTAAAAACCATGAAAAAAATCTGAAAAATGTAAAAACCCCTAAAAAATCATAAAAACCCTTTAAACCCTAAGAGATCACTAAATACTCTAAAAACCCTTCAAACCCCTAAAAATGTTGAAAACATTAAAAAACTCTAGAAACCCATAAAACCCTAATAAACTCAAAAAAAATCACTATTTCGAACCAAAGTGTATTATACCCAAACCAAAATGGTTTAATGGGGACTGGGCAATATTTCCTTTTTTCAATAGAAGGAGGTGCCACATATAAGTGTTTTATGTTGGGTTCACCATGTTTTTTTTGACTCGAAGCGTGTTGTTAGACCTGATGGGTGACTATAGGGGGTTGAGATTTTGTGAAATTGATCTACATTGGGTACAATGTCCTCATATGGTCTCTAATATGTTTTTTCATAGAGTTAGAAACATCCAATGTCTCTCACATCCATGATTCATGGACCTAATTTCAAAAGTCATGTGTTCTCTAGATGATTTTGCCAACAACACTTAATAACTCACATTGGTTGAGAGGATGAGAACTCGGGCTTATCACACCCTTTGGGAGGGGACCTATTGCCTATTCTGGGACTCTCTTATATATTTAAACCATGTTTATATGTTCGTGAACCCTTGGTTCATTCTGAATCATGTATCTATGTATTTACCCTAGGTAAGATCAATCACAAATACACATGGGTTTGGAATTATCTATATGTATATGAAGTTCACCATCAATGAAAATATATATATGTATACAAGGTTCTTTATCAATGTTACCATATTATGTACAGACTATTAATTTCTTAATTGTTCACTGAGACAATGCTATTTCGAGCTATATGATGAGGCGCTATGGAGTTTATCATCATCCAAGGGGGATAAGAATTGTTTCAATATTGGGATCAAACACATAATATAGGCTTCCTATGTATCCTCATGAGAGGAATCTGAGCCCATGTTGTTCGATGACTCGTAAAGTTTAACATCATGCAGTCAGGATGAGAGTGGACCAACATTAAAAAATAACATATCTATCTTGAACCTCAGGGAGGATTCTAATATATCCTAGTTAGTTAGGAATCAAAGTCCACATTAATCTGAATGTTGGGGATTACTCATGTATGATTCCCATGGGTTTATGACTTATATATATGGAGAAGGCCCATTTGACTTAAATTTGGGTCTTATAACTATAGGTAAGTCCCACATTAAGTTTAGGCTCTTGCATATGTCATTATCAATGTTAATCTCTAATTCCATGTGAGTTATGTTCAGTGTGAGAAAAAAGAGAAATCAATCGATCTGATGATCACACAACCCTTCCCATCCACTAATGTAATATTATGGAGACTGAATGGTGAGAGACAGAGTGGCTTTGAGTGCTCCCATTTCCTCCCTTGTTTTCATATATAGGGTGGTCACATTTGGAAATTTGTCGGAATATGTCCTGGGATAAGGTGAAGTGGAGTGAAAGTGTAACCTCCCACAAGAAAGGCTTGAGGCTTACCTCAGTGGAAGTTCCCTACAATTGGTTCTGGGGAAATGAGGAGAATTTTCAACATCGATCCTCATCAAAGGGAAAGGCTGGTGGTTTCCCTTAATACTTGGAAAGGGGAGGTACATGTGAGTATACCAAGGTTATAACCCTTGTTTCCATGGGAATGTAAACTTAAGGTCAATATGAGGGTCCTTATTACTACTGGAGTAACCAACATGACTCCTCTTACCATGGGTATGTACACTCGATATGTTACACTAGTGCGCCCTATTATTTTATCATAGACGTCTGGTAGATTTTGAATAGGCCTTGGCCTGATGCTGAGAGATTGAATCATAGAGTTACTATCATTGATGCCATATAAATAGAAGTAAATAATTGGAGATGGGGGTGGAACACCGAAAGATACCCCATTCCAAATAGAATTCCCTTATGCGGGATGTGGTTTATTATGAATAGCATGTTGATATGCGGGTGATGCATCTATCTACATAACATGGTGGTATACGGACCGAGGTTTGTTATATGTAGAATTTTTTACATGGGGCCAAGTTCCATTCATGTAGGGTTTTCTATGTGGTGTTGAGTTCTAACTGCATAGTGATTCACTAGGCAGCGTAGAGTTTCATATGCACAATGATTCACTATGCGGTGTATGGTTCTGCATGTATGGATCTTGGCGATGTGGTATTCCTGATTGAAAGAGTGGAATTTGTTTTGTAACTTGTGTGAAATTCAACTGCAAATTACTTTGGGTTCATGGTTTACCAATTAGTTTAGTTCATCTTCCTTTAATGAAATTCAGTATGTTTTACCCATAGGGGTCTAGGACAATTTTATTTTACCATAATTTTTGGTAAACCCTGCACTCCCACATATTCTCTCAACTACTTGTGGTCGTGAACTGTATCCCTTGGAAAACACCTTTTCCCACAAATTGAACATCGTATCCATGAACTGAAAAACATCATTTTTGAATGGTGAGTTTAGGCTTCAACATATCATGATTTTTATTACTCCATGAACAATCGATTCACTATCTTATACTTCATAGGTCAGCGCCTCATGAGATTCTATGAAAATTCAAAAACTACCACTTCACATATTAGTTCCTTCTGCGGAATATTAGTTCGCATGACTTTCAATATGCAAATAATTTTAGTCATTTGTCCATTTTGTTGGAATAACTATTTTTCATGATCTTTTTATGCATAAATGAGTATGTAACTCCCTATCACTTCAATGGATGAGACCAGAAGAAGGGAGGTTATGATTGACAATATTGAAGAAAATATCTGGTATTATGTTTTCTCTATGGATAGTAAACTGAAGGATCTTATTGATCCAGAACTTATGGACTACCCATTTTCTATTCATTTGACCTTTCTCAACTTAAAACTCCAAGATGAAACTCAAGTCCCATCGTTTGACTGGAGTATCCCTACCACTTATCTTGAGACATCTCAGAAGTGTGATCGGGTAAATGTTTCTTCCATGGGGGAGATCATAACTGCTTTAGACCAAGGGGACATGTTTTTTTAATGGCTCCATGTAGACCCAATGTAATTGATGTATCCATGATACAACTTTGAAATAAATATTTTGGGATTATCTATCTATTTTAAACCTTTCACGAGGTAATTATAGTGGTGGGTGGTGATCTAAATGGGACCTACGATCTGGAGGGGTGCTTCTCATATGAATGGGCTTGAGTATTCGAGGTGCACCAAACCTGCTTGGAATTACCTTATCATTTGGAACCTATTAATCTGTGTCAAGAAGTATGGGTTTTCCAATTGGAAATTTATTCACTGGGTGAAATGCTTCTCAAATTTCACGGTCATTAGTTTTCAAGCACTAACATATTCCACTTATCTTTCAGTGAAGCGGGAATAAGTTTGTTGGATATTTACAAGATAGGAGGACTTCCCATTATTGGAAATAATTATGATTAATTCCTAATGATTTCCAATAACTATAAGAATATCGAGTAGGTGTCTCCACTGGGGAGAGATTTATTGGTTGTGGTAGAGGAATTTCTTGGTTAAACTCTTCATGCTCACTCGCTCATTTAATTTGAATACTGGATAGGGTTTTTCTTGTGGATGAATGGAATAAAGATGAATGTATGCCTCATCTAAACATATCCAACTCAATAATAATAGAATACTCTAGTCTCATATTGTGCTACCCTTGAGGTGATTCTATATAACACCTGGGGTTACAGTATTTGGTTATACGTATCGTCTGATCTTTGATTAGCGGGTTTCTTTTCCCTGTTCCTGAGCGGATGAATTTTAGCTTCCCACAACTTCTATAATGATGTCAAAATTTTCTTCTTAATGATGAAGGATACATTGGTAGAGGGAAAAATGTCAATTTAAATATCCGTACCCTTGCCTGTATTTGCGAATTATTACAGAAGATATAGGAAGGAAGGCCTCCACATAGTCTTAGAAGGCCATTTAAAATTTTTTACAACTGGATGGAAGAGCATTTCCCATGTTATGTGTACTGAAATACCACAACGGTTCCTCATTCTAATTTCCTTCTAGCCCTACTCAACATCATCATTGTTCATACTCAATATTTTTACATTGATTGCATGGTTTTATTGTTGAGTGATGCTTCTTGATTCTTATTCATGCCATAAACTATGCCCCATAGAATAGTGATAGACATTGGGAGGTACTTTTCAGGAGAACATTTTTATATCATTGCACTTCAGGATTGAGTCTTAACCTATCTCATGGAATGATTAACCATTTACAAAACCTATACCCCGTATAGGTTTAAAAGGAAGGTTGGATTTCAACAATAGATTTCATTTCTCCCTGTTACTCAAGTGAAGAGGTATTCACACCCAGTAATCCTTCTCCAATTATGGATGATGATGATACGTGAAAACATTGGTATACAAGTCCTTATTCTCCCTAAAATTTATTCCACCAACTTATCATGGGAATATGATCAAATTTGGGTGGCTTGTTACCCTAATAGTGTATTGGAAAGGTCAATTTGATGATCTCAAAGGTCGTTGACTACTTCCTGTCCTGTCCCAATTATTCCAAATGCACCATCTTCCTCCATTTCTAATACAAGAAGGAATTATATTCATTATATCATGTGTTCATAAGGGAATTGGTCTACACACCCTATCCACATGGAGACTGACTTAGACCCTATATCTTTAACTGATATGGTCTATGGTCTTATTATTGCTGGACCAATTGGGACATCACTAGGCATTCTTGAAATCGTATCCAACCTTACATGGTTATATTTATAAATTGAACCACATATAGAGGGGAAGGTTCTCCTTCATGGGTGACACAACTTAGTACGCCTCTATATGCCATGATAGAACTCCTAGATTATATACCCATTTTGGTGGAGGGGAAGAACCAAGGTTTCCATTCCATTAAGAGACACTGAGTCTTGTTGATAAGGGAATGGATTCAAATTTGTACAATAATAATGAAAACTCCACTGAAAATTTTTTCAGACGAGAAGTAAACCCTTTAGTGATTTTTCCTTGACTTGGGCTCAGGTGTATTTGAATGTAGACACTTTAACTTACTTTCATACCAAATATTTATAGATAGAGAGGATATAGTTTCTTGTGAAGGCTAACTTGTACAATTTTAATGCTTCCCATTATCAAACAGATACCTTTTGAGATATTAACAAGGAGTTGTATCTCTTGGTGGTTAAGGAAACAAAGGCTTATGACCAAATTATTTCCCAAATAGAATAGCTATGGGAGTGTGAGGCTCATGTTTCTAGGCTTAAATAACAAATTTCGTCCACCAATTCCAATTTTGAAGCCATTAAATAGAAGTTTCAGGATCTCAGGTCCATATTTAAACAATTTCATCTAGTAGTTGAGGTTTAATTTGAATATAGGGTCATTATATAACATTACCTTGGTGGCCCACTTCATATTTTGGTCAATTTATGTACAAAAAATCTAGGCTTCATTATAATCATACCAATCTATTCTTTTCCTTTCCCCCCATCTTTTTTTTGTAATTATCACGGGGAAACTCCAGGCTGTGGATGCTCCTCCACTCTAATTTAATGGAATAGAATGCTTATTGATATTCATGTTTCTCCATTACTCTTTCATGCAATTTCAATTAGTTATAATTATATTTCAATTGATAATTACCACCAAATATTAATCTAAATCATGATATGTGATAATTAAATTTAAATAATCAAATCATGATCTAATTTTTTCTGGATCAGAGGGACTAAGAGAGAATAACATGACTATTTACTAGGTCACATGAAAGACCCTACAAGAATTATTCATTTTTCTATTACAACCCTATTTTTTTCTAAGCCTATTATGATACAATATTAGCAGGCATAACTTGAATTTTTCGTAGGATTCCCTTTGTGGGTTTTCGACCTTTCAATATTTTTGTCTCTTTAATTTTTGATTTCTAGATATTTTTTCCAAACAATATAAAGCTTAGGTTAAGAGATCTGGTACTCGACATTTACCCAAGGCTCCCTTTTTGGAATTTTAATCAGGCAAGTTTCGTGTCTCTTTGTATGGGTAGTTTAGAGTCTTGAAAATTGGACTATCATTACTAATATTTTAGGTCGAATATATTTTTCCATTAACTATGGGTTAAGGTCCCCAAAATAAAGTTTGTTAACAAAGAATTTCCCAATAACTTTCACAAATGTATGAGGTATTTATATTGACCTTGACATTGTAGTTTCTAGATGTGTGATAGGATATGAGGTATGAGATCCATTGAATTGTAAAAAGGTAGAAAAATACTCTCCTAGAGATGAATTTACATTTGGTTGACATGCCATTTATTGTGGGAAACTTTTGAAAAACAAACTATGGAATATTTTTCATTGTCATAAAAATGTTTCCTCTGGACACTGATCTTTCACATTCGATGGCCAGGTAATATTGTGGGAATTTGAATGTCTCAAGACCATATTGGGTGTCTTTTCAAAGGAGTGGTGTCCAAAAATTATGAGGGCCTTTTCATAAACTTTTATCATTAATGGTATACCTCTACTATAGATTTTTGGATTATGTAAAGTAGGATTGAATTATGGTTCAATTTAACATCTTGAAACTAGGTCATTTGAGACTTATGATTTAAAGTCATTTGGTACTGACCAATAGGATAAAAAATTGTCCTTTTCACGGTAGTCTAAATAGGAATGTTCTATCATTTTCAGGCATGAGAGTGGGGACAAAGTTATACTATAATTTGGGGGGATTTCTAAAACCAAGGTAATGAGGTTGGAAGTAAAATTAATTGGGGAATAAAGAGGCAAAAACATACTCTCCTGAGGACAAATTTGTCATTGGTTGACTGGCCTTTTTTGTGGGAAAGATATGTAGAGTCATTAGGGTATATTGTGCATAGTCGAAAAAAGGTTTCCTCATGATACTTACCTTACCTTTTCGATGTCCAAGTATAGTTATGGGGATTCAGACCCATCTGGATACAGAGTATGGTTTGTGAGAAGGGAGGTGTCTGAACATGAAAGAGGCATTTCAAGCTGAAATTTATTGAGAATATATATATATATATGTTTTCCCCATAAAGGTGTGAGGAGTTTCTGTATGTAGGTATGACCTAGGAAAAGGAGAATAGGGTAAAATTTTGGTTCATGGATGGACATGAGGTATGGAATTAGGGAGTCACTATGTATCCTATGGTAATAGGAATCAAGATAAATATAGTTCTTTTAAGATTTCTCTATATGTGGAACTGGTTCACACAAATGAGTGGTACATTTTTGACTTGTATATGATCTCACCAATGATACAGGTCTCATATCAGACATTCCTATTCAAATTTATATCATGTATACAAATATGGGGGGAATATCCTTTTCTTTTCCAAGATATTTCCTACGTATGTCTTATCTATACATCAGAAGGAGGTATTTTCAATCTTTTCTACAGTTTAGCCCAAAGGTGAGCATTGGGTATCAAACATCATGTATTCAAGTCATATGATTCAGATGTTGATATAGAAGTCATTATTAAGTGTAGGATAACTAGCCCTTAATTTCCTAACATGTCCAAGATGTGGGGGGGGAGTGTAAACCATGGTTTTGGGAAATTTTTGGACTGGGATAGATGGTACGGTGCTTAGAATCCATTGAGTGTATGGAGGTATGAACGTCATATCCTAAGGAAATATTTCCCTCCGATTAACGTGCCTTTTTTGTGGGAAACTTTTGTAGATCCATTGGGGAATATTGTGAATAGTCAAACAAGGTGTTCTCATGATACCGACCATCCATTCCAGATGGCCATGGATGTTTATGAAGATGTGAGATTCACTAAAGGATAGATTCTGATAAATGGAATGGGTGTGTCTGGACATATTAGAAACATTTAGGCAATGATTACCAATGGATTTTGGAATCCACTACATTGATTTTACTCATTTGTAGGGGTGAATTTTGATTCCTTTTTTTCACCAGGAACTAGGTTTGAAGATCTCGGTGTCACTATGTATCCTGGTACAATAGGAATAAAGAAACATGTAGTTCTTAACATTATAATTCCTACATAGTTTTGGCCCAAGCACAGTGGGAAGGGAATTTTTTTCCTTTACCTTGGTTACATGGGGAAACCCATATAATGTCCCGAAATTCCACATGAGATATGCTTGGTGTTAGAAAAAAGGGACAAAAAATGGTTCCTCCCCCACTTATGGATGACATAACTATGTAAATAACATTTTTTAAGGTGGCTAGACTAGGATGAAAATATGGGCATCACTACATATCCTTCTTGGGTTGGAATCAAGGAAAACAATGTTCTATAACACTACATGGTAGGTAACCAATGTCGGCGTAAATTAACTATTGGGTGAGAACATCATGGTGTGGTTTAGATTAACATTGTACAATAAGGACATTTTATCATGTAGTTTAATGTCATAAAATTAGAACAATTTTTGGGCATTTTAGCATCATATTGAAAGGACATGGATGACCTGAAATGAAAGAGGGGAAACATTCATACTATTGAAATGGCCCTTCCAAATTCGGTCAATTTGGGAGTCCCTTTCTTTAACATGGTTTTCATGTAGTGGAGGGAACATATTTATTTTCTTCCATGGCTAGGCTCAGGTCATAGGATCTGAGCATCATTACGTACCACATGGGATGGAAATCAAGTCATATGTTGTTCTATATAGAAAGAAACCTATATAGGTATATCCCATACACACGATAGAATATTTTACTTTTGGGTGGATAGACCCAGATGAAAGTCCTGGCTTAACTATGTATCTTTCCTAGAAAAGAATCTAGCTATAGGGTTTTCTTGACATTCCCTACACATGTCTTTCCCATACATAGGGAATATAAGTTTTGTATTTTTTTGTTGTTGGGTGAGGTGGATGGACCGGGTTATGAAATCTAGGAGAATCTACATGTCCTTTGCAGATAAGAATCATTTCAAACATAGTTCTATGAAATGGCATGGTAGATAACCAATGTAGGAGGAAATTTTATCTTAGGTGAGAACATTGTGGTGTTATGTAGTTTAACATCAGGAAAAAAGGAAATTTTGGCCATGCAGTTTAGAATCATTCGATAAGGACGTTGGTGGCATAGTTTAATGTCATGTTGTGGGGAATAATTTTCATAGAAACCATGAGTGAGTGGAGGCTAATCAGGCAGGGATATTCTAGAATAATATGGATGTGAAGGGGAAGGAATGTGTAAACCACAGTTTTGGGGGTTCTTGGATCGAGAGTGATGGTGTGAGGCTTGGAATCCATTGATTGTATGGAGGTAGGGAAATTTTCTCTTGAGGACAAATTTTTCTCTAGTTAACAGACATTTTTTTGGTGGGAAACATATACAGAACCAGTAGGTAATATTGTTCATATTCAAAAAAATGTGTCTTCAGGGTACTGAACTTCCATTTTTAATAAACATGGATGTTTATAAATATATAATATTGCATGAATCATGGAGTTTGATAAATTGAAGGGGTGTATCCTAAAATAAAAGAGATAACCATGCTATAATTAGTCATGAGGTATGGACTTCACTAAATAGATCTGAATCATATGTAGGGGTGAATGATCATTTGAAAGATTATTTCTAGGGGAATTAAGGTTTGGAATCTACTTCATAGATTTTTATTTGTGTACAGGATATGGGGGTGTTTTGATTTCGATCATTTTCCCCAACTGGGCCTTAGTTTAGAGATCTGGGTGTCACTCTGTCTATTGTTGGGACAATAATTAATCCAAACATAGTCCTATAAATTTCCTTGTACAAGTCTGACCCACATGTTGGGAAGGGGTAATTTCATTTTTTGGGTGGCTAGATTAGGATGTAGAATCTAGGAATCACTAAATATCATATGATAATAGGAATAAAGCCAGGAATAGTTCCAAAAGAAATTCCCTATGTAGTTTGGTTCGTACATAGGGAAAGGGGAATTTTTTTGTCCTTTTGGTGTTGACTGGACCATGATATAAAATTTTGGATTCACTACATATCATGTGATAACATAAATCAAGACACAAATAGTTATATTAAGTTTTTTCCCCTAAACCAGTATGACCCATGCATAGGGAAGGGGTATTTATAACTATTATTTTTGAGTTGATGGGCCCTTCATGTGACATTACTCTTTGTTTGTGTGGGGAAACCCTAATAAAATTCCTAAGCTCACGTGATCTACTCTTCTTGTGAGAAACAAGGAATAGAAATGATTTCTATCATGATGAAGAGACAGTTGAGGGTATATGAGAGGCATTTTTCATAATGTGGTGCCTGGACTAAGATATAGGATCGAGGCATCTCTATTTATCTCATTAGAAATCAGAATCAATATGTACATAGTTCTATAAAGAAGCCTCCACACATTATTTTGTTCCATGCATAAGATGGGGGCATTTTTTTGATGGTGGTTGGGACTAAGGTATGGGATTCGGGTGTCACTACATATCCCAAATGAGCAGGAATCAAGCCACATGTTGTTCTGTAATGCATTATAGTAGGTGAACAATTAAAAAGGAAATGTATTACCAGGTGAGAACCCTGTGGTATTATGTAGTTTAATGTCATGTAATAAGGAAATTTTGTCCATGAAGTTTAACTTCATGTGGTAAAGACGTTGGTAGTATAGTTATATATCATGCTAGGGGGATGAATTCCATACAGTATAACGTCATGTGGTAAGGACATACATGCTCTGCAACTTAATTTCATACATTAAGGAATTTTTATCTTGTAGTTTAACATCATGTGATTAGGATTTTTATCATGTATTTTGACATCATGTTATTAGGATGTTTATCATGTAGTTTAACTTCATGAAATCAGGATGTATGTTTTGGCTACATGAAATATTTCTCCAATAACATTTCATTGGTAGGATCTGTAACAAGCTATCTATCCATAGATGTTAAGTAATATACTCCATTTGAGTATACCTTTTGTATTATATATAGTCCCTCCTACATTGGGTCCAATTTTAGTGGTTTCTTTCCAAGTATCATCAGAGTTCTAAGGACCAACAAAAATTATCCTTTGAGGAAAGGCCGAAGGCGAACCATTTTGTTGAAGGATAGAACAATCAGGTTTTGGGAAACATACAAATGGTTCAAGGTATATGATATTTTCACATCTAGTCAGTCCAAATCATTGAGATGATTTTGGAATTTCCCATATATGGATAGTTGATCACAAATGGAAATGAAGAGGAAGGGTAATTAAACATAGATGCATAGAACCACCTATGTCATGTATACTAATGATTATGAGGTTGCTTGAGTGGTAGTGTGGGTAATGGTCTAGTATAACCACAGAGCATGGAGGAGCTTGTCCGACCATGATTTCTTATCCTTGTTTACCATCTTTATGATTATATTAGATAGGGTCTTGTTGAAGGACTATATTTTTCTATTAGTTGTTGAATGGTAGTAGGATGAATGGTTAGTCTTGATAGCATACTCCAGATATAATTCATCCAATTCATCATAATGGAAATTGGTGCCATTTTCCATCAATATCGTATGAGAGAAATCAAATATCGTGATGATATTGACTTTCCAAAATCTGACAATGCTTCTTTCCCCAACCTCTTTGAGGGCTATAGATTCATCCCATTTGGAAAATAATTTAGTCTCATAGGTAATATACTTGAATTTCTTATAAGTAATGGGAGGATATGTTCGATTGACATCCGTTCCCCATATGGAAAATGGACAAGAGTACTTAGCTGTGTGGAGTAACTCTAGAGCCTAGTGGATGAAGTTAGTATAAACTTTGTAGGAATGAAACTTCTTAGTGAATTTAGTTAAATATTGTAGCATAGTGAGATAGTAGTATCCAATCCTTCAAATTTGATGAGAGATCTTATATCCTGATTGGTTTTCCAGACAAGCTCTGGAATGCACATCCTTCATAACATCCGTAATATCTTCTCTATCAATGCATCTGAGAAGGATCCCATAAAGGCCACACTTATGAAGGTCCTTTTGTTGATTTTAACTTTCATATAGAACTAAATTAATTTCTCATCTTTGGATTTTCTCCCTACCATCACTTTCTAGTTGAATTTCTCCCTATTTAAGGTAATCTATAATAAGAGTCATCCTGCCTATGGTAGGACTATATAGCTCAGTGAGGGGACTGATCTCATCAATTTATTCTATCTTGGCCTGAATGAATGGAAGATCATCAAAAAGTGGGCAATTTTTATGACCATCTCATCCCGGTCTGGATCAACTAGAGCAGTGGATACATTTTTTAATGCATAATTTTTTGCATTTTGTGATTGGGGGACATGATTTTATGTTGAATCTAAGGGCAATTCCTCCATTAACCTTTATATATGTTCAAACAAAGGGATTAGATCTTCCTTTTTGATATCATAATCTCCATTGACTTTCTTGATGACCAGTTTGGAGTCGCCTTTTATCTTTAAGTGTTTTACTTGTGCATGAAGTTCCAGCTTTATTCCTACTATGAGAGCCTAGTAATCTACTTCATTGTTTGTATACCCCTCTGATAGTTGGATAGAGTAAATAAGGACATCCTTTTCAAGAGATATGAGTATGACTCCTAGTCCAACTTTATTGATCTTGGGATTTTCCATCCTTTTTCTTATTAGGATCCTAGATGTGCCTTCAAAAGTAACTTCCATGTTTTGGGATCTGCCTTTATTGAGAAATCCTCTTCATCGGGTAGTTAAACATCCAATAGATTCATATTGGATAAGGAGTGTTCTTACATGAAATCTACTAACACCCGTCCTTTTACGGCATTCTAAGGTATGATCCATATATCTAACTGATGCAGGATGACCACCCACCATGAAAAACATCAATTCAGTATTGGACAACTGAGAATATATTTTAGCAGATTTCTATACAAGAATAAATGAACCTCATGGTTCTGTAGGTAGTGTTGCAGTTTATGGACCACGATGATTAGTTTCAGATAGCTCTTCTCGATATTTTCATATTAATTATTAGCATCTATCAGGTTTCAGCTGAGATAGTTAAGGTTGTTTTCACTACTAACATCATTCTTATGTGAAAGTAAGAAACCTAAGTATCACTCTAGGGAATAAAAATACAAAATTAGTGGTCTTTATTCAATGGGTGGAATTAGAACTAATAGACTTAAAAATAAATTTTTAAGGATGTCAAATTATTCTTAACAATCATCAATACATTGATATTCGACCCCCGTTTTCATTAACCAAGTGAAGGGTAAACATTTTCCTGAATGGTTGGCTATGTAGTGATGAATATAGGAAAATTTACTTTATGTCCTCTCAAATATATAAGGTTCCGAGGAAGTGAAATACCAAGGATGGAATTCATATTCTTGGGTACGACTACGATTCCACGATGGAGTATGACGAAGCTGATAAATTTCCTGAGGTAACGATGAAATCACATTTCAAAGGGTTTGTTTTCAAGATGTGTTGTCGCAGTTTTTTGAAGATGACTTCAAGATCTGATAGGTGTGTTGAAAAATATTCATGATATAACAACCAATTCATCAACATAGAATTCAATAAAATTCCCGAGGATGGGATTGAAGATGCAATGCATGGTGTGTTGATATGTCGTGCTGGCATTTTTCAGGAAAAAGGGAATAACCTTGTAGAAACATACTCTTTGTGGGGACTTGAAAGACATATCTTCATCATATTTTCAGGCCATTCAGATTTGATTATATCCTAAATAACAATCCATGAAAGAGAAGGCATGATATCTAGAAGTTTAATCGATTAGCAATTCTATGATCGGGATTGAGAAGTCATCTTTTGAGCAGTGCATATTGAGATCAATGAAATCGATGAATAATCTGATTTTTGATTCCAATTTTTAACATGGACTATATTTCCCAACTATATTGGGTGTTGGACCTTTCTAATGAATTCTTCTCTAATCATATTTATGACTTTATCCTCTATTTTTTAAGTAGATGTTAGGTGCATCCTTTTGGCTTCATTCTTATAGCCATGATGATTTTCTATCATTCCCAAGTATTGAGTGGCCACTTTGAGATAGAGGCGTAGAATATTTGTATATTTCTAAGAAAAAACATCTTGATTCTTCCATAGGAAGGAGGTGTATACCTCTTTCTCCTCAGATGACGTAGCCATGCTAATTAGAGTGGGTCGTAGGTCTTCTTTGGTACCCAAGTTTATTTCCCTAAGTTCATCAATGGTGGTTGATACACCATCCTCAAATGATGTAGGGTAATCCCTAAGGTCTTATTCCAATTATTATTCCACATTTTCTTTATCATCTAATGTGGATATAATCCTTGATATTAGCTCCTCAAATTTAATTTAAGAGTCTTAATTTTGGGAATAATATGCTGAGGCGACGTCTTCTGACCCAACAAACAGTAGGGAATTTTCTGGAGAGGACCGAGTGAGGGAAAAGGAATTTATTCATTCTCTAATTCCTTAGCTGGTGAAGAAGGGATTATCTAGAGATTTAAGGCTGGGTGAGGAGAATTTTTATTCAAGCATTCACAATTTTTTTGGGGGACCGGTGGATTTTTATGCACTATTAGGCTCAGTTACTATAACTAAAATCATGAGAACTAATGAATACACACATAATTTGGACTTTTTCACTTAACCTGATTGATGGGTAGTGTGTATTCCTCATCAATATACTTGATGGGGTTTTTGAGGACCATCTCTAAACTATTTGGCATAGTGACCTAATCAATACGATGGACCGAGGGTCACGTCCCTTTCTTCTTGTAGAATCATTGATCGATATAGTGTGATTTTCGTGATTCAAATAGGGCCTTATTGGTGTACAATGTCCCATTTTGTCCATTAGTTCAATATTTTTTCCACTAGTGGTAGGATAAAGGAATCACCGCATGCTAGTGAAACTAAGGCCTTTATAGAAGAATGTTGAAGGTCGTGTTTTTTCGAACCAGCAAAAATTATGAGTCAGTTATAAGGTCTCCCAATCGAATTTTGAGCTTGATCTAGCCTAAAACCTTTTGTTCACATATGGAATATCCCAATATAGTTGTGCAAGATTGTGTTAGGTTATCTTAATTATAGCCCAACCGATGAAGTTTTCACACTGGGAGGAGATTAACTCTAGATCAATTATCAGTGATTAATTTTTGAATATAAATACCATTTATCATGTTGAACACATATTGGGGTATGATGTGTCTCTGTATAATGGTGTATTCATCTTGAACTATAAAGTAGATAACTGTGTGGCATTCTGTAGGGTTGGTCTCTGTTCAATATAATTCAACAACAGCTACTTTGGATTCAAGCTCATGGGGACTTAAAAATGCTTCAATAAGTGCGTCCTTGAGATCTTTTTGACAAACTCAGCCCATCTATGATTGATAGTTTTTCTAGTACTAAATTCAATTACACTAGAATTACTTACTTCTAGTATAAATTCCAGCTCTTCTTGACATTAAGATTCTCTTTCACAGATGCTTTAATGACTTTTGAATCAAATGTGGATTGAACAACCCCTAAGATAAAATATAGTGGTTCTTTTGGACCTTGTGGGTTCAAATGAGAAGGTTTTCTTTCATGTTGTGGGTGATTAGACATTTTTTCCTCTTCTAATGTATATTCTAGGATTATTAGGCGTGAGTGTCTTCCAATAGGGGCAGAGGAATCTTCTTGTTCCTTTTGGGGTCACTGAAGGTATCTTACATGAGTTTTTTTAATATTGATGGTTTGAACTGGGGTGCAGCTGGAAATTTGGTTTCATTCACAATTGTGTCTCCCTTAGTATCCTCTTCTTCTAGGACCACTTCCTCCAGTTTCCCGGTTGGTTGTAGGGAATTCAGGTTCATATCTATACTCTTCATCGGAGAAGGGATCTAATAAGTGAATGACATTAATGTATCTAGAGATTAGTTCCTCATCTGATTATGAGTCATCTTCATTGGCCTCTTCTAGTGGTGTCATTGGGGTGGGGGGTGCCCATTATTTTGGATCTATAGGAACAAAATTTAATAGTGTCAATGACAACTTTGGCCTTATCATGGGTTCATCTTCTTTCAATTCCTATCCATATTTCAGGTCAAACATATTTTCGGATGATCGGCCCTTAGAGGGTTTTGGGGTCGAGTATAATTTTGTTGTTTTATTAGGGGTCATTGGAGGGACATTTTATTGCTTAAAATATGCTTGGAATATTCCATGGGCTCAGTTAACAATTTTCTAGGTGATTCAACAATCAAAATTCTTCTCCATTTTGATAATTGTTTTTACACTTTTTTCCTTCATCCAGGTCAATGGTGGAATCATATGCCACTTGTGCTCGTGGTGGTCCTAGTTTTACTTTCCCAGAATCTATCATCCTTTGAAGGAGGTAATTTAAGATGAAACACTCCTAGATGGTGTGTCCCAATATCTGGTTGAAGGAACAATAATATGGCCGGTCATCAAGATGGACTTCATATACCAAATTTGGTACTAGAAGAGGGAGAAAATTGAAATTCCTGGAGGATAAAAAATAGCCATAGATTTTTTCATCTCAGAACCAGTAAAATATATTTATATATTCCTTGAATTGATTTCTCTTAGGTCATCTCTGCTCATCTTTTCGGGGTCGGGGGGGCTATTGATGTCCAAGGGGACCCGCATGATTAGGTATATTCTTAAGAGTTGGGGCTGTTGCAAGGGGTAGTTTAAGCATAACATAGGCCGCTTCAGATCTTCCCACTATTTTTACAGGGGATGATGGGACTACCTGGGACTTGATGTTCATCCACTATAAGGAATCTTCAATTATTTTGGATATGATAGAGAAATCCAGATACCCACTCATATATTTCAATAGGATGAGTGGAATTCATAGCTATTCATAGAGGTTATCGATGAACATATAAATCACCTCATCTTAGGGAAGTGGCTGGTTAAAGGAGTAGGTTATACCTTTCCATCTGGAAATGAAATCCGAGACAGTCATATTTTCTCATTTTTTGCAGCTCATGACATCACTGACTAATGTCTTTATCAATTTTGAGTTGAAATGAGAATAAAACTATCACTGGAGATCCTCCAAACCTATTATTGAATAATATGGAAAACTGTTATACCATATAATGGCTAAACCTTACAGAGTTTTCACAAAGAATCTGAGTTTCACTACTTCTTGTCACTATGGGTTTCCCATCATTGGATCTCAATATGACGCATAATGCATAAGATATTGTTCCAAGTCGCATGAGCCATTAAATAAGGGGAACATGGGATTCCAAAAATTTATTGGTGGTGGAACATTACTCACCCATTCAAGTTAAGGATTTCATTCTAGTTGTATTACAGAATTATGTCCTTCCTTGAATTCTAGTCAGGATTCTAATGAATCGATTGTATTTATGAGCCCTTGATGCATGTCCGGTTGAACCTAAGCATGGTCAGGTGAATCAGCGGGAAAATTGGTCATGTCTATGGTACTAGTACTTGAGTTGGATACCTGACTGGGGGGATACTTTGGGGATTTTTTTGAAACTTATCCGGTTTTTTTACTTAATGGGTTGAAATTGTGATATCCTTTCGGGATTTGATCTAGATAAACTGATGTTCCCAATGCTATCATAGATGATAATTCTAGCCATGATCCATTTATTGAGATAAAATCTTATGTTTGAGGTACACCTACTAGAAGTGTACATTGAGGATCTGTTGGAGGAACCTGAAAAGCATATTCCATAGGATGGGTTCCTCGACATAACTCGACATTTATTCGCCTCAACTACTTCATTTATTCCTCCTGCTGTGAGAATGTATCCTCAAGTGATAGGGTATCATTCTCATGAGAAGTAGGAGTCAAGTCATGTGTGACCTTTTTTATTTTTATCTATCTCTTGGAGATTATCAAGAGAGGTATTGCGGGATTAGGTGATGGAGCTCCCAAATTTAGGGTGACCCTCTTGTTCTGGGTATGCACACTTCCAGGTTTGGTCTGTATCAGATTCTAAGCAGAACCATCTTCTCCCTATTCATATTTATTTTCATAATTTATAGTGTGTTATATATGATTGACATCCATAATTTTTACTGATACATAATGCATTGTGGGTTCCATACCTAGTGCTAAGTGGTAGGAGAGATTTTTCATCCTTTGTTGGATCTTCTCCTTTCATTTTGGGGTCCTCTTTGAGTTTCTGGATGAAGTTCAACACCTAGGGAACCTTTATATGGATTTATCATACTCCACCCTTCTGGTGTACATGAATCATGAGATAGGATATAATGTGGTACTTCCCTACTCATCATCCTCCCCAATCAGGAAAATACTAATGTTCTATGGGCTAGTGGTTGAGGTAAAAATTCCCCCATCCCTACAGGCTGGGGTTCCTCCTGCCACCTTATTATGATGTCTTGACCCATATTTATTGGTCTTATAGGGAAATTTTTTTGTTAAAAATTCCCCTAGTCTTGTAGGTTGGGGATCGTTCCATATTTCATTCAGTGCTATTGCTATTGTTGCTTTCTGGATCTTGTGCACTCCCATTTGAGTGTGATATAGATATGGTGTTGAGTATTCATGTGAATTGTTTTTTTAAGAAATGAGAAATGCCTGTTGATTGTGTTCCCTTAAGTGATAATCCTACTGAATGTTCTCATTCTCCATGTTTAGGAGTTTTTTAATAGATCTCTATCATTGCTCCTAAATTTTTTGAGACATATTCGAGGAAAATATTGTCAATCATGCTTCATTTCCTAAATAGGTAGTTCATTTGACCAATATCATGGGATAATGAAGTAATAATATGTCATTTCCAATAGGATATATTATATAGGAAGTGGGGTGATGTGAAATGATCCATGCTCTCCCCAACCCAAGATATGAACACCAAACAAGGTTTCATCGATAAGGTAATACAACTCCTGTAACACATAGAGGCATGTTTGTTTAATATCTTTCTTCTACCTATTTGATTGTGGTCATTGCATATATGTAATGGATTCTAAGTAAATTATTTGGTGAATTTATCGCACAATCTTGACAAGGTTTCTACATCCATCGTAGGGAAATAATATTTCTTTGATATTGTAGAGGGTTGTCTAGAGATTGAGGATAATTTTATGTATGAATTTGTCTAACAATTACTTGGTATGTCGAACTAAGAAGTGGTTGTGAGAAAAAACATAACTGGTATGTTTCCCTTTTCTAATTGTCTTCTCAAAAGAAACATATCTATTTTTTATTTCACAATAGATTTCTCTACTTCATTTTCCCAACATATAAATTTCATGAAAACTATGTCCCATGCAGTAGGGCTACAAGGAGTATCATTAAAATGGGAATGGTCCAGAGGTGTCTCAAAAGATGAGTGTGGCCTTGGGCCATCTCTTGAATGAGAAAGGATATCGCTTATTATTAGAAATATTTCTGATACACTCAACCCAATATTTCTTTGAACCTCTACATATGAGGGTTTGTTTCATTAAATTCAGTAGGGGTAGGACCTTACTACCAATATGAAACTTGACTGTGGGGAGGACCTTCACATTTGGTGCTACAATGGCTTGGACTACCATCATAGTTCAATTTATGAATATTGGGAAATTTTTTGCACCATATATCATGGGGAGGACTATCAGAGCGGATGATAGCAAGGGGAGGACCTTCTTACTGAATTGAGACTTCACCTTGGGGAGCACCTTCGTGGATGATGCCCTTATGGAGAGGGCTACCATTGGGGATTGGTATCCATCTTCAGGGATAATTTCTAAATTTTTTATCCTATGTAGGACCTTCAAGATGGAAGACAACTAGTAGAGGACCTTCTTGCAACTTAATGTCATTACGATGAGGACCTTCAGAGTGACTGCCATCATGGTGAGACCTACCATCACAACTTGATGTCCAATTGTGGGTATAATTTCTGTAGTGTATACCTTAGGGAGGACCATTAGGGAAGAATACAGAAAGGGGAGGACCTTCTTATTGTCTGACCTTCTCGCCACAAAGAGGGTTATTGTGACAGTCCTTAAGAGATAAGATCTCTTGATCGATCAGTTCTTTCCCACAAAGTAAGCCTTCATGGGTTCTCTGATGAGGGCCTTAAATGCTATTGGTAATAATATTATGGGGAGGGACTTCACAAATTCTACTTAAACTTCCATAATTTTGTAATGGACTTACATGATCCTAATCCACTATTAATAGGTGTTTGATGGCATCAATAAATCCAACATCCACCAGAGCAAGGTTATGAATATGCTTTTCATTTTCTAGTTTTCTTTGGCATGATTTATTTTTGAGTGCTCTATTGTGGGCGACTGGGGACACCAACTATTGGTAACAAACTTCATATATGGTTTCCTATTTGATTAGTTCCTATGATGAAGTCAGGATACACCGATGAAAATACTTATTTCTAGGAGTTTGTGCCTGCTCTGATCCTCCTTGTTTTTCCAAATGGGTACTATTAGTTCACTTGTATTGGGAAAGAGGAATGAGTTTTCCCCTGATTTATAGGTGAGACATGCCAGTTGTTTTCTCCCATTTCCATCGTATTTGACAGATGGGATTTATATTTGAAATTAGGGATTTTCTTCTTATCCTTTTCCACTAAATTTTTTCTGATCGTCTTGATATGTATCTGCATGAATTTTACTCTTCTCATACTTGATTTCTACCGTATTTAACTTATGGTATTGGTACTCCTTGGCAAAGATATGTGACTACCTATAATTTACTACCCTATCTGGATGACTGGATTTTTGTGCATCATTATGGATTTGAATTTACCTATAATTCTCTACCTCATATTGACGGAGAGATTGGCTAACATTGGTAGGAGTTTGCGCTTGATCATATTTTTCCTTTATATTTTATAGTGGGATTTAGAAAAGGGAGTGAAAATGTATGCATGATCATAGTTTTCCATGGTATTTTCATGGTGGATCTATTCCTTAGGAACTTGGGTGATGGTATATTTATTTTTAAATGTTTTTCACCTTTTGAGGAAATTCTCTAGGATCCGTGTTTGTAGAAATTCATTAGGATCCCTCAGCATGATGTCCTCTTCAAAATGAGGATAATGAGCTGTGTGGTGTTAGAGACAATGTCTTTGGGCATGGACCCTTAAGTGGGAACCATATTCAACATGGAAGAATTCATTAGAGATGACTTCATCTACCTCTCTAAGATAAGGTATGTACTCGTTGTCAGGTTCTGGGGACAGGCTCTCGAAACGATTAGAGATGGCTAGTGACGTTGCTTGGTTTTGGGCCACCGACCGCTGTTGAGTTGGTGGCTAGAGTGATTTAATCGATTGTAGTTCATATTTTTCGGCCTCCAGTGTTGGTAGAGTATCATTATGGTGGTACTCAAAGATTATTTCATTTAAAGCCTAGTGTTGGAGGCACTAGCTGGGCAACAGAGTCCTCTACTTC
The DNA here is from genome assembly GCA_963277665.1 of Viscum album. Taxonomy (NCBI): domain Eukaryota; kingdom Viridiplantae; phylum Streptophyta; class Magnoliopsida; order Santalales; family Viscaceae; genus Viscum; species Viscum album. The sequence continues at coordinate 1,323,547,494 of OY728157.1, forward strand.
ATGGAGGGCTTGGGTGGTGCATTGGTTGACATACATGTCTATGAGAACTTTTGGGATACTATTGGATTGAAGGAAGATCTGAAGAATTATGAAAATATATGTGACATGTACGTACAAAACCCCCCAATAAAATTACTATCTCATGACCATATATATAATTGATGACCTTTCTTGGCTGTTTTCCATTAATTAGATTTGAAAGGCTTATGTGGTGGGATAACACCGCCACCATGGTTATGGATTCATATCGGGTTCACCATTTTTGTTTCGACCTAAAGAGCGTTATACCTTAAAAAAATATTCTCATAGAGACTAGGTAGTATATTATTTTTATCTTATGAAGGATGTTCCACAGTTAAGTGTTTCATGTTAGGTTCACCATTTTTGGGATCGATGGGTGATTACAAGGGGTTAAGGTTTTGAGAAACCAATCCACATTGGGTACAATGTCCTTTGATGGCCTCTAGTGGGTTTGTTTGAGAAGATAGAAACACCCAATGAATCTTACATAAATCATTCATGGACCTTCTTTCCAAAGGCAGGAATTCCTTGGATGATATTCCCAAGGACACTTAAGAACTCACATTGGACAAGAGGATGGGAACTCAGGCTCATCACACTATTCGGGGGGAAACTATTGCCTATCCCAGGACACTATTATATATTTAATCCATGTTCCTATGTTTTTGAATCCTTGGTTCATTCCCAAGCAGGTGTCAGCAGATTTTCCCTAAGTAAGATCAATCATAAATACACATGGCTTCAAATTTATCTGTATGTACCTGAGTTTATCCATTAATGAAGATATATGTATGTATCTAAGTTTCTTCATCACTATTACCCTCTTATAGATAGACCGATTACTCTTTAATAGTTCAATGAGGCAATGCTAATTCGATCCATGTGATGAGGTGCTCTGGGGTTTATCTTCATCCAAGGGTGGTGTAAATAGTTTGAATGTTGGAATCAAACCCATAAGATGTGCTTCCTACATATCATCATGAGATGAATTATAACCCACATAGGCTGATGACCCATAAATTTTAACATCATGAGTTCAGGATGAGAGTGGACTGACGTGAAAAATTAGTGTGTTAGGCATGAACCTTGTGGAGGGTTACTACGTATCCCACTTAATTGGGAACCAGAGTCCATGTAGTTATGAAATCTAGGGATAATACATGTAATATTCGCATTTCGTTAGGAATTATATCTATGTAGAAGGCCCATTTGACTTAATATTTGGGCTTAAATATATAGGGAAGGCCCACTTGTTGTTTAGGGTTTTTCGTTTGTCATGATCGACACTAATATCTAAAACCATGTGAGTCATTCTTGGTGTGAGAAACAAGAGAAAGAAATGGATCTGATGATCATAAAACCCTCCCCATCCATTGATGGATAGTGTTGGAGGCCGAAGGGGGGGGGGTGGATTGCTCCCATTTAATCCCTTTTTTCATATCCTAGGTAGTCCCATTTGGCGACCGATCAGAATAAGTCCTAAAATGAGGCGAAGAGGAGCGAAGGTTCCACCTCTCGCAAGAAAGGTCAGGAGATTACCTCATGGGGAGTTCCATGTAATTGGTTCTGGGGAAAATGGGAGAATGTTCAACATCCAACCTCATCAATGTGAATTGTAGGTGTCCTCCCTTAATTCCTAGAATGGGGAGGTACATGTGAGCATCTTGAGGTCAAAACCCTTGTTACCGTGAGAATGTAAAATTAAGGTCATTTTGAAAGTCTGACTTATTGCTAGGGTAAAAAACATGACTTCACGTACCATGGGTATGTAATCTCAATATGGAACACTGATGTGCTCTATGGTTTTATCATAGCCGTTTGGTATCTTTGGAATATGCCTTTGCCTGATGTCGTGAGACTGGATCATGGAGGGACTACAGATGATGCAACAAAAATGAAAGGAAGTCATTGGAGACTGGGGGGGGGGGGGTTGGAACGCCCGGAGATACGCCATTCCTCATAGCATTTCCTTATGCAGGGTGGGGTTTCTTCTGAATAGAAAGTAACTATATGGGTGAGGGATACGTTTGTATACCATGGTGGTATGAGTATTTTGGTTTGTCCCTCGTACCATTTTGCTACGCAGAGCTAGGTTCCGTACAAGTAGTGATTTTCTACGTGGTTATGATTTCCATCTATGTAGTGAATCACTATGTGGCATAGGGTTACGTCTATATAGTGATCCACTAGGTGGCGTGAGGTTCTACCCACATAGATCTTGGTTCTATGGGACAGGTGATTGCAATATGGGCATTGGTTTTTAACCCTGAGGTAAATTTGTCTACAAAGGATGTTGGGTTCGTGGTATACCAATTAGTTTAGTTTTTCCTCCGTTAAGGTTATGAGGTGAGTTTTACCTATAGGTAATTTTCAAAAGATTCTACCTTTTTTTGTGGTCCCTTATTCCATGAATTCATCAATAGATCTCCCCAAAAGAGTCCCCCTTCTCAAGTTCTCCCCTTGGGGTCCTTTTATAGATAGGCTGAGGCATTGCGTTGTTGGGCCACGAGCATCCTTTGCGAAATCCCATAAAAGAAACCTGACCCACGATTGACTTGGTCAGTGGGGGTACATGTTCATCATCCATGAAAGAGATAATTAACACATCTGTCCTATGAATGAACATGTTTCATTTGAAGGAATACATTAACTTTTCCTTTCCCACAAACTGTTTGATTTTGCTGAGGATGTCATACGTGGGACATATTTCTATGCATTTTCCCATAAATAATTGCGTTTGCAGGGGACCAGTGCGGCCATCTTCAGCCCATGAACTGGTTAGTTTATGGATTCCATAAAAAGTTGTAAGCTATTTGGAGTACACATCTGTGAAGGAATATGCTTTACAGTTCCATTTTTTCCCTTTTTCAAATTTTCTTCTTCTTCAACCATTCTTGTTCATATCTTCTTTTAATTTTTTTCCTTCCTTTTCTATATCCATGATAATACTTCAATTTCCTTTGAAATGTTTTTACCCCCCAACAAACCCTAAAAACCCAAGAATACCCTAAAAACCCTGAAAAAACTCTAAAACCCCCAAAATTAAGAAAGACCCTAATACACCCTAGAAAATCCCTAAAACACCTAAAAAACCAAAAACCCGTACAAAAAAGTCCTTAAAATCCCTAAAAACCTAAAAAAACACAAAACCCCTAAAAACTTAGAAAACCACAAACCCCTACAAACTGTAAATAGCCTAAAAACCCAAAACAAACCCAAAAAAGAAATAAAAACTCTAACAACCCTTGAAAACCTAAAAATGATAAAAAAAAATAAAAAACTCTAAAATATCATAAAAATATTAAAAATCTAAAAATGTCCATAAAAATACCTAAAAATGTAAAAACCCATAAAAACCATGAACATCCCCAAAAACCGATAAAACCCCCAAAGACCCCTATAACCCTAAAACCCCAAAAAATCACTAAAAACTCAAAAAACTCTTAAAATCAGTAAAAAATTAAAAACATAAAAAAACAATAAAAACCATAAATCCCATAAATAACTCAAAAAGAAACTCTAAATATCCAAAAATTCCCTAAAACCCCTGAAAAAACCTAAAACACTAAAAATCCCTAAAATACCTAAGAATCCCTAAAAACCGTAAAAACCACAATACTCCTAAAAATACATAAATATGCCTAAAAATCTAAAAAACCTAAAAAACCCTGATAACCCCCCTAAACCATATAAACCAATTAAAACCATAAAAGAACTAAAAAACCCATAAAAGCCCTAAAAACCACAAAACCTCTAAAAACATTTGAAACCAATTAAGATGTTAAAAAACTCTAAAACCGATTAAAACTATAAGAAAGTCAAAAAACCTAAAAACCCAAAGGACCATAAAAAACCAAAAAACCCAAAACCCCACAATACATGGAAAACCATAAAAATCAAAAAAAAACCTATAAAACATGAATATGTTAAAAACATTAAAACCCTGAAACCCTCCTAAAAACTATAAAACCTCTAAAAACATTAAAAACACTAATATTATATAAATACCCTAAAAGCCACTAAAAATTTCTAAAAACCCTTTAAAACCATTAATATGTTTAAAGATGTTACGAACCACTAAAAAACATAAACCATAAAAAATCATAAGAACCCAAAAAGACCCTAAAACCCTGAAAAACCTACAAACACTAAAAAATATATAAAATGACTAAATATCCTATAAACCATAAAAATAAAAAACCATGAAAAAAACTACAAACCCTAAAAATCTATAAAAACCCTAAAAAATCCTAAAAATAGTAAAAATCCAAAAGCTCCATAAAAATACCTAAAAACATTAAAAACAATAAAATGACCTAAATACCCTAAAACCCACTAATAAATATAAAAACCCTTAAAACCAATAAAAATGTTAAAAGATGTTACAAACCACTAAAAAACTTAAAACCCTAAAAAATCATAAAAACCCAAAAGACCCTAAAAATATATAAAAACACTACAAAATCCTAATAATAAAAAAAAATCCAGAAAATCAATAAAAATACCTAAAAATGTAAATACCCCTATAAACCATGAACGCCCCCAAAAACCGATAAAAACCCCAACGACCCTTATACCCCTAAAACCCCAAAAAATCACTAAACACTCTTAAAATCTGTAAAAAAGTAAAACATAAAAAAAAAAGAAATCATAAATCCCGTAAAGAACTCAAAAAGAAACTATAAATATCCAAAAAGTCTATAAAACCACTAAAAAACCTAAAACACTGAAAATCCCCTAAATCCCTAAGAATCTCTAAAAATCGTAAAAACCATAATACTCCTAAAAATACATAAAAATGCTAAAAATATAAAAAAACCTAAAAAACCCTAACAACCCCCCTAAACCATAAGAACTAATTAAAACCTTAAAAAACTAAAAACCCATAAAACACCTAAAAAACCAAAAAACCACCAAAAACCTTCCAAACCAGTAAAGATATTAAAAAACTCTAAAACTGATTAGAACCATAAGAAACTCAAAAAAACCTAAAAACACAAAGGACACAAAAAACCCAAAATACCCAAAACCTCACAAAACAAGGAAAACCAAAAAAATCCTAAAAACCCTTGTAAAAACCAGAAAATGTAAAAGAAACTTAAAAACCCTGAAACCCCCTAAAAACCATAAAACCCCTAAAAACATTAAAAACACGAAAATGACATAAATACCCCAAAACCAACTAATAAATCTAAAAACCATTAAAACCTGTAAAATTGTTAAAAGATGTTACAAACCACTTAGAAACTTAAAACCCTAAAAAATCATAAAAACCCAAAAGACCTTAAAAACCCTTAACACCCTACAAACCCTGAAAATTATATAAAATTCCTAAATATACTATTAACCATAAAAATAAAAAACCCCTAAAAATCTATGAAATTCTTAAAAATTACTAAATCCCCTCAACCCCCCTAGAATCCATAAAAACCACGAAACCCCTAAAAACTATAAAGCCCCATGAAATCTCTAAGAGTCCTCTCAAAACCATTTAAACCCCCAAAACATTAAAAACTCTAAAATCCCTTAAAACCCATAAAAAATTTTAAAACCCCTAAAACCTTAAAAAACACTAAAACCACTAAAAACTCCAAAAACCCTTAAAAGCTCTAAAAATTTTAGAAAAAATTAAAACATTTAAAACCCTGTTAGACACAAAAAAAACCAAAAACACCATAAATAACTTAAAACCCCAAAACACATAAAAAACCCTTAAAACCCCTAATAAATAAAGAATCCCTAAAAATCCTAATAACCATAAAAATACTAAAATATCCAAAAAAATCTGAAAATATAAAAAACCCTAAAAATACAAAAAAACCCCTGAAAACCATAAAAAACATAAAAATTTTAAAAACCCCAAAAAACATAATAAAAATGAGAAAAACACTACCAAATTTAAAAACTCATAAAACCCATAAAAAGGTAGAAAAAAGAAAAAACCTCAAAAAATCATTAAAACCCCTAACTAATTCAAACAAACCATAAAACTCAAAAGACCCTAAAAACCCCAAAAACCCTAAAAACCCTAAAAAAATTCTACAAACTCTTAAAATCCTTAAAAACACAAAAACCATTAAAAACTATTAAAATCCTAAAAAATCCCCATAAATCACAAAAAACATAAAAAAACTCTATGAACCTTGAAAAACCAAAGAATCACATAATAACCTGAAAACCTTAAAAACGTCAATACTCATAAAAACCCTGAGAACCATTAATAACTCTAAAAATTGATAAAACCCCTAAAAATGATATACATAGATAAAAAATTCTAAAAAATAAAAAAACATAAAAACCTCAAAAAATCCTAAAAACAAATAAACCATAAAAACTCTAAAAACCCTAAAAAACACTAAAACCACAAAAACCCCTAAAACCCTTCAAAATCAGTAAAACCACAAAAAATAATAAAATCCTTAGATAACCAAAGAATTCCCTAAAAATCCCTTCAAAAGTAAAAAACCATAAAACCCTAAAAGCCCCAAAAAACCATACTACCCACTAAAAACCTTAAAAAATGCTAAAAACCAAAAAATTCACTGAAAACCATTGAAAAATCTAAATACCATTGATACCACTAAAAACAAAAAAAATGTTAAAAATATTAAAAAAACCTTTAATCTTCGAAAAAACTTAAGGAAACCATAAAACCCAAAAGAACTTAAAAACCCAAAAACCCCTGAAAACCCATAAAAACTCCAAAATCTCTAAAAACCCTAAAAAATACTTAAAACCATAAAAATCCTAAAAAATTGTTGAAACTCTAAAAATGTAAAAAATACTAAAACCCTAAAAAACTATGCGATCCATAAAACCCCTAAAACCATAAAAACCCCGAAACCCCATAAAATCCTAAAAACCACTAAAAATTCAAAATCCTTCAAACCCCTAAATATGATTAAAAACATTAAAAACTCTAAATAACCTTAAAAATCCTAAAAACTAAAAAAGAACCCCTAAAAACCAAAAAAGATCTTAAAAAATAAAAATTTTAAAAACCAAAAAAAATCCTAAAAACCTTAAAAGTCCTTAAAACCCTAAAAACCATAAATATCATAAAAAACAACTAAAAATGGTAAAAACTAAAAAAAATTCTAGAGAAAAAACCTAAAAACCAACCCCCCCCCCAATTTAAAACCTACAAGATAACTAAAAACCACTAAAAATTGAAAAACCCCATAAAACACTTAAAAATGTTGCAAACATTAAAAAGCTCTAAAATTCTCAATACACTTAAAAACTAAGAATAATAAGAACCCAAAATGACTTTAAAAACAGTAAAACCCCTATAAACTCAAAAAACCATGAAAACGCTCCAAAACTGAAAAAACCTAAATACCTTAAAACTATAAAACCATATAATTTTTAAAACATACTGAAAAATCCCTAAAACCATAATAAACTAGAAAAAAACCATGAAAAACATAAAAACCCAAAAACCATGAAGACACAAAAACCTATAAAAACCCAAAAACTCACTAGAAACTCTAAAAATCCTTGAAACACCCAAAACATTAAAAAATTTAAAAACATTCAAAACCCAGAAAAATAAAAAACCCAAATAAACCAAAAACAACAAAAAACCCAAAAAACCCTCAAAATCCCTAAAAACAGTAAAAACCTTGAAAAACAACAAAAAACCTAAAATATCCCTAACAACACAAGAAAATGAAAAAAACTCAAAAACCCATAAAAACCACAAAAACACATAAAAAACATAAAAACTAAAAAATATCATAGAAACCATTAAAAACAACTAAAAATTCCAAAAACAACTAAAACCAAAAAAACATTATAAAATGTAAAAAAAACCCTAAATAGCCAAAAAACTATAAAGATAAAAAAACTACAAAATATCAAAAAAGAGCCTAAAAATCCTAAAAACCCCTAAAACCCCTAAAAAAACTAATAGACATTATAATACCTAAAAAATTAAAACACTAAAAACCATAAAGAATCCTAGTAAACATAAAAAGTCCTAAAAACCAATTAAAACCATAAAACCCCCTAAAAACAATAAAAACCCTAAAAACTCCAAAAAAATTAAAATATCACCAAAAATATAATAACACATAATTCCCCAAAAAAGATAATTTTTTTTAAAAAAATCTAATAAACATAAAATCATGAGAAACTTAATAGACTATATAATCCCATAAAGAACTTAAAAACCTTGAAAATCCCTAAAAACCCCTGAAAGCCCACAAAACTCCTCAAAATCATTAAAAACCCTAAACCCCTAAAAATCATAAAAACCTAAACAATCCTTAAAAATCCCTGAAATAAAAAAAATTAAAACACTGAAAAAACCCTAGGAAACCATAAAACCCATAAAACCTTTAAAACCCTAAAAAACCCATAAAAACCCTAAAACCCACTAAAAACTCTATAAAACATATAAAACCCAAAATATGTTAATTTATTTAAAGAGACTCTAAAATAGAATAAAAAATGAAATAAAGCCATAAAAATCCATAAGACCATAAAAACCCTTAAAGCCCCTAAAATTACCAAATAACCTTGAAAACCCCTAAAACCCCTCAAAATCCCTAAAAACCTAAAAATCATAAAACCATTGAAAATAGAAAAAAAATACATAAAAAACCCGAAAACATAGAAAAACTTAAAATATTGAAAATCCATGAAAACCTTAAAACCCCATAATATCCTTAAAACCCCTAAAAACCAAAAAATCCCTAAAAACCACTAAAAACTCTAAAAACTATTAAAACCTCTAAAAATATTAAAAACTATAAAAAAATACTAAAACCCTAAGAAAATAGAATACACTAAAACACCTGAAAACCCATAAAAACAATAATAATCCCTGAAAAACCGAAAAACCCCTCAAGATCCCTAAAAACCCTAAATAACAATAAAATCCATGAAAATCCAAAAAAACATTAAAAATCCCAAAAAAGGTAAAAATAAATAAAAATCTTGAAAAAACACAGAAAACTAGAAAACCTATAGAAAAACATAAACCCTAAAGCCACATAAAAGCCCAAATAAACAACTAAAAATCTAATACCCCTTAAAACCCATAAAAACATTAAAAAGATTAAAAAAATAAAAAAATCCTTAAAACACCAAAATAACTAGAAAAACAATAAAAACTCAAAAAGACCCAAATAACCATAAAAACCACTAAAGACACTAAAAACATGAAACCCCCTAAAACCCAAAAAATATTTAATAACCATACTAAACCAAAAAAACCAAAAAATCTTATAGAAATCCCTAAAAATACATGAAATCATAAAAACCCACAAAAATCATTAAAAACCCCATAAAAACAATAAAACTCTTAAAAACATTAAAAACCAAAAAATCATAAACCACTAAAAACTACTAAGAACTATAAAAACCCTTAAAACCCTGAAAAACAATAAAATGTTTTAGAACATATAAAAACATTAAAAACCCTAAAAAACACCAAAAAACCCTAAATGCACAAAAATACCCAACCAACTTTGAAAGCCCTCTAAATACCCTAAAAACCATATAAAACACTAAAATCCCCAAAAATCACAAAAACCTCAAAAAACCCTAAAAATGATAAAAATCCTAAAAATCTCCAAAATTGTAAACTAAACATGTAAACATTGTAAAACCATAAAACCCATAAAACCCCTAAGAACCATAAAAACTATAAAAACCCATAAAAACACTACAAATAACTAAAAACATTATAAACCCTTAAAACCCAGAAAACATTATGAAACTATAAAAAATAATAAAAACACTAAAACCTCAAAAAATCATAAAGACATAAAAGACCCTAAAACACTAAAAACCCCTAAAAACTAAAAAAACCTTAAACCCCCCAAAATGCTCATATTCCCTAAAAAATCTAAAAACCATAAAGAACCTAAAATTCCCAAAAAATATCTAAAACAAATAAAAACCCCTAAAATTACTGGAAATCCATAACAACACTTACAAACATCAAAACCCATAAAACCCAAAAAATACTAAAAACCCACTAATAGATTTAAAAACCCTCAAAACCCCTAAAATATTAAATAACATAAATTCATTAAAAAACTATATGAAACCTTAAAACTTTTAAAAACTTAAAAAAACAATAAAAACCGAAAATACCCTAAAAATTCCAAAGAACCCTAAAAATCAAAACAACCCTAAAAATACCTAAAAACCAAAAATATCTACAAATCCTAAAAAAACACTAAAAATACCTGAAAACATAAAAAACCAAAAAAACACCTAAAACCCCATAAATCCATAAAAACCAAATTAAACCTTAAAACCCTTAAAACCAAACAAATCCTAAAAATCCACTAAAAACTCTAAAAACCATTAAAATATCGAAAAACGTTAGAATAATAAAAAACTATAGAAAACCTTAAAGATAAAAATACAAACCCAAAAAATCCCTAAACCTCTCCAAAATTCTATAAACACCCTAAAATTCACTAAAAATACTAAAAAAAATATGAAAACTGCATAAATTCCTAAAAATCCTTAAAACCCCTAAAACCATTAAAATATTTAAAAATCCTTAAAAACCCCTAAAAACTAAAAAACTATAGAAACCATAGAACCCCTATAAAACAATAAAATACCCTAAAAACTGAAAAACCTCTAAAACTAACTAAAAACTCTAAATCCCCTAAAACTTTTTAAAAATCTAAAAAACCCCCCAAAATCCAAAAGATCCTAATAACCTTGAAAACCACTAAACACAAAAGATCCTAAAAACCATAAAAACCTTCAAAATACTTAAAAACCCTAATAACCAAAAAACCATAAAAATCCTAAAAATCCCTAAAAATCCCAGAAAACATAAAAAACCCTAAAAACTGTGAAATCCATAAAAAACCCAAAAAACCATAAAAACCCTAAAATCCATAATAACCCAAAAAATAACTAAAAAAAATCAAAAAAACCCCTTAAACCCTCTAATAACTTTAAAAACGTAAAAAACTCTAAAAGCCATAAAAAATAAAAAAAATAAACTCAAAAAAGACCCTAAAACCCTGAAAATACCCTAAAAACATGAAATCCCCTAAAAATCGTAAAAATTCCTAAAAACAGAAAAAACCTAAAAAACCCAAAAAAACCATTAAAATCCAAAAAAATCATAAAAATCAATAAAAACATTAAAACCCATCAAAAACCTGAAAATACTCTCATAACTATAAAAAAATTAAAAACTAGAATGCCTAAAAAAATCATAAAAAACTTAAAATCCACTAGAAACTCTAGAACCATCAAAACACCGAAAAACCCTAAAAATCTAGAAAAAACCCAAAAAACTAAAAATCCCTAAAACCCCTAAAAACCATAAAAATCCTAAAAATTCCCTACAAATTCCTAAAAACATAAGAACCTAAAAAAGCCATGAACCCCAACTGAAAACTAGAAAAACCAATAAAAACCTTAAATACCCAAAAAACCGTAAAAACCATAAAAACCTGAAAACCCATAAAAACAACTAAAAATCCTAAGACCATTAAAACACCAAAAAATTTCAAAACACTAAAAATATCTAAAAACCATAAAAACTCTACAAAACTCAATAAATCCCTTATAATACTAAAATACTATGCAAACCCTAGACATCCACAAAACACTAAAAAACATAAAAATCCATAAAAATCCCCCAAAACCCCAAAAACCATAAAAATCCTAAAAATCCCTAAAAATCCTTGAAAAATAAAAAACCTAAAAACCCCTTAAAACAATAAAAACCTTAAAACCGTAAAAACACTAAAACCCACTCTAAACTCTTAAAACCTATAAACCCCCTAAAAATGTTTACAACCATTAAAAACCTAAAAACCCTGGAAAAACTCAAAAGAACCATAAAAACCCAAAAGACCCTAAAAACCTCGAAAACCCCTAAAACCCCTAAAAACCATCCAAATCTGTAAAACCATAAAAACATAAAAAACCCGGAACACTCTAAGAAACCACTGAAAACCATAAAACCCATAAAAAACCTTAAGAAACCTAAATCACATAAATATCCTAAAAATCATTAAAAACTCTCAAACCCTTAAAATCTATAAAATCTATAAAAACAATAAACACTATAAATAACCATAAGAGCCCTAAAAATAATACTAAAACCCTAAAACCCCAAAATTTTCTAAAAATCATTAATGAACCCAAAAACCCCATAAACACCTCAAAATCCTTAAAACCCCTAAAAATCAAAAAACATAAAAATACATTTCAAATCCTTAAAATCCCTAAAAATCCTTACAAACATAAAAACCCACCAAACCTGAAAAAACTCCTAAAACCATAAAAACCATAAAACCCCTTAAACCTCATAATGACCCTAAAACCCCACTAAAAACTCTAAAAACCTTGAAACCCCCAAAAAATATCAAAAGACTCTAAAATACCTTAACAAACCTAGAAAACTCAAAAAACAATAAAATCCCAAAAGACCCTAAAAACCGAAAACCCCTAAAAATCATAAAAAACCATAAAAACTTATGAAATCTCTAAAAACATTAAAAACCTAAAAACTATAAAAATGATAGAAACCCCATGAAATACCTAAAATGTAAAAAAAACTATAAAAACTCTGGGAACACCCTGAAGACCATTAAAAACACTTAAAAACCATAAAAAACTTAAAACCCCATAAAATACCTAAAAATCAACTAATAACACTAAAAATATTTTAACACTTTTAAAAACGTTAAAATCCCAAAAAAACATTAAAAAACTTTAAAACTAAAAAAAACCCCAAACCCCCAAAAACCCAAAAACCATAAAAATCCTTAAAAGCCCTAAAAATCCCTAAAACTGTAAACACCCATAAAACCTTGAAACCCCATTGAAAACCAAAACCCCCCCTTAAAACCATAGAAACCTTAAAACCCCATAAAAACTCTATAGTCTATAAAAAACCCATAATTCCCAAAAATGTTAAAAATGTTAAAAAAGTATAAAAACATTAAAACCCATAAATAATTAAAAAATTACCTAAAACCCAAAATGACCTTATGACCCCTAAAAGACCTAAAAATACAAAAAAGCATTGAAAAAACCTAAAACCCCCCAAAATCCCAAAAAACCTAAAACCCCTGACATCTATAAAAACCCTAAAAACACTAAAAACATAAAAACCAATAAAATAATAAAAATCCCCTAAAAACCATAAAAACCCCTAAAAAACATTAAGGACCCTAATTCCCATAAAAACCCCAAAAATCCACTAAAACAATAAATACCCATAAACACCCTAAAAATATAAAAAAACACTAAAAAACATTAAAACCCTAAAAATACTCAAAAAATCCTAATTTAACGCCCCGACTCCAGTTACCCAGAGTCGGTGCATTATTACATAACATTGGCATGATCACAAGAAAGATCAATTCTCGAAAGACCGATTAGTTTAGTAGCCTTGGAAACACTAGATAGATTCAAAAAATTTACATTACATCATTAAATAAACATTTTGTCTTCATATCCCCTCATACTATCCCTGGAGGTCATTTATAAATTACTTTTTCATAATCCTGGTAAAAATAAAACATTGAAAGGGGTGAGCTCAGATGCTCAGTAAGGATAACATTATATCAGAAGCTTTCATAGATATGCATACACTTAAGGCAGTTTATAACTAAAAAAAGCCTTTTTAAACTTGAACTTCAGCATAAAATGGAAAAGATAAAATAAAATAAAGCCATTTACTTACTCACATGGATATTCTACTAGTCTAATGATCACATGCAATATCAATAACCACTTTTATAATGATGTAATACATAATGTCAGACTATCATAACCACATAGCCAAGGCCTCGTGCCAAGACTACAAATATGATTTTGTCAAGGCCTTGTGCCAAGACACTAGTTTTTCTCATGAGACCTAACGATGCATCAAGGAGCTATAGCAGGCTCCACCCGTCACATATTAAGTCCAATGCAATCCTCATATGAACAGGTTTAAACATAACATAATCATTCGTATTAAAACTAGCATACAAAATGTAAATACTTTAACCACAAACCATGAATGGTATAAAAATAGAACATCCATAGTCAAACATAACTCATTCGATACAATATGAAAGATTTTATTGTATCGCATTAACCTCAAACAAGAATAATGAAGGATGTTGACATAGATGAAAATAATCATCAAAACTATTTGAGAGAAATATCCCCCTTTTTCTTGAAATCATTTAAAAGTCACACTATTTGTGAAGAATCCATTTAAAAATATATTTTTTAATCAAAGTGTCCCATACCACTTTGAAACATTTTAAAAGGAGTTTTATTTTTAAAACATTAATTTCCATATAAATAAATCCTTAAAACCATTTTTAAAACATGGACATTAATGAGCAAGATTTGGATGAATAAGTCTTTAAAACATTTAAAAATGGTATTTTAGTTAGATATTCTAACTAAAAGAGAGACACTTGAATACAAATAATTGAGTTAATCAAAACATTTTAATATCATGAGAATAAAGGGATTCATGATATACTATGTCAAAGTACATTATATACACCACATAAAAGTGATTTGGTGTATAACAACAAAGAAGTATCAATGGAATTTAAATTGAGATGAAATCTCTCATAAAGGATGTATCCTTAGGTTAAAGATAAATCAACGACATAGTTATGTGTGACAAATATAAATACACAAAATATGATTGGATATTCAGTGTAAATCAATCAAATGATATTCACACATAATCTTATAAAAACAACACCAATGAATTGGATGTTTAACTCAACAAATGGAGAATAGGTTAAAATTACTCTTATCAAATTCATATCGATGAATTGAGAAATTATCAATGGAGTGATTATGTGTATCAAACATATATCCACAGAAAAGTGGAGTGTAAATTATGACATAAGAAAACGAATATTTATTCCACACATAATCTCGGAGTAAAATAATCAATGAAGTTTACGTAAAGCCGAATAAATGGAAATTAAAATTTCAAATTCCCTTATTGATTTGGTAACATAAAAAACATACACCCATGAAAGAAGTATCATACAATTATCATGTAAATATACATTAATTAAAGTATATTACACAATTAATACAAACATGGGCTGTACTCACACCACATGCAATAAATAAGTGGTGAACAATGGAATTCTCACGGAATTAAAAGTGAGATAAGAAACCCCTTACCTTGTACTTTTCCATGGTTGGGGGTAGGTTAACACCATGTATAATGTTGAAATAATTGTTATTAAATTATTCATGAATCATATACACTAATATGATATCATATATGATCTTTTAACATTGCTTTGTTAATAATATCTTAGAATTATCGTCGTTCTGGGTGTTAACTTACTCATTTTCTTTTATATGTTTTGTTACGTAAGCCATGTTTGTCATGGATAGGTTGTATATTATTCATATCCATAACGATATAAAGTTCTTAATCATTATTTTTAAATCATCAAATGATAATTATACTTGAATGGATATGACGGAGAATCAATCTAATCACGTTCATGGAGACGGTAGTCCGTACGTATGCACGAGGGACAATATCATTCTTTTGATATTAAAATAATATATAATTGGTTGGTATATTATATATACAGAATAATTATCATGTTATATTTATTCTTTACAGGAATTATACATCATTATTATACCCATCCAAATAATAATATATTGAATAACAATTACACCACGACGTGGAGACGGTAAGCCGTACGTACGCACGTATGGTGACATGTTATTCAAAGGGTGGATAGAATACTGAATATGGTTGAACCATATTTATAATAACATCACAGTATATATAATATACAGGATTTATTATTTTAGAATGTTAATAACAAATAAATAAGAAGTGGAAGAAGAAATGAATTTGAAAAAGGTTGGTGAAAACATTACCTCTTCTTCGGGTTCTTCCTTTTGATTTGATCAAAAGGGCTCCATAGGTTGGATTTATGATCAAACTAAGGCCCATAGGATGTAGTGAGGGAAGTTGAGAGAGTATTTGGGCAGGGTTTGGCCGATCCAAAAGGCTTTGAAGGTGTGATGAAATGAGAAGGAGGAGTGCCCTTTTATAAGAGGGGTGAG
This sequence comes from Viscum album, assembly GCA_963277665.1. NCBI lineage: Eukaryota > Viridiplantae > Streptophyta > Magnoliopsida > Santalales > Viscaceae > Viscum > Viscum album. The sequence continues at coordinate 1,323,563,580 of OY728157.1, forward strand.
GGGCACCTTTGGAAAAGCTAGAAATATTAATTTATAATAAATTCATATTCGGTTTCTAATGCCTCCAAAGTTGATTATTCAAAATTTAATGTGGGTATAGGTATAAAACGATTAAACCAATAGAATTTAGATAGGTTTGGGTTACTATATTAACGTTATCATTTAGTTTTAACTCTTAGTTAATTAGTTTGACATTTACCATGTCACTTTGTATTTTTATATTATATAGTTAATAAACATGCTATATACATCCAAGAGACACCCAAGTGGTCCATTAATGATACAACTATCATTATATAAGTCTTGTGGCCGAACCTTAGATTTTTAAGAATTTAATATCAATTAATAATATAATATTTGTTTTAAAAACTCTTTTATGTCAATTTTGACACTATTCAATAGTTGATTTTTGTGAAACTCATAACAGAATTATTACTTCCACAAATGTTAATTAAATCAATCCTAACATGGCATATTAACCTAGAAAATTAGTTTAATTCATAAAAAGTCTCAAATTATATTTATTTGGCTATTTATAATATCAATTATTCTAATTTTTCACTATTATGGTAATTACTGCATCATCATTGTGTCATAAATAAATTAAATTATTTAATGTCAAAAAATTATAAATAAAATATAATTATGTAGAAAATACTATTATATTTCTAATTAATATTTACAGTTGAATTTATCTTATGTATAACCCTATATTAAAAATGTTTTAGTAAATAAACTTTGATTTTAACTATTTTAACTCTTCATTGAATTAAATCATAATAAACGTCCTAATCTAATCCAAGTGGACCTAAATGATAATATTTTATTCCTAAGGTTGTTTTTGGTCGAGATACACTTTTAAAATAGAATTATGACATGTGTTAGGGTAATATTAATAACATTTTTACTCTTAATTACCCTATTTACTTTTAACCGTGGTAAATAAAAGTAAAATGTTACTATTCACCAAAAATTATTTTCATCTCATTGAACCACATTTTACTTATTGATATTAACCGTGTCTCTTGGATTTTCGGAATTCCATTCACAGAAGTGGTAAAATTAAGTTTTAGGAAAAATTCAGTTTTTTAACTACCACTTAGTAGTTTCACTATTCATCAAAAATTGAAGTTTTTCAGAACAATGCAAAAATTTCACCCTAAGCTATAATTTATATTCCGAATTCAAAAAAGATATCGATTTTACAAAATTCCAAACATATAAGTTTTATTAATTAATTTTATAATTAATTCTTGCTGTCACAACAAATAGCGTGTTTTTAAGAAACAATATATATCAAAAGATTGACAATTGTTTGGGTCCAATTTCAAAGTGAAATTAATTCTAATGAACACCATTGGATAAAATGGTAAAAATATATTCTAATTATACTTTGAAGCCAATCAATAATATAATTTATCACTATAGATTTTTTTTGATTAAAAAAGTTGTTTTTAAGTATTTTTCACTATTCATAAAAATTAGAAGTTCTCAGAAAACTACCAAAAATTCATCTTAGGATAATTTAGATATTCCGAAACCAAAAATGAAGTCCATTTTGAAATATAAAATATATATAATTTCAAAAAGTAGGTATTACTATTCATAACGGCTAGTTTGATTGGTTGTGGTGTGTTAGAACTCGATGTTGCGTACAACACATGCAATCACATTATTCAAAGAGAATCGTACCGTAGAAGTTTGGGGTGTTACATTCTCTCCTCCTTCAATAAATTGCATCCTCTCAATTTTTAAAATTGTGCTTAGGAATATAATGGGAAGTCCCACATTGAAAAAAGAGTCAATAAAACTATCATTTTAAAAGAAAGAAAGAGAGCTATAAAGGTCAACCAAGATAACCCATACTCGGATTCCATGCAGGAAAACAAGGATATGGATGATAAACTACGTCTAAAGTTCTGATGGAGAGGGATAGAAATAATGAACAGGAGAAAGCTAACAATAAGAAAACCACAAGCTTGTGTTGGGACAAACGACCATTAGTCTCCTAGTAGGAAAGTTAAGGGACAAAATTTTTTTAAGTTAAATTAGATAAGGATGAGGAATTCATTTATGATATTGACTAAGAATATAAAGATATATACTTACATTTTAAGTAGAGTTTCATTCTTTAATAAATTTCTACCACTAACTCATTTTTTTAAAACGATGAGTATTCAAGAAGACTTGGTCACACTGGAAGAGCTAGAATAAACTTTTATAGAATCACATGATCCATGCAGGATGAACTATATATTTACATTGTCTTTAGAGATTAATCAAAACCAAAAAGGTTAGTACAAGATCTAATGATCCCCTAAAAGGATATTCCTTGAGAGAAATAATCACTAATCTTAATTTCCAAAATTAAACCAACAATACCCCAATGTTAAATAAATACCATTCAATACTCAATTGTCCTTAAAATACTTCAATATAATCCAAACTAATATTGAAACCCAAAACTTATAAGAATGTAGTATTCCACATTAAATTGTATCTCCAAATAAAATCATCTACTCTTAAAGTCATATACTTAAAAGTAATTAACCTAATGACATATTCTTTATTATAGGTTAATCATTTCCATAAATAACCCAAATCACTATAAATCCACAATAAAAACATAGATAAAAATCCACCATTACTCCTCTAATGAAATCCGATAGTATTCTATTTTCCTTGGACATATAGTGTTCCCAACAAAGTGAACATCTTCCAAAATAACATTTACCACTTAATCACCAAATAATTTTCCTATACTAAGGGTATTCATTTGATAAGACATAAGAACCCAAATCAACTTATTATTGATCAATAAAGTCATTTAACTAAAAATAATAATCACACTAACCAGGGACATCACGCAGTCCAGTGTTAGGCGATAAATCCCAATCGCACTTTGGTTGTGGGTTCGATTCTCATAGCTTTGTCCGACGCGAAGGGTTGTCATACGGTCTACGTGTTGTCCTTTTTCAAAAACTATATTTTATAACATTACCAAAATGAGATAAATTACTCAAAATAACCATAACATAATTTAACCACAAATGTTATCTCATACCTTTCATTTTTATCCCAAATTATAATAATTTGTAATTTCCTTAAACCCAATGATCATATAAAACCAAATGGTTATTTATAACTATATCCACAAGAGAAAAGATAATTCTTCCTCAAATATCATTCTCACATGGAAAACATTAGGGATACAAATACAAAAGAAAATTATTCCAAAGTAAACCCTTAAACAAGGATCACTAATAATTTTTAAACATTTCTCTAACCATTTATTTCCACATAGCTTCTTTTATGACCAAGAAAATATCCTATAGAATGGGACATTCACTCGAGTAATGGCCAGGTCCCCTACAAATACGACAAATGACTGTAAATGTATTATTGGGACCATTTTTATCTTCTTCCATTGTACTCTTCATTTTTCTTCGGCAATTCTTCACTTTATGTCCTTCCTTCCCGCACGTAAAGAATTTCTTTTTCCCATTGAGACACATTCCTGGGTGTCTCCTTCCACATTTCCTGCATGATGGAAATTGAGGATTTCTTTCTCCATGGTCTCCACTACTGTAGGTCTTATCATTCATCACCTTTCTCTTCTTTATTGAGTCCGATAATGGGTTAATATATATATTGTTGATCATATTTTTTGAAAATTTATTTGGCATAAAGACGATATCTTTTACGCCTATAAACATTCCATTTTGTTACTCATTTCCACCACCATTCCCACCTTGTACATCATTCTCAAAGTCACTATGACTTCCTTGGAATCCAGCCATTGACTAAAACCAGAAAGCATTGTGTGAGTAATAGTAGTCGTATAATCATTTAGTGATTAACATGTCACCATATTCTCAATTTGAAACACATTAGGATTAACCAAGGTCATTTACTCTCATCTTATATATATAATACATTAAATCGGTTTGTAATGAAAATGTAAATTATCCTAAGCATATCCCCCGGGAGTGTCGTAACCAAGAGTGCAGTAAGGCCCATTTTCGTGCACCAGTTCCCGTTTGAGTCTAGCTCAAAGCAGTGTTTTCGGGTTTTACCCCTAGGTACATCTGTGCCAGAGCCGCCTCTATGTGCTCATATCCAGACAGGGATGTATTGCTCGGAAAACTCACAAAATCTCTAAAATACCAAAATTCTAGGAAGTTCTTCTATACTAATCTTCAAAGGTCATCTTAGGTCTACGTGCTCTAATCAGAGTTTATATAAATATAGCTTCCAGAGTTTGTACTAAACTTCCTCTGATACCAACTGTAACGCCCCGACTACAGTTACCCAGAGTCGGTGCATTATTACATAACATTGGCATGATCACAAGAAATATTAAGTTTCTAAAGACCGATTAGTTTAGTAGCCTTGTAAACACTAGACACATTCAAAAAATTTACATTACATCATTAAAAAAACATTTTGTCTTCATACCCCTCATACTATCCCTGCAGGTCATTCATAAATTACTTCTTCATAATCCTGGAAAAAATAAAACATTCAAAGGGGTGAGATCAGAAGCTCAGTAAGGATAACATTATAGCAGAAGCTTTCATAGATATGCATAAACACTTAAGGCAGTTTATAACTAAAACAAAAGCCTTTTTAAACTTGAACTTCAGCATAAAATGTAAAAGATAAAATAAAATAATGCCATTTACTTACTCACATGGATATTCTACTAGTCGAATGATCACATGCAATATCAATAACCACTTTCATAATGATTTAATGCATAATGCCAGACTATCATAACAACATAGCCAAGGCCTCGTGCCAAGACTACAAATAAGATTTTGTCAAGGCCTTGTGCCAAAACACTAGTTTGTCTCATGAGACCTACCGATGCATTGAGGAGCTATAGCGGGCTCCACCCATCAAATATTAAGTCCAATTCATTCCTCATATAAACAGGTTTAAACATAACATAACCATTCGTATTAAAACTAGCATACGAAATGTCAATACTTTAACCAAAAACCATGAATGGTATAAAAATAGCACATCCACAGTCAAACATAACTCATTCTACACAATATGGAATATTGTATTGTATCACATTAACCTCAATCGAGAATATTGAAGGATGTTGACATAAATGAAAATAATCATCAAAACTATTTGAGAGAAATATCCCCCTTTTTCTTGAAATCATTTAAAAGTCACACTATTTGTCAAGAAGCCATTTAAAAATAGATTTTTGAATCAAAGTGTCCCATACCACTTTGAAACTTTTTAAAAGGAGTTTTAATTTTAAAACTTTATTGTCCATATAAATAAATCCTTAAAACCATTTTTAAAACATGGACATTAATGAGCAAGATTTGGATGAATAAGTCTTTAAAACATTTAAAAATGGTATTTTAGTTAGAGATTCTAACCAAAAGAGAGACACTTGAATACAGATAATTGAGGTAATAAAAACATTGTAATATCATGAGAATAAAGGTATTCATGATATACTATGATAAAGTACATTATATACACTACATAAAAGTGATTTGGTGTATAACAACAAAGAAGTCCTAATGGAATTTAAATTGAGATGAAATCTCTCATAAAGGATATATCCTTAGGTTAAGGATAAATCAACGACATAGTTATGTGTGACAAATATAAATACACAAAATATGATTGGATATTCAGTGTAAATCAATCAAAGGATATTCACACATAATCTTATAAAAACAACACCAATGAATTGGATGTTTAACTCAACAAATGGATAATGAGTTAAAATTTCTCTTATCAAATTCATATCGATGACTTGAGAAATTATCAATGGAGTGATTATGTGTATCAAAAGTATATCCACAAAAACGTGGAGTGGAAATTATGACATAAGCAAATGAATAGTTATTCCACACATATTCTTGGAGTAAAATAATCAATGAAGTTTACGTAAAGTCAAATAAAAGGAAATTGAAATTTAAAATTCCCTTATTGATTTGGTAACATAAAAAACATACACCCATGAAAGAAGGATCATACAATGATGTTGTAAATATTCATGAATTAAAGTATATTACACAATGAAAACAAAAATGGGTTGTACTCACACCACTTGCAATAAATAAGTGGTGAACAATGGAATTCTCACGGAATTAAAAGTGAGATATGAAACCCCTTACCTTGTACTTTTCCTTGGTTGGGGGTAGGTTAACCTCTTGTATAATGTTGAAATAGTTGTTATTAAATTATTCATGAATCATATACATTAACATGATATCATATATGATCTTTTATCATTGCTTTGTTAATAATATCTTAGAATTATCGTCGTTTCGAGTGTTAATTTACTCGTTTTCTTTTATTTGTTTTGTTACGTAAGTCGTGTTTGTCATGGATAGGTTGTATCATATTAATATCCATAATGATATAATGTTCTTAAACATTATTTTTAAATCATCAAATGAAAATTATACTTGAATGGATATGATGGAGAATGAATCTCATCACGTTCGTGGAGACGGTAGTCCGTACGTATGCACAAGCGACAATAACATTATTTTGATATTAAAATAATATATACATGGATGGTATATTATATATACAGAATCATTTTCATGTTATATTTATTGTTTACATGAATTATACATCATTATTATACCCATCCAAATAATAATATATTGAATAACAATTACACCACGACGTGGAGACGGTAAGCCGTACGTACGCACGTATGGTGACAAGTTATTCAAAGGGTGGATAGAATACTGAATATGGTTGTACCATATTTATAATAACATCACAATATATATAAGATACTGGATTTATTTTTTTATAATGGTAATAACAAATAAAGAATATGTGGAAGTAGAAATGAATTTGAAAAAGGGTGGTGAAAACATTACCTCTTATTCAGGTTCTTCCTTTTGATTTGATCAAAAAGGCTCCTTAGGTTGGCTTTCTGATCAAACTAAGGCCTCTAGGTTGTAGTGAGGGAAGTTTAGAGAGTATTTGGTAAGGGGTTGGCCGAACCTAAAGGCTTTGAAGGTGGGAAGAAATGAGAAGGAGGGGTGCCCTTTTATAAGAGGGGCGAGGGGCACCTTTGGAAAATCTAGAAATATTAATTTATAATAAATTAATATTCGGTTCCTAATGGCTCCAATGTTTATTATTAAAAGTTTATGGTGGGGATAGGTCAAAAACCATTCAACCAATAGAATTTAGAGAGGTTTGGGTTAATATATTAACCTTATCTTTTAGTTTTAACTCTTAGTTAATTAGTTTGACATTTACCATGTCACTTTGTATTTTTTTATTATATAGTTCATAAACATACTTTATACATCCAAGAGACCCTCAAGTGGTCCATTAATGATACACCTATTATTATATAAGTCTCTTGGACGAACCTTATATTTTTATGAATATAATATCAATTAATAATATAATATTTGTTTTAAAAACTCTTTTATGTCAATTTTGACACTATTAAATAGTTGATTTTTGTGAAACTCATAAAAGAATGATTAATTCGACCAAAGTTAATTAAAACAATCCTAACATGTCATATTTACCTATAAAATTATTGTAATTCATAAAAAGTCTCAAATTATATTTATTTGGGTATTTATAATATCAATTATTCTAATTTTTCACTATTATGGTAATTACTCCATCATCATTGTGTCATAAATAAATTAAATTATTTAATGTCCAAAAATTATAAATAAAATACCATTATGTAGGAAATCGTATTATCTTTATAATGAATATTTAAAATCGAATTTATCTTATTTAAAACCCTATATTAAATTTTATTTATTAAATAAACTTTGATTTTAACTCTTTTAACTCTTCTTTGAATTAAATAATAATAAATGTCCTAATCTAATCCAAGTGTACCTAAATGATAATATTTTATTCCTAAGGTTGTTGTTGGTCAATATACACTTGTCCAATAGAATTAGGACATGTGTTAGGGTAATATTAATATCATTTTTACCCTTAATTACCCTATTTACTTTTAACCGTGGTAAATAAAAGAAAAAAGTTACTATTCACCAAAAATTATTTTCATCTCATTGAACCACATTTTACTTCTTGATATTAACCGTGTCTCTCGGTTTTTCGAAATTCCATTCAAAGAAGTGGTAAAATTGAGTTTTATGAAAAATTCAGTTTTTTAACAACCACTTAGTAGTTTCACTATTCATCAAAAATTGAAGTTTTTCAGAACAACGCCAAAATTTCACCCTAATCTATAATTGATATTCCGAATTCAAAAATGATATCTATTTTAAAAAATTCCAAACATATAAGTTGTATTAATTAATTTTATAATTAATTACCGCTGTCACAACAAATAGCGTGTTTTTAAGAAACAATATATATCAAAAGATTGACAATTTTTTAGGTCCAATTTCAAAGTGAAATTAATTCTAATGAACACCATTGGATAAAATGGTAAAAATATATTCTAATTATACTTTGAAACCACTCAATAATATAATTTATCAATACAAATTATTTTTATTACAAAAGTTGTTTTTATGTATTTTTCACTATTCATAAAATTGGAAGTTCTCAGAAAAATAACAAAAATTCATCTTAGGATATTTTTGATATTCCGAAACCAAAAATGAAGTCCATTTTGAAATATAAAATATATATAATTTCAAAACGTAGGTATTACTATTCATAACGACTAGTTTGATTGGTTGTGGTGTGTTAGAACTCGATGTTGCGTACAACACATGCTATTGCATTATTCAAAGAGAAGCGTACCGTAGAAGCTTGGGGTGTTACACCTAAAAACCCGAAAAATACACTAAAACCCTTAAAAACCCTAAAAATACATAAAATCCATAAAATTAATAAAACCATAAAAATCCTAACAATAACATAAAAATATATGAGAATTTAAAAAACTCCAAAAATCAAGAAAAACTGTAAAACCCCTAAAACCGTAAAAAACCCTAAAACCCCTGAAAACAATAAAAACCTTAAAAACACTGAAAACGTAAAAAACCATAAAACCAAGAAAAGCCCTTGAAAACCTTAAAAACCTCTAAAAACCATTAAAAATCCCAAATCCCATAAAAACCCAAAAAATACACTGAAAACAATAAATACCCTTAAACCTGCTAAAATTTTTAAAAACACTAAAAAACATTAAAACACTAGAAACCCAAAAAACCCCTAAAATATACTAAAACCCTTAAAATCCATAAACATACATAAAATCCACCGAAACCCTAAAAACCCTAAAAATCCTAACAAACCCCTAAAAATATCTAAAAATATAAAAACTCTAAAAATCAAGAAAAACAATAAAACCCATAAAAATCATAAAAGACCCTAAAACCCCCTAAAAATGTTAAAATGTTAAAAACTCTAAAAACCCTTAAAAAATATTAAAGACTCAAAAACACCCTAAAACCCCAAATGACCCCAAAACCCATTAAAAAACATAAAACCCATAAAGAACCCTAAGGCCCATAAAAATTCTAAAAACCAACTAAAAATCTCTAAAAATTTAAAAATACATAAAAACCTAAAAACCCATTGAAAATCATAAAAACATTAAAAACAATAAAAACCCACAAAAAACCATAAAAACAATAAAAATCTAAATACAGTTAAAACCCTAAAATCATTAAAAAAAATTAAAAACATTACAAACCCTAAAAAACTAAAAAACCCGTAAAAACCCAAAAATACCACAAAAACACTGAAAATAACTAAAAACAATGAAAACCTTAAAAACCTACAAAATCCCAGAAAACCACAATAACTGAAAAAACATTAAAATATCTAAAAATACCTGAAAATTTTAAAAATCCCCAAAACACCTAAAAACCCCTAAAAACCATTGAAAACCCTAAAACCCAATAAAAACCCTAAAACTCCACTAAAAACAGTAAAAACCTTTTAAACCCCTAAAAGGTTATTTTTTAAAAAAAACTCGAAAAACCTTAAAACCCATAAAAAACACAAAAAACCCTAAAACCCTAAAACACCATAAAAATACTACAAACCCCTGAAAACAAATAAATACTCTCAATATATATAAAAAACATAAAATCCATAAGAACTTTAGAAATCTTAAAAAAATACTTAAAAATCCATGAAAATGTAAAAACCCCAAAAAAACCCTGAAAACTCCCTCATAAACTAAAGAAAAACCATAAAAACTATAAAAATAATAAACTCTAAAAACCGTTAAACCCCCTAAAAAATTAAAAAAAGTTATAAACGCTAAAACCCCTAAAAACCTTGAAAAAAAAACATAAAACACTGAAAAATCCTAAAAACCCCTAAAAACATCAAAATCTTTGAACCGTAAAAAACCCTAAAAACCATAAAATTCCTACAGAGTCCATGAAAATCCTTAAAATGTAAAAAACCATAAGAAACCTAAAAAACTCCAAATGTCTATAAATCCCCCTAAAAACATTAAAACCATTAACCCCCCAAACCCTAAAACCCACTAAAAACTCCAAAACCCCTTAAAACCAATAAAAAACATTTTAAAATCATTAAAAACTCTAAAAAACCATAAAACCCTAAAAACTCAAAAACCCCTAAAAACCTTGAAAACCCCTAAAATCCCCTGAAACCCTCTAAACCCCCTCAAAATCATTAAAAACCCTAAAAACCCTAAAAAGTATTAAATCATAAAAATTCCATATAAATACCTTAAAACACAAAAAATTCAAAAAAACCCAACCCCCCCCCCCAGAAAAACGTAAAACTCCTAAAAACATTAACAACCCTGAAAACCCATTAAAATAGTAAATAATCAATAAAATTTATAAAACCCATAAAACCCATAATAATGTTAAAAAATTTATATACTCTAAAAACCCCTTAGAACACTAAATAATCAAAAAGAGCCCTAAAACACCAAAATAACCAAAACACCTAGAAAACCCTAAAACCCCGAAAAAAACACTAAAAAACCTTAAAACCCAAAAAATTCCTAAAAACCCTAAAATAACCTAAAAACATAATTTTTTAAAAATAGCCCAAAATTTCCCTAAGAACATAAAAACCATAAAAACCCCAGAAAAAAAATAAAAACCTATAAAAACCTTTAAAACCTAAAAATACTGAGAAACACTAAAACCAATAATATATATAAAAACCCATAAAAACCCAAAAACTGAAAAAAAATGTTAAAAAACTATAAAAATAATAAAACCATAAAACCATAAAAGTCCCTAAAAACCCTGAAAACGCTAAAGACCATAAAATCCTAAAACCCCCCTAAAAACCTAAAAATCCATAAAAATTATTTAAAATGTAAAAAAACCTAAAACCCTAGTAACCCCCTGAAATTCATAAAATCCCTAAAAACATTAAAAACACTAAAAACACATAAAACCCCTAAAGACGAACTAAAAAATATAAAAAACTCTTAAAACCAAAAAAACCCTAAAAATGTTTAAAAAATATAAAAACCATTAAAAACATAAAAAATAAAAAAAACATAAAATTCCTAAAGACCCTGAAAACCACTAATATCCCTAAAAATCATGAAAACCCTTAATGACACACAAAATCACTAAACCCCCAAAAACCCATAAAAATAAGACAAATAAAAAAATCAATAAAAACATAAAAAACACTTAAAAATCGCGACAAACCCCTCAAAATCCAGCAGCCACAGATTGGGGTTGTTTTTTCAGATCTAGGGTTTCTGCAGGCGGGTCAACGCAGTCAAAGGGTGCAATGGCAAAGCTGGTTGCTTTGGCGTTCAGGTTCTTTTCAGAAGGTGCTTCGTTTAGGCGGATGGTGCGACGATCTGGTCTGGCGACGCTGGTCGGGGTCTTCTTGATCTTACATTGTAGAATCTCGTTTCTTCTGGCGGTTTGCGAAGTAGCTACAGGTGCGTGCTCAACCTTGTCTTTCCGCTTTGCCTTTGCTCCAGTTTGTTGCTGCTTGTTTCGGTCGGACCTTTTGGAATTTCATGTTCTCCTACTTGCTTTCGGTTCTGAAAGGACGCTGGTTTATGTGTCTGCTGAGATGTGTTTGGAGTTTTTTGTGGATTGCAGTTTGCTGTACTAAGAGGTGTGGAATGGTGAAAGTTGTTTGGTTTGAAGCTCATGACTACTGGTTGTTAAGCTGCGGCTGTTCCAAGAATTCACTACTTGCTGGCATGCTGGGTTGTGATGAAGCTGTGAGTTCTAATTTGAGGTGCCAGTGGCGCTGTGCTATTTTCTGTTGTGCGGTTGGTTGTACATCATCGTGCGACATGGTGGAGGCTGGAAGGTGTTGGATGCTGGATTTTACGAAATTTGATGATGGCTGTTGTATGGAAGGGTACTCTACATGCTGGTTCTTGGTGAGGACGTGTGGCTGTTTGGTTTTTGCTGCTGCTGTGGATGAGTTTGTTGATGTGCTGCTGGAGTGGAAGTGGGATGCTGGGAGATGTTTGGTGGTCGAAAGAGGTGTTGGTTGTCTGAAAATGAGGATACTGGTTGCTGGTTTGTTGTGGATGCTGGTTGGCTGGTTGCTGCTGCTGGATGTTGTTTGCTGCTGTAGTCTGAATGCTGGTTGTTGGTTAGTTGTGATCTTCTGGATGCTGGTTAATGCTGGATGTAGTGCGGTTGGATGCTGGTACTGGCTGGATGTGATGTGATGATGTTGCGGTTTTGACTGTTTTTGTGCCTTTTTCTTTCTTTGTTGTTCTTTCTTTGGCGTGGGTTGTAAGGGTTCTTGGGTGTGGGTCGTTCGACCCCCCCATCCCTTGTCTGCAGTGTTTGTGTCTTTTTGTTTAATAAATGTTGGGGGGTGCCAAGAATAGCCTGGACCCCAGCCTTCTTTGCCTAAAAACACAAAATACCCTAAAAACCTAAAAAGACACAAAAAAAACTAGAAACCCCCTAAAATCCCTTGAAAACCCAAAAATCGTAAAAACCATCTAAATCCATAAGAAACCCTAAAAAATCTGAAAACCCCCTCAAAACCATAAAAACACCAGAACAACATAAATCCACAAAAACCCATAAAACCCTAAAAATGACTAAATATCTAAAACCCCTAAACATCCCTAAAAACATTAAAAACATTAAAAACTCTAAAATACCTTAAAACATTAAAAACACTAAAAATAAAAAAGACCCTGTTAACACTAAAAAATCCAAACAACCAAAAAAATTATAAAATCCCCAAACCCCTCAAATACCGTAAAAATCGAAAACCCTAAAACCATAATAATATTGAAATACCCTAAAAATGACCAAAAATTTAAAAAACCATAAAAAAATTTAAATATCCCTGAAAACCAAAAAACCAAAAAACATTAAAAACCCAAAAAGACCACAAAAAATTTAAAAACCAATAAAACTATAAAACCCTTTAAAAATCCATAAAATGTTAAAAATGATAAAAAAATGTTTAACAAATATAAAAAAACCTTGAAGCCCTAAAAAACCCAAAAATAACCCTAATAACCCAAAGATACCCTAAAGTCTCTGAAAACCCCTAAAACCCCTTCAAATCCATGAAACCCATAAAAATCCCTAAAACACTAAAAACCCTAAAAAATCCCTAAAAACATAAAAACACTAAAAATACTGAAAATAATCATGAAAACCATAATAACCACTAAAAACCTTAAAAACCATAAAAACTGATAAAACCCTTCAAACCCCTAAAACTCTAAAAACCATTAAAGTCCCTTAAAACATAAAATTTTGAAAAACTATAAAAAAACAAAAAAACCCCTAAAAATTCAAAATTACCCCATAAAACCCAAAAATTCTTAAAACCCCTAAAAATGAAAAACACATAAAAATTCTAAAAATATCTCAAATTCACTCAAAACCTAAAAACCCAAAAAAAAGAATAAAAACCGTTAAAACTATCAAAACCCCTAACACGTTAAAAATCCTTAAAATCCATAAAACCCCTAAAAACCCACTAAAAATCTAAAAACCCATAAATCCACTTAAAATGGAAAAAAAACCATGAACACCTTAAAAATCCTAAAAAACTAAAAAAATAAATAAAACCCTGAAGAGAAATTAAAACACTAAAATGAATCTACAACATTAAATCCCTAAAAACATAGAAAACCCCATAAAACCCCACAAAATACCTAAAAACCCTATAAAACCCCCAAAACCCCTATAAATAAAAAAATCCATAAAATCAATGAAAACATAAAAAATCATAAAAACCATGAAAAAACCTTGACAACAATAAACCCCCTAAATTTCATAATAAACCCTAAAAATCCATAAAAACCTAAATAATCATTGAAAATATTAAAAACCCTTAAATTCCTAAAACATTAAAGTCATTATATATTATAAAGAAACTTAAAAACCCAAGAAAATTAAAAAACGCCATAAAACCCAAAAATATCCCAAAAACCATGAGAAACCCAAAAAACCCTCAAAATCCCAAAAAACCCTAAAACCCATAAAAACCCTAAAAAAACCCTAAAACAACTGACTTATACAAAAACCTCAGAACATGAAAATAGATGGAAACAATAAGTCCCCTATAAACTTTAAAAAAATTAAAAACCCCTAAAAATCATAAAAAACTAAATATCTAAAACACTTTAAAACCCTAAAAAATGTTAAAACATTAGGAAACAAAAGAGCCCTTAAAACCCCTAAAAAACTGAAAACCCCCCATTAAGACACAATGAGACCCTAAAACCCTGAAAACCCCTAAAACCCTAAAAAACCCAGAAAACATTAAAAACTCTTAAAATCTCCAAAATCAATAAAAATCCATAAAAACCATAAAAACCTAAAAAATCCATAAAAATCCTCAAAAAGGTAAAAAATCCTAAAAAAATAAATGCCTACTGAAAACCATAAAAACCACTTAAAACATTAATAATTCTAAAAACCCATAAAAACCCTAAAAACCAGTGAAAACTCTAAAACCCCTTAAAACCCCTAAAAATGTTTTAAAAAATCCTTTTAAAACCCTAAAAAGACAAAAAAAATTCCTAAAAACCCTAAAAACCCTAAAAACATTGAAAACCCCTAAAAACCTTAAACACCCACAAAAATCCTAAAAACGGTAAAACCAATAATACTCCTACATAAGCCCTAAAAATCCCTAAAAATAAAAAAACCCAAAAAACCATTAAAACTACCTAGAAACCAGAAAAATCCCTAAAAAACGCGAAACCCTTGAAGACCCATAAATACCCCAAAACAAATAAAAACTCTATATATCCTAAAAAACACTAAAACATTTAAAAAAAATTAAAAACACTAAAAACCCATAAAACCCATAAAATCTCAGAAAACACTAAAAACCCAAAAAACCATAAAACCCGAAAAACACTAAAAATCCATAAAACCCATTAAAATTCCAAAAATATTTAAAAAACCTACGAATCCTAAAAACTGTAAAAATAATAAAAATCATAAAAATCACTAAAATCGTAAAAAACCCCTAAAACCCCAGAAAACCAGGCTAAAAACCGTAATAACCACTAAAAACCATAAAAAATCATAAATATCCATAAAACCCTAAAAACCAAAAAATCCAAAAAAAATTAAAAATTGGTTAAACCCCCATAAATATTTTATAAACTCCAGAAAACCATAAATCTCTTAAAAATATAAAAAACCTAAAATCCCAAAATACCCTTAAAACTCTTAAAACCCCTAAAACTCTAAAAAACCCATGAAAATACATAAAAACCTAAAAATCCATAAAAACCCAAAAATAATTAAAAACTATAAAAACAAAAAAATTACCTATAAATCCATGAAAACAAAAAAACCCTTAAAACCACCTGAAAACCGTAAAACCCCCTAAAAAACATTAATAAACCTAAAAAACCATAAAAAACCCAAAAACCAACTAAAAAATATAAAAACCCTAAAAACACCTAAAAACATTAAAAACAATTAAATGACTACAAAAAAATGATATGAAACAAAAAGACCCTAAAAATCATGAAAGTCCATAAGAAAATAAAAAACCCTAAAATACTTCAAAATCTCTAAGACTCCCAAAGAGCCAAAAAATTATAAAAATCTTAAAAAAGGCCCTAAAATTCCATAAAAATTTAAAACATCTTAAAAACCATTGAAATTCCCTAAAACCATTAAAACCCATAAAAACTGATAAAATCCTAAAAGACACTAAAAACTATAAAAACCCTTTAAACCCCTAAAATGTTCATAACCAAAAAAATAGTAAAAACCTTAATAATTCATATTAAAACATAAAAAAATTGCTTTTTTTTAAAACATTGAAAACACAAATAAATTCTAAAAACCCAAAAAACAATAAAGTTACTAAAAAATACTTAAAAACCTTGTAAATATAAAAAACCATAAACCCCCTAAAACCCATAAAAATTCCTAAACCTTAAAAACCTCTAAGAAACCATAAAAACCAATAAAAACACTAAAATGACTAAAAACAATAAAAAATATTTAAAACCCCTAAAAATTTAAACAAATTGAAGGATTGCGAAAATAATTAAACCCTTAAAAATTTTAGAAAAACCCTAAAAACATAGAAAGAATCTAAAAGCCTGAAAAACACTAGAAAAACTAAAATACCATGAAGAACAATAATACCCATAAAAATATCTAGAAACCCTAAAACCCCTAAAAACCCCAAAAATTGTAAAAAAAACCCAAAAATTCCTAAAAACTATACAAACCCATAAAATCCCCGAAAACCCCCTTAAAAACATAAAAACCCATCAAAACCAAAACGGCCCATAAAAGCACTAAAAACATAAAGAATCCCAAAAACCTTTAAAATGATAATTTTTTTAAAAAAACACTAAAAACATCCAAACCCCTAAAAACTCAAAATAAAACTAGAAGAGCCCAAAAATATCCTTAAAACACTCAAAATCCATAAAATCCAAAAAACACCTAAATTCCATAAAAATATCTGAAAAATAGAAATCTCTAAAAACAATGAAAATGAATGAATACTATAATAACCACTAAACTCTTTTAGATCCCATAAAAACATATAAAATCCTTGAAAACCACTAAACCCAATAAAAATCCTCAAATCCACTAAAAACAATAAAATGTTAAAATAATCTAAAAAACCTAAAACCCCAAAAAAACACAAAAAAAAAATTTAAAAACCCCAAAGGACCCTAATAACCTTGAAATCTCATAAAAACACTATAACCACAAATAATCCTAAACCCCTCAAAATTCCTAAAATCCTAAAATCCCTAAAAACCATAAAAATATGAAAAATCAATGAATTTCTCTGAAAATGTAAAAACCCCTTAAAACCCTGAAACCCACAAAAACTAAAAAAACCACTAAAACCTTAAAAATACCTAAACACCTATTAAAACCCTAAAAACCCACTAAAACTTTAAAACCCCTTAAAATCCATAAAAATTTTAAAAATGATAACAAACTCTAAAAAACATAAAAACCATAAAAAACTCAAAAAATAACCTGAAAAATAAAAAAGACTCCAAAATCCTTGAAGATTCCTAAAAACTATAAAACCCACTTAAATTAATTAAAATAACTAAAATACAAGAACACACTAAAACACATACAGAATATAATTACATTAAAAATCCCTAAAAAAATATAAACCCTAAAAACACTTAGGAAACCCATGTAATCCATTCCAAACCCTAAAAACCAGAAATACCCAAAAACCCCAAATGAAACCTAAAACCCACTAAAAACACTAAATTCCATAAAACTCTTAAAACATTAAAAGATGTTAAAAAACTCAAAGAACATATAAACCCTAAAAACACAAAATACTCAAAAAACCAAAAAAGACCCGAAAAACCTGGGAAAACCCAAAAAATCCTAAAACCCAGAAAAGTCTCTAAAAACCATCAAAATACATCAAAAACTAAAAACCCCTAAAAACCATAAAACCATAAAAAAATACCTAAAAAACACTGAAGACATAAAAAACCCCAAAACCATGAAAACTCTATGAAAATCATATAACGCCTAAATTTTTTAAAAACGCTAAGAACCCATAAACACCCAATAAAATCACTAAAAACTCCTAAAACTCATTAAACCCCTAAAATTGTTTAAAACATTAGGAAAATATTAAAAAATTAAAACCCTAAAAAACTCAAAAACCCCCCAAACCCCAAATGACTCTAAAACACTGAAGAACCCTAAAAACCCCAAAAAACCGTAAACACCCTAAAAATCAACAAATACCCTAAACACCATAAAAAACCTAAAAAATTACTAAAAATACTTGAAAACATAAAAACACCTAAAATCTTTAAAACTTCATAAAAACCTTAAAAACCCTAAAAACTATAAAACCCCAAAAAAATCCACAACGAACTCTAAAACCCTTTAAACCTCTAAAAACATTATAAAATGATAAAAACACTTAAAACCCATTAAAATCCCAAACATAATCAAAAACCCTAAAAATGAAAAGATACCCTAAAACAGAAATAAAACCATTAAAACACATGAAACCCCTAAAAATCCTTAAAATCAAAAAACCATAAATATCATAAAAATACTAAAAAAAATTGAAAATCCCAAAAAAATTAATAACCCATAAAACCCTAAAAACCCATTAGAACCATAAAACACCCTAGATACCTTAAAAGCACTAAAAAACCTCCAACCACTAAAAACACCAAAAACCGTTATGACCCATAAGACATTAAAAACATAAAAAACACTAAAAAAATTAAAAACCCTAAAAAACACTAAAAAAACCCTAAAAATTCTAAAAGACTTTGAAACTATTAAAACCCTTGAAAATCCGTAAAACCCTTAAAACCATTAAAACCTAAGAATTATCTAAAAATCCATAATATGTAAAAAACACTAAAAATACGAGAAAAAAATAATGAAAAACATAAAACCCCCAAAAAAATGTAAAAACACTAAAAACTAATAAAAACCCCAAAACCCACTAAAAACTCTAAAACCCATAAAACCCATAAAAATGTTAAAAACATTAAGAACAAAAAAAACATCAAAAATCCTAAAAAAATAAAAAAACCTAAAACCTAAAAGAAACTAAAAACCTAAACACCCAAAAAAAACTCTAAAAATCCCAAAACACCCAAAAATTCAAAAAACCCTAAAAGCCCTAAAAATCCTAAAAGTCCTTATAAATAAATGAAAACATAAAAAACCCCTCAAAATCCTAAAAAACTCTTAAAAACCATAAAACCCCCTAAAACATTAAAAAACACTGAAAACTAATAAAACCACACTAAAACCCCATAAAGTACCTAAAAATGTTAATAAATGTTAAAAACCCCTAAACCCCCCAAAACTGCTAAATATAAAAAAAATCCTAAAAACCAAATGGCCCTAAAACGATTGAAAACATCTAAAAGCATAAAAAACCATGACGATCTCTAAAAACCCTCAAAATATACAATAATCATAAACCCCCTAAAATCTACAGCAATCCTAAAAATTCCTTAAACATCCCTGCAAACGTAAAAAAGCATAAAAACCCCGGAAAACCATAAAAACCATAAATACATTTTAAACCCTAAAACCCCGTAGAATCCCTATAAGTTCACTAAAAATATAAAAAAATTTAAAACCCATAAAAATTTAAAAAAATATAAAAAACATTAAAACTATAAATAACTAATACAAATCAGTAAAAACCATAAAGACACTAAAAAACCCTAAAATACTCAAAAACCCTTTAAAACCATGGAACCCTAAAAATCGTAAAAAGGCCATAAAATCCCTAAAAACATACAAAAAACCACTGAAAAACCCATGAAGACCATATAACCCATAAAAACCATAAAACCCAAAACCCAATAAAAACCCTAATAAACATTAACAATTCTAAAAACCCTTAAAAACCTAAAAACCCATGAAAACATTAAAAACATTAAAAAACATTAAAAGGATATAAGTATATTAAAAAACCTAAAAACTAAAAACCCTTAAAAACCAATAAGACCCTAAAGATTCTGAAACCCCCTAAAACCACAAAAACCCCTAAAACCCCTAAAATCCTTCAAAATAAAAAAACACAAAAACCCTAAAAATCATAAAATTTTAAAAAATTCATAACAATCAACGAAAACATAAATACCCTTAAAATATCGAAAAAACCACATGATAAATATAAAAACCCATAAAAACCATAAAAACCTCAAAACTTATAAAAACCCTTTGAAACCCCAAAAAATGTTAAAAAATGTTAATTAACTCTAAAAACCTAAAAAACCCAAAACAAACTCAAAAACCCCTAAACTCCCAAAAAGAACTTAAATCCATAAAAAACACTAAAACCCATAAAATCCCTAAAAACACATAAAAATCCCAAAACCCAAAAAAAATCCTTGAAAAACATAAAAATACCTAAAAACCATAAAAATCATAAAAAAATTAAAATACTTGAAATTTTTAAACCCCATAAAAACCTTGGAAACCCCTTGAAAATAATAAATACCACAAAACCCATAAAATTCTATTAAAACTAAAAAAACCCTAGAACCACAAAAACTCTAAAACCCCTTTAATCCCCTAAATATATTAAAAACATTATAAAACACTGAAAACCTTAAAACCATAAAAAACTCAAAATAACCCCAAACCCATAAATACCCTAAAAGCTTGGAAAACTCTAAAAACCCTGAAAACCCTTATATACCCCAAAACCATCAAAATACCTAACAACCCTAAAAACCAAAACAATATTAAAAAAATCCCTAAAAACTCTAAAAATTTAAAAAATTATAAAAACCCTTAAAACCCCTTAAAAATATAAAACCCCCTAAAATAATTTGAAACCCCTCAAAACCCATAAAACCAATAAAAACCACTGAGAACTCCCAAAATCCAATAAACTCCTAAAAAAAATTTAGAATTCAAAAAAACCTGAAAAGCTAAAATAAACTCAGAAAACCCTATAAATCCAAAAAGACCCTAAAATCCATATAAAACACTAAAAAACCATAAAAAAACGTTAAAAACACTAAAACCCTCCAAATCCCTAAAAACCCTAAAAAACTAAAAACTATAAATATCTTATGAGAACCCTAAAATTTTTTGAAAATTTTAGAAAACCCTAAAAACCCAAAAAATCGATTAAAACCATAAAAGCCAAAAATTCTTTAAAAACACCACAAACTAATAAATATCCTAAAAACAACTAAAAACACTAAAAACACATAAAACCCCTAAAAACATTAAAAAATAAAAATACAATAAGAACCTCAGAAACCTAAAAAAATAAAATAACCCTAAAACCCAAAAGGATCATAAAAACCCATAAAATCCTAAAAATCCTAAAAACCCCTTTAAACGATAAAATTCCATAAAAAATATAAACCCCCTAAAAACCTTAAAAATCATAAAAGTCCCTAAAAATACCTGAAAGCGTAGATAACCCTAAAATGATGAAAGCCACCAAAAAACCATAAAATCCTCTAAAATCATTAAAATATTAAATACCCAAAAAATCCCAAAAACACTAAAAACTCTAAAATCCCAAAAAACAACAAAATAAAAATAAAAAACTCTGAAAACCCTTAAAATAAATAAAAATAGAAAAAACCCTAAAACCCCAAACCCCCTAAAACCCCCTAAAACCCCTAAAAGCCCTCGTCCTCCTCAATTCAATGTTTTATTTTTAAAAAGGTCGATTTTTGGGGTTAAGTGAGAACCCTCACAATATAGAACCATCTCAAAACCCCCACACACCATATCCAAAATGAATCAGACACTTTAATTGATCAAAAACAGTTAAATTCAACAGTATGTCTATTAGAAGGCTTATCTATATATAATTTATAATTTAGTTTGTTTTCCTTAGTTTGTAGATCTTTATTGATAATGTATTCAAGGAAATAAGACATCTTGCCCCACATTTGAATAAAATATTCCACATTTATTTTATTTTCATTGAAACCACTTTCTAGAATTAATTATTTCTTTTTGAATCACTCTTTATCCTAATCATTGGCGTCCAATAGTAGAAATCTCTCAACTATCCAATCTGCATCTTATTAGTGGGGATTAATCTCAATGGAATCCTATATAATTTTTTCCATAAAGTGTATGATCAGATCATGTGTCTTGTAATTATTTTCAAACTCACCTTCCCTTTCTTTGTGTTGACCCATTTTATCAGAGATTATCTCTATTGGCTTGGGAAAATAGGAGTAATCCTTCCTCTTTTGTTATTTCTTATCTTTAGTTAATATACAGATCCCATAGTATCCATTTCATTTCCCCCATTCTTCCTTCTCAGGTAGTGAACCCTTTTACCATGTCTTTCCTCATTACTATCTTATAAGAAAAAGATATCACTCTCATCATTTTTCTCTGTCCCATGTGCTTAATGATCCTCATTGGAATACTCCTCCTACTCTGCATCTATTTGTTCTTTTGTTTGTCCCTTAATTTCAAACATTTTAAAACGATTAACAAGTTTAATAGTTTCTATGCTCTTTATAGGACTAGATCTACTAATAGTATATAACTGTTTTGGGTCGGTCTCGAAATGCCCAACGGTTCCATATCCGACGATGCATGGACCTGCTTTCCAAAGGCAAGCGTCTGTCGGGTGATTTGGCCAGTGACACTTAAGAACTCACATTTGTCGAGAGGATGAGAATTTGGGCTCATCACACCCTTTTTGGGAGAATTATTGCATGTTCTGAGACTCTCATATATATTTAAGACGTATTCATATGTTCGTGAATCTTTGGTTTATACCCACGCATAGTATCCATGGATTACTCCTGGTTGGAAATGGTCAGCTGGACGTAAGGTTTTGGAATCATTTAGGCCTAAGGTTTACCATCCCTCATTGGATTAATGACTCTGAAGAATTTGAACTCATTTAGATGGTGCTAGTATTGGATCGGTGAACCGACGTGAAGATTGTCAGATCGATCGATTGTTGGGCTTGAACCTCAGGGAGGATTCCTACGTACCCTTCCTAGGAGACACGGATCAAAGTCCATGTAGTTTGAATAGGCTTGGGGCTTAAAATTTGAGGAGGCCCAAGGTGTGGATTGGGGCTTACACTATGAGGAGGCCTGAGGTGTGGATTGGGGCTTACACTCTAAGGAGGCCCAAAAAAGGATGTCATGGTCGATGCTTATTCTAATCCCACATGAGTCATGCTCGGTGTGAGAAATAAGAGGCAGCAGGGACCAGACGATCGCGTCACGAAAGGTGCGTCCATGAGAAGTGGAGTGGAGCTTACGCATAGGGTGGCCCATAAGGTCGGGGCTTACTCTGAAATGGATACCCATGGCGACAAAGCACAAAGGGGGAGGGAAAGAGGTTCTCATGTTCCCATCACCTCCCTTATTCTTAGGGGAAGTACCAAAGTTCATGGGGGCTTCCTTTTAAAGGGTATTTTACTACCCCCTGAAGAAGGGAGAAGTGACATGGCCCCAAAAAGTAGAGGGGTAGAAAGGGGGCTCTCGATCTCAGACTCCACATTACCGAGGGGATGGGAACATAGGAATGCTTTGAAAATTTACTCAAGGGTCGGAGAAACCCCTTCACCCCTTCTTACCATGGGTATGTGAACTCAAAATAGCACACTGATGCGCCTGAGGGTTACATCACACGGGTCTGGTGGCTCCAGTGGAGTCCTCGGCTCAGGGCCGATGAGTGATCCAATGGTGGAATCATGGAGGATCAGGCTCGATTGGAAGGATCTTATCTGTCTCGAGGAACGGGAACTCCGAAGGATTTGTCGGGCCACACCGGGGTATGGGTGGTGGCACCCTTCACGTAGGACGGTGCCACGCAGTTGAAGAGGTCGTCCGTGAACCAGGGCGGTCCGCGGACTGATGGGAATCCCGCAACCCAAGGTGGTTTGCGGAATGGTGAGCATCCCGCAAACCAGGGTGGTTCATGGCCTCAGGTTTGATCCGCGAACCAGGGTGGTTTGTGGAGGGTTCCATGCGAGTAGCGGCGGACAAGGTCGGAACTGGTTGGGGGTTCTTCAGTTGGGGCTTCGCCCACATTGGAGGATGCTAAGCGGTGCGACGGATTGGAAAAGAGGTAAAAACTCCCTGGTCTGCGGGGATTGCATATGCGGAGGGACCACTGTTCACGGTTTTCTCTTCTTTTTTATTTTAGGTTCACAGTTCAACAAGTTATTATGCATTTTTGGTTCCTTATTAGTTCATTCTCAGGTTCATACCTTCTCTGGTTTGCGAACTAGAACTTCTGAAATCCTAAGCCTTCCTTCAAAATCCTTCCACCCGAATCTGATTGATCTCCTCTAAGTTCTCCAAAATCCTCCCCTCTTCTCCTCCCCTTGATCTCCATTTATAGAGCGGGTGAAAGGATGTATCTATGGTCATGTGGCACCTTTTGCGGAGGCCCACGACCGAAAACCCGATTCACGGATGACTCGGTCAATTTGCAACTCGCGGGGGGAATTGGGCGCATCTCCCCCGTGAACCAAACGATCTCCCCTGCGAACCAAACGAGCTTGGAGAATGCTTCATGGCCGCAGAGGTTTCTGCCTCCGTTCTGTGAACAACAGCAGATGCGGCTTGGGCCAGTCGACGTGGTCCACAGTTGGCGCGGTTCGTGACGGTGGACCGGCTCGGCGCCTGTTCTGATTCGTGCCTGTAGAGGATCTGCACCTCCATCTCGTGAACGAGGCTGGTCCACTGAGGGGAACGGTTCATTGAACCGGCCGCATAACACTTGGGCTAGTTCGTGGACCAGTTGGTCCTTTACCAATTTTGAGTATTGGCCTCTTTCCATTGCCCAATTTTTTGAAGGGAATTGGGTACAAATACTCTCTCAAATGAAGGGGATTATTATCTTCATTTTTGGATTTTTCAGGACCCTACAGATGCCCCCCATAGGAATGGGGTCCGATCGGAACAAAGAGGAGGCTATTCCAATGTAGAGTGGTCCTGAAACTTGGATGGTTTGCGGTAGAGGGGTGGACCCAGTAGGGGACCATGCCTATAAATACGGGGGGGGGGGGGGATTCCTTTGTCTTTTTTCAGATTCTTCACGAAACCAGAGCGCTCCTACTTTTTTGTCTCTGCGTGCTCATTCCTTCATGAAACACCTCATCCGTGAACGAGCTGTTTTTCCACGAACCATTCCTCCTTCGCGGTCGTCTTCACCCATGGACCAATCTCCTGCCGCGAACTAATACTTTTAATTAATTAAAAAGTAAGTCATGACGGGCCACTAAAGAATTATCTTTGCGGTTTCAAATGGTCCGCAGACCAGAATGATCCAAACATTAAAAAACAAACTTTATGTCCGAACTTAAAAGCTTAATGCTCGGAGCTGAGGTTCCGCGTGGCAGCCTGGTTTGTGGTTTTATAGCCAATGCTTTGCGGGCCAAGGTACCACGGATGCATTATGCATAAGTTTGTTTCACGAGATGCTGTCATCACGAACCAACATATGAGGCCACCATGAAAAATTCATTATGAGGCTTGGATGGAATCCTTTGAAAATACTTGGTATTTTATCCATGTTTTATTATTTTGGACCCACCATTTTCCTGATTTCCATGGTACAGGGAAAAGATAAATATGGTTCCTCCTCATCCTGCGACTAGGCCCGCTGCTAGGCCTCTCTCAATTGGTTCAGGGAGACTTCTAGCCATGATTCACAGAGCAGAAAACATCAAAGAGGACTGTAGTCAGTCCATCATTCCGGACGATGGTGCCTTGAAAGACTTACTCTCTCCTAAGCTCCTGGGTTATCCATTATCAAATCGGCTTCCAATTTATTGCTTTGGTCTTCAGGATGACGTCCCTATCCCCCCTACATTCTCAGGTCTTCCGTCTCCTTTCATGGAAGTTCTACCAATGTGCATTTAGGCATGCCTTACCCCATTGGGGGAGATAACCTCTGATTCTGATCTGAAAGAAGCTTTCATTTTGAGAGTCTCTATCTCGAACCAAAGCGATCAGTACACACAAGACTTCCCTCAAGAAGACATCCTCAAGAGTTACCCTTTTATTATCAATCTTGCTCAAATGGATCTTGACACATGGTTGATTCCTAGGTGGGATCTTCGGTCCGACAGGATCATATCAAATGACTGGGCCTGGGCCTTCTGGGTCCATCATCATTGCTAGGAATCTCTCGAGTTACTAGAAGTAGTCAATTTTTACTCCTCATTATGGGCCTCCCAGTTTGATGTTTACCCACCATCTTTGATCCTTCCTGACCTGCTCAGTCGCTGGTGTTCAAGAACTAATACTTTTCACCTTGACCATGGAAAAGTTAGCATTAGTCTGTGGGACATCTACCAATTGGGAGGGCTCCCAATTATTAGTGAAATGTACAACGAGTTTCTTCCCACTCCTGGTGCGTGGGACGATGTCGAACAAGTGCCTTCGTTGGAAAGGGATCTACTGTTTATGGAAGAGCAATCACTAGGTCAGGCCTTGCATGCCTGCTATCTTATTCCCTATAGCACATGGAGAGGGTTATTTCTAAACACCACTGGTCCTGTGCCGAAGATCAAGCGCCCCAGGACTCATCCTTCTCAATAGTCACGAACTACCCCAGGTTCCTACTGGGCAGTTTTGGAGGCGGGTGACTACCTTTTATGGGGTTACGAGGTGTGCCCCGGTGTGCCATCTATGCTCCGGCTGGCAGGTTTGTTTGCTATGTTTCTGAGCGGGTGGTTATTACCTTCTCGGGATATCAACCCGGGCATCAGAGCTTGCACCGTGATAATAGCGGTTGAGTTGGCAGAGGGCCGCCTGTTGATCTTAGTTGTGCCCACTTTGGATTTTATTTACGAGCTACTAAGTCACATGCAGGAGGGCGGGTCTCCCTATCATCTGAGTGGGCCATTTCAGTTCTTATACAGTTGGATAACGAATCACTACCACTGTTATGAGTATTGTTATAACATGGTCAACCCACTTCATACCTTTCAGCCTACCCTGCTTGATATAGCTGGAGTTTTCTTGAAGTCCCTCAGCTCTAGTGAAGTCTTAGAGCTTATGAGTGACTTCTCTCAGTTTTCTTTCACTCCATACCCCACCCCTTCTGGCGTCTTAGTTGACAACTGCCAGGGGATCCTAGAGGATCGTTCTTACATGATCTCTTTGCGGGAAAAATTTCTATCTGCGTGGATCGATGAGGATTATCTGTGCAAGCTGTATGTCCAGTATCATTTTTCTTGACAGTTTGGGTGCATGAAAGTCCAAGTTTCCCTTCCCCCTCCTCAGGCTCAAAGACTGCACCCGTCCATACTTCGTCAATGGTGGATGATGCTGACGCAGGGAGGGATCTGACACAAGCATTCCCCTACCTGTCATGGGGGCGGCTACCAGCCTTTACTTGGAGTATGCAAAAAAGTTAGTAAAACACTATCCCGATGGTATTATAGGGAAGGTTATCCAGCAGGTTCCCAAATCAAGAGGTACTGCGGCTGTTGCGTCCACCACACCTTCCTCATCATCTTGATGGGAGGATCGACTGATGGATCGTCGATCAAAACGACTCAGGGGAATTTTCTCTCCCAGCCCTTTGATGGATGATGTTCAAGCGGGTTCATCCTTCTTGGACGTGGATGAGGATGACCTTGTGGTTTCGGGTCCCAGCGAGGCAATCCCAGAAGTTTGACCAGTCGATACCGGGATTAGAAAATTGATCCCCAATCTTGAATCGGGGTTAGAGGCTCCAGACTTGCCAACTTCGGAACCAACTTCTAGCGAGCACATGTATGCACTGGTTTCAATTCCAGACTTTGTTCCCTTGCTATCCGGCAGGGATACCAAAGATCCTCGTGTCATGGCGGACCACTGAGCAGTGCGCTGGTGGGCCTGGCCCCAGATTTGAGAGATCGTTTCCAAAACTCCTCTAGCTGAGATGGAAACTAAAACCGAAGCTCTTCGACATCTCTTCCCGGGTTTGGGGTCAGGTGGCTTTGACTATTGGCAGTTACATTCTCTTGCTTTCCATGTTGTCATGACCCATGAAAAAGTTTCCACTAGTGAACTCAAACTTCCACACGTTGTTGCCGCTAATTGCCGGACCCTAGCCCTGGAGGGAGCCATGATAAAGCTCCATCTACTGATAGCACTGGAAGTGATCTATCGAGATCAAGTGGTCGTCCTATCTTCCGAGTTGAGTGAATGTGAAGAACGAGCAGCGATGATGAGGGATCAATTATCATCTATGATTGGTCGCCTTGAAGCCACCAGAAAAGGGATCAACGGTCTCCAAACAACAGTGGAGAATACTCATTTGGTGGCTGAGATTGTGGCTTGGGAGAAGGTCGTGCTGGAGAAAACATGCAACAACCTTCACTTCTTGGTTGTTGATATAGTGGAGAGAGTGAGTCAGGCTCCTTTATTACTATCAGAGCCATTCCTATACTCTCTGTTTTACTTACCCCCTTTTTTGTGAGGGAGAGACCCCAGCTTGTGGGCATCCTCCATTTTTGTTCGAACGGAATAAAATCTATGTCAATCACTGATTGTTGTAATATTTGATTGTTACTAGAACAATTTTTGAGTAAATAACAACTCACTGAATCAGAATTAATCATAAATCAGGAAAACAAACTCTAACTTTTTCCTGGACCATGGGGTCCAGCGAGCATAGTTTGACTATTACTAGGGTTCTATAGAAAAGCCCCACTATATTTTTTCTTTTCTCTTAATGCCCTAATTTTTCCTGGGCTAATTTAGTGTGAACCCATAAGGTATGTACCGACTTCTTCTTAGGTCTCCCTTTTTGGGTTTTCGGCCTAACAGGCTTTGTGCCTCTTTGTGAGCGGTTTAAAGTCCCGCCATCAATACTATAATTACTGATGTTTTAGGTCGAATATGTTTGACCAGATATAGTGGGGAAAGGGCCCCAATTGGGTTGGGTTTATTAAAATATGTCTCAATATCCTTTAGACACATGTGGATGGAGCATGTTTAGATTTGAACGACACACAGGGCATGTCTCAAGGCATGGGAGCCATATCAGCGTGCAGAGGTGGGAGGAGAATTGCCTAAAGAAATATTTCCTTTGGTAGACATGCCAGGGGCGATCAATATGCAGAGCCACTGAATGAATGGTATGCATATTCATGAAAATGTGTCCTTAAGTCAATGACTTTCAATTTCTGATGGCCATAGGACTTCATGAATGTACAAACTATGGAAACCACCATGGCTGGCTTGGAGAATTATGAAAACCACTGAGGGTGGCTTGGAAAGGGTATGTGATGTCTGAAAGGGTTTTGGGATCATCTGTACTAATCTGGGGTGTGGTCGGGAGACCACATTCCTACGCATTTAGTTAGCGTAAGGGATGGTTGAAGCTTGGCGTAGTTTAAAGTCATGCAGCTGAGACATCATCTAGAATGGAATAACTTCTCCTGGTCCTTGGTAATCTTGTCAGAGACGTTCCACCATATTCAGGAGGGGTTGTGAAAGTGGTTGGTAAACTGTAGCTCAGATGGTTTCCAAATCCCGGGATAGACATGGGGGCTTAGAGTCCAAGAGGCTTATGGAGAGAATCATTGCCTAAGGAAGTCATGTCTTTGGTAGACGGGCTAGGGGTGATCAATTTGCAGAGCCGCTGAGGGCATTGTATGCATAGTCGTGCAAAGGTGTCCTTAGTTCAATAATTTTATTCTTTCGATAGTCAAACAACTTTAGGGAAGTTGAGATTCGGGACCACCAGGGGTGGCTTACAAGGGTTCAGCTCCTTTTGGGTGCAGAGTATGGTTTATGAAAAGAGGATTCCTGGACATGGGAGAAACGTCCCAGATAAATTTCCAGGAACAGGTAAATTCATCCCTTCCCACGCTGATTTGAGGCGGTAGTTTGTGTAGGTATGTCCCTTACACTGAGAAGGGGAGGAAAACCCCTATCCCTGGCTGGACTCGTGGAGAGTTTGACCGTACAGTTTGACGTCATGCGGTAAAGATGGAGTCTGTGCATTTTATCGTCATGCGGTAAGGACGAGGGACATTTTTACATTCCGTGTAGTTTAGTGTCATGCGGTAAGGACTAAGTACTCTTAGTTTACCGGTCATAGAGCTGAGACCATTGGGTGACTATTGCTACAATCACTTAGAGGACAATTGAGTTAGGATGCTTTGGCATTCTCTAAACAAGTGTGTTGTAATGAAGGTCTAAACTGTAACTCTGGGGTTTCTCGAGTCAGGAGAGATGATATGGGGGATCTAAGGCCGGTAAGCAAATGGGGCTAGGAAGAGTATCTCCTGAGGAAATCTTGCCTTTGATGGACGAGCCAGGGGATATCATTATGCAGAGCCGCTGAGGGCATGGTATGTATAGTTGTACAAAGGTGTCCACAGGTCGATAACTTTCCTCTCCCGATGGCCATGAATGATTATGAAAATATGGGATTGCTCATAGTCACAGAGTTTGACAAATGGGGATAATGGTGTCCCAAGCACATGAGAGGCATCTTCACGGTAGTTTCCCACTAAGTCAGAGTATCCCAGTTCTGGCCTGATGCTTATAGATGAAAATTGTCGTGTGAACCGTGGGAGGATACATAGGCTCAACGGGCCGGGGTGCCCCAGAAACACTTGGATGCGGGTGAGGAATGAACTTGTAAACCACTGCTCTATAAATTGTTGGATCGGGAGATATGACATGGGGGCACTAGAGTTGGTGAGAATGCGGAGATAGGAAGATTATATTCTGGGGACATCTTGCCTTTGATAGACGAGCTAGGGGATATCATTATACAAAGCCGCTGAGGGCATGGTATGCATAGTCATACAAAGGTGTCCACGGGTCGATGGCCTTCCGCCTCTAATGGCCATGAGTGGTTATGTAGGTCTGCAATTATCTGGGTCGTGGAGTCTGGTGTATAAAGAGGATGCATCCAAATGTGACAGGAGTATTCCATTCCCCTTTCAGCGTATATCTTGGGTGGGTCTTGAAGAATCCCATGCAGTATAACGTCGTGCGGTAAGGAAGAATTCCACACAGTTTAACGTCATGTGGTGAAGATGACGGTGACCCACCATGAATGGAAAAAATGGGGGGTCTGCACAGTTTAATGTCATGCGGTGAGGAGAAATTCCATGCATTTTTAACGTCGTGCAGTGGGGACGACTTCCGTGTAGTTTAACATCATGTCGTGAGGAAGGGGGCATTTTTAAACCAGTGAAAATGCTTGTAGTTGAAGGAATTTTCTAGGATAGTTAATGCTTTGTCTCTGTAGTTTTATGGAAAGTGGCCAGGATGTTCTGTGCAGTTTAACATCATGTGGTAAAGACGTAGTGGAAAAGTCTTCTCTTCATCATAATGAAACTGGTCTCGAACATCTCAGCATGCCCGGACATGGAGAGGGGTTTATTGGTGTAAATCGCGGTTCGAGGGCTTCTTGGATCAGGAGAAATGATATGGGGCTCCTGAGGCCTGTAAGCATATAGAGTTAGGGAGAGTGTCGCCTGTGGAAATCATGCCTTTAGTAGACAGGCCAGGGGATATCAATAGGTAGAGCCACTGAGGGAATGGTATGCATAGTCATGAAAAGGTTCCCACGGGCCGATAACTTTCAACTTCTAATGGTCGTGAATGGTTATGAGGATCCACAATTAGCTGGGCCACAAAGTCTGTCATTTGGGAAGGAAATGTCTGGGCAGGCCGGGCATACTCGGCCTTGGTTCCTGTTAATGTTTAGAGAGCTCCCTATGCTGATTTATTTTTCCCATGGTGGTGTACCCTCACTCCATGCAGTTTAACATCATGTGGTAAGGACGAAGTACTCCTAGTTTAGCAGTCATAGAGCTCAGACCACTGGGTGACTATTGCTGCAGTCACTTGAAGAACAACTGGGTTAACATGCTCTAATATGCTCTAGACAGTGTAGGGGATGAAGGTTGTGAACTGAAACTCTGAGGTTTCCCAGATCAGGATATGTGGTGTGGGGGCTCTGAGGACGGTAAGAATACGGGGTCAAGAAGAGTACAACCCAAGGAAATCATTCCTTTGGAATACTGGGCAGGGGCTATTAATATGAAGAGCCGCTAAGGTCATGGAATGCATAGTCATACAAAGGTGTCCATAGGTCGAAAACTTTCCACTCCCAATGGCCATTAATGATTATGAAAATCTGGGATTGCTCACAGCACATAGTTCGGCATGTGGGGATAGTGGTGTCTGAGCATACAAGAAACATCTTCACTGCAATTGTCCATTGAGTCACAGTAGCCTAGTCCTGGATTGATGCTCATGGACACAGGTCGTCATGTGAACCATGGGCGGATACATAGGCTAACTGGGTAGGGATACCCTGGAGATTTTGGATGTGAAAAGGGGATGAACTTGTAAACCACTATGCCATAAACTTCTAGATCAGGAGGTATGTTATGGGGGATCTGAGGCCAGTAAGCATACAGAGCTAGGAAGAGTGTCGCCTGTGGAAATCTTGACATTGGAAGATGGGCCAGGGGCTATCAATATGTAGAGCTACTGAGGGCATGGTATGCATAGTCATGCAAAGGTGTCCACGGGTCGATGACTTTCCACTCCCAATGGCCATGAATGGTTATGAAGATCCATAATTATTTGGGTCGTGGAATATGATGTATGGGGAGGATGCATCCAAATGCGCAAGGAGTATTTCCACCTCATTTCTCCATATATCTTAGGTGGTTTGTGATAAAATCCATGTAGTTTATCATCATGCGGTGAGGACGAAAAATACACCCCGTGCAGGTTTGGTCCACACACAGGGGAAAGGGGAATTTTTAACATTCATTATCCATGAAATTTAACGTCATGCGGTGAGGATATAAAAATACACCCCGTGCAGGTCTAGCCCATACATGGGGGAAAGGGGGTTATTTTTTAAACCTTGCTATCCATGCAGTTTAACATTTTACGGTAAGGACGAGGAGTACACCCCATGCTAGACTGGTCCGTACACGGGGGGAAAGGGAATTTTTTTTCCTTATCCATGTAGTTTAACATCATCCGGTGAGGATGTAAAAATACACCCCATGCAGGTCTGGTCCATACACGGGGGGGGGGGGTATTTTTATCTTTTATTCGGGGGGATGGGATAGGATGGGGAACCCTGGCATTACTATGTATCCTACGAGGGCAGGAATCAAGACACACATAGTTATCTGGAATAAGTACACCCCGTGCAGGGCTGGTCTATACACAGGGGAAGGGGACATTGTTAACTTTTATTTAATTTCATTTGGTAGTGGCTGGACCAGGACGGGATCCCGGCGTCGCTACATATCCCTCGAAGGCAGGAATCAAGTCGTACATAGTTCTCTGTTAAATACACCCTGTGCAGGTCTGGACCGTACATGGGGGGAAGGGGGAATATTTTTTAATAGGTGGCTAGGATAGGATGAGGAACCCCATCGTCCCTACATATCCTATGATGGAAGGAATCAATCCGTACGTACTTCTTTGAAATCCGTGTAGTTTAACGTCATGAAGTGAGGATGAAAAATACACCCCGTGCTGGTCTGGTCCGTACACGGGGGAAAGAGGGAATTTTATTATTATTATTATTTTTGAGAGGTGGTTGGGCCACGATGAGGAACCCCGACGTCTCTACGTATCTTATGATGGAAGGAATCAAGTCATACGTAGTTCTTTGAAAGAAAATACACCCCGTGTTGGTCTGGTCCATACACGGGGGGAGGGTGTGTTTAAAAAAATATCTTGTCCGTGCAGTTTAACGTCGTGCGGTAAGGATGAAATACTCTTAGTTTATGGTCATGGAGTTAAGAACATTGGGTGCTTGGCAGTTTAACTTCATGTAACTCGGATGAAGAATACACCCCGTGTAGGTTTGGTCCATACACGAGGGGAAGGGGCATTCTTAACTCTTATTATCCATTACTATCTGTGCAGTTTATCGTCGTGCGGTAAGGACGAAATACTCTTAGTTTAAGGTAATGGAGTTAAGACCGTTGGGTGCCTGGAATTTTAACGTTATGCATCTCGGAGGATCCTTTTTTTCTTTTTTTCTTATTTGTGCAATTTATCATCATGCAGTAAGGACGATGGTCATTTTTGGTTTCTATGTGAAATACTTTTTCAGGAATCTCTTATTTGTAGGAGTGGTGGTGACTTTCCCGTCCATGGAGATCAGGGCATATGCTCTGTTGGAGTAGACCTTGTGTATAACATATGGTCCCTCCCACTTGGGTTCCAGCTTTGGATGTTTCCTTTAGGGTATCATTGGGGTCTGGAGGACCAATAACAATTCTCCTTCCAATAAAGACCGAAGACAGACCTTTTTATTCAAGGCTCGTGCAATCTGATTCTGGTAGACTTCCAGATGGTGAAAAATGTGCAACTGCTTCTCGTCTAGCTGTTCCAATTCTCCTAGTAACTTTTTTGATTACTCATCGTCGGATAATTGATCACAAATGGAAACACGGAGTTAAGGAAGTTGGATTTCAATGGGCAGGACCACCTCTGTGCCAAACACCAGTGAGTACAGGGTAGCTCGAGTAGTGGTGCAGATCATGGTTCGATAAGCCCACAATGCATGGAGGAGTTTATACAACCATGACTTCTTGTCTTTGTCCACCATTTTCTGGAGAATGTTGGACAGGGTCTTGTTGAAAGCCTTTATCTTTCCTTTGGACGCTGCATGGTAGCGGGATGAGTGGTTAGCCTTGATACCATACTCTTGGTATAGTTTCTCCAATTCCACAGAGCAGAAGTTGGTGTCATTGTCCTTCAGTATGGTATGGGGGACACCAAATCTGGTGATGATATTGGTCTTCACAAATCTGACAATATTTCATGCCCTGACTTCCTTGAGGGGTATGGCTTCTTCCCATTTGGAAAAGAATTCGATTGCTGTGAGGATATACTTCAGCTATTTGGACGTGGTGGGAGGATATGGTCCCGTGATATCCATCCCCCAGATGGAAAATGGCTAGGAGTACTTGGTTTGATGAAGTAACTCTGGGGGTTGGTGTATGAAGTTCGCATGAATCTGGCATGAGTGGCATTCTGCGGTAAAACGCTCGCAGTCTCATGCCACTGTGGGCCAATAGTACCCAAGCCTTCGAACCGGATGGGAAATCTTGGTCCCCGGTTGATGTGCTCTACAGAATCCGGCATGTACTTAATTAATTACAGAAGCAGTTTCTTCTCCATCAATGCATCTGAGGAGCACTCCATCGAGGCCTTGTTTGTAGAGGACCTCTTACTGACCAGCGCCATTATATAGGACAAAGTTGATTGCCCTTCTCTGTATTTTCTCTCATTCAGCCCTGTCTGATGGAATTTCTCCCCATTGAAGGTAGTTTGCAATGGGGGTCATACAGTCGGTGGTTGGAGCATATGGATCGGGGATAGGACTGACTTCGTGTATTTATTCCGTCTTAGCTTGAACAAATGGCCATACATTTGGCGGTGATCAATACTGATTAATGTTTTATCCCGGTCTGGGTCAGCTAGGGCTATTGTTGTGTTGGCTAATGCATCGGCCTGGGCATTCTGAGACCGGGGAATATAGGTTAATGTGGGTTCTGTAGAGAATTTCTCCATTAACCCTCGGACATGGTCAAAAGGGGAATCAGATCCTCCTTTTTTATAGCATAGTCATAATTGACTTGCTTGATGACCAGTTCCGAGTCACCTTTGACCTTGAGGTGCTGCACTTGTGCTTGGAGTGCGAGCTCTAGGCCTGCAATGTGGGCTTTATATTCCGCTTCATTTTTTGTACATCCCATTGACATGAGGAAGGAATATGGCAAGAATTCCTTTTCTGGGGACATAATTATTATTCCCAAACCCACTTTGTTGAATCTGGGATACTCCATCCTCTTCCCGGTTGGGCTTCGGGATGCGCCGTCGAAGTACATTTCCCATGTTGGAAGCTCCCCTTTATCCGAGAAGATGTATTCATCCAGTAGCTCAATGTCCGGTGTTGTGGTCCCTACTGAGTGGTGCTCTACTAGAAAATCTGCTAATTCTTGGCCCTTGATGGCCTTCTTAGGAACAAACCGGATGTCAAACTGTTGCAGGATGACTGCCCATCAGGATAGGTGCCCGGTCAGCATTGGGCAGCTGAAGATATACTTGAGCGGGTTATTACGTGGGACCAAAAGGACTTTATGATGATGCAGATAATGTCACAACTTTTGAACCATGAAGAGTAGGGCCAAACAGCTCTTCTCGATGTTTGAGTGTCGATTCTCAGCAGCGATCATAGTTCAGCTGAGGTAATAGAGATTTTTTTCGCTCCAGGTGTCATTATTTTGTGCGAGGAAGGCTTCTAGTGACCGCTCAAGGGACGTCACGTATAGGATGAGAGGTATTCCCTTGACCGGGGGCATGAGCACTTGTGGGCTAAAAAGGTACCTCTTTAGGTTGTCAAATGCCTATTGGTAGTCATCTATCAATTGGTACGTGACTCCCTTTTTCATTAACCTAGTAAAGGGCAAACATTTGCCTGCCAAGTTGGCTATGAATCACCTGATGTAGGCCAAGTTCCCATGGAACGCTCACAACTCAATGAGGTTGCGGCGAGGTGGTAGGATGAGAATAGCCTTTGTATTTTCATGGTCAACTTCGATGCTTCTATGGCATACAACGAAGCCAAGGAATTTCCCTAAGGTAACCCCAAAGGTGCATTTCAAGGTGTTCATCTTCAAGCTATGATGTCAGAGTTTGTTAAAGATGGTCCCAAGGTCTGACAGGTGATCTGATCGCTGTCTGGACTTGACCACCAGGTCATCCATGTAACATTCAAGGAATTTCCCCAAGAATGGTTTAAAGATCTGATGCATAGAACGCTGATATGTGGCGTTAGCATTCATGAGACCAAAGGGCATGACCCTATAACAAAATACCCCTTGTGGGGCCATGAATGCAGTGGCTTCTTCGTCTTCTCGGGCCATCCTAATTTGGTTATACCCAGAATAGCCATCCATGAAGGATAGAGCCTCATACCCGGTCGTTGGATCGATTAATAACTCAGTGACCGGGACCAGGAAATCATCTTTCGGACAATGCCGATTGAGATCTCTGAAATAAATGCAGACATAGATTTTTCCGTTCTTTTTCTTGACAGGGACGATATTGGCCAACCAGATGGGTTATTGGACCTCCTGAATGAAGCCTACATTAATGATCTTATTGACTTCAGTCTCTATTTTGGTAGCATCTGAGGGGTGTGTCCTTATGGCGGCCAGTTTATAGACTTGGTGGTCTTCTAGCAGACTTAGGTGGTCTGTTTCCACTTCGGGATTGAGTCCCGGCATTTCTGTGTAATTCCAGGAAAACACATCTCGATGTTTCCTTAATAAATTGGTATATACCTCGTTCTCTTCGGGAGACATGGATGCACTAATGAGAGTGGGCCTCGGGTCTTCCTCGGTACCCAGGTTTATTTCCCTGAGCTCGTCCACAGTGGTGGAGATACCTTCCTCAAATTTAGGAGGTGCATCCTTGTGATCTTCCCCCTCTTCTTCTCCCAAATACTCATCTTCATGATCCAACGAGGAGGGAGCTCCTGACATGGGATCTTTGGAGTCTAGAGGCGAGGTGTCATGGGCGTCCTTACTCGAGTTTTCATCCCCAGATTGAGGGCCAGTGGACGTCCCCACATTTTCATGCTCGGCCGTTATCGCTGAAGTCACGAGGACATCCGAGTGCGTGTCCGGACTTGAACTCCTACTCTCAACATGGTTGATGGGTATGGCATAATCTCTGCCAAGCTACCTGAGGGGGTCATTAGGAACCATTTCCAGGCTATTTGGAGTGGGGATCCAGTCGATATCATCGACCAAAGGCTTCTTTTTCATTTTCCCATAGAACCCGACATCAATGTAATGTTACTCGGAGAGCTCTAAAGGGGCCTTGTCGGCATGAAATGTTCCACTTTGTCCATTGACGCAGTACTTGATACACTGGTGGTTGGATGAAGGAACAACCATGTGCTTATGGAGCCACGACATTCCCAACAGGGCATTGAATGTTGTGCTCTACCAGAACACCAGGAATTACGTGTAGGCTACCAGGTCACCAAAATGGGTCTTTAGATTAATTTTGCCCATTGGTTTCTACTCTCTCTTGTTGTAACCCAACTGTGTTGTGGCTGAGGGTATTAGATCATCATCACTGTAGCCCAACTTACGGAGTGTCCATAGGGGAAGGAGGTAAACTCCAGAGCCATTTTCTATAAAGTGTTTCCGGATATCAATACCATTCAGTGTGCCAGACACATATAGTAATCTAATGTGTCCTTTCATGATGGAATCTTCATTTTGATTGGTGAAGGAAATCACCTCATTGCATTCAGCAGGGTTAGTCTCCGCCCAGTAAATCTCGGTGACAACTACCTCGTCTTGAAACTCTTGGGGGATAATCAAAGCTTCTATAAGCACCTCCCTGAGGTCTGCTAATATACTTAGGGCATCTAGGATTGAAAGCATGGCTGGTACTGATGCCAGATGCTTAAGGATATTGTATTTCTGCTCCAGTGGCCGATGCTTCTCCATTGGCGGGAGATTCTTAGTGGGTGCATTGGGTCTTGGAGAATTTGACGAAGAGGGACCGACCACGGGGTCTGATATCGATGGTGTTCCCGCATTTTGAGGACTTGGCCCGGATGGTCTGTTTGTGCGCACTTGGAGGAGAGACACTTGCTCCTCCTCTGGTGGGTATTGTAGAACAACAGGGCCAGAGTGGATGCTTGTGGAGGTGGAGGGGCATTCTTTCTCCTACTGAGTCTGTTGAAGGGATTTTCCATAGGTTTCCATGATATTAATGGTTTGGGCCGGGGTCCAACCATAAGGCTGGTTTCGGCCACGGTTTCACCTTCCCTGGTATCCCCTACCTCTACGATTCCTCCTCCCAGCTCCTCGTGTTGGGAACTCGGGTTCATAACTGTACCCTTCATTAGTGGACGATTCCGTGAGATGGATGACGTTAATAGAACCAATGATTGTCTCTTCATCCTCTGATAGGTCAACCTGGTCGGTTGTCCCTGATGATGCCATTTGGTGGGTCGGTGCCCGTGGCGCCAAATTCGAGGGCATATAATCTGCCAGGGTCGGGACTAACTTTGGCACCGTTGCGAAATTCTCCTATTGCGATTTTTTCTTCCTTCTTTGATTATTCCTGGATGACCGGCTCGTGGGGGATTGTGAGGCTGATGCTGTTGGTTGTGCGGTGTCAGGGGCTGTTTACGAAAACACCAGTTGCCGTAGATGAGCTCAGGGTATGCCCTGGGATCGGTTGATAGTCTTTCGACTCATCCAGTTACCAAATTTCTGCCCCTTCTTGCTGGTGACTTCCTGCCCCCTCCCCTTTATCAGAGTCAGTGGTTGAAATATATGTCACATGTGATGGGGGTGGTCCCAGCTCGACCTTTCCGGAGTCTACCATCCTCTGTAGGAGGTCATTTAAGGTGAAGCATTCTCAGATATTGTGCCCCAGCATTCAATGGTAGGGGAAGTAATCTAGCCTTTCATTGTGGCCGACATCTGCAGGTTTCCTTGGATCAGGGAGGCGGAGCAAGTTGCAATTCATGGTGGCAATCAAGTAGCCGTAGACTTGATCGTCTCGAAATTATTATACTTTTTGTCTTCGTTCCTCAAACTGGTTCTGATTCAGTCCTCTCTGACCGTCCCATTTAGGCAGAGGCGACCACTGATATGTAGGAGGCCCTTGATGATTTGGTGGAGACATGAGCAGTGGAGCAGGCATAGAGGTCAGTTTGAGTGCGATAGCGGACACTTCAGCACATGGGGCTCTTTTCGCAGGAGCTTGTGAGGCTATTCAGGACTAAGAATTAGTCCACTGTAGGGAGTCCTCAATTCTCTGGGCAATGGATGAGAGGTGGCGGAAGCCAGTGGTGAACTCCACTAGTATGAGCGGTGTTCGCAGCTCATCTTGAAGATTATCAATGCATATTGGTAGCATCTCATCTTGTGGCATTGGCCTGTTCAGGGAAGAGGCCAGACCCTTCCATCTGGCGATGAAATATGAGACCCTCTCATTCTCCCACATCTTGTAGTTCATGAGGTCGGTGACTGTTGTTTTAGGCAATATTGAGCTGAAGTGGAACAGGAACTACTGCTGAAGGTCCTCCTAGCTCTTTATTGACTGGGTGGGCAGACTCGTATACCAGAGAAAGGCAGATCCTTGCAAGGTCTGTATGAAGCATCTGAGTTTTACTGCTTCTTGTTGTTCCGGAGTCCCCATCATAGGGTCTCAGTAAGATGCGTAGTGCATCAGACGCTATTCTGATTCGCCTAATCCATTGAAGATATGGAACACATGGCTCCCAAAATTGGGTGGAGGTGGTGTGTTGGTCACCCAATTTGGGTAGGGTTTTCACTCTGGCTGTATCAGAACGCGTCGACCTTCCATCGCTTCCAATCGAGTTGTTAGTGCCTCAATGGTATTGGTGAGACCCTGTTTTACATCTTGTTGGGCCCGGTCCTGGGCAGGCATAGCCCGAGGCATTGCCTGAGGATCTGGATTGGCTGGCACCAGGGGTGTGTGTGCTGTTTGTGGCACCTTCGGAGGGTTCAGGCGTACCAGCTCCAGTTTCTTCTTGAGTGGAGAGAAGTCTTATTATTCATCCAAATCTATGTTTAGGTAGTTGGATGGGCTAGGCCCCTCGTTGGATGGGAGCGCTGACCGTATTTTGTTTCTTGGGGAAAACCTTAGTCCTTGTGGTGCACTTACTAAGAGTGCATGATGTGGCTCCTCCTAGAATGCACTTTCAATAAGGCGGTTCCTCTGGGGTAGCTCAACGTTATGTCACCTCAATTCTTTCATTTCCTCTTCCTGTCGAGCGAATCACTCTTCAAGTGTGAGTGGCTCATCTTTGTCGAGATAAGGAGACGGGTTAAGGGTAACCAGTCCATTATTCTTATCCTTATTGGAAGCTCGCTGGTTAGGGGGAGGAGGGTTGGCTGGAAGGATGGATATATTTAGGCTGGCCCTCTGGTTCCGGGTGTGCAAACCTAGGGGTTAGTTGTGAGTCACAGCCTGATCAGAACCATCGTCTCCCGATCCATCCCGATTTGCAGCATCTCTGGTGTCATCCATGGGGTTAACCTCTATGACGTTGATAGATGCATATCGCGAGGCGGAGAATATTTCATCTTCCCAACAGGAAGAAGGATCTCCCACATCTTCTGCTGGACTTACCTTTCATGACCTGGGGATTTCCTTTGGTCTTCTTGACAAAGGGTGACACGGAGAGTTCTTTGATGTGACCTTATGGTGCGACTTCCTCTCGGAGGGGATGATGATTCGAATGACGGGATAAGACAGGAATTGTCCTCCCTAGACGAGAGAATACTAACACTCGCGGGGGAGGTTGTTGTTGAGGGGGTAAAAATTCCCCCAGCCCTGAGGGATGGGGTTGGCTCCATTCCATAGACATTGAGTCTCCTCCATTTTTATTTGTCTTATGGGGGAATTTTTTGTTAAAAATTCCCCCAGCCCTACAGGCTGGGATTGACCCTGTATTGCGTTAGTGGATGCGGCTATCTCTACCTACCTGATCTTGTGTGCCCACATTCTGGGGTGAACTGGGTTTGGTGCTGAGTTCTTCTATGAATCAATCCCTGCTGGGGAGGTAGGAAAAGATCCCTGATTGACCTCTCTTATGCGAGAGGCCTATTGTATGCTCTCGGTGGCCTGATTCAGGAGTTCTTGAATGGCTTGTTCTCATCGGGCCTGACGCTTCTAGGACTTACTCAAGGACAGACTCTGTTGGGTGTGTTGCCTTTCATGAATAGGGAGACCACTTGATTGAAGCCTTGATGTGACGACATTGCAAGACACCATGCCGAATAGGTTCTTTTGGGTGGGGAGCAGAGTGAAATGCAGAGCTCTGTGTTCCCCCCATCCCCTGATATGGACTCCCGTCAGAGTGTCACCGATGAGGAGGCGCAGCTAGTGCAGTGCACGGAGGCAGGCTATCTCCATGTTTCCTTTATGCCTCTCGGGTCATTGTTTCCATGCCAATGGAAGAGCTTCTAAGTTGATGTGATGTAGGAGGTCTCCTATTGTCTTGATGTGGTCTACATAACCGTCATAGGGCTGAAAGCCTGATTTCAATCGGTGGAGGGTTGTCCATATATTATGGCGGATGTTGTGCATGCATTCTTCAGACAAATCTATGGGTATGTCGAACTGGGAGGTGGCCGTGGGCCAAAACATAATTGGTATATCATCCCTGGCCAGTCATTTCCTCAGGCGCAGTATATCAGCATACTCTTCCACTAGTGATTCATCTACCTGGTCATCCCAGCTGAGGCGCTCACTGATAGTGTGCTTGGAGGCAGTGGGACTGGTAGTTATTGAATTGTCATGTGGGAGATTCCGAGGTGGTTCAGAAGATGAACACGGCCCTGGACTATCTCCTGATTGAAGAAGGATGTTGTTGGCGACTAGCTGGGAATCTGACATGCTTGACCTCGTCCTTTTGAGTGCCTCGGCATATGAGGGCTTTTATGTGCTTGATTCGGTAGGGGAGGACCCTCTTGTCGATATGATATGTCATCGTGGGGAGGAACTCTGCAATGGGTGTCGTAATGGTGAGGACTACCATTACTGCTTGATGCTTCACTGCATATAGGACTTTTGCAGTGCACACCCTGGGGAGGACCTCCATGGCATGTCACAGCAAGGGGAGGACCTTCTGGCTGCATAGCGTTGTTACGGGGAGGGCCTTCACAACAACTACCATCATGGTGAGGATGAAAATCATGGTTTGACGTTCGATGTGTATCTTGGGGAGGACCTTAAAGACACACTGCGACAAGGGGAGGACCTTCTTGTTGCTTGGGGCCACTTCAGGGAGGACCTTCGTAATGGCGGTCGTGGTGGCGAGGACCACCACCACAGCTGTTGTAATAGAGAGGACTACCATTACAGCTGCCGCATGGAGAATATCTACGGGGTACACCCTGGGGAGGGCCTTCAGAATGTACCACAACGAGGGTAGGCCCTTCTCA
The DNA here is from genome assembly GCA_963277665.1 of Viscum album. NCBI lineage: Eukaryota > Viridiplantae > Streptophyta > Magnoliopsida > Santalales > Viscaceae > Viscum > Viscum album. Next base: position 1,323,606,444 of record OY728157.1, read on the forward strand.
TTTCTTGACGTCGGACCTCCATTATCAGGGTGGCAAGGACTAACATCATGATCTGATGCCCGACTGTGCGGAATGTCGTTGCAGCGTAACCCCTGGGGAGGAACTTCAGGGAAGACTATGACAAGGGGAGGGCCTTCTTGTCATGACGAGACTTCACTGCGGGGAGGGCCTCTACAGTTGAGACTATGATAACAAGGACTACTATCACAATCTGTAGTCCCACTGCATGGAGAGTGTTTGCAGGGTATTCCCCAGGGAGGACCATCAGGGTGGACCACAGAAAGTGGAGGACCTTCTTTTTGATCGATCTTCTGGTCATGTGGAGGATTTTTGTGACTCGCATCAAAATAGGAGTTCTCGTGATCGATCGTTATATGCCCACGGGGAGGCCCCCGCTGGATCTCTGGGGAGGACCTTCAGAGCTACTGGTAGCGACATTGTATGGAGGAATATTGCAACTTCTACCGCCACTCCCATAATATCGTAATGGGTGGGAAGGGTTCTGAGCCATTGATATATGTTTAGCGGCATTTGGAACCCTAGCTTCCAGAAGAGTGGAGTCATGAACCCACTCTTTATTTTTTGGCTGCCTTTGGCTCGTTCGGGGCACCTTCTTGCGGGCAGCGGGGACCGTATGCTATTGACAATGACCTTCACCTTTGGGTCCCTATCTAATTGGGTCTCGTGATGCTTTCGGGATATTCCAATGAACAACTTGACTTTTATCATGGATATATGCCTACTCTGAATCATCCACTATGATGGACGGGTGTCCCCCAGTTGGAACAAGTGAAGCTACTCGATCCGGTTGCCCTTGTGTCGCAGAATATAGCTGGCGACCCTCCTGGGCTAGAGCAGGGATGCAGATCTGCTCTGAGGCATCTATCTCGTCTCTAAGATGAGTCGCCTCAATTAGAGAGATGGGATCACAGGCCCGAATCCTTTTTTTTCCGCTAATGGAATTACATTATGGAAAGTCTACAAGATATGATCTGGGATCGATACAAGCTCCTCCATCATTGTCAATATATGTAGAGATATATCTTTGGATGGAATAGGTATGAAGGCCCATTCTAGTATCAGAGTAGGAATATCCTGCTTTGGTCCTCCAGTTGTCAGTCGATAGTGACAATTCTTCTGTGTCAGGGCAGGTGAACGAATCTGCCTCTGTTCTGCAATACGCCGGTTTATCTCTCCGTTTACCACCACATCGGGATGGCGGACTTTACTTGCATCCGAAGGGATCTGGCCCTGCATATATTGGTTTCCCACTATATCGATTTGGTGGCCTTTGTTGGCAGGGAGACGTGCACACCTATGAGTTGTCGCCACATCTGGGTGGCAGTCTTTGTTGATCGCCACCATGTCGTGATGGTAGGAATCAAGGGGATATGCTAGGAGCTGGCCCTGTAGATGTTGGGTCGCCACCACGTCGGGTTGGTGGGCTTCACAACCCTGGGCAGGGAGAGGTGCTTCCCCAGTAAGTGTCATCTTGTGTGAGCGACGGGCTTGACAGAGCTCGGCGGGGATGCGCGCATGCTCATATGATGTCGCCATATCTAGATGGCGGGATTTGGAGGAGCGAACAAGTGTATGTGAATGTTCGTGATGCATCTCCGTGACTGGGAATCAGAGCTCCTCCTTGAGGACAAGGGTGATGACCGGTCCCCAGTTGTAAGTTTTTCGCACTCGTCGGACGGTCTAAGGGGCTGGAGCTTGGGGAGCGTTGGTCTAAATCCACGGGGAGACATCCTCCTTGGCGTGAGAATATTGAGTCGCGGTGTGACCGCGATGATGCCTTCTGGTGGGGGCCTTGGAGTGGAACCCCCGTTTGGTAGGGATGAAGTCCTCATGGTCGACCTTATCCACCTTCCTAAGATAAGGGAGGTACGCATTGTCCTGTTCTGGGGATAGACTCCCGAAATAGTTTGAGATGACAATAGGGGTTGTCTGGATCCGCAGCAGCAGCTGCTGCTGGGCAGGTGACCAGGGTGTCCTGGTGGATTGGAGGGCGTGCATGGCCGCCTCCACCATCGGGAGAGTACCGTTCACGTGGTACTCTCGAATCAATGTGTCTGAGACCCAACGTTGAAGATACTGGGTAGGTGACAGGGTCCTCCATTGGTGAGGATGTCGGGTCGTTGTGTTGTTGGAAGCACGCACTTGTGAGTTCGTTCGAGACGCCATTGGATCGAAGGGAGTTCTGTGTGGTACCTGTAAAATATTTTAACAAATACAAAGAGAAAACCCGTCAAAGCAGCATCTCATGATGTGATGCATAATTAATGACCTTTCTTGGCCCTCCTTATAAGTAAGAGGGGGCACATAGTGGAATTAGGTTAAATCTGTCATGCATGGTTAACGATTCACGTCGGGTTCACCATTTTGGTTTCGCGTCGATCTTGAAATGCCCAAAGGTTCCATATCCGATGATGTGTGGACCTGCTTTCCAAAGGCATGTGTTTGCTGGGCGATTTGGCCAATGACACTTAAGAACTCACATTGGTCAAGAGGATGGGAAGTCGGGCTCATCGCACCCTTTTGGGGGGAATTATTGCCTATTCCATGACTCTCTTATATATTTAAGATGTATTCATATGTACACAAATCATTGGATTATACCCAAGCATATTATCCATGAATTACTCCTGGTTGGCAATGGTCAGCTGGACGTAGGGGTTCAGAATCATTTAGGCTAGAGGATTACCATACCTCATTGGATTAATGAATTTGAATAATTTGAACACATTGAGATGGTGCTAGGAGTGGCTTGGTGAATCGATGTGAAGATAGTCGGATCGACCGATTGTTGGGCTTGAACCTTTGGGAGGATTCCTACGTACCCTTCCTAGGAGATAGGGATCAAAGTCCACGTAGTTTGAAAAGGCGTGGGGATTACACTCTGAGGAGGCCCAAGGTGTGGATTGGGGCTTACACTCTGAGGAGGCCCGAGGTGTGGATTGGGGCTTACACTCTAAGGAGGCCCAGAAAAGGATTTCATGGTCGATGCTTACTCTAAGCCCACGTGAGTCATGCTCAGTGTGAGAAACAAGAGGCAGCAAGGACTAGACAGTCACGTCACGAAAGGTGTGTCCGTGAGAAGTGGAGTGGGGCTTATGCATAGGGCGGCCCATAAGGACGGGGCTTACTCTGAGATGGATGCCCATGGTGAAAAAACATATAGGGGGAGGGATATAGGTTCTCATGTTCCTGTAACCTCCCATATTCATGGGGGAAGTACCGAAGTGAATGGGGACTTCCTTCTGATGGGTATTTTACTACCCCCCGAAGAAGGGAGAAGTGCCCTAGCCCCAACAAGTGGAGGGGCATAAAGGGGTCTCCCGAACTCAGACTCCACATTACCATGTGAATGTAAAACCACGAATGCTTCGAAAATCCGCTCAAGGGTTGGAGAAACCCCTTCACCCCTGTTTACCATGGGTATGTGAACTCAAAACAGTGGGTTGATGCACCTGAGGGTTACATCACACGGGTCTGGTGGCTCCGGTGGGGGCCTTGGCATAGGGCCGATGAGTGGGCCAATGAGGGAACCACGGAGGATCATGCTAGATTGAAAGGATATTATCTGTATTGGGGAACGAGAACTCCGAAGGATTCGGTGGGCCATACTGGGGTATGGTTGGTGGAACCCTTCGCGTAGGAAGGTGCCACGTAGCTGTAGAGGCCGTCCGCGAACCAGGGTGGTCCGCAGACTGATGGCAATCCTGCGAACCAAGGTGGTTCGCGGAATGGTGAGCATCCCCCAAACTAGGGTGGTTCGCGACCATAGGTTCGATCCGCGAACCAAGGTGGTTCATGGAAGGTTCTATGCGAGTAGTGGTAGCCAAGGGCAGCACCGGTCATGGGTTCGTTGGTCGGGGCCTCACCCACGTAGGAGGGTGCTACGCGGTGCGGCGGATCGGAAAAGAGGCATAAACTCCCTGGTCCGCAGGGAGTGCATCCGCGGAGGGACCATGGTTCGTGGTTTTCTCTTATATGTTATTTTAGGTTCGCGGTTCACAAAGTTATTATGCATTTTTGGTTCCTTATTAGTTCGTTCCCAGGTTCATACGTGCTCTGGTTCGCGAACTGAAACTTTTGAAATCCTAAGCCTTCCTTCGAAATCCTTCCACCCGAATCTGATTGATCTCCTCTGAGTTCTCCAAAATCCTCCCCTCTTCTCTTCCCATTGATATCCCTTTATAAAGTGAGGAATATGATGTATATATGGTCATGCGACACCTTTTGTGAAGGCCTATGACCGGAAACCCGATTCACGGATGACTCAGTCAATTTGCAACTCGCTGAGGCATTGAGCACATCTCCCCCACGAACCAAATGATCTCCCCCGTTAACCAAACGAGCTCAAGGAATGCTTCGACGCCGCGGAGGGTTCCACCTCCATTCTGCGAATGACAGCGGATGCGGCTTGGGCCCGTCGATGCGGTCCACGGCTGGGGCGGTTCGTGATGATGAATCGACTTGGCACCTGTTCTGCTTCGCGTCTGCGGAGGATCTCCGCCTCCATCTTGCGAACGAGGATGGTCCGTGGAGGGGAATAGTTCACTAAACTGGTCGCATAACACTCGGGATGGTTCGCAGACCAGTTGGCCCTTCACCAATTTTGAGTATTGGCCTCCTTCCTTTGCCCAATTCGTTGGAGGGAATTGGGTAAAAATCCTCTCTCGAATGAAGGGGATTATTATCTTCATTTGCGGATTTTTCAGGACCCTACAATAACCCAATCCCCTAAACATTAGATGTTCCCTGTATTTCTATCTATGAGTTATTGTAGCTGGTTGGATAGCCCTCACATGGCTCTTGGATCTATGTAGAGTTATAGACTAGCCTCACAACCTTTGTAGATGGGGATGAGAATGATTAACTACTATTGGAACCCACCGTCTCTCCCTCTCCCCCTGATCCGACATAAGCCTTCCTTGTCAAATTACTGTCATCCAAATAACACCTCAAAAAATCATAGATGTCTGAAATATTTGGCTTAAGATGTATGATTCTCATCTCTTTATAGATGACTAGAGGGTGCCCCATATCTCTATTACCTGACTGTTCCACCTCAAGGTATTTTCATGATGTAACAACATTCAATGTATTAAATCTAATCTCTCCCATGGCCTGAAAAAGAATGAGCCTCTACTATTATGTTTTATTTAAGGGAGACTAGAAAATTTCTAACTATTCCTTGCATACTTATAAGAGCATCATGTCCAAGGCTTCTATAAGAGTGAAATAATGTGACCCACGATTCCTAGAAATCTTTTTTATTTCAATGCATCTCACCTACAACCACAATTCCAATAGAATTCATTAGGTATATGGAATCATAGAGTTGAAAACAGATCCTTATAGATATCAGATTACAAACAACATGGGTATGATGAGCTCAGTAGAGGAAAAGACCCACCAGATTGCTGATCAAACAAAGAATCTCCAGGATTTGAAGTGGAAGGGGAAGACTAGGAAGTGAAATCCAAATTTCTGTGGTAGGGGGATTATGCTTCAAGTGAAAATAGAAGGACCACAAAAAGGAGGGAAAACATGAACATGATATGACACATGTAGAATTCACCCAAAGGAAGATTAGGTTATCTTCCATCGAGAACCAAATTTGAAAATGCCTCATGTCCAAAATCTCTAAAATCACCCAGTCTTGAAACTTCCATGAATCAAATATGAATCTGTGAAATAAATCAAAGGAGGGTTGTATCTTACCGAATATAGACTCCAATGAAAGATCCATAATAACGAAGGAATTCGCGATCTCTATGATTGAAATCAGAACCATAATAATCCCATTCGTGTATGACTACACTTTAGTGAAAAAATCTCTAAAATCCATCAAAACCTCTAAAAACCATAAAAACAAAAAGCCCATAAAACCCACTAATAGTTAAAAAACCCTTTAAACCCATTAAAATGTTTAAAATATTCCAAAACTATAAAAAATCATAAAATCACAAAAAACTAAAAAAATCCTCCAAACCAAAAAAGACCCTAAAAACAATGAAACTCCCTAAAATACCTAAATTGCCTGAAAAAAACTAAAAACCATTCAAAATACCAAAAAACCTTAAAAACCCAAAAAATATTAAAAATCATAAAAACCCATAAAAATATTTGAAAACATAAATAACCTAAAACCCATAAAAATTCCATGAATATCATAAAAACCCTAAAAACCCCAAAAAACACTAAAACAACCAAAAACTCTAAAAACCCTTAAGACCCTAACAATGTTAGAAATGCTTAAAAACTCTAAAAACCCATAAAACCCATAAAAACTAAAAAACCCTACAATGTGGAAAAAGACTACAAAACCATTAAAAGACCCTAAAACCCCTAAAATCAATAAAAATCCTATAAAACCCTCAAAATTACTAAAAATATTGAAAACCTTAATACCTTAAAAATACTAAAAAAATCCCTAAATATCTCTTAAAATATAGAAATCCTAAAATCTCTAAAAAAACACTGAAAACAATAAAAACCCATAAAAACATTAAAAATTCTAAAACCCTATATAAACCCAAAAAACCACTAATAACTCTAAAAACCCATAAACCCCCTAAAAATGTTGAAAATGTTAAAAATATTAAAAAATATTAAAACATCACAAAACTCAATGAAAACCCCCAAAACACCAAAGGACCCAAAAAACCTTGAAATACCCAGAAAATCCTAAATACTATTAAAACCCCTCGAAATCCTTAAAAACACTAAAATCCATAAAAACCCTAAAACCTAAAAAATAATGAAAAATACCATAAAATGTAAAAAAATCTAAAAACACTGAAAATCAATAAAAACCATAAACCCCTGAAAACCCTAAAATGCATAAAACCCCTAAAAACCATTGAAAATTAAAAAACCCTTAAAACACCTAAAAATGATAAAAAAATGTTAAAAAACACACTAAAAACCTTTAAACCCTAAAACACTAAAAAACCCTAACACCCCAAGAAACACTAAAACCCCTGAAATAGCATTAAAACCCTAAAAACATGAAAACCCATAAAACCCCTCAAAATCCATAAAACCCTAAAAAAATATAATAACCATAAAAATCATAAAAATATTTAAAAATCCTAGAAAATATAAAAACCATAAAGACCCTGAAAACCCCTTAGAAACCACTAAACACCTAAAAAGCCCAAAAAACATAAATACCCAAAAACCATTAAAAACAACTAAAAACTATATGACCCCTTAAATCTGATAAAAACATAAAAAATATTAAAAACCTAAAAACGCTACAATTTAAAAAAAAAACTGAAAACCCAAAAGACCCTAAAGACACTAAAACCCCTAAAACCCCTAAATACACCTAAAAACCATAAAAATAAATAAAAAACCTTAAAAAATAAAAATCCTAAAAAATATTTATGAATCCATGAAAATGTAAAAAACCCTAAAAACCTTGAAACCCCCATAAAAACATTAAAATACCCTAAAATATAGTAAAAACTTGAAAACCCACTAAAACAATCTAAAAACCATAAGATATTTAATTTTTTTTGAAAGGATAAAAACTCTAAAAAATCTAAAAACTCTAAAAAACTCAAAAAAACCCTAAAAAAGAAAAGACCCCATAAACTTGAAAAAACCTCAAAAACCATGAAATCCCCTTAAAACCCTCAAAATACCAAAAACCCTAAAAACCCATAAAACCATAATATCCAAAAAATCACTAAAAGTAACTTAAAACAAAAAAACCAAAAAAACCCTAAAAATGCCATGAAAAAGGCTTAAAATCCTAAAACAAACCCAAAAAACACTCAAAAACCATAAACCACTTAAAACTCTATAAACCCATTAAACTTATAAAAATGTTAAAAAACTATAAAAACCATAAAAACCTAAATAACTCAAAAAAACCCCTAACCCCTCAAAAAGTCCTTAAGAACCCTAAAAACCCAAAAAAACTAAAAAACCCCCTTAAAACCCCACAAAATAAAAAAAAACGCTAAAACCTTGAAAAAACCCTAAAAACCATAAAACCCCAAAAGCCATAAAAAAAATGCAAAAATCCCATAAAAACCCTAAAATTAATAGTAATTATAAAAAACTTAATACCCCTAAAAATGATAAAAACATGAAAAAAATCTAAATAACCTTAAAATCCATAAAAACTAATAAAACCATAGCAACCCAAAAGACCCTAAAAACCGTAGAAAAGCCTAAAATCCTAAAAAAATAAACACCCTAAAAACCATCAAAGTCCTTAAGAACTCTAAAAAACATAAAATTCTAAAAAGACCTAAAAATTCCATAAACCATAAAAAACCTAAAAATTGAAAAACCCCTGAAAACATTTGAAAACCATAAAACCCCTAAGAACCTTAAAACCTATAAAAATCCATAAAAACCAATAAAACCAGTATTTTTTATGAAGATTTTATTAAGAGTAACAAAATGGTCCGGTGGGGAAAGGGTAGTATATCATTTTTAACTTGTGAAGGAGGTATCGTAGACTTAGTCTGATTCACATCCGGTTCACCATTTTTATTTCTAATGAAGATGTTATTAATGAGGAACAAAATGGTCAGGGGGGGAATGGTTAGTATATCCTTTTTATCTTGTGAAAGAGGTTTTTTTATCCTAATTATGATTCATGTTGGGTTCACCTTTTTTGTTTCAAATGAAAATTTTATGACCCAACGATCGATTATAAGGATTCAGTTTTGTGAAATCGATCTATATCAGGAATAATATATTCAAATGGTCTCCAAAAGGTTTGTTCATGGAGATATAAACACCCAATGGTTCTTAAATCCATGATTCATGGACCTTCTTTCTAATGGGAGGCATTCATTTGATGATTTGGCCAACAACACTTAAGAACACATATTGGTCGATAGGATGTGAAATCATGCTCATTTTACCCTTTTGGGAGTAACTATCACCTATTCTGGGACTCTCTTATAGATTTAAGCTATTTTCATATGTTTTTTAATCCTTGGTTCATTCCCAAGCATGTGTCTGTAGGTTACCCCTAGGTAATATCAATCACAAATACACATGAGTTTGTAATTATTTGTATGTATCATATGTTCTAAATTAATGAGGATATATGTATGTATATGAGGTTCTTCATCAATGTTACCCTTTTGTGGACAGATCAGTAATTCCTTAGTCATTCAATAAGAAAAATCTAGTTTTAATCCATGTGGGATGGATCTTTGGAATTTATTTTCCTCCATGAGGGACGTGAGCTATTTCAATGTCAGGATCAAACCCATAATATGGGATTTCTACATATCCTTATAAGAGGAATCATAAACCACATAGTTTGGTGTCACTTTACTAGATACATCACCTTTTAAGTTCATGTGAAAAGGACCTGACTATACAGTTTAACGTCATGCGACAAGAAATCTAGGTAAAAGGTTTCCTGGTAACGATGGTGTGGGACTTGCACCGAGATAACCCAATATACCTGTAGGAGATATGGTCTCATGGGTTAATGTGACACTACTAGGGATGTGTCCTAGAAAACATTAGGGTGATTTGGGTGTCAGTCTTAGACCATATAGAGGATTCCTACATATCCAATTTATTTTGGAATTAATGTCTTCATATTTTGGTTTTATTCGGGTCTTACACTTTGGAGGAGTCCCATTAAGGGTTTTGATTTGTGCTTACACATAATATCTACCCAAATGGGTGCATTTTATTGAGGTTTTCACCTTCTAAGGGGGCCATTTGGATTTAAATTTGGGGATTACATTTATGGATAAGGAATGTTCTTTGGGGTCATGTAAATTTCACGATCGTCACCAAGCTATAAACCCATGTGACTCATGATTGGTGTGGTAAACAAGAGGAAGTAAAAGATCTAAAGATTGCACATCCAAATTCATCTGCTTATAGATGGTTCTAGAGCCCGAAGGGGGAGAGAGAGGGGTTTTGAGTGCACCCTTCTCCAATATTGTCTTCATATCTTAGATAGTAATGTTTGGGAATCTACCTAGATACATCCCAGACTAATGTGAATTGGGTAAATAGAGCCATCTCCCATAATAAATGCTATGGGATTACCTCATTGGGAGTTCCATGCATTTAGTTCTATGAAAAAGGGAAGAATGCTCAATAATGGACCTAATCGAATGGAAAGGCCAACAATTCCCCTTAATAACTATAATTGGGGGATTCATGTCAGTATCCCAAGTTCAAACCCCTCATTACCATGGGAATGTAAACTCAAGGTCATTCAGGGGGTCCTCCTAATGACTGAGGTAACGAACCTGACTCTTCTTACCATGGGTATGAAAACATAGAAGGGCATGCTGGTTAAACAAATGGTCTCATAATAAATGTATGGTGGATTTTGGAGTGGATTTAGCTCGATTTTGTTGAATTATCTTGCATAGGGGCTACCAATGATGTGATTAAAATAGAAGGAAATGACTGGAACCGGAGGGTAGAACTCACAATGCCACCCCATTTTGCATTGCATATCATTATTAGGGATGGGGTTTCCCCCAAATAGCATATTACTATATGGGTTCGGGGACCATCTACATACCATAAAGGTATGAGAACCTTGGTTTGATCCACATAGCACTTTTCTATGCAGGGATAAGTTCCTTCTGCATAGCAATTTTCTATGTGGAGTAGGGCTCCACCCACATAGTGATTTTCTATGTGGATCCCCTGGTTGTAAAGAGGCCATTGGTTCAGAAACTCATAGGGAATATAACCATAGTGGTTTTCTATTTTATGGACTTCTAATTGGTTTTAGTTTGTTTTCCTCATAAACACTATGCAGAGGGACTTTAACTGTAGGGAATCATCCAAAGAGTCTATCTTTTACAGTGATCTCATCGTTCGTGCCTTCAGAAATAAACTGAACCTCTGATCATCGATCCTACAAAAATCCTCCATCTAGATTTATTAATATATAATCAAGGAACTATATATTGATGTATCTAGTCAGATTCAATGAGGCTATGATCCCTCTTTTTCGAGAATCCCATTCAAGAAACTCAGACTATGGATGGCATAGTTAGTGGGGGCATGGGGTCATCGCCTATGGCAGTCAGGATCACTACCTTAGTCCTATGAATGACATCGTTTTGTTCATGGGGTGATGATGAATTTTCCATTCCCAAATTTTTTTTGAGTTTGTGGGGGATGTCTTGTGTAGGGTGTATATTTCCACCTACTTTTTTTAGATGATTTATTTTGCAGGGAACTAGCACTTCAACCTTTCTCCTGTAAACTACTAATTCATTGGTGTCTTCCGAAGTGGGTTTCCATGCGGAGCAGTAGTCCCTGAAGAGTTAATAATCTATAACATAAATTTTTTACTTCTCTATTTTTAATTTTTCATCCTTTTTTTCTTCAATTATCTATTTATGTTGTTTTCCTTACTTTTACAAATCACAGGATAATTTCAATTTCCATTTCCACGTTTTCAAGTCCCAAAAAATACCCCCTTAGAATGGGTTTCAATCAGGATGAAGAGGAGTATATTCCATTTTAGAAAGAAATCATGACTTTAACAGGTCTTTTTTTATAAGGGTGGACCCATATGAGGGGATCATGAATATATATATGGGGCCCATGTCATTTTTCCTTTACTATATTTCTCAATGAACGTAGCGCTCATAGGGATTATCTATGCTTCCTTACTTCTGCAAACTGCATCCCTTTTCAGACACCTTTACCCATGAACTAAAAATTTGAATATTTTAATAGAGAGTCAATTTCAACTATGAATGGTGAGTTCAGCATTTCGCATAGCAGGGGTTTGGTGCATAGTTTTCCTGCTATGCGAACTATCGATTCGGTAGCCAATGCTTGGAAGGACAATGCTTTATGAACTTCTGTTAACTGTTGGTTCACAGATGGTCCATTTATATACTATTATTATGCAGACTAGTTGTTTCCAATATTTTTTGATTTCAATAGAAACTAACTTTTGTTGATCTATTGGAGGAATGAGAATGGCTCTCCATGTTACTTCAATGAACATGGCCAGAACAAGGGATTCTATGATTGAGAACATTGGAGACTATCTCTTGTCTTGTGTTGTCCCTCTAGAGAGTAATATGAAGGATCTCCTTCCACTAGAACTCGTGAAACAACTATTATCTAGTTGATTTCCATTTTATAAATTCAAAATCCATGTTGATACTCATTTTACACCGGTTGAACAGAATAGCCTTACCATTCATCTTGAGATGCCTTTGGGGCACAATTGGGAAAATATTTATGCCATGCAGGAGAACATAACTGATTTAATCCAAGAGGTAATATCCATTACGAATGGATCCACATGGATGAAGAGTAGTCAATATATCCATAACACATCATTTTTATCTATCAACAATGATTATCTGTCCATTTTCAACCTTTCATGAGGTAATCCCAATGGAGGGTGGAGTTCCAAATAGGATTTTCGGCCTGAAGGGTGCCTTTCTAATGAGTGGGATTGGGCATTCTAGGTGTATCAAAATTTCTTGGAAATTCCGGAAACGTTGGAGGCCATTATCTTTTACCAAGTATCATGGTTTTCTCAATTAAAAATCTATTCACCAGGTGAGATACCACCAAAAAATCATAGTAAACGGTGTTCACGCACCACAACCTTTCACTTTCTATGTAGGAAAGGAGTAATCATCTTGTCGGACATCTAACAGATAGGGTGACTTCATATCCTAGGAAGTATGTATGGAGAATTCTTACCAGTGGCTAATACATGGGGGAATGTCATGTAGGTTTCCACACTAGTGAGAGACTTTTTTGTCATGGCTGATGAATTTCTTAGTAAATACCTCTATGTTCATGACAAGGACACTATTCGGAAATTATTATTTGATTTGGGCTCATGTGGCTTTGAGTATCTTCACTTTCACTTACTTTCATACCAAATAGTCATTCCTCAAAAGGATCCAAATATTCGTGAAGGCAACCTTGTTCAATTCAATTCCTCCCATCATTAAGTAGATACCTTTTAGGATATTACCAAGGAGTTTCATCACCTAATAGATGAGGAAGCAAATTCTTATGACCAAATGATCACCCAAACATAAGAGATGCGAGAGTGAGAGGCTTCTGTGGAATTGATGAAGGTGTAACTGTTATCAATAAGTGATAATTTGGATGCCATAAAATAGAAAGGACTATATCTCAGGGACATCTCTAAACAAGTGTATCCAATGGTTAAAGATAAATAGGAACATATGGCCTCTCTAGAACATTCCCTTGATATCTCATGTTAGACAGTGTTCAATTTTATGACTCAAGTGCGACAGGCTTCTTTATAATCATCTTAGTCTATTCTGCTTCCCATTTTTTGTTATGGTTGGGGAGAGGCTCTAGGGTGTGGATGCTTCTCCACTCCCATTAAATGGAATATAATATTTCTTTCTCTTCACTGCTTCTCTATGATTTCCTATAATTCTAATCAATTATAGTTGACTGAACTTCGAATGAAAATGTTCACTGGGTTCCAATTTGAATCATGGACCAGGATAATTAAATTGAAATAATCAAATTAAGCTCTAATTTTTTCCTAAATTGAGGGATCCAATGAGCCTAGTTTGACTATTTCTAGGGTTATATGAAAAACCATACAAACTTTGGGTCTTTTCCATTAATACCTAATTTTTTTCCTAAAAATATCATGGTTTGGCCTTAGAGGTTATAACATGGATTTTTCTAAGGCTTCTATTTTGGGGTTTTCAAACTAACAATCTTTTTTCCCTTTTCATGAAATTTTTAGAGTCTTTTTGACATGGAATAATATTACCAATGTTTTAGGTCAAATAATTTTGACCATCAATTATGGGGTAAGTGCCCAAAAATATGGTTTATTATCTTATAATGTCCCAATATTTTTATACATGCATGTGGTATTTTTATTGATCTTAATTTGTGATTTAAGGATGTGAGACATGATATAGGTCATGAGAGCCATTGAGGCATACGAAAGTAAGAGAATACTATCCTAAAAATAAATTTTACATTGGTTGATAGGTATTTTATGGGAAAATTATGTAGAGCGACTATGGGAAATTGTTTATAGTGAAACAAAGGTGTCCTCAACATACAGACCTTCCACTTATGATAGCTAAGTAATTTTATGAGAGTTTGGATTTCTCAAGACCAGTAAGGTGGATTGTCAAAGGAGTGGTGTTTGAAAAGTATGATGGAATTTATATCAATTGTAATCATGAATGAGAGATCACTACTATAAGTATTTTTTGTGTAAAGGGGGGGTTAAATTATAGTTCTGTTTAATTTCATGTAGCTAGGAAAAATAAGACCTATTATTTAAATTCATTTTTTTCTGACAGGGGGATAAACAAATTTACATTTTCATGGTTGTCTGAAAAAGATTGTTTTATCCTTTTCAGGAATGAGAGGGGGGAAATATTTAAATATAAATCCAAAGAGTTTTCAAAACCAAGAGACTGATGTGGCATGTAAAAATAATAGAGGCATACATAGGTAGGAAAATCCTCTACTGAGGATGCATTTTCCTTTGGTTGGTAGACATTTTTTGTGGAAAAATTATGTAGAGTGACCATGTAATATTGTGCATATCCATTCAAAGGTTTCATCAGGATATTGATCGTCTATTTCTGATAGACAAGTATGGTTATGAGGATTTGTACATTCATGTTCATATAGTATGGTCTACGAAAAGGGAGTTATTGAACATGAAATGGTCATTTACAACATAAATTTCTTAGGAATATGTAGTGATGTTCTCCCATACATGTGTGAGGAGGTTCCCTATAAAGGTGTAACCCAGGAACAATAAAATAGGGGACAATTTTGTTTAATGATTTGACCTGAGATATGGGTTTCAGGTGTTAATATGTATCCAATGATAATAGGAATCAAGCTATATGTACTTATTTTAAGGTTACTCTATATGCGGATCTGGTTCACACATAGGGGTGGGATATTTTTTTCTTGTGTACGATATCACTATTGATTTTGGGCTTATAAAATACTTTCCTATATTGATTTATTTCATTCATAGGATCATGGGGGAGGATCCTTTACTTTGTCTAGAAATTTCTTGTGTAGGTCTAATCTGTACATTAGTAGGTGGTATTTGTAATCATTAATGTGGTTGGGACCAAATATGAACATTGAGTATCAACCATCATATATTCTTAATGTCTTATGATTATAACATTGATATAGAATACCTTTTTAACAAGAGAAAAACTAGTCCCATACTTCCTAACATGCCTAAGATATGAGTGGAAGGAGACTGTAAACCATGGGTCCATGAATTTTTCAGACCCGAAGGAGTGATATGGGGATTTGAATCCACTGAGCATACAGAGGTAGGAAAAACTTCTCATGGGGATGAATATTACATTGGCTGATATGTATTTTTTTGTGGGAAACTCATGAAGATCCACCAGGGCATATTGTACATATTAAAACAAAGGATTTCTCATGAAACTAACCTTCTATTTATGATGGCTGTTGATATTTATGAAGATCTAAGATTTCCCAAAGCATAGAGTTTCATAAATGGAAAGGGTGTTTCTATACATATTAGAAACATTTAAGAAATGATGACTCATAGAGTGGGTAATTTTATACATAGATATTACTCATATGTAGTGTCATTTTTATTCTTTTTTTTACAGCTAGTCTCGAGTTTGAAGATTTGGGTGTCACTATGTATCCTACGATAACATAAATCAAACCACATGTAGTTCTTGACACTATAATTCCTGCATGGGTTTTTGTCCCATCCCAAGGGAGAAGGTAATTTTCTCATTTATTGTGGTCCCATGTGTAATACCCTATTGAGGTCCCTGAGTCCACATGATTTTTTTTTGTGTGAGAAACAAGGGATAGAGAAGTTTTCCTCCACCACCATGGGATGGTATGAACAATGATAAGATCATTTTATAATTGAGATGACTCGACCCTGATGAAAATTTGAGTGTCACTACATATCCAATGTGGAAAAGAATCACTTCATACATAGTCCTTGAGGATGACATAGTAGCTGACCAATGTCGGAGGCAATGTCCACCTAGGTGAGAACATTATGATGTTGTGTAGTTTAACATCACACAATAAGGAATATTTATCAATTAGTTCAATGTTATAAGACTAGTAAAATTTCCATACAATTTATCTTTGTGTGGAAAGGATGTAGATGAATCAACATGAAAGTGGGTAAATGTGTTTATTATTGAAATAGGTCTACATATATGGTCCATTTTGGATTCCGCCACTTTGACTTGGTTTGTATCCAAAGGAGGAGACATTTTTCATTTCCTTCGTGGCTGGGCCCAGGTTATAGGATTCAGGTGTTACTACATACCCTATGAGATAATTATCATTCTATATATTGTTATATATATATATATATATATATAATCCTACATAGGTCTAGCCTATACACAGGGGGAACATTTCAATCATGGGGTGGCTGGACCAGGATGAAGATCATGGTGTCACTACATATCCTTCCTGGGTAGGAATCAAACTGTACGTAGTTCTTGAAGTTCCATATACAGGTCTGACTCATAAACAGGGAAGGGGAAATTTGTTTTTTTTTTGTTGGGGGTGGTAGATGGACCCAGATATAAAATGTAGGTTCCTCTATGAATCTTGTTTATATAATAATCAAGTTGTACATAGTTCTGTGATATGACGTGGTAAGATACCAATGCTAGAGGCAATGTACTCTCAATTGAGAACATGGTGGTGTCAGGATACTTAATGCAATGCAACAAGGAAATTTTGGTGATGAAGCTTAACATCATGTGATGAGGACATTGTAAGTAGAGTTTAATGTTATGTGGAACGGATGAATTGACATATAATCCATGAGTTAGTAGGGGCTAATCGGGATGGTATGCTCTGGTGTAATATGGATGTGAAGGGAAAAGAAAGTGTAAACCATGGTTTTGGGAATTTTTGGATCATATAGACTGATACGGGGACTGGAAGCCATTGGTCATACATAGGTAGGATAAATTATATCTTGAGGTTGAATTTTCCTTTGGTTGATAGGTCTTTTTTTGTGGGAAACTTATTCAGAGCAACCAGGGAAAACTGTGCATAGCCAACTAAAGGTTTCTTCAAGACACTGACCTTCCATTTACAATGGCAATGGACATTTATGAATATCCAAGATTTTTTGAATCATGATGTTTTATAAACGGAATGGATGTACCAATACATGATAGAAATATCCATACCATAATTAATCGTGAAGTATGAACTCCCCCACATATATTTGACTAGTGTGTAGGGGGTCAATGATTCATTTACAAATCCTTACTATGTGATTCAGGGTTTAAGATCTCCTACGTATATTTTAATTTATGTGAAGGAGATGAGGGTAGTTTTATATTCATGGATGGACCCGAGAACAGGGCTGTAGTGTCACTACATATCTCATTATACTCAAAATCAATCCACACATAGTTCATGACATACTATATAGTTTAGCATCGTATAGTGAGGACATAGTTTCCCTGTTGTTAAGGGTAAAAACCTAGTGTGCCTTTTTTTAGGTCTTAAAACTATAACCATGGAAACCCTGCTATGGATTGATATTCCTTGAACATGTAGGGAATCCCCAATCGAAATCCCTAATCCCACGAGAGTTTTGATTCGTGTGACAAACAAGGGATATCACATGATTATTCCACCACATAGAGATGATGTTTTCGAGGATGGGGGATTTTTAATTTCAATTATTTCCTGCAGTTGATCCTGACTTCAGATATTTGAGGGTTACTATGTCTTTAATTGGGATGAGAATCAATTCAAATGCAGTTTTATGAATTTCCCTATGCAATACTGACTTATAAGTAGGAAAGTGGTATTTTTTCGTATCAGCTGGGCCAGGAAAATAATAATCATGGAATCAATATGTATTCTATGTAGGTAGGAAGAAAGCCACATGTAGTTTTGGAAATTTATTCCATGTACCACTCTTACCCATGCATAGGGATGGGGCTTGTTTAACCATTATTTTCAAATTATGGACCTATCATGTACCTTTATTATTTGTTCGTTTTAGAGAAACCCTCACTCGGGATTCCTAATCTCGCATGATCTATTCTCAGTTTGAGAAATAAGAAATAAAAATGGTTTTCATCATAACACAGAGGTAGTTGAGGGTACATGAGAGGAATTTTCTTTATATAACATGGTGGTTGGACCAAGATATAGGATTGAGGTTTCTCTATGTATCTCATTGGAAATGATGATCAAGCCATACATTGTTATTTGAAGAAGCATCCCTATATTGGTCTGGTTAATACACAAGGAGAGGGAATTTTTTATGGTGTTTGGGACCATGAAACAAGGTCTAGGTGTTACTATGTATCTTGTGAGGGTAGGAATCAATCCACACATAGTTATGTAACACAGCATGGTAGGTGACCAATGCCAAAGTCAATTTTCTCTCAGGTGAGAACATCATGGTCATACATAGTTTAACATTGTTCAATAAGAAAATTTTTGGAATTCAGTTTAATGTCATCTGGTGAGGATTTTGGTAGCACAGTTTAATGAAATATTATGGGGAAAAATTCCATTCAGTTAAACATTGTGTGGTAAGGACATAAACGCTATGAAGTTTAATTTCATACAGTGAGGAATTTTCATACTGTAGTTTAACATAATGTGATTAGGACATGACTTTTGTCTATATTATGTACTTCTTTAGGAATCTTGAATTGGTAAGAGCTATAACAATCTGTCTATCCATTGAAATTAAGGAATATTCTCTATTGTAGTAGACCTTGTTTATGGAATAGGGTTCTTCCCATATTTGATCCAATTTTAGAGGTCTCTTTTTGGGTATCATCATAGTTCTAAGGACCAACACCAATTCTCCTTTGTGGAAAGACTGGAAGTTAGAGTTTTTGTTGAAGGGTCATGTATTTCTATTTTGGTAAACTTACAAATGGTTCAATGTATGAAATCTTTTCTCGTTTAATTTCTCCAACTCACCGAGTCATTTTTAGGATTTCTCATTTTTGGATAGTTGATCACAGATGGAAATGTGGAGTGAGGGTAATTGAACATAGATGGGTAGAACCTGCTATATATTGAATACTAACGAGTATGGGGTAGCTTGAGTGGTGGTGTAGTTAGTGGTTTGGTAAGCCCATAGAGTATGGAGGTTCTTGTCCAACCATGATTTATTTCCCTTTTCTACCATATTATATACTATATTTCCAATTCATTTTTTATTCTATTAAAAATAAACTTTAAGGAAATCTGGGAACCATATAAAAACATTCACTAAAACATCACCCTCCAAAAAAATTTCACCTTGTAGATTTCAAAATTCAAATATATTGAAACAGAACCAATCACTCCACCGTGAACCTTATCTAGGCACCCTCTGTCAAATTTCAGAAAATAATCCATCATCAATGCCTTGATCCAGAACCCCTACATCAATAGTTTTCATGACAAGACAAATTCATCAAACATTGTGTCACCACCATAATCATGTCACCACTTTCACCAACACATCGTCACTATTCACTCCAAACTCTTTGACATCACCATCACCTAAAATCAAGCCAAACATCACCAAACCCCAAGACCTTTTCCAAAAAAAACACTCATTTCCAAAAAATAATTCGATTTTATAGAGAATAAATACTCACCAATATCATCCAAACAAACCATCTTCATCCAAAAATTCAAAAGAAGAAATGCCATGAATAACCAAAGGGGGAGAGACCACGCCATATGCTCTTCTTGAAAACTAATGGTTGTTCAAACATCACCTCTCAGAACCACTATGGAGACCATATATCCAAACTAAATAGGAAGTTAGTGAAGGTCGAGGACATCAGAGTTTAGTCATAAGACAAAGGTCTAAGAAGAGGACCATGCCTTCAATTGATCTCCATTCATCCCTTCAGAGAACCATGATATTAAAAAACTAGAAAAAAACGTACAAAAAACCACTACCACCCCAATAAATAGTCCTATAATAACATTGACCATCTCTAAATAAATAACAGCATCAATATCTTCCAGAAGAAAAACTTAAAAGTGGAATAGAAAACCAAACACATCACTAAGAAGGAACCCTATAATGGAGATAGAAAAACATGAAAAACAAAATAGGAACACAATTACAATAGAAAGAAATACTTGAGACCGCTAATATCCCCTTAAAACACCATCCCATCATGGAATCACTTATAGAGGTACTTTTGTTGATTTTTCCATCACACAGAACAAAATTAATTACACATCTCTTTATTTTCTCTATTTCATCCCGGTCTAGTGGGAGTTTCCCTTTTTGAAGGCAACCCATAATAGGAGTCATCTAGCCAGTGGTAAAACCATATTGTTCCAGGATTAGAAAATCTTATCAATTTCATCCATGTTTTCTTGAACAAATGGTAATACCATATTATGGTGGGAAATGTTGATTACTATATTATCTCAATCCAGATCTGCCACAACTATCGCTGTATTTGCTATTTCCACAACCTGTGAATTTTTCTACCAGGGGATAGGAGTTAATATTGGATCTAAGGGGAATTATTCTATTAACACTCAAACATGGTCAAATAATGGAATTATCTCTTCCTTTTTTATTCCATAATCTTCATTTTATTTCTTGTTGAAAAGTTTTGGGTCAACATTTTTCTTCAAGTGTTCTACATGTGCTTGAAGTGAAAGATTTAGGCCTACAAAGAGTGCCTGATACTCTGCTTCATGGTTTTTGCACTCTTCTAACAGTAGGAAGGAGTAAGTAAATATTACCTTTTCCATGGATATGAGTACGACTCATAGACATAATTTATTTATCTTGGGATCTATCATATTTTTTCTTATCAGGATTCTGGATATAGTGTAAAAATACATCTCCCATGTTTGGGGGTCCTCTTGAATGGAGAAAATCTCGTCATTAGGTAGTTCAACATACAATGGATTTATTTATGCTGAGGGGTGTTCTTCAAGGAATTTTTCTAATTCTTATCCTCTGATTGATTTCTAAGGCATAAAATATGTGTCAATTTTTTTCAAGATTATTTCCCACTATGAAAATCATCAGGTTAACATTGGAAAAATGAGAATATACTTGAGTGGGTTGTTATGCAAGACCAAATGGACATCATGGTGTTGTAGATAATTCCTCATCTCATGGACCATAAATATTAGAGGCATGCATCTCTTTTCAATATTTGAATACCGAGCCTCATCATCGATCATGGTTTAACTGTGATAGTAAAGGATGTTTTTGCTGCTAGTGTCATTCTTCTATGAAAGAAAGGTATCTAGGGATCTCTCTAAGGTAGTCACATACAAATTAGTGGTCTTACTTCGATAGGTGGAACTATAATTGGTGGTATTAAGATATATTTATTTATAATGTCAAATGATTCTTGAAAATCATCAATCCATTGATATTTGGCCCCCTTTTCATCAACATGGTGAAGGGTAAAAATTTTCCTATAAAGTTGGATATGAATTAACAAATTTAGGATAGATGTACATGAATTAATCTCATATCTGTGAATTTTTTAGGAGGTGACATACCAAGGATATCCTTTTTCTTTTAAGAGTCTACTTAAATTCCATGATGGGGTACGAAAAAGCCTAGGAATTTCCCTAAGGTAACAATAAAAGCACATTTCAGTGGGTTTATTTTCAGGTGGTGCTGTAACATTTTGTAGAAGATGACTTGAAGATCTAAAAATTGGTCCAAAAATTTTCCTGATGTAACCAAAAAGTCATCAACATAACATTCAGTGAAATTTACAAAGAAGGGATTAAAGGTGCGATGCATGGAACACTGATATGTGGAGTTATAAATTTCCATACCAAAGGGAATTACCATGTATCAAAACACTCCATGGGGGAAAATGAATGTGGTATATTCTTCATCTTCTCAGGAAATTATGATTTGGTTGTATTTTAACTAGTATTTTATGAAAGAGAGAGCCTGATATTTAGTAGTTTCATCGATAATCTATTCTATGATTGGGACTGGGAAGAAATATTTCAGGTAGTGTGGATTGAAATCCCTAATATCAATGAAAAATTTGTTCTACCCGTTATTCTTTTTGATGAGGAAAATATTGTACAAACATATGGGATATTGGACCTCCCTAATTAGGTTTAATCTAATGACCTTTTTGACTTCAGCTACTTTTTTGCAACTTGTGATGTGTGCATCCTTCTGGCTGCCTGTTTATAGCCACAATGATATTCTGGAAGGCCTAAGTAGTGAGTGGCCACCTTGGGATCAAGGCCCAAAGTTTCTATATAGTTAAAAGTGATAACATATTGATTTTTCCTTATGAAGTAGGTGTATAACTCTTTCTCCTCCAATGATACAGACAAACTAATTAGAGTGGGTTGCTAGTATTATTTTATACCTAAGTTTATTTCCCTGAGTTTATTAATGCTGGTAGAGACACCCTCGTTAAATATAAGAGACATATCCATAATGTCTTCTTCATCTTACTCTTCCACTTCAACATTGGATTTTTCTTCTTTTGGGGAAAAATTATCGAGACGAGATCTTTGTAGTTAAGATAAGAGTCACAATTTTAGAATTCAGAGGATTTTGTGACGTTTTTGACCTGACTAGGAATGATGAATTTTCTTGAGAGGATAGAGTGAGGGATGAAGGAATGTATCCTTGATCTTCTACGTTAGATGGTGAGGTAAGGATTATCTATATCTATAATTATGGATTGATATCATGTCCATTAGAACATTAACCATTATCTTGGGGAACAACGGATTGTTATGCACTACTAGTCTCAGTGGCCATCACTGAAATAATGGGAACTTTAGAATACATATCCTAATATGGACTCATTCACTCCACCTGATTAATGGGCAGTATATATTATTTTTCGATATTCTTGAAGGGTTTAACAAGTACAATCTACAAACTGTTTGGGAGTGGTAACCTAATCAATACCATCGACCGAGGGCCTCTTCCCTTTCTGCTTGTATAATCCTGCATCGATATAGTGTGAATTTCATGATTCAAATGGGGGCTTATCAGCATACAACATCCCATTTTGTCAATTAGTGAAATATTTGAAGCACTAGTGGTAGGATGAAGGAATCACTACCTGATGATGAAACCAAGGTCATCCTAGAAGAATGTTGAAGGTCTTGTTTTTCTAAAACACTAGAAATTCCCAGTTAACTACAAGGTTTTCAAATAGAGTATTGTGCTTGATCTGGCCCAATGTTTTCTACTCACTTTTGACATAACCAAACTGTGTTGTGGCCAAGGGTGTTAGGTTATTTTTATTGCAATCCATCTGATGAGGTTTTCACCCTAGGAGGAAATTAACTCTAGAGCCATTATCAATTAAGAATTTTCATATGTCAATACCATTTACCTTTCTGGACAAGTATAGGGGTCTGATGTGTCCCTACAAAATGGTGTATTCTTCTTGATCTATAAAAGAGATAATAGTGTCACATTCTATAAGATCAATATCTATATGATGGAACTTAGTAGCGACCACTTCAGTTTCAATACCTTAGGGGATTATATAAGCTTCTACAAGAGATTCCCTTAGATATTTTAAAAAATTCAGTGCATCAGATATTGATAGCTTAGTTGGTATTAATGAAAATTGTTCCATAATATCATATTTTTGGCCTAAAGGCCAGTGAATCCTGACATGCGGATGATCTTTCACAGGATCTTTTGGGAATTATGCAATGGACGAGGATGGACCAATACCCAAGATAGGAGTTGGTGGTGCTTATGTGCCTTGTGGGTTTGGCATAATAGGTCTTCCTGCACATTGTGGATGATTGAAAATTTGTTCTTCTTCTGATGGATATTCTAGGATGGTTGGGCTAGATTGTATTTTAGTAGGGGTAATGGGAATTTTCCTATTCATTTTGGGTCTGTTGAAGGGATATTTTGTGATTTTCTGCAATATTAATGGTTTGAGCTGGGGTGCCGCCAGAAATTTGGTTTCTTCTATGACTACGTCTTCCCTATTATCCCCAAATCCTATAGCCACTTCTTCGGTTCCCTGATTTGGTGCAGAGAAATCAGGTTCATATTCATACTCTTCATTAAAGAATGTATCCACTAAGTGAATGAAATTAATGGATCCAATGACCAGTTCCTCATCTGATGATGAGTTTTCTTGATTGACTTCTTCTAGTGGTGTTGTTTGGTTGAGTGGTGCTTGTACATTCATATCTTCTAGCATAAAATCTATGAGCATGAAAACTAGCTTTGGAAATGACATGGGTTCAACTTCTTTCACTTTATCTCTACCTTTTTGGTCATAATACTTCTTGGACGGTCTACTTTTGGAGGATTGAAGAGATAAGGATGTCGATTGAGTTTCATTATGAGATATTGTGGGCATAATAACTAGCTTCTACTATGCTTGGAGTATGTCATGAGTTTGTCTAAAAAGTTTTCAAATCATCCAACTATATATATTCTACCCCCTTTTTATAAACACCTTTTCCACCCCTCTCCTTCATCCGGGTCAATGCTAGAAACATGGGCCACTTCCACTAGTGGTAGTCCTTGTTTGACTTTTCTAGAATCTATTATTCTTTGTATGAGTTCTTTGATGACAAAACGCTCCTGGATGGTGTGTCTCAGTATCTGGTGGAAGGGACAATAATATGGATGGTCATCGAGAGTGACTTCATTAGCCCTATTAGGCTCTGGTAGGCAGAACAAGTTACAGTTCATGGAAGCTGTAAAATAGCCACAGACATGGTCATCTGGGAACGAGTAAACCTTCTTCCTCTATTAATTGAATTAATTTCTCCTATTCCCCCTCTGCTTTTTTTTCAAGGAGGAGGTTTCATGAAATATAGGGGGTCTAACATGATTTTGTGTAGTCCTTGGAGCTGGTGCGGGTGAAGTGGGGTAACTTAAGTGTAACAGAGGCTGCTTCATCACCTCCCACTCTTTTTTCTAGGGCCAGTTGGGATACCTGGGGCATTTGGTTAGTCTGTTGTAATGAATCTTCTATTATTTGGGGAATCAAAGAGAAATACAAAAACCCACTTGTATATTTTACTAAGATGAGGGGGATTAGTAGTTTATTGCAGAGTTTATCGATACACATAGCTAGAATGTCATATTGGGGTAGTGGACAATTCAAGGAGTATGTCAGAATTTTCCATCTAGAAATTAAATGTGAGACTCTTTTATTCTCCTGTTATTTTTAGTTCATGAGGTCGCTAAATTTTTTCTTTGGAAATGTTGAGATGAAGTAAAAAAGGAACTGTAACCAAATATCCTCCCAAATTTTTATTGACTGACCTAGAAAACTGGTATACCATACAAAGGCTGAACCTTACAAAGTCTTCATAAAGCATCCCATAATGGGATCACAATAAGATTCATAATTAATTAGATATTTTTTTGGTTCACCTAACCCATTGAATATGGGGAAAACATGATTCCAGAAATTTAGTGGAGGCTGAACGTTACTCACCCAGTCAGGGTAAGTCTTTCGTTCCACTTGTATCAGATCATTATGTTCTTCCATGGATTCCAATCAATCTTCCAGTGACTTGATGGTATTAATAATCCATTCATGTATTTTCTGTTCAACCTGGGCATAGAGAGGTGCAGAAGGGGGAACATTGGTCATGTCGATGCTACTAATAGTTTAAGTGGATACGTGAATGAGGGTATCCTTTTTAGATTTTCCTGAATTTGTTCTAATTGCTTCCTTAATAGAGAGGAATATTGACATCCTTTTCAGACTAAATTTAGGTAAACCGATGGCCCCAATGCTGTCTTGGATGGGCATTCCATACTTGGTTCATTCAACGGGATAAACCCTTATGGTTGAGGTACACCTACTAGAAATTTACACTAATGCTCTTCCATAGGAACCTGAGGAGCGTATTATATAAGACATGTTCCTTGGAGAATCTCAACATCGATTCACCTCAACTCCTTTATTTCCTCCTCCTACCAAGATAATTTCTACTCAAGTGTTATGGGTTAGTTATCATTTGGTAGAGGAGGTGGTTCATACCTGACCTTATTTTTATTCTTCTAATTGTTAGGGATTTTTGAAGGAGGTAACGATGGATTGGCCGATGGAGCACTGAAATCTTAGGATGTCGTCTAGTTGCAGGTATACAAACCTCCTGGTTCAATGTGGATAAAATTTTGGGAGGAACCATCTTCTCCCTATTCATTTGTATTTATATAATTTCTAGTGTGGTCTGTAGGATTGGATTCTATAACATTCCCTAATTCATAACAAATTCTGTATGCTATACCTTCTTTCAAATGGGAGGAGGTATATTTTCAACCATTCTTGGATATCCTTCTTCCATTCTAGGTCTAACTTCATATTTCATGGTGAGGGGTAACACATAGGGAACCCTTATATAACCTTGTCACATGACTCCCTTTTATGGGACATGAATCACGTGATGGGACAAAATGGGGGAATTTCTTATTCATTTTCTTCCCTAATAAAGAAAAGACTATTTTTTTCTAGGTGGATGGTTGAGGTAAAAATGGCCCTAACCCCGAGGGTAGGGGTTTCTCCCATTCCATTGTTAGATGCCTCAACCTGATTTTTTTGGTCTTATAGAATCATTTTGTGTTAAAAGTCACCCAACCTTATGGGATGGGACTCATCCCATATTCTGACAGTTTCTACTGCTATTTCCTCTTTCTTGATCTTGCACATTCCCTTTGAGTATGATCTAGATATAATACTAGGTCTGTATGTAAATTATTTTCCTCTGACGAAATGATAAATTCTTGTGAATTGGCTTCCCTTAGGTGATAATTTTAACGAATATTCTTGGTTGTCTGGTTCTGGTGTTCTTAAATAGCTCATTCTTATTTGGGATACGCTTTTGAGACTTACTCGATACTGGTTCTTATCAAGCATTATGCCTTCCTAGAATATGGATTTCATTTGGTCACCTTATTAGGATAATGAAATTATAATATTTCATTTCTAGTGGATTATTTTGGATGGGAAGTGAGGTGAAGTGAAAAGGTCCATGATTTCCCAACTATGGATATGAACACCAAATAGGGAATCATTTATAAGGCAACACAACTTGTGAAACGCATAGAGGTAGGTTTGTTCAAGATATTTCCTCTGACTCTTTGATTATGGTTGTTACGCTAATATAAGGGCTTCCAAGTCGATTTTTCAGCATAGATCTCCCACTAATTTGGAATTGTACGCATACCCAACGTAGGGAAAAATATTTCCCTCAGGTGGAAAAGTATTGTCCAGAGATTGAGGAGAATGTCATATATGCATTCCTCCTACCATTCCCTTAGTATGTCGAAGTGAGAAGTGAATATGGGACAAAATATAACTTGTACATCATCCTTGTCAAATTATATTCTCACGAGAAGTATGTGCATTTGTTCTTTCACTATAGATTCCTCTAATTGATCTGCCCAACTTAGATGTTTCATGAGGATTTTTTCCCAATTAATGGGTCTAGTAGGAGTCTCGTTAACATGTGAACAATCTGGAGGTGGATTAGAAGATGGGCGTGGTATTGGGTTATCTCTTGATTGAAAAATGATCTCTCTTTTTATTGGTAGGGTGTCAGACATACTTGAACCAACCCTTCCAAGCACCTCAACACATGATCACTTTTTTACATTTGATTCATTAAGGGGAGTACATTGTTGTCGATGTGCAACTTGACAATGGGGAGGACCTTTGTAGTTGGTTCTACAATGAAGAAGACTACCGTCATAGCTTGGTATTTTTCCATGGGGGTAATGTCTATAGTGTTCATCTTGAATAGGACCTTTAGAATAAAATACAATAAGCGGACAACCATCTTGTTTCTTGATGCTTTTGTGGAGTGGTCCTTTATAGTGACTACCATCATAGCGAGGAATACCATCATAGTTTGATGTCTGACTATAAGGATAAATTCTATAGTGTATAACCTAGGGAGGACCATCGGGGAGGATGATATAAAGGGGAGTTCCTTCTTAATATTTGATCTTATGTCCATAAATAGGGCTACCATGATAATCACCGGAAGATAGGCTATCATTATTTTTTATTTCATACCCATGAAGTAAGACTTCATGGGTTCTCTAAGGAGGACCATTAGAGCTACTGGTAATAGCATTTTGGGGAGGAAAATTGTTATTGATACTACCACTTGCATAATTTTTTAATGGACTGAAAGGATCATGAACCTCTATTGATAAGATTTTGATGGAATCAAGAAATACATCTTTCATCCGAGAAGGGTCATGAATATTCTCATCATTTTCTAGTTTCCTTTAGCATAATGTATTTTTGGGCACTCTATTTTGAGTGACTAGGGCCACCTACTACTAGTAACGACCTCCATATATGGGTTCCAAATTTATTGGTTCCCATTATGTATCTTGGATATGTTGATGATTATCTTGAGTTATGGCAGGGATATGTTTCTATCTTAAAGTTTCCACCAAGGTAGACCGATGACCCCCACTAGGAAAGAGTATTTGTTCTAGATGCAGTTGTCCATTTATCATGGAATATGGTCGATGACCCTCCTATACTGAAGTTGGGATGTTGGTCTAATCTGGAGTGGACATCTTATTTTGTGGATGATTCAACCCACTTGGGGAGATGGGGTTGTGGACTCAACTCTTTGATATTGCTGCAAACGCAATCACATCATGAAAGGTCTAGAGGATATGATCAAAAATTTATGTCTGATCTTTTGTCATTTCCAAGATGTTTTGAGATATTTCTTTGGCTAGAACAGGGATATATTCCCATTATTATGTTAGAGCAAGAGTTTCAGACTTCTCTGGTTCTCCACGTTTGGCCAGTAGGTACTAGAAGTTCCCCTATGTTGGGGTAGAGGAACAAGTGTACCCCTAATTTAAGGCTCAGATATACTAGTTGTTTTCTCTGGTTTCCATCAAATTTTTCTAATGGGATTCATATTTTATAAAATATATTCTCCTCTTCTTGTTTTCCACTGTATTTTTCTGATGTTATTGATATGCATCTGCAGAAATTTAACTCTGCTTGTATTTGATTGCCATTATATTTGACTAGTGGGCTTGATACATGGGGGAAAGAATTTGAAACTACTCTCATTTGACTACCACTATATTTTACTATTGGGAATCATATTCTTTGGTAGGGATATGTGTCTATCTGTAGTTTTTCACCCTATTTGGATGACGATATTGGTATGTGTCAGTAGAAACTTCCATCTTCTCATAACTAGTTGTTGTCATATTTAGATAATGAGATTCATGTGCATTGGTAGGTATTTTTATATGACTATAATTATATGCTCTATTTTTCTGGATATCATGATGATCATCAGTAGGAATTGGTGTTTTCTCATAATTTTCCACCATATTTTCATGGCGTTCTTCAGAAGATGGAGAAAGAATGTAGTCATGCCTATAGTTTTTCATGTCATTTTCATGATAGATATATTCCTTAAGAACAAGGGTGGTGGCTTGTTCTTGTTCATATATTCATCACCCTTGGTGAGCATCTAGGGTAATATGTGTTCGTTTAACATCAACAGGATACCTTGGTGTGATATCCTCTTTAGAATGGGGATCCTAGTTTGCATGGAATTGGTGGCGATGCCTTCTTGTAGGATAACTTGAGTGGGACCCCTATGTATTATAGATAAAGTCATTAGATATTACTTTATCAACCTCCCTAAGATAATAGAGGTACTAATTTTCAAGTTCCTATTAATGGAAACCGAAATGATTATATATAGCTAGTGGAGCAGCTTGGTTCTAGGCCACCGACCACTACTGAGTGGACGGTTGGTGGGATTTCATTGACTGGAGGGTCTATCTCACTACCTAAAGTGTTGTGGGAGTATTGTTTTGATGGTACTATTGGATAATTTCATTTGATACCTAGTGTTGGATATTTTGGGTGGGTGATGGAGTCCTCTACTTCATGGAGGCCACGTTTGGTGTGGTAGTTGGCATGCATGTCTGTGAGAACTTCTGGGACACCATTGGATTGAAGGAATCATTGTAAAATACCTTCATATATGTGAAAAGTATATAAAAATCATTAAAGTATAATCTCATGACCACATGTATGATGGATAATATTTCTTGGTCGTCTTCTCTTTGGATTGTGAAATGGACCTAAGGTTGGGTAAAACAACCACCTTGGTTATGGATTTATATAGGTTCACCATTTTAGTTTCCAATGAAGATGTTATTGATGAGGAAAAAATGGTCTGATGGGGATTGAGTATTACATCCTTTTTATCTTTTGATTGAGGTTAAATATACAAATTATGATTCATGTTGGGTTCAACAAATTTTCATCCGACTAAGATGTTATTGATAAGGAAAAAAATTTCCTTATGGGGACTGGGTAGTATATCCTTTTTATCTTGAGAAGGATGTGTCATAGCCTATGTTTGATTCACGTCAGGCTCACCATTTTTGTATTCAACGAATATTTTATGACCCGACTATCGATTATAGGGATTGATTTTTGTGAAATCGATCTATATCAATCCTATTATCATTTAATTATCTCCAAAATAATTATTCATGGAGCTAGAAACACCACACATCTCTCATATCCATGATTCATGGACCTTCTTTTTGAAGGAAGGCGTTCGTTGGATGGTTTGGCCAATGACACTTAAGATCTCATATTGGTCGAGAGTATAGGAACTTTGGATCATATCACCCTTTTTGGGGGAATTATCACCTATTCTAGGACTCTTATATATTTAAGCTATGTTAATATGTTCATGAATCCTTGGTACATTCCCAATCACGTTTCTATAGGTTTCCCCTATGTAATATTGGTCACAAATAGGCATGTGTTTTGATAAATATTGTACATATCCGATGTTCTCGATTAATGAGGATATATGTATATATACATGGTTCTTCATAAATATTACCCTTTTGTGGATAGATCAGGAATTCCTAAGTTGTTTATGAAGAAAAAACTAGTTTTAATCCATGTGGGATGATGCTCTAGATTTTACCATCATCCAAGGGGGGTGGAATATTTTTCGATTTCAGGATTGAACCCATAAGATGCAATTCCTACATATCCTTATAAGAGAAATTATAACCCACATAGTTCTATGTTGCTTTACTGAACACGTCACCTATTAAGGTCATGTGACAAGGACTTGACCATGCAGTTTATCGTCTTTCATAAAGGAAATCAAGGATAAATGTTTCCTGGTAAATATGGTTTCAGACTTATGCCAAGACAACCTAAGATACCTAAAAGAGATATGGTCTTGTAGGTGAATGTAACCCAACCATGTATGTGACCTGGACAAAATTAGGGTGATTTGGGTGTCGGTATTCGAATTTAGAGAGGCTTCTGATCTATCAAAATTATTTAGGAATAAAATTCCTTATGGTTCAGTTTGATTTGGGTCTTACACTTTGGAGGAGGCCCATTAAAGGAGCATTATTGGGGCTTATGCATAGAAGATTCCCAATTGGGGTGATTATATTAGGGCTTACAAATTATAGGAGGATCAAATGGATTTTAATTCAAGCTTAAATCTATATGGAAGGATCGTGCTTTGGGGTCATGCAGTTGTCATGATCACTGCCAACATCTAATCATATGCGAGTCATGCTTAGTTTGAGAAACAAGATGTGGAAGTGGATTGATCGAACATCCCACATCATCTTCTGGTATATGGTACTGGAGTCCAAAGGGGGATAGAGAGGGGTTTTGAGTGAACCTGTATCCTATCTTGTATTCATATCTTGGATATTCATGTTTGGTGATCTACCCAGATACGTCCTAGGCCCAGTTGAAGAGAAGCAAGTGTGTCATATCCTGAAAGGAAGGCTATGGGCTTACCTCAGTGGGAGTTCCCTACATTTGGTTCGAGGGAAATGGGAATAATGTTAAACCCTAGCCCCTATTAAAGGGGGAGGAAATTGGTTCCCATTAATCCCTAGAATGGGGAGTTTCTCGTCAGTATCCCAAGTTTGAAACCCTACTTTCCATGGGAATGTAATCTCAAGGCCATTCCAGGGGTTTGCCTCACTGCTGGGGTATCGAACAAGACTCCACTTACCATGAGTATGTAAACTCAAAAGGGAATGTTAGTGTTCCAGATGGTCTCATCATACATGTCTGGTGAATTTGTGAGAGCATTTTTCCTGATTCCATTAGACTGGATTGTGGAGGGGATAATAATGATGCGAAGAAAATGGAATGAAATGACTGGAACTAGAGGGTATAACTCCCTAAGA